>CM039684.1:48850000-53650000 GCA_022530915.1 Paspalum notatum
CGAAAATAAAACTCAAATAATCTTCAAGTAGAGATAAACAAGGCGAGTAGCACCGAGCCCATCGGTTCTACCACCTCCAACACAGTTATCCAGCTGTCATCAGTACCTATAATTCAAAAATGGAGACAAACCCTGAGTACTAATTACTCAGTAGGACTTAATGGACGGGACTTACGGCTGACGCAAAGCATGCTTACTAATCATGTGGATCCTTAGCTGTTGATTATTAAACAAAGTTATGTTGACATAAAATAGCAGGATTTGACACCTGCTATCCATTAACCATGAAGATCATTTATATTATAAAGTAAGTACTTGTATGAAAGTAAAACATGAGAACCCATCAAAAACTTGCATAATAGTATGTCAAACACATGTCCTGTCCCAAGATTCATGGTGCCTCCATCTAACCCCTGGGAGTAGCCGTCTCAGGAGCGCTACCACGGTACGTCGGGTCAGCCCTCCCTCAACTTCAAAGCACCTCCCAAGTCCATCAACCTCCTATCAGTGGATGGGCGGCACCATGAATAGTGAGACGGACCATACATATCCAAACAAGTTGTATTAGAAAGCGTGATTTAATAAACAACATATTACAGTTATTACTACGTTGCCCGTCAGTGATATTTGGCACTCTCACATCTGGTGAGCATCAGCGATTCGAATCGATTTCTAATTCCTGGAAATAACTAAAAATGCCAAGGGATATATGCTTACTAGCCATCGCGTTTCTCACATATACCCCTCATCTCCACCTGTCCCGTCCCAAGATTCACAGCGCCCCCACCTAACCCATGGGAGTAGCCGTCTCAGGAGCGATACCACAATACGTCGGGTCAGCCCTCCCTCGACTTCCAAACACCTCCCAAGTCCATCGGCCCCCTATCAGTGGATGAGCAGCACCATGAATAGTAGGACGGGGCCGGTAAGACTTTCACCGTTCCCACGACCCGGATAAGCACTTTAGCAATGTTGAGCCAATCAGCAGGCGAACAGACGAACGGGGCTTAAACGACTCGGGCGGAGTCCACCACACATATTCCAATTCTCATCGTACATTTTCGTATCTCCGCCCGATCTCCATTTAAAACATAACATAATCAAAGTAAGATACATAATAGTGAGATTTCTCGTAATTTTTGAAAAATCACCTACGCGACGAGTGACTCCATTCACTCGTGTCTACTCGTACCTAGCAACTCTAGGCAACTCGTCCTACGAACTCTAACATATAGGTGCTAGGGCCAAGGCGGCGAAGGAGTCTAATGCAATTGGTTCCAAACAACTCCTAATGCAGATGCGTAATCATTCATCGAGTATATTTGCTGGGTAAAGTATGGTCCTGCGTACCTTTGATTCACTTTAGTAAAACCAACAAACTAAGCTACTGTTAGTTTGCTGGGTGGTGAGGCTTTGCCCCAGGCAACCCCTTAATCCCTTGGACAACTCCTCCGTCCAAACACGACTGATGGGCCCTCCAGATCGTGAGTGGACCTTAATTGGTCTTTTGGATCACCGTTGGTTGAAGTAGTTCCACGCGTTAATGAGCGCCACTATATGATTGACATGCGGGATGATGTAAGGAATGAGATGCATGAATACGAAGCACGCGTATGAATAACCATTTCATGAACAAGCAGAAAGGTGATTGATAAACTACTTAAACAAGGAGTACCTTTATGAACTGATAATATGCATACCCCATCACATGGGTAACTAGTAAGTTGTTCATCGGAAAGCAACCATGTTGGGTACCAAGTGGATGAAAACCACACAGGGATGATGCAAGGTTAAAACATTATTAGGTGTTTTGTTTGGAATGAATTATTTAACATAAAAAGACCACTTCATGCACACATAGGGGAACATTCACTAATGATATCACACATATTGTTGATCTAATAGATTAAGGCTCTATATCAATCTTAAGTGTTTTACACACCAAATGAGTTCATTTCTAAATAAAGTGTGGCATAAACAACAGTAGATAGCTTGCAGCTAGAAATCAAACCACATGCACAATGATATCAATAGCAAACAACACATACTCTTATAATTAAATAACACATGCCTACTTTATGAATAAAAAGCATTTCTTGTGTTCATGCAGCTAGATAACTCCAATTGAGTTCAGATTTTTGGAACATCTAGATTTACACTTCATTATGCTACTGTCAAAATTTCAGCCATAAAGGAGTTATAATTTAATTATGAGAATTCTAGCAAGTTATCAGCTCTATAACTTCTCAGATTTTTCATAAATTATAGGAATGGGTTCCGAAGGTGAAATTTTACCAGTGAGCTATACTTATACTACCTAAAGTATATGAAAAATGCTAGAGAATCAATTTGAGCACATCCTATGTAGCCTTCACTTTCTAAGTTACATAATTGCACATAACACATGTATAGTGGTAAAAGGATAATTAAACAGCAAGTGTTAGAGTTACAAAAATTCACATAGCGTTACAATGCCACAAGAAAGCTACTGTCCAAGTTTCATAGCATTCGGAGTCCATTTAGTCCACTTTTGACTTTTATCCTAATTAATCATGCATGCAACAAACTAAGGGCAAAACAGATATTTCACACTTCCACATCATAACCATTCAATAGATCTACTCAAGAGGAATCTAACGCAACTGAGTTTGTCCATTCTGGATTTTTATTTGATTTGTTATGAATTTCCAAAGTTCACAGCTCAATTAAACTCATTTAAATGGAAAACATTTGGTCTCAGGACCTAAACATAATTAACCGTAGTTTCTAGGGGGTAGCAGGGAAGATTTATGTGACTCAGTGCATAGTACTTCAAATGAAGCGCGCAAAAACACAAAAGGACAGGGAGTTTTCTAGAAAATTACCCTCTTCTTCTTCCTCCTTCCGCTCAGGGCAGAGGCGCGCGCAACGGGAGGAGAGGCGCGGCTGTGCCGACGGCGACGGGGCCGGCCTTGGAGCCGAAAGGGTGGCCGAGGGTGTTTCCGGCCACGGCGAGTCTGGTGAGGTAGACGTCGTCGCGTGGAGTGGAGCGCGCGGGCGGCGCGGCGGCGGTGGCGCAATCCGGCGGTCTAGGCGAAGGGGGAGGCCATGGTAGGGCTCTTGAGCAGCGCGAGGACGAGGGGAATCCGGCGGCGGTGGAGTGGAGGTGCGGGAATGGCCGGAGGGTGGTGCTCCACGGCGATGCGCGGGTAAGCGGGGGCGGCGCTCGGCGTCGCTCGTGGGGAAGGTGGAGGAGGCGATGGCGGGGACTAGAGCACTAGGTTCGGTGGAGGACGGCGAGGCAAGTGCGATGCGCTGGTCGGCTAGACACGAGGGGCACCAGAGGGGCAAACGGCTCGAGCTCGCCGCGGGCCGGCCGTGGTGACCACGGCGGGCAGCGTCTGGCGCGAGCGGCTCGATCCAGGGGAGGGAAGGGAGAATGGCGGCGACGTCAAGCCCTACGGATGCACGGGGAAACGGCGAAGTCGGCAGTGGTGGTTTAGAGGCGCGGGGAGTAGCGGAGCGGCCACGGGAGCTTGAGCTCCGCGCGTGGCTCTAATAGAGGACGCGCTCTGCGCGCGAGCCGGGGGCGCGGCAGAGGCAGAGGCAAAGGAGTGTGGGTGATGGGGAACGAGGCCGGCTTCCCGTCTAGGTGAAGCCGAGGGCGCGGGCGCGGCCGGGGCTCGATCCGCGGCGTCGCCGCGCCGGCCGTACGCCGGCGTCCGCGTGGCGGGCGTTGGCTGGGGAGCCGCGGCGGCGCTGACGGGTGGGGCCCACCCGGCAGTGGCTCAGGGAAAGGAAAAAGGGAATTGTGTTTTCTCTTTCACTGTAATTCGCTTTTTTGACCTACTTAGGAGCCGAATTTGGAAAAGCACCAATTGAAGGAAATGTTCTACTCTTAGAACTCTACATCTTTGACAAAAGGTTCAACACCAGATTCTAAGTGTAAATCTGATTTACACATGAATTTATATAGCAGCCTTCACCTAAGATAGGGAACCTTTATTACTTGAGAAATACAAAACTCATATTTCTGGGCTTTATCTCCCAAGGTGCCTTTTGACAACATTGCTTAGAATTTTATAACCTACAACTTCTTCAATTTGATCTTTGCATAAAAGTGGCTGTAGGTCATAGAAACATTGAGATCACTAAACAGGTCAGATTTGGACTGGTTTTCTGTGCAGGTATAGATGACCCTAAACCCCATTTAAACCTCAATATGTGACCAAGCTCTAATTAGCAAAGTTGTTCTCCAGTACTTTATTTACAAGTTTGGTAATATGACTTTGGTCTAAAACCCAACAGATTTTGAATTATAGACACCATCATGTTCCAAGGTTTATTAAAATAGAAATTTCACTTTGTGTAGAGACTTTCTTGTTTCCAACTTTTGGAGTATCAAATGAAGTCCCATCACTTCCACAATAGGTGCATTTGAAAGGTGATAAGTTCAATTTCATTTCATAGAAAGGGAGAATTTGAAGTTGTATAGTGAAATCAAAAGTAATTTCAGATTCAAGTTTGGGAAAAGCTGAAATTCCAGACTTGGGAAATTTCTGTGGGCTGATTTTGGTTGTTTCCAAGAGAATTGTGGTGCCATTTATAATTGGTTAATGACATTTCCAACCCATGTTCAGGGTAACAAAATCGTAGTATATGACCTGCACCACAAGTTTGATATAAAGCTTAAGCGAGGGTGCTTAATGAATTTGAAAGTTTTACTAGGGTCCAAGCACTACAAAAAACACGATGAAGTTCGTGGGTTTTTTTAATTTCGTCGGGCGCAGTTGAGCCCACGAACTTAATCTGAGTAAGTTCGTCGGTTCTAGGGAGACCCACGAATTTAGTTTAAATTCGTCGGTTCTGTATAACACCGACGAACTTAACCATTCCCCCATATATTAGCGCCCCCGGCCCCATCCCTGCGAACCACGCCGTATCCCACCCAGCACCCCCAATCCCCCTCCCGCCGCCGCGAGATCCACGCGCCGCCGCTGCGAGATCCACACGCCGCCGCCGCTACCCCACGCGCCGCCTCCAGATCCTGTCCGCGGGCTGCCTCCTGTCGCCGTCCCCGCGTCCCCGCGCCGCCGCGGAGCCGCCTCCCGTCGCCGTCCCTGCGCCGCCACGGAGCCGCCGGTCCCGCGTCCCCGCACCGCCGCGGAGCCTCCCGTCCCCGCGCGACCGCAGATCCGCCTCCCGTCTCCATCCTGCGCCGCCGACTGCCTCCTCTTCGGCAGGCCGCGCCGCTAGCTGTCCCGCTGGCCCCGTCTCCTCGGCAGACCGCGGCGCCTGCCTCCGCCGCCTCCTCGGAAGGCCGCGCCGCCGGCTGCCTCCGCCGGCTCGGCAGCCCGCGTGGCCGGCCCCGCCACATGGGCAGCCCGTGCGGCTTCCCCATGCCGCGGCCTCTCGCACAAGGTTGACCCATCCCCTCGCCGCTTTACTGCTTGCATTTTCAGCTAAAATGTTCCGGTGAGGATGGATACATGCTACTTATTTTGGGTTGCATTAGGCGCTGTTAGAATCAGTTATGGGTCAAGTCAATGGTATGGTCCATGGATCTGGATGTTTTGTATGAAAACATTGTACATTTTAGAGCATGAGACATGTATTGTTTTGGGCATTGTGAAGTCAAAAGTGTCATGGACAACTAGATTATGTAAAGTACTACTTGACATCTTTTTTGTATGACGCCAAACATGCTAGAAATGAACTAGCTAGCGCCTTATAAACAAAATCGGTGGGAGTACATGTTTAGCTTACCATGGAAATTGTAGCTAATTATTATTGTTATGCCTTTACTGGTTTATATGTTTACTCTAATGCAACTTGATACACGTGAATCACATCTCCGAAGAAAACTAAATGTGGCCTATTTGTAGTTGCATACCATGCATTAGCCAAGATAGCTGTTAGCAATCCTCTAATTTTCAGGAATATAGACTTACAAGTATTTATGTACTCATGGTGATACTTGTCTTGCTGGCTTGTTTATGGTTTTCTCTTAACAAATAGTGATTAGCGGTGATATGCATATGTGTTCGAGTGATATATGTGTGTCTTTATTCTTGACTAGCAGTTGGTCATGTCCCTGTTAAATGGTAGATCATGAGATTTGCCTGGTGTATGCCTAGTCATTGCAGCTCCGGAACTCAGATCGTGGCCATGTGGTTGAAGCATGCAAGGCTACAATCTACAAGACCAATTAATATAATTTGACTTTCGAATCTTGAATGAACCTCAAACAGTGCACATATGGAATGGACATGGAAAAATTCCTAGACATGTTGTAATGCCTCCTCTTAGAACGTGTGGATTAAAAATGCCGTGGGTTGGCATGGATGCATCTATTGAACGCACGGGTATTGAACTCGTGTATGCATTAAAAATTAGAGCCGGCTATTACTCATATGAAGAAAATTGTAATGCCTTTTATTGGTGCTGGTGCAGGAACTGACCGTCCAGGAGGCAGAGACCATAGCCCTATCTATCCTGAAGCAGGTTATGGAAGAGAAGGTAGAGCATGCTAGTAAACTTGGACAGCCTACTAGTAAAGTTTGTAACTTAGAAACTTAGCCTACTAGTAATCTTTGTAACTTCGAAACTTTTAGTGTAACCTAGTAGGTTCTCTGGTAGTTGCTTCAAAACTATTGATGTATTACTTTACTTCGTTGATGTATTATTTCAGTTGATGTTACTTTTCATGGAGTATATGTGACTACAAATTTTCTTGCCTACATGTTTATTTCGACTATATAGTATACCTGGAGTTGCTATATATGACTATATGATGTTCTACTATTTTTCTGTGAATTTTTTTGAATTTTTCATGAGTTATCAGATTTTATATGGGTGTGACATTATTTTTTTAATTAAACAATAAATAAATTCGTGGGCCTATTTAACCGACGAATTTAACTGCCACGGGGACATTAAGTTCGTCGGCCTGATGAGGCCGACGAACTTAAGTCTGTCGCCCACATAAGTTCGTCGGCCAGGCCCAAACCGACGAACTTATGGTAAGTTCGTGGGGGCCGACGAACTTAACTGAATAAATTCGTGGAGTTAAGTTTGTCGGATAAGTTCGTCGGCCGGCCCACGAACTTACGCTAAGTTCGTGGGTTTGGGCCTAAATTCGTGGGTTTCTGGCCCACGAATTTTGTCCAGTTTCCTGTAGTGAAGTTTGGTCTCGATCACACTTGCTACCCTCGGAAGAAACTTTAACTAGATTTGGTTTGATCTTTTAAATCTCTTGTCTTTAGATTTTGAACACGGTCAAACAGAAAAGTCTAGGGTTACTTTCTTATCCGAGGTTTTGTATTTGGGGTTGTGCTCAAAAGCATGTGAGTGTTGACTTATCCAACCATGAAATGTGTGGTCTTGTATCTTGTCTAGAAAATTTTTTAACTTAGTGACTTTTCCACATCTTTCTCATTACTCTCTAAGCTTGATTAAGCATTTATTCACTATTAGCCGGCCTCTAACTGTGTGTTAAGGCTTTTGAGATGCCAGGGCATCACAGGGCGGCGGCTCCCCACAGCGAGGGCGCGGTGACGGCCGGCGGCGCGTGAGGACGGCGAGGGCGCGATGACTCCGCACGGCGATGGCGGCTCCCCACGGCGACGGCAAGGGCTCGTCGCGCGGGCAGCGCGGCGGAGGAGGAGGGCGGCGCCCAGGCAGCGCGCGGGTGGCGGCGCCTAGGGAAGGAGAGACAGAGAGAGGAAGAGAGGTAAGAGGTGCTTATGACATGTAGGATCAAAGGTAAAATTGTCTTTTCCCTCTGCCCATGGATGGAAAAGATAACATAATTGATGAAAATGTCAAGAAAAAAATCGGAAAAAAATTTAGGACTAAAGAAGGAACCAAAATTTTTTAGTCAAAGAAAGAACCGGCAAAATTTTTTGAACCGAGAAAATAAATTTCTCTTTTTGCTTCCTTCTTGCCGCTCGTCGGTGGGAAGCATTGATTCAAGGCTACAGAAGCCCGGGGTGTGTCTCCGACCGAGGTTCGTTCATAGAGTTCATCAATTGCGGTTCTCTTCAAAGCCAGCGTGCGATGGGCTGTTAGCCTGGGTGTTGCTGCTGTTGTGTTTCTTCTCAGGCCATGGCTTCGGCGTTGACGGAGGAAGACGACGGCGGCGTGGTTCAGACGCGCAGAAGATCTAGAGGGCCTCTTTGTAATTTTCTTTTTGTTAGGGTCTTCTGTGCAAATGGGTGGGACAGCTGTCCACTGTATCCTTCAGTACGTTCCTGTATTTGTACTGTGCCGATGTACGTCTTCCTTAACGTATAATACAGGCTCTGTTCTCAAAAAAAAAAAAAAGCTACCTGGGGCTAGCCCATTATAAAATCGTCAAACCTTTTGTCAAGGCTCAAATCAAGCCTCCGTACACACGCGTGCGCGTTCAGTGGTATTGCGGGTTTCTCACGCACCAGAGGTTTATGCCTCTCAATCTTCTCCTTATGTGGGTAAAAAGACGCGCACGCGTGTGTGCGTGAGTAAATTCGTGGCGCCCTTATTGTACCCTCTCGGAAAAAAAAAAGTGTTCGACTGCTCGTCTGGGGAGCGTTCGCTTCCGCCTAGGTGGACCCACCCACCCGCAGTCCCGGCGCGATTGATTTAAGGACTTCGTGGCCCATTCCGTTCATGATTTTCTTTCATTTCCATGATTTTTTCCGTTCGCAATTTTCTTCCGTTTTACTTACGTGCCTTTCCGTTGCCTAAAAAAACGTGACCACACTATTATATCGCAGTTTATTCATTGCAGCTAAAAAAATTCTAAAAACTCTGCTACACACAGGAACATGAATTAACATACTGTATTTTTTTTGTCATCTGTCATCATGATGCGGACTCTACATGAGTTTGAAATTAAAAAATGTTATATGTGCAAAAAACAGGTTTAAAATCAAATTCGGATTGCACCATCGTGTTCCTAGCAACAAAATCTTCAAAACAAAATCACACTTCAATATATTTAGAAAAGATGATATTCGATGCGTAGCAGTTAAATATTCTACCTTTATTAATGTAATATTCTACTTGGAGATAATAAATATTCTATCTTTAAAAAATATTCTAGATTTCAAATACAGTATTCTATCTTCAATTGAAAAATATTCCATCTTTACAAATAAATATTTTAAAATTTAGAATAAAATATTCTAATTTAAAGAAAATCATCTTGCTTCTCAAACAAAATCATATATCATTAGAAATAAAATCTATACATCCATCGCTTTGTCTACATTGTGTCTATAATGTTCTACATGTCTATATACATGCTCCAGAGCTCTCAGCACAAGTTGTACTAGGGAGCGATTGGCTCCCACCTAGGTGGACAGGCTTGCGTCCACCCACCCCCACCACCCGGTGCGTTTAATCTCAGCGTGCAGCATGTTTTGTTTGTTGAGACAAATTTGTTTCATGGCATACTAAGAAAATGTTGTTTCGTAGCTCAACTTCTTGCCCGTTGTTTCTTTTGTTGGATAACTTCTCGGCTGAATTTGTCCCCGGCGTTGTTGTCATCCGTTAACCAATGGACCATATGTTTTACAATCTGCTATCATGACATGGACCCCCACATTATTTTGAAACTAAAAAAAAATGTTATATCCGTAAAACAATAAGTCTAAATCAAATTCCAATTGCACAATCGTGTTCCTGACAACAAAACCATTAAAACAAAACTGCACTTGAATATATTTAGAAAAAAGTAAATTGTTTTTATTATAATAATATATCTATACACAAAATGATATTCGACATGTACCAAAAAATATTCTAAATTTATTAATTTAATATTATAGTTTCGAAATAAGAATATTCTATCTTGAAAGAAGAATATTTCAGATTTAGAATACAATATTCTATATTAACATAAAAAATATTCCATCTTCACAAATAAATATTTCAGAATTTAGTATAAAATATTCTATCTTTACGAGGAAAATATCTTGCTTTATAAATGAAATAATCTATCTTCAGAAATAAAATTTCTAGCTTCTTAAATACATGACATTTTAAGTTAATGTTGATTTAATAATACCAATATCATATGTTAGTGACCGGAGGTCATAGAATAATATTTGCAGTACTAGAAAAATATAAATAAAAACACATGCGCACCTATGCTGCAAAACGAGACAAAGAAAAACATTTGTCGTATGAAGAGAAAAGACGGCCACCAACACATAGCACTTGAATGAATGAAAAACAACATCGGAACAAAAGGGGAAAATGAAATGTTTTGTTCTATGTTTGAAAAAATAAATCCTCAGTTATAAAAAACATGAAAAACTTGAATTTTTAGAAACAAGAAGAGATTTTGAGTCTGCACCAAAATCAGAGGAAGTATTAAAAAAAAAAGAGAGATTTTCGTCACCAACTAATAGAAACAACAACAAGAGCATGTATTCAGTACATCATGGCCGTATGTGGCTGAAGTTGAATATTATGGCCGGACAGGTTATTTGGGACAAATAATTAGACACGATGATGAATGTTGATTATTTATTTAAGATAGACATGACGGGTGTACACACTACAGATTGATCGATAGATTATTCGAAACGAACACAAACACACATTGAAGGCGTATACAGAAAAAGAAAAAATATAAAAGGAAGAAAAGAGAAAAAACAATGCACACCCACGTAATGGAAAGATACAACGGAAGAAAAAAGAAATGCACAGTTTACACAGGACGAAAGAAACAAACGTGCTAAGTAAAAAACTTCTATTAGATTAAATTAGGCCTAAATAACATTTAAAATATGGAGAAAGCAAGGATAGATGGACAGAGATTTATACACCTAAGTACATGCAAAGAATCATCGAAAAAGAGCAACCGTAAGCCCCACATGGTCACGTAATCACGTCCTTCTCAGCACGGAAAAAAGAAAAAAATATACAAAAGAAACAGCAATGCAATCTACGAAAACTCATATGTGGAAGAAAAATCGGGCTGAATTGGGCCCAACAAGACATCTAAAATAGATGGACTGAGGGTGGGTGGACAGCGGTTTCGGTACACCTAGGGATGCAAACGGATCGGATCGGAGCGGATAATGCCTTTTCCATATCCTAATCCTATTTCTTTTGTCGGATTCGGAGCGGAGCGGATATTACTCGGTTACGGATATGGATACGGATTTTTTCGGATATCGGAAATGGTGCGGAATCGGATCGGTGTCGGAGCGGATGCGGATTTAAAAATATCGGATAATACATGTTACATATAGTTTTTTTTTTACAATGATCAACAAGTTATATACTAAAATATAACTGTTCACATCATAGTTTAAATATCAGTAACAAAAAAATAATAGTGACGGTATTTTTGGCACTAATCAATCATCGTTGATTCTTATGTACTTGTCAAACTAATCGGATTATCCTATTATAATCATCGGATAATCCGCATTTAAATATCGGATACTCATATCCGTCGGATTTTCGTGATACCATATCCTACTCCGCATCCACGTGTAAATCGGATTCGGATTATCCATATCCGCATGGATATAAAAACTCCTTCTCCATATCCGCATAATTAGGATTCGGATCGGATCGGATCGGATAATTATCCACACCAATATACACCCCTAGGTACACCTAGGTGTACCGGATGATTTTCGCTTCCCGTCCACGTTCGTCTCTGATGACCAGACCTCACCCAACCCAATGGGCTAGACAGACTAAAAGGCCGAAACTGGGCCCATCCATTCGTCGACCGCGAACACCCGTTGCCTCATTTACCATTCCGTCGTTTGGCATCACGTCACGCTGAGCCTTCCCAGGCTTTTGTGCGCTGCAGTGGAATGCAACAACATCTGCAATGGCTAGAGATCGATATCTTCATGGCTACTCCTGTGCTAGTAGCAGTGTAGCACGCTGCACGCCGCAGGTCGTTTCGAACGCGCGCCCGCGGCGACACCGAGCGGTGACAACCCAGAAGGCAGAAGCTGCACACGGCTCGCACTGTGCGCAACCGTGCGTGGCAGCTGTTCAAGTCAGCAGTGCTAAGCCTAAACACGAGATTATCGTGCCTGCCTGGCTGGCTGCAAGTCGTAATCACAGTTCACAACAAACACAGCGTCTGAAAACCACAGCGGGGCAAGCAAATCAAGCCACCTCGATACACCGAGAGCAAGGAGCCTTCGCGCACATCAAAGGCGCGGATCACATGCCCACTAGGCCCCCGCCGCGGCCACGGCGACTCGCTGTCGCTGCCCGCTGGCCGGCGTCTCGGCGGGACCGAACCGAGCGGGGCTTGGGTAATGCGCGGGCGTTTTCGCAAGAAAACAAGGCCCGGGAGGCCGGGACGCTGCAAACCTCCAGGATTTCACCCCCACCCCGCGCGCCCCCACCACCACGCAACGCCAACGCATGAACGCGACCGCGCGCTCCGCTCCACAGAAATAATCGCCGTCTCTGCGCTATTCTACCAATCTAGTCTACCCACCCGTCACTCGCCACTTCGCCAGTCGCCAGCACGAGTTCCACATTTCCGCGACCCGGCCAGGACAAGGCCTCGCTGCTGCGAATTTGATTTACTTTTAGCCCTCAGCTGCACCTGCTCTGCTCTCCGCTCCATTGCAGTGGGCAGTGACAGCAGCACAGCGCACTCGATAAGTCTTGGCATGGCTTCTTCCCTCGCGTCGGCGTCGTGGGCGCTGCCGCTGCAGACGAGCGGGGCCGGGGCGGCAGCGGCGAGCACGTCCTGCCGCGTGCTGCTCGCCGTCGCGGCGCCCCGCTCGGCCTTGTCGCGGCGCCGGGCCAGGGTGCTCGTGGCGCCCCCGTGCGCGGCGCTCGAGGAGCCCGGCGGCGGCGGCGAGGCGGAGGAGGAGGCCAAGATCGGGGTGGAGGGGGAGGGGGAGGCGGAGGGGAAGAAGAGCAGCGGCCACAGGAAGAAGCGGCCGCGCGGCCGGCCTTTATGGAGGCGGATCCTCTTGGCCTCCAAGAAGACACGCAGCATCATCGTCCTCAACGCCCTCACCGTCATCTACGGTGCGCGCATCTTTTCTGCTCTTGCTCACATTCCAAGACACTGCTTGGTTTGGTCATTGTTAATCAGTACAGTATTCAACAATACTACTGATAATGACTGACTGCTCATCTCAAATTCTACGCACCACTGTGATTTGTTTGTCAATTTGCCCTCTAAAATTCAACAATACTTACTGACTGCTCATCTAAAACTCAACAACACCTTTTTTTTTTTTCCTGCCAGCGAGTGATATTCCTGTTTTGAAAGAGGTTGAGGCTCTGACGGAGCCCGCAGTCTTCAACATGGTGCGGTTCGTCGTTGCAGCCATCCCCTTCATACCATTTGCGGTCCGCTCCTTCGGGGACCGGCGTGTGCGGAATGCAGGACTGGAGCTGGGAGTCTGGGTTAGCTTAGCTTACCTTGCTCAAGCAATTGGGTTGCTCTCATCTGACGCTGGCCGAGCATCCTTCATCACGGCTTTCACGGTACATCCTGTTTCACGTTGAGTTTCGTTCCGAATTGCCGATGTTATTCTGAAATCGCTTTAAATAACTTGCAAATCTTAAATATCCGCTGTGACAAACAGGTCATAGTTGTGCCCCTGATTGATGGCCTTCTTGGTGCTTCCATCCCCAAGCTCACTTGGATTGGAGCCATTGTGTCACTAGTAGGAATTTGCCTGCTGGAATGTGGCGGCTCTCCTCCCTGTGTAAGGATTAAGGAACAACTTCTTTTGTTTGTACTGTTGGTTACTAGCAGTTTATTGGCTGTTGTGGTTATAACTTTTCAGAATCTTACTGAATTGTTAAATGTCTCTTGCATCATATCTAGCTTTCCTGATTGCTGTTCAAAAGGATCTTTATGCAACAGTAGTCGCACTCTCATTGAATCTTCGACCTTCTTGCACTGGACAGTGATCAGCTGATTTCAAAACATATGGAAACTCTGTTAAATGCTCAAATTTAATAGATTTCATGATTTAAAGTATCGGGATATATTTATGAATTGCTTCCTTTACTACTTCAAAAATAATATGATATTGATTGTTTGAACCACTCCTTTTGTTTTTAAAGGTTGGTGATGTTTTGAACTTCTTTAGCGCTGTATTTTTCGGGATCCATATCCTCAGAACAGAGCAGATATCAAGGAGTACAGACAAGAAGAAGTTTTTACCTCTTCTTAGCTTCGAGGTTGTTTGAGCATATAATTTCTCATATCATTTATACTGCTATATCTTATCCATTTTACTATTAACACAATCCCTTAAATCCTCTAACAACCAGGTCCTTGTGGTGGCTTTCTCCTCTATACTCTGGTTCTTGTTCAAAGATGGCTATGTTGATGCCAGGGAGTCCACCTTTGAATCATGGACTTTCGGTATGCTTTGGGATACAGCAGCTTCATTTCCTTGGATACCAGCATTGTACACTGGAGTTCTTTCTACGGTGTTATGCATGTGGGCTGAGGTTAGCCAACTTCTTGAGTGTTTTAGTAGTTCTAGGGTTCTTCTCGTTTAAGGCTTGCTTGGTTTAAGCATGTGGAGTATATTCATCTCTTTGTGCAGATGATAGCAATGGGTGATGTTTCAGCAACTGAAACCGCAATTGTTTACGGGTTGGAACCAGTTTGGGGAGCTGCTTTTGCTTGGTTCCTCCTCGGTGAAAGATGGGACAACGCTTCATGGATTGGAGCTGCTCTTGTATTATGTAAGCTTGTGTTCCTTTTCTTAACTCTTTGCCTCTGCACTCGCACAACCTTGATCAAGAGGTATTCTACCTGTGCTTAAAAACTTTTTTTTTTGAATCAAAAACATAAGTTTTGAAGCACAGGTAGAATACCTCTTGATCAAGGTTGATCAAGGTTGTGCTTAAAAACTTATCATAATGAACAGAGGACCTGGATTGATTATTTCTTCGAGCTAACTGGGTACACAATTACCATTCTTTTCATCAGGTGGTAGTTTAACAGTTCAGCTATTTGGGTCAGCTCCTGAAAAGTCCAAGAAAGTTGAAAAGCGCAGAAGCAATGATTTGGATACCCCAATGAAACGACAAGACTACCTATCATTATCTCCTATACCAGTCGATTCCAGGAAGATGATAGGTAGACAATTAGAAAGGTAACTTCTATCTGTGTTGACTGTCAGTTACTTCTGCGTTTCATTGGTCTCTCTTCTTGGTTCCACTTGTATAGACAGTCTTTACATTTACTTCAGTTAAATTATTTATTTTCTGCAATATAGGAAGAACAAAACGTTGTAGCATGTCTTCGAGGCAAAGATATCTGCGATGTCAGGCTCAAATATTGAATCATTGTCCTGAGGCATCATTCCTTGGCTTATCAATATGGGGATGCTGCGCTATCACTGGTCTGTATGGAAAACGTTCATTTGCTTCCATTATTTTGAGGCTCCTATTTGGTTCTATTTTGTCTCCACAGACTTTGCCAGCTACGAGCTAGAATGCATCATGCATATTAGGAAATGAGACATTGCTAGCTGGAAACTCGAGGTGACAAAATCACACAACTAGATGCTAGTGAGATAACTTGATAAATTTTGGAGAGTGTTGACTGTACAGATTTCATGTAAATATATGTACACAGGTAGATGATTGTATAGGACTGTGCAAACCTTTGTGTGTCTATATATATAGTACTGAAATAACAAATACCATAGATGGTATTATTTGACTCCTTTGGGGTTGCAGTCATAGATTTCGTGTTCTGTTGAGATTGATTTGTGGCTGTGAATTTTGAGGTCGAATGATAGCTTGTGTTCTGCTTTTTTACTTGTCTTCTAGGACCTCGTTGTAATTGCTCTTCTCCTTTCTCGTGACAGCAGAGGGAAGACGTATGGTTTGCTTGTTATATAATACATATATAATTTTATTTTTCCTGTAACATATAAATGTATTCCCTTCTGTAAAAAAGGAAACAAATTATAAGGTATCGTGGATCACGCTATCAACCCATTCAAAGTTTAATAGACAACATGTCAGCTGGACATTGTGAAGTATGAATTATATCTCGTTTGCGAACCAATTGATTTCATGCTAATTATAAGATGAAGAGTTTTCTTTTTGCCTATCTGATGTCTGCTGGACATTGTGAAGCAGGAATTATATATGGTTTTGAGAACCAATTGATTTCATGCCAGCATGTGTTTTTGCATTTGCACCTCAATTGTTGCCGGGAACTATACCATAAGAATTCAATAGGTATGAAATAGGAAGAAATGGAATGATGTTTATACAATTATGCATCTCAAAAGTTTCATGCAGTGGTGGAAAAAAAAATTATTACAATGCTATAACATTTTTCTCCTAATCCTAGGATTTTTTTTTCTCAGACCCAAAACATATGCTTAGGTTAACATCACCGGACCTTCTATCCTATCTTATATCACACTTTTTGTTTCAAACTCCACCCTGTGAATAAGTGCATCTACAACATTTTGCAAATTCTAGTGACAATAGCCTTGTAAAATTGGAACTGTTTCATTGTTGTAAAGCTTGAAAAATGAACCAACTTTATGACTATAATAATAAATTTCTTAGAAATAAAACTTGTCAGTTTCTTGATGTTCCATTTCTTTGCACTATGTACGTCAATACATGCCTTTTGTGGTAACTGAAATCTGAATGATTTCATCATGTGGTTTCACTTAATTTTTTGTTGTTGCTACGTTGCAGCTTATTTGGTTGAAAAAATATCAATGACATTCGGGTTTATACGTTCCTTCTTTTTTATTGGTTGTTGAAGTGAATGAAAAACATAATCATCCAGATAACAGGTACTAGGCACTCCAGCCAGGCAGCCACGAGTATTTGTGTGCATATAATTGGGCCGATTTGTTCAAATGTAACCAGCCTGCCTATCTTTCCCGGGCTAGGCAGGAGCCGTGAGTAGTATTTGGAAGAGGCCCAACCTACCAATCCTCGTGGCCTCGTGCTCGTGGGCTTCGAGCATGGGTTGTATCCATTATATCTGCCAAAGTGATTGTTTACCGATCTCGCAACTTCAACAACTCTCAACGCATTTTTCCTTAGGCTGTGTCTGATGACAACGCTCCACAAATCTCATTTTCTGTTTCTCTATTCCAACTGCCTTTTCTTTTGTCTACAGTGCAGTATTTATATCAAATAGTGCCAAACAGTGTTTTGAAACACATATTGGGAATAGCCTTAAAAAAGAAATCTCAACTCTCAACGCATACTCGCATAGGCCTAGCGTAGTGTAGCTGTAGCATTGCTTCTTTTATCACAAGTGGCACGCTACAAATTTAGGTCCGAATCTCGGGAATAGACTCCCTAAATATAGCTGCAACTTGAGTGTTTAGCTCCTGTTTAACTAGTTTATATTGCTAAGTAGTACTTCCTCTAAGTCTCTAAAGAGTGCCGTTTTAGAAAAGATAGAAGTCAAATTTTTAAAACTTTGATTATATATAATTTTTATATAATTTAGTTTTAAACGTTGAAAGTCATATGTATAGATTTGTCTTAACAAGTATTTTTATAAAAATATAAATTTTTTATGATTTTTAATTTTATTCTAACAAAAACATTGGTCAAACTTATATTTGAGAGACCGTATCGATGTCCAAAACGACGCTCTTTTTTGTCTTGGAGGAAGTAGTACGAGTAGTTATTTACAGCATGTTCTTCGTAAACAACACACCGCTCATTTGAACGCCTGGTGAGCTGGGGTGGTCCTCTCTTCGCCCGTTCTCTCGGAAAGGCGATCTGGGGCCGAGGGGCAAGTTGCTGGGAAATGCCCGAAATTTCCAGGTCTCCGACACTCCAGCTTCAAGGCGCGCATGTGACAGCTTCCTTATTATGATTAACAACACCGTGGCTGTGGGTCTCTTGGTTCGGTTGCGAGCTAATACTCCTACTCCGGTACCCTCCATCGTCATGGGCAATGGCACAACTCAGACGATAAACCAGCTCGTGCCTGTGCGCAGACGCAAAAGAACAGGGCCTGCCACGACGATTTTGGGCAAAGAAAACCTCAAGCAAATGCAACCAAAAGCACACATACAAGGGATGACCCGTGCGGATCTTTTTCACCGCTGAGATCAGCCCCCCCAAAAGTTCATGTACATACATTATTATTCATGCATCGCAAGACAGAGACCTGCCGAGTTGCACACTTGCACCGCGCTGATAAAGAAAAGGTTAGGCCATCGCCTGCTAGGTGACTGACTGATGGAGAGAGAGAGAAAAAAAAAAAGAAACCAAGTGGTGATTCTTTGCAACCCAGTTCACAGCTCAGCTACGCAAGTACCACCAGTACGTGAGTATTATAAGCCTCCGGCCGTCCACATCCACCGGTGCCGCGCCGGTTGATCATGCCGCGACCACGAACGGGGTCCCTGGGGCGACGATTTCCTCCGGTGCGGGTGCGACCGTGCGAGTGCGAGAGCTCAGCCGGGGCAGGGAAGCGTGGGCGTACGCCGTTGCCGCATGGTGCGGAGAGCGACGTGCCGCTTTTTCAATTGGCGGTTAGGCCGGCAGGGCCCCAGACCCAGACGGCAGACGCCCAGGCGGGCCCCAACGGCGGCAGCGCGCCCCCGTTGCCGCTCGTTCGTTCGGCCCCGGCCCGGCCCCATCGGCACGTTCTCCCGCTCCCGTCGCGCCCATCCCCGCCACGCGGTGGCTGTCCTCGATTCCGTTTCGCTGGCTTCTCTCCCTCTCGCAAGTCGCAACTCGCGCGCGCGGCCGCGCGCCACGGAGGCCGGCCTGCATGGCCTGACGCCCGCCCGGGACCCCGTGCAAGGAGCGCGGCCGCGGGGGATCTTTGTTTCCGCGTCATCCTGCGCCGGGAGACGCTGCCTTTCTTTCGCGGCGACGGGCGGGGGCGGATGGCGACCGATAGCGATGTGCGCACGGATGAGAGAGGCCGGAGGGGAGAATTCGTGCGCGCGGCGGGGACTGGTGGTGGGCGAAGAATTTCGGTCCGTGAGCTTGACGGATGACAGGTGACTCGAACTTGTACCGTGTAGTACCCGCCGCTCTTCTTTTTTTTTTTTCTTCTGATCTTCTCTCTCTCACACACAAGTTGTTCTACTTCCAATGCCACGGAACATCTGGCTGCCACGTGTTTGTGCGTGTGTGGCTAGTGTCGAGTGTCGACACACCGGTCAGCTCTTCCCAAGTGACGCGCTCACCATCTCCAGTTGCGGGCGTGGGCGGCTTTGGAGCTCCGTTTTGATGATCACTCAAATCCTAGGGCTCGTTTGGAAGTCGTGCGTCATCCCGGCATTTTCCCGGTCAGCCTTCCGCACGGTCTTGGGCTAGGGGCGAGCTCCCGTACTGTTTGAAAGCCACGACGACGGGGATATGTCAACCCGAGCCATGAATTTCTCGAGACGGCATTGCCCTGTGTCGATAGGTCGGGCGCATCTTCCCCGTCCCACGCGCGGCTCGCGGTTGCAGCACCTCCTCGTCTGAGCTTCGAATTCCTACACTGGGGTTGCCCCTTGCGGAACGTCCAAGCAAACGCCCAAAGAAAAGGGTTGCCACTGAAATCCCATGCGGGCATCGCTGCCCAGGGAAACCATCGAGCTTCCAAAGGAGCCCTAACAAGGGGCTAGTTACTGCTTGACCGAATTTCTACTGTTACTGTTTTGGTTGCCTTACTGTTTCCCGCGTATGCACATTGAAAGTCACCGGTGCTCGATTTAGTTATATCATCACAGGCCTATCAAGTGATGGGACGGAAAATTGATGATAATAAAATTATAATACGTCTGCATTCTTTTTCTTTTTACCGGACACTTCAGTTTTGGTACTATTGGATTGAAATAATTAGAGTGTGTTTAAATTCATAATAGATCAAAATTTATTTCAATCCATTTCAAATCACTCCAATCCCTCTCAATCTAAAAATACCCAAAGTAGTCCTACGAGTTCTCAATATCAGCGCAATTCGTCCACGGAAGCTGTGGAGCCGGCCAAGGCAAAAAAGCAGAGACATGGTGGTTAACACAGGTTTCCGCGTCCAATTGCAGTAGGCATGCCATGGGTTGGAGCGTCAGCAGCCGCCCGGCCGGCCGCGCGGGTCCGAGGACCGTGTGGCGCCCGTGTACGGCGAGCCGGTTTGGAGGTGGTCAACTTGAACGCTGAGCCTGATGCAAGCTTCATCGGAGCGGCGCCGCGCCGGCCTGACGTCGGCAGCTATCATGAAACAGTTGTTCCAGAAGCCTGCGCCTGATTTCCACCGTCGCCGGTCTGCAGGCCTGGCCCCTGGGTGGGTTCTTCTCCATTTTCTAAAAAAACATGCATGTACATAGTATACGTGTATCGGTATTCAATTATTCATACATCGATTTCCTTTTCATTTCTTTTGCGTTTTCATATATAGCCGTCTTATCAAGATCTCGTTTGCTGTTCTTGAAAGATACTTGGCGAGATTTGGTCTGCGGATGATTACGGCAGCCACTTGTGAGGGTTGATGCATGATTATTCGGATCGGTCTTGCAAGCTCCTGGGGAATTACTCAAACTAATCTTAGTTTATAGCCGGCGTAGAGTACAATTGAAGGAGTAGTGCTTATTAGTCCTACTGCTGACAGTTGACGGCCACTTTGAGCTGTCTAGATCATTCATTCGGTCACAGGACTGTTGATTGGCCCCCGGCCAGTTCAGAGATACTTTTTTTTTTTTGCTGAAACCAAGACTATAGAAACTGCAGGGCAGAAACTCACGCACATTTCTGGTGGGTGCCCATTATTAATTAATTTCAAGTGCTTTTTTTAAGGATTTTCAGACCGGCTGATTTGGCATCTGCGACTTCGGCAAATTAAATCGTCAGAGGGGAAATCAGGTTGCAAGTTGTGTCTACTGTCTAAGCTAGTCGCTACCGAAAGGTCTGGTAGTGGCATATATTTCTGGCTAACCAAGCGCGTGGAGGTTGTTGTGATAGCTCACGTACATCTATGCATCCTTGATTGGGGGAGCCGGCATATTATATCCGGTATTTCATCCTTAAACAATAGCTCGTCGTGTATATATATGTATATATATACAAATTGATCTTTGTTAGACTGGCATTTGGTTTTGGTTGGAGATGGATAGCACCACCAGCCACCGTACCACTTGCTCCGTTCTTCATTCGGTTGGCTGCAGGCCAGAAGAATGGCAGCGTAACCTCTCCACAAGATGGGAAGGAAAAACGAAATGAAGCAAACGGATAACCGAAAACAAGGTGCCGAACTGATGAGAATGGCAGGCGAAAATGACCGGAGAGGCAAAGCAACGATGGCTGTGTTTAGATTCAGAAAATGGAGGCGAAAAGCAGGCGAAATCTGTCAAAATTTGGCCAAAAACATCACATCCGACACTGTAGCGCACTGTAGCACTTTTCGTTTGTTTGTGGTAAATATTGTCCTACCATGGCCTAACTAGACTCAAAAGATTCGTCTCGCAAAGTACATCTAAACTGTATAATTATTTTTTGATTTCATCTACGTTTAATACTCCATGCATGTGCCGGCATTTTTTGTGTGATGGAGAATCTTCTTTTTGCATAGTAAAATTTGGGGAAAAGTTTGGATCTAAACATAGCCGATGCTCTAAATATGCTTTAAGGTGATTGACGTTGTGGCGCTCTCATACAGGACATGAGAACAGTTCCCGCCGCTGTTGCCGTGATGTGATCTGAGAGGAGAGGGGGCCGTCGCCATGATTCTTTTGGGGGACGCCTTTTTTTCGAGCTCAGCTTGCTTGAGTGCTTGACCCACAGGGACAGGGTGCTAGTGCTAGAGACGATGAACGTGCATGGCCGGCGTAGTTGGGTTGGGACGCCAGACTAGACTCCCCAGCATGCACGAACGGCGTCTGTTCCCGTCCTCGGCAATCAGATTCAGCACCGGAGTTTCGGTGCGGCTGAAACGACGTGTATGGTGGGTGGACGACTGGATGGGTGCTTTCCCTTTTTTTACAGCAGCTAGCCTTTCACATCAGATAAACAAAATACTAGGACGAGTTTGTTTCCAAATGTCACAGACACGGTGCCTGAATTTTTTTTCTGTATTTTTTTCTGGAATTGAAACGTTTGCTGTGAAAATTCAGCATACTTTCTGTGTTTGGCGGATGTGAACAAAGCCTTTTTGCATTGAGAGATCAAACACTGATTCTGATTGTGATGCTGCCTATGAAGGGCACCATATCCATGTGTAGTGTGGGCACATGACAGAGGTGATGGAAATAGTCGCTGGACAGGGCGGTGTGAAGGCGTTCAGGGATGGAGCGTAGGAGTATATAGTAGCAGTAGCCTATTCCCGTATCCTATAGCCGGTATGCATGTGTGGTCCGTGGTCACGCTGGCATCCAGAGACGGGCAGAGCCTAACGATAGCAACACCGAATTGAGCCGAGCAGGGCCACCCGTAGCGCCCTAATATTATATATGATATGTCGTACCATCAAGCTCGTAGGAGATTGAGGGAGGAATAGAACGCGATGATGAATCAACGGCCGGTGGCCCTGGGGTTGCTCCGCTGCTGGTCCAGGTCCCCGGCCGCCATGCAGGCAGGACACGTCGCGCCCCGCATGTAACGATCGCCCTCCACTGTACGTGTGGCCCGTTCCGTGCGCCGGGCCGGAGGAGGGACGAGGGAGCCCACCCACCAGCGCCTGCGCCTGCGCCTGCGCCTGCCCATGTGACGTGACGCGGGTCCGGCCGGATGGGGCGCATCCGCCATGCGCATCGCCGTCCTGCCCCGCCTGCCACGCCAGGCGCAGGCCGTTGCGACGGGCGCCGTCACGGCGAATCATCCATCGTCCCGACACCGGCAGAGCCCCACCCCACGTTCCCAGTTCCCCCACCCGGCCACCCCCACGCTGGCAAGGAAAGGACCTCCGCGGAGCCGCGCCGGCTCGGGAAAACGGCGTGGCGTCCCGTCCCGTCGCGCCCAGTCCAGCACAGCACCGCACAGCGGAGCGGAGCGGAACGGCACGGCACGGGGGCACGCACACCACGCCCGTGACCGCGACACGGCCCGGCGCGAGCGCGACGGCAACGTGCGCGCGGCTGGCCCGCGCTCCCCTGCAGCGGCGTATGGGCGCGCGGGGCCCGGGCCGCAGCAAAAGGGCCCCCGTGCCTGGTGCGCGCGTACGGCCGGCCGGGGGAAGGCAGGGCCCCGTGCGTCGGTCCGGTCCAGTCCATCCTCCACTGACTGCGCTGCACGGGAGCTGGGACTCCAATTCCTCCGCTACGTGCACTCACTCGTGGAAGTGGATTGTTCAACGAACAGCGACGAGTTCTTCATTTTTTTTTTCTCTCTCCATCCGAGAGCTAAACTTGGTTACCAATACTAGTACTTTAGTTGATGTCATAGTTAGTAGCTAGACGATGATTGAGGAGAAGGTAGCGGCTGGGAGCCCTCTGGCATACAATGCATGTTGATGTTGGTATCCTACAGCGCGCTAACACGATTGATTAGCGAAAAGTACGACACGAAACAGCTTGCCTTAATATCAAAGGCGATGTGCTAACGGACGGACGTGTTGAACAAACATAAACAAGAGGTTGCCATGGAGACCTTATCTCTGCCAAGGCGACGCGTGCAGGCTTGCTCTATCTTTCTAATGTCCCGGCCCCTGTCCCCAGTATAGTCTATCTAATTAAAAAGGGATGCAACAAAATAAAAAAAAGGCGGCACATTCTCGCCAGAAATGGCTTAGCCAAGGTTGTTGCGAATTGAATGGAAAATGTAAATAGGATATCCAGAGGCACTAGCTAGAACAAAAGTTCATTGTAATGGCGTGACGACCCAAATCATGCAGAGTAGGAGTATATCATTATTTGTCCCCAAAAAAAATGCCTCGACAACCACCGGAGGCCGGGAAGCAGTTTTATACTAGGGCGCACAAGAACCTCGCACGCCGTTAATCCAGTACTGCGAGCTTGTATATCTTCTCCGATCGAAAGGCGGTTCGCGTTGCCGCTTTGCACCGGACGTGTTGGCGTAGCGATTCTGCCTGCCTGCCGGGCTGCCGGCTGCGTCCTCCCGTACAGTCACGCACAAGGCAAGGCGCACCACCCCCACCTGGCCATCTCTGACGAGAGTTTACCACCCCTGTTGGACACCTTGTACGGCAGGAATCCCCGGCTCGGTGCACGGTGGACCGATCACCGCCGGCGGTCACCGGCCCTGCCACGGCGGCAGCAGCGGTGGTCCACGAGCACGGGGACTCGGGGCTTCACAGTGAACCCCCAGGGAGCAGCACATGGCGCTGCCTGGCACGTGGCCGGAGCGGGCTCGCAGCGAATGTGGAGAGGCCTCGTGAGCCTGTGGCTCCCGTCGTCGAGGACCGGGCCGGCGAGCCCGCGGATCCCGCCCGTCCGCGCGAATCGCAAAGCGCGTGGGGGCGCGCCAGCGACCGTCCGTGGCCCACGGCAGCTCAGCGCGCCTCTGATTGGGTTGCCACTTAACTGTACGCAGCAGAAGCAATGGATGCCACGGAATAAACAAAATTAAGTGGGAGGCCGGGTCCAACGATTTGCCCATCACCGGCCCCGCCTTCTGTGCCGAGCACCCATGTTTGCCAACCTGTGCCTTCTCGCAAATATCTACAGGAACCTCTACCTTTATTAACCCAGAGGCACGTGCATGAATGAGCTTTTTTTTTATAAACAATGCAGGCAGGGATGATATGAAATTTCATTTCCCGATGCTCGATAGATGAAGCACATTTAACATGATCCAAACTGAAAACACAGATGGCCAATATTTATTCCGTCCCAAATTGTAAAGATTTTAACTTTCTACTAGATTCATTCATTACTCCATTTATGTGTGCTTAATATCTGTCTAAATTTATCAACACCTATAGAAACGTGGAAGGGTAAAAAGAGAGCAAGATCTCCCTACAATTTCAAACGTATGATTTTTTAAGTTAGGATCGCTTGATTGGACGTCACCACAAAATTTAATCGATATGGTGGTCACAGACATAAAACGGAGTGGAATCAGGTGAGGTGTTATTGCTTGCAACGATGAAAATAACGGTGCCTAACGATAATATCTTCGCCATAATCCGTCTTCCATTCACTTCTAGTAAAATCAATTCCGCACTAACGAGAGTGTTTTTCAAAAAAAAAAAAGTGAATGTTGGTCGTTCTATCATCTATGTGTCCATATATAGCCATATATAATTGATCGTAGCATATCATTGAAAATGAAGCATAAAAGAATTTAGTACAAAATCAGAACAAACTCAATGTGGACACCAACTAGTATAAAGATGCTCACACAAGATATTTTGTTTCATATTGATTACTAATATGTTATGTACCAAACAATTGATTAAAGTCATACATACAACACCATTGAAAATGTCGTTGCCAATATATAGGGAAAGTCTAGAATAAAGTTTCCTTAACAAAATGTCATAGGGTCAACACAGATCACTAGCTCTTGGACTTGTTCCGCTATAAATTTTTGCCATGGCTTCATGCTAGCCTATGTGACTTGTGTAATTTATTTTCATAGATGCACCTTACTAAACTTGCAAACATCTCCCATAAAAGATCTAGAGTGTCATTTTATAAACACCACAATAAAAACTTGTATTGTATAACACCAGGCATGAAATTTGTTTTGTAGACAAACTATGAGCTTTCGAAATTTAAAGGCAGATTAAATGATAGTTTGGGTCTAAAGATCCATCTAAAAAATGGTTGAACTTGGTGGTGGGCCTTTGTAGAGAGACGTCATGTCCATATCTTTCTTTGGTGAAATTTCATTTGGCATGTCTACATGGGAGTACATCTTCATACATGAAGAAAACCAAAATTATCAAATCTGGTTCATTAACCAACTCTTAGCTCTACTAAGGTTTTGCACATTTGGATATGCAAACACCATTTTTTCCACACTCTACACCTATGCACTTCTCCTCCATTTTCAACAGTATGCCCCTATGTCTTTCCTCCCGCCAACCACCCCCACTGTTATTTCTTTCTACCTAGTTTTCCCCGCACTGTTGTTGTCCCCATCATGCATCACCCTTCATCCCCACCGTCAGATCAATCAAGGTGAATGTGCGATTTCAACTAAACCAAAGGCAATGGACAATTTTAAATGGAACCACAAGAAAATTTAAATTTCAGACTGTGTCCAGCCAAAAACAGATTTGCAGCCTAACATGATAGGTAACAATTTGATCTCTAGTGGTGTAAATGCTCAAAGTAAATTGCATAAATGTAATCTGAGCACAAGAAATATCCGATCACAATAGAAACTTGTTCTCATGGTACTCATAACTTGCTGGGCAACTCTAGGCCTTGTTAGGTCCATTCAAATCCTATGATTGCTCCTTATCAAGGCACCATTTGGTTTTGAGCCGGCTTGAAATTAATAAATTTCTCCAAACCCAATTCTACTAGAGTTACTCTTCACGGGTGTGGCGAGACGGGCACAAAGGCTCCCACAGCCATAACTAAAGCCTTTTCACAATATCCTTGCTCTCAACCTCTCAAGAATGCAACAAAAACTCTACGAATTGTATCAGCGACGGATTGGTTACGCACATGAATGTATGTTTTTATGTATTGTTCTTTCCTGAGAGGTGAAGGGAAAAAGAATACGGCCACATTTCTCTAGCTGCAGCCTGGGCTACAGAGATGAGTCCACAGGCTAGAAAAGAAATCGTCTCGCCATTGGCTTCCAAGATTGAGAGGTGAGCCGTGGCCCGTGGACGCAGCTCTCCACTTCTCATCACGCTCTTTTTAATTGTGGCGATCTCTGGGGTGGTGGGCGGAGGATTTCTAACTGGATGGTGAAGTTTGTCTGGTGAAAAGGACGGCCGCGACGAATCCGTCCATCGATCCAACGCTGTGCGCGCGTTGGGGCGAGGGGGCTGCCGGGCCCCACCTGCAGCGACAGACTATAGATAGATGCCTTCCTCTCTGATCACCTGATGGCTGATGCCTTCGCGGCCCCCTTCCCTGCCGTGCCGCTGGCCTGCTACTACTACTACTAGCTGCCGGCTGCCGCGCTCGCTTCCCACCTCTCGACCCAGCCCCCCCTCCCCCTCCTCCTTCCCTGGATCCAAATCCCAAGCTATCCCAGAACCGAAACCGAGGCGCGCGAGCAATTATTAGCTGGCTAGCTAGGTGTGTAGCTCCGAGATCATGAAGCGCGAGTACCAAGACGCCGGCGGGAGCAGCGGCGGCGGCGACATGGGTTCCTCCAAGGACAAGATGATGGCGGCGGCGGCGGGGCAGCAGGACGAGGATGTGGACGAGTTGCTGGCCGCGCTCGGGTACAAGGTGCGTTCGTCGGATATGGAGGACGTCGCGCAGAAGCTGGAGCAGCTCGAGATGGCCATGGGGATGGGCAGCGTGGGCGGCGGCGCCGCTGACGACGGGTTCGTGTCGCATCTCGCCACCGACACCGTGCACTACAACCCCTCCGACCTGTCGTCCTGGGTCGAGAGCATGCTGTCCGAGCTCAACGCCCCCCCGCCGCCGCTCCCTCCTGCGCCGCCGGCACCTCGGCTCCCGTCCACCTCATCCACCGTCACGGGCGGCGGTGCCACCGCCGGCGCTGGGTACTTTGATCTCCCGCCCGCCGTCGACTCGTCCAGCAGCACGTACACTCTGAAGCCGATCCCCTCTCCGGTGGCGGCGCCGGCCGACCCGTCCACGGACTCGGCGCGGGAGCCCAAGCGGATGCGAACCGGCGGCGGCAGCACGTCGTCGTCCTCTTCCTCGTCCTCATCCCTGGACGGCGGTCGCACCAGGAGCTCCGTGGTGGAGGCTGCCCCGCCGGCGACGCAGGCGTCCGCGGCGGCCGGCGCGCCCGCAGTGCCGGTGGTGGTGGTGGACACGCAGGAGGCCGGGATCCGGCTCGTCCACGCGCTGCTGGCGTGCGCGGAGGCCGTGCAGCAGGACAACTTCTCCGCGGCGGAGGCGCTCGTCAAGCAAATCCCCATGCTGGCCTCGTCGCAGGGCGGCGCCATGCGCAAGGTCGCCGCCTACTTCGGCGAGGCGCTCACCCGCCGCGTGTACCGCTTCCGCCCCACCCCGGACAGCTCCCTCCTCGACGCCGCCTTCGCCGACCTCCTCCACGCGCACTTCTACGAGTCCTGCCCCTACCTCAAGTTCGCACACTTCACCGCCAACCAGGCCATCCTCGAGGCGTTCGCCGGCTGCCGTCGCGTCCACGTCGTCGACTTCGGCATCAAGCAGGGGATGCAGTGGCCGGCTCTCCTCCAGGCCCTCGCCCTCCGCCCCGGCGGCCCCCCGTCGTTCCGGCTCACAGGCGTCGGGCCGCCGCAGCCGGACGAGACCGACGCCCTGCAGCAGGTTGGTTGGAAGCTCGCCCAGTTCGCGCACACCATCCGCGTCGACTTCCAGTACCGCGGCCTCGTCGCCGCCACGCTCGCTGACTTGGAGCCCTTCATGCTTCAACCGGACGGCGAGGACACCGATGAGGAGCCCGAGGTGATCGCCGTGAACTCGGTGTTCGAGCTGCATCGGCTGCTGGCGCAGCCCGGCGCCCTGGAGAAGGTCCTGGGCACGGTGCGCGCGGTGCGGCCACGGATCGTGACCGTGGTCGAGCAGGAGGCCAACCACAACGCCGGCACATTCCTGGACCGCTTCACGGAGTCGCTGCACTACTACTCCACCATGTTCGATTCCCTCGAGGGCGCCGGCTCCGGGCAATCCGCCGATGCCTCCCCGGCCGCGGCCGGCGGCACGGACCAGGTCATGTCCGAGGTGTACCTCGGCCGGCAGATCTGCAACGTCGTGGCGTGCGAGGGGGCGGAGCGCACGGAGCGCCACGAGACGCTGGGGCAGTGGCGCACCCGCCTCGGCCGCGCCGGGTTCGAGCCCGTGCACCTGGGCTCCAATGCCTACAAGCAGGCGAGCACGCTGCTGGCGCTCTTCGCCGGCGGCGACGGGTACAAGGTGGAGGAGAAGGACGGGTGCCTGACACTGGGGTGGCGCACGCGCCCGCTCATCGCCACCTCGGCATGGCGCGTCGCCGCGCCGTGATCGGGAGAAGGTGGGGTTTTGGACGCTGATCAAGGCAACACGTCCCCCCGGGGGCATGGCGCACCCTCCCTCCCCCCACAGCTCGCCGGCACATTTGAAGCTAGACGTCAACGAACGCTGAATCGCAGTGAACGACGACCGGGCCACGGTTCTCGCCGGCGTGACGAGATGAACACTTTGACTCCCGACCGGACCGTGTTCGTTCTTGCTCCCGATCGCCTCTCTTCCGCTTCCTTCAATCCGTGAACTATGGGTAGCCTATTGTTATGTTTAAATGTCTATTATTATTATCATCATCATGTGTAATTCCTCCAATCGCTCATATCCAATAAGGACGAACCGGATTTCTTTAGCTCGAACGAGAAATTTTGTATACAAGGCATCCAATCCAATCCAAAAACTGAGCTATGTTCGAATGTTTCTGGTATGGTCACCTGTGTTCATTCCTAAGCTCCTCTAAAATGATCATATTGCTGCTGTATGCAGTGTCGTATTTGACACTTGAGAACTCATGAGCCGCTGGGCCGGATCGGAGTTTGTGGCTTTGCTCGTCACGAGTCCATCCATGGATATGGACGCGGCTTGCTTTTATCTCACAGGATCAGTTAAAGATTGCGCTTGCCCGTTTCGTAAGAAAGTCCTCTCTCTGATCTCGTGGAAGTGTCCACGGGCGATGCGTCCTGCAGTTGCCAATGTTGGAAACATCTCGTTACGTTGCCCTCACTGTACCCCTTCGCCTGTATGGCCCCCGTCCTCCGGCGGCTGTTCCCGATCTAAAAATGAACATGAGCGTTCACATGGGAGCTGCACCGCGAGCCAGACCCGGGAGACTGTTCCTGTGCAATATTGAATGGTTGTTAGCATCTGCTATGCAATCAGTGCGCATTATTGTTAACTAGTTTATCCATCACATAATCAGTGAAATCAGGTCAGGAAAGGACTACAGCTCTACTACAGTACAGTGGAAGAGACGGGCCCGACCATGACTATTGTTGCTTTTTTCCCTCCTAGCTTTGACAGGAGAAAGAAAGCAGAACATGAAGAATCACCAGTGGAAAAACACAGGAACGCCAGCCAGGTTTATTATTACAGCGAGAGGCGTCTCCTGCTCAGCTCAGCAGCTCACGGCAACAGGAGCCGCGGGACGGGAGGGATCGGAGCAGCAGCTCCTGTACCTGTACACGGCGTCGTGCGTGTGCGCTCGCTGTACACTTGAAGTGCTGTTATTAGCCTGGCGTAAACCACCGCCGCTGCGCTAATCGCCGGGGGAAGGGTGGGGGTACAAGAACTTTTACTGCCTGCTGTGCTGGGATTGGCGCAGAGGATGCAGTGCTGGGGAGCAGTGGCAACCTGAGAGGGCACTGCTGTGGTACTGCACGGCGCATTGCCACTTCTGTTGAGGTCTTGTCCTTCCATGGGGCGCACACGCCGGGGCGGCGTGGCCTCCGCCACCACCACCCCGCGCTTTCAAATTTAACCGCGCGGTTAATTGTCCGCTGCTGCGCGGGGGGGCAGGGAGGGCAGAGGAACATTTCACGCGCCCCGTGATCCCCCTCTCGCCCCCGCACCGATAAAATCTGCGTGTGGCAGAGCAGAGGGGGGCGCTAGCTGATGCCATCTCCGCGCTCGCCCGCCCACGAAATCTCCTCGAGAATGCATGGTTTTAGAAAGGAGAAAAAAAAAACTAGTCTGCCCTCGTCGGCAGGAGGGTTGTGTAGGGAGTATATAAAGAGTAACGTTTTTAATCCGATCCTTGATCTCTCTGCCCCTTTTTTTACTGCAACCTCTCATCGGCAGGAGGGCAGCCAATGGGTTGCGATGCAGTAGAAGCTGGGCTGCTGGAGGGAGCAAAGACCGGAGGCGGGCGGCAGCAACAGCTGTCCAATCGGGATCAGGTGGCTCCTGTCAGGAGATGATGGAGGCAGCGTGGTGGTGGGGCCCACACGTCGGCCTGTGTGTACCTCTCCCTTCCCGTCCCAGTCACCCCCGAACCAGCGAGCTCGACCTCCGCGGGGTCTCTGCCCGCGCTGGGGACAGCCCGGCCCCACCGCAGGCTAAAGAAAACGAAAAGGGCCAGAAAAATATGAGATGGCCAGGCCAGGCCTCGCCCTCGCCCTCGCCGCTGGGGGAGGACGGGCCGGGGCCCCCCGCACCGGCCGGCCGATCGATCCGGCTCGGCGTGGGGCGCTGCGCGGCCGCGTCAATTCGCGTGTGTGACGGGCTGACGCTGACCCACCCCGACGCGATCGCGATCGCTCCACGCCCCCCCGGCTCAGGCGCCGTTCCCCTCTCTGGGTGTGTATGGAATGTGTTTAGAACCCCAACTTTTCTCCAAAATTTTCAAAATTTTCATCACATCGAAGCATTAAATGTACCAAAAAACGTATGTCTGGAGTATGAAATGCAGGTAAAAATAAAAACTAATTGCACAGTTTAGATGTACGTTACGAGACGAATCTTTTGAGACTAATTAGACCATGGTAGGATAATATTTACCACAAACAAACAAAACGTGCTACAGTGCTTTTCAGTTTGGAACAGTGCCAGTTTTCAGGGTTCTAAACACACCCATGGTTGAAAAAAACACTGTTTCGAACTGAAAAGCACTGTAGAACTATTGTAGCATTTTTCGTTTGTTTGTGGTAAATATTGTCCTACTATGGTCTAACTAGGCTCAAAAGATTCGTCTCGCAAAGTACATCTAAACTGTGTAATTATTTTTTTATTTCATCTACATTTAGTATTCCATACATGTACCGGCATTTTGATGTGACGAAAAATCTTTTTTTTTATAGTAAATTTTGGGAGAAAATTGAAGTACTAGAGCCTCTCTCTTTTTTGGCGGCCCTCACCCACATGCGCCGGTGCGCGGGGGCACACGCAAGGCACGGACACCCTCGCGCGCGCCGGCGCCGCGGGTGACCTCACGCGCAACCAACCCGGCTCTCCCGTCCGTCGTCCCTAGTCATTTCCGCCCATCTATCTATCTATCCCGGCATCCCCCACGCCGCGGCGGCGGCGAGGCGTCCTGCCCACGCCGCGGCGGCGGCGGGATGGGGCGCGGCGCAGGCGCAGGCGCGTGGAATTTTCGTTTGCGGCCGGCAGCGCCGCGCGCGCGGCGCAACGCGTGGAGCCCCGTGGACGGGTGGATCGGGACTCGGGACAGCACGGGGCGCGATCGCTCCCTCCCCCGATCTGGTGGTGCGCGCACATGCAGCGTCTCGGTGCGGTGGCGGGTCAGGGGAGGGGGGGGGGGGGGGGGTAGCCGCTAGCTGAAGCTCGCGATCGCACATTCGCGGCGATGTGGAGAAAAAGGAAGGAAACCGGAGACGGGCCTGCGTCACTTCGGAAGTTCAGCTCACCACTCCTACAATGATAGGATAAGGTTCCTGGACAAGATGTGTTCTTTGTATCTGGGAATATATAATAACAATAAAAAAGAAGATGGGGAATTTGGAGGGATGAATCACGGTGGCACGACGTTCCTCCGGTTGGGACTTTATTATTCGGCGGTGAATAGACGGGCAAGGTAATCCGGGGATCTGAATCTGATTACTAAGGCGGCAGCGGGACAAGCTACCGACTCGGAGTGATCTTGTTGTCGACGGTGACTACTATCTAGGGGTGATTGATTGTGTTGTGAGGTCGCTGTAGTGTACAGCGTGTTTTGAGATGATGCATATCAGCAAGGCCTGTTTGGTAGTTATTAGCTCCAGTGTGTGTCCAGTATACTTGTTGTTTACGATACGGAGACGGCATCTCGTGCTCCCACTGATATGATGCCGTTAGGCTCACTCCAACAGGGTTGGCATTCGAATAGGCAAACCCAAAATGGATACCCTGGTGCACTGTAGCGGCCGAGAAACACGCTCCAACAGACTTGGCATTCTGAATAGGCAAATTGGGTCCGATGAGAGAGAATAGGTAAAATGCCTCGTCTCCCCACGCGAGGCATTCACTTTCCCGCAACAGTCATTCTTCACGGGTGAAGAGAGAAGGCGCGCGCGAGCGACCTCGGCGGCGGACCGAACAGCGGCATCCGGCGCGCATCTCCGCGGCGGCGACTCCGGCGGCAAGGTTCGTCGCTACCCTCCTCTTCCGCGCCTCCCATGTGAGGAATGAGCTTGTATTTGTAATATCAGGTTGTGTTTGAACAATCAGATGTTAGATTATTTGAGCTTGGCTCAATTAATTAAATTCAAGAACAAAGAAATGTTCTATCTGAAGAGAACAAAGAAAGTTCTATCTAGAGAGAACAAAGAAATGTTTTTGTCATCATCTACTCATCCCCATCTTCATATACCTCCAAGCCATGGCGTGTGTTTGCCCACCTGCAGATTTGACACGGTGAAGGTCCAAGACACCAGAACACTTCCAAGGTTGCAAATCGCAATGTTACCTTCCTAGGATGCGACGAATAGATCGGACCTCGCACCAAGAAAGCAGGGAAGCTCGTTACAGTCGCCGGCGACCGATCTAGGAGCGACCAGGACCCGCGGCACCCAGACATGGCATCGCCGGCGGCGGATCTGGAGAGAGCAGCAGCGGGATCCTCGCGGCGCCGCGAAGCAACGGCCACCAAAGGGAGGCACTGAAATGCCTACGCTGTTGGAGAGACGCTGGAAATGCCAAACGTTGCCATTTTGCCTCCCCTTTGCAAAGCTAGGTTTGCCTACTCGAAATGCCAATCTTTGTTGAAGTGAGCCTTACCATGCCGCACCAAATCCGAATGTTTTAGTACCACCTCTGCTCCAACACATATATATTTGTAGCTATGGATTAGGACAACTCCTCGATCTATTCAGCTGTACAGTTTGAAAACATTTATGCAGTACTGGTTATTAATGCTCTTGAAGTTTTTTTTTATGTATTTCACCTACTCCGAACTTTTTACTATAATATTTATTTTCCCTCAAAAACTATATAGAGCAAAAAAATATTCAGAGAATGGATGTAACAAGGAGGATCCGTATATATGTGGTGTACGCAAGGCATTTCTTCGAGAATGGTACGGAGATATTGAGGCTTTCTTTTTGGCCTCCTCCATCTCCATCCAAAGCTCAATGAAACAATGCTACAAAGATGACCGGTGTAGTTCAGAAATGTAACACAGATTCCTCGCAAGTTCGCGCAAAGACGTGATAGCGATTCACCAGTGTTCCAAGCCTTTACAACTAGTAGGACTTAGTCTGTGAAATATGTTGACTTGCGCTACCATATTATTACTAGATAATACCTCACGCGTTGTAGTGAGAATTTCGTAGTATTAAATATAACATGATTTTATAATCGATGAAAGCTATATGCACAAGTGATTTGTTAGCCGCAGATACGATGAAAGTTATTAATGAGTGGTGCAGTGGATAATGGTCTTGCGATGACATGGATATGTTGAATATCGAGAGAAATAAAACTAATAATTGTTAGTGGATTTCACTACATGTTATTTACATCTTCTCTTCTCTAAATTGATGATATTTTTTTTGACCCAAGGAAACCCATTTCCATTACTTTCATAATAGAAATACATCGAACCAGCAGTTTAGACAAGACTAGAGCAGAGAAGATACAAGCAAAAAGAAGCGAACAACTAAGCCTTACTGAAGTTCCAAACCTTTTTCCCAACAATCCTTGACCCCAAATCATTGATCTGTGTCAGATTTTCATTTGGCTCTAAATCGATGATATGATAAAACAAGAGTTAAAAACATATAACAAACTATATAGTTTCAACTTAATAACATAGAAAAAACAGGAGCTAAAATATATTTGAAAGTAAAAAACAGACTTATTTATGTCAGGAGCTAAAATATAATAATGATTTGTAGTTTTTTTAATAAGATGAATGATCAAAATTTTCGAAAAAAAAATCAAGTCTTCCCTATTTAAACCTGGAGGGAGTACACAATTACAATGTTTTATGAGACAGCCTCCATTTAGGAGCAACACATGTGTCGGCAGCCTAGTTCGATCCGCTCATTGTTACCACGTCCAGTCATTTTCTTCCCGCTAAACAACGAAACAAGTGAGCAACAGTGCCGCACTTGCCGCACTCGTCCGGATCACTCATTCTCCTCATCCATATCCTAATGCGATGCCAGCAAGCCCGGTGTCGTCCCAATCCGATTACCCTCACATGGCGCCCGTCGCTTAGAAAAAACACAAGGCGCGCATGCAGTGTCAGCTGCAGCTCCAACTCCCCGGGCTAGCTAATCATTCATCCCAGTCCCAGCGGCATTTGAACCCGCCGGCCGATCGATCGATCTTCGGCTGCATGGCTGGAGCACATCTCGAGATCCTCGCTGCCAACACGGCCTCCGGTTAAACAAAGCCAAGGCTCGCAGTGGTTGCACGAGGCCACGAGGGAGGGAGGCCAAGGTTTGTTTACTGCGAATACAATGCGAGAATGCTGCGTACTACAACGCCCTTTAGACCAGGTTTATTTTTATTTTCGGCGCAGAAAGAATCTCTTAGACCAGTGACCTAGTAGTTTATAATATTATTACACAGATGGTCCCTCCAACCAGCAAGCAGACGGTCAGAGAGAGACCCACCGGCCAGGTCGTGTCCCCCTCCCTCCCCTGCAGAAATTTCATTCCTGAGCGCTCGCACGCACAGCACGGCACGGCGCCAGCGTGGGGGAGGGGAACGGAATCCACGCCGTGTCCTTTTTTTTAAGTCGCTGTTAGCGCTGCAATTATCAGGAGGCGAGTTTAGAATAATCGGAGGAGGAAGGGCCGGATTCCCGTCCCGCCTCTCGCTCTCGGGATGATTAACCTAATCGCGCAAGTGGCGTTGGGGGTTAGGGAGAGCCCCTCTCCCAATTGGCCAGTTTTAGTTGCTATAATTAATCTATACGCGAGCCAACTTACACCGGCCTTGGAAAGCTGAGTGCTTGTCCGGGCACCCGTGGCTCCATTGCGCGCCCCTGCAGGCTGCAGCTTTACACGCACCCGCTGGGGTCGCCGGTGAGTGCTCGGCTGCTGGCTAGTGGCGCAGAGAGAGAGAGAGGGAGATGCTGCATGGCGATGGCGTGTGTGCGCCTCCGCCGCACGGCGCAAAGCCGTCCCTCGCCGGTACTAGTTCTGGAAGCGTGGATTTGTTAGAATTGGGACCCGGCCGGTGATGATGAACCCGGGCGATCAGATGTGCCCGGGCGGGTTTCACGCGTCCACTCTCCACTGCACGAATCGTGACGTATCGTAGGTCCTCCGGCCGGACGACAGGAAATTTCGTTTGGCCGTGGCTCCCGTTGCGTTTCCCGCACAGTTGGAGAAGAACTTGCCGACATTTCCCTTCGAACTCTTCTGTCCTGAATGTGCAAACGGCTTGTGGTTGTAATCGAAGCGTGAAAAATATTTAAAAGAATCACACGACCTATTTTTTACAATATTTTTTGGTATAAGTACTGTATTTTTTATACATGGAATTTAATTTTTTCTCTTCTTTCCACCCGACAATGCGCGTCTTAAACCATGGACACTCATATAGGGGGAGAAGATGTCTGTATCTACCTACACCAGGCGTCATGGCGGCTTTCTAAACCGGGGTGTTGTGCCTTCCTTAATATTATTGCACGTACGGCAAAGGTAATACGGCGATCACCATCCATCCGTTCCTTGTTTTGGACAGCTCAATCTCGTTCCGTCTCGTCACGTACGGGTACGGTTGATGCTAGAAGCCTTGGACTATTGGGCGGCTTGAACAATGCACGACACATCGCCATTTGCCACCTGTTCATTCGGCGAACCATCTCCATGTCAGCTGCGACCGGGTGCTTTTGCTCGACTCACCTCGATCGCCTCCATTTGATTGCAGAACGGCAACTGTAGTACGACCACCACGTTTAACCTGCCGCGCGATAAATGTGCGTGTTTAGGTGGCCCTTCACCCTGGCCCAGCCAGCGTTCGGTTTCAGTCGCCTTGTTTGGCACCTCACTATGCTAAAAAGAAAAGGCTTTAATTTGCAAACCCGGAGTGGAACAATTAGCTGCATTTTTTCTCTCTCGTCTTCTACAACACCGTGTTTCTGTTCCCTCCCTGTTGTTCGTTCTCGTTTGGAGCAAAATGTCACGGGATACATAAGACGGCAGGCAGGCAGGCGATCCCTGACCACCTGATCTTCTCTATATACGATCTCCTTGCATTGGGAGGCCGTCGATTCGCGTCCGCGGATCGAAACGCGCGTTGGGCGACGGCGAACGAACCCCCATGGGGAGCCGCGACGTACACGTACGTGTATCCCCACCTCGCCGCGCCCCGATATATACCCTACGGCTACCACCCCCTCACGTGAAGACGCTGCTGTGGCTCCGATCCGATCCGATCCCCCACCCCTCTGCCGAGCAGGAGCAGAATTATTTGCAGAGGCGGCAGCAGCAGACCCGGACATTCATCTCTTGTTCCAAGCCACCACCCGTCGGCGTGCGTGCGCGTGTGGTGGCAATGGCAGCGCGCAATGCGGTGGCTGGCTGGCTGGAGCTGGAGCTGGAGCTGGAGCTGGACCACCACGTCGTCGTCAGAGCCAGCGAAAACTTTCGAGGGGTTCGAAAACCGCGCACAGGGCCACAGGGCGCAGCGTGTGCTGTGCCGCGTCGCTGGTGTTCCTCTGCGGATCTCCAGAGGCTTTGCGTTTTTCAAACGCCTGCCATGCCATGCAGGTTGCCGCAGCTGTTCGTGGTTTAACTTTTAAGACGACTGAAACGGTGGCCTGACCTGTGGGCACAGCACAGAGGATTCGACTGATATGTGTTTGGGAACCAATCAATCAAGAATCTCTATTCTCTTCGCTAAACAAAAAAAAACATGGACGAAGTGGACCGTCAAGAGAGAACCAACCAGCCTAGTGTAAACAACTCCTCCGATCCTGGCCTCGGCGTCAACACTCTGGTCTGGGACGACGCCCTGTTGATTTCCCAGTGGGAGCAGCGCGAGACGGCGAGAGCGTCGCCGCGGCCGCAGCCGGACGTATCCAATTCCGTGCCGAACCATCCCCGGTGACGTGCGCCTTGGCCGCGGGTCCATTTGGACGCTCCTCCGTAGTGTACTCCGGCAGTCTTCTTCTATCGCCAGGATTTGACGTGCAGCAGATACGAGTCCAATCCTCCAAGGACGCGAGAAAGAAATGCAACAGATGACACCAGCAGCTGCACCCTCGCCAGGTCGTTTTCCAGGCCGGGGACGACCGAAGCGGAGAGCAATTCGGCTCTCGCGATCATTAGGAGTGTGTGTTTTTTATTTCTCTCTTGTTCCAGCGGCGATGATGCGACGCCACCGCCCCGCCCCGGCGACGGCGACAGGGTTTGGTCCGGACCGTTCGCCCATCCGCGTCTCGCCAAATTATGCCGGAGGAGCTCCCATCCATGGCGCAACGCCATGAGGATTGAGGATTAAAGATACCCCGGCGCCATCTCGACGGCCGATCGGATGACCACGACGGGTCGACCGATCACTAAGTCTGATCTAATCACATTGACGCCTCCATCTCTGCATCCCATCACACTGCTTGACGCCGGCCGGCCCGGCCCGGCTGTTCCATCTGCCATCATCTCATGTCTCGAAGAAGCAAGGGGTACCACCGTGTCAGCTCCAGGATTAAGCGCCATCCATCGATCACTTGTCCCTGTCGCCGCTGTGCCATGGCTCGCGATTATAACAACGCGCAACTGGTACCACTTGCTAAGTTGCTATGCTATATGCACTAGTAGATGATGTTTATTCGCACGTCAAGATCCGGTACACCAGGGGAAGATTGCGGCCGCATACGGGGCCGGCCGGGCCGGGGGTCGTGTCAGACACTCACACATACTACCGTCACGCACCTTTCTGTGTTACCTTTGTGTGTTCACTTTCTGTGTGTACGTGCTGCGTGCCGCCATGCTGGTTGCCGGGCCCGAGCATGGAGCCCATGCATGCATGCATGCTCGCTCTTCAGAAGCACCACCACCACGGCACCACTAGCTTTTCATGCGTTTTTCTCCTCCTACTGGTTGCCACAGGCCACGGGCGCGCGTGGGCCGTGCCGCTGTACGCACACGAGTACGTAGTACGTACCCGCCTCTCGCTCTCTTTCTTGTTTCTATTCCCTTCACCTCTGGGAGAGCTTCCTTTCGGCGCCCCCTTTTTTCACACATCATTCGTGCATGCATGCACCTCCGCCGTAGCGTCGCAGTACTGTGTGTGGGGGTTTCCTTTTTTTTTTCTTCCCAGTGGGTCGCGTAGCGCTGCGTACGCTACGCTCCTGCCACCGTCGCCGGTGAAAGGTGAGCGACGTGTTGCACCCGTACCGGGCTGTAACTAGGTCGTAGATACAAGGACACGGCGCGTGCACGCATGTGACTGAGAGCCTGCTGCTGCGGACGATAGATTTGTACTGCACCGCGCGAGTCCCGTGTCGTTTTACTTTATACCCACACATCCCTTTTCTTTCGTTTCCGGCCTATTTTATCTGCGTATCCACTGGGGAGTCATCATGGACTTTGTCACAGTGGAACGTGTCGGGGACGCGCGCATTGTGTGGTACGGTAGTACGTAGCAGTCTCCCCAGACCCCAGGTGCTGCTTAATCGGGGCAGACAGATAAAATGACTGCCACGCAGGCGGCTCCCTCTCGATCCATCCGACGGGATGAGTTGAGGCGAGAGGGGCTTGCCAATGGCAATGGTGGGCTGGTGGCAAGTGACGTCTTGTCCGGTCGGCGTGGGTGTTGGCCGCACAAAACCGTGAGGTCCCGTCAGCTTTATATATATACATCTACGGCCTCTGCCGAGCGAGGCGCCCCAGCTACCGCACCGAAGATGATCGATCCCGCCATTGATCGATCGGGTTTGTGGTTGTGCATGGAGTGGGGCATGGCACGGCATGCCGAGTCACCAATCACGTTGCTGTCTCCGCCGGCGGGGCCTCTGATGGCTGGAGAGTGGTGGTTGCAACAGTGCGCCCCTGGACAGTTACACATCCCCCTGTTCGGGGTCATTCGCACATCGATCGGCAGCAGCAGCAGTTTCATTAGCCAGGGTACCACCACCTGTTTAATTAAACAAGCAGTCAAGCAGATGGAGCCGTCCCTGGAACTGGGACGGGAGCCACGCTGTCGTTGGCGGCGATGGTTATTACGCTGTGGATCGGAGGACGAGATCGACCCGGCCATACTAGCTAGTGTACCAGCGCTGCACCGCCTGCACTGCACGTACGTACGACCCCAACTGCCGGCCGGTCGCCGCGGCAACCTGCCAACCGGCGGGCCGGGGACGCGACGACCGTCCTGGCGTCCAAGAACACATTTTTTTTAGGGAAAACACACACACGGAAACCCACCGCGGCAGCACGGCGCGTACGTGCGGGCGTAGTCACGCGGCGCACCTGCCACCGGCCCGGCCGTACAATAATATTTTGCCGTGGCCGACCATGTGAGCCTGGTCGCGCGTGCCGCCGGCCGTAGCCCACGCCCACGGTCGCGACCGGCGCGGCGGCAGGCGCATGTGTGTAGTGTAGCCGAATCTGAAGCCGCCCAGCCCCGTCCCGTCCCGTTCCTATCGACATCGCCATCGCTTGGCGGAGCTGTGTGCACTGTGTGCGCGACCGCGCTGAGCTGTTGTAGTTGACGGGTTGGTGGCTCGCGTCGCGTGCGACAGTGATCGTAGGAGCGTTCCGATTCCGATCCATCTCGTCGGGCGGCCGGCGGGGGCGTCCAAGCCGGTGGGGATCGGGAGGTGGGCACACGGCTCCATGTGCCGGCGGCCCAGGCAGGGCAGCCATGTCGATCGATCGATCTCGTCTCACCGGGCGAGCCGAGGCGCGGCGTGGGGACGGGCGCCACCCGGCCGCCCTCCACACAGGCCGATCGACGCGTAACGCGACGCAGCCCTGCCGCCGCTACAGGGAAGCCAGAGAGCAGAGGCGCCGAATCAGAATCAACCAACCGGTCGAGGCCAGAGATCCGGGCCGTCCAATCGCAAGGCTTCCGCGTTTCTTGTGTGCTGCCATGCCATGCGTGGTGACGAGGAGGAGCAGCACGGGTTGATCACCACGTGCCGCGAGATCCCTCTCCGTCCCGGACGGACACTCCGTGGTTGCGGTGGCTTGTCACTGAAAAAGCGAGCTCGATCTACGCACCGTCAGCGACGATGATCCACCACCAGAGGTCCAGGCCCAGGGTCGAGGGGAGATGAGATCTTCCCATCCCAATCCCAACTTCCCCCCAAGGTAGCGACGACGGAGCACACAGTGCGGGTGGATCGGATCGGATCGGATCGGATCGAGGGGGTCAACAGGGGCGCTGTGGGGGCAGGGCTGGGGCACCTCGAAAGCAAAGTGCGCGCGTACGGGGCGAGTCAATCGGGGCTGCTTCTGTCGGCCGGCCGGACGCGTGTCACGCCGGGAGAGCAGCGGCGTTGCCCGGGCTGATGAGGTGAGTGAGATTAAGGGTGTGTTTAGATGGTTGAAAAAAACACTTTCCGAACTGAAAAGCACTGTAGAATCACTGTAGCACTTTTCGTTTGTTTGTGGTAAATATTGTCCTACTATGGCCTAACTAGGCTCAAAAGATTCGTCTCGCAAAGTACATCTAAACTGTGCAATTATTTTTTTATTTCATCTACATTTAGTATTTCATGCATGTGCCGGCATTTTGATGTGATGGGAAATCTTTTTTTTCATAGTGAATTTTGGGAGAAAATTGAGGTACTAAACAGAACCTAATTAACACGAGGAAAAAACGTACATGGGGCGTGCGGCGTTTGCAAAGCAAGGCGCCGGAGGAGCAAAAGTTGAGTCCTTTGGACTGGATGAAAGAAAGCGTAGCGCGGGTAGAGCTGGGACATAGACCGTGCTATTCGTGGACCGAAGGACGATATTTTGACACGACTCAAAGCACGGTATAGAATAATAATTTTTGGACCGTACTAGCACGGCACGAATACGAGGGCCGTGCCGTGTTTAAAATCACGGCACGATAGGTCATACGGTACGGCACGATAATATGACATTGTAAGTATTTGTATCGAAAAACAAAGAGAAATTGATCCTTTTAGTTTTTTTTTTTGGTTTTTCTCTTAAATTTTCACCATTCACGTTAAATTAGGTAGATCATATATAAGATCCAGTGAAATTTATATCGTCCGGACCTTAGACTAGCACGGCATGATGGCGGCACGACGTGTCATGGGCCGTGTTTGGACCTACTTTAAAATATGTTGAGCACGTAAAGCACAGCACGATAAACATGGCGTGCCAATCAAACGCAGCACGATGTAGCACGAAGCACGAAGCACGAGAGGGCCGGGCGGCCCAAAGTCCCACCTCTAGCCGCGGGGTAGCGGCCATTGCCATGACATCCTCCATTGGGCTAGCTAGCTATACTAGATACTAGTAGATACGTGCTGCTGGTACTGCCGACAGCTATCTATACTAGATAGTAGATACGTGCTGGTGCTGCCGAAGTGCCGATAGCTAGCTAGGGGCTCGACTCGATCTCTGCCTACTCAGCTGCAGGAGTGGAGGGAATCGGAACTGTGCAGGCAGGACGATGTGAGAGGCTTCACTTCTACTAGCGCACTGTTCGCGTTTCCTTTTGACAAGGAACAATAATAACGACGCTCCACAATTATATCTATGTATCTATATTCTATGAACACTAGATAGGTACTACAACAGCCACAAACTAGGCACGGCAGGAAAGATCAGGCCGTCGATGGTACAGAAATACGAACAGCAGCCTAGTGTGTGTAGCAGAGGACTTCGCGAAGAGACCGTCTACTTACCGATCCCGTCGTCCGTCAGCGTCCCCGTCGATCGGCCCGCTTAGCACTGACTGTCAGATGAAGTTGTACACCCAAGATGTGTGTTTACGAGTAAACTGTCGGCTACGTACCCGAGACAGAGGTCCTCCTGAGAGGCCCAGTTCAACAACCCCCCAAGGACACTTTCCAGGTTCCGTGTAGCCGTGGAGCAGAGGTTTCAGCGAGCGAGCGGAGCGGATCCTCCCGCGCCGATCACGTCGATGTCCATGATGACCGGAGTTCCCAGTTCCCGATCACGCAGGGAGAGGGAGACCGGTCACCGGCGGCGGTACAGTGTACATACAAATACAACTCGGCTCCCACAAAGGTGCAGTGCATGCCAGCATATGCAAGTTGCACGCACGTACTCGAGATGGGCTGGGCTGGACTGGACCCCCGGCACCCGAAGAAATGCAATGCGTAAAGAAAAGCGAGCGCCACCGCTGCATGCTTCGCTTGCGGCCGGCCACATGCGTGCTGGGGCTGCTGCCGCTGGCGCCCAAAAGATACTAAATGCTGCGAGCGAGCTGCAACTGCAAAGCATGTGTCTGTTAGATCTGGCAGCGGAAAGGCGGCAGCATGGAACCCGAAGCTTGTCGCCGGCCGGCCGAGATGGTCCTGTCCTCCTCTCACAGGTCACACAACAGATGGGTCTCTGCTGCCATCGCGCCCCCTGCCCTCTGCTGCCATCGCGCCCGATGGAGAGCAAAGCAAAGCAAAGCGCAGGGACCCGTTTCGCGACCGAGGTGGGACGTGAATAATGCAATGGTGCAGAAACCTGCAGATCGATCGTCCATCACACGGGCATCGATCCACCGATCCCCGACCACACACGCTTGGAGGTTTGTGATGACTGATAAGGTGCGCGGCGCGGTAACTGTAATCAGAGAGCCGGGCCGAGGTGGCGGCACGGCGTGGCTACTCGGAGCCGCAGAAGCCACGCATTGGATCGATGGATTCGCTCACCGTTCACCAACCAAGCCTCGAATCCTCCTCTCTCTCCGTCCGGCCCGTGGCACCGTGGTCCGTGGCCGTGGGGTGGTCACGCTCACGCCCCGCCTCCTCTTTATTCTCGCGTACACTCCCCCATCGCGCCCTCAAGTCTGAACTGTGGTCACGGCGCAGTTCTGTTGATGCCATTGCTGCCTTGCCATGCATGGTCCACCGATGGGGAAGGAACCCCGGACCTAACCGCCACACGGAGCCGCCTCCTGCGCTGCGGTGCTGCTGCGCCTCACGGGCGGGGCTGGGGCCCTCTGCCTCGTGCTCGTGCTGCTGGTCCTGTCCTGTGGAGGCCTCGCGGACTCGCGGTCCCGGTCCGTTCCCCGCAGTGCGCCTCGCATGATGGTGTCCGTTCACTTCACGGCTTCAGCTCCAGGCCCCCGGCCAGTGGTGTTCATCCGTTTCACGACCTGGGAGGATGTATGGAGATGAAAATTCCACGGTACTGATAGAAGCACTCTAGACTCGCGTACACCTCGTCCTGTACAAACTCACAAAATTTCTTTGCCTTTGGCACCTACAGAAGAAATAATCTACTTTTGGCCCAGCGTTATCAGAAACCAAACCCACCAAAAAAATCATTTTTTTTAAAAAAAACGAGAGAGAAGTCCTTACTCGCCGCTTTGCGAACTGCCAGCCAGAGTGGTCGCTCGGTTGATGACTTGATGCGGAATCTTTTTACCCTGACCCCGCACGTTCAGGGGGGGGATGTTTTTTTCTTTCTTTGCGAAAAGGCGCTCGTCAGGGGTCCCGATCACAGGATCAGTTTCCAGCCACGTACCGCGCCGGCCTTCCTCTCCTCCGTTGGGCAGCGCCTAGTGGGAGCCAAGTCAAAGGCCGCCCCGGCTGGCCTGGGGCTTCGCTTTTTTTTCTTTTCATCACTTCCGTTCCAATGATAAGGAAACGCACCCGGCGCCGGTCGGCCGGTCCCGTTCACGTCGACGTCAAGGAGCAGCAGCTGGACCCAACGCCGGCACTGCCGTGTTCGCCTCGCCCCGTACCGGTCAAACCAGCAGCTGTTCTCACTGTCGCCAATTATTCCTCCTCCTCCTAGGCCCTTGGCTGGGATGGCTAGATTATAGATAGGCGTAACAACTGGAGTAATCAGTGATATTCTCACAGCTGTTCTGCTGTTCGCCGTGCTGAACCTGAACCTGTAGCTTCTGCTTCTCCCTCGCAGGGGACGCCGTTTGGCCTCGCGCGATGTCGATATGACAACACGGGCATCGCGCTAGAACCAGCACGGAGAGAATAGGATCTTTATGCGCTGCGCATCACTGTACAAGGGCCCCACAACATGCAATGTCCAGTGCTCGTAGCTCACTAGCGGTGATGGCCATAACAAACAGGGTAACTAGCTTAGGCTAGAGTTGGTAGCGCTCCTGTACATATGGCCCAAAAGCAACCCGGCAGCCTAAAACCCATTCACTTGAACAGGGGGAATTGGCCCAGGTCCACTTGTCCGTCCACGCACAGGACGGGGGAGCTCTTGTTAAGCAATCCACCCACGACAGATTAGGCAGACATCATTTGACGCAGACAGCCGCTACCATAATACATGAAGTTTCAGTGACAGCAACAAACAAACAACCGAAACCGAAAGGGCAAGGGCTGAAAGGTTCGGTTGATATATAAGTTCAGCCGGCGAAGCAATTGTTCGTCAGCACATGGCGGCCTAACAGCCACCACGATAGACCTCACCAGCTGACCAGCAGCGACCGTTTTCGGGACGAACCCTGAAAGCTGCATCTCAGAACGGCAAAGGAGGATGGCTACAGGTAAGCATGGCAAAGGGGTTTTATTGGCAAACCGTTTGATGAACAAATAATTGGAGACCGATATTATACATGGTGGGGAACCGAGGGCACCCGTAAATCACTTTTGAGGATATTGTTTACTTTCATCGATCAACTCCCAAAACCTGTGATTTATTTTTGCTTTTACCAAAACTTTTGGGGGTGGGGGAAGAACAGGTAAATTGACCCTAACTGAACGCTGCTTCAAAAATCATTGCTGCCAGATGTTGGTGCCTTGTGTGATCAGAAGTCATGTGCGGCAGCATCAGTTGGTTGAGCTCTTAGGCACTTCAATCCCACCCCCTCGACACGCACAACTTGTGTGTGCACAAAATCTGAGGTCATCAAACCTTCATGCAGAAACAATTCAACAACTTCGTATTTACGGGAACAACTTCTTTAGCCTATTAATAGCAACACCAGCCGTCTTATTCATTGGTTCCAAAACGAGGGCATGGTTGAAATCTGTAAATAAGACAGCCATACATTCAGGTCAAGTTCATTGCATATCAAACTATAAACGACATGAATTCGTTATGACTTATGAGGCACAGCGAGTAATCTAGCTTATGGAATATCAACAGATAAACATGAATTCCTTGTACTAAAGGGGATAAAGGGGAAGACTGACCATCAACAGCTTCCTTATAATAGCCCAGCATCTCCCTTGCAGTTCCTCGCCGCAAATAAGCTTTCACGCTCTAAAAAGGTAAAATGGATTAAAGTTCAAGCATATTGCAAATATCAAGGGAAAGACGTAGGAAATAATGCATACTTCTCAGAAGATCAGCCAGTCAAAAAAGTTCTAATTATAAAATGGTTAGTTAAAAAATCTTTCAGATGTTTTTCCCTACAGCAGAATCAATCTACTAGGAAATTTGAATACAGTTTAAACCGACAACAATTAAAAATTCTGAATATTATCTTGTACTTCCATAATTTCACCTACACATACTGTAAATACATAATAATAATGTACATTGCACCCCTTTTTTTTTGCAAAATTGATGCCAAAAACAGAAGGCGGGACCCAACCTTAGGATCGAGATTGATGGCACTTGTGCAATCTGTCTCAGCCTGACGGTAGCTGAAAAGTCCAAAAGGCGATTCATCAAGTAACAAAGGAGTGTTCAAATTTGAAAAACACTTCTTGCATGTCAAATCAATAAAAGATATTGAGAAAAAGGGAGAAATCATACCTAGTTAGTTCTAGAAAGGCAGCAGCTCTGTTGCTGTAGTATGTAGCCACCTTTTCATTTAATTTGATCGCTTCAGTATAGAAATTTACTGCCTTTTGCCATTGTTTTTCTTTAAATGCAGCATTACCCTGTCAAAGGAGAACATAATTGAAAGAAAACCGAGTAAGAACGAAACTTAAAAGGCTAAGTGTTAACCTACTAGTCATCCAAGATAGTTTTGCTTCAATATTGCAATTTAAGTGACAACAACTACTTGAGCATAGTTATAGGTCATGTGAGAAATAAGTGTTGTCCAAGACACCTCTAGACAAAGTAGGATTAAACATTTCCTTAGTGCACTACCATCAGGTTTGTTCTTGAATACTTATACAATGAATTACCACCACAGTGATTTCAAGGTGCTCCTAGAGGATTCACCCAGACGTTGGAAATTAAAAAACTAGTACATTGTACGAGCTGTGCGACAAGAAAACTGACTTTCTCTTTAGCAGCTTCAGCTGCTTCTTCATTCATTGCCTGTTTACTTGAAACATTAGATTTTGCTAGAATCTCCACTTGCTCTTGGATGGTTGCATACATAGTTTGAACAGTGTCCAATAAAAACCTGTCCCCACCATGCCTAGCAATGAATGAAACTGAAATAGGACACTTATCATGTGTACCCAGAGGAATAGAAACCTGAAATATTCATTGAAACTGCAACATTAGTACAGACCTAAGAAGACAGTTACTGCAAAAGCAATTCCATGAGCTATGTAGCTAAAGCAGGGATGATGGTCAAACAGTCAAACTCATCAAAATAGGTCTCTCTTTTCGGCCGGTTTCAGAGACCCACCAAAAATAACCTACTAGGTTTATAGAAGAACCTTCTTGCATCCCTAATTTCACTTAGAACAAAGTTTGCACTATAGCAACTCCTTTCTCTGGAAGATCTCTGTAAACTCCTATTCTGGCACATCCACAAATGTCGCGTAAAGATCAACAGATCATCAGTCTAGACTTCTATGGCTCAACAGTGCTTAACTACACACTTATGACACTCTACAGGCTGTTCTGCTTGCTATATAGACGCATTTTTCATGAGTTTATGTCCATGCCAGTAGTAATTAGTTAGTCATTACTTGTTAGAATTTAGGACTAGTGTGGAAGACTTGCATGGAGTTTAGAGTCCTGTCCAAAATGCCAATTGTGAGCAAATAATTACAAGTTTGCAAATTCATAAATGGAAAACAAGGTTCAGCAGATCATTGAGAAAAAAAAAAAAAAAAACAGGCTATACAGTTTATGAGCCAGTAACCCAAATTTTCAGAAAGGCGTACCTGGCAACACCCTGACATACTAGCTAGAGATGAAAGGTACAATGTCTGAGCATTGTAGCTTTCAGATGAGAGTTCCTTGGCATTAAGTTTTGGGGGGCATCCCAGAGAAGTTGGAATGACCAAAATTCCATCATCCTGTGGATCAGTCACAAAACAAGGCATTAGTAATATACTACTAATTCTAAAAAGGATGATAACAGTGCATTCAGTAGCATCTTTTTTTTTAAAAAAAGAACCAGAGAAGATAAGCAGTATCAGTAGAAATGTGTGAGAAAGAAAAGATAATTCCCTGCAGGCAAAATTTTACTAAGGGCTCTTTCCACAAAAGGTGAACTCAAATGTTGCACAGGCAGGGAAATTACACTGAGTGGAAATAGCATATCTACAACATTCCACCCAAAGAGCTTTACTCTAATACAATATTCCTTTTGAGTGGTCAATCTTACAAGCTTGTAAGAAAACATGGCTTTTCATGTTCAACTCTGAACAGATAACAAAATTATTTTCAAACAAAAAAAGAATAAACATCGGAATTTGTATGGGAGACCAGCACCAGTATCCATACTCGAGCATTAGTCATTGTATAACCATGCGGAACATGAAAATGATACAAAATTTTAAGGAAGTGACATAAGCAATAATGTGTAACACTGTTTTGCTTCCCTATGGTAGTCCAAAAACATCTTCCATGTCAAGGTTTTCAAAGGGTAATTATGCGGTAAAACTACCAGTAACGAACATATAGCTGTGGTAAGCAATCAGCAAAAACATTTAGCCAGTATTTCCTGATAATGTAATGTTGTTAGCAAGCGCAATCTCAAGCTCATAGCTAAACTAATTTGTTCTGAGATAAATGTTCCAATACCTTAAGAAGTGCACTGAGAGCAAGGCGTGCTTCATTTCTCGCGTTTTGACAGCTATCCATATCTAAACCACCATTCTCTGACAAACTACTGACAATGCGAGCATCCACATCAGGTTTAACTGAGTTTATCCACTCCATGTGTTGGTCTTTGAATTCGTGCCTGGATCCAATTTATGGATTAAAATTATTACATTATATACAGCAAATTGCTAGCGCAGGACAGACAGAATGATCCAGCCATTACAATTCACAACTTATAGGTTGAAAATGGTCAGATTACTTGTCAATAATCAAGTAATAATAGATGTAACGGTATAGTTTATCCAGGATAGCTGTTAATGAAATTTCATGTCAAAGAAAAAACCTCAGGACTTATCTACAACTTGGTACATCAACAAAATTTGAATCATTATGGAGAACAAGAGCACTTGCAATCACACGTCAGACTTTCTAACTACACTCTGTGCAGGTAAGAATCCCAACTTAGGGCCTGTTCAGAAGAGGGTGAATGCTCTACAAAATTTAGGGTTTAGTTCACATTTGAACTAAGTCCTAAGTATTGGTAGCCCTAAAACCCTCTCTTCCCCAACAGGTCCTCAGAGCAATAGGTGTCAAAAACATATGGCCAGCTTCAACATAAGTTACTAGACTACTGGAAACCAAAGGCTGAACAGCACAAATGACTGTTAGAAAACACACATACTTGTGAAGCGATCGCATGGCACTAGCTAGTGCTAGCAATGATGGGAACTTTGAATCCCCATTACTATGCCCATTTGAGTAGTTCTCCAAGCTAGCCATTCTTGAGGCCAAATAATTATTAAGATTAACACGACTGACTTGTCCTGAAAAATAATTAAGAAAATCGTTCATGGTGAGGACGCACGCTAGCAGCCAGGAAAATTGCAAAAAACTTTGAAATAATGAAGTAAAGTGCAAAGATTAAACACATACTTCCAAATAGCTTCTCCACAGATTTTGTCACAACCTGAGTAAGTCTTCTAGCAGGTATCTTTGAAAGTTCAAAGCAATCATCTGCTATATAGAAATGTCTAGGTTGGCGAATATCAGCATAAGGAAGTCTAAGAAGAAGATGCCCAACACGACGCAACACACTTGGATCCCTTGCAAACCAGCCTGTAATAGAAGAAAGGAAATATTGGGACATGACAAGTTCAGAAGATTGAATTCAGAGCACAGTTCTGAAAGAGGTCACAATGGCCAAGAGGAAAACGCTTCAAGTGTGTACCTATAGTGTCCAGGCTAGGAGCAACAGGAATGACACCACCAGAGGAAACAACAGCATGTGACGGCCTAAATGCCAAGACACCACAATAAGCACCCGGTATCCTTACTCCTCCAATTGAGTCAATACCTGCCAAACCACAATTTCTGTATCATTCTCTATTTGCGTTGAGCATTAGAACTAAGATCACACCAAAAGTTCAAAACCACTATGAAATCAACTCTTATCAGCTGGTATGGTATTTACCAGCAGATTAACACCAGTTATTGGTTCCCCTGGTAGTTTTTTCATAACTTTTTACTTCTATAGGCCATACATTACTCACTCGGATTCCAAATAATTACCAGCAGAACAGAAAGAGCATAACGAACAAAATGACAGCACTCAAAGCATATACAGCAAATCAAACATTTGAAATATGAATAACATGACACCAGATAACCATGGGCCAATTTGTAGAAGATGCTGCCCTACAAGCTCGCAGATTCAAAACCTAGCTCAGGTAAGACTTCTTTTGCTAAATCAGTGTGCTATTTTTTCTCCCTCACTTTTAGGCCTTCTTTTTTTATGGCCTTTTCTCTAGCTTTGCTTTGTGCAGTTTTTCTTTCTTTACATATGTTAATATAATTACCAAGGGACAAGAAGGAAATAGCTGTGATGCATACACACAAATTCTGATGGTTCATTACCACATCAGATAGAGACAATTTATTTCATCTCTTCCAAATTTCTTCCAGTTGCAAGACTTCAAAGAGACTGGAATAATTAGAAGCACAGAAATACCAGTGAAGCAGAGAAGTTATACAAGACCTTTTCGAGGAATAGATTATCAGACTATATTTAGGGAGCAGGCCTATTGAATGTCAGAAAACTTCCATGAGTGATGTCACTGACGTATAAACTTATTGTATGAGTTGTGACTTGTGAGAACTATATGCTCTTTTTGGATGGGAGTGGAGAGAACTCTAACAAGGGAAGGGTTTCAAATGTAGAAATAAATGCACCATTTAATCATAAGATTTAAGATTTGGGGTGAATATACTTGTAGGCCATATAGGACACACATCATAGTATCACGATCAGTGTGCTACTTAGAAGTAGTTCTTCTGATAAAAGAGAGAGATACTAAGAAGACCAGTGAATAAGAGAGCTGCAGAAAGGTACATATTTAGTGTACTTCAAGAACTACACTTAATAAGTTCACAACAGAGGACAGCTAGAAACTCTATCAAAAAGCCGTTTTGACAAAGAACTGGACTATATCAAAAGAATATCTGCACCTATCAAGAGAAATGTAATGGTTGCAACCCTCACATCAACAACAGGAGAGAAAATTTGATGTTATATCATAACATATTGACCTTTTCTCATAATCCAGTTCACAAATGATTAGTAGGTTTAATCCTTCTTGGGAGCAATGTGTACCAGAAGCACCATAATTCTCATGGAAGAAACATGACCAAATTCCTTCAGTGCCATTGGAAATTATACCCATTCCTTCTATGCCATTGGAAAATATGGCTTTCCTTCTATGCCATCCAATTCTCATTTTCAATTCCTTTTGTGCCATTCCGTTATCTATTGGAGAGATAGAAACTTAGACTTGAGGCTGACATGTGGGCCAAGGAGAGATGGACCGTTAACGGCCGTCCTGGGGGCACAGCGGCAGCCCGAGGCATGCACGCTCCGCGGCGGCGCGCGGGCTGGCAGACGGCCATGTGCCACCCAGACCGGCGCAAGGGGCCTCCGGCGCCCGGCCGCGCACGGGGACGCAAGCCTGCCGCAGCGCAGGCGCACCGCGTGCGCGAGGAGGGCGCGCGCGGGGAGGGCGAGAGGGGCAGCAGAACGGCCGGGGCGGCATCACATCGGAGGCAAAAGAACAGGTGACCGAGCGAGCGAAATGAAAGGAACTAGGTACTGTTCCTGCCCTTGCTAGTCATGGCGGATGTTCTGCTCCCGATCCCGAGCGAGCAAATGCAAATCCAAATCCAAATCGCCATGGCCCGTTGGAGTGCTGGCCCGTTGGCGATTGGTGACGGCTCGCAGCAACGCACGAAAGGGGCAAAGCGGACGCCATGGATACGGCAGGGCGGAGCGGCCACATAGGGTGAGCCAGCCACGCGCGAGGGGCACGCCGGCCCCCATGGCCGCTGTGGGGGCGGAGCAGCCGCGCGCGACGGCGAGGGCGCGCCGGCTGCCATGGCCGCCGCAGGGAGGAGCAGCTGCGCGCGAGGGGCACGCCGATCCCCATGGCCGCTGCGGGGCGGAGCGGCCGCGCGAGGGCGAGCCGGCGGACTGGCTGCACGCAACGGCGAGGGCGCGCCGGCTGCCATGGTCGCTGCAGGGCGGAGCGGCTGCGCGCGAGGGGCCAGTAGGCGAGCCAGCCGCACACGACGGCGAGGGCGCGCCGGCTGCCATGGCCGCACGCGACGGCGAGGGCGCTCCGGCTGCCATGGCCGCTGCAGGGCGGAGCGGCTGCGCGCGGGACGAGAAGCCATGGAGCGGCGCGAGCGGACGCTGTGGAGCTCGGGAGCGGGCGCCTGTAACGGCGATGGCATAGAAGGAAACAAAATTGATTGGATACTAACGGCAATGGCATGGAAGGAAGCGAAAATCATAAATCGATGGCATAGAAGGAAACATGTATTTTTCAATGGCATAGAAGGAATAGGTATAAGTTTCGATGGCATAGAAGGAATTTGCTCAAGAAACATTAACGGGCAAATATCATATGAAAAATGCAAGCATTTATCAAGCTTCAAAGTTTTCACTAGCATGAATTGCGGGTAAACCGGTACCCTTTTTCTTTCTTTCTTGGAGAATATAGATGGTTCAGTTTGATACCACTACTCATAATAGTACAATGATACTAAGATAGTTACGTTCCCGTCAGCAATAATAAAACTTCTGATGTTTATCAAATAAAGAGAGCAAATTGCATGCAAGAGCTTGCCAGAAATTCCATAAATATTTACTAATGAAAAAAAATAATAAGAAATAGCTCTTAGCTCACCAAGGGCAAAATCTACCATTCCACCAGCAACTGCAACCGCCGATCCGCTTGAGCATCCTCCTGGTATTCGGTCTGGAGCAGCAGGATTTGTTGGTGTATCAAAGTGCTTATTCTCACCATGGATACTGAAGAAGCAATGCACACTAAGGTCAAACACGTAATAGGCAAATAACAGAAAAGAAATCCTAGTGAATTTGAAGAGCATCTGTTGTCAATACGATACGTCCACAACAACTAGAAGCAGCAAGAGACAGAACTCTAAGAAACAAATGTCCAGGAAAAATGTTTTTACCTGTATGCCATCTCATCAATAACAGTTTTACCAACACAAATAGCACCATCATTGACAAGAGCTGAAACTACTGGAGATGTTTGTGTTTCTGCATCATGTGTCTTTGCCCATTCAAGACTGCCAAAACTTGTAATATAACCACTGACATGCAACCTGCAAATTATCAAAGCAAATATTTATTATACTCAAGGATAAAATAATGAAATATGCAGAAAGCAACATTGAAAACCAAAAGGATGTACTGATCTACTGGTTTTGAGTTCCGGAAATCATTACATTAGATATCTGCAACAATTGGAAGATTTGGATTGGGCAAGCATTTGTATTAAATATCTTTGTTATGAAAGATGTGTGTTCTCCAAGGAGAATGAGTTGGTCCGTCATATTTTCTTTGATTGTATAATTGCCAAGTTTGTTTGGCGCTTAATAGCTAATATTTTCAATGTTGGGTGTAGGTCTAATAGTTTTGATCAATTTGGAAGATTAGAAATTCTACTTGTTTAGATGAGAAGAGGATCAAATCTCTTACTGAGATTGTCTGTCGCATCTGCTCTTTTCTGACTTATTGGGCATGTCTCCAATCACTACCCAACGAGGAACAAATAGAAGCAGGCGCGGAGGTCCTGATTCCTGAAGCAGCGGCGGTATATACTATCACCAGGCTGAGGGATTACAGGAGCTCAAGATGGAATGGTGGCCTAACCTGCTGAACCTTGTGCCCATTGGTGAAATATTTGGTGGATGCTGATTTGCTGAAAGCTTGGTGTTCATATTATCTTTTTGCAGCTTAGCCGTTATGTCAGTCTTTTGGCTTTTCTCTTGCCAAAATAGAACTTGGTTTGTAACAATCCCTGGTTGGAACCATGTACTCGGTGGATCTTTTCATGTTGTACTTGGCCCAGGTAGAGGGGCGGTGAGCAAAGAACAGACATTGTGTGTCTGTATCTTTGGCTGTCTTCTTTGGTAAGATGGACATGAAGTGTTTCAAACTGGTGGTACTTGTAATTTTGTTGCTATGAGTATTTCATTGCTACAAACATCGGTTATTGTAAAATAAGACATGTCATTGGATACTTCTCTTTAACTTTGAAGTATTTTGATACAGATAGTTGAAGTTAATGTCACGAAAGAAAATAAGGTGGATTATGGGTGCGTGTGACTTGAATTATTGATTTGGCCATGCAGATAGAGAATTGGATCAGCCACATTAGAATACATGACCAAGGGTGTCTCCGTATCCAATAAAGTCGTAAGTCCCCTAGATAGGCTGGTTCACTCAAGGAGAATATTTTCTATGATCATACCCCAATCATGCCATCCATGTTCGGGCTCGTCTCAGGTTGGAAAAATATATACCGTCATCTAGCGATACCGAAAAGGAGCATTTATATAACTATAGAGCTGCAGATATCATGGGGAGTTGGCATGCAAAATATCATGTTGAAACAGACAGAGTACCATCTTGTGTTTCAAGTTTTGAAAGAAGGGACAAACAAAAACAGATTTCAAACAGTTTATTATTGAACCGACAGTAATAATTTTCATACAGCATGCAGAAAACTAGAGTCGTGTCTTGAGAAAAAGAACATACTGCCTAAATTTCCCCTGAACAATAGATGTGGCCTTCCACCACACTGATTGCCATAGAGAACCTAAAGGAACAAATTTCACTTAAAAACGTAAATAGCTCACTATTTTGTAACCGAAGTGAATTTTAACCAAGGTAATCACAAAAACTGCATTGCCATGCTCCATGTAGAATTTCGCCTCACTACAATGTGTTCTGCATTACTGACCCATCCAGTTTTATGGGATAATTGCAAATCCCATCATCAGGCAAGGTCTGTTCTATTTAAGCTCCTTTGTGATGCTTTCTGGCATCAGGCAAATCACGCGTGAAGTTGTCTAGCGTGAAGAAATTTACTGTTGATTGCAAGAACATACCCACTCTTGCAACGCAAAACAGGCTAAAAAAACGTCAGGTTTTGTTGCAGTAGATGGTGACAACAGCATGCTGTATCTCGGCATGAAGGACATATCCAATGCACCAAGTAAAGTGAATTTGTACCACCCTAGCTCAGTGATGCCAGTAAAACAAATCCACAGCTCACCAATCGATCGAATTACTAATCATGCGGGATGTGGCACTAAAATGCTTCCCACCGATCCAAATCAGACTAAAAAACATAGAATCAAGCATCAACCAAACACGAGGGCTGGGGATCGCTAGAGCTTACGCGTCAGCGATGGCGAAGCAGAGTCCGGTGAGCGGGTGAGGCGCCTGTGGCGGTGGAGGCTGCGGCGGCGGGAGAAGCTCTAGGCGGGCGATGAAGGCGCCGTGGTCGGGGCGCGCGGGCCGCCGAAGCCGCCGCGCCGCCAGGAAGACGCCCGCGATGCCGAGGCCAAGTAGCACCCAGAGGTTAGCGGCGGCCCCCGAGGACGCCATGGACGATAGATGAGCGAGCTCCTCCGCTCCGCGCAAGCGACGGGGGGTCAAGGGCTAGGGTTTTAGCGCCGCGCCGGGGGTTTTGAGGCGAGCGCACGGGGGCAGACGGCAGAGGAGTAGGATGAGGGACGGCGAGGGATGGAAGAGAGGCGAGGCGGCGTGAAGGAGCCAAGGCCGCGTGGTGGATGGATAATTCCGCGGGCGTTTGGCTTCGCCAGACCCAAATACGACGCCGCACGCCACCAGGGGATACTGCGCGAAGAAGAAAAACTTTTGAGATCAAACTGAAAATTGTGTATTGTGGCGTACAGCTTAAAAACACTGCTATTGCGTTAGGATTAGGAAAACTAAAGCGTGCGTTGTTACTAGGATATTCTACTCCGTCTAAATAATTAGCGGAGATACAACAACTTCTTGTGAAAAAAAAAGCTCGAATTTCGGTAAGTAGTTTTATACAACATAATAATTAACTAGCAAATGCCCGCGCGTTGCAACGAGAGAAAAAAATCTTTAGACCCCTCTAGATCAATACATATAAAAATAGTTTCGCGAATAAATTTCATATCATATTCTTTCGAATTTTCTCCTTGCATGCGACAATTTATAGAATATCGAAAACAGAGTAAACATACGACATCAGTATCCGTTTTCACGTAGACTACTCTTAACGTGTGAATCAGATTTCCGAATAAATTGTAGACATATTGTCTTGACAATTTCTGTTAACTGTAAGAGAATTTTAGAGTGATGTGAATTGGGTTGGAAATTAGCTTTCCATCAATATATAGAACGTCAAAAAGAGAGTCTGTATGCGATCTGAGCGTCCGTTTTCGCGTGGACTGCTCATACACTCTGGGCTCGCGAATAAATTCCACGTCATATTGTTTCAAAGATTTCCATTGACCGAGACCGTATTTCAAAACTGGTTTCAGTTAGATTAAAAATGTTATTATTTAAGCTTTCCATCAATATATAGAACATAAAAAACGGAGTCAGTATGCAGTTTAGGCATCTGTTTTCGCGTTGGCTCCTTCTGCAGTCCGAATATGGTTCGTATTGTAGCTGCGATTTGGATTATCGGATACAAGATTTGGAGGGACTGACTAGCCGGGTCCACCTGTCACGACGGATCAGCAAACTTTATTTGCTTTAACATTATGTATAGATAATTAGATGTAAGAATGGTAATTTTTTATATGAACTATGGAGGGGCCAAAATAGTACTAGTATGGCATTATAATTAAGAATTAAGGGCATGTTTGATATTAAGTATTTCTGGAGTTTTGGAAAAAATGACATAGTTTTGCAAAATACTTTGGTTTTAGAAAGAGATGCGGTGTTTAGCAGAATTGTGGTTTTGCAAACCATGGCATTGTTATAACTAAAGTATTTTTGGAGTTTTAGAAACTCCACTTTTGATCTTTTTTTCTAAACCATGGTTTTGTACGTCTCTTGTTCTAAAACTATATTTTTTTAATACCACCGTTTCTCAAAACTAACGCCCAAACATGACCTAAGTGGTATAGGAACCGGTCGGTCTATATTTATGCAAGATCACACTCAATTAGCTTTACGATGAACTTAAGAACATGCTTGCTGTCATAGTTCTAAAATACTATGATCTGGAAACACCGTACACTTAGCACTCGTTTGGTACCATAGTTATATGGTTTATTTATAATGTTGTAGTGCTTTTTCTATTTTTTTATTTGACGTGGTTGGCTTTTTCCAAATTTTCATCCAACATCTTATTCCATTGGACTGTTCGTGGTTGATTTTTCCAAACTTTTGTTTCATCTTATTTCACGAACACTCTAACCACATACATAAGTCGATCACGAACACTCTAACCACATACATAATCACGAACACACCAAATAAAGGGATGGACGGGATGGAGAGAATAATAATGTATGATAAGTTAGCTAGAAGTTAGTTGGGTCTATAATCAAAGGGGAGTGAAATTGTGAAATTATGTACAAGACTAGATTCTTGATCATTATAATTTGTCCTATAGTCTAAAGTGTTTAGATCAACTAGACATATTTCTATTACATTTCTTCATTAATATTACGTGGACATTACCGTATAGTAACAATTACACACTATGCCCTTCTCGTTACACTTAATGGCACGTATAGTATTATAAAAAGATAAAAATATTGTATAAATTTAATTTATTTACAAACATTTTCTAAAAAAATGTGGCTAAAATAGAAATTTTTGACTTTTCTTTTTCAAAACTCTTTTGTAAAAGCTACTGTCTTATGTTATTATGTCGTTTTATAGTATAATTTGTACTAAACATGATTTAAATAACTGGAGGAAGTAATGTCTAATGTATTTTTTCTAAAATAGAGACCGCACGTAATAAAGTTTGATTTATAATGAATTTTTAGAGCATCTAAACAATTTTAAATGAAAAAACTCAAAATTACAAAGTTGTACATATATTCATATAAAGATCATTTTCATCCAATGTTACATATAAAAAATATAATTTTTAAAAACAGACACTGTGCAAAATACGATTTGATTTATAATTAATTTTTATATATTCTAAACAATCTCAAATGAGAAAACTCAAAACTACAAAGTTGCAGATCTTGTCGAGAGCTACAACTTTCATATAAAAATTATCTCAATCCGACGTCGTATGAGAAAAGATATGATTTTTCAAAGAAGAAGCAAGCTTTTGACCCCGTAAACGACGTGTCAGACCATTGTACAACACCCCGAACGGCTCCTACGTGGTAGATGTTGGCGTCGCAACGTTTTACTGCGGCGCCGAAAAAGCGTCAGAAATGCAAATAGTTTCGAAAGAAGGTTATTTATGAAAATAAATTAAGGCACGAGTTAAAAAGCAAAATTTGTGCGGCAAAGAACGGACCACGACGTGTACAAGCTTGGGCTGTTCATTTTAGCTGGTCAGGAAGGAGGGCAGGTGACGCAGTGCATCGATGGTGTGTTAGTCCTTAGATAATCATGCCTCGCTTCTATTCTTGTCCTCATAAAAGGAAAACAATACTCGACACCTATTTTTCTTTATTGAAGTTAGGAATTACGTTTCCATTATAACACTGATTACATAAACTAATTTCCTTTATCCGCACCAATGGTTCTCTAGCGTGCTCACCAAGTTTTCATATTCATCATTAGAGTACTTTTGTGGCCCATTTTTTACCATCATATAGAGTACCTGGATTGTTTACTAACCTTGATATAGTCCCAGGGACAGATGTCATCCATCCCAGAGAATGTTTGTTTAAAATTTATAGAAAATCATACTTAATTACTAAGTTCAAGGACAAGGGCCACTGGCATGATGGACTGACTCTGAAACTGCTGGTACGCGGCATCCTCATGAAAACGCAGTACTGGATAAAGATGGCAATGGGCATAAAATACCCGTCTATCCGCGGGCAACAAATTCGATGGGCAAGAATACGGGTGTGAGTTTACGTCCACGGGTAAGGATATAGGTGTGAGTTTACGTCCGATGGATATTTATTCACGGGCGAAGAAATTTAGTATCCGCACCCGCATACCCACGTACCCGTCTGACATGTGGACCCCCACATTGAGTTATGTTTAAGTGGTCCCTATGTTTAATTATTTGTTTGTTGTAATGTAATGATATGAGACTAAATGTGTGAACATTACGTAAGTGTGAGTCTTAGACTAAATGTGTGAACATGTTGCTTGCTATTTGTTATGTTGATTTGTTGAGTCTAAAATATGTGTTACATGTGTTCATTTATGAGCTTTTATTCTAATTGTTTGTGGGTAAACGGATATATCCGCGAGTATGTGGTGTCCGCGGATAGCGGATGTTGGCACGGTTGTCTGCCCATGGCGGATAGCGGGCACGAGCGCGAATCCGAGTTTTTGCTCGCGGATACGGACATAAGAAGGTAGTATCCGCGCGGACGTTACTGGTTGCCATCTATAGTTCTGGATCGGCGTCTCGTGGTGATCGTTTCAATCGAATGCTCTTCAAAGTACCCTTTTAGCATATTAATATATTCGGTTGTACTGTTATTTTCTTTCTATTTGCAGCTTTGAAAGAGCCAATCATTGCACTGCATTTATTCGCTTGCTTTGTATTTCAAGGCTTTGTTCCAGTTCACCAATGTCTGCAAAGTACAAGAGGTGAGCTAATCGTTTATAGCGAGATAAAAGAAATCTGCTAAACACTAGCTAGATGGATCCAAGCACCCCTAGCAGAGGAGAGAGATAGCACGTGTAAATGGTATCATAAACTTCTCTAACTCTTGTTAGCTAACCACCCACTAGCTACAAATCCAAACACCCTCAGCTATTATTCTTTCTCCTGCTAATTTTAGATACTACAATTTAATAATTAAATAATGGGAATCTTTGGTGAATCCAAACAAGCCCTAATAAGCTACTTGTATCTTGAGATGTTTATCTCTCCAAGGACAAGTGGATTTGTTTGAGAGCGAGAAATCTAAGATCTCAAGATGGTAACGGGCAGAAGCTCGTTGGGTGTGCATGTTTTGCCAAAACGCATTCTCGCGAAGAAAATGTGTGTTTGCTAAAAACCCATTCACCCCAAACTCATGGCTATATACGTTCTGATACTCCGCCAATCAATTGACATAAAGACAACAATCAATAACGAAAGAGACCATCAACTATTATCGATAACTTAATTTTAGCTTGATCATATGCTGCAAGTAGTCTGATTTAGGTAGAACATCTTCAAGACTTCAATTCATACACTACAAAAGGTACATTTCTGACATCGTGTTGGTTTTAAGTTGTTTTTTAAATCCATGGGTTTACAAGTTCGAATATTGCAAGTAACAAACTTTCGTGGGTATTTTTTAGCGAGTAACAAACTTGTGCCTGGTAGTGTGGTAGATTTGTGTTTTAACCCACTAACAAATCCATGTAGCAGATCCATGACATAACCGAGGAAAACCCGTCAGGCATTATTGTCCCTACTAGGATGTGCAACATGCTAGGTTCTTGTTCAAACTAAAAGCTAGAGAAAAGGTAAGCTTTTCATTCCGTTATTCACAATAAAACACGATATACTTTTAGGCAATCGATGTGAAACAACACTAGTTTATCCAAAGACTTAACTAAATTTAGTAAATGTAGCAAGCCAACAATTGAGTTTAGTCTTACATCTTATATGATCCGGCTTTTAGGAAGCAAATCTATTAGCTCCTTTAGAACGTAGGAATTACATAGAAATTTCACAGGAAACAATTCAATTTCACGGGAAAAACGCAAAGACATTAATTTTTCTCCATTCCAAATAGGCCCTTAGTATGCCCCTAAAAATTAAGATCAAGTTAGAAGAGCATATATTTTGAAGGATCCGACACAACCTATTAATCTGATGTTTTTAATAGAAACTTGTGGTCACAATTAATTTTAGTGTCTTAACGAAACAATTATCTCTTTTTTCTTATGTTAAAGAACAATATGTTTTTTAGATATTAACTCCGCCCGGTCCGCCACTGGCACTCCAATGAGCGGCATGGTCCAATTTATATGAACCAAGCAATTATGAGATTAGGGCAGATAAACTAACGTCTAACAAAACATCTCTAGTTCTCTCGAAAAACAACACATCCTATGATCCTATCAAACAAAAAACAACAAGATATCTATATTGGCGTTGGCAACAAATTATCAATCTGTTAGTACATTCGCCCCTTCTACCATGAATAATCTAGGGACTGAACGAATTGAAATAAAAAAAAAAAAACTTGAGGGACAACGTCAAGCAAAAACGCACACATAGGCTACAGCCTGAAAAACAAGGGCCTGTGGAGGCATGATATATGGAGAGCATGGAGCATTGGCCGTGATGGCCTCAAAGCATAGTGCCGTGGAAACTAGAGAGCACGTAGGGGGCGAAGCCGTGGCCTTGGCAAGTGACGACGGCGGCGAGTCAAGTGCGGGTGGCGCTAGCTATGAGCAAATCGCCAAATCACATTGGATGGTAGTGAGGGCCTACACCTAGGCACAGCGGCTCCACGTGCAATCGTTGGGCTCAATTACAGGACTACATATGTTATTTATAAAATTCTCTATGGTAAAGACCCTAACATGACTCCGCGCCATGTGGATGTGGCTCGTGGGAGGCGACGGCTGGGGAATGAACATGTGGGGATAAGGGTTAACTCGTTAGGCCATCTTCAGAACTTATGTATCCCGCTGCCTATATTTAAACTCCACCTTCTAGTCCACACTATAAAAGAGCGAGTTCGCGCAAAACGTTTTTTACCAACGAAAATCACCATGTACCCCTCACGCTGGCTCCATCGCGCAGAATGAAAAAAGGTTGGAAATAGATGAAAAGCCTCAAAACCAATAAAAATAAAATATTTCATCCGCTTTCTCTTATTTTTTTTCACCTAAGTCTTTACCCATACCCACCCCTTCTTTCCATTCGGTGGAAAAAATGAAAACCCAACGTCCCTCAATTACTGGTGCCCCTTCCTAATTCACGGAACTCAGCGCTCACGAGAACCCAACGCCCCTCAACATTTCCATCCCCGCGCGCAGCCCCTGGCGGCGAGCGCCACCGCCCCTCCCCGCGCGAAGCCCCTGCCGTCGAGCGCCGCCGCCCCTCCCTGCGTGCAGCCCCTGCCGGCGAGCGCCCCTACCTCCACGGACGCAGCCCCTGCCCGGCGAGCGCCTAGCGCCCCTACCTCCCGGGCGCGCGCCTCGGCCCGTCGGCCGCCGGCACCGGCCACCCGGACGGCACCGCCCCGCCCACGGCCGCCTGGACGCGCCAATCCCGAATGGCAGCGTGCCCCGGCAGTCCGGACCTGGCCGCCGGCGCCGAACGCCGCCCCCCAACGCCGCGGCCCGGCGCCGCAACGCGCCGTTCTGCGCGCCGCGCGCCTCAGCCGCCCAGACGCCATCACCGCCCGGACGCCGCTGGCCTTGCGGTGGAGCGAGGTACGGAGCCCACCACCTGCCCTTGCTATCGCTCCCCTGTCCCGCCGCCCCGCCCCTTTCTCCTTCCCCAGCGCCCCCGCCCCATCAGCCTCACGAATGCGCGGGCTGCAGAGCTTGCGGCGGCGGTCGCAGCCCAACCGTGTCTCTAGATCGGCGGGACGAGAGGGGGTGACGACGGCGAGCGGCGTCTGCAGAGGCCCCGTGCTGCAGCTCGCTTCGTCGCGGGTAGGAGGAAGCTTCTCTATCTTTCGTCGTGTATGTGTGTGTCAATTGTGCAGAACATGCACTCTAAATCCTCCGTGACGCTTACCTGGATTTGATGGCCTCTGTTCAGGTGCCGGCCAAGAGATTGCTGCCTCAGAGAACTTTTATTGGGCTCCGGTAGGTACTCTTCTTATAGCACAATTGTTTTAGCAGTGGCACTGCTTTTTGTTTGTGTTGGTTAGAATGTAGTAGGCCTATAAGTGGTCGGAACACCTGTAGCCTTTTTACCAGTTCTTGTTACTCCATGTCAATATTTAGGTTCGGCTGCATTGCATTAGTTTTTGGATTCGCGATGGCGAAGTATTGAGGGTATCAGTTCACGGTTCTGCAGCTCTTATGACGAAGTATGTGCTGAGATTTGCATTGCTACCATGCATTTGTAGATTACAATGTGTTAGTTGCAAAGATAGACAATTTGTCTCGGTAGATCTATTTCAGGGTCTAAGTTGTCGAAGAGCCCATAACTTATGTGTTCTTTTGGCCAATTGCACAGTGATAAATTAATTGTGTCTAGGCAAATTGGCTTTCTGTGACATCAGTTATAGCATCTTGATCATGCCTCTGAAGGGACCATGAGGCACTGGGTTGCAGCACATTAATCACTAAAGATGTACAGAGATCATTTAAATGCATGTCCCCTAGCTACACAGCCTTTTAAGATGAGAAAGAAGTCACGCATCAGCAGAGACAACAAGTCAGAAAATAGTGTTCGGGGCACAACTCTGCTATCACAGCCTTTGGCAACAATGGCGTGATTTTCCGAACTGCCAAAGTCACCAAGTGGCTCCACACAGGACTAAAACACTGTCCAAGCAGATTGACGGAAATCTGATGCATGAAGTAGAATTAGTAGACGCAATCCTCTTGCTCTCCACCAAGACATTGACTAGCCAGACATTTATTGGTCCCTTATGTATCTTTAGTTTAGTATTGTTTTGTCTGTGGATCCCAGAAAATTCCTTTAGGTTTCTCTTCTAATTTTAGATACATGCTTTTAAATCCTAGAAAATTCCTGTTTTGTTGCAGCACTTTATTTCATATCAGGCTAGCAATGAAGCATGAGATCTTGAAGGCAAAAAATAAAAAATAAAAACTTGACAAGTTACAGAAGGTTATTTCTATTTTTTCTATTATGTATTCTGTATTTGAATTTTAGTTCATTGATTGTACTTAGAATCTGAATCTAATAAAGCCTTGAAAGATGTCAGTGCAGGTCCACAAGGATAGGCCCTGAGAAGTCTATTCCCCGGCAGTACTTAGTGGAGCAAGTGGGCCTGCCATATTGACAATTGCAAAAGCTGGTGCTATTCTTATTTACAAACCTTGGAACTGGCCTTGTAGTTGCTCGAAGATCTAATCGATCATGGTCTGCACCATCCGTTGTACTCAAATGTTCAGTTTGTTCTAATATTTTCAGAAATTATCTAGCAGTGAAAGACTCCTAAAGTTTCCCTAGCAGTCACGAAACATTGCAATCTTTACTGATCTTGGATAGAAGCTGTCCCCCGTTAACCCAATGAATGTCTTGATAATAATGTGATTGATTTCTTGTCTATCATGTCAGTTTTAGCTGTACATTTTGCTATCTGATTGGTAATGGTTTTGGTTACTTATATATCTATACTAGATATTGATGCCAATATCATTTTTCACATGCAGATCAAGAAGTTCAAGGATGTACATGCAAAGCATATACCACATAGGAGTAACCTTGGCCCAACCAGGTTTATAAAGGAATTGAAGTTATTAGCCTTGGCAGTAAACAAGGACCTGCAGTTCATCCACACCAAGAAGCATGAACTGAGAACTGATTCCAGCGTAGATGCTGCTGCTAATGTCATTTCTCTGGTGCTTGCAAGCTGCTGCGGAGGTCGTTGCTCCATAGTCTGCAAAGCTTCATGCCGCCACAATGCCGTTGGTCAAGCTACGTCTGAGGATGGGTCCGTAGTCTCATCAGGAAGATAAGATGCCATGGTTAAGAAGATAAGATGCCATGGTTATCATTAGGTTGATCAGAACCTTCACATTCTTAGTTGTTCTTGATGAAACAATTTGAGAGGTAATTATGCCGCAGCTTTGACTACAAGAAGCTTTGTGCTGCAAGCCTGCAATTGACAGATTTAGTTCAGGTAACATGCAGTCATGCACACAAAGCATGACTGCAACACTTGTTCCCTTTTTTCACAGTTTATTAGTTGAAACTTGAAAGACATGCTACCTTTAGTTTTCTGATACATTTATCCCACGGTGGTGTCAAGGTATATATATTCCTCTCTTCCTTCTATAAACCTATAACAACTTCACTGCTAGAAAGCGTATCTTTTTTTCATTTACCGGATCAGATTATTTGTACTTGGCATCTCTGTTTTAACAGTTTAGAAACATCTGTAATTATCTATTTATCTATTCATTTGAAAAATGTTGTGCTATCTTGTTTTTCTGGTCATATATGCTTCTTTGTACACATGATTCATGTCTTCGTATGATGCCTTGGCTAGATTGTTTGCATTATGTCATAAGTATCCAGTGTACTCAGTTTCTATAACGACGATTTTGATTACCAGCTGGGTGCTGGCAGACATCGGTCAAGTTGCCTTTATTTCGTTGTGGGATTCCACCCTTTCAGAAGCACGAAAATAACCATATGTGGTTGTATGTTGGAAGTGATTATTCCAGATTGATGACTATGCTAACAAAACAATGTTGTTCCCCATGTTCTTTTTGGAAATATGAACACACTAAAGCCAAATCTTTTTGAGCCGCTGGGATGGGTTACCTGAATTGAAAGGATAGGATGATACTGAACATTCCGATATTGCTATAGTTGAGTTTAACCTACACCATTTTTTCTTCAGATGCACATGGCTGTTATTTGAGATTGGTGGTGTTATTGTGCGTTGCTTTTAATGGTATCACTGACCTTAGCATGGGATAGCTGGTTGTTATCATTGTTTAAATATTCAAGGATATGTATAGTTAATTCACTTTGCCAGCATATGAGTTGTGGTGCACAGGCTCTAGTTTGCCCTCTGAAGGTATTCTAAAAACGGAGTGGTATTGTTCATCGTCTTTCAGTTTTCGGCCACCAGCTTTAGTTTGATCTATTGCAAGTGTGGTTCTCTATAGCTTCAGTTCTTTAACTCTTTCACATTATTTCACCACCAGCTTCAGATTCTGTTCTTCTACCACCGGGAGGAGCTCGACCTGGTTCTCCCTCCTCACCCTGCTTGTTGTTCATGGTATGACCTTGTTCCCTATAATCATACCTCTGTTTAGCGTTTGATATGTCAGTTAGGATGGTTGGCACTTGGCAGATGCCGAGGTTAGTCTTGAAGAACCTTGTTTATCAGAATTCAAAATGAGCATTTTTCTTGCCCACTGGCAAGGGAAGGGCTATAGATTTGTAAGCGCTGCCTGCATAGATGTTGCCTTTATCTAAATATTATTCTTTCGCAACACAGGAAAGTTGTGAACTTTGGATGGAGTGCGATGATAATGCCTGTTTGGAAGCAAAGGCGGTTAACCTGGTACAGCCCATTGGATTGTTGAAATAATGGCAACCTTTGTCTGAAGCTATCGGATGGTATGTGACAGTGTGCTTAGGTATGGGTGTGTGCAACTCTGCTTATGGAGTATAAGGTTAATATTTGTACTTTCAACATACGTATACGTCAGTGTGTGCAGCATTAAAATACAATTTACATGACTATGTCTCTCTTTCTCCTGGCAGTTTGTGAATATAACTCCTACAATCTGGTTTTCATTTAGCAAATATCTTCAAGATATTTCAGTGTGTTGATCTTAGCTGGTTTTCATTTGGAGAACCTGATGCTCACTGAATTTTTTGGCCCTAAAAACATTGTAGAGTATTTATGCAAGTTTAGAAATTCTAGAGCAATGCAGAATTGTTGATTGTCTCTTAGCATCATATCTGTGCAGCATGTTCAAAATTAAAAGCTTTTTTTTTGTGCATCTAGACTATGTAAATTGGATAAGTTGTTAGAGGGTTTGGAAGAGCATTTTGTTTGGATTCTCTTATGCATGCTGGGAAGTGTTGATGTTTTTACTTGCGTAGAATATGGTTTATCTCCTGGTTATATTATGTGCAAACTACTATCAATTCAAAATTATTTCATGTTCCATTACATGCTGAGTGTATAATGCATCCATATACAAACAAACTGATGACCTTCCATCATTTATACTTGCATTGTATTTTTCATGTCAACTGAAGAATACCAGTGGAGCTATTAGAAGAAAACTGAACCACCAAATACCGGATGTACTAACATACAGCAGTTCAGTTTTTTTTTTCAATCTGAATTGTGGGCATTTAGGCACAGCTTGTATCCTCAAATGGGTGCTAGCGGGGGGCATGTTTAAAGTAATTGGAAGCCTTTGAATAAGAGAAATGTATAGACGATAGACCATGAATTCCTAACTAAAGCTGTTGCAAAGGAAGCCCAGTGAGGATCTAGGAGTTGTCAGCTATGCATTATTCAGTGTTACATCCTATGCTGAGAAGTAAAGTTCCAGCGTTACCTCCTAATCTGAGTGGTAAAGTTCTGTTGCTCCTAACTACCATGGCATGCTTAAGCATTGATTGTCTATGGTGTGACAGCAGAGGATACCGGCAAAAGAACCAATCAATTGCTTTCGCTTGGTGACAATTGCATTGGCTATGCCTTCACAGGTAAAAGCTTCGCAACCATTTATATGCTTGTGTTCCAGAGTTTGCTATCAGCAATTTTACACTCATGCACTTATGCTTCAGGCCTTCTTGGTGGATGGTTGGGAGTTGGATCGAAGTTGGCACCTGCGTTGAATAGTAGTGGAGATATATGTGTGACGTTCCATATTTGTCCCTAATGTCTCTCCCTTATGTTTCTGTCTAAATGTTGATATTCTCCATTGTCAGCTCGGTATGGTTGATAGTCAGCTCAGTATAGTTCTTTGTGTCGTTGTAGTTTTGCCTAGATGCCACTATATTGTTTCAAAATTATGTGGTCTGCATTGTCGGCGATACTGTTATGTACAAAATACTACCATGCCAGTTGTTTTACCTATATATACCTGTAATGTAATTTCCTACACCTCATATTGTAAATACATCAGAAAGTTTAGTCGTGTCGTTGGCATCACAGGCTGCCTACCTTGAAGGCATGAACCATCCATTTATGTCTGTGTCTGGACGTCCGGTGGTTGTGCCCTATGTATGCCTCTTCTATCATGTGCTTAAGCAATAATAAACACTATTATAGTTGTGCGCATGGACAAAGTAAGAACTTACGATAAACACTAAATTTTAGAGGAGGGCCAAATTACTCCCCAGACAAATATGTTTATTGTTAATTTTCACATCTTATAACAATGTCAATTATATATAGCTGTCTTTTCAAATAATTAATGTCATTTTTTCTATAAATATTCTTATGGGGTATTTAGACATAATTTTTTTCTTTCCACGTGCGTGTTGCATCTCAACTAGTGTTAAAATAATGTTTTACACATACATACATTTTCACATTTCGCTGAAGATGGCGGTGTGGTCATGAGCGGTGGGTTGTGTACTGCACGTCATGGGCCATGTTTAAGGGTGTGTGTGATGGCCCATTTGACAGCAACGGAAGATTGATCCAGGGGCTATCCATCCATCTGACGATTGAAAGGCCGGAGCCCGTGAACACACAACAAAACGTTTGTTCTCCGCCCATCGCCCCTCTGTTCCTGTGTGCAGGCTGCGCTGCGCTGGCTCAGCTGGATGGTGCATGCATGCACAGGGCACAGCACAAGCGCGGCGTCTCTTGTCCCTGCCGTGCCGTGCGCTGTCAACTGGCACGCCCGTGAGCTAGCCAACACAAGGGCCTGTCCCCGCGCTCCTCACGGGGCGAATACAACCAAACGCGCTGCCCCGCCCCCATCTTCACTCACCTCCCCCGCTCCTGCATGCCTGTCCTTCTCCTCTCTAAATCAGCGCCAGCCCCAAGCCGCAAGCCCGCAACTGCAAGTGGAGATCAGTTCGCCGGCCGCCCTCCCTCCCCTGGATAATCTCGTCTCGCCAGCGACGACCACCACGACCGTGCCGTCGTCACGAGACGCGCCAGCCGCCGGGCCGTGAAGCAGCGAGCGCGCGCGCGCGTGGCCGGGGAGAGGTTATATTCTAGAGGATGGCACGCGGCAGCTCCTGGCGGCGGCTCGCGGTGGCCGGCGTCGTCCTCGTCTGCGCGGCCGTCTTCTCGACGCCCGCCGTGGCTCTCAACATCGGCATCCAGTCCGCCGGCGACGGCGCGGTACGTGCACAGACTAAATTACCCAGTTCTGTACGTACCTCTCCTACATACACACGCCTGTTAGCTAGCGCTAGCAGTATACGTGTTCCCCGCGGCTAATCTACTCCTGGTAATCCTGCTCATCGATTCGCGCGCAGAGCAAGCAGGCGTGCAGCCGCACGTGCGAGTCAGACCACTGCACGAGTACGTACAATGATCAAGCGACCCGGCCGTCTCTCGATCCATGATGTGCACGGTTTATATATGTATATATTTCCTCCTAATTGCATGCATATATATATATATCGCTCACTTAAGCGCTCGGCATGGTCTTTTTTCGATCCTGCCGGCCAAAATTGCGTCCACGTCCATGCAGCGCCGCCGTTCCTGCGCTACGGCAAGTACTGCGGCATCCTGTACAGCGGCTGCCCCGGCGAGCCGCCGTGCGACGCGCTGGACGCCTGCTGCATGCACCACGACAACTGCGTGCAGGCAAAGAGTACGTTGCTGCGTGCTACTGCTGCTCCGATCAACTCAATTTCTAGACGCCTCGGCTCGATCCATTATATTGAGACGACGGATCGCGCGTGTAATGAACTGTGTATGTGGAATTGTGGATGCCGCAGTGGACTACCTGAGCACGACGTGCAACGAGGCGCTGCTGGACTGCCTGGCGAGGCTGCGGGAGGGCACGTCCACGTTCGAGGGGAACAAGTGCATGATCGACGAGGTCATCGACGTGATCTCGCTCGTCATCGAGGCCGCCGTCGTCGCCGGCAGGGTGCTGCACAAGCCGTAGTAGCCGCGCGCGCGCGGGCGCACGGTGGGCGTGGAGCGGCTGCTTCCTCCCTGTGCGGTAGGTGGGCGGTACACCTTTTGCGTGCTTGGTTGCCGGCTGGCCGGCCGGGGGCCCGGGCTGCGTCGGCTCACATGGCGGCTTGTGTGTCCTATAGACCTATACTAGCTTCCCAGGCTCTGTGCGTCCCGGCCAAAACTTACGACAAGATATATGGACATTATAAAAAGAAACTTGCTTGGTTTTGCTCATCTCGTGACACTATCTGTATTACCGTAGCGTATATTATGCATGTAAAGAAAGTTTGCTCATGCTGGTTTTGGTTTCTTGAATAATCCGTATTCTATTTCTACACTGTGCAAGCGTAATCTTTGCTACGATGATGTGGTGGCAGAACCTTGACCCGATCTTGTACGTGCACTGCTGCCAGATCGATCTCGTGATCGCGCAATTTGTTTGTTTCTGAGAGGACATGTGCGCCCACTGAATCGCTTGGCCATGACTCATACTGGTACTCATCTCAAAATCATACTGTAGGCCATATGTCCATACTCCAGTCCAGTAGTGCTGTCAATCACTCAACCACACATTGCTGTCAAGTGAAGTACTGAAGTAGTGGAGTCTACGCTCAGGTTAGATCAGGACTCCTGGAAGCCCAAACTACAAAGCTTAAAGGGGCCAAACGGGCGAAGTAAATCCATATGCTTCCCTCCTCAAATTCAACAGCGGCATTCCATGACAATGATTAATTGGAAAGAGAGCTCGCGTTGCTCCCTCCATTTGGTGTAACGTGGTCGACACAATATTAACAATCGGAGATTTATTGTATGCAAAATATGTGTCCAATTGTCTATGATACTACAGTTGCAAGGAAGAGAATTTACATGTCAACTGGTGAAAGGAAAACAGCATTACTCTGCAGGATACATGATTTTATTACGACAAAGATGAGCTGATATCTGCCTTCTACTGCAACTACTGCTATTGGCTAAGACACATAAAGTGGCTCGGGGGCAGATTTCCTCTGTATCCTGAATAATAAAAAGAAAGAAAGCTCGTTACGAAAGAGTGGGAAATATAAAAGTTAATGATGGCACTCAACATGCATCATGCGCATAAGGCAGGCGTACATGTTCAGCAGAGAAAATGTTAGCTGGCTAGTTTCATATTCAAAGATGAGTGTATTTGTACGGTTGAAACACCAACCTAATTGTCTACCCTGTTATACTGTTAACATTCTTATCAACCACCCAAGAGTAACATTGTCAACTGAAACAACATACTATCATAACTTCATAATTGTCCTTTAGAGATCAACAGCTTAATAATGTGCATAGAAAATTCAATAACCATAAGACAACTGTATCCACAAATGTGTTGTTTTTCTATGCCAGTAGTAACCCAAGCACTAATATGTTTTGTGCGGCAAAGTGCAAAGTGCAAAGTGCAAACTTTCATGTGAATGTACCAACGACAGACAATGATGCAGATCGTCAGATGCCAGTAGCTTGATTTCAGGAGGAAAACAGTGCTGACCACATCCAATACAAATTTGAAGACAGAATAAGATTTGTTATAAGCATTCTAAGTACTGATAGCCAATTGTGCCAAGACCTTCTAGAGTTAATTGAAAATCAAAACAGTAATGTAAAAGAAGCACTCTTCAATAATGTCATTATGAACTAACCAGTTCTCCTTAGACCATTCACACCCTTCAGTATCAACTACATGTAAGCTAAATGCATGTCTTGACGCTGAAGAAAGATTCTCAAAGCTGTCCAAGAAAAAGGTAAAATGAGTTATTAAAAAGTTAAAACAGTACTTCAGAACTAAGAAGCAGTAGTAATATAAAGGAGAACTCCACCTCTGATGTATAAGATCACCATGTATAACCACCAAAGCACCAGATTTTACTTCCAGTGGCACAAATTCATCCTGATTATAGGATGGGGAGGGGCGATCAAAATGAGTACCATTTTCATCTCTGATCATTCGCCTCACCAGACCCTCTGATTCAAAAACAACAAAGATGAGAAAATGTTAGATAGTCCCACCTTTCAAAAGAATAATTTTGCCATAAAGAAATTTTGTGGAAGAAATACTTTTATGTGATCCTGGAATTGCCCACAGGCAACCATTTTTAATTGTTGCATCTTCAAGTGCAAGCCACAACCCGGTGCATGTTCGAGGTTCTGTGTAAAGGAATGTATTATCCTGGTGCGGCACCACCTCACCACCAATACCTGGTTGCTACATAAAAGAATATACCCCAATAAGGAATTAAGAAATAGCATACAACGTCAGCAAAAAAGTAGAGTATGTAAAATCCACCTTAAAGATGTACATGGATTGAATAACTGCGGGTCTCTTGTAGCCTAAAGAAGAGAACAAGCTTGCGACACTCTCTGAGGAAGAAAACTTTTTGAACACAGGATCAAGCTCATGTAATGCTGCATATCATACAATATGGTTAAGGTAAGATATCTCAAGCCTTGTTGTTCAGGACTTCAGGCCATGCTACATTGCTTTTTTTTTCTTGAATGACTTAACAAACACAATACATTCAACATATAAGATATTAACCACTATAAGGCAGAACAGGGGATGTCTATCTCCAAAAAACAGGGAAGTTATAGAAAACACCACTTTACAAACCAAATTGAACCACATAAAGATTTTAGATAGCTAGCCTACAGGAACCACAAACATCAGTAATAAAGGCAAGTTTACGGTGGTGCATTTAGAATAAAAATATCACAATTCAATGAAATGCATTTTTTTTTTGCTATTTAAAGATTATTACCACCAGGAACTCTTGAAAGTCCTTCACACATGAAATTGTCTTTAGAAGGTATAGTTTATCATCTTCTGGGTGGAGTTATAGAGGTATAATGGCATACGATTAATATAACAGAAGATGGTGATAAATTTCTTGTATGAGTGAAACAGAGCAATTCGTGGAAACGGCCTCTTGAAAAAATGCAGGGAAAGGCTGCGTACAATAGACCCCAAGTGGGTCTGACCCCTCCCCGGACCCCGCGCAAGCGGGAGCACATGCGCCGGGCTGCCCTTTTAGTGAAACAGAGCAATGGAAGCAAAGGAAAAAAATAGGTAAACACACTACTGAGTGTGGCTTGTGTGGAGATATGAAACCATGGTATCAAAAAACAAAACACTACTTGAACCCATCACATGAAAGAAAAACAGGTATAAATGCTTTCTAGCTGAATGTGACAGCATCATGCCCATACTTACCGTGCCCAACTTTATTAATTGAAAGTTCTTTTGCCTGTTTCAAGCATCCATCATCTCCATACGCCTTTTCTGTGAGTGAAATAGTGTGAAGAAAAAAAATAAGGCCCTCAAACTGTCAAATTATCTTCAACCATGTGGACAACATAAAAGATAGGTATCAGAGTAAATTATTCCTTAGGTACTTGTAGAGATATATATACATACACTAAACTAAAGTGAATAGGGGAACTGCATTTTAACAGACTTGCTAGAGCTATTTTCACATAGTTGAAGGCGTAAACTGTAGGCGGTACCAATTCTAAGTGTGTAAATAACATGGTGACATTCCTACAAGTCTGAGAGGAAGGAACCACTTACCCTCAAAGAAGAATGAGATATTCTCTGCGCTCTTAAAGAAGTAGTCATCCTTTAACTGCCGCTGCAATGACAAAAAAAAGCAAACAACATCCAAATTATGCTCAATAGTCAATATGATCAAAGTATGTATTCCATATGTTACAAAGTACAAACCACAACAGACTAACATAATCGATTGACCTTGTAATGTAACACAAACATATGTGCAATTCAACTAGCAATGTATTTTTTTTTTCAACGAGTTAGAGAGATGTACATGCTATGGCTACATAGTTGTATGTGGAAAAGAAACGGAGCGTAACAAAGCAGGGTTCGAGACTGTCCAATCCAGGCGTATGGCTTACATGATCCTTGGTGGAGAAGACGGTGGAATTGGCGCCGTCGAACCCAGCGACGAGCTCGGCCATGCGGTCCCGCATCTCCCGGACCTCCTCCGCAGTCGAGAACGAGTCCATCACGAGGTACCCTGGAACGAACCAACGCGATCACGAGTTAGGGTTTCCGCCTCGATACGAGCAGCGACATTCGCCTCCCGTTGCCGGGCCACCAGAAGCGCGAGGCCGGGGAAGCAGGCCTGAGGGTGGACGAGCGTCGGCACGCTCACCGTTGGTCTCGAAGAAGCTGAGCTGGTCGGCGGTGAGGCTACCGGCAGGAGGCATGGCGGCCGGCGGAGGCCGAGGCCGGAGGCGGATGTGAGCAGGGTTGACCGGAACAGTGGAGAGACGTGTACGGAACTTCTCCGCCCGAAGCTGATTGCTGGCTGCGTTTTTCTGCGGGGAGGTGGTTCCGAACGATTTGAAGCAATTTTGCTCGCCAGGTCGAGATCAGATTTTTTTTTTAATACGTGCCTTAAAAAAATATTTGACAAATACAAAGTGCAGATCATCAAAATAGTCTACAAACACGCACGAGATTACTCACGCAAGGGTCCGTTTGGTTGGAGAACGAGGTAGGATGGAGCGGCTCCATTCCGTATTTGGCTGAAGGATGGAGCTCCTCCATTCTTACGTTTGGTTGGAGGGATGAGAATAGAGGAATTTCAACTCCGTTTACCACCGTTAACTATGGTGGCCCACTTGTCATACAAAGATTCATCACTTCCATCTCCATTCCCATCGGCTCACCGGTGTCCATCCGGCCGCCGCTCCTATCCGCGCGTCCCCGCGGCTGCCTCCCCGCGTGCTCCCACGGCCGTCCCCGCCGGCACATGCGGGCCCTGCAGCCGCCTCCATGCACGTCTCCGCCCATCCTCGCCGGCGCGGCCGCACGGGAGAGGAGCGGAAGCGGCGGCGCTGCTCGGTTCGAGCACCGGCGGGCGCGCGGGAAAAGAGAGGAGGCGGCGGCGCAGCTTAGCTCGAGCTCTGGCGGGCAGGGGCGAGGGGAGCGGCGCCGGCGGCGGGGCTCGAGATCTAGCGGGCGAGCGCGATGGGAGCGGCGCCGGCGACGCAGCTCGGGATCTGGCAGGGCAGGCAGACGCGAGGGGAGCGACGCCGACGGTGCGGCTCGAGCTCTGGTGGCGCGGCCGAGCGCGAGGGGAGCGGCGCCGGCGGTGCGGCTCGAGCTCCGGCGGCCGAGCGCGAAGGGAGCGGAGGCGAACGCGAGGGGGAAGACGAGAGAAATGGCGTGAGAAGGAGCGAGCGCGTCCGGCCTTTTCGATGGAGCGGACTCATCCCGAATAACTTGGGAATATTCTCATTCGTGGGATGGCGCTGCTCCCGTCCAAGCCTACGCTCTTGAAACAAACAAGGGATAGAGCCGCTCCATCCCAGTCCGCTCTTAAACGAAACACACCCTAAACAATGAAGGTTCTTCGTACACATTTCAAGGTCGAGATCAGATCAGGAAAATTGGTTCCCTCCTCCAGCCTCCAGGACTCCAGATCACAAAGGAAATCGGTTCCAGACTTTGGTCTGCGGTGTTAAAATTGGCCATGCTAAACTTTTACCGTTAAGGCTCCTTTGTAACGCAGGATTTTTATAGGAATCATGCAGAAATATCATAAAAATAGTTCGGTTTCACAGGAAAAATGTAGGAACATGGAAATTTTCTTCCATTCCAAGGAGGCCTAAAATTTTATATGACTGTTTTGTTCTGGCATGGCACAAAGTGGGCGCTTAGCTCGTACTTTCTCCGTATTTAAATATAAGTTGTGTTGATTTTTTTTCAAAACTTCGAACGTTCGTTTTATTCAGAAGAAATTGATGAACTATCATTTATTTTGTTATGATTTATTTTATCATAATTTTAAAAAATATCAACCGTTACTTGTATTTAAATACGGAGGTACGCAGTTCCCATCGGAAAAAACTGCATTATAAGCCATGCTCTGTAAATAAATCTCCAGTGTGCACTCAAATTATGATTGAGCTTCCGTAACTAGACGTTAGGTCAACAGAATGACAACAATTAAGAGTTGTATTTTCTACCAAAAATTTTATTGTCCATATCAACACATGGACATTTGACTAATACTTAAAATTATCTAGTTTGTATATAAATAGTGTCTTCTGTTTTGAGAGGTTTTTAAGGCCTGTCTAGAACGCAGGAGTTTCATAGAAATTATGTAAAAATTTCAAAAAAAAACACAAAAATGAAGAATTTTTTCTCAAATTCTATAATTTCTATGTTTTTAAACTGCACAATGTAAAATTCTAAATAATCCTTATGAAATTCCTATATTTCAAAGAGGCCAGGAATTTAGTTTGTATGGACAATGTTGCCTTCTTAATTCAGTTTTAGGAGCCATCCAATTAAACACATGTCTATATCTACGCATCCATACATAAACGAAGTTTTTCTAATGAAGTACAAAATTGTAGTGTTGAATAACAGGAAATAAACTTCAGATATACGTGGTAGAAAATACAACACATGGGATAATTTTTTTAAAAAAAATTATCGAACATAATTGAAGTAGAGTTACTTCTCTTCGGTTGCCTGATATTTGCTTATCCATCAGGCAAATAGCTGTGTGTGTGTTTTGTGTCTGTTTTGTGAAATTAGTACATATACATATATCAATTACTATTTTATTGTTGCGCTGTAATTATTTGATTTGTGTTATGTAATTTTAATATGTAATTGATGGGTTGAATTTCATCAATTATGCACATATATATGTGATCGTATAAATTGTGATTGGTAGATTGAATTTCTTCAATCATCTTAGGAAGTCGTTCGATAAATATCGGATGTGTAGTAAAATATGATTGCTGAAAAGTCAAATATCAGTGTAATCTACACTATAAAAGAGCAAATTTTCTAAAAATCTTGTTTAAAGACATAGGTATACCCCTCACGCTGGCCCTAATGCGCAGTTTGGAAAAGGTTGGAAAAGGGTGGAAATGTCCAAAATACATAGATGCAAAATGTTTCATCCACTTTTTCTTTTTATTTTTCACCTCATTTTATACCCATACCCACATGTTAACTTTCCTTATCTTAGTTTTAATGAAAAATGAACGACGTCAATCTCCTTTCTTTTAATTCTATTTTTTCTTCTTCTTTCTATTGCATTCTTAATCATCTCACGATACGTGCGTGTTGAATGTATATCTATGCTAGTTTACGCAAAATATCAAGTAACATGCATTGAAGACACACCATTATGTGATGCAAGCGGAGAAAGCTATGACACGAATGAAAATGCATATATTGGTAAGTTTATCACGGATACATGGAAGTTAGACTACAGAGAGAATACGTAGGTAAGCATTTATGATCCAATTCTATACGGGCTAATTGTAGAGACAGCTACAAATTAACGATGATTTGCTAGTCGTAGACTTGAAGCAGCCGATCTTGCCGGATCAGGCCATGGCGGCCGTTCCCCACCAGCTGTTCAGGATTCAAGAACAAAATGCTATCATAGCATGCTATCACCTACTGGTTAAGAACCCAAAAAATTAATAAGTTCTAGCCTTTTAAAAAGGACCCGTTGCAAAATCCTCATAAAAATTAAATTCGATTATTACGGTTTGACCTTCACCGATTACTCGTATACGTAGCTTTTGGTCCACTAGCTCCTCTCGCCTCGCTAGAGTGAAACCACACCGGTATCTTCTTCGTACGTGCTTCTTGTTTTTAGTTTTGGCGGCGTCCCCAGCCTTCGCCACTAACCAATCGGTCTTCTAAGTTAGATGGCAGTAGATATAACATAAACTCAGAGAACCTAATCTAGTCGCCAACGAAGAATAACGCTTCCGTCATTCCATGGCATCTCGGGCTGGGGAAAGGTTCCTCTGCAGTAATGTTACTGACATATACTCCTTCTAAGTCCGAATGAATTGTCGTTTTAGAAAAACTAGAAATCAAACTTTTAAAACATTGACTCTATATGACTTGTATATATTTATTAGTCTTGAATCTTGAATCTCATATGTATATATTTGTCAAGTACTTTCATAAAAAGTATAATTTTTATGATATTTATTTTTATTTTAATAAAACATATGGTTAAATTTTTGCTTTGGAGATTGTGTCGATGTCCAAAACGACAAAACAATTTGGATCTGGGGAGTAGCCATCTGAGTCTTGGACCCACGGGTCAGAGACTCAAGTGCACGGTCCTACCTGCAGAGGACCTCGTTCGCCCGGATTGGCCCAAAAATTCAGACGGTGTCCGTTTGGGTGTTTGCTGATTCCTCCCCTCCGCAAACCCAACCCACCGCAAAATAGACGCGCGTGAGAAATAAGCAACCCCCAATCTCCAAAATCGGCAACCGCCCCGGCACCACCTCTCCTCCGCCGCCTCCTCGCCGCGAATCCCCATATAATCCCACCCAATCCGCTCCGCTCCCCACGACGTCACGCGCGATCGCCATGGCGGACTGGGCGGGGCTCCACGAGGATCTGCTCGACCTCGTCGTCGTGCGCCTCCCATCCCTCGACCTCCTCCGCTTCCGCGCCGTCTGCGCCTCCTGGCGCGCCGCCGCCGCCGCCTTCGCCGACCGTCGAGGCTGCCCGCGCCCGGAACGCCCCTGGCTGCTCCTCCCAACGGATGTCACTGCTGACGACCGCGGCCGCCTGATCGTGTGCCGTGACCGCGAGGTCCCCGTGGCCACCCTCCCGTTGCGCCTTGGCCGCGCGAGCCCGCGCCGGTTCGTGCCCCTCGGCTCCGCGCGCGGCGCGATCGTGGCCGCGGACGACCGCGGCGAGATGCACCTGCTGGACCTCGTCACCGGCGCGCCCAGGCCGCTCCCGCCCGTCGCCACTCTCCCGCTCGTCGCCCGCGTCGAGGGCCTCCAGGTCCAGCTCCGCGGCGGTAGCGGCGTCCTCCTCCCCATCCACGCGGTCATCCAGAAGGCCGTCCCTGTGCCCGCCCCGAGCGGCGGCGGCGGCGGCGTGATGGTCCTGGCCATCTACCGGCACCAGCACCACCGCAACCAGTGGGCCACGGCGCGGCCGGGCGACCGCGCGTGGAAGTCCGTGGCGCCGACCAGCATCCCCTCCGTGGTGGACGTGCTGGTCCACCAGGGCCAGCTCTACGCCAACACGCGGTACGGGATGATGTACGCGTTCCCCGAGATCCGCGGGCTCGGGTCCGCGTCCCCCGAGATCATCCCGTCCGTGACGCGCCGGCCGAGCGCGTACGTGGAGCGCAGCTTCCTGGTGGAGTCCCCCCGCGGCGAGGTGATGCAGGTGGAGCTGCTCCGGCCCGTGGCGGCGGCGGGCGGGGAAGGGTTCGTGGTGCGCGTGCTGGACGAGCGCGGCGAGACGTGGGAGGAGACGGAGGACATCGGCGACGCCGCGGTGCTCGTGGACTCGACGGGCGCCGTGGCCGCGTCCACCAGGGAGTGCCCCGCGCTGAGGCCCAACACCGTGTACTTCGCCGTGGACCTCGAGGGGGAGACGCGGGTGTGGGCGTACAGCCTCGCGGGCAAGCACAAGCGGATCGAGGTCGTCGAGGCGCTCCCGACCGCGGAGGGCTACCGGCCGCCATGCTTCTGGTTCGCGCCGGTGTACTCGCAGCCGTGAACGCGATTTCGTGATGATGCGTTCGATCGGGGAGTCCGTTTGCTTCGTGCATTGCAGGCTGCAGCATTGGCATACGAGTCGTGTAGGTAATGGACTGGTACTAGTGGTGTGTATGTAACCGGAGGCGTCGATAGGTGTCGTGGCAGTGCGTGTTGCATCCATCCGTTTTAAGACCAACGGCGTCGCCGAATGATCTCGACCGAGCGCGCTACTCTTGCTGGGCGTTCTTCAGGCTTCCTCGCCTGTTTTCCATGTGTCAGTCAAGTGTGTGCATACATATACATGTTTGGGAGCGGTATAAATATACATGTGTTTAATTACCGGTTCGTCGGCATGAATTCAGATTTCTCGTAATGTTGCATCAATTTGATGCCCTCTTAGATATTTCTGTCGCGTGCTACAAATTTCTGCATGAATCCGTGCATCGCTTAAACGGTGCCTTTGATAGGACACCTGATCTGAGAATTTCGAAACCTGACATTGTTCATCAGTAATTGCAAGATTGCCGACTTGTGTCATGATGTCAGCTAGTGTGCCAAAATGCTCTGCTTTCCTGTTTTTCCATCTGGACAGAATCCATGGCGGGAGACGCACTCTTCGCCCCCTCTGTTGAAGCGTCGTCCTCTTTGATCTTTTCCTCCCCCGCGCCTTTCGCTTTGGGCCAAGCATTTGCATAGCCCGCGCCGCAAGTATTCGCGGTCGCACAGGCTGGTCTCCAGTCCAAGGCCGGCCTCCCTGTCTCAACCCTGGCCACAGGCTCCGCCGCATCGGCCGTCGACCAAACCGCCCCCCGCTCCCGCTAAATACACGCTCGCTACAGCTCTCTTCGAGATTAATACCTCCATTAGCACGAGCTCCAGGAACAGCGTTAAGTTCGCGGGGCGATGGGAACCGTGCTGGATTCGCACTTCCTGGCGCTCACGGCCATCGTCACTGTAAGCCCCAAGTGGCCAAGTCCCTTCCTCCCTCCTCCCATCCCCCAGGTACTCTGTGAGGTTCTGACTCCTTGGTCCGTTCTTGGTGGTGCCGGTAGGTGGGGTACCAGCTGCTGTTCTTCATCATCACAGCTCTCCTCCGCTTCGACAAGGTCACGGATTTCGCAGGTACCTCAGAATCTCAGATACCGCTGTTGCTAATTGGGACCGGGATGACTGATGAGTTTCCATGGCTGTTGCTAGTAGAATTCCGGTGGTGATTGTGAATTTAGTTCTTTCCTGCTAAAGTGCTAATGCTTGGAGGATAACTGGATACGTCTTGTCCTTATCCTTGTTTCTCCCGACTTCAGTTCGGGCGACGGTTAGCAAGATTGGTTATTGACTCATTTGACACAGTTTCTGTGGCCCTTGTTGCTCCAACAACCCAAATTCTCCCTACTTTCTAGGATCAGTGGATCACTGACATACAATAATTTCCCGAGAACTGTATTATAGTTCCTACTTGTTGCCGTTGTTTTCAGGCATCTTCTTGCATAATGTGCAGTAAAGATACTTGTATTATCTCAAAACCTGTTATTCGCTTTCAATAAAAAGCAGGGATGTTCCTGGTTCCAAAAAAAAGAAGAAGAAAAAGATAATTGTACAAGTGACCAACCTTATATGCAAGCTGATCCTTTTTTTACAACGCATCCTTACGTTCTGAAATCTGAACTAACAATCTGAATATCTGACAAACTTGGTTATTGGTGTACCAGCTCTGTAAGCTTACATAAGTTCACCGAAGCATAAAAGCTTTTCTGCATTTTTCTGCCCCACAATGATTTATATACTCCTTATTTCAGGCAGTACAAATTTTATCATAATCGCCATACTAACACTAGCTTTGAAGGGAGCATGGCATTTCCGTCAGGTAAATAATTGTTCATGGTAAATCTGTTCACTTTGATGTAAGCGTAATTCATGAACTCATGCTCCCTGTAGTTTTGTCGATAAAAAAGGATTTCTTGATTTCTTCAGAATTTCCGCTGCCTTTTCTTTGATGCTGGATTGTCAGATTTTCTACAGCAATCACCTAAAAATAATATCTGTGTACCAACAATAACTTTACTCCCAGCAATTTACTTTTTAGGTTGCATAAACACGATTTTATTTTCCCATCTCAAGTAAAAGTGCGAGTTGCAGTAGCTGCATCATGACCAACAAGCCGTTTGAGATGGTGTGAGTTGCATACTTGCATAGATCTCTGGATTTACCGTGACTTCATTGATGTTTAGTTTGAGATACTGTATCCTGTGGAATCTGTAGCAATCTAGCATGGTCAGAACTACCTCTGCGGTTTCTAATATTAGATAAAAAGTTAATAAAGCTACCAGAACTTCTTTGTCACTTACATTAAGCTTAGACGCTGTATCTTTAAAAATGTTTATAAGGCTAGCAGAATGTCCTCATCAGTTACATACTTACATTAATCTTAGACGCCGCATTAACAATGTGAAGCTGACAGAATTGCTTCGTAGCTTAAGGTAAAGTTTGTCACCACCAAGTTTAATCATGTTGATCTCATCCATTAAGACTGGTTATATGATTGCATTTTCATAGTTAAGAAACTGTAGGCATGTTTTATTTCCTATGAAATCTCAAAAAAATTGTTGGGAAAGAAAAGAGTATAAAATCTAAAAAATAACTTTGTTTCTTTGGAAGTAGATGGAACAAAAGTATAATACCATTCCTCTCACACTGCCACTATTTGATTTATTTGTGACATGCTTTTGTAGAAAGAAATCAAGATTATTAAAATATGTAGATTTATAAAGGTCGATCTCTATTTCAGATTGTGCTTACAGTGCTTGTCACAATTTGGGGCCTTCGCCTAGGACTGTTTTTATTGGCAAGGTATGCTGTTCACATCATCATTAGCATGACTGGAAACATGTCGACATTGTTCACTAAATTGCTAATGCTTCTCTTGCCTTTAAATGTCTAGGATTATACAATGGGGTGAAGACCGACGGTTTGATAAAATGCGTGATAATCTGGGAAAGTTAGCATTTTTCTGGATTTTCCAGGTACCTTTTGCAATTTGTGTTCTGCTATTAGATCGAACTGTGTATTTTCTCAAGACTTCCTGACCTGGCCATCTTTTTCCATTCTGGGCAGGCTGTGTGGGTTTGGTCTGTCAGCTTGCCCGTCACTGTTGTGAATGCTAGTGACAGAAACCCCTCAATTGAAGCCAGGGATATAATTGGTTGGGTAATGTGGTTGGTTGGAATATGTGTAGAAGCCACAGCCGATCAACAGAAGCTTGCGTTCAAGAATTCTCCAATTAATAGAGGGAAGTGGTGTGACGTGGGTGTTTGGAAGTATTCTCGCCATCCCAATTACTTTGGTGAGGTTAGTTAATTCAGTTTTGTCATTGTTGGTAAATATGAAGACTAGCCTTCATGTATCCCTGTCCTTGAATCCTCCAGTTACTTCAGTAAGTTAGTACTAAACTACTAATATTGGCTACAGTGAAATCTTGCTGTTCTTGATACTAATTCACATTCTGATCTCAATGCATATTGTTGTTTACATGCTTATGAATTCTAATTGTGAGCACACCATGTTCTACATACAACCTTTATGATGCTGGTTACTTTTATTTATATACAACCCAAATTTTGAAAAGTGACAGACATATGTATAAAAATTCATTTGGTGCAGATGTTCCTTTGGTGGGGAATATTTGTAGCATCGACCCCTGTTCTCTCGGGTGTTGAATGGCTTGTGATTCTTGGACCTATATTCCTGACTCTTCTGCTTCTTTTCGTTAGTGGAATCCCACTCCTTGAGGTCAGCAACTTCTCTGGTGCACTTAAACACCATAGCTATATTACTTGGAAAATGCTAACAAGCCTACTCTTTATATTTAATATTGTGAAGTCATCTGCTGATAAGCGCTATGGACGATTAGAGGAGTATCGTGCGTACAAGAATGCTACAAGGTAAGCATTTGTTACACTGGTCATTTTCCTGATCTCTCTCCAGTCTCCACTGATTTTCAGAAGCACAGAGTTACTAATATGGGTGTTGGTTGTTCTATGCAGCCCTCTTATCCCATTGCCACCTGCTGTGTATGGAGCCCTGCCTTCATGGTTCAAGGCCACCTTCCTCCTTGAGCTCCCTCTCTACAATCCTGGGCCAGGAGGTGATCCTATCAGTTGAGTGAAGCTTGCAAATTGTTCTGCTGGTCTTCAGTGATAAACATGTATAGTCCCCGCAGTCTATTTATGTTTTTGTTTTGTTTTGACAGAACTGCGAACCCATTGACGGGTCAGCCTGATATTTGTGTTGATATTGTGTACGGGGCAATTATTTCCCCTTGGATTCCAAGGGTTTACATTTTACAATGGAGTTTCGCCCTATTTATCACTGATGAGGCTCAGAAACATGTATCTTGTGGGGGTGAAAGATAGATTTTCTTTTGCTGCCCTCTTTGTCTTCGTGCACAGATCAGTAGATGATCGTGCAAAACGAGATACCTGTGTGCAGGAGGGTCAAAACGAGATGAAACTTGTCCCATATGCCAATGGCAGGTAGTACAAGAAAACATGTTTTGTTTAAATGCTCTTGACGTAGCCTTAGTTCTAAATCTAATATCTTGGAGCTTCGAGTACCTAGCTCTTTTTTTTTTTTTTTTTTTTTGAGCGGGAACTTTACTCAATGAGACCCAAGTGTGCCAATTGGCAGTATCTGTTTCTGATAAGCAAAACAGCGCCAAAACGGTTCATATATAAACGAGATGCCAGTGTGCAGGAGGGTCCAAACGTGATGACACTTGTCCCATATGCCATGGCAGGTAGCAGTACAAGAATAATTGTCACGCTCAGGCTACCGAGTGCCTGCAGAACCGACCGAACCGTGCAACAAAAATCAGCCATCGATCGCCTCACGCCGGCGCGATGGACACCTTGTCGACCTGCACGACGTACTCGAGCGTGGCGCCGGGCGGTATCTGGACGTGCTCCTCCCCGAAGTCGGCGCCGTCTTCGCCGAAGCCGAGCCCCGGCGGGACGACCACCCGCCGCTTGCCGCCGGCCCTCATGGACCGTAGCACGTACTCGATGCCCTCGCACATGCCCCTGGTGTAGGGCCGGGACCCCATGACCAGCGCCAGCGGCCGCTTGCCGTCGCCGAACGTGTCGACGAACGCCTCCCCGCCGCCGGCCACCCGGCCCTGCAGGTCGATCACCACCAGGTCGCCCGGCCGCGGGGCGTCGCCGCCGCCGACGCGCATCTCGTAGTACCGGATCCCGTTGGGCAGCACGACCTCCTGCTCCTGCTCCACGTCCCTGCGTGCGCACCAGGCGAGAAATGGATCAGCTAGCTACCTACACTGCCCGCGAGCGAGGTGGAGTGGATGACTGGCAGGCACACTGACTTGGTGTTGGCCTCCTGCTGCGCGACCTCGAAGCGGGTCTTGAGCTGCTCCGACACGACGCCGACGGCCAGGAACCCGGCCCACGCCAGCCCCGCGCCGATCCCGAACCGCCGCGTCAGCGACGAGGCCACCCAGTCCGTGGAGTCGGCGCCGCCCGCGCGCTTCGGCCGCGGAGTCGCCGCCTGCTGCGGCTGCGCCTGCACGGACTGCTGGGGTTGCTCGCCGGGTGGCTGCTGGCCCTGAGCGCTTGGCGGGCGCGGGGTCGGCGCGCAGGAGACGTGCGGCTTGGCGACGGGGCGGGCGAGGAGCGCCGGTGAGCTTCCCAGGAACGTGGCCATGGTGGCAGCTGTACGGTGAGCTTCTCGAGGATGAGCTAGCCTAGCTAGGCATAGGAAGATGAGATTTATGCTCCTTTTCGTCGATCAGCGCTTTTCTATCTGCGCACCTGAGATTTTCGTTCCTTCAATTTCCTTGGGTTGGTTGGAGCGAAACGTGGCCACACAGACGCACGAGTGCATCAAGGCTTATCCATTTTCTCGTCCACTTGTCTGTTTCCCGCGGGCAGCTGCTGATCCGACATCCGAGAGCATTAGCTAGCACTAGCAGACGTCTTCCGCCCGACCGTCCACGCCGTCCGCCGAAATCAGCAGTTCAGCATGACACAAACACAAAACGCCGGCCAACTCTGCCGAGATTTCAGATGCAATGTTCATACATTCCCAATGGAAAGTTTCATAGCATTAAATATGGTGCCACATCAGCAACTGTGATGTCATGACATGATATTTATGAAGAAAGATATTACCACAATTTCACGGTGATGAAAATGGCCTAACAACAACAAAGGCCAAGTCGAGTGAGACAATACCAGTATTTACAGCTACATTTCGCGAGCGACAGTCGTGCTAGGCAGGGAGGTTACACGTAGACCGAACAATACATACACAGAGAGATCTTTCCTGTTCCAAGGGCAGCAGTTCAAATGTTCTCTCCACCTATATATGTCCAAATGAGCCGGCATGGCCCGCCCGGCACGGCCCGCCGCCTCCACTAGCTTAACCTGCCTGCTCTAACTAACAGAGAAGGCTGTTCGTTCGTGTTATACATGATGTTGTTCAATATAATATATAAATACTTATGCTAAAATAATAAGAAAAGAAACGGGCCGTGCCGGGCCAAACACGCCGGGCCACCAATGCTGCCCAAGCACGGCACGCCCAGCGAGCTAAGCCGGCACGACCATTGTCTATCATGCCGTGTTCGTGACGGGCCAAAACCATGCCGCTTCGTGCCGCCCGCTCGCCCGCACTGTTTGGACATCTATACCTCCACCCTTCTGCCCTTGGCGTACAACACCTAAGTCGACATATGGCAAAATGTGCCTCTTGCGGCTCGTGGCCTGGCTACGCGCCCCCCGGCGGTTCATCACGCGCTGCCAAAATTCTCCCACCATCATGAACAGCGTAACCTCAGTTATTTGCTCACGAGTTGTGTGGTGTGTGCCTACCACGACTCGTGCTGATCAATGAACCAAACGACTCGCTCTCCCTGACAACATGTTCAGTTCATCTGAGCATCTTTCCGGTGCTCCTATTGGGAGGTGAAGCCTGGTCGGTTTGGTTCCGATCCATAACCATGCTAACTGATGGGTCAACTTCTTGCTTAGGAACATACAGGTAACACAGTAACGAGATCCAAAATATTAACTCAATCTTTCAACGTTTAGATAGGAAAGGTAAAAAATAAAAGAAATTAGTGGTTTACCATAGATTCATAGCCCATGCTCAAATGAAGAACGTAATAGACGGCTCACAGGAAGGCTACAACGGATCAACAGATACTGTACTTAAAAGCAATGAGGTGACAGGTAAAAAAAGGCCCGGTTGACAAACCCCATCCTGCCCAAGTGTATGCACTTTTCTCTAAGATTTCAAGAGTCGATAAGGATCAACATCCACAAGTATAGTTAGCATACTTCATCAAGAGATAAAATTGGATTCATATAAACACAAATCAGACTTGAAAAGGAGAGACCCCAAGGGTGCAACAACCAAATCTATTTAATATGACACATTGACTGCATGGTTAACAAATAAATTTCCACTGCAATCTAAAAACAGGATTCTATCTATGCTACATAAAAAAAGCATGTCATCCTTTGATAAAATTTGGATGTCAATGCCTCAACTTGAGTTATTCCCCACCATCACTTTCAAAGCTTAACAGTTCTAGGAGTAGCATGCATCACCTTAAACTCCAATGCAACACCACAGCTAAGACACATCTCCATAACTTTGTACGGAGTATTTTCTAGTACAAGCATATGACAAATGCACAGATCGTCTAATAGGAAAGGAAAAGCACAAACACTACTAGTCTTAAACAGAATATATGCTGCACCATTTACAAACAAACATTTTTAATTACCCTAGAATAGATAACACACATGGATGGTAAATTAATCAATTACTTATACAAATATCATTTATATTTATTCTGCATTCAGTATGACACAAAACAGATGCACACATTTATGTCTCATATAGTCAAATTACACAATAGCCAAAACACAGCTGCATGTCATTTCAAGTTCTGAAAATGTCCGCAATTTACTATGGGATTCTACCACAAGCCAGAACACAATCTGGCACTAGCGACTAACCACCTTTAGTACCAGCAACACAAAGGCTACTTTGGCCCAGAAGTACAATGCACTGCACTTAATCATATTGTTCTGAATGCACATGGTATAAGTGAGATATTAAGAACCCCAAATGACAGGGAATCCCAGGATTCAAAACAAGATGAAGCTATACAGATGAACATTGAACCACACAACAGTAAACAATAAGGTTAACGAGAAATTAAATCAGCACCTCTTGGGACTAAGAATGTGAAGAACATGTGATAAATCCTCACAATGGAGATCAGAATCAGATACAATACAAGTCCTCTGCAAAAATGATAAAAGAATGACTCTGAAGCAATATGCTACAAAATTTGACAAAAGCAATTATAGAACATGTAGGAATTACTAAAATCTGACCTCGTCAAAGCGTTGCATAATAATAGCATAAAGATTATGATAAGACACACAAGTCCACAGCTATTCATCACCAAAAACATACTAAAGTTACTGCAATAAGGCCGGTTTCTGAACAGAAAGATATAAAAACAATTCTGATCATCATAGTTTTTTCACCTCATAAGTACTAATTTATAATCATCAAAGTTTTTGTACCTCATAAGTACTAATCTAGATCCCTCACTCTCTGGTAGAAGTTTCACTCATAATAGTCCAAAAGATCTTCGTTCACTTTTGAGGTAGATTGCTTCAATGATTTGCAAAGACTGTGTCATTTCGCCTTGGAGGTCTATCAGGAATTGAGCCTGGCTTAAATTTTGATGCCTCATGTCTTGCAAGTTCAGGTGGTACAGGACTGTTGCTCTGTATAAGCATCTGTTTCAGATCAAAGAAAATATCAGTGTTCTCCAGAGTTAAAAATGAAGTTGCTACTCCCTTTTTTCCAGCACGTCCTGTTCTTCCAATGCGATGTGTGTATGTGTCAATTGAACTAGGCAACTCATAGTTAATCACATGAGCTACATCAGGAATATCAATACCACGCCCTGCAACATCAGTAGCCACAAGAACATTGAACCGGCGGTTTCTAAATCCATCAAGGCTGATCTCTCTCTGGTCTTGTGACTTCCCTCCATGTAGGGTTGTGACACGGAAGCCTGCCTTGTCCAGATCCTTAGCGCGCATGTCCGCTGTCTTCTTAGTATTGCAGAATACAATGGCCGTCTTGTCTCCGAGATCCGCGAGTATCTTCTGGAGTCGTGGCATCTTCTCAGACTCCTTCACCATGATTACGTTCTGGGTGATCAGATCGGTGGCCTTGCCAGCTGTACCAATTGTCACAACAACTGGGTTCCGGAGATACTTCCTAGCAAGACGCTCAACAGCAGGTGGCATGGTGGCACTGAACATATAAGTAGTCCTGTAAATCCTCTTCTCATCAAGTTCCTCGTCCTCATTCTCAGGTTTCAAGTTACTCGATGGCATTGCATCAAGGACACCAACAACTTGTGGCTCAAAGCCCATATCGATCATCCTATCAGCCTCATCAAGCACAACATAATTGCACTGGTTGAGCACTGCATACCTCCTCTCCAAGCAATCAAGAAGACGACCAGGTGTAGCAATTACAATCTCACAGCCCTGCCTAATCTTGAAACCCTGCTCCTCAATTGACTGACCACCAACAATTGAGACAACTTTAATGCCGAGATAGGTTGCAAATTTCACGGTCTCTTCCTCAATCTGTTGAGCAAGCTCACGGGTAGGTGCCATGACAACAGCGTAAGGACCTTCGGCCTCATTCTCCTCAGTTATGGGCGGCAATCGGGTAATGTAAGACAACATGGGGAGTACAAATGCTGCAGTCTTGCCAGAACCTGTTTCAGCAATACCAATAACATCACGCTGCTGTAGACCAAGTGGAATGGCAGCCATCTGGATTGGTGATGGTTTTTCGTATCCAGCCTTGTCAATAGCACGAAGCAGCTCAGCACCAAGCTTGCTCTCGCTCCACTTCCGCATTGGCCGGGGTATGCGAGAACCCTTATAGGAGATGTTGAAATCCTCACGGAAAATACGCCAATCCCGCTCAGTCATCTCCTCAAGTGCCTTCTCAGACCAGTGCCTGTCCACACGCATGTCAAAGGCATCATACAATTCAGCAGCAGCAGCCGCCTTCTCGTCCACGGCATCATCCTCCGGTCGGTCCTCCACACCAGCCTTGCGCCGCAGCTCTGCACGAGTCTCCTTCTCGTGAGCGGCTGCCGCCTTCTTCTGCTCACGGCGGTCGATGCCAGCAAGGAAACCCCGGCCAAAGAGCAGGCGGGCCTCATGCGGCGACTGGTAGAGCGTGTTCATGTCACGGCTGGTGTCCTCGGTGTTCTCCCAGTCGAACGAGAAGCGGAACTTCTCTGAAGGTTTGATGACACGCTTCTTGGGCTTCTTGGAACCCAGGTACTGCTCCTTGATCGCGTCGAGCTCCTTCTCACGCTCCCGCTCCGCCATCTTCTCCAGCCGGTCTCTCTCCCGGTCGCCGCGGTCTCCGCGCTCCCTGTCCCGGTCTCTCTCCCGCTCCCCGCGGTCTCCACGCTCCCTGTCCCGGTCGCGGTCGCGCCTGTCTCGGTCACGGTCTCTGTCCCGGTCCCTGTCGCGGCGGGAGGAGTCGTCTCGGTCTCGGTCCCGATCTCGCTCGCGGCGGGAGTCGTCGTCGCGGCGGCGGTCCCGGTCCCGATCCCGGTCTCTATCTCGGTCCCGGTCCCGGTCCCTGTCCCGGTCGCGGTCAGAGGAGTCGCGAGGAGGGGGGTTGGAGTTGCTCGACGGAGGGCCACCGGGCGGCGGCGGAGGAGGCGGGCGGGGCAGAGACTGGAGGAGGTCGAGCGCCGTGCGGCGCTGGTCGGAGACAGCGGCCTGGCGGCGCTCGAGCGCGAGGCGCTCCCGTTCCGCCTTGGTGAGGAACACGGGCTTCGCCGGCTCCATCATCGCATCGGCGGAGCGCTTCATGGCGGCGACGGCGGCGGCGGCCGAGGGGCAGGAGGGTTTGCGCTTTGTGCGGCGGACGACAGATTGGGAAATGGAGCAAAGGCCGTGCTGCTTATCAGGCCTGGACTTTTTTTTTTTTTTTGATAAAATATCAGGCCTGGACTTACCGACTTGCCCTTTTGCATGGGCCTTTGTTGGTCCAGGAAAAGCCATCGGCACCGACATATAAGTCGGGATTATCGCAGAAACTCAATCCACGGCCCACCAACTGGCCACGAAGGATCTCGCGTCATCAAGGTAGGGAGTACCGAGTACGGGGTTCTTTGCTGCTCCCTCGCCCTCAATATTAATAAATATTTTTTAAAATAAAACGAGGGATTCATCGTGAGCAGAAATAAAGAAAAACGGCTTCAATTTTAGGATGGAGGGAGCGTGAGGCAATGGCAAGACGGCAAGTTAAAAAAAGTGGGTAATGGCAAGACAAAATTTCGATGCTTGAATCCTTAATTCCTTACAGAAAAGATGATAGCCGGCTGTTCCCTTATTCCTCCTCCACGTGTTTTCCCCCATTCATTCGGTTACTAGTGATCAGTAGAAAGGGAAAAAATCTACGTAACCCTCAGAACTATACTAGGTACTAGTATACTTAGCATCCCATCTTTAAAATTAAATGTTTATCACGTTAAACTTTGTCAAACCGGACACATCACACCCTTGGGTGGTTTTGCCTGTGTGGCACATTAAGGACTCACTTGCCGGTGCCACGTGTCATTTCTTTTCATTTTTTTCCTCCTCTCTATCTTCAAGCACTCACCAGGCACCAGTCAACCACACGCTGAGCGGGGCCAACCTCGCTGGGTGGACACCTCACGCCGCCGTGGTGCAAGCCAGAGCTAGCGTGGGAGGGGGCCGAGAGCTGATCTGGTCGGCAGTGCTGCAGGATAGGCGCCCTCCGGCGCCGCTCCTCGTCGCCGAGGTCCTCGGGCAAGGGAAAGTGCGTAGGCTCAGCACCGCGTTGCCGCTCGACTTCACAGCGGCGGATTCGACTCCGGCGCATCCACCAATGGCGGCGAGGACAATGCCTTCTGCTGCCTAGCCCACCGGCGCGTGCAGAAGTCCAAGGTTTGACTTCAAACGACGCACGTTTTCTCTCTTTGGTTCTCTCTCATCACCGATCACTCCACTGGCGCCGCTGCCACCATGCAGTCCATGCTGCTGTGGGTTCTTCTCCGTTCTCCCCATCTCTGACCACTAGTACGTTCCTCCTCTCTTCTCTCAACCATAGGAAAGGGGCAAGGGAGGGCCATGCATGGGGTGCTAGAGTGGAGCACAAGACCAGGGGAACAAGGGACGCTGCCCGGCGGCGCCCATGGACTGCCGCAATTTTTTTTTTTTTTTTTTTTTTTGAGGAAGCCGCAATTGGTGGTCTGCCCTGGTAGAGGTGTGAAGAATCAGAGGAAAGTGAAATTAAATAGGTGATGTGGCACTGACACGTGGGTCCAAAATGTGCCACGCTGCAAAACTGCCCACAAAACCACTTCAGGGGGTGATGTGTCCGGTTTCACAAAGTGAAGGTGGTAAACATCTGGTTTTAAAAGTAGAGATGTTAAGTATACTATCTAGTATAATTCAGGGGTTATGTAGACTTTTTTCGGTAGAAAGTGATGCATGGAATGAAACATCTGTCCGCACCTTCTTTTGTGATGCTGCTGCATTGCTGCTGATAAGATTCTAGTGCATTTTTTTTTCTTTTTGCAAAAGCTACATATTCCTTTTAGTAATGAAGGAGATGGCGTTGCCTCTTGGCCGCACAGCAAAACTGGAATTTATACTGTCAGGTCTATTTATATCATGGCATAACCCCCATTTCATTTTGCTCGAGGTACCTCCGGGGAGGGGCTCCTTCGTGGTATAATGTCATCGTGAAAGATAAATAAACTTTGTGCTATGCAAATGCATGTCCTAACAAGACGAAAATAATATTTGTGGCTCCTCTCTCAACCTTGTGTGCCCTGTAATGAGGTACCGTTCTCTGAAAGTTCTACAAGGTTCAGGTGACAATTTCTACTAGGTTAGGCTATCTTCACCAGATCTCCCACCGCATATATTTCAAACTTTTATCCGTGTGAACGACAGCCTTACGCTAAAGAAATTGTGGGCATATAGATGACCTGACGACTGAATCACTGAGGAGGCTTCCACTGTCAAAAAATGCTGGCCTGACGAGGAGGATGCCCATTCCAAGTAGTTGTGTTTTCTGTTGGCCTGATGAGTTTGCTGGAGATGTCTTCCTCCAATGTTCTTTTATCAATGAAATCTGAGAGGAGTTCCAAGTTCCAACGAAACGGGAGGCACAAAATGACAAAATTCACCTTTGTATGCAAAACCGTGGATAGGATTAGGTTTATACAGAAACGAACTAGAAGTAAGTATTATAGAGTCAGTCAGTACCAGTAACCAATCAGGGAACCCCAAGAACAATAATCCTTCTAGCAGAAAGAAACGATCGGTGAAGCTGATGAGTAATAAGCCAAGCACGGACGTCTACAACTAACCGCATGTGTTACCTGCCTTTCCCACACTCCACATGCATCTACAACACTCTCGCGCGCAGGAGGCAGGAACAACCCCACTGCCCGATCCATGCTTAGAGGCAAAGCTAGCAATCATCATCCTTGCGCCTTCGCTTCACTCGCTCACCGGATGCGATGCTGCTCGGCATCTCGTGGCCACGCTCTGCCCCCGGCCGGCCGCAATCATCCTACACTACAGGTCTGTTTGGTTGGGTGCATAAGCCTAGACTGCGTTGCACTATCTAGCCAGCTTAGTTTTGGTCTGCCTAAAACAACGCAAGTATTGTTGCTTGGTTGCTTGGGTTAGTAGAGGTTGTCTAGCTTGGTTCGTGTTTGGTTGGTCCTAAGTACAGAGGATAAAGTATGTTATGCAGCATAGCACTGGACAGTCCAGCCTAAGAAACTCATCCTGACCGTATAAGGTTAGACCGCATAAGACCCCTTTTCTGCACAAGATTAGGCTGCATAAGTTTGTGGACTGCACAACCAAACACCATTTTCTGCACATGCTTATACTGGATAGGGTCTTATGCAGGCAACCAAACAGCACCCGGGCCAAACCGGCACGGAGTACTGACAGACCCACTCCACACTGTGCGGACGAGCGGAGCCGGGCTTGTCAAGAAGCTAGGCTAGGCCGCTAGGGTGGGATCGATCGGAGCTTCGATTAAAGTTCGAAGCTGTTGCTGACAACCTAGTAGTGCCAGTACCGGAACATAGAAGATATTGCACAGGACCAACAGGCTCATGGATCGGCGAGCAGAGCAGCATCAGAACATGGTAGGGCAGGCCCACCCCACCCAACAGGCTGTTTGGTGAGCTGCATCCATGCACTGGCGACCAACTGGTCATCTCCCGATCCTTGACAGCTAAACCAATCATGCATCAGCGCATGATGACGGTTGCTTTCAGGGGGTATAGCATATAACTAAGCAGCACTAGCATCAGAAGGACTACCAATTTGTATCTCCAGAATAAAAGAGAGGGAGAAAAGAACAGGCCGGCACGGCGACGCTCATCGAACAGCAATTATGATATCCGCACACACACCCAACGCATCACCATTCCAAAAGCCAAAAGCGCATTACATACAGCTAGAAGATTTACAGGAAAAGAATTTAGAAAACAAAACTAACGAAGCCCACTGGGGCTACCCCGCTTTTTTTAATATATACTCAACTCTATATCTGGCAGCAAAGCTGGCGTTGGCATGTTTTCATTGTTAATAAATTCCAAAGCTTGCACAATACCATGATTGCCGCCACAACCCACAAACACACTCCATGGTCCCGGGCAGCTCACCAACCCACCCTCTCGCCCTTGGGCAAAAGTTTGGAAACCCACCCGGGAAAACTAAACCAACAAAAAAAAAATTGAGAACGTGGGGAGTGGTCCACAAAAACCCTGGACCTTGGAAGGCAGAATTGCTCCATGATCTGCCTTCTGGATGACGTCACCGAACTGACCTTGATGGTGTTCCAGGAGGAGCTCCTTTCTCTCCAGGAACCAACCAAACTTCTCCAATGGCAATACTAGTTAGTCGGCAATCCTTTTTTTTTTCCCCCTTCTTATCATTGTTGTATGATTTCCATCTTCAAGATATACTCGTCGGACATGGGCACGGGGCTCTGCACCTGATCTGGAACCAACAAGCAAGAATTAGGGTCCTTGTAGAATTCAATTGGGATAGAATGTGGTATTGTTAGGCACACAAGTTTAGCTCAAATTTTAGTACCATGCAAAGGACATGTGGGGTGCATAGCTTCTTTAAGAAAGTAGAATTTTGTTTATTCATCCTGTATGGAATGAAACAACAATTAACTATTTTTTTCTTAGGATCTAAAGAACAATGATTGTACCACCATCTCTATGTTGAAAAGAAATTTTTCAGCAAACCATCAATGCTAGTTGTAGCATGTTACCTTTAGTCCGTGTAAACATGCAGATAATGGGGTGAAAGCTCCCCAGAGTTCCTTGCACGCTGCTCAATCCTTCTTAGGTCTCGAAGATGCTGTAAGATCTCCTGAAGAAGGTCAATCCCTTTGCCTCCCTTTTTCAAAGTCCTCACACACTGTTTTATATATTCCCTATCCGCCTCAAGCGCATGCAGCCTCTCATGGACATGATCAATCTCATTGGAGATTGCAAGTTTATCTTGCTCTCTAGCAAGGTCTGATGTGACTTCTGTTAAATGATGATCTGCCTCATCACCTTGAGGGATGTTTCCAGCTACCCCAGTAGCATCATCAAACAGTGGAAGGAGCTTCTTTCCTCGATAGGTTACACCTTTTCTTGTGTCATGGATTTTAAAACAGCTATCGTCATCAGAAAAACCATTTAAGGCACTGCTTAAATGGTTTTCTTCTCTGAAATGCTTGTCTGTCTTCATGCTATCGGATTCATCATCAGCAAGGTCAAAAAGTTTATCCTCTAGCACTCTAAGCTGTTCCAGTATGGAGAGTCTCTCTTCCTCAAAATCAGCTAGTGAGCCATCAAGGGTAACCAGATGCCTGGCAGTTTCTTGTAGAACAACATCTGTAGGAATACTTCCATTGCTTCCATTAAGACCATGGGCAGATTCATCGCCTTCATAGAAACTTTGTGAAAGGTCATCACTGTCCTCAGCACTTGATGAAGCTGACGATGACCCATTCTGTTCATCAGCCTTGTGCCTGGACATTTTCCTCACTTTTGCCTCATAGAGATGAACCTTGTGGCGATACAGCCCAAGCTCTCTCTCAAGATCCTGCTTCTCCTTCTCTCTCTTGACAACTAAGTCATTCAGCCTCTGCAGTGCTTCTTGGTCATACTCTGACTGTTCCTCCATAAGCCGCTGGTATTGAATGGCCTCCATCTGCATTGCAGCTTTCTGTTCTTGTAATCGGTTTATCATTGCCATGGTTTCATCGGCAGCTATAGCAGCAGCATTCCTCTCATTTTCGAGTTCAGAATACAGGGTGTTCAATGACTGGCGTGCGGAAGCCAAAGCAGATTTTAGTTGATCCACACTCACCATTTCAGTGCTTTCCAGATCAGTAGACATAGTAGCAACACATGAATCTACAGATTTAGTATCAGAAACAGCTGCTTTAGAATGCAGCAATTCCTGTGAATCAAATATACTTTCACTATGGATTGGTGTATCAGGATCTCTCTCTTCTTTGCCATCACTATGATCGGGAGAGAACCTGTCCAAACTTGTCAAAATCTGATGTATGCTTGTCTGAGCATCTTCAGTTGGGTCCTCTTCAATATCTTCTGTTTAATATTTAAGAATCAGTTTAAAGGCTTACACAATCATAATAGAAATAATAATAACAATGCAGTAAACTAGTGAAAAGAAACAACGCATTCTTATGATTTCAGCATGTTACCTTTCCGTGTGTTTGTGTTGACATTAAAAGTGTCTGCTGCATGCTCCGAAACATCTGCCGTCACAAAAGTGACTTTCTGGTTCACCACAGCTTGATCATCATCAGTACGAGAGTATGAAGTCAGGCAATCATGTTCCCCAGAATCAATTGGCACATAGTCACACTCTTGTTCCAGCCCAGCCTGTGCTGTTCTCTCTTCAAGTTCTTCATCAGCATGCTCCATGGGACATTTTGGTATTGAATCCAACTCCTGATTCACCTTAGTTTGTTTACCCTGCTTCTCCTTGGTCTGAGTTGCAGAGACATGTACAGAAGCTTCCACTGGCATAGAGTTCAATTTATGGTATGACTCTAGCTGTTGAAAACCCTCCAACTCGACACTTCTGTCTAACTTCTCATCAAATTCATGGTCACTGGGACCTGTTGGCATGATATGCAATTCCTGTTGTAGAGAAGCCTGTTCAACTCGTTCATCCTCAGATATCTCATCTTCAAATGACATTTTCAGATCCTTATCTTTTAATGCAATGTCATTCTCAGGAGCTGCATTTAATATTTTCAAAATAAGGCTGATAGTTAAGTAGCTTGAAACAGAGAAAAATATCACGGGACAACTTCAAGGAGAGTAAATGACATGGTTTGCCTTCTATTTTGTTGAGGGGTCAATTCATCTTATCAACTTTCTTAGGTTACACTTTTTTCTCTAGTCCAACTATAAGTTCACCAAATAAAATAGGACACTAAAAGTGTAACGGATATCACAGTGCTATCGAAAATCTAGAATGACTACAGGAGCACAATAGCACAGCTCAGTGAAAACATTAGCGGAACCATGGTTCGGTTCGGTAGAAATAACTAAATTCTGATTCAGAACTAAAGGTGACTAACAGAATAAATAGAAATGTATCAAAAGAAAAAACACAGGCACAATAAAAGGTGATATTCAGAGCTATAGTCAGAGCATGGATAAACTAGAATGCCAAAAGATAATAGAAGGCAGAAAATGAAATTTTTATTAGGAAGAATGACTTACACTCCTGATCAGCAAAGGCCTCTAAGGTTTTGTCTGAATTTATCCCAAAATCAAGTGTAGCTTCCATATAAGCTGGCACAGGGACTACATCAGCAATCTGTTCATCAATCATCCGATCAGCTGCACCATCAACCTTGTCATCATCAGATGTCATGACAAATTTATCCTCATTGGCATTAACCGTGCTCTCTGTGACCACGTCATTATGCCTTACATCCTCATGATCAACTGCATCCTTCCCTTCACCATCAAACTGAGATGGCACTGCAGCCATGGCCATGGCCAGTGAGTCAATGGATCCAAGAGGAACCAGCCGCTCAACGTTGGCAACAATCTCGGCACCATGAGCCATGACGCTGATTGAGTCATCCTCTACCAATGGCTTCTCATCAAAAAGCTCGATCACAGGGCCTTCCTCGGAGACAAAGACCACGTCCCCATTTGGCCTGGATATCTCTTCCTCCTCTTCCTTGTGTCCACAGTCTGAGGCACGGGGCGCCGGCGTAGGCAGCGGGAGCAGGAACGGGGGCGAGTAGAAGCCGCTCTCGAGCGCGACGCCGCAGCAGGCACAGGCGAGGTCCCGCTCGCCGAGCTCGCTCCGTCCCATCCACGACAGCAGCGCCTTCCCTGGCGCCGCCGCGGCGGCGCAGTCCTCGCACATGTCCCCGGCGTCCGCGAGCCGGCGGTGCGCGCCGCAGTACCCGAGGCGCGACAGCTCGGCGGCGTGCGCGTCGCAGAGCACCCGGCGCAGGGGCTCGGCGCCTCGGTGGTGGGAGCGCTGGGGCTCGAAGAGGCTGTCGACGCCGAGGCGGGAGCAGAGCGCGCACGGCGGCGCCAGGCCGAAGAAGGCGGCGAAGCGGGAGATGAGATAGGAGAAGACGCCGTTGGCGAGGAGCAGCGCGATGAGGATCCACTCGAGCAGCGCGTACGCGAGCACCCGCGCGACGCGGTTGCTCTTCTTGCACAGCGCCGCCGTGAGGTGGGCGCCGGCGCCCGCGCCCGGAGCCGCTACCGCCATCGACACCATCCCCGCAGGGCCGGCTCCTTGGCGACCGGCCGGCGGAATGCGACGGAGGAGAGGAGACGACGCCGACCGCGCAGCCGGGCTTTGCCGTGGAATCCAAGGAAGCACAAAAACAAGCGCTTTCCGTCACGAATCCCGCCCCCGCCCGTCGCCACGAGCTGGATTGGAACGGAGCGGGGACGAACGCAATCCAAGCGTGATTCTTAGTGGGAAGCAACCACTCCCGAACTCCGTTCCGGATCAAAAAAAGAACAAAAAAAAAAAAAGACAGGAGGGTGTAATGAAACTCTGCACAAACTCCCTCCTCCCTAGTCCCTAGTAGAGTGCTAGTGCTACGGATTGCAACAAAGCCGAGATCTTCACAGGCGGGACCGGAGGCTGAGAACGGGATCAGGAACCCAGATAGACGAACTGACGAAATCTTTACAGGGAGGAGAGGAGGCGGGGCGGAACCGGTGACGGTGACAGGATTACGAGCGCTATTAACAAGAACAGAGCGGAGAAGAAGGGAGGAGAGGCGAGGAGGGGGCAAGGGGAAAAGAGGCCGTTTGGTGGAATAGAGAGACTGGAGAGAGGGGAAGCGCGACTTGGATTGGAGGCCGAGAAATATCGCGAAAACTCAAAAAGCTGCCTGAGAGCAAAGTAATCCGCATTAGTGGGCCCTAATGGCCGCGATTAAGCCGCTGTAAACAACAGAGGTGAACGTTGGGGGGTGACGCCGTAATTAGCCCGCCGGTGGTGGCCTCGCCTCTCGCCTCGTCCGGCCGGCGTACGAGCAACGGCACGGTCCGGTGATGAGGCTGCAGTTACGGCTCCTTCCGTTCCGTTTCCCGTTGGAAAGAAAGGTTATTCGGTTCCGACTTGCGAGATGGCGCGGCGGTAGGGAAGCTGGAGTCGCGTCCGTGCGTCACTGGCCAGTTGGCCACCCGGGCATCTTCCGAGACCAAGGCGAGCACGACAGCGACGACGGTCGATCGACGACTATGCGCAGCGCCGGCCAGGGTGAATTCTGGTACCTGTGCCACAAGTACTGAACACAGTTCGCAGCAGCAGGACCGTCTCCGTTTCTGGCGGGTTTCTTTCTACTCCTCCCTCCCCGGCGGGCCGGCCCTGGTCGCTTTCCGGCGTTGCGTCACCTGGACGGCGAGCCGGTGCGGTGGGTCGCCGTCGCGTTGCGGCTTTTGGACCGACGACGTCGGGCTCGTTTGTTTCTTTCTGTTGTTCCTCAGTCCTCACCTCACCCCCCTCGAATCCGCGACGTAAGCCACACCGCATCGGAGCGGAGCGGAGAGGAAATCGGCACGGCGGCGTGGACCGGCGCTTGTTTATTTCGTCGTGGCAGACGACTGGATCAGCCATCAGAATTCAGAGGGGCCGTTGGTCGGTTCCGGCCTCCCCGGCGCCGCCTCACGATCTGGAACGGGAACCGGAACAAACGTGGCGGCACTACTACGGGGTCAGGACCCTGGCGCGCTGGCGCGTTTGACCCCGCCGCTGGCCCAGCCAAGTCGCCAGTTTTGTGCCGCAGCGCTGACCTGCGTGTGCTCTTCTCGGCCTGCCAGGCGTTTCGGCGTTCAGCAACTGCGGATGGTATCCTCGGTCGACGGACGACGGCTCGTGGGGGATTTTTGGCGCACTGATCTATCTCAGGCGGTGCGGATTGCTCGTGCAAAGGATTCATATTCGTACATAGGATATGACGGATTATTATGGTTTTTAACGAAGACGGTAGATGTAATTAATATTCTCAAAGAGGGTACCGGGCACTTTGTAGTAATATATATTCTCAAGGTAGGTCGAGTCCATAACAAGGGTACCGGAATGGGACACGGTATCGGTATGGCAAGTCTAGATAGTTTGAAACGCTCCGCACGGCGAGCTGAATGCTTGTGTAGTTGCTCGTCGTCAGTCAGAGATTGCGAGCATACGCTGTTCTTCCGGCGACACGGCCACACGGGCCCTGAGTACTACAGTATTATATATGATTCTCCATTTGATTTTTTTTGGGGGGATCACTAATCTCCGTTTGTTGCGTGTGCCGAGGAAGAGCAAAGTGCATGTGTGGCAAACTGGCAAGTTGCGTCTTCAGACGGACATGGCTTAGACCAAGATCACCGGACAGGGTACATGAGATGCAAAACACTATTTACGCACTGTACACAGAAAGGAATGTAGTTGGAATAGTGAATGCATCCCCTTAGATGCCCCTCCTGGTGACCCCGGTCTCAGAGCGACAGAGATGCTCTGATCACTGCCTGGAATTTGCATGTGTGCACTGGCATATATAATATTATTCAGACAAACTAACAGCAACGCGCCGCTAACAGCGTAATTAAAGTTCTTCCACTTACCCTCATAATCCTATCTATATTTGCCCCGGGCCGTCCTATCAGAGTATATACAATCATGGAACGGGCCACTGGCCACTGGGTGAACACAAACTACTCTCCCGGCGATGTCAAAACTTCATGCCTTAATTTAAACACGGAAACGTTTTCTAAACCCTATATTTTCTTTGTTTTAATTATTTTCTATGAAATTCTTTACATTTCCTTTCAAATGAGCTCTCAAACTATATCTCCAACAGCAAAATGAGTAACTACGATCCATCTGATGATGCGTTTGTTTTCGAATATTGCATATGTTCGGATATACTCCAAAACCAATGAAAACCCTTGTTCGTCGATACCACCGTGCCGTGCACACGACGTGCTATATATTTTTTTCCTCGCTGTCAAAAGCTCGACGTGTAGCTACGGATCATCTGGGAATTCCTACTTGTAGTATTTTGCGAAACAAAACATATTACGTATCACATATCCGTTCATATCTGACGATGACGACAGCCAGAGACATGCAATCCAAGTGCCCATTAGTTGGGCGCAGTTCAGTTAAGGCTCCAAAGGATCGCAAGCATTTCTCAATAATGCAACGGGACAGCTCAGGTCCCCCCTGACATTTGAATTCGCTGATCAGGGGCGGCGTGTGCGGCCGAAAGGGCAACCAAAAAAAGTACATCGGCGGCAGCTGGCTTCGAACGACCTGGTGTTGGCACAAACAAAAACAGCGGCAAAATGCTGTGGGGGCATGGATTTTTGTGCTGGGTAGTAGGTACACGCACCTATATACGTTCATAACATTCATCATGGACTCATGGTTCATCCATGCTGGAGCACCGATCTCTGTTTTATGGTACCCTTGGCATGTTCCTGGAACGAAAGAAAGTGTAGTTTGTTAATCCAGCGTAATTTCGTCTGCAAAACAGACAGTACTAGACGCAAGAAAAATGTTATGATAAATACGAAATATTAGTTACAAATAAATAATAATTGGTCAGATAGGTAGAGAGTCAGACTTGCACGCGAAACGGAAGCGAGTGTGAGCCTGGATGAGCTCAGCTTTTGCTTTCGGCTAATCCATCTAGGTGCACGCGACAAGTGTTTACAAGCTTCGGCTACAGCTTTCAATTCCAACGATAATCAGCTTTCTAAAGCTCCTCTTTAATTATTAGTCTCTTTCCTTTGGTCGCACGTACCCCGGCTTTAAAAAAAAATTATGGAGGCATGATCACAGAAGCATCTGCATTGTCTTGCACAATTCTTTTCATGTTTTAAGGGCAGAATCGGGGAAAGATGTCGTGATACATGTACAACGGTAGTGGATGCACGTGTTGGCCCAAACGAATGACAGCTGATATTTTAAAAGATGTGTGGATCTCAGCAAGCAATAATGTCAATCCCAGCATGAGTTAGCCAAGCCACCCGGAATTAATTAATTTGTCGAATAACATGACCAGGCTCCACAACTAACTAGATTGGTGACGTTTATTACTTATTCGAAATAGAATTCAGATTTTTGAAATAGTATATTCTTGAACACAATGCTAAAAATGCCAGGCGATTAACATAAAACCACTTCAAAAAGAGAAAAGGGAAGGAAAATTAAAAGGCTACTACGCTAAGAATGATATCTAAGTTTTAGCTGCTATATAAACGTAACAGTAACAGTGTTTTGAAAAAGCGGACGCCTAAATAAACAAAAGTCCACGTGGTGCTAGGCGGTACCTCTCACGCCGATCACCTAATCACCATCTAGTACGCCTTTTAGCGTCTAGCACACTGATCCTAGGATTAGCTCTAACAAGCTGTACAATTTCGTATTAGCTGACGCCAAGGCCTATTGGCTATTGCTATAGAGCACCTTTTCACCTTCTAAGCACCCGACGTTAACTGCATGGTCGGAAAAAAAAACGACTTTTTGCTAAACATCTACTGTAAACACCTCCATTGTACATGCTCATGTACTCTAAACACTTAAATTGTACGTGCTCTAAGTGAGAGTGAAAAAAAAAAAAAAACAAGGCCAACATGTCTCAACCTTAATGGTCGTCCTTTCTTTTGGATAAGGTCCGGTGGTTGTGACCACTGATCAGACACGAGCAGGAGGCCGGTAGCGCGGAGCCTGTGAGAATGATTTAATCAGTGCTACAACTCTATTGTAATGCACATGAACAGGAAGCACTGGAATTCTAAAAAAAAATTCCTGACATGCACTGAAGCCATTACTCTATTGAAGTTGATGTAGGATGTAGCTATGACATATGACGCTGTAGCTAGAGAGCAACGTGTTCAAGTTCAACATAAAAGGTACCAAAGCCAAACATTTCCTGATAGAATCAGGAGTAAGGACAGTTGCTTCCATAATAACTGAATGCACAAAACACACTCTACTCAAAGCAAAGTTACGGTAAAGGTTCCACAGAATGACCTACCTCAGATTCTCGGTAGTCGCGTGGTCTGCATCCGCATCAAACCTGGCAAGGAGTGTGCTATTCTGAGTTTCTAGCTGTTATACCACATCTGCATTCCGGTGGACTTTGTGCCTAACTGCCTCCTGTGCTTTGAGGAAAAGAAAGGTCCAGATCATGTTTTCTCCATCTTCAGTAGACTGTTTGCAGATAGTCAATCAGGATGCAAAAAGATTAACCAGAACACTATGAAAACCAGTATTGTCAGTGCTTGAAGAAAATTTGTTCCATGCTCTAACAGTCTGCCTTCCACTAAGGGGGAAGATACTCAACAGAGATACACTTCTGATGTGGAGGAAAAAATTGCGTATAGTCTGATAGCAAGGACTAAATTAGTATTCACCCCAGCACTTCTGCCATGTCATGCTGTGATCTAACAATTGGTCTACTAGACTGACAGTAACAGGAATGAGGAATATTCCCACAAATCATAAAACCCCATGAGAAATTTAGACCTAAAATTGCAGATCTGCTACCTTAAGTCTAAGAGGATTCCTCTTGGATCTGCATGGCCACCACCCCGATCAAGCAACAACGACAGATGGAAACAAGAACGGTTTCAGCCTTTCAGACCATGCTTACAAACAGATATAGGGGGTTCTGGCACATCAAATATTTCACATGTTCTGATTCTTCAATAGATGCACACTACTGCAGGTGCCTAGTCTTATATCGGTGCAGAACTGCAGGTAGCATAGCAAGAATCACATCACCAAACAACAAGGCACATTGTAGCAAGTAAAAAAAATTTTTTTGCCACCCAGTACATGTTGGCGAGACCTAATGCTTTCACTGAAAAAAAAAGACATTTATTCTGTAAATAAGGTATTTTTCAATAATAGTAGAATAGAAAGCTCAAAACACAAAAGATCCCACATTCTCACCAACTCTATTTTCCATATTCCACAAATTGAACCACAGATTCACAGGATGCAATCCAGAAAACACATCTAATGTTCTAATTGACAAGACTCTTGTCAGACTCAGACAGGATATCCTGATATGCTACTGCTAGTCTCCACAACTCTGTTTCAATAGAAAATGAAAGCGAAAGGAAAAAGAAAATGACTATACCGCCAAAAATATCTTAGTAACATGTTATATTAAAATCTAAAGTAAAAACTAACTAGGCATGGTAAAAATATAGCCACACCACTATTTCATAAATTCATAGTATAAAAGGTCAAGTCTAAAGCAAGATCATACGTCAACCAAATGAAACAACCAAACTTTAATAATCAATCCTGCTCTATTTTCATGTGCTCATGTGTTTACTGTTTTGTACTAAGGACAGGTATTTCTGGTAACAACACCACATTTTGACAAGCTACAATATTTTGTTATACTTAAACCATAACATGGTATTCCTAACACATTTTGATAGCTGAGTATAGACATTAACGTTGAAGCCAATAGCCATAACAGAAGCATTGAGATGGTATAAAAAACACTCAGAACCAAGTGGTTGACAAGGAAACAGAATACCATTATATGCATCGCTTACAATTTACAAGTACTCCCTCAGTTTTTATATGTATGACGTTCAGACAGGAATTGCTAGTTCAATTAACAAAACAAAGTGTTGTCCGAACGACATACATATCCGAACAGAGGTAGTACAACAGTTTCTAATAGGAAAGAGGGAATATGAAAGCTACATGAACAGCAGGAAGCCATGCGAACAATGTTTCCAAAATCATAGATTATTACGCTGCTCAAATTGTTAAAGTCAATAACCATATTCACAGAGGTGTATATAGGCAAATATAATAGGTTTTCTAAAGGCTAGGGTCAGGACAGATGCTTCGATAATAACTGAATGCACAACACATACAAATGCAGATATGCTTTGAATCAGGGTGGAAACATGTGTATACATTCAAAGTCATTAGTCTGATAGCAAAGGACAAATTTAGTCAACATCCCAGCAATACTGCCATGTCATGCTGCAGTCTAACAATGCCAGCCCACAATGGGTGTGCTAGACTGATGGCATATGAGGACCATATTGCCACAAATCGTAAGACCCAATGAGGAAGTTAGATTTAAAAATTCAAATGTGCAGCTCTAAAGGGTTGAGTCCCTAATCTTATCAGGTACTTAAAATAGACCACCTTTCAGTGACACTCCCAACAGATAGATGAAGTAAAAGTGCCTGGCAGTAACAAGAACTAGTTACCAAAAATAGTGCAGGGCGAATTGACTTAGGAAGGGTTTTAGGGAACTGATGATTAGGGTTTCTGTTAATCTAGAAAAATCATACAACAGTTCAAACCTCAAAACCTGATGGTTGAAAATAGGCATTGCAGTGATAATTTCATGAATTCAGCTACTGGATAGAAATAGTATTGGGTACTGGTACATAAAAATAAAATTTCTCATACTCCTTTAGTTCCAAATTATAGGTTGTTTCAGTTTTTATCCGAATTCAAACTTCTCTAACTTTGACCAAATTTATAGAAAAATGCACCAACATTTACAGCATCAAATTAGTCTCATTAAATCCACCATGAAATGTCTTGATAGTGTATTTATTTGGTACTGTAGATATTAATACATTTTTCTAAAACTTGGTCAAAGTTATGAGTTGGACTTAGGACAAAGGAGCACAGTAAATTTTGCTGAACTAAACAAGTCCATATAACAACCAAATAAAAGGACCAAGCTTCAATAATCAGTATTTCTCTATTTTCGCATCCTGCACTGATGAAGCAAGGATATGTATTTTTGGCAATAGCAGCATGTTTTGACAAGGTACAGCATTCCTTCTACCTGTAGTCTTAAACCACAACATAATACCAGGTGTATATCCGGTGCAATCAAGCTTACGGTGCAATCACCGTGCAATCTTACTAAGAAAAGTTTCAAAAAATTCTGAAAAAAAATCATGAATGTACATCTCAGCCTGCCCCATCTATACATAATTCATGGTCAAATTCATCCTACTCTAACAGTTACGAAAATGACAAATTTCTGACAAACAGTAATAGTTCAACAGTAATAGTTCAAATGCACCTTAAATTTGTCATTTTCGTAACTGCTAGAGTTGGATGAATTTGACCATGAATTTTTATATATAGATGGAGTAGACTGAGATGTACATTCATGATTTTTTTCAGAATTTTTTGAAACTTTTTTTAGTAAAACTACACGGTGATTGCACCATAAGCTTGATTGCACCGGATATATCCCCCATAATACCACCCCCAACCACACACACACAATCCATGCTTGGTGTAGCAGACATTAAAAGGAAGCTATAAGAGCTGCATTGAGATGGTAGGAAATATCATTCAGACACAAGCAGTTGACAAAGAAACAGAGTATTATTCTTTCACTGCTAAAGTGCTAACAAGTTACAACAACCACAACAGCTTCTAATTGGAAAAGGGGAACGTGAAAGCATAACGCTACATGAACCAAGCTATCATATGGAGTATATCAACAGCAGGAAGCCATGCGGTTAAGGCTGTGTGCATCTAAAACATGCAGAGGCCGGAGGTGTTTTAAGATCTTTGTATCTTCTCGATGTATTGATCTTAAAATTAATAAAGCTTCCATTATCGAAAAAAATGCGGAAAATAATGCTAAAACCATAGATTATTATGCTGCTTAAATTATTGAACTCGACAATAACATCCGTAAGGTGTACAGAGGCGAATATAATAGGCTTTCTAAATGCAGGGGTCAAGCTGAGGAAGACATTACAAAGCATAGCATAATAACCTAGCTTCTATACAGATGGGGCAAAGGATGGAAGCACGTCACCAAAACCATCAAAATCTTCGCTTCAGTGCCCAGCTGCTGCTGCTGCTGCTGCTGCATCCTCAACAAGCAACCTCAGCCTCCGGCTTAAGACATCAAGTTCATCCATCCTCTGCACTCTCCACCGCTTAGCAAGGTCACTTTCCTCAGCGCTCCCAGCCATGCTAATAATCCCGTTAGCCTTTGCCTCCCTCAGGCACTCCTCGAACACATCCAGAATAGAATTTGCCAAACGATGCTCGTTGCTACACGGCACCACCATTTTGTGGTCCCCGTTCGTCTCATTGCCAATCCCATTGTTGCCATTCGGGAGAGCAGCTATCGCCTGAGGCTGCTCCGTCACAATAACACCAAAGTTGCCGTCAGCTACAAGGGCAGCACCTTGATGCTGATCGCCCAGGTGGCCGCCGCTTTCCTGCTCGAGGTAGAACATATCTTCGCCCCCGGGACCATCACTCTCTGGGAACAATCCAGGGGCCGATGAACTCATCCCATTGTAGTCGTGGGAGTTGCCATCCCCGGACGCATCTGCTAGCGGGAGCGGCATGCCCCGCGGATTCGCGCGGCGGCGCTTGTTCCCCGACGACCCCGCGCTCGCCGCGAAAGGCGACGTGGCGGCGTTGGCGGGGTCCCAGAGCCTGGAGCAGAGGTGGAGCACGTCGCGGTCGTGCGGCGCGAGGCGGGCGGGGTCGAGCCCCCCGGCGACGCGCGCGGACATGCTGCGGAACTTGTTCTTGAGGCGGCGGAGCTTCTCGGAGAGCTGGGCGCGGGTGTAGGGCTGGGGCATGGACTCGGAGAAGCGGTCGTAGAAGACGTTGAGGTCGCGCGGGAAGACGAGGCCCTGCGCGCCGCAGCCGAGGAGGCCCTGCAGGAAGCGGAGCTCGTCGGACTCGGACCAGATGCGCTGGAACTTGAAGGGCGGCTGCTGCTGCTGGTCGGATCCGCCGCCGCCGCCGCCGGGCGCCGGGGCGCGGAGCGGGTCGGAGGAGGCCGGGGAGGAGGACGAGGGGGGCGAGGAGGACGGCCGCGGGGAGCGGCGCTTGATGGGGAGCTTGCGCGCGGCGGAGGCCGAGGGCGGGGTCGGGTCGGCAGCTGGTGCGGTCGGGTTAGGGTTGGGCGGGACGGGGACGGGGACGGGGACCGGGACCGGGAGGGTCGGTTGGTCCGAGGCCATGGCGCGCACGGATCGAGCGCTGGCGCGGGCGAGGCGAGGCGAGGCGAGGTGCGACGAGAACGAGACGGGACGGGGCGGGGGGAAGTGGCGTGGCGGATTGGGTCGCGCACGCCGCGGCGCGGCCGGGCGGACGGACGGCGCGCGGGGTTGGGGGAGGTGGTGGGATGGAGACGCCTAGGCTAGGACGGGGAGATTGGGTTTAAGGCTGACGCTGGGCGGCTGGGGGCGGACGGGGACGGATTGGTTGGCTCGTCCGGAATCCGTGGGTTCTGTCGCCTCGCCTCTTGGCTGGCCTCGTCTGGCGCGTTGCGATGCTCACTGACGCGCGGGCCAGGGTTGCCGTGCAGCGGCCTTGTGCGTTGGGCTCGAGTGACCTTGGCTGCAGAGGGAGACGTGTCTCCATGCGCCCGTACACCGACCGGCACGAGAGGCCGGCGACGCCTTGGTGCCAGGCAGGTGGCCTAGCGATATTTTTTTTTTTTGATAAAGGCCCAGCGATATTTGAAAAGGGCGATTGAAATTATATGCTCACTATTAAAATGTCATTATCGATAGTACTACCTCTAATCTAACCAAAAAAAAATAACCTTTAGCTTTTCTCTACAGTTAAATGTACTCTAGTTCGTAAAGTATGTAGTAACACTACCGCACAAGCCCAGCGATATTTGAAAAGGGCGATTGAAATTATATGCTCACTATTAAAATGTCATTATCGATAGTACTACCTCTAATCTAACAAAAAAAATAACCTTTAGCTTTTCTCTACAGTTAAATGTACTCTAGTTTGTAAAGTATCGTAGTAACACTACCGCACATACGTAATATAAAATAAACATATCACGATGAATCAAATTATACTTGTTTCACGCCATAAGAACCAACATTTATAAAAAAAATTAATCAAACTTAAATATGTTTGATTTAAGACTTTAAACCCTCCCAAGACATGCAAGAGTGCTCGCCAAGAGCCTCGTTCACCATCTTCGGTGTAGAAGGATTCACTGCAAACAAATCGTCATCTTCAAGCTTTCACAATCCTTTGTAAGGTCTAGTAGAGGTCAGAGTGGTGCAAGGACACATAGGTGATCCCATAGTAGCATCCTTTGCAAGGTCTAGAAGAGGTCAGAGTGGTGCAAGGACACATAGGTGATCTCATAGCTGTGAGTAACAAGCAAGGTCTTCACTTGATCATAATCCCCACCAAAATGTATGCACATGAATCTCTTAAATCACTTCCTTTCAAATATTTAGAGAGACAATGTTAGAGATCAATGTTCAAATGACTCTTGAAGTGTATGCGTTGTTACTGATATCACTAGTACTCAATATATGGGCAAAGTGAAGCATACATAAGCCCCAAATAGATGTAGTCATTGGAGGTCTCGAGCGGATAGTCTACACAGAAACTTCACCCTTGGAGCGGCCAATTCGATTGGTTCAATTCAGTTTGCATCCCAAACCAACTGTTGAACCATTCCAACTTCACATTAAAAACATGTTCAATGGACCGGACAATCTGATTGTTGCGTTATTGGAATTTAAGTGAAATACCCAAAAATACATTTAATTTATCTAACCATTGCAGACTCATTCAACCTATATGGATTCAGGCATGCACTATATATTTTGTTATGTTGAAACAGATATAGATATTATTTTGATTATTTTTGTCGCTAAGATATAGCTTCAAACAAAAACATAATGAACCATAAAGTTGTAGATCCCATTGAGCGCTGCAATTTTTATATAAATTTTGTTTTCACCCAAGTTTATATGTGAATGTTATAATTTTCTAAAAATACACTGGGAAAAACAGATAGCCAAACCTAGGTACCTGTATCCGACAATGTGTTCTGGATAATTAGCGCTTAATGCTCGGTCTGTATCCACTCTGTATGCGACGACATCCTACACATTTTATATCCATATATGCTTGATTCTATTTTTTATTCTCTCCCTAGCTCTACTTTTTCATCTTCGGTAATAAAAGTGCACTCTCTCCTTCGCAATTTATACATCGTTTGGTATTTTGACACCAAATTTGATTTATTCGTCTTATTCAAAAAATTCATAATTATCGTTTAGTTTCATTATGATTTAGTTTGGCATATAATTAATATACTTCAACTATAATTTGAATATTTCTATATTTTTGTAAATTTTTTGAATAAAAAAATTAATTTCAAAAAAAAAATCAAATGATCTCTAAATTAAAGCGTTTCATTTTCACCGTGCCATCCATGCATGGTGTTTTCTTTTGACCGTGCCATTCATTTTCACTAGATGATACCTCGCGCATTGCTACGTGAATTGTGAATTATGTAATATTGTTTCTGTAAAAATGTATCAGATAAATTTCTCGTGCGTAGCTGCGTAAATTTGAGTAATACCGGTGTATACGCCATAGAGAAACACTGCATGTGTGAAATCACAAAAAATCGATATAAAGATATAAATAAAGGGTTCAGTGGATGATGATATGGAATGAGACTTAGTGAACTGCAGAGATGATATAGCTTCATACGTGTTAAAGAAATAGGCAGTCAGACCAGTTATTTATACATGCAGAAGATTCCCAGAGCTTGAAGATGGTAGCAATCCCTTGTGTCTCTTCTGCCCGTGGCTCACTACCAATGTAGACCCTACGTGCAGTAGACTCAACTGGAGAGACGCAACGTTGGGCCGGTCAAGCCTCGTCCTTTGAAACGCCTTAAACCCTAATCCCCCCTCCATCCCTTGTTCACTCCCCGACCCCGTCCCCGGCTCCCCGCCTATCAAGCCCCGCCTCCATGCTTGCCTGATCTCCCCGTCCGCCTCCGCCATGGCCTCCTCCAGGCTGCTAAACCTCGCCCTGAGCTCTTCATTCCTCCGCTCCTGCCGCCTTGCTTCCACCTCTCCACGCTCCACCGCCTCCCGCCGCCACCCGGAGCTGCTCCTCTCCCTCCGCTTCTGCTCCGCCACCCCCGTGTCTGTGTCTGTCGATATCGCCGCCGACCCTGCCAGGGCGGCGGTATCTGCCGGCCACCCGTGGCCGGAGTGGTCGGACTTCCTCGAGAAGCTGCGGGCCAAGGGGTACTTCGAGCGAGGCGTGCCCGCCTCCGGCGTGAGTGCTGGCGAGGGCGCCGCCGGAGATGGGGAGGCTGCGTTGGCGGTTGCGTCTGATAAAGCAGCGGCGCCTGCTGCCGATAATGCGGTGGTGGGTGTGACTGATAGTGCGGTGGCCTCGGAAGACACTTATCCTTTCAGAGACCTGAACATGGTGAAGAACGCGTGCCTCAAATTTGCACGCGATCGTTTCGATCTCCTCAGGTGGAAGAAACCTTGGATTCTTTCGTACTTTGCTTCTATGCAGGAATCAAATTTCTTTCTTTCCCTACTTTTTGTAATAATTAATATACTTATATCCTTAGAATTTGATTTGTTGGAGGCTGCACAAATGATCATACCAGTAAATTAGTGGATATATGATTTCGGCTTGGCAGCCTTTCGGCTTTCTTGTGCTCCTGAAATAGGACCTGAAGGGTGATAACCCATAATTCTTCACTTGCATGCTTTCCATTGCTTGACTCTGTTTTCTGCATTTTAGTTCATTGGCTGAAAAAAGAAGAATTTCTACTACATTTCTGCCCTCCATATTAGCATATTTGGTAGAGCACTCAATGATTATGTTGGTCTTGAATTACGGACCCCTTCCTAACACGGAATGAATGTTATGTTCAGAAACTGTAACGTTAATTAAAATATCGACATCTGGGTCATGGTTGTCATCAGCGATTAGGCCAGGAACCAAGTCCTCAGTATGTTGACTCTGTCCACAGTCTTGACCTGGCAGCAAACATTATATATTTTCTTGCTAAACTGGATTTTCATTTGGGCGCTTTCTGCTGCAGCTCCCTTCCCAAGCAGGATATTCAAGCTATTGTTGAGTGTGGCTGTCCTAATACCAATCGAAAGCCTGTCAATTCTGCAAAAAGGTTGAGAGAGTTTGTGCAGTTCGAAGAAGCAGATGTAAGCTATTTCTAAACTTTTATTTTCTTCCTTTGATGATTTGTTGTTGTCCTTTCTCAACATACAATAGCTTTCCTACTTCATTTTTTTAATTTGATCATACAATAATGTATCATTGTATTGTGCCCTAATACCAGGCATGCAGCATCTGTAAATTTCGTGGATCTTGTGATAAAGCTTATGTCACTCCAAAGGCTGAGGATGGAGTTAGGACTGTTGATGTTGTGCGCATACTGCTAAATTATGCAATAGACACAAACCTCTCAGGAGAAAACGCAGTGAATGAAAATGTGCAAGAATCTGCAAGGAAGCTTCTGTCAGAGCTTACTGCACTTAGCGATACAATAATCGATCCATCTCTCCCTAAACCTGTATTTCAAACTTCTAGCAAGCAGAAATCATCAACCAAAATTTCTGACAAGAGCAAAGAGTCGGTTGTGAAGGCTTGGGGCTCAGTTGGGAAGGGGGGAGAAACAACTGCGTTTGAGATGAAGAAGGGTGATTGGTTATGTGCTAAGTAAGTTCTTTATGTTACACAAGTTGAGTCTTTTATGATTCGTGACTCATTCATAGAAAGGTAGGGATGAAAATTAATGTTATTTAAGATTTATCTCACCTGTATAAAGTATAAGATAGCAACCATAATTGGCGCAAATTATTTATGCGTGATTGAACTTTTAACTCTACTATTGAGCTGTGTTTTACACCTTACACTATGTGTTTGCAACAGTTAGAGGAGCATGGCATTTTACTTCACGTCATTCTACCAACAGGCTATCTTTATAGTTATCATTTCTTATGTTGGTTGTTGTATTGCTAACTGGTTTCTATTGGAACTCCTCCATGATGCATTAAAAGTAGTAGTTCCATTCATTACATAATTACTTGCGATGCTTTGGATTAATGATATCCATAGATCCATAAGGAAGTGTTTAGCTTTCAGTGGCTGTGACCAATGCAGTCAAGATCGATTCTAAAAGCTCTGCATGCAACCCAGTTTTTTTAGCATTCTTACTGAACTTTTCTGCTGGTTCCTATCTATTCCAATATGCATTTTGGTTTTCCAAAAAGAAAAAGCATGCCTTTTGTGTTTGATTTTGCCAATTAAAAATGCACGTTATGTATTGATCAAATGGAAATTTTCGCCGATGGCATCAAGTTGTTTCCATGCCATTTTGTATAGATTTTAGTAACTTTAATCCTGAAGCATTCTGGTGTAGCATTCTAAGATATTATACTGCATGTGCATTTTCACTAAAGTATGTTTTTCTTGTGAGGTAATACTATATTTGTAGAAGTTTGATCTATGTTTTTAATCCATGTTGGAAATATGTGTGCTAGTAACCATGCCTAATTTTGAGAGCACATCCAACCTGATTATTAGATGATGCAAAAATGTTAGAAGGTGAAGTGCAGAACCAAAGCTATGTCTAATCAACTTAAATCCTGTGTGCAATATCTTGAAGTGTAAATCCTCATCTTACTTGACTTTACTATTTTCTAAACCGAGCTTATGATACTGTTTTCTGTTTGGTCAACTTACATGCTTTTGCTTTATACTATTGTGCCATTAGTTCACATTTCAAAATTTTGACTGCAAGAATCCTGTGATGATCCATATTTGATGGAGGGAGTACACCTCTTGGCTTATGAGGTGCAATTGGTTTTGATTGGAAGGCCAAATAATTATAGTTTGTTAATTACTTAATTGTTAAACTAAGATGCAGTACGAATAATTGTGCCAGTTTATGGCTCTTTTCATGTTCACCTTTTTTGTTTTCTCTCTTCATTGTCCATCTTACCTTTGAACATGTGTTGATGGTGTTATGTTCTTAAAAACTCCCCTGATCTTTGCAGTTGCAACTTCTTAAATTTTGCTCGCAATCGTCACTGTCTTGAATGCAAAGCAGATGGACCAAGGAAGATAGAAGCAGCCACAATTGAAATGAAAACGGGTGATTGGATCTGCACACAGTAATCTTCTACCTTACATTGTACCGCTTTCTCTCTTTTTCTGTTCCAGCACTGTTTGATTTGCATAACTCTGCCTACCTTTTAGGTGCCACTTTATGAACTTTGCTCGGAACAAGATATGCTTTAAATGTGAAGAACCTCGTCCGAAGAAGCAACTCAACCCTGGAGAGTGGGAGTGCCCCTCGTATGTGGCAACCTAATTCTCTTTCTGACTGTTCTCAACTCTTGTCATGCTAATCAGACACTATCTCCCTTTACAGATGCAGCTATGTTAACTTCAGCCGCAACATGATCTGCAAGAAGTGCAATCAGGACCGCCCTGAGGATGATACCCGGGATAATCAACTGGGATTCAGAAAGACGAGAGGCGCTCGCAAAATTAGAAGTTTCGACCATATTGATCGAGAGGATGACGGCGATGGCATGCTTGCGTCAAGGATGCAGTTGAAACTAGACCGGAAAAGCAGCACTGCTCAGAGAGGTTTTGATGACGAAGAGGATGGTCTCCTCACTGCCAAGCGTAGAAGCACCAATGAAGACGAGGATGGTGATTTCTTGCCATACAAAGGGGCACACAAGCATGTCGCGAGCAGAAGAGCGTCACCGGCTCAGAGGAGGTTCACCACTGCGCAAAAATAGTGAGAATACCCGGCAGCTACTTTGATGTCTCCGCCATGTAACATTTCTTGGGTTACATACTAGATTGAGGACTCGTGAAATAATAGTGTGCCTTGAATCAAGAAAGAAATTTAGACAATTCATGGGTTACATACTAGATTGAGACTCGTGAAATAATAGTGTGCCTTGAATCTAGAAAGAATTTTAAGACAATGTTGTTCACTTGGCTGTGGCACAGACGGTAGGATGCAGAAACCATGTTTGATTTTCGGTGTCATTATATAGATTATCAGGTAAACCACATCGATACAGCTGATTGCTGGCAATGATTTCGTTGGTGTCGCCGTGATGAGGTACACAATGACCATTTGTCTTATTCAACAAATTTCTTATGTTGTAATTTCTTTTGTTGTGATTTGTATTTATCACTAAAGGTGGTTTGGAGAACGGGGTGGTGCATCATCTTTTACTTGCTTTTTAAAAAATGGATTGGGTTGATCGATCATCGTCTCGTTTCTAACAAGCTGATAATTAAGCTAATAATTAGTATATAAATGATAAAAATAAGAATGCATTCATCCCACAAAATTTACACGAGTTGATCCATCACCGTCCCATCTTTATGGGTTGATACCTCAAACCAAACATACATATTTGTATATTTTTTTGAATAAGACAAATAACAAAAGTTGTAGAAAAAAAAATCAACCGCATTGCATATCTGTGATAGGTGGGAGTATATGTGATTTAATTTATTATCATAAATATTTTAAGCATTTACATTATTTTTTTTTAATAACATGAATGCTCAAACATCATACTAAAAAGCCAACCACAACTTACAATTTATAAAATCGATATATAATTTAGGACGAAGAAACCACCAATTTAGATATGTTAGATCATGTGCAGCAGACCGTATAAAAGTACTGCATATATACTGTAGCGCTTGGAACAATAGATACCTGCTGCACATAATTTTATAATCTTACAGAAAGAACTCAGTTTTTTTTTATATAAAAACAAGTCATGCAAGAGCCTCCAATGTCATTCCCCATCCTCCTTCCTCAAATCCACTCCGTACGTCACATCATTTACAATGCAAAATAGTGCAAAAATAGTTTTTTGAGTAAGGGAATAAAGAGCCCCATTGGAGACAGCCACCAGGTGGCAAGCGCAGAATAGTTATCAGCCAACACCCCTCGTATAACTGAAAAAGCCTCCAGATCATACAGAAGGGTTACCAGCCTATTTTAGCTCGGATAAATTTTCACAGCTAATCGTGAAACACAAACCATCGACAATCCTTTACAAGCAGCGAGAACTGTAAGATTCACGCTTCAAGCCATATTTCTCCATTTCTTATTCCGTCACAGCAAAAGTGAAACACACAGGCATGCACGCCCACTACTTTGCTTGTCAACACTCGGAAAAAAGGAAAGAGATATACGGGCGGCACACGACTACAGACTACTCAAACCTAAATGACTCAAGTCACAAAGTTTCATTACTCAGGCTGCAACAAGTAACATGTTCCATTAATCCAGTCTACTGACATGTAAAACTGGACTTAAAGCGTCTCCCTGATGACCAGATTGATGCCAAAAGACGCCGTGCAGATGATCAGGCCAAAAACCGCCAGGAAATTGAGCCCCCTGCAGTACACACCGCAAGATATTCAATTAGGCAACCACTACTAGAATAAAAGATGGCATAAATTACTTGCAACGATTTGAGCTTAGATATAACAGAAGTCATTTGCTGCAACTTCAGATAACAATCTCATTGACGTGATCCTTCATGCTGCCCATTTCAGGGCTTCGGGAGTGTCACTTGTACAGGCAGGTGGGATTAGAATTTGAATGCCTAACAGCCAATTTCTGACTCCACAACGATTTGGGTATGTTAGCTACACATGATGAAGGCCTTTGTCTTTGATAATAACTTAGGAGGAGACTTGGCAGAAAATAGGTGGTATGTTAGCTACACATGATGAAGAGCAGCTTACCGACTACCTTAACACATACTAGTATACAGTGTGAATAAACCAGACCTGGGTCTTTGCCTACGGTAGTTAACTACGTGACCGCTTTGAAATTTCGAACAGAGTTGTGCTGGGTTCAACAGGCACTTGACACCTACTTCACTCCACGTCAGGAACTTAGCGACTACCTCAACCCATGTCAGAAGCATGCTCGAGTTCAACAGACACTTGACACCTACTGTACAGTGTACACTGTACTTGACGTTGATGAACACCAACAAACGCACTTCTGAGCTCTGACATCGCTAATCACTACCAGCATTCAGATATCCATAGACTAATAGGAGAAGCTTCCAGCCAATCTGTAACGTGGCTTGCTTCTAAAGAAGATTCAGAGAATTTATTACAGTCAATGGGGATGGCTTGCACGTGGAGACAGGTATTTTCTAACAAACCGAAACCATTAAAATCAGGTTAGCCTCTTTTAATTCTCCCATCTACAGTTTGGTTTATGTTTTCTGCAAGTCAACCAGAGCTTGGTGCGTCGTTACCATTTTTTATCAGCAATCTTCTGCATCTGAAATTGACCTCACTACGAGAGCAAAACTTACCCAATCTTGAGACGGTTGTCCGGGACGCCAGTGGCGTATCCCCTGAAGTAGAAGAACCTGGCGACCGTGTAGAAGAGGCCGAGGCCGGCGGCGATGGTCGGGTGCTGCAGGCCGCCGAGCAGCAGCATGACGAAGAACAGGGGCATCATCTCCAGCGAGTTCTGGTGCCCCCTCTGCACTCACAGGAACATGCAGGAGAGATTGAGAATCAGCAGAAGTCAGCCCCCCTGGAAAGGGAGGCCAACTAATCGTACGGGGAGAGGATGGCACGGGACCCGACCTGCACACAGTTGAAGAGCTTGGCGTCCTTGTTCTCGGACTCGACGGCATACAAGGTGGGGTAGAACACCTTGTACCTGAAGACGAATCGCCGGGAACGAAACCCGTCAAATCTCCCGGAAGCGAAGAACGGAACGGAGAGGGGTGAACCAGAACAGATCGGAGGGCTTACTTCTTGCGGGCCTTGCTGACCTGGAAACTCATCCAGAAATTGAGCAAGGCGTAGGCCACCAGCACCAGGACGACGTAGCCGTACTCCTTGGTGAACTCGATCGACACCGCCATGGCTGCGCTCCTCGGTTCCTTTGTCTCCTTCCGGTCTTGGAAATAGAGATCGATGAAGAAATGGAGGTGGAGGATATGGTTTGGAACGTGCAGAGCTGTAGGATGGAAACGATGGATAGACGTATCTTATAGGGGGGAAGGCTCTAGCATCTGAACTGCCCTTCAGCCCTAGAAAGCTTTGACCGATTCCTCGGGCCCATGTGGGCCGTAGGATGCCCGTTGGGCTGCTTTACTTTATTCCGCTGTGTCGTGTGCGCAGGAAAAGAATTGTGTGTTTCTTGGCGAGAAAGAAAAAGACAGACAGAGGACTTGGGGGATTACTGGTAGCCTGGTATAGATGTACAGTAGTAAATTTTAGTGCAGTCAACGCTAGAGCTAGAGATTCATTAGTTGCACGCGTCATGCGTGATGTATGCCTGCTGATACTAGGATGTTCACATGGTCAAACGGAATCAAGGAAGCGGCCGGGAAGCCCATGTCCACTGGAAATCTAGAATGTTTATAAATTTACCTAAAAATCTCCTCAATGATCGCCGTTGATCTTATCGCTGGCTGTACTCTATATTTATTTCTGTTCGGAGAGACCAAGGGTGCAGAAAAGTCGAAGTCGCTGGTTTGGAAACCAGTGGAACGGATGGATTTTCTACACAACAAAGCTGCCTGTTCCTGATGGTCATGCTAGGATCTTACCCTCTACTCAAAAAAAAAAAAAAAGAGAGAGAGAGAGTTGGTTCTCCGTGATCAAAGAAATTAGGAGCCTAGGAGACAGAATGGAGAAATACGAGGCTCGAGGTTTGGTACCTAACAACTCAGATCATATTTCCCTGTTCAGATTCCAGAGTTCAGACCTTGAACCAAAGGTAACAGCATGCTGACTGCTGAGCAAGGTCGTCTCCTGGTGGATTGTACATCGACAGACTCATCCGGATCCGATACAGCAAACGTTTTATTTTTATAAGAGAAAAAAGTGCATGGCACGAAGGAATGGTCAGGTGCAGGCCTGTCAGACCAGCAGCACCGAAAATTTTCGGTTCTGAGATGCATTTGTCATCGACGAAAGTTGATTTTTCTGATAATTAGAAGCTCAGCGGAGGAAAAAAAATGAAACGCGGTGGCTCACCCACCCTCCATGGACAGATGCATCGTGGACGTCAAACGATGTGTCATGGGAAGCAAGTGTTGAGTCACAATAGCAATGGCTGTTACATGAAGTTCTGTAGAAATCAAAGCACGGCACAGTTCACTCACTCCAGGACAAAGCACATCCAAGTCAGTCAAACACTAAGGTGTCGTTTGGTTGGGAGGACGCGGAGGAATGGAGCGATTCCATTCCGGTTTTGCAGCCGTTTGGTTGATGGATATTGGAATGGAGAGATCCCTGATAGGGAATATTCTATGTAGATGCGGACGCGCTCGTTCCCGAAAAAATGTGGAATCCGCTCGTTCCACCCGCACGGCGTCTCCTCCCGTTGCCCCTATCCTCGCACTCACGCTTCTCACCGGCTCCTCTGCCTCTTCGTCGGTGGAGGAGGTTGGAAGGAGGAGCAGCGGTACGGCGGAGGCGGATGGCGGGGTCGGCGGGGCGAGGCGAGGCGGCGGCGCGACCGCGAGGCTCGAGCCAGGCGCGGGCGAACAGCTGCGGGAGGAGCAGAGGCGCGGGGCTAGCGGGGCGAGGCGAGGCGGCGGTGCGCGGTGTGGCTCGAGCCGGGTGGGGATGGAGGCCGGCGGCAGGTCGAGCAGGATGAGGACAGAGGCCAGCGGCGGGTCCAACAGGCCGGCGGTGGGTCGAACAGAGGAAGAGGAGTTTTTATTTCACTGACAAGTTAACCCACCGAACGGCGGGTTAGGCTTTCTGTTCTCTCAATTTTCAGATCCACCAACCAAACAAAAAATGGAACCGTTCTACTCTTTAACCAAACACATAGTATGGAACCGTTCCATCCTCAGAACCTGGGATGGAACCGTTCTATCCCACCATGCAAACGCTGCCTTAACACACACAGACGGAATCGCACCAACAAGCCTACAACCGAGGGAGAAACCAACCGCCCAGCTGCTGCCCCAATGGAGTGGAATCGAAGCGAGGCAACAGGACACGAAATGCAGTACTCGCCAGCCAGAGCAGAACAGAGCATGGCACGGCGCGCTGGATCAGGCGGCGTAGACGACGAGCTTCATGCCGAGGTTGCAGTGGCCGTAGCGGGTGCAGATGAAGAAGTTGTCGCCCTTGGCGAGCGTGACGCGGTCGGCGCCGGACGTGTAGGTCCGCGACCCCGGCGGCGTCGTGCAGCCGTTGTACCCGTCCTCGTCCACGGCCACCACGTTGTGGATCCAGGGGATGTACCTGAACACTGCCGCCACCGCCCACCGCCACCGGCCGCCACGCACGCGCAGAGAGAGAAAAAAATCATCGCCATTTTCAGTGACGGAGCAGAGCAGAGCAGAGCAGAACAATGCCGGGTACCGTACCGAGAGTGTCTCCGGCGTGGAAGTGCTTGCCGTTGGGCCAGCTGGGGCTACTGAAGGACCAGCCGTTGCTGTCCCCGACGTAGTAGGTGGTGCCTGCGTCGGCGAGGATGAAGCAGCAGCAGGCAACGGCGAGCGCCATGGCGCCGACGGCGGCGCGCCTTGCGCTCGCACTGCCTCTTCCCCCCGGTCGACGAGCCATCTCACGAACGCGCGCGTCGTCGGCTCGTCACCGCTGCTGCCTGCTGGGGTTGGCAACCTGCAGGGGGGAGGGGATCGCAGTTGCAGCGCCTGGCTGAGTGGTGAAATAGAGGCCCTCTAGCCGTCCGTCGCGCTGCTGGCGCCTGGCTGGTTGCTCCCTCGGGGAGCACGGTGTCCGAGGCAATGAATACTGCGCTTGCGCAGGCAGAGGCGAGGAGCTTCAATGCTGCTGCTGCATGGGACAGGAGCCCGTGATCACATGACGGGGCCAGGCGAGACAGGAGGACGTCTCCTGGTCCCGGCCGGTGCAGTGCAGACGTGCAGGGCAGACATGAGTCGGCCAGGACAAACTATTCACACAACAAGGAAGGTTGAACGTGCTCGTCAGACTTTTTCAGTGCCCACAGCATTCATACATACATGGTCCCTCTGCTTGCATACTATCGTAGTACAGTACTATGGTAGCAGTAGTCTCCACTCCTGGCTAATTTATGCTTAGCACATGCTTTAACTGGTTGAACAGAGACTACACCGAGTGCCAAGTGATGGTGAGATCAGCACAATGGTAGCAAAGGCCCAAAAGCCAAATTTGGGTTATGGCAAAACAAGCTCCCGTATGAGCAGTACACCAAAGAAATCAATTCTCTGCCAGTACGAGTGCTGCCATCCACGCATCACTTGGCAGGCCGTGCCGTAGGCCCGTAGCAGGCCAGCTGGACCCTGCCTCGGCGTGGAACGGAATCAACGGATCCGTGCTGCCCTGCCCGTGCTTTCTCATCGCACGGAAGAAGTCCCGCCCTGCCCTGCCCTGGCAGCCCTGCTCTCCTCGGCTCCTCTTCCCGCGGCAACCAGAGGCGAAGGCGTGGGCCGCTGATGCGCAAATGGGTTCCCACTTCCCAGCCTCCCATCACACGCCCGCGTACCACACGCCATCGTGGGCTGGGCTGGGTTAGTTAGGATCATCAGGCCCAAAACAAGCATAAACCGACGCCGTATGGCTTTTTTTTTTCTACAAAGTGAGTTTTCTAAAAAATTTTTTGCTTGGATAGGTATACCCCTCATGCTGACCATAGGTATACCTCTCACGCTGACCCCACTGCGCAGTTTAAAAAAGGTTGAAAAAGAGTGGAAAAGCCCAAAACCCATAGATGCAAAATGTCTCATCCACTTTCTCTCTTTATTTCTCATCTCATTTTATACCCATATCCACTTGTTATTTTCCTTCCCTTGGTTTTATTCAGAAAGGAATGGCGCTAATAATTAAAACTCTTTCCTTTTAATTCTATTTTTTTCTTTTTATTGTCTGCTTGATTATCTCATAACACGTGCATGTTGCACGTACATCTATGCTAGTTTTTGAGAAACGTATGGCTTTTTATTCGATCAACACCACATACATCAATACATTACCGGTCCCTTCTCTTTCTCTATAGTGCCAATCCGCCAACACGGCGACACCTATATATAACAACAACTAATAACTCGCGCGTAAATACGCCGTACGCGACGACACAGTATTATTGCTGAGGAAAAAAAATTTCCAATAAAGCTTGCGAGAGCACGCACGTCCACTGGGGACGGCCGCCGGGTGATCGATCGGTACGGTCCGGCCTCACGCGGCGGTGACGGCGACCTTCATGCCGGCCTGGCAGTGGCCGGGGAAGCTACAGATGAAGTAGTTGGCGCCGCGCTTCAGCGTGACGCGGTCGTTCCCGGTGGTGAGCGCCCTGGCGCCCCTCGGCGCGCTGCACGAGTTGTACCCCGCCGCACTCACCGGCACCACGTTGTGCGCCTTGGGGCTGTACTTGAACACTGCACACGCGAGCATACGTATACGCCCCATTAAAATTTCATTATCGGCAGGGAATCATTCGGCTGAAAGATGGTGAAAAACCAGCCATTGTTCATGTGGGACGATGTTATTAAGGAGCTGGGGAACGAAGCTAGCACTGACCGAGCACGTCGCCGGCGCGGAAGCGCTTGCCCTTGGGCCAGTTGGCGGTGTTGAAGCTCCAGCCGCCGCGGTCGCCGACCGTGTACACCGCCGACTCGGCGAACTCGCCGTGGAGAAGCACGCAGAGGACGACCAGCGCCAGCACGGCGGCGCCGCCGCTGCTGCCACTTCCCTGAGCCATGTCGATTGCCGCTCTGTGTCTCTACGACGTACCCCAACACTATGCTTGCGGAGTTCAGTGCGTGCGAGTGTGATGTGTGTGAGTTGAGCTGTATTGCTCGCTGCACCGGGGGGTCGTTTTATAGGCAACCCAACACACACTAGTTCAGTTATCAGTCAAACTTGTTGCGGCTGCCGTATGTTACAATTACATGGTGGATCAGATGGTCTACGCTGACGTATGGATTCTCAGTGCGTGAGAGACATTTTTTAGCACCAGCGGCGGCGTCCATGGGAGAGAAGTGGAGCACAACGCCCCCGTACGTCCAATGCTAGCTGTGGAAACTCGTAGTCGAAAATTAGGCCAAGTGGCCAACGACACCACCCCCGGAAATGGGGCGAGGATCAATGGGAATGGCCAAAACTTTTGGACCAGGAGGACTGGAGAAGACCTGATCGGGCGTGTGTGCACAGCCGCCGGTCAGCGGCGCAACGGCGAGTGGGCACCGCCGAGATGGGAAACGGAGAAACACCCGTTGCCGGGCAAGAGGCCACCGGGCGGGCAGCTTCACGCGCTGTCTGTCTGCTGGAGGCCGTTTGCGTTTGGTGTGCGTCCATTTCGGTTATCGGCGAGTCAAAGTGCTTGCCGACCCAACTTTTTCTTAGGCAAAAGGCACGAGCTCTGCGCATGCAGTCGACAGTGGACTACTGGACTCTCTCCAGGAAAGATAACCGAAGCAGTTTAATGCACAAATTAGTGTGATGAACAACAGAAGCAGTTTGCTATGAATTGCTATTGTGCCATTGGCTTTCACAAAGCCCTGTTTAATTGCTGTTTTAACTGACCATTGCAAACAATAATTACACATATGTTTCGATTATATTGGGAGTTTACCACAGAAAAACGATCATCTAGCATAGCCATTATACTAAGATTTTACATCACATATAATAGCACAAACTTGAGATCTATATATCCATTGCTAGTAATTGGATCTTCTTGATGACATTTTAACAATCTGACACCACAATGATGTGTTGGAGATTTTTTTTTTTCCTTCGCAAAAATAACGTTACATCGAATTGCAATAGCTTAATTTGAGATGACGAGAGCAAGGTGAATAAAGCAACAGAGTTTGAGATCTGTACTGGAAGAGACTGGGCTTGTTTGGAATGCGGGAATACTTCCCCATTTCTGCGTTTTTTTTGTGAAATTGAACTGTTTTCTGTGAAATTTCTGTACAGTTTCTGTGAAATTCCTGTGTTCCAAACGGGCCCTGAAAACTGGTATACCACGTTTACCAAGCCGGCACATGATATCCATCCTTGGGTTTACCGTTTAGGGATGGAGTGTTGTGGCCGATGTTGGGCAAAGGATGCCAGGTCAAGGGTAAAAAAATAGGCATTTAATTAATTTGCATCCATATATGAAATGGATACAGAGATGTATGTATCAGAATACATTTTTCATGACCCGAATTTGGATCTCGTATCTGAAATAAATGCTCATACCACATTATATGTATTCACTTAGAATAAACTACCTTTCTAAACCATGCTATAAGCATATTTTTATGTATATAAATAGTTTTGAAATTCTTTTATCTACTTATTGGTGTAAATGTTTTATATACTTTAATTAATTAATTTATAGTGTATATTCACTTAATTATTAAAATTCTTATTTACTGATGTGTTTAATTATGACTGGCATAGATGTACATGCAACATGCACGTGTTGTGAGATAATCAAACAGACAATAAAAAAAAATAGAATTAAAAGGAAGGAGTCCTGATTGATTAGCGTCATTCTTTTCTCATTAAAACCAAAAGAAAGAAAGTAACGGGTGGGTATGGGTACAAAATGAGGTGAGAAATAAAGAGAGAAAGTGGATGAAATATTTTGCATTTATGGGTTTTGAGCCTTTCCACCATTTTCCAACCTCTTCAAACTGCGCAGTGGGGTCAGCGTTAGGGATATACCTATACCTTTGTAGGTAAAAAAGATTTTTAGAAAACTCGCTCTTTTATAGTGTATAGAAAATACGTCATGTAAATAATTTAATCCCCTCAATTATCTCTGATCGATCCCATTCCAAGATAACATAAACCGTGCCTATTTTTGGGAGGGGAATGGGTATTGTGAGGTCGAGGGAGCGCATCATGATGTCACGCACTTCAAATTGGACTCACTTTGAGCTGTGGATAGCAACGGAAGTATACAGTCGGCCAAGTTATTGGAATGCTATGGTCTTATTCTTCTTCGGAGGATTCGTTCGAATTCTGTGTTTTTCAACTGAGGAAATCCTACGTTCCAAAGAAGGCTTTCCTAGTCTTAGCACTTCACAGCTAAGAACCTGGGTTTTTTAAGCCCAAACAGGCATGAAACTGACGTAGATCACACTTCACACATTAACTGAATACAGGATATACAGCGTAGACAAACTCACAAACGCAGGCGCATATATGCCTCTATTGGTCTTGACATCAACGCACACAACATCTGTACCAGTACATTATTCATTCTGACCCTTGTCTATAGTGTTCCTGGACAGTCTCCAAACACCTAACAACCGCAGGTACGTACGTAACGACATGCATGGTATAATGGAACAACGGCGGGCACCGTCTAATTAGCTACGCGCTTTACTTTAATTTGGAGAGGAGTACACATAAGCTAGCGACTAGCGTGCGCCGTACGTGCGCGCGGCCCCATTGCCGCGTGATCGATCGGTCGTCCGAGCTCGAGCTCACGCGGCGGTGACGGCGACCTTCATGCCGGCCTGGCAGTGGCCGGGGAAGCTGCAGATGAAGTAGTTGGCGCCTCGCTTCAGCGTGACGCGGTCGTTCCCGGTGGTGAGCGCCCTGACGCCCCTCGGCGCGCTGCACGAGTTGTACCCCGCCGCGCTCACGGGCACCACGTTGTGTGCCTTGGGGCTGTACTTGAACACTGCACGTACATTATTATTCCCATTAGATTCATTCATGGTGAAGCTCCACGAGAGAGTACAGGTAACATTTCATAATTCATATACGGGATAAAATGTAAAACAGCTACTAGCACACTGACCGAGCACGTCGCCGGCGCGGAAGCGCTTGCCCTTGGGCCAGTTGGCGGTGTTGAAGCTCCAGCCGCCGCTGTCGCCGACGGTGTACACCGCCGACTCGGCGAACTCGCCGTGGAGGAGCACGCAGAGGAGGACCAGCGCCAGCACGGCGCCGCCGCCGCTGCTGCCACGACCACGAGCACTGCCCCTTCCCTGAGCCATGACGCTCTGTCTGCCTCGACGACTCAGCACCTCGCTAGCAAAGCCAAGGCTCCTCAGGATCAGGAAGGCAAGTGCGTGTGAGTTGAGCTGTAGTGGTGCTCTGTGTCTCCGGGGGTCCTTTTATAGGGAGTGCAACTGCAACCCAATGGGAATCATCGATCGAACTTGTGGCTGTTGTACTTACTACAACATGATGGTGGAGTGGAGTGGCGGTCGACGCCGGCCGGCCGCGCGCCGTGTGAAAACAACAGCTGTTACCTGCTAGTCGGTGCGCGTGAGAAATTGTTCGTTACAGGATCACTACCGGCGGCATTCCTTCCAGGGGACTCGGTTGCCCGCTAGCTGGGTGAGCTCGCTCGTGGGTCGTGGCCGCAGAGGAATTCTTACGTCTCACGAATCACGGTGGCACCGACGACCCACCCACTGAGGCACTGAGGCAGACATGTACATGGACGGGGCTGGCGGGTGCCGGAACTTGGACTAGGACGATCGGGGACCGGGCGTTGCAAGCAAGTCAGCTGCCAGCTATCGGCGCGCGGAAGGCGACGGGTGGGCAGGGCACCACCCGCGATGGGAAACGGAGAAATAACCCGTTGCCAGGCAAGAAGCCCTCGCCACCGCCCCCCGGCGGCCTCGCGCGCGGTCTGCCGGACTCGTCTCTGGTGCTTTGGTGTGCGCAGCGCACACTTCGCTTCGGGGGGATCGACCAGCCACGGGCCGGATCAAAGTGCGTGCCAACCCCGCCAACTGGATCAAGACGTTTTACACTTAATTGACGACTGGTGAATCTGATGAGATCGAGTTGGTTACGCTGATCAGCCGGCACACATCACCCATCCTTGAGTTCGTGATCGTGAAGTTACGACTTAGGAGGTGGTTGCCCGCAATGGGTGTTTCGGATGTGGGCAACAAGACCAGATTTTTCAGGTGCCGGCTGGTCCATTTGATGATTTGGAATGGATAGCCTATGTCAGGCTCGAAGAGGGCACGGGGATTTGCATGTCTGATACCGCACATGTGACAGGACTGAGCCTGCTCTGGGATTGCCGGTTCCGGAGCTTGCGTAGAGACAGAGCTTGACAATGAGGTCGACATTGCGAGCACGGCTGCACGAGAATTGGGGCATGATCGTCGTTCTCTGAGGCTGAGAAAGATTAGGCGTGGTGCGTTACGAACTTATGATGCAGGAGAAGATCAACTGCGACAAGCACAGTCACACCGTAGCCTGGCGGATTTTTCACATCAACGTTATGCCATCACCCTCTGCCCATCACACCATTTTATAATTTAAACTCTGCTTTTTACACGTTCATACGAACAGTTTTAGGCCTTGTTCGGATTTAAAGGCAAGAGAGAGAGAGAGAGAGAGATTGAGGAGGATTACATCCTTTACAAGTTACATTACAAATCAAAATCCCTTCACCCCTCCAATCCCTCTTAAACCGAAAGTTATAAAGGTGGCTCTCACGAGCGAGACTCCAATTAATCCGCATTTGACACATTAGGTTTTAGGGAGAGAAATGCTGGTGCAATCATAGTTTTGTCTTTTAGTGTTCCCGGTTTTTCTTTTATTTGGCTACAGAGTCAAGTTTGGATAGAGTTTGCTCCCGAGCAGGAAGGACCAAAGACTTCTCATTGGTCATTTCTTCTAGCTACGCATCCGTGCAAAGCTCCATAACAATACTCCCGTTTTTCTTTTTATTTGACGTGGTTGATTTTTATTCAAAACTTTAATCCTTCATCTAATTTAAAAAAATCATGCAAATATATAAAACACAAGCTATACTCAAACTATTCCTACCGGTAAAACGAGCAATAACAAAATAAATAATAAGTAACGATGAGTCTGTCTATGTCACATTCGAATGTTTGGTGGGCTTCTGAGAATCGGTTGTTCAGGGGCACCATAACACACGATTTTCATCCAAAATCAGAATCGAGTGTTTCCGATGAGTAACACCCGAAATATGGATCACTAAAACCAGATCCTGCGGCTCTCAACCTCATACCACACAACCTAGCATATATGATCTGCATAACGACAAATAACTAAAAGAATAAACTTGGTAAAATAAGACTATATATACAACCAGAACTTGAAAAAAAAAATACTCTTATTACACGTTAGACTGATCATATTGATCAAAGCACATGAATGGCATTTTAGATTCTAGATCTCATGGTTTTGGTAAAAGAATGGAAGAACTTAAAAAACAGAAATGACAATGTAAATATATGCAGTGTTAAATTTACTATGATTACACTGTAATTACACAATAATCGTTGTGATTACACTGTAATCTGTGATTACATTGTAGTTACACTGTAATTACTATTATAATTTACTGTAACTAGCGTAGAAGTATATGCGTCATGCACGCTTTGAACCACATCTCAACTTGTATACTTGTTGGGTCTACATAGACCGCTTGAAGAGCAGATGATGTTGGAAAAGAAAAAGGAAAAAAAGGCCAGACAATCAAGGAATTAGGTAAAATAAAAAGAGAAATAAAGATTTTATAAAACGTAGGGTTGGGTGAGAATAATATTACGAAAACACATTTTTTTATTTACTGTAATTACTATGGTAAAGCACTGTTATTACTATAATGACACTGTACTTACAGTGACACAAATCGCAATTAGAAAATGACACCGAGTAAAATGCCACCGCCGCTAGCCTCTTGTTTCCTGCTTTCCTAGTTGTGATGGATGGCCTCATGAACGAGCACGAAGCAAGCAAGGAGGATATCAGGATATGCGTGTCAGTGTCTCCAACGCAGAGTGACAGAGGCTAGCAAGGCAGCGCAGTCAATGAGACAAGAATGAAGTAATCTCATCACATAACTGCGGACACAGGAAAAAAGAAATCAAACAGCAAATAAAACAACAACCAGAAGATCCAACCGTCACATTCGTGTGACAGCAGCCTTAGAAACAACTGAGTGTCATTTAGATTTTCTCGTTTTTTTTTTGAATAAGACGGAAGATTATACTGTACTAAATAAACAATGAGCACTTGCATTGCATACATATACATATAGTACATAAGAGCCATCATCATTGGCACTTTGATTTCCTATGCAGCTAGGCCTCACAAGTCACAACGGTTGACCATCGCAAACAACTGATGACAGCTAATGATCGAACACTCTACAGCCCTTTCGAGGTCAATGCTCATCTATCACTGAATTAAGCAGGCTGTCTACACTCGTGCAACCCTAAATTCCAACTCTAAATAAAATATTCCGTCCTGATTATCAATTTTCAAAATACAGTCGTCAATCTTCTGCGTTCGTGTCAACTCTATACCTCAACTCTATACCAACTAACATATTTTTCTATATTATCTTCCTTCCCCTGCCTACCCCACTGCCCATCCCAACAGGCACCAGCAGCTCGCTCCCCTTTTCTTCCTCCCCATGACCGTGCCAGGGCCTGGCCTCCTCTTCCTCCACGCCCGTCACCGCCAGCCGCCCCCACACACACCGGCCGCCGCGGGCCACCGCGCGCCGGCCACCTCCTTCCTTCCACGCCACGGCCGCCCTCCCGCTCCTCTGCGCTCGCCGCCTCTTCTGCGCCACCACGGACACCACCAGATCCACCTCGCCTCCGCCGCCTTCTCCTCGTGACAGCCGCCGCCGCCACCTCCTCCTCTTCCCCTCCGGTCGGTCCGCCTCCACCGTATCCACCATGGCCGCGCCCGCCTCCCCGCCGGTCCGGCTCCACTCTACCAGATCCGCCCGCACGGCCGGCTGCCCTTCTTCCGCGCCAGCCGCCGCGGCGACGTGCCTCCCCACGCGCCGCCTTCTTCTCTGCCACGCCATGGCCTCTCCTCTGCCGCGGCATGGCTGCCGCGCTCCGCCCGACTGCCGCTTCCTCCTCTGCTGCCGCCTCAAGCCATGGCCGCCGCGCTCCGCTTCCGACCGCGGGAAGAACGGCGGTTGGAGGAGAGAGACGAGTCGGACATCGATGGGGACGAGAGAGAGTCTATGGAGTTGAGACGCTATGCACTCCAGATTTGGAGTCGGAAAAGGCCGACTCGATCGTAGGATGGGCTTTCCAGTCCTCCACTGCAGGCCGTGGCCACCCTATATCCGACTGCATCCGGATATAGAGTTGCCCACTGCAGACAGCCTAACAAATTGTGGGCAGCGTCGGTTGGACAGGGTGCAGCTAGTAAGTATACTGGCTCTACACATACATTTGCTATTTTGCCAGGAATATAATGGAAGACGTCTAGCACTGGTACCGTCTAAATAAGGTGGCTGCAGCTGGTACGGTGGAACGTGGAAGTGCATCAAGCCATCAACCCCGTCGATCCTTCGTTAGGCTATCCACTGTGGTTGGGTTTTGAGGATTTCTCAAAACACTGTTTTGCACTGTTTGACATAAATGCTGCACTATAAACAGAAAGATAGTCGGGTGCTTGTCAGAAGCTCCCCAAAACCGGGCCTGCCTAACGCGCATCCAGTCGTTGACCCGTGTGCTGCTTCCCCGCGCCCCGGCCCACATGATTCGTCGCATTAGCATATCTTACCATTAGCTTGTCCTCACGATCTATCTATATATCTGTATCACCCACCAAGATCGCACAGAAGTGAATAAGACGAAGCAAAAGCCCAGCGCACAGTTGCGTTTGAGGCACTGACCACAAGTGTCCATGGCCAAAGCGAAGGCCATGCCCCAAGCTGTGCCTGTGCTGCTCGCGGCTCTCGTCCTCATGAGCTGCTTGGCGACCTCTTCCTCCAATTGCAGTACGTGCTAACGCTACTTCTTCCACATTTCAAATAATTATGTTGCATTGCTTTATCTGTACTGACCACTATTGCTACTTTGTTGCACTAGTTAGCATCGCCTGCATGCATCATGCTTTGACATTAGCAATCGAGCTGAGCTTTATGGGCCGTGTTAATTGATAAGGATAGCTAGAGAGTCTCACGAGTCGCGACACTACGCTGCTCCTGCTGATATGTGTCGGTGGTTGCAGTTCCAAGGAGGCTGCTGATGGTGTCAGGGCCGTACTACAGGACAGCGCCGTGCAACGACGACCTGATCGACCGGCCAACACCGCGCGGCGGCGGCAAAGCAAAACCGAACGGAACAAGGATCCCGTGGGGGCCACCATCTCCAACGGGGGGACCCGCCCGGGCGGCGGGCACCACCGCCCCCGCTCCCCCGGGGAGCAACAATTAGAGCTGATGGCATTTGTTTGACATCATGCACTACTCGTACCCTTTAATTTCGAAGAAAGGATAGGTCGCCATGGTTGCGGCTTGCTCTAACTCATTACTGCATCTTCACCATGCTTGTCGCTATTACTTTTAAATTTACTACAAAACAAACTATCTTATAGTACTGACCAAATTTATATGAAAAATTATTGATGTATATGACAATAAACTTATAAAATATATTTGGTATCAAAGATTTGAATGAATTTTGTTATATATTTGATCAAACTTAGGATAGATTGGTGTACGTGGGACAAACCTAGAAGTAGATATGTTTGGGACACAGAGAGTTGAACATGACGTTTTCATGCTTAATGGAAGGGACTACTTGTCGAGTTTGGTATTGCTTCCACTCATAATAATCTGCGCTAGATTCGGTGCAAGGGGCTGTAGTTGTGCATAAAATGGGTGGGTAGCGCTACTTCAAGTCCCATCCTTCGACTACCTCTCATCCAATTCAGAAGAGAGGCACCTTTGCTCGTCCAATGCCGCAATTCATCAGATAGGAATGGATCCCTAACGTTGTTATGGCCACCTTTGCATTGTCGCTCTCCTCACACTGCCAATTGTAAATAGTATTTGTGCTTGCAGCGACAAATAATTTTTCCATTGCTGAATGTCCATCATAGTTACCCCATTTCTCAATTCATTGTTTACATTGGCCCGGCCCACAACGGCTTCCTTCTTGCTCGGCTGCCATGGCTAGGTTGGGTTTACGTCTATAACACGGGTGCGCACCACTTTTTAATCACTAGATGGTGAAAACGACGTCAAGTTTTTAGTCCCAAAATGCCACCTTAGTTTTGGAAATGGCAGAGGACTCCCCACCTTATCGTAACCTTTTACAACCAGCATGCTATGCCATGTTCTCAAACCCGACATTCTAGTACCTTAGACCCTTCGGGGTTGGAGGATTGCTTCGCGATTCCTGTGTTTTCGTGTGTTTTTGAACTATCTTTTGTAAAATTCTAGTGTGGTTTATACTATAATCCTGTGTTTAAAAGGAAGCCTTCATGAATTATGGAAATGAAAAAAATTAGGGAATTAATCAAAGTTTTAGAAAAAAAATCATCTGTGTCGTACATGAACGGAGGGAGTACACACTTTTTCTCGAGCATTGACAGTTTTGTTCGTGAACAAAAACCTTGTGTCATCCTTTGTGAAAGCAAACCCCCTTGAGTATAGAGATGCCAATGGGGAATTCCCCGTCGGGGGTTTACTCCCCAGACCCGTCCCCGCGGGGAGAAAAAATCCCTGTCCCCGTCAACTGTGGCGTGAGAAGAAATCCCCCCATACCCACCCCCGCTCTAGGAATTTTTCCCCATCGGGTCCTCATCCCCGATTAAGCATTTAACATGCCTACCTTCGTTGCTGCCGTCCGGGCTTGAGGGCGTGGATGCGACAGGGGAAGAGGAAGCCATGGCGGTAGACCGGTAGTCAGGGTCGGACGGAAGGCGGACGTCAGATGGGGACCGCGGACGGCGAACGGCGACTGCGGAGGGCGGAGGGAGGACAACGGACGGCGACTGCGGACGGTGGAGGGAGAACGGCAGAGGGAGGACGACGGACGGTGACTACGGACGGCGGAGGCGGAGGTGGACGGCGAAGCCGCGGACGCCAAGATCTCGTGCAGGTGCGGCGGCGGCGACTGGGGTCTGGGGGGCTGGGACGATCGGGGCGTTGGGCAGAGAACGGCTGGGAGCCTAGGAAAGGGAAAGGGCGCGCCTGAAGACTGCAGCTAGGGTTTTTCATGGGCTCGTAATGGGCCAAATAGCAGTGTTACTTAGTGGGGCGGGTTCGCGGGGACAGGGATTGCAAGTCCAGACCCGACGGGGAAGGTATTTTCCCGTTTCATTCCCCGTGGGAGAGAACCAACCCCGCGGGGAATCATGGGGATCGGGTCTCCACTGATATCTCTACTCAAGTATACAGTCTACTCGAAACAACCACAACCTGACGTATCACATCAAGTGAGCCGGATACACAGCCGTATGTTTTTATTGTTCCTCAGTCCTCACACATCAACACAGACACACACACATCATCATCAGTACATTACTCGATCTGTCCCTTTCCTATGCCACCCTCCAAATACCTAATTAACAAACTAATAACGCGACAACACGTTTACGATATTATTGAACAACAACCGACACCGTTTGATTAGTTACAGTACATCCGCTCGCAGAGGAAATTAAGCCACTCCATCGAGGGCCCGTTCGGCACGGTCGTCCGAGCTCGAGCTCACGCGGCGGTGACGGCGACCTTCATGCCGGCCTGGCAGTGACCCGGGAAGCTGCAGATGAAGTAGTTGACGCCGCGCTTCAGCGTGACGCGGTCGTTGCCGCTGGTGAGCGCCCTGACGCCCCTCGGCGCGCTGCACGAGTTGTACCCCGCCGCGCTCACCGGCACCACGTTGTGCGCCTTGGGGCTGTACTTGAACACTGCATACATGCAACAACGCCATCAACTTATTAACAGGGAGAGATCGATTAATACTGTATGAGCTGAAGCTTCACGTGCAGTCCCAGTCTCCCAGCCATCCCTATGGCGCTGGAGGCAGCAAACTAACCGAGCACGTCGCCGGCGCGGAAGCGCTTGCCCCTGGGCCAGTTGGCGGTGTTGAAGCTCCAGCCGCCGCGGTCGCCGACCGTGTACACCGCCGACTCGGCGAACTCGCCGTGGAGGAGCACGCAGAGGAGGACCAGCGCCAGCACGGCGGCGCCGCTGCTGCTGCCACGAGCACTGCCCCTTCCCTGAGCCATGCCGCTCTAGCTACACTGTCTCACGCAAAAGGGAGAGGAGAGCAAAGTGAGGTAGGAGACGGCAGGAGTGATGAGAGTGAGTTTGGCTGTAGTGCTCAGTGCACCATGGAACCCCCGTTTTATAGGCAACCAGACTACCCGAGTACCCGGCCGGGCGGCACATTCCAATAATCAAGCTCGCTCGTGGACAGCGACCATGACACGGTCAGATGGCCCACTCCCTGTGTTCCCTGCCGTGTGAAAGCCACTGGATGTATATAGCCCATGCGTGACAGGCTACAGGGTTACCGGCGGTGTCTTGGGGAACTGGCGTCCCACAAGGCCACAACCGAGCTGAATTCTTGTCTCGTAAGCTGCTCATGAGTCAAATTAATGAGCCAAAGAAAATCTACCAACAAAACCAGCAAACATGTACCACTATTTTATTTATTCGATGACATTCCGTATGTTGTCGTGGAAATTCTTAGCATTGAATAGTAATATAATCCACTGAGTGACAATGATAAATAAAATATTAAAATCATAAAATAAAAATACGTATATATATATATATTGACTTTTTCTAAATGCATGCATAAAAGTGTTGTTAGATACAGAAGATCGATCAAAGACATTAATAAGAGTCCTAATAGCTAGTGAATCTTATGATGATGTGGCCTCATGAGATGCTAGGAAAATATTATAGTGCGGGCTCCAATTTAGATATAGAAGGAAAATCTTGTAGTGAGGGGCTCCAATTTAGATATAAATGATAACTTTGAACTTTGTAAGTTCATGGAACTGTTGCATGTAATTTAGCATACTTCGACTTAGTAACAGTAACGCTTAGAACTTATTAGCAACTTATTATTGCCCAACATCATTGATGTGATCCTTTATTTTTCTTTTGATTCCATGTTAATTTGTGGTGGTGGTGTTATAGGCTCCGATCGGCTGCACAGCGCTGCAGCTGTTTGTACTGTAGCACAAGGCTCTAGGCACTGTGGAAGCTTTTCAAGGCTGCTATAGATACTGTAGCACAGACAGCAATCCCTGTAGCTACAGCCAGCGGCAGCTGTAAAAATCATTGCTGATCGGAGCCATAGTGTATCATTGCTGTGAATTTATAGTTGGCGGTTTGTTTGGTTGTCTTTTGATGTCGCGAGATTGTCTCCTTCTATTTGCTTAGTGTTGCAATGCCTGGCGTAACGTTTTCCTTCTTAATACAAGCGAGTTGGCCCGCGCAAATAGCGCGGGTAGCTAGTTCTCGTTGACATTTTTATTTTTTTTTAAACTGATATTATTTTATTTCTTTTTTTGTTTTTACTTTACTGGTCTTAAAAATAAACATTTTTCTATTTTTTATTATTTCTTAAGAACATGTTCTGAGTTAATCTATTACGTTTTGTAGACATATTTTCAAATTATAATTACAAGTTTTTTATATGGTGGTTCGTGGGATCAAAATAATATTGCTATTTATAATTTTGTTTCTATGGTAGCAATAATCTAGATTTTTATAATTGTGTAACCACTAAATCATTGAGATTTGGTCCAAATTTTTATAACTTCTTATGATTTAAATATAACTTCTACAACTTTGTCCAAATTTTTAGAAGGGGTCTCCAACATCTATAATATCAAATTATCTATAATAGTGTACCATAAAATTTGTTTTGATGGTGTATTTATTGTATCATAGATATTCACATTTCAAAAAAAAAGTTTTGTAGTCTGGTGAAGGTAAATACAAATGTGATTGTTCTTTCCTTCTTTCACTATCGTGTCCATATCATTTTTATCTTCTTTCCTCACATCTTATCTTTTTTATTGTATGGTATAATACATAATATTAATTTTGTTTTTTTCATTTCTAGACACTATAAGATGAAAAACAACTATAAGATGAAAAATAAAGAAGTTGGTAAAGTTTTATATTTTTGTAAATATATTTTAATCAATTGGCAATTCATATAATAAATAATTATTCTGAGATATAACTTGAATCCACTATATTAATAAAAGCTTATCCTTATTTTTTTCACCTATATAAATAATATAATTTGAAGTCCTAAAAAGCATGCTCCGCCGTAGCTACTTCAAGCCACGGCTGCATGGTCGACTCGGTGGTCAGGCCGAACCACAATATTCTTCATGTGCTGCCATATAGTCATAGTTAATGGGTAATTCGCACCCTTCTCAATCAATATGGGTAGGGGCATCTAATCAGGATCCCAGCGCCCACGGTGGACATTGGCCACCTTCTCATCTCTGCACACAATCGTCATTGTGTCCTTCAATTCAGAAGCATTTGCCTTTCCGTTGGATGGATTAATTTTTTTCCCTTTTCTGCTCTAATCCATGCTTCTCTCTTGCGGCTTCCAACGCATGTAAAAGCTTAGTTTATTTTTTCCTCTATGTCATGGACTAATTGAGGCAAAGAAGGATCAGACCGTAGTTTGTTCAAATATCTTTTCCAACTGTGGGATAAGAGAGATGAGTTTTCGTGTGCCATATAAGAGTTGTATCTATTTCCTTTTAAAAAAGGAATCGTACCTGTTTCAAAGAGGTTAGATGAATATGGAATACCCACTGTTATAATCCAGACCCACAAAATCAACAACGCATATATTTTTTTTTCCGATTAACGTGGTAATTTCTAGGTTCTCTCGGCGAATGGGGTGGCTTCTTTTAACACACTCATAATAATATAATAGATATGTGCAGCTCTCCTGCATATTCGCAAAAAAATAGTGTGTTGTATATGATTTGTGTAGTAGTAGCCTAGTATAGGTCAATAATGTACCCACAAAATATTACTTCTACCTATTTTTAGAACTAATTATTATTGCTTTTAAATACCATTCATTATATAATTAGATGCGCATAATTTTTGTTTTTAATCTTACAAGCCTATTTTTTGGGGCCAAGCTCACGAACCTAACAAGACGCCAAGTTGGCTTGAGGACTGCTACTAGCAAACCAAGGTGAGAAAGAGGCTAGGCTTGGCCTATCTTGAGACTGGACGTGTGTGTATGCGAGTGAGTGACGTGTGGAAAATGATACATATGAGCGGGCTGAGATGAGAAATGGAGAAACACATTGCTGGGCAAGAGGCTGCCGGCGGGTGGTTTAGCTATCTTGGAAGCCGTCTATAGCCTTCTATGTTTTTTATGACGTCGATCAAGCCAGAAATAAGCTACTAGCATATTTTAAAAAAGGAACCCTTTCAAAAACACAGTGAGTATAATATTTTGTTCAAGGAGCAAAGTGAGAAACTGCTGGTTAAATTTCTCGTGGTCAAGCCAATTGCCGAAGCGGTGAAATAACAGAAGTACGTTCGCCGCAATAGAGACTCATCAATAAATTTCTTTCACGGCCGCCCAACTAATTAAGGGGCTTTCTCAAAAAAAAAACTAATTAAGGGGTTGTCCTTAAAGGCATACAGTACTCTTCTAGAAAGAAAAAACAATCCTTGGTATGAACAAATCCAGCGTGGGTCCATTACCACTACTAGCAATAGTTGAAATGTCATATTATGACAGGGGTGCCGGACGGCAGGAGTACTTGCAAAGCGAAGGCACCGAAGAAAGCAGGTCAACTCGAGCCCCGAAGTCCAACATCGCCGTGCTTGCAATCTTCCAAACCACATTGATGTCAAGCGGTTGGGTGTGCCTCCATTGCTGGCCTTGGTCGCCGACCGGTTGGTCCAACCGTGACGAAATTTTGGCTCTCACGGGAAAAAAATAAATATATAGCTAATGAAAAAAATACAGCTATAGGAAACTCGGCCATGTCTGAACTTTGGGAGCCCAATCTCCTGCTATTATGCGCAAGAACCGAACTATTCGGTGGTGAGAACAAATCGTAGTCAGCCATGGCGGCGCTGACGGCCGGCGGTGGCCGGTGGCGCAGCGCAATCTCAGCAGTGAATAATGCATACAGCGCCAGAGGAAGGATGGGGCATGTCCGGCGCATGGGCGGTCTGTTTGAATTTGTCTGGTTTCTGTTATGAAAAATTTGGCTTGGCCGGTGTGCAAGAGAGGCCTGCACTTGCACGGCGCAAACCGATAAATCCAAAATTTTCACCTGTCAAATGCGTTTTTGGTAACTGGAGACTGAAGAAGTGCACTGCCGCTGCGCATCAGCATGTCTGCTGCCTAATGAACCATCAGTTCAGGCAAACCATGGCAGGCATGACATGTCCTCGTCAAACTTGTATTTGAATGATGAGATAGGTAGTAGTGAGTACTGGCTGGCTAGCAGATGTGAGATATCGATCGATCTGCAGTCCCACTACCCAAATGTATTCCAGATGTATGGCGGCAAGGCTAGACGACACTACTATATTGCTAGAACATTTTTATTTGTGGGATTAGCCAACTAAAGCTCCAATCTGCTTTAGGTGCTCTCGTTTGATCTCATCCACAAGCTATAAATAACGTGTGAGGCTACAAAGGTGGTGTGCACCTAAACTCCTGAAGCAATAGAGTTCAAATCACGGTCCTTAGCGTCACAGAGCTTGTGACAGGTGTGGATAAACCCATGGGGCCGTTCCTAGCACCCATAGAGACACGCATAGCCATCATTTCCTAGAGCTGCATGCGCTGCTCCAAATGAAGCAGCTCAGTGCAGTTCCTCGAGCCCAACCCCAACTATTCTGCTTATTTATTAAACATCCAACAACTCGATCACAAGGTAAGCATCGTATAATTATTTGCAGCCTTAGGCCGACGCCACCAGCTAAGACAAATACTCTATCCATCCACTGTTCTACCTGCCTCTTTCTGTAAACAGTGTCATTACAGTATCGTTTTGTATTATAACTTACCTTTTCCCTCACCTTGTGAACTTGTATCGATGCGACATGGGGCTCGCATCTTCACTTCACCTACACCCGCGCAGATCCAGCGACGCGACGTGTAGACGCTTCCTGAGTTCCTGACGTGCTGCCGGCCGGTGTTGCGCCGCGCCCTGCTGATGTGCCGCGCGCACTAGCCAGGGGGGAACGAGCTCGCCACGTCCATGCACCTACTGGACACGTCGAGGTCGCGCGCGATCGAACGCCGATACAAAAACTCACCGAACGAGCCCACGCCATCTCCCGGCCGAGCGCAGCAAGTACGACATGCTGCTGCTGTGTCCACACGCACTTTGACCCGGCTTGTGCCCCCCGGCCGGCCGGCCCGCGCAGGCGCAGCGCACTATGGGAGAGGAAGAGGACGGAGTCCGAGTGGCCGTCGTCGTCGTCGCCGTCAGCTTTGCCCAGACGAAACGGGCCGCCGGGACCCGGGAGGAAAGGAGGAGATGATCGGTCGAGGACACGCGCGCGCACTGCCGCGGCGCAATCATGCCTGCGGAAGCGTTTCAATCTGCGCACCATTGTTAATTTCGTGCGTGCAGAAGGCAGCAGCTGTGCGGCGCAAGCGCAATGGCGACGCCGCGCGGCAGGACGACATCTGTGGCGTGCCCGGCGGGTCGCGGTGGTGGCCGCCGTGACATCGTGGTCGCGTCGATGGGACCTTTTTGAGTTTTGAGGGAGTTTCTGTTGGTGTTGGTGGGGTTGGTCTGGTGGAGTGGAGAGCGTGCGCTGCCCGTTCGTCATCATCGCGTGCGATGGATGATACGACGCCCGATGCGAATCTGTGCAGTGGGTCGAACAGAACACGCGGCCAGAAGGTTCAAGAACATCCTCACCGGAACGAAAAGTAGGTTCAGGTTCAGCGAAAGTGGGAAACATCGCACACTACCGAGCAAGAAGGATGTTGCTAACAGCATGTTAGTATTTGCTCGTTCCCCTCGGCCAACATTTTTGTGGGGGGCGTTAGCGTGGAAGGGCTCGCGAGTCGCGACGGCTATACGTTTCAGCCCAAAACGCGGCAAGCACTGTGGACCGGCATGCGAGCCCAGGAGTCATTCAGCCCATCTTACTTGAACGGCAACGAACAGACCGATGAATCCCTTCCTTGCGGGCCGCTATGTGCGAAGGACCGAGGGTCTTTAGAGCAGGCATGAATTCAGGCCCATGGAGTGATTGTTACAGGTGCTATGTACAATGTCACGATGCCATGGCAAATATATATGACAATAAAGACGCATCCGAGGAGAAAACATATGGAGTACATGCTGCTAGAAAATTCTTTCCTATTTGAAGTTTATTGTCGCCATGTACTTACTACAAAATGTACAAAATGACTGTTGGTTCTGGAATATATACTTTCCCCTCTTGAGGTTGAAGAGTAATCAACTTTTCTGATTTGATCTTCTTTTATTCCTTCTTGCCTGCCTGTCTTTGGCGGTGGCCAGTTTCATATTCATTCGCATGGCTACCTATGTTATTTACGGTAGCTCAGGTGGATCTATAACCGAAAGCACACGGATTAGTGCTGCCAAATTCAACGACAACCAAAATTAGCTGGAAGCAACAACGCTGCTCGACTCAAAAGACGCCCCAAGCCGCACCGTGCTCTGACCGCGCGTTATCACTGGTTTGCCGCCGCCGCCGCCCCGCGCGCAGGTTGCCCGCGAGTGAGGCTGCTTGCCGTGGCAAGCAGCGGTGTTGATCGATCGCCAATTCAACACGGGTGGCGCAATGCCCCTTCCGTGCACCAGGCTGCGCGCGGCATATACCAGTACTAGTACACGGCCACACGCATGCAGCTGACGCGTCGCGTCGTTGTGTGGCGGCGTTGAGCCATGAGTCGCAAGAGCCTCTCTGCGAGTCTTGTCTTGCGCTGACTTCGAACCGCAACGAACGGGCAACTCTAGACAAACAGCGGGGAAAACGGGCACACGACTCGTGACTTTTGTACGGTTTTTTCTGCCGCTACGGGCTCAGGATTTCCGGGGGACAAAATGGCCGAATCGGCGCCGGCCCATGGGGTCACGTGTGCGCGGCGCCGGAGCTGGTTGGGCGGCCACGAAGGAGTGCTGCCCCTTCTCGCGCTGCCAGGGCGCTGACCTGTATATACAGCTCGGATGCCGTGCAGATCGTTCGACGCGTCGAACGCCGGTTTCCATTTCCAAGGTAAAAGTCATGACGCCGGAGATGAATGAGCCTTCCTGGGATGCTGCCTGGAGGCGCACGGCGGATCCGTATCGTTATCGTCCCACGCATCAAATCAATCGCTGGGCAGAATTAACTCCTAGCCCATTTCGTTTTTCTTCAGCTGATGTCACGCAGCTGAAACGCGGTACGTTCCCGTTTTGTTTTACGTAAGTAGTACTACACTATTATAATTGAGGCAATTCTTAAGCTTGCCTGTTCCACTGTTCCTCCGATCTTAATTCATGTAGTAGACAACACAGTACGTGAACCAAGCATAAGGTGCACAGCGTCGTCTTAAAGTAGGATTACACTAGGCAATCTCTTTCCGATACATCGTGCAAGAAAAAAAGTACGAGCGATAGCACAGATGTTCCGGCTCCAGGATTAGATGTTTACTCGGTGGAGATCTGGGGCGGAAAGCTGCAGGCAACAACATGAGTTATGTCAGGACGTCAGGTTGGTAGACGTACGAGCAAGGGAAAAAACGGTTGGCAGATGAAATATACATCCACCGTTCGCGAGTCCCTCCGTGCCGTGTGCCCGTGTGTATCATAAGAGATAACGTTAGTCGTCGATGATGAGCATCGTAGAAAAGCGATCATGTGTTTCAGTTCTAGAATCTCGCGTTTCCGCTTCAAACATCTGGAAATGACAAAAACAACGCTGGGAAAAGGGGGTAAATCCGTGTTTGCCGTGTCAAATAACCGGGCCTCCGGTCACGATCGCGACGAGCTGTTCATCGTCACTCTATCACGCACGGCAGGATCGATGGGGACATCACGAGCCACGGATCATGCCGATGTAGACCAGGTCGCCAAGCCGTACGAAATTTAGGCTATACGTACTAGTACAGACGAACAGTTCCTCCCTTGCTGCACACAAGCAGCCAATCAGGTGATCTCAGGACACGCTTTCCCAACCACATCCACAGTCGCTCCCAGAGTCACGCGAGTCGTGCGCGCGCGCGACAGATATTTGCCATGGCTATATTTCCTCCCGGCTCACGGCGGTGCATGCCACAAGTTTTCAACCGCCGCCGCCGCAGGCTGCGCCATCGTTTTCGACCGCCTCCGCCAAGTCTCCCAGACACGTCAGTTATTTTCCGCTCGAAACTACCAAACTCCTTTTTCTTTGAACATTTGAAACTACCAAGCTTGCCGAGTCAAAACGCACCGGAGACGAAGACGAACCAACGCCCACTCGGCCACTCGCCGAGAAGACGTGTACTGGCGGTTGCCATTCGGCCACTTCCCTGTCCCAGTGTCCCCTCCCCGGGCCGGTCGGACGGGCAAAACCCGCGTGCCGCGACGGACCGGACCGGACCGGACCGCGCGCTGAACCCAGTCACGCGGCCTCGGCCTCGGGGCACGACAGCTCATCGGCGGCTGGGCTGGGCTGGGCTGGGCTCGGCCCACCACGCGTCCGCCTCGACGTTTAAAGCCCATCGCCCTCGCTCGCCTTCGCCACAAAGCAAACCCGGCCGCCTCCACAACCACAAGGAAGCGTATCGTTCGCACTTCGAAGTCTCGCAGTATAGTATCACCATCACGGCATCACCACCGATCCTTCGCATTAATTGCTCGCATCAGCCATCTCACCTCCTCACGCTTTCCATTTCACACCGCGATCGAGGGGAACGCGCACGCCACGGGACTCGGGAGTATAAAACACCAGGCCGAAACCGCGCGGTCTTCACAGACACACCGGCCAGGTCCAGTCCAGGCCTCCAGGGAGAGCGGTTGCAATTGCAAGCTAGCTAGCTCCTCGGTGATGGGGAGGAGGCTGGACGTGCTGCTGGGGCGGACGACGAAGCAGACGGCGCGGCTCAAGGCGCTGCTGGGGCTGGCGGCGAGGCGGCTGGGCGTGGTGCGGGGGCACCGCGAGGTGCGGTGCGCGCAGGCGCGCGGGGACGTCGAGCAGCTGCTCCGCCTGGGCCACCAGGACCGCGCGCTGGCCCGCGCCGAGCACGTCGTCAGGGAGCGCAACGCCGTCGACGTGCTCGTCGACCTCGACGCCTACTGCGGCCTCATCGTCGAGCGGGCCGCGCTCCTCGACACGCACAGGGAGTGCCCCGAGGAGCTGAGGGAGGCGGCGGCGGGGCTCGTGTACGCCGCAGCGAGGTGCGGGGACCTGCCGGAGCTGCAGGAGGTACGGGGCATCCTCGCCGCCAAGTTCGGCAGGGAGTTCGTCGCCGCCGCGTCCGAGCTCCGCAGCGGCTGCGGGGTCAATCCCAAGGTGAGGACTGATCTAGGAGACCGTCGACCCGCCGCGCACTGTACTCTGGCCGACTTCTGAACCTTGTTCGAACTGTCTCTGACTAATCATGTGGTTTCTGAACAGATCGTGCAGAAGCTGTCGACCAAGCTGCCGAGCCTGGAGAGCCGGCAGATGGTGCTCCAGGAGATCGCCGCCGAGAAAGGGATCGCCGTGAGCATCTACCAGCCTCCCTTGGACGACTCGGGGCGTTCCAGCTCCAATCACAACCACAGGAAGACGAAGCACGATGAGAGTACCAGCAGGATGCCACCACCACCACTTGATGACTTGGACGAAGTCGTCTCCGGAGACTCCGCCCAGAGGTACAAGGACGTGGAAGCGGCAGCGCAAGCCGCGTTCAAGTCGGCCGCCTCAGCCGCAGCCGCCGCGAAGGCAGCCATGGAGCTCTCGCGCGGGGAGCCCAGGGGGCCCGGAGACAGGAGGAAGGCAGGGACGATGCGGATGGACCGTGAGAGCAAGGATGAAGATGAAATGCTTGATGGAAAGAAATTTGAGAAGATCGGAGATGCCCAGAATTACAGCTCAGAGATTGAGGTCTTGCAAGGGGATAACGATATGAAACACCACGAACAACGGGATCCTGCCAGGGGCAAGCCGGCGTCGGTCAGAACAAAGAGGGGATTTTAGGCAACAGCCAACAGAGGGGACGGTTTCTCATGTCTATATTGGAAGTTGAGTTTTCGATACGATATATAATATGTGCCCATAATTAGATCCTATGGTATATGCTCATGCCATATAGTATATGTGAATTAAATGATTGAAAAGGAAAAAAAAACATTTGATTCGTTATCAAATTGTTTGTAGACTCTGGAATAATGCCCGTGCTAACTTTTTTTTTTGAGGAATGTATGCAGATCAAATAACTAAAACTGCTATGTATGTTTTTTATAATCTAAGGAGGTGTTTCGATTGGAGAATAAGATGATTTTGTTTGTTGGTTTATGAAATGGATTGAGTTGATCCATCGACACATCATTCCTCACGAGCGAACCCGGAGGCAAGTGGGATGATCCGAGAGCCTAGAGACGCGTGAGAAACGATATCGGCCCTTGTTTTGATTGTACTAGCAGTCTTTCTAGGTGCACCGAATGGCGCCTAGCAAACACGGGACATGGGAAAATTTTTCAATGGAGTTTATTGGTCAGGGACACATTGTTGTTGGACAAAGCAAAAAATGCAGCTGGTATACATTGGAGAGGGAGAATTTGCTATTACTCAACTGGTTCAAAGCTATATTAAACCGCATTGCTGGCAAGGTAAACTAACCTGCTAAGGTCTGAAGCTACCCGCTAGAATACTCGTAAGCCCATAAATATTAACAGATGACGGCATTGTGTATCTGGAACAGCTCAGCTATAGAACAGTATGAATCAGCAGAACAAGGAATTGTATATATATATATATAGCTAGTAATATGGCTCAATGGCTGCAGACAACTTCAACTTGGGATACTCTCATACTGCAATCAGCGCGAGATCTTTCGCCTTTTGTTGAGACTTGCCAACATGTCACTGTAAGACTGCAGGTTCACACCAACATCTTCGTCGTACTCAAGACCAAGTTCTTCCTGCATCATGTGGATGTCAGCATTTTTAAATGTAAATGACAAGAAACTGTGACAATAAAATAGCTAGTAGCAGCTTGATCAAGGCATATACTAGGTCTTAAGTGCAGTTAACAGGTATCTGAATAGGGGGGAATGCAGCAGACACCTTAAATTCCTTCAGATCTTTTGGACTATTCTCGGTAATGCTATCCCAAAGCTCCTTGAACATCCTCTTCCGTTTTTTCCATTGGTTAACTTTCTCGGCAAAGGAATCCTCAATGATCTTCTTGTCCTCAGGTTTCACCAAGATAACACCACTCCTCAATTTACCTAGTTTCTCTTCCATTTCCTGGACCTGAAAATTTTGGGTCTTATACTTTTAACTGGTCCAAAGGAACAAGACAAATAGTAATGTGCCGAAGGAACAATTTTTATACCCACGTACTTCACTTTGTAATTTTGTCTCCTTTGACTTTATCTCCACGAGCGTCAAGTTTGACTGCAGACCTCGAACCTCTGTAGAAAATATAAATTTAGATGTCCTTAAAAATTGATCATTGTATACTCCATTTGGTAGACCACTAAAATGGCCATTGTACCAATTTGAAGTTCAGAACTTACCAGATTCAACCTCATTAATTGCTTTCTTTTGATCCGCAAGTTCTTCCTGTAACTTGGCATTTGCTTTCTTCATCTCCTCAAGTTCTTCCCCATTTGGAATGTCAAATTGATCTTGCCGAGCAATGTAAATTTTCTGCTTGCCATACTCCTTGAAGGAAATCTGTCCACTGTCAGCCAATGCATCCAATGCCTTTTGTACAGCAGTCTTCTTAAGATTAAACTTCTGTAGTGCATCGGCTACATTCTGTGAATTCAATGGCCTGTTTTGCTGTAGAATGTAGATTGTGGGAAAATCAACTCAACCGTGTCAAGAGTTTATAAAAGAGTAACATGTGGTGTTATTATGTTGAAGATATGATATCAACAATAGAAGTGAGAAGTTGAAATACTCGAAGCTGAACAAATAGTGTGGTAGTTATTTTTGATCTAGCAAAAATTGAACTTTATACAGGCTCCTCTCTGAATAACCTCGTTTCATAATGACAACCATGGATATAGTATTTAGGTGCATCATATGCCAAGTTAATTTTAACCATATATTGAGGTAAGGGCAGTATCTGAAGGGAAAATACAGTATACTTCCTCCCCATCTTTTTTTAATTCAAGAGGCTACACTTAATTAACTTGGAAAGGATCAACGTAATAAAGCAGAATTATGCGAGTACTACATTATAACTCAAGCATTAGAGACATACAAAACTCTAAAAGGAGCAGAACAGCATGTAGCACTATTTTGTGACAGGAAACAAAAACAGTCTACAGTGAAGAGCAAAAACAAAACTGATTTACACAAGCCGTGTACTTGTGCTATCATTTGTATGCTACTTTACAGAAACAAACCCAAGGGGAAAGTTTTCTAGATAATCACAAAAAGATGCTGCTAAGCTCAGAGGGGACAGTTGAAATATAACCTGTTGGATTACCTTACACACAGGGCAAACTCCACGGTGCAAGTTTCACCCAGGAGTTAGCATTCAAACAGAAATAGTCTAAACTTTCAGTCTATTCTAGGGATTATATTAGAAGTTAGAATTCATATATATGCTCGCCAGTGGCCAGAGGAATGAATTGCACACTGCCAAGTTATCTAGCTACATTTGAGCAGGTGGCTGCAGGTAGCTGCTTAATTGGATGGCAGCTGCAATTACAATGATTCAGAATAACGGTCAGAAAGAAAGTAGCAACTAAAATACATTGACTAATCAGGATGGTCCCAGGGGTTTTAATATGATCCTAATTAATTCCACCTGACTCAAAACAAAGAAAGTATGGATAATATCCAGTATTCATCAAACAGCATGCTGCCAATCGATACCCAGTAGTCTAGTACAATACTATAGTTAACTTTGCCGCATCCATACAAATACAATCCTCGAGATCTCAGAAGAAAATCATATACAGAACAACATCACATAAGTGCCATAAGGAGGGCGAATCGAATCCTAATCGTGCGAGCATAAGCAAAAACCAGGGATTTAGGGTTTAGGGGTAGGGTTTAAGGGCAGAGACCGCACCTCATTGACGAAACCCAGGACGATTCCTGCAAAACGAAAGAAGAAACGGCACCGTGAAATCATCAGAAACATTGATCAGTCAGAGCTAAGGATGGTCGAAATCGGGAAGGCTTTGAGCAAAAAACGGGGTGGACCATTTCGGTTGGGAGGGGACTGGGAGGAAGGGGTGAATACCTTCAACGCTATCCGATTTAGGCGGCATTGCCTCCTCGCACGCCCGCCTCGCTGGCGCGTCTTTGCTTGCTGTTGCTCGGCGATTTGAACGAGACGAAGTGGGGAAAGGCGGAGGAGAACGCCGGCGGGGAGATCCGGAGATGGATTGTTCGGGAAGCGAGAGTGCGCGGTTGGCCTCTGTGCTTTGTGGGTCACTGACAACGCGGGGCCGCCTTGGTTGGTGACGCGGGAGGTTTCCCGCCCAAAACACCGGCGCGCGTGATATGGGTGGCGCGCACGCGGGCTAGCTGCAAAGCAGCAACCGAAGCCCATGGAAGTCCTTGCTGTTGGACAATTTGAACCCAGGGAGAGCCCAGTTCCTTGCCTTTCTTTTTTATTACAAAGAGTACATTGCCTATTTGAGGTGAGATTGCGATGATACCAAACCAGCATCCAGCATGGAAGTTCTTTCCACCGATCAAAAAAAAAAAAAAAAAAAGCATCCAGCAAGCTTATAAGAGAGCATGTGATGGTTTTGGACTTTGAGTAGACACTAGGCAGCGCACCAGTGCCACCAGATCACCAGGGCAGCAGGGCACCATATTTGACACTAATAACTCAAAATAGAGGCAACATGATATTCATGCCAAAAGACCTTGGGTCATTAAAAAATAATACGAATAACTCAAAATAGAGGCAACATTATATTCATGTCAAAGATCTTGGATGATTAAAGATATTCGTGTCAAACTAATTGATTGATGTTAATGGATTGCACACATATTAGCTAATTTATTAGCCAAACCTATTTAGATCTAAACCAATAATTTTAGCAACTACTACAATTAAACTTTGCAACCAGGCAAAGCTGAAAAGAAATTCATGTGTGTCCACTAAAATCCTTAAGACAAAAAATGAGAAAAATACACGAGGGGACGTCCTCAGAATAGTAGTCCCATGCCACAACACATAATATGTCCCAATGACTAGCTTGTACGTTACGAAATATACTAGAAATGATAAGGTGCGCCATTTACTCGAAACCAAGGTCTAAATGCATATCGGATTGCATTGAACAATGTAATTGTGGTGTGTTAATGTGGATAGATTCTACTAATATTTAAACCAAGGTCCAAAATCATATTAGGGCACGTAGGAAGTGACAGAATACACTACTAGTCTCTCCCTACTCCTCAGGCCGTGCAACTAATTGAAGCGCGCCTACCAACTAGTCCATGACATCGTCGTAGGAAAAGAACATCGGCCGAACTTCATGAACCAATTCGTCGAGGCCTCCTGTTCTCCCTTCGATAGCGGCTGCTGCGGCGGCGAGGCCAAGATGTCCTGGTTCTCCGGGAGCAGGTACTCCATGCTGTTCGTCGAGGCCTCCTGTTCTCCTTCCGGCAGTGGCTGCTGCGGAGGCGAGGAATGGTGGAGGTGAACTTACGGTGGCTCATGTACTCCATCTGAAAAAAAAAAATTAGTGTAGTTTTTCGAGCATAGGGGGGCCTAGGCCCCTACCCGCCCCTCTCTGTCTCTGCACCTGCCCCTCCCTCCCCCTTCGGCTGTGGACACAAGAAATTTCTTTTTGCACGGAACATGATGTCACGATACCATGGCAAATATGATCATAAAGACATCCTAGGAGAAATGGTCATTGGTTCTACAATCTTTGATAGTTATAGACTTGTCCATTTCTCTCTTCCTCCCTTGCGAATTATATATTTTCCATCGGAGTCATCAATTTTTCCGGTTTGATCCTCTTTTATTCCTTCGTGCTTGTCACTGCGGCAGTGGCTTGTTTCATATTGATTCGAAGGGCTAGCTCAAGTGGATCTATAACCGAAAGCACACGGGGTGCTGCCAATTCAACAACGGCCAAAATTAGCTGGAAGTAACAAGCAGTGGCTCATGCCCGTGTCCTTCCCAGACGGCTTCCCTAGCCGCGGGCGGTGTCGAGGTCCACGCCTCGTCGCTATGCGTGCGCAACAACAAGCTTTGGGCTGACGGCGGGTCGCCATCGTCTTCGAACGCTTCGCTAGCGGCGACTCGGCTGCTTTTGGCACGCCTGACATGAGTCTCCTCTCGTACGGCGGTGCCATGGTCTCGCTCCGGGCACTTGGCGCGCCGGTGCGCGTCGAGTCCAAGAACCTGGCGGCGGCCGCATGGTGGTCCCGGCGGGCAGGCATGGCAAAGGAGGAACAACAAGTTTCACATCCAACCACACAACACAGGGGACAATGGTATTTCACCTCCATGGTAGTTGCCGTTAAGCAAAAATCTGACGGCAATGCCTCACGAGGCAAGACAAAAATGAAGCCGTGGCAGTGAAGGCGAAATAAAAAATTTCGTGGCAGATAAGGGAGATCCATCCTTTTTAGTGGCTCATAGAAAAAATACTCTTTTTCTTTTGCCAACTTGAGGTGGACTTTGTGAGTTGTGATCATACGAGGGACATGCTTGGTTTGGTGCCAAATCTTTGATATGTTAAAATTTTGACAATTTTGACTGTATTCTAATCTAGGTAAAAATTTAGTCAAACAATATTTTTTTGTTCCAATGGGTTGTTTGGGCCCTAAATAACACATTCGAATAAGAAATTTGTTCTTTGTTCAAATTTTAGTCTAAATTCAAACACAATCAAAATTGCCAAAATTAAGGCATGACAAAGATTTAGCACCAAACCAAACATGCCCGAGAGCATGTTTTGGTTTTAGACAGGTAGACACTAGGCACTTAGGCAGTGCACCAAATCACCGGGGAACCATATTTGACACAAATACCTCAAAATAGAGACAGCATAATATTCATGTCAAAAGACCTTGGGTCATTTAAAAAATAATATGAATAACTCGAAATAGAGGCAACATGGTATTCATGTCAAAGATCTTGGATCATTAAAAAAATTAGCATTAGCTAGATCAAACAAATTTACGGATGCTAATAGATTTCCGTACCTATTTATATCTAAACCAGCTATTTTTTAGCAACTAACAATTGGTTCCATGTACCCAAATAGGCCCAAAGTCGTAGACAAACTTTGCATCCAGGCAGATGGAAGATAAACATAACCATTAAAATCCTTAAGGGCTTGTTCGTTGTCATGACTTTGGAGGAAATTGAGTGGGATTAAATTTTTAACTATTTAAATTTAACTAGCAAATGATTAAATCCTCTTTAATCCCTTTCAATACCAGAACAATCGAACAAGCCCTAAGACAGATATGTGAAAATACAGTGAGAAATTTAGGGTTCTCAAACTAGCGGTGTTACGGTACAGCACAGAATATGCCCAAATGACTAGCTAGCATGCATACGAGAAAAGATAATGCGCGGCATTTACTACCCAAAAAAGGTCTAAATGCATGCTGGATTATCAATGTGGTTAGATTCAAGTCTCCCACTCTGTTCACCTTGCATGAGAGGCACGGACGTGTCCATAGGGCATGCGTGGAAGTGCGGTAATTTATACTACCTCCGTTCACAGATATAATAATGTGGTTGATTTTTTTCAAAAATTCGATCATTCGTTTTATTCAAAAAAGTGTTCAAATATGTAAAAGCAAAACTCATACTCAAGCTATCATGAATGACAAAACAAGCCACAACAAAATAAATGTTAACTTATGATTTTTTTAATAAAACTAATGATCAAAGTTTTTTATTAAAAAAATCAATCGTGCCATACATTTGTGAACGGAGGGTGTAGTTTTTATATAATAATAAGGTATTTGAAAAATATTATGGTATTTAGGTGACAAACGGTTTGATAATTTATTAAAAAACTCTATTTTTATGGTTCTATCAATGCTGCGTATTTTTAAAGTATAGAAAGACAAGTTTCTTAGCTTATAGTAGCACATAAAACTGCGGTGAGTCCAAATAGCGCTTACAATATTTCATTCGGAATATTTGCCACAGTTGATTTTTTTTAAAAAAAATGGTCCTGCGTTTCTTGGCCCGCCGGCTAGCCCGCCGGCCGCCACCGTGGTACAACCCGAACGTTCTGGCCAGATCGAAGCACCTGACCGCCCCGCGACCACCCTGCTACGTGGCGACGCACGATTGGGCACCTCACGTGGACCGTCTTCTACGTTGCTTCGTGAGGCGGAGGCCCGGCACGGGCCAGAACTCTCTGGCGACTACCACGATCATCGGCGACCAGAACCTAAATATTCCTGAGCTTGCCGTTTGCAGGATCACGCATCTCCCCATCCATCAAACACGCAACTCGGCAGATCACAAACGAAACAAGTGAGCATCCGTTAGCAGAGGATCGATCCTCAGGCCGTGAAGACGATGACGACGAAGCACTCTGTTCTACCTCTCGTCCTGCTCTCTCTTCTTTGTTCAGGGTACTTGTGCGGCTTGGCCGATGGCGCGGAGGCACGTAGTAGGGGGAAGAAGGCGAAGGCGGCGTCGGGGCCGGTGATCGGCATCGACCTGGGCACCACGTACTCGTGCGTCGGGGTGTACCGGAACGGGCACGTGGACATCATCGCCAACGACCAGGGCAACCGGATCACGCCGTCGTGGGTGGCATTCACCGACGACGAGCGCCTCGTCGGCGAGGCCGCCAAGAACCAGGCGCCGCTCAACCCGCAGCGCACCGTCTTCGACATCAAGCGCCTCATCGGCCGGAAGTTCGACGACGAGGAGGTGCAGCGGGACATCAGGTACCTGCCGTACAAGGTGGTGAACAAGGGCGGCAAGCCGTACGTGGAGGTGCCGATGAAAGGCGGCGAGAGGAAAGCGTTCAGCCCCGAGGAGATCAGCGCCATGATCCTGTCCAAGATGCGGGAGACGGCCGAGTCGTACCTGGGGCAGCGCGTCACGGACGCCGTCGTCACCGTGCCGGCCTACTTCAACGACGCGCAGCGGCAGGCGACCAAGGACGCCGGCACCATCGCGGGGCTGAACGTGCCGCGGATCATCAACGAGCCCACGGCGGCGGCGATCGCGTACGGGCTGGACAAGAAGGGCGCGGAGATGAAGAACGTGCTCGTGTACGACCTCGGCGGCGGCACCTTCGACGTCAGCGTGCTCAGCCTGGACCACGGCGTCTTCGAGGTGCTCGCCACCAGCGGCGACACGCACCTCGGCGGAGAGGACTTCGACCAGCGCGTCATGGACCACTTCATCCGCCTCGTCAAGCGCAAGCACGGGAGGGACATCGGCAAGGACGGCCGCGCGCTGGGCAAGCTGCGCCGCGAGTGCGAGCGCGCCAAGCGCGCGCTCAGCAGCCAGCACCAGGTGCGCGTCGAGATCGAGTCCCTCTTCGACGGCGTCGACTTCTCGGAGCAGCTCACGAGGGCCAAGTTCGAGGAGCTCAACATGGACCTGTTCAAGAAGACCCTGGGACCCGTCAAGAAGGCAATCGCCGACGCCAAGCTCAAGAAGTCCGACATCGACGAGATCGTGCTCGTCGGCGGCAGCACCAGGATCCCCAAGGTGCAGGAGCTCCTCACGGAGATGTTCGACGGCAAGGAGCCTAACAAGGGGATCAACCCCGACGAGGCTGTTGCCTACGGCGCCGCCGTCCAGGGCAGCATCATCAGCGGCGAGGGCGGCGCCGAGACCAAAGGTAACGCCGATCACTCCGGCTAAAAAATGCTTCCTTCCACTTGCTTGCCAGTTACCATTACCAGTGACGATGATAAATGTAGTACTAAAATGTTCCGACGCTGACGTGTGCAACGGCTCTCGTTGTTGTCAGACATCTTGCTGCTCGACGTGACGCCACTGACGCTGGGCATCGAGACGGCCGGCGGCGTGATGACGAAGCTGATCCCGCGGAACACGCGGATCCCGGTGAAGAAGTCGCAGGTGTTCACGACCTACGAGGACCACCAGACGACGGTGTCGATCAGGGTGTTCGAGGGCGAGCGGAGCCTGACCAAGGACTGCCGCGAGCTTGGCCGGTTCGACCTGACGGGCATCCCGCCGGCGCCCCGCGGCGTGCCTCAGATCGAGGTGACCTTCGAGGTGGACGAGAACGGCATCCTCCACGTGACCGCGGCGGACAAAGCCGGCGGGCGGTCCAAGTCGATCACGATCACCAACGACAAGGGCCGGCTCAGCCAGGAGGAGATCGACCGGATGGTGCGCGAGGCCGAGGAGTTCGCGGAGGAGGACCGCCGCGTCCGGGAGCGCGTCGACGCGCGGAACCGCCTCGAGAACTACGTGTACCGCGTGCGCGCCACGGTGCGGGACGGCGGCGGCGGCATGGCGGGCAAGATCGGCGAGGAGGACAGGGAGAGGATGGAGGCGGCGCTGGCCGAGGCGCTGGAGTGGCTGGAGGAGCAGGAAGGCGCCGCTGGACGGACGGCGGAGAAAGAGGACTACGAGGAGAAACTTAAGGAGGTGGAGGATGTGTGTGGCCCCATCATCAGGCAGGTGTACGAGAAGAGCGGAGGCGGCTCGTCGGCCGGCGCCGCCGACGAGGATGACGTGAACGAGCTGTAGAGAGTTGGTGGCGAGCTGCAGTCCGTTCGGGTGACAAGCTGTAGAGTTTTCTGGGTGTTTGTGTGGAGGGAATCATCATGATGCAATTCATGTAAACAACTTTATGTTCCTGTAAAGTGAAGGCCTTGCTAATGGTAATACTAGTATCAATTTTTTATTCAGAAATCGCATTGATCAAATGGTTGTAGTACACTGGAATCTGGAAGTCTAGAATGACAATACACCGGCAACGACCTTGGATCTATAATATTTGATCCGTGTAAGATGATACACAGTATGAGATGATTGGATGGGTCGACATCTAAAACTGGAACACACACACAAGAGCGTCACTGACGAAAAATGAAAACGGCATTATATTGTTTGACGGGTCACTCAGGCTACTGCAGCTCAGCCGTGCTCCCCTTGGCACGCCACGGACCCCGCGGCCTCCGAGCCGAACACGAAGCGCGCCCACTCGTCCGCCTGCGCGTCCACGTGCGCCTCGGCCCCGCGCAGGTCTCCGTCCGCCCGCGCCAACGCGAACACCGCGGCGACGAGAACGACGACGAGCAGAGGCGCCAGCAGGGAGACGAGCCGTGCCGCGTCCTCCGCCACCGTCACCGCGTACGCAGCCATTGCTCCTTGGCACAACTGGGGGCTACGGCGTACGCGTCTTTCAGCTGCTGTAAGGGAATGGCTAACGGCAGCAAGGATATATAGACAAGACCCTGACTTTCTCGTGCGCAGCCCAGCCATGGATCGTGTGAGCGAGCTCTGCAAAGAGGCCTTTTCGTCTCGGATCATGAAAAGCCATGCCATGACTCGAGAGCAGCAGCAGCATGCAATGCTGCTTATACTTTTGTGTGTCCACTTTTGCGATGGTTCCTCACCTGTGTGCCTGGGAATTCCGTTCCGGCCATGGCGCTTTTGTGTGTTCCGGTGCTCGTCCCGTGGCCGTGGTATTGGTCGGTTGGGACTCCAGCGGCTGAGCTAACTCAGCCAAAGCCATTAGCCCTGTACGGTTTGCTGTGCAGCAGAGCGCCTCCACTTGGTTGGGGTTATTTGACTGATCAGTGATCACCAGGAGTTGAGATGTGCGAAGATGATGTGCAATAAAGCCAAGATTAACATGCCAAAAAAAACTGAACCTGTAACCGTAGATGGGTGAGCAAATGCAGTCTGAAAAGTAAAAGATGCCCCGAACTGAATCTGCAAAGACGTTAAAATCACGGAATTCGCAGCAGTACTGCAAAACTTTCGTAGAGATATTATGGAGTATTTTGTGAAATCCATTTGCGTTATACAATTTCCTTGGACTATATGCATGAGAGCCATCCTAGGGGTACGATGACTGCAAAATACAGGAAGACAGAAATGCTGCACTCTTTATTTTTACCCTACTCTAGGGTATAGAGTACACATGCATTTGAGTTCCATCAACACTAGTCCACTGGCCATCTATACTTTCTTCCAAGGGAAAATTCAGCGCACAACAATTACCAGCTGGCCGTTTTCTTAGCATTACGATGTCAACCAACTTTCACATGTCTTACCGCCTATTGCAAAAGCAAAGCCCTATAGGCTATAGCTCAAATAGAGAGCCACTATTTTTCTCCATGTCTCCTTGGTAGTCCTACTCAAGAGCTGGTGCTACCTCAGTTGGATTACCTTCAAACACGTCGGCACTTGATGATTCTGATTCCTCAGGGAACTCCTGTGTTTGTGATTCCTTGTATGCAGGAGTGTCCCTGAAATCTGTTGCGCCATCATTGTAGGTAGCCACAGCGACACCACAAGCAATGAGCTGCACAAGCAAGCAACATTGATTGGCAAGTGAGAACCCTAAAGGCAAAAAACTATATAACTTTGGAATGGACAAAAAACATAGATAGTCAAGGAATTAGTGCTGTAAATATTCCATTTTTTGGAAACCACTAGCATTCCCATGACAATCAAGTTCAGCAACTATGTATGGCTGTGGTCAATTATCACCGAACATCAGGATTGTTTCATTCAGTACACTGACAAAGAAATTCTTGATTAGTTGTTGCTAATAAGCAGTACACAAATGCCTTCATCGATGTTTTCAGCAACACATTCTTGATTGTGATTAGCATGATGTCACTTCTATCTTTTCCTGCCTCTAGCTACTGGAAAGGAGCTTACATTAGTGAGGAAACTGAATTTACTCAAGACAAACGGTGGGAGCAAGCAATAGTTATCTATCACTTAAATGGATTGTTTTTTTTTTTTTGAAACTTAACTTAAATGGATTGTGATGAGCATGGTGTCACGCATCAAAGCTGAAGACAACAGCACAATATTATACTCAATATAGAAGTGTTTCACTAACGTTTACAAGGAGAATGGATTGATTCATGTGTCCAATTAGCGTTTCTATATGCAGGGCAGTGCTGCATAGAGACAATGGAGTATGACGTGTCCAATTATACCGTAGATATCTTGCGGGAAAAAGATTGATGCTACTTCTGAACACCCAGGCTAACATAAATGGTGCCTAAGGAATAGAACTGCATGGAGGGAGAACACAGAGCGGGCGCACAAGTGATAACTTAAACGGGGAAGGAGGCACTCACGCCGAAGACGACGCCGAACGCCCACATGTACTGCACGAAGAAGCCGAGGGGCTCCCACTGAGGTCCCTCCCAGAAGTCGGGCTTCTCCGGGTCCGGCAGCACCGGCATGGGCTCCGTCGACACCTCGAACCCCAGCGGCTCCCCTTCCCACTCCGCTGCCCCTGCCTCCGCCTGTGCCGCGTCCTCGTCCACGTCCGGTGCCGCGACACCACCGCGGCGCTTCTTGCCGCCGCGCTCCTCGAGGCGCCGCTGCGTGCGGGACGAGACCCCACCCCGGCGCGCGAGGGCCACGTGCAGGGCGGCGCGACCGCCTGCGGGGAGGAGGGGAAGAGGGGCGAAGCGGCGGCGGACGGCAGCCGCGCCGAACGGCGTGGGAGAGGCGAGGAGAGACATGAGGCTGAGGCAGCGGGGCAGTGTGAATTTGTGAGGTCACGTGGAGAAGCTGTTGCCGGGAGCTCCTTGCGGTGGTAGTGTGGTCTGTGGATGCCGTCCGGAGGTCGGGGAGGGACGAGGGAGATGAGATAAGATTTTTCCCCCCTCCTTTTATGTTTGTGTTGGTATCTGGGCATTGCTTTCTTGAGAGCAAATAAACATCTCTATTATTAATACTCTCTCCGTTTTTTATCATATTTTAGTTAAAAATAAATAAATTAGCAGGTGATAAATATTAAGAATGAGGATAGTACTAAGCAGTCAATGGTTTATACGATCGTTAAGCACTAAGTTTGTTACTCTTAACTTAGACATCTCTTTCTCGTCTAACTTTTTAGCAACACGAATGACCTCATGGGAAAAAATAGAAATAAGTACTTTTCCCCGCCTAGGTTCTAAATATTAAAAAAAACTATAAATATCAAACCTTGTGTAAATTAAGAAAAAATAATTTTCTTGCGGGTTTGGTGTGAGAGGGGGAGAGAGAAGTTGGTACATCTATGCTTCATGTTATGATATACATCTACAAAAAAAGAGTGACTACGAATTTTAGATCTTGTGTGGATGGAAATTACAGCCTTAGGTGGCAGGTATAGATGTACCAAGATTTTTACAAAACTATTAGATGTGCATTTTAACTAAACTGTAATTTTCAGTATTGGTCATGAACTTTAAAACCAGATAAGACAGATCCTCAAGCCATCAATATCATCATTTTGCATTTTGTCACCTTGAAACTAGGAGTAGTTTGGAAACTTTTTATGTGACCTTGTTACATGAAGTTCTTTGTGTATTCAACCAACCTAATCATCAAGCTAGGAGCTATATATGACAAATAGAACAACTATAGTGTAAAAATGCTATAATCTACCATCTCATAAATTTTACTTGAACTCATTTTTTTTAGATCGTAGAACGTAGATTATAGCAATGTAATGTACAAAATAGCGCGCTATACAATTTAGTGTTAGGCTTCCAAAACCGCTATTAGCGCTATAGCGCACAATAGCGCGCTATTTTGTACTGCAATAGTGTTAGTGTCAAGTCTGCAGAAACACTATAGCGGCGCTATAGCGCGCTATTTCGTACTGCCAATGTTACATACTTTCACATTTTCCTAGCATGAGATTTTTTTTATTAAAAAAAAACAGGTCTATGCAATAGGAATGTAGGAAGATTACTCACTGGTTTTTAAGAGAAAACCCAAACTAAAACCGAGATCTGCTAGTAGATTAGGGAGAGAACTCTTGACAGTACCTGCCAATCATAGCACTTGACAGTTATACATGCAATAGCTTAGGAGCACTAGTTGACAATTTGTAAATAATTTTATCTGTAAATCAACCATTTCTGGATCGTCTTCACACAAAAGAACAGCAGACGTTGTATACAGGATAATTATCTGGCCTGAATGTTCAGAGTTTATAGATGAGATATCTGCGTGTATAACTGTCAAGTGCTATTTCGAATTTAAGAGAAAACCCAAATTAAAACCGAGATCTGCTAGTAGATTAGGGAGAGAACTCTTGGATATCTGAACAGCCCATTGCATTATCCATCAATTTCTATATAAAGTTGTAAAGAACATGAATGGTCGTGCTAGAATTATCATGCAGTTGTACAATACATGCACGAGACCATGCGTGCAACAAAGGAAGAAAGCGGAGCATCCACCACCCATCAAGGCTGAATAAATAACTATGAAGAGAATAAATCGATGGCACCAACAACAGCTTGTTAACAAGCTACAAACTTGATCTTCAGTCCCGTTCAGATCAGTTCACCAATCTAAGCTAATATTCCTCGAGAGGAAAAGGTTATCTATGTACTCTATAATAGGACTAGAAGCATCGATGTATCTCCTCATCTCCTTCTGCACAGAGCAATCTGTAGGAACAGTCGATAAAGTGCAGTGTTAACACTTTGACATGTAGAATTAGCAAAATATATATTGAGGCAATTCCTTAACAATTGATGATATATCATCTGCAAAACCTTTGATTAATTGCTTGAAAGTTAACATTATTTCTTTTCGAGAACTCAAGATGCGAGCATTGTTAAGTTTTTTCAATCCTTCAAAGCGAGACGGGCGTTCATGTACGCTTACCAGTTTCGTTCAGCCTCACTATCAACTGCTCCCTGCTTGGAAGAGTGTACATGCCTGCACCAACAGCCTTTCTGATTGCCCAGCTATGAAACGGAGCGCAGACCTGCCCGTATGCTGTCGTCGCAGCGTCATACAATGAACCCCTGAAAAAAAAAAAAAAGTGCCACAGAACAGAGCGACCTGTCAATATTTCTTTTATATAAACTAATAAAGAACCAGTACCTGCCAATCATAGCACTTGACAGTTATACATGCAATAGCTTAGGAGCACTAGTTGACAATTTGTAAATAATTTTATCTGTAAATCAACCATTTCTGGATCGTCTTCACACAAAAGAACAGCAGACGTTGTATACAGGATAATTATCTGGCCTGAACGTTCAGAGTTTATAGATGAGATATCTGCGTTTAGGCGAACGGAAGGAGACATACTCGGTGGCGAGGAACTGCTCGAAGAGGGCCTTGATGAGGCCGAGGCCAAGACGAACCCTGCGCAGGTTCCGGGAGTGGCTGCCCTGCTTCTTCACGGAGTCATTCTGCATGTCCTTGTCGAGGATGTCGCTTAGCGTGCGGTACGACTTGCCGGCACCGATGAGGTCGTTCACCTGGATGCATGGACGGACAGATGGCATGAGTATTCACACAGGACAGCGCGGTTGCATTTCTTGCCGGGACCAGTAATAAATGAGCAATTTTAATTGGGTCATATGAACGCCGACCATTGAATTTTAAAGAGTCTTCACGAAAATCGACTGCGAGTCAAATCAACGCGGTAGCGTTCTTTCCTGGAGCTTCCTTGAAGGAAAAGAAGGCAAAGTTTTAAATGGTTTTTGCTCCTCTCTTTTTTTGTAAAAGAAGGAAAAAGATAGAATAATCCAGTCCAGATTTTGCGCAACGTCGGTGGAGGCTGCAAGATCTGATGGAAAAAACAACATGGCAACGGCATACAGACGTCTCGTACGATGGTTGTCAAATCTTGGATCTTTGACCCGGCACAAGCGAAGCAAGCAATCCCGCGATTTATAAAAAAGAAAAAAAAGATTGCCCACAACAACCGCCGACCGCGGAGAGGGGATCGAAATCGAAACAACCGCGAGGGGGATCGATCGGCGTCGGCGGGCGCTCACCTTGGTGACGTACTCGATCTCGGCGAACCTGAAGGCCATGCCGAGGCTGCTGAAGAGCACGGAGACGAGCGCGCAGGTGTCGCTAAACGGCGCGAGGCGGAGCTCGCCGCCGTCGGCGTCCATCCCGCGCGCGAGCTCCTCGAACGCCTCCGCCACGGCCGTCAGCGGCGTCTCCATCCCCTGCCGCGCCGCCACGACGGCGGCGGCCCCTTCGCACAGCTGCTGCTCCGCCTGCGGCTGCCCCGACGACCACGACATCTGCCTGAACCCGAGCATCCTGTCCCGCCCGCGTGACCGTTGACGCGCGCAGCGGAATGGGCGGTGCTGCCGCGGGCGCGGGGAGGAGGCAAAGGACGCGCGGCGAGGTGTGCGAACGCCTCACCTCCGCGCGCGGCTTGGCTGGGTGGGGGCAGGGGGGAGAGGATGGGAGGCTGGCTGGCTATGTATAGGAGGCGGCCGGAACCGGAACTCTGCCGTGCCCGTGCGAGAGAGAGAGGATTCGCGGGGGCGACGGTTTGGCGAATCGGACCCTTCCTGCTTTATATAGGCATCTCGTGTGGAATTGGAAAGAGGAGGGGGATGCCCAGAAGGAGCCCTAACCGAACGGACAGAGACTGCAGGGAGCGAAGAAATCCACATGTCCTGTATTGATCCATCATCCATGTCAACCTTTTCAGTTCTTCGAATATTCTTCTCTTAGAGCTGTATACTCTCTCCATATTTAAAACCATATTTAAATATAAGTCATTTTGATTTTTTTTTCACAAATTCAATCATTCGCCTTATTTAAAATTTTTATATAAATATATTAAAAATAAATCATGCTCAAACTCTTTACGATAATAAAACATATTAAAACAAAAATTATATTATTTTTAATAAGACGAGCGATCAAAGTTTTATAAAAAATCAAACGCGTCATATATTTAAACCCGGAGGGAGTATATAACAGAGAGTTTCTCTTAGGACGGATATTTTTTTATACATCTGAAATTCAACTTGGTTGTGTGCGGCTGCAGAGGCCGGAATTTTCCATTTTCAAAAATATGTTATTTGATTATTCTATATATATTTTCAAAGTAATAAGTTTGGACAAGCAATTACTCCTTTACGTGGGTTTCGTAGGTAGACCCAGAAAATATGGCCTCAACCATGGTCTATTGGAACAATGTTTAGACACTGTTTTTATGGTGGTTTTGGCTCCTGCTACAACAGCAACCGTTGCTAGGGGCTGGTGAAGAAAATAAACCACGGTTCTTCAGCTCTTGTTCATACCATTGGCTCCTGTTACAGTGTGCAGCAACTTATACAGTTTTGTTGTCAAAAGAAGCTGGACCTGACATGACCCACATCCATGAGGCCTTAAAGTTCAGGATAATTGGTTTTTCACTATTTTAAGGGAAACTCCAACAGCCAATTTTAGAGATGTCTCTACACATTTGCCTGCGGAGAGAAAATCATTACATATTTGCCATTTCTCGGTGCATCATGCAACCTTCACCGACGAGCTCTACATTCCAAATCGTCTTCACGTTTCTTGTGTTGGATCCTGATAGTGGCAACAAATATAAATGACAAGGGACAAAGACGAGATTGGAGGAGGAACACAATATAGACGCAAGCATTCGCATACGCTTAGACTATGCGCAGCAGGATGTGCAAATGCATTGTGTATCACTGTTCGCATAAACGGTTGTTTAGCCCGTTTAAACACCGTTTAAACGCTAAACAGTGGCTCACCATTTCCATTTAATTGGCCATTTGCACCGTTTAAACCCGTTTAAACGGCCGTTTAGCACCGAATAATGGCTAAACAGTAGGTGACCGACTGTTTACCGTTTACCGTATAGGCTAACACTGTTGTGTATCTACTATTCCAACTACGTCCATCTCTGTAAACAGTGTCGCTACAGTGTATAAGCAATCCATTTATCCAACTCACTGCACATAGTCTTAGTATACGATCGCTCCTTAACGAGATTGGAGGAGGAACACAATACAGACTTACCCGCAAAAAAAACGCACACACACAATACAGACGCAAACGTACGGATTGAATTTATCCAAACAAAACCTTAACGAGAAATGGTTCACGGTTCGTATAGCTCTGTTACACCTGGATGATTTTGCCGAGCCCAAGTGATTTTACCCACTCGATCTCCGAGTTGTTGTAAACACGCTGTACGTATATGTTTGTCCAATTTTATCGAAAAAGCAAGGTGAAACCGACCATTGTTTAGAATAAGCTCCTCAAGGCGCTCTCGCTTCCCCTATCATTGCACGTACTCCGTGTCATTGTATGCCAACGGAGCGTGCGCCCGTTTTAGCACGCATGGAGCTGTTCCCATCCCACGTCAGACAGCTGATGCGAGCTGCACCAGTGGACACAGTCTGGACTCTGGCCGCAACCCAAGTACCCAACCCAACCGCAATTCAGCACCACCATATCCTGAAAGCGACCATTGTCGTCTCGTCAGATGCCAATAATCTCTCGTCGTTACAACAAGAATGCCTCGAGCACCACACTTGCTCAGATGGTCAGAGCACTCGACATGAATGGAATGTTGTATATAATTGCATCCTCCCCTGTCCCAGTCCCACGGGCGACGGCCAGGAGAGCTGGTGCACAGTACAGGCGATGCTGAACTGATGATGCAACAGCATGCGGCGCCAGCGCCAGCGCCACCTTTGCCTCGTCCGCGGCGGCCCCCGCGCCGGCGATGCGTTCCGGCGCGCCATGGCCCGCGACAACTCGAAAGCCCAGCCGCCGAAACTGAAACTGCCGCGGGGCCGGGGCAGAGGTGCAGAGCTGGTGGGCGGTGGCGCACGGGCAAAGCTGCTGGCCTGCTGCTGCACATGCCGCGCATTATTTTGCGGAAGGAAGGATTCCTTCTAGGCTGCTATGCACCCAGAATATCCGCGGCATTTTCTCCCGGTCGTTATGGTTTTTCAACTTTTCATCGTCAGTTCATCACCTTCTCTTGACCCTATCCTGTTCTGTTCTCTTCTGTTCTGGAAGCACTCTGTTTCGAGATGCATGGAAGTATGGAGCTGCAACGTTTCCAGACCAAAAGGATTACGCATAGAGATTACCAGTCAACCAAGGAAGCGACGCGCCCCTTATCAAAAAAAAAAAAAAAAAAAAAAAAAGGAAGCGACGCGCCGTGTCAGAAGCTAAGAAAGGTTGTGTGCTGCTTGCTGTGGTGTTTTGTTTCTAGAAGCACAAAAGTCAAGATCCAAAAAGGTCCATGCATTCTAGTTGGGCTTTTGTGTTGAAAACATCGTTAAACGTTTCCGTTGGCAGCCCACGAGGACGTTTATGCTACTGGGCTTCACGGTCTAATGCTGTTTCTAGCGACAGATGCAAGTGCAAAACACACTCCTCAAATTTGTTATTTTCCGCGAGCTATTCATCTGCGATCTCTCAACAACAAACGCGGTGAGGACCGAGCATAGCTCGGTTGGCCAGCTCCCCAGATGCGGAAGCTGCCGCTCGCGGGTTCGATCCCTGGTATCGATCCCCCGTGCCTCACCGGCCTGTTGGCCTTAATAAATTTCGTTGGACGCAGCCTCTCACGCGTGGAGCCACAATGAGACTGCGATGTACCTCGTCGTCTACAGAGCATGACTCTGGTGATCTTTAAAATGACGCGGTCTTTCAGTCTGTGTGTAGTTGTAGGTCTGGGAATGTAGGCGTGATGTCAGTGGGGTGTGCGTGTGTAGTGGTGTGTGTTGTACCTACATAAGCAGATACTACGTCTGTACCCAGACGAGAGGCATCAAAAAAAACAACAAACGCGGTACCCTTCTAGTATATATTAGGACGAAAATGGGGCTTTTGTTAACTCGTACATCGATGGCCAAAGCAGATGCCAAAGGAATTCAAACCCAGACGAGAGGCATCAAAAAAAACAACAAACGCGGTACCCTTCTAGTATATATTAGGACGAAAATGGGGCTTTTGTTAACTCGTACATCGATGGCCAAAGCAGATGCCAAAGGAATTCAAGTAGCAGTATTTTGTTTTCAAAAGTTTATATCCAATATGAAGAATCTATTTTGTATAAAGAAATTAGAGCATGAATTACGCCATACCAAAAAAATTTATTCAGGCCTTCAACCGAAAAAAAAAAATACTGTAAGACAACATATATATCTAGACCGTTCATGCAAGTTAAATAGCAATCCTAGTTATTGTAACTTTGATTTATGTAGTGGTGTTTTTCATATGTTTTGATTCCAGTGATATCGGATGTCATCGATGAAAGCTTTGTGAAAGTCTACTTTTATTGATCGATATTGGATGCACGGGTTTGGTTTCTGTGTGGATACCATACAAGATTTAAGATTTAGAACAACATAGATCGGTGCCTAAGAATTGAGATTGACATGGTGTGTTGCGAACGTCCAAAGTTGAATGTATAAAACAGACTTTTATTAGAAAAAAATTAATTCATTGTCAGATACACATTGTATTTGTTATATAACCAATTTTACGGTTTTCGCAAAAAAGCATATTTAAACATTAAAGGTCCTATGAAAATGTCCCTACATGCTTCTTAAACTTGCCTTACTTGCCAAAGAGGTCGATCTAGTAGCACACAAACATGCGATGCAAGAATTTTCTTTTCAAAAGTTTGATAGAAAAAAAAACTTGCTAATAAATTTTCTGCCTTTTATGCTAATTCTGATGTCCTTGGCGCCACACCACACTTATCCCTTAACATTTACCATGGTCCTATACAACAAAAATCATAACCCAAATGGCCACATACTTCCATTACAACACAAATGGGAGACAGCGCTCACCACAGGAAAATGGAACGTCGATTCTCTTTGAAATTCAAATTCCAGCTGTATTTGCTTCAGAAACAGCAAATAAACCCGTCAAGGATTAAAAAGTATCCGAAAACCTCCAAGAGCATCGCATCGCGGCGTCGCCATCTCCACTGCTGCACAGCGGACACAATCCATCGCCGCGACCTTCGATAACTACACGAAACCCACTTGAGAAGAAGCAGATCACATATATACCGACTCCACTCGGCGCGTCGTCGCCGTCCGCCCCACCACCGGATCCCGCCCGCCCGCCCCGCCAGATCCAGGCGTCCAGATCCTCGAACGCCCGAACCCCTGCGCGTCCCCGCATGGAGCCCTCGCCGGCGCACGCGGGCGCGTCGGACCGCGACCGCTCGCCGCCTCCGCCCCCGCCCCCGCCGCCACAGTCGTCGGCCTCAGCCGCGATCTCGTCGCCGCTCGCCGTCGTCTGCGGCTTCTGGAAAGGTGCGCCTCTGTCCTAGACTGACGTGTTGGTTCCTCTCGTCGAGTAGGCGGTGTAGGCTCGAATTGGTGGGTGAGCTCGGGGAGAGCTGCTGAATTAGATGTTTCGATCGTGCTGCGTTTGCTGTGAGGAATCGCGATTCCCAGTTGCGTGCTACCGTACTGAGCGGTACTACGCCCAGGTTTTATTGGAACCTCTCGATGATCGCGGGTTCTAGATCTTACTTATTGCACTGAAACTTCGACATGCATTTGGTATTTCCATACCCATAGACTAGCATTTGCTCCGCCCACTTTGTCAAGTCGCCCTGTGCTGTGTCTTAATCTGAATGGATCTCTTAAAGTGAATAACTTATGATTGGCGACATTGCCTGCAATCCACAAGCATTATTACACAAAAGCAAGTCTCAGTACAAAAATGCTAGTCTTCACCTCAAACTTGGCATTTCTGATATTCCTGAAAACCAGTCAGTATCCTAAATTACTTGTACTCTAGAGTCTGCAACTATGTCTGTTTAAGGACTTAAGATGAGCAGGGTTCATCTGTTCATGAGCTTCTGGTATTTTCAGTGTTAGTTGCAGTTTCCATGGCATGAGTTAGCCACGCTGAGGTAACTCTGAATGTGATGTAGATTTCACTGCAATGCTATCAGTGGTGGAAATTCTGACTCTGGCTTCTTGTGCACACTAGACTTTGATTTGGAGAAGGAAAGAAGCGGTTTGGATGAGCAGGGTTTAAAGATTGCGGAGAATCAAGAGACTAGTCAGAAGAACAGGCGTAAACTTGCTGAGAATACTCGAGATTTCAAAAAGGCATCTTCAGATGATAAGCTGAGCTTATTCAACTCTTTGCTGAAGAGTTATCAAGAGGAAGTTGATAACCTCACAAAGAGAGCAAAGTTTGGAGAAAATGCATTTCTCAACATCTACCAGAAGCTCTATGAAGCTCCTGATCCATATCCAGCTCTTGCTTCTATGGCTGTATGTTCTTTCGAATCATTTCAACCGTGTATTCTTCTAATTCAACTGCTTCATGTACTCTCAGCTGCAAATCTAGTGTAAAAATTTGTATTAAGTCATTACCTTTTTAATGTTGAAAGATTGCACATCCTGATGAAGCAAAACAGCAGTTTCCCCCTTGTTGTAATTTACTAAGCATATAACATAGTTTATGTGATCACAATTCTTACGTAGCACCTATTTTGTACCAACTCAGCCAGCTGTTTTTGTGCAATAAGCAATGCTGATTAAACATCGAGAAGTATATGTGGTATTGAGTTTGAGAAAAAAATGATGTGGTGTGGTTTCCTCTGCTAACAGAATGGATTTTCAACCTTTCCATTTGATCTTAAATCACGTTCTCTAACTTGAAGCTTGTCTGAATGTGATAGGTGGGTTTGATCATTAATTCTAGTGTTAATAATCTAATGCATGCAGGATCAAGACCAGAAATTATCTGAACTGGAGACTGAAAACCGTAAGATGAAACTTGAACTTGAAGAATATCGTGCTGAAGCGGCGCACTTGAAGAACCAGCAGGCAACAATCAGGCGACTTGAAGAACGGAACCGCCAGCTCGAACAGCAGGTTTGCTCTGTTACCACTCAATTATTTGCTCTGTTTTGATATTGATGTTACAAATATGAGTTTCTTCATGTCATGTGTCTTATTAATTGTCAAAAGTGATTTCATCCATAGAATAAAATGATTCCAATCAAAATACTAAATTTCTCCACTGTTTAATTTGCCAGCAATTTTGTTTGAGCATCACATTATTATTTAAATATGCTAAATTCTATTCCATAAAAGTATGTTTCTATGTGAGTGTTGTCTAAATGGTGTATAGAGGGATTCCTTTTTCTACACTGTTCCAGATAAATTAAAATAACATGTCTGATTTAACCTTGATATGTTTGTAGATGGAGGAGAAAGTGAGGGAGATGGTTGAAATGAAGCAGCGAAGCATGGCCGAGGATAGCCAGAAAACTCTAGAAGCCCTGAAAGATAGGTATGCAAAATCAACAGTAAAAACTGCCCACTCAGGTTCAAAAGAGATGTTGTTTTAGAGTTGAGCACAAGAACTAAAAAGGTAGATGAAATGACTATTTTATTCTTGTTTAATCCTTACTAAAGTATGTCTATTAATTGATGCACACGTTACTGCTTGGGTGTATTGGCACGGGAAATGAAACATGCATGAGGAAATAATAAGTCAGTTAAATTATAAAAAATAAGGAGGGAACAGTTAATATGAAAACAATTTGCATCACCCAAACCGCCATACAGAATTCTTGCGTGACATCAGAGGCTAATTCATGTATATTCTTGCATGACATCAGAGGACTCATACTGTATATTTTGACCTTTCCCTCGCCATACTTGTAGGGAACAGTCATTGCAGGACCAACTAAGGCAAGCTACTGAAAGTGTAAAGAACATGCAAAAGCTACATGAATCGGCGCAAAGCCAGCTGTTTGAGCTTCGTACTCAATCAGGTCTATTTCCAAGCAGTGCTGTCATCATCTTTGTGACTTATATTTTAAAGTTTCTAGGGAATTGAAGAATCTAATTTCTTTCAGAGGAGGATCGAGCTGCAAAGGAGGCTGAAGTCAGCCTTCTGATGGATGAAGTTGAAAGGGCTCAAGCACGATTAGTCAGTCTTGAGAGGGAAAAGGTAACTTCTCTATTTGCAATTCCAGTTTAATGTTTCTGAGTTCTGACTGCACAACTTGTCCAACATGTTACGGTAATTGATATCACCATCCATGTGTGAATGGTTTTAACATACATACTGGTGTCAATTTGTTTTGATTTATGGTGGCCATTTCTGTTCTTTCATGCTTCCATTATTTGTAGTAGTTTTCCTACCAGAATCCTGTAGAAGGATCTTAATCTATTTTTTCAGTGGCATGCAAGTCAGAGTAGCTTTGTTCCCACATACTCTCTGTTCATATGAGCTGGAGGCATTTTACGTTCTAATCCAACTTGGACTGAATTGTACCAAATATTTCCCGATGACTTGCACCCAGTTCAGATTTGGGATCAAATTAATCCAACTAGGATTCAGGGACAAAGTGGCCCTACATTACAAAGAAGATGAGGGGTTAACCATGTAATTTTTTCTGAGAAGTAATGATGTGTAGTGTCTGTATTAAGACTTCACCTTTGCCTATTCATTATGTGAACTATGATTCCTAAAAGTCACCGTCAATTGTGGCTCCACGCTGTTTGGTATGACTACTCAGTGAAAAGTGAAAACCCACTGAACATTGCTTTGCAAATATTTAAATGGCCAAACATTATAATTTTACGCGGTTTGCACTCTTTTCCTCTGAGAAATTTGTGGAGATACTATGTGGATCTGGTAATCACAATCAAATTCAAATGTCCTAACTTGGCCCATACTGAATACCGTGTGATGAGTTTACCTGAAATGTGTAAGTGTAAGGGTGTAAGGCTATTCCTTGCTCAGTGCATGGCCCCAAGAAACCTTTTTTTACTTCTTTTTTTCCTTGCCTGCAGGGGGACCTACGTTCACAGTTGCAGACAACTAATGAAGATGCAAGCAAGAGTAGGTCAGTTTGTTTTTTGCCCAATTTTGCTTTTGTACATTGGATGGTATTTCAGTAGCACTGCTCTTTACCAGTGAGCTTCAATGGCTAATTAAAATTTTGGTTGCAGTGATTATTTGGACTCAAGTGATATACTTGAGAGTTCCTTGAACGCCAAGGAGAAGATTATCTCAGAGTTGAATGCAGAACTTCGGAACATTGAAAGTACTTTATCAACTGAGAGAGAAATGCATGTGAATGAGCTTAAGAAGCTGACCGCTTTGCTCACTGAAAAGGTACTAATTTCTCAAAGAGTATTATCCTGTACAGTCCTGGTAAATAATGTTGTTAGATCAACTCAGTATTCTTGATGCTGGCCACGAGATCTCAAATAAAGCTAATTTCAATCCCACAAAATTTCCTCCTGCTGGTGACTCTTGTTGGTTTCAACTCTAGCCTACCCAACTTGCTTGGGACTGGAAGGCTTGGTTGGTTTGGTTTGGGTAATGGGTATGTATCTTTAAGTTTAGTTCTGGAAGGGGTTAGTCAATTCCCTTATTTAAAAAACCTCCCTGTTTGATCTTTCCCTTAATGTGATGGTCATAAAGCCTCATATAGAAGTTCATGCATAAATTGTAACCTGTCTAGTAGCTCACCCTGTGTAATCCATTGTCCAAAAGTAATTCAAGGCATGCTAATTTACGGTCATAAGCCTTTATAGACGTTCATGCATAAATTATAACCTGTCTAGTTGCTCACCCTGTGTAATCCATTATCCGAAAAAGTAATTTATGCCATGCTAATTTATTTGCCTTTTCTCCACTGTTCACTTGACATTCTTCATTCACGTCAAGTGTTATGGGTAAGTTGGTAGACATGAGTATATCCTTCAGGTTTGCATCTCATTTAGCAAACAGAAACAAGGACAGGATAGTTATACTGAGGAAAAAAAGACAGCTCACATTTTTTTACGCTTCTATTGTTTTTTTTTAAAATGTAATGTGATTTGCCATGCTATTTCTGGGAACTGTTTATTTCTATACAACTAAGCCTTTCTTTGTACTTGTATTTTTGCAATATTCCATTTGTAGGAAAGTGCTCTTATGGAATTGAAGAAGGAGCTCCAGGAAAGACCTACACAAAAGCTGGTAGATGATCTCAAGAAAAAGGTTCAGATTTTGCAGGTAAATACCCCTGCTTACTGCAACCATAACAAATACCCCTTTCTTTTAAGATCACCATGGTATTAAAACTAACTCTTCTAGCTCCTAAGTTCATAGCTGCAAGCCTGCAACTGTATCTTATAAAAAGGTTGTTCTCAACTCTCATGCATTCTTGCAATCGAATTTACATAATGCATGGGATCAGCTTTCCTGTGTTACTGCATTCGATTAGTATTTAGTAGGCAACCCCATTATGTAGCCTTGGTGGTGGCGATCCTATAAAATGATATATTTGTGATATGGTTACGGGTTGTACCTTTTGTCATTATTACATGTGAATCAACTAAACTACCTATTGATTTTAGTCCTTTGTCCTGCTGACATCAGTATTTCTTCCAATAGGCTGTTGGTTACAACTCAATTGAAGCTGAAGACTGGGAACTAGCTACTAATGGTGAAGAAATGAGCAAGTTGGAAGCATTGCTTCTTGACAAGAACCGTAAAATGGAGCATGATCTAACACAGCTGAAGGTTGGTATATACAATATAGTTTGGATTCTGGAAGCTATTGTTTAGTTAATATTTCTTCAAGGACACTAATTTTTCTCATGCATGCAAGATTTCAATATATTCTTGTTATGTTTATTTGCTGGAACTGGCTAATTAGTTGTTTGTACCTTTAAAGGTTAAAATTTCAGAGAAGACAAGTCTTCTTGAGGAAGCTGAAAAAAGGATAACTGAACTAACTTCAAAGGTTGAAGAGCAGCAAAAGCTGATCTTGAAGCTTGAGGATGACATACTAAAGGTTTCTTTACATGCTACTTTGATAATTCAGCTCATACCAATTAATCCTAGATTCTTACAGTTATTCATGAAATCTGTAATGGGTGTATCTCTTCTACATTTAGCACTCATGAAACTTTCGCACTGCAATCTGAATACTGTCACTATGTTGTTATAATCACATAATTCTGTGTTTCGATTGTTAGAAACTAAAAGGTTACTATATTATTGCTCTGTTGTTCTGAGGGCGTAGAAATGATATCCGTGATCGTCTTTGCAGGGCTACAGTTCAACTGATAGGAGGGGCTCACTCTTGAATGATTGGGATCTTCAAGAAATCGGCTCAAGCGAAGCATCCGAAGTAATTTCTAGTTCAATTTCTCTTATCATGCCCTATGTTGCTGTCATTCTGCTTATTTTATGATATATGCTGTGAAGTTTGTTCTAGAATACTTGTATTGCAATTGTTTGCTGTATTACTGTTTGTATTTGAGCCAATAAGTACAATTGGCTGTGTATTAACTGCTTGTCATAAAAACCCCAATGTTCTTCTAATTTTGCAATCGCTAGTAAAATTTTTGCCAAGATTTTGCTTGGATTATGCCTTCTGTACATGTATTTTTGGCAGAACAGTTGTCTATAAATATATGTACTATGCTAGAATTTGACTGCTGAAACATTCTGATATTGTGAATGATTTTGTTAGGTAAGCATCCTTAAGGGGTTTTGGCCCTCATTTTCTCCGTCTATGTTCATATGGATGCTGCTGGACACATAAAAAGCACATATATGGAATATTGCATGAATCTATTCAAAGTCTAGAACCCCTTGCATTTTGGTAGAGGGAGTACTATGATTTCAGTTTGTCAAGAGGATAAATTGAAGGCCTGCTAAAACAGATTATTATAATTCTGAATATACCCACTCTCAATGTGTATACTCAGATGGTCCCTTTTCTCAAATTCATGCGCACCTTTTTTTACAGGGCTCTGATCCAAGGTATGCATCACCAGATCAAGATCAAAGTTCTATGCTCAAGGTCATCTGCAACCAAAGGGATCGTTTCCGTGCGCGTCTACGGGAAACTGAGGAGGTATATTTGATGAATTTGTAGAAAATGGCTCTTATCTGTTATCAGGGCTTACCTTCAGATTAATATTTATAGGAGTGAATATTAATATGACATGAACATTTCCCTTGATTATCCCCATTAGCTATGGCTCTGTTATGCTTCTCTTCGATTTTTTTTTTCTTTATCACATGATGCCTCTTTTCTATGTGAAATATGAAGAAGTGTCACTGATCATGTATATTATCATCTTTGGGTATCATAGGAACTCAGGAGATTAAAAGAGAAGTATGAGATGCTGACTGTTGAACTCGAAAAAACTAAAGCTGATAATGTTCAGCTATATGGAAAGATTCGATATGTCCAAGACTATAGCCACGACAAGATTGTTTCCAGGGGACCAAAGAAGGTTTATAATAACTCTTTGATATAAGTTTGTGTTGTTTGCATTTTCTTGCATTTGACCTTTGTTGTGTTGTTACAGTATGCAGAAGATATTGAAAGTGGTTCTTCAGATGTTGAGGCAAAGTACAAGAAAATGTATGAGGATGACATAAATCCTTTTGCTGCTTTTTCAAAGAAGGTGACATTCACTTTGTTAACTCTTTGTTTACCATATGGCTACAACAATTGTTACATATGGTAATGGTATTGCACATAGTTTATTTATACTTTCCTTTCTGCACACAGGAAAAGGATCAACGGTATAAGGAACTTGGCTTAAGAGACAAAATCACTCTTAGTAGCGGCCGTTTTCTCCTTGGGAACAAGTATGATACCTCTTCCCTTTGTGTAAAACTTGTTTTTTTTCCTTTTTATGTCTATTTTGAATGCTTATGTTTGATAGCAGTTGGTAGGTGTTGTAGAAAAAAATAAATTAGATATTTCCATTTTTTATTTCTTGATACTAAAGCTATGAAACAGATTAATATGGTCTACCTTTTGGAAATTATGCTATGCCCATCCCGGTGTGCTTAAATTTCATATGCATGGCTAATATGCAATGTCTAGACCTGTCACTTATTATATTTTAGCTTCATAGCGTGAGAAACTTGTTTGAAGTTGAAAAACACATATGTTTCATGATTTCTGTTTAATCTGTATGATACCAGCGTTTCTTTATTTTATTTTTTACGGAGTGTAATGGAATGGAGGATTAACATTAAAGCTGTTTCTACTCACAGATATGCCCGGACATTTATATTCTTCTACAGTATCGGATTGCATATGCTTGTATTTACATTGCTGTACAGAATGTCCGCTTTGAGCTATCTCAAGTAAGTATGAGTTCTGGGGGATTAACATTAAATTGTGTTCTGGAAACAAATCTCATATGAGTTCCTGAGTATGACTAACATGAATTATTTGCACAGCACGACACCTCAACACGATGAAATCATTCTGGATGCTGGCAGTCAGACACTATCGCACATGTTTTAGGTCAAGTCGAAGTTACCTTCTGGGTTTTGATCTATAGAATCTTTGCATAGGATCATGACTGAAATTAATGGCTCTTCTTTGTTCCCTTAGGCGCCTGGATATGTTCCTGTAGATAAAATTTTTCCAGTTTTGGGGGCAGAGCATGAGCTCTGACAAGCGACGATCATCTGTATACTGTTGTACTACTAATTACCATTTTGTTGGTAAATGAAAGTACACTTGGTCTCAAGGGGACAAAGTACCAACATAGTGTTCTTCTGGATTTTATCTATGGAATTGAACTGTTTGTTGTGAAATTCCTGTGAAAATCTTGGATTCCAAAGGAATAAGTTGCAGTTGTATGCTTGATTGCACAGATCCCCAAAGGCAAACATTGACGATATTTCCCGTAATACCTACCAGCATAGACCGAAAAAAAAATAAACGTTTCAATAAATGGATGCAAATGCTCAAGTACAGTACACATCCATTCATATGAGAATGGATGCAATGCAAGCCTGCAAACCCATCCGAGAGACTGAAAACAATGTTTGGATCGACAAAGTTCGGGCACAGGTGCACAGCGTCCATTATTATTAAACAAAGGCACTGATGTTTATTCTTGTAGCAATTTTTGAGAACATGTAGGCAATTGAACTTATCCAATTTACAAGTACTTTATAAATTCAGGGTACTCATTAAGTTAAACTGCTATGAATCACATAAAACACCACGGAGTAAATCTACTGCCTCCGTGCCTAAAACAATGCAATCCTACCAGGCATATATAATTTGATTTGAAAATAGTACATTTCATGGTGTATTGAATTAGTCTTATTTGGCATCATAAGCATTGATACTTTTTTAAATAAATTTGGTTAAATTTAAATTTATTTGACTTGAGATAAAATCTATGATCATATGACAATAAAGAATTCGCCATTTCTGCTTTTTCTTTCCGGAAAAATGAAAGAGTGACTGAACAAGGCATCCGGTTCCGTTACGTGGTTCTTCACTGATCATTGCTATGTCCTGCTTGACCCTACGGCGCTCACAAGCGGCAGCTAGCAACAGCGACCAAATGAGGCAGGCAGCGGCGAGGGCCGAACGATTACTCGCACCAACAGGCGACCTCCGGAAAGAGACGAGGTCATCACTTCACTGCGTCCATGGGCAATTCATGGGGAAGGCACCAAGCGGGCAGCAGCCATCAGCGACTGGCGGCCGAATAGCCGCAGCCCGGCCGCAGAGGGAGCCTCTGGCCATCAGCGACGGGAGGTGGGGCCCTGGCAGCACAGGAAGGTGGGGCCACGCCGGGAAGAACCACCGGTCGTGGCGTGATCGCCGCGTTCGGGCCACATGCGCCCCATGGTATGGATGCGGCCACGTCGCCCCGGAGGAGCGGAGGGGGGTCGCCGTCGGCGTGATCTGGCGTGTCTATCCACCAAGGGGGTGATTGGTTGCCGAGATGAGTCCCGGCCAGGCCCATGGCATGCAAGCACCCTGTGTTTGGTTGCCTGGTTGGGTGTTAGAGCCAGGCTCCCACGAGCCCCGATGCGCCTTTGAGACAGGCTGCGCCGGTGCGTGGATTTTGAGCGTATCTGTGGAGCCTGGCTCACCAGATACAAATTCTTACCAAGTTAATGATGTTATTAGTGATAATTAAGACATAAAAATGATATTAATATATTTCAAATAATATTAAGACATAATAGGATAAAATAAAGACAATAGGAGTGTAGTTGCATAAAATAAAATATTATAACGTCATATATTTTATCAACTTGTCTCATGCAGCATATCACATAAAGGCAACCAAACTACCTAGATACAAGCAACCAAACAACGTGATATCGCATACACTTGGCCTGGCTGAGATGGGCCTGGCTCATAGATACAAGCCAGGTTGGGAGATGCAATCAACCAATCGGACCCCAAGTGTTGTGCTGTGCGGTGCTTCCCTGTGCTCAGTGGCGGAGCGTGAGCGATCATTAAGGGGGGGGGGGGCAACTGTAGCAACAAGTGGTCTTCCATGAAGCAATGCAAAGGTGCAAGTACCGGCAATGAATGACATGCTTTCTAGTTATCAGCATAACATCGATGCATGAGTTTTTATATGGAGCGAATGATGTACGCCTTGTCAAATCAGGTGACAAACGAGATAAATGTATTGAACACTGCACAAAACTTCCGGACAAAGGAGGGGCCGGCGCCTCGTTTGGCCTCCACGACGCGCCGCCAATGCCTGTGCTGCCGCTGCGTTCCGCGAGGGAAAAATAGAGATAACAATGGAGAGGAACAGGAACTGACACAGTTATTATTTCTTCACCTTTGAGGGCTCATCTCAAACGCCGGTAGTTTCAAAAAAAAATTGTATAGAAATTTCACTGCGAGCGATATTATTTTATAGAAAAACACAGAAATGAAAAAAAAAATCCCATGTTCCAAATAGACCTTGAATAGAGCCTAAATAGTGTTCCATTCTGATTTATTACTCCAACATGCCTTTCTCGGAGCGAGTTTTGAAGTGGGGGGATTCAGGGACCTGCTAGGCTAAAACAAAAGCGCGAAACATGCTTTACGAATATACTTGCAGCTGCTATACTCCAAATGATTTATAATTGGATTCATACATGTAGGAGAAGAAGAATAAATTCTTTCTGCCGGAGTTGTTGAACCATTCGAAAATAAACGGCCAAGCTTCAAAATGAGAGCGAGAAGAGGGCTGTCATGTATATACAAGTGCTATCAGCTTTGCGACTATTTGTGTGCGCAAGCAGAGATGCCGACCTCTCTTGATGGGGACTGCCACCTATGGTCGACATGCTATCAACACCAACCATATTTCTCATGAAAAGGGAACCGGAAAATAGATGTGTATGTGATTTACTATTAAATTCAATTGTAAGATAATAATTTCCCTTCGTCTTTCTGAAAAGAAAAATACAGTTTCCTTTTGTTTTTTTCCCCTCAGGGAGACTCTTTCTGCTACTTCGTTAATGATCATGAGTTCCTTTTACTGTTATTGAATAGACGAGTTGTCTGAATTTGCCAATAGTGCAAAATACAAGCCAGGATAAGAACATTTTTAGGATTGTGGAAATCATTCTGCTAACAATATTGGATACACAACTCAAAGCGTATTTAGCATAACGCTGGCTCTATGATTGATGCACATGATTTGAAGTTTACTAAATAAAATAAAATGATGTAAACAAATAAATTTAATCTCAATGAGAATAACCCAATTGTTTGAGCAAATATTTCCGTGTGCCCACAACTATAGGTAAAAGAATTTCGAGTGCAGGAGTTGTGCCAAGCTTTCCTTTAATTACATAGTTGTTCTACGTTATGGCTTCTCTTAAAATAGCTTCGGCTTGAGCTTCTCCGGTAAAAACAACTTTTTAGTGGAGCTAGAGCTCTTTAAAGAAAATGTCTGCGAAAAGCCTCTCAATGGCAACAATGTAATTTACTAATTTAGAGGCACCGAATACAAAGGAGAGACATGAAAAGACAGGTGATTCCACTTTTTTTTTTTTTTGGCTTCTCACCTTTAGTGTAAATTGTTCTCCTATTTTTACAGGCCTTCTTGGGTGAAGCCATTTATTTTTGATCCATCTCGCAGAGCTTGAGCAGAAACATGCAGAGAAGTTCGTAGAGAAGCCCTTCCAAAGTTCCCAAATGCACAGGAAACTGCTTCCAATTTATTGAATTACTAATGGGCATGTGACAATGTGCAACATTCTAGCGCAAAATCCCGTACTTTAGTACTACTCCAACTGATAGTTTTGCTTAAACTTTTGTACATGTCGCAACAGACTGCTTAAAATTTATGAACTGAAATATTAGTATACACCCTCCCAAACATCTTATTTGACAATCAAGCCAATAAATCGTTATTCAAATTTATAATTGTGGTTCTAGTGTTTCTCCTAATTTTGGAAGTATACCATTATATATTTGGGTATCCGAGGTGGACCATTATATATAGCAAGTGAACCACTCTACTAATATAGCAAGTCACTAAAAACCATGTGGTAAATAGCATTTGCTTATTGTGACTCGCATTATTCTTAACAGTGATTCAGATATGACTGGTTTTCTTATTATATTTACGTAAAGTTCAATGGTATCATACATTAAAAAGCAAAATTAGTAGTGATACTATGATAAGTTTTTCCTTTTGCGAGTAACCTACTATGATAGATAGGTGATAGTTCGACAGCTAATTCAAAGAAGTATATATCGTTTCCTGGGAGCAGATAGAGAGAAGAAAAGTCAGCCAGTGCACATAACTGTACATCAGCTGCTGAGTCACCCGATAATACATGCACGCTGAAGCTGAATCCTCATCGCATGCGGGCATGCGGGAAGAGAGTTCAGCCGCAGAGGCGTCCACGTCATCGTCCATACCTCATGGGCCCCGCAGGAAATCCAACAGCGTGACGGGCTGCCCAATAGCATTCCAGCCCAGCGGATTCCCCGCGCCGTGCCAGCCAATCAGCTTCGAGATAAGCATTTTTGCTGGGCCCACCCCACGTGTCCCTCGCTCCTCCTCGCGCCACGTCGCCTAAAAGCGCACTCAAGGGCCCCACGCGCCCGCTACGCGATCACGATTGTGGGCGCCAACTTTCACTGACCGGTGGGCCCGTGTTCCCGCGCCCAGTTCGCAATTTTATAAAGGAAAGGGGGCTTGGAGCTCGCCCCCCACACTACTGTGTTGTTTAAGCTCTCGCTTAACCTAACCGCCGGAAGCGAAGGTGCTCGACGAAATGACGAGCACCGGGGCGGCGGCGGCGGGCGCCGTGCTGGGTGCGCGCACGGCGCGGTCCTGCGACGGCTGCATGCGGCGGCGGGCGCGATGGCACTGCCCCGCCGACGACGCCTTCCTGTGCCAGGCGTGCGACGCCTCCGTCCACTCGGCGAACCCGCTCGCGCGCCGGCACCAGCGCGTCCGCCTCCCCTCGGCGTCCTGCTCCTCCCCTCCGCGGGACCCCGACGCGCCAGCGTGGCTCCACGGCCTCAAGCGCCGGCCGCGCACGCCGCGGACCAAGCCAGGGGGAACCAAGTACGAGGAGACGACCGCCGCCGCGGCGTCAGCGGCGGTCCCCGATCTCGAGGCGGAGGAGTCTGGCTCCGGCATCGTGGGCGACATTGACGGCCATGAGTTTCAGGACGACGACGAGGATCTTCTGTACCGTGTGCCGGTGTTCGACCCCATGCTCGCCGAGTTCTACAGCCCCGTGCCCGACGAGGGGGAGCAGAAGCCGGCCTGCTGCCTGATCTCGTCTCTGGCGGCGGAGACTCCACCCGATCAGTTCGCCGCCTCCGGCTCGGCGGAGGCGGACGGGCTCTCGGCCGGGTTCGACGTCCCGGACATGGAGCTCGCTAGCTTCGCCGCGGACATGGAGAGCCTCCTCATGGGAGTCGATGAAGGGTTTGAAGATCTCGGTTTCTTGGACGAGGAGAAGCCTCAGGTGGGAGGCGTGGACTTAGGTATGAACTTCGAGGCCATGGCGGCGACACCGGCGCCGCCGCCTGAACAAGAAGAGGACAAGAAAAGGAAGCGGCCGGACATGATCCTCAAGCTCAACTACGAGGGCGTCATCGCCTCATGGGTCCGCGAGGGCGGATCGCCGTGGTTCCACGGCGAGCGTCCTCAGCTCGATCCTTACGAGACATGGTCGGACTTCCCGGTAAGAAACACGTACAGTATATACAAGCATGGGATCGACACATTTAATTTCTTCCATTTCCATTCGCTGTGTCTTGCTAGGGATGAAAATAGCTGATCTCGGTAGCCTATTTGCCACGAATGGCGTGCAGGCGGGGAGCAGGGGACTTCTCGGAGGCGCCGTGACAGCCGTCACCGGCGGCGAGCGGGAGGCCCGGGTGTCTCGGTACAGGGAGAAGCGGCGAACGCGGCTGTTCGCCAAGAAGATCCGGTACGAGGTGCGCAAGCTCAACGCCGAGAAGCGGCCGCGGATCAAGGGCCGGTTCGTGAAGCGCGCTACGCTTCCGCCGCTGCCGCAGCAGCACCAGAAGCAGCCGCCGCGGGCGCTGCCGCACGTGGGCATGGTGCTCGCGCCACCACTGGGAGCGCAGCACGTGCGCTTCCGGTTTTGAGGCCATGCGTTGCAAGCAACACGTGTGCGCATGATGCATCGGTGCATTTGCAGGACGCACACAAACATGCAGCTGAACACGATCACGCAGTATATGTTCTTTCTAGTGTACTTTTAATTGGGGATGAATACACGTACCTAGCGTTAGTTTTGAGCAGAATCCGTACATGGGAATTAGGGCTCCGATCCCCAAGATGCCTACTTACGACTGAAATATTTGTATGTACTTGTAGTGGAGGGTTTCATATGCAAAGTAGCTAAGAACCAGAGTATGTATGTATAGTATATATATAGCTAGGTTGGGTTTTCCTAGTGTTTTTGTAATGATAAGATCTACTAATTACAGTGCAAAGGTTGTAGGTTTTGATGCTCTCGCATATCGACTGGAACGTTGGAGTAGAACTACATGTGTAAAGGTCTAGAACTTTGAACTGAAACTGTACAAGATCAAAATGATGATATATACTATGTGGGTTTGTTAGGGTTCATCATTTTGTTTTGGGTCTTTGGTGACCATGATCATGCATGGATGGGCACAATGTGCCGTACGTATTGTTAATGCACGTGCTCCAAACTTAAAAAAAGAGGCTATATAGTAGTACTTTCATTAACCTTCTTTTAATTGTGAGATTTTCTACTGAGATGACGTACGTACGTACGCCTTTGCTCTATATGTTGTGTAATTGTGATCAATTGCCTTATTAATTGATGCGGCTATGGCCTTCTCTTGCATACAACCGACTGCTACTTGGGGCTGGGGGCCTGGGGCATTTCTGGCCATTGAGCATGGCATCTGGTAATCATTCGCCTCCCCCGATAACTAAGCCAGGGTTACCTCAGCATGTTTCGCTTAAGATCATATACCAACTTTTTCGTTAGATCATTATATGTATCCTAGCAAAATGAAGGAACTTAAATGTTATTCTGACTTCTGAGTTTGAACATGTATTCACGTCCACGTATCCTTCCTTTTATTGGATATGCTCATCATCCATGACTCAGCAATGGCTGCTATATGGCAAGGAAGTTCAAAAACGTGTTGACTTGTTTGCTGTTCTGTTAGCATCATCACATCAATCTTAATAGCATGGTGAACATTGATTGAGGCTGTGTTTACAACCCCAATTTCTCTCCAAAATTTCTAAAATTCCCATCACATCAAAACATTAAATGTACCAAAAAACGCATGCCCGGAGTATGAAATACAGGTAAAAACAAAAACTAATTGCACAGTTTAGATGTACGTTACGAGACGAATCTTTTGAGCCTAATTAGGCCATGGTAAGATAATATTTACCACAAACAAACAAAACGTGCTACAGTGCTTTTTAGTTTGGAACAGTGCCAGTTTTCATGTTCTAAACACACCCTGAATTTCATCTAACAGTAGGTGTACAAAATGGAAGACACTGAAATCTGCAATAGCAGATCTTGTAGCAGCCAAGAACTTAGGCATTTCCACAGAACACGCCCAACAACATGCCGTATATATAGAAATGAACAAGCATATCGTAATGAAGAGAACGAAATCACGTGACAAAAACATGGATCATACATGTCTAGTACATATAACATATACTATTTTTTGGCCGTAATACAAAAACACTCTCTACTCTTACTAGCTAGCTAGTTGTATTACAATGCAAGAAAAAGAATTGCCTGACAACAAACATCCCCTGTTAATCATGTGATTCATTATCCTGACCATACAATGATACAACTAAAAAAAATTAATTCTACAAAAAAGGGGGGCTACATACAATTGATGTACACGGACATACCATTTACAAAACAAGAAAGAGACTATTTCTCAATGCCTTGCTGCAAGTACTGAATCAAGTCATACCCTGCTGTAGTCCACTTGTTGTAAGCATCAACACATGTTCGGACCATGAAATTAGCAGCCTCACGCTCATTCATCTCTGGATGAAACCGCCTCCTAAGATTATTGATAGGATCTCCCCTGCTAAAGCAAGGAAGCCCACTGTCCACCATCAGGTTGACTGTAGCTAAAATCCCATTCATGTGCCTCCTTGCTGCCAGGTATCCTTTGACGCACAATCTGAAAGGACAGTGCTTGAATCAGAACACCATACTGTGAATATCATTAAAAAATGACGCAAACTGCTAGTGATAGAATTTGCACAGAAGAGAACCGACTTGTCAATAGTATGAACCACATTTCAGAAAAACAACAGAACACAACAGAATCAGGAATAAACTACTGATCAGCTGATTCCTATCAAGAACGTATGCACTCCAGTTCTTCAGTATGACATCCACCCACAATCATGTTTAGTCTTTTTTAGTTTTTCCTGAGGTCAATAGCTCTCCTTAGCTGACTACAGTCCAGACTCCAGATCTGCTAATCAACAGTTTCAGGTTTCCAAGAACAGCATAAGTTGGTACTTTCATGCCCAAATCTTGATCAGTATTTGCTCACAAATTGAAGGGAAGTGCAATTGGATGTCCATGGAGAAAGTAGTTTGATCAAACTATGATCAGCACTGAGGTTACTTCGTCACCCAACCATCATAGCACATAACAAGATAGTAGGAACAACTAAGGTCATACTTGTACCATCATAACAATTAGTTAATGATGAAGGCCATTATGCAAATAACTTTTCGTAACATAAAAGTTTACCAATAATGACCTTCCCCTTGCATTTTCTCTAGCTTCCATACTCACACATCTCATTCTAAAACTGGATGCTGGCAAAAGTGCATACAGGTGCATTGATTACTATAAGCCTAGCAGTTAAACCCGTTAAAAGTTTGCCGTATCTGCCTACCTGAGAAATTGGTTCCATGTATCACTCTTCATGGTTCCAGATGGATCCAGCAATTGAGTCATCTCATGGCTTAGTTTGAAATGTGCACTCTCAAACCCCATGTTACCTCCAGGTGAGATCTCCAAAATAAAGCCAAAATCAATATGAACCAATCTCCCATGGCTGCATAAACAAGTTGATGGTTGAGCTGCAAATTCTAGATCCAACCATTCATTAAAAAAACTGAGTATGTCTTACCTGTCAAAGAGAAGATTGCCGTTATGCCGATCCTTTGGTTGAAGAAGTAAGCTAGCAACAGCATATCCAGCACTACTGATCATAAACATTTCTCGAGCAGCTTCGAAAGAAGGTGAACCAACAGGACCATAGTCTTGCTGAAATATCTCTAACAAACCACCATCAGTTGTTTCACCCATTTGATTTCTACTCCGAGTGTTTGGCACCACCTGTGGCAGCTTTGGGTTAATAGTGGAAACCAAGAAACTAGCTGATAGCCTATCAATGTTAAGGAATATTCTAACATAGCAACAAAAGCAAAGGAATGCACACTAGTACGGAGCACATATGAATTATTAGCGATGCAAACAGGAACTCTTAACTCATAGTCATAGGCTCATAGCTAAAGCAAAAACATTGGGAAACAGTGCAGTAAATCTTCCCTAACTGTGAAAACTGTAACACTTAAAAGTATTAGGATTGGCCACAATAAAAATAATCGGTACATTTGGCCTTCTATCATACATCTGAAATATTTACCGATATCAGCAAGCTAAATTCAAACCTCGGCGATCAAGCAATGCTCACAAGTCACAACTTTGCACTTTTTTAACGGAATGTAGATGTTATTGCTGAAAACTAAGTGATAGCTTGGTTGGTAGATCTTCCAGTTGAGAGGCTGCCCACCTGAGCTCAAACCTGGGTGCTCTCTAAGGATTCAGTAGTGCTCTCTAAGGATTCAGTATTCCCATATCGCAAGACAAAGACAAGAGGTGTCTTCACCCCATAGTTTAGTTTTTTTTTTTTTCAAAATGTTAAGATAAAGCCAAGAGCAAATATTGTCCCCATAGTACTTATTTTTAAATGCTGTTGCTGAAAAGTAGAAGTGCCATGCAGTATAATTTACTCATCAATTCAGTGAAGTCCAGGATTTAAGGAAAATTTTCTGCTATAAGTTACTAAAATCTCATTGCCACATGCACTAGGTCTTCAATTTTGCAAGTGTACGCCACACATTTGAGTGGAAAGAAAAGGCAATTCAAATAAATGTTTGTCGCTTGGTCATTCCATAGTCCATAGAGGTCAGAAAACAACATAAAAAAAATGCAAGCATATGCTCACCTCAATTATGCCTCGGCCCGGTCCAGTAGGCAAAACACCATATGGAAAAAGATAAAGGTTTAATCCTACAGCTTGAAATACATCCCTTAATAGAGCAATAACTTGCAGTGCCAGCACATCTTGTCTACAGTCATCACCGACCTGTGATATCATAGAAGTCAGCTTGCTTTAAGTATAGTGGACGCGTCACTACTAATCTAGCAAAATGAAGAAACAGGACAGCCACACTGCAGTCTGGATAGGGTAAAATCACAGTAAAAACGAATATACCGTATTTTTTATTTACAGACTTAACTTTTAGGGCCTTATATAGCCAAATGTGGCAATACTGTATCTGGCAAATTATAAAGTAGACAAACTTATAGTCCTTAGTTTTAATTAATACTATCGATACCTAAAAGCATGCTCTTAAAAATAGCAAAATGAAATGAGGTGTTCATTCAGTTGGTTGGTTGGTTGGTTAGGTTGTTACTCGGTATGTCAGACTGGATGGTTTGGTGCCAATTCAATATCAAAGGCTTTGGCAACCAAGTTAATCTAGCAGAATAGAATCCTAGTTCCATCTATAACTGTTCAGAGCATAGGGTATCAAGAAGTATAGGTTGTTTGTGCATAGTAGCTGCATTTACCTTAAAAATGCAAGCCTGTGGTTTTACATCATTTGGGTCCCCATCACGGTCAACAACATTAAAAGTAATCATTATTGGAACTTTTGCAGCAGACTGGAGAGGAATGCCACTGTCCAGCTGTATGCCCCGTACTAACTTGTTTGTTGCAGTAGGTAGGTAGAGGTCATCACCTGGAATTGAAATCTTCTCCAGTTCCCTGCATGAAAATTATATAAAGTAAGTTCTCAATTCCTTTTAAACACATTAAAATAACTATCTACAATTACCTTCTTATACCCGCTCTCCGTTCTTCCTTGGGAAGAGGGAAAAGAACACCAGAAATAGAAGTGACCTTGTCAAAGAAATCAAACTCTCTTTCAAACATGTCACGAGCTTCTGGAGTGAAACTATCGATAATCTTGTCCTTAACAGCAGGAAGCAAGGATTGGAATGCACTGCCCTGAAAAGGAAAAACATGAAACATGAACTACTTGTGATCTTCAAGCTTGAAAAATCAAGGAAGCTGGTGCTATTTTGCAAAGCAAAAATTTCCCTTAAGATTCAAATTTTTTAGCTGGCACATGTCTCATTATAAGCTACAAGCAGAGGCTACTTTGAAGAAAAAGCAGCTGGAAAGGTAGCAGTTCATGTTGCCTGTGTGGGAAGAGTTCATGTTGCCTGTGTGGGAAGAAAAAGCAGCTACAAGATCATATATCTTCTAGTGTCCTCTTGCTATCTTTAATTGGGAAGAGTTCCCTGTGTGGATAGCCGATTAATGGAAAATTGGCTTCCACCCAAATTTGAGGTTTCTAAGAAATTAAGGTATATCTTTTTTTTCCCCAGTGTCACTTGGGCTTTGTGGAGAGACAGAAAGAAAATGGATATCCAGAAGAAGGTTCTAAAAATCCAACTAAAATGCTATTCCTTAGACTATCTTGTGCAGAAATGGCAGCCATTGCTAAAGGAGAAAGACAAAGCGAAGATGAACATGGTGGTTGAATACACTCTTGTCTGGCTGCATAATTTCAGGCCTTCTCCGTTCTGCTCTTTGAAAGTTGAAATTAGCTGAATGCCTACTTTGTAATAGGGCCTAGTCATTTGTTCCCAGTTTATCTTTGCTGTACTCCCTTAGATGGGCACTGGTGTCCCCAGCCTTTTGCTTTTGTTGTTTGCAAACCCTAAAAGAGAGGCTCTATTTTAAATAGAAAAATCCCCGAACTAACATAAATTGAGACAAACTAAAATTCAAAATAGTACGGATAAGTATGCATAAACCAGTGCCATTGACATGCTTGTTTACACCCAGTAGCTACATTATTTGCTTCTGCTTTAGATCTATTTATTTGTATGCACAGCAAGTCAATAGCATGGCATCGCATAACTTAATTGTCCAAGCCCATCATTTATGGACCACTACAGGCAGTGGTAACTTCAAGAATGACGGAATTAATTCAATTTCTTTAGGATCAAATAATCTTTGTCTGGTTATGTATTGGTTACAAACACCAAGAAGGCAGTAACACTCAAGCATAATTATAAGGCATCGAATTTTATTAATGAAGTTTCTGAAAAAACAGAACAATGGATAACAACAGTACTTTTGCTAATAAAATTATGTTTAAAAAAAGATGGAATGGAGAATCCAGCTGTACAAAAGCAAAGGAAGATTATACCTTTTGAGCGGCTGCATCTTTCTCAGAATCATCAACATACTCTCCCTGTATTTCAAGTTCCAACACCCCAAAACTTAGTCACACAAATGACAGAATATGAACTGTTGGGGAAGAATTCTAAGTATAACAGAGTGTAAGATAAATTAATTCACCTGCAGATGCCATATTAAGATATGAGCAAATATATTACTCCTTCGAGTAGCTCCAAGCAAGTACCCTTCAACCAGTTTCTGATGTGTTAAAAGGCAGGGAAAATGAGATACATCCGTCAAATTAGTTAAGAAAATAATGACTTCAATAAGCAACAAATTCTCATAGTCCTCAATGATAACAGAAACATGAGTAAAACTGAATGAATTCTCACCCCTTCATCATATCTGAGAGATTGTACCAGCTGGGGCATAAAAAAGGTAACAGTCTCAGGTGGATAAGTCTCCAAGACACGAAGGACATATGCCATAACACGTGGATGTCCTTTATAAGGAGGAGTAAGGAACTCCAATGCCTGTGTAACAGAACATGGAGCCCAGTGTGGAAGTTGCTGTAACAGCACTGAATTTTCATCTACTGCCTTTGGAGTGATGAAAAAAGGTAATGCTTCAGGAATTGTACGAAGCTCCAGTAACCGCGCCTATAACGAAAAAAACATGGCCAAGATCAGCCAGCTTTATCAATGAAATAAACAAGCAATTAGAAATATAAAAAATATGCATAACAATCCACAACTCTAAACCAAACAGAGCCTAATCAACATGGATGGAGCCTAAACACACTAGTATACTCCCACAGGATCATATCAAATGTCTACACGCTGATGGAACATGATGCAAAGACAACATATCATGAAACGGAATGTGCATGTGAAGGGGGAAAAAGGAAACCTAGTAGCAATACAATATCTGAAAAGCTAGCAACTATAGGAAAGAACCATACTTGTACCAACTGAGTGATCTCAGATTGCATTGTTGTATTTGTGGGAAACCTCAAAGGCATAGAGAGGGCAATTCGAGGATCAACAGCAAAAGCAGTTCTGACATGATCAATCCATTTATCCGAGCTGATTTTACCACGGAACGTCGTCGTATCTCTGGCCAAACATGACACGAGACGCATTTGAATTCAACCAATAGGGCCCATAAAAATAAAAAGAAGAATGAAAACTCAAGGTAGAATAGTTACTTTGTATTTACTGGCTGTGCCCAGACTTCAAGCCTGTCTGCCTCATTCTGTGAAAGTGTCACAAGTAATTGCTTACGTTTTTCCCTTGCAGTTGCATAGTTGTCAATGCAGCCCCAGACAGGGTGGATCTGATCTGCCTGCAACCAAAGAAAAATTGAGAAAGGTTTAGATTTCCAAAATATTTATTGAGGAGAGAGGTCGTCATATTTATTCTCTGAATTCAGTAAGAGAACAGAGAAATGAAAGGGGGGACAAAAGTGATGTTCAGTCATACCATATTATGCTCACTTTCTCTTCCCTGTAGCTTCGCAACAGAATCGACAGGACCAGTGGTGCGCTCATTTTGTAGAAAATGGACAAATACTGACACTGACTGAGCCTCTCTTTGAGCATATGCTTTGTTTTGAGACTCATACCACTCAGGTGCATAAGAAAACCATCCCAAAGCAGCACTGGAAAGACAGGGCAAAGAAAAGTACTTCAGCAAGGCACAAAACAACAAAGAAAATGTAAAGTTGCAGATGAACAAGCATGATAAATCAAAATAAAAAAAATAATAACAAACTCTACTCAACAGTAAGATTTAGTTACTCCATTGCCACACAATCATTCTTAATAACAAGAAATACATGTCAATATATTTCTTGAATTGCTTAAGATATCTCAACTGGGGTCTGGGGTAAAGAAGGGAAATAAAGGTTACTGTTGTTTCAACATAGCCAATCCCAAAACAGGTGGAGGAAGGTTCCTTCCCCAAAAGGGGGAGGGTTGTGATAGACTTGGTGAGCCAACGTAAAAAAGCAAAAACTCGGCCAAGCCACTCATATGGGGATGAAACCAAGTGAATAAAGTGAATACGGTTGAAGTTTTTGTCAACTAACAGTTTCGTTCAGTGATAATATTAGACATCCCTGTATGGCTGTATAAGATTATATATGTATGCCATGCCACAAAACAATTTAACTACTAAGAGATCGCACTCAAGGTTCAATAGTTAACTTGATTTTGTGATAAATACCTTGCAAAATTGGTATTTTTTATAAGTACCTCGAATATGTAATTTTCATATAGTTTGTTCAATCCACTGGTTTGCCAAATGTTAGATCATAGTAATTCAAGATTTTTTCCACACACCTCTGAAATCTTACTTTTGTTTTATTTACCTTATCATTTAAAGTATCAAGATTTTGCATATGAGAAGTAATGTAAGAAACATTGCACTCCCTCAGTCCGAAATTGTAAGGAGTTCTAGACCTCTATTAGATTCATTCATTCTTCCATGTATGTGTGTTCAATACGTCGCTAGATTCATCAACATTCATATGAATGCGGACAGATAAAAAGAGGGCTAGAACCCCTTACAATTTGGGATGGGGCGAGTAGCATGCATATAATGAAACATTGAAGTCTAATGGGTAGAATTATATGAGGACACAGGAACAATGCAATAAAGTAAATTTTACCGGTATACCCTATCCTCTAACAACTGGAGCCCCATATTACATTGCTGCAAGTTAGTTTGAGACTGGCATGAGCAAAACTTCAACCCAAGGAGCATTGCAGTAAAGAAAGTGCCGGTAGCAGCAGGATGGCGAGAAAAATGAGCTGGAGACTTCATTGTTCCTTGTAACATCCGACCCAGAAGGAGAAGTTGTTCAATGCTATCATGCCGAACCACCTGTCAGAATGACACTTATATGAGCCTGCGAATGTGCACAATTGAAGGATAGATGCAAGATTAAGCACCGCCACAAGAAAATGAGAATGTAACTTAGATAGGTGTCAATCCAGACATACGTCTCAGATGGGAAAATAGTACAGTATTGCTTCTTCAGAATATTGTAGAGCATTGCAGGTTAACTCTTGTTTGAAGAAACAGTAGGGGTTCACCCCTTCCTGTTCCTCTCAAAGGAAAAACTGAATTTAGTCAATTTATTATGAATCTATAATATATCACAGCAAGATTGAATATGTTTTTCTCACCAATAGATGAATTCAAATACAGATAGAAAGTTGTTCTAGACAATGAAACAGCTTTGTGTAAGAGATGGATAACAAAAAAGGATAAAATATGGACAATTCAGGAAGAGCTTTATTTTACTATAGCTTTTCCTTTCATCTATGTCATGCCTTAGTCCCAGAGTTCAAAAGATCATATGAAACAAGTTTAATAAAAACGGTCTTTATAGATCACAAAGCCTATTGATTTTAGTGAGATTGGTGTTTATACCCCTACTAGCAACTCTAATTGTGTTTTTACCCTCGGTTTTAAAACTTTGTGATTTTACCCTTACGTTCTAAAAAACGAAGACTCCATTTACCCCTATTTTCTAACCCTGTTAGATGCGACTGGACTAAATCATTTAAAACAAATAGAAAAAATTTCGAAATAGGGGGAATAGACTTGAATGCCACTTATCCTTTCACCCACAACCCACTGGAGTTCCACCAGTAAAAACCAGGGCACAATGTGGCATGGGTGCGACGCGGCATGGGGAGACCCGACAGCAGTGGCACAGTTTGACTGAGTGTGAGCCACCACTGTCGGCGCGAATAGTGGTATTATTACAATCCATTACAAAGAAATAGGAGCAAAATTGTCTGGGTATGATGGTCTTTTGGCATCAAAATTGATATTGTTAATAAAACAGGGGTAAACTCTGTCTTCAATTTGAAAACATAGGGGTAAATTCACAAAGTTTACAAAACAAGGGCAAAATCACCATTAGACTTCAAAGCGAGGGTATAAACGCCAAAGCCCCTTGATTTTATTCAATGTAAAAAAAAACTTTCATGCTCCACGCTAGTATCCAACCACAAATCGAATACGCTCAGATAGTACAGGAAAAAGGGGGAAATTAAGACAAGATTGAACAGCTGTTATGTAAGAACTTGAAGATGTGTTGCAAGCACACTGGTACAATAGTTAGCCATAGAAAGAAACAGTAACGACTCAAACATAAATGAAGAGAAGGTGTGAATAGAACCTCAAAACGATCAATAAAGAAGCCAAGCCAGAGTCTATGGGCTATTATTGCTTCAACTGGATCCTTTTCTGGTGGAGCCTCAGGCTCACCAGGGATTAGATGAGGCCTCAATTTTGCATCTGGGCCACAGTAATTCATATCTGATGCAAACAATCCACGCTTCGTATCTATGGTCCACAACCATGCATCAACAAGTTCTGCAAGCACAAGAGGACCCAAAGAAGGTGCAGCCGATACTAGCCATGTCCAGATATATATTCCAGTCTCCATTGCATCAGGGGTAGAAATATATGCAGGACACCAACACAGAAGCCGAATAAGCTGAGAAAACCCTTCCAGATTTGCTCTAGAATCAGACACCTACATGTTACAGTATAGGAAAGTACAATCAAAACCAGAATTAGGGGGGGTGGGGGGGGGGGGGGCAGGACATCTAAGTGCAAAGGTGATTTTACCATATGATCAAGAAGTAATGCTGTAGCCTGAGAACATGTTTCACGAAATTGTGAATTATCTATTGGTTGTTTCTCCGCAGCAACAACAAAGTTCTGAAGAAGACTGACAAACTTGGACACAAAAACTTCATCAAACGACTGATGGGGCTGGGCAGACTGCGTACCAGGAAGAGGCATGACCATATTTACACCTCCCATAGTACTGAATAGCCTTCTCATACCAGCAATCTCACCAGCATGGTTGCATTTAACAGTTGCACTCACTACTGCAGTAGAGAGTACTTCAAGAGTGAAATCTGGTGTTTCTTTTTTGGCTCCTGATGCTGCTGCAGCAGAGTCCATAACTGCAGGAACATTGGCCGTCCTAATGCCATTCCAATCATTCTTTCCACTACAAATACGTATCTCAGATAAAAGTGAGACAACATCTGCCGTATGCTGTGTTCTTTGTACTCCGCTTGGTTTGCAAAAGTTTTCCTACATAATGCAATTAAAACCCTCTTCAATAGGAAAAATAAAAAGACATCTAGTGACGATGCCTGTGCATAAGTTTGTCGCAGAAGACACTGAAAAGATAGGCAGATTTAAATATGCAGTATTCCTGGCAGAAAATATAGGACACAAAACAATCAAGCAGATTCTTCTATCATTTTTTGCTCAGTACATAATTTAGATGTGTATATCATTTGACCGCAAGAGATGCCAACAACGGACAACATTTCATGATAAACAACAGGATAATAAATTATTGAACTGATGCAACGATACACCATATGGCTCAATGCCTCAGGTTATTCTCCTACACAATATGTTTAGAGCCACCGTAACCAGATAAACAGAAGACTTATTTCCATTCAGTAATGCTATGGAATGGGAAACCCATATGCAATAGCCTAAATACAAAGCAAAAACTCTAGAGACTATTGCAAACAATAGGCAAATGCTAAAAGACGCAACAGTTATTTTCCTATCCAGCAAAATTATTTTCATATATTTCTCTTGACATGAATGCTAATTCAAATGACAGTTTCCCTGGATAAACCATATCCAACAAAGATAATATATATCTGGTAACTGCAAAACTATGATCATCTGGTAATATATATATCTGGTACTGTCATATCCAGCAAAGATAAAATATATCCCTGGCCAATAAAAAAATACATACCAAATAGCAAGAACTGTGACTTGTTTATTACTGAAAGTAGTATGTACTCTTCAAGGTTAAACAGGAAGAAAAAGATTTAAAAAATACAGGTGAACACTATGCATGCATGCAGTCAAAGAGTTAAGCAATTCAGCACCAGAACATGATTGGTGAGAAAAAAATTGAAAAAAAGAACAAAATGTCCCACATGAAGTTAAAAACATACTTGTTCAAGAAAGTTAATACATACTACACAGGAATCTAGAGGAGAAATCTACATGATCAGCAAACTTAACCTCGACCAGACAAGCAATCGGCAACCTTAACATTGACAGAACAGTGACCATCTACTAACAGCAAGTAAAGCATCAGCCTCACACATTGAGAACGATGTTGCTGGAACAAAAGTCAGGTTGAATGAGATTATATTCGCTAAACCTGTATAAGGCCTTGAGTGGTACACGGAGCATATGAAAGAGCACTTGTCAACCATTCCCTAGCAATCTTTTGATATAGTGAGCGCACGGTCGCGACCCAAGCAGGATCGCTGACTGGGCCAGATGTCAAGTCATTGTGAACAGAAATAAGAAGTAGATCCAAGCATGAGGAGTTCCAGAGGACCTGAAATTCAGAATACTAGTGTACAGCAGTGTGCCCCAAATCATTAGAATTGAAACATGACAAGCCAAATCAAAGATACCTGTGGAAACTTTTCCTTCAGTTGTGTTAACAGCTTAACACTCACATCACGAACATGCTCATCCCTCTGAGACATGCTCTTTATGAGGAAGCAAGCATGAACAGAAAGAACTGATTCTCTAACATCAGCTCCTTCACCTATGTCAGAAATGCGATCCTCCTGACCACCAAAACAAAAGATATGATCAATTTGTGCAGCTAAAAGTTACTGGTTTATAATTAGGTCTTAAATATACTTCAGTAAATGAATGCAATGCATCAGCAATGGACAGAAGTTGGACCAAGGTAAAGAGCAGAGCACAAATTAATTCATGGTGCAAACAAGATCCAAAACAGAATGCAACTGTGGAAAACAAGGTGCAAGTTATAGTCAGCGCTCCATTTATATTGTTTAAAAGAAAAGTAAAACACCTCTTTGCCAGTTGATGATGCCTTTTCTTGTGAGGCACAACTTCTTTGTTCCAGATAAATGAAAATACCAATTTGTTAATGTATCTTTTGCTACAACGCATTTCCTAACAACTTGATAGCTCAGCAAGAGTCCTTGATTTTAAGAATTTAACATATATGCAGTGTAAAAGGAAATGTCAACACCTATTAAAAGGTACCCAGACAGCAGCAATGACATTGAATGTAGTGTTTTTACATACAGAACTAAATTCAACAGAAAACAACAGAGTACATAGTTAAAAACAAAGGCTAACAGGAAGCCTAGATTGCTAAATATTTCAGAGTAAACGAAGGGATGCAGGATACTGATAGTGTATCACATGACAAAGATGTGCTAAAAGATTGCTCAAGTGAGGAGCATACCAGCCATGACATCGCTGTTTCAAAAGCTCTATTCACAACTGCTGTCAGACAATGAGATACTTGTGGTGTCAAGTTTGGAGTAAGCAGATACTCAAAAACACAACTGAAAGCACTATTTGACTTATTCAATGTAGATGTAGCTGAGAGTATGCCACCATTGCAACTAAAACGCAGTATCTCCAGGAAAGCAACTGCAAGGAGGTACGTGGCTTTTACCCCTGGAAATAAAATAAATAAGTACAATAAAAAATTCATCTGCCTAGTATACCACTTAAAGAATGCAAGGAATATGTTAATACCAACAATTCAGTCTAGTTACAACAAGGAAACAAATAGACAAACAGATATTTGTTCCTTCTCTTTTTGTTTCCAAAGATAGCAGGTTTTGCCTATGTAAGTTGTTCCCCAACGAAATTCATATGTACAATACTCCCTCCAGGTCCAAAAAACAAGTCGTTTTAGCCTGTTGAACAATGGATGATAAAGGTTGTCGTTTGGACTTTAGCTGTGTATCCATGACCTCTTTGCCCTTCAATTAATGATGTGCATGCGTGCATGCAAGCCTCGCCTCGGTTCCGAGATGCCGCTGTGCATGCAAAATTGCAACCCGAAGCCGTGCTGCAAGGTTCCGAGGAGGCCCGCATTGAATGTGCTGGATTGCCGTTGGGACGTTCCGATCTCCATCAAAATACTGCTTCTCTCACACGTTCGCTCTGTTCTAGCCATCCGAAGTAGCCTGCGTGATAGTCGCTTTGTTCTAGCCATACGAGCTCTGATCTCCATCAAAATACTGCTTCTCTCACACGTTCGCTCTGTTCTAGCCATCCGAAGTAGCCTGCGTGATAGTCGCTTTGTTCTAGCCATACGAGCTCTCCCTCACAACAGCTGCAGGCACGACGATGAAGGACGACGGCGCGCTGGCAACGCAGAAACTGGTGCGCGCTCGACGCATTCGACACCAGGCGCAGAAGGAGCTCGGCCGCGCTCGCACGTTCTGTGCGTACACAGCCCGTATGCAGCGGCAAGCATAGGTGCAGCTCACCCATGCGCGAGCCTTTCGCGACGAAGCCGTACGTCTGCGGCAACAGCCACAAGTCGACGTCGTTGACATGCAAGTGATCCCTACTGCCAAAAAGAAAAAAAAAAGGGGCGGGCTAGAGCACCGCGTAAAACGAAAAAGAAAAAAGGGCGGGCAAACTGCGCGCTACAGTGCCATGCAAAATACAAAAGGAAAAACACGAAAAAGAAGCCAAGGATTCGAACTTGGTACTCTCTGCCTCGGGACCAACAGGCACAACCACCTGAGCTATGGAATGAAGATGCACAAATCCACACTGAGACGGTATTTAATAGGGGCAAAACAGGAACTATGTACCCTAATTAAGGACTTCTTGGTATGTGAAATCATGTCCAAAACGACATGTTTTTTGGACCTGGAGGGAGTATGCAACAGACAAAACACATCAGGCATTGAAAGACATGAAGCTAGCAGAACATAGCTTATTTATTTGGATGACTATGCACATGTAAAACAACCTACAAGAAAGATTTTTACAGGCCTCATACGGAACACTACAGTTAAGGGCCTACAGTGGAATATACTTGGTTCTACATATCAATGTGTTTGATTGGTTCTTTTATCAAAAAAAAAGTATTTGATTGGAGCACAATGTTATTTTTTCCCTAGAGCCAAAACCAAGTAAGTTGTGAAGCACTCATCAGAGAATAAACACTGACCTGAAATAGTACTCATTGCTGTTACCTCGACTCGACCTCCCAAAGCAGCAGAAAGTGCAGTTCTCTGCCCAACAGCAGAAGTTTCATTGCCATTACCACGGCGACTACTTGGGTTGTGTAGAGCATTTAACTCTAGCTCATCTTCAAGCCATTTCACTGAACTGACAACCTGAAATCAGGAAAGCATAGAGGATGCAAACAGCCTATTAATCACAGCAAGAGACGTGCACAGAGTGGTCAGCAATAGATTATTAATGATCATAATTACTGATTTCTACATAAAAGGAGGGAAAACATAAGAATTAGTAATCTAAGAATCCTAATCAACTATTATAGAAAACATCACTTGGCTTTAGCAGACGGCACTTCTAACAGGGAGTGACTGAAGTAAAGTTGAACAACATGAAATAATAACATCTGAATATTCATGATGGGTGGAGACGAGATAAGAGAATCTCTCATCCATCCAAAGCAATTGTGAACTGTCACAAATTTTTATTTAAGAAAACTTATGGTCAATGAAAAATGGTGCGTATCAGAAAGGATGCTAGCAGCCTGAAGCCATATGGCTCAACTAAATTCAGGGTGCAGACTTCGTTAAAAAGGTAGAGATGGCTCATTTTTTTCAGTTTCATAGCAGAGGGGAGTAATTCAAACTTGCACAGATGGAATTAAGATGTCTTTTTCCATTCATATTTGCGTGTAACGAAGATGATGTGTTACTGGGGTTCATTCTAACCAATGTCTGACAACACAACAGTATATGCTGTTTTCTTATCTATTTTGCTAAATATTACTCCCTCTTCCAAATTGTAAGGGGTTTTGGCCCACATTTTCTCCATCCATGTTCACATGTATATTGATGAATCTAGACATATACAAAACACATACATTGAATATTGCACAACCCTATTCAGATTTCAGAAGCTAGAACCCCCTGCAAATTGGGAAAGAGGGAGTATCAACCAAATGTGGTACAACAGCACTTTTCACTAATGTAGACTTTGGAACTGTATTGGCTAAGGCCAAGCTACAATTGTCCTGACAAAATGTCAACAGAACATAGAAACCATTCAAAACTTAAGGAGCATAAAGACCTATGACAAAAGGACTCAGTATCAGGTTCAAGTTAGGGGGAATAAAGACCTAGTACAAAACTCCTCCTTTGCCACACTCATTCAAAGCCCGTATTCACCTAAATGCTAAACAGGCTAAATGGGGGGACATCCCTCGTTTAGCCAATTGTCAGGCAAAATGTCCGTTTAATAGTGCCATCTGCTATGGTTGTTTAAACAGGCTAAATGGTTGTCTAAACAGAGACGGTTGGCCAGTGTGTAGTGTTTAAAAAGGTAAACAGCCGTTTATGTGGGAAAGAGTTCCTGCACAAATTGGTTCCTCGAAAAGAAGTTCGAAATTTTAATGGCATAGAAAACAAATTGGTCCTAGCTCTATGGTCCAAAATAACTTACCAGAGGAGGTGTCCCTTGTGCAATACGCTGCACTGCTGTAGACCATTGGCTGTTCCACATGTATGGTCCAGCTACAGCTTGAAGAGCTATAGCACTGCTTTCCATTGTGCTTAATGAAGTGGAGACTGGCTTTGTAGGTGCCTCATTTTTTTGTATGGGTGGAGCAAGCCCAAATAGTACAATGTAGAACCAAAGGTTTCGGAACAATTTTAATAATGATGGTTCAACAGTGGACACTGGATCAAAATCAGAACATATTTCAGCAACTGCAGGAAGTAATGGCCCCATCAAATCAGCACCACTCCTGCATTAATGATAATTAACATCAAATAACATTGCTTCAGCTGACTTTGCTATGACAGACACACAAGAATAAGACATAAAATCGTGTAAAAACAAAAGAAGAAATGAAAAATAATATGTGGTAATAGATAGCACCACGAGTTAGTTCCCCGCTTTGCATATTAGCTTTTACTTCTTCACTTGAAAACCAACAAGACACCCTTTCCTATCTCTCATTTGTTAAAGGGTGTGGATGTCCTTACCTCTTGGGATAGAATCAAGACAGCATATGAAACTTCCTTTAAAAACAAAATATCCAAACCAACTAGCCTTTATTTACTAATTTGCGTTTTTGCTAGAACATATTCATAGAAAAGCATCCATATATAAGAAGTGGAGGCAGGCCCCAGGCCACCAGTGCTGAACTGCTAAAGCACGAGTCCTAGGTCCAAATATTAGTGCACAACTACTAAATATTGCACAGGTAAGAAGAGATTTTGAAAAGTCTAGGACTGTTTCAACTGTGACATCCCAGGCCCTAGCCAAGCTCTGGCTCCGCGAATAAGCAGAGATGAACAAAAACAGCCAGACAGGTGTGAATGATTGTTCATTCACACAGAGGCTACTCATCAGTCAAGAGTCTAATAAATACTATTTTTGGCTTATATTTTTTACCACCATGTGTTGGTTGAATTTTGAAGTAACAAAGCTATTGACACAACCGTTTGTATGCCAAATTTACTCATCATTTTCTGACCATCTCAGGATTTGTTATTTGTTGCATGCAGATCTCTTTGATTGATTAGATGTAAAACTACATCATATGGTAATTTCTATCTTAAAAGATCTATCTATTCATGATTAAAGGTCAGTAGCACTTCATTAGATGATTTTTTTATTCTGACAAAGTGTGTAGGAGTAATCCAAATTAAGATCAACCACAATCCAGAAATTGATGCCCTCCATACAGATAAACTCAGTCACACAAATTAGACTGCAGACATAACACGAGTGTGTTTGCATCCAGCAATAGTATATAGGACCTTTTTAAGATCCAGTGATATTTGAGCTTCAAAGAAAATATGTATGATTGGTAGGAAACAGCAAAGCATCATACCTCCCACTTTTAGATTCAGCAACTAGCCCCACATCAGAGCAGAGAGACAGTAACCTATGACGATAATCGGACCTAAGTTTTGTGCTTGTGAGATTGGAGGCAACAAGCAGAAAGCCTGCAGGAAGAGTCTAGAATGTTGTTTGACATAGTTAGCAAGGAAAATGGAGGTCAAAATCACACACTTCTTATGATAAGCATATAGCAGAACTTATCTCATACCTTTGTTCGCTCAGTTGTTGCTTCTGATGGTGATGTGTCATTTTCTGAAGCCCCTAGAGCTTTAACTTTGTCAAGATAGCTTCTTGTCATCAAGACAATACTCTCACGGTATGACTTTTCAAAACCCAAGCATGCAACACGAGATATTGCATCTAATAACTGCAATATTTTAACCAAGTGCGTGCCAAAGTGGCTTTCTTTAGAAAGAAAAGATACAGTAAACACAGACCAAGACTGAAAGGCCAAAAATACGTAAATGAGTAAGAGAAGCTGCCATACTTGCAGACGCAACGAACTTGGAGAAGAAGCGTCACCCTCTTCTAGATGTTCAATGAAAAGGGGCAGAATCATGTCTACAACTTCCCATTTTTTCAAGCAAACACATAACTCGGCCAAAAGGCGTATGACATTATGTCGAATAACTGGAACTGCATCCTTTCCTTTGCCATCCTGGAACAGATTCACAGTCAAGTAGACAGCCAGAAACAGAATTTTAACACTGTAATGTATATTTTTAATCATTTCAAGTAGTAAGGTGAATTGATATAAAATCTGCCAGAAGCAGGTAAGGTTAATCTTGCAACAGAACAAATGTTCCAGTCCCAACCATAACTTGCATAATGGTCTCACCCTGACCATAAACAATTTAACACCCCGAATTGTGGTGCTTGCAAGTTGCAATCTGCAATTATGCTAATGAGATGGACAAAAATGTACTGGATCAGCTACAGCAGATCAAACTGTCAAAATCAAAACCAATTAAACGATAGTTGACTCTGCTTGCAGCCTGAAATTTTTGAGAAACTTGAAGACATTACTGTAGAATAGAGCCCATAAATGCATCAGGTCACAACAGCCCAAAGCAGCATGCTAGCTTTTAATACTTAAAGAGTGCTGCTTTTTTTACCAAACTTACACAATCATAATGACTGGATACATTTATCTATTCACACGAAAACTATGCACTATCGAAAGTTCAAAAACACCAAAAAACAGGATGTTCTATAAGCAATCGCTCAAGGCTCATGACATAACCAAGCGATGCTGTAAATATACTCTAGTAGCGAGACTTCCATATGGGAATATCAAAATAGATCCAGGACACACTAACGCCTGACAATGACTGGGATTGCACTGAGAAAAACATTTCACAAAACATGCGCAAGCAACATCTAGTTACATTGATTTGAAGATTCTATCATAATATACAAGGCAAAAAGGATCCTGAGCCGCAACAGCTCTTCCAAGAGCACAGAACATTCATGAGCTCATTAAGAGAAAAGTAAAGGGGGATACCTCCTCATAATCGTTCCGCTCACGAACATATGCAGCTAAACGCATGATGAACGTATCCACAAGGGCCCTATCCTTTGTCCAGCCAAACTCTATGATCTCACAGCTCAACTTCACAACCGCCTCAAATAAAGCTCCAGGGCTACTGCCTGCCATATCAGCCTTCATCAAAATAATGATTTCACATTAGACCACACACAGTGAGCACAAAATTTGCTTTAGTCAAGCAAGACGCATGAAAGAGAGACATGCCTGTGAACATGTGCTCACAACAAGTGGTTTTAAGGGTATCAGCAGCACCGGCAAGAGCTGCCCCCCACGTGAGACAGTTATCTGGCTGATCCCATTGAGCAGCGTACAAAACAGCTCCTCACAGATCTTCAGTTTTCGCCAGGATGACAGAATGCACGACTTGGTGGCCTCAATGAACCAAGCTAGGGTCTGCTGGAGCATATCCTTGGAAGACTTGCTATCAGCGTCCATGGTGGAAACACTCCGCACCAGCACCACCACAGCAGCTTGGCAGCACATTAATTTGTTGTTTATCCTTGCCCTCAGCTGTGCACCCTGCTCCCTCCAGTCCCGCTTTCTAATCTGCAAATCATCAGCACAATAATGAGGAAACCGCAACAGACACCTGACGCATACACACATAGAGGCGCATCCGAAAGGGAGAATCTCACCTTGAGGAAATCCGTGAGTGATCGGACCTGCCTTGCGGCAGCATTCCTGACCCTCCCAACCTGCTCGGCCGGTAGCCCACCGTCGCCCCCAAGCATATGCACGATCAGCCTGAATGCGAACTCCTTCCGTTCCAGCTCATCGACCTGCTCCTCCTCGAACCTCCGCACCACGTCCTTGACCCCTCCGTTCTCCTCGCCCGGCGCGTCCTCCCCCTTTCCCTTCGCCTTGGGCGGCGCCTCATCGGAGGCGGGAAAGTCGAGGAGCAGCCGGGCAGCGACGGGCGCGGCATCCGCGGGGAGGAGCGGCAGGGGCGCCGCGGCGGCAGCGGCTTTGAGGAAAGCGCGGGCGTGCGGCGCGGAGGCAGGATCGGCGACGTCGAGCGCGGCGAGGAGCGCGGCTGAGAGCGCGGACGAGAGGGCGGGCGAGGCTGGGGCCGCGGCGAGGAGCGGGAGGAGCCTGGGCATGAAATCCGCCGGGGATACGGACTGCGGCCAGAAGGCCGGCGAGAGGAAGGCATGGGACGCGAGGAAGGACAGGAGCGGCGCCGGGGGCGCCGCATCGGCGGCGGCGCCGGCGGCGCCGGCTGGGAGGAGGCGTGCGAGCGCGATGAGCGAGTGGAGGTGCGCTCTGGACGCGCGCTGCGGGGCCGCGGCCGCAGGGGCGGCGGCGCAGCGGGAGGAGAGCCACGCGAGCTTGTCGGCGAGGAGGAGATCCGGGTGCGCGGCCACCAGGTCGCAGAGCTCGTTGAGCGCCTCCATTCCGGGGGGCCGGGGCCGGGAGGGGTCACCGCGGCGGCAATGCGGTGTCAGATCATGGGCGGATCGGGGACGGCGACGCGGGCGAGGCGGAGATGCGCTCCCTCCTTGCCTCCCCCCCTCGGTTTTTTCCCTTCCACTGACGCGAGAGCAATTGGTGGTGCCGAGGACGAGGGGGAAACCGAGAAGGGACACGGAGAGGGGTGGGTGGACGGCTCGTGTTAATTTTCTCGGTTGACTCGGCCGCGGAATGTTTGGGGCTGGGCGCGGGCGGGCAGCAGCCAGAGCCAGCCAGGCAGGGGTACCGAAGAAGAAAGGCCCTGTTTAGTACACCAAATTTCTCCCAAAATTTACTATGCAAAAAGAAAATTTCCCATCACATCAAAATGCCGGCACATACATGGAATACTAAATGTAGATGAAATAAAAAAATAATTGCACAGTTTAGATGTACTTTGCGAGACGAATCTTTTGAGCCTAGTTAGGCCATAGTAGGACAATATTTACCACAAACAAACGAAAAGTACTACAGTAGTTCTACAGTGCTTTTCAGTTCGGAACAGTATTTTTTTCAACCATGGGTGTGTTTAGAGCACCAAAAGTGCTTCAAAATACACTATGCAAAAAGAAGATTCCCCATCACATCAAAAATTCCGGCACATGCATGGGATACTAAATGTAGATGAAATAAAAAACTAATTGCACAGTTTAGATGTACGTTACGAGACGAATCTTTTGAGCCTAGTTAGAGCTTGGTAGGACAATGTTTACCACAAACAAACGAAAAGTGCTACAGTGTATTTCGATTCGGAACAGTGATTTTGGACCCAAATTGGGCCCAATTTCACCCCAAAATCGGGGTGCTGAACACGGCCCATCTAAACACACCCAGGCAGGCGCGGTCGATGCGATTTCCCCGGGCGCGGTGCGGTCGGAGAGGACGACGCGGGCCTTTCCTTTCACGATTTCGTGGTGTCTCGTGACTCGTGTGAGTGATGATGCATTGATGCTGCTGTCACGGGGAGTGGTCCGGACGCGTTCGGAACTGGTCTACCTTGGATACGTTTGTCCGCTCATCTGGAAGGGCATATCAATATCAACGATCTGAATCTCTGAACTCTGATGCGTCTGTATTCACTGAATGAATGCATAGATCCATGCACGAAGCAAAGTTGCGCGGCAGTGCACCATCAAAGTCGCGGTAGGCGTGGGAGAGACTCCACAATGAACATCGCAATGCAACGAGAGTCCCACGAATGTGCTGGTGAGGTTTATGGTCACGACTCACGAGGAAGATAAAAATCGTGGCAAAGTTTGTTGGAGCTCTATGTAGTTGGGGGTTCCAATGATGGTATGACGTTGAGGACGCTCTGGAAAGGTTCTTTTGGAGCTCACAAACTCGGTGAAATTGATGGAGACAAAGGAAATGTCTCGGTACGTGGTGGAGATTAATAAAGATGATGAAACCCTTTTGCATTACTTTCATGGAGATGGAGCTTGTCAAAACACTAAAAGTTATGAGATTGGATGTTCTGGAGAAGATGTTGTAGTACTAAGGAACTTGGAATTGGAAGTCAACAGGCTGCCGAGCTGAGATGAAGAGGAGAATAGAGTCTTAGTTCAAAGTTTCTCTCAAGCTTTCCCTCTAGAATACATGGAGACATAGGACCGAGTGCTGTTTAAAAAGTTCCTAACAGAAAGTGTGGAAAAAAAAAAAACCCTTCCAAACTCTTACCATGCGCTTGTGTTAGGCAAATACTATATAACATTGGGAACAAAATCAAGCCACTAATTTTGTCATCCCTAACTTTTTAGGCATGGTTCATTCCTGGATAGATCTCCATATTTTTAAGAAGTGGGATGGTATATTGCCTCGATAATCCTACACTCCTCTAGCCTCTAAAATTTATAGCGCTTCCCCAACTTTGTGAAGGATGAAGCTGACAACAATGACACGTGTTTCATAATCAGTTTGCATAAAACTACTGCATCACCATCACGTGATATGGTATGGATTAGAGTTTTAGAAAACATGTACTAAAATATAGTAGATAAATTTAATAGTGGTTGAAATTGCTAGTGATTTAGAAACATATAGGGTATATTTTTGGCTATTCATTTTTTTTTCTAATGGCATAAATTGGTAATAGATGCAGTTTTAGGTTGTCTTTCGTAGTAATAGGAGTGGGTAATCTTCTATCTTTTATCTTTTATATCTAAATAGCTAGCCCCAACTACCTATTTTTTTCAACATGCGTGAAGCCACGTTATCTCCGGAGCCCACTAAATTCTATGCCACATCATCATCAACTAAGGCCTTCATTTATATGTTTATATTGATTTTTTATGGCTTCACGCATGCAGTGCTTCTATATGATGTATACGCCAATATCACTTAAATTTTCCTAGTTATGTGCAGAGAATTTATCTGGTACCTTTTACAGGTATAAAAGGTATACAATGTTATGCAATTTACGCAGCAACGCGCGGGATATCATCTATTAGATATAAATTCGAGGGGTGCTTTTAGATTATCAATCATATATAGTGCAAAAATGTGGGTAGTTTAAGTAAAAAGTTATGATATGGCAGATTAGGTATTGTAGATGTAGATTTAAATAGATACTTTATGTTCTTTTTACAATGGATTGGGTGGGTTACTGTTTGAAAAACACATTAGATTTAATGTCTTGTGATAACTAAAAGAAAAATAAATTAGGGCCTGTTTAGCAGGCTTCGACTCTTCCTAAAACGGCTTCGGTTTTGGCTTCTCCAATGAAACGGCTTCTTTATTGAAGCCGAAACCGTTTTTTAAAAACGTTTGGCATAATATACTTTTCAAATTTTTAGACATAGATAGATAGGGTCAAATGTCTACAATGCCCATTGATTATTTATTTGAACTGAATTTTTGTTTTCGATAGAATGAATTGTTGCTCCAACTTCAAGGAGTCTTGTCTTTTTTTTTTTCCAGCTCGTGACATTAGCCAGGCTCAAGGCGGAGCTTATTTCACGAAGAAAAACTCCAATCAATCAAACTAGAGTAGCCAGATGTACACGCGCCTACGAGAGCCGTGACCGTGATGTGAAAACTTGAGTTGGAGCCTGCCATGGTTGTGTGCTGATGGACGCCGATCTGCTGGCCGCATGCGTTCGTATACGGCCGACACAAGCGTGGAAGGATAAAAGTGTAAATTCTATACAAACAATGCACACGTAGGCACTGAGCAAGCCTTGTTTTTGCGGCTTCGGCTTCGCAGTACATTACCCACGGCGGCTTCTTCCAAGGTTCGCGGGAGGAGCTGTTTTTTACGAGAGCGTTTGGCAGGGCTGGGTGCCGAAGCCGTCCATGGAGCCAGAGCTGAAGCCCTGCCAAAGAGGCTCTTAATATACAACTTAAATTCAAAGTAATAATACGCTGAACTTCACAATGAAATATCTTAGAGTTGTTGTATTGAATCTTAGTGATTGCACCCTCCAATCATAAATAAGCGCACATTATATTCTATTAGATTAATCATAGAAAACTCTTGTTGAATATTGCTTTTTATGTGTCTACAACTAAAAGTTATTTTGATATATTTGTAAAAAAAACTACAAGGAGATTATTCGATATAAGAATACATAATGGCAAAAGACTGCTATTGTGGAAGGATTTCATAAAAACACATTTTATGCAATTATATTTAATGATATTAAGAGTAGCCGAAAGCAATACATTCATTGCATGTGGCTTCTCATATTCCATATCTCTAAATAAAACCTTTCAAGCATCCAAACAACAAAAATGTAGACATCTATCTAGGGTAAAAAATTATTAGAACATCCAGGGTATCTTACAACTTTGCCATACTTGCAGTCACAACGAACTTGGAGAAGAAGCGTCACCCTCGATGTTCAATGAAAAGGGGCAGAATCATGTCTACAACTTCCCATTTTTTCAAGCAAACACATAACTCGGCCAAAAGGCGTATGACATTATGTCGAATAACTGGAACTGCATCCTTTCCTTTGCCATCCTGGAACAGATTCACAGTCAAGTAGACAGCCAGAAACAGAATTTTAACACTGTAATGTATATTTTTAATCATTTCAAGTAGTAAGGTGAATTGATATAAAATCTGCCAGAAGCAGGTAAGGTTAATCTTGCAACAGAACAAATGTTCCAGTCCCAACCATAACTTGCATAATGGTCTCACCCTGACCATAAACAATTTAACACCCCGAATTGTGGTGCATGCAAGTTGCAATCTGCAATTATGCTAATGAAATGGATAAAAATGTACTGGATCTGCTACAGCAGATCAAACTATCAAAATCAAAACCAATTAACTGATAGTTGACTCTGCTTGCAGCCTGAAATTTTTGAGAAACTTGAAGACATTACTGTAGAATAGAGCCCATAAATGCATCAGGTCACAACAGTCCAAAACAGCATGGTAGCTTTTAATACTTAATAAAGAGTGCCGCATTTTTTACCATATTTACACAATTAAAATGACTGTATACATTTATCTATTCACACGAAAACTATGCACTATCGAAAGTTCAAAAACACCAAAAAAAAGTTCAAAACACCAAAAAACAGGATGTTCTATAAGCAATCGCTCAAGGCTCATGACATAACCAAGCGATGCTGTAAATATACTCTAGTAGCGAGACTTCCATATGGGAATATCAAAATAGATCCAGGACACACTAACGCCTGACAATGACTGGGATTGCACTGAGAAAAACATTTCACAAAACATGCACAAGCAACATCTAGTTACATTGATTTGAAGATTCTATCATAATATAGAAGACAAAAAGGATCCTGGGCCGCAACAGCTCTTCCAAGAGCACAAAACTTTCATGAGCTCATTAAGAGAAAAGTAAAGGGGGATACCTCCTCATAATCGTTCCGCTCACGAACATATGCAGCTAAACGCATGATGAACGTATCCACAAGGGCCCTATCCTTTGTCCAGCCAAACTCTATGATCTCACAGCTCAACTTCACAACCGCCTCAAATAAAGCTCCAGGGCTACTGCCTGCCATATCAGCCTTCATCAAAATAATGATTTCACATTAGACCACACACAGTGAGCACAAAATTTTCTTTAGTCAAGCAAGACGCGTGAAAGAGAGACATGCCTGTGAACATGTGCTTAGAACAGGTGGTTTTAAGGGCAGCACCGGCAAGAGCTGCCCCCCACGTGAGACAGTTATCTGGCTGATCCCATTGATTAGCGTACAAAACAGTTCCTCACAGATCTTCAGTTTTCGCCAGGATGACAGAATGCACGACTTGGTGGCCTCAATGAACCAAGCTAGAGTCTGCTGGAGCATATCCTTGGAAGACTTGCTATCAGCGTCCATGGTGGAAACACTCCGCACCAGCACCACCACAGCAGCTTGGCAGCACATTAATTTGTTGTTTATCCTTGCCCTCAGCTGTGCACCCTGCTCCCTCCAGTCCCGCTTTCTAATCTGCAAATCATCAGCACAATAATGAGGAAACGGCAACAGACACCTGACGCATACACACAGAGAGGCGTATCCGAAAGGAAGACTCTCACCTTGAGGAAATCCGTGAGTGATCGGACCTGCCTTGCGGCAGCATTCCTGACCCTCCCAACCTGCTCGGCCAGTAGCCCACCGTCGCCCCCAAGCATATGCACGATCAGCCTGAATGCGAACTCCTTCCGTTCCAGCTCATCGACCTGCTCCTCCTCGAACCTCCGCACCACGTCCTTGACCCCTCCGTTCTCCTCGCCCGGCGCGTCCTCCCCCTTTCCCTTCGCCTTGGGCGGCGCCTCATCGGAGGCGGGAAAGTCGAGGAGCAGCCGGGCAGCGACGGGCGCGGCATCCGCGGGGAGGAGCGGCAGGGGCGCCGCGGCGGCAGCGGCTTTGAGGAAAGCGCGGGCGTTCGGCGCGGAGGCAGGATCGGCGACGTCGAGCGCGGCGAGGAGCGCGGCTGAGAGCGCGGACGAGAGGGCGGGCGAGGCTGGGGCCGCGGCGAGGAGCGGGAGGAGCCTGGGCATGAAATCCGCCGGGGATACGGACTGCGGCCAGAAGGCCGGCGAGAGGAAGGCATGGGACGCGAGGAAGGACAGGAGCGGAGCCGGGGGCGCCGCATCGGCGTCGGCGCCCGCCGAGAGGAGGCGCGCGAGCGCGATGAGCGAGTGGACGTGCGCTCTGGACGCGCGCTGCGGGGCCGCCGCAGGGGCGGCGGCGCAGCGGGAGGAGAGCCACGCGAGCTTGTCGGCGAGGAGGAAATCCGGGTGCGCGGCCACCAGGTCCCAGAGCTCGTTGAGCGCCTCCATTCCGGGGGTACCGAAGAAGAAAGGCAGGCGCGTCGATGCGATTCCCCCGGGCGCGGTGCGGCCTTTCCTTGTCTATTCCTGTCTTTGGAAAATTTCGGCCTTCCATAATTACCATTAAAATTTTCTTTGTGAGTTTTTGCCACTACTCAACTTTGTTTGGCCCTGAAAGCCACTACCGTTAGTTTTGAGACAAACGTCACGTAACAGAAAGGAGGAAAGTCGATTACCCTGGTACCAACGGAGACCAATGGTGGTGAAATTTGTTCTGTTCCCTATTCGCCACTCCCTACACCTGGCTGACTCGCTGGCAGGTGGGCCTCCACGCCACTCTCTTTCATCTAGTCTTGTGTTCCATTTGGCTAACGGGTGGGCAGCCATCTGCATGTGGACGGGCGTCCCCTACGATGCGGCCAACCCTAACGGCCAACGCCGCAGTGACCCAACTGCACCTCTCAGGGATCGGCCTCGCGGGTGGCGTCACCATCGGCAGTCCAGCACGCACTCCCGCCTGAGCTAGCTAGCTCCAGGTGCTCTCGCACCGCGACAACCGCCTCCTTGACCCATCCCGCGCGACGTCCTCGCGCTTCCATGCCTCCGTTCTACCTGGATCTGCTCAACGGCGCCATCCCTACCGAGATACCGAGGCTCGCCGCGCTCGCGTCGTCCCGCCCGAGCTCGGCGCATTCGCCCAACTCCGCTCGCTCAGCCTCAACGTGAACTGCCTCTCCGGGCCGCTCCTGCCCAGCGTTGGCGTCGGTGGGCTCAACGTCTCCTTCAACGACCTCGACGACTCCATCCTGGCCTCCTTCACGCGCTTCCCGCCGGTCAACGGTAGGCTCCATCCAGGATCGCGAGCGCCAGCAGCGCCGCGCGGGCAAGACGTAGGAGGGCGCGTGTCCAGGCCACGCTGCCGCCGACGCACAGGCGGTCGAGGCCGGCGCGGCGGCGTCTGGGCCGGCAGGGGCCACTGCTGAGCGCGCGCTAGCGGTGCTGGAGCTGCTGCGCATGGCCGCCACTGCCTGCTCACTCGAGGAAAATGAGCAAGGAGCAAAAAGAAAGAGGTAAAATCGGCATTTTATTAAATTTGTGATGTAAGATCAGGTACCGCTAAAAATTGGACGGCAAAGTAGGTCTTGACAAAAATTCACAGATGGCGGATAAAGGACCACAAAAATTTTAGTGACAGTGAGGTATGGAAAACTAATTTTTTTTAATGGCACGTAGGGATTACACTCTTCATTTCACGATTTCGACGCTGCCCCGGTGGTGTCTCGTGACTCGTGTGAGTGCATTGATGCTGCTGTCACAGGGAGTGGTCCGGACGCCTGCGAAATGGGATTATTTCAGCGAATCTCTTGGTTCTGTACGATACGTTTGTCCGCTCATCTGGAAGGGCATATCAACGCTCTGAATCTCTAAACTCTCTAACTCTGATGCGTATGTATTCACTGAATGAATGCATAGATCCATGGACGAAGCAGAGTTGCGCGACAGTGTACCATCAAAGTCGCACTAGGCATGGCCGCGTGGGAGAGACTCCAATGAACATCGCAGTGCAGCGAGAGGCCACGGCAATGTGCTGGTGAGGTTTATGGTCACGAGGAAGATAAAAACGGTGGCGAAGTTTTGTCGGAGCTCTATGGAGTAGGGGGTCCAATGATGGCATGGCGTTGAGGACGCTCACGAAAGGTTCTTTTGGAGCTCGAACTCAGTGAAATTGATGGAGACAAAGAAAAGGCCTTAGTGGTGGAGATTAATAAAGACGGTGAAATCCTTTTGCATGACTTTTATGAAGATGGAGCTTGTCAAAACACTGAGTTATGAGACTGGATGTTCTAGAGTAGATGTTGTAGCACTAAGGAACTTGGAATTGGAAGTCAACAAATTGTCGAGTTCAAGCTTGTTATTGAGGCATGTGATGGCTGATGTAGAGAGAGAGTGTGCAGAGTCTTAGGGCCTGTTTGGTTTTTTTGGGCTAAACTAATTGGGGCTACAAAATTCTAGCCCAAAGAAGCTCCTCTTTTGGGGCTACAAAATTCTAGCCAGTTTGAGTACTTTAGTCCAACTTTAACTCTTGTGTTTAGATACTTTAGTCTGTTTCTAACCCGTTTTGCACTAGGCCAAGGGATCCAAACAGACTCTTAGTTCAAAGTTTCTCTCTAGTGGCAGTATTGCAGTCTTGAAACATAATTAAGCTTTGTTTTCCCTCTAGAATATAAGGAGACATCGGACGGAGTGATGTTTAAAGAGTTCCTAACAAAGAGTGTGAGAAAATCGATGCAGTTTCGAAGCCCCTTCCCCTTCCCCTGCAACAGTAGCTTCGAGAGGCGAAGGGCAGCGAAAGGCGGTCTTCCTCAAATCCGGCGTCGATCTCGCCGATTCCTCGCTCCGGCGGCGTCTCCGGGCGCCGGCGGAGGGAGGAATCGGTGAATCGGCGGCCGGCGTAGTTGTATAGGTAGGTTTAGCCTAGGCTTTTAGCTGTACACGACGGTGTCTAGTTGGCTCGTCGTGGTGCTTTTGCTGCTCCGTTGCATCTGCGGTAGGCTCGTCGGCGACGGTGAGCTCGTGGAGGATGCGGCGTTGAGGACGTCTTGCTGGCCCATCTTCTTCTCCGGCGACGGCGGGGATGGCTGCGGTGCGGCCTTCCACATCCACCCGGCGATTGAAGGTGTGAGCCTTTTCTTCTTCCTCTCGGGTGCGAGGTGGAAAATAAACGACACCTCCGGTGTCGGTTGCTTCTCCTATGTTGCCGACGTGGTTGGCAGCGAAGGTTTGCTTCCCCGGCCTTCGGCTTTATGGCCGGCGGTGGCGGGTTTTCCCTTTCCTTTTGCGACGGAATCGAGGTGCTTTCTTTCCCCCGTGGCGGGTTCTGTCTTCCAGCTCGTGGTCCCTGCGGCGGCGGGTGTGGATTACTCTGTTGGACTACGGGTTCGTAGATCGGCTCGTAGTTGCAACTCTTGCTCTCCTCCGCGTTACTCCGGCGACGGTGTGGGCGGTGGAGCGCCTCTGGGCGGTGTGACAAGGAGGTCTACGGATCGAGCTTCTTTGGCTCGGATTCGTGGCCAGGGCGGAGTGGGGCGCGTCCCCGACCGATGGGCTACATCAGCGTTCAAGATCCCGTCTCAAGGGGCGGGTGACTACTGCGGTTCGTTGCAAAGCCATGGTGCGATGAGGCTTCTCCTGGCCTGGGTGTGGTGCTGTTCGTCTCCGTCTTTCCCGGGTGTCTTCTTCGACGAGGATGGTCACTAGCGACGGTGGCGGCGGCCCATGGTGGCAAGAGCAGAGAGTCCTAAGGGCATGCTTGTAATTTTCTTTCTTTCTAGGGTCTTCTCTGCAATTTGGGGAGAGCTACCTCTTCCGTATCCTTGCAGTATGTACTTGTATTCGTACGTTTTCCTTATCTTCTAATACAGGTACGTATTATCAAAAAAAAAAAAGAGTGTGAGAAAAATATTCTTCTTCCAAACTATCATACATTATTTTACCATGTACTTGTGTTTGGCAAATATATAACGTCAGGAACAAAAGTAAGCCACTGGTTTTGTCGTACCTAACTTTTTAGGCCTGGTCTATTGCTGGATAGATCTCCATATTTTTTAAGAAGTAGGATGGTATATTGTCTCGATAATCTTGGGACCTGGAGGGAGTAGCTTCTAGAGTTTATAGCGCTTTCCCAATTTTTGTGAAGGATGAAGCTGACAATACTGACACATGTTTCATATTCAGTTTGCATAAAGCTACTGCATCACCATCACGTGATATGGTGTGGATTAGAGTTTTAGAAAACAACATGTATTAAAAAAGAGTAGATAAATTTAATAGTGGTTGAAATTGCTAGTGATTTAGAAACATATAGGGTATATTTTGGCTATTCGTTTTTTTAATGGCATAAATTGGTAATAGATGCAGTTTTAGGTTATCTTTCGTAGCAGCAGGAGTGGATAATTAGATAAAAATTTGAGGGGTGCTTTTAGATTATCAATCATATATAGTGCAAAATGTGAGTACTTTCAGTAAAAAGTTATGGGAATGTTTTATTATTATGTTTCGTAGTGGCAGATTAGGTATTGTAGATGTAGATTTAAATAATTACTTTATGTTCTTTTTACGCTGGCTTGGGTGGGTTACTGTTTGAAAAAATAGATAAGATTTAATGTCGTGTGATAACTACAAGAAAGATAAATTAATATGCAATGTAAATTCAAAGTAATAATATGCTAAACTTCACAATGAAATATCTCATAGTTATTATTGTATTCAATCTTAGTTATTGCTCCCTCCAATCATAAATAAGCGCGCATTATATTCTATTAGATTAATTATAGACAACTCTTATTGAATATTGCTTTTTATGTGTCTATAACTAAAAGTTATTTTGATATATTTGTAAAAAAACTACAAGAAGGAGATAGCTAATTGTGTTGTTCGGTATAAGAATACATAATGGCAAAATACTGCTATTGTGGAAGAATTGAACATATCATTGTCCATCTTATTACTATTTTCATCCGAAGGTGTGGAAAAAGAACACGATCATTGTAGTATACGGTGTAAAAGGTAAATACATCTAACTTGCCACCCTTCATTTGGCATGCAAAACCATTTATTATAGACTAGACTAGAAAAACATAGCCATACCCGTGGACTGCTAAGTAGAGCAGTGAAACCAATGCTAATTTTGCATTGGAGACACTTTCACATGCATCATTTTTATCTTTTAATAGACCATATGCTATGGCATTTTGCTTAGTGTCTACAAAAGGCTTATGCTATCATACCATAGAATGATGAATTGAATGGTTATGGTGTGGTCGAGCTCATTGAGGCGTGTGTGATGCCCCTGGCATCTCAGAAGCCGTACACACAATTATACGTAAGCTAATGATGAATTAAGACTAAATCATGCTTAAAAGAGTAATGAGGAATTGGTAGATAAACCACTAAGTCAAAATTTCTCAAATCTGAAATTTTAGCCCATCCCCAAATTGATTCTGAAATTTCTTTTGATTTGACTATACCACTTAAGAATATTCCTTTCTATGAAATAAAATTGGACTCATCACCTTTCAAATGCATCTATTGTGGATGTGTTTGGACTTCATTTGATACTTCAAAAGATGAAAACAAGAAAAAGCTTTACTTAGGATAAATCTGCTATTTTACCAAAACCCTAAACAAGGGTATGTTGTATTTCAAAATATGTTGTGATTTAGAGAAGGCTCATATTATCAAAGTTGTAGGAAATGATCTAGGAAACAACTTTGTCAAAATGAGTCTGGTCATAAAATGAATTATAATAGGTGTTTTGAACCAATTTTTGTCAGCCTAGAAACACACTTTAAATCTGTCCAGTTTGGAAAATGGAGTTTTACTCTAACCTACATCCATTTTCATGCAAGGCCCAAATTGAATAAATTGTAGGTTTTGAAATTTCAAACAATATTGTCAATAGGCTCCTTGGGTGATAAGGCCCAGAAATAAGAGTTTTGAATTTTCCAAGCAACCCTGATCTGTAGGCCAAATTAAACTTGAGAGCTAAATTCAAATGAATTTCGTATTTCCATACCGAATTTGAAATCATGCCTATTGACAAAGTTGTAGAGTTCAAAGAGTAGAACATTTCATTCAATTGGAGTTTTTCCAAATTCGGCCTCTAAATTGGTCTCAATGGCGATTTTCAGCACAAGAGGAAACACATTTTTCTATTTTCTTTTTCCCTCCTTTTTCCCGGTCGATGACAGGTGGGCCCCGCGCCCTCGGCCGCCACCGTGTCCGGGCCGATGGCGACCACGCGGCCGGCGACGGCCGGGCAGCGCCGCGCGCCCACGGATCGCCGCCGTGGCCACCGGACCCGGTCCACGCCGCGCCCCCCTCCGTCCTCTCCCCTGCTCCTGCCCGTCCGGCGCGTACCGGCCGTCCGGCGCCCTGCACGGCCGAGGCCACGCGGCCGCCGGGCTCTGCCGCCGCGCCCTGCTCCTGCCCGCGCTGCCCCGCGTCCCCGGCTTCAAGGGGAAGCAAGCCCCGGCTCCCCTCCCTCCTCCACTCCTTTTCCCTGCCTCACTCTGTGCCTCTCCCTGCCCCAGCGCACACAGTGCGGCGACGCCATAGCCGCCCGCGGCGAGCTCGCCCCGTCGCCGCCTCGGGCTGCCTCCTCCTCGTCCGAGGTGCGTCCCGCGCTCGCCTCGCCGTCCTCCACCGGCCCCGCCAACCCTCGGCCTCCGCCTTTGCCTCCTACGCCCCCTCCACGCGCGGCCGCCGCTCGCCACCGCGCGCCGACGCGGCCCGCCGTGGGGAGCCCCTTTCGGGCCACCCCCGCGCCTCCACTCTACCACCGCCGGCTTCCCCACCTCACCGCGCACCTCACGCGCCCTTCCTCGCCGCCTCTCGGTGCCCGAGCCGCCGAAGCTGGGTCGCGCCGCCGTCTCCGCGCGCGCGCCGCCGCCGCGCCGGTTCAAGTCGCCGCGCCGCCTCTCCTCTCCGCCACCGGTGACGAGAGCTGGGGGAAACGGAAGCCCGGGAACGGGAACGCCTCCCCGGCCCCGCTCGGCTTCAAGGCCGGCCCCGCCGCCGCCGGCGCAGCCGCGCCTCTCCCCGCGCCGCGCGCCGTCGCCCGTCGGCCCGAGGAAGAAGAAGAAAGGTAAGTTTGCGATTTAGCCCTGCGGTTTTGTGTAATTCTGTCTAAGTCCATGCGCTGTACAGAGAGTCTTACGAATCTTACGGTCTAGCCCCTAAAGTCTACGGATAATTGCGTATAAGTCCTTGATCTATATGATTTTCTATTTATTTCATTAATAAAGCGGCTGAAACTTTGAAAAATCATAACAAATCAAATAAAAATCCAAAATGGACAAACTCAGTTGCGTTGGACTCCTCTGGAGTAGATCTACATGATTGGTATGATGTGGTTGTGTGAAAAGACATTTATACCCTTGGTTTTGTTGTATGCATGTTAAAGCAAAATAATTACCAAAAGAGATGCAAATGGACTCCAAATGTTGTGAAACTTGGATAGTGGCCTTAGTGTGATATTTAGGCACTGTCTGAATTCTTGTAGCCCTAGGACTTGCTGTTATTTACTCTTTTGCCCTTATACCGGTGTTATGAGCAATTATTCCACCTAGAAATTGGAGGCTATACAAAATGTGCATAGAATGGATCTTTGGTATTTTCATACACTTCGGATAGTATAAGTATCTCACTGGTAAAATATGAGTTTGTGCATGTAAAGTTTGATTGGTGATTTGAAAAATAACAAAACGTGGCTTGCTTAACTGAATATTACGAAAAAGTAGTTATAAATCATCAAGTGACCGAATCCTTGACACGCTTAATTGTGTGTGTGAATCCTCATGCATCTCATGTATTGCATCATGCATATTATTCATATAGCGACGCTTATTGCAGATACGTGATAAAGAAACAAGTGCGCGGGTCTACATCAACCAACGGTGATCCAAAAGACCAACTAAGACCCATTCACGACCTGGAGGGCCCATCAGTCGTGTTTGGAAGGGGGAGTTGTCCAAGGGATCAAGGGGTTGCCTGGGGCAAGGCCTCACAACCCGACAAACTAACAGTAGCTTAGTTTGTTCAAGTTGTCAACAACGAAGGTAGGCCCCTTAGGCATTTTCACCTATCTAGGGAGTCTCACCACCCTATTCTTGTTTGTGCATTACGTTTAGGGATTTTATGAAACCCCACTTGCATAAATCCTTGATGCCCAAAGTAGAAAGGATAAAACGAAGTCTATGCTTAGCCATGCTTAGACGGTAGAAGACGAGTGAAGGTATTCACTCGCGAGATGATAGGGACTACAAATTGTTTTTACAAATCCTTGGATCGAAAGGCAATCTGGTATGACTTGATGATAAGTTGAGACCGGGCGGAGATATGGTTTGATATGATGAGATTGTGATAATGTGTTGGTGGACTCCGCCCGAGTCGATTAAGGCCCGTCCGCTGTTCGCCTGCTGATTGGCATAACATTGCTAGAGTGCTTATCCGGTATATGGGGCCGGTGAAAGTCTTACTTGTGCCGTCTCAAGCAAGGGGCACGTTCCTACCCACTGGTTGAGAGGAAGGTGGCCGCGGAGGCGGGTGTCAAAGGAGGGCAGAACCCGACGTAACCGAGGTACCGCTCCTGCGACAACGCGCTCCGGGAGTCAGGCGGGAGTGGTCATCGAACTTGAGACGGGACAGGTGGAGATGGGAGAAGCATATGTGGAACGCTGGGAGTTAGTAAGCATATGCCATCCTGGTGCTTCTAGTTATTCCCGGGAATTCAAAATCGATTCGAATCGCTGATGCTCACCAGGTGTGAGAATGCCAAATATCACTGACGGGCAACGTAGTAACAACTTAAATACTTTATGCTTATATTCATGTTTTATATACAACATGCTTGGATAAGTATGATCCGTCCGACTATTCATAGTGCTGCCCATCCACTGAGAGGAGGTTGATGGATTTGGGAGATGCTTCGAGGTCGAGGGAGAGATGACCCGACGTACAGGGGCATCGCTCCTGAGACGGCTACTCCCAAGAGTTCGATGGGGGCTCTATAAATCTTGGGACGGGGCATACGTTCATGTTTTATTTTTTTGCAAGACTTTCCCCTATGATACTGTTGATAATCATAACTAGGGGGTAGCAGTTGTAAAATCCTGCTATCTTATGATAACATGTTTTAAATAAACAATCAATGGCTAAGGACCCACTTCTAGTAAGCTTATGCGGGTTAGAAGTCAGTCCACCAAAAAGCCTTGCATAATCTCAAAAGTGTCGGGTTGAAACCGCCCACGGGTAAGTCCTACGAGTTCCCCACGAACTCACCGTTTGTTGTTGATATTTTTCTTTTAGGTGCATATCAGATTATGACCAAGGATGACTCCGGTGGGCTCGAGGTCATACTTGATGTTTACTTTCCGCTGCACGTTACATCTCTGTAACGATATGTATTCCGCTGCGAGGTTTATTTTGAAGTTCTATTTCACTACCTTGTACTCCTTTTGAGCAAAAATATTTGTACTCAATCAAATTATGTCTGTATGAAATGGTGGGTTGTTGTAATTGTTGTGGCTCTTCCGAGAGCTTAACGTGCGTGATGTCGGCATCCCTGGGAGATGGTTTCATCGAGTGCCCTTCTGGGTAGCTCGACGGACTACCGAGTTTAGTTCGGTCTAAGTGCACTGTGGGCCAGGGGTGGCAGGTGTACTTAGCCCGTACTAAATTGGGCGGTTCCGCCACAGCTGGTATCAGAGCCGATCATGCACGAGCAACAATTATAACAACTTCGTTTTGATTTCAAAAGCCTATTTTCCAAATCTTTTCAGAGTATTTGCGAAAATGAGAGATATCGCGTATATGCCCATTATAAGGATGTTAGGAGATATCAGGTGACATCACTAACATTCTGACCTAGATAGAATTCATATGCATTTTGGGCGCTTTGAGAGGCAACTATTCGGCCATAGCTATCCCCAGTACTGGTGGAAGCTATTGGGTTTTGCGGATAGTTGAAATCTCTGCATTCATGCTGTATAAGTAAAAGCTCTTTAAGGGTGGTGGGCATGTTTGAGGCTTTCATACCCACCACACTTACATTCGATTTTTGGGATCCACCTTTTTCTCGACAATCCCCAGTACTGGTGGAAAGTCAGGCTTGAGGAAAAGGTGCAGCGGCCCACCAACGTTGTCCACGCAGCGGTCACGCGTGGATGCCACACTATGTGGTAATGTATGAGCATGCATTTTTCTGCAGGTACACTAACCACGTGCGAAACTAAGAACGACTAGGACTCGACTAGTTGCATTAAGGAGAGGCGTGCATATATGTCACCGAATATCGCTAAGTTGTATACTTAGAAAGTGTGATGTGAGACCGGATAGGACGGGCATACATCATTCCATCTCATCTCATGTGCTTTACTTGTTTTTGCTTGAAAATAACTAGATTTCTTACTGCATCTATAAGTATACTCGTTGGGTAGTAGCATTTTACATATGAATCCTGTCTGTGGTTTTAAGATGCATTTCAAACTACGAATAAAATCAACAGAAACTTATTATAAGAACCTAGTAGTACAAGAAATTTCTAAACAACTTATATATAGATTACTTGCTCTGAAAGTAAATACGAGCGAGGTACCAGTTTAGGGCGTGTCTTATGTCCATTTTAAAACAAGTATTATATATAAAAGTTGTAGTGCGAAAAATTCAACCAACAAATTGATCTATAACGACCCTTCGTCAAAATACTCTGGACATTAACTTGCAACCATTTTAAGTCCAAGCTTACATCTAGGTAGCAAGTACGAAGTTTAGAAGATGAAGTTCGGGACGTAACTTAATTGGCACATGAATACAAATTGCCTTATGACCACATTTGGCCTTCGAAACTATCAAATTGACGGGAGCCTTATTCTTCCTGCTACAGATGTCGCAACCCTCGACGCAGCCCTTCGACTTATGCCCTAATTACCAAGAGTCCGCAAAAGCTAAAACAACGATTCCTCGAGAACAAAAGAAGGGAAAAGCGGGAAAATCTTCCACCGAAGCAGCCTCAGTTCAACACCTGCGACCTGGGATGGTTCTATTAAAAGGATTTGTCAAGCCTGAAGATCAGGTCGGGATGGTTCGTATGTGTCGACAACTGGGTAAGGGCCCAGGAGGATTTTACAGGCCAAGTTTCAAGAATGGTGCCAAGCTGAACTTATGGATGATGTCCCTAGGAAAGAACTGGGATCCGACGTTACGCTCATATGGACCCACGCGTCCATTCGACGGAGCACCAGCCCCGACAATACCAGATGCTTTCAAGATGATTGCTCAAACTGCGAACTCCACTGCAAGCGAGTTTCCTCAAATTAACCCGGACATATGCATCGTCAACTACTACACCAACTCCGGGAAGCTCGGACTTCACCAAGACAAGGACGAGTCAGAGAGTAGCCTTACCAAAGGTTTACCTTTCATATCCATCTCCATAGGAGACACCGCCGAGTTCTTGTTCGGCAACACAAGAGACAAAGACCAAGCAACCAAGATCAACCTCGAATCTGGTGACGTTCTCATACTCGGTGGAGAATCAAGATTGTTATTTCATGGCGTTTCCCACGTGAAGACCGACACTGCACCAAGTTGGTTGAAAGAAGAAACGGGCATTCGTCCTGGACGTATCAATCTTACGTTTAGGCAGTATTAGCTAGATACTAGTTGGTGTGCTAGCAGTCATCGCAAACTGTTGTAATAAGAGGAGGTTGACTCTCATAACCCTTGAGTTTCCCATGTATCCAGCTCCTTGCAGTCGGCATATGTCCCACCCTCATGGCTAATGTAACTCTATTTTCAATGGAGCATTCTAAACTCTTGTAGTTCTCACGTTTCACGCTTTTGTCATTCAGGCACTTCAGTCCCTGTAATCCATGACACTTTTGTTATGGTTACCCCGTTCCTGATGGAAATAAGTCTGATGAGTTATACCTCCGAAAACATTATGCTATGGCGTGTAAAACTCCTTGTTTATGTCTTTCTATAACCCTGTGTTATTCGCATATCCCCTGAAGTTGGAAAGAAATACCGCACTTGATGGGGTGTCTACCCGAGTAGTCTATGGTGCCGCGACGGAACCTAGGGTCCTGTGTGCACGGCCGTCACACGGTTCCACTAGGGGCGCGCAGGTATCAAGACATGCAAAGGCATGACACCGCTGCATTGTGGAACATTCCTATCCAACTCCTAACCCCTTGTTGACCTCTATCCCTCTATTCGTGGAAATAATTTACTCTATTTTCACCGCCGCCTAGTATCGTTTCATTGCTTTGTTTCACCTTGCCTTTCTTGATTTGTGGGAAACAATCAACTCTGTTTCCACCACTCTATCTTATGATTTCTTCCTTCATATATGTTGAATCTTATCTCCTAAAGAATTTCAGCATCATCCACTGCACTAAGCTTTTGTTCTCGGCTAATGCTTTCATCGCATTGTCCTTTTCAAGAGTTGCTTCATTCTTCTTTTGAAGTTATCCTCAAAGTTGGGCTCACTAACCTTGGTGATCTGTTAGTAAGCATAAGCCCTCTGCCTGTGCTTTTCATGGTCAGTCTTGATCAATTATATGAAATCATACAAACCATCACCTTATCTAGGTGAATATGTCCTATCCTCTTTCCACGGCATCCTTCTTGAAACAATGAGTAGAATGTGTTATGTATCACCCCATCTTACTCTTTGGAGAACGTTCGAATTCAATGTCTTATATGTGTACACTGTCCCTATCAAACAAAACGAATGTGTCTCAAAAACACATCCATTGATGACCCTTTGAAACGCAAGATCCTCCATGGTTCGACTTTTCCGATTGTGTACACCTTGCTTCTAATGTTCTAAGACCCATATATATTCATCACGTTTCAAAATCTTGGTGCCAAAGTCAGGGAGTAACCCTGTTTTATTGTTCAAATAGATCATGGCCGTTTTCGCACTGGCCATACCGTCTTTGTGATTTGTTCATTCGCTCTCATATAATCCACGACTTGCCGGGCACCTGGGAAAGACCACCTTAGACGTATTCAAAAGCTTTGTAACTAACTTGTGTTAAGAGGCACTAACCATTCACGAGACAGTTAACAAAGCAAGTTGGTGAAGGATTAAGTGTCACCATGTGTGACAGAAGCACACAAATCACGACGCCGAAACCATTTACACTTCACGGTGAGCCGTAGAACCCCGCTTCCTCCAAATCTCGGGACGAGATTTCTTTAAGGGGGGTGGGTTGTGATGCCCCTGGCATCTCAGAAACCGTACACACAATTATACGTAAGCTAATGATGAATTAAGACTAAATCATGCTTAAAAGAGTAATGAGGAATTGGTAGATAAACCACTAAGTCAAAATTTCTCAAATCTGAAATTTTAGCCCATCCCCAAATTGATTCTGAAATTTCTTTTGATTTGACTATACCACTTAAGAATATTCCTTTCTATGAAATAAAATTGGACTCATCACCTTTCAAATGCATCTATTGTGGATGTGTTTGGACTTCATTTGATACTTCAAAAGATGAAAACAAGAAAAAGCTTTACTTAGGATAAATCTGCTATTTTACCAAAACCCTAAACAAGGGTATGTTGTATTTCAAAATATGTTGTGATTTAGAGAAGGCTCATATTATCAAAGTTGTAGGAAATGATCTAGGAAACAACTTTGTCAAAATGAGTCTGGTCATAAAATGAATTATAATAGGTGTTTTGAACCAATTTTTGTCAGCCTAGAAACACACTTTAAATCTGTCCAGTTTGGAAAATGGAGTTTTACTCTAACCTACATCCATTTTCATGCAAGGCCCAAATTGAATAAATTGTAGGTTTTGAAATTTCAAACAATATTGTCAATAGGCTCCTTGGGTGATAAGGCCCAGAAATAAGAGTTTTGAATTTTCCAAGCAACCCTGATCTGTAGGCCAAATTAAACTTGAGAGCTAAATTCAAATGAATTTCGTATTTCCATACCGAATTTGAAATCATGCCTATTGACAAAGTTGTAGAGTTCAAAAAGTAGAACATTTCATTCAATTGGAGTTTTTCCAAATTCGGCCTCTAAATTGGTCTAAATGGCGATTTTCAGCACAAGAGGAAACACATTTTTCTATTTTCTTTTTCCCTCCTTTTTCCCGGTCGATGACAGGTGGGCCCCGCGCCCCCGGCCGCCACCGTGTCCGGGCCGATGGCGACCACGCGGCCGGCGACGGCCGGGCAGCGCCGCGCGCCCACGGATCGCCGCCGTGGCCACCGGACCCGGTCCACGCCGCGCCCCCCTCCGTCCTCTCCCCTGCTCCTGCCCGTCCGGCGCGTACCGGCCGTCCGGCGCCCTGCACGGCCGAGGCCACGCGGCCGCCGGGCTCTGCCGCCGCGCCCTGCTCCTGCCCGCGCTGCCCCGCGTCCCCGGCTTCAAGGGGAAGCAAGCCCCGGCTCCCCTCCCTCCTCCACTCCTTTTCCCTGCCTCACTCTGTGCCTCTCCCTGCCCCAGCGCACACAGTGCGGCGACGCCATAGCCGCCCGCGGCGAGCTCGCCCCGTCGCCGCCTCGGGCTGCCTCCTCCTCGTCCGAGGTGCGTCCCGCGCTCGCCTCGCCGTCCTCCACCGGCCCCGCCAACCCTCGGCCTCCGCCTTTGCCTCCTACGCCCCCTCCACGCGCGGCCGCCGCTCGCCACCGCGCGCCGACGCGGCCCGCCGTGGGGAGCCCCTTTCGGGCCACCCCCGCGCCTCCACTCTACCACCGCCGGCTTCCCCACCTCACCGCGCACCTCACGCGCCCTTCCTCGCCGCCTCTCGGTGCCCGAGCCGCCGAAGCTGGGTCGCGCCGCCGTCTCCGCGCGCGCGCCGCCGCCGCGCCGGTTCAAGTCGCCGCGCCGCCTCTCCTCTCCGCCACCGGTGACGAGAGCTGGGGGAAACGGAAGCCCGGGAACGGGAACGCCTCCCCGGCCCCGCTCGGCTTCAAGGCCGGCCCCGCCGCCGCCGGCGCAGCCGCGCCTCTCCCCGCGCCGCGCGCCGTCGCCCGTCGGCCCGAGGAAGAAGAAGAAAGGTAAGTTTGCGATTTAGCCCTGCGGTTTTGTGTAATTCTGTCTAAGTCCATGCGCTGTACAGAGAGTCTTACGAATCTTACGGTCTAGCCCCTAAAGTCTACGGATAATTGCGTATAAGTCCTTGATCTATATGATTTTCTATTTATTTCATTAATAAAGCGGCTGAAACTTTGAAAAATCATAACAAATCAAATAAAAATCCAAAATGGACAAACTCAGTTGCGTTGGACTCCTCTGGAGTAGATCTACATGATTGGTATGATGTGGTTGTGTGAAAAGACATTTATACCCTTGGTTTTGTTGTATGCATGTTAAAGCAAAATAATTACCAAAAGAGATGCAAATGGACTCCAAATGTTGTGAAACTTGGATAGTGGCCTTAGTGTGATATTTAGGCACTGTCTGAATTCTTGTAGCCCTAGGACTTGCTGTTATTTACTCTTTTGCCCTTATACCGGTGTTATGAGCAATTATTCCACCTAGAAATTGGAGGCTATACAAAATGTGCATAGAATGGATCTTTGGTATTTTCATACACTTCGGATAGTATAAGTATCTCACTGGTAAAATATGAGTTTGTGCATGTAAAGTTTGATTGGTGATTTGAAAAATAACAAAACGTGGCTTGCTTAACTGAATATTACGAAAAAGTAGTTATAAATCATCAAGTGACCGAATCCTTGACACGCTTAATTGTGTGTGTGAATCCTCATGCATCTCATGTATTGCATCATGCATATTATTCATATAGCGACGCTTATTGCAGATACGTGATAAAGAAACAAGTGCGCGGGTCTACATCAACCAACGGTGATCCAAAAGACCAACTAAGACCCATTCACGACCTGGAGGGCCCATCAGTCGTGTTTGGAAGGGGGAGTTGTCCAAGGGATCAAGGGGTTGCCTGGGGCAAGGCCTCACAACCCGACAAACTAACAGTAGCTTAGTTTGTTCAAGTTGTCAACAACGAAGGTAGGCCCCTTAGGCATTTTCACCTATCTAGGGAGTCTCACCACCCTATTCTTGTTTGTGCATTACGTTTAGGGATTTTATGAAACCCCACTTGCATAAATCCTTGATGCCCAAAGTAGAAAGGATAAAACGAAGTCTATGCTTAGCCATGCTTAGACGGTAGAAGACGAGTGAAGGTATTCACTCGCGAGATGATAGGGACTACAAATTGTTTTTACAAATCCTTGGATCGAAAGGCAATCTGGTATGACTTGATGATAAGTTGAGACCGGGCGGAGATATGGTTTGATATGATGAGATTGTGATAATGTGTTGGTGGACTCCGCCCGAGTCGATTAAGGCCCGTCCGCTGTTCGCCTGCTGATTGGCATAACATTGCTAGAGTGCTTATCCGGTATATGGGGCCGGTGAAAGTCTTACTTGTGCCGTCTCAAGCAAGGGGCACGTTCCTACCCACTGGTTGAGAGGAAGGTGGCCGCGGAGGCGGGTGTCAAAGGAGGGCAGAACCCGACGTAACCGAGGTACCGCTCCTGCGACAACGCGCTCCGGGAGTCAGGCGGGAGTGGTCATCGAACTTGAGACGGGACAGGTGGAGATGGGAGAAGCATATGTGGAACGCTGGGAGTTAGTAAGCATATGCCATCCTGGTGCTTCTAGTTATTCCCGGGAATTCAAAATCGATTCGAATCGCTGATGCTCACCAGGTGTGAGAATGCCAAATATCACTGACGGGCAACGTAGTAACAATTTAAATACTTTATGCTTATATTCATGTTTTATATACAACATGCTTGGATAAGTATGATCCGTCCGACTATTCATAGTGCTGCCCATCCACTGAGAGGAGGTTGATGGATTTGGGAGATGCTTCGAGGTCGAGGGAGAGATGACCCGACGTACAGGGGCATCGCTCCTGAGACGGCTACTCCCAAGAGTTCGATGGGGGCTCTATAAATCTTGGGACGGGGCATACGTTCATGTTTTATTTTTTTGCAAGACTTTCCCCTATGATACTGTTGATAATCATAACTAGGGGGTAGCAGTTGTAAAATCCTGCTATCTTATGATAACATGTTTTAAATAAACAATCAATGGCTAAGGACCCACTTCTAGTAAGCTTATGCGGGTTAGAAGTCAGTCCACCAAAAAGCCTTGCATAATCTCAAAAGTGTCGGGTTGAAACCGCCCACGGGTAAGTCCTACGAGTTCCCCACGAACTCACCGTTTGTTGTTGATATTTTTCTTTTAGGTGCATATCAGATTATGACCAAGGATGACTCCGGTGGGCTCGAGGTCATACTTGATGTTTACTTTCCGCTGCACGTTACATCTCTGTAACGATATGTATTCCGCTGCGAGGTTTATTTTGAAGTTCTATTTCACTACCTTGTACTCCTTTTGAGCAAAAATATTTGTACTCAATCAAATTATGTCTGTATGAAATGGTGGGTTGTTGTAATTGTTGTGGCTCTTCCGAGAGCTTAACGTGCGTGATGTCGGCATCCCTGGGAGATGGTTTCATCGAGTGCCCTTCTGGGTAGCTCGACGGACTACCGAGTTTAGTTCGGTCTAAGTGCACTGTGGGCCAGGGGTGGCAGGTGTACTTAGCCCGTACTAAATTGGGCGGTTCCGCCACAGCGTGTCAGGACGAGTTGTATATTAACCCTAGGGCGATCGAATGTATAGTGACCCTAGGGCGATCGAAGGTGGGGGCATAGAGGTGGCCAATGACAGTGTCATAGTGCGCATGTCACCCTTACCGCACATGATAGAAGACCAGGGTGGTGTCCCGGAGCTAGATGAGCCACTAAGTGAAGTAGAAGGCTTAGAGCAAATGGAAAGCAAGATCATGCTCATTTGAGGTCTCTCAAATTCGATGGCATCGGTGGTTAGGATTCAAACGTCACATGTCGAATAGTGATAGAAAAAAAAGATGATGATGAAAGTGGTAGAGGATGTAAATCATGTAATTGGTGATATTTTTGGATGCGGCGAGCAACTTAGCAGCGTGGTATGTTACCATCAATACATTCTTGTAAGCCATGACGATGTGTACGAGTATGGATGTATACCTCACTCTCTTCTCACACCCCATTCAACGGGGTGGGGTAGGGGCGATGAAGCCACCAACATCGGTGGTTGTAAATTAGACCTGAGCATAAGCCGCCTGACCCGGCAGACCCGACCCGACCCGCCCGAAGAGTTTGACGGGCGGGCTCGGGCCAAGATTTTCAACCCGGTCTGCCTGACGAGTTGGGTCTGGGCCAAGAATTTTGATTCAAAACCCGAAAAAACTTGAAGAACCCGGCAATTTACACAGGCCCGACCCGACCCGCCCGAACCCAACCCGACCCGACCGGTTGTTGGGTCGGGTGCGGGCACGATTTTTTTACCCGACCGCCGGGTCGGGTCGGGTTTGGACCGTCACAAAAAACACCGGTTTTTTTTTGGCCCGTCCAGAACCCGACCCGACCCGAGAAATGCCTAGGTCTATTGTAAATACACAGAACAGGGTTATGAGCGACATAGGGCCTGTTTGGTTCTGATTAAAAGTCGATTCTGGGCCTTCCACCGCCGATTCTCCACCCAAACGCATCGATTTTGGTTCGCTTCTCCCGGCCGCACGCTTCACGCCGAATCCTTTTCCTTCATTCTCCACGATTTTCCCGTACGTGAGTCCGCCAAGGCCTCTGGGGAAAAGCGAGCTCGATTCCGCCCGTCTCCCCCCTCCTGTGCTGCCGGCGCTCCTCCCGCCCGCCCGACGCCTCCTCTGCCGGAGCCTCGCCGGCTCAGCCCCTCCTCCACCCGCCTCCTCCGCTCGGCCCTGCCTCCGAGCTTGCCAGCCTCCAAGCTCTGCGCCTGCCGCCTGCCGCCGGCCTCCCGCGCGCCTCCTACCACGGCCTCCCTGCGCGGCCTCCCGCGCGCCTCCTACCGCGGCCTCCCTACGCGGACCTCGGCCGGCGACCGCCCTCTGCCATCCTCCGCCGTCCACCCGCCCAGTCCTCCACCATGCGCCCAACCTGTGCCCTCCCCGTCCTCCACCACACGCCCGACCCCCGCTCGCAAGCTCCATCCCGGCGCCGGCTGGAGCAGGGAGAGGAGGCGGGGCCCGACGGGTGAGGCGGCGCCGGCCGGAGTAGGGAGAGGAGGCGTGGCCCGGCGGGGAGGCGGCGGCCGGCCCGAGCGGGCGTGGAGGTGTCGTGCGAGGAGAGGGAAGGAGCAGTTTAATCGAGATTTGCCAAACAATTCATTTTTCTCCATCTCGATTGCCAAGTAATCTTGCCCGTTCAGGAATCACGCTCATCAGATAATTGAAATGGAGAAAAGCGGATCCAAACAGGGCCATAGATATCAAAAAGGTAAAGTGGCTAACAAGTAAATAATATGACGATGATAGGCAACAAATAGATTCAAGTGTATCTAATCCAATCAGGTAACGGACAAAGGTGGAGCAAAATCAACTTCTCTCATAGGCTGCGGAAAAGAGAAGGAGAAGAAAACATATAATTAATAATTATAAAACAATACCGTGTTGATATCAAATTTGCAAAAAGGACGTAAAAAGATTATCAACTGCAGCTCTCAAATATAAGGTATGCGCGTCCCCCACCAAGGCGCTAACGGCTCAGATCGTCACGCTGCAGCATCAAACGGCCATAGCCCCTCCGAGGTTCCCACCACCTCACCCACTTCGATGCTCATCAGATCCCTTCGCCGAGATCTAAACCAGCAGCTCCCTCTTCTTCCCTCGTCCACTGCATCCCCCTCCCCTCTCCTCCAGATCGAGCACCGCCCCCCCTTCTCCGCTCCTCTCCGCGGGTCGGGCCAGGGGCGCTCAGGCATCGCCGCCGCCGTGGCCCGGAACGCCGCGCCGCGAGGATGCTGACCAAGTTCGAGACGAAGAGCAATCGGGTCAAGGGCCTGAGCTTCCACCCGCGGCGGCCATGGATCCTGGCGAGTCTCCACAGCGGGGTGATCCAGATGTGGGACTACCGTATGGGCACCCTCCTCGACCGCTTCGACGAGCACGACGGGCCTGTCCGCGGCGTCCACTTCCACGCCACCCAGCCACTCTTCGTCTCCGGAGGTAATTCGCAAGATCTCCCCTCCTCTCGCCCATCTGGTGCGTGATTCGTCATGGCTGACTACACTGTTCCAGCGCTTCGCATGTTTAGTTCAATTCTCTCTCAGATTGGAAGCGCTGCGAGTTACGTGGCCGCTTGATGTTTGTGCAATCCGTCAATTGTGTAACAGTGGGCGCTTAGACTAGACTTTCTTATAAGTTCTATTCGATCAGATCGTGTTCGGTGGGAAGTGCTGTGGTAGTAATAGTTTGGTGCGATGGGTTGGTCGGAACTCGGATCTGGTGCTTCTTGTATCATCTGTGCTTACGATGATCTGTATGACAAATAATTACCAGAGACTGTTTGGTGCAGTGCCTCACTCGCCTCACTGCATGTGCGGCATGCCACAGGCATACAAGAAGTCAGTTTGGATTGATACGTGAGCTTAGGCACGCCTCACCCATTCTGCCTCCACGCAGCCCATTTTCGGTGCCGCTGGTTGCAGGAGATGCAGCACTCGGTACCACCAAAGCTGCGGATGTGTGTGGCAGTGAAGACCAAATAGCCCCTTAATACTTGATTTTCCCTATTTGACTGTAGTCAGTGGAACCATGGCATGATTTAGTCTCTCATTGTTATTACTTGTAAAACAGTTAGACTTTAACATGTCATGTTGAGCTTTTGAGTCTTCTAAGATCTGGTTACTATGATGTGGTGCAGGTGACGATTATAAGATTAAGGTCTGGAATTACAAGACACACCGCTGCCTCTTCACACTTCACGGGCACCTTGACTACATTCGCACTGTGCAATTCCATCATGAGTACCCATGGATTGTAAGTGCCAGTGACGATCAGACAATCCGGATCTGGAATTGGCAGTCACGCACCTGTGTGGCTGTGCTGACTGGGCATAACCACTATGTCATGTGTGCATCTTTCCATCCCAAAGAGGACCTGGTTGTATCAGCATCACTTGATCAGACTGTACGTGTCTGGGATATTGGAGCTCTGAGGAAGAAGACAGTATCACCTGCAGATGACATCCTCCGTCTCACCCAGATGAACACAGATCTTTTTGGAGGTGTTGACGCTGTAGTGAAATATGTCTTGGAAGGCCATGACCGTGGGGTCAACTGGGCCTCATTTCATCCCTCTTTGCCACTCATTGTTTCTGGGGCAGATGATCGGCAGGTGAAGCTATGGAGAATGAATGGTAATAGTCGTATTACTTTCTGGTCTTCAGCTTGCATGTCTTATTCCTGTCTTTTGTTTACCCAAATGATAACTATTGAAGTAGCCACGATTTGATGCTTCCACATGATATAGTTTCCTAATAATACTGTATGTTTTTTATCATAGATTTTTTTGTTCTGTTCAATAAATCTCGCCTTCACTGAATTTTGTAACATTATTCATTTTAAGCATATTACAGTATGGCGTAACATGTTGCTAAATACAGGAGGTGTGTCCCACAATTAGTAATTTATTGCTTGGGATTTTTATTTAAACATTGCATGTAAAATGGCCCTTGGAGGTGAAGTTTTGCACACAGATTTGCTGCTCATTAGTATCTAGCATATGTGAAAAAACCTCTATGCATTCTTACAAAGGAAATATTTGAAATGCAATAATTGTATTTGCTCTTTATGCACAGATACCAAGGCTTGGGAAGTTGATACTTTGAGGGGCCACATGAATAATGTGTCTTGTGTTATGTTCCATGCAAAGCAAGACATCATCGTGTCTAACTCCGAAGATAAAAGCATTCGCATTTGGGATGCCACAAAGAGAACTGGTATTCAGACATTTAGGCGGGAGCATGACCGCTTCTGGATTCTTGCTGCTCACCCTGAAATGAACCTTCTTGCTGCTGGTCATGATAGTGGCATGATTGTGTTCAAATTAGAGAGGGAGCGCCCGGCCTTCTGTGTTAGTGGTGATACTGTTTTCTATGTGAAGGACCGGTTTCTCCGGTTCTTTGAATACTCCACCCAGAAAGAAATTCAAGTGGCTCCAATAAGAAGACCTGGATCAGTCAGCTTGAACCAGTCACCAAGGACACTATCATACAGTCCAACTGAAAATGCTGTCCTGATTTGCTCTGATGCTGAGGGGGGTTCATATGAACTCTACATTGTTCCCAAGGATTCTGCTGGCAGATCTGATTACTTGCAAGAGGCAAAGAAGGGAGCTGGTGGTTCTGCTGTTTTTGTGGCACGCAACAGGTTTGCAGTCCTTGAGAAAAGCAGCAATCAAGTTTTGGTGAAGAATCTTAAGAATGAAATTGTGAAGAAGAGCCCCCTTCCAATTGCAACTGATGCGATATATTATGCTGGGACAGGTAACTTGCTGTGCAAAGCTGAAGACCGGGTAGCCATCTTTGATCTTCAGCAAAGGCTAGTTCTTGGTGAGCTCCAGACGCCTGCTGTCAAATATGTTGTTTGGTCCAGTGATATGGAATCTGTTGCACTGCTGAGCAAACATGCAGTGGTCATAGCTAGCAAGAAGCTTGTGCATAGATGCACGCTGCATGAAACCATCCGTGTGAAAAGTGGTGCCTGGGATGAGAATGGCGTGTTCATTTACACTACGCTGAACCATATGAAGTACTGCCTTCCCAATGGAGATAGTGGGATCATAAAAACCCTTGATGTTCCTATTTACATAACGAGGGTTGTTGGAAACAACATTTTCTGCCTTGATCGTGATGGAAAGAACAAACTGATTTCAGTTGATGCATCGGAGTACATTTTCAAGCTTGCCCTTCTCAGGAAACGCTACGATCATGTTATGAGTATGATTAAAAACTCCCAACTGTGTGGGCAGGCTGTGATTTCTTATTTACAACAGAAAGGTTTTCCAGAAGTTGCTCTGCACTTTGTGAAGGATGAGAAGACAAGATTCAACCTAGCTCTTGAGAGTGGTAACATTCAAATTGCAGTTGCTTCTGCAAAGGAGATTGATGACAAGGATCACTGGTACAGGTTGGGAATTGAGGCGCTTAGGCAGGGAAATGTTGGTATTGTGGAATATGCTTACCAACGGACAAAGAATTTTGAGAGGCTTGCTTTTCTGTATCTTATTACTGGTTACTTGGACAAGGTGGGCTTCATGTGCAAAATTGCTGGACAGAATAACAATTTGATGGGACAGTTCCACAATGCATTGTATCTTGGGGATGCTAAAAAGCGAGTTGAGATATTGGAGAGTGCTGGGCAGCTACCTCTTGCTTATGTTACTGCTGTCACACATGGGCTCACTGAAATTGCTGAGAGGATTGCTGCTGAATTAGGCGAGAATGTTCCTTCTCTGCCTGAAGGAAAATCTCACTCCCTACTGATCCCCCCTGCACCCCTCACAGCCTGTGGTGATTGGCCTTTGCTGAGGGTGATGCGTGGTATTTTTGAAGGTGGACTTGATGCCACTGGAAGGGCAGATCTCGAAGAAGATGATGAAGCTGCTGGTGCTGATTGGGGTGATGAAGACTTGGATATTGTTGATGCAAGTGAGGTGGTGGAAAATGGTGGTGATGGTTTTGATGCCGAGGAGGGTGAACCAAATGAGGAGGATGGTGAGGAAGGAGGCTGGGACCTGGAAGATCTTGAACTTCCACCTGAAACAGAAACTCCAAAAGCTGTTGGCAATGCTCGCTCTGCTGTATTTGTTGCTCCTTCACCAGGCATCCCTGTCAGTCAAATTTGGACTCAGAGATCTTCTCTGGCTGGTGAGCATGCGGCTGCAGGGAACTTTGACACAGCAATGAGGTTGCTTAGCCGCCAGTTGGGTATCAAAAACTTTGTTCCACTGAAGCCCTTGTTTCTTGATCTGCACATGGGCAGTCATACATATCTACGTGCACTCGCTGCTGCTCCGGTTATATCAGTTGCTGTAGAGAAAGGTTGGAATGAGTCCGCAAGTCCTAATGTGAGGGGTCCTCCTGCACTTGTTTTCAGCTTCTCACAAATGGAAGACAGACTCAAGGCTGCCTACAAAGCCACAACTGAGGGCAAGTTCCCAGAAGCACTGAGGCAGTTCCTTAGCATCCTACATACCATTCCAGTTATTGTGGTGGACTCACGAAGAGAAGTTGATGAAGTGAAGGAATTAATAGAGATAGTGAGGGAGTATGTTCTTGGTCTGAGGATGGAACTCAAGAGAAAGGAATTGAGAGATGATGTTACCCGTCAACAAGAGTTGGCTGCTTACTTCACAAATTGCAAGCTTCAGAGAGTTCATATGAGGCTTGTGCTTGCGAGCGCTATGGCTCTTTGCTTTAAGCAGAAAAACTATGCTACCGCAGCACACTTTGCAAGGATGCTTCTTGAGAACAGCCCTCAGGAGGTTCAAGCAAAGAAGGCTCGGCAGGTGCTGCAAGCTTGCCAGGACAAGGATGATTCTCACCAACTGAACTATGATTTCAGAAATCCGTTTGTTGTTTGTGGTGCTACGTATGTTCCTATCTACCGTGGTCAAAAGGTTGTTTCCTGCCCATACTGTGGATCCCGGTTTGTTCCTTCCATCGAAGGGCAGCTTTGTACCATATGCGAACTTTCGACTGTTGGAGCAGATGCTTCAGGCCTCATGTGCTCTCCTACACAATTGAGATAAGCGACGGTAGTTAGAGGTCTCATGTTCTTTCTAGTGTCTCAAAGTTCTAAGACTTATCATTTATTTTATCAGGGAGTTTACTGATTGTAATGAATAAGTGCTATACATGTATGGAGTTTTTCTTTTTTTGTGTTTTGTTACCATATTTTTTGTTTACCTAGAGGGTGCTGATATTACTTGCCATATGGTTTGGACTTTTGATGGACGCATGGAGGCTATGCTGGACATTGATGTATGAGAATTCTTCTTTCACTCTTCAATTTTTTAGGATGTCGTAGCCTTGTGGTCTTAAATTTTTTTTTTGGATGTCTTTAATTTTATCCTTCCCAATATCCAATTGGCCAGTGATGAAATACTGGTACTGCAGTTATGTTTTGTCCAAAGGGTTTGTATTCATCATTAGTCCGTGGTTCATATCTCTGCAGATGTTGTGCGGCCATGTTATGTGATGATTGGAAGCTACTATGAGCAAATTTGTGAAGAGGAACGTGCTCCCACGTTGAATATGTCTCGCCTTTCCATGATGCTGGAAACGCTCGCGACTCGCCAGTGCAAGTGTGCAACTGCATACCAGTTCCCTTGATTCGCTGGAGGTACGCGAGAATCGTGGATAATCAGCTCGCTTCTCATCGCGCTCGTATTGCAACTTGCAAGTGAGAATCGAGACTCTCCTTGCCCTTGTCACCGCTTGCCCTAGTCGGGCATATCTCTCAGCATGCTCTCAGGCAGCAGCTTGCTGCTACTCTGCTTAAACTGACGACCTCAGTATCCAGATATCAAAGGTCTCCAAATATTCGCTTGCGTGATATTCAGCTGAACCAAACACATTTCATATAACATAGTAGCATCATACGCCCTCCTCAATCAACAAAACTGTACGGCGCCTTCCTTTGGTAAGCCAAGGGAATCCGAATCCAACAGCCATCAGGCGAAAACTGACCCGGGGAACATTCCTGACTTCAGGAACATATGCTGCCCCTCCATCCGTTCAGCTTCTGCACTTTGGTTAGGGTTTCTGACTGATCAATTGGATATTGGGAAGTTTAAAGTCCAAGGGAAGTTAAGAAACTGGACACTCCAGAAAAAGACCCAACTGAGCATGATAGTGAACCGGCAGAAACGTTGGAGGTGACGCACGAACAGCCTGTCACTGCATCGAGGCCGATAATTCCTAACAAACTCCGTTAATTTCAAGGCTGTGACACTGAAACAGTCTACTCAAGTGTGATTGTATACGTATTGCTTGACGTAAAACCAATAGTGGATTTGTTTCTGTCTTTTGTTGAATCTTTTTCACGGCTCGATAGAGAATTTGATAAGCCAATGATTTCTCAGAAAAAAAAAAGTGTGATTACTAGACGGATCGTAATCTTAAGCTTACATGACTACTCGAAAACAGGACGGCCAGTACCTGCACCTTGCGTAGCTGACAAGCATCAGAACGTGTCACACTGTCATGCTCAGGCACCAACCTATCGAGTCTTGCTGTGCAGAAGCCTTCTGTGCCGCTGGCCTGCTGCTGCATTAATGCCACCATATGAAACCTAGGACTCACCAGTGCCAGAGTCGCAATCGCCAGAACTGACATCAGATCGTCTCGTCCGGGCGGACAGTGATCACTGATCGGCTGATGCTATGCCGGGACGCTTCTCTACCTCAGCAGATCACACGGCTTCGCCAAACACAGCTGTCGTATCGTCCGTCACAAACAGTGTTCATGAAATCCAATCGCGAGAGAAGCGCAAATTACAGCATCAACAAATTAAGGAATCATCGTTCCTAACAGAGCCGCAGATCTAAACAGGCCAATTGCAGTCTTCAAAAGCATAAAACAAGCATGCACATTCCGTTGGACCTGAGGAAAGTGCAGCAACAAGTGAACTTGCATCAGACGAGGACGAGGACGCTAATGCTAATGCAGCAAGAACACAGCTCAGCCATCAGCCACAAAGATAGTGCGAGATCACTGCAGTTCTTGGCTGATGTCTGAGCTACACAAAAGCAGATGGATGGTAATTGGGATCATCACGAATCAAGACGAGACTGTCAAATCAAACGATCAGACTAACTGCACCGCATTGCGCGTGTGCGACAAGGAGACGCAGGATACACCGCCGGCCGGCCGGAGGCCGGAGCCAGACCCCTCCGGCCACCACACAACCAACAGCAAGGTAACAACACTAGGAACCACGACACACCGCCGGCGACCTGCCGGACTCCGACCCCTACACGCTCCCCGTCCCCGGATTAGAATTTAGAAGAAACAGCACGAACTGAGAAGGAAGGAAACCCCACATCAGCACAACCCAGCTGGAACAAGTGGAAAATGTTAGCTAGCGCCTGCTCCCGGCCGGCCCGGCGACGGCGAGAGCTCCACAGCATCAGACGAAGCCGACCTCGGCGAACTGCGGGCGCGCCGCCTTGGCCGCCGCTGGCGCGCCGGGGCGCGGCCGCTGGGCCATCCCCTCCGGCAGCGGGTTCTTGCGCGGCCGGCCACGCGGGCGCGGGATCTTGGGCGGCGCGTGTGGGTCCCGCGGCTTGGGCGGGCGGCCGCGCCGCCGCGGCGCCGCCGCGGGGGAGGACCCGGCGGCGGCTCCGGCCACGCCGGCGGGGAAGCCAGCGGGGCGCGCCTTCGGCGGCCTTCCGCGCCCGCGCTTAACGGGCGGCTGCGGGAGAGGCTCCGGCGCCTCCTCCTCCACCTCCTCCTCGTCGGCGCAGCCATCGTCGTCGTAGTAGCCGGCGGCGGGCGACTCCGGCGCCGGCGGGGCCGGCGGCGGAGGCGGGGGCGGGGGCAGCGCGTACTTGCCACCCGCGACGGCGACGAGCTCCCCGGCGGCGGACATGCGCGAGAGATGCGCGGCGACGAGGGCCGGGTGCGAGGCCGGCAGGTCGCCGCGGGCGTCCGCCTCGATGCGGCGCGCGATGGCGGCCTGGCTGGAGCCGTTCTCCTCCGCGAGGGCCGCGATCGCGGCGAGGATCATCTGCAGCAGGCACGGGACGCGCGTGGGGTCAGTCAATTCGGCAGATCGGCGCAGATCTGGCGGAGACGGAACGGACGGAGGCGGGGAGAGGGGAGGAAAGGGGAAAGGCTTGCCTCGGGGTAGGAGGGGGGCACGAGGTCGGAGGAGGCGGGGGGCGAGCCGTCGCCACTGGAAGTGGGAGTGGCCATGCCTGCCTTGGCCGCCTCGTCGGCAGCTGGCTGTCGCTTCCTCCTCTCCGTGTCTGGGCGCGTGTGGGGGGAGGAGTGGGAACTGCGAGGGGCAGGGCAGGGCAGCGCACGGGAGCGGAGGGGAGGGGAGGGGCCGCGACGAGACGACGCGGATCTGAGGGGGTTGGGGAGCTGCCGCTGGCTGAGGAATGCAAGTACAGTTTCGACAAGGAATCTGTCGGGTGGTCCGTGTGGACTGGTACAGGGGGCGACCCGGATGGACCTGCACGGTTCGGGCCGGCCGCGGGTGCTCGCGCTCGCCCACGGGTTGGATTGGGTTCGGCGCTGCCGCTTTTCTTACCGTGGTGGCTGACCGGACCAGCGCACCGGAGTGCTGTGGAAAGCTGATGATGCCGAGGAGAAAAAGGAGTCTCTCTCTCTCTCTCTCTCTTTTTTTTTTTGCCGGGAAAGAAAGGAAGTTTCGTGGTGATTGTTGTTGTGAGAGGTGGAGGAATAAACGGAAGCAAAAATACCGTAAGAACGCTCGTTCGATTTGATTTTAAAAGTGGGGAAACAGCCGAGGTTTTGCGTGGCACTCAGAGATTCCCACTGTTCTGGAAGAAAATGTCGTTGCTGCTCTGGGGGAAAAATGTCAGCGTAGTTACTGTAGATACGATCATTTGATGAGGCAAACGTAGTTAGCTCCAATCACTATTCATTTATTAGGAGAGAAGCGTAGGGTAGTATAGGAGGTGCGATGCCAAGGATTTGCTTCGCGAAATCTTGGAAACTGGAAAGTAATTAGTGTACAGAGCTCGTGGCCAGAAATCTGGGCGGTGCAAAGTTAATTGCAGTCGGTTACTAACAAAGGGGAAAAGCAGGGTTAGTTGGCCACCAGAGCATTGCTTCAACGACACGGTGTTTGCAAACAAAACTCTGCTTTGAGAAAAGCAAAAAGCTCTCGTGCTGAAAATTACTATAATACTGTACGTATTGTTATTCCATATGCATTGTTACTCTTCCCTAGTTGCTTTTGTTAGAGCTAAGCTTGACACCAACTGAAATATAGTCATGATGCGTATCAGCGTAGATGTAACATGTAACATGGCACGTCACGAGGTACTTCCGAGTTTTGTTTATCCTCTACTGTCTACTCCATCGTTTCTCTCCGTTTTTGATTCTCTGTCCTTCCTTTTTGCACGCAAGAGTCGTGTCGCCTGCCGGTTCCCCGTGTGCTCTGCTGCTGCTGAGTTATCTATTTTCCTTCCTTCTTTTTTGTTTTCCTAAAATTGACTCGATTATATTTGTTTACTTGTTTTTTTCAATACTAACTAAACACGAAACATCTAAATGTGCAGCTACTATTATTCTTGCAAAGCTAAAAATACTTTATCGACGAATATAAAACATTCTCCGTCGAAGCTAGAATATTTTATTTTGAATCAGGATATTTTTCTAGGAAGAAATATTTTTCTTGTGAACTTAGAACTCAACTAAAAGTAAAGCGTGCATGTTAGCTAGCAAAGAAAAAGGAAAAAATAAAATAAAAAAGAAATGGGAGCAATGGAACGATGGCATATTGGGCTGCCGTTTGGAGCCCACCTCAGCCCATTACTCGTACTATGCTCTAACCTAATCCCACACACCAGGTAGCTCACGTGTATGTTTGCATACAACCGCCGCCGCCACCTGTGTCTCGTTTTCTCTCCTCTTTGACATCGCAATTCTCAATTCTCAGACAGGCCCATTGCGCCGAGTGGTTTTCTGGCCTCGGCGGCGGCGCGGTAGGGGGGAGACAGGGCGAGCGAGCAAGCGGCCGCCATGGAGCGCGATTTCCTCTTCTGCAGCGTGTGCGGCACCCTTCTCACCTTCGACTCCATCCGCTACGCCTCTTGCCCTCTCTGCGGTTTCAAGCGCAGGGCCAAAGGTCTCCTTCCTCCTCCCCCTTCTCCTCCAGTGTCGCTTCGTTTATACAGTTTGTGCGACTAATAATTGATAAAATACGGAATGCTTTACCTGCTGTTAACAGAGCTTGAAGGGAAAGAAACACGGTACACCGTCACCGCCGAGGTAAAAACTCACGGCCCTCTTTTCTGTAGCAGTCTCAGCGAATGATTCGCACGATGCTCGCAAGCCCCACTTATTGTTTCTGCAAAGTTACGCCCTGCTCACGTCCATTTCATCAGATTTTCTCCTTTTACCTGAGGCTACGCTAACCATGCCGCTAAGCCATTGGGTCTAGGGTGTTTTTCCTTTGAAGTTTTGAGAGCATGTTAGATGTACAACGCACGACTTAGAAACATAGTCATTCTCCCAACATTATGGTTGCCGTCAATAGCGAACTCTAGTGTAAATTTAGTACCAAATCTTGTGTTGCAGATGAACCAGGTGCTTATGATTTTCATAGCTTTGCGCGTATATGCTACGTTGAGTTGCTGACCAAGTAATTATAGATGTGTTATCATACTAATCTTTCACAGTTGTCTAGTTACCAAATGGAAATTTTGATTTTCTGCACTTCAGATCTTGTACTTTTGTCCAAACAGGAACGGTATGCTGTCATATGTTGGACTGGACTGGCTCAGCTGTCAATGTGCTTCTGGTTTTTAACGGTGTGCTGTTTGCAGGATATTCGACGGGAGTTAAAGATTCAGCCGTTTGTGATTCTTGAATCAGCACCAGTGAGAGAAACAGCTGTTAGGAAGTATCCAGTGGTAAATAGTTTGCCCGTCAAGTATAATCCAAGTCTAATAAGTTTTTGTTATATGCACTTATCATAAATCTGGATTTTGCATTAGATAAAAAAACCCTGTCCAGAATGCGACAATGAAAAAGCAGAATATCGACAATTTCAGGTTAGCAGCTGATCCTTCAGCACTGGATGTCCGATTCCTTCTTGTTTTTCGTCGTTTGCAATTCTGACTCTTGACACCTGAAATCGCAGAACCGTGGAGCAGATGAGGGAGCAACGGACCAATACACGTGCACAGAATGCGGGCACAGGTGGTCGGAAGGGAATTGAGGGGCTTTACGACCACTTTTACAGGCATGGCGCAAAAGAAATTTCCTGCTTTGACCTGACGAATGTTGTTAAAATAGTTTCAATCTTTTTGCTCGTGCCAAGTACTAGCAGTTTCACTGTGCCAAACGCCGTTTGACGGAACCGTTGTGTACTGGGAGTAGACTGCTTATTCCCGTATTCCCTATACTTTATTCGAATATCTGCAAATATCCATAGAAAGTGCTATTGCAAATTATTGCTTTACAATTGTGATTGATCTTGGAAGGTGCTTTTTCAATTTTTAAATGAAGAAGTCCACTTTTAACCCCTCAACTATTCCGTTGGTCCGCTTTTAACCCCCAACTTTTAGTTTGGTCAAATCGGACACCTCAACTCACAAAACCGGTCAAACTTTGACACCTAAGATGGTTTTGACCGGTTTACAGGTAACGTGGACAATGGTTTTGACAATATTTTGCCACCTCATCACTGACGTGGATGACATGTCACCCACTCCATCTCCTTCCATCTCTCTTTTTCTCTCACCTCTACCTCTGCTTCCTCCGCCGCCCGCCGTCAACCTTTCTCCTTCCCGCAGCCGCTGGCCGCCGCCCCTCTCCATCCCTCTGCCAGCCACCCCCTCCTCCGCCGCCCCTTCGCCGCCGCCATCGGCTGACCCCCTCCACCTCTACCCCCTGTGACAGCCAGCTCCCTTCATGCTCAGGTGCGGTGGCCAGGGAGAAGTCATCTGCGCGCTGCCGCCGGCCAAGGCCCCAATGGCCTCACCCCCCGTGCCTCCTCCGCCTCGCCCCTTCATCGGGATGCTTGCTCCACCGAGCCCACCTGCCGGGAGGCAGGGAGGAGGCGGAGGGTTTGATTCAATTAAGTCAGCGAGCTTGTAGGCGAGGGAGGTGGATGGCGGGGAGGAGGCGAACATCGCCAGCGTGCTCCTTCATCGATGGGAGGTGAGGAGGCGTACGACGTCGTCGTGCTCCCCAGTCGTCGTCGTGCTCCCCGTGCGCCGGTGCCTCGCACACGGCGCGCTCCTGCGCCCGCGGCGGCAGCTCGCCCGCAAGCGAGGCCAGCGAGGCACGGGCGCGCGGGCGAGCTGTCTCCGCCGCTGGTGAGGCAGCCACGCGTGCAAACGAGGGTTGCGGCGTGGAGTCGTGGACGGAGTTGGAGGGGAGGGAGGCGGCAGCGGGAGGGGCACGGCGGAGGAGGACGGAACGGTGGAGGGGGCAGCGACGGACCGACGGCGAGGGCCTCAGCGGCAGGGCACAGGGGAGGGAGTGGAGAGAGAAAAAGAGAGGGAATAAATGGATGGTGTGTATGACAGGTGGGTCCCAGTCCACATCAACGCCTAGGTGGCAAAAACCACTGTCCACGCCAACAAAAACCGATCAAAACCATCTCAGGTGTCAAGTTTAACCGGTTTTGTGAGTTGAGGTGTCCGGTTTGGCCAAAATGAAAGTTAGGGGCTAAAATCGGACAAACAGAATAGTTGAGGGGTCAAAAGTGGACTTTTTCCATTTTTAAAAGATACAAGCTGCATTGCTGATACAAGCTGCATTGCTGTAGCAGGTAATTGACGTCGTTTATCGATTGGGATCTTCTTTTTGTATTGTGACAGGCTACGTTATTTTGTATGCAATGACAGCCTACGTTCCTTTTACAACACTAGCGTTTCATCAAACATGCTACGTTATTTTGTATGACAGATCCTTTTACAACTAGCTCTAGATAATACGCGTAGATTGTTTGTTTGTTACAGCCAAATCCTTGCGGAACGCGCGTGCGTTCCCAAAGCACACTGCTTAACCAGATTGATTAGCGTCCCTTCCTCCTTCCTTGCATGTCCTAGCTGTTGTCCTTGCGCTGCACCACGCCAGCTAGCTCACTACGAGCCAGGAGCTCAGATGCATGACTGACGGCCTTGGAATTGAGACTTGCATAAATCAATGACAGCGTTCGATATCATTATTATTATAATGTGGCGACAACTAGCTCTAGATAATGCGTAGTTAGCCATTGGTTTGTTACAGCCAGGAAGTCAGATGGGTGACGGACGTGACGTCCATGGAGTTGTGACTTGCATACATCATTGATAGCGTTCGATATCAAATATCATTAGAATGTTAATGGGCCAGTCATTCTTATAAAAAGTTCCTGATTCTGTGAAGAGGCGTTGGAAACATGGGAGCAAAATGCTGTATTCCACGTCACCAGGATGTTGTAAACAGTTCTGGCCGCAGGAAACCCCGCAGGCTGCCAGCTTAACGAGCCACTGTCAAGTGTCAACTAGTATATGCCTGGATGGCAAATTTCTGAAACCCCACCTACACCTTCAGGGGTTGTATTCTGAATACAGTAACCTTGACCAATCTCCACGAACCCAAGGCTCATAACGGACAATTTTCTTTAAAAAAAAAACTGCGCTCCTAGGTCTCATGCAAAATTTGGTCAAGTATGGTTCACTGACGATGGCATGGCAATTGTCATGAAAACAAGGTAACAGCAAAACTGTACTCGGCTCCGCAAGATGTAGGAACAGCCTCAATAACAGACCATGCCTCACTTTGATCTGCAAGTGACAAACAGCCAAGATAAAAAGCAACATTTTGAGAGGAGATTATCAAGTGCAAATAGACGAGGTGGTATGCTTACATGTACAAGACCCACATCACGCGAGCACATTGCAAACTGTTTGATAACTCAATTGTGTTGATCCAGATTTAGATTGGCTACTACTTTTCTGATCTCGGCGGCGGATCATCCTTCAATCCTTTGGTGAGCAAATCATAATTGATGGAAGCAAGTTGTGACAGATTCTGCAACAAAACGGTGTTAGGTAAATGTTGTGGCACAATCTTCTAGGCAGGCTGTCAATGGATAGTGTGTTTAGCGTCGAATATCTAGCTCATGGGTACAGCGGTACTATCATCACATAACACTGCTAGATGTGATATTACAAGTGAAAGGAACAAGTCTACACTATAAAAGAGCGAGTTTTCTAAAAATCTTTTTTTACCTACAAAGACATAGTTTTACCCCTCACGCTGACCCCACTGAGCAGTTTCGAAAAAGTTAGAAAGGGGTGAAAAGGCCCAAAACTCATAGATGCAAAATGTTTCATTCACTTTCTCTCTTTATTTCTCACATTATTTTATACCCATGCCCACCTATTACTTTCTTTCTCTTGGTTTTAATGAGAAAAGAATGACGCTAATCAATCAGAACTCCTTTTTAATTATATTTTCCTTTTTCCCCTCCTATTGTCTGCTTGATTATCTCACAACACGTGCATGTTGCACGTGCATCTATGCTAGTCTAGCAAAAGGATAAAATGAGTCTGCTCCATGATAATTTGATCTTGTAAAGTCCCATGCTTCATCACCGGCAGTATAGGATAGGAAATCACAGCCCAGTGTATGTAATTACCTTGAATGAGAAGTTGCTGAAAGAATAATTGACATTTGCAGTAGATTCAAACTCATTCAGGCCACCACTGTCCTCCCCCTATTGCCCAATTTTGGAACAGTTATCAAAGCAACTTATAAGAACATAAAGCTAGATCAGCTATCCAAATACAGTATTCTTGCAACTTTTTTCTTTTTCCCTACTTCCTACATTTTAGAATGTTAAGGTTTTTTATGTGTTGCTCAGCAATGAATTAAGAAAACTACTCATACCATGTCATCTTGGCGGTTGCTCACACAACTACTGCTTCCACTAAGGCTTCCATTATCACTGGAATCCTCAAACTCATATGCTTCATATATGTTTTCGTCTGAGGGATTCCAAGAATAGCGACTGGTGAAGTAGCTAGTATCAAATGCACTATCTGAGGAGGGAACAAAGGCAGCCTGCAAATAATCTTCTGTTATCCTTGGCATACATACAGAAACACACAAGTATTAATATTTAAGTGAATGTTGCCTTTTCCTCACCTTCTGCCTAGCAAGGGTATCCCAACTAATGTCTTTGAAAAATGGATGTCGTTTAACCTAAAAGAAGCTTTCCCAATATCATGTCCATATCATAAGCTTTTTAAATTAAGTTAACAAGCCAGGTGGTCTGTTAAGTCTTTAAAGTACCTCTGAGGCACCATTTGCTCCTAGTCGTTGATGAGGATCTTCTGTCAATAATCTGGACAAAGTTGTAATCTTCTGATTAGCTTTGCTTTAATCATATCAGAAACTAACTTGATGAAATAATCAGAAAACTGGGTATGAAATAGCACTGCAATTGAAATCTGCATTGTTGATAGCATATGCCTGCACTACCATATATAATCCCAACATAGATACTAGTGAAAACTGAAAAGTCATACCACTGAGGAGGCAAACTAGAATAGTTTAAAATAGAACACAATTAATTAGGACTGTTTGGAGGCACAATATTTCAAAACCATAGTCTAGGAATATTATGGTCTACAATTGCCAAGACAATATCATGGTTTTAAACTTTAGTGAAACCAAGGTACTTCCTTGATATACCAGTACTTGCTTGCACCATGGTTTTTTAACTTGAATAAGGGGGGAAATGTTGAGTTCCATTTCAAAAGCTGCTGAATGTTACCACGGCGATCACATCACAAGTTTCAGTGTGGACATCGTGTGAGGTGAGAAAACACACAACAGAGGTCTCATTTCACACTTGATGAGAGGAAAACTTGGTCCAGACTAGAGTTTCCTGAACTCAAAATATACCATGTATTGACAAAACCATGGTTTTAGATACAGAGTTTTCTAAGATGTAACCAAACATCTCTTAGCCTAAAATGAACTATGAAAATACTACCTCCGATTTTGAATATTTGTTGTCGGCTAGTTCTTTTTGAATTAAAAAGCAACAAATAAAAGAACGGAAGGAGTACTATGCATGACCAGGATGGAGCTTGGATGGAACTAAGCAGAGGTCCCTCCAAACAGGACCTGAATGGAGATAGCATATAGGTATCATGCCACCATCATCCAATGAATACAAACATCTAGATTCTCACAGTAACTACAACATCCCGATTACAACATGAGTTAAAGTGAAAAAATGAGTCAGATGCAATGATTTTATTTAATTGCGCCTGCCAAGACTTGAACTTGAGATCTCTAGCTCTTATTATGGTTATTAAAGTGATAGAACGTTGAAGTGAGAATGACTACCTTTTTAAATTTTATAACGTTATAAAGCGAACTTTAAAACACCTTTTCAAACTAAATGGCGAAAATACCAATACAGAACTTGACATGAGGAGACCTCTAGGCACTTAGAGATGGGAATCTGGCCCATAAAAAAAAGAAGGCCCAAGGCTTAGAGTATATAAGCTGTCGACTTTAACCCTAAGCCCAGCCTTACCCACTCCATTCCTCCCTTTCTCTACCCTGCACGAAGCTATACGACAACTGCATCCTTCTGTGCCTCCCTGGTGTCATCCGCCATCTCGTTATCACTAATGGCCCAAAGGCGTGGTTTGTTGCCGGTGACCCCAAGGTGTGGTTCGTCGCCTGCTGCTCCGAGTCCGTCTCCTTCCAGAAGCTGGCCCACCCCCTCCGTACCCAAAGCGTTGTGGTGCGGGTGTTGCAACGAATTGGTGCAGGTGTCATCTGCAGGCTGTGGACTGCCAGGGGCACGACCTGGAGGCGATGGACGGGCATGAGTAAGGCGGCATTCAAGCGCTTCAGGCCTAGATTGTCGGAGTAGCGTTTTAGCAATTAATTGAGGATTAACCATGGCTTTGATAACATATTAAGTTGCATTGCATGCACCAACCAGCTCAACCTAAAAGCTTATTGAAAGAGATATGGGCAAGAATAATAGTTTGGATGCGATCAGCTGCACTTACTGTGGCTGCGGCTGCACAAGTATTGCTACAGTGCCACAGCTTTGGAACGGCAGCCACAGTAGCAGGCAGAAAGAGTGCAGCCGATCACAGCCATTGATCATGGAGTCAACAGGATGACAGCAGTCCTAATCCTAGTTCCTATATATCCTTGGCTATAGTAATCCATCTATAACCCCTAGGCCATATGCTGGACGCCATATGCCAATAGGCTGGCCAAAACAGAGTCCTACTCCTACTATCAGCACATTTATGTCCTAGATATCCTAGGACGTAACAAAAAGTGCCATCTAATCTAACAGTTTGATGCTCTCGTTCTCAGAATTTAACGTTATATGAAACAATTAATACAGTAATGCTTAAATGATGATTTAACAATTAAATATGGAAGGACATATTCAAGTTCTCATTGAAGCATGGTTAATGAGCAATGATGGATCAAACTGCATCTGTGAAGCCTGAATTGAAACAATAAGTTAAAAAGAATGCCACAGATGAAAACAAAAATGGAGGATAAACATGCAAAAATGCGATACATTTAGCCCTAAATTTTGTGTGTTATAACATCCGTGCAACCGAGCACAATTACCACCAGGTAGACATTTAAACAGAAGCTATAACATGAAACCCTATATCACATACAATGCGCGCTGAAAAAGGTTTGAAATACTCCTTACTTGTCAATTAAATCTTGTGCCTCAATACTCATCTCTTCTGGGACATGTGGCCATGGTATTTTGCGATTCAGAATATTGTCAAAAATTGTCTACAACAATAATTAGAATAATAATGTTATGCTAAACCAAGTTTTCAGATAATTGATCTATGTAGAATGTCCAATAGTATAATAGTGAATATTTGCTCAAATGACCAAAACAAAATGATAAAGAATTAATAAACACTTATTTCCAAAGCATTGGCTGGCTGCAACTGTGTCAAACTGACAATTTGATGTTATGGCCATGAAAAATTAGTAAAATACAGGAGACTGACAATCTAGTCACAAATAACTATTCACTTAACCGCTACCTGAGGGTGTTCTGCATTGAACGGAGGTATGCCAACAATGAGCTCAAAAAGAATGACACCCACAGACCACCAATCCGCACTGCAACCTAGGAGGATATACACAATGGAGAAGTAGTTAGTACCACATAGGTAATCAAAGTGAATAGGTACACCAGGCTCAAAACAAAGACTTTGTTTAGCATTTACCATGTCCTGTTCCCAGAAGGATTTCTGGTGCTAAATAATCAGGAGTTCCAACAGCAGAACGATTTTGTCTCCGTTCTCGATGATCCATTTGCTCGAGTTCACTCATCTGAGGCTCATCATCACCATACAGTGACGCCCCGCTAACAGCAGGACCAGACAGATCATCTGTACTGTTGATCAGACCAACCTTGGACAATCCAAAATCTGTCAACTGAAGAAATGAGCATTAAATAAGCAGCACAAATAGAGAATGGACTAGTACAAGTACCCATGCCAGATTAAGAACGAAAATGAATCCAATATGTCCATAGAAATATAAAAGGAAAATTGAATTAGTAACATGAAAAATGAACGGTGAAACAGCTGATATTTAACCTTTTTGTGAAAGCTACAAGTGTTGCCTTTCTTCAAGTAAAAAAAAATCCAAGATGAGCATAGCCTTCTATTCAGTACGTAAAGTCCAAAAGAAAATATGGCGGCATAATACAATTTCTATTCATCGGTCGTGATTGCTGGAAATGACTGCCATCAATAGACACATGTTCTCTCCTATTATGAATCTAATACATGTTGCTCTGATAACTGGTAGTAAACATTTTTATTATGCATTTTGATTGCATGAACAAAATATAGCAAATTGATGATACGTCTAACATATTCGACCAGCCAGACAACATATATAACAAGGAGAGGAGGTTTAATGATCACGTGCATGTCTCCAAAGTCCAAACCTTAATGTGTCCATCATGGGCTATCAACAAGTTGTCAGGTTTTAGATCCCTGTGAACTATGTGCATAGAGTGCAAATACTCCAAAGCTAGTACCTGCAGGATAAATTGATTATAAGACAAGAGGGAGTAAAAAGGATAGAAAGTAATATATACTATAAACTTACAACTTCTGCAAGATATACACGAGCAACATCTTCATCAAGGCATCCCAAATTCCTCAGTAAGGAGTAAAGGTCCCCTCCGTTTAGGTACTCCATGACCAGATACAAATTCTCCCGAGAGGTAAATGAATAGAAAAATCGTACCTTCCAAAAGCACAATGATTTATAATCAAACTATAACATTCCAGAACAGGGCCACATTTGTGTAGGTACACTTACCACAAAAGGATTCCTGACTGTAATCAAGATATCACGTTCAGCCAATATACTCTCGACAGCATTTTTCCGAATCATATCTGCCTTCCTAAGAACCTGCTTAAAGTAACACATCCCGTTAATTAAGCCAATAAATAGCAATGTATGCCATGAAATAAAAGGAAGCAAGGTACACTGAAACATGTGTGAGAAATTTCTAATATAATTATAAACGAAATACACCTACATTGTTTAAGCAGAGCCAGATCCCCTCCGACGTTAATTATGACAGGCTTGGCATGGTAGCGTAAAAACTAAGACATTATTATGGAGATGAAACCCAAGAAGAAATTGTTGTTGTTGTATTGCTACTTGCTAGAAATCTTAATTAATGCTTGCAAGAAGCAGATCAATTGTTATATGTTCAACAAGATGCGGACGCTTGAAGCATCACAATTAGCATTAAAGGCCTAAAAGCTATCATGCAAAAGTTATCACAAGAACAGCACAGGCATGAAAGGTGCGGTCTGAATCTGTAGTAGACATTTGTAGGAAGCAATTGTGAGCTCTCTGATGATATGCAGTAGAGAAAAGAGCATTGAAATCTGCTTCCATGTCAAGATAAAGCCATTGTAACACGATTATAACTTGCAGAATAATAATGTTAACATCTAATTGAATAGTCAAATCATAATGGGTGGGCATATTTGTGTTCGTGCAAAGTGATCTGTAAGAACATTCACCCAGCTGCAAGAATTATAGTCCCATCAGAAACAGACATTTGGCTTGAGTGTAACCTCATTCCCAAAACTTATCTCCTTCAAAAACAATTGAGTGTAACCTCATGAGAATAGTTAATGAATTGATGGTGCAGGCACCAGTCAGATTCACATTGTGGATCCGTAGGTGAAACAAGGCCATCAAAATAATTGTACAGTAATCCACAGCCCTAAGAAATATGCACACATGACATGAAAACAAAGTGACTGGACGAACCCGCTGGTATGATGCAATACAGAGCACTTTCGGCTTCTGGGGCAGAACCATTTGCACAAGAACTTCCAGGATATGAACCATAAGGCTAGTGCCTAATGAAACTATGAAAGGCATGCATGGTTGCATGAAAGAACAAAAAAGTTCAACCAGTGCATACCTTTATAGCAAAAAGGTCACCTGTAGTTCTCTTCTTGGCCAAGAAAACACGTCCAAATGCTCCGCGACTGATAGGTTTTATAATTTCAAAGTCATCAATTGAAGTGCGATCCTTGACTGGGTGGACAGGACTTGCACGTAAGCTACGAACAACATCATCTTCTTCATCCATTATAGTACTTGCTGAATCAACCTTGTCCATGTCGACCGAATCACAGAGCTGCAGATACTTCTCCCTAAAGGATTATACAAATATGAAGGAATAATAAATTAAGAAGTTAAAAATGGAGTAACATTACTATGTTTTTTGGAAGAAAACATTGCTATGTGATAAGCTTCAAAATAATGAAATGACCCGCAAATGTCTCAGTCTCACCGGTGTAGTTTTTCTATACGTGTTCCAAATGTCTGCACTGTGAGGGCCTCATGCTTCCTGCGGTTGACAATTTCTTGAAGATCTTCTATGCACGTAACCATTTGGGACAATGCGCTGTCTTCATCCAGAGGAGTATTCGCAATGCATCGTGCAATATCAGCCAGTTCAACAATCTGCACAAATTGAAGGATATTATCATAGCAACCCTTATAATTAAATGCATAGAGTTCAAGGTGGGGTCACAATTCACATATCCAGAATAGAAGTGTTAACAACTGAATTTGTTTCCTCACAGGCAAACAAGGAATAATGAGAATACAAGACTGAGAACCTTTTTTTACTATTACTGACTAAAAATATATGGTTTACTCTTAAACTAGCAAGGCCTGTGAAAACACTCCTCAGATAAACCAGCATTTCAGCATGACTTGTGTACACAAGGGTTAAGTCAAGTGTTTATGTGATCAGCTGGACTCGTGGAGTCGTGGTAGAGTTTATGAGATTTAGATGCAAGTTGGTAACACAAGGGATGCATGATTCCAACACATGATGTTCCCTTTGTGTGCACACCTGAGTTGCCAACTTGCATCCAAGTCCCATAAACTCTACCATATGCACATTATACAGCAGTTTTAGATCTGTTCTTTCAGTGTGCACACCCACCGATGCAGACATCTCAAACTATCAAGCTATCACCGATTCACCATGTCACCAACTTCCTTCAAATACTTCTTGGTATCTGCAGTCCTAGCGAAATCCAATTTCACTGCTGCTGTAATTCCAGCGAAAATTTAATGCTCACACTTTATAGCACACTAACAATACTGTACGCACTTTTAGAGTACCACACATTCACCATGTTCCAAACTTCGATACAAATATGAAATACATCCAGGAGAACTCAAGTCGGTAATACAATTTACAAGATACACTGTTCTATCTCTCTCTTTTTTTTTGTATGTGCCTGAGTCAAGACAGACTATTCAAACTTCATGGCAGGATGTTGTTCCATTGGCTTTATCAATCCTGGCGAAATATATGATAAGGGAAATTTCTAGGAATTCCAAACAATGCCTCACTGAATACTGATATATGGGTCCAACGGTTTATGGAATCCCATTGAACAGAGTGGTACATCTTAATGTTTCATAGACTATCAAAGAGTTATAGAGATCAAACTTTCAAGAGGGGCCCACAAATGGTGTGTGAAAAGAGTTGCATGATATGGTTGTGCTAGAGCCATGTCCCCACAAAATGCGAGATGACACTAGGATTAGAACCTGAACATGTTTCTCCAGATCTCATGTGTCAGTTAAGAAGTTTATGTATTTGCAAAGCTTGAAATTAGTAGCACACATGAAATCTGGCATAGTGATAAAATAAAGCAAGCATTTAATGACAGATCTTAATAGATTAAATCTATTGAATGTTTCTTTTTTTGTTGACAAGTGTTATGCATCAGTTGACTGAGTAAAAAAGTCATCTGCCAGAAATAGAAGATAAAAAGAATGATATAATCAGTTGATTTTTGCTGTGGTCAATACCTTTGCACATCATCAGCACAAATAATTAAATAGATGCTACTTCTCTACTCATGTAACAAATGACATGCTGTAGCACAATGATCAGGTCACAAAAAGAAAAGATGTGAGCAAAATATGGAAATTGTATCTCTTACCTGTGGAAGATCATCACTCTCATTAATTGCATTTTTACCAGCTAAAAGCATGTCTATATGATTTGATCTTGGAGTTGTTAATGGAGATCTAGGAGTCATACTTCCAGCAGATGATGTAGCCATTCCATGATCAGATTTTGGTCCAAAACGAGTCTTACATGTCATTGAAGGAAGATTTTTAAAGTCATCCAATGAAACAGTGTTATCAGCCTCTTGGAGATAGTCAAGCATGTCAGCAGATCCTCTTCTTGACCAGTCAGAGAGTTTTGGCGAGGGACCATCAGATTCTTCATTGATACTTGAACTTGAAACTTTTGCGACATCCGGACTGCCTGCAGCATTTGGAAGGTCTTTCTGTGAATAAGATTCTACCATCTTTTCTAGTGTTTCTGCAACTCTGATTAAACGTTCATCAACACTGACACCTTTTTGATCACACCTGTCAGCAATTGCACAGACCCTTGAATGATCTTCTACATAATGTGTCGGAACATATTCTTCACATATGCGGCACATTATTGAGCCCTCTTCAGATATATTTGGCTGATCAGACCAGTGTCCCCAGGAAGTTTTGTGTTGATGCTTGACAGGAAGCTGTTGTGGTGGTAAAGATTCAACTGGACTACTTAAATCCACATGGCTAGTAACTGTAGAGTGTGCATCTGTTTTCTTATTTGGGGATTCTGATTTAGTAGGCGTAGATTCTTTTGGGATCTTTGTAACAGGTGATGGAAAAGGTTTCCAGGAAGAAATCCGTTCTTTGTTTGGAGAATCAGCCTCTTTCTTAATATCTGTGTCGAGGGGTGGAAGAAGATTAACAGGCTTCATCTCATGGCTGCGCTTCCATTTCAAATTATGCTGCTCCTGACTGTATGATTTTCTCGCATCGCTTTTACTGGCTCTGGATGTTGTCTCATCCACACCCGATTGAGTTAAAACTTGCCTATCTGCAGATTGTATAATCTTGTCACGTTGATCAATAACAACTTCATCCTCGGCAAAGCCGCTTTCCTTGTGGAACTGGAGCAGTCTTGTACATCTTGTAAGGATAAAAAGAATCCGAGTGTATAGTTTCTTCAGCACACCCATTGGGAGCTCCTGACGATGATCGTCCAAATCTTGCACTATACCTTCACATTGAAGCCAAAACTCCCCAGCTGTCATGACACAGCATGTCCGTGCAAGTATTAGCAAATCTTCCAAGGTTTCTTTCCACTCAGGATGTGAGTCTGCATACTTTTCCATTACACTAACCAAGTCTCCTGCAAATACTGCCAAATCTGAATTTACCTCTTCCTTTGCCTTCTCAAATTTCACCTGGATAGCTTTTATTACCTCCTGCATTGACAACATTGGATTCTTTATTGCTTAACAAATAATAAAAACTGGAATAGGTAAAAGAAAAAAAGCGTCAAACACATATTTATCAATGACCCTCGCCTCACACAAACCATGGACTGGGGATTACCTTCAAGTTGTAAATGCCCCGAGGTTTCAAAAACGGAAACGGGCGCACCCCTTTAGAGTTCAGCTCATGCGAAAAACTTTTTATATCTGCAGGGACTCTCTTCCTTGGTGCACTAGTAGCCTGCATAATGGCTTTAAATCGTGGAGACTCTGATTCCTTTGGTGTCTCACACGGATCATATGCACACTAAAATGAAAGCAAAAGAGGCAAGAATGGATTAGCTGTTGTTTACTTAAATGTAAGTCGTAGAAAAGGAAAAAAACACATAGAAATATCACCGCCGCAGCCTCTGGTATGTGAGTAGGTGTCCTCAAATCTCCGGAATGGTTCCGCAGTCCACTAGGTTTAGCTGTGTATGAGATAGATTAGATGCCCGCAGAGCACATGTTGTTGTGGAGAGGGAGGGGAGGGAGAGAGAGAGAGAGAGCAAAGCCCCTAAAAGAGAGCCCACTGATCAGTGTCACAGATTTTGATGAGAGTAAAAGAGGGGGAAATTAAAGGCTATGAACACACAAACAAGATATCTCTGCTACAGAAGAAGCATTTGACTCCAATTTTTGCAAATCAGATCTCCAGCTGATAGATATTGTCCTATGGCAGCCCAATGGGCAAAGTAAAACTAGTTGCTTGCAAGCTTAACATAATGCAGTTCCGTGTGGGATGTGAAAGAAATATATAAGCATAGATCACATAAGGATCAGCTAGTTGGGGGTAGGAGATGCATCCTTGTAGTAAAGCACTCTCACTCAACCACTAAGTACCATCCAGTGTGTTGTGATTTTCAAGCAGATTGATTCCTTAAAGCATAAACATTGAATTCAGCGTAGTGTCAAGGAAGTTATAGTGTAAAGTGTAGACAGTGTCTTGTATGTGCTAGAAGAACACATCAATCAAGCACCTATACAATGAACACAGAGCTTGAGAGGTCATTGGAAATGCCTTGTGTTCAGGCACCAAAAGGAGCAAGCAATTGCTAACCTGACTTATAAATTATAATTATCTAGCCTGACAATTTCGCTTTGAACAGCTAGAAACTTACTTCGTTTGCAATAGTGTTTCAGATTCCGTAAATGGCTAGCACGGAGCAAGATTAGCTGTGAATCTCAACTCCTAACAGCTTAAGACCTCTACCTCCACTGTTTTTTTTTTCAAACAGTCAACTTAGTAAGCATTAGAGGTAGCAACGAATAGCTAGTGTTTGCTCACCCATTCTCACTCATCCCCTGCCTAAGAAAGAGCTCGATACAGCAAAATTGTAACCCGAAGCTTGGAGATATCACTAGCCAGCTCACAGGTTCGCGCTGGATAAGCAAAAAACAGCAGGGGCAGAAGTGCTACCTTTTACAGCGCTCTTCCCTTCTGCTCCCAAGCTCGTCCCAGCTGCACTTCGCATCGGCAGCTCGGCCGTCTTGCCCTTCCCCCGGCTGCTACTACCACTGCTACTCAAATCCGCCCACGAGCTCGCGCCCTTTCTTCCGCCGAGGCCGGCTGCGGCAGCCGACGGCTCCGCCTGGGCCTGCCCGCGCGAGAGGTTGCTGCTCCCAAGCGCAGCGGCCATGCGCTGCCCCTCCTGCGGCAGCGGCCCGGATCTCGTCTTGATCCGGTTGAGCCCCAGCGAGGACGCCAGGATCGGCGACAGCGCGGCCGCCGACGCGCCACCCCCGCCCGCATCCCTAAGCTGCGGCACGGCCCCTTTCCTCCCATCGCCTGCTGGGCTTGACGAGGCCGACGACGAGGCGCTCTTGGGGACGGCGGCCGCGGAGCCGAAGAGCTTGTCGCGCTTCCTGGGAGTCTCTGATTTAGTCTTCTTCTTGTCGGATCTGGAGGAGGAAGAGGACGCCGGCGACGCCGCGGAGGCCGAGGCTGGCGCCGAGGTAGGCGTGCGGGGGCTGTTGCTGCCGTCTGGGCTGGACGAGGACTCCGACGACTTGTGCCGCGACGAGAAGAAGCGGCCCTTGAACACCATCGCGTCCTCCCGCCGAGCCCCACCCGCGCCCGGGAGGGAGTTTCGTCGAACAGGAGGGGGAAGTGAAGCGAGCGACAAGACGGACTAGTAGAGACTACTACAGAGGAGGGAAGCGTGCGAGCTGCGACACCCGGAGGAAAACGCAGGGACCAGCAAAGCCAATGGGTGGACTCCGTGCAGAAGACAGCCGAGCCTACAATGCTCCCCGTCCCACTTCTTTAAATTACACCCCGTGGCTCATGTACACTGCCAAACGATACAACCTTTTTAGAAAACGCCACTGGAGATAGCCTTAGGCTCGGCTGTCTTCTGCAGAACATGTATTGTTGTTTTTTTTGTGTATACGTAATTTTTTCAAGCAGCATATGCATCATGATGATATTAAATTTTAAAAAATCCAACTCTTTTACAAATAACCAGATCGGGTTATAAGCTTTTGTAAATTGGTGTAAGTGCGGCCTATATTACTTAAACTCTTGTGCAAACCGTTAATGAATTAACGGTGTAAAAGGTTCTTAAATATTAATAATAGATATAGACTTAAGCACAATACTTCTAACCAGGCAAAATTTGTTTTAAAAAATACATCACCGGTGATGCTCTAATTACTCTACTGGCGTTACAAAATACAGAGGAGTGAGAGCGCGCGAGCGGAGACACCAGGAGAAAAACGTACGGACCAACGAAGCAGTGGGGTGGACTTCGTGCAGCGACAGCTGAGTCCCAAATGGCATGCGAGCTGACCTAACAAAGCGGGTATTGATGTATTTTGTGTGTATATGTATTTTTTTTCTCAGGCCACATGCATATGCATATGCTAAATTTTGAGAAATCAATTTCATAGGTAACCAACTAAGTTCACAGGCCCCTGCAAATTGGTGTGAGTGTAGCCTATATTACCCAAACTCTTGTGCACAGACCGTTAATGAATTAATGGTGTAAAAGGTCCTAAACATTAGAAATAGACACAAATTTAAGCACAGTACTTCTAACTTGCAAAAAATTTGCTCTAGAAAATTCATCCCCACCGATACTCTAATTAGACTCTAGTGCCATTATGAAATATAGAAGAGAGAGCGTGCGAGGGGGACACCGGAAGGAAACTGCAGGCACCAGCGAAGTCAGTGGGGTGGACTCCGTGCAGGGGTAGCCGAGCTAAGACAGCATGCGAGCTGACCTACCAGAGCTTGTATTGATGTATTTCGGTGTATGCTTGTATTTTTTTCTCATGCAGCATATACATCGTGATGATGAATCCAATTTTACATATAACCAGCTAGATTCATGAGCCACTACAAATTGGTGTGAGAGCAGTCTATGTTATCCAAACTCTTGTGCACAGTCCGTTAATGAATTAATGGTGTAAAATGTTGTAAACATTAAGGATAGGCACAAACTTAAGTACAATAATTCTAACTACGCAAAATTTGCTTTAAAAAATACATCACCGATGATGCTCTAATTAGCGCCCTTATGAAATACAGAGAAGGGAGAACATGCGAGCGGGGACGCCGGAAGGAAAACGCAGTTACGCAGGACCAGCGAAGCCAGCGGCATGGACTCTGTGCAGGGACAGCCGAGCCCAAGACTGCATGCGAGCTGATCCAGCAGAGCGTGTATTAATGTATTTCTGTGTATACATGTATTTTTTTTCTCCGACAGTATATACATTGTGATGATGCTAAATTTTGAGAAATCCATTTCACAAATAACCAGCTAGGTTCATAAGCCTCTGCAAATTGGTGTGAGCGGAACCTATGTCACCTGAATTCTTGGGCACATACCATTAATGAACTAATGGTGTAAAAGGTTGTAAACATTAGGAATACACACATACTTAGTACAATATTTCTAACTAGGCAAATTTGTTCCAGAAAATATATCACTGCTGATGCTCTAATTAGTCAGTGCCGCTATGAAATACAGAGGAGGCAGTCGAGCAGATTAGCAGATCCTATTCTCGACCAATTGGATAGTTTGAGAGAGGGACCATCGGGCTTTCCATCGATTCTTGAACTTGAAACCTTCACAACTTCAATGCCAACACCCATCAACGCTTGGAAGGTTGTCCCGTGAATAATACTCTGCCATGTTTTCTAATTTGTGCAAATCTTATTATACGCTCATCAATGCTAAAACCTTCATGTATCAGCAATTGCGGGGAGAAGGCGGGTAGAGGGTGGTGGCGAGATGAGAAGCTATTTCATGTCTTGCGTGATGAGAGGAGAGATGCGAGATGGAGCGTCCCGGGATCAGATAACAGGCATGTTTGTTTCCTCCATCTTTCGCTGGGAAAAAGCGAGAATCGCGAATAATCCCACCAAACGGCTCGTGATGCTCTTAATTTTCCTCATCACCGCTTCATCGTTATGCGTATGGTTGAACTATGAATTGAGAATTCCGTGTCGTAACGAAAAGGCAGAGAGCGGAAATGAACATGGCCAACTATATATACTAGATAGCAGGGTAACTATTGTTAGAAAACCAAGTGTATGAATACTGACCAACAATTGGAAGAATTCCTCATTTTGTGGAACCTTCTCCAAGAGTTTCAGCTCACGGATGTCGATGACAGCATTAGGTGGAAATGGACTTTGGACGGGGCCTATACCTCCAAATCAGCCTATCTAATTCAGTTCAAGGGTTCTGTCTGCTCTTTCAAAGCAAACTTAATCTAGAAGGCTTATGCTGAAGGCAAACATAAATTTTTTTATGTGGCTCCTTGTGCAAGCTAAAGTCCTCACGGCTGACAAATTAGCTCTAAGCCATTGGCCTTGTAACCCAATCTGTGTGCTCTGTGAGCAACAGCAGGAGACAGCGCTTCACCTTTGTCTTCTTTGCCCTTTTGCTCTGCAGGTGTGGGAGTCAGCATGGGTATGGTCTAATAATTTGATTTTGCCTCCGGTTGCTGGTTGCCTCAGCGTTGAGGATTGGTGGCTGTCTGCCTTTCTTGGCAAGCCGAATGAGCATCACAAGACCATTTCAGGGATTCTAATATACATCGTTTGGAACATCCGGAAGGAACGCAACAGACGCATCTTTGATGGCAAGAGTGCTTCACCGACAACGGTTTTCTCCCTGGCCAAGGAAGAGATGGCGCTCAGGAGGGCAGCGTGTGGATAGCCTTTGTTATGTTAATTCCTGCAGTTTCTTTCGCCTGCACGGGATTATGTGTTGTTGAGTTGTGGTTTTCTCAATTTATGTAATATCGACTCTGTTTGTTTTGCACTTTCTCCCCTCTTAAATGATTTAGCAGTGCTCCTGCTTTTTAGTTCAAAAAAGAAAAAAAAAGAAAACCAAGTGTAAACTAAATTTGTTTTTTAGAAGTCAACAGTAACTTGATGAATTTCCGCGCTTTGCTACGGGGATTCGAGTGACACCCTGTGTGTACGCCACAGCAAAGAATTACATGCTTAGGGTTATAGAAAATCGTTAAAAGATATAAGTAGAGGATTTAGTGGATGGTGATGTCGCATCCAATTCAGCGGACTTTTGAGATGACGTTATGCATGTCAAGAAAAACTGAGCAGTAGGATTCTTCTATTTAGACACAGAAGATATATGCAGTAGAGTTTAGGGTCTATTTAGAACGCATGGATTTTACAAAACTTGTGCAGAAATTTCAAAAAAAAACGTAGGAACCGCAAAATTTTTCCTCGTTCCAAACATAGTCTTAAATTCGAGCTGCAAGCCTGCAATCAGCACATGTGGAAAAGGGCCCGTCTCGTGCGTACGTTCTGCCTCCCGGAAATGGCCGAGGCGACCGAAGAGGTGAGTTTCCGTTGGCCGTGGCCCGTGGCCCGTGGGGGTTCCTGGTCTGTCGCGGTCAAAGATTCCCGAACGACTGCTCGGGATTGGGGGTCTTTTCGTCCTTTTGTTTCCCCAACACAAACAAGCATCGCCGGCCGGATCTTCACTAATCACATTTCTCATCCTCCAATCTAGAAGTTCGAATTTTCAAATTCTCTCTACCGTCACCCCGTGCATCCTTGGCCGCCTCCCTTGGCCCTTGCCGCGTTGCCGAAATCAACTCTCCTCGCCTTCGAGAACGCCTCGTTCCCTTCCCTAAATCCCTTGCACCCCAAGCAATGGCCTTCGCGCCCTACCGATCCCGCTTCCACGCGCGCTCGCCATGGTCCTCTCCGGCGCCGCCGAGTGCGCGCTCTCCCTCGCCTGCGCGCGGTGGGCGGCCCGCCGCCTCTCCCACTCGGGCGCCGCCGACAGCGCGTCGTGGCCCGCGGCCCCGCCCGCCTCCTTCGCGCCCGTCCCGCGCGCCTGCCGTGCCGCGCTCGCCGCCTACGACGGCGAGCAGGAGCAGCCAGCGCCGTCGCCGCTCTGCCCGCCGCACCGCCTCTTCCATGACCGCGCCCGCGGGGAGGTCGTGCTCGCCGTGCGCGGCCTCGGCCTCGCGCGGCCGGAGGACTACCGCCTCCTCCTCGACGCCGGCGGGCCCGAGCCCTTCGCGGGAGGACACGCGCACCGCGGCCTGCTCCGCGCCGCCGTGTGGCTACTCGACCGCGAGGGCCCCGCGCTACGGCGCATGGTGGCGGAGGGTCGGTGCCGCCGGCTTGTGTTCGTGGGTCACTCGCTCGGCGCGGGCGTGGCCGCGCTCGCGGCCGTCGTGGCGGTCAGGTGCTGGCTCGGGAGGCTCGGGCTGCGCCGCGAAGACGTGACGTGCTACGCCATGGCGCCGCCACGGTGCATGTCGCTCGGGCTCGCCGTCGAGTACGCGGACGTTGTGCACTCCGTCGTGCTGCAGGCAAGTCGAGATTCCCGTCCCATTTATTGCTTCTTTGCTCCTCTCATTTCAGTAATCGACAACGGTCCTGATCATGCACATTTTGGGGAACCTGTGCAGGATGATTTCTTGCCCAGAACCCCGGCACCCCTTCAGCACATTTTCGGGTCTATCTTCTGGTAAATATGCTCTGATGACTACAGTTTAGTTGCTGTCCTTTTCTTTTTACCAGTACGCCTCACACTTTTGCCCTCCGGACCGGTTTGCAGTTTGCCGTGTCTGCTATGTTTCATTTGCATGAGAGACACGTTTGTTGCAGAAGGGAAACTCACCGACCCAGCCAAACTCTACGCTCCCGGCACACTGTTCCATATCGTGGAGCGAAAGAATTGCAGGTATTCCGATCCTTGCCAGGTTTCTCTGGTTTATACAGGAACACATAATCTCAAATCTCCGGTTTCTTATAGTTTGAATGATGGAATGACTGCTACTTACATTGCAGCCATGCTGTTACTATGTAGATGCGGCAGATTTCCACCGGAGGTCAGAACCGCAGTTCCAACAGAGGGCAGGTTCGAGCATGTTGTTCTGTCATGTAATGCTGCAGCCGACCATGGAATCATTTGGATCGAAAAAGAGGCTCAGAAGGCTTTAGATGTTAGTTCACCTCATGCTTGCATTTCTATTATTATGTGAATTGTGAGGTGTGACACTACTTTGCCCATTTTGCGACGGTCATCAGTTGATGGAACAAGAAGAGCCGACATCGCCTCCAGCGCAACAGAAGATGCTAAGGGCGCAGAAGGTGCAGTCACTCGAGGTAGAAGAGGGGACAGTTGGCCTTCATAGTGTTGAGCATCCGGAGTTTCTTGAGGTGGGGAATTCGCAAGGCAATTCCTCATCGTCATCGTCGAACTTTGATAGCCCTAGGACTTCTTCAACGTCATCGTGCAACACCTCATCATCGGCAAGTAGCGAATCATCTGAATGGGATGATCTTGTGGAGGCTTTCTTGGGCGATCATGAACAAGTCCGTCATCTAAGACACATAATCTGTGAAAATCCATGTAGTGTTGTTATGAATTATCTGCCTTTTCGTTGTAAATAACACAGTTGTCTCACCACCCATATATATTTGGGCTACACATTAACCAAATTCATTGTCATAATATCTTGCATGAGCTAACAAAAAAACTAAGCATCCGCATTTCTACTTCGAATAAGTCACCCTTTTTGAATAGTACTTAAGATGCTAAGGTCTAGGTTAATTATACTGATTTATTTTATATAAAAACTTAGTAAATTCGATTGAAAACTTATCACTAGGCTGGGTTCACAATCCTCCCTATTCTTCTACCCATATTAAAAATCTAGATCAAAGTAACGATGCTCACAGAATAGAAATCTTCCAACGAGTAAGATCTAACGCTTGTAAAATAAATAATACCTAATAGGTGGGTTTGGTAAAAAGCAGAACATATATTGTATTTTTATTGAATAAATTTAATTATTTAATGATAAAAATATTCTAGAAGAAGGTACCACCTCCAATTACCATAAAATAGTTGGTGAACTATATACCATATCTTTTTTCGAATATTTGTTGCCAGCTCGTTTATTTTTTTAACTAAAACACGCTAAATAAAAATATAGAGGGAGTACTTTTTACAGAGGAAACATTTATGCTCCTATCTTTAAACAAATCTTGTTTATCCATCAGTCGACGACAACTAATTCTACTCGCTGCGTTTGATTATTTTATTTGAATTAGCTGCCTTCATTGGTAAAAATATAAAGGAAAAAAAAAAAGCACTAGGTGCGTCATGGGTAGAATGGTAAAAACGTTTTACCAACACGGCAGACTGGACATAAATTTAGAGCCGTTTCTCACCTTTTTTCCATTCAAACATCACATAGCCGTTGCCCCTTGGCCAGAGCCACCAACACAGCCTTCCCAGCCCATTTGCCACTCGAGCCTCTAGCCGCCCACAATCAGCCAAGGAGTCAGAGCACCAGGGTTTGCTGTAAGCGAAGGCCGCCGCCATGGGGAAGCTGGGATCCAAGTCCGAGTACGAGAGTCTCCGCGACGCCCGCATCTCCGAGAACATGGTAAGCGCAGGCATCTTACCCAGATTCGATCTCCACAGGATGAGGAATTTCTTGCGGCACCGCTGATTATTGGGGTGATGCGTTAGGCCCGGATGGAGATGCTCGGCCTGCGCCGGTGCGCGGGGGAGCTCACCGACATCGCATCCGCCTCCAGCCGCCGCGCGGCCCCTCGGAAGACCCCCAGGCCACGGGTCACGAGCATGACCCCGCTCCGCCGCTCCGGCCGCCTCGTCGCCGCGACGCCGGCCGGATCCGCGTCGACGCACCGCCGCTCCGCCCGGCTGAACGGGCAGGCCGTGCAGCATAAGGCGCTGCCTTCCACAGGTTGACGCACTGAATCTGAATGCTCTTCCGTGGATCGAGCCGTGTCCTAAATGTAACGGGATACAGCTCAAATAAGTTTCTTCTGTCTTCTGTTAGGAGCTTTGGGAAAATTGGCGGCGGCGGCAGTGGATTACGAGTGGGATACAGAGGAAGATGATGACGATGAGGGGAAGCCGCGGTTGGTGGTGAGCAAAGAGAGGGTGCATGCGCTGCAGGAGAGGCGGTGCGATAGCAAGGGGAGGGGGGCCGTGTACGACCCAGTTCTTGGGATCTGCTGCCATTTCTGCAGGTACACGCTCGTCACTACCAATATGAATCACCGATTGGTGCCTTGTGCAAGTAGTTGAGAAAACTCGTTCGTCTGCGATCGAAGGCAGAAGAAATTGTGCGGCGAGGAGTACTGCAAGCGCTGTGGGGAAGGAGATCTAAAGCAGCCATGCTTAGGTAAAAAGATCCGTAACGGTTTCACCCCATTTCCTCAATCGCGGCACTTAGTAGTCTGATCATGGTCAACACTTAATGGTTTGATAAATATTTTACAGGAAAGACGGAGTGCTCATCTTGCCATTCTTCGTATGGGATATTCTGCCGTGCTTGCCTGAAAGTTAGGTATGGTGAAGGTAAGCGGAATTGCTCAAGGCTGTCAAAAAATGCCTTTGTTCTTGGTAGATTGCTATTGGCCTGCTTATTGAACTTTGAGCGGTAGCAGAGATGGAAGAGGTGAGGAAGAACAAGAACTGGATGTGCCCCCATTGCGTTGAGGAGAAAGGTATCAATAAATTCTGGATATGCAACAGGTGAGAGCTTCCCCGACCTCTCTATTTTGTTCTACAACCAGAGGCTTGACTGCTTGACACGGCGCTGTCAGGACGTGTAGAATTTTTGTAAAATTCAATCTCCCATCGCTCACTCTGTAACCTTTGGTCATACAACGATGCAGCTCCATCTGCTTGAAGAAGAGGAAGATACCACCCACTGGGATTGCCATATATAGTGGTAATTATGGTTCTACTCCTGCTCAACTTATGTGCCACATGCATGCTCCTTACTGGGATTATAATTTCTGTCGGTATGTGTGCCTCTTTTTTTCACCTTGTTAGTTTGTTTGCCATTGCAACAGCAAGGGAGCAAGGGTATGAGTCAGTTGCGCACCTTCTCATGGACAGGCTGAAGCGACAAGCATTCTAAAGACGACTGGTTTTTCACATTCACTTGTGATTTAGTGATGTTTGACTGTTGGCTGAGAATGTAGCGAGAGTCCCATTTTCTGGTAGTTTAGATGATAGACATCCTAGCCTCTTACGACAAGCCTCTCTGTTGTAATGAGTGTAACTTTTGCGCCACGTGCCCAAGAATGTAGCATTAGGATCTAGAAACTCTGCGTAGTCCTGGATATTTTACAGACCAGTCTCGATGGTCTGTCAACTTATCTATTTATTGTAACCGTATTTGTTGAGGATTAGAGCAAGGATGGTGCATCCATGACTATTAATAAAATTTGTCAACCAACAATCTGGCATCAGTATAAATTCTCAACTGGTCTCGAATTGCATAGCGTCTATAGGGAGAGAGGGAGTAGGATCAACGTGTCAATAAGATAGGGTAAAAGCGAGGCCCATGTGTTACTAGAAAACTACTTCTAAACCCGCTCGAGGCCTGCTTGTAAAACCGCACGAGATCCATGCCTTTTGAAATATCAGCAAATTGTAACCGGCAAAATTACTCCATTCTTTATTGTGCAAGCTCTAGTGCTTTAATATATAGGTTTTTTTGGATTCACCGTAGATTTTCATTATCTAGCTAATAGGTAGTAGCTAATATTAGCTAAATAATGGTTACTTTGATGGATATTAGGTGGTAGTGTTTGGATGCACAACTAATAGAGTAGACAATATGTGGAGTAAGGAAGAAAAAAAATCCAATTATCTCTCATTAGCTGATATTATCTAGCATTGAGTAGATAATAAGATAATAAAAGTCTAAGGTCTAGATAATCATTATCTTTCCATTATCTAGACCCATTTGGATTCAAAGCGCTAAAGTTTAGCAGATTCTCATTATCTGCATGGATCCAAACAAGCCCAAAGCGGTTTGGATCTTTGCACGTGCACTGCCACCCAGGGTTAAACTTTCCGACGGAAAACCACCGGTTTTTCGGAAAATTTTCCGATACCGGACGCCTACGGAAAGTGGAAAACCGGATTTTTTTCCAAAAATTCCGTTCCAAAATTTAAAAATTCAAAAAAAAATTATAAAAAATTCGGGAAAAAATATGATAAAAAACTAGGTATTTTTCTAAGCAATTAGCACATGAAATTGTTCAAATCTAAGTTGATTTGGTTGGTTAAATCGACTATTTGGGTTCGGACCCGTGTGGAAGCATGGCCAGAAGTACAAGGGTGGATTCATATGAAGTATTGCAGGAAAAAAAGTGGGGGAGGGGCAACCCGGTTCAAGGAGCATCTGGTACGTGCAATTGCCATTCTAATCTTTTGGTCAGACGTATGGCTCGTATTCGTATGGGGGACCACCGGGAGAGAGATAAGAAGAGGAGTGAAGAATGGAGGTACTTATCGTATCATTATTATTTATTTGTATGTTTCGCTTTCTCTACTTATTCCATCCATTTCATACAAAGTTTTAAATGCAGATACTATGTCTTACGACTAGTTTGGATTGATTACGGTCTACGGATACATTCTTTTCTAGGCTTCATGTGCGCTTTGGACTTCTTTGAATCGACAAGCCCATTCACTGTGTTGTAATAATTGGACTTTCGACTAATTGTAATAATTTTAATAGACTTTGGACTATGTGTGAGTGCACTTTGGACATGAGTTATGTGTTAAATGTTGTGTTTCTAATTGTTTGGTGGAGTTTCATATATTTTATGTACTATGAATTGTCAATGTACACGTAATCAAGAAAAACTCTACCAAAATTTCCAATTTTTACATATGCACATTAAATTTTCCACCTTTTTCTCATCGTTTTCTTCATTTTTCGGGCAAAAACCACGGAATTCCTCCGGTTTTCTCCGGAATTCCGACTGGAAAGTTTCGGAATTCCGTTTTTGAATTTGATTTTGCCTCCCGTTCGGAAACAGCGGAATCCAGCGGAATTCCGATTCCGAACCGTACCGGGATTTTGCTTTCCATCGGAATTGTTTTCCCTGCTGCCACCTATATAGGTAAGTGGTGTTATCGTGTACAGGCTCCGTTCTTTTGTCGGTCCGGCTGCGGCGCGTTGCGGGTCCGGCTTCCTTGCCGTCAGCGGGCCTTGCGTGGGTCAACCTGCTGCGCCGTTAGCTGGCTGACGGCAGCCGCACCGAGCCACACGGAGGGCGGGGATCGAACAGAGCCACAGTATATGACTGGCATCAAAATATTTGTCGGTTTCTAGGGCGAATTGCTTCGTAGGCCACTCATTTTGTGCAAACATGCCAGACAATTTCTTTTTATATATTTCTATTTTCTTTGTATGTTGTTTTCACATTCGCTGATGTCCAAAGATCATGTAGGTTTTTCCACTCTTGTCTATATTTCCTTATTTCTTTCACTTCTTTTATAATCCACGCATCTTTATTCCATTTTTTTTGTTCCGTATTCTTATACCATGTTTTATTATTTTCCCATCCATGCATTTTCCCTATTCATCCATGGCTTACGAGTAAACATTTGATGTAGGTATCCTCTAATATGTTTCAAAAATTACAATATTTTTTTTATGTTCAAATGTCTATCTTAGGTGTAGGATGTTCTTCTCATATTAGTTTTAGACCCTTCTTTGTCTTCTTTCCTTTATTTTTTCCTTTTAATACGTATTGCTGTGATATTTAGTTTTGCAATTCTTCAATGTTTTCTTCCTTTGCCCCCTTTCTCTTTGTGTTCTACTCCCTTCCATTTCGTTATCCCTTTTTTCTCAGTGGTTATAATAAAATATCTATGTTATTGGTATATCTGAATCACTATAATTTTTATTTGGATATTTCCTTCATGATGCTGATTTCTAAAAAAATGAATATCTATAATTTTTCTTTAAGATGGAACACAATGCATTTTTCTCATAAAACTAAATCAGTTTTTCTTGAGCATGGAAAATTTCTCATGAAATATCTTAAACTTTCTTGCCATGATCTTGGACCATTTTCTCGTGACCTAGAATGTTTTTCTAATGAATCTGCTTACATTTTCTCATAAACATAGAATATTTTTTCGTGAACTTAGGTATTTTTCTCCTAATGATAGAACATTTTTTGGAGCTTCGTTTTTTTTAGTGAGTTTAGTATATTTTTCTCATGAACTGGGAACGCTTTTGTTGTGGATATGGAACAATTTTACTATGAATCAGCAACATTGCTCTGCCAAACAAGAAATTATTGAAGCTTTCCTAGAGGACTTATCTGAAACAATTTTGTGAATAATTATTGTCAAAAAAACTATACGGACGATATTTGCGTATATTGGAGAACGCATAGCCCGAGAAATTTCAGTATTTTTGGTGCAGAAAACAAATAGAAATAAAGATAAGTTTCCAAAAACACTCAAAAACAAAAATTCAGAGGTACATGTGTCAAGTGTTGAAAGGCACACCAATCAAATCCTTTATGTTGTTTTATTTATCAAAAAATTCTTTATGTTGAAATGCTCTCTGAAATTTCTCCACATAGCCCGCACCGCCACGCAGGTTTTTGTTTGCTGTTGGCCCAAAGTGGGAGTACGTCGCATGAATGCATGATGGACCTGGTGAGCGGATCTCCGAACCGAAGTGCTCGCGGCGAGCCGGTGACATTCGGGTTGCGCACAACTGACACAAGCGGATGCACCGCCGCCTTGCCGCGACGGCCGTCGTGCCCGCGCTCCGGCGGCTCTCGCACTACAGCACTCGTCCCCAACCTGACCCAAGGCTTGCCTTCCTCCGCTTCGAGTTCGACGACCTCGACTTCTCCCCCTCACTCTCCCGTAAACCACCAACACGGACTCCTCTTAGGGAGCAATGCCAAGCGACAGCAGAGCCAAGAAGCGGTCTTCCTCACGCCGGAGGCGCACCGGCAGCTGTGGATATAGCGCATCCGTGGCCGGAGTGGGTCGCGCTGATGGAGCTCCTCCTCCGGCGGGGCCACGTTGACCCTTCCGCCTTCGCGGCCGACTCGCCGCCTTCTAAGGACGCCAACGCCGTCCGCACCGCCTGCCTCCGATTCGGTCGCGAGCGGCCAGAGCTCATCAGGTGACATGTCAGTTCTCGGAGGAGTGGTTCTGGGGGTTGGGCTGTTCGCTGTTGTCCTGGGTTGGTGTGGGCGCTAGCTGCACGCGAGGTGTCTGTGGAAATGTGCTAGCCATTTTCGATGCCCTGTAGTTCTTCGTCAGGTACTCCAGTTCTGGATGCAAGTTTGTTGCGTGTTTACCACATATCTGGGCAGTCGTTGCAGCATTTTGGCTAGTGACATGTGCCCCGACTGCATCAAATTGATGCTGCACTATTCAGTAGCAACTTGAAGGGCAAAGCTGCAAAGTACATGAGTGCACTAAAAAACTCTTATTATATGTGTTCTACTTCAATCTCAAGACATAGTTGCAGCATTTAAAGTAGTACTGTTAAGTTTTAATTCAGTTCTAAGTTTCAGCTACAGAACTTAAATGGACTCAGTGCAGCTAAAGGTTAAAGTATTTTGTTGCAGGCATATATCAAGATGGGATATTCAGGCTGCCCTGCGATGTGGTTGCCCCAGCATTGACAGGAAGGTTGTAAATTCTGCAAAGCGATTGCGGGCTTATGTAGGTCTTGATGAAGGAGAGGTAACTACATGGAAATATGAACTGAATATTTCTCTTGATTCACTGCATTTTTCATTTCAATTTGATTTTAAAATTACCACACTTTAAATTTTCTTTATATAAACCCAAAATCCTATGTAGGATCTACACTCGATATAGAGCTATAGACAAAAAATATAGAAAACCGTGCTCATGCACAAGTAAAAACTTTATTAGGCTTGGGTATAATACAATTATTTATGATCTTAATTCTTAATACGTTTGCTTTTAAATCACATATTTGAAATATTACTTCAACATGTAGTTTCAAGGAATAAAACAGTTCACCTAAATTCAATGCACGATGGTGGACCGGCAAATATAAAATATTTGCAATATAGATTTTTTCTTATTCCTTTATTGGGAACTAATACATTGAAATAATCAATAATCACGTCACTTGTGGAAAGGGGGAACGTTCATTTGGCTTGCTGTAAATCTGTTGTATTGTAAACATAGTAATTTCGTTTATGCTTGAAAGTTTGATTCTTTTCAATCTAGGTCTCTAGAACATTAACTTATGTAGCATCAGCTTATGCTGACAGGTTTGCAGCCAATGCAATTTAAGAGGAAGTTGCGAGAGGGCGTATGTAAAGGCTCGGAAAGAAGAAGTTGGAAGAACTGTGGATGTTATGCGCATCCTTTTGACTTATGGTCTTGATGTTATTACTGGCAATGTAGATAACAGGGCATGCCTGAACAAAAATGTCAAGGAATCAATAAAGAGCCTTCTAAATGAGGTTGTTGAGATTGATTCTAGGGGACCTGGTTACAGCACTGCGAAAGCTACACAGCGCAAAGGTCAATCTGCTGTACCCATGAAGCAGGGTGATTGGAACTGTCCCAAGTATGTTAGAAAAGTTAATGTGTGTGTTCTATCACCTATCCACCCAGTCATAATACTTTGCATTTATTGTTAGATGTGACTTCCTGAACTTCGCAAAGAATATCAAATGTTTGCGCTGTGATGGAGAATTCCAAGAGAGGTATCAGTTGCTGCATGAAGGCCAAGAGCATCTACCTCTCAAAAAGGGTGACTGGATATGCAAAAAGTGAGCCTGCTCATAGCTCTAGTTTATGAGAAAGATTCACTACAAGTACTTTCCCCCCTTGAACTGACCTTAAATTTTCAGGTGCAACTTTTTGAATTTTGCAAAGAATACAAGATGCTTGCAATGCCATGAGAAACCAACAAACCGCTTACTCAACCCAGGAGAATGGGAATGTGTCTCGTGAGTTTCTATTTCTATTTATACTATACTATCTGCTTATCCGTTGAGTTGTTTTGATGTCTACTGCCCATATGAGCTTATAATTGGAAGAAGTTGTTAGTGTGTGACTATCCTTTCACTGCCATGATTTTAACTGGTACATTACAGAAAATGGAAGATAACTGTGTGTTGTGCTCAATGACAGGTGTAACTATGTGAACTTCAAGAGGAATGCATTCTGCTTAAAATGTTGTTGGAAAAGACCAAAATCTCTAAACAATCAAGATGGTGTTGAATCACGTCATGATTTAGAGCATAGTAAGAATCCCAGTATTTCATTTGTTGAAGGTGGTGTCCAGTTAAAGAGGTGGCGAAGTCCGCAAAAGAATCCTTCACTATCTGAGGAAGATTCAGATTTCTGGAGCGCAGACGACGAAGGGGGTGATAGCAGGGCCAATGATACACTCCTGTCACAGAAGGACTACAAATTCCTTGACAGCTTCCCCATTGTCGGGGGCAGGACTGCCTCATCTCAAGATCCGCTTGCAAGGGAGAAATGGAAGGACGAAATGTCAATGAGAAACAAAGGCCTTCAAACTACGGAGTCACAAGAAAGCAATCGGCCTTTAAGCCCAAGCCGTCTTCCAAGAAGCATGGAGCTGGTCGACTCCGATGATGATATAGCATCATGGTTTTCAGGTGGGGATAATAATATAAACCTGAAGAAGCCATAACTAGATCTTGTAAGCGGGTGTAATTCGTCAACTCCAACTGTAAAATTTGCATATTTTGGAATAATTGAAATTCAGGCAAAAGAAAAAAAACTCACCAGAAAACTGTACAATTAATACTTCAGAGTTCTGTTATGCGCTGCTCAGTCAGAGATGACGCGCGATGATTTTTTGCAAGGGGCTTGTAGGGTCCCTACTTCCGTACAATTAATTTTTGTGCTTGAGTTGACGGTGCCAATCTTTTGTTCAACCGTTTCTTGGGCATCTGGAATTCTGGATAGACTGGATTCCTGCTGGGTGCATGTGCAGGCCTCATTTGGATCAATGGATCAATTAAAAATAGCTGTAACCAAGCAGCTAATGGATGTCAATAAATTTCACACTTATTAGTTAGACTAGCAAGATGGCCCGCGCAAATAGCGCGGGTAGCTTGTCTTTATACACTTTAGGTTATGTATGAATTTAATATTTTGTGATGTTTTATTCAGCTTTATGTTTCCAATTTCATTGGCTATGAAAAATACATATTTTTCTCTTGATTGTTTTATCATTTTGGAACATATTCTCATGAGTTAACATATTGAAGTTTGTATAGATATCATCTTTTAGAAAATATTTTTTTTATTTGTATGATACAAATATAATTGTTTTGTTAATCTATATTGCAGATGGTACCTACTATATAGATTATCATAATATGTATGAAATCCAAACGTGACCTAGTGCATGGCGGTTTATAATTGAATAACCACTTAGATAGTGTGATTTGATACTTGAAAATAGTTCCAATTTAAATATAATTTACTTTAACTTCGTCCTAAATAAAACTTTGAGAAATTTAACCAAATCGTTAAAAGGGGCCAACACCGATAACATCAAGTTCATTATATTAGTTACATCGTAATCTTTTTTGGCATGTACATTGTTTATATTGTACTTTCTCTATCCCAAAAAGCAAGGCACGTAAATTTTTGAAAAAGTTTATACTTTAAATATTTGACTAACAATTGAGTAAACTCAATAAACTTTCGGTGTATGCATATTATATATTTGGACTAATATCAAAAGTATTTCAATGTTATAATAATTTTGTCTTTGATGATAAAAACAATTTAAAAAAAATTAATGGTCAATGTTCCACTTTAAAGACCATGTCAAAACTCTATATACCTTATATTTGGGGATAGAGGGAGTATATGTTAGTATTTTGACATTAAATTGCTATTTCTACGACTTTATTGTGTATTTAGTCTAAGTACCATCAGTATGGACTCTATCGAATGAAGAAATGGGTAAATACATACAAAAAAACAACCCAACATCTTTAAAAAAATCTGTTTAGAACGCAAGAATCTATAATATAAAAATCATAAATCGTAGTGTTCGTGTGAGCGAAGTAATGGAGAGTGGCCTAAGTTGGAAGCCGTGTGGGGATCTAGGGATTAGTAGAAGTGATCCATTCTGTGGGCTAAGGACCATGGTGTGAGCGGGGATACAACTAACATCATGTAGTAGGGAAACACTATCTACCTTTAGTGAGTCTTAGGCTTCCACCAAACAATGGGTATGAGTAGACGTAAAACTTCTTACATTTTGCGAAGACGGTGAAACATATACATAGAAATTGTTACATTTAATTCTTCAACCCAAATAATATGGACATGCCAGTAAAACTCAGGAAGACCCATTCCTTTGAAATTATTTTAAAAATACTCTATTGCAAACATGTCCTTATCTCTTATGTACTCATCCTTCTTTCTACCTTGTTCATCGCACTCGATCGCGCCTATGTCTAAGTCACTTTCTCATCTATTCAGCAATTCTACAACAATGGTACATGTCATGAATTGAGCTCATACCCTATTGCCAGTTGACCTTCAAGAGGACCGATTTTGCTTCTTATTCTTCTTCATATTGTATCTTGCATGGAACACATGTTCGACTATAGAGTTTTAGCTAACTGGTATTTCTAGATTAAGCTTTATGACTCTAGGATTATGCACTACCCATGTTGAGGGCCCATGTCATAATGAGTAGAATTGGATTATGGAGTTTTTGGTGAACAGGTATTTGTACATCATCAAGAAATCTTTGTGCTGAAAATAGACATATGTATGCGTTCTTGTGCTTTGAAAACATGTTTGAATTTAAGTAGATGGTCTTCCTGTAGACGTTCAGAGTAATTTTTTTTTTTTGCTTTTGCAAACCCAAAGTAATGGTGATTTTGAATTATACTAAATCTGAAACCGAGTCGATCTATTTTTTGTGCCATGTTTTTTAGTCTATTTCCTTTTTACTTGGAATCAAATCTTCCATTGATCTAACATTATTTACATTTCCTTACTAATTTTAGCATATTATTTATATGACATGTTTTTTTTTATAAAATAATTATGTCCTCGAGCTCTTTCTAGATTTTTGCATAAGAGTACTTCTACCGACTTCAACTTTAGTGGTGAATAAACTCGCTTTGTCAAAATCCATTAATGAGCAGCATTTGTTGCTACGGAAAACAAACTTGGGATAGGATGCTCAATAAAGAATGAGGTTCAATATCATAATTGTTTCCTAGCAATAATACAAATAAATGTCATCGAGAAATCTTTGTGCTTGGAAAATGGACATATGTATGCGCCTTTTCTGCTTTGAGTAGACGATCGGTTGGAACTTTTCTTTCGACGTTGATGTTCTTTCAGATCTCAATGCATTTCATCACTACATCGCCAATTCCCTTTGCCTCTACCATACTCTAGCTTGGTAGTTTTCGTCACTTATCCACGGTTGAGCCATGGGATTTGACGGTGGACTTGAAAAGCCACCTACATACACTTTTCGCCCGGTCATTTCAGATAACACTTACATCCTTTATCTCATCGCAGCTGCTAGCACAGAGTTAGATGCTTATTTCTCAGATACTAAGTAGACGGTCTTCCTGTAGACGTTCAGAGTAATTTTTTTTTTGCTTTTGCAAACCCAAAGCAATGATGATTTTGAATTATACTAAATCTGAAACCGAGTCGATCTATTTTTTGTGCCATGTTTTTCTAGTCTATTTCCTTTTTACTTGGAATCAAATCTTCCATTGATCTAACATTATTTAGATTTCCTTACTAATTTTGGCGTTTTATTTATATGACATGGTTTTTTTATAAAATAATTATGTCCTCGAGCTCTCTCTAGATTTTTGCATAAGAGTACTTCTATCGACTTCAGCTTTAGTGGTGAATAAACTCGCTTTGTCAAAATCCATTAATGAGCAGCATTTGTTGCTACGAAAAACAAACTTGGGATAGGATGCTCGATAAAGCATGAGGTTCAATATCATAATTGTTTTCTAGCAATAATACAAATAAACATCATCGAGAAATCTTTGTGCTTGGAAAATGGACATATGTATGCGCCTTTTCTGCTTTGAGTAGATGATCGGTTGGAACTTTTCTTTCGACGTTGATGTTCTTTCAGATCTCAATGCATTTCATCACTACATCGCCAATTCCCTTTGCCCCTACCATACTCTAGCTTGGTAGTTTTCGTCACTTATCCATGGTTGAGCCATGGGATTTGACGGTTGACTTGAAAAGCCACCTACATACATTTTACGCCCGGTCATTTTAGATAACACTTACATCCTTTGTCTCATCGCAGCTGCTAGCACGGAGTTAGATGCTTATTTCTCAGATATCATCATTGTTTCTTCTTATGTATAATTTCTAGGCTCTACTTCCGAATGATTAAGATAACAGAGAGTGCTCTTTCTTGTCTTACGCCTTCTCGATGATAGTATAATTTTATAAAAAAATACTTTTCAGTAAAATATACCCACAATAGTGTGGTTAAGATAATAGAGAGTGCTCTTTCTTGTCTTACGATAGTATAATTTTATAAAAAAATACTTTTCAGTAAAATATACCCACAATAGTGTGGTTAAGATAATAGAGAGTGCTCTTTCTTGTCTTACATCTTCTTGATGGTAGTATAATTTTATAAAAAAAATACTTTTCAGTAAAATATACCCATAACAGATATGGATCTAAATTTTGTAAATAAAACTGGTAGCAATCCAATGGAAACTACCATTCATGTATTGACATTTTAGGAAAAGAATTATTTAAAAAATGCAAAGAATAAAAAATTCACAGTGCAATGCATGCATGTGTGTGCGGTGTGAAAGCATGCGTCATGTCAAGCGGGTTGGGTCCGTGTCTTAGGAAAGTCAATTCAGGTGGTGTATTAAGAGAGAATTTATATAGTACGTTAGGAAAAAATACTTTTCGTTAAAATATACCCACAACAGATATGGATCTGAATTTGTAAATAAAACTGTTAGCAATCCAATGGAAACTACCATTCATGTATTGATATTTTAGGAAAAGAATTATTTAAAAAATGCAAAGAATAAAAAATCCACAGTGCAATGCATGCATGTGTGTGCAATGTGAAAGCATGCGTCATGTCAAGCGGGTTGGGTCCGTGTCTTAGGAAAGTCATTTCAGGTGGTGTATTAAGAGAGAATTTATATAGTACGTTAGGAGAATATATATGTGCGTATTGTTTCTTTTAGTTGACTACTACGTTTACCGGTTTTGGGTTTGAGAACAGATATCAAGTTGAGTTCGGATAGGAATAGGATACAGGGTGGATTTTGTTTTCTCTATCTGAACTCTAAACTCTAAGTCAAATATAGACCGTTAGATCTTCGTAAAATCCAACGGTATTTTTCGATTAACGTGGGAATTTATTGGCCCTCTCGGCGAACGTGGTGGCTTCTTTTAACACTTTCTTATTAATATAATAGATATGTTTGAATTGAAACCAACTAATTTTTCATAATTCGTGCAGTTAATAATTAGTTATGTGCATCCAACCAAATCCTCAGATTCTCTAACTCCGTGAAGTAAAACCAAGATGGTAACCAATGGGACTGAACCAAAATGGTAACTAATGGGATCGCTTCAATGGTTGACATTTTGCGTGTTTACCACTTCAAAAACTTATATCTATCATGCTGCTACACTTTATTACCCCCTTCATCTGGGAATAGTTGTCTTTTGGACAGGTTCAAGAGTGTCAAACGTTTCTGACCAGAGGCAGTACTTGGCTTAACTTGGGGCAAAGGAAAAGCTCTTGACGACTTAGCTTCCATAAACGGAATTAGGGGATATATCTAGAGTTATAGACGCACACGCTTAGATGAAGGCAAATCTCTTGCAATTCGCATCACGAGCATTGAAGAGATTTCCTCTCGAACCATCCTTCGCTGGTCCTGCTGACGAGATGAGAGCAGCGTCGTCTTCGGTCACCTTCACACGTCCTCCCTACTCGATGTCGATGGGTACTCCTACAGCAGAGTACATTGCACGCCCCTCAATTATTAAAACAGGCCAACGGGAGTTGGGTAGAGAAGTTCAGCTAGGGGGCTAGCGATTGATGCGATGTTGCTAATGGACTAAAAGATAAATAGACTAAATAATATCTCAGTCAGTTTTTCTTATGATAACTATCAGTGTTTTATCTCACATTTTATTTCGAACTCTACTATTTTATTTTATAGCGTTACTGGTGACGTCAGCCTCATATATTTATAATTTAGGTTTTATTATGTTTTATTTCCGAGAATGCACGGGGCTCCCCCCTCTTTTGGTGCCGTCTCTGCCAGCTGTATTCCTTCCTCTCCGGGACTGGGAGCAGTTCCCTTGCTCCGTTGCTCTCTCCTCCCTCGGTCTCCTTCCGAAGACGACCTCAACGCGGGGTCGAATATTCCTTCTCCTCCCGGCTCAGTTTTGTCACGGCCGCCTCTCGCACGCACCCTCCGCTTCTCCCGCGCCAAGAAACTGCAGGGCGCGGCGCCGGCTCGAAGCTGGAGGAAGCGGACGGGTTCGCCATGGGGTCCGAGGGATCCTCGGCTCCGGTCGTCGGTGAGTACCAGTCTCTGCTTATCATTTCTCCCGAGGTGCCCTGTTGCATACAGTGGGTTTGTGTGCTCTCTGGGCCGCGAATTCGAGTGAAAAAGGTGGATCTCTGCGGCAGTGCGGCCAACAAAGTGATGTCTGCTTCGGTTCCTGATCAGATTTGACCGCGTGTCGAGTAAGGGAGGATGCGGCTTGGTGGGATTGGGCTCAGAGGGTCACCTGGGGTTGATTGGGGGACCCGATCCGGCATTGCCTCTTATTAGAATTGATGCCATAGGCCATATCAAGCTTGCCTTGCCAGCGGATTGGATTTTAGTGCCAAGGTGGAAATCGGGGTAATTCAGCATCTTCTGTTGGCGAGACCCAATCGACCTTTCCTTCTACCAAACAATAGTCATGTCATCATGTGAGTTTTGGTCAGAAACTTGGAAAGCTTGTTCATTTACGGATATAAGCAAAGAAGAGTTCAGTTACCCGATTGTTGGTGCAATTCTATATGGATGGGTTGGTTAGGGATTTGGGTGGACCGCCTGAATTTGTTGTGCAGTCACACTCATCTTTTCTTGGGAATCATTGCTCATGAAATAGCTTTGTAGTCTGAGTTTTTTTTTTTTTTTGGAAGTTTCTGGACAGTTGAATCATCATATTATTGATTTGGGCACCATTAATTAGTGTGGTTGTAAACTAGGGTGTGCTACACTAACGGGAGGCCAATCTGTAAGCAGTACTAGTTATTTCCGACCAGAATGCCACTAATAGCCGAAAAATAATCTTACAAATTGCATATGCACAGAAAAGATTACTCCTAACAGTTATTTTGCATGATGCTGACAGTCAAGTCATAATATTGATTTGGATACCAGTAACTAGTGTGGTAGTAAACTGGCGTGTATGTACCATTCGTGTTATCCTTTAATGACCCATTTTGATATAGTTGGTATGATGTTATTATATATTATTATATCCTTATATGCAGCTACACTAATAGGAAGACAAGCGCTAATTAGTACTAGTTAGTTCTGACTAGAATGCCACAAATAGCTGAAAGGTAGTTCTACAAATTCCAGATACAGCTAAAATACTCCTAACGGTTACTTTGCGTGAAGTGTATATTTCTCCTGTTTTTCACATAAAAATAGGATCTGATTGTAAATTTTCCTTCTATCTGGCTCATGCTTGCCCTTCATAGCGCTGACCTCTTTCTAATAATAGGCTTTGTCTGATTGTTAGTTCTCATGGCCTTCTTGCCATTTTTGTCCATCCCCTTATATATTCTGTTTCCCTTGATGGCTAGCCTGCAACTCACCATGATCTACCCATTTTCCTGATACTACCGGGTCAATGTGTGGTCTTACTTACATAGAACAGCATCTACACGACCATGCCGATAGATCTGAGGATGGTACCCTGCTTCTGTTTGCCAGCAGTTTAAAGATATATATTCACCGGCTCTGGGTGAAAAAGTAATAGGCCGCTGTCCATATTATAGTGATATAACATATAATAATTTTTGTATAGTGTTGTTGATTTGATGCCTTAAATAAACCAGTCACGTTCAAATTGAGCATGCACATGCTTGTGTGGAGGGGGTTTTGGGGTGGTCAATGCCCCTGGTGACCTGGTCAATATTGTATCTTTTAAACTCAGTTTTGCGACTATACTAATCAACTAACCAACTGATAATTATCAAGCAGAGCCCAATCAAAATTAGTTTCATGTCATTTTGGCATGGTTCAGGTTCACTTTCGGATTTTCAGTGGTAGTTTTCCATTGCTCTGATGACTAACCTTGATACGATTACCTTGACTAGGAACCTAGACTTCCAACTAATCGGTGACTAATCATGCTTAGTCGTCTGGTTTAGGCTCCTTAATGATTGAACAACTGGAAGGCCCAAAGGTGAGGAAATATATTGGGTAGCCTAAGCAGTTAGGATGAGTATTTTGGTCTATTAAGTTTTCAGTATATATGGTTGTATTCTTGTCTCCATCTGGAGAAGACAAGCGAGGTCAGTTTCCACTTTCCAGTTTCATGCTTGCACTGTCGCCCGGAGGAGCTCGCATCCTCGCACTGCCGTTTCTCCCATCCTCATGTGGTTTTGGCTCCTGACCTCAATACGTTTGATTCACATTATCCTCAGTCACTCCCCTCTCCGCTTCCTCACTTTAGTAGCTGATGGCTTGTTACCCTGCTAACTGATGCTCTGTTGTCTGCTGATCTGCTCTCGGTACTTGGGTACTTTTGCTCTGCTCTCTCACTTCAGTTCAGTAGTTGATGTCTTGATGCTCTGCTCTGTGCTCTCTCACGGTCCAGTGATTGATGCTCGACTGATTGGATCTGATCGATGATAGATGATTTCATGATTAGTCGTCTGATCTGTTCCTTTACTACTAGGGCTTGACTAGGCGATCTGATAACACTGCATAGTCCTTGAGAGTCAGCCTGTTATACCCAATCTGAAATACTGTGGTTGCGGGTAGATACTGAAAGATGGGATCAATGTTGATTTCACAGACTGCGCAATTGGAGGTGGGACATGTTGGAGAACTTGGGCTCATATGTGCTGTAGATTTTTTTTGTTGGTCTCTATGAATTGATGTTGGACTGTTGAGTGTTGACCGCTTAGCACTCCGGGGGGCTTATCCTGAGCGTTCTCCTCTGTGTGACCAGGAGGAAAATGTGCATCATTTGCGCACTTGTGTGTTTGCAAGAAGTGTGTGTTTTTCTGTGCTATCTTTGGTTGTTCTGCAACATTTAGCTCTGGGAATGGATGACAGCAAGTTTATGGAGTGGTGGCGGCGTGGCGCGAAACACTGCAGTGTGTTCGTAAAAAACATCGCAAGGCCTTCAACGCTATTGTCGTTTTGGTGGCATGGTAGATTTGGAAGCATAGAAATGGCTGTGTCTTTGAGGGATCTTCGCCTTGTTTTAATACCATCATGCAAGATATTAGAGATGAGGCCAAGCTGTGGTGTATGGCAGGAGCTAAAACACTTAATAGAAAATGACCATGATTGGCTCTCTTGGTGTTTGATCGTTCTTTATTATTGGTTTGGTGAGATCGTTTGTTTTTCTTTTACACCAGTAGGAGCTGTATGGGTCGTGTTACTCGTGTAGACACTTTTCTTCTTCTTAATATATTGACACACAGTTCTCCTGTGTGTCCGAGGGGAGAACCCCAATTTTCAGCACTGGTTATCACACATGTCAACATATCATTGGAATGAGCACCCCCCCCCCCCCTCCCCCCTGAAAATGCAGGAGGAACGTGCTTCATTTCATTAAGAAGAGAAGGATAGAAATATACCGCCACACTCACACACCCTTTATACCATAGATAAAAATCGCCACACATAGCCTTTAACTCAACCCCACACATGAAGGGCTAAGAACCTGGGGTTAGCAGCCAATACACTTATAAGTTTATTGGGTATTATATTTCTGATCCTTTATCTTCACTTTAGAGTAGCTTCAAATGCTACTTGGGCTGAAGTAAATCTGCCACATGTTTATAATCTGACTAAAACCTCTTCTACTGGACTTAGGCACTTAGCTCTCACGTAAGTGAGGGCTTGGAAATATTGAAACAATGGGCAAAATGTTTTCTATCTTTACTACCTCTGAATCATGTATCTTGTAGTGTATTAGAGCTGTGACTATTGGTCAAACATTCAACAGTACATTCTACATTTACGCATATAAAGCAGGCACAGTGTAAGACATCCATGCCTGTCATGCTCTAGTTCAATTAAAGTATAAAATATAAAATGTTTTGGAACTATCAGTCTCATGGGTAGCCGAATGAAATTTCTAATGAACTACGAACCTTTGTTGATCTTTCATTTCATTCATAAGAATGATGCATTTGTATTAAAAATCTCTGCTAAGTGAGTTGCCAGTTGCTAATAAATTATTTAGGTACATACTATGTTGTACTAAGTGGGTTATGTGCAGTTCCCAGAAATTTTAGGCTGCTAGAAGAACTTGAACGTGGAGAGAAGGGCATTGGTGATGGAACAGTGAGCTATGGGATGGATGATGCTGATGACATATATATGCGGTCCTGGACAGGAACTATCATTGGCCCTCCCAATGTATGCTGTAGAAATACCCGTAACTAGATGCATATTACATTTTTCTTAGTTATACTCAAACCTGAAGATATACTACACTTTTTTTGCAGACTGTTCACGAGGGACGAATCTATCAATTGAAGTTGTTCTGTGATACAGATTATCCAGATAAACCACCTACTGTTCGATTTCAGACTCGAATTAACATGACATGTGTGAATCAAGAAACTGGAATGGTACTCGTGCATTTACTTCCATCTGTGCCAACTGCTGCACAGTTATATGAATGATGTTAGGCCTAGTGCTTATTAACTATCAACCTTTTTAGGTTGAACCAAGTCTATTTCCTATGCTTGGAAATTGGCAAAGGGAACATACAATGGAGGACATCCTGACCAGCTTAAAAAGGGAGATGTCAGCTCCTCAGAATCGCAGGTTGCACCAGCCTCATGAAGGTATTTTCCGCTTCAGTAGCTGATAGCCTGATATACAGGGAAGGGAATGCTGTTGAACTGTAGCTTCTTTAAAGAATCCATATCAATGTCCAAATTTACTGCCAAAAGTAACTTGTCAAGCCACAACATAATTCAATTCTTGGAAGATGCCTTGCCTAGCATATATCCCTGCTTGAAGTTTTCTGTAGAGCAATTGTCACAATGTCCAAATTGCAGCATGACCCCGGCAACTTTCTTCACTATGTGATGTAATTAGTATTTGTTAGTTGTGGAAACCTATGGGATTAATTTGTAAGGTCATAATCTTAGGTATATTATATTTTATATTACTTCATATCCACGCAAGTTCTGTATTTTTGGAGTTCAGAGAAAGTTCTCTGTTCAATCCTGGTTTTTAGTCATTGTTTCTTCTCTGCAGGTAACGAAGATCAAAGAGTAGAGCAGAAAGGGCTATCCCATAGATGTGCCATCATGTAAGAGACGTGCATTGTAATGTACAGCATTGAATCCAGTAGCATGATATGCAGAAGTGAGGAACCCACCCAGGAAATCCTGTAATTCGGCAGTGTTCAACACTGACTGCCCCATCGTCAGAATAAAAATATCGATGACTCTGTTAAATCACCTGCGCACGTGTCAACATGTAACATGTTCAGATTCGGCGAAAGACATTGAGTTCAGTGTCTGATTTCACACTTCAAAGGAAACGCATTTCTGTTTGTTTGCTACACTCTGTGCTGTTGGATTATCTCTGTCTAGGCCCTGGTGTTTTCTTCAGTATTATAGATAGATGCTAATGTTTCTACCATATGTCAAGAATGTCTCGATTCTGAACAAATTGCCAAAAAGAAATGAAACACATGCTAGTCAGAGAGCATGGCCTTGATGGATCAGAATGCATGGTCAAGTTTTCCGGTCGGTGCCCGATGCTGCGGTCTGCGTTTGGCTGTGTTCCTAGGTGTGGTTTGTCCGCAGTGGTTTTGTATTTTATTATTATTATTATTATTATTTTGCACAGCTTTCCTTAATTAACTGAACGTTGTACGGTTTGGTCAAGCGCATGCGCATGCAGAGATACACAGCTTCATGGTTGCATGTAAAAGCACATGATATTCAGATTTCAGACCAGCTGCTTGCATACACAACCGAAAGCAATCTTCAGACTTCAGCCATCTATCCGTTCACAGCCACAAACTTATCTCTGAAAAGCTGGATCTTGTGTGAGTGATTTGCTTGTCCACATCGATCTAGAGTCTGCTGACATTTCAGCTCGAGAAAAGTCTCTCTCAACAAGGACATGGAGTCATGGACGACGAGCAGATGGAGGGTCAGTCGAAAAAAGGCGCGCCCCCGAAAGGCAAGGGAGCATGCTGCCGTTCGCGCCAAAAGCCAACCGCACGAACAGAAGAAAGCGAGATGCTCCGGACTGGTGCTTCCCCATTCGCTTCACCTCGCGTTGCAACTTGCGAAGCGGACCGCCGTGGTCGACTGGTCGTCGTCTGCCTCTGCTCTTCCCTCGCCGTCGACGGCCCCGGCCAGGCCATCTCCTATGAGCACTTGTGCGTCACACCCACAGAACAGTCGGCAATACGAGCTCTTGTTTGTTCTGCACTAATTCTGGCATTCAGTCGTCAGACGTACTGTATAAACCGCATCAGTACGTATCAACATCGCCACACAAATCCTTTTCAAGCTGTCAGAAACTACAGTGCTGGCCATGACCAGTTAAGTTGGAGAGGGAGCATTCACCATTGACCCAAAAGTTCAGGTCTCGGATGTACTAATTATAAGTTACAGCATGAAACCGCTGAAAATGAGTGCTCCCGAAGACCAACTAGTTCAGAGCAGAACTAGCAAAAGCTCCCAGGCTGCATCTTTCTCAGAAGGCATTAGCAGCAGTAGCCTTCACGTTTGCAGCACTATCCCAAAAGTCACCATCACCTTTCATGGGCCAAACTACTAGTCTAACACTATTCCAAATTTCCTGCGAGACCTGCATATTTAATCATTTTTTTCTGGAGTCCTTTTTGACACAGGCCTTTATGTGGCATGTTGGGAAAGTGAGACCTCCCCCCAATTTTCCAAACCAAAATAAAATTTAAAAAACTGTGGCCTTTGCCACTCTCACTCAGGCCAACAACATCCTCGCGGTCCGGTGGAGTGGCCGGCCCGTGCAGAGACAGGACTACGACACGTCCATTGCATGAGATGATGCTTTTCTTGAAGACATGGCCGCCGCATGGCTCTATTTTCTCCTATTCCTTATGGTCAATTTTTATAGGGTTCTAAAGTTTCTAGTGACGTAACTGTGAACCGGAGATGATTTGAATGGTTGTGTACATGAACTTGGAGATGGCGGCGTGGAGGGACCAAATGCTCAAAGATTCCTGCTTTTTCATTTTTTTTTTTGTTTTAGGAAGAATTCTGGAAGATTGCTATAAAAAAAAAGAATTCTGGAAGATGTTGATGTGTTCCTAGCGAGTGGTATTGGTCTACATGTATGTTCAACGACAATGAGTGTGTGGTGATGTAATAAAACTAGAGTAAAACGCAAGGGGGTAGTTGCTCAGCTGGTGAAAAATTTTGGATGTTCATGTTGTCATGTTTTTGCTTTGAAGTCAAGGGGAATCCAACCAAAGGTGGCTAGCCCGGTTAGAGGAAAGATAGATCTAAATGAACTCATTTGTTTGAAGGGATTATTTCAAAATTTCCCCACTTAACACTGCCAGCGAACATTCTTGGATAGCAGTCAACAGATGGATTTAAATCAATGTCAAAATCACTATCCTTCATCTGAAACTGGTAAGATTCTGACCGCTACGTGTTCAGCGTTTGGCGAGCCTTCTCTGTCCAAGAGACGGCAATCAGACAAGTAGGAGAGGAAACATTGACCGAGAAGAAGTTACTGACAGGTACCAGATGTAAGTATGTATCTAATGAGAATGAGTGGTAGTACTAAATAGTAACCCTAAACTATAAACTCTAAACACTATTTTATTGGTTCCGGTCCACAAATTTAGTTTCTCTCTATAGTTTTTTTTTAGCCATCACATCTAGTCTAACGAAGGGTTATGCTTAATTCCAAGCGCCATAAAATTTCTCCAAATTTAGAGTTATAGACTTTGACAGAAGTATGCTAGCAGAATTATGCAGCCTTTGCAAAGACTATCCACTCCAATAGGCATAAATCATCACCAGACACCGCCTTTCATTTCATGCCCAAACTACTACTATTCGATGCGAATACGATACGAAAGAGCTGCACATGTGATCCATCTATAGCTTTCTTCTAGAGGGTTCTTGAGACTTTGACAGAGGCCGCGATGTGGCGTGCTGGAAAAGAGTGGCCTCTGTCACTCTCAGCTTAGCCAGAGAGCATCGCCTTTGGCCAACAACATCCTCGCAGCTCGGTGCCCGGCCTCACAGGACAAGAGTACGACGACACATGCATACATCTCACATTATCAGAAGCTTTTTTTCGCCACCTTTTTTTTAATTTGAACGATAATTATCAGATGCTTTTCGTGAAGACATGTTTTTTTCTCCGATTCCTTCTGGTCAATTTCTAGGGTTCGAAGTTTCAAACGTAACTCTGACCCGGAGATTACCAGTACAGTAATGGACTCTGGGTGCGCGCATGCATGGACGACCGAAGGCAACAGGTGACGGCAAAAACCGGCGTTTGGTTGGGATAGAGATAGTAGTGTAAAATCTGGACACTAGAAGACACGAGACTATAGAATATTCAAAAAGTTTACACGAATTTTTTTCTTGCATTGAAAGGAAGAATTCTAGAAGACGTTGAGATGCTTTCCTCGAGTCCTTGGTATAATGAATCAGACACACCCATAATTAATTGTTCGGGACATGTTTTCCCAAAGATAGTTGAGTGCACTAGTGATGAAACTAGAGTAAAACACGTGAGAAATCTGCTCACCTGTTTGAGAATTTTGGAATGTTCAGTACATCTACGGAGGAATTAAGGACCATCTTCTTGTTGTGAAGTCAAGGGTCCAAACCAAGGTGATTAGGTAATTGGAGACAAACGAAAGAAGGATAGTGGTATCTGACGGATCGGAACGGAAGTCGCCTTGTTTAAAGCTGGCGTGCACGCTGTTTGTATTCCCCACTTAACAATGGTGGAGCACTCTTGGTGTGGCGCTAGTCAATAGAGGCAGAAAAGCGAAGTCAAAATCACGGTTCTTAATCTGAACACCAGATGTGTTTTTGTTAGATTCTGACCCCCTGACGTGTCCAATGTTTCAGCAAAGCCGTCTCAGTTAGAAACAGACGTCACGCTGAAACTAAGCCTGCGACACCAACTCTTAAGAGTTGGATGATCATCAGTCATCACCTCGCGTGGTTTGAGTTTGACTTGGCAAGGTCTCTCCAAGTCTGCCGTTAAAACCAGCATATCGATGGAAATAAAAAAAAAGGTACTAGTAAATAGTTATATGAAAACTGTAAAAATAAGAGCAAATACTGGCTGTTCAGGATCTAAAGCTTGTAGGTATAGGAGAAGTACATCTTTGATAGGCAAATTCTAACACGGGCCTCTTAGTAATTCATCAATTTTGCCATGATCCGGTTCCATTTCCATGGTGGCCAGGCCCTAGCCGATGCTTTGAATTCGCCTGCTAGGCTGCTAGCCTGCCGCTGCCGGTGTGCCCCCGGCGGGCGGCGGCTGCGAGTGAGCGGGTCTGTCCACAGGTCCAGTCCACGCTACGCACCCATGGCAACGGACACGGCACGCCGGCCCGTCGTCGTCTCCAAGCTCACGAGATTTCGACGGCGCGCTCTCGCGTATCGATCAGACGTCACGCAAGAGTTTGAGAGGAGGCGGTACGAGTACGGTCCCCGCAAGCAAGATACACTGGTGCTCCTGGACCGGAGTCCGGAGGCGAGCCCCGCCCCGCCGGTGCTCCGCTCCGCACGGCCGGTCCCCAGGTCTCGTGAGCAAGCCCGGCCGGCCGGCCGGCCCCGTACGGGACGGACGGGGCACCGCGTGCTGTGGCCTGTGGGTACGGTGGTGGTGGCGCCCAGCCGATACGCGAGAGGCCCCACGGGTAAGAGGCTCGTCTCGGGGCATGTGACGCGTACCTGTGACGGAGGCCGGCCGGGGGGTGACCACCACGGGAGCACGGGAGCGGCTGGGATTTTTCAGATTTGGCGGGCTCGCCCCGTGGTCCCGGACCGCCTAGGCCTAGCCGGCTCGGGAGAGGACAAAATACGCAGGTGGCCTACCACGGAAGAAGGGATCAGTTCCCGTCCATCTCGTGCTGTCGTCGTGCACAACAAAAGTCTGTTGAGCTTCTTGCTCTACCAGATTCAGGAAAAACAGGAGGGGAGAAACTAACCGCAAACGCCTGGGATTATCTAGAGCTCGCCGGCCATTTCTCCAACAATTTCAAAAAGCTATTATTCTGGAACAAGAATTGGAGAGGGCGTGAGCCGTCGATATAAATTTCGTGGTATCTGAATCCTGTGGGGAGCGCTGCCGCAGCCCCCACCCGTCTTCAATTATCAGCGAGTACTACCGTGTCAGCCACTATCAATGAGCAATGCCAAACAGCGCTCGGCGACAGGCACATCACTATACGGCTCATCAAGACACCAGGCGGGCACGCAGGGGCCTGCAGAGGAGAGCATCCAATCGCTCCGATTTCAAAACAGTCTCACCGAAAACATGATCCGTGGCTCTTCATGGTAATGTAGCTTTCACGGACTGCTGACAATGCCGCCATCAATCAGCAATGTAGTTAGCATTAGGCCACCAAACTTTTTCCAAAGAATGGCCCCACGAAAATCTCATCGGCCGTGTCTGGTATCACTAATAACATCGGCAACCAGAACCATCACACGCGAGAGAGAAAAAAATCCGGCAAAAATAAACCAAACACTAGATGTGGCAGAGTATTTACACATGGATAGCCGAAAGGCAGCAGCAGCTACAAGCTAAAGCAAAACCTAATCAAGGCTAGAATGAGCACAGCAATTTAGCAATCACACTTTTGAACCCGACGCTAAACACCACCAATCACCCTCCGCACTGGATGCTGAGCACCCATGCTACTTAATGACAACCAGGTTAACCGTTAAACGTTAAATCCAATAGGCTAGAATATGAAAAAACTGTCGACTCATCGACGATAGGATTCATCAAATGTATGAATCGATAGAATTCGGGCTAGTGTTATAGCCGATTCCTCTCTCAAGTCAATTGAGATCAAGGAGCGAATGGATTGGTGGGCACATCCGATTCAGCCTTGGAAGATATATCACCTTCTTCGATGTTTGAGGCCGAGCTTGACTTCTTGATTTCCTCTATCCGCACGACAACATGCGCCATTGATGGTCGGGCCTCTGGGACTTGTGCTACACAGTCTATAGCAAGCTGCAGGAGCTGAGCCATCTGGTCCTCACCATTCTGATGTCGCATGAGCTCGATATCAAACACCTCTGAAGTCCACTCTGAACGATTAACTGATTGCACCCATCTGGGCAGGTCAACACCTTCATCGTTGAGAGCAGCCTGGCTGGGGGCCTTGCCTGTGAGGAGCTCAAGCAACAGGACACCAAAGCTGTACACATCTGCCTTCTGGGAAACTCTCCGGGAATCAATAACCTCAGGTGCCCGATATCCAGTGGTGCGAGATGATGAAGATGATGATGGACCGACAAGAGTGGTAAGACCATTGTCTGACACACGTGCCTGATATGATTTGCCCAGGAGGACATTGGATGACTTGATGTTACCATGGGAAGCCGTTGAACTTGTTGAGTGGATGTACTCGACACCACGGGCTGCAGCTAGGGCGATGCTAGACCTTAATTCCCAGTTAAGTGGCATACGACCAGAACTTCTGTTACCTGTTCAATGAAAAGAAATTCGGATAGTTTGAGTCAGACTCAGTCACAACCACTTGCATCTTGAGGTCAGAGGAAACAATTAAGATGGCAATACATTAGGGCGTCAAAGAACATCTTAATCAATAGAATACTGTCTTGCAAACTACAATGAGTACAAGAGATTGCCTACTTTAATCAATCCAGAATTTTTTACCAAACACGCAGAGAGCAAAGATAATTAAAATGAAAGGTCCAGAATGACTAAATTAACTTGCAAAGAGAAATACAGCTAACCAAGGATGACAAGGTCATCAATTATATGAAACTTCCTCAACTCGACAAATATTACTAAAGAGACCAATAACATGGCAGGAGAACTCGGTACGACGACAACAAAGTACACATCAATCTAAAACTGAATGCAACTTCAGCAGTACCCAATAGATAATCACGCAGAGTTCAAGTCCTTGTGATATCAAGCAAATAAGCAGAACCTCGACCCCAACTGCTTTTGACTCAGTCTCAGACAAAGACACAATCGAGTCCTATACCAGCAGAGGATGAATATTCAAATGAAAACATTAAGTAGCTGGAACATACGGGGAAATTCAAGTGATACTCTAAACCTGCCCAAGAACATGCAATGCAATTATACTCGGAAGCACAAGCACAGAAAAATGGTGGCACTGCAGGGAGTTGCAACAGAAAGTTGTGAAAAAAAATTAACACAAAGATCTCAGTATCTCACCATGCAGGACTGTTGAGAGGCTGCCCATGGGCATGAAGTCGTACACAAGTAGCTTCTCATCTTTGCTGTAGTAGTAGGCACGGAGTGGCACAATGAACTCGTGCTGAAGCTCACCAATCTCAGAAATGCGTTCACGGAACTCAGGCTCGGATAGAGTCACGTCCTTGAGACGCTTCACAGCCACAGTTGCCCCAGACTCCAGCACTGCCTTGTATGTCGTCCCGAACGCTCCTTTCCCGAGCACCTCTGCCGACGCGCGCAGCAGGTCCTCGAGGTCGAAAGGTACCACGGCGGCCGCTGACCCAAAGAAGACCAGCTTCTTACCGGACGTCGACTGGCCGATAGGAGCACTAGGGTGGCCTATCGTGGTCAACGGCGCCACAGCGGCCCCGCTGGTCATCTCCGGAGGTTTTCGACCGCCAGCAACCGCGGCCGGCGTGGGGGAAGGCGGCGGCATCTCCAGAGACCGTGTCTTGGTGGCCCCCGACCTGCGACAGAGACAAACGAGGAGGAATAGGAGAAGCGCGGCTCCCAAGGCGGAGCCTATGGCAATTCCGGCAATGGCCCCGCCGGAAAGCTTCTTGCTCTTATGGTCACTTCCTCCCCCATTTCCACCGTTCCCGCCTCTACCACCGTTGCTGCCGCCGCCGCCGCCGCCGCTAGGCACAGGCGTCGGCGTCTGCCCCGCTGGCGCAGGGGAAGGGGACTCACCAGGGCAAGGCCCCAAGGGTCCGCCGCACAACCCAGTCCCCAGGAACGCGGAGCTCGGCTGGGACCGAAGCGCGGCCGGGATGGATCCGTTGAGCTGGTTGTAGGAGACATTGAACTGCTGCAGCTGCGGCAGGCTCAAATCCGAAATCTCGCCGGAGAAGCTATTGTTCTCGAGGAGCAGGACCTTGAGCTGCGTGAGGTTGGCGAGCGCGGCGGGGATGGGGCCCGACAGGCCGTTCTCGCCGAGCACGAGCTTGACGAGGCCCGGGAGCGCGAGGAGCGGCTGCGGGAACCCGCCGGAGAGGCTGTTGCCGTTGAGGAAGACGTAGCGGAGCGCGGCGGCTGAGGCGAGGTCGGCCGGGAGCGCGCCGGAGAGCCCGTTGAGGCGGAGACTGAGCGTTTGCAGCGCCGTCAGGTTGCCGAGCGTCCCCGCGGGGATTTGCCCGGACAGCGACGCCCCCGGGAGGCGCAGCACCGCCACGCGGCCGCTCTCGCAGGTGACCCCCGTCCACGAGCAGGCCCCCGCGAGGTCCGAGGTGTTCCACTTGAGGCGCTGCCCGACGGCGTCCCGGAACGCCACCAGCGCCCGCGCGTCGCTCGCGAGGTCGGCCCCCGCCCGCGCCGCCAGCGCCAGGACGACGAGCAGGAGGATGGGGAGCGCGGAATGGAGGCGCCGCGGCCGCCACGGCGGCTGGTGCGAACGCATCGCGGCGGCTGGTGAGGAGGTGGGAGAGGGGCGGGGGAAGAGCGGGGGCTAGGGGGAGAGGAGAGGGGGCTGGCCGCTGGCGTTTTGGGGGGGTTTGAGGAACGGACCCCGCGTCTGCGTGTGCGGGCGGTGGCGTGCGGGGAGAAAAACCCTAAAAACTCCCGTGCGCGTTTCGCGGAATGGGGCTCGGAGAGTTGGGTAATTCGCGGGAAGGGTTTTATAAAATTTCGGGGGTTGGAGGGGACGTTGGGGTTTGGTGGGGGCGGGCGGCGAGACTCGAGACCAGAGACGAGAGGAACGGGAACAGGAGGCAACAGGTGGGATTGGGAACGAGGGCCTGGGTGGGAATGGGAATGGGGTTTCTTTCTCCCCTCCGTCCGGGGAAGGGGAAGGTATCCCGACGGACGGGGACGGGAGCGCAGCGCTGTGGGGATGGGCGCCGCCGCCGAGTGCGTCCCCGTGCGCGGCCGGTGCCGGGGTGGGTGGGTGGGTGGCTGGGTTCAGACTGAATGCCTAGGGGACGGTGCCGTGTTGGTGCGTTGGACTCCGGCTGGACCTGCTGCAACAAACAAACCAACAAATGCGTGTTGTTTCGCGTGCTTGGTGGCGTCGTGACTCCTGACAGATGGGCCCACCGCCGGGCCGGTACCGGTTCATTCTGGCAGGTTTTGCTGGTTTTTTACTGGCACGGTGCATAAAACAATTTCCTTTTTAGCTGCGTGTTGAACAGCTGGATTTGTGTAAATGCCCATAAACAAACTCCGTTTTCACAAGCCACGCGGCTATGACCTCCGTTTATCGAGTCCTCGAAATTCAGCGGAACATCGTGCGCATACTGGTTCCATGCCTTGTTTACTGGTTTACACAGCGCTTCAGCTGAAATTGCGTTCCCCCGCGTGTTGAACTTGAACGTGGCCTTGCCTGGCCAAAACCCGCACGGATCACTAGCTGACTAGCGTGTCGCGTGATCGCGTCCACGCACCAGGACGACGATGGTGCGGCCGGCGCCGGGTAGGCGAGAAGCCGAGAACCGCTCGCTTACCCAGTGGATTCTGAACGATTTTCTCGTAAAGACGGCTGGCGAATGATGGCCCGATCATCGGCCACCACCACCCTCGTTTCCGTCGCGCACTTTGCCGCTGCATGTCGTTGGTGAGCTTGGTGGGAATAAATCGTGGCATTTGACACGTCCCAGCTGGACCCTTTCCAGTTTCCATGCAGGTTGTTGGTTGGCCCGGCCAAACTGACGACTCTGCGGACTATTGCTACTTCGACTTGCTTGCTCTGCATTTTTCCCCCTGTATCTGAAGCTCAAAAAAAGTCACTATTTGTACGAGAAATATCTTTTCCCTGCTCCTTTGCTCCCTGCCTCCCTCCGATTCAGGTCGAGGTCGTTTCCTATCACGCACGATGTAGATCCCAGACCATCAAGAGATTCCACCAATGGGACACACTTACCTAGATATTTTAGTGATTTCTTCTCTGTTTTTCTCATCATCTCATGTATAACGCCGCTATCTTTGGACAAGGCTTTTTGCCATTCATGTTATTCGAAATTCAGTATACATATACAAATAGGCTATATTTAAATTGTTCTAGTATAAAGAAGTCACAAAGAAAATAGATGGTCAAATGTTCCACATGGCAGAGATGAGTGTGGATTTAGGATCAACATGCAACTGATTACTCTACATTCTTCTTCTACTACCCCTATTTCCACTTCTCTTTTCTATAATCATGTTTAAAATTTTAGGTGGGGCTTAGGAGGAGCTCCATTGTTTGCACCGAGATGGTTGGTATCCAAGCCCTGACCAATCCGGTGGTGGATCCACCCTTGGTCGAGAGTCTACACCGACTCCTCTAAATTATGCTCCACTTTACTTTTGCCTAATTCAACCATCTCTGTATTTTTTTACAGCGTCTTAACATTTACAGTGAAAAATGTATTATCTAAACAGTATTCGTGTTAGATATAGATATTGGGGGTCTTTTACTATAAACTTGGCCAAAATTAGAGATGTTTGTCCTAGAAAACATTAAAAGCGAATTGTAATTTGGGAGCCCTGTTGGTTAGGTCTCGTAATTTTCTAGAATATTCAGTCTTAGATGACATTCCGTTGACACGAGGTGTCGGTGGTGACTTTGTTAGCCTCAATATCTCTGTTTTGCAAACAAAAAGGCGAATTGTATTTTTTGAAAATTATATGGGATAATGTAGTTGTCTTGAGTTTTAAAAGCATTGTCTATATATCAACCGGGTGTTGGAAACCCTTCCCACACCTGAAATTTTGGGCATTGGATCTTGGATGGATGGCCAGAATTACACTTACACTCCACCCCCTACCCCCGCTCGCCCCAGATCCACGCCACTGACACTTCCTCCACCCGCCTCCGACGCGCCCCTGCTCCGCGCGCCGCGCACGCCCTCGCTGCCGCCGGGATCCGCGCTGTGATGCTCCGGCATCTCAAGTGCATAATCATTCATCATACATGCAACATTCATCATGATGCATCATACAATGACATGCATTTGAGCCCTAGTTCAAATTTGGTTGAACTGCCACTTGTTAAAACCTGTTTTCTGCATATATGTCTCTGTAATTGAGCCCATAACTTTGATTCTAGTTAGATTTGGGTGAAACTCATGTTAACAAACTTGTAGATAATTTGATGATGATCAACTTTGGTAATTGGTGCTTTGACATGCATGAAGGTTTGCATAGAGATTTGGGTCTTTTTCTGTCTGTATGTGTTTTCTGCCCAAACTTAATTTGTTTAGTAATTTCAAATTTAAACAGGTCTACAGCCATAATCTTGCAAAACTCCAATTGAATAAGTTGTAGATAATTAAATTGTGAACAACATTGGTATGAAACTTCTTTTGTGAAAGTGTCTAGAAAATAGACTTTTAGAATTTTTAACCTGGAAGGTTCTACTGGTCAAACCTTGGTCAGCAGATAAATTTCAAATTTACACCAAATTTTTGAATATAACATGGTATACAAGTTTATAAGGGAAATGTAGAGAAACAAATTTAGAACACTTCATCCAATTGGGGTTTTGTCAAATTCGGCTCCTAGGTTGGTCAAATAGGCGAAGTTCAGAAACTTATTCCCTGGTCAAATTAGGACTTTTCCATTTTCGGAATTTTCCCTCTCTTCTCCTCTCACTGACTCGTGGGCCCCACTGGCAGACCGCGTCCGGTTCCCGCCCGCGGGATTGGAAATCCGGTCCGGTGGGCCCCACCGTTTCCGCGTCTCCGCGCACCCAGTCCACGCACCCGAAGGTCATTCCCCACACCCCGGTCCCACATGTCAGTGGCACCCGGTCCATGGACCGAGTCCACATCGCGCCCCACCGTTCCTTTTCCCTCTCCCCCGCGCCCACGCGGCAGGCGCGCTCTGCGCACCCCGCCCATGGCCGCCAGCGCGTCGGCCGACGCCGGTGCCGCGCCCTCACCTCCGCACCTGGACGGGTTCACGGCCATAAGGCCTTTGCCCCGGAGCAACCGGCCGCCTCAACCCCTCCTCCCCCTCTCAGTCGTCCCCGACGCCCCACTCGCCTGTTCCTCCCGCTCAGAGCGCCCGCCCGCCATTGACGGAGCTCGGAGTCGAGCTCACGCCGGCCGCTCCGCCGCTCCCCGAGCTCCCAGATCACCACCATCACCTCCGTCTCCACCTCCCGCGTCCACCTAGCTAGGCCTCATCGCCTTCCCCCGCCTCTCCCTCCCGAGCGCAGTGTGCCCGCCGCCGTTGCCGCCGCGGCGAGCTCACGGCACCCGCCGCCTCGAGCCGCCTCCTCCCCGTCCGACGCGCGCCCCGCACGCCCCTCACCTCCCTCCACCCTCCGGGGTAGATCTCGGCCTCCGCCCTTGCCTCCATCGCCCTTCCCCGCGAGCGCTCCCTCCCGGCCGCCATTGCCGCCAACCCTCGCCGTGGAAGGCCATCTCCCGGCCCTTCCCTCACCTCCACTTCACACCCACCACCTTCGCCGCGTCCTCGCGCAGCCCTAGGACCCCACCTCAGCCCCCTCCATCGCCGGTGCCACCGCGTTGAGCCGGAGCCGTCGCGCACCGCCGCGCCACCGCCGTCTCGATTCACCGCCGCCGCTCGCCTCTACGTTTCACCGCCGGCGACGAGACCTACACAGTCAAGTTCGCCGTCGCGAGAGGCACCTTCCTGACCCACCTCGGCTCCAAGCTCCCGCCCCGACGCGCCGTCCCGTACGCGGGAACGCGGGACGCGCCGCGCCGTTCGCCCCGGCCGGAGGTGGAAGACGAAGGCGCGGCTTTTTGCAGAAAGGACCCTCCACTTGTCGGTTATTTTCCCACTGTTGCATGAGTCTTGGATATCTTGTGAATACACCCCTAGATCTATTAAAGTTTCGCCTTTTAACCCGAGCGGTTGCATTTTTGCAGATCTAACCCCAGGCTTAGGAGTATTCTCACGCACTATTCACTGAGTCTAAGCAATCTTTCTCGCAGGCCCCTGGAATCTATGGTGAATTACGTTATAGCCCCCAGATTCAAATGTTTTCCATTTAAATGTATTTAATTTAGCTGTGAACTTTAGAAATTCATAACAATTCGTAGAAAAATCCAAAATGGGCAAACTCAGTGGCTATGGACTCCTCTTGAGTAGCTCTACAGGATAGGTATGATGTGGATGTGTAAAAAGATTGTTTTGCCCCTGGTTTAGTGTGTGCATGGTGTAGGTAAATAAATGGAAAAAAGTGGACCAAATGAACTCCAAAAATCATGAAACTTAGACAGTAGCTTTGTTATGGCATCTAGGTACTGTGTGATTTTTGGTAGCCCTAGCATTTACTGGTTAATTACTGTTTTGCCCTTATGCATGTGATTTGTGTGTTTAATTAACTTGGAAAATGAAGGCTATATAAAAGATGCTCAAATATGACCTCTAGTATTTTTCATGTACTTTATATAGTATGGGTAGCTTGCGGGTAAAGTTTGAGACGTTGCATGTAAAGTTTGAATGGTGTTTGGAAAATAATAAAGTGTCACATGTTTAACTAAATAATAGGAAAAGGTGAATTTAAACTGCTAGGAAAAATTTGGGAAAAATCTAGTAGCGTTATGGAGTATGTTGCTGCATGTGGTAAAGATTTGAAATCGATTGGAGTTTTCTAACTACATGAACTTATGAGTACATTTTATTCATAAAGGTAGCGTGTCCATTAAATTGCATGTTTATGTTTAACTTTAAGAGACAACTTCATTTCATTCGATAGGGACTGTATACACATATAGAACAATTATTCCTAATAACTTCAAAGATAAGATGTGGTAACGATTTGTACGATTTTCTTAGTGATGGGCTGTATGATTTCTTAGCAAAGTCGTTAAGTTTTCTTGTTATGGGGTGTGTTTAAACTAAGAATACCCAACCCAGTCTTCACAAGTTGTTTGATCATGCATTATATTTCATTGACACCTTATGCATACATTCGCAATTCGTTGCACTCATGATTGCACTATGTCATGCATATAACCTGTATCATATGCATGTATTTGCATTCTCTTGCACTCACTTGCATTTTATCATGCATATAGACCCCGCGTGCAAGGAGCTACCAACACAGGAGAAACCAGTGATCAAGAAGACGGACAACAGGCTATATCTGGAGCCAGAAGACGAAGGGTCGCTGATTAAATCCGTCCCTGCTTCAAGGGGTTGCCTGGGGCAAAGCCTCACAACCCGGCAAACTAACTTAGTTTAGTTTGTTGGTTTTCTTAAGATCAAGCAAAGGTAGGCAGGACCATGCTTTACCCAGCAAATATATTTGATGAATGCTTACGCATCTGCATTAGGAGTTGTTTGGAACCAACTGCATTAGACTTCCTGGCCGCCCTGGCCCTAGCACCTAAAATAGAGTACGTAGGACGAGTATGCCTAGTAATGCTAGGTACGAGTAGACACGAGTGAATGGAGTCACTCGTCCCGTAGGGATTGCTTTTCATAAAAGAAATCTCACTATTATGAATCTTACTTTGATTATGACATGTTTTAAATGGAGACCGGGCGGAGATATGGGTATATAAGAAAAATGATGATGATGAGATGGATGGTTTGGTGGGCTCCGCCCGAGTCGTATAAGGCCCGTCCGTTGTTCGCCTATTGGTCGGCATAACATTGCTAAGGTGCTTATCCGGGATAATGGACCGGTGAAAGTCTTACTTGTGCCATCCGAAGAACAGAGACTTGTTCCTACCATGGAACTGAGGGCGCTTATCTCATGGGAGGGCTGGACCCGACGAACCGAGGTAACGCTCCATGGGGGCTAAACTCAGGGAAGTGGCGGGTTGGAATCGAACTTGGGATGGGACAAGTGGAGATGGGGGCTATATGTGGGAACGCGATGGCTAGTAAGCATATACCCCTGGCATTTTTAGTTGTTCCCGGGAATTAACAAATCGATTCGAATCGCTGATGCTCACCAGGTGTGAGAATGCCAATGCCTTTGACGTCCGAACGTAGTAATAATTCAAATACTTTATGTTTATAATCATGTTTCTTTATTACAACATGCTTGGATGTATATGATCCGTTCCCTTGTTCCTGGTGCTGGCCGTCCACTAGTAGGAGGTCGATGGACTTGGGAGATGCTTTGGAGTCGAGGGAGGGCTGACCCGACGTACCGTGGTATCGCTCCTGAGACGGCTACTCCCAGGGGTGTGATGGAAGTGCTATGAATCTTGGAACGGGACATGTGTTTGTGTTTTACTTACTGCAAGTATCTACTTTATGATATAAATGATCTTCTTGATTTATGAATAGCAGCTGTCAAATCCTGCTATCTTATGTCAACATGACTTGGTTTAAAAATCAACAGCTAAGGATCCACATGATTAGTAAGCATGCTTTGCGTCAGCCGTAAGCCCCGTCCATTAAGTCCTACTGAGTAATTAGTACTCAGGGTTTGCCCCCACTTTTGGATTACAGGTGCTGACGACATCCGGACAACCGTGTTGGAGGTGGTAGTACCGGTGGGCTCGGTGCTACTCGCCTTGTTTATCTCTACTTGAAGACTAGTTGAGTTTTATTTCCGCTGTGAGATGTTTTGAACGCTTCCGCTATATGTATCTATACATGTATATTTTGACTTCGCTTCCGCTATATTTGAACATGTATTTGACTATTTATCTTCGGTTTGTAAACTAAGTCTACTTATTCTCTACTTCAACTGTTTGTGATGATGTAATCTGTTGTGGCTCTTTCGAGAGCTGAATGTGTGTGATGTCGGTATCCTCGGGCGATGGTTACATCGAGTGCCCTTTGGGTAGCTCGACGGACTACCGGGTTTAGTCCGGCCTAAGTGCACTGTGAGCCAGAGGTGGCAGGTGTGCTTAGTCTGGATTAAGCAGGGCGGTTCCGCCACAGCTGGTATCAGAGCCGATCATACACAGACAACAGTTATATCATCAAGTTTTGTTTTACAAACATATTTTCGAAAACCCATCTTCAAGTAATTCAAAAATGAGAGTATACGCTATGCCTGTATAAGGATGTTAGTGTTATCCAGGTGACATCACTGACATTCTGACCTAGATAGAACTCATATGCATATTCGACACTTTGGGAAGCAACTTTTTGGCCATAGCTGTCCCCAGTACTGGTGGAAGCTATTGGGATTTGCGAATAGTTGTAAGCCCTGCATTCATGCCCCGTAGTAAAAGCTCTTTAAGGGTGGTGGGCATGCTTTGGATGCTTTCATACCCACCACACTTACATTTGGTTTTGGGATCCACCTTTTTCTCGACAATCCCCAGTACTGGTGGAAAAGTCAGGCTTTGAGAAAAAGGTGCATCGGCCCACCAACGTTGTCCACGCAGCGGTCACGCGTGGATGCCACACTAGGTGGTAATGTATGAGCATGCATTCTTCTGCAGGTACACTAACCACGTGCGAAACTAGGAACGACTAGGGAACGGCTAGTTGCATTAAGGAGAGACGTGCATATATGTCACCGAATTATCGCTAGCTATATATATAATATATAGGATGTGTGATGTGAGACCGAACAGGACGGAACATGCATCATGTATCTTTTGTTATCATTCTGGGGATATCAATAAAAGACAAATGGAATAAATCGTGAGTTAAGCCAACTTTGGCACGTTTCACTAATGGGAAACATCGAATTCTAGGAACCTATTTCACCCTGATAAATTAAAAGCCTTAAGGAGAGACCCTTAGGGTTGAATTGAAGCTTTGGTTCCGGCTTGCAACCTGAAGTCATGTATACCTGCAGCTAGTAAATAGACCTTGCACCGTTGTCCTAGTCGAATGGATAGGAGTGTCGTCCCGTATCCAAAACAACGCACAAGCTTTCCATTAGTATGAACGATTGTCCAGACCTATAAGATAATGGCTAACACTTTATGTGCAATCAAGTTATTCTGATTCACTTACATGCTTTCATGTATTCAGAACGTAATTATGGTGCTATAGTCTTTTTATCACCGCATTGGTTGCATTAAAAGTTGTTGAACTAATCACTTTTGGCCTCATTCATGTAGATGGTTACTCCACCGGAGACGTCTACACAAGGGGCTGCCCATGGGGCACAATTTCCTCCTGAGTTGGCTGCTCTGGTCGCTCAGCAAGGTCAAATCATCAACCTGCTCGTTCAAGAGCAACAACGGCGCAACCCGCAAGAGATCAGTTACACTGAATTTGCGGCGCTCCAACCGCCAATCTTCACCACTGCCACGGATCCCTTGGATGCTGATGACTGGCTTCGGATCATTGAGTCCAAGTTCAGTCTACTGCCCAACTCACTGAGCAACAGAAGGCTCGCTTCGCGGCACAGTGTCTACATGGTCCCTCGGGGGCCTGGTGTGCTTCATTCCTGGCAATGCAACCAGCCGGGCACCAGGTCACGTGGGATGAGTTCCGTGTGGCTTTTCGGGCTCACTATCTCCCGCCTAGCCTCATCGAGCTCAAGCAACGGGAGTTCCGTGCACTCCGTCAAGGTGACATGTCGGTACTCGAATACGTGGAAGCTTTCATCCGCCTGTCGCAGTACTCCCCTGGAGACGTCAATACTGACCCACGTAGGGCTACCCGTCTGCTGGATGGATTCGACCCCACTCTGCTGACTCATTTGGGGCGCAGCTACGACAGCTTCACCCAGCTGGTAGATGCCGCCATCGATATGGAGGATCGCCTTAGGCGGGCCCACGAGGATCAGCGGAAGAAGAGAATTGCAAGCACACCTCCATCGGGTTCATCTCAGCGGCAGCGGGTCGTACATCGCCCACCGCCGCACATATACTATATTGACATGCCCCAGCAGCAAGAGCAACCCAGTGGGACTCAACAGCAACCGTCACCCTACGATGTACCACCGCATCCACCTACTTCAGTGCCGCCTACAACTCGAGGCATCGGCCACCCATGCACTAAGTGTGGGAAAGCCGGGCATACTAGTCGAACTTGCCGCACACCACAAAAGACTCGGGGAGCAGTACCTCTGAGCGAAGGGAAGAAACCAACCCCGAAGATGGGCCAATTGCAGTACAGCCAGCTGGAGCAAGTTCCAGAAAGTGAGCCTGTCCTAGCAGGCACCTTTCTGGTCAACACTAACCCTACGGTTGTGTTGTTTGATTCGGGAGCATCCTTCACTTTTATCAGCGAAGCATATGCACTGAAACAGGGGTATGACATTATTGAGTTGAAGCAGGACTACCACATTACAGCTGCAGGGTCAGCTATAATCACCAATCACATGGTAAGAGACTTATGTTTGCAAGTAGGAAGGGAGAAGTTGTTCATCAATTCTCTGGTACTCCCACAGCTAGGGATTGATATTATTCTTGGGATGAATTGGCTGAAACAACACAATGCGAAAATAGATGTGGGAAGTAGATCAGTTCAGTTATGCTCAAGCAGCGGCACAGACGTAGTCATTCACGTGCCACTTCATAAAAATATGCTTCACACGGTAAATGTCGTAGATGCTCAAGGAGACGCACAAGCACTTGCAAAGATCCCAGTAGTCTGCGACTATCCAGATGTGTTTCCGGAGGAACTTCCAGGACTTCCCCCAGATAGAGATGTTGAGTTCAGGATAGACCTAGTTCCAGGCACAGCACCTGTCTCTAGGAGACCATACAGAATGGCGCCTGATGAATTAAGAGAACTGAAAGTACAATTGCAAGAACAGTTGGACAAAGGGTTTATTCGCCCGAGCTCTTCACCTTGGGGTTGCCCAGCCCTCTTTGTTGAAAAGAAGGGCCAAGGTGGTAAAAGGCTATGTGTTGATTACCGGCCCTTGAATGCTGTCACCATCAAGAACAAATACCCTTTGCCACACATTGATATTTTGTTTGATCAGTTAGCTGGAGCTAAAGTCTTTTCAAAAATTGATCTAAGGTCTGGCTACTATCAAATAAAGATCAGAGAAGAAGACATACCCAAGACAGCTTTCTCGACCAGATATGGTTTATACGAGTATTTGGTCATGTCTTTTGGGTTAACCAATGCACCGGCTTTCTTCATGTACATGATGAATTCAGTGTTCATGAATGAACTTGACAAGTTTGTGGTAGTATTCATCGATGACATACTAATTTATTCCAAGAGTGAAAAAGAACACGAAGAGCACTTGAAGATTGTACTCACGCGGCTTAGAGAGCACAAGCTCTATGCCAAATTCAGCAAGTGTGCTTTTTGGCTGAAAGAAGTGAGTTTCTTGGGTCACATTCTGTCTGAGAAGGGGGTAGCAGTTGATCCTAGCAAGGTAAAAGATGTTCTAAATTGGAAGCAACCCGAGACGGTGACTGAGATTCAGAGTTTCCTTGGTTTAGCGGGCTACTACCGCCGCTTCATTAAGGACTTCTCCAAAACTGCAAAGCCAATGACCTCGCTAACGAAGAAAAATGCCAAATACCTATGGAGCTCAAATTGTGAAGAAGCCTTTCAAACTTTGAAGAAACTGTTAACATCAGCACCAGTACTAGCACAACCGGACGTTACTAAACCATTTGATGTGTATTGTGATGCCTCCGGCAATGGGCTGGGCTGTGTGTTGATGCAGGAAGGTAGAGTAATTGCCTACGCCTCACGCCAACTAAGAAAACATGAAGCCAACTACCCAACACATGATCTTGAGCTAGCAGCAGTTGTGCACGCATTGAAGATCTGGAGACACTACCTGCTAGGCAACACTTGCCACATATACACTGACCACAAGAGCCTCAAATATATCCTCACGCAACCAGAATTGAATATGAGGCAACGACGGTGGTTGGAGTTAATAAAGGACTACGACTTAGAGATTCATTACCATCCCGGCAAAGCAAATGTAGTAGCAGACGCGTTAAGCCGCAAGGCTCATTGCAACTTCATTGAGGCACGTCCAACAGTGAGAGTACTATGCTGTGAAATAGACGAGATTGAAATGCCTACAGAGCAGCATGCTGAGCTCTATAGCCTCATCATTGAACCAACAATAAAAGATCTAGTCATTGCAGCACAAAAGCAAGACAAGGGCATGGCACATATCCGTGAGGGCATAAGTGATAAGCAGAAAGCCTGTTTCACACTTGATGAGCAGGGTGTCCTTTGGTTTAAGAATCGCTTAGTTGTACCTAAGGACATGGAATTAAGAAAGAAGATACTCGATGAAGCCCACACATCCCTGTTCACTATGCACCCAGGCAGTAATAAGATGTACCAAGACCTGAAACAGAAGTTTTGGTGGACTCGCATGAAACGGGAGATCGCCAAATATGTGTCCGAGTGCGACATATGTCAGAGAGTTAAAGCCGATCACCTAAAGCCTGCTGGCTTGCTCCAGCCACTGGCAGTCCCAGCATGGAAGTGGGAAGATGTACATATGGATTTCATTGTAGGTCTACCCCGCACACAGAAGGGGTATGATTCCATATGGGTGATTATTGACCGATTCACAAAGTCCGCTCACTTCATTCCGGTAAAAACAATTTATCATGCCAAGACCTATGCTGAACTTTACATAGCAAGAATTGTCTCCTTACACGGTGTTCCACTGACCATCACCTCGGACAGAGGCTCGTTGTTTGTATCTCGCTTCTGGGAGCAACTACAACATGCTCTTGGGACCAAATTGATTCGTAGTTCGGCATACCACCCTCAAACCAGTGGCCAAGTAGAAAGGGTGAATCAGATACTAGAGGATATGCTGAGAGCTTGCGCTATGACCTATTCCACCAAGTGGGACGAGTGCCTTCCCTTGGCGGAATTTGCTTACAACAACAGCTATCAAAAGAGCTTAGATATGGCTCCTTTCGAAGCCTTATATGGTAAAAGATGTAGAACTCCACTCAATTGGTCTGAACCTGGAGAGCGTGTCACTTTTGGCCCGGATTTGGTAACACGAGCTGAAGCACAAGTAAAGATGATACACAACAATTTGAAGAGAGCCCAGTCACGGCAGAAAAGTTACTCTGACAAGAGGAGAAGACCCTTAGTTTTTGAAGAGGGCGATCACGTGTACCTTCGGGTGTCACCGATGAAAGGCGTACATCGGTTTGGGGTAAAAGGAAAGTTAGCGCCAAGGTACGTTGGACCATTCAAGATCACCGAACGATGTGGATCAGTTGCTTATCGGTTAGAGCTACCTCCACACCTTGCTGCGGTCCATGATGTGTTCCATGTCTCGCAACTAAAGAAGTGCTTACGAGTTCCAGAAGATGAAATTGATACGTCTCAAATTCAGATTGAACCGGACCTCACTTATGAAGAGCACCCCATAAAGATCCTCGACCAAAAGCAAAGAGCAACGCGGCGAAGAGCTATTAACTTCTACAAAGTGCAATGGAGTAATCACTCCGAAGAAGAGGCAACGTGGGAACAAGAAGAATTTTTGCAAACTAGATATCCCGGATTTCTTCCATCTACTACGAATTGAGTACGTCACCGCAGTTTAAAAATTTCAAATTCATACACGATGCACTTTCTTCTCGTATAACTTATCCACCCACAGCACATCAAAAATCTCGGGACGAGATTTCTTTAAGGGGGGTGGGTTGTGATGCTCCGGCATCTCAAGTGCATAATCATTCATCATACATGCAACATTCATCATGATGCATCATACAATGACATGCATTTGAGCCCTAGTTCAAATTTGGTTGAACTGCCACTTGTTAAAACCTGTTTTCTGCATATATGTCTCTGTAATTGAGCCCATAACTTTGATTCTAGTTAGATTTGGGTGAAACTCATGTTAACAAACTTGTAGATAATTTGATGATGATCAACTTTGGTAATTGGTGCTTTGACATGCATGAAGGTTTGCATAGAGATTTGGGTCTTTTTCTGTCTGTATGTGTTTTCTGCCCAAACTTAATTTGTTTAGTAATTTCAAATTTAAACAGGTCTACAGCCATAATCTTGCAAAACTCCAATTGAATAAGTTGTAGATAATTAAATTGTGAACAACATTGGTATGAAACTTCTTTTGTGAAAGTGTCTAGAAAATAGACTTTTAGAATTTTTAAGCTGGAAGGTTCTACTGGTCAAACCTTGGTCAGCAGATAAATTTCAAATTTACACCAAATTTTTGAATATAACATGGTATACAAGTTTATAAGGGAAATGTAGAGGAACAAATTTAGAACACTTCATCCAATTGGGGTTTTGTCAAATTCGGCTCCTAGGTTGGTCAAATAGGCGAAGTTCAGAAACTTATTCCCTGGTCAAATTAGGACTTTTCCATTTTCGGAATTTTCCCTCTCTTCTCCTCTCACTGACTCGTGGGCCCCACTGGCAGACCGCGTCCGGTTCCCGCCCGCGGGATTGGAAATCCGGTCCGGTGGGCCCCACCGTTTCCGCGTCTCCGCGCACCCAGTCCACGCACCCGAAGGTCATTCCCCACACCCCGGTCCCACATGTCAGTGGCACCCGGTCCATGGACCGAGTCCACATCGCGCCCCACCGTTCCTTTTCCCTCTCCCCCGCGCCCACGCGGCAGGCGCGCTCTGCGCACCCCGCCCATGGCCGCCAGCGCGTCGGCCGACGCCGGTGCCGCGCCCTCACCTCCGCACCTGGACGGGTTCACGGCCATAAGGCCTTTGCCCCGGAGCAACCGGCCGCCTCAACCCCTCCTCCCCCTCTCAGTCGTCCCCGACGCCCCACTCGCCTGTTCCTCCCGCTCAGAGCGCCCGCCCGCCATTGACGGAGCTCGGAGTCGAGCTCACGCCGGCCGCTCCGCCGCTCCCCGAGCTCCCAGATCACCACCATCACCTCCGTCTCCACCTCCCGCGTCCACCTAGCTAGGCCTCATCGCCTTCCCCCGCCTCTCCCTCCCGAGCGCAGTGTGCCCGCCGCCGTTGCCGCCGCGGCGAGCTCACGGCACCCGCCGCCTCGAGCCGCCTCCTCCCCGTCCGACGCGCGCCCCACACGCCCCTCACCTCCCTCCACCCTCCGGGGTAGATCTCGGCCTCCGCCCTTGCCTCCATCGCCCTTCCCCGCGAGCGCTCCCTCCCGGCCGCCATTGCCGCCAACCCTCGCCGTGGAAGGCCATCTCCCGGCCCTTCCCTCACCTCCACTTCACACCCACCACCTTCGCCGCGTCCTCGCGCAGCCCTAGGACCCCACCTCAGCCCCCTCCATCGCCGGTGCCACCGCGTTGAGCCGGAGCCGTCGCGCACCGCCGCGCCACCGCCGTCTCGATTCACCGCCGCCGCTCGCCTCTACGTTTCACCGCCGGCGACGAGACCTACACAGTCAAGTTCGCCGTCGCGAGAGGCACCTTCCTGACCCACCTCGGCTCCAAGCTCCCGCCCCGACGCGCCGTCCCGTACGCGGGAACGCGGGACGCGCCGCGCCGTTCGCCCCGGCCGGAGGTGGAAGACGAAGGCGCGGCTTTTTGCAGAAAGGACCCTCCACTTGTCGGTTATTTTCCCACTGTTGCATGAGTCTTGGATATCTTGTGAATACACCCCTAGATCTATTAAAGTTTCGCCTTTTAACCCGAGCGGTTGCATTTTTGCAGATCTAACCCCAGGCTTAGGAGTATTCTCACGCACTATTCACTGAGTCTAAGCAATCTTTCTCGCAGGCCCCTGGAATCTATGGTGAATTACGTTATAGCCCCCAGATTCAAATGTTTTCCATTTAAATGTATTTAATTTAGCTGTGAACTTTAGAAATTCATAACAATTCGTAGAAAAATCCAAAATGGGCAAACTCAGTGGCTATGGACTCCTCTTGAGTAGCTCTACAGGATAGGTATGATGTGGATGTGTAAAAAGACTGTTTTGCCCCTGGTTTAGTGTGTGCATGGTGTAGGTAAATAAATGGAAAAAAGTGGACCAAATGAACTCCAAAAATCATGAAACTTAGACAGTAGCTTTGTTATGGCATCTAGGTACTGTGTGATTTTTGGTAGCCCTAGCATTTACTGGTTAATTACTGTTTTGCCCTTATGCATGTGATTTGTGTGTTTAATTAACTTGGAAAATGAAGGCTATATAAAAGATGCTCAAATATGACCTCTAGTATTTTTCATGTACTTTATATACTATGGGTAGCTTGCGGGTAAAGTTTGAGACGTTGCATGTAAAGTTTGAATGGTGTTTGGAAAATAATAAAGTGTCACATGTTTAACTAAATAATAGGAAAAGGTGAATTTAAACTGCTAGGAAAAATTTGGGAAAAATCTAGTAGCGTTATGGAGTATGTTGCTGCATGTGGTAAAGATTTGAAATCGATTGGAGTTTTCTAACTACATGAACTTATGAGTACATTTTATTCATAAAGGTAGCGTGTCCATTAAATTGCATGTTTATGTTTAACTTTAAGAGACAACTTCATTTCATTCGATAGGGACTGTATACACATATAGAACAATTATTCCTAATAACTTCAAAGATAAGATGTGGTAACGATTTGTACGATTTTCTTAGTGATGGGCTGTATGATTTCTTAGCAAAGTCGTTAAGTTTTCTTGTTATGGGGTGTGTTTAAACTAAGAATACCCAACCCAGTCTTCACAAGTTGTTTGATCATGCATTATATTTCATTGACACCTCATGCATACATTCGCAATTCGTTGCACTCATGATTGCACTATGTCATGCATATAACCTGTATCATATGCATGTATTTGCATTCTCTTGCACTCACTTGCATTTTATCATGCATATAGACCCCGCGTGCAAGGAGCTACCAACACAGGAGAAACCAGTGATCAAGAAGACGGACAACAGGCTATATCTGGAGCCAGAAGACGAAGGGTCGCTGATTAAATCCGTCCCTGCTTCAAGGGGTTGCCTGGGGCAAAGCCTCACAACCCGGCAAACTAACTTAGTTTAGTTTGTTGGTTTTCTTAAGATCAAGCAAAGGTAGGCAGGACCATGCTTTACCCAGCAAATATATTTGATGAATGCTTACGCATCTGCATTAGGAGTTGTTTGGAACCAACTGCATTAGACTTCCTGGCCGCCCTGGCCCTAGCACCTAAAATAGAGTACGTAGGACGAGTATGCCTAGTAATGCTAGGTACGAGTAGACACGAGTGAATGGAGTCACTCGTCCCGTAGGGATTGCTTTTCATAAAAGAAATCTCACTATTATGAATCTTACTTTGATTATGACATGTTTTAAATGGAGACCGGGCGGAGATATGGGTATATAAGAAAAATGATGATGATGAGATGGATGGTTTGGTGGGCTCTGCCCGAGTCGTATAAGGCCCGTCCGTTGTTCGCCTATTGGTCGGCATAACATTGCTAAGGTGCTTATCCGGGATAATGGACCGGTGAAAGTCTTACTTGTGCCATCCGAAGAACAGAGACTTGTTCCTACCATGGAACTGAGGGCGCTTATCTCATGGGAGGGCTGGACCCGACGAACCGAGGTAACGCTCCATGGGGGCTAAACTCAGGGAAGTGGCGGGTTGGAATCGAACTTGGGATGGGACAAGTGGAGATGGGGGCTATATGTGGGAACGCGATGGCTAGTAAGCATATACCCCTGGCATTTTTAGTTGTTCCCGGGAATTAACAAATCGATTCGAATCGCTGATGCTCACCAGGTGTGAGAATGCCAATGCCTTTGACGTCCGAACGTAGTAATAATTCAAATACTTTATGTTTATAATCATGTTTCTTTATTACAACATGCTTGGATGTATATGATCCGTTCCCTTGTTCCTGGTGCTGGCCGTCCACTAGTAGGAGGTCGATGGACTTGGGAGATGCTTTGGAGTCGAGGGAGGGCTGACCCGACGTACCGTGGTATCGCTCCTGAGACGGCTACTCCCAGGGGTGTGATGGAAGTGCTATGAATCTTGGAACGGGACATGTGTTTGTGTTTTACTTACTGCAAGTATCTACTTTATGATATAAATGATCTTCTTGATTTATGAATAGCAGCTGTCAAATCCTGCTATCTTATGTCAACATGACTTGGTTTAAAAATCAACAGCTAAGGATCCACATGATTAGTAAGCATGCTTTGCGTCAGCCGTAAGCCCCGTCCATTAAGTCCTACTGAGTAATTAGTACTCAGGGTTTGCCCCCACTTTTGGATTACAGGTGCTGACGACATCCGGACAACCGTGTTGGAGGTGGTAGTACCGGTGGGCTCGGTGCTACTCGCCTTGTTTATCTCTACTTGAAGACTAGTTGAGTTTTATTTCCGCTGTGAGATGTTTTGAACGCTTCCGCTATATGTATCTATACATGTATATTTTGACTTCGCTTCCGCTATATTTGAACATGTATTTGACTATTTATCTTCGGTTTGTAAACTAAGTCTACTTATTCTCTACTTCAACTGTTTGTGATGATGTAATCTGTTGTGGCTCTTTCGAGAGCTGAATGTGTGTGATGTCGGTATCCTCGGGCGATGGTTACATCGAGTGCCCTTTGGGTAGCTCGACGGACTACCGGGTTTAGTCCGGCCTAAGTGCACTGTGAGCCAGAGGTGGCAGGTGTGCTTAGTCTGGATTAAGCAGGGCGGTTCCGCCACACGCGCGCCGCCCCTGCCCCTGTCCTCGCCGCCGCCGGGCTCCGCGCGCCGCCCACGCCGTCGCCGGGCTTGGAGAAGCCTACTTCCATCACCCGGTTGTGGTATGCTCACTGGACGTTTCATTGAGATCCAAATACCCGTCCATATTTTCAGCATCTCATTGTCCAACCCCCCCCCCCCCAGTCTCTTCGTTTCTCCGATGAAAACCACTCACTAGCATGATCTTTTGTACATCAAGTCAGGAACCCACTTCGTTAAAAGTTAAAACTAAATGTCTAAATGGCGAAAGTGGAAAAGCGGAGAAAGTGAAAGGCGACGACATGAGGCCCAGTTCCGGGTCATGTTCTCCGCGATGGGCCGGCCATCACAGGTTGACGGATCCCACAGAAAAGTGGTTTCACGGGGCACTCTCTCGCCACCTGTTTCGCCACCTGCGACTGCGAGCCTGCGAGATCCCCCGTTCCCTTTGCAGCGAATCGCGACGCGCCGAGGCGTGCGGCGTGGCACGGGCGCACGGCACCAGCACGACGACGTCGACCCGACGCTGTTGCGCCGCGGGAATGCGGGACACGACGCGCGGGCCGCCCGCCTTGTTCCGCGACCTCGCGCTCCCCACCCTCGTCCTCGTGCGCACTGCCGGAAGGGTTAATCAATTTGCATTCATGGTGTCGCAACGCGACGTCGCGACCGCGCCGGGGACTGCCGATCGAAGACGGGGACGGCCGCGCGAGCCGGCGGGCGGCGTCTCGGTGCCCGCGCGGAGAAAAAAAAACAACGGTGGCTCGTCGCGGCAAATGCGCAATGCATGTCGGCAGAAGGCACTAGGAGGGCCTCTGCGAACGGCGGCTAACCCGGTCCAACTGGACGACCTTCTCGTGGTCGCGCACCGGGAAATTCTCGTGCGCTGTTACAGGACGCCAGGCGGCAATGGTAGACCGCAGACTACTGTAAGGACGGTTCAGGTTCGTGCTTCAACAGTCAACACGTCACGGATCAAGGCTACAGCCTACAAGAACAAGAGGGCTTACAAGTCTTCGCAGTTCTGGATTGTCCAGTTCAAATGTGTGGCCTCATCAACAGCTAAACGGAACAGTTGCAGGGCTCAGTATTGGTTGGTTCCACACAAAGGCGGCCGCGTGCGAGACCGCGAGTGCGCCGTGCTGAGGTCGAGCCGAAGATCCGACGAGGTGTCTTGCTCACGCGGGCTTGCGCCGTACTGCCACTACTTGCCGGATGCAGCATTATTTCCGTGTTCGATCCCTGTCTCCGGTGCTTGGTCCTGGCCTCGAGCCCTCCGAGTACGACCGGGGCGTGAGTCTGATACACAAGAGGCGGGGACCGTGGCGCGGCGCATGTTGCCATCGCGCGCGCGCGCACGGCGCACCGGGCGGCCGATTTGGGCGCCTGAGGCTTGGGCGAGCGCGGGGCCGCGGGCCGGCCGCCGATGCGTTTCCCCGGTTGCCAAGCACGACTTGCCGCGCCTTCACGTGCTGACTTGCTACACGGCCGGCGGGCGGCGACAAACTGCGCGGTTACGCGGACGACAGCGACGCTACGTACCGTCAGAGCGTCCTTTCGGCACGGGAGCGGAGTGGTACCCGAGGTCCCGAATACTCCCTGTCCCCTCGGCAGGGAAGACGTTGGTCTGCTTCTGCCGCCTTGGTTCCGTGGCAAGAGTGTAACGCCGTGCCGCTGTAGAAATGGAGGAGCGGTGACTGACGGAGAAAGACATGCTACAGAATTTATCCAATGCAGAGGCATAAAGCAAGGCGATAACTCCACTGGATCTTGAAAAGTTTGGGCATTTGGGTGTGTGGCTACTGGCTACACCGCTAGACGCATCTGGAATTCTGGATGTCCAGCGAGCCCGGTGACCATCTCTATTTTTCTCATCCTAGTTTTGCCACTGCTGATGGTTTATGGTTTACCCACGATCTGATGAGATTTCCCAATGGCAGGTACTACGTGCGATTTGCTGCTCTGAGAAGTGGGGGCGCGCCGTGTGCATGAGGCCATGAGCTGTACGATGCAAACACCAAACCGAATGTGTACAATCATTTGGCAATGTCCGGGTAAAATGCCACCACTGCCACTGTTCGTCGCATCAGTAATGTTATTTCCATCCTGGGCTCAGAAAGTCACCATCAGCCCAACATCACTCGCTCATGCAAAGAGTTGGTTATCACCGACCCATTCGTAGCTTTGGTGTCTACATATGTTAAACATGGGCCTATTTTCGTTTCGGCCCCTGGTTTAGTGGGCGGGGCTTAGACTGAGGCCCGTCAGGCTGCGATGCAAGCGTTTTTTTTATTTTTAGATTTTTCTTTTCGTTTTTACAAAAATATACACCGGTTGGTAACATTTGCAGGGATGGTCGACCGGCGCCCGGGGGCCGCCTGGCGCCCGGTGCCCAGGCGCCAGGTGTGGGGCCGTCAACGGTCGACCGTCCGTCCGTCGGACGGTCGTCTCCGACGGACGGAGACGGAGGTGGGCCTGGCGTCCGGAGCCCCGGCACCAGGGGGCATTAGTTAGGGGGATTAGTCAGTGTATTAGTTAGTTAGTGTATTATTTAGTTAGTGTATTAGTGTACGTAGTAGTTAGTGTATTAGTTAGTGTATTAGTGTATGTATTAGTGTAGTAGTAGTTAGTGTATTAGTGTATGTATTAGTGTAGTAGTAGTTAGTGTATTAGTGTATGTATTAGTGTAGTAGTGCGCAGTGTATTAGTGTAGTAGTGCGCAGTTGTAACCCGTTATAATAACTGGATTTAGTATTTAGTATTAGTATTTAGTTGAATATATATTCTGTTATATTTAGTATTTATTTGTAGTATATATTTAGTATTTAGATTAGCGATTAAACGTGAGATTAGCGAGCTAATAAAAAAAAGCGTCTGGCGCCGGGTGGCTGGGCGCCAGGCCTCTGGCCCTCCGGCCCCGTCGGCCGACGCCAGCGGACGGCGTGGACGCCAGGCCCCTGGCGCCCGGACCCCGGACGCCGATCGACCAACTCTGCAAATGTTACCAACCGGTATATATTTTTGTAAAAACGAAAAAAAAATCTAAAAAATAAAAAAACGCGCGATGCAACGCGGCCGCACGGCCTTTTACCCGCTGCGCTCCAGGCCTCCAGCTTCTTCCAGCCCAGGCGACTACTCCAGCTCACGCTCCAAAGGCTCGCTAGGCCTTCAGGAGAAGAGAACCACTATTGGTCACTCGTGTGTCGTCGGTCGGATCCACCGACGCCCGAGTGCCCGACAGGCTTGGGAAGACGGGAACACGCGGTGTCGGTGTCTAAGTACCGGGTCACCGTCGAATCAGATGCCTTGACAGTGCGACGTCCAGATCAGCTGATCATACCCCTGCATCTAACGCGTGCTTCAGGAAACAAACATATACTTCGGCCCAAGTAAATGTAGGGCTCACGCACACGGGATCGGAATATTCTTGTTCAAATTCCAGATCATTGCGTGCTTGGAATTTCTAGTACATATATATCGACATCACCTCTAATCAGTTTTACTTTGCCTGTAATATAATGGGAGGAGGAAGAGTTTGATTAGGCCACATCGGGTACTCATTCAGGATGCAAAACTGTGTGCTTTTGTACTTGAGGAAAAGCTGGAAAGTGATGGGCGATGTGCGTCCGTCGTTTGGTGTTTCTCACGGTTAATTGGTAAGCTGATTTTGTCCTTTGCAAAACCACTTTCTTGCTTTTGCTGCAAACAGCAAAGGACAGCTACAGGCGTAAGGGCAACTCGATTGCTTGTACAGCCGTACAGGATCTTTCGTCGGGAGTATTATGCGTACAATACAAGCTGCTTTTTATTTTATTATTCAACGACTAACGTGGGTTCCTGGTATTTTCAACGTTTTCTATTGGCATGCTCACTACCTGATTTTGCCGCAAACAAAAAAACACAACTAGATGACAGGGAGTGCGAACTCGTTTTATACTGCTTTAACTCGTACTCTCCCCGTTCCAAATTGTCTTGGTTGGGCACGAACTGCCTTTGTTTCCTTTTCTTTAAGGCGCCAACTAATTTGATGCTCAGTTGCCTAGATATAAGCTAGACCAACAACAGCTCAGCAATGAGATTTATCACAATGCTCCACTTTTATTGCTACCAATGAATTTGACGAAAAGTAGCTAACTTGCTATGTTGGTTGGTGATATAACCCCATTCAACTTTTATTTTTCTTACAATCAATTTTAATAATGTGCATTTATTTTTTGTAAACACCGTGTGAAAAAAATTTCCCTACCATTACAATGGTACACTTGTCTTAAGCAAAGATTTCAAATGAATCTGTTAAGACATGAAAACTTTGAAAGTCACTTGTAAAAGATCATGCGTTGGATAAAAAAAAATATATATACTACAAACCACTCGCTAATGGCATATACATTTGATATAAGAAAAATAGATGACGTATGCAAACGCTACAAAGTGACCCATAAATACAAAGACCAAACCACTGCCAAACAAGCTGGAAACGCTAAAAATGGCGTCCACCTATGTCTGTGGTTGCATTCTTTACGTCCACAAAGAGGTGATAAACACCGAACTGACATACAAAAGAAACCACTCCGAAAAAAAGCCAACTGCTCCAAGCATGACCACTCAAGTCTTTGCCAAAGTGATCCATAAACACAAGGACCATAGTTTGTAAACTATGGTTTAAGAATAATATGGTCTACACCTGATTAGGAAGTAGATCTCTTGACGTTGGACTCTGTGCGTGGGTCCTGCGTACAGTGCGGCCTACGTAGCATTGATTTAACTTCGCTGGAAGTAAAGTAAGGGAATCAGCTTCTGTAACATTAATATCATGGTTTTGAAAACTTTAGTTGAAACCGCTATATCCAATACTTCAAAATTCAATATAGTTTTGGGAACCAGTATTCAAAACATAGTTCTAGGCCTTCAGTACTACATTATAGATACTACATTATTCTCAAATATTGTGGTATTGCGTTGAAGTCATAAAAAAATTTCTAGCCAATAAGGCCCTGTTTGGAACGCAGGAATTTCACAGGAATTGTGTAAGAATTTCACAGGAATCAGTTCAATTTCACAGGAAAAACGCAGGAACGGGGAGAAAATCCCGCATTCCAAACGGGGCCTAAGGCCTTAGGGCAGCACCCATTCCACTACCCAAATTTCAAACTCCAACATGTGTACAGTGTTAGAAACAATGTTTTGCATATCAATTTGCATATGCCATTGGAGATGGCTTTAAGGCCTCTTTGGTAGGAATTTTACAGAATTCATATTTTGCAGGAACTAGTTCAATTTTATAGAAAAAAACGTAGGATTCAGAAAAAAATTTCGGGGTTGCAAAGGGGTCTTTAAGAAAGAGATTGCTAAATTGATATGCTATGATACGCTCTTTGACATTTTTTTTACTTACATTAAATTTAAATATTATTATTTTGCTTTTTTGCGAGGATTTTGCTTTTGCTAACACTATGGAAAGAGTTCCCTGCCACGGTGTCTCTCGTCCATACGAGTCACTTTCGTGCGGTCCCATTGTTACCCATGCACCCCGATACAAGAACCCACCGCACCGCACCCTACAAAACCAGTACACGGGTATTTGAATAGGCGAGAAAAAAAAAAACAATCCAGAAACAAAACAACGGAATGATGCCTCCTGTGGTGCTCTCCCTGTCCTCCGTCGCTATAATATCGCCACGCCCTCGTCGCCATCGTCACCATTCCTCCGCCACCCCCTCCCTGCCCTCTCACTCCCGATCCCTCCACCACCACCGCTTCCTCCGCCTCATCCCTCTCCTCGCCTCGCGCAGCGATCGGCGGCGGATCGTCGGCGGCCCAGTCATGGGGCTCTTCACTGTGACGAAGCAGGCCACCACGCCGTTCGATGGCCAGAAGCCCGGCACCTCCGGCCTCCGCAAGAAGGTTTCGGCCCCGCCTTCTCTCTCTCTCTCTCTCTCTCTTGCCCTCCCGATCTCTGTCTACGTTCCCAGGGAACCCAATCCGGATCCCCTGTTTCTGTGATACGGTGGGGTTCGTGCTCGGCTATGGTGCCTCGGATCCGCCGCGCGCCACCCTTGGCTTCCCGCCACCTCGCGGATCTCACCGGGCGGCTTCCCGCGCAGGATCTCGGGGCCCCGCTCTATCCGTCCCTTCGGTGTTGGATCTGCTGGGCCTGGGAAACCCGGCTGACGTAATCGTGATCCGCGGTAGTGTCTTTGCTTGCGGCTGGGTGTAGCGGCTGTCGGATAGGATTCGTGTGGTTCGGAGCATTCGGCATTCCTGCTGGCTCGATCCGTTGGTTCCCATAGAACGCAGGACCTGTGCGCTGTTGGAATGATCTGAATTGTATGCTTGCATGCATGGCTTTGATTCGGGAGATTTGTACTCGCATTGATCAGCTTTCACTAATTGTTATCGGATCTCACTGATTAGATTTGTGGCTTATTGGTGGCCGGAGAAGATGGCTATGATCTCTGTTTTGCTAGCTAGTGCATACTGGCTGTTTTTGGTATCTCAATGCTTACTGCTTGCGAGATAACACTCACATGAAAATGGTTCTGGCGTGATTGCTTCATATGGCTGGGTCTGTTTGATGTTCATTAGGATCCTGAGGCATCATGTGTTGAGGCTCATAGAATTCGTTTCAGTCCTGGTTCTTTAGTTTTTGGTCTCTCAATGTTTACTCCTTGCGAGATAACACTCACATGAAAACTGTTCTGGCATGATTTGCTTCATATGGTTGGGTCAGTTTGACGTTCATTAGAATCCCAAGACATCATGTGCTGAGGCTCATGGAATCCGTTTCAACCCTGGTTCTATTAATGCTTTAGTGGGTCATGTGTTTCCAAAATGTGATGAAGCAGCCTATTTGTATTTTGTAGTTGATTCCCTTGGATTGTAAATGTGTACCTGGTGGCTTGTTATAAAGGTTGAACTTGAAAGTATGCTGCAAGTTAGTTAAAATTGATTTCAGCCTTTCGTTTATTTAATGTGGTGACACAATCCTGGAAATTCGCATGCTCAAGTGTGGCATCATGTCACAAATTGCTTTAGGTGTGAACTGTATATTTTGTACTTGTGTCTACGGATCTTAAATGTGGTATTCAATCATCCAATATCAATACAGAATTGTTTTAACACTCTTTTGCTGCAATGTACAGTTTTAAGTAGGAAAGCATTAAATTGAAGTGACACACTTTGAGCTATGAATTATTCCTCCAATTTTGGAAGCCATTCCATTATATCTGTTTGGACAGATAGCTTCAACTTGTAGTGTTTATACGCATACCGTTTTTTACTGTGATCCTGAGTATTGTATTTGTTCCTAGGCAGCTAACCTTCCTTCATGGGAATTAAGTGTATCTAGTGTTTGTTAATTGGTATGAACTTACTTAAAGGGAAAAGTATTAACTGATCGCAGATGCTAGTAAATTTATCATCAGATAATTTTATGTCACTAGTATTTATAGGTACCTTAGCCCGATTAATTATGGCTATTTCTTATGAGTTATGACTAATCTTCTGTTAATACCACCAGGTTACTGTATTCCAGCAGCCTCATTATCTGCAGAACTTTGTTCAGTCAACATTCAACGCCCTTCCTGCTGATCAAGTAAAAGGTAAGTTGCTTATCAGATTAAAGGAATTCCTCAGATTAAATACCAGCCCTGCATAAAACATACTTCCCTTTACTTCTCTTCTGTTCATGTAATTTAATATCATTATGCAAATAAACCGTGCAGTAACTACATTATCGGGCTTAACTAGTTTTGAGGATACCACAAAGTTCTAAAATATTGTGATAGTGTTTTTTGTGTATACTGAATTGTACTAGATGAGAAATTTAGTTGCCATAGCCCAAGCATTTCGCGACCTCCTTTACTCTTTCTCTGCAGTTGTTAATCATGCGTTCTTTTATTTCTTACAGGTGCAACCATTGTTGTCTCTGGCGATGGCCGCTATTTCTCAAAAGATGCTGTTCAGGTGATTTAGAATAGTCTCTATGTCCTTTGTATCTGCTAAAAACTCCATTTTGTAATTTTTATACTCTTTTGATAGTGGTTACTATAGGCTTAAATTCCAGTACTGATGTAGTCTTTTCCCATGGTCAAGTTTTTTATACATATATAGTCTTAGTGTCCATCGGCTGAATAGAATGTGCCAAGAAATGACATTTCTCTTGCTTGTTACAGATCATAACAAAAATGGCTGCTGCCAACGGAGTAAGACGTGTTTGGGTTGGATTGGACAGTCTCATGTCTACTCCTGCCGTGTCCGCTGTTATTCGTGAAAGAATTGGTGCAGATGTAAGTTTGATTTCTAATAAAAGGACAATCCTTATTTGTGTGAAAAAATTACTTTTACTCATTTTTACTGTCATAATAAATTACCTGACTACTGGTTTATAAACTCATTGACAATAGGGATCAAAGGCTACCGGTGCCTTCATCCTGACAGCAAGCCATAACCCAGGTGGTCCGACTGAGGTATCAACTTTAGTGTTTACTCTATCTGTTGTCAATCAAGTGCCACTTGTGTTCTACGATATTGAATACATCTCATTGAACTTTCTAGGATTTCGGGATCAAATACAATATGGGAAATGGTGGGCCTGCCCCTGAATCCGTTACCGACAAGATTTTCTCTAATACAACGACAATCTCTGAATACCTCATCGCTGAAGACCTTCCAGATGTATGATTCTGCGCCAATCTGCTTAGTGTTTTCTTACAGTTTCTTTTGACAAGTTTTTGGGGCATTCATTTGCTCATTCTACCTTGCTACTGCAGGTCGATATTTCTGTTGCCGGTGTCACTAGCTTCAGTGGGCCTGAAGGCCCCTTTGATGTGGATGTCTTTGACTCCAGTGTAGATTACATAAAGTTGATGAAGTAAGTGGCTTACTGTTCTCTGTTGTTTTCTTTTACTTAAGTGAGAAGAATTTCCATGCTTTATACCATATTGCTCAGTTGTGTTATTTTAAGAATGGGATCTAATAATTTGTTTACTGCTATTCAATTCCAGGTCAATCTTTGACTTTGAAGCAATAAAAAAGCTGCTGACCTCTCCAAACTTTACGTTCTGGTATTCACCTATAACCGCAACCATGTCGCCATCAGTGTTACATGGACTCGCGTATCCGAAATTTTTTTGCCGCGTCCGTGCGTATCGCCGTGTCGGTGCGTGTCCGACACGCCTAGACGCGGATTCGACACGGTTGCGTGCCGCACGGCCGCGGCAGCGGACGGAGGGCGGAGCAGCAGCGCGGGCCGAGCCGCTGCGGGGGGCGGAGCTGCGATGGGCAGCCATAGATGGAGCTGCGGCGACGGGGGGAGCAGCTGCGGGGGACGGAGGGCGGAGCTGCGGCGGCTGGCAGTGCCGCTGCCGGGGGCAGAGGGCTGACCTGCGACCTGCCGGGGGCGGAGGACGGAGCTGCGACGACGGGGGGAGCCGCTGTGGGGGCGGATGGCGGAGCTGCAGGCTGCAGCGGGCGCTTCTGTCCCAAACGAGGGAGGGAGGAGATGGCGGCTGCTTGCTGGAGAAGATGCGGCTGCTTGCTGGGAGAAGATGCGGCTGCTGCTGCTTGGTTAGGGTTGAGTTAGTGGGCTGAATGGGCCAGATTGTGTCTATATGGTGGCGTGGGCTGGTGTATATCTCTTCCTTATCTCCCTTTTTCCTTTTTCTTTAGTTATTTACATTTTGTTATTGCGATATTTGACTTTTTGTTTATAAATTTATTTAAAAAAATCTATATATTAGCCGAGTCCCTGAATCCTGATTTTTAGCACTTGACGAATCGGACACCCGCACCCGAGTCTGATTCCGGCCCCCGCACCCGTGTCCATGTAACACTGGTCGCCATTCTCATAGTATATTGATATTGTAGCATATCTGAAATCTTGATTTGCACTTTTAGCTATGATGCCCTCCATGGTGTTGCTGGAGCTTATGCCAAACGCATCTTTGTGGAAGAGCTTGGTGCTGATGAAAGCTCACTGTTGAATTGTGTCCCTAAGGTAATGTGTTCTTCTATTATCACAAACTTGTTTAGAACGTGGATTGGTACTAATCGTCAACTATGTTTTTGCAGGAGGACTTTGGAGGTGGTCATCCGGATCCTAACCTCACCTATGCAAAAGAGTTGGTTGAACGGATGGGTCTTGGAAAGTCATCCTCAAATGTTGAGCCTCCTGAATTTGGTGCTGCAGCGGATGGAGATGCTGACCGCAACATGATTCTGGGTAAAAGGTATAATCTATATGAGTCTCTTATGTTGAATTTGTTTTGAATCTAGAAAAACACCTATGTGTATTTATGACGCTCCCCTTTGTCAGATTCTTTGTGACACCATCAGACTCTGTTGCCATTATTGCGGCCAATGCTGTTCAATCAATTCCTTACTTTGCTTCTGGGCTGAAGGGAGTTGCCAGGTAAAAATTCTCCATATTGTGCTGATAATAATCTAGATATTGGTGTTGCCCAAACTTATCACTGTAGTTGAGTTAGGGCTTCAAGCAGTGAAGCTTATTGCGGCCTGTGCTGAAACGCATGTTTCCTTCTGCAAATGCTCTTCATATAGCAAGGTTCTGCTTGATAAATCTGTTAGGATATCAGCAACAATATAATCTAGGACAAGCTGGCTGCTGATGCCAACTTTTTCACCCCTGCTTGCTATGCAGCTGCCCCATCTTAGATGCATTTGAAGGTTTCTCTATAGTTTACTTTTGTTGATCCATTGTTGTACCTGCAGGAGCATGCCAACATCTGCCGCCCTTGATGTTGTTGCAAAGAATTTAAATCTCAAGTTCTTTGAGGTAAAGTATTAAGATCTTGATTTCCTGCAAGGGTTTTGAATGTCAGACAAATTTAACATAAAAAGTAAAAAACCATGTTTCAGGTGCCTACTGGGTGGAAATTTTTTGGGAACTTGATGGATGCTGGAATGTGCTCGATCTGCGGTGAAGAAAGCTTTGGCACCGGTAATGTTTGGCTTGTGGCGATTGTTTCTATACATGCTAATCACAGTCATAAACATGCCAGCGCCTCTTGTTGTCATGTTAGATGAATAAATTGATTTAACTTGTGGTATATGAAAGGGAATTGGCTTAGTGTTCTGACTCTTAGCTGTCTCTCCTTTTTTTCTTTAGTTGGTGATTTTCATGAATCAGCCCATAGTAAAGTCAAGAACTGGTCGGGATTTGCACTACAGCATAGACATGATTGAAATGTTTACATGTACTGCTTTGTTTAGGGTCTGACCATATTCGTGAGAAGGATGGTATTTGGGCTGTGCTTGCATGGCTTTCTATTCTTGCTTTTAAGAACAAGGACAACCTTGGAGGAGGTAAACTTGTCACTGTTGAAGATATTGTTCGTCAGCACTGGGCCACATATGGTCGCCATTATTATACACGCTACGACTATGAGGTACTTGCTTTCCTTTGACTTTCACATGCATCTTGCGAATATGTACCACACTTTAGATAGCATGCTAAAGCACATATTTGTTTGTGAAGAACGTTGACTCGGGGGCTGCTAAGGAACTTATGGGAAACCTAGTCAGCATGCAGTCATCACTTTCTGATGTTAACAAGTAAGTGAAATTAGTTTGACTACGAGAAACTACTTGAGTGATAATTTGACTTGTTCTCTTAGTATGTAGCTCAGGTATATGGTGTTCCTTGATGAACACAAGCTATTGCAAACCTAAACTTTCTGGTACAATGTCTAAATCATCTCTTTGTCAGGTTGATCAAGGAGATCCGATCTGATGTTTCAGAAGTTGTCGCAGCTGACGAGTTTGAGTACAAGGATCCTGTTGATGGCTCTGTGTCCAAGCACCAGGGTATCCGATACCTCTTTGGAGATGGTTCTCGACTGGTATGTACAGCAAAACAAAACTATGTTTTTTCAGATATCCTCCATTTTATGTATGGAACCAAAATAAAGGAAGGGTGTAAAAACCTTGTCCCACACGCAAGATGCAACCTACATTTTTTTGCAAATATTATCAGTCTGTCCATAATATCTGAGTTGGTTCATCCTTCACCTGATGGATATGTTTGGGAGCTTATTACTATGTTATACTGGTTGCAACTTGTAACTAATGCTGGTGAGCTAACATGGATTCTTGGCACTCAAGGTGTTCCGTCTCTCTGGAACTGGTTCTGTTGGTGCCACCATCCGTGTCTACATTGAGCAGTACGAGAAGGATTCCTCCAAGACCGGCAGGGATTCACAAGATGCCCTTGCTCCACTGGTAAGACCTCTGCTGTAGAGTTTTTTTTCAACTAAGATGCCCTTGCGCTTTTGTGAAACTGCGTTTACTGATTTTGCTTTTAATCTCAGGTTGATGTTGCACTCAAGCTCTCCAAAATGCAAGAGTATACTGGCCGATCCGCCCCCACCGTGATCACATAAATTTTTGAAGAGCCCATGTTTTAGAATGAATTGAGGCACTTAACACAAACTTGCATTCCGGCCTTGTGTTCGATAGCTTTTTGTTGCGTCTCACCTCTGAATAAAATGTTTGTATCAGACTCGTCTCGTTTTTGTTGCCCATACTATAGGGTGTAGGCTCAGCCGCAGGCACAGAATGCGGTAATAATCTTGTCACAGTGTTGTAATGTTGAGTGTCTTTCCCGTAAATCGTAATATATGAGGTGTTTTTGGTTTGAACATTTCGTATCAATGTTGCCCCGTTGTATGGCGCATGTAATTCTTGATTTGTTGTGGTTGCTTAGTTTCAAGCCTGTGATGTGAACCGTCTGATTTGATTTGTGATAACCTTCCCTGTGTGCCAGATTTGTAGACCCTTAACCCGCTCTTTGTGTTCCCGAGTTTCTGCCATTGCGTTAAAAAAAAAAAGATTTGTAGACCCTGCCTTCCTGGTAATCTGAAATCATGAGCGGCAGGAGATTTATGTCTGAGGTGGTTTAGAACTGATATATATATTGTCTTTCCCTTCCAGTTGTCAGACCAGGTGCCGTTTTAGCCTCCGTAATGTAACAGAGAGTAATCAGACCACGTAGCTTCGGTTGATGGAGGGATCGAGTACGGCATAGAACCTTGATACCAAATATAATGTAGGGAATTGGATATCCATATCCCGCAACAGCACCCCCCCTTTCTGGAACCAAACTGCAGCAACACCAATCAATCAATCGGGCTACGTACGTTCCTGGGAGCCGCGTGGGTCGGCGCGGCGTGTAGTCCCCTGCTTTGCTGTCCGCGAACGTGCAGGCTATCACACGCATCACCAGTGGACACCGAGTATACTGTTCTAGTGTTCATTCAGCCTGGGGAATGGGAGTATGAGACCAGAACCAACAGCCAACAGGTCTACGTTCAGAAGTCACGAGAACACAACGAGGGGAACGAAAACAAGCGCACGGCAGTTTATTATTGTCATCTTCTGAAATGTCATTCAGCGCCAGTCTCATTTGCCTGCTTGGCACCGGCTCTCCTCTCTCACAGAGGCAGACAGACAGACTCTGGTGCGATGCCCGTGGCTCGAAAGCTGGAGAGTGCTCATGGAGCCGCGACGCCGTTGGAGTGGCTGGGCTTCCACAGGATGGTGGTCTCCGCTATCAGCGAGGTCACCACGTACGGGTCCATGTTGGACGCCGGCCTCCGGTCCTCGAAGTAGCCTGCAAACACACCGCCCAGAAAATTTCACAAGTCTCAGCCGCAGGAACCGAACAGGAACAGCAAAAGACCGCACGAGAGACCCCCTTCCCCTCCCCGTCTCCCACCCACCTTTGCCTGCCTTCTCCGTGTCGCGGCTGACCCGCACCGACGCCCCGCGGTTCGCAACGCCCTGGCACAGAGGAATCGAAAAAAACAAGATGAGAGATGAGCCCCCGCTCGCCGTGGGAGGAATACGTGTGCTGTGACCCAAGGAAACGTGGAGCTGCTACGGTCTCGCGGCGCTCACCCAGACGAAGGTGTTGATGTCGGCGGTCTCGTGGCGGCCGGTGAGGCGGCGCTCGTTGCCGTCCCCGTACGCGGCGATGTGCTCCCCGTGGCGGAGGCCCAGCTTCTTGATCGCCTTCTTGATCACCTCGTACCCGCCGTCACTCCTCATCGACTTGGTGCTGATCGAATATGTAAGACACATCACGGTCGAGCGGATTAGAACACAGGCTAGTAAGTAACCGCAGGATTTCAAGATCGAGGCATCGAACTAAGTAAAACAGTCGTGTGCTGGCACTAAGCACAGTAATCCATTATTGTACCTGTAGTTCGTGTGAGCACCAGCACCGTTCCAGTCTCCCTGCAGTCACATGCACAGAGATGGCGTAAGACCAGCAGAATAAAAGAACCACAGATCAAAACCCACACATCTGGTAAATCAAAGAACGAAATGGTCGGTCACCGGAATCGGCTTGGGGTCGAAGGAGACAACCACGCCGGCGATCTCGGTTATCCTCTGCGATTCACACACAGGAATAATCTCATTACCAAAACACACCGATCGACATGCATGCGTGAGAGATAAACAATCGAGCACAGCTCTACCTCAAGAATGTAGCGAGCCACCCAGAGCTGGTCGCCGGCGGAGATGCCGACGGCAGGGCCGACCTGGAACTCCCACTGTCCATTGTCCACACGACCACACACAACCCCATCAGCAGATGATGCAAAGCGTCTAGCAGTATACGAGTTGTGCGGTGAAACTGTGAAAGTAGAATAGCGCACACTGTAACTGTACCTGTCCTGGCATGACTTCCCCGTTGATGCCGCAGATGTCGATGCCGGCGTAGAGGCAGGCCTTGTAGTGCGCGTCGACGATGTCCCGCCCGTACGATTTGTCCGCTCCGGCGGCGCAGTAGTAGGGTCCCTGTCAGACGATCGTCTCTTGCTGAGTTTACCAAAACACCTATCGTTCTAGTATAGTAGCTTTTATTAGCGCCTCTGATGTGAATAAATGGATGCGTGATTACCTGAGGGCCAGGGTAGCCGCCCAGCGGCCAGCCGAGAGGCCAGTTGGTGTCCTTCTGCAGAAGGGTGTACTCTTGCTCAATCCCAAACCTGAATTTGGACATGCTCACCATAATTAGAGACACCATTTTGGTGGAACGGATTGTCTGTGCATGCGCACCAATTCAGTTCAGTTTCTGCAGGGGTACAGAACTAGATACGGGAAAGCTGAAGACACACAGACCATGGCTCTTCGTTCTTGACATCAGGGTGGCTGAAGATCTTCGCCGCCCCGTGCCGCTTGTTGCTCGGAACCGGTTCTCCGTTCGGCGCATAGCAGTCGCACATAACCTGCACACAGCTCCAAATTCAGATAGAAATAGTCCACCATACCGGTGATCAGCATATATGCAGAAAATCTGCGGGTGTGAATGAACCAACGCAGGGTCAGTTACCAGTATGTTGTTCCCCTTCCTGAACGGGTCCCTGAAGATGGCTTGAGGACTTCAACATGGGAAATGTGAAAGTGAATTAGTCCAACGCTTTTTCAACAAGGCGCACACGTCAAGCAGGCGAAAAGGAAGAGTGCAGTGAAGACTGAAGAGGATGGATGGTACCGCAGGATGACTTCACTGTCGTCACCCGTAGCTTGGCCGGTGCTGGAGCCGTCGAAGTTCCATTTCGGAAGCTTGCTAGGGTCATCAACAGGTCCGGACAGGGTCTGAGTAAAAGGCGGTCAGAGGAGCCGTGTATTTCGTGCGAGGAAAAGGCTCAAGGCACTTGAAAAAGTTGACAACGCTCAAAAGGTACACTAGCACGGCACATATCATCGAAAAGGGAACTGTTGCGAGATAAGGATTCATGGTTATCAGGGTGAGAAAAAAGTGTACTGACCCTGCCTTTGCTCCTCACATCCATCCCAGAACCGCCAACCCTGCATCAGATGACAAGGGGGTCGACGACAGTGGATTAGTGTTTATTAGTACTGTACTTCTGAACGGGAAGAACTGAACAAGTAAATAAAAAGAACCGGCATTTTGTAACGAGCAGAGACCATATGCGGTTCATTGGAGTATTTTTTTTAACAGACATAATTATTCATCAGAGTCTTCCTAAAATGTTTGATACAGCATCTGAAAGATGGTCACAGAGATTCCTGCCATCGTTGATGCTGCTCTCTTTTTACTTGCCTTCCATAGTTCCATGTAGTAAAAATAAGCAAAATAAGCACAAAACGAAGGAAAGAGAACCTTACAAGGTGAGAAAGTGAAACACAGCAATATCCCAAGAAACACCATGGGACCGATGGAAAAACAAGCAGCAGATGGAGCGAGAGGTAAACACAGCAGTCTGTTCTCACCAGATGTACTCGGCGATGATCTTGTCGGTGCAGTCCGAGAGGTCAAGGTTGACGAGATCAGAGAGCAGAGCCATGGCGACGACGAATGAAGACGGACGCTTTCCTCTCCTCTTCTTCCTCCTTGGCACGAGCCGAGACTCTAATGGCAGCAGGGACGGACGCCTCTCCTGAATGCTGGAGCTAAAAGCGGCACAGGTTGAGTCTTGAGTGTGTGACTGATCTGTGTGTATGTGTATCACAGCCGTACTGGCTACCCCCTCTATATATAGCGGCGAGGCAGTGAGAGAAGTGGTTGGTGGGGGGCTTTGAGAAGTGCGCTGCTGACTTGTGCTCTGGAAGGCTCCGTGTCCGTGGTACGGCTGTCCTCCGCCGCATGCGTCTCAGACCGTCAGCTCCGTGCGCTGTCATCGCTCATCGGTGGTTTTGGAGTGCTCTGCTAAAAAAGTGGATGCCTTTTGACTTGGGGCTTGGTTCAGTTTTGCCGTGTTTTCAACTGAATGCTTTTGGAGTGTCGTTTACTTGTTTAGTTGTATAGATAGATGGATGGTAGTAATTCACGCCACGCCGCGAAATCCTTTCCAAAACTCTCTGATCCTCTCCGAACGGACGCGCGATGCTGGCCCGCTGCCGTGCCACTGAAAATAAGGAACCGCATGGCACCAACAAGTTCCTCATCAGTTTCTGATCGGAGACAGGTACAGGCTTGCACGGAAAAAAAAGAAGGCGATCGACACGTCCGTAGTGGCGTGCGAGGTCGCGATCGCCCGCGGAAGAAAAAGCAAAAAAGCTCTCGTGGCCGCGGAGAACCGGCGGAGACCGAGAGATCGACATGCACCGGCGAAAGGTGAACCGGCCGAGCAGAGCCGGAGATAAAGGGATCTATCATCGGCCTTATCTGACAACGGTGACGGCTTTTTCTTTCCACACCCACCGTTCTTTAGGCATTTTTGTGGTGCTGTTTCGACGAGGAAAAGACGCATAATTGCGCCCTATACATAATACATCGGACCTAAGAACCTATCACTAACTCTCAGGGCCGATCAACCTAACTTTGTTTTCTTGATAAGGGGATATGATCAACCTAACTTGCATTATTGTTGGCCCTCTTCACTCGAGCTCGATCAAGTAGGTCTTCCTCTATCTAGAAGGAAAGGAACAGCAGGTGTTTCACTCTTCATCAGTGAATAGGGGTTGGTTCAGGTGCAGCGCGCACGCGTCGCACTCGCACGCTAACAAAACGTCGGTACGGTGCTGCTGACAGAGGGCCACGTATGAGCAAATGCTTGCTACAAAAGAAGCTTTACAAGCAGATCCAAGATGGCAAGATAGGCAGGTCAGGGATTCAGAAATCAGACGGCTGCGCACCGACCATGTGTGCACATGCCGCATGTGATTCACGCATGCAGCCATTCCCCAACAAGACGCTGAATTGCTGATGCCTGATGGAGTCATGGCGATGAAGAGACGAACCTAGAGGCGTAGAGCTGCACGCCGCGGGAGAGAGGCGGATCTGCTCGTATCACGGGTATCATGCATCAGCCAGCCTGCCGAAGGAGGCCGGCCGGCGTCAGGCAGAGCCAGCGTCCGTCGTCCAGTGGAGTTTTTACTGACGCGGAGAGCCCAGGAGGGGAGGGGAAGCGAAATCGAAACGCGATACGGTCGACATGACCACGACGGCGACACAGAAGACAGCGGCACGGAATCCCAGCGTGGACTCTTCGCCGGACGGTGCCGTACGACGCTTGCGTGGTCGCGCCGTACGGCTCGGAAGGGCGGCAACGGCACCTACTGCACTACTACGTACTGACCTACAGATCCATACACTGGCAACTTTTGGCATGTTGTGGCAGCGGCCAGGGCGGCGGCCGGTACATGGTCGTCGTTTTGCGTTGCGTGGTGGAAGTGTGTGGTGCCGAGAGAGGGACGCTGCCATTCGGCGGCCCTCGTACTCAGTGCCCTCGCGGCTCGCGTGCGCGGTCTACCACATCTGAGAATGCTTTTCTTTTAGGGTAAAGTGTGTAGCTAAATTTTAGTCCAGTCACATCGAATATTTAAATGCTAGTTAGAAGTATTAAATATAGTTTAAATATAAAATCAATTAGAGAACTAAACGACGAGACGAATTTATTAAGCCTAATTAGTTCATAATTAGCATCCGATGTGATGTGAGTTAAAGTTTAGTTTTCGGATCCAAACACCTTAGTCTCGGCTCGAGAGGTTTGGTAACACCAACCGGAACTAAAGCCTGGATATGATTTAGAGAGTACCACATTTCGAACCGGGATTGATTCTTCTGTTAGTCTCCGCTCCATTTTACACCGAGACAGATTTAATAAACGGATTGCCCATTCTCAGTAGTGATTAATCAGTAGAGTTTATACTAGACTAGATACTAGATTTAGGGTTAGGAGTTTATTTCAACTCCTTTTTCTGGGGTAGACGTTTTTTGTCCTTTGCATCAAAACCACCAAAACTTATACTACAATTTTGTATTGTATTTATACTATAATTTTGCATTTAGGTTTTGGGGATTACACAAAAAAATTGTTTCCAATCGACGAGCTTAAGTGTCAAAACAAACAACAAGTTTAAGTTAAATTTGTCAACAAATCGGTGAACTTATCCATTGAGGATAAATGAATGAAATTACTAGAATGACTTGACCAGCTCGACAAAAATAACTTAAGGTTTGCTGGTCTACCATACATCAATTTTAACCACATGGTAGTGTGCCGGGGGGCGGGGGGGGGGGGGGTTGAAAGATTTAGCTACCACATGGCCTAGGCTCCATCACATCCAAATCCAACATATATCATATATGTATAACATACGTAAACCTCACAACTCATGCTGTATCATTGCGCATCCATTTTGGCAGGAAAGGAAGGTATTCGTTGTAGGCACAGAAGGTATTCATCGTAAGATTGAGCCGAGCTAGACATATGTCACCTCACATAGCTTGCAAGCCCTGGGTGAGCTATACTTTCCGCATATCTAATTGAGCCGAGGAACCAACTAAGTAAATACTTAATATACTTGTTTCGTTCTGATATATAATTAATCATACGACAAAGGGGATATTTCTATCATCAGAAGAATCTGGCAATCTATTAATCAAGACCAACCAAAATTAGGTAATACTCGTCTGTTTCAAAAAAAAAAAAAATAGTTTTTGTCCTAAATCAACTTTCTAAGGGTTTGCTTGGTTGGTGCCAAAGTGTGTCATGCTAAAATTTTGGTAAATCAATTTGGCCTGCTAAATTTTTTGGGCATGACACATTTTTACAACAAACCAATCATGCAGTAAGGTTTAACCAAATGTACATAAAAACATATCAATGTTTTTGGCACCAAAAAGATATATTACAAAAAATATATGTTGTACTCCTTTGGTGTTATAAAGATTATTATTTTTATGTAAAATTAGTTAAATTTTAGAATAACTAACTTATATATAGAAGACAGAGGAATGGCCTTTGATTTTTTTTAGTGGACTTCAATGTAGTCGCCAGCGTACAGCCCGCCAGCCCAGTAGAGCGCCACGGTCGTGGAACCGCCGGCGAACCCCCCGCTCCACCTGTCCAGGAGTGTCCACCATCGTCCAAAGCCGCGGCCGCGCGGAGCTTGTGGCGTGCCGGGAGCCCAGGACGCGCCGCCGCGGCCGGGGAAGTGGGAGAACACCGTCACCAACCACGGCCCCGCAAACGGAGAAAAGCGCGCAAAATCGCGCTCTCACACGGGGAAGCCCCCTGAAAAGCGCGGCCGTCGGCGTCGCAGGTCGCAGACGCAGTCACTGGCAGCAAAAGACACGCCCGCGGCCCGCGGGAAGCATGCCGCCAGGGCTGGCCGCGGTGGCTCCAGTCCGCCGCCGGCTCTCGACCACGGCCTCCACGCCGCTATCCAGCCTCACCGACGCGCTTCTCGCCACCCGCCTCGCCAGCCACCTCCTCACCACGCCGAACCTGCCCGCCGCGCTGCTTCCCGCGGCGCCGCTGCCACTCACCGTCCACCTCCACATCCTCCGCCACCCGGCGCTCCCGCCGGCGTCCAAGCTCTCCTTCTTCCTCGCCGCCACGCCGCCCTCCTCCCCGCTCCTCGAATCCATCTTCCCCGTCCTCCTCCGCGCGCTCGCCGCCGGCTCGCCGCCGCTCCTCGACGCGCTGCTCCCGTTCGCACTCTCATCCCCGTCCCCGTCCACCCTCCTTCCCTCCCTCCTCTCGTCACTCCTCTCCGCTTCGCGCCTCGATGCCGCCCTCTCCCTCTTGGACGCCGCGCCGCCCGACCTCCTCCCCCGCCTTGCCGCCGCTGCTCTCCCTTCCCTCATAGCCTCCCCAGACCTCATCGCCGCCGTCCCTGCCATCCGCAGGCTGCTTCCCATCGCCTCCCACCCACCGCCCGTACGGGTCACGAACCGCCTCCTTCTCGCCTTGTCGAAGGAGAACCTGTGTGATGACTTCCGCCTTGTGTTCGACGAAATGTCGAGGAGGGGCCTCCCTTCGAACGCAAGGTTCTACAACATTTGCATCCACGCATTTGGCAAGTGGAGGCAGCTAGATATGTCCCTGAGGCTTTTTGCGGCAATGAAGGCTGCCACTCCTGTTGCGCCGGACATTTGCACGTATAACTCGGTCATTCGGGCTCTTGTGGTTAGTGGGCGGGTCACTGATGCTTTGGTGACTTTTGATGAACTGAAGTCTTCTGGAATTGAGCCAGATATATTCACTTACCGGGCAGTCATGAATGGATGCTGCAAGAGTTTTCGGATTGATAATGCATTGCGCGTGTTTCAGGAGATGCGGGGTAGCAGTTGGGTGGGTGATGTAGTGGTGTACAATTTGCTTCTCGATGGGCTGTTTAAAGCGAAGAAGCTTGATGAGGCATGTGGATTTTTCGAGACAATGGTGGCGGATGGAATCCAGTGCTCGGCGAGCACACACAATACTGTGATTGATGGGCTGTTCAAGAATGGGAGGGCAGAAGCTGCATGTCGGCTGTTTTATGAGCTAAGAAGGAAAGGGCAACTGTTGGATGGAATTGCTTATAGTATCATGGTAAGGGAGTTCTGCAAGGAGGGTGTGGGGGATCAAGTTGCAGAGGCCGTAGATTTAGTTAAGGAGATGGAGCAGCGGGGCTTCATTGTTGATCTGGTTACCATAACGTCATTGCTGATAGGTTTTAACAAGAGTAAACGTTGGGACTTGGAAGAACAAATAGTAAAGTTTATAAGGGATGGCTCTGTTTTGCCAGACGCCATTAGGTGGAAATCAAACATGATGGTTGCCTTGAGAGGACCTCAGGACAGAGGCAAAGATGGGACGCCAATATTTTCCTTTGATGGTAATATGGATGATGTGATGAATTTAGTCAATCCTGTGGGACATAAAGATACAGATGAAGAAACCCCGAATAATGATCCCAAGGATGATTGGTCAGTGTCACCACACTTGGATCATCTCGCTAAACATGCTGAAAGATTGAATAGCTCTGTTATCTTTACAATGCACAGAGGGCAGAGGGTGCAAGCTATGGGGGCCAAAACTTTTGATGCTGACATGATCAATACATACTTGTCAATTTTTTTAGCCAAGGGGAAGCTGAGTGTTGCTTGCAAATTATTTGAGATCTTTACAAATCTAGGGAACAAAGGGACAAGTTATACTTACAATTCACTGATGACCTCATTCGTCAAGAAGGGTTATTTGAAACAGGTGTGGGCAATTCTTCATGAGAGGGGTGGGCAGCTCTGTCCTAATGATGTAGCAACATATAATCTGATCATTCAAGGTCTTGGCCAGATGGGGAAAACAGAGGTTGCTAGCACAATTATTGACCGGTTGTCAAAGAAAGGTGTTTACATGGACATTGTCATGTACAACACTCTGATCAATCAGTTGGGAAAGGTCGGGAAGGTTGAAGAAGCAGGCTGCTTGTTTGACCAGATAATCAGAAGTGGCATGAAACCAGATGTTGTCACTTTTAATACTTTGATCAATATTAATGCAAAAGCTGGTAGACTAAAGGAAGCTAACAAGTATTTGAGGAGGATGATCACAGAAGGCATCGCACCAAACCATGCCACAGAAACAGTATTGGTTTTCCTTGATAAGGAGATTGAAAAGAAAAGGCAGCAGCACAAATGAACTAGCAAAAAAATACGAATGAAAACAGTGTCAGCAAATCTAGTACTTGTATTAACCATTCCAAGGCATGTTCTCGTTTTATCCAAACTGAAAATCTGCCGTACAAATCATGATTACCGTAAAGCTGATATTCAGTACTAATGCAGTTCAGAAGGCCTGGCTGAACAAAACGATTTGAGTGATGATCACTTTCGGTAAGCTCACAGACATTCCTGCTTTAACCATAAAGGAAGATACTCTGCTGTCTTAATGGTCTGGAGATGTTGCTGTGGGTTAGTGTAAACACCATCAGACGATTAGGCAGCCTGGCCAGGGGACACCTTTTATTCCACAAACTGTATCAATTGCATCGAGAGATCTTCCAGTACCACATATCACACTTCCAGAGTCGATCTGAAATGCTATGAGGTAAATTTGCAGTATGTAATTTGATCTCCTATATTTCTTTCCCCAGAATTTCTGGTTTATTATCTTTTGAGTTTGTATCCAATAAATGACAGATGAATGAAAATTCATGATCTATAAGGCCAGATATGTTATGGTGGCCGAAGGGCCAGGCTATCTGCCCCTCATGTCAGGATGTAAGGATTAGGAGAGAGATTAGATTAGAGGTTAGGTTATTTCCTTAATTCTAGAGATTAGTTTCTTAAGGGTCAACTCTCATCTATATAATTATGTGATTGTATCAATTGAGACCGAGCAATGAAGAATTAATCCCAAGTCTCTCAGTAGTTAGTCTCTAGTCTCCCTCCAAGCCGACTCGTCCAGCAATTTTCCTGGCGGTGTTTACCCTCAATGGAATAATGGTTCATAACAAACTATAATTATTTGACCACAATTGTATACTGGAAAGCCATTTTTTATAACACTGGAAAGTCCTTTTTATAATGCCTTCTTAGAGTATTGGTCTATTGGATGGTAGAAGATTAGAAGCACTGACTTTTCATCTTGCATAATTTTTGCTGTGCCTCTCATTTGTGTCTACAAGTGATGTTGATAGTTTTCATTATGCATTTATGTTAGACTATGTGTTTTTATCTTTTCAGATTATTTTTTCATTAAGTGCTCGAATTCATTTCCTCCCTTTTTCTTGACATAAACATGCTATCAGTATACATGTGTTTCAACCTCATTTCCCCCCTCTTGGCAACTCTTGATATTGTAATGCTAAATATAGTGAAAAAAACACTAGAAGAATTGAAGCTCCTTACATTCATAAATGAAAACCATTGTTCATTTCGCTCCAAGTCCCTAGCTTGATGTTTTGCCTGTTCTATGAGCATTTTAGCCTCGGATTTAAGCATTTGCTCCCTTTTTTTTTAAAAAAATGCACCATGCCATGTGGTGAGATTTATACAGAATATATGCTAGACGTACTCTAAGGTGCTTATATCGAAGGCATTTGAACTGAGGTACTACCTACTTTTTTTTTGCCTAGTTCAAAAGTGAACCAGGGAGACAAAAATTTACAGTTGGAGGTAGTATTATTTAAGCTAACTACTATTTATTTACTTTCTTTTATTCAAACATTCCCTTGTTGAAAAAAAAATAGAAAAGCTCCTAACACTAGCCAGCAATTGAGTTTCTCAAGGGGACCGCCCACTTCTTTGTACCTTGATTTTTTTAAAAAAAAGATGCACCTCCAATAAGTCATCATAATTGTTACGAAATTCAATTTACATACAAGATAGATATAGAACCTCATTTAGGTGACCACATATGCAGATTTCTGTTTTTTATTTATGCTGGTTTGGATGTTATGCGTACTGAGAATGTTCCTTTGTCCCTGTGAAACATGGTTCAGGCTTTCTTGAGAGAACTACCACCTTATAGCGGGTCAGCCATGTCTATGCTATGGACTGAGGTTGATGCTGCCATCATGACGCTCTATATATTGATGTTGGACATTATCTGGATGATTCTCGGTATGCCCTCGCTTTAAGTTATTTTTCTAATATGTTGAAATACAATAAGTTGCTTTACCTTTTGGTTTGATTGGTCGTGGCTGGTTGATTTAGGGCTAGGAAGTTCATGGCGATAGTTCAATAAGATGATCCTATCTTTGTTACTCCTTTTTAAGGCACCCATTCAGTCCTATTTGGAAGCCAATAAAAAATGCATCTTTCCAGAAATAGTAATTCTAGTTAGGGGAAATCTGAACATTATTGCTCAGCATTACCCTGTTTCACTGTATGATGATATCTATCGCATGATTATGTCCCTAGGATACTGAAGTGATTTGTCTTCTATATCTGTATGAAGTTTACTGTCGCCTAATTATGAAGTTGGCAAGCAAAATTTGTTAAGAGCTTTGGTCCGTATGGGAACCACTTCATTCACAATAAGCACATATACATACTATTAACTGGAAAGCTTAGTTTATGGACATTGTGTACTTCCGTATGGACCTCAGTTTTGGTCCATATGAAGATTTTTGGATTGAACATTGTGTACTTTTGCAATGATCTAGACTAGGAAGATATCTACCATCTGGTTTTTAGCTGTGAATTAATGTCAGCTGGAGAATTGATTGGGACATTGCCATTGTTCACATGTAAAACAATTCTAGCTGGGTAACATGAATAGAAGCTAGGACATGATCCCTATGCCTCACTGAAAATTTGTCCTGACACAGATTGTGCTGATTTTTGTTCTCGCACTATGTCATGCATAATTATCTGAATGAATCATGTAACTACTGCTGGTAATTTTATTTAAAATAGTATCCACTTGACAAGATTTTAAGATATATGTTTCGGACTGCAGCGAAATAGGCAAAAAGTACTTGGACCTCTAAGCACTCCAAGAGGTAAACAGTTGAGTACACCTGCATTTTGGGCTTATGAATTTGTGCGTCTTTCGAGGGTATACCTCATTGACAGCCGTGCTACATGGTTTGATGATTTGTTATCTGTAGATAGGATACGGTCGGTAGAGTTTAGAGGACCACACTGGATCTGGTTTAGTATATTACTGTGCCTACGAAACACATTCCTGTTTTAAAACAGTTTTGGATCGTACTCTCTCCAGATCCGTAAAGAGTGTCGTTTTAGAAAAACTAGAAGTCAAACTTTTAAAACTTTGACTATATATAATTTTTATATAATTTAGTTTTGAATGTTGAAAGTCATACCTATATATTTGTCTTAACAAGTATTTTTATAAAAATATAAATTTTTTATGATATTTATTTTTATTCTAACAAAAACATTGGTCAAACTTATGTTTGGAAGACCGTATCGATGTTCAAAACAACACTCTTTCGAAACCTGGAGTTAGAGGGAGTACGTAGTTAAATACCGGAAGAGACTTGTGCTTTGAGCCAGGTTTGTTGCATCCGAATTTTAAGACCTGAAGCGGTCCAACGTGGTCCTGTGTTGCCCTGCGTAGGGGTGCATGTCTTGTTTTCACGTGCACGCCTCGGGCAGTGGGCGTTACACGTCCAAATCAGGTCAGAAAGGTTCTCTCGGTGTTTTCAGTTACTCCAACTTGCCGTGATCCACCCCAGAACCAGGAAGAGAAGCTAAGGCCATCTCATGTTTGGATAGATTTTAGACGGGGCTCTTCAATCTTTTTATGGCGAAAGTAAGGCCACCCTTTTCTCTGTCTCATGCAACTTGCCTTGCGCTTCGTTTAAAGAGGTCGAACGAAGTCTAAGCATGAGAAGCTCTCATATATAGGATTTAAATGCTAGATTTCCATGAGTTCAAAACTACGTTCGCATCAATGGTGAAGTTAGTAAATTGAAGGGGGTGACTGTCGTAAGTGCATAGCACAGACTTAATTAGGCACTAGCGTAACGTATGTGCGGTACGCCATGAACGTCTCAGGTTCTTTTTAACTTTTTCCAATCATTTCTGCACGTGAGAAGTACAAATGTTTTCGTTGGATGAAAAATAATATTAAAAAACTCGCTCTTTTATATATTATTACTAGCATAGATGTACATACAACGTGCACGTGTTGTGAGATAATCAAGCAGACAATTGAAAGAAAAAATAGAATTAAAAGGAAGGAGTCCAGATTGATTAGCGTTATTCCTTTCTCATTAAAACCAAGAGAAGTAAAGTAACATGTGCGTATGGGTATAAAATGAGGTGAGAAATAAAGAGAGAAATTAGATGAAACATTTTGCATCTATGGGTTTTGAGTTTTTCCACCCCTTTCTAACATTTTTCAAACTGCGCAGTGAGATCAGTGTGAGGAGTATAGCTATGTCTTTGTAGGTAAAAAGGATTTTTAGAAAACTTGATCTTTTATAGTATAGATATAGGCATAAAGGGTGTATACATAGTAAAAAAATTGACCTAGTCTTATTTTGGTGTGGGTGCATCCGGACCGCCTATCCATGATGCAAGCTTCGCTCCTACTAATTTGCATCACATACTCATAAGTGACCGAGTTACGAATCTGCCTGTTTTTTCTACATACGAGAAGATGCAATATTTCTCAGAAATTGCCACGGATGTTTGCCGTCTGCGTTATTAAGAATCCTCACGCCCATACTATATTCTACCTCCAGTTAAGAAAATATGACGTTAAGACAAGCAACACAAGAAGCGAACAAACAATTTTTTTTTCTCTTGTCTGAAGCGTCCTGTTTCCATGACTGGATTAGGTGCATATGTACCAGAGAATCTAAGCTTATTATTTCCTTTTGCAAATTGCAAACATTGTCTGCTGCGTGCTAAACTTTGATTCCTCAGCATATGCAACAGCATCACGCTATCAAGGGTTTTCCGCGTGTCTAATCACGTCCTGATTTCGTCATTCTTCTCATCTTGCATTCTAATCCGTATTTTTCTGTTGGTAGAGGCAACAATCACCATCCTGAAAATTAACAATGCAGTGATGCACTATCCTCCAAAATAGCTATAGTACGATAAGAAAACGTGTAGTCACATGTAGGATTATGAGCCTATCAAGATAGCAATTGGTAACTACACATAATACAGTAAAATACCTTGTCTGAAAATTAAAAGCTGATTAGTTAAGTATCAAGTATAGAAGAGGAAGGCTGGTGCAGCTTCGGTGGATTCCCATGCCGTTGAGAGCTAAATCATGGCATGCAATCAAATTATAGAACAAATTCGGGAGTAACTTTAAAAAAGTGCAGAATCGTGTAATGCTTATACAATGCACTTACTGTGGTTTAAGGTGTTATGGGCGAAAGCTGTCTGTCTTTTGTCGCCGCCGACAATGGCTGCGCATAGACATAGCTCAGTTTCTTGGAGGCGTTGTCAATACCACCTCACTTTTTTAGTTTGACTGGAAAACTTGGTTCATTTGTACTTGTTCGAGTGGCTCTCTCAGCGTTAGCGATTGCCTCGGTGGCTCGGTTGGATGAACAATGGCTGTGCGAACCATTTTGCACAAAAGACCAATACAAAGAAGTTCCAGAGCTCTTTCATGCATCCCGTATCCGCCCTCTTCAACCACAGCCATCGCCCTACTCCTATATTGCTTCACGAACGCCGTACCTTGTTGAAATGACACGAAGCTGACTCCTACACCGGAGTCTCCAAGAGCCAGAAACAACCTCGCATAGAGACCTAACCCTAGATATACTAAGGATCAACTCTACACCGCCGAGTAAGGAGACATGTATTCTCTACCGAGACCTAGAGGGCCATCCGAGGTGGAAGGGATCGACAATCCTGCCGGCTCATGTCTCAACTTATAGCAACGAGAAAGCTCATGCAAACCTTGTTTGTTGACTGTATAGGTGGGGTGATGTACTGATGTTCAATGTATTTGCCCCTAGGAACTTGGTGGCTTTGGTAGTTTTAATTAACATACTATTTCCTCTGTCCCAAATTGTATGAGGTTCTAACTCTCTTTTTATTTGTCTAAATTCATATATATGTTAACGAATCTAGACATATACTCCCTTCGTCCCAGAAAACAAGTTGTTCTGGATTTGTCCTAAGTCAAACTTCCTAAAGTTTGAGCAAATTTATAAAGAAATACATCGTCATTTACAGAACCAAATTGATATCTAATGAAAATATATGCGACAAAGAATCTAACAATACTCATTTGGTGCTATAAACATTTACATTTTTTCGTATAAATTTGGTCAAACTTTAGAAAGTTTGACTTAGTACAAACCCAGAATGACTTGTTTTTTGAGACAGATGGAGTATTGAACACACACGTAGATGATTGATTGAAAGTAGTTGAAGTATAGAACCTTTTACAATTTAGAACGGAAAGTGTATTAACCAGGAGTATCTTTAATAATGGAAAATGTGTTAAGCATGGTTTGCTAGTCGCTAGTACGCTTTGAGCTTCCGACTTGGTCTCGCTCGTGCTATGCAGGACCCCTGGCCTCGTTGTCTACCGTCGGCGCTCATCTACAGTACGTCCTGCTTTGAATCGGCACACCAGGGTACAAAGGACTCAGCCTAACGTCGCGTGGAAAATGCTGTAAAGAAAAACACTCGTCCGATGCAGATTCTCTCTCAATCTTGGTTCGATTCCCATCAGCCCCTGCTGAAATCAAAGCCCTGACGCTCCGATCCCCCGTGTCGCCGGTTCGCTTGTGCCGCCACCGCACGGCCTCCGACTTCCGGCGCAGCCCGTGCCGCCAAGTGCTCCTAGCCGCCGGCAGGCTCCTCCGATCGAGCTCGTGTTAAGCATGACAACATCCGCATGAGCTGTAGCTGATGAGCCCCGCCGCGGTCGCGGAAAACGACGGTAGAAACGCCAAGGAACCAGGGGCGGGTACGGGGATCCTGACGCTGACGCCCCGGATCATCCGGCACGGGGCCCGGCCTCCACTCCCGCACCCCACGACCCGCGTCCCGTCCCGTCCTCCTCCGCGCCACATCATATCATCCCGCCCCGGCCCCGGCTGTGAGCCTGTGACCTGTGACGACGCATCCCGCTTTACCCGCCGCCAACGAGCGGAAAACAAATCAGAGGGCACCAGACAGCACCACCACCCACGACCATGGCGGCCGCCGCCACCGCCTCATCGGCCTCGGCCTCCTTCGCCGCGGCCTCCGTCCGCCGCGACGGGCGCCGGCCCTCCCGGGTGGCCGCCCCCGCCGCGGCGGCCACGACGGCCGCGGAGGGGGTGCTCGCGGCCGTCCCGGCGCCGCCGCCGGCGCCGATGGTGCGGGTGGTGCCGGAGTCGCTGCAGCGGGAGAGCGGGTGCCTCGTGGCGGGATTCCGGGAGCGCGGCGCGGGCGCAGCGCCAGCGGACGGGGAGGGTTTCGGGGCCGTGGCGGCGGACGAAGGCCCCGGCGCTATGGAGTACCTCACCAGCGTCCTGTCGTCCAAGGTGTACGACGTGGCAATCGAGTCGCCGCTGCAGCTCGCCACCAAGCTCTCCGACCGCCTCGGGGTCAACCTCTGGCTCAAGCGCGAGGACCTGCAGCCGGTAATCCACGACGACGCCCCCGCCCTTCGTTTGCTTCCCCCCTCGTCACCTTTTTTTGGCTGGTTTGTGTTCGTCGACGCTGCTATGTACGCTTTTTTATTCCCAAACTGGGCACGTTGTTCATGTAAATGCTGGGTTTAAAAAGTCTTAGCTGCTACTTATGTTTCTCGATACATTCTGCACTTGTCGATGATCTAGTTCAATTCGGTGAGGTGGGGCTATTGGGGTTTTACCTTGGTAACGTCGTGCGGAGGGTTTGAATAGGATGTTTTGATTCACAGAATCACATGAAAGGTACTTAGAAATTCCACCTTGGCTTTGATACGTTCCTTTCACACTTTATATCCGCGAATAGACGTTTCAGGATATTTTGCACTTTTGAATTTGTTAGTGCGTTGATTTTAGGTGGCTGTATTTTGGCAGCTGACAGTCATTTTTTTTTGATCGGGTAGCTGACAGTCATTGAAACTTGATTCCGTTGGTATGTAAGAGCTTTAATTTCTTTAGCATCTTACCTTTTTCGAGCTTAACATCCTAGGCTTGTGGACTGCTGCATGATTCAGGGCCTGGGAAGTTCGTTACTGGCCTGCAATATTTGTTTTTTTATCTGTGTTGTTATGAATAGCATAAACCATAAGGGAAGCACCTCATGTCCATATCCTTTCGGGAAGAAGGAACCATGTATACGTACCAAAGATAACTTCCCTATCTGGTTCGCTATACATGCATTTTATTCATCAAATTTGTTTCTCGTCAGGCGACTGATTATTTGGTTATGCGTCAGTCCCATAGTTCTTAATTTATTTTGCTTGACTGTGTTTATTGTTTCTATGTGCTAAATTTCGAATTCACTTAGAAATACTATTCCACTTCTATGTTTTATTTTCTTTGCTCAGATTTTGTTTATTTGGTGTACAGGTGTTCTCATTCAAGTTGCGAGGAGCATACAACATGATGGCAAAGCTCTCCCGTGAGCAGTTGCAGAGGGGCGTCATCTGCTCCTCTGCGGGAAACCATGCACAGGGAGTAGCTCTTTCTGCTCAGAGACTGGGATGTGATGCTGTCATCGTCATGCCGGTGACCACACCAGAAATCAAGGTTTCTGATCTTTAGATGCCAAACTTAATATTTCCCTTTACGCGATTCGTTTTACTCTAGTGCTCATCAAATAATAATATAACACCTTCATTACAGTGGAAATCAGTGGAGAGGTTGGGTGCAACGGTGGTCCTCGAGGGGGACTCATACGATGAAGCACAATCGTATGCAAAACTACGGTGTGAGCAGGAAGGCCGCACATTCATACCTCCCTTTGACCACCCTGATGTCATCACGGGGCAAGGAACTGTTGGCATGGAAATTGTTCGACAACTGCAAGGTCCACTGCACGCGATATTTGTACCTGTGGGAGGAGGTGGATTAATTGCTGGAATTGCTGCCTATGTAAAACGGGTTCGCCCAGAGGTCAGCTTTCCATTGTACCATTTCCTTTAAAAATTCATATGCTCAAGACAAGAAGTTCTTTTTACATGCCACCATAGAGACATCCTTGATATTTAAGTGCATTGTTAGGTGAATTGTCTCATATCGAATCAATCATGTAACTTTAATCCTTTTTATTGAGCTCAGTGCGTCTAATCTTACATTGGTTTCTAGTCACCATGATATCTTTTTGCATGTTTTTGGATCATCTGTTTTGTACAGGTGAAAATAATCGGAGTAGAACCCTCAGATGCCAATGCAATGGCACTATCCTTGTGCCATGGTAAGAGGGTCATGTTAGAGCATGTTGGTGGGTTTGCTGATGGTGTAGCTGTCAAAGCTGTGGGGGAGGAAACATTTCGCCTGTGCAAAGAACTAGTAGATGGCATTGTCATGGTCAGTCGAGATGCTATTTGTGCTTCTATAAAGGTGAGAACTATACATGTGGATCTTTAACTGAATGCTGTTATATTTTCATAGTCTCTACTCACCTGAAGCTCAGGATTCAATGCCTAAGAAAAGACAATAATTTGTTCGTTATTAGTATTCTCTGCATAGTGGTCTGTCAATCCAAACCACCAGTTGAAGAGTTTTTTCAAATTTAATGTTCAAAACATATCTGGTGGGAATGTCGTATAATGTTACGCTTCAGTAACTCTGTAATCTAGCATCAGTTCCTGTAGTGTTTAGGGTGTTATATTTCCCCCTAAATGTACTATCCATAAGTGTTTGGGTGGTATGGATGCAGATATTGAATGCATAAATACTATGCACTGTCTATTTTTTTATAATCTTACATTTGTACTCATATCGGCCTTCTTCATCATATGTGCTGTACACTGCAGTTTTTGTGCATTCTGCACCTTGTGTATCCTGTGGTGAAACATATCTTTTCACGTGTGCAGGATATGTTTGAGGAGAAAAGGAGTATCCTTGAACCTGCTGGTGCGCTTGCTTTGGCAGGGGCCGAAGCCTACTGCAGATACTATAACTTGAAAGGAGAAACTGTGGTTGCAATAACTAGTGGAGCGAATATGAACTTTGACCGACTTAGACTAGTAACTGAGCTAGCTGATGTTGGTAGAAAACGGGAAGCAGTGTTAGCGACATTTCTGCCAGAGGAGCAGGGAAGCTTCAAAAAATTCGCGGAATTGGTATGCCCTGTGATAGTTGTGCCAACACATAAATGTAAAATCCACTTCCTTCTTTTGACTTCTCATTCTACAGGTTGGCCGGATGAATATTACTGAATTTAAATACAGATATGAATCATATGATTCTAATGCAAAAGATGCCCTTGTTCTTTACAGGTTCGTATCAAGTTGGACCTTTTTTTTTAAAAAAAATTATGTACTCATACCAAATTGCCAATGTTATTTTCCTTGACTGAAGATGCACATTTTTTTAATTTATTAATCTTTTAGCTTTTTATTTATGTTGAGATGTACAGCCATGATTACCTTAGATGCTTACATTGTTATTTGCAATAGTGTTGGCATCTACACTGACAATGAGCTTGGAGCAATGGTGGATCGCATGGAATCTGCTAAACTCAGGACTGTTAACCTTACTGAAAATGACTTGGCGAAGGACCACCTTAGATACTTTGTAAGTCACATTTTTCACACTCGGTAGTTATTGGCACACTATTTGGTCGAAGAGATCAATTGTATTTTTCTCTTATTGTTAGTGTTAATACGACAATAGTGAGATTTACATGCAGCATATTCAACTGGATAGATTTACATGCAGCATATTCAACTGGATATATGCATTGTGTTCCATAAGACATCTATCAAGCTAGTATGTATGATTTTTGCAGTTGCAGCCTATGACCCTATCTAGTTACTAATGGTTTCCTTAGAAAATGAAGATTGCAGCTGGCTTATTTTGTAGGCTAATAATTTAGTAAATTGCAAAGTTTTGGACTATCAAAATAATTTTAGTTTTCTTATGGCCTCTTTTCGTGCAAACATTATGCTATCTTATTCGTGATTCCACGGGATCAAATTTTCAGATTGGAGGCAGATCAGACATAAAAGATGAACTTGTTTACCGGTTCATTTTTCCAGAAAGGCCTGGGGCACTTATGAAGTTTTTGGATGCATTCAGCCCTCGTTGGAATATCAGCCTTTTCCATTACCGTGCACAGGTATGTGAGCAGTTTTGTTTGTTACCTTCTTATAATGTGTCTATCTATGCAATCTTATAATTTGAAATGATATCTTTTTGTCACTTCCTTGAAAGCCAGAACATGAATGGGGGGAAAATCCGCTCTTCCTCAAATGATCATATACCCCTTTCCATTTTAAAATTGGGAAAAAAGTATAGGCCATGCTGAAGTTGTTTTGGGACATGCATATTGCTTATATTGATGTTACTAAACAATGCAGGGCACCAAAAAGAGATGCAAATATATACATTTCATCATCTAATTTTGTTGCGCAGGGTGAAACTGGAGCAAATGTATTAGTTGGTATACAAGTGCCGCCAACAGAATATGATGAATTCAAGAGTCGTGCTGAGAATCTGGGGTACGAGTACATGTCAGAGCACAATAATGAGATATACCGGCTGCTGTTGCGTGACCCGAAGATCTAATGCCGTCGATGAACTGTTTCCTTTGCCTCCATAAGTTGGTGATACTTTCCATGGAAGGTTCTGCTCCAAGGTAGAAGGCACACCTTGCTTCTTCTGCTGGAATAAAGCCATCACCGTATGTAGCTTAGTGTGCCATCTGTTTACTCGGTAGATCATGTAGTGTATCTGCTGTGTATCTTTGTTGTTGTGCTCCTTAATCTCAGTTTATCGGTTTGCGGCACCTATAGTTTGTCAAATAATAATGATAATAAATATGTAATATCTGATAACAGTTATTATGTAATTGAGATTTGGGCTGAATCGTTGCTGTAAAGTGTAAACCATTATGCCTCTTTGCAATATTGTTTTTTCAATAAATTTGAGTAAGGTTTGAGAAGTTCCTTTTTGTATAATAAGAGCTGTAGCTGAAGCATAGATGAATTCATATTAAAGAGGCTCTTATGTACTGTTACCAGCTGTCCAAGATCCAAACTAGAACAAATTACATGTTGATTTTAGCATGCTCAGCTTTCAAGTAGATAAACGTGCCCAGCCCTATTTGCGAGGATGTGTTTCATGTGATGAGAATTTGGGAATGTGCGGTCTTGTTCTGTTGTGAGTTGTGACATTGTATCGCTTGGATGGGTGGTGACTGGTGAGTAGTGACTGGTGGGAGCGATGCTGTGGAAGTTGTATGGTCGATTGATGTTGTGGTGGCATTACTTAGTTTCAGCGATTCACTGAAACGGTGGGGCGACAAGTAGTTGGAATGTCGATTGGTGGTTAAGCTCGACTGCTCGAGACTCTGGAGTCACTTCCATAGTTTGCAACAGTAACATTTCCTGGCATTTTCCAATAAATCTACAATAGAATGTGTCACTATTTTTCGCAGACTTATTATTGTTAATTTCAGTTTCTTCTCTTTTATCTTCACATGTTGTCCTGATAGACAATGGTGCAAGTAGACTCCTGGAAATCGGAGGAGTATCAAACATGACGCCGGCGCACCAGCCTCCAGCCGTACCGCATACTACTACCAGCTAGCTGTTGCTGAAGCGTCACGCTCTGGGTGTAATCGGATCGGATACGGATGGATACTGTTGATACCATATTTGTTTTCATATTTTTTTTCGAATTCGGATCGGATACGGATATTAATAGTCGGTGTCGGATAAAACTTAGATGGACATCGATATCATATATATTTATTTTCATTATTCAGATACGGATATAAATCAAATATGGATCGGATGCTAAATATCCAAACCTCGGATATGGTTAAATGTCAACCCTTCTAAACGGACCTTACACGACGCTCGCGCACCAGGAGCCAGGGGGTGTTCCACAGCGAGGCGGCGAAACCAGCTCTCCGACAAACTGATCCCACGCCAGGGCCCAAGGCTGCCGAGATCCAACGGCTCCCGGTCCGTAGTCCCGGTCCATTCATACCATCCATCCCGCACGTCCTCCACGCGTTCAGACGCCTATACGGCCATACCGGCCGGCTGGACGGCCGGCCCCACCTAACAAACTCTCTCACTGCCACCATGGCCGACCGTTCACGTGTCCCCACCTGCAGAGACTCAGCTCACCCGCACCGGCGCTCGTACGCCGAGTCCACGCGACCCGCATCCTCCCGATGGACACCACCTCGAAAGCAAAAACCACACGCTCGCTTTTAAAATCTGTCGCTGCGGCGAACTTCTCCTCTCTTCCCACTCGTTAGATCCCACCACCTCCGGCCGCTCGCCGCCGACGACCACCGCAGCCTGAAAGCTGAAACAGAGCCGCGGGCGAACCATCGCGTGCGGTCTCGCGCGGGATGGCAACCATGGAGAGCCTGATCGGGCTGGTGAACCGGATCCAGCGCGCGTGCACCGTCCTCGGCGACCATGGCGGCGGCGGCGAGGGCTCGTCCCTCTGGGAGGCGCTCCCCTCCGTCGCCGTCGTCGGTGGACAGGTACGTTCCTCCCACCGCCTCCAGATCCGCCGTGCCCCGCGCCCAGATCTGGCCAGTGCGCTAACGTTTGGTTGCGCTCTCTGTTCTGATGCCTCCAGAGTTCCGGGAAGTCGTCCGTGCTCGAGAGCATAGTGGGCAGGGACTTCCTGCCCCGTGGATCTGGTAATGCTGCCTCTAGATAACGCGCGTGCTATCTGATTTGGGTCCCTTCTGGTGTTTTGAGGATTCAATTTGCGTTTGATTAGGTATTGTCACGAGGCGGCCTCTTGTGCTGCAGCTCCACAAGACAGATGGTGGGCACGAGTATGCTGAGTTCCTCCACGCCCCGCGGAAGCGGTTCACCGACTTCGGTAAGATGATGAATTTTGCGTTTATTTGTCTCAGCAACTTGCTTGTTTTCTTCACTTCTAATTGTTAGTTAGTGGTGTACTAAGATTGCTGTCTGTCTGTTTGGAAAATTCAATATATTAGTCAAATCAAATAAAAGAGGCACGAAAGGAACATTGTGCATCATCCATCATTCCAAAATTTAACAAAAATGATACTACTCCATAGATGTGCCGTTTACTATTACATTGCTTTCAATAGTCGCTGGCATGGCATAATATTTGAGAGCAACAGGGGATATTAGGAGTTGCCTTTTGAAACTATATACTTACAAGTTACAACCAATGAGATGTATACTATGTGCAACACAATTAAGAAATATTCGCAGGGCATATTAATTATAAATACTTTTATTTTTCTTTGCTATAACCTTAGTTGCTTTATAAATGACGAAACACATTGGTTTCTTCTAATTTTTATAGAGTATTGTAGTTTCTATCAGATGCCACAAAAAAACCCTTTCACTGTATTAAGAAAACGTGAGAAATGCCATGTATGAAAGGAATTAATTGTTATTAGTTCACGAAAGAAATAACTGTGAACCACTTCATTGATGGAGCCTTGATATACTTGCTTGCGTTTGTATTGGTTTCATCTATCTATTTGTGGGGGCTGTTTTTCTATTGTCAAGCATGTCATTTTGGTAGTTACTTATATCCTTTTGTATCTATATTTCATCTATAAGACATCAAAGAGCATTTGTTATTGAACTCCACATCTTGTTTTTGTATATTTGCTGGATATGCTTAGTTATAATACCGTTAAATCTCCATATGATTGCAGCTGCTGTGAGGAAAGAGATTGCTGATGAAACAGATCGCATAACTGGGAAAACTAAAGCTATTTCAAATGTTCCCATCCATCTGAGTATATATTCACCACATGGTAAGTATTAATGCATGTTCTGATTTCTGAAGTGTACAGCTACTTTTATTGGGTATCAACTCTAGGCTACCCCAACTTGCTTTGGGACTAAAAGGCTTGGTTGTTGTTGTCGTCGTCGTTGTTGTTGTACAGCTACTTGGTTAAGTTGTTCCAACTTCCAAGTTTCAATAAGAATATGAGATTAGGCAGCACCTGGTACAAGGTGACCAAAGATACTATCAATTAATTCAACATAGAGTTTCCAACATTCGTGATCTCATTGATTTTGCTCCTCCAGTATAATTGTTGTAGGTTCTCATGTGAACTTGCATGGGCAATAGTTTACTCTGAAAAAGTTTTGTTTGTACTTGGTGATTCTTCTTGAGTACACCTGTGCACAGAAGTCAGTTCAGAATAATAGTGTGATATGCTATGAACCATTTTTGCATAAGATTGGCATATTCGTGATCGAGTATTCAAGTGATAAAAACATTTAAATCTTTTCTGCATTAAGATCTGAATTAAATGATTCTGGCCATGAAAAAACAGTGTTTTTTTTCTATTCAATTTGTAAGTATGCAATCAAAGTAATAGCCACATGTATAGACTTGGGGGTGTTTTTTCTATTCTATGCGTAAGTATGTGGTGAGTACATCTATGTTCCTTATCCTTTGAACTGTGTAGATTAATTTGCCACATTTCTGTTTGCAGTTGTTAACTTGACACTTATTGATCTTCCTGGACTGACGAAGGTTGCTGTAGGTAATGCCATTGTTGATGAATTAGTAGATTTGGTTTTGGTTACCATACCATCCTTTTATTTAACTTTTGGTACCTGCAACATTTTACTGCAGAGGGGCAACCGGAATCTATTGTTCAAGATATTGAAAACATGGTTCGATCTTATGTTGACAAGGTAAAGAAAATTATTTCTGTTGAGTTATTTGTACTTCATTGAATCTTCTGTCATTCTGTGGCCATTGTAACTCATCCCAATATTGTCCTTGTCATTATGAGTTTATAGCTAGAGTTGTTGTATTTTTTACTCTAGTCATGTAGCTGGATCAATAAATCATGAGCTCTATAGTATGTGTTAATACTTCATAAGGATGCTTGATCATGTTTGTTTAAAACCTTACATTTTTTTACTAATGCTCTTTTTTGTATGGAAATTTCAGCCGAATTCCATCATCTTGGCAATTTCCCCAGCTAATCAAGATATAGCAACATCGGATGCTATCAAGCTTGCTAGGGATGTTGATCCTTCAGGTGCAGTTTTTTTTCCTTATGCAGCATTTGTAGTTTCACTTTCCATTAGACGTGGTTATTAATAATTCTTTTTGTTGTTGTACCTAATTAACTTGTGCAATTCGAATCATATATGTTAACATCTTTTTGCATTAACATCTTAAGGTGACAGGACTTTTGGAGTATTAACAAAGCTTGATTTGATGGACAAGGGTACCAATGCTGTTGATGTATGGCACTTTTCAGTTGTTCCAAACTCATCCTTCATTTACATCACTCAAAAATTCTTCTCTCCATGGAATCCTAGGTTCTAGAAGGGAGGCAGTATCGCTTACAACACCCTTGGGTGGGAATTGTCAACCGCTCACAAGCTGATATCAACAAGAATGTTGATATGCTCTCTGCAAGACGCAAAGAAAAAGAATACTTCGAGAGTAGTCCTGAATATGGTCATTTGGCACATAAAATGGGTGCGGAGTATCTTGCCAAGCTTCTGTCGCAGGTGAGGATGTTTTGCTGCTGTGATATGCTTTTACCACAAACTTTTGAATTGCATATACTGACTGCTGATGTATTTCCATTTATTTGTCCAGCATTTAGAGGCTGTGATCAGAGCGAAAATTCCAAGTATTATAGCCATGATTAACAAAACAATTGATGAAATAGAGGCCCAGTTGGATCGTCTTGGTAGGCCAGTTGGAGGTGATGCTGGGGTAAGAATTAGTGTATATTGTTTCTATGATCTCTGTTACATTGCTGTGAGAATTAAGCATGACTGCATGAGCATTCTCGGTGGTTTGTACCACAACATGCACTGTTTATTTGTTTATTTGCAGGGATGATACCACTGTGCATTATATAATATATATTTCTAAATCCTGTTTATGTTGTATTTATCTTACATAAAATTCACATAATCTACAGGCACAACTGTATACAATATTGGATATGTGCCGTGCATTTGATCGTGTGTTTAAAGAGCACCTAGATGGCGGGTAAGATATTCTACTGGATTTCTACCTTCTATAATCATCGCCAAATATATGCTGATGAATTATCATACTTATATGTATTGTTAAGATGGCGGAAGCATTTGCAAAGAATTCTTTTAATCATTAACACTTTTAACACTTGATCATCATTCCCTTCTTTTTTCAGACGGCCAGGTGGAGATCGGATTTATGGTGTATTTGACAACCAATTACCTGCAGCACTGAAAAAGCTTCCATTTGACCGACATCTTTCAATGCAAAATGTTCGTAAAGTTATTTCAGAGGCTGATGGTTACCAGCCCCACTTGATTGCCCCTGAGCAAGGATACAGAAGGCTTATAGATAGTTCTCTAAGCTACTTTAAGGGTCCAGCTGAAGCTTCTGTTGATGCGGTATGAATTCTCTTATGTTACATGACTCCTTGAAGTCTAATTTAGTTCATGTTTCATTAGTTAATTTATAAGTATGTGGATAAAGTTAGTAATATTGCGTGTTTGAGACAAAGTTAATAATATCGCATCCTATGTTTATAGGTATATATTCTTAATTTTATATTATCCACCCATTAGATCCACAACTTGGGTGATGTTACTTTTATTAGATATTTAGATAAACAAATGGGAAAAGTTCAAGACTATGGATCACCTTTATGTAAAGTCCAAGAAAAACTTCCTTATCCAAAAAAGACAAATGGGAAAAGTTAGGAACTACACTAAGGCTCTCGTAATCATTAAAAAATGTGAAATTAAATGTTCATTGCTGCCAAAGTCATATGATGTGCACTATTATCCGTGACACTAGTTCTATGGATGTCCCAGCGAATGATAGAAATCATGTCCCCCTAGATGTTTGGTGTTGCAGAAAAGCTTATCTTGTCATGGCGCTAAATATACAGGTGATGTAGTGTGTAACAGTGGCATTCTGAAATGTGATTGAAGGGAAGTTTGTGGTTACTGGTGTATCTAACCTAAACTGAATTTTTCACGCTGTTGTTTGATGAAGGAGATGTCCAATACCCTTGTTTTCTTGGATATTTGAATGCATTCAAAGCCATATTTCTCATGATCTTATTCATATTTGCAGGTCCATTTGGTCTTGAAGGAGCTTGTTCGGAGATCGATTGCTGCAACAGAGGTTAGCACCTTCTTCGTTTCTTCCTTTCACTTTTTTGCCTTATTGTTTTTCTTACTGATCGATCACAATTTACATTCGATATCACAGGAGTTGAAGCGATTCCCAACACTTCAATCGGATATAGCTGCTGCTGCAAATGAAAGCCTGGAAAGGTTCCGTGAGGATGGTCGAAAGACTGTTCTTCGTCTAGTTGAGATGGAAGCCAGCTACCTAACAGTAGAGTTTTTCCGTAAACTTCCTACTGAACCAGAGAAAGCAGCTGATAAGAACACTCCAGTGAGTGATAGATATCAGGACAATCATCTCAGAAGAATTGGTAAATTCACCTTCATTTCTCTCTTTTAAGAATAAGGGCATCTTGTTAGCAAAAATACACATCCGCTTCTAAGCTTATTACCCATCACAAGAGATCATAAGATTAAATTTTAGAAAATCCTTGATTGAATACTGTGGTCCTTAACATGGCAGGCGGCGGTGCCACACCTGTTGGTTGTAATTGCACTTATATCTTCAACACATTGTGGAATATGATATTGTTGATCATTGCCTAGGGAGCAACATGTGGTGTTTTGCATAATTTTTTTTCTTCATAGAAACTGTAAACACATGATCATATTACCACGGCCCTTACTGCTAGCTCATGCTTATAGTTTCTGCATTAGTTGCATGCTTTGTGTTGATAGTCACCACAAGTGAAACTAACAATGAGAATAGAGTCCATTATTATGTACTGATAATTATATCTTGATTGTTGTTTCTTTGTCAGGATCAAATGTGTCATCTTATATCAACATGGTCTGTGACACATTGAGGAACACAATTCCGAAAGCCATTGTACATTGTCAAGTGAAAGAGGCAAAAAGAAATTTGCTTAACCGTTTCTATGCTCATGTGGGAAGCAAAGAGGTATGTTTACCTTGACTGATGACAAATTTGCATGCAATTAGAAGTCAGGTGCATGTACTTGTAGCTAAATGATAGTGACGACTGAAAAGAGGAGGGTAGGGGGGGTCTACTCGTCATCACTCATCATTTCAAGGTCACACTGGTGGGGCATACACAATGAATTTTGTTAAACATCAGGGTTTTAGTTAATCTATCTAGTCTTAGATCATTTCATGCTAGCAAATGATTCTAGTTAGACTTGACCCTGATTACTCCAAATTGATACACTGTGAGTTGTTTCGATAACTTTGACCATGAATTAAGATTATCGTTCCCCTGTTTGTTTTGCTTTTCGCAATGCAGAAGAAGCAACTCAGCGCGATGTTGGACGAGGATCCTGCTCTGATGGAGAAGAGGGATGCCTTGGTGAAGAGGCTAGAGCTGTACAAATCTGCAAGGAACGAGATTGACTCGGTCGCATGGAAATGACCAGCCAGTGTCAGCCACATCTGGAACGTAGAATGTACAACCGCACACGTGTGATGGCAGTAGAATGCTCGATCCTTATTATATCTGAGTTTTTATCGGAGGCTTTGTACACGTATTTTTCAGTCAGGACGGGAGTGTTCTTTTGCCTGCCAGTCATTCTTCTTTGGCCGTCTTGGCCTTTCCTATGATTATGGATGACCTGCTCTACGGGTCACATCGAGTATAGATGTATTCTTTCGTTGTTTTTACCTAACTGGCTGTCTTGATCGTTTGAGAACTTGGAAGACCACTGTGCCTTGCTGTCATTGAACCGAAGCAGTCTTGAAAAAGACAGGCAAGGATCACATTTCTCGCTTAAACGGACACAGCAAGCGTACAACACATAGTATTTGCAAGGAAAATTCTTGCTATTGGAGGCGGCTCCTGAAGTCGTCCCACTCCACCCCCTTCTCCAGGTACTCGATGTTGTTCGGGTCAAACGGCCCCTTCACCACGTCCACCGACTGTATGATCGCCCTCTCCGGCAGGACGCTCCTCGCCGGATCCGCCGCTGTTCTCCCGCTCAAGCTCGACGAGAAACCCTGCGACAGAGTGAGTTCACGCATTCTGTAAGCAGCAGAATCGAAGCATCGCCGTGCGGCCGCGGCATTGTAGGGTGCGCGTGTATCTGCAGACCCGTTTTGCACACGCGTAGGATAGGATAGGATCACCTTGAAGATGAGGACGACCTCGACCTCGTCGTCCACCTGGGCCTTCACCAGAAGCGCCTGGTCGCGCGCGTCCTCGGTGTACCGCTCCATCCTCGCGACGTCCTCGTTGTGCCCCCACTCCTCGTCGTCCTCCTCGTCCTCCTCCTCGTACCGCACCCGCCGCCTCACGCGCCAGGCGGCTGTGTCCGCCCACGCGCCGCCGACGAGCAGGCGCGGTAGGTGCCCGAGAACACGCGCACCCTGGCTCGGGAGGACGCCGCAGGTGCCGCGGAGGCGGGTGGCGGCAGGCGGTAACAAGCTCGGTGTGGCGCAGTGGAGCACCATTCTGGATTTCTGGTGGCTCGGCGGGCGTGGCGAGGTGTCAATTGGATAAGGGACGCGGTTTGGGAGTTGTCGGTATTGGGCCGCCTAATCCTGTGGCACAATGGCACACAGGGGTACTGTCGTGTCGTGTGTCATACATTCGAAAACTGTAGAGTGTAGACGACGAAATTAGCTGTACATGCGATTGGTCTTGGTTTGGGTGGGGCAGAAGAACTGGTACCCATATCCTGAATGTCCTGACCATAAGTGCGCTGTGTTGATGACCATAATGAGGATGCTTGTAAGTATGAGGTGGAGAAACGACGTTTGTTACCCTTGAAGCTAGAGCCTTTGTCTTTTGAAAACACTTGCATCTTGGAGAGATAACCTGTTAGCTGCTCCAAATTTTGCTGCATCAATTTGTCGTGTTCGTCTTGTGACTTCATGAAACTGTCCGAATGCCATCCACTTCATCAGCTGTAGCAAACTGAGAGACCTCTTCATCATCTCTCACCATGGCTGAGTATTGGCAAATGCAGATGCGGCTATTCCTAATGGAATGTCGTATATATTGGTTATACACTGTAGCACTATTGTAGAAGACAGAAATAGAGGTAGTTGAAACAGTGGATAGGACTTAAATTGGTTGTGGATGGTCGAGAGAACTGCCAGTAAAGTCTACCACCGCCAAGGTCACGTCTTTGATCGAGGAATTGACTTGCCCTGAAACCCAAGTCAAGTGCAACCTGCCTTCACGCCACCACAGACCAATCCAGCTCTAGTCGTTGGAATTTTACAGGGAGACAATTGCTCCGCAACCCAAGCTGTCGCTGAATTCACTGCTTATTTGGGGAAAAGAGGGGTGGTGCTGCTGGATCTGAAGAACTGGGGAATTTTACACAGGTGAGCCGCAACCACCAATTCTCATGCCAACAGGACAAAATCCAGGAGCCTGGCTGTGGAAATCGACCAGAGAAATTGATCTGAGAGCGGGAGGGTGAGGAAAATCTGAGAAATCAAGGGCTCTGAGTGCCAATTGTGGAGCACCTGCAAGGGAGAAACTGACAAGAACAGAGAGCAACATGGAGGAACAGAACAAGGACAAGTTTGACAGGGAAAACTAGGTGCTTGATTGATCTTGGTGAGAGGAGTACAAGAACCCAAGGGAAAAACCCCAGCTATGCTAACCCTAGATAAGTAGCTAATACATTGTTCTGTGTTTCAATGCCTTTACAGGAAGAGAAAGTGTGGTCTAAATAGTGAATCACACCGAAAGGAAAAAAAAATACACTGACTAAGACAATAAATAGAAATTGCGGTCACTGGCCAACTCGCCGTTGGATGGGAGATGAACGGTCTTAACGGAAATAAGCGAAGTGGTACTGTGGGGAGCCGACTTGAGCTGTGTCTTCTTCCTATGCCACATACTTGTTGTCCATAGCCTGACAGAGGGAGGCAAGGCGCCGCGGCCCGTCTACTGACGGTAGTAACCGTATGGAAAGAGCCACTCCTCGTATTCCCTGAGTCAGTCCATCGCCGTTGAGGTCTCCGGCAGTGGCGCGGCGAGCTTGCCGAGCTCGGTGGGCAGTGCGGTAGTTTCGGGGGCCTCCGGCAGCTGGCGGCGGCGGCTGGAGAAGCAGCAGTAGCAGACGACGCCCCCAGCAATGAGCAGGACAATCACCATTATCGTTATATTGGCCACCTTCCCATAATTCATAATTCTAATGGTGCTTGTGATGCCCAAACCAACTGTTAGGACGGTCACAAACATGCTGGCGAGCCTCCTCGCGGTGAGCCTAGTGGCGGAGGCAAGGGGGCTAGGAGGGGCCGAGGCTCCCCTATGGTTAGAAATTTTACACTAAAAATTTTCAAATTCAAATAAAATTTACTACTATTGGTGACAATGAAAAATTTAAGTTTCTGACTCTACCAAGCCTCTTCGCTGAGAGGAGTGTGATGCCCCTGGTATCTCAAAAGCTCTAACACACAGTTAGAGACAAGCTAATGATGGATTAAGACTAAATCATGCTTAGAGAGTAACAAAAAATAGGTGGAGGGATCATTAAGTCAAAACTTTATTATACAAGATACAAGACCACACATTTCGTGGTTAGATAAGTCAACACTCACATGCTTTTGAGCTCAACACCAAATGCAAAACCTCGGATAAAAAAGTAACCCTAGCTCTTTCTATTCGACCATGTTCAAAAATCTAAAGGAAAAAGGTTTAGAAGATCAAACCAAATCCAACTAACGTTTCTTCTGAGGGTGGCAAAATGTGATCGAGACCAAACTTGAGCCCTAATGAAACTTTGAACTTCATTAAGAACCTGAGCTCAACTCCATTGTCATAGTTATTGTACATGTTATGGACTACGCTTTTGTTACACTGAGCATGGATCAAAACTATCGTCTACTCCCTCATAATTGCATCCAAATATCTCATGGAAACAAACGGGTCAGCCTACACTTAGAATATTTTTCCAGGTCTGAATTTCAGCCCTTTCCAAACTTGAATCTGAAATTACTTTTGATTTCATTATAGCACTTGAAAATCTTCATTTCTATGAAATGGAATTGAACTTATAACCTTTCAAATGCACCTATCGTGGAAGTGATTGGACTTCATTTAATATTCCAAAAGTTGGAAACAAGAAAGTCTCTACACAAAGTGAAATTTCTATTTTAACAAACCTTGGAACATAATTGTGTCTATAATTCAAAATCTGTTGGGATGCAGGCCAGCTTTATATTATCAAACTTGGATATAAAGTGATGGAGAATAACTTTGTTAATTGAGATTTGGTCATATATTGAGTTTTAAAAGGAGTTTATGGTCATTCTCTACCAACACAGAAAACCTGTCCAAATTTGACCCGTTTAGTAATTTCAATGTTTCTATGACCTACATCCATTTTCATGCAAATACCAAATTGAAGAAGTTGTAGGTTATGAAATTCTAAGCAACCTTGTCAAAATACACCCTGGGAGATAAAGCCCAAAAATATGAGTTTTGAACTTCCCAAGTAATAGAGGTTCCATGTCCTAATTAAAGGCTGCTATATAAATTCATGTATAAATCATATTTCCACTTAGAATCTGGTATAGAACCTTTTGACAAAGATGTAGAGCTTGAAGAGTGGAACATTTTTTCCAATTGGGGCTTTGTCAAATTCGGTCTCTAAGTATGTCAAATACGCGATTTACAGGGACATAGGAAACACATTTTTCAAATTTCACATTTTCCACCCCTTCTTCGGTCACTGGCAGGTGGGCCCGTGACCGGTGCGCCGCGCGGACGCCGAGCCGGCGCCCGCCACGCGGCCGGCGGCATACGGTCACCGCCCCGTGCCCGCGGATCGACCCTCGGCCGCGCCTTCCTCACCTGGACGCAAAGCCGGCTCCCTTCGTTCTCTCGCCCTTCATTTCTCCCCGCTCCTCCCGCTCTCTCGCGCAGAACGCGGGACGCGCTCGAGCCTCCATGGCCGAGCTTCGGTGAGCTCGCGCCATCGTCTCTGCAGACCGCTATTCGCCCAGCCACCACCCCCACCGCAGTCGCCTCGAGTCCCTCCACCGAAACCCCAAATCCTAAGCCGCCGCCATCGGCCCTAGCCCTCTCCCCACGCGCGCACGCCGTGGCCACGCCATGGCCTAGCCCACGGCGAACTCGCTACGCCGGTCGCCTCGGGCTGCCTCCCTTCTGTCCACCTCACGCCCCACGCTCGCCTCGCCGTCCTCGACCTCTTCCCCGAGCTCTCGTCCACCGCCGTCGTCTCCTCGACCCTCTTCCGCGCGCGCCGACACACGCCGCACCGGCCGTCTCTCACCTCACCGTGGAGACCCGCCGCCGAACCATCCCCACACCTCCACTTCGCCTCCGCCGGGTTCGCCTCGTCCCCGCGCAGCTCGAGCGCCCTTGGCCCCGCCATTCGCCGCCTCAACCGCCGGATCGCCGCCGCGCCACGCCAAGCTCCCGCGGCTTCGGTTCACCGTCGCCGCTCCGCTTGTTCTCACCTTCTCCCGCGACGAGGTCTGGGGGAATCGAATCCCCTTGGACGGGAACGCCTTCCCTGACCCCGTCGGCTCCAAGTGCCGCTTCACCGCCGCCGGAGCAGCGCCTCCAACTCTGGCCGTCGCGCGCCGTCGTTTCCCGGCAGAAGGAAGAAGAAGAAAGGGTAGTTTTACCCGAAACCCTGCGCTTTTGTATTTTTACGCGCTCTACTTTAAACACTATGCACTGAGTCTGTGAAATCTTTCCTGCTACCCCCTGGAAACTAGGGTTAATTTCGTTTTAGTCCTTAGGTCTAATGTTTTCTGTTTAAATGCATTTAAATTAGCTGTGAACTTTGAAAAATCGTATAAAATCACAGAAAAATCTAAAATGGACAAACTCAGTTGCGTTAGACTCCTCTTGAGTAGATCTACATGATTGGTATGATGTGGATGTGTAAAATGACTGTTTTACCCTTACTTAGTTGCATGCATGTTAAAACAACAAAAATGTCAAAAGTGGGTCAAATGAACTTCAAATGGCATGAAACTTGGACAGTAGCTTTCTTGTGGTATTATAACACTATGTGAATTTTTGTAGCCTTAGCACTTACTATTTAATTACCCTTTTACCATTATACATGTGTTATGTGCATTTATTTAACATAGAAATTGGAGGCTACATACAATAGGCTCAAAATGACTCTGGCATTTTTCATAAACTTTAGGTAGTATGAATAGACCACTGGTGAAATATGAAGTTGTGCATGTTAAGTTTTAATGGTGAATTGAAAATGACAAAATGCTACATATTGGAAATGATAATTAGAAAAAGTGGTCATAACTTACCAGAAAAATTCTCTGAAAAATTTGATAGCTTAACGTTGATGCATAGAGTCCAGAAAGTATATTCGAGAAAGCTATTTATACTGTTCATATGTACATCTTAAATTCGCACCAGATTAGTATATGGGAAATAGATATCTTATCAAATTTGGGAGTTTTAACTTGTAAATTTTTGTACGGGCAATTCATGCTAAGTATAGGTCACTGGTAAAATTTCACCTTCAGATACCATTTCTATAATTTATGAAAATTCTGACAATGTGTAGGGCTAAGAATTTGTTGTAATTTTAATAAAATAATTATAACTCCAATTGAGTTGAAATTTTGGCAGTAGCTTTGGGAATGCAGAATCTATATGTCATAAGAGTTTGGTCTCAATTGGTTACGTTTTACTGCTACAACTTAGAGGCATAAATTAATTCATAAATGCAAATAAATTACCCTAAGTATAAGCAATTGCAATGTGTTAAACTCTCGTACCATGTTTTTATCCATGACATACCTGCTGCATTCCAACTTTTGCATTTCACCTACATCCAGTGTACACATATACTTGATTGATTCTTGTTTGCATAGGGTAAGCTAAAGAACAATTTAAGTTGATACTTGAGCAAGAATTAAATCCATGTGTTCCCTTGTGCATATCAAATTGTCTGTATGCATACTTACTTCAGGTTCATAGAGATACTCGATGTTTAAGTAGTTTATTAATCACTCTTTCCGTCTGCCCATGGAATGATTGCCCATATATGTACTTAATGATTATGCATCTCATTCCTTGCATCATCACACATGTCATCCATATAGTGGCGCTTATTACAGATACGTGATCGAGAACCAAGTGCGTGGAACTACTTCAACCAACGGTGATCCAAAAGACTAACTAAGACACATTCACCAACGGTGATCCAAAAGACCAACTAAGACCCATTCACGACCTGGAGGGTCCATCAGTCGTGTTTGGACGGAGGAGTTGTCCAAGGGATCAAGGGGTTGTCTGGGGCAAAGCCTCACAACCCGGCAAACTAACGTTAGCATAGTTTGTTGCTCCTCTTAAAGTAAATCAAAGGTAGGCAGGACCATGCTTTACCCAGCAAATATATTTGATGAATGCTTACGCATCTGCATTAGGAGTTGTTTGGAACCAACTGCATTAGACATCCTAGCCGCCCTGGTCCTAGCACCTATATATTAGAGTTCGTAGGACGAGTTGCCAAGAATTGCTAGGTACGAGTAGACACGAGTGAATGGAGTCACTCGTCGCATAGGAGTTTTCAAAAACAAAAATCTTATGAAAGATTATTATATGCTATGTTTGAAATGGAGACCGGGCGGAGTTATGTGAATATTGTGAAAAATGATGTGGCAAGATATGGTGGACTCCGCCCGAGTCGTTTAAAGCCCGTCCGTTGTTCGCCTATTGGTCGGCATAACATTGTTAAGATGCTTATCCGGGATAATAGACCGGTGAAAGTCTTACTTGTGCCATCCGAAGAACAGAGACTTGTTCCTATCATGGAACTGGGGGCGCTTATCTCATGGGAGGGCTGACCCGACGTACCGTGGTAACGCTCCATGGGGGCTAAACCCAGGGAAGTGGCGGGTTGGAATCGAACTTGGGATGGGACAAGTGGAGATGTGGGCTATATGTGGGAACGCGATGGCTAGTAAGCATATACCCCTGGCATTTTTAGTTATTTCTGGGAATTAACAAATCGATTCGAATCGCTGATGCTCACCACGTGTGAGAATGCCAATGCCTTTGACGTCCAAACGTAGTAATAACTGTAACATGTTGTTTACTAAGTCACGCTTTTCAATACAACATGCTTGGATGTGTATGATCCGTCCCACTATTCAGGGTGTTGCCCATCCACTGCTAGGAGGTCGATGGACTTTGGAGATGCTTTGAGGTCGAGGGAGGGCTGACCCGACGTACCGTGGTATCCCTCCTGAGACGGCTACTCCCAAGGGGTTGGATGAAGGCGTTGTGAATCTTGGGACGGGACATGTGTAGATGAGGTGTATATCTTGGATGTGTATGATACACTATTATGCAAGTTACTGATGGTTCTCATATTTTACCTTCATGCGAGTACTTACTTTATGATATACATGATCTTTATGGTTAATAGATGGCAGCTGTCAAATCCTGCTATCTTATGTCAACATAACATTGTTTAAAAATCAACAGTTAAGGGTCCACATGATTTGTAAGCATGCTTTGCGTCAGCCGTAAGCCCCGTCCATTAAGTCCTACTGAGTAATTAGTACTCAGAGTTTGCCCCCATTTTTGGATTACAGGTACCGGCGACATCCGGATATCTGTGTTGGAGGTGGTAGTACCGGTGGGTTCGATGCTACTCGCCTTGTTCATCTCTTCATGAAGACCTTTTTGAGTTGTTTCCGCTGCAAGATGATTTGAAAACGCTTCCGCTATATATACTCTGATTTCGCTTCCGCTATATTTGAACATGTATTTGGTTTCATATATTTGGTTTGTAAATTAAGTCTATTATTCTCTATTTCAACTGCCTGTGATGATGTGATTGTTATGGCTCCTCCAAGAGTCGGATGTGTTTGATGTCGGTTCCTCGAGAAATGGTGTGATCGAGAGCCCGAAGGACTCTCGACGGACTACCGGGTTTAGTCTGGTCTAAGTGCACTGTGAGCCAGATGTGGCATGTGTGCTTAGTCTAAATTAAGTAGGGCGGTTCTACCACAAGGAGGCTCCTCGCGGCGAGCCTCCTAGCGTTGGGAGAAGCAGTAGCAGCACAAGACGCCCTAGCAATGAGCAGGCCGATCACAACTTCCGTTACCACGACGATTTTCTTATAATTCGAGTTATGGTGGTTGTGATGCGCCGGATCGGTCTCTCCTATAGCAAAAACACTCCATTATGATGGGAAGAATTTTAGTCCGAATTAGCTAGCAGTTGACTAAGGGGTTGAGTGTTCCTTTGCAACTAAAGCCCTACTTGGTACACCTGTCAACGCTTTTTTTTTACGGTTGTACAAATAAACAAAAAGCGTGGTCAAAATAACCTGGTTTGGTCCGCCTTCTGTTTTTAGTACAAATGGGTGTTGGGGAGAGAAGCGCGGCAAGAAAAAGCTAAAAAAAAACGCTATGTTTAGCTGTTAGTTCCGACTTATTTTTGGCCATAAGGAGCAAATAAACTGTACCAACAGGTCTAAATTTTTCTTAGCCCATTGGCAAACCAAGGTGGCCCAACAGGGTTTAGCCCAAACCAACTGTCAGGTTGCCTGTACAGTCCGGACAGCTAATTCTACGCCTAATTGACCAGTACTTTGCGCACAGCTAATTGTATAGAAGGATCATGTGTACCTCCACAGCCGGCACCGCCGATCAGTAACGTAAAGATCATCACCGCAGGGAGGATTGCGCGCCGGCGCTCCATGGCGTCCTCCCAAGCCGCTTCACGCTCGAAGCCTCAAAGCTTCACCTGATCTAATGATTTCAGAGGAAGACGATGGAGCCCGAGACCGGCAACGCGCGATCGCAAAGAAACTGTCATCGTCGTCAATAAAACAAAGGGATAGGCTCAGCAATTCCCAAACAGGGGTAAGACATTAGTAACATGCTTCAAAAAGGCGCATGCCTACTTTAGGCAGCATGGCTTTACGAGGCTATCTGTAATGGGGTGCCTCGAATATTTCCTCAAAACACTGTTTTGTATTATTTGACATAAATGCTGCACTGTAGATAGAGATAAAGATACTTAGAATAGTAATAGAAAATGGGTTTTGAGACACCCCATTGGAATTAGGCTAAACAACATTCACTCGTGTGCTTATTATTTTGTATCTATTAGAACGTCAGTTGTGTTACTGAGTAGTGGAAGTTCCTGAAACAATTTACAGTGTTCTTCAGAAAACGTTCCTGAAACAATTTACAGTGTTCTTCAGAAAACTGTAGACGACGGACGAAGTTAGCTGTACATGCGATTGGTCTTGGTTAGCAAATTCTCGTGAAGAAACTTTTACGTTTTCCAAGCTTTTTTAGTTCTTACTATTACAATCAAGGTGAAAACTCTGCTACTAAATATTTACTGATGCGAGACATCAGGTTCTCAAATCACCAGTAAAATCCAGCAAATAAGCCGTAACTAAACACAAGATCTGGCAAAGCAAGCGGATAAGTAGAGCAGTTTACCTTAAATCCTATTAACAGTTGTACCTAGCAATAATTTATTTTGCTTTTGCCAGCTTTCATAAGTTGCATTCACAACCAAGAAGAGAGAGCAAATCAGGAAAGGGCAAAATTATTGCTTGTGGCTCTTGTATAATTCAAACAACAAGCTTATTGAGTATGCTCTGCTTCTCATACACAACATAGAAATGCACTGATCAAGTTTTGCTGCTCTGAAAAATCTAGAGGCAGTCCAAATTATACACCATCCTCCAAACGAACCAACCAACAGGTGGTAAACTCGTAGCAAGGGGGCAAAAGGAATTGAAATGCTGTTTGATGATGATTAGCTTGAAGGTGAGTGGATCTCACTTCTTCAACAAGGTTGCACTGCATTGGGCCATTATCTTTGAAGCTCGAGTGATGGCGTCTGTCATATAGAAGTTCTCCACAACAGTTTTGAACGGTGCTGAGCTCATCTGTTGCTTTGCTGGTGGCTTCACCTCAGAAGAGATTGTGGGCAGCTCCCTCTCATCTACATGTAAAAGATTTGGTGCAACTGTACTAATCCGGTCCCTCACAGCTGAGAGACTATCATAAGGCAGTTGAGCCCCAGCAACCTCAGAAAGAGCACGGATGATCTTCCAGTCATCCCTAGCATCACCCACTGTAGGAACAGCCGGGATGGTCCACTGGGTGCACCCTTCAGTGTTCTCATAGGTGCCTTCCTTCTCACTGAATGCTGAAGATGGCAGAATAACGTTGGCCCTATAGACAGCCTTGTCACCATGGTGTCCCTGATAAACAACAAATGCATCTTCTGGAAGCTTGTCTAGGCTTATATCATCAGCTCCCATCAGGTACAAGAACTTTGCTGACTTGATGCTCTCCGCAGGATTGGCGACAAGGCCAAGATCAAGAGCTGCAGCCTGTGCAGCATGGAGCAGCAGGACATTAAGTCCATTCCAATCTGGTCTTATCACATTGAACTTCTTTGCTATAGTCTCAATCCTTGCGAATAATGCATCTTGGTCCTCCCGTTCAAATAACCCAGCTCCAGCAATGATGACAGGGTTCTTGGCAGATTGCAATGCTGAACAGAAAGGATGCCGCCCCTCTGCAATCTCAACAAGGGTCTGTGGTCCAGTGCCAAGGTGTTCATAGTCATAGTTGAAGTCAGCTGGAGGACCAATGTAACCCACCTTCGCTTGTGTTGCTCTAACAGTCTTCCGAATCCTAGCATTTACCATAGCAGCTTCCACCCTTGGCTGTTCACAATAAAATAGTCAGGACAATATTGAAAGGAAGCTTAAGGAGGGGACAAAAGGTGCAATAAAAGCACGGACATGGTATGATATTAAGTATTACAAGCACATCAGATTCTTTTGGTCTAACCAGATTAATTTCAAACTTATCCAGACAGATGAGTACAACAATGGTGTCTTCCATATGCTTGAAAATTGAAATCAACAAAAAAAAAAAAAACTGACTTTCAAGAAACATTCAGCTTCATTTTTTATCGTACACACCACATGACCACAAAGTTATTGCCAAAACATGCCAACAGCACAAGCAAAAGTGATTATAAAGTATAACATGCATGTTCCAGAGAAGGCAAGTAATCAAGAAAATGGCACTGAGGATTAGACATGAGCACAATGAAAAGAATTCTACCTGAGTGCCAACCAAAAGGAAGACATCAGCCTTCTCAAGCCCAGCAATGCTTGTATTCATTAGGTAGTTAGATCGCAGGTCTGCTGGAGGATTTGGACCATTTCCCTCGCAGAGAACCTTATCTGAACCCATTCTGTTAACAAAATCTTTGAGTGCCATCATTGATTCTGCATCAGAAAGCTTGCCAGCAACTCCAGTAATTTCTTCTGGCTTGACCTGATGCAAAACCTCAGCGACAACCGTAAGAGCATCACGCCATGTCACAGCCTTAAATCTGCCGTCAGGACCACGAATCATAGGGTCATTTAGTCTTTGCCTCTTCAGACCATCATAACAAAACCGTGTTTTATCAGAGATCCATTCTTCATTAATATCCTACAAGGAAAACAGCGATGCTCACTAAACACGATCATTGTTTTCCTGAATATGTAAAAAATTGCAGACTATATGAAGTTCATAAGATAAGATGAAGTATCAGATAATGTGGCCAGCACCAACAAAAACCACAAAAGGAGTCAAACGTGTAAGGAAAATAAGCAAACCTCATTGATACGTGGAATGATACGCATAACTTCAGGACCTCTGCTGTCAACTCTTATGTTTGACCCAACTGCATCTGTAACATCAATAGTCTCGGTGCCCTTCAGCTCCCAGTTCCGAGCTTTAAATGCAAATGGCTTGGATGTAAGAGCCCCAACAGGGCAGATATCAATAACATTTCCAGATAGTTCACTTGTCATAAGTTTCTCAACATATGTTCCAATTTCCTCTCCACTGCCGCGACCTAGCATGCCAAGATCTTGAACACCGGCAACCTCAGTAGCAAACCTGACACACCTACAATGTTACAAAGAAAATAGCATTACATACTTCCACAGCATGAAAATTGAAATTAATAACCCAATAGATTGAAGCATGAATATATCAGATTAAATGCTGGGTTCCAAAGGCTGCTAAGATTTAAAAGTTGGTATGATCAGCTCCTACTCCTAACCCTGTATACAGCGCTTGAAGAATGAAACAATTGCAAATTTCAGAACATAGACAAACAGCATAGCCATGAATTCAGAACACAGGCAGATTTCACCCAAAAAAAGCATCACCTTGTACATTGGATGCAACGGGTCATAACTGTCTTCACCAGGGGACCCAAATTCTTGTCCACGACTGACCGCTTCATCTCAGTGAACCGACCCCGATCAGCACCAAATGACATAGACTGATCCTGGAGGTCGCATTCCCCACCCTGATCACAGATTGGGCAGTCCAGAGGATGGTTCATCAGCAAGAATTCCATAACACCCTCCCTCGCTTTCTTCGCCACCGGAGTGTTTGTCTTAATCTTCATCCCTAATCCAGCAAGAGTGGTCATTAAGTACCCCGAAATCCACTAATTCAAGGCACACGAAGTTGAGGTTTCTATAGCCATTTCTGTGATACGGAAATCAAAGGGAATCTACTGAGAACCCTACATTGCTGAGAGCCTGATACGCAAAGGAATTGAATGGATCTGAGCATTTGAGGCACACAACAATAGCTAACGAACCAGAGCAGCAGACCAACATGACCCGGTTTTCAATCTCAAAACAACGCGCAGGAATAAGGGAACCGCTGACTAAACGCGACGGGCGTGCGTGAGTGGTTGTGGCTGTGGCTGACCTGGGAGAGCGGGCATGGCGCAGGAAGCGACGGGCTTGGGCGATTTCTCGACCTCGACGAGGCACATGCGGCAGTTCCCGGCGATGGAGAGCCGGCTGTGGTAGCAGAAGCGCGGGATGTCGACGCCGGCGACCTCGCAGGCCTGGAGCACGGTGAACCCCTTGGGGATCCGCACGGCGTGCCCGTCCACAAACACCTCAAGCGCGTCCTCCGGGTTGGGCGGAAGCTCCACGCGGGCGCCTCCAACGGGCTCCCGCGGCGGCGGCATCTCCGGGTCCGCTGGAGCCACCGCCGCGCCGGCCTCCGGCGACCCCGCGGCGGCGGTCGGGGAGATCCAGCGGCAGGACGCGGCCACGGCGGGACAGCGCGACGACAGGCGCGAGTTAGACTGGCGGAGCGCCCGCGCGAGGAACGCCATGGCGGCGGCGGCGGCGGCGGCGAGGCGATGGGATCGCGCGGAGACTGTCGAAAGAGGACGAGCCCTCGGCCTTGGGGAGTGGCGAGAGCCCGAGAGGGATGGGGATGGGGTTGTCTCCGGGGAGAGGTGCCCGCTGCTACGTGTACACGAGGTTTCAGTAATGTGAGAGGATGGCGTTGGGGCCCTTTATTATGCGGGACCACCCGCAGTGAGAGACGGCTTTGTGGTAGTGGACGCTATACTGTGGTGTTTGGATACTTGGACCTCGGATGCTCGGTTGCTCCACGGCCTGCTCTCATGCTCTCTTTTAAAAAAAAATACCTCAAATTTTGCATGAAAAATTCAACAAAAACATGAATGGGTGTCTGATAAAGTTTCAACTTTCACGCTAAATTTGAGGTAAAACAAGAATTTGTACAAGGAGATGCAAAAAGGACAATAAATAGCATACTTTACTAGTGGGTCATGTGCACCATTTACCCGGATATTTCCCTCGAGAAAGTCACACTGGTTTTTGTTTAAGTCTCTTTTGCGCAAATGTTTATTTTTCCTCAAAATTTACATAAACACCAATCTTTGTGTCATTTATACATCTATATTTTCCACTTAATTTCAACACATGTTATGGTGTGTGTTTTTTCAAATGGGTGGCACCAAGTGAGGAGGCACACTTGTTCAAATGGTGTGGGTGGGGACACAGACCGCTATTAACATACTCCATTTAGACATGAAAGTGAAATTGGTCAGCCCACGCATCATCAAGGCATAGCCCAAGGCAAGATCTATGAGACGATCGAGCCCTACTGCGTTGTGATGATCCATGGCAGCACGTGAAACACATCAAATTTGCTCCTATCTTCATGCTGTCTATTTACTGCACACATTTTCTAGTATGAATCGATATATTTATAGCTTTGGATCAAGGTGGTTGCCATCCACATTGAGTCCCCATTGTGATGGAATCGATGTGGTTTTGGTTTGGAACTTTGGATTGAGAGATTTAAAGTTTGTGAGTGGAAGAGACCTCCCCAACCCTTGAATTTGACTTCAGAACAAGAGATTTTTAAAGTGTTTGTTACTCTTAGGAATTCACTCCTTAGGTAGCTAGGCATTGTGGTGAGCTAATTTTGTGCTCGTGGAGAGCAATTGAAAGGCTGTGAAGGCACTGATCTCGCCTCTACAAGGAAAGAGATCAAGCTAGTTGACTAAGAGAAGTGGTTAAAGGAGACCTGGCTTAAGTGCTACCGAGCCTCTCAACGGAAACATAGGCATGTCCAAGTGATATGGTTGAATTTGGTGGAACAAATTGGGGGTGTGTTCATCTCGATTTGTTTGCTGTTGAGTTCTTGATGCTCACAATTGTGTGGCTCAGCTTCAGTGGGACAAATTGACCGTATCTTTCTATATTTCCTGCTAAAATTAACAAATATGAAGCTCAACTTAATAAAGTTACAACGGCCTATATATATTTAGTATATTGAGTGCTAAGCAGGATTAGAAGGACGAACAGTGCACCGCACGTGGCGTCTTCCAAACAATACTGGTCGCACCTGAGGTGTCACGGCAAGCATGATTTGGCAGTCCAACAAGTGACACGGCTGATCGCAGATGTTGGCTGCTCAACATTCTTTCAACGAAAGGCGTCGCCACCTGATACACACCTAGTAGTAGGTCATACGAGAAGCGATTGCTTGACTCGATGGTGTTGACATGGCCACTTGCACACACAGACTGAACTCTCATCTCACCCGCTTTTGCTCTAATTAACGCCTAACATGACAACTGGCGCCGGTACACCTCAATATTTTTTCGCCCCAGTTACGGGTATTTGGTCTGTCACGTTCTCACACGTCATTCCGTAAAAAATTGCTTGTTAATCTCTGACGGGCGGTAGCTATCTCTCCTGATTAATTAACCAGGTGACGGTTTTATTATATGCTATGGAAATACTCGTGGTAAGAGGCTTCGCAGCAAAGCCCAGCTACCGTGGCCTCCTTCACGAACCAGAGTCTGCCTGTTTTCAACTATTGCCCACCAAGAACAAATGCAGGCTAAGTCTGATGGAGCATTCACCTTCTAGATTACATTCAAGGAGAAGACAAAATTAAAAAAGAATTCACATCTCTGTTTGAGTATGACTGGCTGGAATAATGAAAGCAACACAAAACGGCAGATGTATAAGTAAGCAGCCACTTTGAGATCAGATCGCACACCAGCTCAAGTCTTTAGTGATCACACATCTCATCTCAGTGGGCAGCTACAAGAAGTTTAAGAGGCTATTGGTTAAGCCTACAGCTACCGTATCAGACATGGCTCTTGCAAAGGAGAAGAGGCTCCCCCCACTCCACCTCTCGCTGAACGTCCCCTCGCGTCCCGCCGTCCAGGAGCCGGCGGCCTTCCGGCACGCCAACCCTCCGATCGCCGCGCCGCAGTCCGCCTCGACTCCGCTGGCCCGGTCCAGCCAGTTCCGCCTCGCCGACTTCGACAGGCTCGCCGTCCTGGGGCGCGGCAACGGCGGCACCGTGTACAAGGTACGGCACCGCGAGACGAGCGCGCTCTATGCGCTCAAGGTCCTTCACCAGGGCGACGCCGCCGCCGCGGCCGAGGCCGACATCCTCGGCCGGTGCGCCTCGCCGTTCGTCGTCCGCTGCCACTCCGTCCTGCCGGCCAGCTCCGGCGACGTCGCTCTGCTTCTTGAGCTGGCCGACGGCGGGTCGCTCGATTCGGTCAGGACCAGGCGCGGGGCGTTCCCGGAGGCGGCGCTCGCGGAGGTGGCGGCGCAGGCGCTGGCCGGGCTGGCCTACCTCCACGCCCGCCGCATCGTGCACCTCGACATCAAGCCGGGGAACCTCCTCGCCACCACGGCCGGCGAGGTCAAGGTCGCCGACTTCGGCATCGCCAAGGTGCTCTCCCGCGCCGGCGACCACTGCACGTCGTACGTGGGCACCGCCGCGTACATGAGCCCCGAGCGATTCGACCCGGAGGCGCACGGCGGGCACTACGACCCCTGCGCCGCCGACGTCTGGAGCCTCGGGGTCACCGTCCTGGAGCTCCTCATGGGACGCTACCCCCTGCTCCCCGCCGGGCAGCAGCCGAACTGGGCGGCGCTCATGTGCGCCATCTGCTTCGGCGAGCCGCCCGTGCTGCCCGACGGCGCGGCGTCACCGGAGCTCCGGAGTTTCGTCGCCGCGTGCCTACAGAAAGACTATCGCAGGAGGGCATCCGTGGCGGAGCTTCTTGCACACCCGTTCGTCGCCGGGAGGGACGTGCTGGCGTCGAGGTGCGCGCTCCAAGAGCTGGTCACGGAGGCCTAGTTGCTCGTCACCGCCGCCCGTCGACGTCGTCGTCGTCGTGAGCGAGGCATCGTCGATCACGCGTGTGCTAGCTAGCTCAGCTTGCGTGTCTACGACGATCTACCTGGGCACCTGGTCGCCGGGGCCATGCACATAAACAAGAACAATTTTGTTAGACCTGTACATGGTACTGTAGGCTTAATGTACATTTGTACAGAAATAACATAGCTAGCTAGAGCTTAGTTCTCATGCTGCACAGTGTAAATGGAGAATAATGATAGTTTACTAACTGCTAACACTGTACAGTGACGTACACATGCTATTTCAATTAAAGATTTAAAGTACATTCTCGCTTGTCACGTCTACTGTGGGTTGCGCCTCAGATTTTATTTTTAGACTTAAGTTACTCGCCCTGGAGGCCTGGATTATGTGGAACGATGACTCGATGGCTGTCACTAGTCCAGTGCCCCTATGCTCTCGGACTCTTGCCAGACCATGGGAAGCAGCGTTCCCGTTTTATCCTTAACACGCTCCCTCCATTTTGAATCATGGATCGTTTGGTTTTTTTCCACCAAATTTGATCCACTCAACTTATTAAAATTCTTCATAATTATAATTTATTTTATTGTACTATTATTTAGCTTTTATCATAAATTTACTTTCAACGTGACTTGAATTTTTATATATTTTGTAAAAAACTTGAATAAATTGTAGAGTCAAATTCAGTGTCTAAAGGTCAAACGCCCTATAATTTGAAATGGAGGAAATACTAGTTTTAAATAACATTCTGAGCACATTTTCATTAAGTAGAAAAGAAGACACAAATCTATCCGAGTATAGAGAGCGGGTAACACAATTACACAAGTGATCGACACTAAACAAACAAGCAAGGCAACCAACTAAACCCCGCCCAAATCCTTGTTGGATGAGGTAATAACACAGCACCCATCAAAGAAACCAAACATGCTCTTACTTTCTCTTAGAAATTAGCTAGATCTTACGTTCTCTTATTTTTAGGACAAAATTTATATGCTAGCATGGGCATTATGATGAAGCTTGCTATTTTTAACTTTCAATGGGAGGAGATCAATTAATGATTACTAAACCATGCAAAATGAATCGGACTTGTCCGTCAATCAGAAATAACCGGGTTGTTGGGCCTATCCGTGCCTATCAGGCTACGTCAATTGACTGCTTACGTACTTGAACACGGTGATATCTATCCTCTGCTCGTCAGCTCGTGTCGTGAAGCCCTGCACCTCGCTGTCGAGCAAGCCGAATGCCTGACAAGCCAATACACTGGTAAGTCATTAGTCATAGTTAAAATCGTGCACAGTGACAGTGTCGCTTTACAGACGCAGGTGATGTTAGGAAAGGTACACTCTCCGATTCGGCCTCTCGTTAGTTATCGATTGGTACATTGACATTATTGCTAAAGGAATTGGATTTACCAGATTCAGTTGCAATTTGCAATCCGAAAACACAGGCGGCATCATTCACAGGGACTCTTTGTCCGAGTCCAAGGTCCCGAGAGGGCCGCGTCAGGTGATCCCCTATTACCCATGCTCTTTGTCATCGTCATGGAAGCGTTTAATGGGCTAATCAGTCTTGCTGACAATGAAAATCTCTTCTCTAAATTGAGAACGCCGGCTGTTAGCCGTGCAATGCTCTATGCCGACGATTTGGTGCTCTTTGTGGCACCGACACAGAGGGATCTCTTGGTCCTTAAAACGTTGCTTGAGCTGTTCGAGGGCGCACGGGGCTGAGAACAAACTTGACAAAGTGCAGTGCTACACCGATTGCTTGCTCCATGGAGTATTTGGGCCTTATAACACCTTGCTCCAAAATTTGCTTACAGCCTAGCCCCACCGTGGGGCGGACCCGCATACTCGTATCACCTATCTTATACTTTCGTCCTCGCTTCATGTAAAAGGCAAGGGCGACGTCGTGGCTCGTCGGCGCGGGAAGGAGAAGGGCGGCGGCCAGGGTGACGGCGCGGGGTGAGGTCGGCGCTTGGAGAAAGAGAGAGGGGGAAGAGCTGCTTATGACAGGTGGAACTAGGGGTAAAATCGTATTTTTTCCTCTAGCCTTAGATGGAAAAGCTAACAGAATGGATGGAAATGTAAGGAAGGGCAAAATTTTTTATGCCAAGGAGGTAAATTTCTCAAAGTGTAATGTGTTCTACACCTTGACTAGATCCATTTATTTCTCTATGTGTGTTCAATATGTGTCTAAATTCTTCAACATAACATATGAATATGGATAAATGAAAAGAGGGTTATAATCTCTTATAATTTGGGGCGAAAGAAGTAGTATATTAAGATGGAAAATTGATTTTTATTCTCAATCCTTTGTTTGGTTTGTGCAGGAAATTAAGAGGGGAAATTTAGCTGTGAGTTATTTTTAAGTCGTGATGAATGGTTGAGATGTACTCCCTCCATGTCCAAATTAGTTGTCATTTTAGACATTGGCACGATCTCCAAAACATAAGGTTCACCAATATTTTTATTAGAATATAAATACACATTGTAAGAAATTTATATTTTTATGAAAGTACTTGTAAGACAAATATATACATATGACTTTTTGATTCAAGACTAAATAATATAAAAGTTATATATAGTCAAATTTTTAAAAATTCGACTTATAGCTTTTCTAAGACGACAACTAATTCGGACCTGGAGGGAGTATTATTCTTATACATAACCACAATTCCCACCTAATTTCCACCCCCTTGGGAATTAATTTGTGGGAGTCGACGATGTGAACTCCAAATTCCTTTCCCACCAAAACTCCTTTTCCCACCAAACGAACAAAACGTTGTTAAACCTATCTCTAAAACTCCAATTCTATCTCACCAATTCCCTCCAAGCAAACAAGCAATCAGTGATAAGTTGAAAAAAATGATCCTGATGATAATTTTTTTTGAGGGGAATGATCCTGATGATATCTTTTTTGAGATAACGGGTTGGATTTATTTATATGGTAATATTACATCCACTCCTTGGAAGGAACCCTGAACAGAAATAAAATTATATTGAAGAGCTATCGAGGTCCACTTGAACATCTGCATTGTCTCCGGTTGGAATTGAAGCGGCTCGATGTCTTTCTCCACCATTGCCTGGTGTGGAAAAACGCCAAAACCGAAGGTTGAAACCGATCCCCATGTCAACGAAGAAATTGTAGGTTTTTGAAAAGGCCCGAGTAGCACAAAGACCAAATCGATGTGCCATTGAAACGATGAACGCCCAGGCAAACGCCAATCGACCAAATCTTCATTGCAAGTATGGAAATCTAGCGTCTCGCTCGTCGGTAGTGCCCGAACCCAACCGAACAACAGTAGAAAACCCAAAAGGGGATTGAAAACTCCAACCCAAATATGAAGCCTAGATAGAGGATAACAAACCTCACGAACTTAGCACTAGAAACCGCAAAGTTGCAGCCATCAGAGCTAGTTCGGAGGGAGTAAAGCTCGGTGATGACCATCCACACCACCGATAGAACTTATACAAAGTACAACTATAGAAACTAGAAATAAACGCGCTACTTATTACCCGGCGCCACCTTCCCCAATTCCGCAAACCCGAAAGCCGGCCGCCACCGCACCAAATCAACCCAACCCCACCGGCCACCGCCCTTCACCGGCCGCCACTCCTCGCCCGCCTTGAGCTTTGCAGTGCCACATCAATCAATCGATGGAGCGCGCAGCGGCGGCGACGCTCGCGCCGCTGATTGGGCGTACGGCGGCGCTGGTATGCTGCGCGCATGCTGCGCTTCCGCCGCCTCCTGACGCGACCATCGTCGCGGGTCACGAAGACGCCGGGGGCCCCTTCACGCGGCCGTGGGCAGGAGATGGGTACGACCCGTACGCTAACCTATTCGCGTTCCAGCGCGCGATGAAGCCGTGGGACGCCGCGTGGAGGAGGCGACCCTTGGTACTCCACGACGCCGGGTTGTTGAATTTGGATCCTTCTTTGCCCATGGGCTGGGATGTATCTGAATCAATCACCAAGATTCTCGGCAACCATCCCGGGCCGGTCGGGTGCTTCCGCCTCGACTCATCTGCTTGCCCCGCCGCCGAGCTCCTCGCCAAGTGGGTCGGCATGCTGTCGGTAAAGCACGCTCGACATGTATTCGTCTTCAACCTCACCCGCCCCACGGATCTGGTCTTTCCGCTTCAACGGCTACGCACTGGCTTGCTCTTGAGTGTTGCCTTCGGATTCTTCCACCTGCCTGCCAGGGTGTGGATCGACTGGACCACCCATGCCTCTGGACTGCAAGAAATGAGTATCACTTCATGTGTCTTTCCCGGGAGAGTTTTGTCTGTGGCCATCACCGATCTGCCAAACCTCAAGAAACTGACGGTTGGCTGCAGTCACCTCACAGGGGATGAGTCCGAGGGGCAGGAAGAAGTGCAAGCGCCACGAGCCTTTATACTCCAATCCAGAAGCCTCCAGTCCTTCAAGTTGTTGGAGTGCACCGCCGAAGCGCTTACCATTGAGTATGCTCCGCGTCTGGTCGAGCTTACGGCTGGCGTCATGCCACCCCCATCCGACTACAAAACCAAGAACAGCGTGGTGTTGATTGAAGTGAGGTTTGCGCTTGCCCTTGAGGAAATATCGGATTTGACTCTACATGAGCAGAGCTTTCATATCTCGGCGACAACACCCCACATACTCTGTTTCCGAGCTTCATACTCTGTCCGTGAAAATGTGGATGTCGAAGGTGGCCGATTTGGTGATATTGCTCAACAGTTTCCTAAGCTCACTAGTCTGACTATATGGGCACGCATATGCTCGTCTTCTTTTTTATCTGTTTGGTTACGTTACTGCCTGCCTGATGCCCTGATGCATGTACCCAATCCATCTAGGCACTCATGTGTTCTGTTCATCTTCCTTGTTTGAATGTCTGATGTATATATGTGTTTGCATTTTGCACTTGGCATGCCTGTTCTGTCTATCTTTGTCACTGTCTGTCTGTCTGATGTAGGAATCAGGTCTTAAGGTGCCGTTTGGTAGCTGCCTGATAGCAGTAGCATATTACTGTTTTAGTGTTTGGCTCCTGGCTGAATCTAGCAGTGACTGCATACGGTGACTGCAAAATTAAATGCGGTACTGTTACAACACTGTAGACAGAGAGAGGGGTAGTTAGAATAGTGGATGGGATAGGAGATGGAGGTGCTGCTGGTTTCAGCCTAAGGTTGACTCCAACCGAAGACCTAAACCCATAAATGGGTTACGATTTGGAGACCCAAATCCAAAAATTGTTTCCAACCGAGGACCCAAACACGCTATCCATTTTGAGTTTGAGGAGAGAGGTGACCTAAAAATGGGTTCCGCCTCTCTGCGAACTGAAAATGGGTCTTCGGTTGGAGATGTCGGAAAATAGGTCTTCGCTACGTGATCTAAACAACCATTATGGATCTCCAAAAATAGCTACTCGGTTGGAGTCTTAGCATTGGATACCTTGTGGGGGAGAGGGTGCATGAAAGAGTGAGGCGGCGTTTGGTACAACGTACGCTCTAAGAATCCAGATTTTTGTTTGAGTTTGTCACTGTTTATGTGTCTGGATTTATAGATTCTTGCATTGGGTAATGTGCCAATATCTCCTATTATCAAGGATGAAAGGGACTATATGTTTTTGTCTTGGATAAAGTGCCATTTCTCCATTATCTCCTAGTCCCAAAATCCATGTGGACCAAACAGGCCCTGAAATAATTGAAGGATGTGCCACTATGATATGCGCTGCTCCCTGCAGCAATCTCCCAACATATCATGCTCCAACTGGATTGCGGGATTCTATATGTATTATCACAGTCCAATCCAAAATCTGCAAGCTGTTGGCTTATTATCTGTTTTTTTTTTACTTCTAGATTTTCACAATCTGCATTCTGCAAGAACCAAACAGGGCCAGTATCTGTCCTCGGCTCCTTGCATGCATGTTCATCTTTCTTACTGTGTTACTATCTTACTGATGATGTATATATCTATTGAATATGCAGCGAGTGGATGAAGATGCGCCATCTCACCATAATGATACCAATGTGTTTCTTTGGTGATTTCGCAATTCTGCGCCCAGGTGTATTGTGAATGCTTTGGAATACCTGGCTGTCAAGTGTTACCTAGGTCCTTGCATGCATGTTCATCTTTCTTACTGTGTTACAATCTTACTGATGATGTATATATCTATTGAATATGCAGCGAGTGTATGAAGATGCGCCATCTCACCATAATGATATCAATGTGTTTCTTTGGTGATTTCGCAATTCTGCGCCCAGGTGTATTGTGAATGCTTTGGAATACCTGGCTGTCAAGTGTTACCTAGGTGAAACTATCGAAAGAGCTCTAGTTGGAGGAGTGATTGCTGTTTCAAATAGACTTGCCACTGTGTCACTGCAACTCCACCCCAATGCGCAGGTAACAGTGAATGAAGTAGTGGCATTGTTCAACAGCTGCCCCCGTTACGGCGAATGTATCCCTGTCATCACTGCTACATGATAGAGAGTTCCATGAAGCCTGATTCAGATCAGGAGGATGATATTGGCCAATTCATGGCCCATAATGGATGAATGCGTGAGGCGAATGTGTTGTGCTTGCCTTGGGCTGTGGCCCTTGTTATTAGCATCCTGGACCATTCCATGTTCCAAAACTCATCTTTTATCTCTTGCCGTTGGTACAGAAATTGTTCAGGTTCAGCATATTGTGAATGACTATCCTCAATAAAGAGAAAGGTTCTAGTATCCAATGCTTTTATTTAATTATCCTAGTATCCAATTGAACTACCCCCGGGCCCGGTCATGGGCTCATCCTCCTACATGGTGCGCAATGGATGAATAAAATTTTCAGTCGGCGGAAATGCATAGAAAGTAAGCAAGATTTACCAAATAAGCAAAGTTACAGTTAAAATGCGTTTGGTCTGTGCTTGCTCGCTCTCTCCATCCTGGATACAGAAATTAATTGGTTCCAACAATGCAAACTACCATTGTCTATGTTTTGCATGTGGATCACTTTGCTGCTGAATATTCGTAACCTCCACAAGTCATGTAAACCCATAAAGCCATCGTCATTCTCTATCTAATAAACTGTTGACAGTTTGACACATAGTATGGACCCTCTGTTACCCTTGGAGATTTGTTTACTCCTATGATGCGGGTGCACAACTGTTCTTGGCGATGGTGAATGAGAGCGTGGCATAAACATGACCGGGTCACTGCGACGCGGAGCGCGTTGGGAACGCGCGCGTGCCCGCTAACAATTGGGTAGACCCGAAGGTTGAGTCGATTGCTTGAACCTCACAAATGCTACTCACTGATTGGCTACTTTCCATATCCCGATTGGCAATAATCCGATCTTTTAGCAATCGTCTGAGATATGTGCAAGGACATTAATCAATTTGCAGGAACTTAATATTTATAGTTTAGTTTTTCTGTTACTCTGGGCCTATTTGGAATGCAGATAAAAAAGATCATGTTCGAGCTTTTTTTTTCTGTGAAATTTCTACATTCGAAATGGACCCTCAACTTACAATGCGAATACAACTCTTATTCTAACAAAACTCTTACCTAAACAATACTTGGTAAAAGGGAACAATATCCCTTAAACAAAACAATACTAGCTACACTGAATGTTTCGTCATCCTACTGGTTCCTCCACCTCCGACTTGAAATCAGTTAATGCTGTCATCAACTCTTGTTAGAATCGGCTAATAATCAAACTAGTCGACAGAAGTTTTGAAGACAGAAGGACGGACCCATGTCGCCTCCTCCCCCCCCCACCCTCCCCCTCCCCCTACCTCCTCGCCGCCGCCGCCGCCCTGCCCGCCGGCACATCGCCGCTCTCCCTCGCCACCCCCCCGCCACGCCGACGTCGGCGTCCACCCTCAACCCGGGAGCACCCCCCCTTTCTGCCTGGAAGCGGTTCGCTGGAGCGCGTGGACAGGCTACAACTCAGCGGTTCCTTCATGGACCTGTCGGATGAGGAGTCGGATGATGGCTACGTCTCGCCGTCGTTCCTCGAGGCGGCGCGCCGTAAAGGAAAGACGGTGGCTACCTCGCCGCACTGCTCGCAGTGGCCAGGCCACGCTCGCTCGCCACGCCGTGACAGGGGCTTCATGGCGGATGCGCGTCGTGCGGGTCGTCTGCGGCTTCCCTCACCGCCTCCCTGCCCTGCCCCTGCGGCGTCTCCGCACCGTGGCCCGGTCGTTCGTTCTTCATTGGCTACCTCGGAAGAGGATGGATGGACGACGGTGCAACACCGGCGGGGTCGTTCCTCGGGCGGTCATGCTCCCCGCGGGATGCGTCGTGCCCCTCGCCCTGCCTGCCCTGTTCCTCCAGAGCTTGATGGAAGGTGCTTCAACTGCCTCTCTTGGGACCATGTCGCCGCAGCTTGTCGCGCCGCCTCACATTATTTCCGGTGCAACGACGAGGGTCACCAAGCGCGGGACTGCTGGCGTCAGTGGCGGCGATGCCGGCGCTCACCGAGAGAGGAGCCTCGGGGTCGCCAACCCTCCTTGCGTAGGGTGTCCGCTCCATCATCTGCTGAGAAGGTCTCCGCGCACTCGGCTTCAACTGATGAACTGTTCGTCCGGCCAAAGGTTTGCGCATCACCATCGCCACCGCTTGCTTCCCCCTCCCCCCTCCCCGCTGCCCCAGTGTGACGTGGTTATGGATCACGCGGTTCCGGAGTTGGTGATCATTCCTAGATCATCGTCGTTAGATGCAAAAGAGGCCCGGTTGGGTCGTGCGCTGCTCGCCACCGTGGGGGGTTGCAGACCTGCAGTTTCTACCTCAGATGTCACTAGGTTTTTGGTGAGCTTCTACGGTATAGCGGAAGATCGCTTCGATGTTCATGAGCATGAACCGGAAGACTTCCTGGTGGTGTTTCGTGAGGATGCGGATAGGGATCGTGTGCTGCGCGCCGTCGCCTGCGCCACCATTCCAGTTGGTGTGGAAGCGTTGGATCCGCCAGGCTGGGGCGGCGCCAGTCACCATGAGGACGCGGGTGCTCCTGATCTTGAGGGGAATCCCAGATCATGCGTGGTCCATTGATACTGCGCAGTGTGTGCTTGGTTCGTCATGTTCAAAGTTGGAGCCTACCAGAGATAAGATCCTTAAGAAAGACTTGAAGCGGTTTGTGCTTTCGGCGTGGTGTGTTCACCCCAGTATGATTCGTCTTCAGCATACCATTTGGGTGCTAGAGCCGGTGCCACCACATGATCCTGGGCCACTGTTCTTGCGACTTCATGAAATCATGCACACTCAGGTCGAGGGCTTGTCGTATGAGGTGTCGGTGGAAATTGCGGAGGTTCAAGAATGGTATGTGCGCCCGGAGAGTTCTGACTCGCCGGACTCAAGCGACGGTGAAGGCAGGAGGGACAGGATGAAATGGGTGGATGAAGACGCTTGGCAGCCATGGCCTCAACGTTCAAGGTTCGCCGCCGTTGATGATTCGGTTCCGCTGCTAGGGCCGGGCTGGGACGACTCCTTCCAGTACCGCTCCAATGGCGGCACGGCGGCGCTGCGGACGCCGTCGTTGGGAGGGACCCCATGTGTGCTGCATGGCTCAGGAGGGTCCTGGTCCGGATCGTACGTCTTTGGTGCCAAATCTGTGAAAGGCGTGTCTGGCGCTGTCGACCTGTGCTCTGTTGTACAGCGGCCATGTTTCGAGGAGAAAGCGGGTGACCCCATGCTGCTCGAGTCGGAGCTGTCCGCGCAACAGCCGGGATTCGAGGAGAAAGCTGGCGACCCCATGTTGCTTGAGGCAGAGCTGACCGGTGTGCACTGTAGCGCTGACCTGCGTGACGTCGGGTCACGGGGCGATGCTTGGGTGCTGCGGTCGCCAGCACAAGGAAACCCTAGGTGCGCCCGTGTACCGTCGCCCTCCCTTTATGCCTCATTAGCTGGGTTGCAGGCCAGTATTGGGCCGCAGGCTGGTGCTGGGCCGGTTGTTGCTGGGCAACCACCTACTTCACCAAAGTTGCCCGTGCCTATTCGGGTGTATGTCCGGAGAGCGAGTGGGCCGGCCCCTACATCCTCGCCTACGCCAAGCCCAGTTCATGTGGCGGGGTCGGGTTGTGAGCTTGAAGAAGGCGAGCTTCCTGAGGCCTTGACGCCATCGGCATTGGCATCGTCCTTTGCTAATTTGGTAAAGGTTCCGTTGAGTCGTGCCATCATAAATGAACCTCCGCCTCCTAGGGTTACTAAACCTATCTCACCGCCCTCTATGGTTCGCAGGAGCGCCCGTCTCGCGGCCTTAAGCCAGTTTCGTGCCTCGGACGCAAAAGTTCAGGCCAGGAATATGTTGATCAAGAAGCTTGGACTGGAGTGCGATGCTCCAGTTGGCGTCGATGCGGCGGTCGCTCTCCGTGGGTCCTTCCGGGAAGGAAGGCTGCCTCCAAACATGGCCTCGGCGCTGCGAGACTTATTTCCTGATTCTAACTGGGATGGTCCCTTGATCCCGGAGGCGGCCGCCGCTACTGGGCTGTGAACTCGATGTTGTCGAGTGTCGTTTGTCGCAAAACAGTTGTAAAATGTTGAACCAAAATCTGTTAGTGTGGAATGTGCGTGGACTTAACTCCGCTGCACGTCGTGATTCCGTACGCGAGTTTGTTTTGCAACAGCATGTCTCCTTACTTTGTCTCCAAGAAACAAAACTGGAGACCGTCTGCCCCACAACGATGCTCGCTATGTTAGGGTGTGACTTTGAGCATGTTAGCCTCCCTGCGGTGGGGCTGTCCGGCGGGATTATTCTAGCTTGGCGTCGGGATGTTTGGTCTGCTTCTGATTTCTCCTTCGGACAATGGTCTGTCACGGCCAAGGTGGCTCTCCGTGCGTTTGATCGCTTCTGGTGGCTAACTACGGTCTATGGTCCAGTCTCTGATGATGGGCGAGCTGCTTTTCTCCTTGAGCTTCGTGAGATCCGTCTTAGTTTACAAGGGGCTTGGATGATCTGTGGTGGCTTTAATATGATCTACCTTGCTGCCGACAAAAGCAACTCCAGGCTTAATCGGAGGATCATGAGGTGGTTCAGTACTTTCATCAACGATCTGGAGCTGTCTGAGCTTGTGCTCAATGGACGTCGTTTTACTTGGAGCAACCGTCGGGAGAATCCCACCATGGAGAGGATTGATCGCGTGCTTGTTACTTCAGACTGGCTTGAGGCCTTTCCGGACCATTGGCTGCGAGCCCTCTCGTCTGACTGCTCTGATCACTCACCTCTGCTGCTCCAAACTAGTTGCTGTCTGCTTACCAAAAAGCGTTTCCGATTTGAGAGCATCTGGCCAAAGTATGAAGGTTTTTTGGACATTGTCAAGGAGGCTTGGTCTGTGCCTGTAGCAGGGGTCGATGCGTGCCGCGCGTTGGATATCAAGCTGCGACGCATGGCAAAAGCTTTGAAGAGCTGGAGCGCGAAATTTGTGGGAAGCGTCAGGCTGCAGCTCTCTATGGCCCGTGAGTTGGTTTTACAGTTTGATGAGGCGCAGGAGTGCAGAGAGCTGTCTGATCAGGAGCGTCTCATTCACAATCAGCTCAAAGTGAAATGTCTGGGCCTTGCCTCACTCACCCGAATCATTGCCCGTCAGCGTTCGAAACTGTTGTTCCTTGAGGCCGGGGATGCGAACACAAAGCTCTTTCACCTCCATGCCTGCCATCGTAATCGTAAGAACTACCTCTCCGAGCTACTGGTGGATGGGGTAATGCTGAATACTCCAGCTCAGTTGGCTGAGGCGTTGTATTCGTACTACAACGAGGTTCTAGGCCATGGGTTCTTGCGGGAGCATGGCCTAGCGTGGTCATTGATCTTTAGTTGTGAGGTGGACCTTCAGGGCCTGGACGCTTGCTTCTCGGACTCTGAAGTTTGGAAGGTCATTCATGATCTTCCTTCAGAGAAGTCTCCTGGACCTGATGGCTTCTCTGGACTCTTCTATCAGCTGGCCTGGCCAATAATCAAAACGGAGGTTATGAACGCGTTCAACGCCTTCTGGGCCTTGGATTTCAGAAGCCTGTACCTTGAACGATGCCTTTATGATCTTGTTGAGGAAGAAACAGCTACCAGAAACCATCTGTGATTATCGTCCGATCAGTCTGATCCATAGCTTTAGTAAGCTGCTGACAAAGGTGCTGGCGACCAGGTTGGCGCCTAAGCTGGATGCCTTGGTCCAAAAAAATCAGTGTGCTTTCATCAAAGGGCGTTCCATCCATGACAGTTTCAAAACTGTACAGGCCACTTGCAAACTCCTTTATCAGAAAAAAATCCCCTCGGTACTACTGAAGGTGGACATTGCAAGAGCATTTGACTCGGTTTCTTGGGTGTTCCTCCTGGATCTGCTTCAGTTTCTTGGTTTCTCTCGGCATTGGAGGGATTGGATCTCAGCTATCTTAGCTTCGGCTAGCACAAAAGTGTTGCTTAATGGTTCCCCCGGTCGACGCATATGTCACCAGAGAGGACTGAGACAGGGGGATCCGCTGTCTCCACTTCTTTTTGTTTTGGTTATGGAAGCACTGAATGGTCTGCTCCTGAGGGCTGAGTTAGATGGGTTTTTTGAGCCCGTCGGTCTTGAAGAGATCCGCTGCCGAGCCTCCCTTTACGCAGATGATCTGGTAATTTTAGTCAAACCGAGGCGTCGGGACATCCTTGTGTTACGGTCTGTGCTTGAGGTATTTGCTGGTGCGTCTGGTCTGTTCTCTAACCTGGAGAAATGCACGGCAACTCCGATCCGTTGTTCGGATAGTGAGATCGACCTGGTATGTTCCTTGCTAGGATGTCGTGTGGTACAATTTCCTTGCACCTACCTTGGGGTACCGTTAAGCGTGAAGAAGATCCCGAAAACAGCCGAACAAGCGCTGGTTGACAAGGTCAGGCAGCGCATCCCTAAGTGGAAGGGTAGCATGCTGAATCTGGTTGGTCGCACAACCTTGGTTAAGAGCACTCTGTCGGCGATACCGGTGCACGTCTCAATTGCGACCACCCTTTCTCCATGGGCTATCCAGGCGATTGACAATTCGAGACGTGCTTTTCTCTAGTCTGGTAGTGACACAGTCATGCCTGGTAAGTGCAAGGTGGCGTGGACCTTGGTGTGTCGGCCAGTCGAGTTTGGAGGCCTTGGCGTTGTTAACTTGAAGCTGCTGGGGCTCGCTCTTCGTGCAAGATGGTATTGGCTTCAGCGTACTGATCCATCAAGGATGTGGGCCAATCTGCTGGTCATCCAAGAGCGCTTGGTACGTGATCTGTTCCGGGCTGGCATTGATATCGTCTTGGGGGATGGAAATTCGGTGTTCTTCTAGACGGACAGTTGGTTGGGGGGGGGGGCTCGCAGTTGAGATTATCGCCCCTGTGCGCAGTCCCGCGCCGCTTCCGTGGTCGTACTGTGAGAGATGCCCTACGCAATCGCAGGTGGGTACAAGATATCCTGGGGCCTCTTTCGGTCGAAGGGGTGATGGAGTATGTGGACATTTGGGAGAGAACACAAGGCGTCGTGCTCACATATCAGCCTGACAGATTTCTTTGGCGTTGGGCGCCAGACCAATGCTACTCCTCCAAGTCGGCCTATATGGCGTGCTTTCAAGGCTCCATCAGGCTGACTGGGGCAACCTTGATCTGGAAAGCGAAAGTTCCGCCCAAAGTAAAGTTGTTTGCTTGGCTTGCATTGCATGATCGCTGTTGGACCGCAGAAAGGAGGAAAAGACACCTGCTGCAGGAAGATGACGCATGTGCCTTCTGTGATCAAGAATCTGAGACGATGAACCACCTGCTTATTGGTTGCCCCTTCTCAAAGGAGCTGTGGTTTCGCCTCTTGAACCCCGTGGGTTTGAGTAATCATATCCCAACTGACCGTATCATGTTTATAGACGGGTGGTCGCGGCTAAGAAAGTCGGTGGTCAAGGATCTCAGGAAGGGGGTTGACGCCTTCGTTCTGCTAACAGCCTAGATTCTTTGGAAGGAAAGGAATGAGAGGACCTTCCGTCGTTCGTCGTCTTCGACTGAAGATTTGTTGTCTAGGATTAGTGTCGAGGCTGAGTCTTGGACACTCGCCGGGTATGCGGAGATAGGAATGCTGTTGCAACTTTTTCTTTCAGCCGGCGGTGGTCAAGCTAACCGTAGTTCGTTTGCGTCGCGAGTTTGGGCTGTAAATTAAAACACTGGCTTTTCCCTGGGTGTGTGCTCTCAGGTTAGCCATGGCTAACTAGTTGGTGTACGTTGTAACTCCTTGCTTCTTCTTAATGAAATACGTGCTAGGCACGTTCGCGAAAAAAAACAAGTCGACAATCACCGAGTAGGTAAGTTGAGCCAAAGCCTAAATGCCCTCCCTGTCCTCCTCTCCCGCTCCTCATCATCCTCTTCCACATCCACCATATGTTCATCCTCATCCTCGTCTGCAACCTCATCTTCCTCGGTGGGCAGCCGGTGGCGGCACAGAGGGCATACGGCGTTACGACAAAGCCATTCCAAGATGCAGTACTGGTGGAAGATGTGTGAGCAGGGCATGGCCCTGAGCTCGTCCACACAGAAATCCTCGAGGCAGATGGCACAATCGTCATCGTCCCCTGTCGTCGACGTGCTTGTCACCTCCCGTAGCCCCAGGATGGCCTTGCTGGAGGCGGGGACGCAAGGACGCTTGCTGGGCCTATTGTCCATGGGAGTTGTAGACCAACTGGTGGAATAACAAAGCAGCAGCAGCAGGAGGAGGGAGGAGATCTAGCTGGTCGTCGATCCGGCGATGGGATGGAACAAGCGATCGAGAAGCAATCGATCGATCGACTTGTCTAGTTGTGTGCCGGATGGAGGATGGAATCTTATTTATATTCCGATCGATCGACTTGCGGCAGTGGCGCACTACCGCAGCCCGAGTCCGAGTGTATATGATGCCCAGCCGGCCCACCGACCAAAAGAGTGTACGAGTATCCAAAACTAGATTGGATCGATAGCGCAGCGATCGTACTCGACTCGGATAAGAAGCCGCCATACTAGGACCATATTTGGAACGCGAGATTTTCTTCATCGTTTTTTGTCTTTCCTGTAAAATTGAACAGTTTTATATGAAAATTTTGTATAATCCTTGTGAAATTTCTTCATTCCAAATATACCCTAGACAAACAAAACACTACCAGTTGTGGTTTAACTTGGGAACGATGACTCGATGAGTGTCACTTGTCCAGTGCCCATATGCTCTCGGACTCTTGCTGGATCATGGGAAGCAGCGATGCCTTTTATCTTTAAATAATTAATTTTTAAATAACATCTTGAGCACATTTCATTAAGGCGCAATAGGCCTCCAGCTCCTCCTAAATAGCTTCGACTTATGCTTTTCTAGCGAAACGACTTTTCTGATGGAGCCAAAAGTCTTTGAAAATAATGTTTGGCAAAACGAGTTCTCAACGACAATACATTAAATTCAGAGACTAGATAAATAGAGAGACACGATAAGCCATGTAAAGCTTTAGCTTATTCTCTCCACCATTAGTGTTTTGATATTATTAAAAACCCATTTGGATAAAGTCGTTTATTTTTTTTATTTGTTTGGTAGAGCTTCATCATAGCCGGTGGAGAAGCTCCCAAAAAACACTGCCAAAAGATACTAAGAAGAAAAAAAGAGACATCATATCAAGTTATAAACTGGATCACACAAGTGACCAACGACGAAAAAAGAAAAAACTAATAAACAAGCAAGGCACAAAACCTCGAGTGTATCTATCTATCTACACTATAAAAGAGAAATATTTTAGTATCATTTTTTACCCAACAAAAATCTTTGTACCTCTCACGTTGGTCACGTTGCACATGTCGCAAAGGATTAAAAAGTATTTTCATCGTTTATTTTTTTATTTTCTCAACTCGTTTCATACCCATATTCATGACTTTATGGGGTATTTTCTTTGGAATTAATGAAAAAATAAATAATGTCAATCAAGTGTTCATTAATTTTATTTTAATTTTTCTCTCTTTTATTGCTTGTCGGGCCAATTCTTCATTTTCAAACACTTTCAGATTTTCACGTGGTTTATGGCATGCGTGTCACACGAGCTTTAAATTTCTAGTTTTGGACTTTATTCTTACCCATTCTTTCCCAAGTTTAGGCCGCGGTGGACATCAGGCCCAACTCTACGGCCCAAATTCAGCGGCTCCCCTGCTTTTCCCTTTTGTTTCCTGGTCGGCTTGTCCATTCCGGCCTTTCCTCTTCCTCAGCAAGTCGCAAGCGCAAGGAGGATTTCAAAAACCCTACCTCCGTACCCCACCCCGATCCCCCACTCCCACCCAGATCGCCTACCTGCGGCGGCGCGAATGGAGGTGCCGCCGGAGATGCTCGATGCCCTCGCGGGCTGGTTCGCGCAGTCGCTCTCCCCCGACGCTGCCGTGCGCCGCGCCGCCGAGCAGAGCATCTCCTCCGCTGCCGCCTCCCCGGGCTTTGCGCTCGCGCTCCTCGGCCTCGCCGCCTCCCCGCGCCACGACCTCCAGGCCCGCCTCGCCGCCTCCGTCCATTTCAAGAACCTGCTCCGCCGCCGGTGGCCCAAGCCCAACGCCGACGCCGACGACGCGGCCGACCACCTCCCCGCATCCGATTGCGCCATCATCAAGGCGCACCTCCTCCAGCTCCTCCTTACCGCTCCGCCCCTCATCCAGGCGCAGCTTTCCGAGGCCCTCGCCGCTGCCGCGGCCTCCGACTTCCCCGCCAGGTGGGAGTCGCTCCTCCCTTCCATCGTGTCCTCCCTTGGCACCGCTGTCAACGCGGGGGACGTCGCTGCCACCAATTCCCTACTAGCCGCCGCGGTGTCGCTCTTCTCCCGCTTCCGCAACGCCTTCGACAACAATGCCCTCCGCCTCGACCTCAAGTACTGCCTCGAAATCTTTGCCGCCCCACTCCTCGAGGTCTTCCTCTTCGCCTCCCGCCGCCTTCAGGCCGCCGCCACCACGGCCAGCCCGCTCGAGCTCCGCCCCGTGTTTGAGTGCCTTCGCCTCTGCTGCGAGATCTTCTACTCGCTTAACTCCATCGATCTGCCTGAGTTTTTCGAGGACAACATGCGCCAGTGGATGACAGAGTTCCGTGCCTTCCTCACCACATCATACCCACCGCCTGTTGAGGCAGATGGTTCTCCAGATGCGCTCCGTGCTGCTGTCTGTGATAACCTGCAGCTCTATATGGAGAAGTACGAGGAGGAGTTTAGGGTATACTTGAAGGAGTTTGTTGAGGCTGTGTGGGGGCTCCTCATGGCGCAGACCGCTTCGCCATCCTGCTCACAGCTTGCTGTGACTGCGATAAGGTTCTTGACTACAGTTGCTGAGAGCGTGCACCATGCCTTATTTGGGAGCCCTGAGGCAATGAAGCAAATATGTGATAGTGTTGTCGTGCCTAACTTGCGGCTGCGGGATGAGGATGAGGAGTTATTTGAGGGAAACTGGGTGGAATATGTTAGGCGTGACTCTGAGGGTAGCGATGCGGATACACTCAGACGGGCAGCATGCCGGTTGCTGAGAGGCCTTGCAGCGAACTATCGGGAGCAAGTGGCTGCACTCGTGTCAGTGCAGGTCCAGCAGATGTTGGCTGCACATGCAGCTGATCGGGCAAACAACTGGAAGGAGAAGGATGCTGCAATATACCTTGTTATCGCTCTTATGCAGAAGCCTGGTGCCACAGGTGGCGGCACACCTGTGGTTGACATGGAGAGCTTCTTTACATCTGTGATTGTGCCTGAGCTCCAGGCCCCTGATTGGCAGTCTGAGCCAATGTTGAAGGCAACTGTGCTCAGATTCTTGAAAGAATTCAAGGATCAGATCCCCAAAGCCACTGCACTGGCACTGCTACCAAGTGTGGTGAGGTTTCTGACGCATGAGTCCAATGTTGTTCATTCATATGCTGCAACCTTTATCGAGAACCTGCTGATCATCAAGGATGTGATCCCTGTACCAGGGGTGAACACAGTGACCAGGTATGTAAACTTCTAACAAAAGGATGCCTTTCTGGTTGAAACAAATCATCTATTGACAATAGTTTTGTGCACACACTAGGCATGGATAATACCTTGGGCTTCTGCTGCTAGAGTGATTGTTTATTCAATGCTCAATCAGTTAAAGTTCATTTTGTTAGATCTTCAAGCAACTGTGTTCTTCGGTTTTAGAATAGAGAGTTAGGAGCAGGTAACTATGTGCCTTAGTGCCGTGCGAGTTATTTTCCTTATAGTACCGAATTGCTAGTTTTCTTGCCAACTCTGGATTAGTGTGTGAGCTTCTGATATCGACAAGCTAGAATTCTCCTTTTTGGTTTTCTTGTTAGCCAATATGCTGTTCTGCCTTTTCAGTGCTTCTGCTTTAAAACAAATGGAGAGTAGGATGCGTAATTGAGCCTCCTTTAGTTCCCTTGCATTTTTTCATGAACATCATGTCTCTACCGTCTACACTGAATTTTTTGTTGGCAGAAGTTGATAAGTAAATCTTCCTAATGTAGATTTGCTCACAGTCACAGCACTGAATTGTTAATGCAAGATGACTGATTTACTCTGTCATGTGTGTTTTTATTCTGTACAAAAGATGTGCTTAATTATTCTCATGGCTAGCAAATCAATTATCTGCTAATTCTTATCTAAGGTAGCTTCTTCGATCATGTATTATGTGTGTGCTGCCCTTTTACTTCCACGCTATGCAAAGTAATAGGAAATAGAGAAAAACATACAGAGTTATATGTTTAGCCTAATCTTTTAATTGCACTGCCTTTTCTTGCAATACCAGGTCTCAACGTTATGTTGCTGCTGATATCAATCCATTTGCCCCCCAGATCATTCAGAACCTGTCCACAGCACTGAGTTTTCCTGATTCATATGAAAACCCTTATCTGATGAAATGCCTGATGCGGGTGCTTGGGATTGCTAATATAGCTGGTCAAATTGTTCATGAGATCACTGCTCGACTTGTGGGTATTCTCATGGAAGTGTGTAATAACCCCAAGAACCCTGACTTCAACCATTACCTGTTTGAAGCTCTAGCGGCAGTTATTGGACGGACTGGTGAGCAGGATCCAGCATTACTCCCTGCTTTTGAGGCCAGCCTCTTTCCAGCACTCCAGAGGATATTGGTTGAGGACATCTCAGAGTTCTGGCCATATGCCTTTCAGATATTTGCACAACTTGTCAATTTGAGCCGACCACCTCTCTCGCAGAATTACATGCAGCTATTTGGTGTCCTTCTCAGCAATGCCACTTGGGACCGGCCACCGTGTGTTCCTGCCTTGGTTCGTTTGCTGCGAGCATTCCTTAGGAAAATTCCAAATGAGCTAAACCAAGAGGGCAGGCTTCCAAATATCTTGGCAATATCCCGTAGTCTCCTCTCACGTAGCAGCACTGAAGATTCTGCATTCTACATGCTGAACACACTAGTGGAAAATGTTGGTTTCGAAATTATGAACCCTTACATAAGTGAGATATGGAGTGCTTTGTTTACTCGGCTGCAGACTAGACAGGCAGTGAAGTTTGTGAATTCTCTTGTGGTTTTCAAGTCATTAGTGCTGGTTAAATATGGCTCAGCTGTTCTTGTCAGCTCAATTGATGCAATTCAGCCAAATCTTTTCACCCAAATCCTTCAGCGTTTCTGGATTCCCAATCTCAAATTGATCAAAGGTGCTCTAGAAGTCAAACTTACAGCAGTTGCTTCGACAAAGTTGCTTTGTGAGTCTGCAGTGCTGCTGGATGCTGCTGCAGCTCAGTCATGGGGCAAATTACTTGATAGTATCATCACACTGTTATCCAGAACGAACCAAGATGGAGCACAGCTGGAGCAAAATGATGCTGCTGATGCAGTGGATATTCAGAAGACGTCAGGTTATTATGTCTCATTTGTACGGCTTCAGTATGCTGGAAAGAGTGAAGATGACCTTTTGAAAGAAGTAAATGATCCAAAACAATTTCTGGTCACATCCTTGGCAACACTTTCTGCACAGTTTCCTGGGAGGTTTGGTCCTGTCATTGAGCAGTATGTGGACCCAGCTAACAAAAGTGTGCTTCTTCAATTCTGTGCTGCCTACAATGCCAACATTGTCTAGGTAAAAACTTAACAAAATATTCTTTTATGAGCTTAAAACATGGAGCATCTGTTTTTTAAAATCACTGTAGATGTACCGTTTTCTGTGCCAAAGTTCTGTTAATCATGTACAAAGCAGTTAACAAAATGACAATAAAAACTGTTGAATTCAACACAAGGTTATTCAGGTAGTATAGTTGTCTTCTGTGGCGAACCCATTGGACATATGCAATGAAATGGTGATTAGCCATTGCTATGAATTATGGTCATTTAACAACATATCTAGTTCCCACATGTAGTATGTCATTGTAAAACCTTGTACATCTGGATATTGTTTTGCACACTGGGAAAAATGCATAGCTACTTGTGGCTACTGAACATTTCTTGGATCTCTTCTCAGCTAGCAATTCACTACAGTTATATCATTCACACTTTCTATTCAGAAAAAAAAAACCTTTTCTTTTTTTCTAGACCTGCATTTTTGGTGGGGTTAGTGTCAGACTGTCACTAGAACCTGAAAAACTGTTAGACTTATAGCGATCCTGAATGTTCTGTTCTTGTTAATTCTATAAATATTAATCTTTTTCTTATAATACACGAAGGGGAGCTAAGCCTGGTAACAGTTTAGGCTAAACCGGTTGGCGTGGGCTGGTTTCTCTATTTGGGCCGAACTAATTTGGGTGGACATGGGTGGAACCGAATAGTGGGCTGGGTCGGTTTGGAACCGGCGTGCTTCGGTTTATAACCCTCAACCTCTGACCTCGTCTCCCCCTCAGCGCCGCCATCATCGCTAGTCGCTCCTCGCTCGGGCCATCCGTCGTGCCAGCCTCCGACGGTCCGACCTCGCCATCCGTTGTCGCTCGGGCGGAGGCTCGTCCCTGTCCCCGTCCCTGTCGCCACCTTCCCCGTCGCAGCACCCCTCCCGGCCTCCTCGCGGGACCGTCTGGGTCCGCGGCACCCACCGCGTCGCCGCCAGTCCGCGCCGCGCCCATCCCCCATCGCCTCCATCCTGCGGCCATCCGCCGCACCCGTCGCCGCGAACCGTTGCGGATCCGCGTTCTCCATCCACGCCTCGAGCCCCAAATGTCCGCCGCCGCCGCATACGCTAATTAAAAAAGCTAATTGAACCATTAGAAACCGGTTTCAATGGTTTGGTATGGTCTGGCTTTGTATAGATGTTCCACTGGATTGATTTAATTTGATCGGGGAGCATGAGTGATCGGTTGGGGTGGGCTGCACCTGCACTCGACATGTCTCCGTTGAATGGTTTGACCTGGTTTTGGTCTAGTTTTCAGACCATTACCAGGCTTAAGGGGAGCCATGGCGCAGCGGTAAAGCTGCTGCGTTGTGACCAAAAAGGTCATGGGTACAGGTCATGGAACATACATCCTCTTGCACCGCGTGCAGGTACAATAGACCCCAAAGTGGTCCGACATAGGCAGTAGCTTGTATACAATATAGGAGGTCCTTTATTTTCTCTAGTAATGTCGACGTTCCAATGCTTTTTGGAAAAGGATCTGCATTTACTGCAAACTTCTAATTTGGTCTTTCTTGACCAAAGACACATGCCTTTGTTAATTTTTGGGATTCCAAGTGTAACCCTTGTTCTCCGTAAATTTCAGGAACCAATTGTGCTGGAGGCATTTGCTTGTTTCCAATGGGTTTTGTTGAAAGAAGATGAGTCTCGGGTAGTTGTCTGTCTGTCGAGCTTTTCCGCTGTCATCACTCGTGGGCACGGTGTTGGTTGTCATTGGAAGGCGGATGCCAAAACATTAGAAGGAAAATCATTAGCTTTGTGGAGGATTTATCTATTTGGATTGGCTCGAGGTTTAGGTCACTTTTTTTGGGGAAAAGTGTGTTGGTGGTACTGGTCGGGATGTGTTTGTCGGTCTGGATAATTATGGTTGTTGGAACACGATGTAATTTTGTGCCTGCCGGGCGCCGGCTATGGCTCGGGAAATGGTATTCTGCAGATGTTTGCGAGTCGTCCTCAGCTTAGTCAAAACTCAACCATACCAAAATCGAAGATGAGCCGTATATTTTCTACCATTCTGACTTATAAAGGTTTGATGAGCCGTTTATTGGAGATAGTAAATTTAACTGTTTTATAAAGGGAAGTGTTTGATGTCGGGAGCCTATTTTTTATAACGAACATGCCTGGGCGTGTCTCATTAAATGGATGGATGAGAAATTACAAAAGCTCGGCAGAGTATGTATTTGAAATCTGCATCCATGCAGTTAACTATCATGCTCGTTACATGGGCACAAAAGATGCGAGTATGTTCATAAGTTGAAAATGGATGAGGTTTTATATGTTTTCTAGTTTTATCCTTCATGATTTCGTATTTACTGTGAAAATATGAAAATACTAGTATGGAACGTGGGAGAAAGTGTTTTCCGCCCATACACACATGCGCGCACGCACACATATAAGGAGAACATGGAATTGAAACACTCAGTTCTAGTTAATATTTTTAACAACCATGTTATCTTCAATACTAGAATTAATCCACCAAATCACGTTGAGGTGAATACTCAGACTACTTGAGAACACTAGGTTATATAATCCCACTAAAGTTTCCGCCTCTTGCCCATTTATGTATACACGTATGACCTATTCTTGTTCATGACTCAAAAATTCTCGCGCCTGTTTTCAATGATAAAATGTTGAAATTGAAGTGGGCGAGTGGTTTCCCCACCCATTTCCATCTATTTCCTGCCTATAAATTCGTCACAAAAAAATGGTTTGGGTTTGCAAGTATGTTAGACTGTTAATGACACATATTGGTATTGAAAGGATAAGGATATCACAATTATTTGTTTTGTTGCCTATTATCGAACTTAAGGCTCCCTTTGGAACACGGCAAAAATTTTCTATTCTTATGTTTTTCCTGTGAAATTGAATTGTTTTTCTGTGTTTCAAAGGGGGCCCTAAAATTTGAAAGTATTCTTCTGTCATTGGAGTTACATTTCATTTTTGAGAATAAGTTAGTTTGGTTTGTTAGATTTCTTGAGATGCAACATATTCACCAGGATTGAGTCTTCGACTCTGTGGAGGTTTGTACTTTTGGCTAATTGCTCTTTTTAGTGGTGAGTGAAACACATGTGGCTAATTGCTCTTATAAAGATGTTTTATATGGGTAGGAGGTGTGTGCAAGTATGCAAACTCATATGTATGTAAGTACGTTGTTTGAAAAAAGTTACATGTTCGTTTCATTTCTCTCAATTAATTACTCTCTATTCTAAAATATATTACCTCCTTCCATCAATATATGACTTTTTTTTGAGCTAAAAAACATCAAATGTCAATAACCGGAGGGAGTAAGAGATTTTAAATTTGTGATAAGTCAAACTTTCTAAATTCGCTGAATTTATAGAAAACTAGTCATTATGACTTCGAATGAGCATCGTTAGATTTATTATGAAGCACTGCAATATTTTGCTGGTTTATTCCTTTTGTGTTGTTTGAACTTTGCATCAGGCATTAGATGACGGTCTAGGTCGCGACTGATGGCACACGGCGCACGCAGCGCCATTATATTGACAAATCCAGTTTTAAAAAAATGATATTCAAGCCGCGCTCACTCGCGAATCGAGTGGCTTTGTTGAGCCACCTTAATCCTCGCTCTTTGACGACATGCTTCGCGGGCCCCACCATAGGCAGGGTAATGCTACCTCTCGTTTGATCATGTTAATCCAAAATGCAATTCGTTTCGAAGAAAATAAATGCAGGGCTGCTGAATTGCTAATTAAATGAAGTACGTAACAATTATCCGGGGATCTTCCTGCCTGATCTCACAAGATTATTTTACGATGACGGCGGAGCCATCGAGATCGTGAGCAACATGTCACACCACGCCGTCCCCATCTCGGAGGCTACTCAAATGAGCCCAAGGTGCTCGGAGATATGCCTAATGGAACATTCTTGCCATTTACCATCTCATAGAAGGTTCCCATCGTTTTCCAAGTAAAAATCTGGGAGCAAAAAACGGAAAAGAAATTAAATCCGAAAATTACCGCATGGAGTCTATATAAGACCACCATATGTGTTGCAGAGCTCCTCCCTTTCGAGCTCAAGACATTTTTCCTGGTTTGTGCAATTGTGCTAACCTCAGGGATTAGTGATAGCGCAAAAATGGCCCTGACTGTCAGAGAGAGGAAGCTGCCTCAGCTGCACATCTCGCTCGACACCCCCTCGTGCGCCTTCCGGCACGCGATCCCGCCGGCGGCCGCGGCGGCCTCGACGTCCACGTCGCGAGCCGACGGCGAGTTCCGGCTCTCGGACTTCGAGAGGCTCGCCGTGCTAGGACGCGGGAACGGCGGCACCGTGTACAAGGTCGCGCACCGCCGGATGTCGGCGCTGTACGCGCTCAAGGTGCTGCACCGCGGCGACCCCGGGACGGCGTCGGAGGTGGACGCCCTGCGGCGCGCCGACAGCTCCCCGCACGTCGTGCGCTGCCACTCCGTGCTCCCCGCGGCGGCCTCCGGCGACTTCGCGCTGCTGCTCGAGCTGGTGGACGGGGGGTCGCTGGACGGCGTCGTGGCCCGGCGCGGGGCGTTCCCCGAGGCCGCGCTCGCGGAGGTCGCGGCGCAGGCGCTGGCCGGGCTGGCGCACCTCCACGCGCGCCTCGTCGTCCACCGCGACGTGAAGCCCGCCAACCTCCTCGTCAGCGCGGCCGGGGAGGTCAAGATCGCCGATTTCGGCATCGCCAAGGTCCTCTCGCGCTCCGGCGACCATTGCGCCGCCTACGAGGGCACCGCCGCGTATATGAGCCCCGAGCGGTTCGACACAGAGCGCCACACCCACGCCGACCCCTGCGCCTCCGACGTGTGGAGCCTGGGCGTCACCATCCTGGAGCTACTCATGGGCCGGTACCCGCTGCTCCCTGCAGGGCAGAAGCCGAGCTGGGCGGCGCTGATGTGCGCCATCTGCTTCGGCGAGCTGCCTTCGCTGCCGGACGGCGTGGCGTCGCCGGAGCTTCGGGCGTTCGTAGCTGCGTGCCTGCAGAAGGACTACACCAAGCGGGCGTCCGTCGCGCAGCTTCTTGCGCACCCGTTCGTCGCCGGAAGGGACGTCGCGGCCTCCAAACACGCGCTCCGGCGGCTGGTGGCCGGAGCCTCAACTGGCAGCGTTGCTTAAAAATTAGGCAAAAGAACGACCACAACCGTAGGATTGTACATTTGTGCATAATGTGCATAGCTCTTAACATAGTTTATTAATCTAATCTAGGACTGAAATTGAGAGAGAGAGAGAGAGAGAGAAAGAAAGATATAAATGAGGACGAGAGGCTTCAACAAGGACGGTGCACAAAAATAATAATGGATCTTTCTCATAGAATAAGAGATCCGACACGAATTTGACTGCCAAATTATCCTATTGCTCCACGAATCATGGACCGACGGCACTCGGATGAGGGTAAATCCACATACCGTTTCTCCGTTAATGTTGATTCAGAAGATGGTTGGCGGGCAGCGACAAAGAGATCTCATACCAAGAAAATTGGCACAGTTCCTATTTACAACTTAATTTTTTCCCCAGCTCTACCAAGTATTTGAAACTCAACCATTGTGGCATAACAAATTATGCATACTGATATGCATTTTGTTTTGTTGATATGCTCTACTATAGTCCTTTCGGGAAATACAAGCGGATAAATCTTCTAAAGACTTGGTGTGCTTGGGCAATGTCTAAATTATATACCAAGCAATATAAAAAATTGTCGACCACTTGCAAAATATCAGTCGAGATCATATCCTATCAAAACTGACGATTGAAGCCTGATTTTGTTACTATGCACGCACGTTCTTTGTTTACTGCAATGATCCTACTCTGATTAGAAGAAAAAGAAATTGACAATTGGGAATAGGATGGATGGCAGCAAAAAATAATACTCCCGTCTCAAAAATCTCATCCTAAGACGCGATGATCAGTGAAAAAAACGATTTATTTTCACCATGCCATTAGCACATAATACTTAAAAGATCAATGAGGTGCTATAAGTTAGTATTGATACTTAATGTGTGCTAGTGAGGTAGTTAAGACTATTTAGAGATTGACTTTATCATTGATTCTTAACGTTGTGACAACATAAACACACCCGTATATAAGCACATTGTATCGTACATTTCACACGTTCGTCATCTAGGGATCTTATGCACCCCCTTGGAGTTATCAGAGGAAAACGGAAAGAAAGTAACTGAAATGACGTAAACACCGTCGTCATTTGCTACGTCCTCCTATGATCCAAATTCGTCACCTAGTTACCTACGGGGGGCATTTCACTGGAAAATGCAGCACCGTATGTACACAAGCATTCCAGTCACGTTCACTACGTGTGCGCTGGTTGTACCAAAGTACCTGGACACACAGTGACAGAATTCTGTGTGTCGTCTCAGAACGCGGGAAAGAAAGTTCCATGGTTTTATGAGAACTAAAAAAATTGTTCTTTATGAGATTCAGATAAACCCGTTTAAGTTTATTTTTGCGTCCCTAACAAGCACTACCGATTTCTCTTACAGGAGTATATAATTTGCATCCTGTAAGTCTGTAACCAAATCATGAGAAAGGCTGTACAATTTCTGGAAAAAGGTGAATATTGAGGGAGAATGTTTCTTGATTTCTTGTGACACATCTAATAAGCGGAGCTCAGGCATCTTCTTGTTTCAGAAATGCAGTCAAATGGACCCTAGAGAGTGACGTGTTTACCCACTCCCTAAAATTGCCGGCTTAGAAGTTGATGTTGATCACTATCTGCAGCTGGCTGCAGCCCCCTCCTGATTTGTTGGGTCCTGCTGAGAGAGTGACGTTGAAAAGGATTAATTAATTTTGATAAATTGTACGAACAGAAAAATCTCTTGAAGTGTCACATAGATTTTTTTTCTACCATTCTTTTTGAGCATAGGATTTAGTATTAAACTTTTTAGGACTCCTTTGGAATAGAAGAATTCCAGAGAAATCATGTAGGAATTTTACTGCAAAAAGTTGATTTATAGAAAAAAAATCTAAGGTTCCAAGGGCGAAAAGGGGCTTTAGTTTCAGAATGGTATAGCATTAGATCCAAACTAGTCCATCAACCTGTGCTTCGCATGGGTTAAGTGATATAGATTTAATCTTTAGTAACCTTAGAAATAACTATTTTAATTTATCTTTTGTAAATGTATTGTGGGTATTTTATATACAAATTTAGGAATTATTTAAATATATCTTTTATTATGGTATATTGGATAATTTATATGCAGACTTAGGACTTTTTTAATTCAATCTTTTATAATGGCATATGTGTAATTTATGTAAATTTAGGGGGTTATTTAATTTATATTTTACAATGGCATGGTGGGTAATTTTTATGCAAATTTAGCGAATTATTTTAATTCGTATTTCATAATGGCATGATGGATAATTTTTATTAAAATTTATGGGTTATTTTATTTTATTTTTTTGTTATGGTATGGTGGGTATTTTTTATAAAATATAATTGTCTACTGTTATTAGACTTATCCGATGGACGGACAAATGTTTTTGATTTTCGTAAGAATTTTTAAAATTTATCTTTTTTCCTAACGTCTCTGATGAGAATAAACGTGGAGGCTCCAAAATCAAGCTCTAATTAGCAATAGTAAGATTAGTAAAGTTTCGTGTACCTGTGCATATAGGGAGTATTTCAAAATTTCTACTGCAGATGAAGTAGCTGTCAGCAGAGAGCTAGGTAGACAATATAATAATATATTGGTATGATTTGCACCGTGCAAAGGTGTGAATATCTCCATGGTATAATAAAAACACATCAGCAACAGTAGAAGCGTTGCCATGCTACATATTTTACACTATCGTCCACTTGATATGAGCGAGAGAGAAAGGATCATAGGCTTAGGAAGCATTGGGAAGTATGGTGGCATTTGCACGTAGTCTGTAGCAGCTATTTTCTATGCTCAGCTTGCATGACAGCGACAGTTTTCAGCAAGCATTGTAAGCAAGCATTGTAAGCATGTTATTTTCGATTTGGAACCTGCAGACTTGATCATCGTTCGATCACGAGGCAGTTATGAGGACTGACATCTTTGTGTCTAGATTTCATAATAGCAAAGTGGATAATTAATCTATAGTTTTTGGTGTTACTATTTAATATTATTTTTATAATTAATCTGCTGATGACTTTTTTAATGCATCTTGTGAGAATTAATAAGTAGGATCTAATAAGAATTTCTAGTTAGTAATCGTAAGATTAGGCACAATATGTCTGTTTTATAAAAATGTTTCTAGCATCTTTATAAAAAAAGTTACGTGATCATTTAGTAGGATAAATTTGTAAATGTGAGAAAATCTGACAAAAAATTGAGAATAAATTTGAAAATAGGAAAAATCTTATAAAAGAAAAAATTTGCTTTTGTGAGAATTGAACTCAGAACCTTTTACAATGGCAGAGGTGGAAAAAAAATCTTTAAAAAAAAAAGAAATTTACTTCTGGTGAGAATTGAACTCAAAACCTTTCATAATGGCACATATGGGTAATTATTTTGAAAACGGATCTAATGGCTATTACTATTTTAATATGACAATTGATGGTCGGATGTTTCTGTTTATTGTGAAAATTTCTAGGATTTTTTTTCTATTTTCTTAACGCGTCTCGTGAGGATTAACGTGGAGCCTCAAAAGGAGCCTCCAATTAGTAATATTAAGATTAAGATAGATAGATGCACTCAGTCCAAACGGTAGCCACAATTGTCAGTTGCTACATCATCTATAGAACATCAAACTCTCCACACCGCACTGGGCGGAAGGAGGTTAACCTGCTCGTGTAATAAACTGCTGATGACGGCAGGTTAGCGTCGTTGATGGTGTATTTATTGTACGTATCATCAGGTGGATGTGGATGTGATCAGAGCCAAGGGACGCAAACAACAAAGCAGCCATTTGACGCGCCCGTGAGACTGCTGGCTGACGGCTACACGCAGCATGGATGATCATTGGTCATGGATGATGTTTGATGCCCTCTGATCGGGCGAAAAAAAACACACACACGCTCACTGTCGCTGTCCGTCCGAGTGGCACCCGTACTAGAATAGCGACTCCTTGACCTGAAATCCTGAATCCGATCGACGGCTGAATCGGCCGATCGAATCAAAACCCCTACGAGAGCAGGGCGACGTCTTGCTTGTCACTCGCAGCCACGAGTGCAGCATCGTTGTGTCCACCAGGTAGTTCGTGTAGCATTGCATAGGAGGATCGGAGTACCATACCAGAGCCATGCATAGTGTGCCGCACTGCAACTAACTAAACCGTCACTATCCCTGCATGCTTGGGAATTGTCGATCGTCGTTGTGGCGCTGAAAGCTAACCTGCAGCTGCCGGACCATTCAAACGGAGCCCGGACAGTTCCCTCGAAGCTGGGGACAGTCGCAAAACCAGGGGCTGGGAGCGGTTTTGGATGATCAGTATTCAGCACTCGATCAGCAGTAGTGAGAGAGTGTGACCATGTAAATAACCTGTTTTTACCATCGCGTTACAACGGCAATCAAATAGTGATGGTTCACAGGTTTGAATTATATCACCTGCTGGTTGAAGCACGGTTAATTAAAGAGGGATTACACACAAGTAAACAGCATTTACTACTAGCATCTACCTTCAACAATCTAGCAACGACCTATCAATTCCAAAACGACGGACACAATGATGTGACGATTGTTTAGTAGCACTCGACCTAATGTGATTGGCCACACGGGTATCACTCAAACTCAACTTAATTCTATTCTACGTCGCCTGAATCTTCGGGGTTTTCTTTTTCTGTTATACAAGTGCTTCAGCTAGCATATATATGGCATATGCTTAGCTTAATATCTGGCCATGATGAGTGATGGCCACACAATCTTTGATTCTTTACTACTGGCCAGTAATTAAAAAGCAGCCGCCGTTTGCTCTGAAAGGAGCGTCATACATGTAGCAATCAGTTCTGTTAGCCTAACCTTTCTCTGATGACTGAGATGATGTTGCTACAAAAGAGATATGCCGATAAGGATCTGGATATATTTGGAATAAACATAACATAGATTATGCTTACATTGCCTGCATATTTAGTTTTGAGGCGGCGGCTATATATAGATTCATTAGTTGATGATATCGATCATAATCTAACCTTATTATTCCAGCGAGTCATTACATTTCCATTTATTTCCTCACGGAGTGAAGTGCACCATAGTGTGTAACCTATTCCCGCAGGGTCTATAAACTCTTTGAAGTGATTATCTAGATTTCTTAACTTTTCAAGTGGTTCATTTAAAGTATAAATCCAAGTTGATGATTGAACTAAATACACTGCTACATATATTTTGTCAGAAAATATACTTAATTTTTTTAATGCACACGTGTTTATTGTGGTGCAAATTCACGGTCTTGTGAACAAGTACAACAGATGGAATTGGTACCCAGGTTCTACAGTTGGCTTACTTCAATTTAAATACGGCATTTCTGTTTTTCTTATTTCTTCTGTCTTTGGTTCCTCAGTTCCTCTACATATTTGTTATTATGAAAATTACTCGAAAAATAAGAATATTCTTTGGAGAGGAAGAGAAACATGACTCCGGAGTCATAGACTCATATATAAAAACTGAAAAAACATGAGCAACAAGATGGGTGCTCATCCTCGTTGGTTTGTTTTTCACTTTTTTGTGGCGGATCCAGTTCTACCCGCATTTAAGTTCCCGTCTTAGCACTAGTGCTCATATAATTTCAGAATTTAATGACACTACAATTTTGGTGGTAGGCGACACACCTATCGGCGTCGAAGCGATTATTTATGGTGACTTCATCAATGTATTTTGCACAAATATACATATACAAAGTTCATCTTTAAAGTACCAGTAATGATAAAACATAACGGCAAATAAATGATATTCCTGTATCTTTTTTAAATAAAACTAACAATTAAATGTTGCGTCAAAGGTCAACTATGTCAAATATTTAAAAACCTAGACACTATGCGTTTTCTGTTTTAAGATTTTTTAACTGAGAGATTATTGTGATGTCTTGTTCTTCTACCAATTTCCTTCATCTACTTAGACACCTAAAAACCCACTTACACAGTACTATATAACAGTGTGTGTGACAACGTAATTACCTTAACGCAGATGACTGTGTTTAGATTTAGACATATGAATTTGTTATTTCAAATCTTTCTTGTGAAAACGATGTGAAAGCATTCAAAAATGATTTTTGCGGGGCGGACGTAACACATGTTTTGTCGTCGTGAAGTTGAGAAATCTATAGTTCGATGGATACTGTTTGGTCATAGACTCATAGGCTTGAGTCTATGTGATGGAGATTCTGCACGCCATTTAGTTTGAAATTACTCCTAAGTCCTAAGATTTGCTTAGGGGATTCTTCTTACGTGATTCTTCTTTTTTTCCCCTAAATTACGTGTGTTTTCCTCTAAGCATACAAACACTACTCTTCTATGAACTATGGTTGATTATTAAAGCCTGACCTAACCGCATTTTTTCCTTTATAATTCTATCCGAGTAGCATTTTGCGGCTCCTCTGTTCCAAATAAGCATGCATGACTATTATTGTTCGTCGTGGCTATGACTAGGTCCTCGCGAGAGGATTATCTACCATGTGTGCCGGTGGTAAGCATGGCCATTTTGGAGTGCGGGAGATTGATGTTATTTAACTGTCCAAAACTTGATCCGATATTTACCCAAGACACTTGGAGGCTGGAAGCGCCGTCAGTGACGAACACCTGCATCTTTTAGTTTCAGGTGATGTACGAATTGCGGTTTTATTTAAATGGGCAAAGATCCCGTAGATATTTCCGAAGACAGATTACTTCAGTAAGGAAAAGAGATAAATAGATTAGACCGAGAGAGAGGGACAGGCTGATGGCTGCTTCTAAACTTAATTGGAAGATTTTTTTTCTGACGGTTTGAGTTCAGCGCGCAGCCTTGAATGAATGGGGTGCGCCGTAGGGGATCAGGTACGACCATCGCGGGCTTAAATTAGGGCACGTTCGGTCCAAAAGTTACCAGCAGGTTTAGGATGAAGCTGAACACCCAAATCGGTCATGGCTGCTGCATTTTGGCTATAAAATATGTGATCTTGGATGCTCGTGACACGTGTTTGGAATCTTGTTAATTGCAGACTTTTATGGGCTGTCAATGTATGCACGCGTAGGAAACTTATCTTCTTTGTGCAAGTTGCAGGTTGTCTTCTTCCTCTCTCTCCCCCTTGAGCCAATCCACAAGCCATTGTCCATTGGCAACCAAAGTTCCCTAGCCTCTCGATCGCCAATAGCAGAGGATGCTTAATGCCTGCTAGCATTGGCAACATCAAGATAGATCAATTAGAGCACATGATCATCGGATTAGCAGCTGCAACTCTGCAAGGGCTGCTAGGGAAATTGGTCATCAAGCACTAGGAAGAGATGTCAGGTGGACGCGAGCATCGGGCTGCAGGCTGCAATGCATTGCAAGGATCTATGATCTTCTTGATGTATTTTGTATTTGGATGCTAATAAAATGCTTCCTTTGCATAAAAACCAGAAAAAAAATCATTTTTTAACCTAGTCATGTGATCCGATTTTTAACTTAAATTACAAAACCAGACACACCAAATACCTCCAACAATCTAAAAAACTGAAAAAAAAAACCTGGCTAGCCATATAAGTGATTTTTGATGACATGGCATCGTAGGTCCCACAAATCAGCACCGCACTATTCCCCTCCCTCATGACCTGTGTCCCCATCATATTTCTATTAAATGATGTGTCACCTAAGTAATTATGATGAGATGGCAAATTATTAATAAGAATGGCATCCCGGGCTAAAGGATTTTAGTATTTCATCTGTTTACGTCCAACCCATGTGAATCACAGTTAAATGCTGACGGTAGTATATGAAAAATATGAAATAAAATTCTGCGCGGGAGGCTGATGAGAAACAAATCTATATTTCTTTTATCAATCCAACAATTTATATGACATGACACTTTTGAAAACCACGGTTCAACAAGAATGGTCCAAAAGACTATCAGCTACACATCTACCAAAACACCATACGTTTATGATAAGAACAAGTTATTCACTAATGTATCCATGTGAAACCATGTGAAAGTGGTAAATGTTAGAATTCCACTTGAGCCTGATCGACTGCTATCATTTGCAGCTGTTGCAACAGCAATTTTGCTGCAGATTGTTCTCACTATGGCTCTCTAGGGACAGCTGCTGCACAGTACAAACAGTAATGGTAGCCGATCAAGCCCTGTTAGCCGATCATGTTGGTTGTGCTTACATTCAGATGTGCCATATGCAAAGAACTCTACATGCACGCACACCAATCGACTGTTGCACCTGAGCCACATCCCCTACGCTCACGGCTCACCACGCACTATGGTCTATAGTGCGCTCCCTTGCTGATGCCCTGTTCGTGGGCGAGTTGTTCCTTTCCCCGTCGACCGCATGAAACAAACTGCGTGAGGTCTAGGATCTTCCTTACCTCTCACAGTGCAAGATAAGTAACAACCACACATATTGAATGCTAGGTTTGATTTACATGACAAGGCCACAATGGCATTCGATCCACCACAGGTAAGCACTGCAACATGTTCCTGCTACCCTACATTCTCCCTCTCTCTCCAATCATCTGATTTTTCTCATGCATGTGAGAATCGTCAAGTAGCCTCAATGGGTTTTATGTCAATTTGTATCCCATGCGGAGAAGGGGAAACAGGAAGGGAGAAAAGATTGCCATTGCGAGAGCTGCTAGAGCATCATCAGTCATCACGCACCGTGCGGAGCCTACTGTTGTCCCTTGGTCTTGGCCCTTCTCTCTCTCGTAGTCTCGTTCGCTCGCCAATTGCAAGAGGATCGCAGAGCTCGGCCGCGGACCGACATCATAGCAGAAGATGGCTACCAACAGGGCAACGTAAGGTTCAGTCGCACTAGCAACCAGAGTGGAGCTTGGGTGCGCCGCGGGTGAACGGTGAACCAGAGTTCGATGTTACAGTAAGTAGGATAGGAGCGTGCTATGCGGCGGCCGGCACACATGGAGAGGAAGCGGACAACAATTGAGATGCAATTGTTTAAAAAAATTGAAATACCAGAATGGGTATTGGGTAGGATTGATGCTTAAAATAGGTACGACTGATATCCATATATTTTTCTTTTTCTTTATTAATTCGGTAAAGGTATTATTAATAAATAATTAGTAATAACTAGTCCATCAACCCATGCTCTTGCACGGATTAGAGTTTTAGAAGATATAGATCTAATGCTTAGTAATATTAGAGATGATTATTTTAATTTATCATTTGTAATGACATTGTGGATACTTTATATGCAAATTTAGAAATTATTTTAATTTACCTTTTTGGATGTCATATTGGGTAATTTATATGTACATTTAGTGCGTATTTTATTTCATATTTATAATGTCATGGTGCGTAATTTATCTGCAAATTTAAAAAATAATTTAATTTATATTTTATAATGATACAACAGGTAATTTTTATGTAATAATTTAGGAGTTATTTTAATTCGTATTCATAATGGCACGCATCGGTAGAGCCTACCATCTGTAACCGGAAGGTCCCAGGTTCGAGCCCCAACCTCTGCATATTATGCAGGCAAGGCCTGGCGAGTGCGGGAAGCCTACGACACTGGGTACGGCCCCATTCATAATGGCATGATGGGTAATTTATATAAATTTAGGAGGTTATTTTATTTCATCATAATAGCACGGTGGATAATTTTTATACAAATTTAGAGATTATTTTATCTCATCTTTCATAATGGCATGGTGGGTAAGTTTTTAGAAAATATAATAAATCTAATGGCTATTATTATTAGAGCTACCTAATGCACGGCTGGATGTTTCTGATTTTTGTGGGAATTTTTAGGATATATCTTTTTTTCTAGCGTGTCACGTGAGGTTTAACGTAAAAGGAGTCTCCAATTAGTACTATTTTTTCTAGCACGTCAGGTGATAATTAACGTGAAGGCTCTAAAAAAACCTCCAATTAGTAATATTAAGATACAGTAAATAACTCACACACAGCAACACAACATGATCTCAGAGATGTCATGAATAAGGGGGCTGGCGAGAAAGAGTCAATTATCCCAACTGTGCCTTTTCACTGAAAAATCAGAGAACATCAATCCCTACCTAGTTATTGCACTATCTCAGAGATAGAGTTTGACACCTCTTGGAGATTACGGTACAGAGTATGAACTCTCTGAAAGTGGACTACATCTGACAGTCGATGAATATATAAAGATTTGCATAATAAATACATCACTAAATATACGATAGAAAATGTCACCCCTGTTTGGCAGAGCTTTTCCTTCTCTGGAAATGGCTCCAGCTCTAGCTCCTCCAATTTTTGGCTCCTCTAGAGAAGCTAGAGCTGTTTTAAAACTTGTATGGCAAAACAGATCCTAAAACCATTTGGTAAAATCTCTTGTTTTTTTACACTTCGGTTACTCATATAGTTGCAGCTCCACATGAACATGAGAACATCTGCACAAAACAAAGACCATCAAACATCCATACGGTCAGTGGAAATGTAATTGTGAACGGACCATAAAATATTCAAATAACAGAACACCTGCAAAGAAAACAGTGTGGCCTATATTTTCCCGTACGGCTGCAAAGCAAACCACGGTGAAAGAGAATGGTGTGGGGGCAATTTCCGTAATTACGTTTTGTTTACCATGCGGAGGATACAGAGAGCCGAAAGAAGCCACGATAATGCGGCTTCCAGGCGCTGGAACAAAAAAGGCTCCGGCTACAAACAGCTCCGGCACTAAAGCCGTTTATTCACCTGTCGTTTGGTACAGCTTCAGGATGAGCCGGCGCTGGAGCCTTTCTGGGAGCCGTGCCAAAGGGGCACTAAGGATACTTAAGTAGGTGCTTTCAAAACTTAAGATAATGTTGGACGTTTGTCATTTATAAAATCAAACATGGTTATTGCCGGGATTTAAAAAAAGCGAGGACGGTGATAAATTGAACCAAGGAGTTGAGAGCTGCAGTGGACATGTGTTTTTGCAAGCCTAACCCAGTCCATAATACTTTGGATTGGAGGATCAGACCGGTCCTAGCACAGATTACTTTGGCCAAATTCCAGGACTGTACTTTCAGGAAGATCAGCAGATTGCATAACAATATAGCACAGAATCAAGCAAAAAAAGCGAGGCAAACCATTCCAACGCAAACCAGAATTGTTTGTTCAAATTCTGTACATGGGGAATGCCCTATTTCTGAAATCTTTCAGTCCTTTGATCCGTGTGATTGGGGACAAAACAACTTGTATCTTGTTTCTAATATAATATAGCTGCCTTCCTTTGTTAGAAAAAAAAAGCGTGGTTTTTTGTAGTAGTGGATATGCTCATATTTACTTGGAAAATAAATTGAAAATATAAAAGATTTGTCAAAAAGAAGAAATTTGCTTTCGTAAGAGTTGAACTCAAAACTTTTATAATGACAGAGGTGTGTAATTACTTAGAAAATAAATTAAAAATAAAAAATCTGTAAAAAAAAAGAAGAAATTTGTTTTCGTTGAGAGTTGAACTCAAAACCTTTTATAATGGCAGATGTGCATAATTATTTAGAAAATATATCTAATGGCTATTAATATTTCAATTTCTTATTGATGGCTAGATGTTTTTGATTCTTTTGAGAATTTCTAGAATTTATCTTTTTTTCTGATGCGTTTCGTAAAGATTAATGTGGAGGCTTCAAAAAGAGCCTCTCATTAGTAAACAATAGGAGAAGTATCTCCGGCTACCCGTGGATACTTTAAACTATCATCAAACGTTGTCTCCAATAAGTAATTTAATAATGTATCCTACGTAATAATGTATCCTACGTAAAACCATATAGAAACCGTCAAAAGCTGGCACATGATAATGCGATGGTCAGTTTTTCTCTTCTCTCCCACTTGCATTAAGATATAACTGTTTGGTAGTGTTCTTTTAACATCCATAATTTTAAAATGTCATACGTTGCAATTGTCTTGATATAAGTATCATGATTTATCTAACTCCATCTTACTATTACTAAAGTACAATATGCAAAGCGCGATAGAAAAATAAATAAATTCTAGAAATTTTCAAAAAATTAGAAACATTTAGCCATTTATCAAGTAATATCAATAATACTTAACCATTGGATATATTATATTTTCTAAAAATTACCCACCATACCATTATGAAAAAGACCATCAAAAGTAACCCCTCTATATTTCTATATAGATTACCCACCATATCATTATAAAAGACCACTAAAATAACTCCTAATTTTTCGTATAAATTACCACCATGTCATTATGGAAAACTATTAAAATAACCATAAATTTGCATATAAATTACCCACCATGCTATTATGAATTAAATTAATTATAAAATTTGAATATAAATTACTCACCATGCTATTATGAAAGATGAATTAAAGCGTATAAAAAATGAATGAAATATACCCTCTAATTTACATATGAATTACCTATTGCATTATTATGAAAGATAATTTCAAACATCCCCCAAATTTGTATATAAATTACCACCATGCCATTAGAAAATATAAATATTAATTAGATAGAGTATGTTATAGATAAACAAGATAAACAGACGTTCTATTAATAATGTATATATGGAGATATTAATAATAGAAATTTTGATTAATTATGGTCTCAAATTTATAAATAATTTTTTAATATTAATGTTTTATGCTAGTCCGTGCTTTGCACGGGGTTGACTTACAGATTTAAACTAAGGTATTTCTTATGACTATCTATCGTTTGAATACAACATCACAAATCATGCCATTTTTCGAGGAAATAAACAAGATAAAGCTAGCCAAAACTAAAGTACGGTTGAGGTAATATGGAATTTCAAGTACTTCAAAAATGCTATGGTACCTATCAACCATAGTTTTCAAAACATAGCTTTTTTTCGCAAAGGAACCAACACATTTCGTAGTGTATGCTACGGTATTCTTGATTTCTCGTAGACAACGTCATCGCCTACAAGTCATAAACGAACTATGCTTCCAAAGTCCAACCATAATATAGGTATTAAACCTCAAGGATTACATTTCTAAATCGCACATGGCAAAACATAACAGCAGGAATTATTGATGCCTGTCACTTAGTCACGTTTTCACCCGTGATACATTTGATGTTTGATCTAAGGGTGAAGTATAGCGCGGCATGTTTGTCCTACGCTACATTTCACCAACATGCATTTTTTCACTAAATGAGTTTTTTACTTAGTTTTTACTCCTAACTTTGTACGATCACTCGGTTAGACTATATGCAGCAGGATGTGTAAATGCATTGTGTATCTACTATTCCAACTACCTTCCTCTCTGTAAACAATGTCGCTACAGTGTATAGACAATCCATTTACCCAATCCACCACACATAGTAGAGCATCATGGTGTGGTTTCGGACTTCTACTGCTCCAGCAGTTATTCGAGTTTTTTAATCACAAATCACCCTTTCTACAGTTTCTACGAGATCCAGGTTACCAGGCTATCTTACAAAACCATTTAAAATACAAATAATGTATCGGTTTCCAAGTAACCCAAAAACAATAAATATTTATGAAAACAGTTAATATTAGATTAATAAAATAGTAACAATCTTTTATGTAAAAAAATCCTATATATCTATATAGATGGAGACCACTAAAATCATATCTCAACATGCAAGTTATCCACTTCATCATCCAATAAAAAACCATGTCATCATCCATTAGAACACTCTAGTAATGTCTTTCGCCGATCTTTTATGCCTAATAACATCCATACATGCAACTATTTGTCTTTTCAATCATTTCGCCATAAAATTTCCGCAACATAAGATGACCAATCATTTAAAAGTCAATCTCTCTCAACAAAGATGAATAAATTATCAAGTATAATGTATTTAAAAAATAGTACGTTAAAAAATAATGCGTCACGGATAATCAATCATTTAAAAGTCATCATTTAAAAATCAATCTCTTTAAACTAAGATGAATAAGTTATCAAGTGTAATGTACTAAAAAATATTGTCATACAATATACATTAGTATATTTTTGCTTTCGAAGTCCATGTCATCTTTGAGTCCACTAATTTAGAAATCATGTCACTTTAAAAATTCCAGCAGCCCCCACAACGCGTCAATTAAGGTGAGTCCTACTTTTCACATATTATTTATTTATTTTTATTAGTATAAGTTTTCTACTAACAAGGATTGTCAAATACCTGTTCAAATCACTCTGCTCTTCGGTTTACTATACAACTATATATCTTTTTTTTCCTCTCACATATATATACACATGTGAAGCTTTAGTCGTTGCAATTCATTCAATTGCAAGTTGAAGTTACTTCCTACATCTCACATTCATTTGTATATTAATATCGCTACACTTTCTAAATGTATGACTTCAGATTAATATGAAGACACTTGCCTTTCTTACCCAAATAATTATTTAATATCCCCTATGTAGGACAACAGGAGATAAAGGGATAGGTAAAGGGAGTCCTCTATACAGCTCTTTGATTCACGTATTGTAGGAGGCGCATCCAAAGGTCATAAGTTGTTATCACTGGAGATCTGTTGCTCATGCCATAATGAAATATCAACTACATAAATCTTTTTAGTAGTTTTAATTGCATAGGTTTGTTAGAATTATTATTAGAGGTTGAGTACTCACAGATCCATGATAGTTCCATTATTCTATTTTCTCTACTAAATGAACATTTGAATCAATACTATTCCTTTCTTCAAAACGATATTGAAATCACTCTTTAAGTCCCGCAGCAACGCGCGGAAAAATCACCTAGTTAGATAAATATTGATAGCCTATAGAATATTGATTGCACAAATATTAAAATGTCACTCATTTATGATCAAATATATAATTTAATATTATATTAATGCGTGGACATGTATTAAAATATTACAAAATACACCACCCGATTATTAATATATGATGTTTTTAGTCTAAATTATATTAAAAATGATATATATTAATGGCTTTGAGATAACAAATAATTTATTTTTACATTAATAGGATGGCGCATGACAGGTCTGGCTCCTCTGAAAATAAACCACAGTCACCATACTTATCCCGAGTTTGGATTCTCTCACTTCATTATTGATAGCGTTGGGTCACTGACGTATGGATTTGACTCCACCGCGTGCCCGCACCACATGCACCTGACATATTTTTCTCTCTCATCCATTATTGTTGGTGTGGCCCACTGACATATGGATTCAAACTCCACCCGTCCATGACCCTGCCCACACCACATGCACACACTTTCTCTCCCATCATTTTTGCTTTGTCACAAGTTTGAGGGTGTTTTCGTAAATTGCATGTCACAACCTAGTAAAATCACCCTTTTAACAATTTCTATGAGATCCAGGTTACCATATGCTATCTTACAAAATCATTTAAAATACTTAAAATACCATATGCTATGTTTGCAAGAAAAAAAAACTATATTTTGAAAACTATGGTTGATAGATACCATAGTATTTTCAAGTATTTGAAATTTCATATACTCAACGTAACTGTAGCTTTGGCTAGCTCTTGTTTTTTCCACGAAAATGCCATGATTTGTGATGTTGTATTCAAACGATAGGTATTCAGATACCTTAGTTTCTACGATAGGTATGCTATTTTAAAATTATGGGTTGAAAAAAAAAACGCAACCAAACAGTTATATCATAATGCAAGTGGGAGAAAAGAGAAAAACTGACTATCACAGCAATACAGTATCACTTGCCAGCTTTTGACCATTTATATATGGTTTCACGTAGCGTACATTATGCTCTGTTTGGATACCCACAGATTTTGTAATCTAGCTTGTAAAATCTCAATTGTGATCCAAACACACCTAACTTGTGATGCAGCATCTAGAATCTAGAACCTCAGATTGTAAAATCTTGAAAGCTAGACTCTCTCAGCTTTTACTAGGTTGTGACATGCAATTTACGAAAACACCCTTGAACTTGTGACAATGGAAAAATGATGGGAGAGAAAGCGTCTGCATGTGGTGTGGGCAGGGTCACAGACAGATGGAGTTTAAATCCATATGTCAGTGGCCCACACCAACAATAATGGATGAGAGAGAAAAATGTGTGAGGTGCATATGGTGCGGGCACGTCACAGACGGTGGAGTCAAATCCTTACGTCAGTGACCTAATACTATCAATAATGAAGTGAGAGAATCCAAATTCAGGATAAGTATGGTGATTGTGGTTTATTTTTAGAGGAGCCACACCTGTCATGCGCCATCGTATTAATGTAAAATTAAATTATTTGTTATCTCAAAGCCATTAATATATATCGTTTTTAATGTAACTTAGACTAAAAACATCATATATTAATAATCGGGTGGTGTATTTTGGTAATATTTTAATACATGTCCACGCATTAATATAATATTGAACTATATATTTGATCATAAATGAGTGACGTTTTAATGTTTGTGCAATCAATATTCTATAGACTAGATATTTAAGTAACTAAGTGATTCCTCGCGCGTTGCTGCGGGACTTAAAAAGTGATTTCAATATCTTTAAAAAAAGAATATTATTGATTCAAATGTTCATTTGGTAGAGAAAATAGAACAATGGAACTATCTTGGGTCTGTCAGTACTCAACCTCTAACAATAATTCTAATAAACCTATGCAATTAAAACTAATAAAAATATTTGTGTAGTTAATATTTCATTATGGCATGAGCAACTCATCTCTAGTGATAACAACTTATTACTGTTGGATGCGCCTCCTACAATACGTGAACCAAAGAGCTGTATAGAGGACTCCATTTACCTGTCCTTTTATCTCCTGCTGTCCTGCATAGGGAATATTACATAATTATTTGGGTAAAAAAGACAAGTGTCTTCGTATTAAAATGAAATCTTACATTTAGAAAGTGCAGCGATATTAATACTCGAATGAATGTGAGATGTAGAGAGTAACTTCAACTTGCTATTGAATGAATTGCAATGACTAAAGCTTCACCTGTGTATATATATGTAAGAGGAAAAAAAGATATATAGTTGAATAGTAAATCGAAGAGGAGAGTGACTTGAACAGGGATTTGACGATCCTTATTAGTAGAAAACTTATACTAATAAAAAATAAATAATATGTGGAAAGCAGGACTCACCTTAATCGACACGTTGTGGGGGCTGCTGGAATTTTTAAAGTGACATGATTTCTAAATTAGTAGACTCAAAGATGACATGGAGTTCGAAAGTAGAAATATACTAATGTATATTGTATGACAATATTTTTTAACACATTACACTTGATAACTTATTCATCTTAGTTTAAAGAGATTGTCTTTTAAATGATTGATCATCTGGTATGACAATATTTTTTAAACACATTATTTTTGAATGTACTATTTTGTAAACACATTATACTCGATAACTTATTCATCTTAGTTGAAAAAGATTGACTTTTAAATGATTGATTATCTGTGACACATTATTTTTGAACGTACTATTTTTTTAAACACATTATACTTGATAACTTATTAATCTTAGTTGAGAGAGATTGACTTTTAAATGATTGATTATCTGTGACGCATTATTTTTTAACGTAGTATTTTTAAATACATGGTACTTGATAACTTATTCATCTTAATTGAGAGGGATTGACTTTTAAATGATTGATCATCTTATGTTGTGGGAATTTTATGGCGAAGTGATCGAAATGACAAATAGTTTCATGTATGGATGTTATTAGCCATAAAAGATCGGTGAAAGATATCAATAGTGTGTCCTAATGGATGATGACATGGCTTCTTAGTGGATGATAACGTGGATAACTTGCATGTTGAAATATGATTTTAGTGGCCTCCATCTATATAGATAGATAGGATATATTGGTTTCCAAAGTTTAAAAGTAACCCAAAAAATAACAAATATTTATGAATACGGTTAATGTTAGATTATCAAAATAGTATAATCTTTTATGTATAAAAAAATACATGAATATTGATTACATATGTATTAAAACGTTAGTCATTTATGATCAAAATATATAATTTAATATTATATTAATATGGTGCACGAATATTTAAACATTACCAAAATAGTACAAATTACATTAAAAACAGCATATATTAATGACAAAAAATAAATATAATTTAATTTTATACTAAGGCTCTGTTTGGATCCACCCGGGTAAAGTTTAGTTCTCCACTTTTAGCTAATTTTAACTACTTGGGGATCCAAACAGATAGTTAAATGGGCAAAGCTAAAGATTAGCCCCATAAAATCATTAGCTGGTGACTAATTTCCAGCTAAAAGAAGGTGAGGTTTGAGGGAGAGAGGGGCACCATTATTAGGGGTATGAATGTTTTTTTTACACATTAGCTAAACTTTAGCTGGTGATCCAAACAATCTCATGGGCTAAACTTTAGCCCCCCGCTGCCCATAGAATCCAAACAGGACCTAATTCGATGGTGCACGACAGCTATGATTTGCATTATTGGAAACCACAGTCACCGGCTTCATCTCCTCCACTGGTTTGAATCCCCTCCATTATTGCTGATTTTAGGATGATGCATGACAGCTATGGTTTCATTGAAAACCACAGCCAGTCTCCTCCCATCCGTTTAGATTCCCTCTCTTTATTATTGTGGTGTTGGGTCATTGACGTATGGATTTGACTCCATCCGTCCGTGACCCTGCCTGTACACATGGACATGCTCTGTATCCCATCAATTTTGCATTGAGACACGCGCTACACATACGAACTCTGAGTCCAACTGTATGTCCGCTGAAATTTGAAGGGGAAACCGGGCGACAGGCCGCCCAGCCGTTGTTAACCTCGCGAAACGCACCGCACACGCGTGACCACAGATCAACCGTCGCACGGGGTCCTCCCTCCCCACGTTCACCGCTCTTTGTGCGGCACTGCCTCACTGACAATCCTGGCACAGTAAGTGTGGCCCCACAGATCAGTGGCGCATCATCAGAAGAGCGGCATGCCCACAGCTCGCGCTATTTGGCGGGCGCAGGCGCGCCGCGCACCGTCTTTGAGACTTGAGGATCGCCGTCTTCCCTCTCCCCCAGTCCCCCTCGCCCGGCCGCCGTTCCGGGCTCCTCCTCCTCCTCTGCCACCGCCTCCGATCGCGCCGAGGCCGAGCCGCCGAGGGCGGCGAGGGGGAGATGCGGGAGAGGTAGGTAACCTGAGGCGGGATATTCTGAAGCGGCGGCGCAGAGAAGCGAAGCCGGGCCACGCCGTCGCGGTGTCTGACGCCGCAGTTTCCCGCTGTGCGGGGGACAAGGAAGACGAGAGGTAGCCCTAGGCGCTTCGTAAAGGTTCCAGAATGGCGGTGAGAGCTCTCTCTCGTTCCCTCGTCTTATCTGCTCTGTTCTTTTTCATGTGTTGCGGAAAAGATAATCTCTCGTTTTTATTTGATTAATCTCTCGTTTTTGTTTGATGAATTATTGGGACTAATTCCGTCTATACGCTGATTCTGTGTGTTAGGTCAAGGTTATTGCGTTGTAGTAATACCCAATTTGTTCGTTCTGGGTCCGGAATCGAGTTACAACATGCATTTTGGGTGCGATCTCGGGAGTTGGTGGTTTTGGTCCCGTTGTTGATTGAGGCGCCTGATGTGTATCTACTTAATTCGTGTCGCAGCACTGGGTCGGCGACAGTGATGACAGTGATAAGTTCGAGTGGGACAGCGATGGTGGCGGGGAGGAAGCGGAGGCGAGCTTCAATGCTGCTGGTGCCGGTTCAACTCTGTCCTCAAGGAATATCGATGCTCCTGGCCTATCAACACGGGTAAGGCAGCTAACCAATTTACCGATCCATGCATATGCCACAATGCATGAACTCACCAGCTAGTTGTTCGTGAGCCACTGTTATTATTATACTAATCATGAACATAATCGGTGTCATGATTCCTGTATCTTCCCCCTGCTCCCCCAGATGATTTTGGCCGGTTTGTGCCAAACCGGCTTGAGCATTCTCCCAATCTTACTTCCACCTTGATTCCTGAGGATATGATCGTAATGTCCTGTTTATTTGTGGGACTTTTTGGAAGGTTGCTAATGGTAATGGGAAGGCTGGGCCATCTGCATCGCCTTTGGTTCAGAAATATGTGGATATGGGTTTCCCGGAGGAGATGGTTCTCAAGGCCATGAAGGATAATGGTAGCTACCTCATAACCAATTTCTTTTGATTTACTTGTGTTCTAGCCTTCTAGGTGGATTTACATACTCTATTTGCTTGATGCCTTTTCTTTTAGGGGATAATGGTGCAGAGTCCTTGGTTGAGCTTCTTCTTACCTACCAGGTATTCATCTCTGCGCCTGATTTTATTAATTGTTGTTTGATAGTCTTATTGCATGATATGAAAGTGATGGAAAATGCAGGAAATAGGCAATGACCCCTCGGTGAATAATGGCTTTGCTTCTGGTTGTGTTCGCCAAACTCTTGAAGATAGTGATGATGATGACATTCAAGAAAACTGGGGTGATGAGGATGCTGGTGGGAGAGATAGTCCTAACCTTGATGATTCCAGTGATGAGGTATTCTCATGCTTCATCTTGGTTACTGTATGTGTTAACTTTTTTTTTGAGAAACAGTTATGCATTTACTTTTGTTTCAATCATATATGTTTCTGCATTAAACTTGTTTCATGTTAATCCAGTAAATACACTACCTGCCCCCAAAATATAATGTTCGTTACTTTTACTTGCACCTGTTCCTTGTCTTGAAAGAGTGTCATCGCCAAATTTATAATATGCTTAGTTTTGTCTTATTCTTGGACAATTGGGTTCTTTTAGGCAAAACGGCACATTCCCATGAAATCAGAAACCTGCATTTTGTTAAAAAAAATCATATTGGTAGTTAAAATAGTTGAAGCAATCATAAACTCTGCTCTACTACATTTCGTCTTATGCATATTAATGACATTATTGAACATGCCACTGTGGAAGAACAAGCAGAATTCCATAACTGGGGCTTGTTGGATAATCATTTCTTCATCAGTTTCTGTACTCCTACCACCTCCACCTCCACCTCTCATTATTTTTATGCTTTACACCCTCCTATATAGTCTATCTCATTGTTCTTTAGTGGCATTTACTCTTACTATTTTAATTCATAAAAAGTTCCAGAGTTGTGGGTAGAATCTTTGTCATCTTAAACGTGTCTTTCTTTTTGACCCTTATGCTAATTGATTACTGATGCTGAGAATTGGAGTCTTTATAGTGCAATAAGATTCCTGTGTCACCATAACATTGAACTTGTCTAGTACTGTCTAGTGTTGGCATCTGTCTGCAAATACCTAAGAGTTGGTTACCACTGGGCTTCCCATTTTTTATCCATTAAAAACTGTCTTCAATCAAACAATAACTGTTTTCCTGACTTGTCCATAGTTATTATGGTGCTGGAGTTTCTTTTGCCTTTGAAAGGATTTCTCAGTTCTTTCCTGTGCTTTTTATATAGGACTTCTTAAATGAGATGTCACAGAAGGACGAGAAAATTGATTCCTTAGTTAAAATGGGGTTTCCTGAAGACGAGGCCACAATGGCTATTACTAGATGCGGTATGCTCCCAATAACCTTTGTTCCACCGATCTCTGTATGCCTTAGATTCCTCAGCAAAATATGTGTTTTTTTTAGAACCCATGTTTATGTAAGTTCCAACCATGAAAGTAGGTATGTTCCCATTATAGAATAATAAAACAGTTGAATAATAGCATTGCCCATGTTTAATGTTATGTCAAAGTTTGTATTCGTTTTTCTCTTTTTGAGAATTCTCCTTTAGTGTCGTAACTTGAAACCAGTATCTTGAATTGAGATCACCTATTTTTGTTTAAAATTGCTCAGGGCAGGATGCACCTATTTCTGTTTTGGTTGATTCGATCCATGCTTCACAGTCCGCAAGAAATGGTTATTGTGGCAATTCGTCTGATCATGAGGTTCATTTTAGTTTTATTGTCCATTTAAATCTGCACAACATTTAGTTCTAATTTAATGGGCTGACTATGGAATTATGTTTGCAATACTGCAGGATAATTCCTTTGGAAGGAGAAAGCAAAGGTCCATGGAAGGGAATCAAAGAAAGAGAAAGAAATTTTTGGGTCAAGCACAAGGTAGTAGGGGTCGATTAGATGATAGCTGTGAAGAGCCAATGCTTCTCCCAAATCCTATGGTTGGATTTGGCTTGCCAACCGAGAGGTTCAGATCAGTGGACAGATCACTACCTGCAACAGCTATTGGGCCACCATACTTTTACTATGAGAACGTGGCAATTGCTCCAAAAGGTGTATGGGCAACTATATCAAGATTCCTATATGATATTCAGCCGGAATTTGTGGACTCAAAGTTTTTTTGTGCTGCTCAGAGAAAAAGAGGATACATACATAACCTGCCACTTGAGAACAGGTCTCCTCTCCTGCCATTACCTTCAAAGACAATATTTGAGGCTTTTCCCCATAGCAAGAGGTGGTGGCCCTCATGGGACTCGAGGCGACAGTTTAGGTGCATCAATACTGGTAAGGCTAGTGCGAAGACAACAGAGAGGATTCGCTTAGCCCTTGCAAGTAGTGAAGATCCACCTCCACCGAGAGTTCAAAAGTATGTGCTTGAAGAGTGCAAAAAATGGAACTTGATTTGGGTTGGGCGCAACAAGGTTGCTCCTCTAGAGCCTGCTGAGATAGAGTTCCTACTTGGCTTTCCCAAGGATCACACTAGAGGAATCTCTGCAACAGAGAGGTATCGGTCACTTGGCAATTCGTTCCAAGTGGATACTGTTGCGTACCATCTCTCTGTACTCAGGGACATGTTTCCACATGGCATGAATGTGCTGTCCTTGTTCTCTGGTATTGGAGGAGGTGAAGTGGCTCTTCACAGGCTTGGGATACGAATGAACACTGTGATTTCAGTTGAGAAGTCTGAGGTGAATAGGGCTATTCTGAAGAGCTGGTGGGATCAGACGCAGACAGGCACACTGATTGAAATTTCTGATGTGCAGACACTAACTCAAGAGAAGATTGAAGCTTATGTTAGAAGAATTGGTGGTTTTGATCTAGTGATTGGGGGCAGTCCGTGCAACAACCTTACTGGGAGCAACCGTCACCACCGTGATGGCTTGGAGGGTGAACATTCTGCTTTGTTCTATCATTATTTTAATATCTTGGACCTTGTAAAGGCTGCTATGCGGCGGCTCTAGTTTTTTATCTTGGTTTCAGAACTCTTGAATTTTCCTCTTAGGATCTGAAGGTTGACTGGTGAAGTTGTCATGTCACTTTAATTTAGGTTAATTTTAATGTCATTTGGTGATCAATGAAAAATATGTCTTGTTCGGACAATTCTGTGGCGCTAGCAGTTCTGATGCATTTCTGGTATTGGAGCGAGAACTTCATGCGTTTTCAGCAGAAAGAAGACATAGCAAAGTTTCTTAATCAAAGTTACTGTACACTGTTTTTATGAATGAATGTGACACGCCAACTGCTCGCTGAAGCGGCGCTCTTTATATCTTAATCAAAGTTACGGTCATCATCTAATCTCTTATTTTATCGCTTAGGACCAATGTCGTCAAGCCGTGCTGCTGCTCTTAATTTTTCTGTACTGATAGTACTAGAGTACCATGAACAGACGCGCTTTTTTTCTTTTCGAGCTATTTTAGAATTAAACTGTAAACAAGGTTTTTTTCTGACAATTCATCATACTACAGTTAAAAACACTGAACAGACAACATCGTTGTGGACTTGTGGTAGTTTTGAGCACGTATAGTTCTGGAGTAAAAAGAGGGCCCTGGTCTCCTGGAAGCAATCTCCTATTTTTTTTAAGACTAGGGTCATCAGGCAGTGGAAATGAATGTGGAAAACACTATTTGCAAACTGTACACAGAATAAAAAAAACAATCATTGCACACTGTAGACGGTACGTTTGCACTTCCTAGTGATCCTGGTCTAACAAAGGAAGCTGTATTCTGTGGCATCACAAGAGACAAGTACACAATTCATATACATTGGTATAGTTTAGCAAAGCTAGTAGGAACACCCTCTCTCAGAAAAAAGAGAGTAAGAACACAAGAACAACGTTCTGAGATTTACAGGACGCTATGACTGATAAGCACCTTTGTTATGATCCAGTGCATCAACGAAAAAGAATAATCTATATATAGGAAGAGCAGCAAAAGAATTACGTGCAGCCACGATTGCTATTCGCTTGTGTGCATCAGACAGCCTGGAGCTTCTGCTCATCCACAGATTCCAAAGGAAGAATTGCAGGCTCCCATGAAGAGGGCTCGTCGAGATGGATCTTTGCATACTCGCTCACCAAACCATTCCTCTCTTCCCACATGATGGCTTTCCTCTCCTCCTCAGCCCTCTCTACCTTGTCTTTGGCCATGGTGGTCATGTCACCTGCTGCCTTTGTTACCATACCGAATGCACTTGTTAGCCACGAGGCACCAGCTGAGACATATTGGTTACTCAATATAGCAGAACCCGCAATGCTGGCTTTCTGCTCAGCAGCGGCCAGGGCAGACTTTGTAAGTTCTGAAACCTGGTAGCGTTCATCCACCTCCTTGACCTTGCTGCCAACAATGGCTCTACCCAGATTGATCTTTTCACTGAGGCCATACTGGCGGTCTAGAGATGCAACGGTGGCAGTGGCATTGGACAGAATGTTGTGACGCTCATCAAAGGATTTTGCCAAGTTGAGAGCATCCTTGCTGAGGACAAAGCCTTTGGCCAACATGCTGCTGACAACATCTTCTGCCTTCCTGACTGCAGATTCAGTAGAGGGACTTGCTCCCTTTTTGTACCAACAAGATGCCCAAAAAAAAAAGAAGTATATCAATACATATCCAAGGAGAGTACTTCTGCATATGAATATAAAGAAGATGGTCATCGAACGGACTGTAATGGTCAACTTTTTTTTTTTTTGAGAAGTAATAGTCAACTTCTTCATAACAGACTTGAGAGACAGCACATGCATATTCATTTTGGTGAATCAGGCTAATTCAAATTAACTACCTGATTCAGCAGTAGTCTTGACATCATGCATAGTTTGTTTTGGAATTGTAAAAGATTAATGTGAATTCTTCCATGAAAACAAGAAGAATATGATCAACTAATTCAAATACTCTTCTAGCAAGAGTAACAACTTTGTATAAACAGTTTAATGAACAACTAGCTCCTGAGTTCTGGGAGATATCAGATAAAGGTAGTCTTACTACAATAAAATGATCAGATGTCAAGTAATTTCTTCAGATTTTGATGTATCTTGAAATGTTGAGCATGTCATAACAAGTATTCTTACCAACAATTGCTTGTGCGCTTCAGGAGGCAACTGATAATTCTCAGCTGGAGCTATGATGACAGCACGATCAACAATTGTTGCCCCCTGTAGACAAGTAAAATTATTGAAATCTGTTGGACCAAAATTAAAGATATATGAGATGAGATAGCATGAAACAAAAAGTAAAACCATCCTAGAGCAACAGAAAAATTAAATGGCTAAGGTAACAAATGAGTTGCAGGAACTTGAACACACCGAGAGAAGAACAGCAGTGTCTGCTCCCTGTGAGTCTTTAAATGTGACATAAGCAAGCTGTGACCATTCAGATTCCCTGGTGAAAACAGGAGCAAATATTTAAGAAACATTATTTCAGTTTTCTAATGCATATACATCCATAAATATAAGTAGTGACAAATTACCTTTGCATTTCAACATATTCTATATCCCCTGAGAAACTAAAGAACTCTGTGATCTCTCTTTTCAAAGCATTTAATGACAGGTTGCTAACTTTTACTGTTCTCACCTGCAAAGAAAAGAAGAGCAAAATGGGATTAAATCTCTGGTAGTCTGGTGTGATTAGAACTCGGCACATGGCACATGGCAGGAAATAAGCTATCATGATTGCCGTGATTATGCATTTCTGCAATAGGTGAAACTAAACACATTCAGGCCCAAAGTGCAAATGTTCCAACGATCTAACATCGAAATCTAGATCATTTGGGCAATGAAACATCAAAATGACGTAAGTACAAATCGCATGCAGCAACCAAACAGAAGCAATTGATTTGCTGAAAGGTGTTTACTGTAACGAACACACCAAAGTTGGTAAGCCAATGTAGGCAGTGGCGCAGAATGCTAGGGAGAGCAGTGAGGTAACAGTTGCCAGAGAGAAGAGGAAGGTGGCATGCTAGGGGCTAGGAGAATAGGTAGAGAGGGAAGGAACAACCGTGGTGTTAATCAACCTTACCAGAGTTTCAATCCGACAAGAAATTTGGAGAGGAAGTAGGCAAAAGATAATCTATATTTAACTTTTTGGTGTCGTTTTAGCCCTACAGGTTTCACAGGTTTTGTCCTCTAAAATGCTCAGCACCTTAGCATGGGAAAACATATTGAATATATTTATTTGCAAACTATGCAACAAACCAAGCTACCGCAAGGCACAAGATGGAAAGTATGCTTGATAACACAAAGTACCTTCTCCAAAAACGTTTCACCCAATAAGTAACATGTGAGATGGCTAATATGAAAGTGCACAGTGCGATGTAGTCACAACTCACAAGGGTCGCATCAGTTACTGTAGACCTCAGATGTGCTTCGGTGACATCAAAATGACTCTAGGAACTTAAGCTATAATATGAAGTGGAGATATTATCTCCAGTTTTGTAATGTATTATGTAGTTATAAACACCAGGTGAAACAAATATTAGAAACGAATGCTTGCCAAGAAAAACCATAACTAATCCAGCATCCAAATTCGAATCAAATTTCCATTTATCTATCTGTGTAGTCACTGGGAAATAAGAAATTAATATTATAAGTAGAAAGATAAGACATTTATTCATTTACATACCATCAAGGTCAGCATATTTAATTTCCAGAAATGGATCCTAGTCTTATTGTGCAGGACAGCCAGGTAATTGTACCAGGCTACCAGCTGTCAGACCATCACATTACCATGGTACCAGAGGCATTAACACCACCATTGATTAACTTGAAACATAAAAGGCCAACAAAGGCAGAGAAATGACCGAACAGGACAGGGCAAGCCAAACAAAAACATGGTATCCTCTCTGCATCTCAATGGAGCCTGTGGGAAATGCAGAATTCTGCAGTTTAGTATTCACAGCCGTTGCAGAAACCACAATTCATAACGATGCCACAAAATGTGAGAGGACAGAGGAAGCATGCCCAACGAACTTGAAGATTGGATCTAGCCGCCTATCATCAACACGGCGGCCGACAAAAGTCGAGTTCGTGAGTCGCGACTATAGTAGAGAACCGAAGGCACTATTCCTGAGTCTCTGGTTGGAGGGAGATGGACCTGAAAAGGCAGTCGAAAAGGTGCAGCCAATCCGCATACCATCAACCAAGCACACCACACCGCCAGAATCCAACAACAAACAGACGAACCCCGCAGGGGTGAGCACCCAGAATTTCTTAGCCACGCAGCAGGCAGGCAGGCTTCCGGAAGAACGGGACGCGCCAAATCCACCGGAAAACCTGCGACGACCGCCGTCCAAACGGAAGCAATGCGGCAGCGCAGAACTCGCAGAATGCCTATTGCCGTAGTGGCATTTCCCGACCCAGATCAAGCAAGCACAGCACAGCCGCGGAAAGCCCGCCGCCGACGCCGCCGAGTAAGACGGAGCTCGAGGCCAGCCAGCCAGCCAGACAGCCGCCACGGCAGAGCAGCAGCAGGAGGAGCTAGAGAATATTGTTCGAGGAGCCCGGCACTCACCTCCATCCCGGGGACGGGATCTCACGGCGGGGATTCCGAGGCGAGACGAGTAGTAGTACGCCGGAAGCGAGCGAGCGCGAGGAGGCGGGACGGGAGGAGGAGAGTAGGAGGCGATGAGGCGCCCGCGGGCGGTTGGGTGTTGTGGGGATTTGCGCCGTGTCGGCGAGCGGAGGAAGAGGACGACTTTGCGGGCGCGTGTTTTTGTTGTAGCGTACCGACCGGCAGGTGGCGATGATTCCGGCCGCGATGCGCGTCGTTGCCACGGCCCCCGGGCGCGGCAGCGGCACTACGCCTACGCTACGGGCGCGGGGCGGCAGCCGGCAGCGCGGCACTGGTGGTTGTGGACCGGTAGCTGATGAATCGCCTGCGGCCTGCGGGGCGAAATGGGATCTGGCCCGACTGCACCTGCACGAAGCGATTTGTCAGCGGTGTGGGGGCGCTGCCATTTGGTCGCTGGGTGGGATGGGATGGGAATGTGGGATTGGGAGTTCAGATGTCACTCGAGTCGAGTCGAGCTTTGTGTGTCTTTGCATACAGTACTTGTGACAGGATTTGACATCCTGCCAAACTCCGGTTTGATGCATTATCGGAAGGAGTACCTTTTTAGCTTTGTTACTATTGTTTTTTCGGCACTTTTGTTGCATGAAGGCATGCAGAGTACGTGCCCCGCCCAACTCGGATGTGCCATGCTAATGTTCTGGTTTTGCTCGAGAGACGTTTGGAACATTTTGAGGTAACATGTTTGAATCTAGACTCCAGAGTCTAGTTTTCAAGGGTAAAACTTTGAACGAGTCCTGGTGTAGTCCCCTGCCCTGCCCACCTCTACGAAAAGGTCTGCGTTGCATGGTTATTCCCAGGAACAGGAAGCAACCCGTCACCCGTGTTGTCAACGAAATGTGCCACTTCCTCCACCTTTTTTTCTTTTGTTGGAGTCCATTCAGATCATTCCAGGCATTCTAGAACCTAGCGGTAGATCGTTCAGAAACGTAAATCTGCCGAACGGATGGGCCATCCATCGAACTTAGGAGTACCGGTCTCATCGTCTTCAACTCTTCATTTTCTTCGACAAGGCGATTTCGTTTCAACTTTCGAGTAGTGTGCTAGTAAAAGGCGCAACACTCGCATCCAAAGAATTTGCTGTTGCCTGCTGCCGATGCACAAATGTGCTTGTTCAGGCAATGGAGGAGTTTGTTACACCTTTTGGTTCAAACCCTGGGTAGTAGTCTGAAAACAAAAAAATAATATATTTTATTACCTTCAGGCAAGACACAAGGAGCCAGGCGATCGATTTCTTATGCATGTGGTCAGGCAACTGACACAGGCAAATTGTTCCAGACAAACAATCTCAGGGCTTCAACCAAACGTACTCGAGGAACATTGCAGGCAAGGGTACATGCCATGAGGCTAGGCATTTGAGCCCAGGGCTTCAACCAAACTTGCCGTATAAAGTGCTTGCCAGCGATACGTTACGATGGATCTGGTGTAGACAGGGTGAGTTTATGGCCAAGATCGTCGGTATTTTGACGTGCGATGCAAATTGCAAAACCGGAAGGGAACTGATTGGATTTATCAGAATTCGATTTGATGATGAATGACAACTAGTGCTCCGCACGTACCCTGATGACAACCTGGCTCCCTCGGCCTCGTTGGCACGTCCTCTTAATTGGTGGTACGACGCCGTGCTTGGAAACGTACTGAAACCTGCCGCTCCATGTATCATGAATCGCCGTCGAGCGTCGAGAGCAAAGGGGAAAAGACGAAAAGGAAAAGCCCTTGAAATCAATTCAGTCGGGACCCGGGGGATACCACGCGCCAAAGGACACACTCCGCTCTCAAGTCTCAATGCAGGCTGCCGTAGGTTTGATTATGGGCAGCCTCATATGTAGTCCGTCCTAAAAATCTGTCATGAAAAATATTTGGACAGATTTCTAAGGTCCTCTTTGAAACAGAGAAAAAAAATATAGTATAGTAAAGGATTGATTGAAAATTTTTCTTAAAGTCATACTTACATAGATAATTGGTTGGAGGAAGTTTATCAAAGGGATCCCTTTTATCCAAGTCAAAGGCGTTCAACCTCGTAAAAAGCCTCCTCTGTATCTCTCCTATAACTTTTTTTTGAGGGTCCCATTTGGTACTGGGCCGGCCTCGACTGCCAGCAAGGTACGCGGCTCGCTTGTTCGGCCCATAAGCTGGGCTGTATCAGCTCGGACAACAGATTCCGATCCCACTTTGTAAAGGAGAAATGGCTCATTTTCTAGGACACTTATACTTCAGAAAAAATCCGCCACAGGTCCTTCAACTTGTAACGAAGTCCAAGTTTTGCCCTTAAAGTTAAAGTCGAAAACCAGAAATGACGGGTCCTTCAACTTGTCATACCAGGTAGATTACAACCCTGCACCAATCCGTCTCCGGTTTTAGCGTACGTGGCAATCCAACGTGGTATAGGTCCACATGTCATACAAAGTGGTGATATAGTGGGGCCCGCGGGTTGGCTTCTTCTACCTCTTTCCCTCTCTCCCAGGGCAGCCCAAGACGCCGTCGGCGTCGGCCACCTCAACCCTGTGGACGAGCCTGCCGCTGTCGTCGGTGCCATCGCCGGCGCCCATGTCGGCGCGGCGTCGCCGGTTCGCCCGCTCCGGTGCGAGCCCTGCCGGCGGTGTGCTTCCTCCGAGCCGACAGCAGCGCCCTGGCGCCCGCGGCGGCGGCGTGGATGCCGCCCCACTCGGCGTCGTCGTACGCGCAGGCGGCGGCGTGGGAGTGGTGGTCGGGTCCGGCTCGGACGGAGCAGGAGCAGGAGGATGAGCCGACGAGGAGCAGGCGTCGTGCGCGGGCTGCGCGTCATGCTCGATGTCGTTGGGCAGGTGCCTGAGCAACTAGCCAACCACCTGAGCAACCCTGCTAATTCTCAGTGCTGCTCACGTCGCAGCTGAGTGATGCAAACAGAAGATGCACTGCTTCGTGCTTCCGCTGGTCAGAAATCTGAAGGCCAGCAGAAAAACGTCAATCTTTGCAAGATGTTTTCATAGCCAGTCTAGCAGTAGCAGGTAAAGCACCATTATATCTGCTTAGTTATTGTATCTTTACAAAGATGTTTTCAATACCAGCATTAGTGTGGGCTGGTGATGAACAAGATTGCCACTAACTCATGCGTGATATTGTCCTTTTAATTATACTAGAGTTTTCAGGCCTAGTTATTTCTGCCATTATCGTTGACTAGTTTGGCCGGAATTCCGGAAAGCTACGATGTGGATCTTGCTGTTCGGGTGCTGTGCTTTCCTTGGACTGCTTGCTGTTCATCAGAAAGAGTCACTGACAACAACGCCGCAGGGGCCCTTGCCCCTTTCCCCAGCTCTCCAAGCAACCACCGACGAATTGGAGAACGGAGACGGACGTTGACGGCTGATTCACCGGTGATTCACCAGCGTAGGGGCGCCGTACCGGACTGCCGGTGACGCCATGCGCGGTGCGTGTCCGCAGACGGCCATTGGGGTGGCAGTGTGTGGGTGCGACCGTGCGGAGTTGGGGCTGGGGGTGCGCAGACGACCGCCGCCGTTGCTGTCGCCGCAGTCTTCGTTGAGGAGCAGCTCCACGAGCGCCGCCACGGCGCCGGCCTCGACCGCCTTGATGCTGTTCTGGCCCCATAGGCAAAGCCGGCAAAGCATGTGAATTGCCAGCTTGACTGCCTTGATGCAGCTCACGTTGGCCGTGCCCGTGGCGCGCCTCAAGGCCGAGAACGCGCGCCTCCGTGCCGAGCAGGGGCTGGCGCCGGCGAGGAGGGCCAGCGCGGCGAGCTGCGGCCTCCGCGTGCTAGGTCCGGCTGAGGGCCCGCGTGAGGGCCGCAGGGCGAGCGGCAAGCTCCATGCGCGAGGGCCGGCGCAGCGAGCTCTACGTGTGAGGTCCGGCGGAGGGAGTGCATCACTGTATATAACGGTTTAGTGATTGACATGTGGGCCCGCGTCCACGTCAGCGAAAACCAACATCCACGTACGCAAAAACCGGTGTTGGTTTGCCCCGAGGATCTCCCGTGCTCGGTATGACAAGTTGGAGGACCCGCCATTTTTGGTTTTCAACTTTGAGGACGAAATCTGGATTTTGTTACAAGTTGAAGGATCCGTATCGGACTTTTTCCTTATACTTCCTCATCGGAGTGTGATGATGCTGCGGGTCTCGGGGGGCGAGGGACGGCGCCGGACGGCCCACGCCGCCGGGTACGGCGGCCTCGGCCGCGCCCTCCTCGCAGGCCGCCGCCGACCAAGTCTTCGACGCCGTCTCCAAGCGAGTAGGTACCACCACGGTCTCCCTTTCCTTGCTTGCTCAAACCCCAGGCCCCTTGCTCTGTGCGCTAAAGAAATTCTGGATTTTCCTAACGTCTCATTGTGCTCGTCTTAGACCGCCGAGGAGCGTGAGAAGTTATCGGTCATTTCAGTACGAATCAAAGCCGCCAAGGTAAGCTATGTACTGAGATTCCATCCTGCTATTAGCCTAGTTTGTGGCTGTGGCTCAGTGGCTCAGCTACCGACTTTACCCAATCCGTACATGACGCTTTTTTTTTTTTGATAACATGCACCGGGGGGACGAGAGTCCCCACCTGAATTATATTACCAATGGATGCCAGCGTGGCCGGGAATTGGTACAAAGGAGCCACAGTTGCACCTGGTCACATTGTTACAAAACAAGAATAGAGCGAGCAGTAGGGGGGTGTAGATATCTGCATCTAAGCGAGCACTTGCAAGTCAAACTTCGAACTCCAGAAGTCGACTATCGGGCCGAAGCAGGGGGGAAACGAGTGCGCCAGAGCTTGGTCTCTACGAGACATCCCTGGAGCTGTCCACGCAGCGATAGTTCATACTCCCTGAAGATCACATTGTTGCGTCTCAACCACAACCTCCAGTAGCATAATAGGATCATCATGGAGAGGCCAGTGGCTGGGTACTCGGGGGGTGCTGTGACCGCCTAGAGTTCATCTGGGGGGGGGGGGGGGTGTGGTGCTCGCGAAGGATCCCAACCGATCTTCGCCCAGAAAGCTACTGCAATAGGACACTCCCAAAGGATGTGGCGCGCCGTTTCTTCTCGAGCTCCACAGACTTCACAGCTAGCAGAGGAGACGATGTGCTTCTTCATCAGATTAGTGCGGCACTGGATCTTGTTCTGTGCGAGTAGCCATCCGAAAAACTTGACTTTGGGGGGCGCCTTGCTTTTCCAGACGAAACTGAAATGGGAGGCCTGGATTGGAGACGAGAGAGCTGCCTGGTAGACTTTGGCCGAAAAAAGGGTGCCATCCGGTTTGGCCAGCTTGCTCTGCCTCTGATCACTTTGGTGTTGCACCATGATGTTGTCCACAAGCGTTTGTACAGTCTCCAGTTCAATCAGGGCGGTGGGGGTTAATCTAGGGACCAGCATGCTTGGTAGGCCCTGGCTCATCACATCACTAACTGAAGTTGTACGCCTGATGCAGTGGCTGTGAAGAGCGGGGAAGCATTCAGAGAGGGGCTTGGGTCCATGCCAGTTGTCTAGCCAGAAGTCAGTAGACTGACCATTGCCAATGGCAACTGTGGTGATCGCTTGATACGCCGGATAGATGGACCGTATGGCGTCCCAGTGGTTACCGTGGATATCACCTTCCAGATTATGTAATGTGGCACGGCCAGTAACCCACCGCACCCAGGATGAACCTCCAGCTTGGTGCAGCCTATGGAGTAAGCGTAACAGCAGGCAGACATTATGTGCCCACAGGCTCTTGATCCCGAGCCCGCATGCATCTTTTGGTAAGCACACCTTGGTCCAGGCCACCAAACACTGGGAACCAGACACTGATTCTTCTCCATTCCACAGAAAAGCTCGGCGACGGCGATCGAGTGCATCTATAATTCCTTCCGGTAGAAGTGTAGCGCCCATCAGGTGAGTAGGCAGCCCATCCAGAACTGACTTGAGCAGGACAGTGCAACCAGCATAGTTCAGTAGCGAGGCTTTCCAGCCAGCTAACCGTTTGTAGCGATCATTGAAGTGAATGCAGCAAGGTTGAGCTTCAAGTTTGATAGGGGGAGGCCGAGGTAAACCTGGGGGAAGGTTGCTTGCTGACATCTCAAGGTTCTGAGTAGCCGATTCAGCCGGGATTGTGGGACGCGCATAGGGACAACTGTGCTCTTATGGAGGTTGATGGTCAGGCCAGTTGCAGCTGAGAAGCAGTCAAGTAGTTGCTTGAGTCGGGTCACATCTTGAGTATCAGCGCGAACAAGAATGAGTGTGTTGTCGGCATATTGGAGTACAGGGCAAGGATCATCGGTCAGTGGGTGCCTCACCAGGCTGTTGCCTTTGATCAACCTCTGCAGCACATTTGTGACCAGGATAAAGAGGTACGGGGAGAGTGCATCTCCTTGTCGCAAGCCTCTCCTGCATGTGAACCACGGCCCCAAGCATCCATTGACCACAACTGCCGACTTGGATGTGTGCATTATCTGTCTCATCCAATCAAGCCAAAGGGGAGGAAAGCCTCGGGCGTCAAGGATCTTAAGCAGACTAGCCCAGGACACTGAGTCAAAAGCCTTGGCGAAGTCCAACTTAAGCACGATTGTCGGAGCTTTGCGCTTGTGGCAGCACTGAACCAATTCAGTGGCATAAACGAAGTTTTCAGTGATCGACCGTCCACGAATGAATCCTGTTTGGTCCAGATCGACCAACTTATTGATCTGTCCTTGCAACCGGGTTGTCAGAATTTTGGAGAGGATCTTCATCGGCCAATTTTGCAGTGATATTGGCCGGAAGTCTTTGGGGTTGGTCGCACCGGTGCATTTCGGAAGCAGCACCACGGCGGCTCGGTTGATGCACTCCAGATCAGCCGCACCGTGGTGGAAGTCATGAAGAAACTGCATAATCTTTGGCTCAACCGTTGGCCAGGCTGCTTGGTAAAAGGCTGCACCAACACCATCCGGACCTGGCGCGCTGGCTCGATTCATGGCGAATGCTGCTTGTTTGGCCTTGGTAGCTGTGAAGTTTGCCACCAATTCCAGTGCAGCAGCACGCTTGGCATTCAGGTAGAGATCACTGACAGAGAAAGACCAGGTGACCTGCATATCCTTCCCAAGCAGATCAGTGTAAAACTGCGTCAGGATTGTCATCTTGGCAGCATGGCTTGAGTGAGAGACTCCATCAAGGGCGATCTCTCTGATGCAATTGCTGCGAGCCCTGTGTGTGGCCCTGGCGTGGAAGAAGCGAGTATTATCATCGCCTTCTTTGATTGCCCGGAATTTGCCGCGCTGCTTCCAGTACGCAGCACGATGCTTGAGGTAGAGGGCCACCCGTTCTTGGCAGCAGCGCCGGAGGCAACGTTCACCTGGAGACAAAACTCGAGTTTCTTCTGCATAATCTAAGAATTGCATTATAAAAATGCAGTTTGAGTAGGTGGAGGGGGGAGATTTGTGCTTACGCACCCAGACCTTGGCAGCATACCGTATGGACTTGATGCGCGCCACCAGCCCACTGACCGAGCTCGGTCTCCCTCGATGCTCAGACCAGGAAGGTATGATGGAGGGGAGGAAGTTAGGATGTAGCAGCCAAGCGTTCTCGAAACGGAAGAGATTTGGTTTGGGTATTGTCATCGATATAGAACAAATTAGAGGGAAGTGGTCGGATGTGGGCCGATTCCCAGACATGAGAGAGGTGTTTGGGAAGGAAGTGCTGAACTCGGTGTTGAAAAACACCCGGTCTAGCCGAGCGAGGGTGGGTGAGGTTCGAAGGTTGCTCCAGGTGAAGAGACGATCAAGGAGTGGTAGTTCTAGGAGGGAGAGGCGACTGATTGTGTCATTGAACATGGTAGAAAGGCTAGTATTGAAATTGTCATTGCTTTTTTCAGAAGCATGATGGGTGAGGTTGAAGTCGCCAGCTAGTATCCATGGCCCAACCACCAAGCTTTTGAGCACATCGAGTTCAGCAAGGAAAGCCGGGGAGTTGCGATGATCGGAAGGGGCATAGACGTTCGTCAGTGAAGGATTTTCTGGAGTTATTCAGCTGGAGAGTGGTTGAGAGGGTGTGCCTCGTGGAGAAGGAGGTATGGAGAGTGAATGTTGTCGGTTGCCAAGCCGTGATCATGCCACCTCAGGTATGGATTGCGGGCTGATCCATGAAATCGGCGAGATTGGGGGAAGGAAGGGGGTGGAGCACGCGCCTGTGCACGACGCCAGCTTGGTTTCTTGGAGACAAACTAGATGAGGATGATGGGAGAGAAGAAGGTCTTTAGCAACCAGACATTTATCTTGATCACCCAAACCCCGTACATTCCAGGAGATCAAGTTAAGAACCAGATGATTGTTACTCATGAGTTAAAGGAGTACAACATGAGAGAAAGGCGAGCAGCACAGACTTAGAGACTAACACAAACGCAACAGAAGTAAAACAGAAGCGAGGAGTAAGCCCCCAAAAACAAGATGGAGGGTGCCTCAGACTAACGTGAGCGATACAAGGTGTGACGCAAGGCCACTGGTTCAACGACAGATACACGGGACTCATGGCCGAGACGTAGCAGCACCAGCAGTGGCGATGGCACGCTGGTCGGCGCAGCTGAGACCAGCAGCTTTGGCCGGGCGTCGAAGGTCGAGCGACCCAAGGGGGTTCTTGCGCTTGAGCAACTTCCGGCTGCCCACTTGCTTTTGCATGGCTGTGGAGCAAGTTGCCAGGCAATCCTTCAGCGCGCGCCGTTGCGAAGCTTTGGCCGTGGCGTGGACGTAGGTGGTGGGGGCTTTCGCCGCCAGCCGCACACTGACCCGCTGAGCCGCGGCGCGCTCGACACGCGGATGACGCCGACGAGCACGGTGGACCGGCGACGGCGGTGGCGGAGGTGGCTGCGAGTCGGAGTCGCTATCCTCATCAAGAGGGACGATGCGGATGCTGGAGCTCACGGCAGGCGCAGCCAAGGGGGGCGGCAGTGTCGTGATCTTGCGCCCAGCAGGGCCAGGGAGAGCACGGCGGCCGCATCCACCAGCACGCGCGCCTGCGCCACAGCGTCCACCGCATCCAGGTCGTAGCGGCGACCTCCGATGGCAGGGTCCCCATGACGGGGGAATCCCGGCGGACCACCAGGCGCTCCGGCATGGCCGGCCGGCCCAGGGGGGGCAGGCGCTTTAAAACGCTCAACGAGAAAGTTTCTATGTTCATGTATTCAAAGTTTAGATACATCGGTAGCATGTCTGTAATTAATAGTGTTTCCATTATCATGATATGCTTAGGCTAATTGAGAAAAATGTATTTGTCTGTTTCTCAACAGGCTGATGTGTGGGTCATTATTTCCTTTTTCCCACCTGACTCTCTCTAATCCCTGGTTCCAGTTCGACGCTTTGTTTTTCTTGTTGAAATGGAGAACAGTCTATGTCTATTACTCTAGTAATACTCACAATTGTGGGTTGCCTCTAATACATTCGTCTACAATTTTGTAGAGGTCTCGAGATCAGATGCCATTAGAGTTGAATCAGATGCAAATCCATCCAGTACATAAAGTTTCTATTGTCAAAGTACGAGGACTAAAGATGGCATTTTTTTCGTAAGGACCTATGATTACAATTCTGGTAATGATTTGACGTAGAATCACTATATTTGTATTATTATTAGTTTGTTCCTCATGGTTTCTATCAAAATTTAGTTGCGAAGTAATTTCAGATGATTTATTGCAGTACCTAGGAGTGCTGAGAGGCATTTCTCTGACCTTTACCCACTTACGCTGTTTGCTCTATCCTAAAACTCGGGGTGTCACTCTCCAGCAACTTGTTGATTGCAATGCATAGTTCTGTGACAACATGACAGGCCAGGTGCCGTTGCTGGCTACTTCCGAGTATTTTCTGGAACCCCGTCTGAGTTAGAAACGCGCATCGTGGAGGGCCTGCGTCAAGCACGAATAGCCAAAGGTTGACAAGGACAGCTCGATCTGAGGTTGACCGAAGTAGGAATTGTTGGCTTGTTAGGATTTCTTGGAATTTCCCCTGCTGCTAATTGTGGTCGTAAACTCGTACCTAAACGTAAGTCATGACGAGTGTCTCAGGACTCAGCATTGGAGTGTGCTCCTCAGTCGCTCTGTTCGCGTGTTTGCTGCTCGGAGAGAGAAAGGTCCTCCGACTCCCATGGAAATTGCACTCCTCATTTCTTGCGCACTTCCTGCGGCGATCGCGTTCGCATGCCATGCGTGTGTGCGAGTGTGTGTGAACTGGACGGCGAGGCGGCAGCCGCCCATAAATAGCAGCACAATGCTCGCCCCAGAATCATCTGAGAGTATTGTGACTGTGAAAATTCGTATTTTTTTAGCTCGGCTAAGGTGATCGAACAAGAACAATGGGGCTCTCCGGCTGCAAGGCGCTGCTGCTCGCCGCGCTCATCGTCGCCTCGTCGCGCCTTCTGCGCGGGCCGGCCGTCTGCTCCGGGGGGAGCGCAGGGTCCCCGGGACAGGAGCTGTCTCCGCCGGAGGTGAGAGGCGAGGAAGAAGCCGAGCAGCCGGGCCCCGGCGGCGACGGGCGGGCGCTTCCGTTCCAGCTGGGCCAAGGCGAGCGCTTTTGCTTCCCGGCGGGCGCGGTGGGGAGATTCCACCAGGCGATGCTGGTGGTGTTGCTGGCTCGCGGCGGGGGCAGGATGGCTGTCGGGCGCTGGCGTTCTAGTCGCCGGCGCGTGTGAGGAGGACGGCGCCTACGTTGCTTTGCTTCTCAACTACTGGCAGTGGCAGGCCCCGCTGCGCCCCGAAACCCCTGTTTCCTGCCAGAATTAAAAATTACCACAGATATGTACATAATACTCAAATATTCGTTTGTTAAAGAATTGCAGCCAAAATTATACCATCTCCACCATGTTTCGAGCCTACGATGTCGTCTGATTTCGTGATGGCTAACCGCATACGCACGGCTGATTTCCGAGCATGGCAGGAGTATGAAGCAATGCAGTTCTGGTGGTTCAAATGAATCCGTTCGTATGTCCATTCCCTGACTGAATTTTCCCTGCAGGGTAGTTGGCAGGACATCGACAGATCGATCCTCTGCTTTTATGTCGAATTTTGATGGGACAAGACCTCGCATGACCGATCCACGTCCAGGGATTCCTTAATTTCGGTTTACTATCAAAAATGTCCGTGCGTTGCACCGGATTTAACGTGGTGTATATAATACGAATCGGGGATTTGTCGGTTTATTTTAGATTTTTAAAGGATATTTGTTTGGGATATGTGGATTATCCCATACGGTTGTTTTTGTTTTTTCAAAATAATAATTAGTGGCATGGTATTGTGATATATAAAAAATTTATGTTAGTATATAAGAGATGCTACCATGTATTACCGTATTTGTAAATAATTTTTTCTTTTGTGTTTGGGTTTGATGGGCTATGAGGTTAAAAAATTAAACATGGGTCATTGGTTATGGGCCATGGTTGGTCTATTGTGCATTGAACATTTTAGGCAAGACGTCTCCAGCCCATCGCGTCTCATTCCCCACCCGCGCTCCTGGTCCTTCTCGTCGTTGTATCCGTGGGACTCCGCCGCCACCACTGGTCTTCCATGGCCACACTGCCGTGGGACGCAGCAGGAGCCGCCGGTGGGGGACTCCGCCAGCTGCCGCCTTGCCGCGTCGCCGGCTGCCATCCAGGGACTCCGCTCGTGGCCCGCCACGCGGTCGTTCCGCCTTGCCGCGTCGACGGCCGCCATCCGGGGACTCCGCCGCGCCGGCCGTTCCTCGCCCACGGCGCGGAGCCGCCGTCCGGCAGAAGATGTTGCGAAGTCGGAGTCGGAGAGACGCGGCCACGCAGAACGACGGACGCCCAAAGGTAAAGAGGCTGGCAGGTGGGACCCTGGCACAGAGGTAAGGAGGCTGGCAGGTGGGACCCACCTGTCAGGACGGATCGGGAATCCTTATTCTCTTTAATATCATAGATATAATTCTTCTTTTTGGTCGGAGTAGGGGTAAAACCGGATACACTAGAATATTAGGCGTCCTTCCGAGCGCCATTCTGACTGCGATGCTTACAAACGGATGAAAAATCGAATATAGAAAAATATTTCTTTGGCATGTATCAAGTGCAAGACCGCTACAGTGTTTGGCCCACGAAAGATGAGCGGGGCTCCAATTGAAGATTGAGCCTTTGGTGTCAGAATAAAATAGTCACAAACAATCTCCTTGTCTCTTCAGACCGAGTCTGACCATTTCAAATCCCTCTGCGAGTACCCAACTGAATTCTCTGGATTCATATAAAAATTTAGTGATAGAATAGAGAAGATTGTACATGGAGCAGTTAAAAATAGATAGAGTAAATAGACACCACTTTTGAAGCGGAGCAAAATAGAGATGGTCCGTTTGTTGCAGTCGGTCTCAAATGCCTCGCACAAACCAAAAGAGGGGCACTATGGAAGGCCTCAGGCTCTGTTATTTGTTGCAGTTGTGGTGCATAAATATTCTGCCACAAAGAGGTTGTTCATTACTGTGTGTCTGATGCGATACAATACGATTTAGACATTTTTCCGAGGCTTCAGCTATCGCATCGGAAACGCAGTGCAATGGAAAGTGGACCATCAGCACCATCCATTCGAAATCGTGAGGCATTCTATAATCCTGTGACACTGTTGTGTATATTCCATCTGTTGTCTCCCTGCTCAAAAGAACAGGCTCTCAGTCATTTCAAAGTAGGAGGCGAGGATAAGTTGGATAGAGAGGCGATCTTTTGGGCTTTGAAGATGTCGTTGATTAGAACCGAAGGTCCAGATCGATGATCACTCGCCCCACGAGCAAAAGAAGACTCTAGGATCCAAGAAGAAGGGAACCGGTTGTAAAGCAGTGAGAATAGACTTATAGACCATTGTAATTATTGTTCTGCCCTCTAATATTCTCCGAGTGTGGTAGATAAATTGTATTGAAACATATTTTTTTTGTAAAGTTATTGTTTGTCTTCTCATAATAAATACCGAGGAATTGTAAATGAAAGGACAAGAGAAAGGGGGATTTCCAACAAATTAATGAAGGTCTATTTAAACTTTCTACCCTTGTTAGAAGAAGCATGTTCATCAGTTTGGAAGATGTGTGTTCATCAGTCAGTTTGGAAAAAGAGATATTTATAATGAAATATTATGAGTTTTTAGAGATCAAACTATATTTTTTCTTCTTATAGGCAAACCCACCTCTAAAACCAGCTAAACACTAACTTGATCGGTTTTCATAGTTTATTAATGGCCCAAACAAATCTAGTCTTGAAGTTTGATGGCACAAATTAGACTATTATAATAGTTTGATAGTTAGAAATGGGCCGGCCGGGAGAAAATGTGAATGTCGCTATCTCGTCACAAACGTCAAAGAATCGTTGATAGTACCTGCCGTCCGAGACCGAACCTACTCTGCTCTGTACTACTAGTATAGTTTGTACGTGCACTGGTTTATTACTGGCCGACATATGGGCATGTTTAGTTGGAAATATGAGCTATTTGCCTGGCTAACCAAAATTGTAAGATTGTGGGTTTGCCGGTTTGGTTGGAAGCCTGTGCTTGAGAAAACGAATGAAGAAATAAACATGATTTCTAGTTTAATAGAGAGGTAATACATTCGCTATCTCAACTAATAATATACTTAAAAACATATAAATGAGGTTAATAATATTTTTAAAGTATAAATTGATTATATTAATTAATAATGAGATAGGCCGTGCGGTTATAATTTCCACTGATCCGAACAAACACATTTTGTTGATCTCCGTGATTTTTCATGGATCTAAAGACTTAATTAAGTGCCTAATGAAACAATTTAACAATAAAAGAATCCGTCCACGCTGCTTACCGTCCAGGCAAGCCAGCGGCTTCACTCAGGCGCTCGATTTCGTCCGGCTGGCTGGGGGCAATGTTGCCTGGCACAGGATCACACGGCTGTAACCAAACAACATACAGGCTGGTTAAAGGCAGCTGTTCATCTAGCAACTTGAGTCTAGGGTTCCAACCAAACAAGCCTCTAGCTAGTGCACGAGGCAGGTCGGTGAGACTTCCAGTATTACAGAAAGGTTATCCCGCGACGGGTCGCACTCACAGCTCATGTCGAGCATGCGATCCCACGTGGCTCATGGCCTATTAAACGGGCATCAACACTAAATGTCGGCGACTATAGGGGAAAGTTAGGGTTTGGGATTTTCGGAGGCTCCATGTCCGATGGTCCTAGAGGAGTGGTCGTGGGAGGTGGCGGCCGCCGGCCAACGGTGGAGTGGAGGCGGCAGGACGACCGGTGGGTAGTGGAGCCGTGGAGGTGACGTCGAGATTAGCGGTGGCCGCGGCAACGGATAGAGGCAGCGGTAGCCGCTAGAGCCGGAGGTGATGGAGGCGGTGTGGCAGGGGTGGCGCCGCGAAGGTTAGCGGCAGTGGGACGGCGGCGGACGCCACGAGAGCAGCCGGAGGCAGAGGAGGTGCCAACGGCGGGAATGAAGCGGGCTTTAACGCCTTTCCTCGTTTGCGCTCGTGGTTGAATTATCTACGGAGGGCTGCGGCGTGGATACATCACATACAAACCTTGCATTAAGAGCTCTGTTGAGTAAAAAAAATAGTTAGCTTCCCGTAACAATATGTATGATAAATAAGAAATAAAAAATGTGAAGAATTAGAAAAAAAAAAAGTAAATTGCAGGAAGAAGAAAAATGAGCACCCATAATTCTAAAGTCTAGATTCGCCGCTGCTGTCGAGTGATAGCCATCATCCATTCCTGCTATGATGTTAAAAACAACAGTTAGTGCATTTTGTTGCGAAAAATGCACAGCTGACACCTCATTTCCCGCGCGTTCTCACAGATCGTAATGTACGTACATATGTATAAATTGCTGTTCAGTCTTGTCAATTGCACGCAGTTTGATCGGACGGGCATCGAAGACTCGAAGTGCGTGCGGAACGTTGAGGAAACAGCGGATACGCGTGCGCCGCATAGTTTGAAACAGAGGCGGTGCCTGTTCCGAACGAAGCAACGCGGCGCTAGCTCTCAGTCACACACGCGCTGTGCACAGGTACTCAGGTAGCAACACGCGTTTTGCCGATCGCGCGGCGTGGCGCATCTCTGACATCTCGCTCCGATCCATGCATGCATGAGCCATGCAATGCAACCACAATGAACTCCTTGCAACGCAATGCATGGAAAGTAATGTTCAAAATAAAAAGTAGCAATGGCACGGCACACCGCGCACGGAACTCCCATGTGCTGTTGCGCGTACGTACGTACCTCGGGGCTAGTGTGTGTCGCGCCTCGTACACCTGGCGCACAAGCAAGGTAGTTTCGGGGCCTCTCTACGGTAATATCTCTGCTGGTTCCTGTTCCTTCGACTGCTAGATTCTTCGTGACCAAGGCATATCGTACGTTAAGATCGTGCAGCGCGCCTCTTCTTGCGGCGCCCGACTCTCATATGTAGGAGGAATTCGCCCATATAAAGACGTGAAGCGTCGTTCTCATCGCTCACTCGCAAGAAGCACATAGTAGATAGTACAGACCAGAAGAGAGAAAAAAAAAATGAAGAAGCTCATCACCGCCGTGTCCGTCCCGATGCTCCTCGCCGTCTGCTTCCTCTCACAGGCGTGCGACTGCTCTAGGCCGCCTCCGGAGGAGCCGTGGACCCCCGGTGTTCCTCACGGCGACGACGACGAGCCGCGCGTCCAATTCCAGCACCACCGCGACGACAACGCCGACGAGGAGGAGGTCGTCACCGCGACCCGACCCGCCGTGGTCACGGAGGGGCAGGGCGCCGAGGGGAGGAGGGCGCGCGCGGCCGGCGCGGAGCCGGCGCCGCCATCAGCATCCGCGCGCGACGAGAAGGGCCAAGGTGGCGGAGTCGTGATCATCGGGTCCAAGCCCCAGAAGACCACGTCGTCGTCGGCGGTGGTGCTGCTGCGTGCCAAGTTGGCGCGGCGGGTTCTGGCAGCTGGGGCGCCGCCGGTGGAGGGCGCGGCGGACTCGGGGGCCAGGCCGTCGTGCCACTCAAGCGACGTCCATATCAGCTGTGGTGGCTCGCCGCCGCGCGACTGATTGGATCGATCCCGGCGGCCGGCCGGGCAAGACGTGCAAGCATCGCCGGAACGGAAACATCAATCATCGGCTACGAGCTACTGCATGTCCTCCGGTCGTCGTCCTGCAGTGTCATTCGTGCCAGCATACCCGTTGGTTGACACACTGCTACAGGTTTTTTATCGGTTTTATTCTTTCTTTCTTTCTTACTGTAGTACAGTATGTAATACGTATGTGGTCTAGAACTCGATCTAGATGCAGCAGCATTTATTTGGAATCCGCGTGCTTTTGTTAGCCGCCGGCCGTTAGCTCCATTACATATTTACGTGTGGTGCGGTCGCATCTGCATGCGCAAACGAACACTTCTGAACGAATGAAAAGATTTATTACGTGCAAATGCAATAATGCAACATGGACTTATCTACTGTGTTGAAAATCGGTCCGTATCAGAAAGGCGACGCGCGAGTCAACGAACACGTGTCAGCAGGCCTCGCGTCTCGGCCATTGACAGAGGCGCGAGTCAAACAAATGCGGAGCATAGGATCGACAGCTGTGTTTGGTAGGATCGGGCCAGGCGGGCGCTTTTTGGTTTGCTGGATTTAATTAGATTATTATAGAATCATCATCCTTCCTGGATCGGCGGACGAGATTACGAAATCTTCCCGTCCCGTGCGTCAAAGCTAGATTATTTCTGCACCAGGACGCGCTGAGCGCGGCTGTCTCTGTCTCTCTCGCCACGAGATGGACGTACGTGTCCATCGATGTGCCCGAGCTGGTCGCTGATCGATCTCGGTGACTCGGTCCCAAGGACGCCGGCAATAGATCGCCGGCTATGTGGCGCCGCGCTCCAAATGTAGACGCCGCCCAGAGATCGATGACCTTCCGCCCGTGAATCAGTGAAAATCCAGTATTATCGAGAATATAACCGTACCGTATTTTCATAGATTCCTAGAAACAAAACACCACCAAAATTTAATTAAGGGTGTTTCTACGCATCAGGTGACTGAAATTTAGCATTCCATCAATCACCATTTTTCAACCACACGATTTGTATCCAATGGCTCAAAAATGTGATTGATGAATTAATAAAAAAACACACGGTTGAACACATTCCATTAGATCTCCATCACACGGCCAATAAATGTGACTGATATACAACCAACAAATCAGTCACCAGATGAGAAACAAATCCATCAGTCGGATATCAAAATTACATAACACGATAAAAAAAGATACAGTTCAACAATATAGTAATTTTTGTATATATACGTAGTAATTTAACAAACCAGGCACAAAAACACACAAAAAACAATTTGACTGATGGATAGACAAATATCAGACGATTGAAGAGGAGTAAATCTATTTAATCTATTATGTAAAGAGCGAGTTAAACAAAAAAACAATTTTTACCGAAGAGATCTATACCCAATTAGACCTATAAATATATCTTGTTCCCACAACCAGACAAGATGGCCCACAAAATCCACCAGAACGCAGTTATGCACGGCAGAACTCAAGTTCCTGCCGTGCAAATCGTTGTGCGCAGAAATTTTTATCCAAACTTTTTTTACCAAATCTATCTACCTACGTTAGATCTACCCACGTTAGATCTATGGGCTTCAATCGGCTGCTATATTGGGCGTTATGGCCCAACAAGTGTAATCAAAGATGAACGTGTATCATGATTTAATACCACATCGATTATCATACAATTGTTAAACCTACAGATAAACGGTCAACAAGCTCTTTGAAGCATCACTTGACATGTTAAAAATCAAGAACAAACAGGGAATGCAAGGAAAAATCCGCTGGAGGGGAAGAGGAAGAAGGAAGGTGCCGGATTCAACTGCCGCTCGGGCCGCGGCGAGCCATGGAGGAGGCGGGTGACGGGGCGGGGAGGAGGAAGGCGGCCACCCCGGGCCGCGGCGAGCCATGGAGGAGTTGGGCGACGAGGCGACCAGCCGGCGGCCGCTGTAAGCCGGGAGGGAAAAGAGGAGGCGCCGGACCTCATCGCTGTCTGGTGTAGGGATGAGGAGGCGACGGGAGGGAAAGGAGGAGGCGCCGGACCTCATCGCCGTCGGGTGCAGGGATGAGGAGGCGACGGACCTCGCGAGGCTGTCGGGACGTCCGAGGCGATGAAGAGGTGCGTGGAGGGGGCGTCCGCCGGAGTTGGCGGGTAAGGAGGCGCGCGGGGGGCGCGGACGGCGGACGGGGATGGCGAGTGGGGAAGAGGGAGAGAAGAAGAGGGAGTTAGGTTAGGGTTTCTGAGCCGGTTTTGTCTCGCACCCGGAGAACGAGAGCCGTCTGATCAAGATGGAAGGATGGGATGGCGCGGCGAGTAGAAGGGCGCGACTCGGCTGATTTTGGCGGCCCAAACCTGGTTGCCTCGCGGGCCGGCTTCTAGCTTTTTGGGCCATGACTTTGTCTCTCAGTATAAGTTTTTTTCCTTTTCACTAAAATAAATCAATTCTACCACTAAATTTTACTGAAAATTTACACCTACATCTCACGTTAAGATGTATATGCCCACAAATGCACACACCAAATTTAATTTCTATATATAATTTTAAAAATTGATTACGCCATCTTTAAAAATCTTCTTTCAACAAATATTTTAATAACTAAAATTAAACTAATATTTTTTCAGTCACGTAAGGGATGCACGCGCATTTTTACTACTAAAAGCTAAAATTGCACTCCTATTCCTTTAGACGAAAACAGAGAACGTAATACCATTACTCAATTGTTCCCGACGGAACAGGGTTGGTTATTATACGGGGCGCACGAGAGGATGATCACGAGCACTTTTTTTTGCATTTTAACCAACCCGCTAAAGAAATTGCAAGAACGACTTTTCTCCGAAACTATTTGCACCGTATGACCCTTTTTACGGCGGTAGAACGTGCCACGTAGGAACTGTCCGGAGTGTTCTACAGGGGTCTGGCACGTTATTTCGGGGGTCAAAAGATTGCGGCGCCGCACTGGCGCCACAGACTGCTCCTATTTGAAAAATCGTATCTTTTTCATACGACGTCGGATTGAGATGATCTTTATACAAAATTGTAGCTCTAGACGAGATCTACAACTTTGTAGTTTTGAGCTTTTTCATTTGAGGTCGTTTAGAACCCCTAAAAATTCATTATAAATCGATCTGTATTGTACGCAATCTCTGTTTTAGAAAATTTATATTTTTTTTGCACGTAATGCCGAATGAAAATAATCTTTACATGAACATTGCAGCACTTAATGAGATCTACAATTTTTTAGTTTTTTCATTTGAAGTCATCTAGACGATCAAAAAATTCGTTATAAATCTAACCGTAATATGTGTTTTCTGTTTTTTGTTTTCTAAATATTTTTACACGTGATATTAAGTTTCTACGTAAAAGTTGTAGCTCCCAACTAGATCTACAACTTTCTAGGTTTGAGTTTTTTCATTTGAAATTAATTAGATATTTTTCTAACTATCCCTCGTAAAATAATAATTTGAAATCGATCGATACATAGCTACTATATGAAAAAGCGAGTTTAATCATAATATTTTTTCACCTAATTGTTAGGTACCCAAAATTATATCCTCCCTTAGATCGTTCATTATTAATATTTAATCTAACGATCAGGTTTGATCAAATTGGACCCACGTTGGACCCACGAATCACTACTGTCGGGATGTTTACACAGGCTTGGTAAAATTTTAGACGCCGAACCAAAATCGTACGAACAGAGAGAAAGGGAGCGGCAGATTTTTCTTACGCATTTTTATTATGAGTTTCTGCTGCCCTTCGTATCCGTCGCGTCTCTTTTTTTCACCGTTTTTATCACCCAAGATTCGGATTTCAACTATCGACGTTATAAATATTCACCGTATACAGCATGATAAAATGCAAGGCCCATTATACTATAAAACTTACAATCAAAATGCGGAGCCCATCATACAACAAATTAATCGACCCTATAAACATTCAACGCCCATTATGCTATAAATTTTACGATCAAAATATAACGCCCATTATGCTATAAATTTTACGATCAAAATATAGAGCCCATTATGCAAACAAATTTTACATCAAAAAACGCACAGATTATTGTTAGATTTATAACGAATTGTACATCTCATTGAGTGCTACAATGTTTATGTAAAGATCATTTTCATCCGGCATTACATGCAAACAATATAAATTTTTTAAAACAGAAATTGCGTACAATACAGATCGATTTATAATAAATTTTTAGAGGTTCTAAACGACCTCAAATGAAAAAACTCAAAACTACAAAGTTGTAGATCTCGTCGAGAGCTACAATTTTCATATAATGCTCATCTCAATCCGACGTAGTATAAAAAGATACGAATGGAAGCAGTCTGCGGCGCCACAGTGCTACCCATGAACCGTGGCGCCGCAAGCTTTTGACCTCCGAAATGACGTGTCAGACCACTATAAACCACTCCAGACAGATCCATTATTGCGGCGCCACTATCCGTGGCACCGCAACGTTCTACTCCAGTGCCGCAAAAAGAGTCATACGATGCAAATAGTTTTGAAGAACTGTTATTCTTACACTTTCTTTAGCCGGCGGGTTAAAACGAAAAAAAAAAGTGCGATCACGACGGACGCGGACCAGAGCAGCGAGTCGCTCGCACGCCGTCGACGCAGCGGGCTGCCCGCAGGCATCACCGCTTGTCCGCACTCGGCACCAGGCCCGCCCGCCTAGCTTCTTTCGTATACCCAGCCCACACGAACGCGCAGCATGCAGATCATGTATCTCAGCACATGCATACTGATGACTCTCAGATGTCAAAGATGTGGCCCTGTTTGGATCCGCTTTTCTCCGTCTCGATTATCTGATGAGCGTGATTCCTGAACGAGCAATATTACCTAGCAATCGAGATGGAGAAAAATGAGGTGTTTGGCAAATCTCGATTAAATTGCTCCCCGCCCGCTCGGGCCGGCCGCCGCCTCCTCTCCCCACTCCGGCTGGCGCCACCTCCCCTGCCGGGCCCCGCCTCCACTCCTCGCGCGGCACCTCCCGAGCCCGCTCGGGCTGGCCGCCGCCTCCCCCGCCGGGCCGCATCGCCGGCGTCGACGTCGGAGCGGAGGTGACCTCGAAGCGGCGACGAGATGAACCGAGGCGGAGGTGACCACGAAGCGGCGACGAGATGAACCGAGGCGGAGCGGAGACGGCCCGACGGGTCCGGCGGCGATGGGTACTGACGGCGACGGGTCCCGGGCGGCTGTGGACGCGGATCCAGGCGGCGAGATGAACCGAGGCGGAGCGGAGACGGCCCAACGGGTCCAGCGGCGACGGGTACCAACGGCGAAGGGTCCCGGGCGGCGGCGGGACCGGAAGCCTAGCGCGGAGGAGACGCGGGGCGGCTCGAGAGGGAGGGGAGCGACGAATAATCGGCCGCGTTCTGAAAAATGGGGGAGGTGGGCTGCGTACGTGAGAATCGGAGTTTGTACGGGGGCGGTGATTTCGGAGGAAGCGGGATTCCCAGATAAGCAGCCCGTTTGGCTAGGGTTCTCGTGGTGGAGCAGCGAGAATCAGCTTTTAATCGTATCCAAACAGGGCCGGTTGTTTCGCGGTAATCAGTATCACGGCACAGCTAGCAGGGGATGGAAATTGGAATCTGCATGCGTCTCTGCATGGTCCATGCTTGCAGCGCGCCCTCGGACTGGTGGGAGACTGGAAGTAGTTGCGATGTGATGACGTGTCGTACGGCACGTACGGCGAGAAAGAAGGTGCACGTCAACTTACCTGCAACTGCATCGCATGTCTGTTTTTTCTAAAGGGTTATTTTCCTTATTGTGTGGGGTGACGTGACCACGATGCACGAGCAGGGGCCGGAAAACGACGCCAGAACAAAATCTGTTTTAATTCGGAAATTGCCATTTTTTAGAGTTTTCCGTGATTTTTTATGCTGTTTGGATGTAACTTAGATTTCTTCACGTTGTTTTGAGTTTCGGTCTACTGCTTTTGGGTTTTGGTGTACCATTTTTTTTTGATTCCGGACCATCAATTTTAAGTTTCGACCCACCACTTTGGTTCCTTTCAATTGGTTCCTCCTTATTTATAATCATTAGATCATCACTAATGAATGGCTATTATTAATTCCAAGCACTATAAAATAGCTTAAGATTTCTATGTGTTCTTTTTTTTTATAGCCTCTTGTGAAACATCCGCGCGCCTATAAATGGAAACCTCGGACGACGTCGTCGTGAACATATTGTTCTCAATGTTCGCTCGCAAAGTCGCAAGCAACAGAGGGTTTAACTTTTCGTTTTACTGTAGATGGATTTCGTTTTTGACCAAAAATTTGACTTTTATAAAATTGAATTTCGAACCGAAATCTATCAAATTCCGGACCGAAAAGTACTTTACGTATAGCACCGGTAACGAAAAAAAGTACAGGAATTCCAGTGATTCCGAACGAGAAATCGACGCTGTGTAACACACACACTCAAACACACTCTACGCCTCTACTGGATCAGAAAAGCCGTCTGCTTCCTCTCTTCCAGTCGTGCGACTGCTCGAGGCCATCCCCGGAGGAGCCGCAGACCGCCGCTGTTCCTCACACCCCCTCGTGCGCGACGACGACGGACTGCGCTTCCAGTTCCAGCACCACCGGGACAACGCCGACGATGAGATCACCGGACCGCCATACATCGTGGCGCCATCAGCATCCGCGACCGCGAGCGACAATAAGGACGACCAAGGTGGCGGCGTCGGCGTGAGGATGATCAGGCGGTGGTCGAAGCACCAGAAGACCACGCCATTGATGAGTGCCTCGGTGCTGCTGCATGCGTTCCATGTTGTTGGCGCGGCGCGCGGGTTCTGGCAGCAGGGGCGCCGCCGGTGGAGGGCGCCGCGCGCGGAGTCGCGGACTCGGCTGCCAGGCCGTCGTGCCGTCCATATCAGCTGTGGACTCCTGTGTCACTCGTGCCACTCGTTGCTTGGCGATGCCGTGGTACAGTTTTTTATCGGTTTCATTTATTCTTTCTCACTACATACGCATGATCATTTTTATAATTCTAGATGCTTTTGTTAGGATTTAATTTAAATGTCGTGGTGCCGCTGTCGCATTACAAATTGCTGTATACGCAAAAAAGATGAAGAACTTTTTTTACAGTGCACTTCATGAATGGATGACAGTGTTGAAAATGGGTCCGGATCTAAGTTCCCATTTGCAACGTAGAAATTTCACAAATATTATAAAATAATAGTTCAATTTTATAAAAAAACGCAGGAATTCACCGCATTCGAAACAAGTGCTGAATGGCGACGTGGTGGTCCGTGGGGGTCGCCATCGGCCATCCTAGCTGGAAAGCTGCGCCTGTGTTAGCAGCTGGCATAAAGTCAAGGAACACGTGTCCGCATGTCTCGGCCATTGTCAGAAGCGCGAGTCAAACAAATACTGCTCCATACAGCTGCTGTGTTTGGTAGGATTGGGCGGGCGCGTTTGCATTAGTTTGCTGGATCAGAATCTTCGTTCTGGATCGATCAGCGGACGAGATCATGAATCTTCCCGTCCCGTGCGTCAAAATATTCCCGTGCCAGGACGCGCCGAGCGCGGCTGTCGTGCGCTCCAAATGTAGACGCCGGCGATGAGCTTCCGCGCCCGGGTACGGTGGTGAGGCAGAGCATATATATCTCGTCGGAGCTATATATATATATATATATATATATATATATAGTTTTTTCTACATGTATATATAGCTACACTCACCTTCAATAAACCAATAAAGGTATGTCCGTATATTCATTTATCGGTTTGGGTATGTTCACATACTTATTTTAAGATACCTCAAAAGTCACCACGCGAAAAAATTACAAAACGGCTCCTGATTTTAATTTATTTGATAATACATTTATATTAGTACATATATAACGGGGTATGACCCCATACCTCAGATATACACGCATACCTCACGTATATACCACCACAGATGGTCTAGTATTATCACATACTCCGTGTACATACCTTTCGTTTCACCAGATACGCCGTTAATCATGAGATACATACGCGAGTGTAGCTACATACGCATCTAGAAAGGTATTTTCCTATATATATATATATAGGTGCAGTAAAATTTAAAAGCTAAAATTGCACTCCTACCTTTTTAGACGAAAATATATAGAGAGCCATCCAGTTGTTCTATACCAACCTGGCCACCGGACGGAACGGGGCGCACGATCGAGGAGATGATCAGTTCATCATGCGGACCAGCGAAGCGAGTCGCTCGCAATCGCACGCCATCGACGCCGAGATCCATCGGCGGTGGCATTGTGCGCCACAGGCAGCATCAAGGCGCCGTCCGCCTTCGTCTCGTTCCTGTACCCAGTCCACACGTACGCGCAGCATGCAGCAGAGATCATTATCAGTAGTGTCTCAGGCTGGTAGCAGCAGCATCCTCTAAATTGCATCCCCTAAATAGATGTTTAAAGGTTCCTGTAAACTATTTCGTCCTGTAAATTGCACGACACCGCAACGGTATCCTGTACCTTCTATCCTTTACCCGCACTGGCACACCTAAATTAAGTAACATTTGTTAGTTCCATTCAATTTAACAAGTCGTAACAATATTCTAAGCAAACTACGATACAGCTAGAAAGAACAAATAAAAAACACAGCTCCAAAGTTATGCATGAATTGTACCTTATAGCCATATAGAGCACTTTGCACAAATTGAGATATTTCAATGAGCACGTCTTGTCGTGATGCCGAATGATCAAACACTTGATCAAAAGTAAACGAAATGTTTGTGCTAGAAAAAACAACAAATACAATCGGACCAAAATCAATACTCCAAACAAACAATGATATCAAATTATACAGTAATGATCTTAACCATATCTTTATCATTATGTATCAACTCAGTGCCACTGCACGCCCTGAGTTTTCTCCACTCTTTGGATATGAGGAGATTGATTTGACAATAGCTGTCTTACTCAACAAAACACTTTGATATTTCCCTTCAACTCCCACAAAGAAATAATTTCACATAAAAGTGAATTGAATATGCATAATACTGTTTTAAGAGTTTAACAAAAAAATTTCCTTATAAAGTTGTGTTATTAAGTTTTTTACATAACTTCTCTCCATCTACAAATTGTAAACAAATGATTAGGTTTTGAAGGGGAAAGCAGGTCAAACATTTACTGATTAATCTCTTCACCTTTATAAAAGTCAGGGAGCATAGTTCGCCCTTTCTTATGTTGACATGTTGTGTGGGTGTACATTATTATTTTCATACTACTCCTATTTTCATATGTTTATTGATTTTATTTATGCAGCTAAATAATTAGCCTTGGGTGTTGTCACTATGGTGGTACTAGTGTGTCCTGTAATAATGGTTTGGATTTGATCGCTAGACTGTAAATATATAGTATACTACATGATGAAATAATACATAAAGTTACTCTTACACTTGTAACAATCAATGTTTGGTTTAAAAAATAACTTACAAATGTGGAGTAATTATATGGATGAATCAAGATGAGAAAAAATTGGTGCCAAGAATATGCTAAAATGTTTAACTGTGTGCAGCTGTGGAATTTAATTCTAGAGTTGGCCCGTTCAATACTTGCGGTACCGGTTGCTGAGTCCAGAGTTCGCGAAATGGTAATCAAAGTTGTGATGCTTTAGAGTCGCAGAGTAGCAAAAATATCAATGGGCGCATGCCACTTAATATAAAAATCCAAATGCCAGAATAAACTAAAATAAGCACCACCCTTCTTGGTTTAGCTTATTTTGCTATTTATGTAGCGTTTCACCATGCTGCCTTTAGACTACAGGCTAGTAGCTTGTATCAATTGAAAGGGAAACAAGCCCCTAAAATAATCTACCCCGATGGCCGAAGTCTTCGATTCCCTAACTCCAATAGTCAAGAGTTCCTAGTGAGGTGCACGCACACTTTACGGCCACACACGGTTGGCCGCTTTGAACCGTCATATAGGAGCTAATCTGCAAGTACGAAGGATCAGCTGATGAGATGATGCAATGCAATTACTGAAGTGGAAAGTGACCTGTGTGGTTCAGGGCAGTTTTCTGAGAATAATGTATGTAGTGTAGTATGTTATGGTTGGGTCACGGCTTGTGGGAAACGCGCATCTTTTGAATGACATCTCACACACGATGAGTTTTGATCACCCCCACCGACTTTGCGACGAGCTTACGTAGTATATATTATATCATCTATCTCACCCTCCGTCGTCAAACTATGTGTGCGCTGCCCAGAAATTCCTCTGCAAATTCGATCGATCGGTCGCTAGCTCCAGCTCTCTTTGGTCAATTTCGATTTTTTTTGGATGGAAATGCAAGCATGCATGGTGCCATGCAGCGGTGGCATGCGGCTCTTGCAATGCTCCACACGCACACGCATTGGCAAATAGCATGTGACGCGCCGCGTGTGATATGCTTGGTCCACCGGCCGCCGACGAGTCTGTCTATACAACAATATTTCAACACTTGGATTTTTGGTCATTGGATCTAAGATAGATGGCTAAGATTACATTATAACTACAGTGTATGTACAGTGTAACTCCCCTACCCCTACCCACCTCCACCCTGCCCGCACCCCGCACCCCCGCCAGATCCGCCGCCGGCGCGCCGCCGCTCCTCCCCCGCCCGCCGTCGCGGCTCCTCCTCCCGCTCGCCGCCGCTCCTCCCACGCCCGCCGTCGCCTCCCGCTTCCTCGGCCGGCGCCCGCGCCCCGCGCCGCCCTATCCCCGCCGGCGTTCAACCATCACACGGTTGTTGTTTAGCTTTTCTCAAGACGAAGACTCATCACACTTGCCGGGTTGCATGCAGTTAAATTTCGAGGAATGTCGGTCCTACTTTTGTGTGATAATGCATGAAAGCGTGTAATTGGGCGATGGTTAGGATGCATGTGAGCCATCATCGTGTACTGTCTGTCATGTGGTTCTTGCTACGCGCGTCGATCGTTGCGACGACGATGTTGCGACGCGCGTCGATCGTACCGTCCCGGCCGGCCTCCGTGCATGTCAAACTACGCGTGCAGTAGTGCGCTGCAGAAATTGCTCTGCGGATTCTTCACTCTGGTGGCTCCAGTTCGCTTTGGCCGGTTTCGATCGAAATGCACGTCGTATGCACATGCATAGCTCTCACACTACCCGGCACGCACATCCGTCGGCCCCGACAGCAGTTAGACACGCTTGCAGTTTTATATTGCGACTTGCTACGAGGAATTAATGTCTCCCGTTTTTGTCTGGTCGTGAAAGACTGCGTGTGATTATGTGTGATTGGGCGATCGATGAGTAGATGGAGCATAAACTAACTGATCGAGCTGCCAATTGCAGTACGTACTGGCCTATTCACCAGGTTCTGTAAAACAACCCCATATATTAGCAGTTTTCTTCTGCGCGAAGACATCATCTGATCCTCTCGCTTTGGAACTTACCCCCGCGTTGCTCTCTTGACCTGCGACGCACGCCCGTACTAGTGCTGCTAGTATATAAAATGCACGCATGCATGTCCATCGTTTTCCGTATGCATTAGGGTTGATCTCAGTTTAGCTCTGTAGTAGCCTTGGCACGAGATCGAGACAAGCACACACGTCCACCAGTCACCAGACCACCACAACACGACGACGACGATGAAGCTGGCACGCCTCGTGTACGTGACGGCGACGCTGCTGCTCCTTTGCCTCCTGTTCCAGGTCTCTGACTGCGGCGCACGCCGCCCATCCTCTCCGACGGGCGGCGAAGCGTGGTGGAAAGGCCCCCCGGCGCTGCCCGCCGTTCACGGCCGCGACGACGCCCGCCGCCAGCAGCCCACGGAGGTGGTTGGCGGCGTCAGCTCTGGCCGCACGCCGCCGGCGCCGGATGCCACGCAGGTGCTGCGGGGCGAGGACGACGATGGCGTCGGGTCGTCGGCGCCGCCGCAGGAGCAGCAGAGGACGTTGGCGCTCTTCCTGCGCTCGAGGTTGCCAAGGCGGTCTCTGGTGCGTACGGACGGGGTCAAGGCGTCGTGCCCATCGTACGACGTGAACATAGGCTGCCCGCCGTCGAAGCCCTAATTAACAAACCCCCTGGACTGGAGGCATGTACCCTGCTTCTGGCTGGGCGTACGAGGGAAGTGAGAACAGTCCCAGTCTCCCAGAGCACGTACGAGTCGTTCGAACACCCTTTATTTGGTGTTAATGCTAGTTCTGTATATACAATTATGGTGGTATAATCAGTCGAAATAACGGTAGGCAGGCCAGCAGCTATTGGGAGTTGGGACGGACATTTTCGGGTGTCCAGTTCTGTTCGCGCACGCCGGGATGTGTATATCCGTTGCGAAATATTAATACAAAAGAAAATTTGCCAAAGATATGCATATAGTTATTCATGTTCAGTAATGTATGAAAAAAAGTTCACGGCGAAGGAGAAAATTGGGGTTAGAATAGAGTTTTGAAAACACTCGAGAGTGTGGCATCGCTTTTCTTATATAAAAGAGCCCTTCATATAGTCCGTAGCTTTGGCTCAGTCAGCGTCGACCAGGTTGGGAGTGAGCAGACGCCCTTTTAAAACGCCATCGTGGGCTTTCCGTACAGGAGAAGTACCCCACACGCACGTGTATGTGTATGTGCCCACAGGCAGAATAACGGCCGCTCAGCCTCATCTTATGCGTGGTTTCTTCCCTGACAATAATTCTTCACACATACTTTTTATCCGTATGAATCTCAACGCGACTTCAATCAGTAATAGCTATTGTGGACATATATATACATATGAAAAACCTATGTTGGCATTTGTAGTTTCTTCATGTTCTTCCATCCTTGCTACTTGCTAGTACCCAAAATAAATTGATAAATCTATGTCTAACAGATTTGGGTTTATGCATTGGAGTAAAACCATTGTTTATGTCGAGTCATCCTAGTCATGTTGTGTCCACGCGAACCTAAAAGATAGGGTCGACTATGTACAATTTTTATTAGATTATTGTTGATTTGATTTGTGTTTAGGTGAGTGATCCTCCTTAAAAATGATATGAAGTTAGAAAAGCTACGCCAATGATGCATTGAGGTATCTCTATATATCTAGATTGCTCCTTTTGGTCGCATGTGCATGATGTTTTAGATAATAAAAAATTATTTGCATGTAGATAAAATGGACCTAGGGCACTATGAGACTGTTGCCATGCTAATTAGATAATTAGTTGACATATAATTGTTACTCTAATGTGGGCATGTTAATCTTTAGTGACTTGTTAAACGGAAAATGCAACTAATGATTATTGAACAAAGTTGATACAAATGAAATTACGTAGATATACATTGAGTTATTAAAAAAAAAGAAAGAGCTAAAAGGTAGCTATCTAAGTCAGTGCTATTGTCATTTTCTAGAGTTCAAGGGATTTTTGTGCTGTTGATGTTGTAAATCCATCCATTAATTATTATATTTTTGTTTTCGCTAAATTTACATAAAAGATTGATATTTTACTACTCCAATTTAAAAGTTGATTTCCAAAACTATAGTTCAAAATACATAGCAGTCTTCCTCAAAATTCACAGGAACACTCTAACGAACGTTCGTTAGACAATTACTAGAGTGGATCCAATCCCTTCAGTCGGCCTCCGTTTATCTCCCAGCCAAAGTCATTGGACCCCGTTTATCTCCCAACCGGCCCGCAGCTTCTTCCCTCCCTCTTTCCACGTCGGCCTCTAGTCACAGCCCACCTCCTCCCTCACGTCACGGCCGAGTCGGCCCAGCCCCCAAGCTCCGCTCGACCGCTCCCGATCCCTACCCTGCCAGTGCCAGCCGCCTCCCCCATCGGCCTTTCCCTACCTCGACAGAAGCGCCGCCCCCGCACAGCGATCGTTCCTTGCGCTGTCCCCTAGTGCTGACTCGACGGGGAGCCAAGACATCACTACATCAGTGAGCAACGCAGACTTCTTCCCCGCATATCTGTTCTCTCATCTGACCGACTTTCTAAGGAATGCTCAAAATTATTGTATAGGAATCACTATAGCTCCGCCCCTACTGCCATGGGGTACGCTCAGCTTGTCATCGGCCCCGCCGGGAGCGGCAAGGTGACGTAGTTCGCCGCTCTGTTGCTGCCACTGTTACTGCGTTTAAATTCCAGTTTGTTCATTGGATATATGTACTCTGTTTAGTAGTGGTCTAGTGGGGTTTTGTGTCCCTGCGAGGCGACGCCCCTTCTATGTTTCGGGGTTCACTTCACTGAATGCACCTGTATATGCAAAGCTACTTGCAAAAAAAAAAATCGTTGGAATTCTTCCTAGTTGTTACACTGGGGTTTAGGACTGATCAAGGAGAAGGCAAGGAGCTGATGATGGTTTGTGCTAATTGGTTGTTTGTGGTGTGTTTGCAGTCAACTTATTGCTCCACTTTGTACGACCATTGCCAGACAGTGGGCAGGACAATTCATATTGTCAACCTCGATCCAGCTGCAGAGCACTTCAACTATCCTGTAGATATGGGTAATTTTTCTGTTTTCTTAGTCAATATGTAAAGCTTTTGTGCATATCAAAGTATCGCCTTCACTTGCTTTTAATCTCCTTGCATTTTTTTGGCAGATATCAGAGAGCTGATTTCATTGGATGATGTCATGGAGGAGATTGGGCTGGGGCCAAATGGTGGACTCATCTACTGCATGGAGTATCCTGTGGTTTAAGCATTGCCTTTGTTCACTAAAACCTTTTTCTGCCAAAGCTATTTAGTTCCCTGCCACTGCCGACTGGTGCACTTTTCATACTTATTGCTTTTTAATTGATTGGAGATGCAACGGCAGGCTGTCAGGAGCTGAAACTAGATTTATGTTACATTATTAAAATTTTAGATTGTTCTGTGAGACCGATATCTTGAGGTTCAACATTTTAATAGTAAGTATTAAAAGGATTCATTTGTATGACCATTAGAACATAAGCCCTGTAAGTTGTGGCCATGGAATCATTGGATGTTCCCCGATACGACAGTGAATGTTAAGGGACAGATTTGCTCAAGAGCTAATCTAAATCATGGTAACACAATTCATGAAAGGTATTAAGGTTCCTTATGTTCATGGAGTTTTTTGTGAGAATTTTATGATGTCAGTTACTGTTTCCTTAACGAAACCTCAGGCACCTTGAAGACAGTTTGGATGATTGGTTTGATGAGCAGCTAGAGAACTACTTGGATGATGACTATATTGTGTTTGATTGTCCTAGTATATTCTCAATTAATCTTTGCATGCTTTAACTGTTTGATTGAAGGGCAGGTATAGGATAGTGGTAGTCTCTCTCCATTTGTGGCGGGGAGGTCCTGGGTTCAAATTAGCCTCTTTGCAGAATAATGCAAATAGTTATGCAAGGTTAAGGCTGTCTAGAAATTCACCTCCCGAAGTCCCCCACTTTGTGTCAGACCTTTAATCACTGTGTACACCTCTGAGCTTTAGTGGTTTCTTAATAGTTGCACAGTTTCATCTCACTTACTAGCCTTTACCAGTTACGTGAGTATGATGAAACAAGTGATCATCAGTATTTTTTATCCTAGTACATTATACTTTTACACCAATTATAGGCAAAATACCATCTTGAGTTACCTGTGTGTTTTGCAATGCAAATGTGTACGTCTTCTAATATTATTCTGTACATGAAAACTTGGACATTTAGATGGTTAACATGATGTGATATCAGTTAACAAGTTTTTTTCCATCTTGGTTTTTCAGGCCAGATTGAACTCTTCACTCATGTGCCAGTTCTGCGTAACTTTGTCGAGCATCTGAAATGTAAAAATTTCAATATTTGCGTTGTTTACCTTCTTGATTCACAGGTTTCGATCATGATATAATTTTTCTTGACGACGAACATGTTGAACCAAGAAAACCCAATCCTAACTTAAGTTGTTTTTCATTGTTCACTTTGTCAGTGATGTGACGAAATACATCAGTGGTTGCATGGCTTCTCTTTCAGCTATGATTCAACTTGAACTTCCTCACATCAACATCCTTTCAAAGATGGATCTGGTCTCCAACAAAAAAGATGTAGAAGAGTATGTTTTTATTTCTTTTTTTACATAGATACAAAGGTTTGAACTGTATTTTAATGTTTCAATATCTCTAGGTATCTGGATCCAAATGCACAGGTTCTTCTTTCACAGCTGAACCGAGAGATGGCACCTAGGTTTGGCAAATGGAACAAGTGTTTAGTTGAACTGGTATGCCTGCTATGAACGTCATTCTTCCTGCAAGCATTTATTGTTCAAATATTATATTCCATATATCAATGCCTTTTTGTATGCTTACATATCTTGTAAACTATATTTGGCCAAGATATTGCAATTGCAGTGATCTACTTGCAAGATATAGCGTTACTCTCATCAAATGATATTGGTTAGAGTTAAGGGATATCTTTTAGTTATCTCAAGGCATAAGGCATTTTGGTAGCTTTTACAAAATAAACCAATATCAGACTTTGACTGGATAGACCTTGGTGTCTTTTACAAAAAAGACCAAGATCTTGGCATTTAATTGATTCCTCAAATACCATATCACAGACAATATATATAGTATGGAAAAGGTCTCAATTTATGGATATATTTGATAAAGATATTTTTGGCCATTTCTACTAACCATTCTGATAAATAATCATGTCGATTATATGAAGTCTTAAGTGTCAAGGGAACTGGTATAAGACGACTTAAGTTTTGCAAATATCAGAGAGAGATTCTCTTCGATTCACAAACTTGTTTAAACATCATATTGTACTCTTTTCTTTGTATGAGTTTTTCCTTCTTCTGAAGTTTCTCATATAAAGTTTTTAGTGAGGCAATACCAACACTAGGATGTATGTCGTATCATCTATTTTTCCCCAAAGAGGTTTTTAGAGGATAATATAAGACATGCAAGATTCATGGACGTTAGATAATTCTTCACTTCCTTCAGGAACTTAGGAGAATTATCAATATGCCGCATCGTCTACTTTTCCCCCACTAGGGGTTTTTAAGGACGGTATTAGGCATATCAGATTCATATCATATCATGATATACCCTTTATTTTTCGCGCTGGGTTTTCTAAGGATTTTCATGGTATATTGAGAATTCTTCTCTTCCTACGAGAACTATAGGAGAATTGTCAATTTTATTATAAGATGATCATGTGGTGGTTTCAAGGTGCAAATTGATCAAGAAGGAGTGTTAAGAAATATTGGTTAATGATCAATTAGCCAATTAGTGATGTCATTAGCGGTTGCCTTTTGGTGAAGAGGCACCTTTTCAGGAATCCTCCCAAAACAACAAGGTGAAGAGGCACCCTTTTAAGAATCCTTCCGAAGGGACACGTAGCCACCCTTTGGTCACCTATATATCTACATGATGTAACCATACTATGAGATTAATGAAAATCATTCATTCTTCGTGGTTTGTCTCGCTCTCTACTTTTCACTCGTAACAGTTTCGCGGTAATCAGTATCACGGCACAGCTAGCAGGGGATGGAACGTCTCTGCATGGTCCACGCATGCAGCGCGCCCTCGGACTGGTGGGAGACTGGGAGTACTTGCGATGTGATGGCGTGTCGGACGGCACGTACGGCCAGAAAGAAGGTGCACGTCAACTTACCTGCAACTGCATCGCATGTCTGTTTTTTTTAAGGGTTATTTTCCTTATTTTGTGGGGCGATGTGGCCACGATGCACGAGCAGGGGCCGGAAAACGACGCTAGAACAAAATATATTTTAATTTGGAAATTGCCATTTTTTAGAGTTTTCTGAGATTTTTTATGCTGTTTGGATGTAACTTATATTCCTTCACGTCGTTTTGAATTCCGGTCCACTACTTATGGGTTTTGGTCTACCATTTTTTGATTCCGGACCACTAATTTTAAGTTTCGACCCACCACTTTGGTTCCTTTCAACTGGTTCCACCTTATTTATAATCATCAGATCATCACTAATGAATGGCTATTATTAGTTCCAAACACTGTAAAATAGCTCAAGATTTCTATGTGTTCTTTTTTTTACAGCCTCCTGTGAAACATCCGCGCGCTTATAAACGGAAACCCCGGACGACGTCGTCGTGAACATATTGTTCTCAATGTTCGCTCGCAAAGTTGCAAGTAACAGAGGGTTTTACTTTTTGTTTTACTGTAGATGGATTTCGTTTTTGACCAAAAATTTTTACTTTTATAAAATTGAAATTTGAACGGAAATCTATCAAATTCCGGACCGAACAGTACTTTACGTATAGAACCGATAACGAAAAAAATACAGGAATTTTGGTGATTCTGAACGAGAAATCGACGCTGTGTAACACACACACTCAAACACACTCTACTACTGGATCAGAAAAGCCGCGACTGCTCGAGGCCGTCCCCAGAGGAGCCGCGGACCGCCACTGTCACACCCCCTCGTGCGCGACGACGACGGCTGCGCTTCCAGTTCCAGCACCACGGGACAACGCCGACGATGAGATCACCGAACCGCCGTACGTCGTGGTCGTGGCGCCATCAGCATCGGCGACCGCGAGCGACAATAAGGACGACCAAGGTGGCGGCATCGGCGTGATGATGATCAGGCGGTGGTCGAAGCACCAGAAGACCACACCGTTGATGAGTCCCTCGGTGCTGCTGCGTTCCATGTTGTTGGCGCGGCGCGCGGATTCTGGCAGCAGGGGCGCCACCGGTGGAGGGCGCCGCGCGCGGAGTCGCGGACTCGGCTGCCAGGCCGTCGTGCCACTCAAGCGACGTCCTTATCAGCTGTGGACTCCTGTGTCACTCGTGCCACTCATTGCTTGGCGATGCCGTGGTACAGTTTTTTATCGGTTTCATTTATTCTTTCTCACTATATACGTATGATCATCTTTATAATTCTAGATGCTTTTGTTAGGATTTAATTTACATGTCGTGGTGCCGCTGTCGCATCACAAATTGCTGTATACGCAAAAAAAAGATGAAGAATTTTATTTAAAGTGCACTTCACGAACGGATGACCGTGTTGAAAATGGGTCCGGATCTGAGTTCCCATTTGAAACATAGAAATTTCACAAACATTATACAAGAAATAGTTCAATTTTATAAAAAAACGCAGGAATTCACCGCATTCGAAACAAGTGCTGAATGGCGACGCGGTGGTCCGTGGGGGTCGCCATCGGCCATCCTAGCTGGAAAGCTGCGCCTGTGTTAGCAGCTGGCATAAAGTCAAGGAACACGTGTCCGCATGTCTCGGCCATTGTCAGAAGCGCGAGTCAAACAAATACTGCTCCATACAGCTGCTGTGTTTGGTAGGATCGGGCAGGCGCGTTTGCATTAGTTTGCTGGATCAGAATCTTCGTTCTGGATCGATCAGCTGACGAGGTCATGAATCTTCCCGTCCCGTGCGTCAAAATATTCCCGTGCCAGGACGCGCCGAGCGCGGCTGTCGTGCGCTCCAAATGTAGACGCCGGCGATGAGCTTCCGCGCCCGGGTACGGTGGTGAGGCAGAGCATATATATCTCCTCGGAGTATATATATATATATAATATATATATATATAGGTACAGTAAAATTTAAAAGCTAAAATTGCACTCCTACCTTTTTAGACGAAAATATATAGAGAGCCATCCAGTTGTTCTATACCAACCTGGCCGGACGGAACGGGGCGCACGATCGAGGAGATGATCAGTTCATCATGCGGACCAGCGAAGCGAGTCGCTCGCAATCGCACGCCATCGACGCCGAGATCCATCGGCGGTGGCATTGTGCGCCACAGGCAGCATCAAGGCGCCGTCCGCCTTCGTCTCGTTCCTGTACCCAGTCCACACGTACGCGCAGCATGCAGCAGAGATCATTATCAGTAGTGTCTCAGGCTGGTAGCAGTAGCATCCTCTAAATTGCATCCCCTAAATAGATGTTTAAAGGTTCCTGTAAACTATTTCGTCCTGTAAATTGCATGACACCGCAACGGTATCCTGTACCTTCTATCCTTTACCCGCACTGGCACACCTAAATTAAGTAACATTTGTTAGTTCCATTCAATTTAACAAGTCGTAACAATATTCTAAGCAAACTACGATACAGCTAGAAAGAACAAATAAAAAACACAGCTCCAAAGTTATGCATGAATTGTACCTTATAGCCATATAGAGCACTTTGCACAAATTGAGATATTTCAATGAGCACGTCTTGTCGTGATGCCGAATGATCAAACACTTGATCAAAAGTAAACCAAATGTTTGTGCTAGAAAAAACAACAAATACAATCGGACCAAAATCAATACTCCAAACAAACAATGATATCAAATTATACAGTAATGATATTAACCATATCTTTATCATTATGTATCAACTCAGTGCCACTGCACGCCCTGAGTTTTCTCCACTCTTTGGATATGAGGAGATTGATTTGACAATAGCTGTCTTACTCAACAAAACACTTTGATATTTCCCTTCAACTCCCACAAAGAAATAATTTCACATAAAAGTGAAGTGAATATGCATAATACTGTTTTAAGAGTTTAACAAAAAAATTTCCTTATAAAGTTGTGTTATTAAGTTTTTTACATAACTTCTCTCCATCTACAAATTGTAAACAAATGATTAGGTTTTGAAGGGGAAAGCTGGTCAAACATTTACTGATTAATCTCTTCACCTTTATAAAAGTCAGGGAGCATAGTTCGCCCTTTCTTATGTTGACATGTTGTGTGGGTGTTCATTATTATTTTCATACTACTCCTATTTTCATATGTTTATTGATTTTATTTATGCAGCTAAATAATTAGCCTTGGGTGTTGTCGCTATGGTGGTACTAGTGTGTCCTGTAATAACGGTTTGGATTTGATCGCTAGACTGTAAATATATAGTATACTACATGATGAAATAATACATAAAGTTACTCTTACACTTGTAACAATCAATGTTTGGTTTAAAAAATAACTTACAAATGTGGAGTAATTATATGGATGAATCAAGATGAGAAAAAATTGGTGCCAAGAATATGCAAAAATGTTTAACTGTGTGCAGCTGTGCAATTTAATTCTAGAGTTGGCCCGTTCAATACTTGCGGTACCGGTTGCTGAGTCTAGAGTTCGCGAAATGGTAATCAAAGTTGTGATGCTTTAGAGTCGCAGAGTAGCAAAAATATCAATGGGCGCATGCCACTTAATATAAAAATCCAAATGCCACAATAAACTAAAATAAGCACCACCCTTCTTGGTTTAGCTTATTTTGCTATTTATGTAGCGTTTCACCATGCTGCCTTTAGACTACAGGCTAGTAGCTTGTATCAATTGAAAGGGAAACAAACCCCTAAAATAATCTACCCCGAAGGCCGAAATCTTCGATTCCCTAACTCCAATAGTCAAGAGTTCCTAGTGAGTTACACACACACTTTACGGCCACACACGGTTGGCCGCTTTGAACCGTCATATAGGAGCTAATCTGCAAGTACGAAGGATCAGCTGATGAGATGATGCAATGCAATTACTGAAGTGGAAAGTGACCTGTGTGGTTCAGGGCAGTTTCTGAGAATAATGTATGTAGTGTAGTATGTTATGGTTGGGTCACGGCTCGTGGGAAACGCGCATCTTTTGAATGACATCTCACACACGATGAGTTTTGATCACCCCCACCGAATTTGCGACGAGCTTATGTAGTATATATTATATCATCTACCTCAACCTCCGTCGTCAAACTATGTGTGCGCTGCCCAGAAATTCCTCTGCAAATTCGATCGATCGGTCGCTAGCTCCAGCTCTCTTTGGTCAATTTCGATTTTTTTTGGATGGAAATGCAAGCATGCATGGTGCCATGCAGCGGTGGCATGCGGCTCTTGCAATGCTCCACACGCACACGCATTGGCAAATAGCATGTGACGCACCGCGTGTGATATGCTTGGTCCATCGGCCGCCGACGAGTCTGTCTATACAACAACTTTTCAACACTTGGATTTTTGGCCAATGGATCTAAGATAGATGGCTAAGATTACATTATAACTACAGTGTATGTACAGTGTAACTCCCCTACCCCTACCCACCTCCACCCTGCCCGCACCCCGCACCCCGCCAGATCCGCCGCCGGCGCGCCGCCGCTCCTCCCCCGCCCGCCGTCGCGGCTCCTCCTCTTGCCCGCCGTCGCTGCTCCGCCTCCCGCTCGCCGCCGCTCCTCCCTCGCCCGCCGTCGCCTCCCGCTTCCTCGGCCGGCGCCCGCGCCCCGCGCCGCCCTATCCCCGCCGGCGTTCAACCATCACACGGTTGTTGTTTAGCTTTTCTCAAGACGAAGACTCATCACACTTGCCGGGTTGCATGCAGTTAAATTTCGAGGAATGTCGGTCCTACTTTTGTGTGATAATGCATGAAAGCGTGTAATTGGGCGATGGTTAGGATGCATGTGAGCCATCATCGTGTACTGTCTGTCATGTGGTTCTTGCTACGCGCGTCGATCGTTGCGACGACGATGTTGCGACGCGCGTCGATCGTACCGTCCCGGCCGGCCTCCGTGCATGTCAAACTACGCGTGCAGTAGTGCGCTGCAGAAATTGCTCTGCGGATTCTTCACTCTGGTGGCTCCAGTTCGCTTTGGCCGGTTTCGATCGAAATGCACGTCGTATGCACATGCATAGCTCTCACACTACCCGGCACGCACATCCGTCGGCCCCGACAGCAGTTAGACACGCTTGCAGTTTTATATTGCGACTTGCTACGAGGAATTAATGTCTCCCGTTTTTGTCTGGTCGTGAAAGACTGCGTGTGATTATTATGTGTGATTGGGCGATCGATGAGTAGATGGAGCATAAACTAACTGATCGAGCTGCCAATTGCAGTACGTACTGGCCTATTCACCAGGTTCTGTAAAACAACCCCATATAGTAGCAGTTTTCTTCTGCGCGAAGACATCATCTGATCCTCTCGCTTTGGAACTTACCCCCGCGTTGCTCTCTTGACCTGCGACGCACGCCCGTACTAGTGCTGCTAGTATATAAAATGCACGCATGCATGTCCATCGTTTTCCGTATGCATTAGGGTTGATCTCAGTTTAGCTCTGTAGTAGCCTTGGCACGAGATCGAGACAAGCACACACGTCCACCAGTCACCAGACCACCACAACACGACGACGACGATGAAGCTGGCACGCCTCGTGTACGTGACGGCGACGCTGCTGCTCCTTTGCCTCCTGTTCCAGGTCTCTGACTGCGGCGCACGCCGCCCATCCTCTCCGACGGGCGGCGAAGCGTGGTGGAAAGGCCCCCCGGCGCTGCCCGCCGTTCACGGCCGCGACGACGCCCGCCGCCAGCAGCCCACGGAGGTGGTTGGCGGCGTCAGCTCTGGCCGCACGCCGCCGGCGCCGGATGCCACGCAGGTGCTGCGGGGCGAGGACGACGATGGCGTCGGGTCGTCGGCGCCGCCGCAGGAGCAGCAGAGGACGTTGGCGCTCTTCCTGCGCTCGAGGTTGCCAAGGCGGTCTCTGGTGCGTACGGACGGGGTCAAGGCGTCGTGCCCATCGTACGACGTGAACATAGGCTGCCCGCCGTCGAAGCCCTAATTAACAAACCCCCTGGACTGGAGGCATGTACCCTGCTTCTGGCTGGGCGTACGAGGGAAGTGAGAACAGTCCCAGTCTCCCAGAGCACGTACGAGTCGTTCGAACACCCTTTATTTGGTGTTAATGCTAGTTCTGTATATACAATTATGGTGGTATAATCAGTCGAAATAACGGTAGGCAGGCCAGCAGCTATTGGGAGTTGGGACGGACATTTTCGGGTGTCCAGTTCTGTTCGCGCATGCCGGGATGTGTATATCCGTTGCGAAATACTAATACAAAAGAAAATTTGCCAAAGATATGCATGTAGTTATTCATGTTCAGTAATGTATGAAAAAAAGTTCACGGAGAAGGAGAAAATTGGGGTCAGAATAGAGTCTTGAAAACACTCGAGAGTGTGGCATCGCTTTTCTTATATAAAAGAGCCCTTCATATAGTCCGTAGCTTTGGCTCAGGTCAGCGTTGACCAAGTTGGGAGCGAGCAGACGCCCTTTTAAAACGCCATCGTGGGCTTTCCGTACAGGAGAAGTACCCCACACGCACGTGTATGTGTATGTGCCCACAGGCAGAATAACAGCCGCTCAGCCTCATTTTATGCGTGGTTTCTTCCCTGACGATAATTCTTCACACATGCTTTTTGTCCGTATGAATCTCAACACGACTTCAATCAGTAATAGCTATTGTGGACATATATATACATATGAAAAACCTATGTTGGCATTTGTAGTTTCTTGATGTTCTTCCACCCTTGCTACTTGCTAGTACCCAAAATAAATTGATGTTAAATCTATTTCTAACAGATTTGGGTTTATGCATTGGAGTAAAACCATTGTTTATGTCGAGTCATCCTAGTCATGTTGTGTCCATGCGAACCTAAAAGATAGGGTCGACTATGTACATTTTTTATTAGATTATTGTTGATTTGATTTGTGTTTAGTTGAGTGATCCTCCTTAAAAATGATATGAAGTTAGAAAAGCTACGCCAATGATGCATTGAGGTATCTCTATATATCTAGATTGCTCCTTTTGGTCGCATGTGCATGATGTTTTAGATAATAAAAAATTATTTGCATGTAGATAAAATGGACCTAGGGCACTATGAGACTGTTGCCATGCTAATTAGATAATTAGTTGACATATAATTGTTACTCTAATGTGGGCATGTTAATCTTTAGTGACTTGTTAAACGGAAAATGCAACTAATGATTATTGAACAAAGTCGATACAAATGAAATTACGTAGTTTTACATTGAGTTATTAAAAAAAAGAAAGAGCTAAAAGCTAGCTATCTAAGGCCCTGTTTGGATCCGATTATTATCGGATTCTGGGCCTTCCACTGCGAGAATCCCACACAAACGGTTCGCTTTTCTTTCGCTTCTTCCGACCACACGCGTTGGGCCGAATCGTTTTCCCTCTTTCTCTCCGCTTATCTGTATCGCGAGGCGGACGGCACGGTTGGAGAAAATCGAGCGATTTTCCCCTCTCCGTCGTGATCGCAGCCGAACCCGGCCGCCGCTCCGTCGCCTTCCCAGATCGTGGTCGCCGCTCCATCGCCTTCCTAGATCGAGGCTGCCGTCGCCTTCCCAGGTCGCGGCCACCACTCCGTCGCCTTCCTCGCTCCCGGTGGCCAGTCCGTCGTCTTCCCCGCTCCTCCCTCCGCTCGTCTCCTCCTGTCGCGGTGTGGCCTCCTGCTCCTCGTCCGCCGCCCTGCGCCCGCTGCCGGATCCTCTCCCCGTCCGGCCTGCTACTCCTCCTGTTGCCCCGGCTTGTCTTCTCCCGCACCGGCGGCCACCCCCACGTCGCCTCCTCCCGCCGGCAGCTGCCGCTTCCAGTGCCCGCCACCGGATCCTCTCCCTGTCCGGCCTGCTGCTCCTTCGGTCGCCTCCGCCGCCCTGGCTCGTCTTCTCCCACACCGGCGGAGTGGCGGTGACGCGGTCGAGGGGAGTGAATCAACAAGTAAAAATCAGGATTGCCAAACACCCAACTTATCTGGACAGCAGATTCTTCGGTGAGCGGCTCGTGAGGTAATCCCGCTCTTCAGATAATCCGATACTCAGAAAAGCGAATCCAAACAGGGCCTAAGTCAGTGCTATTGTCATTTTCTAGAATTCAAGGGTTTTTGTGCTGTTGATGTTGTAAATCCATCCATTAATTATTATACTTTTGTTTTCGCCAAATTTCCATAAAAGATTGATATTTTACTACTCCAATTTAAAAGTTGATTTCCAAAACTATAGTTCAAAATACATAGCAGTCTTCCTCAAAGAACACTCTAACGAACGTTCGTAGACAATTACTAGAGTGGATCCAATCCCTTTAGTCGGCCCCCGTTTATCTCCTAGCCAAAGTCATTGGACCCCGTTTATCTTCCAGCCGGCCCGCAGCTTCTTCCCTCCCTCTTTCCACGTCGGCCTCTACTCACAGCCCACCTCCTCCCTCACGTCACGGGCGAGTCGGCCCAGCCCCCAAGCTCCGCTCGACCGCTCCCGATCCCTACCCTGCCAGTGCCAGCCGCCTCCCCCTTCGGCCTTTCCCTACCTCGACAGAAGCGCCGCCCCCGCACAGCGATCGTTCCTTGCGCTGTCCCCTGGTGCTGACTCGACGGGCAGCCAAGACATCACTACATCAGTGAGCAACGCAGACTTCTTCCCCGCATATCTGTTCTCTCATCTGACCGACTTTCTAAGGAATTCTCAAAATTATTATATAGGAATCACTATAGCTCCGCCCCTACCGCCATGGGGTATGCTCAGCTCGTCATCGGCCCCGCCGGGAGCGGCAAGGTGACGTAGTTCGCCGCTCTGTTGCTGCCTCTGTTACTGCGTTTAGATTCCAGTTTGTTCATCGGATATATGTACTCTGTTTAGTAGTGGTCTAGTGGGGTTTTGTGTCCCTGCGAGGCGATGCCCCTTCTATGTTTCGGGGTTCACTTCACTGAATGCACCTGTATATGCAAAGCTACTTGCAAAAAAAAAAATCGTTGGAATTCTTCCTAGTTGTTACACAGGGGTTTAGGACTGATCAAGGAGAAGGCAAGGAGCTGATGATGGTTTGTGCTAATTGGTTGTTCGTGGTGTGTTTGCAGTCAACTTATTGCTCCACTTTGTACGACCATTGCCAGACAGTGGGCAGGACAATTCATATTGTCAACCTCGATCCAGCTGCAGAGCACTTCAACTATCCTGTAGATATGGGTAATTTTTCTGTTTTCTTAGTCAATATGTAAAGCTTTTGTGCATATCAAAGTATCGCCTTCACTTGCTTTTAATCTCCTTGCATTTTTTTGGCAGATATCAGAGAGCTGATTTCATTGGATGATGTCATGGAGGAGATTGGGCTGGGGCCAAATGGTGGACTCATCTACTGCATGGAGTATCCTGTGGTTTAAGCATTGCCTTTGTTCACTAAAACCTTTTTCTGCCAAAGCTATTTAGTTCCCTGCCACTGCCGACTGGTGCACTTTTCATACTTATTGCTTTTTAATTGATTGGAGATGCAACGGCAGGCTGTCAGGAGCTGAAACTAGATTTATGTTACATTATTAAAATTTTAGATTGTTCTGTGAGACCGATATCTTGAGGTTCAACATTTTAATAGTAAGTATTAAAAGGATTCATTTGTATGACCATTAGAACATAAGCCCTGTAAGTTGTGGCCATGGAATCATTGGATGTTCCCCGATACGACAGTGAATGTTAAGGGACAGATTTGCTCAAGAGCTAATCTAAATCATGGTAACACAATTCATGAAAGGTATTAAGGTTCCTTATGTTCATGGAGTTTTTTGTGAGAATTTTATGATGTCAGTTACTGTTTCCTTAACGAAACCTCAGGCACCTTGAAGACAGTTTGGATGATTGGTTTGATGAGCAGCTAGAGAACTACTTGGATGATGACTATATTGTGTTTGATTGTCCTAGTATATTCTCAATTAATCTTTGCATGCTTTAACTGTTTGATTGAAGGGCAGGTATAGGATAGTGGTAGTCTCTCTCCATTTGTGGCGGGGAGGTCCTGGGTTCAAATTAGCCTCTTTGCAGAATAATGCAAATAGTTATGCAAGGTTAAGGCTGTCTAGAAATTCACCTCCCGAAGTCCCCCACTTTGTGTCAGACCTTTAATCACTGTGTACACCTCTGAGCTTTAGTGGTTTCTTAATAGTTGCACAGTTTCATCTCACTTACTAGCCTTTACCAGTTACGTGAGTATGATGAAACAAGTGATCATCAGTATTTTTTATCCTAGTACATTATACTTTTACACCAATTATAGGCAAAATACCATCTTGAGTTACCTGTGTGTTTTGCAATGCAAATGTGTACGTCTTCTAATATTATTCTGTACATGAAAACTTGGACATTTAGATGGTTAACATGATGTGATATCAGTTAACAAGTTTTTTTTCCATCTTGGTTTTTCAGGCCAGATTGAACTCTTCACTCATGTGCCAGTTCTGCGTAACTTTGTCGAGCATCTGAAATGTAAAAATTTCAATATTTGCGTTGTTTACCTTCTTGATTCACAGGTTTCGATCATGATATAATTTTTCTTGACGACGAACATGTTGAACCAAGAAAACCCAATCCTAACTTAAGTTGTTTTTCATTGTTCACTTTGTCAGTGATGTGACGAAATACATCAGTGGTTGCATGGCTTCTCTTTCAGCTATGATTCAACTTGAACTTCCTCACATCAACATCCTTTCAAAGATGGATCTGGTCTCCAACAAAAAAGATGTAGAAGAGTATGTTTTTATTTCTTTTTTTACATAGATACAAAGGTTTGAACTGTATTTTAATGTTTCAATATCTCTAGGTATCTGGATCCAAATGCACAGGTTCTTCTTTCACAGCTGAACCGAGAGATGGCACCTAGGTTTGGCAAATGGAACAAGTGTTTAGTTGAACTGGTATGCCTGCTATGAACGTCATTCTTCCTGCAAGCATTTATTGTTCAAATATTATATTCCATATATCAATGCCTTTTTGTATGCTTACATATCTTGTAAACTATATTTGGCCAAGATATTGCAATTGCAGTGATCTACTTGCAAGATATAGCGTTACTCTCATCAAATGATATTGGTTAGAGTTAAGGGATATCTTTTAGTTATCTCAAGGCATAAGGCATTTTGGTAGCTTTTACAAAATAAACCAATATCAGACTTTGACTGGATAGACCTTGGTGTCTTTTACAAAAAAGACCAAGATCTTGGCATTTAATTGATTCCTCAAATACCATATCACAGACAATATATATAGTATGGAAAAGGTCTCAATTTATGGATATATTTGATAAAGATATTTTTGGCCATTTCTACTAACCATTCTGATAAATAATCATGTCGATTATATGAAGTCTTAAGTGTCAAGGGAACTGGTATAAGACGACTTAAGTTTTGCAAATATCAGAGAGAGATTCTCTTCGATTCACAAACTTGTTTAAACATCATATTGTACTCTTTTCTTTGTATGAGTTTTTCCTTCTTCTGAAGTTTCTCATATAAAGTTTTTAGTGAGGCAATACCAACACTAGGATGTATGTCGTATCATCTATTTTTCCCCAAAGAGGTTTTTAGAGGATAATATAAGACATGCAAGATTCATGGACGTTAGATAATTCTTCACTTCCTTCAGGAACTTAGGAGAATTATCAATATGCCGCATCGTCTACTTTTCCCCCACTAGGGGTTTTTAAGGACGGTATTAGGCATATCAGATTCATATCATATCATGATGTACCCTTTATTTTTCGCGCTGGGTTTTCTAAGGATTTTCATGGTATATTGAGAATTCTTCTCTTCCTACGAGAACTATAGGAGAATTGTCAATTTTATTATAAGATGATCATGTGGTGGTTTCAAGGTGCAAATTGATCAAGAAGGAGTGTTAAGAAATATTGGTTAATGATCAATTAGCCAATTAGTGATGTCATTAGCGGTTGCCTTTTGGTGAAGAGGCACCTTTTCAGGAATCCTCCCAAAACAACAAGGTGAAGAGGCACCCTTTTAAGAATCCTTCCGAAGGGACACGTAGCCACCCTTTGGTCACCTATATATCTACATGATGTAACCATACTATGAGATTAATGAAAATCATTCATTCTTCGTGATTTGTCTCGCTCTCTACTTTTCACTCGTAACAGTTTCGCGGTAATCAGTATCACGGCACAGCTAGCAGGGGATGGAATCTGCATGCGTCTCTGCATGGTCCATGCATGCAGCGCGCCCTCGGACTGGTGGGAGACTGGGAGTACTTGCGATGTAATGGCGTGTCGGACGGCACGTACGGCCAGAAAGAAGGTGCATGTCAACTTACCTGCAACTGCATCGCATGTCTGTTTTTTTTAAGGGTTATTTTCCTTATTTTGTGGGGCGATGTGGCCACGATGCACGAGCAGGGGCCGGAAAACGACGCCAGAACAAAATCTGTTTTAATTTGGAAATTGCCATTTTTTAGAGTTTTCTGTGATTTTTTATGCTGTTTGGATGTAACTTATATTCCTTCACGTCGTTTTGAGTTCCGGTCCACTACTTTTGGGTTTTCGTCTACCATTTTTTGATTCCGGACCACTAATTTTAAGTTTCGACCCACCATTTTGGTTCCTTTCAATTGGTTCCACCTTATTTATAATCATCAGATCATCACTAATGAATGGCTATTATTAGTTCCAAACATTGTAAAATAGCTCAAGATTTCTATGTGTTCTTTTTTTTACAGCCTCCTGTGAAACATCCGCGCGCTTATAAACGGAAGCCCCGGACGACGTCGTCGTGAACATATTGTTCTCAATGTTCGCTCGCAAAGTTGCAAGTAACAGAGGGTTTTACTTTTCGTTTTACTGTAGATGGATTTCGTTTTTGACCAAAATTTTTGACTTTTATAAAATTGAAATTTGAACCGAAATCAAATTCCGGACCGAAGGGTACTTTACATATAGAACCGATAACGAAAAAAATACAGGAATTTTGGTGATTCTGAATGAGAAATCGACGCTGTGTAACACACACTCAAACACACTCTACTACTGGATCGGAAAAGCCGCGACTGCTCGAGGCCGTCGCCGGAGGAGCCGCGGACCGCCGCTGTCACACCCCCTCGTGCGCGACGACGACGGCTGCGCTTCTAGTTCCAGCACCACCGGGACAACGCCGACGATGAGATCACCGGACCGCCGTACGTCGTGGTCGTGGCGCCATCAGCATCGGCGACCGCGAGCGACAATAAGGACGACCAAGGTGGCGGCGTCGGCGTGATGATGATCAGGCGGTGGTCGAAGCACCAGAAGACCACGCCGTTGATGAGTCCCTCGGTGCTGCTGCGTTCCAGGTTGTTGGCGCGGCGCGCGGGTTCTGGCAGCAGGGGTGCCGCCGGTGGAGGGCGCCGCACGCGGAGTTGCGGACTCGGCTGCCAGGCCATCGTGCCACTCAAGCGACGTCCTTATCAGCTGTGCACTCCTGTGTCACTCGTGCCACTCACTGCTTGGCGATGCCGTGGTACAGTTTTTTATCGGTTTCATTTATTCTTTCTCACTATATACGTATGATCATCTTTATAATTCTAGATGCTTTTGTTAGGATTTAATTTACATGTCGTGGTGCCGCTGTCGCATCACAAATTGCTGTATACACAAAAAAAGATGAAGAATTTTTTTAAAGTGCACTTCACGAACGGATGACGGTGTTGAAAATGGGTCCGGATCTGAGTTTCCATTTGGAACGTAGAAATTTCACAAACATTATACAAGAAATAGTTCAATTTTATAAAAAACGCAAGAATTCACCGCATTCGAAACAAGTGCTGAATGGCGACACGGTGGTCCGTGGGGGTCGCCATCGGCCATCCTAGCTGGAAAGCTGCGCCTGTGTTAGCAGCTGGCACAAAGTCAAGGAACAAGTGTCCGCATGTCTCGGCCATTGTCAGAAGCGCGAGTCAAACAAATACTGCTCCATACAGCTGCTGTGTTTGGTAGGATCGGGCGGGCGCGTTTGCAGTAGTTTGCTGGATCAGAATCTTCGTTCTGGATCGATCGGCGGACGAGAACATGAATCTTCCCGTCCCGTGCGTCAAAATATTCCCGTGCCAGGACGCGCCGAGCGCGGCTGTCGTGCGCTCCAAATGTAGACGTCGGCGATTAGCTTCCGCGCCCGGTTACGGTGGTGAAGCAGAGCATGCATATATATATATATATATATATAACCATTATATAGGATATTCTGCAGGCGAACCAAACCACCGAGCGCAACGCACCATTTTGGACCGTGCGTCCCCTTCAATTTATGGATCGGCTCTTTATTCTCGGCTCGGCTGCAATCACCAGCCGGTGGCTCCCAAGTCCCATCCGATGGAGCTGCAATAGGATCCCCTGAATTGCGCCGTCACCAGTCGAACACAATCCACTCTCTGCAGCGGGCGACGGCCCAATCCTGGTCCCTTCTGTATCCCTCTTCGGTGCACATCTTCGTTGAGGTTGCCACTGCCGTCATTCTTGGAGCCATCAACCAAAGCGGAGATCGGATCAGGTGAGAGCGATGCGCCGGTAGCGCCGCCGCGTCCGTAGTCATCATCTACGCAGCAGCTGGCCATGCAGCCGTCCTTGTTTAATTAGCTGGCTGCCTTGATCAGTTGATCCAGTGCAGAGCACTAGAGCAGCACTGTACGTACAGAGGAGCAGGAGCACCGACGCCTCACCAGGTTGGTCTCAGATTCCCCACTTTCCCTCTAGATAATGATTTCTTTCGATGTGGATTTGTGTGATTAGATTTTTGTACAATCTCTGATTAAGGACACAGTCACACAGACCTTTAGCATTCGTAGGTTTATCATTATTCTATTGTTTTTTCCCATCATTTGGCTAATAAGCATGATTTCATTATTTCAACAGGCTATCTCGAACTATGCACAGCACCTCCAGGTTCTGTTTTTGCCATGTTTTCTGAATGCCAACTTTACCAGTTCCATATATAGTTTCTAAGCCAATTTCTCAACTACATATGTTAGACTCCGCCATCTGAACTGAAAACAAGCATGCTACGCAAGATGTAACTAATCCCCAATTGTTCTTGCTGCATGCAGATTGATATAGGACTGATTTCATATTTGTTTGTTGATCCACGTTTTTCAGATAGTGATATTTATTATTTATTACTTTACTGCTGATCTAATTTTAATTTTTTCTTGCAGATATTTTCTGCAAAGAAGCTTCCAACAATAACCAACAGGGAAGCGAAGAGATATACGCGAGTTGTTTTTCTTTTGTTGGCAACACAATAGAGATTATATATTGTCTTAATTTTTAGCTGATTTTGCAAATAAGATTAATATGTGTTTAGCTGCATCAGTCAGGATTTAAATACACTGATTATGGTTTGATTTTGGACTATGTACAGTGAAACCAAATATATGAATGATACCATAGTAAAAGCTTGGATTCAAATTGGTTAATTATCGTAAAATTTTATCTCATAAATCATACACGATACTAAAAGCATGATTATTCATGTCAAAGCACGGGTGCATTCTCATAAATTAAGGCAGTGGCAAGGATTATAGTAATTCATATATAAGGAGGATGGATCATTGTAAATCATTTGCAAAGTATTTCATGATAATTAAAAGGGGCATGTGATGCAGTAAATCATCAGCAAAATTCCTATAAATCACTATTCATAAAAATTCATGTAAATCACCATTATCGTAACTAACTTGGATGTCTTACTAACGTCAAATACAATTATTGTAACCAAATATATGAATGATACCATATTAAAAGCTTGGATTCAAGTTGGTTAATTATCGTAAATTTTATGTCAAATCATATACAATACTATATGAAAAGCATGATTATTCACGTAAAAGCAAACACAATAGTACCATAGTAAAAGCATGGGTGCATTCTCGTAAATTAATTTGTATTTTCATTATCGTAAATAGTTTCTAGTAACACAGTGACACTAATTTGTACTAATGTCAGCCTAATTATTGCCTTTCCATTCAGATTATCGTAAACAGTTCACAGGAACACACTGACGCTATTTTGTAGTAACTCCACATCAAAATAATTATCGTAGGAACATATCAAATTTATCGTAAAGTGTACACATCGACAGGATAGCAGTAGTAACAACTAATAATAATGGGGCCGGCGCTGATCACGGACCATGAATAAAGGGCGTACATTACGCGTGGTTCTACTGCTGCGATTTTTTGGCCGGCTCAGTTCACAAAAGCAAGCCGGCTGCATATATCAGCTCATGCGGGCGCGCGTTGGACCCCACCGAACGGCAGTCTGGTGGGGTCATTTGGCCCGGCCACAGAATAAGTTATTCTATGGCTGGCTATATATACATACATATATATACATATATATATATGTATATATATATATGTACAGTAAAATTTAAAAGCTAAAATTGCACTCCTACCATTTTAGACGAAAATATATAGAGAGCGTTATCCAGTTGTTCTATACCAACCTGGCCGGACGGAACGGGGCGCCCGATCGAGGAGATGATCAGTTGATCACGCGGACCAGCGAAGCGAGTCGCTCGCAATCGCACGCCATCGACGCCGAGATCCATCGGCGGTGGCATTGTGCGCCACAGGCAGCATCAAGGCGCCGTCCGCCTTCGTCTCGTTCCTGTACCCAGTCCACACGTACGCGCAGCATGCAGCAGAGATCATTATCAGTAGTGCCACTGGTAGCAGCGGTATCCTCTAACTTGCATTTAAGGGTTCCTGTAAACTATTTTGTCCTGTAAATTGCATGACGCCGCAACGGTATTCTGTACCTTCTATCCTTTACCCGCTCCTGGCTACCGCCGCCGGCTTCCCACGGCTGCTCCCGCGCGCTGCCCTCCATCGGCCGCTTGCCCCTGCGCCGCACTGGCCCACCGGCGGGGGGGGGGGGGGGGGGGGGGTGGCCGTGACGCGCCCACCGCCATCCGCCCCCGCGCGGTATGCCCTCACTAGCCAGCAGAGGCTACCGCCGCTGCGCACGAGCCGCGCACCTACCGCCACGAGCCACCGCGTCCTCTCCGGCTCTCCGTCGTCCAGGCCCCCGCTGTCGTGCGGACGCCGCGGCCGACCACGTGCTCGCCGCAGCTGTCGTGCGAGCTCGTTGCCGGCACCCAGGTCCTCCTCAACACAAGGCCGTACTTGTCTTTGCCCCGCCGTCGTTTGCACAAGGCCGTGCCACAAGCTTCCGCGACGCCGCACCCGACTCCGCTTGCCTGCGGCCGACGAGCTCTTCTCCGAGGAATTCGCCGGAGACGTCGCGCGCCGAGGAGGAGCCGGGTGCGGCGGCAATGGTAAAGGGCGTGTTGGTGGAATGGTGGGCATCGGTGAAGGGTGTGCCTTCACTTGAGCTTGTGCTCCAAATCCATGGCGCGTTCGAGCTCCAGATCGTCGTCCGCCGGAGCTACGGTTCTTGCCACCCCGCCGCCGCTGGCGTGCCACAGCCACTGCTTTTCTCCGTCGTCTGCCTAGGCCAGCGAAGGAGTGCTGCGTCTTCCTCCCGATCGCCCGAACGTGGGGAAGCCGAGAAGCAGAGGATTTGCTGGACGCTCCAAGTCGCCACGCCCGTCGTTGTCGCGTGGGGGGCCGCCGCTGCTCGCCACAGTCGCGAGCTCCATGCGGCCGTCGCCGCCCACCGCGCGGTGGAAGCTGGAGATGCCGCCGCCGCCCGCCGGTGGAAAATGGAGGCCCGTGACGCAAGAGAGAAGGTACGGGATGTGCTTTTGCCCCCCACATTTGGAGGACGATGGAGGTCTCCCGGAAAATACCGGGCCCTTTCCAGGCAACCGATGCAGCAGCGTTTTGTGCAAATCTCCCCTATATTTACGGGAAAGGGGGTTTTACAGGGTATTGCTGCGGTCAGCCTCAGCACATGCATGACGGATGACTCAGATGTCAAACACATGTCGTTGTTTCGCGGTAATTGGTGGTGTCACGGCACAGCGGGCCGGGGGAAGAATCTGCATCTCTTTCGGCGGGAGAGTTCGTAACCACGAAGTTTTCACCAACCCAAACCGAAAGATTCCGATCGAAGCGCGTCTGCGCGTGCGCACCCGGCTTTAATTAGTCAGACAGTCAATTAATGTTAATCTGTCAACCTCATGCTCTCTGCATGGTCCATGCATGCATGCAGCGCGCACTCGGCCTGGTGGTGGGAGTGGGAGTACTTGCGATGGTCCACGCAGCGCACTTGCGATGTGATGACGTGTCGTACGGCATGCGTCTTTCCGTACATTAACGCCGACAAAAGATGGTGCACGTGAACTTACATGCAACTGCGTCGCATGCCTATTAAGGGCTATTTTCCTTATTTTGTGGGGCGATGTCGCCACCATGCACGAGCAGGGACCGAAAAACGACGTCACAAAGTCTGTTTTAATTTGGAAATTGCCAGGTTCGATCGGGCGGCAGCACTCTCTCTTTCGCCAGGATCGTGGCACTGCCTCGGTCTGCAGTGAGCGTCCGTCTTTTGCCGTTTTTTTAGAGTTTCCCGTCTCTGACATTTTCGGCAGCGCCCGCAGCTTCACCAGCCACCGCCTCGACTGCTTCTTCTCTACCAACGCACCACCGTACCGTAGTCCACGTGTGTGTGCTTTTTCTCAATACTTACTCGAGCACATCGTCGGCTGTCGTCATTATTCGTCAAAGATTAGTTACCATGCACTTGCCTCGTGGTTGCTGCTATATGGCTCGGAACTTCGCGCTTCTATAAATCGCATGCTCACACAGCGCCATGGGTTCATCATCCTTGATCCAAGAGCGAGCTCGAGCAGCTGGCTGGTGAGTGGTGAAGCTTCGTCGTTGTACGCCACACGTCAGTTACGATTCGAACAGTAGGGAGAGAGCTAGCGGCTAGCGCACGCGCACGCACACTGGAATGGCACGCCTTGTCCACGGAGTACTTCCACTGCTCCTCGCCGCCTGCTTCCTAATGCAAGTCTCCTCCTCCTAGTGCTCTAGACCACCACCATTGTCATCGTCTCCGGCGGTGGCGGTGCCCGGTGTCCACACCGCCCAGCAGCAGGCCAGCGTGGTGCCGACGGCCTACGACGGGAGGAGGACCAGCAGCGCTGACAACGGCGCGGTGCCGTCCGCACCACCAGCTACTGCACCGGCACAGGCCGTGCATGTCGCCGCCGCCGCTTCGCTGCTTCCGCGGCAGACGACGAGCGGGGTTGAGATTGAGACCGCCGGCAGTGCTCCCCTGCTGCGCTTCAAGCTGGCGCGCCGGTTTCTTGCAGCTGAGGCAGCAGGTGGCGCCGAGGAGGCCGGCACGGATGGAGCCGGGCGGTCGTGCCAGTCGCACAGCGTCCACATAAACTGCCCGCCGGCGTCGTCCAAGCCCTAGCTAGCAACAGGGCAGGCGGCTGACTGTGAATCGCGCGGCGCCGTCCTTCGCGATGCAGGCATTCATTTCGATGTTGCTGCATGGGTGTACAATTATTTCATACTACTACTATTTTCATATGTTTATTGATTTTATGTATGCAGATAATAAATTATTAGCCGTGAGTGTCGTCGTCGTCGCTATGGTACTGTACTAGTGTGTCCTATAACGGTTGGGATTTGCTAGGTTGTAAATATGGTGTACTATACAGGATGAATAATACATGAAGTTACCCTCATACACATGTAAGGAATCTATGTTTGGTTTAAAAATTAACTTATGAGTGTGGAGAGATTATGGTGAATCAAGATGAGAACAAAATTAGGGCCAAGATTATGCTAAAATATTTAATTGTGCAATTTGATCATGGCCCGTTCAATACTTGTGGTACCGGTTGCTGAGTCTAGAGTCCATGCAATGGTAATCAAAGCGGTAATGGTGTTTAGAGTCGCAAAGTAGCAAAAATATCATGGGTGTATGCCACAGTTAGATACAACGTAATTCATTGGTCAGCATAATTAAATAAATTAATTAATAACACACCTGCATTTGATATTTCCAAGCTTATGAGTTAAGAGATTGGCTAGCTTGTAAAATGTGCTCTAGAGATCTTAGTATCGGTCCTTTCTGATCATCCATCGCTGGGTTCCCATCAATATAAATTTCTTACCGGAACCCATTTGCCCGTAGGCAAATATGCACACCTAAATTATGTAACATTTGTTAGTTCCATTCAGTTTAACAAGTCGTAACAATATTCTAAGCAAACTACGGTATAGGAAAGAACAAACAAAAAACACAGCTCCAAAGTTAATTATGCAAGAATTGTACCTTATAGCCAAATAGAGCACTTTGCACAAATTGAGATATTTCAATGAGCACGTCTTGTCATGATGCCGAATGATCAAACACTTGATCAAAAGTAAACGAAATGTTTGTGCTAGAAAAAACAACAAATACAATCGGACCAAAATCAATACTCCAAACAAACAATGATATCAAATTATACAGTAATGATCTTAACCATATCTTTATCATTATGTATCAACTCAGTGCCACTGCACGCCCTGAGTTTTCTCCACTCTTTGGATATGAGGAGATTGATTTGACAATAGCTGTCTTACTCAACAAAACACTTTGATATTAAGAGTTTAACAAAAAAATTTCCTTATAAAGTTGTGTTATTAAGTTTTTTACATAACTTCTCTCCATCTACAAATTGTAAACAAATGATTAAGTTTTGAAGGGGAAAGCAGGTCGAACATTTACTGATTAACCTCTTCACCTTTATAAAAGTCAGGGAGCATAGGTCGCCCTTTCTTATGTTGACATGTTGTGTGGGTGTAAATTATTATTTTCATACTACTCCTATTTTCATATGTTTATTGATTTTATTTATGCAGCTAAATAATTAGCCTTGGGTGTTGTCGCTATGGTGGTACTAGTGTGTCCTGTAATAACGGTTTGGCTTTGATCGCTAGACTGTAAATATATAGTATACTACATGATGAAATAATTAGCCTTGGGTGTTGTCGCTATTGTAACAATCAATGTTTGGTTTAAAAAATAACTTACAAATGTGGAGTAATTATATGGTGAATCAAGATGAGAAAAAATTGGTGCCAAGAATATGCTAAAATGTTTAACTGTGTGCAGCTGTGCAATTTAATTCTAGAGTTGGCCCGTTCAATACTTGCGGTACCGGTTGCTGAGTCTAGAGTTCGCGAAATGGTAATCAAAGTTGTGATGCTTTAGAGTCGCAGAGTAGCAAAAATATCAATGGGCGCATGCCACTTAATATAAAAATCTAAATGCCACAATAAACTAAAATAAGCACCACCCTTCTTGGTTTAGCTTATTTTGCTATTTATGTAGCGTTTCACCATGCTGCCTTTAGACTACAGGCTAGTAGCTTGTATCAATTGAAAGGGAAACAAACCCCTAAAATAATCTACCCCGAAGGCCGAAGTCTTCGATTCCCTAACTCCAATAGTCAAGAGCTCCTAGTGAGGTGCACACACACTTTACGGCCACACACGGTTGGCCGCTTTGAACCGTCATATAGGAGCTAATCTGCAAGTACGAAGGATCAGCTGATGAGATGATGCAATGCAATTACTGAAGTGGAAAGTGACCTGTGGGGTTCAGGGCAGTTTCTGAGAATAATGTATGTAGTGTAGTATGTTATGGTTGGGTCACGGCTCGTGGGAAACGCGCATCTTTTGAATGACATCTCACACACGATGAGTTTTGATCACCCCCACCGACTTTGCGACGAGCTTATGTAGTATATATTATATCATCTATCTCACCCTCCGTCGTCAAACTATGTGTGCGCTGCCCAGAAATTCCTCTGCAAATTCGATCGATCGGTCGCTAGCTCCAGCTCTCTTTGGTCAATTTCGATTTTTTTTGGATGGAAATGCAAGCATGCATGGTGCCATGCAGCGGTGGCATGCGGCTCTTGCAATGCTCCACACGCACACGCATTGGCAAATAGCATGTGACTCGCCGCGTGTGATATGCTTGGTCCATCGGCCGCCGACGAGTCTGTATATACAACAACAACGTTCCAACATCTGTATTTTTGGCCATTAGATCTAAGATAGATGGCCAAAATTATATTATAACTACAGTGTATGTACACTGTACTTACAGTGTAACTTTCCTACCCCAACCCATATCCACCTCTACCCCACCCGCACCCCGCACCCCCGCCAGATCAGCCGTCGGCGCGCCGCCGCTCCTCCGTCACCCGTCGTCGCTGCTCCTCCGGCGCTTCTCCCCCGCCCGCCGTCGCGGCTCCTCCTCCTGCCCGCCGTCGCTGCTCCGCCTCCCGCTCGCCGCCGCTCCTCCGCCGTCGCTCGCCGTCGTTCGTTCCTCCGCCGCTCCTCCCTCGCCCGCCGTCGCCTCCCGCTTCCTCGGCCGGCGCCCGCGCCCCGCGCCGCCCTATCCCCGCCGGCGTTCAACCATCACACGGTTGTTGTTTAGCTTTCCTCAAGAAGAAGACTCATCACACTTGCCGGGTTGCATGCGGTTAAATTTCGAGGAATGTCGGTCCTACTTTTGTGTGATAATGCATGAAAGCGTGTAATTGGGCGATGGTTAGGATGCATGTGAGCCATCATCGTGTCTGTCATGTGGTTCTTGCTACGCGCGTCGATCGTTGCGACGACGATGTTGCGACGCGCGTCGATCGTACCGTCCCGGCCGGCCTCCGTGCATGTCAAACTACGCGTGCAGTAGTGCGCTGCAGAAATTGCTCTGCGGATTCTTCACTCTGGTGGCTCCAGTTCGCTTTGGCCGGTTTCGATCGAAATGCACGTCGTATGCACATGCATAGCTCTCACACTACCCGGCACGCACATCCGTCGGCCCCGACAGCAGTTAGACACGCTTGCAGTTTTATATGCGACTTGCTACGAGGAATTAATGTCTCCCGTTTTTGTCTGGTCGTTAAAGACTGCGTGTGATTATGTGTGATTGGGCGATTGATGAGTAGATGGAGCATAAACTAACTGATCGAGCTGCCAATTGCAGTACGTACTGGCCTATTCACCAGGTTCTGTAAAACAACCCCATATAGTAGCAGTTTTCTTCTGCGCGAAGACATCATCTGATCCTCTCGCTTTGGAACTTACCCCCGCGTTGCTCTCTTGACCTGCGACGCACGCCCGTACTAGTGCTGCTAGTATATAAAATGCACGGATGCATGTCCATCGTTTTCCGTATGCATTAGGGTTGATGTCAGTTTAGCTCTGTAGTAGCCTTGGCACGAGATCGAGACAAGCACACACGTCCACCAGTCACCAGACCACCACAACACGACGACGACGATGAAGCTGGCACGCCTCGTGTACGTGACGGCGACGCTGCTGCTCCTTTGCCTCCTGTTCCAGGTCTCTGACTGCGGCGCACGCCGCCCATCCTCTCCGACGGGCGGCGAAGCTTGGTGGAAAGCCCCCCCGGCGCTGCCCGCCGTTCACGGCCGCGACGACGCCCGCCGCCAGCAGCCCACGGAGGTGGTTGGCGGCGTCAGCTCTGGCCGCACGCCGCCGGCGCCGGATGCCACGCAGGTGCTGCGGGGCGAGGACGACGACGGCGTCGGGTCGTCGGCGCCGCTGCAGGAGCAGCAGAGGACGTTGGCGCTCTTCCTGCGCTCGAGGTTGCCAAGGCGGTCTCTGGTGCGTACGGACGGGGTCAAGGCGTCGTGCCCCTCGTACGACGTGAACATAGGCTGCCCGCCGTCGAAGCCCTAATTAACAAACCCCCTGGACTGGAGGCATGTACCCTGCTTCTGGCTGGGCGTACGAGGGAAGTGAGAACAGTCCCAGTCTCCCAGAGCACGTATGAGTCGTTCGAACACCCTTTATTTGGTGTTAATGCTAGTTCTGTATATACAATTATGGTGGTATAATCTGTCGAAATAACGGTAGGCAGGCCAGCAGCTATTGGGAGTTGGGACGGACATTTTCGGGTGTCCAGTTCTGTTGGCGCATGCCGGGATGTGTATATCCGTTGCGAAATACTAATACAGAAGAAAATTTGCCAAAGGTATGCATGTAGTTATTCATGTTCAGTAATGTATGAAAAAAAGTTCACGGCGAAGGAGAAAATTGGGGTCAGAAGTCTTAAAAACACTCGAGAGTGTGGCATCGCTTTTTTTATATAAAAGAGCCCTCATATAGTCCGTAGCTTTGGCTCAGGTCAGCGTCGACCAAGTTGGGAGCGAGCAGACGCCCTTTTAAAACGCCATCGTGGGCTTTCCGTACAGGAAAAGTACCCCACACGCACATGTATGTGTATGTGCCCACAGGCAAAATAACAGCCGCTCAGCCTCATCTTATGCGTGGTTTCTTCCCTGACGATAATTCTTCACACATGCTTTTTGTCCGTATGAATCTCAACGCGACTTCAATCAATAATAGCTATTGTGGACATATATATATACATATGAAAAACCTATGTTGGCATTTGTAGTTTCTTGATGTTCTTCCACCCTTGCTACTTGCTAGTACCCAAAATAAATTGATGTTAAATCTATGTCTAATAGATTTGGGTTTATGCATTGGAGTAAAACCATTGTTTATGTCGAGTCATCCTAGTCATGTTGTGTCCATGTGAACCTAAAAGATAGGGTCGACTATGTACATTTTTTATTAGATTATTGTTGATTTGATTTGTGTTTAGTTGAGTGATCCTCCTTAAAAATGATATGAAGTTAGAAAAGCTACGCCAATGATGCATTGAGGTATCTCTATATATCTAGATTGCTCCTTTTGGTCGCATGTGCATGATGTTTTAGATAATAAAAAATTATTTGCATGTAGATAAAATGGACCTAGGGCACTATGAGACCGTTGCCATGCTAATTAGATAATTAGTTGACATATAATTGTTACTCTAATGTGGGCATGTTAATCTTTAGTGACTTGTTAAACGGAAAATGCAACTAATGATTATTGAACAAAGTCGATACAAATGAAATTACGTAGATATACATTGAGTTATTAAAAAAAAGAAAGAGCTAAAAGCTAGCTATCTAAGTCAGTGCTATTGTCATTTTCTAGAGTTCAAGGGATTTTTGTGCTGTTGATGTTGTAAATCCATCCATTAATTATTATACTTTTGTTTTCGCTAAATTTACATAAAAGATTGATATTTTACTACTCCAATTTAAAAGTTGATTTTCAAAACTATAGTTCAAAATACATAGCAGTCTTCCTCAAAATTCACACGAACACTCTAACGAACGTTCGTTAGACAATTACTAGAGTGGTTCCAATCCCTTCAGTCGGCCCCCGTTTATCTCCCAGCCAAAGTCATTGGACCCCGTTTATCTCCCAGCCGGCCCGCAGCTTCTTCCCTCCCTCTTTCCACGTCGGCCTCTAGTCACAGCTCACCTGCTCCCTCATGTCGCGGGCGAGTCGGCCCAGCCCCCAAGCTCCGCTCGACCGCTCCCGATCCCTACCCTGCCAGTGCCAGCTGCCTCCCCCTTCGGCCTTTCCCTACCTCGACAGAAGCGCCACCCCCGCACAGCAATCGTTCCTTGCGCTGTCCTCTGGTGCTGACTCGACGGGGAGCCAAGACATCACTACATCAGTGAGCAACGCAGACTTCTTCCCCGCATATCTGTTCTCTCATCTGACCGACTTTCTAAGGAATGCTCAAAATTATTGTATAGGAATCACTATAGCTCCGCCCCTACCGCCATGGGGTACGCTCAGCTCGTCATCGGCCCCGCCGGGAGCGGCAAGGTGACGTAGTTCGCCGCTCTGTTGCTGCCTCTGTTACTGCGTTTAAATTCCAGTTTGTTCATCGGATATATGTACTCTGTTTAGTAGTGGTCTAGTGGGGTTTTGTGTCCCTGCGAGACGACGCCCCTTCTATGTTTCGGGGTTCACTTCACTGAATGCACCTATATATGCAAAGCTACTTGCAAAAAAAAAATCGTTGGAATTCTTCCTAGTTGTTACACTGGGGTTTAGGACTGATCAAGGAGAAGGCAAGGAGTGGATGATGGTTTGTGCTAATTGGTTGTTCGTGGTGTGTTTGCAGTCAACTTATTGCTCCACTTTGTACGACCGTTGCCAGACAGTGGGCAGGACAATTCATATTGTCAACCTCGATCCAACTGCAGAGCACTTCAACTATCCTGTAGATATGGGTAATTTTTCTGTTTTCTTAGTCAATATGTAAAGCTTTTGTGCATATCAAAGTATCGCCTTCGCTTGCTTTTAATCTCCTTGCATTTTTTTGGCAGATATCAGAGAGCTGATTTCATTGGATGATGTTATGGAGGAGATTGGGCTGGGGCCAAATGGCGGACTCATCTACTGCATGGAGTATCCTGTGGTTTAAGCATTGCCTTTGTTCACTAAAACCTTTTTCTGCCAAAGCTATTTAGTTCCCTGCCACTGCCCACTGGTGCACTTTTCATACTTATTGCTTTTTAATTGATTGGAGATGCAACGGCAGGCTGTAAGGAGCTGAAACTGGATTTATGTTACATTATTAAAATTTTAGATTGTTCTGTGAGACCGATATATTGACGTTAAACATTTTACTAGCAAGTTTTAAAAGGATTCATTTGTATGACCATCAGAACATGAGCCCTGTAAGTTGTGGCCATGGAATCATTGGATGTTCCCCGATATGACAGTGAATGTTGAGGGACAGATTTACTCAAGAACTAATCTAAATCATGGTAACACAATTCATGGAAGGTATTAAGGTTCCTTATGTTCATGGAGTTTTTTGTGAGAATTTTATGCTGTCAGTTACTGTTTCCTTAATGAAACCTCAGGCACCTTGAAGACAGTTTGGATGATTGGTTTGATGAGCAGCTAGAGAACTACTTGGATGATGACTATATTGTGTTTGATTGTCCTGGTATATTCTCAATTAATCTTTGCATGCTTTAACTGTTTGATTGAAGGGCAGGTCTAGGATAGTGGTAGTCTCTCTCCATTTGTGGCAGGGAGGTCCTGGGTTCAAATTAGCCTCTTTGCAGAATAATGCAAATAGTTATGCAAGGTTAAGGCTGTCCAGAAATTCGCCTCCCGAAGTCCCCCACTTTGTGTCAGACCTTTAAGCACTGTGTACACCTCTGAGCTTTAGTGGTTTCTTAATAGTTGCATAGTTTCATCTCACTTACTAGCCTTTACCAGTTACATGAGTATGATGAAACAAGTGATCATCAGTATTTTTTATCCTAGTACATTATACTTTTACACCAATTATAGGCAAAGTACCATCTTGAGTTACCTGTGTGTTTTGCAATGCAAATGTGTACGTCTTCTAATTTATTCTGTACATGAAAACTTGAACATTTAGATGGTTAACATGACGTGATATCAGTTAACAAGTTTTTTTCCATCTTGGTTTCCCAGGCCAGATTGAACTCTTCACTCATTTGCTAGTTCTGCGTAACTTTGTCGAGCATCTGAAACGTAAAAATTTCAATATTTGCGCTGTTTACCTTCTTGATTCACAGGTTTGGATCATGATATAAATTTTCTTGACGACGAACATGTTGAACCAAGAAAACCCAATCCTGACTTAAGTTGTTTTTCATTGTTCAGTTTGTCAGTGATGTGACGAAATACATCAGTGGTTGCATGGCTTCTCTTTCAGCTATGATTCAACTTGAACTTCCTCACATCAACATCCTTTCAAAGATAGATCTGGTCTCCAACAAAAAAGATGTAGAAGAGTATGTTTTTATTTCTTTTCTTACATAGATACAAAGGTTTGAACTGTATTTTAATGTTTCAATATCTCTAGGTATCTGGATCCAAACGCACAGGTTCTTCTTTCACAGCTGAACCGAGAGATGGCACCTAGGTTTGGCAAATTGAACAAGTGTTTAGCTGAACTGGTATGCCTGCTATGAACATCATCCTTCCTGCAAGCATTTATTGTTCAAATATTATATCAGAGTTCTTTAGTGATGCCATGCACCATGACGATGGATTTGTAGTTTATGCATTTTATTTTACCCCCCTTATATAAATTGATTGCCAAGTTGAGATTTGCTCAAATGTAGTATAACATTAGCCTAGTGTTCCTTCGATGTGATGTTGCCATGGAATAGATCGCCTCAGTTGGTGGTTAAGTTTCTTGCCAGATACAATCACAACTGGTTTAGCATGCCTAAACATTTAGCATTTGAGTTCGATGGTGCATTTTGTCCTGCCATGCACTGGACCATACCTTTCTTTTGTTTATTGATGGATGGGAAGGGGAATGTCTCCACCAATGCTTGGCTGTGGTGAGGTATTCTGGGGAGATCAAATTTCTGGAATGCTGGTTGCAAACACTGTCAAATCTGCGCATATGTTAGGCAGATCAGATTTTGTGGGATTTCCACATAGATTTCTTTCAGTTTTATTTTTTTATTGATCTAGTAAAAAAAATACTACTGTATTTCTGAATGCTTTGCTTTTGTTGAGGTCATTTTGCTGCAGTGGAATTCTCATGATTGTCTGAAAGTGCATTGCATTAGCAATTTGAAAAGTAATTCAGTTTCTTGGTGCTTGACCAAAGGCTCAAAAACATTGGTATAGAGTTGTCCATGCAGAAAGATGCATTCATCTTGGCATGCTCATTTTATCTTGTATTGACTAACATGATATAGTATTTGTTTTCGTTTTACATATGTGAACTAATGCTGTTATCCATTTCATGTTTAATCTATTTTACTTAGACTTTTATAGTTTTATAGTACCTTCTTTTGGTGTTCTCAACCCGCAATATTAATCTCAATTATATCATGTAGGTTGATGATTACAGCATGGTTAATTTCATACCGCTTGACTTGAGAAAGGAGAGCAGGTAATGCTGTTATCTTCTTAATATTAGGCCTATTTACATGGTTCTGTTTATGGTTCTTAGTACATTGTGAAAAAAATTCATGTAAACTGTGTAATCATGTAGCCTTTTATCAGTCAAGTTCCGCTGAGATCCCTTGGTCTTGGCCTGGTACTATACCTATATATGGGTGCCATTTTTGACCTAGAAGACATACTTTCATCTCGATACATTGTTTCTGATGCCGTGGCTCACTTGACACCATTAATAATGTGATCTATTGTTTGTTCTTCTGCTGTTATGAAGTCATGCTTGAATCAAACTTAGTTCTTTCCCTGGGAATAAAAGCGTCAGGTAGCATACAGGGTATAGGTTTGAATCAAAAGAAAGTGGACTTTATCTATTAGAAATGAAATGTATCACTGATTCTTTCTTGCTGACTTTTATATATCTTTTGCATTTCACATCACTGATGTCCTTTCTTTTCTCAAGCTACTGTTATCTTCTCATATCCCTAACTTGCCCTGTTTCTGCAGCATACAATATGTGTTATCATACATCGACCACTGCATCCAGTATGGGGAAGATGCAGATGTTAGGATAAGGGACTTTGATCCCCCAGAGGACGAAGACTAGTCATTTGATGTTGTAGGAGCAAACTCGATGGTACCATCTTGTAGTGAACCTTCGGGGCTATGTATGGGGCAGGCATGCAAAAGCGTCAGAGGATGATGATGACATCCACTTGCTGTAAATGAAACTTTAGCATAGTACTCCTGTCTGCAAGTTCCGGTGATGTTGTTTGTGTGCTTTGTAGCCATTAATTGAGCACGTTAACCGAGTACCCTATCTACTTTCATTTTTGCGGTATTGTCGATGCACGTTAGCTGACGTACACTGAGATTTTTGGACAACACACTCACTCTCTCTCTCTTCTCTCTCCATTTTACCCTTTTCTATGACATGCATCTATTCTATTGTACGCAATAATCAACTTGACGTCCTGCTGTCAAGATGCTATCGTCGCATGCATACCACAGTTACTCGCGCCTGAGTTCATACTAATGTACCATCAGGTAGACGGCACAAAAACTTGACATTTCATAAGCATCGACAAATTGAGATTGCATAATAAACAATCTGTAATTGGGAAATTGATGGCGCGTACACGGATCGAAGGCACCGGACAAGTACTGTTTATGTCAATGTATACAAAAATGACAGGCGAAGACGCACTGAATCCAGGAATGGGGTTGATATTTGATAGTCATTGTATAAATGGGCAAACCAACCATGAGCAGGACATGGAAGTCAGTTCCGAGGTCCTCACAATTTTCAAATTTGATATGTTTTTATTGGATAATGTATTGATGGTCTAATACATTTATTCCGCCAAAAAGGGTCATCAGAGGACATACAACGACCAAAAATCCATACTCATAGTAGCCGTTGCCTCGGTGATTATTACATGCTTGCCGCCCCGGTGATTACTATATCCTTGCAGCCGGACAATGCCCTGCAAAATCATAGCCCAACTAGTAAGCATACTACGGCAAGCTGCACCAAACAGAGCACTGAAACGAGCAAGAATGCCCATAGTCCAACAGCTGCAACAAGACGATTTCGATAACACAGCGTAATTCTCAGAGAATCAAGTGCTCGGAAAGTGCAAAGATACTTACAAAAAGTAGCTGAATTAAATTCAAATCAAAATTAAATGTTTCTTAACAGAGACTGTATTTTTAAAAGTCCGTTAGTCATTTTTTTAACTAATTAATGGTCTTGCTAACTTGCAACTGTCTGACAGCTAGGCTAACTGGGTCAGTGAATCTATAAGAAACACACAGCTTCTCTTATAAAAGTCTAACAGTGTACTTTGTTAAAACAAAAGGTTCTTATTTGAAGAAATAGTGGCAGGAGCGTATATGGTCTATGAAATGAAACTTAACATGTTGATAACATTCTCAGCTGTAACCTTTGGTTCTACTGAAATGAAACAACACACTGTGTCACAGCAGGTTAATGGTTCTAACAAAATTGATTTCACTGCCACCAACTGAATTACAAAACTGTTAATAAAACTAATTTACCTGCACTATGAACACCATTCTCGAGCATTCTGGAACATCCGCATCCAAGGGCTGGGACCACTCTTCTCAACCTGCCATTCCTTGGGGTACCATGGATATTGCCACATCATGAAGCAACGCTCTGGATGCGGCATCATAGCAAGGTGCCTCCCATCAGGAGAGCAGAGGGCTGCGATACCTAGTGGAGAACCATTAGGGTTGAAGGGATAGATCTCGGTTATGTTGTTAGCATCATCGCAATATCGCACAGGAGCCAGATTAGACTTCACAACAGTAGCCAGAACATTTTCATCAGGGAAGAAAGCTCTTCCCTCACCATGAGCACTCCAAACACCCAAGGTAGAACCTTCCATCCCTTTGAACATGATAGCCGGAGAATCCTCAATTGACACACTGGTAAACCGGCACTCAAAACGACCGGATTCATTGTGAATAAACCTTGGCTGGGACACATCTCCGCCTGTACCAAGAGAACCACCAACATCTGATCCTGGCACCCAGCCAAGAAGAGCCATAAGCTGACAACCATTGCATACTCCAAGGCTAAACGTGTCTGGTCTATTGTAGAAATCCTGGAATTGCTGAATGAGGGGTTGGTTAAATCTGATTGATGCAGCCCAACCTTTTGCTGAATCCAGCACGTCTGCATAGCTGAAACCACCAACAAACGCAATCCCGCGGAACTCTGTTAGAGAAGACTTCCCAACCAAGAGGTCAGACATTGTGATATCCCATGGTTCAAATCCAGCAGCGTGAAATGCAGCAGCCATTTCTCTGTCTCCATTGCTCCCTTCTTCACGAATGATAGCGACCTTTGGTTTTGAGGATGCAATCAACAGTTTCTCATCTGTGGATTTGGGAGTAAAAGACAGAGACCATGACGGCGATGTTCTCCGTTTTAGTCCCTCTTTCTCAAGTTTGACACAAGATTTCAGACGTTGTAACTCCTCAAGCTGGAAGCTCGTTTCTTCCCAAATATCCCTGAGATCTGAAGTTTTTTCCTTGAGATGAAGATTGCCATCAACAAAAACTTCTATTTCTTGTGAGCTAGTAACCTCTCCAATTACATTAGCAGAAATGCCTGCTATTTCAAGCTTTTGCTTCACGGCATTGAGATATTTCGAGTGCACCTCGATAACAAGGCCAAGTTCCTCTGCAAAAAGTCCTTCAAGGAGGCTTCTATCTTCCAAATCTATGTCCAGCTTAAAACCACAATTACCAGCAAATGCCATCTCAAGAACACTCACAATAAGGCCACCATCACTAATGTCATGGCCTGCTGAAATAAGACATTGACTGAGCAATTCCTGAATGGCCTCAAATACCTTCTTCAAGTACGGAACATCATCAATGTCTGGGCAATCATTTCCAATTTGATCAAATGCTTGTGCAAGAGCAGAACCACCAAGACGGCGATTTCCTTTGGCAAGGTCAATATGCAGAAGAATTCCATCCTTACCGAGCTTCAAATCAGGGGTCACTGTCAATGTTATATCAGGACATGTCACATAAGTACTGATGACCAGATTTCCAGGAGCCTTGACGACTTCACCATCACATTGAGCTGCCATGGAAAGACTGTCCTTTCCCCCATCTATTGCAATACCAAGGTCAATCATACAGTCAGCCAAAGCGACAGCTGCATCATACATATCTGCACCTTCGCCATCAAGCTTTGCAGCATACATCCAATTCCCGCTTGCTTTGACATCAGCAAGCGATGTAACCTTAGCCCAAACAAGATTAGTCAAGGCCTCCCCAACAGCAAGTCTAGCCATTGCCTTAGGATTAAGCAAACCCTTTATTGGTTGCTCTCCAATGCTGCAAGCACCACCTGTTAGGTCTGTGTACGTCTGTGCAATCACGGCCACATCGGCAAGTGGGAGTTGCAGAGGCCCAACTGTCTGCTGTTGTGCAACAAGACCTGTCACACACCTATCAACCTTTGTGGTCAAGAAACGCTTTGAACACACAGAAGGAAGCTTTAGTACTCGCTTCAGAGCATCCAAAAGTGTTACCCCAGGTGCAATGTCTAAAGTCTCTGTGACTTGAGAAACACGCTTGAACTCGAAGGTCTTCTGAGGCATATCCCCTAGAACCTTTTCAAGCTCAAGTTCTTCAACAGGGGTTGGGGGAGGGAGGTCATTCAACTTGGCATGCTCCACAGCAGCGCTGTCAATCAACACAATTTTTCCACAGCCATCAATTTTCCCAATGACAGCCATTGAAACTCTCTCCCTCTCACAAAGCGACTCCAACAGGCTTCTGCTCTCAGGTTTCACAAGTAGCGCATCCTGTTCCTGGTACTCAGCACCCCATATCTCCAGGACCGACAATGTATGATCACCAACAACGATCGAACGGATATCAATTTCAGCACCCTCAGGATATATTATTTCCTTCACAACATTACAATTTCCTCCTGCACCCTGATCATGAATGCTGATGATGGGGTTGTTCTCTCCCATTTCTGCACATGCCCTGACCACACGATACAATTTCTGTGCCATCTCAGCATCTCCACGCTGTACAGCATTGAAATCAAGTTCTGCATCGTTCTGGCCACTAACCATGCTTGAGGCAGCACCACCACCCATGCCAATTCTGTATGCTGGACCACCAATCTTCACAACTAGCATGCCAATTTCTGGATCACCCTTTGATATGTGTGCATGGTCAATTTGCCCAATAGCTCCACTGAACATTATCGGCTTCAACCATTCACGCCGCTCCCCATTTAGCAACCTCATCCCAAATGTTCTGGTATATCCTTGAATTAGAGGCTCACCAAACTTGTTCCCATAATCAGATGCACCATCACTAGCATCAACAAGAATTTGCAATGGAGAGGCCAGATTCACTGGGTAAGAAAATGAAGAGTCCTCCCAGGGTGCATATGAATTGTCAATTCGAAGATTACCAACACAGTAACCAGCAGTGGAAGCAACAACAAAAGAACCCTTTCCAGTGGCATGTGTGTCTCTTATACGGCCACCTGCACCTGTCTCAGCTCCTGGGTATGGTGCAACAGCACACGGAAAATTATGGGTTTCTGCTGTGAATAAAATATCAAGTTCGCGCATCATGATGGATAATGGTGAAGTGGAACCTGGAATTGTTGGGCGTAACTGATTTACTGGGAATCCTTTTATTGCACTCGAGTTATCCTTGAATCCAATGACAGAGTTATTGGGGTTGACTTTCAGCGGGCTCTTCACTAACTGGAACAAAGTACTTGGCATGGTCTGTCCATCTATCACAAGCTTTCCATTGAAAAACCAATGTCTGCTATGTTCACTATTGGATTGTGCAATATCAAAAAGTTCCACAGTAGTCGGATTGCGTTTGATATCATCTCTGAAGAGGTGTGTGTAGTAGTCAATATCTTGCTTATCAAAAGCAAGGCCCATCTTCACATTTATTTCTTCCAATGCTGCTTCTCCCTTTTCAATCACTGGAACAACACGGACAGGTTCAGGAACTGCATCTGACTGAAATGATGTAAGCTTGTTGGGATAGATGCACTCTGTCATTCTATCATGAACCAACGCAGCAAATTCTCTGAGCTGACTTTCATCAAGTGGGTCACTACCAGGCTTGAGGCGCAAAAGGTATCTTCTTGACCTCTCCAATCGAGTCACTTCTACTAATGAGAGAGATTTACAAATTGAGACAGCATTGGTTGAGAATGCTGTTGAAAATGTCATCCGGGGACCAACCTCAACAATGACAGCACCAGAACTTCTAGAGACATCCTCCTCCAGAAAGCTCCTAGATTGCAACTTCTCAGGTTCATAAGTTTCTGCTAAGAGCCAATGAAGCACTGAAAGCTTTTCAGGAGGGAGTGAATTGTCCAATTGAATGTTGAAGCACTGCTCTGTCAGTATATCAACAATATTAGCAGAAACCTTCGCCTTCACTTTCCTAAGCAGCTCCATGGTTTCACTTTCTTGAAGAAATGGTATGCGATACAAGTGAATAATTCCAACATCCAATGCAGTGGCAGATTTCTCAACTAAAGGACTGTCAAACCCCTTGGATACCACGGCGCCAGGAGAAGATGACAATCGATTATTAAGAGCCGCAACTCTTTGTACATGTGGCCAGCAAATATGCTGTTGATGAAACCAGTGCTGAGTCATTCGTGACTTTCTTGATCCAAGACTTCTTGCAGCAATTAAACCATATCTTATTCCCTACGTTGAGAACCAAAATAAGTACAAGCTAAAGGCAGCCAAAAAAAATGTTGGGTTATCTCATAGCTTGCATACCGTGTTTCTAGGAAAGCCTTCAGTGCGTAATAGATGGCTTGCCGTCATTCGGCCAGGTGATGCCATCCCAAACCAACAGATTTGTAGTTAAAAATGAATGGGATATCTGCAATATATCAATCAGGAATCAGTGTTCTGTTGAGTCTACAGTAAAACTACAGAATTGGTGCAAAGATATAGATGAACCGAGATCGAGCATGGTGACGCAAAGATAAAACAGTTATGATAGAAGCATTTCTTCCCAACATTTCATCTACAGTTCGTTTTTTTTTTTTTTTTTTTGTGGTCTCAAAGAGTAATTAAGGTACCGATACAGTTATACAAAAAGTTACTGGAGCATAGGACGGTATAGAAACATGATTAAAAAAACTCTTACTAGAAGTTCACTATGTTAGTGTGCTCTATAGGTAAGTTCAAACTTCAAAGACTAGGATACCCTTCTCCCGAAAATGAAAACATAAAACGCTACAAAGTTGACTATTCCTGCAAAGTAACGATACAGACTCTGCCTACTCAATAGAAAAAATTATTCATGTGATTGTAGAAAAAATTATTCATGTGATTGTATAATCGTTGTACCAAACAACTGATGTAGTAAACAGCGCTTACAGACACATGGATGAAAATATCTCGGTTTCAGCTATCACTACCAGACTGTCGGGACCCATGGAGACTAACCTCCACAGTTGCTATCACTTTTCATCAGTAGCTGAACCTTAAAAAAAAAACTAGTGGCAAACTAGACTTGCTGCCACTCGTACTCACTCCACGCAGTAAACAAATCCCAAACAACGAAACGAGGTGCACGGATCAGAGAAGCGAGCATGGGATTTGGACTCGATGGCTCTCGGCACAAAATAAACTCTCGGAAACAGCAGTTCGTCTAGAAAAGAGACGAAGGTATATAGGGTTCCTCACCTCACCACCAGCAGACGCAGGAATCAACCCGCCGGTCCAGCTAGCCGCGCGGAGAAGGACGACGAAGCCGAGAACCTCGTGAAGAGAACCCCTCGCAGGCGGCCGGCAAGATCCGCTCCGGGAGTGCTCGCCGGCGGCGCGAGGATTCTGAGACAAGCTTGCGGGGAAGACGGGAGGTGACGGCTGACGAACGAGACGACACGAGCAGCCGCCGCCGCGGGCGCGAGAGAAAAAGGGGGAGGGAGAAAAGAGAGGTAGCAGATGCTCTGGGCTTCGCGCGCCCAGCCCAACGCAATGTATTGGGCCGGGCCTAACCGGCGTGGCCGCCGCACGCCGGCCCTCACGGTCGGTTGGATTCATTCGGCAAGCGGCCTGAGACGGTGAGACCGTCCGTTGACTCTGTTCCGATGCGCGCGTGCACGTCGCTGGCGGTGGCCTTGGTCGTCGCGGCCGCACACGTGGCCGTGGGTTGGAGCAATGGAGCGCGCGTGGCTCGGCCTCGGCAGGCGCGGCGAGGAGGTTGCTGGTGACTGGTGAGCGCCTCCTCGCGGCCCGGGCCTTCGTGCTGCACTCCTCATGGCAACACAAGTGGCAGGTCCTGTCTGTCTCCGTAGCAAACTCGTCGTGACTGTATGGGCGTGATAGCCGCACGTATGTACCTGAGCATCTGACGACTGTAAAGCATCTTTTGATGCTAATTTTTAGCTACAAAATGAGATGCCATTTTCTTGTTTAGGCCTTCCATAGAACAGGAATAAAAAAACACAGGATTCGAATGCCCATACAACTAAATTCATACAGAAATATATAATATAGGAAAAACATAAAACATATGTTTGGATGGTGCGCAAGAAAAACACGGGATTGCAACACACAAAGGGAAGAAAACATATTTTTCTCCATAGAAATTTCAAAAGAATTGGTAGAATTCAATTATTTGTTCCAAAGACTCTCAGTAGAAAAACTTTCTATAAAAGTTGAGTCCTTCAAAATTCATCTGTTTTAAACTTTCTATAAAAGTTGACTATCAGTAGTACGTTGTTTCTGGGGCGCAGCCGCAGCCTGCTGTGTAGGCGAGATGCACCCGGCCGTGCGTGCAAGTGCGGTTGCGAATTTTCGATGAACAACCGCGCGCGGGACGGCTCCCGATGGTCCGTCCGATCACCACCAGCTATTAGCAATTTTTTTTTTTTTTGACTGTCAACGGGAGGGAGCGAGCTCCCCACCTGGTATATATTATGATTGGCCCTAAAACGGCCCGCAAAATGTTTACAAGTTACAAACCCTCAAAACGCCGTTTAGCCACGGCAAAACCTGCAGATCAGGGAGCTAATTACACATCCACCGGAGTAGCACCAGGAGCCCATTGCCGCGAGAAAACCCTGCACCAGGCGTCTCCAAGCACCTGCTCATCTCGCTTGAACCTATAGACCCACAGTCTCGCATCGTTCTTGCACTCGGACAGCATCGTGGGCAGCGATTGCTCTTCTCCTTTGAACACAAGCTCGTTTCGTCGCTTCCACAGGCGCCAGCAGCACAGCTGGATGAAAGCACTGAACCGGGCAGCCGGGATGTGAGACGGGCGTGGCATGGAAAGCAGCCCTCGCACATCCGGTGGCAGCACCTGAGACATATTGATCGCCGTCCAGAATGACACCGCAAATGGGCACTCGAGGAAGATATGAGCCGTGGTCTCCGGTACCCCGGGGCAAAGCTCGCAGTCCGCCGAGTCGACAACACATTTTCGAGCCAAGTTCGCACGGCACTGCACCCTCTCCTGCGTGAGCAACCAAATGAAGAATTGCACCCGGGGAGGCGACCCACTGCCCCAAATAAACTTAGTCTCTGGGCTGGGAGGACGCTGCGCATCGCGAAGCACTCGGTAGAGAGCCCCTGTGCGCAGTTTGCCGCCAGCAGCTGCAAACGGAGAGAGACGCGCATCCGGTTCTTCAGAAAGAGTTATTGCAGCTAGAGCTTCATCCAATAGGACCAATTCCGCGTTCGCCTGACGAGAGAGCCGCGGCACAAGGGTATGCCTCACTCCTCTGGAGAGAACATCACGAACACTGGCATGAGGCCGCCGACAGTGACTGAACAGGGCAGGGAAACGAGAGGCAAGATCATCTCCCCCAAGCCAAGCATCATGCCAGAAATCGGTAGCAGCACCATCACCCACCACTGAGGAAGTAATCGCTTGAAACAGGGGCAGTAGAGCACGCAGGACCTCCCAATGGCCTCCCATCATCCCGCCCTCCAAGGTAGCAAGACAGACATTACCACGTGCCCAGGATGCCCACGAGGAGTCTTCTGCAGTGTGGAGGCGATACAGTAGTTTCAGCAGCAGACATGTGTTTTGGAGAGCCAAGTCCTTGACACCCAGACCACCCATCGCTTTGTCATCACAGACTCGATCCCAAGCCACCAGACACTGGGCACCAGCAGCCGAATCTTCACCCGTCCAAAGAAAGCCACGGCGCCGGCGATCCACCTGAGCAACAACCCCCGGTGGAAGAGGAACAGCACACATGAGATAGACCATCTGACTGCTCAGCACTGCATTGACCAGCACAGCTCTACCCATGGGATTCAAAACAGAAGCTTGCCAGCCCGCCAGGCGGCGATCCACCTTAGCAATGTAAGGCTCAAACGAGGAGAGGCGCAATTTTGTTACCGACAGGGGCAGACCTAAATAGGTTTGGGGGAAGCCCTCTAATTTGCAGCCCATCAACGCCACACACTGATCAACCACCAAGCCATCCATGTGAATGGGTACCAATGTGCTCTTGGAGTAGTTGATTCGCAGACCGGTGGCAGCAGCAAAGGAGTCCAGAATTTCCCGGAGCCGGCTCACTCCCTGCACTTCCCCACGCAGGAGGATCAAGGTGTCATCAGCGTACTGCAAAACGGGACAAGGAGCATGGTCGACCAGCGGGTGAAGCACCCCAGAGTCTTGCTGTATCAACGCCTGCAGCACATCGGCAACTAGGAGAAACAGGTATGGTGACAATGGATCTCCTTGGCGGAGGCCACGTTTGCACTGTATCCAGGGGCCTGGGCATCCATTCACAAGGATAGCAGTTGTCGACGAACTGAGTAAGCAGTGCATCCACGCACACCAGGTGTCATTGAATCCTCTGGCCCGTAGGATTGTGAACAGCCCATCCCAACTAATGGAGTCAAATGCCTTGGCAAAGTCCAACTTCAGTACCACTGTCGGAGCTTTCCTCTTATGGCAGAGCTGAACCAGCTCGAGGGCATAAACAAAATTCTCCGTGATGGACCGCCCGCGGATGAACCCCGTCTGATCAACATCTACCAAACGACCAATCTGTTTCTGCAGCCTAGTGGTGAGCAGCTTGGCAATGATCTTCACACAGCAGTTTTGCAGGCTAATAGGTCTGAAAGAACCAATCGCACAGGCACCCGGGGTTTTTGGCAGAAGGACAATGAAGGATCTATTCACCCGCTCCAACTGGACAGTTTGGTCCTGGAAAGCCAAACAAAAGTGCTCAAGAACGGCAGCAATGGTGTCCCAGGCGGCTTGATAAAAGCTGGGGCCAAAACCATCCGGCCCAGGAGCACTGCACTTGTTCATATCCTTCACAGCCACTTTAGCTTCTGATATTGTCAAAGGCGCTGTCAAGTCCTCGCTCGGGCTGGGCCTGCCCCTATACAGATCCAACACATCAAACCTCCAAACTGCAGCAATAGGAGCGCCGAGGATAGCTCTGTAGTGGCTTGTCAGGGCAGCCGTTTTGTCCTCATGACTGAACCGCGCACAACCATCCACCTCGATGCTTTTTATCTGATTCGATCGCAGATGAACCGTGGCATGTGCATGATGAAACGCGGTGTTGGCATCCCCTTCGCGGATGGCGCGCTGTTTGCTCCGTTGCTTCCAGTATGCCGCCCTTTCCTGGATTGCTTGATCAAGGCGCAAAACACAAAGACTGCGGACCTGCAGTTCAGCAGCCGACAGAGCGCGATGCTCTTCATAATGGTCAAAGAGTTGTATCAAGAATTTGCAATTTGGAATAATAGCTGGTGGCGCCCTGTTACGCCGAGCCCAGACCTTTGACGCTGCCCGCACGCCCTTGAGACACGCGGCAAGCTGACCAGCAGCATCCGAGACCAAAGGAGCATTATGCCAAGCCGGGGTGACAGTAGGAAGGAAGGAACCATTTTTTAGCCAGGCATTTTCGAATCTGAAGACTTGAGATTTCGGTACAGAAGTAGACACTGTGAGTTTGATCGGTTTGTGATCGGAGGTTGGGCGAGGGAGGGAGGTGAGGAAAGAGGAGGGGAAGGTAGAAGCTTGAACTAGGTTAACAAACACTCGATCGAGGCGCGAAAGGGTAGGCACTGCGCGCTTATTAGACCAGGTGTAAAGGGCATCACGCAACGGGACTTCCATGACCCCCAAGGCATCAATAGTGGTGTTGAAGTCACGACACAACCCCAGATCCACCGAGTCATTGTTTTTATCCCCCAAGCCCCTTAGCAGATTAAAATCCCCCATAAGAAACCAGGCACCTTGAACATAACTAGGTAACTCAAGCAGACCAGCAAGGAATTCCGAGGAGTCCCTATGGTCCGCGGGGGCATACACATTCGTGACTGTGATTACTTGATCGGAGGTGGTGGAGGACAAAATCACCGACAGAGAATGATGCCGGGTCATGCAAGAAAGCAGTCGAAACAGGCGAGGATCCCAGGCCGTAAGCATCCCCCCACGGGAACCAGACGATCCGGAGAAGAGAAAAGAGTCAGCCAAGCGAAGGGGGAGAAAGGTTTTGGATTTGAAATTGTTTACAGAGCGTAGTTTTGTTTCCTGGATACAAATTACAGAGGGGGATGCCGTGTTTAGAGCATCACGCACCACATTGCATTTCGCCGAGTCGCCCAGACCACGCACATTCCAGGAAATAAACACAAGGTTTTTAGTGGCACCTAACATAGTTCACAGATGGTTGCACCCACAAAGATGACCACAGAACACCACAGACGCAGCCACCAACTAGACAAGCGCGAGCACGACACAACAGACAGCAGACAGCAAGACCGCAGGTTACAACCCCAAACTAGGACAGAAAAGAAGACAACGAACAAAGACCACGACAGCACAGACAGAGGAGACCTCCACCTCCAACCCAGAGGCCCAAGACTGGCAGACGACGCACTGATAAACCAGACGCAGCAGGTAGCTTGAGCTCCCCCAAAGCTGCAGCTGGGGGGGGGGAGCTAGCACAGGTGCTCAAAACAATCATCCAGAACCGGTCGGCACCACCCCCACTGCGAGCTCCGCCGAGCAACCAAGACCAGCAGCACGGACAAGCTTCTTCAGAGCAGGAATCGCCAGGGGCATCTTGGTCCTAGTGAGCAGGCCACGCTTCTGTGCCACCTGCTGAACAGACGCAGAGCATTGTTCTAGGGAGTTCTTCAGAGCTTTCCTTTGCATGGCAATGGCAGTCATATCAACAAACCCCTCAGGAGCCCTGGCTGCCAGGCGTGCACTCTGGCGGCTCGGCAGCGCCACCTGGGCTCTGGGGCGGCGGGGGCGGCGAGGCCTGGCAGGTGGGCTCGGAGCGACAGCAGCAGCAGCGGCAGTAGCAAGCGCAGTAGCGGGAGCGGTATGCAACACGAGCTGTGAGTGAGCAAGGTGCGCCAAAGCAGCAGAGAGGCAAAGCAGCATCGCAGCAGAGCCCGGCGGGGCAGGGGCACTAGGCGCGAGGGGAGTAGCAGCAGGCGGTGGAGGAGGAGGCGCAGCTACCGGGCCTTGCACAGGAGCATCCGGCTCAAATGCTGGGGAGCCATTTGGTGAGTTTGGTGGCGGTGGTAGGGGTTGAAAGAAAGGGTGGAGGGAGCCGTCAGGGGCGAGCTGCGCTGCGCGTGGCCAAACACGAACGGGGTAGACCTGAGCCACACTGCCTCTCCGGAGCGCGCCATCACGCTTGCTGACCCGAATCTGACAGGGAATGTCCAAGTAGCAATTGATCTCTAGGAGCAGGCGCAGGGGGGAGTAGTCACTGCCCGACAAGCCACGTTGATCTATCTCAGCAACCTCACAGAAAGAGCCAAAGCTCCTCCTGATAACCTCCTCATTCCAGTGCTCAGGAGGGAAATCCGTGACTTGTACATATGCCAACCAGTCCGGCGAGTGAACGAAGCGATTCCGAGTAGCCTCTGCACATTCCAGAGTGACCCGATGCCCCGAACACAACAACGGGCCGAGCTCACACAGACGATCACGGTCACTCTGGCAGGTGAAGCGTAGCACACGTTCCCCCCGCGAGGACGGCAGCACCTCCACGGCCAGATCCGGAGCTGCCACACGCAGAACATCCTGCAAGAAGCTGTTCACAGCCGCATCTGCCAAGACCGGGCGAATAGTGACAAAAGCAAGCTTCTCCAAGACAGAACGGTCCCCAGGTGGAACCCAAGCTTCAGCAACCTGAGCACGGCCCTCCCAGTTGAGGCTAGAGCTGTCACTTTCCTCGGAGTCATACTCACTGGTGCTATGTAGACCCAGCCCGTCGGGCTCAGGGAAACTTGCCTCCTCGGAGCCAACAGCAGAGGACGAGCGGGGGGACCCAGCGGCAACATGCGCAACCCAGATAGGAGAGGGAGTCGGGGGAGGGGAGCGCCTCCCGGGCGAAGGCGACCGTGAGATGACAAAAGGCGGTGACGCCGGGGTCTTCCCTGCCGCGGACGGGGTGTGGATGTCGACCGCCCGCGGAAGAGGAGCCGGCAGAGGGGGCGCGGCCAGAGCAGTCAGGGCCCGCTGGCGACGTGGAAACACCGTCCCAGAGGAGAGTGCATCGACCATGTCACGGCCACAGAGCTTGACATCCGGGGCCGTCGAGCTCGAGGACGCAATCATGTTGGCGGGGTGGAATGCTGCCTGGGCAGCGAGGTGAGGTGGGAGGGGGGATGGTGGGGGTGGGGGGGGGCGGTGGGGTGGAGGTGTGGGTGTGGCGGCGCAGCGCAGGTGGAGGCGTGGTAGCGCCGGCGGCGGCGGCGGGCGGGAAGCGCGGCATTGGTGCGGGCGACGGGCTAGCGGTGGTAGCAGCAGCGGCGACGGCGGTGGAGGGTGGGGGAGTGGGAGAGCGGGAGGGAGCAGGGACGGAGGGCTTACGATGGCGGTAGAACGGGGTGAGCACTCGAGCTATCGGCATCTTGCAGGCGCGGCTGCGGTGGCCGACCCCCCGGCAGAGACGGCAGCGCACCGGGTCACGGCAGTCTCGCACCAGATGATCGGGGCCCAAGCAGCGAAAGCAACGAGCGGCGGTGTTGAGGGGTTTGGGCACAGCAGGGTTCGGGGGGGGGGGTGGTTTGGCAGGGGAGCGGAGCACTTGAATGTAGGAGCGCGGAGGTTGGCGAGCAGGAGTAACTGTGGTACCCCGGTCGTGCAGCATGGCGCCCTCGGCGGGAGCAGGAGCTGGATCCCCCAAAATCTTCCCTCTGGCAAAGCCTGTCACATCCGGGTTGTCTCGAGCAGCGCAGGGAGACCGACATGCCACTGAGAGTTCCTGAGCAGTTAAGCCCCCAGCTGCCCCAGTTAGGTGCACAGTAAATGCAGGGCTTTCGTCTTCCCTCCGCCCAGATTCCAGAGCAGCCACGGCCAGTTTCGCGACGTCCATGGAGGGATGGAGGTGGAGAACCGACGACTCAAGCCGCAAAGGACTACGCACGAGCAGCGCATTCGCGACATTGCCACACGAGACCGAGACCCTAAAGACGAAAGACTCCACGCACACCACACGCAGGCGACTCGGCGAAGCAACCAGAAGGTAGTTCAGCATGTTACGAACGAAGTGGAGGTTGTAGCGGGGAGCGAGAGACGGTGGGGTAATCCAGAGAAAGGAGGGACGAGAGGGAGCAATGGCAGAGAACAGTGGAGTGGAAGTCGTAGAGGAACTGTTGTTGAAGAACGTCACCCGGCTTAGCACGAGCTCCCCCTTTTGGCACGCCAGCAGCATGCCTGGTCTGCCGGGGCGGACGGGCACACGACGCAGGTGGAGGGCGAGGCGGCGCATGGTGGGGCGGCGGTGGCAATGGCAGCAGCAGCGGCGTCGGTGGCAATGGCAGCAGCGGCGGCGGTTCTAGACCAGAGTCGCCATCGCCAAGCACCCGTACGCGAGGGGCGTGCGGGTCAGCCATCCCAATAAGGCCATTTCGTTCTCCCAGCTATTAGCAATAACCCGGCTACCCGAGAGAAAGCTTCATGCGTACTTCCCCGATGATCCCCGGAAAATGGCACGCTATTTCCTGCCGCCACCGGCCCACCGCCATGCACGTACGCGTGTTTTCCCCTCAGTGCTCCCCTGCCGCTTGTATATATTGTAGTGCGGATCCTCGGTTTGTTCGTCGTCGAGAACGAGAAGGCAAAGAGAAACCCCGCTAAAAAGATCTAGAGATCGTCAGGTCCCAGTCCCAGCAACAACAAGTCGACAACTCGGTGTTCTCCCTCGTTGCCGGTTGCCGCTCGCTGTGTGATCCATCATTGTGTGATTGCGTCATGGTTGTCCGCGCCGGATCGTCGACTTCGATGCGCACCACCGGCGGGTTGCTGCTGGTCGCGGCCCTCGTGGCCTTGGCGGTCACGGCCGCGCGCGCTGCGAGGACGGGGCCAGGGCCACGGCCGGGGCCGCCCGGGAATGGGCACGGGGACGGGGACGGGGACGGGGCGGGCACGGCGAGGACGAGGAGGTCGGCGCTGGACGTCGCGGCCACGCAACCCAGGTCGTCGTGCTGCACCCATGATCGCAACACGGGGGGCACCTCGTGCTGCCCATAGATGGGCCCATGCGCCCCCCGTGAACGGTGTACCGCCTGCATGCCGTCCCTGGTTGCCTGCTGCTTTGTGTTCCTATACAGTCCTAGTATATATCCTTGGTTTAATTCGGTCGTCAGTCTCTAATAGATCCGTGTGCATAGATCATTATGATCCCATTTTGCGTTTGGTTTGTTCATTCGTTCAGCGTCGCAGGCAGTTTTATTTTTCTATTCTAATTAACGTACTGGACCACCTGTAATTTGCAGAAAGTTTCATGTGAATTCCAATGATAAATAAACTGTGCAATTCCTGAATAGAGCCGCGCTTATTGCGAGCTTTATTATACAGCAGAAATCGTTTGAGAAAAGTCGTAGACGCACGCACGCCCCTGCAGTTCCAAAGAAGGTTTCTCCAGTTGTCGTGCAAATGTAATCGAACTTGTATCACAGATGTCATGTCGAAATTGATCACTCGAAATTTAGGTTTTATTCTAGTGTCCTCTGGAATCAAAGGACTTAGCACTTGTGTCAATAAAATGAAATCATCATCATCATGTATAGTTGGAATAAATTCCGCGAGAATATACCTCGGTTCACACATTTTTAAAGTGGAACGGATTTGGTAAATTTCACAGGAATCATGACCCACGAGTGCGTAGGCTGTACTTTTTTTGAGCGCATAAATTTTTTAAGAATATGCAATGCCCGCATCTCGTTAAGAAGGTGCATGACAGCATGGCTGAAATGGCACGGCAAAATCTCGTTAAATCATACACCTTTTGAATCAGCAAAGAAAATTCGACGTCAGAGGATGCCATGATCCCATTTTCATTCCGGTGTCATCACTCATCGCCATGTCCGCATCTCACAGAAAATGGCAAAGAAATCCAGAAATTAAGACATTATTAACCAAAAAAATTCGAATAAGAAGCACATAATAAACGCGACCGGAAAAGGAAGTTCTAGTATTCTTCTCTGCGCCCGTTACTCCTCCCCCGCCTCCGCTCCTCGCCGCCGCGGCGCGGCGACGCCCGCGCCTAGGGTTCGCGGAGGGCCTTCCTCCCGCCGCGTCCTCGTCGTGCGCCGCCTCCGCCCCTGTCACCAACAGTCCAGCACCGGCGCTTCCATGTCGCTCCGATCCGGCGGCCGCCAGCTCTCCTTCGAGCTCCTCGCGGGCGACCTCACCGCCGACGACGCGGACGACATCTCCCCGCGCTCCCTGCCCGACACCACGTCCGACGGACAGCGCCGGCGCAGGCGGCGGTCCAAGCGCAAGCGTGGGTTCCGGAGCCCCCCGATCGAGGAGGCGGCCTCGGAGGGGGAGCAGCCGCGCGGGAAGGGCGGCGGCGACGCGGCCCCGGCGTTCGTTGTCTCGGATCTGAGGTCGACTGTGGGGACTGTGTGCGAGAGCTCGGACGCCGAGAGGTCTGCGGCGAGCTGCGTGACCTATGTTGGCGTGGAGCTGAGGCAGAGGAGCGTCTCCACAGGCGGGAGGGCGTTGGCGGCGTACGCGGAGGATGGGACCAGCAGCTGCGGTAGCAGCACGCGGGAGAGCGCCGCGGCTGCTGCTGCTGCGGTGGCGGATGTGGCGGCTGCAGCGTGGCGGCCTGAGGCGAATGGAGGCGTGAAGAAGAAGCTGGAGAAGGAGGAGTCGCTGGACTGGGAGAAGTACATGAAGGAGAACAGCAGCATTCTCGGAGGTACAGATCTCCCTGTTCACTTAATCGCTTGTAATCCTGCAAAACTAACTACATGCTGTGATAATGTGATTGTGATGGTTCTCTCCCCCGCCCTGACTTTGGACAACACATTGTAAGGATTATTTTGAGATTATCTTGCTCCATTTTAGAAATGACATGAACAAAGTGGAACACACCGTTTGTGAATTTTGCTGCATCGTATTGTTGGAGCATTAGGCTGCAAAGAGGGCACAGTCTGGAGTACTCTAATCATTGGTCCCTTCTTGTTGGACTTTGTATATCCTACTAAATTTGGGAGGTCCGATCACAAAACAGAATAATGGATTCAGAGGAACAAGTTTCATTGCAATGGTTTGCAACGAATGGTAGATTAAATTCTACATTCAGTTGAGAATGGGCTATTTCATATTGAGTTAACAAGCCCCTAGGTATGCATATTTAGATCTTATTTTGACAATTATGCTATTGCAGAAGTTGAGCGCCTTGACAATTCACCGTTCAGATACTTCCTTGGGGAACTATACGGTGGCAATTCACTAAGAAGCACAATTGCAGTGGGTAATGAGAAGAAGCGACAGCGGGTGTACAACACTATGTTTCATGTCCCATGGAGATGTGAGCGGGTATACATCTGCACTTCTAATGGTGATACTTTCCTAAAAAAAATGGTGATACTTGTGGTACACCTCATGCATGTGATTTGAATTTTGGAGTAGTCATAATGTCTAGTTTATTAACTTGCTCAGTCAGGCATTGCCAGAAAATGGATCCAATATGCAAGAGTTGGCGATTTGTCATGTTGCTCAAACCAATAACTCACCACATATTTTAACTGAACGATTATGAATGAGTTCTTGTTCTGCTTAGGGTATTGATAGGGTAAAGTGTATATTGACTCTGGACAATTGTTGAATGAACCAACAGTTAAAGGATTTGAATATTTGATTATATTTATCTTTTAATTTCAGAATGTGCCGCAAATGGACAAATTTTAATTACATGTGGTCAGATGAACTCAAGAACTACATGATATGGGAACCAGATTTGAAATGTATAGCAAATGATAGTTAGTATCAAGTTGGCAAATTATGCGATTTTTTTTTTTTTTTTTTGATAATGAGTCATTGGCTACCTTCGTGGCATAGTTAAAAGTACAAGATTATATCGCCTTTAAATATTGTATTCTTTAATGCATGCTGTGATATTTCTGTGAATCGTGATTTTAAGGATAATTCAAATCAAGTAACCTGGTTGTTTAATTCCAGTGTATGTAAAGACTGATAAGAACTGCCATATGTCTCCATCCTCACATATTGAGTTGCTGGTTTGACATGGTTAGCTTATCTATCTACGTACTCTAGATTGATGACTAGATCATATAAGTACAATTTATGTGCTGTTATGAACTTCATTCTTGGTTGTGTGTGTACTTAACATGATTCAGAAGTTATTACATACTTGTTTGTGTGATGGGGGAGATGTTTGATTATGATAAAATGCTGCAGCTAATTGTTGCAGGATTCTTTGTCTGTTTGGATTCCTTTCTGTCGTTGCTCACAATTATGCCTGCACGAATTGTTGTTACCATCTGGCGGGTGCTTAGGACCAGGTGGGTTTTCAGTTCTACTGTAAACTTGATGCAATACGTTCTAGTATTCTTGTTTATCACCTGAAACAAATTTGGATTGAACGGATTCTTATCAACCTATTGTCTGTGACAGCACTCTGCGATATATCATTGTAGACGCTGTCCATGTCCATGCAGTATATTGTCTTATATGATATTCACAAAAGTTACTATTAATGACTACATTTTTTTGTTTTCAGTAATTGCACCTCAACATTGCTTGTTGAACCAGTTTTAGGGTATGTGTTCTGGCCTTCTTGGCCTACTCAGGAATCTTCTGCTTAAGCTAGCTATCAAAAGTCCAAATCCACAGCCTCACCCATAGGGCTTCTCACGTAAGCTTAGTACTCTGATATACTCAGAACTTAATGCACTTTGACAATAGCTTTCTTGAGAAGCTAGTTTCGGCTTGTCGTTTAACCCAACAGATGGAGCCTTAGTATATTTGGGGTTTACAAGTATGATTTATTTTCCAGTATATTAATATTTTTTTAGGAACTTGCATTATCCTAGTTTACATGATCACAGTTTGAACTTTGAAATGCAGCAGTGGCTATCCGAAAGAAATTGAGCTTCTTGTACTATTAGCTTACTGGATAGATTGCATTTGATACACAAGTTAGCTTACTGGGTAGATTGCCTTTGATACTGATCTTCTGGGCATTTATGATAGACGCTTTACTGGCTCAAGAAACCACCTAACTGTTTACTGTTTTACGTTATTTCCTGTTCCGATGATCTACACACTTGTAGCTGTAAGTGTCTTTTCTACTGTTGGCTTGTGTTTTTACAGGCCATTTAGTCCCTGTATGGTGAACATATTAGATCATACAATTACTTGCCAAATGTATTTATGCAGGAAGTTTCGGCGGCCAAATGCTGCTGATTTATCAGATTATGGATGTTTTGTAGTTCTAGCCCTAGGAGTTGCTTCTCTGCAAATGATAGGTTGGTTTACTTTTCTTTTCTTTCTGCTTGAACAAGTGACCAACCTCCATATTTGGTAATCCACCCACAACTGATTCCTGTTTGCATCAGATATTAGCTTAATTTACCATGTCATTCGTGGTCAGAGCACGATCAAGCTTTATGTGGTATACAATGTACTAGAGGTTAGTAACCTGTTTATTTGAAATATACATGTATTGTCAATAAGTTTGTGTGCTTGACCTGTGTTTTTGTTTTAGATCTTTGACAAACTCTGTCAATCATTCGGTGAGGATGTACTGCAAGTTCTATTCAACTCAGCTGAGGGTTTGTCAGCATGCACGACAGATAATGTGACATTTGAACTGATGCGGTTTCTTTTGGACGAGGCAATAGCAGTTGTTGCATTTGATATCCTTTTCTGCAAATCACATCAGTTAATTTTCTTGTTACTCACTATAAATTAGTTAATTCTAGTTTCAGTGGCTAATTTCCATGTAAATGGTAGATACAATTTGAATTTGAATCAGGATGTTCATAGACACTTGAATGCCTAATGATAAATCCACACACAGATCTAGTAGTTTTTTTGGGGGTAAGGACCTAGTAGTGAGTCTAGTGATTGCAATATCAATACTGTTGGTAGTAATCCTTGTGCTTAATCTAGGTGTTACTAGAGTTGTGTAGCAGCAGTGGTAGACAATTTGGTTTTTACCTTGCGCTGTACAACAGCTGTAGACAGGCTAGTTTTTTCTGTCGGTTACTCTAGCGTGCACTGTAGCACCGACTTAGAAGTCCTATAAAAGGACTTGTACCCCTCCTATGTATATTGAGCTTGTGGAATATATTCCTAGTATTAGATATCAGCTCCATACATCCAAAGGGGTGTATTTGTGCTTCCCGTTCTTCTTCCATCTTCAGCCTAAGAGTGAGTGTGTTCTTGAGTCAGTGTGAGGATTAGATCCTGGTGGTTCTAACAAATACTTCCAATTGAATGTACAGTAACGCGAGTTTTGTTTGACACCAGTTAATGATTTAATTGTGAATTCCTTAACAAGTTATACTTGTCCATTCATTTGTCCTGTTAGCTCATGGTATAACCCTATCAGCATGTATCATTGCCCACAACAATGCATTATTGGCTCTACTGGTATCCAACAATTTTGCTGAGATAAAAAGCAATGTATTTAAGCGTGTCAGCAAAGAGAATCTTCATAATTTGGTATACTATGGTGAGTGCGCTTATGATTTCTTATGATTTTATACACATATTATTCCAAACAATGTGATTTTCTACACTCTTCTGTAGTTCTTTGACTGCTGAGCTACTTACCTTTTTAATCATATCATCCCCTTAGCCATGTCAAACAATTCTTACTTGGACTTCATAAATAAGTTTATCTACATAGGCTTGTTTGGACATAGCTGAGCCATCTACAAACAACTTTTTGTACATTTGTATCACTGTAAGGTCTTCAAAACCATTGTTGCTACAAAGAATATAAGGACCTTTCTTCAATCAGTAGTTTGATGACAAAAATCGAAATGTTTTTTTCGTAAATTCAGTTGTTGTGTTGATCTAAATTTTGCAAGCTTCTTCACCTTCACTTGATTTTTACATGCCTTTATTCTTGATAATTAATTCACATGAACCTTTTTTTTAAAAAAAAAATTATTCACATGAAGATGCTGCTTATTTGCTTATAACATTGTAAATTGCAGACATCATCGAGAGGTTTCACATCACAGCCTTTCTGGTATTTGTACTCGCTCAAAATATTGTGGAAGCAGAGGGTCCATGGTTTGGCAGCTTTCTTATTGTAAGTTCAGTATTCTTCCATTTTTATATCCTTCTAATCCTATGTTTTTTCAAAAGCGAAATTTTTTTCAAACATTTTGCTTGCTGTCACTGCAGAATGCGTCATTGGTATTTTTGTGTGAAGTACTTATCGATGCTATCAAACATTCTTTCCTTGCAAAATTTAATGAGATAAAGCCAGCTGCTTATTCAGAGTTTTTGGAAGATCTTTGCAAGCAGGTGAGGTGCTGATGCTGGTGATTGACCTCATGTTATATGATATCTCGTTTGTATCTGCATTTCAGGGTTATGTGTGCCATTTGATAGATAAAATAGATGTCTACTCCAAAAATAAATGACACCAGATTATTATCAAGTTAAAGAAAATAAAACATACATGGAACGTTCAATTTTTTTTCTTAGGCGCCATATACTTCTTTACTGCTGTATGATGTTTTTCCTACTGGATTTTTTAATTGTGTTGTAATTCTTTGATGGCACTCTGTGTTACTGTACTATGTTAGGTACATTTCTCCCAACACCACTGTTTACAAATTTTTATATTGTACTCCCTCCATCGCAAATTCTAAGATGTTTTAGCCGTTCCACCGTCCATGTTGAAATGAATGTTGATGAATCTAAAAACAAAACCCATACATGGAATGGTGCATGAATCTATTTGAAACCCAAAACCTCTTATAATTTGAGGCGGAGGTAGTATCAGGATGCATTTACTGAGAAAAAAAATCAACTTTCCATTTGAACTGATGATTGACATGCACTGAAAAATTAGTTTTCCTTCTGTCTTGTAGTTCTCCTTGAGGCATAGTTTCCCTGCTTTGATTGGTTGAGCATGCTAAAAGTTTTTGGCGTTGAAGGTCAATTGCCTAGAATTTAAATACCATCCATTAAACTGCTATTAATGTCCATACGCTCTACAGATTTTGAATGACAAATCTGATGACCGTCAGAAGGACCTAACATTTATCCCTCTTGCCCCAGCTTGTGTGGTAAGTTTTCTCAAATATCCATGTTCTATATTGTGCCATGTTACATTATACACACTACTTACACGAAAAAATGCACTGTTTCTTTAGGTGATTCGTGTATTGGCCCCAGTATATGCTACCCTCCTTCCTGCCGGCCCTTTTATCTGGAGAATATTCTGGATTTTACTTTGGTCAGTTTTGACCTATTTTATGCTTGCCATATTCAAGATACTTGTGGGATTGATACTGCGCTGCCTTGCAAATTGGTATGTAAATCTACGGCTCAAAAGGAAACAACATGTCGACTGAGTATATGGCACCACAATTCTGGTGCTACGAGTACATCTCTTAGAAGACATTTGCTGTGGTGCATGAAGTACAGAAAGCACTGCAGCTGCTGCGAGTTATATGACATAAGTCTTGATAGTATAGTAGATGAATATCACATTATCACAGTATCGTCGTCTTCCATTTTTTGCTGAGAAGGAACTTGTCATAGTCCAATTTTGTGGTGTTTACAGTTCATTCCTGACTTCCGTTTGTGCATATCGCATAACATAGCTTCTTCATCCTGAATTTCTGCGGCAGCCTAGCAAATATGTTCTGATCTGTCATGTAAGATATGCTTGTACATTTTCTTTTGGAAAAAAGAAATCATAAAATATGTTCGACGCTGTATGTCTTTTTGTGCGTGCTCCTCTGGTGTGTGTTACCGGTACCATTTGTTCAAGATTTTTTTAATGCACGAAGAATATAATTGAATTCTAATTTCATTGTAAGTCAAATTATTTTAAGTTTAACCAAAAGTTCATAGAAAATATTATCAACATCTATGCACCAGTATGTATAATACTTAGTAACGGTATTTTCTATGAACATTATGGAAGGAATGTTTAAGTGACGATTAGTAATGTAGCAATGTTCATTAACGGCGACGAACAATATTTTCTATGAACGTGAACGGTTACTTCCATCACTAGTGATCATGGACGCGATCATGTTCATGGTTCGCCAAGCTGAGGTGGGTGACAGGAACCTCTCAAGTCTCAACAAGGGACCGGAGAGGAAGAGTTACCTCTTGGCAGTCGGCACCGGCAGAGAAGCCGCTGAAAAGCGTGAAATTTCAATGTTTGAAATTAAATATGCACACCTCACTAATGTATGGCGTGGTTGATTTTTTTTCTCAAAATTTTGATCATTCGTTTTATTTAAAAATTTTCATATGTTATTATTTAATTTATTGTTATCTGATTTATCAACAGAGCCCTTGTATAGACGCCCATAGTACAAAATGGGCATCGTAGACAAAATGAAGTTTGAATGCGGACGGTGGGATTGGCGATGCCCTGAAAGCGACTTAAATGTAGTTTGAATATGATTTATATTTCTACATGTTTAAACAAGCTTTTTGAATAAAACAAATGATTAAAGTTGTGGAAAAAATTTTCAACCGTGTCATACATTTAAATGTATGAACATAGCTAGTATTTTTTACGGACCTAATATTTTATTTAAATTTGGTTAAACATTGATATCGTAGATGCTGATATTTTTTAAAAATATTAAAGATAAATTTGGCTCATAATTAGAAATGAAATGAGTTTTTTCCCTGCTCGAATAGATTCTTGTGTAGGGATGAAGTGATAAATTGGTGTTAATTGGGTATGGTTCATTTTAATGGGATTGTATTAGTTAATCATCGTTGTCTAATTGTTCCAACCATGAGTGTTATGTTGATCTTATCTCGCAAAAAGGTAACGAACTTGTCATAAAATAAATGTTTTGTGCAAGTGGCATGTAAGCATCAGCACATTTCTCAACTGGTAGTTGCCATCTTTGAAGTTGAAGGTCCGTGAAAATGCAGGAATGCATCGCCAACAGCGTACAAGAATGCATACACTGACAACTCGTTTGTTCACATATATTGAAACCATTGTGAAAATGTAGAAATAATATACAAACAAAATATAATGCCGAACCCTATTTACATAATATTCGGAAGTGGCAGTGAGCACAAGTTGGGAGGCTCCAAGCATAACCGCGGCCATCTGCTGACTGAAACTTTACAGTATCATTTACACTACACAAATGAAAACCAAAGAAAGGGGGTCCCAGTTCTCCGGTATGCTCTCTTACGGAAAAACAAAGGAGAGCGAGCGGGCACACACACGGTAAATAGTAAATACACTCAGGCTCTGATGAGAGTGAAGTGCACTCAGGGCAGCTCCAGTTAAAAACTTCTGAAGCAGTCCACTCAAATCTAGTGAAGGTAAATAAACGGAATTCCAGAAGCCAGCACCAACGAGATCAGATTTTTGGCAAATAGAGGACAACAGATTTGATCAAAGACACCAATGCACCATGCTACATTATCAGTGTATATTCTGCAGAACATATTGGCGCAACCTTTTCCGAGCATTATTAAACGATCAATTCTGCAAAGCTTTGTTGGGTTGCTCTTGCCCAGTTGCAATTCCTAGTGATTAATGCTCTGACCTGTATCAATTTGGCAGAAAAATTGAGCTGTAAAGTTTATTGTAGAGAAACAAACCTAAGAGCAGAAACGTGATGAATGACAGCTAAGCTTAGGAACAATTATTCCAGTAGCTACAATGCAGAATTACAAGTTGCGCACAAGAAAAAGAACCATTTGTATATATTGCCCACCGGTACAACATAGGTAACAGGAAAGTTCACAGCATAAGAATATAGACAAGGTCTTAGGACATCCAGCAGAGAGTTTGATTATGTAACTTTGCTGTCACCTGTCGCTGTCCAGAGTGATGCCATATAGTGAATAGTCAGACTGAGATAGTACCATAATCAAGCCCCCAACATAATGCCAATGTGCAACTTTCATGAAAATATATGGGCAGGTAAAACACAAGATGCTTAAACTAGAGTGCTTTAAGAGATAATATTGACATCATTAAGCACCTGTACTAATGTTTATTCTGCTAATGTAAATGGGTACTGAGCTCAACTACCCTGTTAGCACACCTTAAACACTCATTACAGTAATCCTATAGCTATGTAAAGAATCTACACTGCTGGTGACCCAAAGAGTGGAGCGCAGAATGTGGCCCAGCAACCACCCAGGGGTCAGGTTCCACTAATATATCCACTAACTAAATTTGTATTAAAGTTGCTATATAAATTAATAAGCAGTGCCTATGTGATAGGTTATCGCATTCTTTACATAGCTTTGCTACAGCATGCAACATGTCATCCTTGATTTTTTTTTTTTTTGGAAATTTCAAGTTGTTGCAACTGTCTTTTACTTTGTTTTCACTAAAATAACAAAATCTGTACCGGTTCAATAACTTTGCTTATACATATGTTTCAAACATATAGGCCAACATTATTAGCCTGTGGTGTCAGACAGCAATGAATGCTAGCCTCAGCTGAAGTTGGGAGCGTCCAACGGCTGATACCTTAACGGGCTACGTGGCCCTATCGGGTGGCCGTTTTTAGGGTGAAGATTTGGTATGTAGAGATTCCAAAAGCTTGCCTCTACTTGGCAGTTATTCTAGTAGAATAATTACCATAGCAATTCATCCTGTGCACTGTAGGTTCACGTTTATTCCACCCCACAGGTCAGCACATATGTGCAAATGACGTGGCCAAGAAAACCATTTTTCTTTTCTAAGCACCCCCACTGCATGCTCTAAAAGGATGGTGGTGTTTGAGGAGTGTAGGAGACGTGATGAACTGATGATCCAGATCTTATACAAGGTAAAGGGAAAACAGCTATTGTATTCAACTCAGGGCAAAATAATCAAATAATCAGAGAGTCAGACGATCTGTCATCCATCATACAAATGCACGAGTAACTTAATATTGATCTGTCAATGTGCAGTTCAAGTCTATACCTGGACCACGGCTGTATTATCTACGTTTCACAGAGTTTGCTCCTCTAACAGCCTTAATTTGCTGTGATTCTCTAAAGCAGACAAAATGGACCAATGTCTGTCCATTTGGATAAATTGCAAAAGCACTATTTGCAATGCGCTTATGGCAAAGAGAACACATGCTATCGCCATCAATCTTGACGACAGCTTGGCGTCGTTTATACAGATCCTCCTTTACCTGACACATCGAGAATATATCAAGAAAAGAATATTAGTTGTGTTACACAACCAAACAAATTCATAAATGATACAATTATCAAAGAATAGTTGATAATAGCCTACCATAAATATGCATGTAGATATAAACACCATGCTATGGCATATATGATGAGAGAATTGTATACATTATTAGAGAGATAGAACACACATGATGAGACGCATCTGTAAATGTTGCACTTCCAACTTAATTGATATTTTCTATTTACATGTGCACAGAATGACTAGCTTTATCATTATGTTATATAATGGTTGAGATTATTACATAAAGTGCCAAATCCACACACCAATCTAAGTCAACTCCAAAATGGAGCAGCATTGCTCTAGGAGAATTCCAAAGGCTAGCATCTTTTATAGCACAGCAAGAAAAAACCTTGACAACAAGGGTGAAAGGGTACAGCAGATATCGAGCTAACCTGCAAGTTTGCACGGAAAATCAAGTTTTTGATAACCAAATAATTGCGCAGATGTTCACTAGAGTTCCGCAATAGTGGCTCAAGAAATGATACAAGATCCTGCAAGAGTTCAAATAAGATAATTATAGCCTTGAGAAGTATCTGCAGTGGATATTCTGAAAGATGTGAAATTAAACGCTGAAACAATCAATACTTGAAAGATAAGCATCAGGAACTGCATAATTGTGTTCTTTATTGGAGCAAATTACACCATAGGTACGTGTCAAAAAAAATCACACCATAGGTACAGCAACTTACCTTGTGGGTGCATATTAGGTCAAACTGCTATAACAGCCAGACTAGCCAACCTGACATGGCGTCCTTGTCAGGCTCTAGGCCGTTTTCAGCAAAGTGTGCATATGGGCGTGCAAACCCTAAAATAGACATTGTAGCTGCACTGTAGATAGAGTGGAGTTTGAATATGGGCGGTGGGGATAGACGATCTGCTGGACTCAGCCTAACTTGCTACACGCCCTACATTCTTTTGTACACCCATTGTTTCAAAAATTCAAGACCTTGTTCGGGAAAAAAATCCGTGACCTAAGATCTTATACCTATTCATATTTCTGTGTGGTTCTGCATAGACATGATCCGCTTGAGTTGGTAACACGTGCGTCTTTTGGTCGCTGAGGCAAGCACTAGCGACGAGGGTTGAACTAGGGCTTGAAGAACTGGTAGGCTGCTGGTTGCAGTGGTGCGAAGAAGATAACACAGAAGGAATTTTTCTCATTCAACATCGATGCTGTTGTGAGACCAGCTGCAGAGTTTAATCTGAGAACATGAGCATTTTCATTGAATTATAAAGGGTGCGGTGATTGGTGACATCAGTCGCTGCATGCATATTACAATGCAATACAGATTAATGGTAATACACGAATGGCATGAGTCTCATTGGTCATATGAATTTTGGTTCTTTTGCTTGATTGCACAGACATGACTCTTGTGATCTATAGTTTATGCAGAAGGTGGATCTAGAGAGCAACAAGGGGGACTTGTGTAGAGTCGAAAGAAAGATGGAGGAACAATTGAAAGCAAGACAACTCTGGCCAGCAGGATGCAGTAGACAAAGCAATCAGTTGACATGCCAGATTAAGTGGCAAACATGAAAGTGCACAGTTGAACAGGCACCATAGGGAGGACACAATGCCCCTCCTATTCGAGAAACAGGCACGCCATCATGGGCTACATGCATACGTGCAGAGAAATACCGCCTCAGATTTCATGGTTCACATTCGTCGTGCCTTCACCCTGACTACATGAGTAACGCTGGCTTCCTGTGTTGCCCTCAACAAACAAAATGGTCATACCTATGATGCAATGTGGGTACAGGGAAAAAAATACACAGAACACATCTATTGTTTTAAAGTTGGGGGGGGGTGGGGGGGGGGGGGTGTTTCTTTTTCAAGAAAAAGCCATCCAAGCTGGAACCAAAATCAAGGCCATGTTAGGCCTAGTTTGGCAACTCTTGGATTGGAGGGGATTGAAGGGATTGGGGTAGGTTTAAATCCAGAGTCCCACTATCCAATCTCCTATATTCAAATTTAAGGTTTATTAAGAAGCAACGGGCACCCTCCAACAGCCTATCATATATTGAGTGGCACCTGTGCATCCTAAATCACCTCCCCTCTCCCTCAAATCTAGTGTCCTTGGCCAGACCCCCGTATTTACCTTGTGCGCATGTTTTTACCTGGTGTGGCTCCTTCCTCACCATTTTCTAGTATCCTCCCCCATGCGTCGCTTGAGGCTGTAGTTGTCTAGCGTTGCCCTAATGCATAGGCTGCCTGCTTGTGCCACAGGTGCGCCGGCAGCCACCCCAGCCGTCCCACGGCTCCGACTGCACCTTCTCCGGCGGCTGCAGCTTCCCTCTCCACAACCGGATCGCACCTGGCCAACAACGAGACAACCTCTGCCAACAGATTCCACCAGAATGAGTACCAACGGGCAGCAACAGCGGAAAAGTCGGACTTCAGATCACCAATTTTCAAGGTGTTGGAGTATCTATTTAAAAATTTCATTGTTTTAGGATGTTCTACTCTTTGAACAATGGCACACATGGAGAAGTCGATCTGCACCAGGAGGGACATGTATCGAGGGGAGGCTGATTGCTAGGAGAAGAGACATTGCAGAGGGGATAAATTAGTGGGCCTAGATTGCCTATGCAGCATGCTTAAGATGTACGGAATTGAGAAAATAGGGGGGTTGCTGTAGAAAAGAAAGATTTGATATATGTTTAGGACGTCCCTATTTGAGGATATATAGGGCTCAAATTTAGGATGACTCTTGGAGATGCTCTAAAAAGACATAATTTAGAATAAAGGCTAAGCAGTCTGCATGCATTACTCTCTTTTTTTGCATGCGTAATTCTGATTTCTCATCCTATTTAAGAGAGGTGTCATGGTCATTTTAAGGCTTCGCTAATTTGTATGAAAAAAATCTAGGATGGCTTGTTTTGGGGAGGACAGAGGGAGTAGCTAACTACAGTATGAAACTGCAGATTTATCCTAAAAGTGAGCATGATCAAAAGATGTATTTCATAGCATACTGAAAACAAATTACCTGAAGTTTAGTGTCTCTTGGTAACAGCCTAAGAGCCTGAGCACCATTTATTCTGTCCCACCGTTGGCTTAACAATTCTAATGCTTCCTTTAACATTATAGGGCCTCCATCATTTACATCATCTCCATCACCATCACTTCGTCCACTATCTGTCCCACTGGGGCTAAAGCGTATGTCATCAGCACCTTCAATCTCAACGACCTTTTTGCCTGTGCGCCCCCCTTTGAGCTTAGTAGCGCCAGCCTTTTGGATTCCAGGGTACTGTGATGCTACTGGAATAATTATCTGCTCAAATTCCTTTTCGGCTTTTCTTGGGTTCAAATAAATTTGTAGAAGATTAAAATAGATATTTGACTTGGATGGTTGTTGTGCTCCTTCCTCGTAAATACGGTCACAATATGCAACTGCTCGCTCTGGCATCTGGAGCTGCGTGGTAAACAAGATAATCTGGTTAACCTAAAAACTAATACTCCGTCTATTCATTTATGCGTAACGTTAGATAGTTCAATTATGAGCTAACTGGTGTCACATATAAAAGAATGGAGTACTTAACCAGACTCAATTATGTCAATGGATTAAGGTGCACAAAAAGCAACAGTACCTTGTGAACATAGAGAGACAGTGCACGGAGGTGTTGATTTATTTTCCCATACATTATAGCACGCTCCTCAAAAAGAGCGTCCTGGGGAAGGCGTTTAAGAAGTAAGTCTGTATTGTAACCTGAATTGCTTTCTAATGTAGATATTAACTTCTTCCGTGTTGGGGAATATGTTTTCTCTGTCCAGTTTCCCTCATCCTTCAGAATCTTGTACCAGTCAAGAACTTCAGAAAGGTACAATTGCACCTTCGAATCAAAAGATTCAAATGTCAGAACATTAGCCCATGCATTATAATTTTACTAAGAACTTCGTACAATCAGGTTAAGGAAACAAAATCGTGTAAGCAGCATGAAATGAATTGATTGGATATGAATTTTCCACATGCTAATGCAATATCGATTAAAGTGTACATACCAGCTCGTTTTGCAGATTAGGGTTGATCCCAGTTTCGCTCATTGAGAGCATTAATTCTAAGTAAGTTGACTGCAGATTTGGAGCATGCTGCTTCAGATATGAATTTACCAAATCTGCTGGAACATTTTCAGACAAAAAAAGTTCAATAGTTTCTGATGGGTTGCGCTCAAGAACGTACAAGGAAGATTCTAAAACCAGCATTGGATCAGATCTACATAGTGGCTGCAAATGAAAATGCCATCTCAAATCAGTCATATAAAACAACAATAATGACACATGAAGCATAATGATTTCAACATATCAAGGCAAAGATCTAAATGATAACCTTTAACAAATTATCAAGAGATAAAATAGAAAAACATCACCATTCAACAAGTTTTGCCAATAGTAACAAGCAATTATTGGAAGACAACAAAAGCATGAAACATGACATAATAGGATACTAAAATAAGCAATAAATGATTATGCTGATCCTACCACATAGCGCATAGTAGTATCAAATAAGCTTTCAAGCATATAAACTGCTTGGCCTACTAATATAAGAGACAATGTGCAGTAGAATATAACTGCACAAAAGTGTGCACATTGTAACAGTGCCAACATATTTATACATGAATTCATCTAGCCTGTAGATACAGTTGTTATTCGGACAAATAGAACACCATGTAACAAGGCATATGAAATTTCGGCCCCAACTGTGTATTTTTCATAGGTTTGTGTACATGAAAAGCAATATCAGCTAAATGCGAGCAAGGAGAAAGAAATGGTACCCTGAGGTATTCGAGGATCATTTGAGGGTTAAATTTTTTATTAAAATATGTATTCTCCATCTCGGATTTTGATTCTTCAACTAACTGATTGAGTAGTTGGAGAGCTTCACGGTGCATTTCATTGCTTTTATAGAGCTCAAGTAGCACCATATATTCACTCCTTTCCTTCAAAAATTCTTCGCATATCTTCAGGTCGCAATAATTAAGCCCTTTCAACAATTCTATTGCCCCTGATGACTGCCCAGTAAGAATAAGAGCTTGAAGCAGAGAAGTATCCAATACAGTTGCCATTTCTCTAGCAATAGAGCTTGTATGTGTCTGAGCTCGTTTCTGACAACAAAGAAAATACAACTATTACATATAAAAATAATTGGCAATTAGCAGATATCTTCTATATCTAAATGGGAGCCCCCCACCACAAGATTTTCCTGATTTCTCATGAAGCCACATCATCATAAGGCCCACTAGCCACTAAGAGTCTTATTAATATCTTATATCGATCTTCTGAGGCTAACACCACCTATGCATATGTTAAGAGAAGCCACAAAATATATACACATTTTTATTTCATGATTTATAATTTAATATTTTATTTACCATTTCTCGCTCTATGGGTCTCATTGCTATTCAGCGCTAAAAATTCCCGCAGCAAGGCGCGGGATACCATCTAGTCTTCTTAAACTTGCAATCATCTTCACAATTGAATCGGCACCATGCACACAAACAAGCATACAGTGTCCCCGAAGATTTTGAATGTAGTATCCTGATTCCTGAATAAATCAGCTCCTAGTTTGTTCTAGTTTGTATATATTAGTTTCTGATCCATGCAGTTCCACATCTGTCACTAGCTAATACTAGTTAGAAGACTTGCGGCAGGAGCAAAAAAGAAACTTGAAAAGTGTCTACCTTGTTCGGCTTCTTTGGTTTATACGGCTCAGATAATATTAAGCTGTGGTGCACAGCTCCAGAAACCACCTCCTCTGTTACTTCAGCCGTTGCTCTCTCAATTATTCCACTTCTTTTCTTCTGCAAATACTTCACAAGGGCAACTAGAGCATTGTGACTCATTTTCTTTACCTCCAAAGGAGATTTATCATCTGATTCATGGAATTGTAAAGAGTATGATTCCATTTCATCTGTCACATCAGAGGATTCCCTTGCTAATTCTGGCATGTCGAGCAGCTTGTCATGTTCACTTATAATATGTGTTTGAGGCAGAACAATAGATGGATACAGAGATAACACGTAAGTAATGTCCACATGTGAATCTGAAAACTGTTCCATTGCCTCCTCATAGCTCCCACTACTGAACAAAAAGTGCCCATATCTAATTCAATCAAACAATAAGATGTCAGTTATGTTCAAGAAACCAAATGAATAACAAGAGAGTATGCAATTGGCTTCAAGTATAAGGATCTGTGCACATACTTCAAATATAGGCTCATACTGGACCAACAAAAAAAATAATTGGCAGAGAAGGTCACTGAAATTATCTAGATAATACCTTTTGAAACAAAAAGCATTTAATTTTTCAGCCATCACTGACTCGCTGACTTTGATTTGGCAGTCTACATAAATGTAAAGACCAATAGAATATGCATTGTCATGAGTAACAAATTTGAGAAATTATGTTGACACTCAGAAAGCTTCAGGTTTGAACCAGATTTTTCTTTTGACGAAAAGAAGCTTCAGTTCTCATAAGCTACACTTAAACTCCGGGCAGATTGATATACGATAATATATTAGTCAAACTTCTATAATTCTATCAAACAAACAAGATATACATTTCTGATGCTAGTCATACTTAAATAAAATAATAGACAAATTTACTTACCTGGGTTCACATGACTACACTACACCGACTCTTTTAGAACATTTTTGCCTGCTACATTTATTGCATTTCTTGGTATGCGCCAACCTGACTAATTCTATTCCCAGTGCAAAGTATCATACTCCAATATCCAAGAGTGCTACGTAGAATGAAAAGTATGATACCCCTAGCAAGAAACACCATCTACAATACATAGTATCATACTTTACATGTTTATAAAATAATTAATTGGTGTGATGTTGTGTCTATGAGAGTGGGCCCAGGACATTAGATAATGTGATACAACCAAAGATATAATGCCAAAGCAGCACTCCCTCTAGTGTCAAAATAATGGACGTTTCAAGCAGCAACACGGTCACCAAGACACCATTTTGACCATCAATTAGTAGTAGTACGCATATTCAAAATATATCAAGTGTGTAATATTTTGAGACTACTATTGAAGACAAATCTAGCCATACCAATTTTGAAATGTGAATTAAAATTTTTGAAGAGATATTAATGGTTAAAACTAAATATGTTGACTACACACAAACCAAAACGTCTATTATTAAGACTGGAGGGAGATCTTGCACAAGATACACCTTCCTTCTCCCTCCTATTTAATGCTTTGCCACAACAACACAAAATCCTATGAGGCATCTAATTAATGAGTATGATACTGACCGCTTGGACAGCCTAACTCTTTTTAAAAATATCAAAATTATATAAAACATCTCTCCAAAAAAATGATCATATTGTTCTATAGTAGTCATCAGGACAGATACATGTCCAGGAAGTTAATAATGTTTTTAGAAGCATAAAGGCAATTAGGCAAAGATATGGACTCATCACATGTTCATGCAAAATGCAGAATAATATGCTCTGAAGGCTTGGAATAGCTTGAATAAAGAGGAAAGGCATACAGCTTGTATTATGTAGTGACGAAAATATTGAATTGTTGTGCCATTTCTTTTCTTCTGGATATTACAACATATCGATGTCACTAGACTCCAAATCAGTACTATTGTGGCCTTTCTTTTTAACTAGAAAAATCTGAACATACCTTATGTGTATTGAGCTTTCCTTTGCAGCTCGTAAGTTTGAATCCTCTGGTGGAAGTAGCTTGCACAACGCTAGCGCCTCCTCAAATTCTCCAGAAGCAGTCAATTGCACTATCTGTAGAGCAAATTTGTAAAAGGGGTGCCTTTAAGAACTAATGCTACTAACAAGCACTAAAATAATTGAGACATAATTTAACATTTATTTGAATATTGAGAAAAATAGTATTCCTTATAAATGCAAAAGGCCTCAACACTATAATCTATTGGATAAATTTTGAGATGACCTATGAACAGAGAAGGGGTAGAAATGTAACCGCTTGATTATGGTTTTATAGATGACGCAGTCGATTCTTATTTTGAATAAAGATGAGCGGTTATAACAAGTAATCAAATTTTACTTAAAATGTTTTCTGTAAATTATTCAGAATTATGCAGTTAATATTAAGGAAAAGGAGAGATTCCGATCATGAAGCGGACAAGATTTGGCAAGTAACAAAGGGAAAAACAGGTTTCCACAAATCGCATGCTAGGTTTGATTACAAAATACATTATTAACCATTAATTGATATAAACAATGGGCTTCAGAATAATTATTATATAAATGGTAGTATAACAAAATTGTCCTGGAAATAGAATTGCAACACCAACATCCCCAAAAGGAAAAGATCTACATAACCCCCTGATCTATACTAGACTGTATACTTCACCCTCCAACTACAAAACCGGATGTTTATAACACATTAAACTTTATAAAACCTGACAAAACACCCCCTGGGTGGTTTTGGAGGGTAGTTTTGCCACCGTGGCATCCACGTCAGTGCCACATCAAGGAACACATGGCATGGGTCCCATGTGTCAGGTCTCCATCTTTTTCTCTCCTGTTTCCCAGCCACATCGTGGAGCTCGGCAGTGGCAGCACCAGCACACCCAGGCTCATCGGTGCCCTCGCGGCTCGCTCTTGCCCAGCCTCGGCAGCGCCCTCGCGGTTCGCCATCGCCCAGCTGCAGCAGCGTCCTCTCCCGTGCGGCATGCTGTCGCGGCTGTGGCGCCCTCTCCCGCGCGGCACGCTGTTGCGGCTGCGGCGCACTCGTCCTCGCAGCCGCAACTCGCCCACGTGCCTAACCTTGGTGGCGGCGGCAACGCCCATGCCCGCCGGCTCGCAGGCGTGGCGGCAGCGCCCTCGTCGTCGCCGCTCACCCATGCGCCTAGCCTCGGCAGTGGTGGCAGCACCCTCGCCGTCACCTGCCTTGGCGGCACCCTCACCTGCGCGGCTCGCGGACTCAGCGGCACGGTTGGTAGCTGGGAGAGAGGATGATGGAGGTCTGACACGTGGGACCCACGCCACATGTTCTTTGATGTGGCGCTGATGTGTGTGCCATGGTGGCAAAACCAACCTCCAAACCTGCCCAGGGGATGTTTTGTCCGATTGTAAAGTTTAATGTGTTAAACATCCGGTTTTTAAGTTTGGGGGCTGGGGGTGAAGTACACTCCCTAGTGTAGGTCAGGGAGCTATGTATACTTTTTCCAAAAGGAATGGGTGGAAAGGTAAAACCATAATCATAATATAATGGTAAAAAACACTATATCTGTTGAAGATATACCAAGGTTTCTCATACTGCGCCTGATATGAATATCTTTTAGTGGTTACCAGCCAGTCAGCCACTAAGAGAGTAATAGCACTGGTGTATTTATCTTGGACAGGCAGAATGATAAATATGGTATGACCCCAAAAAATGACACCAACAAACTCATAATAAACTGAAGTACATACCTGAGCGCCAATAGGAACGGGCAACAGACCATAAACAGAGTTAGATAGTGCAGCAAGTATACAGTTGTCAGTTTGGACAAGCTTTTGAACATCACGGAGCACAACTGTCTGAACCAATGAATTAGGGGCTCTAAGAGATCGTATCTGAAATAGTATCAAGTCAGTCATGAAACTTATTGCTATGATATTAATATATGCTAGATAGGTAGATTGTAATCACTAACCTCAACATGCCGCTGCAGGCGTGCCACAGCATATGGCCTATGTATAACGACAGAAGCTGGAGTGTCCGACCAAATTATTCTGCCATCTTGAATAAGTTTGCCATTTTGATCAACGAATACCCCAATGTTATCCTAAATAAACAGAATAGTTCTAGAAAAATCAGCTAAAACTAAATAAGAAAGGAAAAAAGATATTTTAAAAAAAAGTTAATTTAGTGTTGAAATCTCAATGACTTCACAAAAGATTTATGTAAAAAAACATGTCTTTCGGTATGATTGTTGCACTGATATATTGGAGATGTTCTAACTGTTAGATATAGTTGTATTATATTTGTATTTCCTTTGTATTGTAGGGGGTTATGTGTATATTTCCCTTCCTGTACTGGTGTATATATATCGGCCTTAGCGCCTCATAATGAATACAAGTGCTATTCATAACATGGTATACAGAGCCAAAATTAGGGTTAGGTTTTTACTACTCCTCTCTCTGTTCGATCCACAATTTTTCGTCCATCTTCTTCATCATTGAAGATCGGCGTTGTTTCTTGAAGCACTCGTCGGCGTCGCCAGCTCGTCCCTGTTGCCGGCGCCTGGCTCTCCGCCCTCGTCCCTGTTGCCGGCGCCTGGCTCTCTGCCCGCCTGGCCGCCGTAGCCGTCGGCCGCCGATCCGCCGCCGCGCTCTCCGCCCGCCGCCGCCGGCTCTCCGCCCCGTCGGCCGCCGATCCGCCGCCGCCGGCTCTCCGCCCGCCTCCGCCTGCAGCTCCGCCCGCCGCCGCCTGCCGGCTATCCGCCCGCCGGCTATCCGCCAGCCGCCGGCCGGCTCGCCTGCTGCTCCCCGTCGATCCGCCGCCGCTGGCCGTCGCTCCGACGTCGCCGGCCGCCGCCCCGTCGTCGCCGGCCGCCGCCGCCGCCGCCGGCCGCTGCCGCCGGCCTCGCCGGCCGTCGACCCGCCCGTTGTTCTGCGCCTCGGTGTGAGCACGCACTCGACTCCGTCTTGCGTTCTTATACCGAGTCGTTTTCCAAAAAAAAAAAAAAAAAAAAAAAAGTGTGTCTGCTGTGTTTGTATCTGCTGATGGCTTCTTCGACTCCCTCTACCGGTGGTGTTCCCGTCTTCCGATGTCCGCTGCTCTTTGACGGGACCAACTACCGTGTATGGGTTCCTCGTATGCGCTGGCATATGCGTGGTCTGCGCCTCTGGGAGTTCCTTACTGGTGACCTTCCATGTCCGCCTGCTCCTGTGGCTCCTGTGCCTCTTGCAATTCCGGACCAGGCTACTGATGAGGATAAGAAGAAACTTCAGGATGATTTTGCAGCCCTTGAGAAGTCATATGCGGATCAGTTCAGTGCTTATCGGTTGTGGTTAGATGAGGATGCTCGTGCAGGTTCCATTCTCGCTGCTAGTATGGAGCATCAGTTTGCTGCAGAGATTGTTGATTTTGATAGGTCTCATCAGATGTGGTCTTTTCTTCGAGATCGTTATGAGCCTTCTGGTCATTCTGCTTACTTTGCCGCCATTCGTCAGGAGCAGCTGCTATGTCATGGTGACCTTACTGTTGATGAGCTCTACACTCAGTTGTCTGCTATTTGGCGTCAGATTGATTCCCTGCATCATCCTTTGTCACCGAGTACTTGTGAGTTTTGTCAGGGACAGCAGTCTGATATTGAGCTTCAGCGTACATATGTGCTTTTGACCCGTCTCCGAGATGAGTATGAGCCTCTTCGTGCACAGCTTCTTGCTCGTCATCCATTTGTCTCGTTGATTGATGCTCTTGCTGCTGTTCGTAATGAGGAAATTCGGCTTCGCTCTGCTGGATTGCTACCATCTGTGTCTGCACTGGCTGCTCGTTCTGCGCCCTCACGGCCGGCTGCTCCTTCACTGCCTTCGTCACCAGCGCCTGTGCCCCCTTCTTCTGCACGTGGAGGGGGTGGTCGTCTTCATTGTGATTATTGTGGGAAGGATGGACATGTCGAGGCTTTTTGTTACAGGAAGAAGAAGGCGCAGCTTCGCTCTCAGACTTCATCGAGTTCACAGTCTTCTGGTAGTGCTAGTGCTGGAGTGTCTCAGAGGAGTTCTACGGATCCAGTTACCCAGGAGATGCTAATGCTCCTTCGTCGCCTTGCTGCCCCTTCACCGTCTGGGACTGCTAGTGTTGCGACTCTCCCGGCTGGCTCACCAGGTTCTGCTGCTGCTTCTCAGTCTTCTACTCAGAGACCACCAGGTACTAATACATGGATTCTCGATTCCGGCGCCTCTTTTCATATGACTCCTGATCGTACTTTTCTTTCTTCTATCCATTCTCCATCACATTCTCTCACTGTTCATACTGCTGATGGGTCCTCTCTTTCTGTGGCTGGGGAGGGCACTCTTGTATCTCCTTCTTTTCATGTTCCTAATGTCTCGTATGTTCCTAATCTAACCATGCAGCTTATGTCCGCTGGTCAGCTTACTGATCATGGTTGTCGTGTTCTCCTTGATTCTGACTTTTGCTATGTTCAGGATCGTCACACGGGTCACCTGGTTGGTACTGGCCCTCGTCGTCGTGATTCTCAGCGTCTTTGGGAGCTAGACTGGCTTCATCTTCCTTCCGCTGTGTCTGCCAGTTCCGCCGGCTCCGCTTTGGCTGTCTCGACCACTTCGTCTTTTGATCAGTGGCATCATCGGTTGGGTCATCTGTGTGGCTCCCGTTTGTCTACTTTGATTCGTCGTGGTCTCTTAGGTTCGGTTTCAGGTCGTGAGTCATTAGGTCAGTGTCAGGGTTGTCGTCTGGGAAAGCAGATTCAGCTTCCCTATCATTCTAGCGAGTCTGTGTCTGAGCGTCCTTTTGATCTTGTCCACTCAGATGTATGGGGTCCTGCTCCCTTTGTTTCAAAAGGGGGTCACAGATATTATATAATTTTTATAGATGATTTTTCTCGTCACACATGGATTTACTTTATGAAAAATCGTAGTGAGGCTTTATCCATCTATAAGAATTTCTCTGCTATGGTTCGCACTCATTTCGACACTTCTATTCGTGTGTTTCGTGCTGACTCTGCAGGTGAATATCTTGCTGATGCTCTTCGTCAGGTCCTTTCTGCGCAAGGTACTCTTGCCCAGTTTTCTTGTCCTGGCGCTCATGCTCAGAACGGTGTTGCTGAACGCAAGCATCGTCATCTCCTTGAGACGGCTCGTGCTTTGATGCTTGCTTCTTCTGTTCCTCCTCATTTTTGGGCTGAGGCTGTTTCTACCGCCACATATTTGATTAATATTCAGCCTTCTTCTTCTCTTCGTGGGGGCATTCCACTTGAGCGTCTTTGTGGCACGACGCCTGATTATTCTGACCTTCGTCTTTTTAGTTGTGTTTGCTATGTGCTTCTTGCACCTCGTGAGCGCACCAAACTGACTGCACAGTCTGTTGAGTGTGCCTTTTTAGGATATAGTGCTGAGCATAAGGGATATCGTTGTTGGGATCCGGTTGGTCGACGTATGAGGATTTCTCGAGATGTTGTCTTTGATGAGTCTCGTCCTTTCTATCCTCGTCCTTCCGCGGATACTTCTTTAGCATCTTTAGTGGATCCTCTATCTTTTTTGTTTATCCCTGATACTACTATTGCACATACTCCTTCTCGCTTGGTGCCATCCCCTGCTGTGCCTGCTTCTGACGTTGTGCCTCCTTCTGTAGTGCCACCTGTAGAGTCTTCTTCGGAGTCTTCTTCTTTGCCTCCTGACTATACTACAAAGCCTCCTGTGACTCAGGTTTATACACGCCGTAGTACTTCGACCTCTTCTGAGCCTTCTTCTGATGAACCATTGCCTGCTGCTTCTTCCTCTGAGCAGCTTCTTGGTCGTGGTCATCGATCTCGTCAGCCTGTTGATCGGTATGGTTTTGGCCGTGTTACATGGCAAGGTTTTGCCGGCACTGTTCTTTCCGAGCCACTTTCCTATCGTGATGCTATTCTTCATCCTGAATGGCAGCTTGCGATGGCTGAGGAGATAGCTGCTCTTGAGCGCACGGGCACCTGGGATCTTGTTCCGACTCCCTCTCATATTCGTCCTATCACCTGTAAGTGGGTCTATAAGGTTAAGACTCGCTCTGATGGATCTCTTGAGCGCTATAAGGCTCGTCTCGTTGCTCGTGGTTTTCAGCAGGAACATGGTCGTGATTATGATGAGACTTTTGCTCCTGTTGCTCATATGACCACTGTTCGTGCTCTTCTTGCTGTGGCCTCTGTTCGTGAGTGGTCCATCTCTCAGCTTGATGTCAAGAATGCCTTTCTTAATGGTGAGTTGCGTGAGGAGGTTTATATGCAGCCACCACCTGGGTATTCTGTTCCTGAGGGTATGGTTTGTCGTCTTCGTCGCTCTCTTTATGGTCTTAAGCAGGCTCCTCGTGCTTGGTTTCAGCGTTTTGCGTCTGTGGTCACAGCTGCTGGTTTTTCTGCTAGTGTTCATGATCCTGCTTTGTTTGTACACACCTCCTCTCGTGGTCGTACTCTTCTTCTCCTCTATGTTGATGATATGATTATTACTGGAGATGATCCTCAGTTTATTGCCTTTGTCAAGGCACGTCTGAGTGAGCAGTTTCTTATGTCCGATCTAGGCTCTCTTCGATATTTTCTTGGGATTGAGATTTCTTCTACACCTGAGGGAATTTATCTGTCTCAGGAAAAATATATTCAGAGTCTTCTTGATCGTGCTTCTCTTACTGATCACAAGACTGAGGAGACTCCTATGGAGCTCAATCTTCACCTCTCTGCCACTGATGGTGAACTTCTTGATGATCCTACTCGTTATCGTCACATTGTAGGTAGTCTTGTTTATCTTGGTGTTACTCGTCCTGACATTTCTTATTCTGTGCATATTCTGAGTCAGTTTGTTTCTGCTCCTACTCAGCTCCACTATAGTCATCTTCTTCGTGTCTTACGTTATCTTCGTGGGACTATGTCACGCCGTTTATTCTTTTCACGCTCTAGCCCTTTACAGCTTCAGGCTTACTGTGATGCTACTTGGGCTAGTGATTCCTCTGATCGTCGATCTCTTTCTGCTTATTGTGTTTTTCTTGGTGGTTCCCTTATTGCTTGGAAGACTAAGAAACAGAAAGCAGTTTCTCGTTCGAGTGCAGAGGCTGAGTTGCGTGCTATGGCTCTTGTGACGGCAGAGGTGACTTGGTTACGGTGGTTACTTGCAGATTTTGGTGTTTCTGTGTCTCTACCGACTCCTGTTTTGACTGACAGTACTGGTGCTATTAGTATTGCTCGTGATCCGGTGAAGCATGAGCTTACTAAGCATATTGGTGTTGATGCATATTATACGCGTGCACAGGTTCAGGATGATGTTATTACTCTTCGCTATGTGCCTTCAGAATTACAGTTGGCTGATTTTTTGACGAAGGCCCAGACCAGAGATCAGCATCGGTTTTATCTCTCCAAACTCAGTGTGTTTGATCCACCCTGAGTTTGAGGGGGGGTGTTAGATAAAGTTGTATTATATTTGTATTTCCTTTGTATTGTAGGGGGTTATGTGTATATTTCCCTTCCTGCACTGGTGTATATATATCGGCCTTAGCGCCTCATAATGAATACAAGTGCTATTCATAACACTAACTAGCAGGAATTTTATATCAGTACATGAAAGTTAAGGGTCTTCCTGTCAATTTTGGCAGAAACATTTCAGTATTTCACAAGATTCTCCCTGTCCTTAATTTAGAAAATAGAAATAAGCCCATTATTAGAAAAGCTGACCCAATCTTCTTGTACACCAGACAATGTTGTCACTTTTGAACCCAAACAAACATAATAAAAAATACCTGCCGTCTAACAGCTTTGTGAGATGGAAGCATCACGAAAAATGAAGTATAATACCTTGCCGAGGAGCAGCTCCCCAGTAGGAAGAGGCACAACTAAAGGAGAAGCGATCCTCCCAGAAGAAAACACTTCTGTTAGTGCCCCGGTGATGCTGTTTATTATCATATATTCCCGCCTAACTCCAAGACATATGTTGTCACCACACCAGGCCATTGATTTCAGAATATCTGGTACTCCAAATTCCTTCACTTCAACAAATTCTCGCCCACCTAACAAGCAGAAATAGAGACCTCTTCAGGGTGATATCATTGAAATAAGCAATTCCCATGGTCTAGAACACCCTTATCTTTGTTAACTATATTTTCTATACGACCATACAAGCTTGCATAGAGCCATTAACAGGATCCACATGGAACCGGCATTTAATGACATAAAAGTTTAGTCTTAATTGATGGACGGACGTTGGTAAGCAAACATATGTATTGTTCTCTACTTGCATGACAATGCCAGGTTTTTCTTTTTTGGTACAGACCACATTCCTACTAGTAGTTTCAAGAAAATGAAATCTACAGCATCAGAAGCTTTCTCAAATGAGGATACAGTATACAGTAACACTGCCTATCATATAAAAGTTTTAAAAAGTGTATTTCCATGAACAGTATATTCTGTTGTCTCGAGATTGTGAAAGGCAAACATTTTAGAGTAAAATCAACTGGGCGTCCCATGGATGGATTCACGGATGGACCTGGTTCAGACCTTGGGAGAAGTCACAAGTTTAGGGACCCTAGTGGATTTTACTCAACATTTTAATAAGGTGGAACAAGGAAATATTGCCTGTTGTATAACTAGACCAGACTAAACATAGATAATACCTATGCCATTGAATCTAAAAAAAGGAATTTCAACAGCAGTGTGCCAGGGTTGTATAATGAAATGGGAACAGCCTGTGGGCATGGGACTACTGACTAAACATGAAAGAGTTACTGTCATGGTACATTTCTGAAGAGAAATCTGACCGATCAGTGTTAGGTTCAAAACTCTTCATTACAGGCCTCGGATTTTTAACAGAACCACTAAATGAATTCCTATGATGTTGCATCACTAAAGCTGCGGCTACTCAGTTATATGCCAATTTTACCTCTAGCCAAACACAATCGATCTGACCTTTGCACTCTACAACCCAAAATATTCCAATTTCCAATCCTCTCATTCGAGTGCCACCAAACCCAAATGGATCGCATGGTCAACCCATCGGCAAAAGAAGTAGAAAACGCTAGAATCATAACAGGCAAATAGCCAATGCGACTGAATTCTCACTGTCGAGGCGGAAGACGGTGAGGCGCTTCTGTCGACCGACGGCAAGGAGGCCCCGCCGGTCGTCCCAGGCAAAGATGTTGGCCCCCTTTGTCTTGTTAGATACGACGGCGACGGTCTCAAGCCCGGGGAGGCGGTGAAGCGCGACCCACTCGGAGAGCGAGAGCAGGAGGTCGCGGCTGGCGCTGACCTCTATGGCCAAGGGAGGGCGTCGCCAGAACCGCGGCTCCTGCCGCTCGAGCGCGTAGGGTCCGTCCCGCCGGATCTCGCCGCCGCCATCGGAGGAGGGGGACGGAGCGGAGTAGATGCGCAGGGAGCAGTCGGAGCCCCGAAGGAAGCCTTCGGAGTCGGATGCCGCGACGAGGAGTTTTCCAGAGTGGGAGGCGACGGCCTCGATTCGGCCTGGCACGCCGGCCACGAGCTCGACAGCATCGTACGCGCTGTGCACCATGGCCGGCGGGCGCGATCAGGGGGGGCGGATCCCCACGGAGGTGGCCGCCGCTGTCGTCCGGCGAGGAAGGGCGCTTCGAGTCGGAGCGCTGGCTGATGTATTATGATGATGACTTTTTTTTTTTTTTGATCAGTTATGATGATGACATTGTGGGGCAGAAGACGGGCGTATACGGTTCGCCGGTTCGGTACGGGCAAGGGTATGGTCACTGGAGAGTGCCGTTGCAATGTTTACAGTGCGCAATCATTATTTTTTCGCTCTGTGTACAGTACACAAACAGTATTGTTTATATTTTTTTTTACCTCTGGTGACCATTGTCTAAGAGCACTGTGTATGCGGTATGCATATCCAGGTTGGACCCCAGTTGAGAACAAAAATCAGATAGATTCAAACACGATAAAAATTGTTAAAATTTTGACGTGGCAAAGGTTCGGAAACAAACCAAGCAGCCCCAGTTGAAAACAAAAGTCATGATCTTTATGAGGACAAGCTAGTCAAGAGTCATTCTATTAATACACAGGGGGATAATATTTATATAATACATTACAAAATCTTGATCTTAAGTATTTTTTTAATTTATATGAGTTTATCTCTGCCTAATACTCCCTCCGTCTCAATTTATATGTTGTTTGACTTTTTTGAAACTAAATTTGATCGGCTCATCTTATTCAAAATATTTGCGAAAATATAGAAAAATTCAATTAATAGTAAACTAAATCAAAATGAAAATAGATGATAATTGTGAGATTTTTTGAATAAAACGAGTCAGTCAAACTTAGTGTTAAAAAAGTCAAACCATCTATGAATTGGAACGGGGGAGTAATAAAAGACGTAGTGATTCTACTGTCCAACCTCACATACCTTATATTGGGCTCTATTTGATTGAAATTCAATTTATCTATGACCCGATTCGGACTACAGGAACAATCGACACAAAACGGACGCTCGGGTCGTATACTGACTCGTTTTCGACGTTTTGTGTATCGGCCCTATTTTAGATCCAAAAAATTTCTTCCAAATTTTACTATGCAAAAAGAAGATTTTCCATCACATCAAAATGCCGGCACATGCATGGAGTACTAAATATAGATGAAATAAAAAAAATAATTGCACGGTTTAGATGTACTTTGCGAGACGAATCTTTTGAGCCTAGTTAGGCCATGGTAGGACAATATTTACCACAAACAAACGAAAAGTGCTACAATGCTTTTCAGTTCAGAACAGTGCCAGTTTTCAGGAATCTAAACACACCCATCGATGGAAACAGATAATGAAGTGCCCTTGATTTCTCAGAAGCCAAATGTGATACAAAGACTAGTCCCAGGAGGCTAGTCACACATTTATTCAAGCGATAAAGAGTCTGACTTAACGTTTACAACACAGAGGTTACATAAATAAAACAACAGCGGAAGGTAAACAAGCTTCTTTATTCGGCCCAACTCCACAGGCGGTTGGGGATAAGAGCGCGACCTAGTTGAAGAACGCTTCTGCGAAAGCGTCGAAGTCGTCTGAAAAACAACAATAAGCAAGGGTGAGTACTTCGTACTCCGCAAGCCCACCTCACTCCTTGCGGAGGGACGGGTAAAGGCCTAACCATATATATATGCAGGATGATATCTGGAGTTCAGGGGGTTTTGCCGAAAAACAGGGTTTTGCTTATGCAAGGGTGAAACAACTAGTTGGCATATTTTATTATTCCAAAAACGGTTTTATCTCCGTAAAACGGTCGCCACTGGACTTGCCGGTCCAACATGGCTCTCGGCACACAAGCCGGCACATTTTCACACACTCATCTCCTCGGCAACCGCAGCTGCCTCAAAACCATCTCTTTTTATCCCAAACCAAACCCACAGTTTTATAAAATGCTAGTTCCGAAACCAAACCATAACCCTGCCCATCCCGATGGACGCTGGACTATCCGGATAGAATTTAAACTCTGATCAGAGGTGTGCACTTTCACCACAAGTTCGGACTTCATGATAGGAGCGACCATATCATATCCATCCTATCGTGGTTTTTTTCGCTGCGAGGCTTCCCCAGACTTCGACAATGAGAGAGCACGGGCCCACCTGTCGCTCAGACCCGCAGCCACGCGACTGTTGACCCCTGACCGCAGCCATGCAACCGCGCCCATCCACCCAGTCTCTCATGCATCCCAGCACACCGGCCTAGGTCTGGTTCGTCCAAGCAGGTTCCGACCACGGGTTGCCGCATACAACCTCGAGTGGTTGCACTAGCGGGTTAGGTGAGATGTGACGTAACTCGGTCCTTAAGGGTAGAGCTCCCACATTCACTCATCAACTGAGTCATTCACCTGTCCGACCCTTGCAACGGGGCCGGACTCCGGGGCTTCCGTGAAAACGTCACCCCAGGGTTTCTACCCCCAATTGTGGCTTCGACAACCGAAGTCGTCTGCCGGGGTCTTACCCCATGTTTTTTTTTCACAAAAACTCCACACTCTTTTCCCGTCCATCCAAAACATCAGTTATGAAATGGTATAATTCATGAGCGAGCCCACCTATGCGCACTAACTCTAAGGGTTTAGGAGGCTTTTCATATAGTGGACCTTAGCTTAGCAAAACGTGCACATTTTTGATGGTTTTACTCCTATGCCGGGGGTTGTGTAGCAAGATTAGGTATTTTATGCATCAACCACAAGGGGTTTAGTGAACTTGCCGTCGTCAAGCTCTTCGTCACAGCGAAGCTCGGGAATTGAGTCCTCGGGCTCGGTGTCGATAGCGGTCACTTCCGGTTCCGGCGGATTTTCAGTTGATTCGTCTACCGCAAAACAAACACACAAGTAAACATACATGTATACATACTCAAAACAGAAAGAGGATTACATGAATAGATAGAGGATGATTTTATATGAATTTAGGTGAAAGAATCACTTGATTTGGAGTTGAAATGACCAAGATATACTCATTTCAAATTTTGGAATATTCATAAATCGATTTGGAAAATGGGAAAAGACACACGGGCCGAAACCGGCGCGCGCAGCCCAACCCACCCGTCCGGGGCGGCTCGGCCCACTCCCCCGGCGCGCCCGTGGGCCTTAACAGGCCGGCCCACTGGCCGCGCGGGGAGAGGGGACGGCGGCGCGGACGGCGTTGGCCGGCCCCACCCGTCATCCTCACAGAGACGGGGGGCGGCGTTAACGCCCGTCCGGCCTGGCCGAACCGGGTCTTCTGCGGACCGGCCGCCGGGGGCGGAGCGGTTCACCGGCGGTTCGCCGCCGGTGATCCGGTTCCGTCGCCGGGGACCGACCCAAGAGCGTCGCGGAGTCGTGCCGAGCGGTTTGGTGTAGACGTGGATGCGGGAGGTGGAGGGTGGCGAGCTGGCGACGAGACGCCGAGGGAGGGAGCCATGGCGCGGCGGCGCTCCGGCGAGGCCGGGGCGGGACCGGGCCAGGAGAGTGAGGGGAAAGGAGCAGGCCGTTACCGCGGCTGCAAAGCTCACCTTCTTGGCTCGGATTGAGCTCGAATCCTTCGGGATTGGAAGGGGAAGGGTGGCGCAGTGATGGTGGACGCGCCGGTGTCCGCGCCGGAGTGGCTCTGGTGAAGCAGGAGGAGAGGAGTGGGGGGGTGATGCGTGTGTTCGGCGTGTGCACGAAAGCAGGGAGTCGGGGTGTCGCCCATGCGCCGTGTGCCCCCTTTTATAGGCACGGCGAGAGTACGGCGAGGTCGTGGCGCCGGGGCGGGGCCGGCATGGCCCGGCGGGTCCCGAGCGGGGGAAGTAGAGCGCTCTTCGGCGACGAGCGGGAGCGGGGCCGCGCTGGTACGGCTGTCGGGTGAGGAGAGTGGTGGCGGTGGCGGTTGCGCACGTGTGCGCCGCCGTACGCGGTCGCTGTGGCCACAGACGCCGCGGCGTCGTGACGCGCCGTGGCGCGGAGCGCCGTGACGGCGGGAAGGGGAGGAGGTCAACGAGACCGGGGCGGTGGCGTGCCCGAGGGAAGCTAGAGTGTGAGCGCGAGGTCTCGTCGTGCCGGTACGGTGGGGAGGGGGGAGAGGACGGCGGCCGCTCGGCGACGCGCGCCGGCGTGGCGAGAGCGGGAGAGAGAAAGAGCAGAGAGGAGGGAGGAGGAGGAAGACGGCGCCGTGGGCCGCCAGAAGGAGATGGGCCGGGGGCGGCCCAACTCGGGGGAGAGGGAAAAGAGGGAGAGAAAGGGTGGTTCGGGCTGGGCCGAAAGGTGGGGGAAGGAAAAGAAGAAAGGGGGTTTCGGCCCAGGTACATTTCATCATTTTTCTGATTTTTGGGATTGGATTTGGAGAAGATTTTGAATTCGTTTGAAAATCGCGTGAGTTTAGAGGTGTATTTTGATGGGATAAAACTCGGGGTATTACAAACCTACCCCTCTTAGAAGAAATCTCGTCCTCGAGATTTGGTTGGCTTTCGAAGAGATAGGGGTGTTCCTTCTTGAGAGCATCTTCCCTTTCCCAAGTCGCTTCCTCTTCGCCGTACCGATTCCAAAGAACTCTGCAGATTTTGGTGGTTGAGTTCCGTGTTCTTCGGGTAACTGTATCCAAAATCTTGACTGGTCTCTCTTGGTACATCAGGTCCGGTTGTAGTTCTTCAGCGGTCAGGTTAACCTGTTGTTCGGGTACCTTTAGGCATTTTCTGAGCTGAGACACGTGAAATACATTGTGTATGTCACGCATCGACTCAGGTAGGTCCAGCCTATAGGCGACTTTCCCGATTTGCTTGATAATCTTGTAGGGTCCGATGTAACGAGGTGCAAGTTTTCCTTTTACTTGGAACCTCCTTGTTCCACGGATAGGGGACACCTTCAAGTATACTGAGTCCCCTATATTGAATCTCAATTCCCGTCTCTTGCCGTCAGCATAACTCTTTTGTCGGGATTGAGCTTCCTTCAGTCTTGCTCGGACTTCTGCCACTTTCTCTTCTGCCTCTTTAATCAGAGCTGGGCCCACTAGGGACCGTTCCCCTACTTCAGACCACATCAGAGGGGTCCTACACTTTCTTCCATAGAGAGCTTCAAAGGGTGCCATCCCTAGGCTGGCTTGGCGTCCATTGTTGTATGAGAACTCTGCGAACGGGAGGCTGGCCTCCCAGTTAGAACCATAAGTGAGAGCGCATGCTCTCAGCATATCTTCCATGATCTGATTTACTCTCTCGGTTTGACCATCTGTCTGTGGGTGGTATGCTGTGCTGAAATCCAACTTGGTGCCCAGTGCTTCTTGAAGACTTTTCCAGAACCTAGAGGTAAACTGCGTACCTCTATCTGACACTATTCTGCTGGGTACCCCATGCAATTTTACCACATTTTCAATGTACAGTTGGGCCAGCTTTGCACCATTGTGGGTAGTTCGCACAGGTAGGAAATGAGCGGTTTTTGTGAGTCTGTCCACAATAACCCATATGGCGTTATTTCCTTTTGGTGTTCTTGGCAATCCCGTCACAAAGTCCATACCTATTTCATCCCATTTCCACACCGGGATGGGTAGGGGTTGCAATAACCCTGCTGGCTTCTGGTGTTCTGCTTTTACCTTCTGGCATACATCACACTGTGCCACATATCTTGCAATATCTGCTTTCATGCCCCTCCACCAGTAATCCGACTTCAAGTCCAGATACATCTTAGTAGACCCGGGGTGAATGGAATAGGCCGAGTTATGGGCCTCCTCCATGATGATTTTCCGGGTTACTCCTGTTTTTGGCACACAGATCCTATTTTTGAACCATAAGGTGCCCTTTTCATCAACTCGGAACTCGGGAGTTGGAGTGGTGCTGATGCGTTGAATTGCCTTCTGGACTTCATCGTCTGTCTTCTGATCTTCCCTTATTTGCTCTGTCAGGGTTGGTTGTACTGCCAGCAAGCCCTGCTTTGGTTCTTGTACAATGTGCATGTTAAGCTTCATTAAGTCCTCCTTCAAGTGTTTGTTCTTCGGAATCCATTCCTTGCCATAAGCCTTCCTGCTTAAGGCATCTGCTACCACGTTCGCCTTGCCTGGGTGGTAATGGATGCTCATGTCAAAGTCCTTGATTAGCTCTAACCATCTGCGCTGCCTTAAGTTCAGATCTGGCTGAGTGAATATGTACTTGAGGCTCTTGTGGTCAGTATACACTTCACATTTGTTGCCAATCAGATAGTGTCTCCATACTTTCAAGGCATGCACCACTGCTGCTAGCTCCAGGTCGTGGGTGGGATAATTCTGTTCATGGTCCTTGAGCTGCCTGGAAGCATAAGCTATTACTTTGTCATCTTGCATGAGCACACAGCCCAACCCTTGTCGAGACGCGTCACAGTATATGACAAAGTCTCGGTGGATATCAGGTAGCACCAGGACTGGGGTTGAGGTCAATTTTGCCTTTAGCTCTTGGAAACTCTTTTCACAAGCTTCGGTCCATTCAAACCGAGCGCCCTTTTTCTGAAGTGCTGTCATGGGCTGAGCAATCTTGGCGAAGCCTCCAATGAATCGGCGGTAGAAACCCGCTAATCCAATGAAGCTTCGGACTTCACTCACATTTGTTGGTTGCGGCCATTCCATTACTGCCTTAATCTTTTCGGGATCCACTGCTACTCCTTCAGCGGTGATAATGTGCCCCAAATATGAGATCTTTTCTAACCAGAACTCACATTTGCTGAATTTTGCATACAGCTGGTGACTCCTTAGTGTCTCTAGTACCTTTCGGAGATGTTCCTCATGTTCCTCAATTGTCTTGGAATAGACAAGTATGTCATCAATAAAGACTATGACATATTTGTCCAATCCATCCATGAACACTTTGTTCATGAGATTCATGAAGTAAGCGGGGGCATTGGTGAGTCCAAAGGGCATCACTGTAAACTCATACTGGCCATATCTGGTAACGAAAGCAGTCTTGTATATGTCACCTTCTCTGATTTTGAGCTGATGGTAGCCTGACCTCAAGTCTATTTTGGAGAAGTACATTGCTCCCTTTAGCTGATCAAATAGATCATCGATTCGTGGAAGAGGGTATTTATTTTTGATAGTCACCTCATTCAGGGATCGATAATCTATACACATTCTCATACTCCCATCTTTCTTGGATACAAACAGCACTGGAGCTCCCCATGGCGAAGAACTGGGCCTGACAAAACCCTTCTCTTGTAGTTCCCTGAGCTGTTCCTTTAGTTCCACTAGCTCCTTGGACGACATTCTGTATGGCCTCTTGGCAATTGGTGGAGTTCCGGGATAGAGGTCGATTATGAACTCTATTTCCCTGTCTGGAGGCATACCGGGTAACTCATCCGGGAAGACGTCTGGGTATTCTCGGGCTATGGGTACATCATGGATGGTTTGGGCTTGTATGTGGAAGTTTATGGGGTCACGGCTGGGTTTATCGACATGGAAGAATACTTTGGTTCCATCTGGGTGTACTAGGTGCACGGTTTTGTTTTTGCAGGTTATGACACCTTGATGAGGGCTCAGCCAATTCATGCCCAGGATGACATCAATGTCCTGGGACTTGATCACCACCAGGTTTGCAGTAAACACTACCCCTCTCAGAAGAATTTGGACCCCGACGCAACCGAGCCGACAAGGAATATCGGCCCCGGGTGTCCGAGTTAGGAGTGGCTTTTTGAGTGGGATGGTGGGGATGTTGTGCTTTTCGACGAAGGATGATGATATGAATGAATGCGATGCACCAGAATCAAAAAGAACAGTTGCTCTTACTGAGTTTACCAGGAACTCACCAAGTGCCACTCCAGTAGCCTGCTGTGCTTCCTGTGCTTCCACATGGTTGATGCGTGCTTTGTTTACTGGTGGCAGGGGTGGCTTGCCTGACTGAGTACTTGTAGTAGGACGGCTTCCAGGGACGTTGGTCTGCCTTGGTCCATTCACTGAGTTGGAAACGGTGGATGCTGCTGGACGCATTGGCTGGGGGCAGTTGAACTGGAAATGTCCCGGCTTGCCACACTTGAAGCAGGTACGGAAATCATTTTGCTGGGTCTGGTAGCTGCGTTGGGCTGGAGCAAAGCGCGAGGAACCCGGAACGGTGTTTCTGGGAGGTCCACCGTACGAGCCCCGTGGCACTTGCCCACCGAAACCCTTCGGGCGGAAACGCCGTTCCTGGCGTTGGGTCTTAATCTCCATGAACTTCCTTTTCAGCTGATTCTTCTCTTCACGCTTATCTTCTTCTATCTGAATGACTCGGTTGATTAGTGTTGCGAAGTCAGGTGCTTCATTGGAATGGACTATGGACTTGATCTCAGGATTCAGCCCCCGAATGAAACACTTGCACTTCCTAGGATCAGTGTTGACTTCTTCGGGTGCATATCGAGAGAGAGTGGTGAACTTCTCAATATATTCTTGCATGGTCATGGTGTTCTGCTTCAATTTCCTGAATTCCTCCGCCTTGAGGTCCCTTGCAGCTTCTGGAACGTGGTACTTGCGGAAGTCTTCTAGAAACTGCTCCCAAGTGACCTGTCCTCTGTGGGCTTCGCGGTAACTGTCCCACCAAGCCAGAGCTGCCCCGGTGAATTGATGAGTGGCCAGGGCAACTTTGGTTGGTCCATCACAGTTGATGACGTCGAGTTTCCGCTCGATGGTCTTGATCCAGTCATAAGCCTCAAGGGGATCGTGAGACCCTGCAAAAGGCGTTGGCTTCAGCCTCATAAATTCTCCCATCATATTCTGAGCTCTGCCCTGTGGCTGTCCCCTCTGAGCTATCCCTTCGATGCAGCGGACCAAGTTCTGAGTCAGTTCCACCATGGGATTTGGTGGTGGGGGTAGTGATGTATGGGACCGGGTGTGACTTTCTGCCCCACTGTTTCCACCCCATCCCTCTGATGCTGCTGGAGGGTTCACATTCTGTACCTCTGGGACTGGGTTGTTGTTATTCTGAACATTTGCTGCCGGGTTGTTGTTATTCTGAACTGCTGCTGCTGCCATCAAGTTGTTGTCACCTTGTCCCTCAGGCACTACCTCAGGTGCAACATTGCCAGCATTGCCTGAGTTGTGAGATGCCATCTGTAAACAAGGGTGGTTTTTAGGATAGGAATTAAATGTTCTTTTGTTGTCAAGAATTGCGAGGTTTTCGAAATTTTTATTTTATTCAAACAACCGTTCTAGCGATACATGGAGGCAAGACAGGCCTCAAGACACCATGGATAACTCTAATCGAGGAGGTCTATCAGCGTCTCTAAAGCAGACGGGGGACCCTCCCGGGGAAGCATCTCGAAAGCCGAGAGATCAAGCTCGTCGCTAGAGAAAGCCTCACTGGCTGGAGGGAAACCACTCCAGTCTAAAGGTGCACTCTCTAGGTCGACAACTGGGCACTCTTCTGGTTCCAGCTCCGTCTGGTCCTTCTCCTTCGGGCGTGCCTCGGGCTCAGTTCGGGTCTTCTTGGTTGGGTGGTCCTCCTTGTCCTCCGTCGGCTCCTTAGACTCGGTCCTGCTTCTTTTTGCCATGCGTTCCATCTTCTCCTTGTACTTGTTGCGCGTGCTCCGCACCATTTCCCAAGCTGCTTTTTCCTTGTCCTCGGTAGCTGCCAGTCTAGCGCGTAGAGAGGCATTTTGCACTTTCAGTTCCTTTATCTCCATTTCATTGGCTAGCACTCGACGGTGGGTTTTGAACAGTTGTTTGTCTATCTTTTGGAAGTGGGTGTCTAGGGCGTAAAGGAAGTTGGTTAAGCTAGACACGGTAGGATTTTTGTTGGATACTCTGGCTTCTACTACTGGGATTAGGCGTCTTTTCCATAACGGGGTGGTTTGGTCTTCCGCTGGGAAAAACCGTATGCTGGTATGTTCAATTTCTTTTTCATAGACGTTGCAAAGGCGGCGTAGGGCGTTGAGGGCTGCAGTTTGCTTGGTGAAGTGTGGGTCATGGCCTGGGGTAGTCACTGCAAAGCCAGGGTGTTTCTTACCGGCTTCTATGTAAACGGTTATGGCACAGCCTATGGTGTCGGGTTTGTGGAATTCTACAATCTTGTAGTAGGGTTCCTTGGGGATGTCGAGTAGCCGAGTGGAATGGAGCAAGAGCTGCACAAAGTCTGTCTCTCCGTGCTCGTTTTTCGCTAGTGCTGGAGCAACCGGGGCCATCTGGAGAAAGAACAAGAAAGGAGTAAATAGAGGGGTAAGCACCAAGAAAATTTTATAAAAGACTTTTGGACTCAGAAGCGTAAATCAACTTATGGTTACGTCTTACGGCCAACCTACGGCTCTGATACCACCTGAAGTGCCCTTGATTTCTCAGAAGCCAAATGTGATACAAAGACTAGTCCCAGGAGGCTAGTCACACATTTATTCAAGCGATAAAGAGTCTGACTTAACGTTTACAACACAGAGGTTACATAAATAAAACAACAGCGGAAGGTAAACAAGCTTCTTTATTCGGCCCAACTCCACAGGCGGTTGGGGATAAGAGCGCGACCTAGTTGAAGAACGCTTCTGCGAAAGCGTCGAAGTCGTCTGAAAAACAACAATAAGCAAGGGTGAGTACTTCGTACTCCGCAAGCCCACCTCACTCCTTGCGGAGGGACGGGTAAAGGCCTAACCATATATATATGCAGGATGATATCTGGAGTTCAGGGGGTTTTGCCGAAAAACAGGGTTTTGCTTATGCAAGGGTGAAACAACTAGTTGGCATATTTTATTATTCCAAAAACGGTTTTATCTCCGTAAAACGGTCGCCACTGGACTTGCCGGTCCAACATGGCTCTCGGCACACAAGCCGGCACATTTTCACACACTCATCTCCTCGGCAACCGCAGCTGCCTCAAAACCATCTCTTTTTATCCCAAACCAAACCCACAGTTTTATAAAATGCTAGTTCCGAAACCAAACCATAACCCTGCCCATCCCGATGGACGCTGGACTATCCGGATAGAATTTAAACTCTGATCAGAGGTGTGCACTTTCACCACAAGTTCGGACTTCATGATAGGAGCGACCATATCATATCCATCCTATCGTGGTTTTTTTCGCTGCGAGGCTTCCCCAGACTTCGACAATGAGAGAGCACGGGCCCACCTGTCGCTCAGACCCGCAGCCACGCGACTGTTGACCCCTGACCGCAGCCATGCAACCGCGCCCATCCACCCAGTCTCTCATGCATCCCAGCACACCGGCCTAGGTCTGGTTCGTCCAAGCAGGTTCCGACCACGGGTTGCCGCATACAACCTCGAGTGGTTGCACTAGCGGGTTAGGTGAGATGTGACGTAACTCGGTCCTTAAGGGTAGAGCTCCCACATTCACTCATCAACTGAGTCATTCACCTGTCCGACCCTTGCAACGGGGCCGGACTCCGGGGCTTCCGTGAAAACGTCACCCCAGGGTTTCTACCCCCAATTGTGGCTTCGACAACCGAAGTCGTCTGCCGGGGTCTTACCCCATGTTTTTTTTTCACAAAAACTCCACACTCTTTTCCCGTCCATCCAAAACATCAGTTATGAAATGGTATAATTCATGAGCGAGCCCACCTATGCGCACTAACTCTAAGGGTTTAGGAGGCTTTTCATATAGTGGACCTTAGCTTAGCAAAACGTGCACATTTTTGATGGTTTTACTCCTATGCCGGGGGTTGTGTAGCAAGATTAGGTATTTTATGCATCAACCACAAGGGGTTTAGTGAACTTGCCGTCGTCAAGCTCTTCGTCACAGCGAAGCTCGGGAATTGAGTCCTCGGGCTCGGTGTCGATAGCGGTCACTTCCGGTTCCGGCGGATTTTCAGTTGATTCGTCTACCGCAAAACAAACACACAAGTAAACATACATGTATACATACTCAAAACAGAAAGAGGATTACATGAATAGATAGAGGATGATTTTATATGAATTTAGGTGAAAGAATCACTTGATTTGGAGTTGAAATGACCAAGATATACTCATTTCAAATTTTGGAATATTCATAAATCGATTTGGAAAATGGGAAAAGCCACACGGGCCGAAACCGGCGCGCGCAGCCCAACCCACCCGTCCGGGGCGGCTCGGCCCACTCCCCCGGCGCGCCCGTGGGCCTTAACAGGCCGGCCCACTGGCCGCGCGGGGAGAGGGGACGGCGGCGCGGACGGCGTTGGCCGGCCCCACCCGTCATCCTCACAGAGACGGGGGGCGGCGTTAACGCCCGTCCGGCCTGGCCGAACCGGGTCTTCTGCGGACCGGCCGCCGGGGGCGGAGCGGTTCACCGGCGGTTCGCCGCCGGTGATCCGGTTCCGTCGCCGGGGACCGACCCAAGAGCGTCGCGGAGTCGTGCCGAGCGGTTTGGTGTAGACGTGGATGCGGGAGGTGGAGGGTGGCGAGCTGGCGACGAGACGCCGAGGGAGGGAGCCATGGCGCGGCGGCGCTCCGGCGAGGCCGGGGCGGGACCGGGCCAGGAGAGTGAGGGGAAAGGAGCAGGCCGTTACCGCGGCTGCAAAGCTCACCTTCTTGGCTCGGATTGAGCTCGAATCCTTCGGGATTGGAAGGGGAAGGGTGGCGCAGTGATGGTGGACGCGCCGGTGTCCGCGCCGGAGTGGCTCTGGTGAAGCAGGAGGAGAGGAGTGGGGGGGGGGTGATGCGTGTGTTCGGCGTGTGCACGAAAGCAGGGAGTCGGGGTGTCGCCCATGCGCCGTGTGCCCCCTTTTATAGGCACGGCGAGAGTACGGCGAGGTCGTGGCGCCGGGGCGGGGCCGGCATGGCCCGGCGGGTCCCGAGCGGGGGAAGTAGAGCGCTCTTCGGCGACGAGCGGGAGCGGGGCCGCGCTGGTACGGCTGTCGGGTGAGGAGAGTGGTGGCGGTGGCGGTTGCGCACGTGTGCGCCGCCGTACGCGGTCGCTGTGGCCACAGACGCCGCGGCGTCGTGACGCGCCGTGGCGCGGAGCGCCGTGACGGCGGGAAGGGGAGGAGGTCAACGAGACTGGGGCGGTGGCGTGCCCGAGGGAAGCTAGAGTGTGAGCGCGAGGTCTCGTCGTGCCGGTACGGTGGGGAGGGGGGAGAGGACGGCGGCCGCTCGGCGACGCGCGCCGGCGTGGCGAGAGCGGGAGAGAGAAAGAGCAGAGAGGAGGGAGGAGGAGGAAGACGGCGCCGTGGGCCGCCAGAAGGAGATGGGCCGGGGGCGGCCCAACTCGGGGGAGAGGGAAAAGAGGGAGAGAAAGGGTGGTTCGGGCTGGGCCGAAAGGTGGGGGAAGGAAAAGAAGAAAGGGGGTTTCGGCCCAGGTACATTTCATCATTTTTCTGATTTTTGGGATTGGATTTGGAGAAGATTTTGAATTCGTTTGAAAATCGCGTGAGTTTAGAGGTGTATTTTGATGGGATAAAACTCGGGGTATTACAGATAATTGATAAATTTTCCAACCCAACTGATGACACCTTAAAATTCGCTCACAAGCAACGGGAATCATCGAAACAATATGACATAAAATTTATTGGCAAATCCGATTCATACTGTTAGAGGAGATCACACTAAAACGGACGCCCAAGTCATATATAGATTTGGTTTTCGACGTGCTCTATATCTATGGAAAGAGAAAATGATAACTTTTCCAACCCAACTGATACCACAGTAAAATGCGCTTGTAGTCAACGAAAATCATCGAAACAATATGTCGTGAAATTTATTCGCAAGCCTGATTCGGACTGCAGAAAGAGTCATGCGAAAACATACGTCCAGGTGGCATACATACTCTATTTTTTTTTTGTTCTATATCGTTGGAAGTTAAAATGATAGCCTTTCCAACCTAACTAATGACACCCTAAAATTCACTCGCAGTCAATGGAAATTGTCGAAACAATATGTCATTTAATTTATTCGCGATATATATTCTTACATGTATTGACCTAGAGGTGCTTAAAATGTTTTTTCCATCGCAGCAAATAGGCACTTTGCTAGTTATATTCTAAACATCATGCATCAGTGCATGCTTCGAACATGGGAGTTTTCTCTACTCACTGTGAAATTGGCTTGTACGTGATTCCTAGAATTCTAATCGTTACGTTCCAAACAGCGAGGAAACGGTTGTGCCAAACTTATCCTAATATCGAAATGCATATACAAACTTCAAAAGGAGGAAGCACACGATTAGTCTCGTGTAAAACTAATGCCCTTTAGTGATAGATGTTTTTTCTTTAAAATGCCTTCTTCTCTGTACTTGAAACTGACGCTAATTGACAAAAGTCAAATTCAGTTTTTTCTAAATTTACATGATTACCTACCAGGACTAGTTTTCAAGTTTGCCATTTTCAAATTCTTGTTACCTCCATCCAAATGAGACTCAAGAGTTTGTTGTATCAAATCTTAATCGTATCTAAAATGACAGTATTTGATTATTGGCCCATTTGGTCTTTTTGACTCATGCACATGGCGGAGTAATGGCGGGCAATGTTTGAAAATAAACAAAACAACTTTATAGAAAAAAAAACATATGCTTATAACACAGTGCGACAGGCTATTTTAATGCTCTGAAAATTGCACTTTTGAAATTGAACACTTTTCTACAATTTTTTTACTCACGTGAAATTCATGCATTTTATAAGTAATTAACAAGGCAAGTTTTCTATAAAATTTCTGCTCACCTGAAATTCCTGCAGTTTAAGTAATTAATAAGACAAGCGCATGAACCAAAACCAGTGCCTTAAGGCCTATTGGAGCACAGGAACTTTTATCTGTTTCATTCGCATTCCTTTGAAATTGTCCAAACTGTCCCTAAGGCAACTGGAGGATCATGGGACCATTCTCATCCCAAATTCCCAAGATCCAAAAATCGCCGACGCCGATGGAAGGTCAGGATATGCTCGAGTTGACAGCACCTAGCAATCAATCCCTTTCCTTCCCTCACTTGGACAGAGTACATCATTCAAACCCCGTTTCTCAAAACAAAACTTGGAGCAACTTGAGTCCACCATTCCATGGACTAACAACGAGCAAATTAATAGATGGATTAGATCGGATGTGCAGCACTGCAGCAGCAGTCTGCACCAGTGCACAGAAACAACATACATAAGTCACCCAACAACTGGAAAGAACCACCACCTGTAAGTAGTAACACAGTGAACAAGTTTAAATTTGTTGCTAAGATTCAGACAGTAGAAAGGTGCAATCACAGAACAGCTATTCACAACATCATCTCTTCTGTAATATACCAGGTACAAAATTTCCAGTCGTATTGTTAACGACATGGATAGTGCTTCCCTTTCTACTGTCTAATCCCCTTCTCCACTAACACTACAGATAGGATCTGGTATTACTACATCAATATCGATACTTCGCTTACTACAAACTACCACAGCATCGCACTTTACAAAAAAGGTCTCAGAAGTTTCAGAACTGGTTTACCTCATCAGACTACCACGGTCAGATATATGAACCAAAGGGGTTTATGAATTGAGAAGGGTGAAAGAATTGTCACTTAACATCAGGTACCGTTAGTGCCTCTTCCAGAATTGGTCCTGCAGCCATAAGTGCACCACTACAGGACAGGCAGAGAAATAATGGTGGCACAGGAGCGCCATCCGCTATTCCGACACAGCGTGTGTGTTGCCAGGTATTGCATGCATCACAAGCTACCATGCGCTCCCCATCGTCATCCTGTGCACCACAGACACACTGCACCTCCCACGCATCTGCGCCTCCCTGGCATCGCAGCCCAGTCTCCATGTCCGCTCCATGGCCATGCACACCGATCGTGTCACCAGACTCTGCTCCACCAAGCATCACCGGATCCCACTTCTCCCCAGCAATGCCATCCAATGACTCAGCCTGGAACTCCTGAAAGAAGCAGTATGTGTCCCGCAGTGCATGCTCTGCCTCGACAAGCAGCTCGCCTATGGATGCATGCAGTGGTACCACCACAATATCCCCTGGTGGCATTGGCCTTGTAAGTTCAGTAGCCTCCCACGGCTGTGGTCGCCACTCAACAAGAAATCTTAGCTGGTCATCAGTTTCATCCCCAAGGCCCCACCATTTCACCCAGTGCTTGCAGTCCAGTACAGCCTGTGCTGCCTCACTGCGTGCCTCCACCATTGCTCGGTAAACAGCACGCAGATCCCGCTCCACCTCTGCTGTGTTTGGCCATCGGACTGCAGGAGGGGTGTGCTCTGCATCAAGTTCCACTGGCTCTGGCCCTCGCTCTGGTTGTGGTTGTGACTGTGGCGGCTCAGGCTCAGGCTCGGCATATTCCTCAAGGCTGAAGTGAAGCACACGATTCTCAGGGTCAGGGACACGACGCACAATATGGTTACCAACAACAGTGTTACTAAGGGACTTGATGACAAAGTCAAGAAGACCAGTGTCACCGATGGCACCCCTGGCAGCATCTCGCACTGCCTGCCGTGAAATCTTTGTGCCATCAGCATGCTCCCGCAGCTTATCAACAACGACCTCTGCGGCATTGAGCAGCCGTTTCTTTGACCACCGACACTCGAGTAGATCAACTACATCCTCAAAGCGCTGGCATGGCTGCCTTGGCCTCTTCACCACATTTGACTTTGGCAGCAAGAACATCATCCGTGAAGATGTCTTGACAGAAGATAGTGAGAGAGGGGCCTCATGGTGCTTCCAATCAAGGAGACAGCGGAGGAACTCACGGACAGTGACCAGAGGCTTGTTGGAGAGGCGGCGGTAGATGGTGACCACACGACGGACATGACGGCTGCGGAGATAATCAACAGGCAGGGCAGCAAGGTCTTCAAGTGCAGCAGCATAAGTGGACCTAGACACGCTGAAACAACCCTTGGCAAGGCAGTAATCCCAGCGAGCGAACCATGTCTCACCTTGTGCTACTCCAAGCAGAAGGCGGAGCTCCACAGAGTGTTTCTGGGTCAAGTCCACCACAGAAACTGCCCTGCACAGAATTTGCTAAAGCGTATTAAAAGCATGTCTAGCTAACTGGTACTTCACTGATGCTACTTTAGAACAAGTGTGTGCTGTGTGTGTGTGTGTGAAGAATATTTCAGAACAGGGAAGAAAAGAGTATATTGCTACCTAACACGGAGAGCGGCGCAGAGTTGATCCCATATATTCATGATCTGGCAGCCAGATAGGAAAGTGGAGCCACCGTCACGACCATGGAGAGTGACAAGGTGGCCAAAGCCATTACTATGGATCAGACCATGTAGAAGGTGATCGCTACGCCCAAGCAATGCATCAGCCCTCAATGGCTGGTCCCAGTCCACAGCTGCCGGAATGATGAAATGGTACTTCCGTTTTGACACCCAGTGGTGGCTCCAACCTGAAATTGCGGTCCAGTTCATGCACTGGTTTAGTCCATGGTGAGTTGGCATTTACAGAACTAGGAACTAAATCAATGCACGAAACAACATCTTTTCCGGAAGAAGAAAGAAACTTTAAGAGGCTAGGGGTCCATCATTACAACCGCACCGGCTTTTGTAGAAAGTGAATTAAAAAAAGAAACAAGAAATATGGAGTTATCTATTCCCGGCAATGTATAGATGGGTCATAAATGCAAGAATGTGAACAGAAATTCAAATTCATATTATCCACTCAAGGCTGTGATCGGAATCAATAGTAGTTTAATGCTGAACTGGGAGGATAGTTACTGAACCGTTAGCAACGAGAATTGCAAGAAAATAGAACTGAAAATCCCCAAGAACCTCCCTACTATCACGAAGCCCTCAAATCGCACGAACAGAGCATTTGTTTGTAACATTTCTACCTATCCACAGACACAAATCAATCAACAAAAAACCGAGAAGAACTCACGACTTAAACCTAATCGTCGCGTCCATCAATCATTCAAAGCCCCACGAACGAAAGAAGTCACGGGGAAGCGGAGCCAACTCACCAGCGCAGCGGCAGAGGTCGCAGAGCGGCGCGGGCGACGCCGCGGCAAGCTCCTCCACGGCGACGATGGGGACTACGGCGCCCGTGCGCTCGTCCGAGAGCAGCGCGCGCCACGCCGACCCGGAACCCGACGGTGAGCCCCACTGCTCCAGCAGGCACCGCACGTTGTCCCGGAACGCGCCGCGGAGCGCGGCCGCATCCCTGCCCGGGAAGTCCCGCAGCGGGTACACGCGCGCGCCCGATCCGCCAGACGGCGCGGCTGCCGATAAGGCGGCGGAGCGCTTGGCGGCTGCGGAGGCCGAGGAAGAAGAAGACGAGGCGGAGGCGGAGGAAGAGGAGGGTGGCCACGGGCTCGCCTCCACCTTCCTCATCGCGTCTGCGGCCGCGGCCGCCCCCGCCGCCTGCGAGCTCGGCCGGGGCGGCGGCGACCGCCGCAGGTCGAGCCGCCGGAGCGCGCGCGTGGACGGCATTGCCCTGAGCGGTCGTCTCCTGCTGGGGGCGCTGGGGTTTTGGGGTCCGCGGCGGCAGGGGCCTTCCCGTAATTTGTGGCGTGGCGAGTGACGGTGCGAGCGGTGCGCACGCCGAGCTCTCTCCGCGACCCAAAATGCTGACGCCGCTGACGCGCGGGCCCCACGCCGGTCGCTTTCCACGCGTACGCCCGTGACACCGCGGAGCGAAAGGTTTCCCCTTCGCCGCCGCCCCGAGGCTTTCTCTCCCTGACATGTGGGACCCGTGCAGCTGGGGTGCGGGCCGGGGGCCGTGGGTCCCGTGGCGAAACATCCGTGGCTGGGTGGCGGCGTGTGGAAAAGCTTGGAGATGGCAGGGAAGTGAAAGGGTATATGGAGGGGGCCGTTACGTCGGCCCCGCGATCGAGACGCAGCGGGAGCGAGGTCAAATTTTCGGGAGGTGATGACCCGGCGGTGCACAGCGCTACAGCAGCACAGGACAGGGTTCAGAGGCATTGTCCTAGTACGGAGCACCTGACAAATGACAAGTCTGTTCGTCCTTGGCCGTTGGGAGGGACGGGAACGGGATGGGGATGCAGTTGTCCAGACTCCAGAGATTTCAGTATTTCACTCGTGCGAGCCAAAGTATGGTGATGTTTGTATTGCAGTAGTTGTACTGATATTTCGTTTGGTGAGTGCAATTCAAGATGCTCGGATACAAATGCAAGTACTCAACTATCTTACTAGCACTTATATTATATATAAATGCTAACTTAAGTACCTTTTAAACATGCGTTGATAATGACATAGTAAAAACAAACTAGTTTTTTTTCCTCTAAGAACTTTCATTGTACGTGACCAGAGGAACTTCGCTACAGGAACTACCTAATCCATTCTAACAATAGGAAATTGAAATTAAAAAAAAAAAGCTCTGGCACGGTTTCCTTGGCCGATATGTCGATTAGTTTTTGGTGTATGCTCAGTTCTCTCACTGTGGAGTAGCATCCACTAGATGAGCAGCAATCTCATTCTTACATTATACCATTTTATTACTAAAATCTTTGCTCAATACGCTCTTGAGTTCTGAAGCTTATTGATCCGGTAGACCATACTTCTTGATCTTGTGGAATCAGATGTCTGCAAAAAGGAAACTTTTGTCTACACGATCCCATTGCCAAAAACCAGAACTGTTTGAACATTAAGGGTTCATTTGGAACAAAGAAAAAATACATAGGAGTTTTATAGGGTTATAATCCTACGGAAAAGTTTCTAATGTAGCCATTTCGAACTAAGGATTGTGTTTCCATAAATCCTATATAATTCCTATGGAATGGCTCAAGCCATAGAAATTTTGGAGGAAATCTAACGTGAGGTTCAACATTTTGGAAATTTTCCTTTGTGTCTACTCTCTTCTATTTACTATGGTTTCCTGGTGTTGCATGCAAATGCTCTATTAGAAACTTTAAAAATTGCAAGTGACTTCCTGTGTTTTTTTTTTCCTATTCTTGTGTGTTTAGAAATCTCTTTTCTCACTATGAATGGGCCTAAAGTGGAGAAGGCAAAATAAGACCGATGATAATTTGCACCCATGCAAGTTGTTGAACATCCTTTGTTATTAGGATTATCATAAAAATAGGTTGTGCCAAACAAAATAACATGATATAATAATGCAAGATACAGAGTATGTATAACCTTCATATGAGCTATTAAAAAAGATGGCCCTTCCTTATCTGCCATTGAAATTTTGGTTTCGCCCTCGCTGTGATATGTCATCAGATTTACCATGTGAGCCACTGCCATCAGATTTGGGCCTAACGGCAGCTAACAGTGATATGCAATTCCGATATTACCCCTGTTTATGTTATCTCTTTTGAAATTGGTTTTCTCAGTGTGCCACTCCCTGCTCTTGGAGCCGCTTGCTGCTGCTGCACGAACGTGGGCAGAGAACAGGGAAGGAACCCGCTGGTCGCACAACCGGTGGCTGGCCGGGGCGTGGAGGAGGAGAGGGCCACACCGGCGTTTGACGCGCTCGTGCGGCGGAGGAGAGGAGCCGCACCGACGGGCGCGCGGGGAAGAGGCGGGCGCAGCCACGACGGGTCCAGCTGGCGGCAGGGAAGGAGTCGTGCCAGCGAGGGAGGACAAGGAGCCGCGTGGGGAGGAGGGACGGCGCGACGAGCCGATAGGCGCGGCAGCGAGAGCCATGGGCAGTGGCGCCGCCGTCACCTTCGTCGCCACCGCGCGCAGGTGGAGCCGCAGCCGCGCCACGCTGGGTCCACACCCGTGGCAGTGTCGGTCACCGCATCCCACCATCTCCCTCTCGAGGGACTGATTCCCAGCGGGGACGGTCCTGTTGGCCCTCTAGCTCACGCAGCTCCCTCTCTAGCTCACGCACTCTCTCGCGGACGCTCGGACTCGCCGGCTCGGACGCCGTCGCGAGGAAGAAGATGAACAGTAAACTTGAGCAATTCGGATGAACGCCGCGGCCAAAGCCTTGGCCTTGTGTCTTGGCACTCAATTCGCATCAGGGCATCCACAATGGAGGGTTTACATGGGCTCTTATAGCCCCACACACGCACGCACACCGCTCTCGCCACGATCCGCCATTGCCGGCCTTCTTGACCGCGCGCGTCGCGATCACATTCCAACGGCATGGACCCAATCCTCCGCGATTCTCTGGCGCTCGAGCATCCTCGTTGCTCCTCCTTCCACGTGCGCAGCCCCAACGACTCCAACGAACCTCGTACAACGGTCCTCCGCGTGCGCCTCTCCGCCATGGCCGGAAGCCTCCGACGGAGTCGCCGAGTTCCCGTGCACCGGCTCATCCTCTCGCGCTCAATCCGCGCGCACCCGCTTTGCCTCGTGTCCTTGGATCCTCCTGACGCGATCACGACCGCTTCTTCACGTGCGATCCACCTACGCGACCAGCTCGCGCTCCGCATGCCGCTCCGCGCCCATGGCGCTGGCTCTGCACGCCCGACGCGCGCACACACACCCAGCGCACAATGCGCTTGCACACACGCGCCCATGGCGCACTCACACCCGCGACAATGTCGCGTTTATTCCTAACAATGCCCCTCCTAAACGCGACATGGCGCGGGCCACGCACAGTCGCGATCACCGGCGCCGCCGCGCCATCACAGGAGCGTCGGCTCCTCTTCCGCGCTCGCCAGCAGCGCGGACTCCTTCTTCTCCTTGCGATCACGGCATTCACGGGCAAAGTGCCCACGCTTGCCGCACTCGAAGCACCGTGGCCGCCCGCCGCGTCGACTCCGCCCCGAGCACATGCTGCTCACCTCGTCGTCGCCATCACTCCCATCATCATCGTCCCCGCGGCCGCCATTGCCACGGTTTTTGCCGCCGACGCGTCGTCCGTCGCCGCCGCTTCCACGCTGCGCATCACCGGCACGCTTCTGCTCCCTGATCCGCTGCCGGTGCCGCGCCTCCCATTGTTCCTCGGTGAGATAGAGGCGCCCGACGCCCTCCGAGACGACGTCCTTCGCCTTGGCGTCCTCTGCGTCGGCGTCCTCCGCGACGTGCAGCCGCTCGACGAGCTCCTCCATGGACATCGTGTCAAGATCGAGAAGCATCTCGATTGACACCGCCACTTGCTTCCATTTTGTTGGCACCACGCGCCCATCCTTCACGTCCTCGCCCAGCTCGCGCAGCCCGCAGACGATGGTGTTGACATGCACGGCGAAATCGTCGGTCAACTCGCCGTCCTTCCACTTGAGATTCTCGAACTCCTTGAGCAGGTGCTGGCGATTCGCGTTCTTGACGCGGTCCTCCCCGACGCGCATCTTCTTCACCGCCTCCCACGCCTCCTTCGTCGTGTTCTTCACGGCGAGTGTCACCTTCAGCTCTGAGGGGACGCCACGCAGAACGGCGGCGAGCGCTATCCTGTCATCTTGCCGCTCGACCTTCTCGCTCTCCACCGCCCGAGCGCCTCCAAGCTAACCTTCATCGCCAGGGACCACTCGTGATAGTTGGTCCTGGTGAGCATCGGCAGCTCGACGACGCCGCTGGTCACGGCGGTGCGCCCCGCGGCGCCAGAGCTCTCCGGCGACTCCGACATGGTGCGCTTGCCCCTCACCGGCTCTGATACCTATTGTTGGCCCTCTAGCTCACGCAGCTCCCTCTCTAGCTCACGCACTCTCTCGTGGACGCTCGTACTCGCCGGCTCGGACGCTGTTGCGAGGAAGAAGATAAACAGTAAACTCGAGCAATTCGGATGAACGCCGCGGCCAAAGCCTTGGCCTTGTGTCTTGGCACTCAATTCGCATCGGGGCATCCACAATGGAGGGTTTACATGGGCTCTTATAGCCCCACACACGCACGTACACCGCTCTCGCCACGACCCGCCATTGCCGGCCTTCTTGACCGCGCGCGTCGCGATCACATTCCAACGGCACGGACCCAATCCTCCGCGAACCTCTGGCGCTCGAGCATCCTCGTTGCTCCTCCTTCCACGTGCGCAGTCCCAACGACTCCAACGAACCTCGTACAACGGTCCTCCGCGCGCGCCTCTCCGCCATGGCCGGAAGCCTCCGACGGAGTCGCCGCGTCCCCGTGCACCGGCTCATCCTCTCGCGCTCAATCCGCGCGCACCCGCTTCGCCCCGCGTCCTTGGATCCTCCTGACGCGATCACGACCGCTTCTTCGCGTGCAATCCACCTACGCGACCAGCTCGCGCTCCGCATGCCGCTCCGCGCCCATGGCGCTGGCCCTGCACGCCCGACGCGCGCACACACACCCCCAGCGCACAATGCGCTTGCGCACACGCGCCCATGGCGCACTCACACCCGCGACAATGTCGCGTTTATTCCTAACAGGTCCTCCTCAGATGGCGCCCACCGCGGATGAGCCCGCTCCGCCGCCGCCGACGTCACCGTGGGTAATCCTCGGCAGCATCCCGCGCGTTGCCGAGGACGAGGCTGTCCCTGACATTTGCCGCGCCCCCGCAGGTGTCGCGCCTGACTCCGCGCTACCTCGTCCTCGACGCCGCCACCGGCGCCGCGCTCCCCTCCGGACCACGACTCGCAGGAGCCCGTCCAGCAAGCCCCGGCGCGGCCGCTACTACGCTGTCGCCGATCTCCTCCCGCTCATCGGCAGCGACACCGCCCACCTCCGCTGCTTCTTCTCCGACCTCGGTGAGTGGGTCGACAGGCAGGCGCGGCTGCGAATCCCGGCGAGGCAAGGGGTGGCGGTGGACGGGTGGAGCCTTGCCTAGTGAGGCAGGGTGCAGAGGTGGAAGCCCAACAAGCAGACGTGGCGGCGGATCCTTGCGCGGCGCGGGGTGGCGGTCGAGAGCAGGGAGGCAGGCGCGGCGGCGGGCGTCCCTCGGGGCGGCGTGGTGCGGCGGTAGATGTGGATGTGGACAGGTGAGGAAAAGAGAGTGGAGGTGGGCAGTGACCGTCCGGTGGGTGGAAAACTAGCTAGAAGAGTAAAATCGCCAACAACAGAGGAAGAACTAACAGTCAAAGCCCACTTTGACCGTGAAAATGCTGACAATAATGGCTCATAGGCAAAGTAAAAAATGTACCGGTGGCAACGAGGGTGAAACCAAAATTTCAATGGAAAAAGTCCAAATTACTCCCCTGTGTTTTCACTCAAGTCCAGATAACCTCCTAAAGAATTGTTTAGTTTATTTTACTCCGGTGGTTTTGCAAACCGGTGTACTTAACACCTTTTGGCACTAATCCAATCCGGTTTTGGTGACATGGAGGTGGTTTTGCAATTAGTCATGCCACATAAGCTGCTGACTTGGCTGCAAGTTTTTTTCCCTAGCGTTTTTCGGCCGGCTCGTACATAACCCTCGCGACTCGGACGTAACTCCCGACTCGTAGTCATTCGGCGGCGTTCGGCAGTTGGCCTCGCGACCCTCGGCGGCGTTCGACAGTAGGCCTCGCGACCCTCGGCGGCGTTCGGCACTTGGCCCGTCGCGGCGTTCGGCAGGCGGCTCCTCGCAGCGTTCGGCGGACCTCGGCGGCATTCGGCGGCGATCGTGACACAACTCCGGGAATCGGCGGCAGCTACGAGGTGTGTACTTATCTCCCCCGCAGGTTAGTACTTGCTGTACAAGGATATGGTTACGTGGGGAATTACAGATTAGTTTTTTCTTTGTTGCATATCAGGGCAATGGATCCTGGAGACGTACCGACAAATAGGTTTCATATTGGAGGACGGTTCGATTACGATGGTTTCAATGTGATCTACATTGGTGAAACATATGTTGGATTATCCCACTTGGACAGGGACAAGATATCTTTGCCTGAAGTTAGGGGTTTTCTATCTACATTGGTGAAACATATGTTGGATTATCTCACTTGGACAGGGACAAGATATCTTTGCCTGAAGTTAGGGGTTTTCTGTCAGATCATGTGACAGTTGCCCAAGACGATGATGTCCAACTTTACTGGCTTTTTCCTGGACAAGATTTTAACAGTGGTTTGAGGCCTCTAAATGATGACAACACATGTCAGCTCCTGTCTGAAGAGGTTACAGATAATGGTGTTGCCGAAATTTATGTGCAGATTCACAAGAGTGATGTAGGCGCAGAACAACAAGATGGGTCTTATCCTACAAAGAGCAGTCCAATGGTGAATGCTAGTGGAGATGGAGATGAGCAGGGTGGTGTTGATGGTGATGCTGATTGGGATGGAGATACTGAAGGAGACAGCTCAGAAGGATTTGACCCTGACGAGGAGGAAGCTGAAACTGAAACTGATGAAGAATATGTCGATGGTGTCAGTTCAGATGTTGATGAAGAGGCGGACGAGTTCAGGACAGTTGCTAGGAATCAAAGGTCTAACCCTGCAGCCACTAAACAATTGTTGTTGGATATCGAAGAGGTTGCAGCTGAAACAAATGCATTGCAGGATGATGATGTCGATGAAGCCCCAATGATGGATTCCAATGATGAGTACAGTTATGAAGAAGATGATGAGGGTGAGGCAATAAGAAGGACAAGCCGGTTTCCACGTTTTGACAGTGAAGCAACAATACCCACTTTTGCTCTTGGTATGATCTTTGCTGGGAGGGTGCAGTTCAAGGGTGCTCTCGTCAAGTATGGTTTAGCTACTAGGAGGCACCTCAATTTCCCTAAGGATAAGAAGGATAGGATAAGATGTATTTGTTCATGGAAGGGGTGCCCCTGGATGATTTTTGCTTCCAAAGACAAAGACCACTTCAAGGTGAAGACATTCAATGATGTTCACCAGTGCCCACAGAGAAGGGATAATAGATTGGTGACAGCACCTAGAATAGCTGATAGATTTGAGCACATCATCAGGGCCAATCCATCATGGAAGATTCTCAATATGAAGGATACTGTATTGCTTGAGATGGGTGCAGAGGTTTCGTTGTCCAAGATTAAGAGAGCAAAGTCAATTGTGATGAGAAGGATATATGAGTCATGCAAAGGAGAGTATGCCAAGGTCTTTCAGTATCAAGCAGAGATACTTAGGACAAACCCAGGTAGCACAGTTGCAGTGTGCTTGGATCCTGAGTATGATTTCCCTGTGTTTCAGAGAATATATATTTGCTTTGATGCTTGCAAGAAAGGTTTTATTGCTGGATGCAGAAAAGTTATAGGAGTGGATGGGTGCTTCTTCAAGGGCGCTTGCAATGGTGAACTGATATGTGCTATTGGAAGGAATGCAAATAATCAGATATATCCAGTAGCTTGGGCAGTGGTGGAGAAGGAGACTGAAAACTCTTGGTCTTGGTTCTTTGGTCTTTTGCAGAAGGATCTGAACATCCCCATTGGTGGCAAGGGCTGGGTTATAATCTCTGATCAACAAAAGGGTTTGCTCAATGCAGTCGCTGAATACTTTCCAAAATGCGAACATAGGATGTGCACAAGGCACATTTATGCAAATTGGAGGAAGACCTACAGGAAGACTGAGTACCAAAAGCCCTTTTGGATGTGTGCCAAAGCTTCTAATTTGCAATTTCCAAACTAATCTGTAACTCCCCACGTAACCATATCCTTGTACAGCAAGTACTAACCTGCGGGGGAGATAAGTACGCACCTCGTAGCTGCCGCCGATTCCCGGAGTTGTGTCACGATCGCCGCCAAATGCCGCCGAGGGCCGCCGAACGCAGCCAGGAGCCGCCTGCCGAACGCCGCGACGGGCCAAGTGCCGAACGCCGCCGAGGGTCGCGAGGCCTACTGTCGAACGCTGCCGAGGGTCGCGAGGCCAACTGCCGAACGCCGCCAAACGAGTACGAGTCGGGAGTTACGTACGAGTCGCGAGGGTTATGTACGAGCCGGCCGAAAAAAGCTAGGGAAAAAAACTTGCAGCCAAGTCAGCAGCTTATGTGGCATGACTAATTGCAAAACCACCACCACGTCACCAAAACCGGATTGGATTAGTGCCAAAAGGTGTTAAGTGCACCGGTTTGCAAAACCACCAGAGTAAAATAAACTAAACAATTCCTTAGGGGGTTATCTGGACTTGAGTGAAAACACAGGGTAGTAATTTGGACTTTTTCCAATTTCAATGGTAGATAAAAAAGGACCATCTTTTTTAGTGGCTCATAGGTAAAAGAAAAAAGTTTATATAATCCCCTGAAGTATATAGAGTAGAATGCATCACCCCCTGAACTATAAAACCGGATGTTTTGCACCATAAAGTATCAAAAACCGGTCAAATAACCCCCTGAGTAGTTTTAGTGGATGGTTTTGACGACGTGGCATGCTGATGAGTTCAAACCACCCCTCCAACTATTTCAGTTGGTACATTCTACCCCTTGATAAATTTGTATTTTTCATTTCTCTATGTGCAAATTGAGTTTTAAAGTTTAAATATTGTAAGGTTATGGAAGGCACTGTGACTTATGCTAGAAATATTTAGGGTGATTTTATCAGAAAATTTTATTAGTTAGACATTTAATAATAAATTAACTTTGCTAATGCAAAAATGTAAAGAAAAATAATCACAAAAAATCACCATTTATTTTCTAATACAATTTATGACCCCAGCTATCACCCCACAAAATTTAAACTTCAGGTTCAATTTTTAGACGAAGAAACAAAAAATATAAATTTATCAAGAGGTGGGTTGGACCAATTGAAATAGTTCAAGGGGTGATTTGAACCCAACAACATGCCACGTCATCAAAACCATCCACCAAAACCACTCAGGGGGTTATTTGACCGGTTTTTGATACTTTAAGGGACAAAATATCCGGTTTCGTAGTTCAGGAGGTGATGTATTCCACCATATATAGTTCAGGGGGTTATATAGACTAGGTAAAATAACTCTTATAGTCTTTATTTACAAAAATAGTAGGGGCAAATCCTTAATACCATGTAACCGAATCAATATATTACACCGAGCAAGGATATGTATATAAGGTAAGCTATTGTTCGTAATAAGTCGAAATATTATGGATAAATAAAGTTGTTAAAACTAAAAATCTCTTATATTTTATTGATAAATGGGTCAAGAATGGATTGATTCCAAAAAAAATATTCTCTTAGATTCGAGACGGGCACATTCTAGAAAAATTCTAGACATTCATTCCACTTGGAACGACAGTGGACCCGAGCTAAGTTCCTAATAGATGGGAATTCCACCGTACGTGCATGTTCCTAATGAAAAATTGAGACGGAGAATGGATCCATGCAATATTCCTTTACAAATTGTAAGGGGTTTTGTTTTTGAATAGATACGTGCAATATTCCATGTATGTATTTTCTATATGTGTCTAGATTCATCGAGTTATGGACGGAAAAAAGGAGCTAAAACCCCTTACAATTTGAAATAGAGGCAGTACATGTCAATTTTCGAGCATCCTCTTTAGCCAAAATATCATGTTGCGATGTTTCAAAAATTCATCACAAAAATCATGTATGTAGTGCACATGGAGTTAGGTAATAGCTGCAACAGTTCAGTTTGAAATTATCTTGGATGCTGAGATTCAAAATACACAAGCTTCACTGTAAGCACATGATGAATTTCCAACTGTTTGTCTATTTTGTTTCTTGACAACTAGGATGAATTCCAACGGAATTGTTGCAACTATACCTACCTTCATGCGTACCGTATGCATGAAACTCTGTTATGGTAATGAAACATATGTTACTGATTCCAAATGATCACTGCATTTTTTTACCTTTTTCTCCAACCAAGACTGTTTTTTCTTTTGGCATGCCCAGCTAAAAGCCATAATCAGGCCAGTGAGTTTTATTATTATTGTCATTCAAGCCCTTACTATCAAGAAGGGATGGGATACTATCCTGAGTCGAGCATGTTGCTCCTCCCTCTTCCCATAGAAAACCTATCCTAGTCCAACCCTTGGTAATGGGAAGAAGCAAAAATTGTATGAACCATTACCAATTTTGTTTTGTGGATTAGCAACTACTCCCTCCGGTCGTGTATACATGATGTTGGAGTGGGTTTTTGATTGGTTGAGAAAGCTTGACATTGACTGCCAGAATGTTGTTTTTCCCATATCTTTGTCCCCGACCAACATGCATAAGTAGAGCAGGAAGCTGAGGACCCTGGATCCATGGGAGCGAATGGATGGAAAGGAGATGAGGATAGAGGAGTAAACTGTCACATACAAGGGGAAGTCAGCTAAGACGACATGGGCTCCGAAGTGAAGGCCAGTGGTGGGCCGGCATAGAGAGGCAGGCCCCATACGAGAGGATTATAACCAAATCTTGTAACGAATTGAGAAGATTTTGAACATAATAGAACCCTACTATCTCCAGACTTCCTCTGTCTTTCCGCTCTCTCTCGATTCCCTGTAACTACCTTGTTCTTGATGTTCTTCTAATAGAATTTCCGTCAGAACATCACTCCTCTTGAGTGTTTCTACCTGTATCTGGTTGATCTGGTGATTGAGTGGTCTAGAACCATAACATAAACCCACAGATTCCTTGGTTCATGCTAACGTGTAAGAAATGACATGTACCCATGACCTGAAGGAGTATTTCATTACCTCTCTAAAAACCAATTTTTGATTGACACCATGGAACAGATTCATCCAAGAAGTTGGCATGAATGTATTTGGCCAATGATAGGTATCTATCTAGCACTTCTTAATTATGAAGTTTTTTGTCAGCATGAGAATGAGGTCCTCAGCAAATAGGCATCAGCAATAACAAACAAATAACAATAGACACTCAATCTATGTTGTCATATAAAAGCATAATTTAGAAGGTCGTTTAAAACACATAATACCACTGCAATATTCTAGGACGGTGCAGATTGTATTGTGATCAATCTCAAATATGTCCCATAGCTTGACACTCGGTTGATCAGCAGAGTTGTAGACCCAATCAATCAATTAGTATTAGTGGTAGTAGTCGGAGGAGAATAGCCACTCACCATATTCCCTGAGCCAGTTGTCCATCGCCGCCGCCAGCAGCGGCTACTGCAGCGGCGAGCTCGATGTCGGTCTCGGTCTTGGTCAGCAGGGTGGCATTTTCAGGGTCATGGCCTCCGGCCGCAGCTCTATCTCTGGCTCCGGGTGCAGCGGCAGATCAGCGATGTCAACCACCATCTCCATAAGGGCGGCCAGCTGCGGCGGCAGCACGGCCATCTGCTCCAGACAAATGTATATGCCACGAACCTGTTGGCGAGGCTCCTCCTCGCCGCGAGGAGGCTCCTCGCAGGGAGCCCAGTGGCAGAGACAAGAGGGGCTGGGAGGAGGGCCGACTAATTCGCGAACGCTCACACAGGAAGAATCTGGCGAGCGGTGGTCCCACATGTCGCTGGACCCCGCGCGCCGCGCACCTCCCGTCCGTTTCTCTTTTCTCGTGCGCGGCTGATCCCGCTCCACGTCCGGTTTCTCTTTCTTTTTTCCCACGCTTTTTCCCGCGCCTGCGCGTGACAGGTCCCCGCACTCTCCATCCGAAAATATCTTTTCCCGCGCAGGTGCTTCCCTCCGCTCAATTGAACGCGCTCGGCTTTTTTCTTTTCTCTTTCCAGAAGTTTATTTCGTTGTGTGTTTTTTTACAATTTTTGTTCTCTTTTTGCGCGCATAATTAATTTCACTTTTGCATGCTATAAACATTCGGTACAGGGAAAAAGGGTTAAGAATGGGTGGGGGGAACCAAATAAAAGTAATTTTTATTGAAAAAATTGGTCATGCATATAACTACTGATAATGAGTTTTTGTTATAATAATTGACACAATTTTTTGAACTGAAGTTATGATGAGATTTTTCAGGTGAAAAACTTATGATACTAATCTTTTTAGGTAATTCTGAACAAATTTACCATAGTTTTTTTTTAAAAAGATAACAGATGCTAATACCACTTATGTTTAATACTTGTGAGGCAAATTTATAAACATAACTAACATAGAAATAGATAAATGGATTAACAATTTGGGGGAAGTCAAATAGAAAGCAGCTGATCCGAATGGGTTTCATGCACTGATTGATAGGGAGAATACATAAATCTCAGCTTCAGAAGCATTGTGTTTCATCTTTTTTTTTTTTGAAAACCTCTGTAAAGTGAAGACACGGGTAAGGACATAACGTTATAAAAACTTTACATGGATACATGATACTAGATGTGATAAAAAAATAGAACCTACTCTATGTAGAAGTCTAGCTATCGATGACTTGCGACATCCTGGTATAAGAAAGGTAACATGAATTAGAAATCTAAAAAGAATTTGCAATACTAATAACAAAAAAAAACACAAAATCAAACTTACGTGTTGATTGATGATTGCTTTTATTTGAGGCATTACAAGCTGGTTTTCTTCATGAGTGCACAAGTAGTAGGTCAAAGCTTCACGAATTGCTTTAGCATGCTCCTGTATTCAAAACATAACTCATTCAATCAAGTATCTATTTGTGTGACACAAAGTTATTGGAATAAAAAATAACAATGTAATAGTTTTACGATCTAACTTTGTACGCAATTGTTATAATAACTTAAGGATGAAATTATACAAAACATACTTAAGGATGAACATAAATTATGAATATCATAATGTATTTTCAGGAAAATATATGCTATCATATTTTATTTTAGAAAAAATTATGCTGAAGTGAAAATTATGAAGTGAAATGCTAAGGAAAATTTATGTCTACAGTAAAAATGCTACGTAATTTATTTTATGATAGCATAAAATTATACTATCATAATTTATTGTTCGAAAAATGTGTGGTATCATAATTTATTCTTAGAAAAATTATGCTAAAAAGTGTGATACTGGGATTAAAGAAATTTTATGTCTGTGTTGAAAAAATACTATATAATTTATTATCATAACATTATGCTATCATAATTTATTCTTAGAAAAAATTATGCTAAAAGTGTGATACTCGGTTAGGACTTAGGAAACATAATTTTACAACATAAAAAATATGATGGCATAATTAATTCTCAGAAAAATTATTCTATCATAATTTATTTTCAGAAAAATTATGTTAAAAATGTTATGCTAGATTAGGAAACATAACTTTACAGCATAAAAAAAATGAAAAGCATAGTTTATTCTTAGAAAAATTATGCTCTCATAATTTATTCTCAGAAAAATTATGTTGAAGTGAAATGCTAAGGAAATTTTATGTCTGCAGGAAAAATGCTACATAATTTACTAGCATAAATTTATGCTATCATAATTTATTCTCAGAAAACATTATGCTATCATAATTATTCTTAGAAAAATTTATGCTAGAAAGTGTGGTGCTAGATTGGGAAACATAACTTTACAGCATAAAAATATGCTAGCATAATTTATTCTCAGAGAAAAATTATGCTGAAGTGACATGCTGGATTAAGAAAATTTTATGTCTACAGTGAAAAAATGCTACATAATTTAGTAGCATAAAAGTATGCTATCATAATGTATTCTCAGAAAAATTTGTGCTAACATAAATTTATGCTATCATAAAATTATTATTGTTATTTTCTCTTAGTTCTACATCAGCTAGCTAATTGATTCAACCATTGTGAACGTCCTTAGAAAAATAGAAAGATGCATAATAATTGAAAAAGAAAGGAAGTATACTCACAACGAGCACAAACTGGCATCCCCCAAAGATTGCTTTGCCACACGTGTTGCCTTTCATAGCAAAAAGCTGGAAATTTTGGATTACCAAGGGGCAAGCAGTCAGCAACAGCGCTACACCAATCGAAAGAATTGATATCTTTAACTGAGCAAATTCCTTCATAGTAATGTGAGTTGATAGTGGGGCTGCTTTTTGGACACAGGAATATAGATAATAGTACAAGCATGAAAATCCTTGCGAAATGGTCGCCTTCAACCTCAGGTGTAATCATAGAGATGAGATCTTCAATCCTGGGGGCCCTTTTATCTTGGTTATTGGTATCCTTGGATACAACAGATATAGCCATCTTGGAAGGTTTGCTTGGAATTTTCTTCCCCCCATAAGGGATCCCAAGAATTAGATGCACTGTCATGGCATCAATCTTGAAAGGCCGAGCTCCTGGTATTCTGACAGACCTCGTCTTCGCATCGTAATGTTTTGCAAGAAACACAACAAGGTCATTGGGGATGGTTGAACACTTCAGTTGCAAAAGAGCCCCAACACCACATGTCCTTGCAACTGACTTCTGTGCATCACTGAGTTTGTTGATTATCCGAAGGGCCTTGCCTAGAGAGAACTTAGTTTGATATTTCTGCACATAACAATCATGAAGGGGTTTGTGTGTTAGATCTGATGCAAAAAAATGAACCATTAGTATATAAAAAAAACTGCATGTGGAAAAATTACCATGCATTCATTAGTTCTAATAGAATCAGTGCCATTGATATCGTTGTCTGTACCTCTCTTGCTATTTCTATGTGATATCTGATAAATGAACATAAACATTAGAACACTGCAGGAACATAGTCGGACAAGAAAATGTAACCACTGTTGTATACATGTTTTTCGAAGCTTCATGGCAAGGGCACCAGTTTTATATATATACTAAAAAGAAAAGGAACTTGTTTGCATTGCAGATGCTTCTGAAGATGCTCCCAGCTTATTACAATCATGTCCGGGCATTTGAAAATACTCTAGTAAACGTGCATGTATATGATTGTTGATATCTAGGGAACAAAGCAGAGATGCATCAGAAAAGAGAGCACATCTCTCGCGGACACTCCTGAACTGAGTTTGGATTGCTTGTAGTCTTGTAAAAAGGGTAAATTTGGAGCTTTTAGAGTAGGAATTTTTATGAAACACAAGCAGGCTGAGTGGAAGCCCCAACTAAGAATTAATTTCCAGCAGTCTAGCATATATCTGATAAATGAACGCAAAACATTAGAACACTGCAGGAACATAGTCGGACAAGAAAAATGTAACCACTGTTGTCTACATGTTTTTCGAAGCTTCATGGCAAGAGTACCAGTTTTATATATACTAAAAAGGAAAGGAACTTGTTTGCATTGCAGACAGGGGCGGACCGCCCACTAGAGCCACTAGGGCCATGGCCCTAGTCTTGAGCCCAGCAGTAAGGTCACTGCTCTTACATTTTTTGGGCCTTCCTAGATATGGCAGTCCTAGCGCGGCCCTGTTCATCTTCAATCTCTGTATCACCCGGCCTCCGCATCGTTTTCGTCTGTTCTTCGTAATGCACATCGACAAACTTGCTTACTCATCCTCGTTGCTCATCAGCAGTCGAACCTTCTCCTTCCCCTTTCTCCATCTCTCGACTACTCGCCTGTTCCCTTCACTTATTAGGCCTTGAGGTGCAACGCGGCATCGGCCTTGTGGGCAGTGCCTGGCGGCCTTCTCTGCTGCCCCTCACACAGGGCTACAGATCGCAGGTCTTGCGTCGAGGCTCCTCAGCTGCTTGTGGTTCAACGATCTAAATGACTGAAGTTTCGTGTTCCTTATATTTATTTATATTTTATTTACATTACCTGGTAGTACTACTTTATTCAGTGGTTCAGATTGCAAATATAAGCTTCATTACTTGTATTTTCATTTCCTCATGTCTAGATTGAGCTGCTTTATGATATGTCTATTATGCCGCATGGTTCTACATATAGTTCAATTATTATCTGAATTGTAACTTTTTCACCTACTATTAATTGCTATTTCTTCATATACGGCTTTTATTATGGATTGAATCATGTTCATGCGCTTAAATTTTGTCCCTAGTCTTTTTGAAATGCTAGGTCCGCCACTGATTACAGATGCTTCTGAAGATGGTCCCAGCTTATTACAACCATGTCCGGGCAGAAAAGAGAGCACAGCTCTCATGGACACTCCTGAACTAAAGTTTGGATTGCTTGTAGTCTTGTAAAAAGGGTAAATTTGGAGCTTTTAGATTAGGAATTTTTATGAAACACAAGCACACATGATAATGAAATAAATGAACTAATATTGACCTAATATGACTGGAGCTCCCTAACAGATAGATTAAAACCATCAACATGCATATATGGTAAAAAAAAAAAGAGAACACTTACATCAGTAGCAGGGGCGTGGCTACCATCAACAGACTTTGATCCCTCCTCAGACTTATTGCCGTCCATGATTAAAAGATGAAAAACATTCTGCAAAAGAAATAGAGATATAAATTAGTGAATGAACAGGAGAAACCCCTCTTCCCTCTCAGCAAAAAAATTAGGGGCGCGATTTAAGGGTTTGCCTAGGAACTACTGAATCGAGCATGAACAGCACCACGGTTTCGAATGGCGGTGCGAATCGATTCGAAATCTGTGGGGGCGGCCGCTCAAACGGAGCAGATCGAAAAAAAAAGGAACTGCCAATGATATTTGTTCAGAAACTCACAGGCGGGGCGCAAGCGGCGCGGCGAAAATTGAACGAGAAAAGAAAGAAATCGAAATCACTAGAGTTTAATTTTGGGAAAAATCGCCTGGAAATCGACGCAACGAAGACCTAATCATCAAATCCAAACAGGAAGAAGGGGTTGATTGGACTCACTGTTTCGGTGGGAGGCACAGAAACGGCGGATCAAGCGAGGATCCGTGCGGGTTAGGCGAGGAGCGCGCGGAGAGGCGGCGGAATCGAGCGAGGTCTCGAGATCGACTTCGGAGGGAGGGAGAGAAGACGAGGCGCTGTTTTCAAAAAATATACCCGTTTAGTGGTGTGGGCCCATGGACCCGCGCGGCCAAAAAAGGGAAAGAAAGGATGCTGTCGGATCGTTCGTTGGACTCGAATCGAGCGATCGGTAGCCAAACGGACATTGCGGCTGGGAGGGGCCAAGCCCCCCTATAGTTGGGAATTTTGCACTAAAATTTTTTTAAATTCAAATAAAATTTAAAAAATTAGTACTATTGGTCCTCCTAACAATGAAAAAATTAAGTTTCTGGCTCCGCCACTGGTGAGCCTCTTTGTGGCGAGCTTCCTCTTGGCGAGCCTCCTCCTCACCGCGAGGAGGCTCCCCGCGGCGAGCCTCCTAGCGGCGGCGGCGGGAGAAGCAGTAGTACCACAAGACGCCTCCGGCAATGAGCAGGCCTATCACCACTTCCGTTACCACGGCTTTCTTATAACTCGAGTTATGATGCTTGTGATGCGCCGAATCACTCTCTCCTATAGCAAAAACACTCCATTGCAATGGAAAGAATTTTAGTCCAAATTAACTAGCTGTTGACTAAGAGATCGAGTGTCCCTTTGCAGCTAAGGCCCTGCTTGGTACAACTTCTCCTAGCTGCGGTTTTTTCCATGGCTGTACAAATAAGCAATAAGCGCGGTCAAAATAAGCTGGTTTGGTCCGCCTTCTCTTTTTAGTACAAATGGGTTTGTGGAAATAAACGCGGCCAGGAGAAGCTGAAAAAGCGCTCTGTTTAGCTGCTAGTTTCGACTTATTTTGGCCATAAATAGTAAATAAGTTGTACCTAACAGGGCCTTAAATCTTTCTTAGCCCATTTGCAAACCAAGGTGGCCCAAAAGTGTTTAGCCCAAACGAACTGTCAGGTTGCTGCAAAAGAACCACATCCGCCTAATTGAAGTGGAAGGGCAGCAACTAGCAAGCTTAGTGTGTTGCCCGTACTGTCCGGGCAGCTAATTCTACGCCTAATTGACAAGTACTTTGGGCACAACTAATTATATAGAGGATTGGGCTTACCTCCGCAGCCCGTGCCGCTTATCAGCAACACAAAGATCATCACCGTAGGGAGGATTGTGCGCCGGCGCTCCATGGCATCCTCCCAAGCCGCTTCACGCTCGAAGCTTCACCTGATATCAAGGGCAGATCTAGCGTGGGGGGTTGCGAGGGGCTCCAGCCCCCCTACCCCCATGCAGACAACGGAGCCCTCAACCACCCCAACAGTTTTCATCCATGAACAAACAAGGAGAAAAAATACTGAAGAGAGACGAAGAAAATAAGAAGAAAAGGGAAAGAGAAAAAAGAGATGAGCATCCCATAACCCAGGATCCTAGATCCGCCACCTCCTCATCTAATGATTTCGAAGGAAGGCGATGGAGCGCGAGACTAAAAGGCAACGCGCGGTCGCAAAGAACCTGCCATCGTCGTCAATAAAACAAAGGGATAGGCCCAACAATTCCCAAGCAGGGGTAAGACACATTGGTAATGTGCTTCAAAAAGGCGCATGCCTACTTCAGGCAGCATAGCTTTATGAACAACATTCACTCGCCCGCTGCTTATTTTGTATATGTTATAGAACGTCAGTTGTGTAACTGAGTAGTGGAAGTTTACTTTTAGCAGCCACTGCATTAGTGACTTGAAACAATTTATGGTGTTCTTCAGCAGTAAGATTACCGCAGTCAATGACTAACACTACTCATAAAATTAAACACGCTGAGTAAATGCTAACCCAGCAGATTCACTGACCTGGTGCTGTCACGGATAGAATATAGATATGGCCAAATCAGGCATCAGATAAAAACAACAAAAGGATATAGCAAGAAAGCATACGTGTCAATAGAGCGGTACGAATGGTAAGAATAAGTTCATCCATAAAACTTAAAAGCTGATTTTTTTCCTGTGTTGCCCATAACCTCACTCAAACCAATAACCAATGCAAACTACAAGAAAACGAGTATTAATTAAAATAATGATATGAAAATGTATTTATAAAACTTAAAACTATGCATGTGTTGTTTCTTAAGACTATAAAAACTTTTTCAAAGTTGAATCTTGCTTTTTTAAAAAAAAAGAGGTTGAAACTTTGTGCTGAGTGTGAGAAAATTTTTATTTCATCCAATTATGTCCAACACAAGGACTGTAACTAAGTACTATAGCTAGGCTATAAAGCCCCGCAACGAAACTATGCATTGGGAGCCCATAAATTGGAGTTAGCTCTAGAAAATAGAAATTTGTAGGAAACTTGAGAAATCCCTGAAGATAATTATTATTGTTTGGCCTTTATTTTGAAACAATATACAACAAAAATATGATATTTCACCAACGTGAATGCTAAATATGTTCATGCTAGTTGCATCTCGCTTGTATGATGTGGAAGGAATTCAAACTAAGGTTTGACATCTGGTAGAATGTTTTTGGGAGTTTGCTATATTTTGTTGGGATATTTTTATCCTTTTCTAGTACTAAATCCGTTCTGTAGAAGCTCATATAGACATTTTTTCACAAGATATAAATATACTATATTTTAGTTTCTCATGTCCCAATCTTTCTTGTTGATTTTTCTTAGTTTTTTTAGAAGATTGTTGAATTCCTTTTATTTTAAGAACTTATCTAGTGTTTTTTGTAAATCTTTAAACTAAAAATAAGATGATGCGGATCAAAACCACATTTGATCGTCACATGAAAGTAATTTAAAATTTAAACAAGTTAACAGTTTGGGCCGTCAAAGTTTGAGGAAACATAGACCCTAGAGATAGTTCAAGGAGGTAAGTACTTTTTTTTCTAAGATTTTAACCCGTACGTAAAGCCCGGTTAGAATGCGGCCCAATCAAGCAAGTTACCCCGAGACGGGCCGAGTTCGATCATTCACCCTGTCTTCTTGTTCGGGGTCTGCGCATGCAATTAAACCAGGAACACCAATTATTCACTACGATTCCCTGGACGTGAACGTGGACGATAATATGAACAGCAGGAACTTTCCACGTTCAGCAAGAACTTAAATCAAAATCCTTTTCTCATAAATGTTGTAATTTGTGTACGTTGCTTAATTAGTAGTACTGACCGTAATGGCCTTTCTTTGGCACCCAAAAAAGTAGGACCAATCAAAATCGGGTCTGCTTTGATGTCAGTCAGTCACTGTTTTCCTTTTCTTCTCTGTCAAGCGTCAACCGTAAGTATCTGTTAGCTATTGAATAACGTTATTCCAACATCTGCGACTTGGCGTGCCAAATTGGCTGTCATTCCCGCTAGACCAGTTATTTACATTTTCATTATCTATTTGTTGCGGACCTTGTTCCTTTTATCTAAAAAAAAAAAATAAATCAGATGGAGCTCTCACTTGACTGTGGACAAGAACAGGTCCAGGTTTTGCTACAGTGGCATGCAATCAACCTGAAGTTCTGAACTCGCCTGAATGACCTAGCGCAGACACAGGCTTATCCACCCGCGACATGCAAGGGGATAATGTTTGAGAACGCGTGTTGCCTCGTCCTCAGCGAATCGCGATCCATAGTTATTAATCATCGCATCGCCTCCCGCTGCTGCAGTTCTACGCCACTCCAGCTAGCAGCCCCGCCGTGCCCGAGAAGCCGAGGAGCGTCCGGTACTCCGGTCCCTTTATGCCGGCCCGGCCAGCTAGTCTGTGCCCTGTAGCAACTACTAGGACCTTCGGTCTGGTCCAACTGGCGATAATTGGCTCGGATCAACGCTAGAGCCCACCACGGGCGCGGGCAGCGCGCTTGATAGCATACTACTCGTGCAGGACGCGGACGCAGACTGGCAGCGCGCGGTGGTCACGCCACGCCACGCCGAGTCGACAGACGACAGCTACACGCCCGCCTGGCCGCCTTCCCGGTCCGCGCCAACCTCAAACGGTTCTCTCCCCCCGGCCCTTTTGGGCGAAACCACCTGCGTGCCCAAAGTAACGCACGAGTATACTGCCAGGTGCCAAAGTCGCAGCGAGCGCACGGCGCCGCAACTGTTTTGCCGGGGAGCAAACACGGCCGGGCCGGGTGCAGGGGCAGAGGCGACGCCGGCGGGCTGCCTGGCTGGTTCATTTTTCGGTTTAGGTTTCGGCGAGGCTGGAAAGGGGGAGGAGGGCCCGCGCGGCGCGGTCCACCAAACTACACGACGGTCCTGTTTAGATCTAAATTTTTTTTCCAAATTTCACTATGCAAAAAAAAGATTTTCTATCACATCAAAATACCGGCACATGCATGGAGTACTAAATGTAGATGAAATAAAAAATTAATTGCACAGTTTAGATGTTCTTTGCGAGACGAATCTTTTGAGCCTAGTTAGAATATAGTAGAACAATATTTACCACAAACAAACGAAAAATGCTACAGTATATTTTTCAGCGCTACAGTGTATTTCAATCCCAATTTGAACGGATCTAAACACAGGCGCTCGCGGTCACGGGCCACCGCGGGCGCACGCGCGAGTCGACCGCACGAACTCGGGAGTCGGGACGGCCGGCCGGGCCCTCGCGGTTTCGCCCCCACCTCGCAAGTTGCCTCGTCCGTCGTCCAACCCAACCGCGCTCCTGCCCTGCCCCTGAACGCGCTCACACCTGATGAGCTGTGCGTGTTCCCGCCAGTTCCTCACTTTCTCTCGCCGCGGCACCACCTGCGGCGGCCATGGCACCGGCGGCCGGCGCGCGGTGGCGGGAGGCTGCCGCGCTCGCATTCGCATCGCTCAGCTGCGGCGTAGCGGGCACCGGTTTTAGAGAGCCCGAAGCCCGTCTTTAGGTTCCTCTCATTTTCTCACGAGCAAACACGTTGTGCCGTTGCCACCCTACGAGCACGAGCGTCAGCGCGCTCAGACACTCAAATACGGAAATCCAACGACCGATCCGCCGGGAAAACGACTCTTCCTCCCCGTCCCCGCGTCGCCAGCGCTTGCATGGTCCCCGGCCAGCCGAATCTGGATCGGCGCTTTCCCACGCGACAGGGGCCGCGGTCGGATAGCCGATCGAGTCCGCGCGCGTTCCGGTCACAGACAAACCAGATGGAGTAGCCGAGATCACAGATTCGCAATTGCACCGCAGTGCAAAGCCCAATGTACTGTATTTGTTTGTCAGGGGAGGGGAGGGGAGGGGAGGGGAGGAGAGGAGAGGCCCAGAAATATGCCGCCGAATTTACGTGTGCCGTGTGCATCTACCGAGACCAGCTTTGGGATGCGTGCTGCCGCAGCTCAGCGCCACCCTGGGTTTGAGATGGACACGATCTGGAAGCTAGCACTCCAGAAGATAAGGCTCGGTCTGTCCAGATTTTCATCAATCGCTACTGCACCATCGCCAAAAATACGTGGAGAGCAACAGCAGAGATCTGGTATAGTGACCGTGAGTTCACACACACAGATAAGGCTGATGGAACAGGGCCATGCATGCACTGGAGTCACGGTCGGACAACTGGATCGCAAATTCCAGTCTCGTTGTCACCAGATACACACGCGTCGCATCGTTTTCCTCCCCGTTGTCCGGCCTTGATTTTAGGCAAGTAGGCGGCCAGCGGACGCTTTCTCTCCAGCAAAACAGCAGTGCGTCGCTGTCTGTCCCGGTGGGCAGGTTGTTAAGCGTGGCGGCTCAAAGTTGGTTTTGTTTTGCGGTTTGGATGCCCTTGGAGCAAAACCTTCGGAGCAGAGTTCAAGCTGAAGGGAGAACGATCGTTAGTTGAGCTGCCTCACATGGATTAGGTACAGCAGCACAACAGGCCTCTGTCTAGATGCAGCCTCTGCTCGAGATTGCCGCATCAGACCCCCTTTCAGGTCCAGTCGTTCAGATAACCAAAAGCCAAAACATGTTGCTAGTAGTTTTATACTTCCAACCTGGTTACGCTCACATGGATTGGTATCTATATCAGCAATGATCATGGACAGGTAAGAAACCTGATCAAGACCAATAATTGAGTTACTACAGGTAGTGTCATGGACTCATGAACCTTCATGGTCATCCGGCCCAGAGAAGAAAATAATAATAATAATAATGGGACCAGTGGAACTAGTGTTCCATATGAGCATGGATCAACTTCAGGATCATACTTTTTGACGAATACAGCACCACCTTCATTTGCAAATTGTCAATATTCCATACAACCCAACAGCCCTAGCATCCTTCTACTTTAATCTTAGCAAATGGCATAACCAGTTAGCGAGATTTGCAAACTTCCCAGCAATTCTGAGTCAAGATCACAGCATACATGAGCAAAGGGCAGCTAATTGCAGTACATATAGCAGAATAAATGACACAGAAAGATTGGGGGTGAAGAGACTAAAAGAATGAACAAAAGGATCACTCGAGCCTTCTATTTCAACGGAAGCATAAGGTTTTTGCGCACCCTAGCAGCTAGCTGACTATCTTCCATCAGCAGAGGTGAATGACTCTGCGAACCCTGGAGGCCTCGTAGGGATGCTCGTCTGAGTGTTATCCAAGCTTGCAACGAATGAAGAGGTCGCGCCATCAAAATGGCTGCTATCCTCGAATGCTTGCCATTTCTTCAGTGCCTGAGGCAGTGTCATGTCAAGGTCGATACCATAGCTGTCATCTGAGTCTGGATCAGTTGGTTTCCACACATCTGAAAGGGTAGAGAGCACATTGACAGCATGGCCCATGTCGGGCCTCTGGTGTGGTTCCCTAGCACAGCAGTGACCAGCAAGCTCTGAAACAGTGCTAACACTAGCAAATGTCTCCTCATCAAGGTCAATAACCGGGTCGATTGCCTTCCGGAATGTGTCTTTGTTGAGCTGCATTCTCCGGAACCATGTAACTAAGTGCATGCTATCTTCAGGCTGAGTCTCATCAAGTGCCTTGCGTCCAGTGATCAGTTCCATCAAGATGACACCGAAGCTGAAGACATCAGCTTTTGTTGTCACTCGTCCAGTAACTGCATATGAAATGTTCATTTCTGTTAGACAGGCGAGCATATATGAATTCATCAACAGCCTTTTGAAAATACAACTTGGCTGAAATTATCAATTAGGATAGGGCAGTAAAGAGGATATGGCTATCAATTAGGGCAGAGAAGTAAAAGTACGATGAATGTTAACGCTAGCCACCAGTAAAATGTATAATTAAAGCTCCATTGATGGTCTTGGGGTATTGAAACTATCTTAATGCTACATGGGAATCCAGCGGGCAAAAGAAACGGAAGTTCATGAATATGAGCTTGTTCGTTTGCACTTGCTGCGGCTGTGCGCTGCACAATGGCACAACTAAATGCTACAGTACCGTAGTTCATGGTACTGCAGCCGCAGCCGCAGCTGCAGTGCAGCGGCAGCGGCAGCGAACAGGCTCATGGTTGGTCATACCACTAGGCTGACTTACAAATCACTCTGTTACACTGCCATATTCGTACTGTCTTTATGTATACAGATTACAGAATAAATGACTGAAGCAGAGATTGTAATGTTTAGAGTCAAAGACGAATTACGATCTAAATGGTCCTACTCAGCCTTGTCCTAGTTGATCACAAGGTCAACCAGGACTTAAAAGAACCTTGCAGGTATAGCATTTGGTATTCCATTTTTTCTTAGTGAGAAGTATCGCTGATGGAGGACATGTGAATCAAGTAAACAGTCACAACAAGGCACGACGCAAGAGTATCCTAGGGTGGTGCACATGTACTGGGAAGAAAAAATATGCTAGCAACTTAGCTCGTTTCCACCATATAATACATCATTCACAACTGAATAATCAATTCAGCGGAATGCTATTTTATTATGGGTATGTCGTAGTTCAAATCTGCTTTGCTTGGTACAACAACAACAACAACAACAAGCCTTTTAATCCCAAGCAAGTTGGGGTAGGCTAGAGTTGAAACCCAAACCAAACCGCTAGAAACGAGAAAAGTTTTTTTTTTTTTTGAAATGAATAACCGTTTCAGAGGAAGGCTACTGAAATGCAATTATTAAATGATATTGTTTCAGATATGCCGTAGGTCAAATGTGTTGCAATTTGATCAGAGAAAAATGTAGGATGATCACCTGCATACTCTGGGGCAAGGTACCCAAAAGTGCCAGCAAGTCTTGTCTCCACTGAGACACACTTCCCATCAGCCGGTGCAAGCCTGACCAATCCAAAGTCTGCCACCTTTGCCTTCATGTCGTCGCCAAGAAGTATGTTTGATGGCTTCAAGTCTCTGTGGATGAAGGTCTGCTGAGCAAGGCTGTGCAGGTACTCAACACCCCTTGCAACATCAAGCGCAATGCTCAGTCGCTTTTTCCATTCCAATGGTCGCAAATTGTTCTCTGACCACTCGAACAGATGTTGGCTTAGTGTCCCCTGTGGCATGTACTCATACACAAGTATCCTCTCATTGCCATCAAGGCAATAGCCCAGCAGTGACACAAGGTTGCGGTGACGGACCTTGGTCAGCACAGCAATCTCTGATTTAAACTCATTTAGCCCCTTATTACCCATCACACCAGCCTCCATTCGCTTCACAGCAATCTTTGTGCCGTCGTGAAGCTCACCCTTGTAAACAGTGCCAAACCCTCCTCGACCAAGGATGTTCTCCTCACTGAAGTTGTTGGTCACGTTGCGGAGAACCTGGATTGAAATAACCATATTTCCACTTTCCACGACATGGATGTCCCGTGGACCACTGCTCGCTTGGCTATATGTTTCACTCGCACGAGCACCATTATTGACATTTCCCCCTGCAACTGTGATCTTAACCATGTCATCTGAACCTGAGTGCCGGGGATGGATAACCATGGCATGCGGACTCTGCACTCTTCCAAAGGGTTTCTGCTTTCTCTTGTAGCAATAGAACCCTAACGCAGCAGCGATGCTTAGTCCAGCAACCGCAGCAACCACTGAGCCTGCAATGACTCCAACAGAAGATGTAGAGGAGCCCCCATTGTTTCCACTGCCTGCACTGTCAGCTCCCTTCGATGTGCCATCATTGCTGGTACCACCTGACCCTGCTGTTGGTGCAGGAGCATCCTTGCCTATGTTTGGGTTGCCACCAGTATTTACCACGGCATTCTTGGCAGCAAAGGTAGGGAGTTTCCCATAGAGATTGTTGTTTGACAGGTCAACAACTGTAAGCAAAGGCAGTGCAGCAACCTCCTCTGGCACAGTACCAGTGATGTTATTGTTAGCAAGATTTAGCACCTTAAGTGAGCCAATCTTCCCAATGGCTGGTGAGATACTCCCGCTGAGACCCTTCTTGGGAAAATTCAGTCCAGTAATGTTCCCTCCTGAGTCGCATGTAACGCCAGGAAAATTATCATTACACGGATTGTTTCCGTTCCAATCACTTGCAAGCGACGCCGGGTACATGAACCCAGCCGCCACCTCAAGTAGCAGGCTCACACGGGGATCGCAGGGCTTTCCAGGTTCCTGCGAGCAGAACCGCTCCGATGTTGCGTCCATGTCTACTTTCAGATCAGCAGGAAACTGAGGCATCGGTCCCTGCAGCAAATTATTCGTCAGTGTCACCTTCTTCAGAGCCTTCAACTTGACAAGGCTGTCCGGCACTGGCCCTGTGAGCTGGTTGTCGCGAAGCTGCAAATCCCATAGACTATCTAACCCTGAGAAGTCCGGCAATGGCCCAGTGAAGGCATTAGATTGCAGCCACAGCTGCTCCAGAGACGTCATGTTGCTGACAAAGCTAATCGACCCATTGAGCTGGCCATCCCCGATCTGGTTATTGAGCCAGAGTTGCACCAGCGGCGCGCCGGCCAGCGACGACGGCACCGGCCCTGACAGCTGGTTGTAGGACAGTGACAGGCGCTGGAGCCCCGGCATCGCGCTGATGAAGTCCGGTAGCGTGCCAGAGACGTTGGCGTTGTTGGCGGAGAAGTTGGTGAGGGAGTCGCATGCGGCGAGGTCGGCGGGGAGCGGCCACGGCGCGAACGGGTTGTGGTCGATGTCGACGGCGTTGAGCCCCGTGAGGCCCTGGAAGAAGTCGGCTGGGACGGAGGTGAAGTTGTTGTTGTGGGCCAGGAGCACCTGAAGCGAGGAGAGCCCCGCGAGCGAGGGCAGCGGGCCGGAGAGCGAGTTCTCGAAGACCTCGAGGCGGGTGAGCGCGGTGAGGTTGCGCACCTCCGGCGCCAGGGTCCCCGCCAGGCTCTTCCTCCCGACCTGGATCGCGGTGACGCGGCCTGAGGAATCGCAGGACACCCCGTCCCACGGCTTCGGCGAGCAAGGGTCGCCGGCAGGGTCCCATCCCAGCGTCTTGTCCGCGCCCAGAGCCTTCGCCACGGCCCGCATCGCCGCCGCATCCGACGGCGACGTCTCCGCCGCCGCGCCGACCGCGAGCGCCATCAGGGCCAGGAGCACGGGCGCGCACCACCCGCCGGCGGTGCCCTCGTTCCGCCGCCGCCGCCGCCGCGCGGCGGTGGGGGCGGTGGGAGACGGCATTGCGTTTGTGTGAGAGAGAGTTGGGGGAGAGAATGGAACTATGGAAGAGAGAGAAACAGGAGTAAGTTTTGGGTGGTGAGGTTTTAAGTGAGGAGAGAGAGGGAGGGGGCGGGGGTAGTACAGGGCACATGGGCAGATGAAGAGGGCCGGCGGCACATGCGTGGGCCCCGCCCGAGGTGTTCGGGGAGCGCCGATTTAGCTAGGGTTGCCGCCGCCCCGGCGTGAAAATGACGGGGCTGCCCCCACCCGAAGGAAAACTCGCGTCGCGGCGACGGTTTGAACCCGGCCTCAAGCAGCGGCGCGGCGAGGAGGGCACGAGAACCCGGAACGGGGATGGAAGACGACGACAGCTAGCTCACGCGCTCTCGCTGACGTGTGGGGACCACGCGGCGGTGGCTGTAAAGCGCCGCGCGATCCCTGCACCAAAAGGCGGGGCGATTTGCGCCTGTCTCCGCGCTGGCGCAGAGCTGGACGGCCTGCGCGCGGGCCCAGTTGCCAGCGTCACGGCGACTGGCAGCACGCGGCTGGCCGGCTGTGGAGGGAAAGGAGAAACAAAAGACAAATGGAATCCAAGTCTGAGTTTAGATCCGTTGAAATTGGGACTGAAATGCACTGTAGCGCTGAAAAATATACTGTAGCACTTTTCGTTTGTTTGTGGTAAATATTATTCTACTATGGCCTAACTAGGCTCAAAAGATTCGTCTCGCAAAATACATCTAAACTGTGCAATTAATTTTTTATTTCATCTACATTTAGTACTCCATACATATACCGGCATTTTGATATGATGAAAAATTTTTTTTTACATAGTAAAATTTGGAAAAAAAGTTTGAATCTAAACAGGGCCAAGACGGCTTCTTCCCCATTCCCTCGTATGAGGCGTGGGCCCGGGGGCAGCCTTGTCGAATCGTCGCCGTGTCACTTTTGAGCGCGGGCCCGGTATGTCAGTGAAGCGTGGTAGAGTTGGGGAGCCTCACCGCCCCGCCGTGTTGGCCGGCGTGCCCGCGTCCGGCTCCAGCATTCAATGGACGGCGAGGGGATCCCTTGCGGTCTGAATTCCTGTGGGCGAACGCGAACACGGCGCGTAGTGAAACGCCTTTTCTGAATTCTGATGCACCCGTTGCCAGTACGGCGCGTAGTGAAAAGCTACTTCTGCTGTACGCCTGTACCCCGTCACGTACCATGTGGCATCTCTACGCCCGGCCGAGGAGATTGGTTGGGCGGGCACGGGCCAGCGCTCCGGTGGAGTGGCGGAGCAGCAAGACGGTGGGGCACCGCCGGTTGGTTGGGGCGTAGGACGGCGCCGGAGTAGCAGACGCCGCCCCGCGATGAAGGGAAAGGCAAGGCTGTTGGTGGTGTGGCGAGAGAGGGGTTTCCAAGGCGAATGCGGCAAGCTCGACACGATACAGACGACACTCTTCGGGAACTCTCGAACTGATTCTTCCCGGTGATAATAATCTGGATTCCCATGGCGGTCTTGATCATCGTTCACCGTGAAGATTCCACGGTTCACGGCTTCGCGCCGAGAGAAGCAAAAAAAAAAAAAGAAGACGAAGCAAACAGGAACAGGCGGTATCTCGCGTTTTGCCCTGTTTAGATAAAAAACTCCTCCCAAATTCTACTATGCAAAAGGAAGATTTCCTATTACATCAAAATGTCGGCACATGCATGGAGTACTAAATGTAGATGAAATAAAAAAATAATTGCAAAGTTTAGATGTACTTTGCGAGACGAATCTTTTGAGCCTAGTTAGACCATGGTAGGACAATATTTACCACAAACAAACGAAAAGTGCTACAGTACTTTTCAGTTCAGAACAACGCCAGAGATCTAAACACACCATTTGTTTTCATTTCATCTGCCCTGCCCTCTCCATCATGGCCACATGATTCTTGCATCGACCGCTACACCTTGACCTCCAACTCCCTAGCAGGTTTGCACGCCCACCTGACCAATCGCAGTTTATCCACGTTCTCAGCACTGTTTCTCTGAACGCATCGAAGCGGGCGGTGGGCCGGTGGCTGAAGAGCCGGTAGCCCGCGGACACGCCGCCGTAGCGACGAGTGTGCATTGTGCGTGTAGCGTGTGTGACTGTTTTGTGCGGCAGGCGTCGCAGTAGGCTGCATGCCTGCATGGCTGCATCGCCGGGGCCGGCCCCTGGCTACCTGGGCGCGACCTGACCGGTCATCGTTTTAGGCTGTCCCCAATGGGGGTGTCTAAAGGGGTACCCTAAAATACTGTTTGGCACTGTTTGACATAAATGTTGTACTGTAGACAGAGAAAAAAATAGTTGGAATAGTGTTTTGAGAAATGGGATAAGGAGTACATTGTGGTCATCCTAAGGCTGCCGTCCATACGCCGGCATGTTGATCTGGGCAACGCCTGCTGAGGACAAGGAGGAATTGGGGCTCAAAAACGCCCTGAACTAGACAATACTGCCCCTGATCGCGATCTGCACTGTGATTTCGCCACAGCAGGCAGCCCTTCACCGTACCGCCTCAGATGGGATTATTAGTTATTGAAGTAGGATATTTCAAATTAGTGGTAGTTTACGATGAGTAGAGATACAGTCCTAGCCTCGTATGATGCAGCGCGAGGTCTGTCGCGCTGCTTTGTTTACTGAACAATGTTCTATGGGAGTAGGAAAATGAGACGAACATAAAAGAATCCGTTTCAAAAGTCACGATTTGGGCCTAGCCCATCACTACAGGTTAACTATGTTATACTCTGTAGATATGCAAACCCAAGCCCAACTTAGGCTGAGTCTAACTTTGGCAACGGGGCCCCGATCCCCGATCCCCGGCGGGGATTTCATCCATTAGGGGATGGAGATGGGGAAAAACTCCTCCCCACGGGGAGCTTATCGGCAAAAAAATGGCCCCGTCGGGTGAAGCGGGGCAGGGAGCGTTCCCTAGGTCCCCGTCCCCGGTACCCGGTGGAGATCTAGAAAGGCCTGCTGGCATGCATAAATATAGTGATCTTAGAGGCCCAATAGACAAATCTGGCCCAAAGTGTAAAGCCCAAACACTGCAGGTATATAATATCAGTGGTAACCCTAGCTGCTCACGCTTCTCCCTTTCCCGGCCGTCACTTTCCCGGCCGTCACTTTCTCCCACTCGTGAGTCGTGAGCAGTGAGCTCTCGATCTAGATCTGCGAGAGTGTGACTGTGAGAGTGAGAGACCTCCCATGGCAGCGCACGGAGTGACCCTGCAGACTGCCGACGCCGACGCCCGGTGAAGAATCTCCTCCTCCTCGTGTCCTCTGTTTCTTAACCCTGCAGCGTTCTCGGTTCCTCTACTGACCCCGCGCCGTCCCACCTCAAGGGACGACCAAGCCTCTGATCGGCCGCCACCGAATGCGACCGGGACAAGCAAAGTCGCTGCTAGATCCAAGGTACCGCCTCCTGCTCCACCTAGATCTGAGAAGAAGAAAACTCCCCCGCCGTCGTCCACGAACGCCATTGTTGCTGCTGGTGACCCAAAGCTCCTTCCCCGGCCACCACCGAAGAAGGCTTCTGATCCGAAGCGCCGCTGCGAAAAGACTCCTCCAACTGATAAATCTGAGCGCAACATTCTTCAATCTTTAGGGTTAGTATCCTGTGCTGTTATAGGAAGGCTCAAAATGTTCAATGATATATTTGAGCTGTTTTCTGGAACTGACTATGTGACTGCCAATATGTTCTTCTACAAAATTTGTGAGATTAGGAGTAACATAAAGGAATGGTCAGCGTGTGGCAATCCACTAATTGAAGGGATGTCAGCTAATATGGAGGCAAAGTTTAAAAAATATTGGACTGATATTCAAGGGCTGATGGGGATTGCTACTATGCTTGATCCACGTTTCAAACAAATTATGTTGCTTCAATGCTTTGAGGTGTTACTTGGCACAGCTGGAATGGACTGTGAGTATGAGGTTGAAAAGGTTAAAAACTCATTGGCTAATTTGATGCTTGAGTACAATTTGGAAGAAGACGAAGGTAAATGTGGTACCAGTGCAAAATCAGCAGCACCTTCAGTAGGCAGTTCAGGATTCTTGTCTTCTTTTAGTGCTCGTCTTGCAAGCACTAAACCAGCAGCTTTCAGGAACAAATCTGAGCTGGACCGCTATTTAGAGGATGAGATGGTGGACATACAAACGCCAGGGTTTGATATTCTGGATTGGTGGAAGGTTGCAGGAACACGGTACCCTACTTTGAGAAAGATAGCTAGGGATATCTTTGCAATTCCCATAACCACAGTTGCTTCAGAATCCGCATTCAGCACAAGTGGGCGAGTCCTAAGTGACCATCGCAGCAGGTTGACTTCTGAAATGTTGGAGGCTCTAATGTGCTCACAGGATTGGATCCGAAACAAATACAAAGGTATATATCTTGTGCTTTTGTGCAGTTCACATTTTCTCTCTTTCAATTCAAAGTAGTTCTCTCTTGTACTTCCTACCTCTTTCTAAAAATAACACTTACGTATATATGTAGGGATGGTTAATGATGAGGGCAAACCTGCTACCTTCTGGTCTGTTCTCCAAGAGGTGCAAGAAGGGCTTCAGGTGGTTTATATAAAAGAATAAGAACAATCAATTCCTTTGCCTTTTAGGTCGTCACATAATAACTAGCTTGTTTATTCATGCAGGAACTTGCACTTTAAATCTAGTCAAGACTACTACCAGATTATTCCATGACCAGGAGTCCCAAAGTGCGGATTCATGAAATCAACTATCAAGAAGGCGTGCATAATGTGCATAGTGCTCTCACAATTCGGCACTAACTATTTTTGTAACTTTTGGTTGTAATGACTAATGACTGATGATGACGCCGCTACTTTCTGGCTTGTCGGTTGCTGCCTTGAACTTGATGTCTGTTGAATTATTGCTGGTCTGTGGAGAACAAGTACTATTAATCTGGGTGCGATTATGTATTTGTGTTGTTTATTTATCAGTTGATGAACTGCAGTCTGTTAATGTTTGGAGCCTATGACCAGAATGAAACTAGTGTTGTGTTTATCTTTATTACCTATCGCTGAATACTGCTAGTTTTACATCAAAACTCATTATTTATTCTGTTAGAATGTTAAAGATGTCGGGGGGATTTCGGGGACGGGGTACCCGTCGGGTGAGAAATCCCCGTTGGGGACGGGGACGGGGAAAAATCTGTCCCCGTGTGCGGGGACGGGGACGGGGACCGGGAGATTAGCTTTAACCGGGGGCGCGGAACGTTCCCAGGGTCCCCGACGGGGATAGCCCCGTTGCCATCGTTAGCTGAGTCCAATGGGACTCTCTATGTAGATTCTCTATACACTGTTTTGCACTATTTAACATAAATGCTGAGAAAAGAATAGTTGGAATAGTGTTTTGAGAGGGAGGATAGGGAGTCCATTGGACTCAGCCTAGTACCGTGGAAGAGCTACTTTGCAATGTTGTACAGCCAACCGGCTGCAAAATCAACTGTTCGTTTGTCTATCGCCCTGTTTACTTTCGCCTTTTTTAGTCTCTCTCACGTGGAAAGGAGGTTTTCCACGGAAACCGCTAGTGAAAATCTAGATATTTGGCAATCTTGATTAATTTTCAATAGATCTGCCCATCCCGTCGTTCACGCCGGGTGGAAGAAGGCAAGGCTAAGGTGGAGGCGGGCCGGTGGCGTGGGCAAGGCGGGCCTGGCGTATTGGCGGCCGAGGTCACGGTGGAAGCGGAGCCACGACTAAGGTCAAGCCGAAGGCGCTGGCAGGCAGCCGCTGGGCGGCGGGGGTGGCTGCGTTGGGCGGAGGAGGCGCTTCGGCGAAGAAAGAAGGACGCCGGGCACATGATGAGGACCCGCCGCCGTGGCGCTGGATGCATAGGAGGAGGAGGAAGACCGCGAGGCGACGGAGGGAAAGGTCACAGTGGAGGCGACCGACCTCGGGGAGTCGGAGGGGTAGAGGAAGAGGTGGCGTTGCCCGCGCCGGCTGAGGAGAGGACAAGCAGGTGGACCCACGCCGGTGGGGAAGAGCAGAGGAAGCGGCGGAGCCCGCAGCTCCTTCTTCCCTCTAACGGTGGCAGCCTCAACTTCCTTCTTTCCTTCGGCGCCGGGCGGAGGCGTGGGCGGACAACAGTGCTGGTGAAGGCGTGGAGGTGCGGGCAGACGACAGCGCTGGACGGCCGGGCGGCGGCACCGGCAGACGGAGGGGAACATGGGGAGGGATACGGCAGAATCGGTCTCGTTCTTCCAATCGTGAGTGGCCGGCCGCGTTACGAGATAGGCGAACCGTTGTGTTAACGTCACTCACGTGAGTGGCCGCGCCCAAGAGAAGTAAAAAATAACCAAAGTTTTTGTGTGGGATTTTCGCTTTTTTCGGCCAAAATCCGATTATAAGCAGAACCAAACAGGGCCATCTTCTGTTCTTTTATAGCAGCCGCACCAACAGGCTTGCCAAAGTAGCAGAAACGATCAGACCCTAAAGATCTACTTCCATGCTTAGAAAAAACGAGGGTGAAAGCAGAATATACACAAGAGTGAAGCCCATTCTATGGAAAACTTCCTTGAAAATCCTACTTCTCGAAACCAAGAAAATTACTTCATTAACCGTTTCAATGTGGTTGTGAATGCACGCTTGTTAACGCAATAGCAGACCCACGAAATGAGTTTATTCTTTTTCCTTACCTCTTTCACTTTCCACCCATCGTGCTCCACATCGATCACGCCACACACCAAGGTCATACTCTACCTAATAACCCGCTTTGCTCCCCTACACCATGGCCAATGTGATACCCCTGGCATCTCAAAAGCCTTAACACACGGTTAGATGAAAGCTAACGATGGATTAAGGCTTAATCATGCTTAGTGATTAACAGGAAACACGTGGAGGAGCCACTAAATCAAAATTTTCTACACAAGATACAAGACCACACATTTCGTGGTTGAATAAGTCAACACTCACATACTTTTGAGCTCAACATCCAATGCCAACCCTCGGATAAGAAAGTAACTCTGGACCTTTCTATTTGACCATGTCTAAGAATCTAAAGACGAGAGGTTTAAAAGATCAAACCCAAAGTTTCTTGATAAGTGCCAGTTGTGAATCGTGAGCAAACTTGAGCCCTAATAAAGCTTTCAAATTCATTAAGTACCCGAGCTCAACTCCGTTGACAAACTTGTTGTACATGCTCTGGACTATCCTATTGCTACACTGAGCTGGGATCAAAGCTATCGTCTACTCACTCAAATTTTCACCCAAATATCCCATGGAAACAACTAGATCAACCCACACTTAGAATTTTCACAAGTATGGATTTTTAGCTCTTCCCTAAGTTGATTCTGAAATTACTTTTGAATTCACTATACAACTTCAAAATCTTCCTTTCTATGAAGTGGAATTAAACTTATCACCTTTCAAATGCACCTATTGTGGAAGTGATTGGACTTCATTTGATACCCCAAAAGTTTGAAACAAGAAAGTCTCTCCACAAAGTGAAATTTCTGTTTTAATAAACCATGGAACATAATTGTGTCTATAATTCAAAATATGTGGGGTTTCAGACCAAAGTCATATTACCAAACTTTTAGGTCATAAACTGGAGAACAACTTTGGTAATTAGAGCTTGATCATATATTGACTTTTAATTGGAGTTTGGGGTCATTTTATACCAGCACAGAAAACCGGTTCAAATTAGGGCTGATTTGAAATTCCAAATTTACTCTAACCTACAGCCACTTTCATGCAAAGCTCAAATTAGAGAAGTTGTAAGTTTTAAAGTTCTAAACAAACTTTTCAAAAGACACCTTGGGAGATAATGTCCATAAATAGGACTTTTGGAATTTTCAAATAAATGGGGTTTGTGGGCCAAATTAAACTTGAGAGATAAATTCAAATGAATTTCATATTTCCATACCGAATTTGAAATCATGCCTATTGACAAAGTTGTAGAGTTCAAAGAGTAGAACATTTCATTCAATTGGAGTTTTTCCAAATTCGGCCTCTAAATTGGTCTAAATGGCGATTTTCAACACAAAAGAAAACACATTTTTCTATTTTCTTTTTCCTCCTTTTTCCCGGTCAATGACAGGTGGGCCCCACGCCCCCGGCCGCCACCGTGTCCGGGCCGATGGCGACCACGCGGCCGGCGACGGCCGGGCAGCGCCGCGCGCCCACGGATCGCCGCCGTGGCCTCCGCCCCGACCGGCCGCGCCCTCCTCTTGAACCCAGACACCATCCCATCCCCGCTCCACTCGCTCGCGCCCTCTTCCCTCGCTCCCAGGTCTCTCTCTGCCTCCATCAGCACAGAGCGCCGCGCGCCGCCCGCCAGAGCCGCGCTCGCGGCGAGCTCACACACCGGCCGCCGCAAGCTGTCTCCGCCCCGTCCGACGCGCTTCCTGCGCTCGCCTCACCCTCCTCCGTCGCCCCGGCTACTCCTCAGCCCTCGCCGTCGCCTCCTCCACCTCTCCCCACGGGCGCCCACCCGCCACCGCCATAGCCGCCGTCGGCTCGCCGTGGAGAGCCCTCTCTGGGCCAATCCCGCGCCTCCAGACCGCCGCCCCTAAGCCCGCCCGGCCCGCACGCAGCTCGAGCACCCCTCGGCTCGGCGAATCACCGCCTCCACCATCGGAATCGGATCCGCGCCGCCCCGCGCCGCCGAGCCGTGGCCGCCTCCGGTTCACCCTCTGCGCCGCCCGTACACTCCTCCCCACGCGACTAGACCTAGGGGAATCAAATCCCCGGGGTCGAGGCCCCCTTCCGCCGCCGCCTCGGCTCCAAGCCCGCGGTTCCTCGCGCGTCGCCGCGCGCGGGAACGCCGCCGCGCCGTGCGGTTCCACCCCGACGCGAGGAAGAAGAAGAGAAAGGTTGATTTGCAATTTAGCCCCTGCAGTTCTGTGTAATTATATTTAAGTTCATGCGCTATGCAGTGAGTCTTGCGAATCTTTAGATCTAACCCCTGGAAGCTATAGTTAATTATGTATTGGTCCTCGACGGTGTAGGTTTATGATTTAAACACAATTTTCCCTCGGTTAAACTTTGGAAAATCGTAGAAAATCACGGAAAAATCCAAAATGGGTAAACTCAGTTGCGTTAGACTCCTCTTAAGTAGATCTACATGATTGGTATGATGTGGTTGTGTGAAAAGACATTTATACCCTTGGTTTTGTTGTATGCATGTTAAAGCAAAATAATTACCAAAAGAGATGCAAATGGACTCCAAATGTTGTGAAACTTGGACAGTGGCTTTAGTGTGATATTTAGGCACTGTCTGAATTTTTGTAGCCCTAGAACTTGCTGTTATTTACTCGTTTGCCCTTATACAGGTGTTATGAGCAATTATTCAACCTAGAAATTGGAGGCTATACAAAATGTGCATAAAATGGATCTTTGGTATTTTCATACACTTTGGATAGTATAAGTAACCCAACTATGAACTATGAGCCCCTGCATGTTAGGTTTGGAAGGGGATTTAGAAAGGACAAATATTGACTTGCATAAATAGACAAATGGAAAATGTGGCACAAATAAACCTCTAAAATGATGGGGTCTTGTTTTAGTCTTTATAAGGTATAGTGGTGCTGTGTAAGTGAAATGTGGGCTATAGCCTAAGTAGTTTGCCTCTTGTTCCACTATTTCATGTATAAATTGATCATTTATGCAACTAGGAAAATGATGCCCATACAATGTATGCTTAGAGTGACAGGCCTCTATTTTTCCTATGCCTTGCATGGTATGGGAAGCTCACTGGTAAAAATTTAGGGTATGCATGTTAGGTTTGGTCACTGTTTTGAAATTAACAAAATGCTACTTGCTAAACCTGATAAAGGGAAAAAGTGACCTTTGGGGGTATAAGAAAATTTTTAGGAAAATTCTAGTGTGTTGCTAGCATGATATGAAGTTCAGAAAGTATATGTTTGAACTAGGTCCATTGAGGTACTCCGTGTTTAGGTAGTTTATCGATCACTTTTTTGTCGGTTCATGGAATGGATATTCATATGTGTGTTTCCTGTTCAAGCATCTCATTTCTTGCATCATCCCGCGTATTATTCATATAGCGACGCTCATTGCAGATACGTAATCCGGAAACGAGCACGTGGAACTACCTCAACCAACGGTGATCCAAAAGACCAACTAAGACCCACTCACGACCTGGAGGGCCCATCAGTCGTGTTTGGACAGAGGAGTTGTCTAAGGGATCAAGGGGTTGCCTGGGGCAAAGCCTCACAACCCGGCAAACTAACAGTAGCTTAGTTTGATGGTTTATTAAAGTGAATCAAGGTAGGCAGGACCACGCAAATCCCAGCAAACAAATTATTTTGAGTTACTCATATGCATTAGGATTGATTGAAACCAATTGCATTAGACTTCCCGGCCGCCCTGGCCCTAGCACCTATACTTAGGGTTCGTAGGACGAGTGCCTAGAATGGTTAGGCGCGAGTAGACACGAGTGAGCACTGTCACTCGTCTCGTAGGGTTTACTTTCGAATGATGAATCTTCATTACTATGAATTTATTATTGCTATGTTATGCTTTCAATTGAGACCGGGCGGAGATATGGGATTACTATGCTGAAAAATGATGTGATGGTATGGTGGACTCCGCCCGAGTCGCATAAGGTCCGTTCGCTGTTCGCCTGCTGATCGGCATAACATTGCTAGAATGCTTATCCGGGAAATGGGACCGGTGAAACCTTACTTGTGCCATCCGAAGAACAGAAACACGTTCCTACCCACTGGTTGAGAGGAAGGTGGCCCGGGGGAGCTTGGTACTCATGACGGGGAGACCGAGATGTCGGCAGGCTCGTCTTGGGGGCACAACCCGGGAGTCAGGCGGGAGTGAATCGGACTTGGGATGGGACAAGTGGAGAAGGGGGACTATATGTGGGAAAGCCGTCGTGTGAGTAAGCATATGGGCCCCTGGCATTTTCTAGTTATTCCCGGGAATATAAAAATCGATTCGAATCGCTGATGCTCACAGGTGTGAGAATGCCAATATCGCACACGGGCAACGTAGAACTGTTTGAGGCATGATGTTTTAAGGAATTGATGATTTGCTACTACACAATTGATATACCTGTTTTACTTCATGCAAATTACTTACTTTATATTACCAATGAGATTCAGGATAAGGACTAGCGGCTGTCAAATCCCGCTATAGTATGACACTAAACCATAGTGGATAATCATGATTAAAGGATAGCGACTGTCAAATCCCGCTATCCTATAACAACATTTTACAGTTTAAAACCAATGGCTAAGGACCTACTTGCTAGTAAGCTGAGCTTTGCGTCAACCGTAAACCCCGTCCATTAAGTCCTACTGAGTAATTAGTACTCAGGGTTTGCCCCCACTTTTGGCTCACAGGTACTGGCGGCTTTTGGATAGCTGCTTGGAGAAGGGTAGAACCGGTGGGCTCGGTACTACTCGCCTCGTTCGTCTGTATGAAGACTTCTTAGGTACTTGGTCTCCGCGGCGAGATGTTTTGAAAACGCTTCCGCATTAAATATATTTTGGACATGTATTTGACTATATACATTCTTGGTTTGTAAACTAAATCTATCCATTCTATATTTCAACTGTCTGTGATGGTGTAACTGTTGTGGCTCCATCGCGAGTCGGATGTGTGTGATGTCGGTTCCTCTGGGATTTGGTGCAAATCGAGAGCCGAGGGCTTCTCGACGGACGACCGGGTTTAGTACGGTCTAAGTACACTGTAAGCTAATGGTGACAGGTGTACTTAGCCTGTATTAAATCGGCGGTTCCGCCACAGCCAAGATCCACCCACACATCAAGGCACATTCCTCCACTATGTTGAAGTCACGCCCCTACTAGTCCTTCTCACAATGGTGTGAGCTTCACCACACCACAACATGGCAAAGCCGCACCCCTCCTCCTACCTTGGAGCCAAGCTCAGACTTTACTATGCTAGATTGCTAGGGCCATCAATCCAACTTGTCCCGATGCAGGTGTGGAACATAGGAGGACAACACATACACATGGAAAATAGAAAAGGTTTGACATGGGACTCATACACTACTGCACAAACGATTTTTGACAACGCCCCATTAAAAAGTTACATACGGTTCAAATGAAGAGCCGCCCCTGGTAGTGGCTGGACGCGCTCAAGCTCAAGAGCCATCCCTGAAAATCAATTGTTAGAGACGGTGCATGCCGCAACCCGTCTCTGAAAATGGGATCCATTTTCAGGGACGGGTCATATAATGGACCGGTCCTATTTTCAGAAACAGTTTATGCCTCCACCCGTCTTTGTAAATGGACCCTATTTTTAGATGCGGTGTATAGCTTTAACCGCCCCCTGCACATTTATTTTTTAGGAACGGTGGTGGTGATGGTCCGTGTCTATTATTTTGAGTCTGAATGCGCCGCTCCTAGATATTTTGGGGACAGGCGCAGCGAATTGAAAATCCAGGTAGACAGTCCACCCACCTTCTCCCTTCTCTTTTCCGTTTCGGGATATTTAATTATTTGCCACCGTTACGAACCGCACTTCTTCAATTGCCACATTTAAAATGACAATTATATATTTGCCATCACTGCATAGAAGTTGCTAATTATTTGCCATTTTTGCCCATCTAGCAGACCACGGAGGACGTCCACGCTGGCGAAGCAAGGGGAAAGGACGTATATGCCCTCCTTCCTTTAAGCCATTGACATCTAGGACCCACATGTTGGGTCATCTTCTACCTCCCGTCGCTCCCTTGTTTCAAGCAGAGACCAAGGCACGGGTGGGATGGGCGGACGCGTGAGGAGGAGGGCTTGCGTCTGTGGCCTTCTCCCACAACGCGTGCCTCATCGGCTCCCACGCCGCTGCTACCTCCGCCTCCTGTAACGCCCTAAAAATCGGCTCCATGAAAACTGCGTAAAACAAACCCCTTTTAAATCTTCCCAAATCCAACAAAAGCCCCTCCAAACACCCCCCCCCCCCTCCAAAATATCAAAACCAAAAAACCAAAAGAAAAAGAGAAAAGGAGAAACGGGCCAAAATCATACTTCCCAAACCCAACCCCCCCGGCCAACTTACCCCCTCCGCACCTGCCTGGGCCGAACAGGCCCAGCCCGCCGGCCTGCCTCCTCCCCCGCCCGAACAGCCCGCCGCGCTCCCCCCCTCTCTCAGGCTGACACGCGGGCCCCGCCCGTCAGATCCATCCTCCTCCTCGGTCCGCCGGGCAACGCCGCCCGCCTCGCCGCCCAACCACCGCATTGATGAGCACCAAGCCAACCCCGACGTGACTCCTCCCTGCCCGTCTCACCGCTGCACCACCGCACCGCTGCGGCCACGGTCAGCGCGCTTGCCTTGACGCCGGTGTGCGTCGCGACGTCGGTGCACGTGGCCCCGTCGGTACCCCCGCCTCGTCGAGTCCCTAGCCCGGCCGCTGCGACCTCCCCTCTCTACGGCCGGACCCCACCGCCGTCCCCACCGCTCGTCCGCGCCGCGCGCCGGACAAAGCGCTACACCGGCGACAAGCCACCGGCGCCACCTGGCCCCGCCGCTATAAACCCCCCTCGCTCCGCAAGCTCGAGCACACCACCACACCGAACCACCCCACGCCAGCCGCACCGGCCTGAGCCTCACCGTAGGAAACTCCGGCGTGGCACCTCGCCCAAGTGCAAGCCCCATCACAGCCGCCGAGCCCAAATCCCCTCTCCGCGCACCGCCGACTTTCGAATTGAGGTGAGGAACACTTTCCCCGCACCGCCACACGCCTCCCCCACCACTTTTCGGCCCGAATCCGCCCCGGGGACGACCCCGGCGTGGTGCCGCGCCACCACCCCTTTCCGCACACCTCGCCGGCGTACGTCGCCAGGCGAGCACCCCTACCCCCCGTGCCCTGCGGACCGCGTCACGGGGCTCGCCTCGATGACATCCACCTCACGGCACCGGTCTCGCCCCCGGAACCGCCTCACCGGCGGAGAATCGCCGGCGAGCCGCTGCCTCCCTCACTTGGCCGGTTCGGCCGAACCAAGCAGAGCCGACGCCGACGCCCCCCGTTAAACGCCGTCACCCCTCCACACTCACGGACGCGCGGGCCCGGCCGCGACGCCGTCATGCCTCCGCCGCACCTCCTGGGCCGGCCCAGAGGCATGCGCGTGCCCATGGGCCTGGAAGGCCAAGCCCCACATGGGCCAGGCGGCACCGGTTTCGGCCCGAGGAGCATTTTTCCATTTTTAGAAAGTTTATTTCTACCCTCTACGCGAAAACCCACGTATCTTGTCCGTTCCAACTCTGATTGGGGCGATTCTTCTTCCTAAATTCTTCTAAAAACACCCTCTATCTAATTCAACCTATTCCCAAATGTTTAGTGCATGAATGAGTGTATTTATTGTGTGTTTTTGTTTGTGCACGCTAGACGTCGTTCCGGAAGAACCACAGGAGCTGGAAGCGACAATCGCCGACCAGGAACCCGACGGACCTAGTACCGATCTCCACTGCGACGAGGACTTAGATGACGGCAAGTCCACTGGAATCCTCACTTGATGCATAAAATTTCTAGTTTTACAAAATAAACCTTTTGGCCAGTTCAATCAAATAAAACATGCATTGTTTTGCTTGCTAAGATAAACCCTATTAGGGTAGCTCCCCAAACCCAACTAGAAGTAGTGCGCATAGGTAAGATCGCTCATTCAACTATATATATCTTAACCTTGATAATGGGATTGGGATTATGGTTATAGAACCTGGTTGGGTTGAGAATGAGAAATATTTGGGTGGGTGTGTTTTCGAAATAAAATGGGGAAGAACCCCGACAACCGACTTTGACGGAATACGGCTACGCGCCGAACTAGCCATCTAAGGGCAGGGTATGAACGGTAACTTAGCAACCCGCGGTTATCCAGGTCCCGGGATTCATGGAGATGACCGGGTAGGTGGATGCTCGCGGCGTCGAGCAATGGAAAGGGGGAATGGTTCTACCTGAGCTCTGAAGGACCGAGTTGATCTATATCTTGCCTAACTCTCTAGTACAACCACTCGCTCTGCATGAGGCATTGGCTGGGCCCGAGCTGGAGAGGATAGCCTAGTAGCTTCTGTGTTGGCGCACAAGGGGCAAAGGAATGGGTTGTGTGCCGAGGGGGTGTCGAGGGACACCAGAGTGCGGCTCGGTGGCCCGAACCTCTAAAGTACTGCTAGGTGATGAAACAAAGGCAACGGCTCGATTTGGAATTCGGGCGCTTACGATGGTAAGTAGCCGCTGAATCCAACTTGTGAGAATTAGTACAACTCTGGCCAGTAGTAAAATCTATTCGAATAGTCCGCGTCCACTGGTATGGATGGGTTACGGCTTGGTATTTCAAATAGCAAGTTTTCATAAAGATAAAACTAGATGGGTATGGGTTGGAAAGTGTGGTTTTGGGTACAACGGTGGAGGCTGGTTGGTAAGTTGGGATGTGCTAATCCGTTTCGGCCGACAAGTCCAGTGGCCGTCTCCTTTAGAACAAAACCCTGTTTTCATAAAGTAAAATTTGACAACTAAAATGAAACTTTCATTATTTCTCGCAAAATACTTGAGCTCTAAATATAGCCTCACATATAGCTATAGGTAACCTCTCAAAACTCTATAGGAGGAAGGTGGGTATGCGGAGTACAAAAGTACTCACCCTTGCTTTGTTGATGTTTTCCAGATAGCTCCGACAAGTTGTTCGAGCTGCTCTTCGGCTAGGTCACGGTCCTGCTTCCCAACTAGCCTATAGCATTGGGCCCAAAAAATTAGCTTCCGCTGTATCTTATTTTCATGCAATATTTCTGTAATGGTTGTAATCGTTAAGTCTGGACTCTGTACTACTTGAAATAAATGTGTTGCTAGACCCTGGGACTAGCATTGGTATCACATTTGAGTTTCCAAGAAATTGGGCACGTTTCACCTCCCACGCCCCTTTCTCCAGCGTCAAGTGCCTCCTTGTCGCCACCACGGGCCGGGACCCCGCTGCCTCCCTCCTCCACAACCTCCTGTGGCTCCCCTTCCCTGTCTCCACCCTCGTCGATGGAGGCGCCCGTCGATAGCCACTGCGACCCTCCGTGGCAATTGCAGCGACGAGTTCTCCTGCTACTCGGGCTCCTACTCTTCCTCCTGCTCCGGCGTCGGCAAGGTCATGCGTCTCCGACTCCGTGCAGCGCGGCCGCCCCGTCAATCCCCTCCGCGCGCTCTACGTCGTCGGCTCCCTCCACCGCATCGACCCCAAGGTGAGCAATCTGATTCCTCGATCACCGCTCAGCGCGTGATTGCAACATGTGTATTCTGCAATAAGCACCGATGCCCTGCCGATTCCTCGATCACCGATTAGAGCGTGATTTGGAACCCGTGCATTCTGCAATTAAGCACTGATGGCTGTGCTCGATTGCTCCAGTTTCTCGCCGAGGCCACAAGGATGTTGTTCCACAGCGGGGCAGAGAAGAACGGAAGGGGATGTGGATCCATGGCGGCGCCAGTGGCGTGCTCGTCCACGCCGACCACATAGGCCACCGCACCGTGCTCTCCCCGACCCACCTCCTCTCCATGCTGCTCGCCTACCTCAAGCAGCTCGCCAAGGCCGACCTCGGCTGCGTGCCCATGTCCGACTGCGTTGTCTCCGTCCCCTGCTACTTCATGCAGGCGCACCTCGACGCCGTCGCCATCGCGGGGCTCTGACCGCTCCGTCTCATGCACGACCTCGTCGCCACCGCACTCGGATACGACCGACCGCCGCGATGCCGTCGTCGTGCCACGCATCGCGTCTGCCCCCGCCTTCGCCGTCGAGCGCTCAGTGCGGCGCCGGCCTCCGCTCCCTGGCCGCCCGTGCGCACCTGCCCCGCCGCCATGGTCGCCCTCCACCCTAGTTCCCACGGCGCGAGCATGCCTCGAAGCCACTGTGCGTACGCACTCAGTGAGAGGAAGAAGCCTGCATATCTGGTCCACACGTCGGTGAGAGAAAAGGAGATAGGAAGAGATAAGGCAGGGGCATCATAGTCTTTTGCCATGCCCTTGACACGCTGAAATCCCTCCGTAGCCTGCCATGTCAGCAAGATTGACAAATAGTTAGTAATTTTTATACGGGGATGACAAATATATAATTGCCATTTTAAAAATGGCAAACGAAGAGTGTCCATTGGTAAAGATGGCAGATAATTAAATATCCCTTCGGTTTCCTCTCTCCTAACAACACACAAAATGTCTTCTCTCTGATTCCATCTTGCGAATATCGACTTGCAAGCTTCTACAAGCTCACGGCCGCGGCAGCAGGCTTGTGATGGAGGGGGGGCGGACGCATCGACCTCGGCGGCGGACGCAAAACCGGCGAGCAGCAGCGGCGGGACCCTGACGGCGGCTCGTACGGACGCGGGCGAGGTCCTTCTCGGCGTTGCGCATGCGCCGCGGAGGCGAGGCGCGCGGCGTCGCGGAGCCGGAGGGCATCCTGGACGTCGGTGATGGTGGGGTGCTCGCCGAGGCCGTGACCGCCGCGTCCGCCGCGGTGTTCTCGGCGGTGGAGTGCATCTCGTCGGCCGCCACCGCGGCCGCCGCGTCGGTTGGTTCGTCCAAGAAGCCGGTGGTGGCTAGCCTGATGTCTCTGGTCACGATAACGAGCAAGTGTGCTACGGCGGCCTCCTCCGATGAGGACAAGGAGATGGCCGCGCTTGACAAGCTCCATCACCTCGAGCGATGCGTCTAGTAGCAGCTCGCGGCGGCGCACAACGCCGCACAACGCCGGCGGCTAGCTAATTTTTTATTCAATAAAATCATTGTCACGGGCGGGGTCGTAACTTCAACCGATTTTCGGGAATGGTACATGTTGCCATCCGTCCCTCAAAATAAAAGATACAGGTGCGGTCCGCCCAACGCACCATCTCTATAAATCGATTTTTAGGGACGGACAGAAACCGTGCATCCCCAGTAATATACATTACATTATCAGCGACGTTCGCGCAGGGGCGGTTTCTGAGACCGTCTCTAAAAATAGCCCTTCAACCGTCCCTGTAGATTCTTTATGTACTAGTGATATACGTGTGCTTACCGCAACTATGGTTGACAGGCCACAATGGGGATCCCAATTGGAGTTGTGAAGACAAGGGGGTGACTTAGGTTTTCACGCAAAAGGTGACCTCTGATGGCTAATCGTTCGTGATCAGCGACAAATGGGAATTGTTGGACCTCAACGGTGCTGGGGTTTACTTTGGTGTGTTTCGAGCTCCCTGAATCTGCTGATGAAGATTTGTCATCGATTACTATGATGGCACACATGATGGTGGCTTGGTGTGACAGGGATGCAAAGAGGTCGGCTAGGTGGAAATGGGTGGCGGTGGGAATGAGGATCATCCTTGCACTTGGTCGTGTGTGTGGCATTTGACGAGGCAAGGATGGAGATAGCAATGTGGCCCCACATTTGCTAAACACATAGGGAGGGAAGTGACTAACTAATGTGTGGGGATGACAAATTGTTCTACACAATTTCACTTGAATTTTTATAGTATTCTGATTCTACTATTTTACGATCCTACAAAATAATTGATATAAATAACACATAATGATATCATTATGATAAACTTATTGCTTATTTCAAATAACTTGAAAATAATGTCAATAAGTCTAGCTAAACTAGGAAAAGACAATTAAAATATCAAAACACTACTGATTTTTATAGCATAACACAAATCGTGTATAAAAAATATATTGTTGAGTTTGATAAAATCCTGATACTACGATACAATGCTGTCAAGAAAAAAAGATACTACATAGTATCCCGATCTAAACAACCTTGGTCCAAAGTCTAGTCTAGTGTTACCTTTATGAATCGGAACAAAAAGTATATGCGGTGTCCCGTCAAAAAAAATTATATGCGGTGCAATCTTGTGGCCACTAACATTCCCCTAATAAGGTACTATATCACGTTTACTTCTGCAGTTTTGCTTTAGCAGCAAACCACAGTAAGGTGCTGCATTGATCTGTTCATGTCACGCCCATGTGTACGGTCTGAACATTCTCCAAGATTACTTGCTCCCTTCCAAAGCCACGGGCTGTTTGTGTACAAAGGTCGATGGCTCGATGCTTTGCTTAAACATCCGGCTCGGTGATATACCAAACCCAAAACCACCATCCCAGTGTAACCTCAGATTCCAGGCCCAGGCCCAGGCCCGTGCGTGCGGGGTCGTTAAAACCCCAATGCTTCCATGCAAAGCGCTACAGCTACCGAGCAAACCTGCCTCTTCCTCTGCTCATCTCGTACCGGCGGCACGTCTCGTCGCTACTGCTCGCGAGCTGCAAACGACGATCGTGTCTTCTTCTTGTCGGCGGCCGAGAGGTTGCTTGCAGCGGCAGCCATGGCGCACGGGATCATCGGGAGTCACTACCACTCCTCCGTCTTGGCCTCGCGGGTGGCCATGTTTGCCCACCTGCTGTTTCTGAGCACCGCCGTGCTCATGCTCGTCTGGTTGCTGCACTACCGGGGCGGCATCAACATACAGTCCGAGGACCCCGAGCAGATTTTCAATGTACGTTATGATTTCTTCCTTCAGGTTCTCCTTTGTCAAGTTCTTGATATGAATACGAGTAGGGGATCATCTTCCAATTAGTCGATTGCAAGATTCACGCAAGAAAAATCCCTTGTGAAAATCAAGAAGGATAGCTATATATGCTAGTTTCTTCATTTTTATGACCATTGATTATTCAAGAATTGGAACCATAACTTGCTTTAAATTTGCTTTGCAAAATTTGTAGGTTCATCCTTTTGTGATGTCTTGGGGATTCATTCTTCTTATTGGAGAAGGTATGTCCAACTCCAACCTAATATTATTGCTCCAAGTACAGGATATCATCATATGAGTATTTCAGAGGAATGAAACTTTAGAACCTATATGAGTATGTTTGTTCCACCCGACGGCTCAGCAGAACCACAGCCGAAAGCCCCTGAAGTCTGAATATGACAAGATGCAGCAGTTGTCGTCCTTTCCCCAAAATGGGCCGCCATTCCCTTTGTTTTTTCTTTTGTGTGTGTGTGAAGAAGAAGGGATCGCTGGTTCACTGCACTTTAGACCTGAAGATCCATGATAGGTGGCTTGGTACTAGTACTACTAGCAGTAGGGGGATTTGGTGGCCGCAAAAGCACTGGACGAGCCCATCGTTTCAAGTGCTAATCAGTGTGTTTGGTGCGCGTCTTGGCTCGAGTCTTGTCGGATTTTTCCGATAATGACCATTCTGATCGTTACGTTTTCCTGCCAAAGCTCGATCAGCGTATCAACTATAGCATGATTATGTTTTCCGAGGAAGGTCACAAGCATGATGGCTCAGTTCGCAAAGTTTGTCTGGATTTCTGTCCGGTCAAGTCACGGAGCCATTTGCAGATGTTTGTGCTTATACTCAGCCCGTTCGGACGGCTGAGCTGCGGCTGCTGCTGCATTTTTCCACCACTGGATGCTACAGTACCCATAGGCACTCAAAGCCAGCCGCAGCGGCAGGGCAGCCAGCCGAACGCAGCCAGTTATCTAAAAAAATGCTGATTTATCTGTAGTTTATGATCACCGAAATTGATCAGTGCTTTTAGGAAAGTAGTAAGGAATGGGAATCTGCGTGGCGTAGTTTATTGGCGTTCTGAAAATGAGACCTGGAACTTGCAGCAATCCTGGCGTACTCGACGATCCCGATGGACCACCGGGCGCAGAAGATGGCGCACATGATGATCCACCTGGTGGCGCTCATCCTGGGCATCTTCGGCGTGTACGCGGCGTTCAAGTTCCACGACGCGGCCGTGGTGCCGGACCTGATGAGCCTCCACTCGTGGCTCGGCATCACCGCCATCGCGCTCTTCGGCCTGCAGTGGCTCTTCGGCTTCGTCACCTTCTGGCTGCCCGGCGCGCACGACGGCACCCGGGCCGCGGCCGCCCCCGCGCACGTCATGGCCGGGCTGGCCATCTTCCTGCTCGCCCTGTGCGCGGCGCAGACCGGGCTCGTGCAGAAGAGCGCCGCGGCCGCCTCCGTTGGCGAGATGAAGCTCATCAACGTCACGGGCATCTTCATCCTCCTCTACGGGGTCGCCGTCGCGTCCGCCGCCGCGCTGCGCAGGGAGTTCTTGGTCGGTTAGTTCCTTGGTCGGCGGCTCGGCGCGCGCTTCGCCGTTTGTTGACGTCAGTGTCACACGGTTGGTGTTTTCACTTGTACATGCGAACTTGATTTGGGTGGTTTGCTGGTGATGGTGTGTGTATATCGTGTGGGTTTTCTGCGAATGCGACATTTCTATTCGATCGATGCCTTCCTCTTCTTCCCAGAAAAAAAACGCAAGAATTTGTCATTTGCAATTTTTTTGCTGGGCCGGTTTTTTAGCTTCAGTGAACAACGGCGGATGCGCGCGCCGAGCCCATCGAAAGTGTAGTAGCCCATGAAAAATGTAGTAGCCCATCGAGTCCAGATAAGAAGAAACCAGATGGGCCTTCTCGTTTCATGTCCCAAGCCCAAGTAGGCATAAACAAATCTGGTCCGGTGCTCTCTCTAAAAGCAAAGAATTCCAGCGTCCACCCAACGAGTCTGGCTTCGAATACCATCAGATCCCCGCGTCGACATCTCTTCTTCTTAGTTGGGCCTGCGCACGAGCGCCAAGAGTCTGTATGGTCCGCTCTGGCTTCCACTGACTCCTCCATTACAGAAACACGATTCTTCCCGGGTTGACAAAACCACGCGACTAATGATTTTTTATAATCTAACCGTCTAATATTGCGCGTGAAAAGGTAGAGAAGGAAGCGGGTTCCTCTGAAAGCGAAGAGGACGCCGGCGCCGCCCTTCTAGAAACTCAGGCACCTACCTGGGGTCGTCAGACCTAGATCTGGACAAACGTCGGGTCGGATCGGGTTCGGGTCGGGTCGCGGATCACATAGAACGGCCCGCGCCCGACCCGTGCCTATCACCGGGTCGGGTCGGGTTGGCCCGTGCGCCTTCTGCGGACACGTCGGGTCGGGTTTTTTTTTCGGATTGGGTCGGGTTTTTTGGTCTTTGGGTCGGGTTTTTTCAGGTTGGGCGGATTTTGGGTCAAAAATCACGGCCCATGTCCGGCCCGTCGATTGTTGCGGGTCAAAGAAAACGGCCCGCGCCCACCCGTCACGTTGCTCGGATCGGATCGGGTCGGGTTTTTTTCGGACGGGTTGGGTCGGGTTGATCAGATCGGATGACCCATGCCCAGGTCTAATCAGAACAGAAGAGACGGTGGTCCTTATCACGCCCAGAAAACACACACACAAGCACGCTGACTTCGCATTTTGGCAACTGGCGAGGTCTTTTCGATATCACAGGATCTGTAGGGCGGAGTTGGCCGGACTGCCGGCCAGGGCTGCCTCGCAGTCGCAGTCGCAGCCGCCTCAGCGAAACCAGCGGCAAGGGCATGCCGCATGCCGCTGATCCTGCCCGTGTGGGTTCTCCGTCCGACGTGTCAGTGTCACCGACAAGCGATAAGATGCGCGGCGCCCCCTCGGCGAGTGAAAGGGCTCCGAAACGCCGGCCGCGAATTTTTGCAGCCGTCGGAAGGCTGGCCACAGTACCGCGCCAGCAGCATGGGGTCGCCCCCGCCGCGCCCCAGCTTGTCTGTCGCGAGCGTGATCGGCGACGGTCGCTGATCGACCGATGGCCTCTGCCTGCGTATCCTGGAGGGTGTAGGTGTTCGATTCCGCACAGTCTATTCGCATTTTTCATTAGAGAGGCACCCATCGCTGATCTCATCAGGAGGTCGACCGGCAGGCCGATTCTCCATGCAGGCTGCGGCTGCTGCTGGATACCGAAACGGGGGCGCTGAGCTTTCGCCCTTCGGTTTCAGGAGCAATGGATCGGATCGCGGGGCATTTAATTCGCGATCCGCGGCGCTAATCAGGAGCAGCGCGCGTTTAATCGTCGTCGACACGCGTCGGCGTCACCAGGGACCGGCGTCGACTTCGCCGGTCCGGCGGTCTCCCCCCACACGCGCGCTCCCTTTTAGAAAAGAAACCGTGAGACTGGGCTTACTAGGAGGACCAAATAAAGGTGTTCATACACTGTTTAGCACCGTAGATAGAGAAAGAAGTAATTGGAATAGTGAATGGACGGGATAGGATAGGCTCATTGGTGAGCCCAGCCTGATAAGAGAGGCGACACACACGAAGACGAAGGATCAGTGCCGCGCTGCTCAATCTGATATGGTCTGATGCTGGCGCTGTCACGGTTTGGACCAATAATTTGTACGCCTGCCTGCCAACCACCAAGCAGCCTACGAGCCGGCTCACGGGGCTAGCCCTCGTAAACTTCTCGTCTCACATGCCCGGAATCTCCAACAGCTTTCCATACTCTCCTTTCTCATCACTGATCTAACTACATTCACTCACGGCTAGTAACAGTGCGTCAGTCCTTATTTTGTGGCTATTGCTGGAGATAGCCTAAACATCCTTGTACTGACATGACTCCCGTCCGGACAGGTCGTGGTCGTCGCGCACTGATGATGAATCTCGCCCCGCACTGCACGGGGGTGATCATGCCATTTGATCTGATCTCTTGTGTCTGCTGGCCCTCGCTTGACGCTCCCCAACCACAAGCTCCGGAGAAACAACCAAGAGCTAACACAACCTCACTCGAACAAGGCACATGAACATGAATCCATGATAAATCGTCCGTGCCGTTCCAAGTGTAGAAAGCTTCCAAGGCGATTTTTCACGCCCATGACCTACTATTTCGGTGGTGGCAGGGCAGGGGCCGCAAAGGCCAATCAAGCCAGGCCCTCCTCTACGGCTTTTTCTCCGAGAGGCGCCACCTTTTGCTGCTCTACAGGCAACAGGAGCAACAATCCAAGGTTCCTTTTGGCCGGTTGCATGCAGTTGTTGGTGGCGGGGCCCCGGCGAGGCGATCTCCTCCTTATCTCGCCAAAGGGACATCTGAATCTCATCATGGAGGCCGGAGGGGCACATTGAACCGTGCACGAGGAACCGCCGCGCCGGCCGCCTACTTTCGCCGGCTCGTGAATGCGCCGCCGTCCTCTCGATATCGCTTGCCCGCGCAGCACGCTCGACGCGGTAAACGGTAGTTCCGGTGGTAGGCAGCTGGTCGTGGTTTTTACTGCATGTTGGGGGTGTTTTTATGGGCCAAAGTCGCTCGCGAGTCGCGACTGATCTGCATCGACATCACGACATGTTAGGCCGCCGGCTTTGCTCGCAACAAGTAGTAGAAGACGCAATTGTTGCCTTGTTGGTGGGAGGATCGGTCAGGAGAGCGTCGAAAGCGACACATCGTTGCAACAGAAACGAAAGGCGGCCGTGATGTCTCTGTGTTTGGGTTGGGCACCCAGCCAGCTCGGGCCGCCATGCCATTGCCATGCAACAGCCAAGCTGGTGGCTATGCAAAGCAAAACCGTTTCTTGATCGGCTAGGTGATTAGCCAAAAAGCGTGGGCACGATGTGCACCACCGCACTGGACACTGCCCTGTCCACTTTGGGACGGGTTCAGAGGCAGGGCACGCGAGGCACTGCCCACGGGCCACCGCTATGGAAATGACAGACAGAACGGTTGAGTGCGCCCAATGACGCCCACCAGCCTCGGCTCCTGTACTTGAGGTGCTCGATAGACGATATTCTGCCGCCGATGGTTTTTTACGCCTGTGGCCAGCAAATTTGAAACTGCTCGAGCAGACGGATTCCAAGCGGCGGTCACCGTCGCGATGTTCGATTTTTCTAGCGAGAAAATGATCAACGTCAGGGAGTTTGGTTGGATCGACGAGACGGTCCGCTAAGAAAGGCTTTCCCCGGCCTTTTGCAGGGCCACCTGAAGAAAGAAAATTCCCCACGATCGAACGTTTCGTGCTGTAAAAGGGAAACGAAGCGAGCAATTCACCGCTTGCCATGATGTGCCTGTGTGACTCGGATCGAGAGGATAGGCCTGTCTTGGCCGACAGGCATCACGAGCAAGCTTTGCGCCCGTGCGTGCGTGCGTGCGTGTTCTAAGGCACCATCATGTGAGCTAGCTAGGCAAGCGTCGCGTTATCCGTCTGCTGTTCGACATGATGTGGTGTTGAATGGAACGAACGGATGGCTCAGGGCCGGCCTAGTTTTCGAAGTGGATTTCATGGATGGCAGAGAAGACTTCCTCCTTCAGTTTCTCTGGTCACTGCACTCCTTTACACCTGACCTGAAATATTTATAAAAAAAACACCTGACCTGAAATATCTAATACAACGCTTTTTGCGACCTGAGGTTTAGTTTTGATATACAGTGAGAAGGCACTCCAGCTGCATCCTTTTATTTTTACTAGCAAAATGCCTGTGCGTTAGAAAAAATTTTCAAACATCTCTAGATCAATACATATAAAAATAGCATCACAAAGAAATTTCATATCCTATTTTTTGAATTTTCCTTTGCATGTAACCAAATTTACGTGGTGTCAGTTTAGTAAGAAATACTATATTATTTTTTGCTTTCCGGCAATATATAGAACATCGAAAACAGAGTCTATATACTTTTCACGTATACTGCTCCTGCCGTCTGAATCGGGTTTCCGAATATTTGACAATTTTTTTTAATTGCAAGAAAATTTTAGAGTGGTGTCAATTGGGTTGAAAAAGATGTTATTTTAGCTTCCATCGATATATACAACGTAAAAAACGGAGTCTTAATGCGATCTGGGCGTCCGTTTTCGCATGGGCTGCACTGCACTCCGGGCTCGCGAATAAATTGTTTGTCATATTGTTTCAAAGATTTTCGTTGACTGAGACCGAATTTTAAAGTTGTTTCAGTTGGGTTGGAAAAGCTATTATTTTAGTTTTACATTGATATATAGAATATCGAAAACGAAGTTCGTATACGATTTGGGCGTCCGTTTTCGCGTGGACTCCTCCTGCAGTCCGAATCTGGTTCATATTGTAGCTGTGATTTCGATTATCGGATACATGATGGGAAGAGGCTGACAGCCGGGTCCACCTGTCACGACGGACCGTGAAACCTTATTTACTTTAATATTATATATAGAATGTATTTCATCGTTCCATCCTGCGTCTATTCAAATACATTACACACACGATCACTCACACGATCACTGGTCACACCATACGTACTCAAAAAAACTACAAAACTACAGTCACTCACTCACTATCCCATACGCACACCCACTCACTCACACGATCACCGGTCACACCATATGTACTCAAAAAAACTACAAAACTACAGTCAGACTGACGACGCGAACGTTACATTTCCTCTGTGGCATACGTGTGGGGTTGTGAAATTTATTTAGGGCACAACACATGTGGAAGACGTGGACTCGTCCATCTGCACGAGGAATACCTCTCTCTTTTAACTTGATTCTTGACGCTTGTAACAAATTTATGATAGTATAGTTCTTTTGAAACGAACTGGTATGACACTGCCAAATAGAATTCTCTCAGTTGAAAGTGTACCATCTCTTTATTTTATCTTCCTTTTGTCACTTTTTGATTCATGGACGGCGATAATAATTAGAGGTGCAAAACGGGTAACCTGCTAACCCGCGTATAGATCATTTTTTCGTCAGCATCTGCGGGACCTATCGAAAAATAAATCGTTTGCAGGTTTATACATGTACCATTCGCTTCTGTAACGGTATTACTAATGAACAAATTGGTTTTGTGGACAAACTGGTTTAGCAAATGAACAAATTGGTTTAGCAAATGAACACATTGACTAATGGCTACTGGTTGTCTGTACACGAAGTGGCACCCTTCGGGAAGGACAAACTGGTTCGTGCTCCGAGTCGCAGGGGCCCAACAGCCATGTCTGTTGACAATGTATAATAAATACGTACTCCACTCCTCGTCTTCGGGAAGTACACTGATTTGTTATTCTCAAACCATTACTCGTCTTCAATGTGAGTACAATGCAGAAGCGCGACCCTCCCGACCGACTACAGGCATCTGTTCCATCTATCGTACCGTCGCATACTCGCATGTGAGCGCGAGGTACAAGACGACACATCCGGCGCCGCCGTGCGCTGGGACGGCACGGGACATGGACCGTGTTGTTCTGCAGGCCACGGGGACCGGCCGCCCGGGCCACCCGCCTCGGCCGCGCGACAACACGACGCCGACGCCGAGTAGTGGAGTGGATGGACAATTGCCACATGGATGTTGCGTTTCGCCGGGCATCTCCACGAGGGCGCACACGCAGCGGCCGTGATGAGAACGGATCGGCTGGTACGGTGTCCAGTTTGGCCGTTTGCGAGTGCCGCCCCCCGTTGCCGCCGATGCCTGATGCTGCATCTGGCCGGCAACGGCCACCCATGTCCCATGCCACCCGCGGAACGGTCAGTGCTCGGCGGTGTCGCGCGCGCTGTGACGAGGGCACGCCGGTCAGGTGGGCTGGGGCACTTTGGCTGGCCGTCCTCGCTCCGGCATTTCCTGGCCACGTGCCTTTGTACCGCCGTGGACCGCGCGGGGTGCCACACTGCCGATCTCGACAGGCGACAGAGATATCGAGCGCCTACTGTTCTGCTCCCCGAACGTGTGGAGAGGAGAGATGTAGCACGTGCCACTTGCGCTTTGTGTTCTGACAAATATTCTCGCCTGCAAATCACAGCAGCCGCGGTGGGCCGGGGAAATCAAGATATCACAGCTTCAATTCAACGGCATACCCTTGCTGTGTGGACTGGAATGCTATGCATTTGACACACTTTTTTTTTCCAATTTAACCCCAAAAGAAAAAAATTGCAAGAAAACCTTCTCCATAACTATATGCAATCTGATCCTTCTGGCCGCGCTACGGATAGTGGTGCCGCAGCAATACACTGAGACACCATCGCATGTGATGCGGCGAGATGTGCCATACCGGCAACCGCCACCCGCCACCCGCGGTCGCTAGCATAGCTGAAGCTACATACTGTTAAGACCATGGTCACCAGTGAGTGAAAATGGGCGTGAAAAACACTATTTGCGCACTGTATACAGAGTGGAAAAATAATGATTGCGCACTGTATACGGTACAAATGCACGCTCTGGTGACCCTGTTCTAAGGCGCCACGAATCGCTTGAGGTGCCGCGTCACCATGGTCGTCCTAGCTAGCTAGTCGACGGACAACGAGCGGCGGCCCTCAGCTCTATCGGCGCTGAGATCACCGGCGAGGCGCGACGGCGACCGGCCCGTAACGAAAGTTGCTTTAGCCGCTTACCGTTCGTGAGCCGAGGATCACGATCGATCACATTCACATGCCAAATTGCCAAGCAGCTAGCGTGTCGTTAGTTGAAGCCTCTCGATCGAACGCACTGTACCCACCGGCCGGCCACGATGATATGATATGCATGCGGAGGATAATAAAGCAGGAGGATTCCGGCGCCGTTGTCTGCCTTACCTTGTTGGCTTGTTGCCTTTATCCGAAGTAGGGAAGCTGCTGTGCCTGCTGGTAAAGAAAGTCACTTGCTATGCATAATGCACGCATTCGGATATTATTGGCATGCATGCATGGAATGGAATGGAAGTATGGAACAAAGCCGCTTTCCAACATCATTAGTACGCCACGTTTTTTTTTCTAGCGGCACTAGTAGGGTAGAGTGCACACGAAGCACCTGTGGACGACTGTGTGGTCAGGTCACACAGTGACCAGGCATCAAAACCGCTGCACGCACGCAGGAACTCTCGTGTCTACGATACGAGCAGGCCGTCGACGTGGTCACGTAGACGATGGTACGTATGCAGAGCAGCAAAAATTATACTCCATGCGAGACGTCGTGCAAGCGCACCTGCGTGCGGTACTGCTGCTGATTTGCGTGTGGGCGACACTGCAGTGCCACTTGGCTATCAAGTCAACGCGCATAAAACAACTACTATGTGATATGGTATGACCACAACCCAATTGATCTCCAAAAGGTTATTACTCCTACTACTGTAGTAGTATTAGAATAATCGCACTTAATAAATGGAAACGATGCGTTTATTTGTTTATGTTGGTTGCATAGGCATGTGGCCTAAAACAAGTAAACAACACGTCCTCATCAAATCAACACAAACACTATACTATTCTGAGATTCTCGGCGCTTACAACAAGCCAGGCACAAGCCTACCATGGTCGCATATCACGGCACTGTGCTAGTATATACTAAAACAATTGATTCGTCTCTGAACTCTACCCGTCTGCCGTGCTTTTGGACTCCCTCCCTGCATTCTCCGACCAATAATCGCTTTGTGTCTGCATGCAGCTGGTGCGCGTCTATCTCCGTGGACAAGGAGGTCACCGGCAATGGCTTGGCTTCCTCTGCATTTGTTGGGTTCGGTCGCATCATGGAGAAAAAACATTATCCCGGGACAACGGATTTCCGATTAGCACAGCAGTTTCGCTTTTCAGTCTCGCCAGGAAAGTTGGAATGTGATAACGTACCGTATGGAAAAAGATAGCCCGTACAATATGTCAATATCCAGACTTTCTAGGGCTCCCAGTACCTGAATTTTGGTGGCCAATTAATGGACGACACCATAATATCTTACTCAACTCTTGGGAGACTTTCGCGCGAGATTAGGATTTGAGGCTTATCTATGGCTGTTATGGAGAACGACGGTTCAGTTGAGGCCCCAACACGTTGAGATTCGAGTGATTATGGCCTTTTAGAATTTTCTGTTTCTTTGTTTTCTGTAAGATGGAACTGATCTCTGTGAAACTTTTGCATTCCAAAAAGGACCTTAGTGTTATGGTGGATCAGGAGGACGATGACAAAGGTTATTGGTGGATTAGGAGGACGACGACAAAGGTGGAGGCGGCATCAAGCCTCGAGAGTATGGGTAGAGAGATGGAATTGACGAGGGAGTTTGTACAAATTTCAAGAAGGAGGTCGATAGGAGTGCTATGAAAAGTTAGTGTTGGATGACAGGTTAGCTGAAACTATGATGGAGAGTAGGGGATGGCATGGTCAGGTGGAAAGGGAACCGGAGGAGAGTGGATAAAAAGATGCAAGGCCTAACTCAAGCTCTCTCATTTCAAATTCGAGCCATACATTTTGCATGAACCCCTAAAATGCCCGGATGTTGTATAGACATGTCTTATTGAAATGATTCCTCCCCATTCTCGTGGGGCTGCCACAGCAGCCTACGAGCTCTAGGCGCACCTGTTCTATACCATCCTCAGAAATGATTGGGCTCCTTTTCTGCAATGTCGTTCGGCAATCAGACACGCCTGATCATAAGCCGGGCTAATTATTGGATCCGGTGAAGCGAGACGGATCCCAACGGCCGTAAACACGATCGCTTTTAGCACACACTCTGAGGCCGCACGCACGAACTGCCGCTCCACCATCCTACAACGAAAACACGACCAGATGCCGTGCAAAGTACTGTCCAAGTCCAATAATCCGCTGCATGCTGTATTGCTGTCTCGTGAGGTTGAGGGGGGAAAGCTTCTTTTTCAAACCGAATGATGAAATCAGAGAGAGAGGGAACATAAAGGGTTTCCTGACGAGTAATCGCACTTCACCCATGTTTTGACAGAGCGTCAGTGATCGCAGCGGCGAGACGCGAATCGTATCGGAAAAAAGGATTTGCCCGGGGACCTGGCGCATTGTTGACTGTTGACGACCACTGCGTGCCCTGCCGTGTCGCCTCAACCTCAACTCACTTGGAGATTGATGCTCTTTTGGACCGCGCCAGATTTGCGCTTGCCCCCGTGCCGGGCTGCCGGCCCCCACCCACCCCAACCCCAAGACCACGCCAGCACGGGCAGGCAGGCCAATAGGCCAGGCAAGCGCGCAACAAATCCCCGGGACGGCGACGCGCGCGCCAACTGCTCAACCACTGCCCGCGACCGCGCGGCCCCACGGCGTCACGGCCAAATTCACCAACCCGCACGGCTCACCCCCCGTGCCCGGCTGCCTCGGCAAATGCCATGCCCGAGCCCACAGCGCTCGGCGGACGGCAGAACAAGAACCTGGGGGGAATCGGGGTGGCCGGATGGGAGACGGGGGCGGCTTGGTGCGGCGGCGGCGGTGGCCTGGTGGGGCTCGGATAAGGGAAAGCAACAGGGCAACATCACAGCAGCCGGGGGCACGGGCAGCGGCAACGCCGAGCGAGCGCGGCGACGGGGAGTGTGGTGGTGGGCGGGGCCGCAAAAGGTCCCATCCCGTGCCCGTCGCGCCCGCGGGGTCGGAGGAAAACACAACACGGGGGGTTATTTTAGTCGCAGCGTATCTCGTGAAATCCAGGAAATTCGATTCACTCGACGCCCGGCTGCTTTCTCCCCCGTCGCGAAAAGCCGCAAGCCAACAAAAACACATCAAAGCGAGCCAGGCGAGGGAGAGAGAAGATAGAGGCAGGGTGAGGCCGTGAGGGAGGGGGGGGAGGGGGAAAAAAGCTCTCGCGCGCTCTCTCTCTCTCTGCTCTGTCAAAGGAGGAGGTCCTCCGCAAAGGAGGTGGAGGAGGAGGGGGCAGCGGCGGAAGCAGGAGCGGTTGTTGGTGAGCTGCGGCGCATGTGAGGCTGCGGGGGTGGGGGAATTGGGATGGGGGTGGGAGGCGGAGGAGGGCACGCCACGGTGTCGGCGCCGGCGGAGGAGGCCGGCGGCAAGGATGGGAAGAAAGGGGGCAGCGGGTGGCGTGTGAAGGTGAGGCTGGGCAGGCTGGCGGTGGTGTTGTGGGTGCTTGGGTCCGTGGCCGTGTGGGGCACGCTGCACTGCAACATCCGCCGCGCGGCGCTGCGCAAGGCGGAGGAAGGGCTCGTCAGCATGTGCGAGGAGCGCGCGCGCATGCTGCAGGACCAGTTCGCCGTCTCCGTCAACCACGTCCACGCCCTCGCCATCCTCGTCGCCACCTTCCACTACGAGAAGCGCCCGCCCGCGCTCGACCAGGTCCGTTTCCATGTCTGCCCTCGACCTCGAGCTCCGCTACCTGCGGCTTCTGCCTACGTGCTCTGCTTCTCCTCTCCTAGAGGTACCACCAGCGGTGCGGTTGCGGTTTCTGCTCTGCGCGCGCAGATAATTGGGCTGTCTCGCTGTCTTCGGAAATCCTTGCTGCTCCTTCCATTGCCATAAAAACACCTTCACCATGTAGCCGTACTTGCTCCGCTTCGTCTGCTGCTGCTTCCACTTCATTTAATTACTGTCAAGTCCATGGTTCCAGCCGTAGGCTACTGTGCGCAGAGCGTGTCTGACTGGCCCTGGCGGCAGCCACTTGTATAAATGTTACTGGGATGGAATTCTCTCTCTGTTTGTTTTTTAATATGGCGTATCCGTGCGCGCGTGTAATTTGCCGATGCAGATCGCTGTTTTCGCCTGGTTTTGTTTGTCGCCTGCGCGGGCTTTATTTTCTGATGATGAGTTTGTTGTGCGCAGGACACGTTCGCGGAGTACACCGCCAGGACGTCGTTCGAGCGGCCGCTACTGAGCGGGGTGGCGTACGCGGAGCGGGTGGTGCACGCCGACAGGGAGCGCTTCGAACGCCAGCAGGGGTGGATCATCAAGACCATGAAGCACGAGCCGTCCCCGGTGCAGGACGAGTACGCGCCGGTCATCTACTCGCAGGAGACCATCTCCTACATCGAGGGGCTCGACATGATGTCCGGCGAGGTCTGCGGCGTTCGTTTTCTTGCATTTGCCTGCGATTGTTGCTTCGATCTGAACCTGGGAGGTGTGTTTCTGTGGTGCTACAGGAGGACCGTGAAAACATTTTGAGGTCAAGAGCATCGGGGAAGGCAGTTCTTACGAGGCCGTTCCGGCTCATGTCCAATCACCTGGGTGTTGTATTGACGTTTCCTGTCTACCTTAACGACCTTCCTTCTGATGCCAAGGTGGATGATCGTGTTGCTGCCACCGCAGGGTGAGGTTTATCCCTCTGTTTTTCAGTGAGTTTTTCCTCCTCTATTCGGTTTATGCCTCTTCTGTGTAGAATCCACTGCTGTCTGCTTGCAACTATTCAGAGTTCAGACGATGCAATGTTTAGTGGAGAAAGTACATGGCTCTCATCCTAAAGCAGTAAAACAGTTGTCAGTGATTACAATTGAAAGGGAGTCCGAGGTGCTTATAAAGAAACGGGGTTTCTATTTTTGACTCAGGTGTTTGTTTTCCACCCCTCCACAAATGAGTATTATTTCCCTTCCCTTCTTTCCACCCTCTTTTCCAATTGCAGCAAGCGAACTGCACAAAGGTTAGTGTTTGGGTTTGGGGAGGGGATTTCTCTGGCAAGGCTTCAGCCTTCAGGGAGGTTAGGGTTTTGGACTTCGGTTCAGGGCATCTGCCTTCAGGCTGTCCATGCAGCCTTGTGGTGGCAGCCGGTGGACGGTGGGGCAGTGAGGTTGCATAGGACCGGCGATGTGCAGGGTCGGCGGGGGTGACTCAACGACGGCCCATCAAAGACGGGTTAGCATGGCCCTGGTCATGGATCTGGCCGTGGGAGCCGCCTTGACTTGGTGCATTGTTTGTTGAGTTCGGGGCAAAACAGCCTAAAGAAATGGCTTCTGCTGTAATTGTGGTCAAAACCACATAAAGTGTTACTTATTGTGCCTTTTTTTGAACTAGGAAAAAGTTGGCTTCTTTTTAAGTATCCTGTTATATTTCAACAATAATTTTACTTTTTATTTGCCAGATACCTTGGGGGAGCTTTTGATGTAGAATCATTAGTGGAAAATCTGTTGAGGCAGCTAGCTGGCAATCAGGAGTTGGTGGTAAATGTTTATGATGTCACAAACAATTCAAACCCTCTTGTCATGTATGGATCTGAAGTTCCTCTTGGTAACCACTCACCGTCACACATCTGCATGCTAGATTTTGGCGATCCATTCAGAAGTCATCATATGGTTTGCAGGTAAATGTGTGCATTTGTTATTGATTTTTCTCGCATTATTCTTTGAAGTATCTATACTTTGACATGATATAATTTATATCACACTGTCTATATTCTGAGCAGATACAGAAACAAGCCTCCTATCCCATGGTCTGCAATCAGCACACCGTCTGGTATCTTTGTAATAGCTATGCTTGTGGGGTACATAATATATGCCGCTTGGAGTCGCTATGATAATGTTAAGGAAGATTGCCGGAAAATGGAGGAACTGAAAAAACGGGCAGAAGCAGCTGATGTTGCTAAATCTCAGGTTTAAGTTAGTTGTAGTTCATTTGATGCGAAAGTTTGAAGTTGCAGTTTTTATATATATACTAATAGAGTCTTGTCTGTCAATCATAGTTCCTTGCAACTGTTTCTCATGAGATCAGAACGCCCATGAATGGTGTCCTAGGTGATTATTTTTATCCTAAAATACATAACAGCTTGCTATCACTTTTAAGTCATTCTTAGGAGACAAGTGTGGTGATTTATCCTATTTGTTGGTTATGTAGGAATGCTTGATATGCTGTTAGATACAAACCTAAAGTCGACCCAAAGGGATTATGCACAAACCGCTCAAGTTTGTGGAAAGGCTTTAATATCCTTAATTAATGAAGTGCTTGACAGAGCGAAAATTGAAGCCGGAAAGTTGGATCTTGAGTCCGTTCCATTTGATCTGAGATCCATCCTTGATGATGTCATTTCATTATTTTCTTCAAAGTCAAGAGAGAGAAATATTGAGGTTGGTTCTTCATAGTTCAATTGACACTAGTACAAAAAGCATCAGCCAACAAGGCATTACCATTTACCATGCATCATTTGCATCGGCATACCTTAGTTCACGTAATTTCCATAAATGTCTCTGCACCATAGTCATATATCCTGCATGTCTAACTCATTGTTCTATCCTTACTAAGTTCTTTTGACTACAAAACTGTAGCTTGCTGTATATGTCTCTGAAAGAGTCCCTGAAATATTGTTGGGTGATCCTGGAAGGTTTCGACAGATAATCACAAATTTAGTGGGAAACTCAATTAAGGTAAGTACGCATGACTTCTTATTCCAAGCATGTTCACAACAATGAACACCATATTTTTCTGCCAATCGAGCAGCTTAGTTTTAGCAGAATGTACTGCAATGCTTACTTAATATTCTAAAAGTTTGTTGCTAGGATCCTAGGATGACTTACTTATATTCCCTTGCACTGACAGTTCACAGAACGGGGGCATATTTTTGTACAAGTTCATCTAGCAGATCACTCAAATCTCGCAACAGAAACCAAAGTTCAACCAGTGGCAAATGGGATGAATGGACATAAAGATGAGACAACTGCTGTAGCAGCCAGTGTTTCTCACAACACACTAAGTGGTTTTGAAGCTGCTGATAGCCGAAATAGCTGGGAAAACTTCAAGCTTTTGCTATCTTATGAGAAAAATGAGATGCCTTATGAAAGTCTATCTGATAAAGTGACTCTTGTAGTAAGTGTGGAAGATACAGGTATAGGTATACCATTGGATGCACAAGGAAAGGTGTTCACACCTTTTATGCAAGCTGATAGCTCAACTTCTCGGACATATGGTGGTACCGGAATTGGATTGAGCATCAGCAAGTGTCTCGTTGAAATAATGGGTGGTCAGATAAACTTTGTCAGCCGACCCCATGTTGGGAGTACATTCACATTTACTGCAGTTCTCCAAAGATGTGATAGAAATGCTATGAGTGACAGTAAGCCTGTTATGTTGCACCCTCTTCCATCCAGTTTTAAAGGTTTATCTGCACTATTGGTTGATAGAAGACCGGTAAGAGCTACTGTAACTAAGTATCACTTGCAAAGGCTGGGAATTACCTCTGAAGTTGTTTCTAGCATTGAACTGGCTCTTGATATGTTGTCTGGGAGAAATGGCAGTTCCCTAACCAGGTACTTCTCTCACCTACACACTCTCTATAGATTAAAAAACAGAAGTGCTTGAGCTACCATCTTGAGGATGTAGGAATAACGTAGCATGCTTGGCTGCTTTCATACTTACATGCACCTGATTTCTCTTGAAAAAAGATGCTTCCTTTGTAGTAATTTTAGTTGCACAAGAACTAGCTGGTCCATTTCTGTACTAATTAGAGTACCAAATTTGTGGTGTTGGTTTATTTGTATCATTGCTACTAAATTAACTGTTAACTATAATACTTTTTGAATGTGTTTTCATATGTTTTTCCCAAATCTAACTAACTTGTTCCGAATTCATTGTGCAGCATGAAGCGACTGTGCATGTTATTGATTGAGTGTGATTCATGGAGCTTAAAGATGGATGCTTCCTTACGATCTAGACTTCTGCAGATAAAGCAGAATGGTTGCACACCTGTATCACCCAAAGTTATCCTTCTTGCAGCTGCAGAATCGAACGAACTGAAAGCAAACTATGCAGTTGATTCTGTGATCACCAAGCCTCTGAAAGCAAGCACACTTGCTGCTTGTCTGTTCCAAGCACTTGGTATCACACAGTCAAGCGACGAGAAACACGACAGCACAGGTTCTCTTCGTGGCTTGCTTCTTGGCAAGAACATATTGGTGGTTGACGATAACAGGGTAAACCTTAGAGTGGCTGCTGGCACATTAAAGAAATTTGGAGCAAAGGTAGAGTGCGTGGAGAGTGGAAAAGATGCTCTCACACGCCTACAAGTCCCGTATAAGTTTGATCTTTGTCTCATGGACATTCAGATGCCCGAAATGGACGGGTAAGTTGTGCTATATATTCTAGCTTTGGCATGTGAAGTTGGGGGCCTGTTTTTCCCCCTTGCCTCTTGTTTTGGCTTTGTCAATATTCCACTACTTGGTACAACAGGTTCGAGGCAACCAGGCAAATACGGGCAATGGAAGCGAAGGCAAACGAGCAGGCGGACACTGGTGACGATTCAGAAACAGACGGCGCGACAAGGGCAGCGACATTGCACCTGCCTGTCCTTGCAATGACCGCCGATGTCATCCAGGCCACCCATGAGGAGTGTACGAAGTGTGGTATGGACGGGTACGTCACAAAGCCCTTCGAGGAGAAGCAGCTCTTCCAGGCGGTGCAGAAATTCTTGGACCCCGGCACGTCCAGCTAATACGGAAGTCATGAATTGAAACTGAGGCAGCCATTTTCCACCATTCTGTAATTTCCTTACCGTGGACGAATCCGACTCCAAAGGAAACCCATCAATCGCCGGCTGCTCATTTATCAAGCCAAGGCGGCCAAGGCAGCACGCAGCATGCTGGACCGGTGCAAGCGTCGTGTAAACGTATTGTATGGCAGGGACCCTGTTTATATCACTATTATGGCCTGCGCTGCTCTTGTTGGAGCTGCATGCGTACTGATGTGCAGCTCGAGCAAGTTTTGCTGTACGGTTTGCACGATGTTTGTGCTCCAGTCCAGTCCACCGAAGAAAGGCAGGCATGCTCGCTGGTGAGGGTAGCAGGTCTGGAAGGAAAGCCTGAGACTAGTTTTTTTTTTATTTTTATTTTTTTTGCTGTTTACGTTGCAATGGGATTTGCCATGTATGGTAATCAGCTAATGTGCGGCATAAGATGATGTAATTCGCCCAATGCATTTCCATATTATGGATAGGATGGCAAAGTACAGTGTTGAGTCTACGACATTTCCATATTATGGATATGAGTTAGGATGATAAAGTACACTGTTGAGTCTATGCCATATGATTCGTGTCAAAATGTGTGAGGGGAATAATTGTCTTGGACAGCATGCCGCCAGCAACACCTTGGTCCTTGGAATTGCATCCTATGTGATGCTCTTCCTGGCGGCCGCCCCAATTGCCAATTGGCAGCTACCGGCGTGCTGCCCCACAAACCACCCCCCCCCCCCTCCCCCCCACCTCTGCCGGGCCCTTCTCCTCTGCTGAGATGGTTGCTTCTGCATATCGGCGGGGGACGAAGGACAAATGAGACAAAGGACGATCTTTTTTTTTTTATATAAACAAATGACGACCTTTGGCGAGAGGAGAACAGGAGAAGAAGACCTGGGGGTCGCCTGGGCTTTATGCTACTGAAGGCCCAACATAACTCCCAAGCCCAGCATGCCTGAGTGGTGAACCGTAACCCAACCCAAGTGAATGAGGACTCATTTCCATTTGACCGCTTTATCCCTCCTACCTATTAAGCACGCAAGGGGGGCGTCCACCGTCCCCGCGGCCTCGCGCCCCCGCCGAACCCCGCCTCCGGACTCCTCGGGCACCCGATGGATCCACCCCGGCGCCATTACCGCACCCACGCATGCTGCCCCCTCGCTCCCGTTCCCCGCTCCACCGCCTGAATGAACTCTACCCTGACCCGCGGTCGCCTGGCCCCGCTGCCCCGGTGCCGCGAATGCCGCTCCCAAACGTCCTCGCCCTCGACCGAGAAATTCGCCCGATTACCTCGGCGCCACCCCCGCGCCACACGCGACGCCTCCCTGGACCTTGCGCGCTCCGGCGCCGCCGGAGAAGCCGCAGGAGAGGCCAAGTTCGCACGGCTGCAGTGTGGCCTTCTCCGTCAAGGAGGTCCGCCGAGCGGCTTTCATGCTGCGGCGGATGGAGAAGGGCATGCCGGGACGGCCGAGCAAATGGATGACCTCAAGTCCGTCGAGCGAGAGCTTGGTGTCAGCGCTGGAGCCGGCTCGAGCCCCATGAAGCAAAAGGCAGAAGTCATGCTGCCGGAGAGGTAAAGATAACTTAGGTGTCAATTTCAGATCTTGGCTCATCCCGTTTATGGCCAAGAATCGAAACTATTTGGTAGTCTACTAGCCATCGGCAGTCTCGCATATTTTAATTGCTGCACCTAGGCTGAATTCAGTGCCTCAAATTGAAACTTTAAGTTATCGCAGATATAAGTTGGGAGTAAGTTAAGAATTCATGGCGAATTTTGAACTCTTGTTTGTGCTATTTGTTTACTGCTATGTTCAGCTATGAGATGCTCCGTGAATTCTTCAATTGCGAAGAGAGCTCCACACGGCTGCTTCGTATGAAAGGGCCAAAGGCGACCTTCCCCAACATCTGTGCTAGCATACAAAATTTGTCTGAATGATAAAAATCTGATTTCACACACAGTCAGAATTGTTGTTGTGTTGTATTGTTGGATCTCCATAGCTGATTCCTGTAATTCTTTTTTGCACGAGGTTTACCTATGGCCATCTTGCGCAGCTCAAGTACATAATGCTTATTTGTAGATATATGAACACGGATTCTCAACTGCTACATATGAACCAAACCTCTCAGGAATTTAACATTGAAGTAAGTGGAGATATGCTATGCCTCGTCGCTCCCCACGTCGCCTGTGCCTCTGGCGCTGCCGCTGCGTGTTCCTCCTGACCGCTGCCCGTTGCGTGCCTCCGATTAGGTAATCCGTAAGTGCATTGCTCTGATATTCTTCAATTAGATTGCGGATGATCATTTTTCAAAAACTGATGTCTTCCCCAGTTTGAGTAATGAGTTGATTTATTCACATCCTTCTTTGCTGATTTATTTGGAAACGTTATGGACAATGAAACCAACTGAATGGTGAACAGATTGCTTGCCTATGGTGGCATCGCGGGGTTCTGGAGCTCGATTTGAAATAGGGATAGGCGTGACCTCGGCCTGCCAGGGAGGAGCATTTGAGTTTCTTCTCCAGTTTGCTTTTCACTTTTTATGACGAACTCGAGGCTGGAAACCTTCAGTTCAATTGTCGAGTTCTTCTCTCACGTCATCTAGCTGGCTCTGTTTATACTGTCTTGAAGCCTAACGTTCTACGAACATGGACCAAAACACCCAATGTTGAGATACCTATCCCCCGTTGCTCTCCTATTTTTAGTTATGAAAATTTGACACACATATATGTATCTGTGTATTTTTTTTGAACCTGCTGTCACATGGTACATTGATGGACTATATAAACTAACTGCTAATTTAGCGAATGTATTGGCTGACCTATCTATTAATAAAATTAGCAATTCATATATTTGTATGGCGATGGCAATCTACAGTATCATTGGTAAGTTGTTTGGAAATTTGCCATGGATGCTTTGAAAGATAGATAGTTAATCCACATCAGTTAATATTCTTAGGGTAGCTTTCTGCCTTTCTTTCATTTATCATTTGTGTTAGGGATGCTTCACTAGGCTCCACTACTTTTTTTTCATGTTCATGTTGATGGTCCAGCAATAGTTCACTTTTATGTTTCTGTTGTGGAGTGTATGAATTTTGTTAGGATAAAGATAAGATTTTACGGTGGTTGGAATGGTACCCACCGGTACCAGACGGTACCACTGTTTTTAAAATTTTTAAATGCCTTTATGCCATTAATAGAGATTAAAAATAAATAAAAATATGGGTACTGGTCCCACTTATTTTGGTACCGAACCCTCCTATTTGGTACCGATACCGTGGTACCATCTATTTTTAAACCTTTAGATCTCCTATGATGAGTGGCTCCTATATTTCCAACCACCATAAAATTTGTATAGGATAAAAGTTAATCAAACCTTCTTGGCAAAGCTTGATTTTTGAGGACAAAATTTATAGATTACAAAAAAAAAAAAAGATCATGCCATCACCCACTACAAAATCAAAGAATTTCTTTTAACAATGAATTAGATACGTCAAACCTTTTAAAACTGAACTTTAGACTTGGTGTCTTGTCGGACTGAGCAAATTCAGATTGCAAGGAGCCCATTTTTGTTATTTTCAATCTGTCACAATTGTTTGAAGGTAAAGTGCTCACTTGCTAACTTTATAAACTGGGCACAAGATTTTACATACGAATCTCACTCTAACCATGCACATGGAGCCATCCAATTTAAACCTCGTGATTAACAAAATAATATGCATTAGTTAAAAGTATCATGTTATAGAAAGGCACTATAAATATGTACATTGCTGGGAGTTGCACCTCAAGGTTAACCTTTTATGTATACATCCAGTTACCAAAGCTTCTCGCGGTGGATTGGTTAGATCATTTCCCTCTGAGATGTAATTTCTGTCCCAACCTGGTTTGAAGCTTGGTATAGATTGCTTAAATGCAATGCCCAGTGGGTCTTTCCTGGTTGAGTTTTTTTATACAACCAGCTGTTAGATTATTTTTCTAACTTTCTTGACATAGGTTTGGTCCTTGTGAAGACTTTGGTTTGGTCCTTGCGAAGACTGACAGAGGGTAACTTGGATTTCTTTTGTGCAAAAAGGTTATTCAAATAGGTGAGATTATTTTAGATACCTCCAATGCAATATTGCAATAAATCATTTTATTTTGTTAATGGGTACATTCAACATTTACCAATTGATAATTTGGTAAACTTATATCCCTTCTACATGTACACATCGTCCAAGCTTGATAACTTCTTTAACCATATGGGTGATTCCAAAGCCATTTTGAACATTTTGCATGATGATTCCCATGTTTAAATAAGGTTGTCTTAATATAGCAACATGAACTTTAGTCAAATTATGCTTAGAAAAGTTTACTAACGTGTAATATTGATTCACGTAGTGTACTTTAGGATTGTGATTTCTAGAAAAATCAACCATCATTCTTCTAACATTTGGAAAGATAACCATTCAATGTGATTATAGATAATTATTCCTTATTTATGTGGTATGCATGTTTTATGGTATCTAGAAAAATTATCCCTTTTTTATGATTGTTGCGCCGTAGCAACGCACGGGCATACACCTAGTCTACACTAAAGAGCGCAACTCGAAAAAAAATTTCATTAAAAAGCAAGTTTTAGGAACTTCTTTTACCCTACGATGCTCCTAGTATATCCTTCATGTTGGTCTCACTGCACAGGTGGAAAGGGTGAGAAAGTGTTGAAAAAGATCTAAAACCGATAGAAAGAAAATGTTTTCACCCTTTATGCTTTGTTCATTTTGGATGTTATTGGAGGGGATTGAATCCCTCGCTATTCAAATCTGACTAGTGAGGGATTTAATCCCCTCAACCCCCTCCAATACCATCAAACCGAACAAGCCCTAGTCTTTTGTTTTTTCACCTCATTTTGTACACATACCCACCGATTACTTTCTTTGTTGGATTTAACGAACAAGTCTCCTTTCTTCTCTTTTTTATTTTCCTTTTCCTTGCACATCCGGTCATGACACACGCATATTGCACGACGCTATATACAATGTATAGTGCCATTCATTTTTATCTTTTGTATTTTGCAATATTTGATGCAAGATTTTTTAATTTATTGTTCAAGTTTGTGGTAACATCTTAAAACTCCACTCGTGTTGCTCTTACTCATCCGTGTTTTTCTATGATTTTATTTGATTGCAATGTGAATTCGGTGTGAATTGATTGACGAGATGTTTTGCGTGGCTCATCCATTTACTTCTGGTTTACTCCTACGCCTATACGAGTAGAAGAGGGACAACGGTGGCAGAGGGGGACAAGATGAAGGGGACGGCAGTGGCAGTGGCGAGGGTGCGGAGCGGAGGGGGATGACTCGTTGGCTCACGGCAGAGGCAGCAATAAAGAGGTGGGTTTAGACTGATGTCACCAGACCGTGCATATAGATGTAAAAAACACTGTTTTCGTACTATAAGTACAATGAAATTTGAAATATAGACCGATGATGAGTGATAACCATGGTTCGCCTTTTTGTTCGGGGTCCATCGGGGATTTTTCCCGTTTCCGGTCCCCTGCGGTACACCAATTCCGGTCGAGATTTTGACATATTCCGATTCAGCATGTAAAACTATACAAGTCAATTTTTTTTCCAAAAAACGAAATCCGAAAATCCAAAACGAAAATGTAAACCCTTGTGATAAGGACTGAGGAAAAGAAATTTACAAAATTTACGGTGGTGGCCGGTGGGCGCACGTCCACGAGACCGATCACGAGCAGCAGTGTGCCTGGTCTTCTCTCTCGCGTCGTGTGTGCACGACGACCTCCGCGGCTCGCGCCGACCTTACCTGGTCAGCCAGACCAGAACAGCAAAACCACACCACAGGGACGCCGCGCCGGCTGCAGCCGCTGGCTGGCATCGGTGTTTCTGTTTCGCTTCTCCAACCTGCCATGCCGTGCGGCCCGTGCCCACGTCGTCCACCGTCCGCGATCTCCACACGCGCACAGGACAAATGCACAGGCAAGGGGAGGGGAAGACCTTTTCTTCCCGCTGGCGATCCTGTCGGTTTCCGGCGCCGAGAGCCACGCCGCCAGGTGCGTGTGGTGGCGTCGTTGGTGAGTTCAGTTGGGGCCGGACGGGTCGTGAGGCTGTGGAGCTGCCGGGTCACGAGGGAGACGTCATCGTCGACGTGGAGAGCTGGAGACCCCTCTGGAGCGAGGCAAAGGTGCAGCCGTGGATGGCTGGATGCGTCTGTGTGCCGATAAGTTTGGAGCCCAAAAAAGAGCGTCTATATTCATGGGGAAAATAAGAACACAAACCATAAAGTGTCCTCATGTATGATTGATTTCCGGGATGAAATCAGCTTTTGTCCTGGAGATGCAAATCGTTAATCACGCGGTTAGCTTAAGTGTGCTAGTACTAGCACGTGTAGGAACTAGGAACTCCTCGTTAGGCGAGGTAGGAACCCTCGTTAGGAGCTTGCTTTATTTTAGCATATCAGCATGAGTGTGCCTTAAGGATGGAATCCTTCTGATTTAAAGCATAAATAAAGTTCAGATGGACTCGGTCTGAAGAATCCTCCTGCGTTCAGGGGCCTTGAACGAGACGGCAAATGCTTCGTATCGATGTCTCAAAAATAGAAAAAAGGGAAGGAAACCGTGATTGCCTTCTAGTTACTTCCAGAACATCGTCAGTTTCTTTCAGCTACGGATAAAACATCATGGAGGCATGGAGCTACCGAGGACACACATTGCTCGTAAACCGTTGTCCAAGAAAACACCACGTGGAGGCGAGAGATTCTCTCAGCTCCTCTGCAAATAAAAACTGCGGGCATCAAATGAAAAAAAAAAAAACTGTGCATTGGGGACGATCAATGTTTTGATTTCAGACAAACCTTCTGAGACCAATGTTGATAGCACCAGAACGACGGTATCCTTTGCATATGCGTCCAACAGATTTACCAAAAAGACTACTCCGTACTACGGCCTACGGGCCTTATTGAATGAAGGCCATACTTCGTCAGATCAAATTTTGACCAAATTTAACCATATTTGAATTTAAAAAAGTATTTAGTTAAATAGATTTTTTTTTTGTTCATATGTTTTATTTGGCATCTAAATAAAGCCTATAAACAAAAATTTTAACATTTGACTAAATATTATTAAAAATTTAAACATAGTCAAACTTGACTAAATTTTGGCCAGACCAATTTAAGGCTTCATCCAATGAGGCCCAACAGAACAGCAAATTTCAGATAAGAAACCGGACTCGTAGCTCTATATGAAAGTTGTGGAACACGCGCGGTGCAGAGGTGCGTACCGTGCGACTTGCTCCGCCACCCGTAATTTTCCAACCACCGTGTACGTTTCGTGCTCCACCGTTTTCCACCTAAAATTCGCGTCCCTTTCACGCGAAAACTGCCCAGGGGGAAAAAAAATCAATTTGCCACCTGTTCTAACACGCGAGGAGAGCACAGTGCGACTGCTGCTTCGTTTCCGTCCGCGTGCTCTGACTCTGACCCAAGGCGCCAGCGAGCGCCCCCCTATATTATTACCTGTCGCCCCACCAGAACCTCTCCTCGCCGCAACGGATTTGCCAGTCTCCACCAACCACCACCGCAGAGAAGATCCCCAATTCCGCAACCTCAAGCTCTCGAGTTCGCACGGGCTCCGCGCAGCCTAGGCTTCGAGTCGGCGCATGGAGGCAGCGGTAGCCGCGGCGCTCAGGTCGCCCATCGCCGGCCCCTCGCGGCGGCCGGCGGCGGCCCCGGGCGCGAGCTCGCTCCCCTTCGACCGGAGGCGCAGCTTCGCCTTCGGCTCCATCAAGGTAGGGAGGGGCTTCCGGTTCTCTCTTCTCTTATTACGGCAAAAGATTTGACGGGTGTTGCCTTGCTTCTTCTTTTAGAAAGAAAGAAAGAAAGAAAGAAAAAAAGGGGGGCAGGTTGGATCTTAGCTCTAGCTTTATTTGTGGCGTGCTTATCCATCTCCTTGCTTGGTTTTGGAGTAGTTATAGTTATCCTGCAGCTTGTTCATGTACAGTAGTACTATAATCGTTTGAGCACGAAAATGGACTGGTTTCTTGATGTTGCTTTCCGGATGTTATCCGCAGGGTCTCGGGCGGCAGCAGCTCACCTCTAGGACTAGGAGGCGAAGCAGTGTGGTCAGGGCCTCCTCGTCCCCCTCGAACCCCCTGCCGCCGTCCTCGTCGATCGCGCCGCTGAGGATGGAATCGCCGGCGGGGCAGCTCCTCTCGCAGATCCTGCACACGCACCCACACCTGCTGCCCGCCGCCGCCGAGCAGCAGCTCGAGCAGCTACAGACGGACCGCGATGCCGAGAAGAAGGACAAGGAGAGTGGTGCTGGCGACAAGCCGGCTGCGACAGGTGGCGACCTTGTGCTGTACAGGTAATTGTGGTTGTTTTTGGTCAGCGAGCTCGTTGCCCTTGTCACTTGCCGTGCATCTAGCTGTAAGAGGATAGGATTTTGGTTAAGGTATTTATTCTGAATTAATCAGATCGCGGTCGAGCACAACAGACTGTCACATAGGAATTGTAAACTGTCAAGCTATCAAGGCCAGCTGACATGCTGCATCAAGTGCATATTAATTTGTGTATTCTATGGACGCGGGGTGCCTGGCGACCTCCTTAAACATTATTTGAGGTTAAAATAAATATGTAGAAATGTTAAGAAATAGAGACTTGGAGAGCGAGAAAAAAATGAATAACAAATTATTCTAGCCTGTTTGATTGGCGTGGAGCTCTCGTGGTTCATATACGACCAATTGCTAATTGTGATTTAGAGTTGTTTGGTGAGCCGTACTGTAGCTCCCTATAAAATGAGAACATTCCAAGTTCTGTCTGCAAGTTCAATCTTGTTTACCTGTGCTAATGAACTAATTGTTTCCTGTGAGTTGGACTGCTGGATAAATCTTGGCTAATTTCCCCTGTTTTGTGGAAATAGGCGGATTGCTGAAGTAAAGGAAAAGGAGCGGAGAAGGACCTTGGAGGAGATTCTATACGCCCTGGTTGTTCAGAAGTTTGTTGAAGCTGATGTTTCTTTGGTTCCTGCCCTCTCACACTCCATTGATTCTTCTGGAAGAGTAGACCAGTTGGCAGAAACTGTGGAAGAAAGACTTCAACGTTTGCACTCACCCGAGGCCTATGAAATGATTGAGAACCACCTCGCTCTTATTCTGGGGCAGCGTCCAGGTGATGCCACCATTGCAGCCATAAGTAAGCTCCGAGTTGGCCAGGTCTATGCTGCATCTGTGATGTATGGTTATTTCCTCAAGAGAGTTGATCAGAGGTTTCAACTTGAGAAGTCGATGAAGAGCCTCCCTTGGGGTTCAGAAGAGGAAGACGATGCTTTGAACCAAGTTATGACGACTGACTCGATGCCCTCAGCTCAGGCCTCCAGCTCTCATCCGGAGATGGCCTCATGGACCCCACCTAACTTCAGCGCAGGAGGGCCTAGCCAAGCAATTAAGCCTTGTCGCCTTAGATCATATGTGATGTCATATGATTCAGATACGCTCCAGAGGTATGCAACAGTTAGGTCAAAGGAGGCCTTTGGCATCATTGAGAAGCACACAGAAGCGCTATTTGGGAAACCAGAGATTGTAATCACACCTGAAGGTACAGTTGATTCTTCCAAGGATGAGCATATTAGGATAAGCTTTGCCGGGCTGAGAAGGCTGATCCTGGAGGCTGTTACTTTTGGATCCTTCCTCTGGGATGTCGAGAGCTTTGTGGATTCAAGGTACCATTTCGTGACCAACTAAATTCGTCATCCCAAAGAGCGAAGGGAGATTCATGGTGGCATCTGGTCTGATATCTATGAGCTTTAGGAAAGACTGTTGTACCGGTGCAATGGTGGTACTGCTACCACACCCTGGCTGTATGGGATGCTATCAATGATTTGCTTGATTTTGTGGCATCGTAGTATTGTAAAGACCAAATGTCATTAACCTGATGTTTGTCCATTAGGTTCTGTTGCCCAGGGTGTGTAGCGTTGTATTCTATGACTCTCCTCTGCAATTTGTAAGAGGGGCTCTAGGCTCCTAGCTAGTTCTTTTGCGAAGCTATTATTCTTATTGCATAGCTATTGCTTTGAGCGCTTTCCTCCAATTGGGTTGTACGCAGGGCCATTTATGAACAAAAGTTTTACGGCCTGAACTTCTGCCAATTTATTCGTACAGAATTTTGGTGTGGACTTATCCGTGATTAGAAGTGCCTTAAATATCGGGTAGCTCTAGCGAGTTGCACTATAGCTGAAGAGAAATTGTTGGCTGTTGCGGGCTAGGGTGATGCTACTGCTGGAGAAAGCTATTGCTAAATCCTATAGCTCGTTACTTAAAACATTGATGAATAGATCAAGCTTTGAATTACTTTTGCTGACCCAAAACCTGCTACATTGAACTTGCACCGAATCGCCAGTTCATTTTGTTCGCTAGGATTAGATGTCACATGAACTAGAGTGGCAACCAAACCAAACTAAGCGATGGATGGTCCACTTGGGTCCCTAGCTGCCAAAGACAAATTCATGTTTGTAGTTTGACCTAGACATGCGTACTTTAACTTGGAATATTTGAATATTGTACGAATCTGAACATGGACAGCTTTAGTTTACACGTTCGAGCACTAGGGGGAATTCGTGATGTGAGAAGACTATATGTAACTATATGTAATTACAGTTACATCATCTTATCATTACCACGACAGCACACGTGGCTGCTGCTTTCAACGAGATGAATCATGGAAAGCAGTTCAAGGCTTCGTAGCCTTCAATAATCTTGATGAAATTCTTGACCATAAGCTTCCCTTCAGTGGTTATGATGCTCTCTGGATGGAACTGCACGCCCTGCATGATGATGATTTTCACGGATGTAAAGTCAAATGGACAATGGAAGCACTTTAAAAAGATCGCTTGTTCTTTTATGTCTGCATTTATAGGACATGATTGAAACAGTTAATCTGAAAATTCAAGAAATTCAATAGATAGACTCCAGAACTACTACAAGACAGCAATGGAGTCAACAAGTACAGTGGGTGGCAGAATCCTGATAGATGGAAATACTACTGAAGAACACCACCGTCTACTAGCTTTGGCATGGTTGTCAGACAGACAGATTCAAGCAGTCTATGCAAACCTATCCATGAAAAATCGAATCTACCCCCTTGATTATTTAATTATGGATGATCTAGAGGTGATCCTGGAAGACAACTTGTGTTGATGGACAGGTAATACAGCCATGGGTGAAAGTTCGCAATCAGAAAGAGGATGACATGTTTCAAAGGCCTGAAGGCTTCCAGTTATGCAACACACACAAGGCAAGAGAAAAGGCATTTTGTTTATAAAATATTAAAAGGTAAGCCATTAATAGACACAGTAGAAAATTTACGGATTGCATGATTTAGAATGAATTTTCACACTGCTTTATTACATAGAAAGGACATATAAGCAAACCTGAATATGTTTGTGTATTTTGTGGCGAGCAGCCATGATCAACCCATCATCTGTCCATGCAACAATTTCCAGGGCATCATGGGGAAAACTATCCTTTTCAATCACGAGGCTGTGGTACCTTCCGGCTTGGAATGGGCTAGAGGACAAAGTGATCAGACTTTTGCATGAAAACAATTGAGCTTTTAATATTAAATATCCACTACTGGGTAATAGTTTCTCCAAACAACGCTTTAGCATGTTGTAACTGAAGTGTTATTCTCCAGCCCAGGTTAGATAGCACATAGCAGGGTATGAGACATTTGCAGGTTTTTCTTCCATTTTCAATATTTTTTCTCGATCATGTAGGAGGATTGCATATCATTCTATTAAGAAGGAAAAAACAAAGGGTTTAGAATCCACACAACACCAGCGTGCACACACAGGGCTCTTACAAACACCAACACGCCTTTGCAACTAGATAGGAAAAAAAACGACCTCGGCCTACAAACGCCTCTCAGGTGATCCTCCGGTTGGAATAAGGGCAGAAAGGTGAGAAACACCGGGCCTGTCAAGCACCACAGCTGCAACTCCCCCCGAGCAGAAGCTATCACAGCATTCACAATAGGAGTTCCATCAAAGGCACAGTGGTTATGGTGGTTCCAGATCGACTAAACTCCAAAAATGAGGTTGAGGTTAATCCTTTGTGAACCTGGACAACCACTCTCTACAGAGACCTTGCCCACCACTCAGCAAAGGACAAATGACTAGATTGGGGATGACCATTAGCATACTCAAATGGAGTGAGATGAGAAAATTTATTGTTGAAAATGTTGTCATCCTGTTGCATTTTTTGTAAGCAATGTCAAAATTTTTGAGATCCAAAATTTCAGTATTACCGGTCAAAGTTGCATCTTGAAAACAACACTTCTTTAAACAATAAAAGTCTCCATATGTTAAGAGAAAAAAAATTTTGTACTTCTTTTTTAATATTTGCAGTAGCCCTAAATGGAAGCTCCAAAGAGAGAACAAGCAAACTAGCTTTCATTTCTTTTACCTATCTGTAACTTCTAGGTTGCACATTAATAGAAGTTTTTTTTCTCGAACTACACAGTGGAAGTGTGTGTCATTTCATTAAGAAAGAAGACAAGACAAACACCCAAGAGGTTAGAGAAAAAAAACTCAAGAAAAACACACACTGCACCAAAAAAAGCATAGAAGTTAACTAAGCTAACAAAGATGGTTCAACATTCAACAATGTTTCCTTGGAGTATAGCTGATAACGGAATAATAAGAAGTAATTCTGCCTCTACGATGACAGGCCCAATAATGCTGCCAACAACAACAACAACCAAGCCTTTCAGTCCCAAGCAAATTGGGGTAGGCTAGAGTTGAAACCCAACAAGAGTCACCAGTAGAAGGAAACAAACGGGGGACTAGGGGGTAAAGCCTAAATTAAGATTCCGGCACATGGATAGCACAGGCCCAATAATACCACTTTCGAAAAAAAACTTGATTCAGATTTAGCAAACCCAAGTTACAGAAACCAACATAGTCTTTTGTTGGATTGCCAAATTGTTCTATACCATAGTGAAGTACCTTAAAAAAAGAAAATAACACCCCACATTTGCAATAAAGCTTTTGTGCTCCTAAATTATTTATCATCGCTCTTTATTTTGCACTGAAGCATGAAGAGGGCATAAGGCATGTAATTAGAGCTCATTGCCCATGGCCCCAATTAGTAGGATACTATATGGTAAGATGGTCTAGACTGTACAGCTTCTCTATGAAAATAAGGAGGGCCAAACACAAGAAAGAAGATAGCAAACTGAGTATCAGGCCCCGCATATGGTAAGTTGTACGCTCATTACACATGATGGAAGGGAATAAGGGATCTTACTTTGGAAGACCAGAAAACAGAGTTCCATCAAGCTTCTCATCATAATGAACAAGGGAGCCCTTTCCATGCACAACTCCATATGGGGATCGGACAACCTTCCCTGCAAACATGCAACACTCAATAGGAATGCTTCCATGAAGGAAAAAGTAAGACAGATTTGAAGCCTAAAGATACTCAAGTGAAGATCTTGTGCATATACGAACCTCCAAATGCCTCTCCGATGCATTGTAAACCCATGCAAACCCCAAACAATGGTATATAGGGACCAAGCTCTGTAACTGTTTGCAGGGATATTCCTGAATCTTGAGGTGTGCCTGCCATTTCAGTTTTTGTTAAAAGGAAAACAAAAAATATATAGTTGTCACCCAAAACATTAAGTTTAACATTGTGTTCTGTAGCATCTCATATGTTAGCAGTAATGAATGGAATTAGTGCAGAATAATGCTGACCAGGGCCTGGGGAGATAAGTATTCCTCTTGGAGAAATCCTGTAGAGTAAGCAACACACTGCAGGTGATTTTATCAAGAGAAATCGAAACATATAAGCATGGGGAACTTTATATAGGAAGGTTACCAACTTCTTAATTTCTTCCACAGTAATCTCATCATTGCGGTAAACCTCGAAATTAGCTCCCACCTCTCCCATGTACTGCATAAAGACAAATGTTAGGTAACTGCATTGCAATTTGCAATATAGAAGAGAGTTAACATCTGTCAGCTTATTTATTTCAAGAGTGCATATTCATTCAAGATTTTCCATTTGGTATCCATTTTGATCCACTTATAGTCACCTATTATAGTATTTTTAAAGTTATATTATTAGTCCCTACTTCCAAATACCTGAGGTTTCTAAGAGAATCCATAACTATTGTTTGATTGCTTATGTTGTATTCATTCATCAAACACTTAAAAAAATATCACCGAGGATGGATATATCATGGCAAAATCAAAGTTTGTCTGATTAGTTCTCTCTGAATAAAAATATAATGTGTTCTCTTAAACTCTTAACATCATATTGAAAGAGTCTTGAAAGACTCACTCCTTGATACTAATCATGCCATCACATCACTGATCCAAATTACTTTTGAAGCTAGCATAATCTGCAATAGGGTTCTTCCATCAGTAATGCAACACAATGATGATTTTACCTGGCATAAATTATACGTGAAGCTATCGTAGTTGTCTATGACTATGATTGGTCTAGTATTTTGCTTTACTCCGACAATTGCATCTCCACCTTCCACCACCGAGATAGCAGATTTAGTAACAAACTTTTGCTGTTGAACTTTTGTGGATCCACCGAGAGCTCCTACATGATGCAGTTAAAATATCTATTGACCATTGTAACAAAGCTCATTAATCAAATGAACATGACAAAATTTAAGTAATTCTATGAATTCTGTTTTTCCTCATTCTTGTTATGGAAAAAGTTACCATAATAATTTCAAACGATGCTAAGATATCACAAAATCCTATAAGAATCTACACAAACTTCTTTGACCATTTAATTAATTGATCAGCGAACAAGAGCCTAGTTTTCTTCACTGAGTAGCAAAAGTTAAAAGCAGAATGTTGTTTCACCACCCCAAGTCCTACAAATGGCGAGATGGACATGCCATTGGTGGGGTCAGGTAAGACAGAAAGAGACAGCCAGCTAACTTGACCAGGTACACGGGGCTTCGCCGGCGGCCGTCGGCCGGCGCCCACAACGAAGGCTATTCGTTCTCCTACCACATCGGTCGATCTCGGTTCTCGGATCGTCCCAAATCCCAATCGAAGGGGGCACGGCCAAAGATACCCGAGAGCACGGAACAAAAGAACAACAAACACGCGCAGCGCCAACTCGCTCACCTACGTGGAGGCTGGAGGGGCGCCGCGGCTCGGACCGCGGCCTCGCAGCGAGAGAGACGGTGGGCTGGATCTTGGCCGCGAGGTGCGCGGCGTAGGCCATTGGACTGGAGCGAGGAGACAGGTGGCGGCGGGGTTCGGCCGGAGTGGAAGAGGGGTGCAGGAATCCGGACTGCTCTGCTCAGGGACCGATCAAATTGTCTCGCGTTTGGTGGTGGGAATGGGAGTGGGACAGCGACAGCGGGGAGCTTGGACTGTCTGCGTTTGATTCTGGCTTACGTTTCCAGCAGTTTTCCTCCAACACAGCGTTTGCAAACGCAAAATACACATCTTCACCGCAGGCAGTTTTATTCTTTCTCGCATATACAAAGTAACAAAGCTAGTACGTATATTACTACATTGAGCGGCAATGGACTCCTACCAAGTGAAAATGCACCTTAATCTTCATGCTATGGAGCATGTAGATATGGTCATATGGATGTGCAGGGGAGACGATACTTTTTGCAAGGATCTTATGCATTATGCAAGAGGTTGACCCCTAGGGTTTGGAAAATTGCCGGTAAGACGCCGATTATCACGTGGGAAGGCTGAGTCCAATGGGACTCCCTATCCCCACTCCCTAAACACTATTCCAACTATCTCTTTCTCTATGTACAGTGCAGCATTTATGTCAAACTGTGCAAAACAGTGTTTAGAAAATCCATATAGGGATTCCCATTGGACTCAGCCTAATTGGGTTCTTGCGAGCTAGCGGGAGCAGAAAAATAGGTAACTGATCGCTCTTCTTTATTTTTTGGGTGAAATTTATAGGAAAAAGCTTCCAAAATCTAGGGAGAATCGCTGATAATCAGAACGTCGGGCCCATAGGTGGAGCCAAGCTATAATTTCATCGGAGATCGGTTGTGTAAATAGCGATTAATTATCTATTTGAAATAGCATTTTGTTCATCTTGCATATAAACTTGTATCAAGACTTGATAAAGTTCTTAGGGCCCTAACAAATGCCCTCTCCGTTGATGTTTTAGAACTTTTAAGATAGATTAAAAAAGGTAAGATATGACAATAATCTTTTTCTTTGTGGTGTCTAAATGCATGCAGATTAATTTTATTTTAAAGGCAACTAATATTTTAAAACAATATTTATTTTAGGATAAATTTTAAATCTAAAATAATATTTATTGTGGGACGAAGGGGAGTACATGTAGTATTGCCCCATCTTGGTTCTCGGACAGTATTCACCGTTGGAAAGGGAGAGGAAGGGGGGCAAATCTGTCATTTCAATCCAAAGAATGACACGCGTGGATGTTCATGGTCGTCCAAATGCTAAAAGAAATATCAATCCAACATTTATCAGAAATTTGACGAGCCACACACAGTCATCTAAGCACAGCACGCGATATTAATAAACCTCGCATTTTCGGTGGTGGGTAGATAGCGCGACGTACATTCGAAATCTGCAAGTAGCAGTTTCTACTGACGAGCAAATTCGAAATTCAGACGTGCCAAGTATCACGCGGCTCACGAGCGCTGGCCCAAATTCTGCCAGGCGGCGCCATCCTCCTTCAAACGTGTGCCTGGCCTGGCCTGGCCTGGCCCCGGGGACCGAGCCCGCCAGCCAGCCAGCCATGGCGAGTTGTTGTCCGCACGCACGGGCACGTCGTGGGTGGGCTGGCCCTGGCCGTCCGCCTCCGTCCGCCCCGCGCGAGTGGGAGGCCACTGTTTCCTCCCGCACCGCACCGGGTCGTGTGGTGGCGGAGGGCCGTGGGGCCAGGGTGGGGCCGCCGGGCGCGCTCCTCCGCTCGCGCAGGGAAGACCCCCGCGCCGTGGCTTATATAGGCCCCTCCTCTCCCAACCCTACCGCCACCATCACCACCACCGCTCTCCCCCTCCCCCGGCCGCGAGCTCGCCCGCTATCCGCCTCCTCTCCTCGCAGCGGCTGCCCCCCGCTCCTACGGTAACCGTCTCGCCACTCACCCCCCTGTGTCTCTCCTCCCCCTCCTGTTGCGGTGCGGTTCTCCCAGATCCGCCTGGCATTGCTCGCCAGGCCGATCCGATCTCGCATTTGCGCGCTGCCGCCGCGGATCCGGCTGGATCTCGCGGGAATGGGGCGCGCGTCAGGCTGGGCCGCTGTAGATCTGCTTGTTTCGGCGCGTGATCTGGAGCCATCGCGGGAGTTTCGGCAACGAAATGGCCCGATCTGCGGTTGTTTTTATTTTTGTTCGTTAACATTTGCTGGCTTCGAGATTTCCGCCCTCTTTTGTTAATAGAAGAGAAATGCTATTGTGTAGTCAAATCGTGGGAATAGATCATCGATCGATAGCTGTTCGACATTTTTAATTCCTGCTTGGCTTGACAAATGTGGCACCGGGCGAGCTTTGATGTAGGTAGAAAATGGCCGACGCTGAGGACATCCAGCCCCTCGTCTGCGACAATGGAACCGGTATGGTGAAGGTAAGCCACCGATTTGATTGATCTCTGAAACACCTGTTTCTTCAGAGTGCGAGGTTCTTGGTAACCGCTGCTGAGGCCCCTAACGACAACCATGCGCTCTCTCTTGAACTTGATGACGACAGGCTGGGTTCGCCGGAGACGACGCGCCGAGGGCCGTCTTCCCCAGCATCGTGGGGCGCCCGCGCCACACCGGCGTCATGGTCGGCATGGGGCAGAAGGACGCCTACGTCGGTGACGAGGCGCAGTCCAAGAGGGGTATCCTCACCCTCAAGTACCCCATCGAGCACGGCATCGTCAGCAACTGGGACGACATGGAGAAGATCTGGCATCACACCTTCTACAACGAGCTCCGCGTGGCTCCCGAGGAGCACCCCGTCCTCCTCACCGAGGCTCCCCTGAACCCCAAGGCTAACCGTGAGAAGATGACCCAGATCATGTTCGAGACCTTCAACACCCCCGCAATGTACGTCGCCATCCAGGCCGTCCTCTCGCTCTATGCCAGTGGCCGTACCACAGGTAAGCTGATTTTTGGAGATCGTGGGTAATGTTCACATGTAGTCGAGATTGATCTTTCACAAATTATGATGGATCAACATAACCTTCAATTTAAGCTGATCTGTATCTTTGACTCTCAGGTATCGTGCTGGACTCTGGAGATGGTGTCAGCCACACTGTCCCCATCTACGAGGGATATGCCCTCCCCCATGCCATCCTCCGTCTTGACCTGGCTGGCCGCGATCTCACTGACTACCTCATGAAGATCCTGACCGAGCGCGGCTACTCCTTCACCACCACCGCTGAGCGGGAAATTGTGAGGGACATGAAGGAGAAGCTTGCCTACATTGCCCTGGACTACGACCAGGAGATGGAGACTGCCAAGACCAGCTCTTCTGTGGAGAAGAGCTACGAGCTTCCTGATGGACAGGTCATCACCATTGGTGCTGAGCGCTTCCGCTGCCCTGAGGTCCTCTTCCAGCCATCCTTCATTGGGATGGAAGCTGCTGGTATCCACGAGACTACCTACAACTCCATCATGAAGTGCGATGTGGATATTAGGAAGGATCTATACGGCAACATCGTCCTCTCTGGTGGTACCACTATGTTCCCTGGAATTGCTGACAGGATGAGCAAGGAAATCACTGCCTTGGCTCCTAGCAGCATGAAGATCAAGGTGGTTGCTCCTCCAGAAAGGAAGTACAGTGTCTGGATTGGAGGATCCATCTTGGCATCTCTCAGCACCTTCCAGCAGGTAAATAAACATCACTGCAATTATGCATTCCGCTGTCCTCAAGGTTAATTGATTTGCTTACAATTTCCCTTGTGACTGCAGATGTGGATTGCCAAGGCTGAGTACGACGAGTCTGGCCCATCCATCGTCCACAGGAAATGCTTCTAAATTTCTAATTCTTGGGGCCCAAGAAATGCAAGCTGAGAGGAGCCGTTATCACCAAGCCTCCTGCCCTGTTTTTTTTCTCTCTTTTTTGTTGCTATTTCTTCATTAGCGTGGACAAAGTTTTCGGCCGGTCTATCTGTCATCGTTTTCTTCTATTCATCAAGACTGTAATACCTATTGCTACCTATGCTTCTCACTTGTGATTTTGGACACATATGTTCGCTTTATTCAATTTTAATGAGATGCCTGATGAGGCTACTAGCAAATACATATGGTGTTCCGATTGTCATTGGTTATTGATGTCTTATGAAATGAATGAATAATATAAATTTTTGAGCTCTCTGTACCTGTATGGCTGTATTGGTACCAATGTTATCTCCCGCTATAGCTGCCGTTATCTCCCGATATAGCTGATATAGCTGTTTGAGCAGGATTTTGCTATTTTATTTTTATGTGCAATTTAGCTGTTATTTTCCGTTATAGTTTCATTTAACCAGCTATCAGCTGTTTTAGAAGACCAACCACGAAAAGTCTTAGCCCGCTATTTAAAACACTGATTGTTGCATGAGCCTTTTGTTGTGGGATTTGGGGGGTTGCCTTTTACATGTAGCTTTGAGATTTGAGATGCTGCAACTCTTTGCATCTGTTTTTCGATTGATGCATCAGATTCCCTCCTGTTTTGGGTGCTATGCTACTGCATGCATCAGGATAATTGAATAATTCTGCTGTCCAGGCTTTGGCAGCGCGGCTGAGCACGCTTTGCTGCTCGAAAGTTGTCCTGATAGACACATCCTCGTTGGGATGAGGAATCTTTTCTCTTTTGTTCAAACAAAACGCGAGGGGACCTGGAATCATGTGGTGCTTTGGCTGTCGTCTGGTTTCCTACGCGGCACTGGTACATTAGTATATTGTGGGCCTCTTTTAGCTCCTAAAATGTTTACGCAATTGACATGTATTTGACGGGTAGGATGAGTCTTCACTTGACCTGGTCGACCTAGTCAATCTGAGCCGTACTATGTGACTTATCGTACACTACCGCTTTGTGTGTGCTCCACATGTTGCACGATGGTTTTGCTATCTGTCTTGTGTTAGTTGGTAATGGACAAATGGCTTCTAAAGGTTACACAATGAGGCCATAACCATACATAACAACACTAAAGGAAAGGCCTGCAAATTTTCTAAGGTTTGCGTGCGTTTTCTTTCAGCTTCTCGCCTTCTCTGCTTGACTCTGCTGCCAATCCAATGCGAGGCTAATAACATGTAAATTTCCTTGGAAAAGCCTATCGCACATGTAGATATAGTAAATGAAGCAGGAATGGACGCAGTAAGAGGCAAACAGAGCAGTGGAGCTATCTTTAGCTCAATGACTTATAGAAAGATTCATGTTCATCACAGTGTACATTGACTAACAAGTTGTTGTTTCATGTGAACAACCTCAGAAAAAGCAACCTGAAGAGTTTGCTGTGAAGGTGAAAACCTCCCCAGATGCTGATCCTTGCCTCACATATCTAAGGGCATCACACTGCAGCTCACTATATCGTAAACATTCATCCAACACGAAACCATTCTTTGCTTCTTTAGTCCACCTTTTCAGTATGTAAATCTCTGGTATGGCACGCACATCAAGAGCCAAGAATAACCTCAGTATATGCCGACACAAGATACCAGAATTCTCGAACTTACAGCAACTGCATTGAGCTCTCTTGCCAACGGTGTCATAGCTGACAATGAATGAAGCTTTTGTTTCCTCCTGCATGACTTTATACATAGTAATTAGCCCATCATTGTTAAGAATGGACATGTAATACCCTAATGATTTGACGAATTTCTCCTCAAAGATGTTAAAGACTGTTATTGTGTATATTTCTGACGCCTGTTTCAACATGTTAGAGGCAAATCTTAAAATAGGCATGGTAAAAGATGTGGCTAGGTCTTCCAGAGCTTCCTTTTCTGCCCACCCAGCCATCACATGTTCAAACAATGAAATGAAGACCGGCAAACTTGTTCTTTTGTGGAAGTATTTCTTGAAGAGGCTTCTCAAGCTCTCAGGTCTCTGAGTTGCTGATAGTTCTGCAGTAAAACATCTCTTAAGTACACATGAACCCATCTTTGTCGAATTCTGTATAAAGATTGGAGCCACATGTTGTCAGCCAGGCCATATTTACCAAGGATATTCTTCAACCTGACTCAAATATTTCGGTTGTTCCAGGTTCATTAATGCACACTCCAAATTCCTCTTCAAAAGAGGCAAATCGAGAATATAGATTTGCCAAGTGTTCCTTGCATATGTTTAATATCTGAGAAGTACAATACAGGTGGCGTGTCTGTGGGAACACTTTCGCTATCGCTGAACCAATTGCTTCATTATAACTTGTTGTTAGTGATCTAGGATGGTGTGAGCCCATTGCAGCGATCCATTTCTGAAAGAACCAAATCTAGGAGGCCTCTGTGAAATCAGTAAGCAATGCACAACCGAAGACTATACTTTGCAAGTGATGATTGATACCAGTTACCATATTTAATGGCAAATGGTCCTCATTCTCTACAAAAGATGTCTCAAGCTTAACGCCATCCCCGAAATAGTAGTACGATGCTCTAACTTTGGCATCAGCCCAGAAGGCATGTGTCAACCAATCATTCCTGTCAGCCTGAAATGCATATGAAAATGTAGGATTCTCAGCATTCAGCTGCTTGAAGTATCCAAGAAGCTTTTGGGTATCATCGAATCCAAAAGCACATTGGCATGGTTCTATTCTTTCTTGATTATTTGGAGACTGGTTGTCAAAATTCCTTCCCAATTCTCCAAGCTGCAGATTCATAGTCGGTGCTATCAAATTTTCTCGAAGAACTCTAGTTTTTGCAAGAACGACAACCTCACTCTTTGACTGGATGTAGTGAACTTTGTCTGGTACAGCTGCCAACTCATGTGTACGTGCCAAGGAAAGTTTGGAAACAACCCATTTATGCTGGTCCCTTTTAAATACCTCAAATGTCACAGCCTCCCTTTGTAGCAGCCCGGTTTCTCTTTTTCTTGTTCTCACTATTATTTTCTTCACAAGGAGCAACCCCTTCCTTGGTGCAAACAAAACGTCGCATTACAAATGTTCCATTCTTAGGTAAGCGGCGGGATAACCTGATCCGTACTTCAAAGCCCATACGGCTGGCATAGGCATAATAGAATGTCTGGGCAGCTTCAAGAGAAGGAAACTCCATTCCTGTGAATGGTTCCAATTGTGCATACTCCTCAGGTGCAACATACCACACTATGCTTGGAGTTTCTAAGACATGATTGTGTTCCTTCATCAGCTTGACCACAACCCACCGCCCATAGTGCTTCTGTGTAACTTCCATCATTGCATGGCAACCTTCCCTTCCTGTCACACACCTTCTCTTTCTCTTACCAGCATCATAGTCTTGCTTCTTATGATGGAAACCCTCCTTCCAACACACAAAACGGCACATGATAACAGACTCATCCATCATTCCTTGAGTGCCGGGACTTGCAAATGCGCACAGAGAAATCCACTTGTGTAGCATAAGCTATGTAGAACACCTTTGCAGCTTCCTCTGACTCAATCTCCATACCGACAAAAGGTTCACCATTTTCCAGGTTCTCTTGGCACTTGGCAGGGACTGTTATTCATGTCAACCAACTCGCTACTGATATCAAATGCCATCTGGTTTTCAACGTGATCATCATCAAGATCGACATTTTGGTCCCTCAGTGAATCATCTTCGCTTGAGGCACTCTCCATGACAAGAACTCAATGTTCTATAGGCATCGAGGTTTGTTTCCAGAACCATGAGTCATATAACTGGAAAAGGTATAGCAGATTGAACTCATTTCATCGATAGACCGACACACATAAAAATGTGTAATGTAGAAAAAAAATTGGCATAGCTAATTTAAATGAAAGAGAAACTGCCCTTTAGACTTTTTGAAGTAGCCCATCGAAAGCCTCAGGCTAAAGACTAAATGCTTAAGTTTACACAGTCAAGAATAGTAGGATGTTACAACAGAATAATACATTTATGTAGTTCTCAATCAAGGCAACCTCCAAGGCTTTTGTTGTTCACCATCTAGAACTCAAGTGACGCCAAAAAGACAGGCATAAAGATCTAATTTTTCTTGAGGTGGCTAGAAACCATGAAGTTGACATTCTAAAACATAAAAGAAAGCTATCATATTATAGAGTTGAAACAATGAAAACAGAATAAATATTGAACTACTACATCCGTCCCAAAACATAAGGTACAACTATTTTCCTCCCTAGTCCCATAATATAAGGCAACAGCCAATACCATGCATGTATCAAGTGCCCAATGCTACATCCAGCCAATACCCATGCAAGAAATAATTGTTTTCTTGGTCTGTGTGCAAAACGTAGTTGAGCCTTATATTATGGGATGAAGGGAGTACCTTTAAGCCTCTAAATCAGAAATCTTGAAGCAATTCTATTTATAGTTTGGCGCCATCAAAGATCTTCTAAATATTTGTCTTCTGAGGTATCAATAGGATCCAAGTCCTGAACCATAAATTCAATTCCTAAGTTTAGCCTGAGGAAAGAGGATATGCCAGAAAAGCAAATAGTCAATTACACAAATCTTAACAATCAAACTGACTGGTTTATAAGGCAAATAAATCAAACTATAAATAAAAATTTCCACGATTATGGTACATGCAGAAGAGATATTAAGAGTCAAGATGACCTAACAAGCTTTGAGCTACACAGGCTCCATGGCGTTAGTTTTGATACTTCAATGCCACTAATTTTCGGATGGCACTAAATGACCTATCACTGACCAACAGGCCCAGCGCCCCAGCTGAGTCACTGACAGGGAATTTAGAAAGTCATTCACTCCATAAGGATGGCAAAAAGTTAATGATGCCCTAATTTACATTTCTTGAGTCAAAACACAGTCAGTGTTTCCTCCACCGACCTTCAAATGGTGAGATTGGGATGAAAATATCAGCCAAGACACAACACAAGCATATGTATTGCAGCCTTGCAGGTGAGGCACACAAGCTGTAGGAGCGCCCACAGGCGCATATCTAGTAGCTAATAACTGAATCTGAATAGAAAAAACAGAACTATGAGAGACATTAAGAGATTTAGAGACCAAAAATGGTCCAGATTTATCATGTGCCATTAGTCAGAGATTGTAATATAGCCAAATGTTATCAATCAGCATGAGCCATAAGTTTCCGTACAAGCATAGCGCTTTACACAAACCAGGCAAAATGAGCCAATGTACACTATTGGTGCTACTCAACAGTCAAAGGAAAGAAGCCTTTGCTTCCATTGGTTTTGGAGTAAAATCTGATCTAAGACGTTGAATTTCAAAATGGTAGGTGTGTTGATAAAAACAAAAGAATGGTTTTTCACCATGACAAAAGCAATAGACGGATTCTCGAGGATTATTGTACAAACGAAGTTACTTATGTATTTTTAACATTTCTAAAAAATATAGAAATAGAATGAACCAAGTAAATGGGTACCTTATTTCTTCCTTCTCTCAGATGAAGGTGAACCTTATACAGATTGGCAAAAAAAAAAAAAAAAATATCTAATGCGTAGTTCTAGAAGGTGCACTCCGATCTCCCTGTGTTCAGGAAGTTCTTTGTCCAGTGAATCTCTGTTAGACCCCCTTTGGAACACAAGTATTTCAAAGGAATTGTGCAGAAAAGAATTCAGGGAAAAAAATTCCCGTGTTCCAAAGAGGGCCTTAAAGTGAGTAATTACCAGTCAGTCGATCTTCCTGTTAGCATCAACACAATTTGGACATGTGAGCAAGAAGGTCAGTGTGGTTCTCTTTAGGAATGTCAGTATCGATGCATAGATGCTTCCAAGATTCCAGAACCAAGGAAATGAAACCCCAGACCATAGCATTGGGGATGATGTGATGTCCACGTTATCTCGAACCACTGATAGTATCCCGAACCCGAAATAACCTGATTCCAGAACCACCAAAACTTTGTGAGCTCCCAATTGAACCCCTCAACGCTCACACAACAAAGAAAGCTTAAGGAACAGTCTCAGCTCCACCCCACCCGGACACAATTGAGTGCAAAACAGCCGACCACCATCTCTTCTTTTTTGGGGATAAATAGGCGGCATCATTTCGCGGCAAGGATCACACGAAGCGGACCAAAATCAATCGACCAGAGCTCCTAAGCGCACCCATTGAATCGGAGAGGCAGCAGCGAGCAAACCACGCGGCACGCGCAGGCGAGGCGCAAAGCAATGGAAAGCAGGAGCAGGTACAGGTGAGCTAAAGTAATAGGGATGGGTTACCTTAGAACAGCACGGACCAATCGACATGGTCGCTGGCGGCGGTCCACTGCTCGTGAGAAGCTAGGGCTAGCGCGCCACCACCACCGCCTCGGTCCTACTCCGCCGCCGGCTTCCCCTTGCTCGGCAGTGTCAGTCGAAGTGGAAGTCACAGGCTCACAGCGGAGCTGTGGTAAGAGGGAACCAAAAAAAAAAAAGCCCGGCAGTTCCCCTGGGCCTCTGGAGATTGGGCCAAATGTGTGGACCTCGGGCCCATTTGTTTCGGATTGGCCTTGTTTTGTTTAGAGCTCCAAGTTCGACTTTTGTGTTCTTTCTTTATCCGAATGTTTGTTTACCTTAAATTTGGCGTGATCATGGACCTTGACATTTAAGTAAATGACTAGTAAAAATGCACGTGTGGGACTTGAAAAATTTTGAAACTTCTATTTCTTTGTAACAATAAAAGAGTCCATATTTGCCGATTGTTTTAAATACATATGTACAAACATTTACAGAAACTACTGCACTCAGTCTTAACATGAAAGGTGTAGGTTTTCGGTAAAATCTAGTAATGGATGGAAATTGATTTCTTTTAACTCATCAATATCAGTGAAAAAAAAACTCTCACCATAAAAAACGGCATGGCCCAAAAAGCTAAAAATCGGCCCGCTCAGTTACTTCACGCCTGCCCGCGAGGCAATTGGGCCTGGGTCACCAGCTCGGCCCAGTCGTCGTGCGCTCTACTCCCCCGATTCTATCTCATCAGTCCAGCTTGATTGGACGGCCTGCGTTCGCCGGTGCAAGACAAACCCGAAACCCAAGGACCCGACAGGTTTTACCCGATATAAAAGCGGGTATGGGATGACTTTTCCACCCGTGGGTATGTTATTGGGCACAATCTTGTACCCATCGGGTACGCGGGTACGAGTACGGGTGCATAGTACCCATACCCGCGTACCCATGGATAATTTATACCCGGCTCAACCATACATTTTTTCTACATAATTAAGTAAACATAAGTGTATATTGGGTAAAAATATTGTCAACTTGCACATTTCAATATCATTTATTATTGTTTTCAATTCATTTACTAATATTTAGTGATTTATTAATTTAATTATGTCATTAAATGTTATATTTGTGGTATTTAAACATGTGTGTAGTGGGTAGTTAATCGGGTGCGGGTTACCCGACGGGTATTTTTACCCACGCGGGTTGGGTATGGGTAAAATATTATACCGGCGAGCGGGTATGGGTATTGTAGCGGGTATGATTTTTATTCACGGGTACGGGTATGAAATGGTAATACCCGATGGGTAGTTACCCGTTGCCATCCATAGCCCCATGCCACCACCCCGTTGCCATCCCTAGCCCCATGCCACCGCCGGCACATCTTCGGGCCGGATCCGCGCCACCGGCCGCCGCGCCCCGCCAGGCACCGCTCCTCCTCTTGCTCTGCCCCTCCACCAGGCCGAGGCGCTCCGAACGCGCTGATCCCTCCCATGGCCGAGCGCTGGCTTCTGGTCCGCTCGCGCCATTGGCTGACCCATCGCCGGGCTGGCCTCCGTCAGTGGCGTCCGAACCAGGGCCGTGGCGCTTCCGATTCCGTTCTTTAGTTTCTTGATTTCTAATCTCTTCAAGATTCTCTTTCCTTTCTCCTTTCCGGCTGATTGGTTGCCATTGTTCCAATGATCTTTTTCTTTTTTTCTCTGAAGTTCCAATTGATTGACTGTGTTGCTAGGAGTTGTGATTGGTGGATGTGAGAATCTGTTTTTAGCAGGTCAATTAATGATTTTATGGGCGATGTGGTACTATACTATGAGATGAGATGATATTTGGGATCGAATCGACGAGTTTGGTATGCGATTAATGTATTTTTTTTCCTTGTTTGTTATTGGGCCGAAAGTAGGATTATTGGGTCCAGGAAGTTCAGATTAACATGCAAATGATGATGTGATCATCTACGACAGATGCACCCTAGAAAAATCTAGGACAGAGGCCGGCGAGAGCGAGATCTGTGCAGGTGCGGCAGCGGGTATGAACCCAATGCTACGATCCATCCTTTGTTTGTAGTAAGTATTGAGGTGGGTAAATAAATCGGTGAAAAAATATTCTTGGGAGTTACGAGGAGGACGGATTTGAATGGCAGGAACTGCGTTCCGGCTGCATTCTGCCGGGTGCTCCAGCCGGTTGGCCCTGTCTAGTCTGTTTGGTGGGTCTCTTAATGGATGATTTGTCTCACGATGGGTACGTTAGACTTGCTAAGTCGTTAACTCAGGCTTTATAGTATTGATATATCCATTCATATTTTTTGTTGAATTTTTTATGCACGTTTTGTGATGTGTTTCTCAAACCGGAGGCATTCTCCTACCACTCACATTCACATGTCACCGTCCGCCAACTAGCAGGCATGAGTTTCATCTTTCGATGCATAGAAGCATTTTGTGGAGCACAGAAGCTAGAAGACAGATGTTGAACCTAGACTCTCTTCTCTCTGATCAGCCCTCTCATAGCCATAGTCTGATGTCTCATCCATGCAATCAATTATACTCGTGGAGTGTTTGGCTAAACGCGTATTGTTGTATACTTAATTAATCTAATATTATGACCTTGCAAACTTAAAAAAAACAAATTGGATCAACATGCATCGAGATTTGTGGAATCCTAGATATGGTATTCCCATCCTTCTAAAAGCTGTCGCTGACACGCTGTACTGATAATTGATGATTTCCCAAGTAGTGGAGCCGAGGGACGATGGTTATGCAGATCATGGATTCATGGTGCTAATTAAGTGCTAAATCGCTGATACGTTGAACCACGTGGAGGCCGTGACGGGGTGCATGCATGCCCCGTAGTGGCACGAACGTTCCGCGGTCACGTTTTGCCTCCTACCGATACCGCAAGATCTCGCAAGCGAACCATCCCATTCGCTGCACCTCTCCTACGGTAGAATCTCGAGCTTGGCTTACGATAATGTTGTCTAGTACCACTTGATTAGCCTGTCATATTCTCTGTCTAGTACTACTGTGCATCAGGCAGCCGAACCACTCACGCACGTATGCAGAGTAGTCGTTTCAGCGGGTCAAACGAGAACAAGTACACACAGTATTTCTTTGTTATCAAAGTATATATATAGCTAGAATCCTTTTTGCCTAAAGTTGATGTAGTGTCAAGAGGAGGTCACGGTGTAATCATTCTCTGTGCACACCACCCTCTGAAAACCTGATCCACTCTATAGTTCGGTGCAGAAATCACATGGACGGGGGCACCGTTGCAATGGCCGTCCCCCACCCGGCCCCCAGTGACGACGTACGTAAGAACAACAAAAGCAATGCAGCAGAGGAACTTGGTGCTAGTGCATAGAGTGCATATTTCACCAATCGAAGTTGCCAAATTTATCAAAAGAAAGTTATTCAATTTCCTCTCAAATCACATATAGGATGGATTAACGTAAAAGCATTATTAGCTGAAATCAGTTCCCGGTTCCCACATAGATCGAAGAACAAGCAGGTCCTTATCTCCAAGCAAGCTCCAACCCTTATCTCTGCAGTGCAGTTGAGCATATTTCCAGCTTGCAAAGTGCCGCGACGGCGGCAGCGTGGGAGGACGAGACAACGCGACAAGACGCAGTGGCGGAGCTACCCAAAAAAAAGAGTGGGCCCATAAAAAATACATACTTATACATTAACAAATATTATTTACGCTGGTCAAATATAACTATACAACTTATGTAGATGCAAATTTAGTTGACTTTTTCATAAAAGATAGTTCTAGGTTCCAAAGTACAAGTAAATAAGAAATGTTCTACTATAACCTGTATAAAGAAAACATATGTTGGAATCATCTATCATATAAATATTAGTAAAAAGTTAATTCCCTCTGGGCCATTGAAAAACATGTAATTACATACATGTCATCGGCTGTGTCAATGACAGACGGGTTTGGACCCACATGTCATTGACACAACGATGGCATATAGGGAATTTGGTGAATTTTCAATGGTACATAAGGAAGTACTCCCAGTTCCTTCAACTCATTCTCACGTCGGCCTTTCATTTTATGGAAATGATCAACAATGATCTCTTAAGAAATTCTGTTAAACAACATTTCTTTCTCAACAATGCAAATAAGGCTAAAACTCAAAAAAGTATCACCAATTTTTTTACACGTTGTGTTTTTCATAATCTTCATAGCTAAAAAACATATCTCTATTTCCATTTTCATGCCAAGAGGCTACAAGTTTGAAAAAAATAAATATTTATATGTACGGTATATACATGGGAATAACAAGCAGATTTATATTGCCGTATAGTACTAGGGGATAAAAAAAACCACTCTCTCCGTCCCAAATTACACGGGATTCCAGGCCTCTACTAAATTAATTCATTGCTCCATGTATGTATGTTCAATGTGTTTCTAGATCTAGATTCGTCAACATCCATATAAACGTGGACAACTAAAAAGTGGGATATAAGGCTCACTCTGACGGTATACTCATTTTGAGTATTCTAGCACTAAGATTGGAGTTTGAATTAAGGAATGCAGATATGATGTTGGAGATAGCCTATCCCTTACAATTTGGAACGGAGGAAGTATTATTTTAGACTTTTAGTTTCAGCCTTTCAAAATTGAGAAATAGAGGAGTGGAGGCCTAACATTTAATTGAGTGGGGGCCTACTTCTAAATAGTACTAGACATACAAGTGTTTTCTGAAAATTGACTGGCCCCCACTCAGCGTAGTGTGCATCCGCCCTTGCAATGGCCGCATTGCCAACGCAGCCAGCCGCCCTGTCGACCGAGACCGACATCGAGCTCGCCGCCCCGCCGCAGCAGCCGCTGCCAGAGGCGGCGATACCCGCGGCGGCGAAGAACAGGAGTACTCGATGAACAGCTTGCTCAGGGAGTATGGCTAGTGGCTATTCTCCTCCGACTACTCCTGTTGATTGATTGATTGGGTCTACAACCCTGTTGATCAACTGAGTGTCAGGCTATGGGACATATTTGAGATTGATCACAATACAATATGCACCGTCCTAGAATATTATAGTGGTATTATGTGTTTTAAATGACCTTCTGAATTCTGCTTTTATATGGCAATATAGATTGAGTGTCTATTGTTATTTGTTTGCTATTGCTGATGCCTATTTGCTTGAGGACCCCATTCTCATGCTAGCATAAGCTTCATAATTAAGAAGTGCTAGATAGATACCTATCATTGGCCAAATACATTCATGTCAATTTTTTGGATGAATTTCTTCCATTGCGTCAATCAAAAATTGGTGCTCGGAGAGGCAACGAAATACTCCCTCCGGACATGGGTACATGTCATTGAGAAACAGAGGAGTGGGAGCCTAACATTTAACCAGATGATATCCCGCGCGTTGCTGCAGGAATTTTTAAACCATTTTAAAGTGAATTTGAAAGTAGAAATATCAATATAATTGCAAGTGGTGTGTACTTAATATGCTCATCTTGGTTGAGAGATCAACTTTTAAATGATTGATCGGTCATGTTTCGTTAATATAGGAATTTTGTATGATGCTAGTCACATAAACTAATAGTTGCATGTATGGATGTGATCCGCCATAGAAAATCGATGGATGGGTTTCCAGTGGATGATAACATGGCTCCTTAAGTTAGTGATCTCTAAGATGATGTGGACACCTTGCATGTTGAGAGAATTAGAGTTAGTGAATGTTAGTGGGCTTCATTTATATAGGTTATATAGATTAAATAGAGCTACTTGTAAATAGTACTTAGGCTTGACATACAAGTATTTTTTTTAAACGCGATCTGTTACCCCTTGAACACGGCCGAGTGCAGCGCACCCGGCCCGGCACCTCGTCCCTCCCCTCCGATCGATGTCCGATCGCCTTCGCCGCCGCCTGTGTTGTGGGCTCTCCCGCGCCGTGGCCTGTCGCGGCAGGGGCGCCCCCACACGGTAGTTCCCAGCCGTTCCCAGCGGGCAGCGGTGTCGCGCGCGCACGGGACGGGGAGATCGAGGGGGGTTCGTGTCGTGCACGACGAAGATCTGCCTCCCTCCCGCCGCCGCCGCCGCAGCGAACGATTGCGTTTCCACGTCGTCGTCCCGGCCGGCTCCGGGACACGCCGGCATGCGCCCATGTGCCGCCAATCCGTGCTCGGTCCACGCCAGGGGGGGGGGGGGGGGGGGGGTAACGTTGGACTGGACTGGAGGACTCGGTGGACGGATGGGGAGCATGCGGACTGGACTGGAGGACTCGGTGGACGGATGGGGAGCATGCGGATATGGGTGAGGGAGAGGACGGTGTCAGCGGCGCGGCGTGGAGTGGGAGATAGATAGATAGGGTTGCCGTGCCGCTGGTCTGGTCAGCTGCTGCCTCAGGCTGCTGATGGTCAGTCAGCAGCTGCTGCTCATCAGCTGGTGGTGCTGCTGGGTTTGTCGGCGTGCGAGTTGGAGTCACTCGCTGACGGGCACCTGCCTACTGCGAACCGAGTGTGCCGGTGGCAACGTCTTGCATCCGTTCGGTTCAGCCAAACATGCAGCGCAAACAATGGCGCCGCCGTGCCATTTTCTATCGACGGAACTTGCTGGTAATGTGATATCTGGAGAAAGCTGAAAGCCATCAAAGATGTCTATTGGTTGGGTGGCGAGACCGTGAGAGTAACACACAAGCAGCGCAGGATTCGCCACGTCTACAAACGGAATGGCCTGAACAAGTACCACATGTTTCTGCATACTTCGACTAAAATAAGTGAACCACGCAGCTCTCCACGAGAAAAGAAAAACACAAATTATTGGGCTGGATGCGCTGTAGCAGTATACTACTCCGTACTCCTCCTTTTGGGGTCTCACGGCACAAGTTCCAACGCTGATTAGTTATTTAACTACGTAACGCCATTTGATTAATCTTCCTCTTAATCTGCACACACTCGATCCAAGAGCTTAAAATAGGTTGTGCGGTGGGGACCAGATTATTCCTCATTAGGCAAGGTCCCAAATCTGATACAGCCGGCCGTACTCTACTAAACAGAGGCAGCTGAGGTACTATTCATTCAGTACTCACCCCTCCAAGACCTGTAGTGAGCTACTAGTAATATAGCCAGCCTGGTAAACATATTACATATGTAGGAGTACACGGTGTGTCTTCAAATAGGAAGGAGGGGTCCCCCACTCCAATTAACATTATGGAATGTTCCAATGACAAAATTCTAAATTAAATAGGACCGCAGGAGAAAGGCTACTGATGCATTACATGTAGTGTACTCCCTCCAATTTTAAATATATACCGTGATTGTTTTTTTCTAAAACTTTGATAAAAAATCATAAGTTATTATTTATTTTGTTGTGAATTGTTTTATTATTGTAGAGATTTGAGCATAAATTATTTTTTATATATTTATATACATTTTTTGAATAAAACGAGTGATAGAAGCTGTAAAAAAATCAACCACGATTTATATTTAAACACGGGCAGAGTAGTATATATACTAGTGTACACGCTATTATTATCGTTATCACTATGTACTGGCTACCAACGATGCATCACACATTCATGGAGCACTGTCTAATCAATAAATCTCCACTCCCACGGATGAATTATTCTATGCTAGATCCCACACATAGTAGACATAAATAAATAGCTGAGAAAATATTTTGTTCCACGAGTATTGTTACTAAGCTAGCATATAATTATGTTTTAATACTTTCGTCACATGTGGAGGCTCCCTTGAACCTTAGACGTTGAATATGAACAAGGTATAAAATCCCTTTATTTAACTAGGGTAGTCAGGATTGGAACTTGCGGCATCTGTCCCTTGTGTATTAAGTCTACTAATTCGCCAATTTATTTGAATAAAACAAGATGAATTGGGTCCAAGTTTTGCGAAATACAAAAGAAAATGGTGTAACATCGTCATTCTATCTAACTCCTCTGGAACTATATATAATATTTCGTAGAACTACCATTTGTTTAGATGCAACATCACAACCCGTAGTATTTGAGTGAAAATAGACAATACATTAGTCAAACTATGAAAACATTCGTTTAGAGTGAACTTTCAAGCACTAAAATCAATGGTGTCTAGCAAAACATAGTTTCTAAAAAAAGAGTTTTCTAAGGATCAACCAAATACCACCTCGGATCGGAGCCAACGTTACGAATAGTTTCCTGGTGTACTGGCGCCACGGCGAAGCCAAAATTTGTTAGCTAGTTACTACTTCTTACAATGTATTTGACTGAAAAATGTTTATGCTATTTTGATATATGTTCCACTCTCTTTTGGGACCTAGTTTTGCCCATGCACATTGTGTTCTAGATTACTATTGTGCGTCTTCATATTGCATTGGAATTATGATGTGCAAGCTTAGGCATCGTTCCTTTATAAGGACTTGTTAGGCATTGTTTGTTTGTTGGAGCTGATGAACATGCGGTAGATCTTGAGAAGATATGGCTCAGAAACATTGCACCTACTACCAGCTATCCTCTTCAGAAAAGCCATACATGAAAGTCAACCAGTAGTACAGAGTACTTGGCTTTGTGCTGCCTGTTGCACGCCTGTGCTCTGGTCCTGAATCGCAGTCCAGATTACAAAGATCTCATCACCACATTACTGCAGTGCATGCTGGTAATCAAGCTAGGCCTGCCTTCGATCTGCATCCCAGCAAGGAGCTGAAAGATGTTTACAGCTCATATATCCCCCGGCATGCATCCCACTGATGGCCTAGACTAGATCTCTCTGCTCCCACGTAGCATGCACACAGCAGCTGCGGCTCAAACTCAAAGAGCCACATGCTGCTGGTAGACTAGTCTTGGTATCTAAACTAGAGAGAGAGAGACGAAGAAGCAAGGGGAAAGCAGAAAGAAGCAAAGCAAGAAGAGAAGGCAAGAATGGAGCAGCAGCACCAGGAGCGGCCGCGGGAGGTGTACCGCGAGTGCATGCGCAACCACGCGGCGAAGCTCGGGACGTACGCTTCCGACGGATGCTGCGAGTACACCCCCGACGACGGCCAGCCCGCAGCGATGCTCTGTGCTGCCTGTGGCTGCCACCGCAACTTCCACCGGAAGGCGTTCCTCGACGCCTCCGCGGGGGCGCCCGGCGGCGGCGCGCACGGGGCAATGCTGCCATCCCCCGGCGCGTCCCTGGGCTACGGCATGCACATGGCGATGGCCGTGGCCGGCATGGGCGGCGGGGACGGCGCCGGCGCCGGCGCGCACGGCGCCTCCGGGGGCAGGCGGCGGACGCGGACCAAGTTCACGGAGGAGCAGAAGGAGCGCATGGCGCGCTTCGCGGAGCGGCTCGGCTGGCGGATGCCGAAGCGGGAGCCCGGCCGCGCGCCGGGGGACGACGAGGTGGGGCGCTTCTGCCGGGAGATCGGGGTCACCAGGCAGGTCTTCAAGGTCTGGATGCACAACCACAAGGCCGGTGGGGGCGCGGGCGCCGGTGGCGCCGCTCAGACTTCCTCGTCGGCGACGCGTGGCGGCGGCGGCGTTGGCGGAGGAGGAGGGAGCATGTCGCCGGCGATGGGCGGCGACGGCGAGGACGACGAGGAGGTGAGGGGAAGCGAGATGTGCATGTAGCCGTAGCCGCGGTAATGGCACGGGCCTCGCTGCGATCGAGGCCGGATTAACGCCTCCTTTAATTTTGCTGCTAATTCCTTTTGATGATTTTGCTTCGACGAGTTCATGATTGATTATGATGAGAGATTGTTCATTGTTTTCACGGCTCTGCTAATGCTGTGTTATCGTGATCATTCATTCATTGATATATGCTCGTGATCCCTTGCCTTCCTGCTTTGTTACTACCTGTATCACCATTAAATTTGAGTGACGATAGACATGAACTAGCTAGCTCAAGAGTCTTTGCTGCATGCAGTTCTACAAGATCCCCCGTTCAGTCACGCATACTTTCTCGTTTGCGTGCATGCAAAAAGTGGAGGTTTATTTAGTTATAACTTTGCACGAACTCGCTTCAAATTAGGCCCCATTTGGATTGGCGGATTCGTTCTCGAATACTATGTTTTGCTGTATTTTTGAAATGTTTTTGGATGAAAATTCCGTTTGATTTCTGAAAAAAAAAAACTGCGTCCCAAAGGAGACTTTAAAAGGACATAGCTTCACGAGTATTGAGCTTTGACAAAATCAAAGTTGTTATTGAATCATGATTTGCTATAAACATTACTTGTGTATATATTAAGTTTAACCTTGCATGATTGTGCCTAAACATTCAAGAAGAACAAGAAAGAAACATATAGGAGAAATAATGTATACTTGCATGTATACAATTTTCAGGAAAATTGAGGAAGTTCCAGCTGTGGAAGGTCATGGAGTAATTTTCTAAAAAAAAAATGGCTATCCATGGTAGCTAGCATCGATAAGCATAGTGAAATACCTCTTCCTCTTAATGAAACACGTACCCACACATGTTCCGAAAAAGAGCACCTATTGAGAGCTTACATGAATTATGATTTAGGCACGCTATGTAGCAGTACACTGTAACATGAACGGGTAGGATTTATAGCGTGTAGACAACTCAAAGCACAACTCATGTAATCAAAGGTTGAAATTTAAGATATATCGTACAATTAATGCTATATATACTCACTTGTACTTCGTGTCAATCACATATTCACGTTTGGTTGGAGGTTTACACTATTGGCATTGAAATATCATGCCATTTATTTCAATTTCCTTTCTTTTGGCTACTCAAAGCAATCCTATGCTCTCTCCTGCCATTTGACATCCATGACGGTGCTACTCATTTTTGGCACTTCGACCCCATGTACCAAGTTCAACAAAATATTGTTGAAATGATGCCTAAACTCTTGGGTTTCGGCCAAAGTTTTACCGATCTAGGCTCAAAAACATTCCATACATTTTTTATATTTATATATATACAGGGAGATACACCAAGGGTCCTTTTGGTAAAACCCAGTTTCAATCGGATTAGAAGAGATTGGCGAGAAATTGAGAAAAAATGAACTATTTTTTCCCTTACTTTTCTCCATCCCTTTCAATTTCAATTGGAAATGGTCGAACCAGACGGTTCATGTGCAACACACGCATCATCCAACGCCCACCGCGCTGTGTGGCTGTGTCACAGCGTGAGAGTTTCACGGACGATGAAGATCCACGCGATCATATACGAACGGAGAGTCGCTACGAGCGCAGGAAAGGAAAATTATTCGGTCAGGACTCCGGAGCAGCGAATGTGTTGCACAAAGACTAGCAATCCGGATGATCGAATCCCTGCAGCTCCGATCCTTGGGGCCCTCCACGAGACACGGAGACGACAGTCACGCACACTCGTACTACTACCACTGCAAGAGTCAACGTCCAGGCTCTGCGTCGCCGCAGGGAAAAGAATGCAGGCAGCAGGCATGGCAGATTGACACGGACACGAGGCCGTAGGACGTAGCAGCAGCGATGCAGCGCTGCAAAAGCCGGCTCGTGCCATGTCCACGGCGCTGCCCATCACTATTTCGGTGCCCGCGGATCCGGCCGGCCGCGCTTCATCATGCCACCGCCCACCGGAGGGTTCCTCCGCTCCCCAACCGCCAGCGGGCAGCCGGCGATCTCGCGGCCGCGGGCCCTGGGTGCGTGCGCTTTGGCTGTGGCTGTGTGGCGAGGCTCCGGGCTCCGGCTGTGTGACCGCCTCGGCTGCCTCTCGTTTGATTCCTTTCCGTCTTCGTCCCGTCGCGTCGCGTCACGTCGCGTCGTGTTCCCTTCTCCCATGCCGCGGGCCAGAGGCAGCGGGATCGGTACGGCGGATTCGCTCTCCCCCCGCGCTTGGCGCGACGTGCGCTCACGCCGGAACAGTGCCGCCGTGCCGCTGCGGCCTGGCGCGTACAGGCGGCCGTGGAGCGCAGGCTGCCGTGCCGTGCCACCCTCATTGGCCCATCGCCCATTGTCTGCCGCCAGCCATCCGATATTCCGATGCTGTCCTCGTCCTGCCCTGCTGCTGGCCGACGGAGCAACAACAGGAAGGGCCGTTCAACCCGGACGGCTGCTCCACAGGATTTGGGAGATATTGGGAGGTTTTCAGATCATAAAAAAAAGGGAGTTCCATTCATCCGCAGCGCTCCAGGATGGATGGCCAAGGAGATATCCGATTATCTGATCTTGAAGGTTGTACCGACAGTCTGAAATCTTCTAATTTATCCCAAAACCTTAGCATGTGTTTTGTTCCACTGGAATTTCCACTGAACTCATGTGTAGCAGTGTAGGTTATGGCGACCTCTACAAATTGGTACACCTCTCACCCTGTCCAGAATTATACGATTTGTTCTTGTCTAAACATACCACCCTCAGTTAGTGATGGTTTTTTTATAAGCCAGTCAATGATGGTTGACGTTAGGACAACAGAAGCAGCTTAAGGATAAGCTAGTGTAAAACCGTGTCAAAGTGAAAATCAGCACGTTATGAAGTATGCGAATATATTTTTTTTTTCAAAAAAGGTATACGAATCCAAATTTTATGATTCATTCGGCGATGGACATGATTTGAGATGACGCGACCCTGGACCCTACCGGCAAAGGTAGTGTTTAGATACCAAGTTTCCCCCAAATTCCACTGTGAAAAAGAAGATTCCTCATCACATCAAAAATGCCGGCACATACATGGAGTACTAAATGTAGATGAAATTAAAAAATAGTTGCACAGTTTAGATGTACTTTGCGAGACGAATCTTTTGAGCCTAGTTAGGCCATGGTAGGACAATATTTACCACAAACAAACGAAAAATGCTACAGTGTGCTGCAGTGTCCTACAGTTTCCGATGTGATGTTTTTTGCCAAATTTGGGCAGATTTGGGCACCCAAAATTTGGATCTAAACACACCCAAACTGCCGTCGCTAGATATTACTCACCCACCCATACGACAAGTGCAGGGTACGGGATCCATCTTATGAGCTGACATAGCGAATGCTGAAATGCCAATTTTCTGTGTCCTCTGGACTTGTTTCGCTTTTCCAGCTAGATGGAAGGTCCCGCCTTGTATGCAAACCGCTTTGTTTGCCGGTTTCAGAAAAGCACGCTCAGGCACCAAAAAAAAAAAAAAAAAAAAGGTCTGCCTGCTTCACAACGGAATGCTATCGCTCAGTCCAATGAAAAAAGAATTTCCATTTTGATCGGTTTGGGTAACTGTTACAGATTATTTGCAAAAATCTCCAGATCAATGTGAGCCCACTGCACAAACAAACAAAGCTCTTCTCTTGGTGTTACATGATATATGCTATTTCGCAGCATATGGATGGATCAAGTGTTACTTTCCTAATACAAGAACGTTGTTGCTAAATTTTTCTAGCTATCTTTCACCTTGAAGAATGTGTAGGAAAGAACAATATTGTTCACCCCGTCCATTTTGGGGTCTGCCTCAAACTCAGGATCGATATAAAAGAATACCTGAAGAATTTCAAAAGCATTGTTGTGAAAACATAGACAACAGTCGGTATGCTATAACCGCTAATGCAAATTGAGCTTACTGGCATGTCAATCTGCTCTCCAGGAAGAAGTGTCTGCTCCTCAAAGCAGAAACATTGTATCTTATTGAAGTAAATCGCAGCCTGCAGGACAACAGGTGAGGATATTTCTGTAAACTCAGAACAGAAGTTAGAACTTGTCTTAGCTAATGCCATGGTTACTATTCTCAAGCTCAGTTCTAGTTTAGCAACGTGAATAGACAGAACATGTCGCGGCATCCTAACAGAGATTTTATTTTATTAGTTTTTCTCATTGGTGTTTTCACATAGACAAAAACAATACTCCCTACGCTTGAAAGTAGAAAGTGCATTTCATTTTGTAAGAGGGACAATACTTTGACCAACAATTTCTATATTAATAAATGATATTTGGAACGCAAAACAATAGTGTTAGATTCACATAGAAAAATACCTATTGATTATTATGATTTTCTATCACATAAGTGGTACATTAATAGGGTAATTTCAGAGGGAGTATGTCACTAATTTTCATCTGTCAACATCTGGTTTGTGGTCTGGAGCTAATTGAAAGCAAAACTGAACAGAATGATTATGCATGATATCCTCCCAACACCATTTCCGTGGTTCTCCATTAGCTCTCAATTCTTGCTTCCCAGGACATCCCAATATGCTTTAGGGTGAAATTGTGCATCATTACTAACAAGTTTATTTGATTAAAAAAAGGTATGTTTTATTTCATACTGAAATTTTGCATGTGTACAGACTGTACAGCACCTATTAAATGTGACAGAAGTCAATTTGGCAAACCTGGACACCTGGTTAAGAATTTGAAACTTAAGAAGCCTGATAACTGATAAGCCTATATATTCGTCAAAGAATGAAGGATATCTACCAAAACTAATATACAGAAAATATTGTTAAAATTTCACTACATGCATTTAAACCCAGTTACAATGAAGCCTATATATATGAGAATGCTCATACCAAAAAGGTGCACTTATGGAATGTTACACCTAATCTTTCTTGATAATAGGCAATAACAATTGCCAGCACAGAAGCCTGGAAGGAATAACGCTACATGATTGGACAAACCATAGTATAGTATAGTACTACAGCAAACACAGTTGTGATGAATCGACCAATCTATGCACATCATTTCTAAATAAATGGCAAAATAGGATACATAATAATGCCATAGCTTACAAGAAGAAACAGAAGGTATATGCGAACTGTATCAATGGCAATGAATGAAACACAAATTACAAATACAAACCTTCATAGGAGCAACATTATATGTGGATACACCAGTAATCGGAGCAGAACTGCTGTTCTCGGCAGTATAAAACGCCAGAGCACTTTCACCAGGTTTAACTTTGACCTACAATAGATGAAACAGGACCAGAATAAGTATATTGCAGAAGCTGCCCAAAATCTGGACTTGAATCTCGTATATTAGGCAGCCCAAATATTACCTCTCTCTGTGTAGGGACAAACTTCCACGGCATTCCATCAGCAACATCGGCATTGAATTGAACAATTATCTCTCTGTATTAGAAATGAAATGCCTTGATTTTAAACCCAAAAAAAGAAAAGAAAAAACAAAGTGCAAGCACAACAGCAGAAGTACAGATATCTGCAACATCTATAAGCATTTAAAACGAGAGGGAAAAGAAAGGGAAATTTTCATCTGTTGCTCATAAGAAAACTAGGCATCTCTTTGCTCAAGCTCTACAAGAATCATGTTGGCATATTGATATCTGTTTTTAGTTTCCTTTAAAGCCCTTGTCATCTCAATTCTCCCTCTTTCTCCTTCTATGATGACTCTTGTTGGGTTTCAACTCTAGACTACCTCAACTTGCTTGTGACTAAAAGGCTTTGTTGTTGTTGTTGTAGAAATTACAAAACACATTCTAAAAAAAAGCCAATGAGCACATTAAACCACCCTGATACATCAAAGTTTTTTCCTAGTTTTTAGAGAATATATTTGTGCCAAAATCCTTTAATGGAGCCTTCAGGTTGACATCCAAGGCACAATAAACCAGAAAAAAAGAAAATAAAATATTGAGATGAAACTATTCTGTTCAATAGTTGGCTCAGTAATACAGTGTTAATGCAGGGACATGAAATGACCATAATGTGAAATATGGGTATTCCCAAGTTCAGCTAGGCTCACCTCGATGTTGTCGTTCCATCTCGAGCATGCCGTGAGATCTTCTCCTCCACACTCTGCACAGAACCCCAAAACCCTCAAAAGATGTGGATGACAATATTCACACTGGATATGTTATCATACCAAACTTTTATTGGGTTAATTATTTCAAAGGTGACTTCTACTTTATTAAGTATAAACCACATTTCTTAACCATTGGATCAAATCAGAGTTAGATATAGTCATAGCTTAAAGTTCAGTAGCTTATCCATTGGTCAGAAAAATAAAAAATTGGCATACTAAGAGTCAGATAACTAGTAAATAAAACAAGTGTATCAATTCCATAAAAAACTCGCAATGACTCTGTTCCATTAATGTCAAAAGATATGCATCATCTATGTCAGCTTTCACCCAACAAATAATTAGAAACAATAATGTCTTAAAGAAAATTAAGAGCACATTACTGAGCTAGGTTAGTGTACAACCACCGGCACACATAGAGTGCGAGATCGGAAAATTCCATTTATCTGTGGGGAAACTGAAAAATTGCCAGTACCACCTTCACAATTTTTGGATTGCCGTGTTTCCGTTGGTTTAGAATATTTTCTATGTGTTCCTGCTTCCTGAAAATATCAAAATGATTCCGCTTTCCATGTACTGTGCTATTTCACAAGTTTCAACATGGTCCATGCTATGGCAACTGACAACTCTGGGGCAGCAAGCATAAGCTTCCAGTTCAGTGAAGCCAGTATCAGATGTATGAGGTCCTCCCGCCACCAGCAACGCCTCTCCGGTCAAGACTCCTCACCTACTCGTCTACGGCCTACCTTCGCTCAAGTGGGTGACCCAACTCCAAGACTCTGGGCTTATTTGTGGTTCGAACACCAGGATTATTGTCGCTCAGAGGTGTTTCTGTTGCAGCTCAATGCTCCCTGCTGACGCTCCTGTCACTGGATGCTTGATTTAGGCAGGGAACCAAATGACTTCTCATTCCTTGTTTTGGGACGCGGTAATCATATTCTTTTCATAATAGGCCATGGCAACTATGAACTTAATGCCATGTAGCCTCGAAGAAACACTTATTTCCATGAGCAACATACATCAGATATTCAGATCACATTTGCCTATGTTACTAAACCCTACCAGAGTACCAGTGATGGAGTTTTGCAATTAGCATCGGCCAAATGAAGCACCTAATACTACTATACGCACAACGAGCAGCGCGCATTTCCATACAAAATAACCGGATCAAAATCAACCACACAGAACAAGTGAACAACCTGGTCAAAACCAAATCGAAAATGATGGGCGTCATACCTCGCGTCGTTGGACGGTGCCGCCGTAGCCGGTAGCCTGGCAGAAGCGACGATATAACGGGACGGCGGCGTAGGAGGCGCCGACCATAGCGACCGCTACGCCGAGCAGGTACCCCATCGTCCGTCTCGAGCTTTTCTCCCGACCGGCCGCGGCGGCGGCCGCGGACGGCGACGATGAGGTGAGCCCGCGGCGTAGGAAAGCGGCATCGGGGGCGTCCGGCCACCCGTGCCGCAGGGTGTGGCGGCGGAGGAGAGAGGGGGCGAGGTGGTGGCGGAGCCTGGCAAGCGGACGCATCGCCATCGCGGCGGGAGGCGGCGAGCGGTAGTGTCGCCGCCGCGTTGTGCTTTTTTCCTCTCTGTTCCCCCTTATTCGCAGGGCGAATGCAACGGGGCCGGATTTCTCACGACGGCCTCCTTTCGGATGGGCCGAGAAAAGGAATTCGCGGCCAGTGCAAGTTTTCAGACCCATATCGGAGGCATGGGCTGAATGGCAGGGCAAAATGGCCACGCGGAAACGTGTTAGTGCAGGGACATGAAATAACCAAAAAGCTATTCGCATGACGCTTCTCTTTGAATAAGTGGTTATTTGAGATAGTAGTATTTTTCTTTGTACCATATTCATGAATTTTTGGTATACTAATGATTGTCTCTAGGACTTTATTATGTTGTTTTCCTTGTATGAACAGGGAGCAAGTTTATTTGTGACCATCTAACAATTATTCAAGTCTGATTTTAGTCATCGAAGTTTAATGTTGGATATTTTTTGACCATCCAACTATTGGGTTTGGACGAATCTTGTCTTCCATTCGGTTTCAAATGTGTTTTTTCCATTTCAAAAAAACAATAATATACCATCTGTTCCAAAATTTAGGCCATTTGACTTTTTTAACACTAGATTTGACCCACTCATCTTATTAAAAAAATCATAATTATTATTTAGTTCACTATGGTTTAGTTTACCATATAACATATTTTAAATGTGATTTGGATTTTTCCATTTTTTTTTCAATTCTTTTGAGTACGCAGAGAGTGTGTGTGTGTGTGTGTGTTAAGTTTAATGTCCAAAAAAAAATCAAGTGGACTATATAATTTAAAATGGAGGAAGTATATATATTTAATCTTAGAAAAGATAATTGAGCTTAGAAAATATAAAAAAAATGTGAAACTAGTTCTGTGCTTTCGGCCTGGGTTGCTGTGTGATATCATGTTATTAATCTTAGAAAACTAGGGTCTGCTTGGTTGGATGACAAAGTTGGCCAAGCCAAATTTGACCATATTTAAATCTATATAAATATTTTGTAAAATAACATTTTTTTTGTTCCTAGACCTTATTTGGGACGTCGTTTTTTTCCGCTTGCGCTTGCTTCTTTACTGTCGATGGCGCTGTTGTACGGCAGGATCGCAATTCGCACATCTTGGCCTAAATTGTGCAGCTATGGGTATGGGCATGGCGTTGGAGACTTGGAGTGCTACACGGCTCCAGACCCAAGCACGCCCTGAATATCACACACCGCGCGGGTCGAGCCGACGAGACGGACTGCCGGAGTTACAATCGATTCACCTTTTGAAACCCCCGACGTCGACCCAAGCCACCAATGGTGACGACGACGCGGTTGTGCTTGTGCTGCTGTGGGTGGGCGGGATGTCGGCTAGTTGCCTCCGAACGAACACCACTACAAACTGCATGGAACGCGCCAGCGCGTGCGTTTCTTGGTGGCAGCGACGCAGCGTACACGCACACCTGCAACTGAAAAGCCGGCCGGCCGATCGATTTGGGATGGGAGGCGTGGTTGTCCGGTCCTGGCACGCATCACGCATGCAGTGGTCGTCGAGTTGTAAAGTTTGCTCATGTTGGTGTACCCCATCCGCGGATTAAACTTAGCCCATGCTGCATGGACGCGCACGATTATCGCGTCTACTCTATGGACGGCGCCAGGCACCTTTAATTATTCGCAGAAAGAGGAATTGGGTGGCTATGTGGTGGGGTTAGACTGGTGGCGGTGACTCGATCAACGGATAATATCATTGTTCTTCAGCCGTCACTGCCCCTTTCATGTACACACACGCATGATACATGCGCCGATTAGCCGATTAGGGGGAACGGAAAATATCTGGCGTCCTGGTGCCATTGCATCGTCGCAGCTCTCAACTCTGCCTATAAATATCTGCCATCTGCTAGCTGCCACACCACACTCGAAACAAGCGAAGAATCAGCAGCTGCGGCTCTTGGCGGGATTTCGATCGCCACCAACACCAAGCTAGCGCACTGCAGATATAAACACCAATGGCCTCCAAACGCACCACTACGTTTTTCCCGGCGGCGGCGATCCTGCTCGCCGCGGCGCTGCTGCTCTCCTCCGGCGCTGTCGTGGTCGTCCGCGCGCAGCAGCGGGGCAACCCGTGCCCGACGAACGCGCTGGCGGACCTCAAGGTGTGCGCCGACGTGCTGGTCCTGCTCAAGCTCAAGATCAACGTGCCGCAGAGCCAGCAGTGCTGCCCGCTGCTGGGCAACCTCGTCAACCTGGACCTGGCCGCCTGCCTGTGCGCCGCCATCAGGCTCAGCGTGCTCGGCATCCCCGTCAACCTCCCGCTCGACGTGCCCCTCGTGCTCAACTACTGCGGCCGGAACGCCTCCGCCGTGCCGGGGTCCAATTGCTCATGAGCGTCGTCGCAGCCGTCTTGCTGTCCTACTGGCTGGTAGACGTACGTGCATATATGCACCCAAGTGTAGCTGCGAGGCGAATCGATGCTCCATGCATGGCTTCTTCAGGTTGTTATGAATAAACTGTGGTCTCAGATCGGATACGTTTCACCGGCGTACGTCCTGTAACGACGATCTTCTGTGAGCCCTTGTGCTAATGGCAAGTCATTTGGTGGCTATATGCCTATATATATTTTTTTGATTGGGCAAGCACACAAACAGAATAAACAGAGATTACTCTCATAACCATCGTCCTGGATAGCATTAGCATCGACGGAGAGCTCTATATATTATGCATACGGTATATGTTTTGACCGTCTCATATATATGCCGCCCGCAGGGAGATGGTTTAGCGCAAGTTCAAAACTCGATAGGTTATTCTGAGATAAAGTTGCGTTAGTATAATTTGCTGCAAAGTGATCCTGCTCGTTCTTCTTACGGTGTATTAATTGCACAGTTGGATTTCACATTTCACAAGAGATAAAAATTGCAGAAACCTCTTGCACTTGCGCATTCCAACCTTGCATTCACCGTTGTAGACGCGTTGGCCAACACGTACTGTCGAGATTAAAGCCTTAGATTGTTTAATCCTTTTCCTCTCAATAGCATATCGAGGAAGAATATACATTCTCGCGATCAGTATCCGAAGAATAATTGAATTTGCATCCAAAATACAAATTCGATTGTGAGTACCGAGTCACAAAGCATAATTTGCATTGGATTAAGTAATAAGTATTAACAAGCAGAAAAAAGCTGCAACGCACCAATCCTGTCCCTGGAACGAACACGTATAAAGAAAACCTGATGTGGCAGACAGCACCACTGCCCCTACCCCGCACGCGCCGCCCTACGCACGCACACCGGCCGTGCGTTGCGCGCCGCACGCCGCCGCCACTCCAGAGCCCAGAGGCCACGATACCCGCGCGCGATCGACTTCGCTTCCACGGTTCCACCGTAGCGGAGGCGAAATCGTGCCCGGGCACCGCGCGCGCGCTTGGCGTGACGGAGCGAGCGAGAGCGCGGCCCGCCACTGGGTGTCCGTGCGGTCAGCCTCGGCGCTTTCGGCGTCCTGCGGCCTGCGGCACAGTCGAATCGATCGCCGCAAGTCGCCAGTCGCCACTCGGCAAGTCTCGCTCGTGCGCGTTGGCCTGCGGCAGAGCCTTCATTCTCTGCAGTACGCACTGCGGCACTGGAACGGCAAATGTTCAGCGTGCAGCACTGCAGGGTAGGCGTATCCGTAACCCGTAACATAGTACAACATCTCGAAAAGGTTATATGTTGCCAACATGAACGATCCACTCCAATGAAAAAAATTCTCTCTGCAAGACAACAAGTAACGCCGCTACAAGCTGCTAATACTCCAACGGTACGGAGTACGGTACACAAGCGACGCGACCACCTTTGCTACCTGTGCGGTTTCAGGCTTTTTTCCGTCAGCCCGTGCGTTCAGGACATGGCCAGCGACGAGGACATGCCGCCGCCCCTGGGCACGGCGACGTAGCTGAACTGCGCGGCCGCCGAGAGCCGCCTCGGGCCCTTGAGGAACTCGCCGCACTGGCCCGCGCCCGCCGCCGACGAGCGCGACCGGATGAGCTCCGCCGCGCCTACGCCTGCGCCTGCGCTGCCGCCGCTGCTGCTGCCACCGGAGCCGGACGACGCGCCGCTGCGCACGGACGGCGCGGATGGCCTGCCCCCGTCGACCCGTTTCCGGTTCGCGTTGCTGGGCTCGGCCGCGCGGCCGAAGCTGCTGCCGGGACGCTTCAGGTGCGGCATCGCCTCCTTCTCGCTCAGCAGGGTGCGCAGCTTCTTCTGCTCCTGCATGCGCCATGGGAAAAAATTCACTTGAGGGTGAGATCACAGTTCTTGTCGTTGTCGATCGGCAGCTGGTGCTAGCAGTTCGTTAGCGCGTGATGATTTCTTTGGTTACCCTGAGTCGCCTCCTCTCCTCTTCCTGCCTTAGCCTGGCCTGCTTGTGCTCCTCCAAGACGGCCACCAGGCGAGCCCCGTCGTACAGGAAAGGCTTCTTCCTCTCGCTCTCCCATGCGAGTGTTCGGCTCATCAGGCTGTCAACAATGGCTGCGAGGATTTGGGGACACCGAGTCAGTTTTACGCGAACACCATTTGAGTAAGAGTAGCTTCAGTGATGCAGTTGGAATGATCAAGCTGCTTTTTACAGGAAAAAAATTATACCTGGAATCTTGGTGATGATAAGCCTTGCTTTCTCGGCGCGTTTCAAGTTGAGGCGTGCTACTCTGCCGGTACTGAACCTGTTCTCATCCTGAAAAAACAGCAGTTCCCATTGTCTTAGATCTCTGTTTCACATGAAAAGTCGGAGTGCCAAATGATTCACGCGCGCACCATTTGGACATACCAGATTGTACTCCTCGAGCCATTTCTCTTCGTCACACGCCAGCAGCCACTTGTTTATCTTCTCCATGATCTCTCTCCTGGACTGGTGCTCCTCCCTTGCCTTGGCTATCTGTTCGTCGATGCTGGCCATGAGCTCAGCAGGATTCACGAGGCCTGATAACAAACATGTCAACGCAATTAGAAACATCCCTAGTATGGCTTTCACCTGAAACACATCGATCAGCGGTTAATGAGGAACACCGGGGGAACAAAAAAAAAAAAAAATCTGCGTACCAGAGTCGATCAACGCAATGGATTTCTCCGGCACTGTGCTCGCATCAGGCTCCACGTGCATGCTCCTGCAAATGTTCTCCAGCTCCAGCCGCCTCTTGAGCACCAGCTCCTTCATCCGGCCTGCCTTGAGCCTCGTCAGCCTCTCCACCTCCTCCTCCGTCTGCGCCGCCGTGCCGATGCAACAGTGAACAACGAGATCAGGCACTGACATAGCAGATGAGCGGCAAGAACAGAGTTCAGTGCTGTGTGCTGTACCTTCTTTATGGTCGCTACTGACAGGACACCGGAGGACAGAGAGTCCTCTTTGTCAGGGTTCAGAACAGCTGTCACCCTCCTGAAACCCCGCCGCTCCTCGTCCGGCGAGTCCATCAGCTCCCACAGCTCCACCAATGGCACCACGGCCTCTCGCAGCTGCAATGCAATTGCAGAGCATGCCGATCGATAAACAAACAGGCGTTGTGTCTGATCTGAAGCTTATCAGATGCAAGGGAAGGCTGGGAATATACGTACCATGGCTGCCCGCTTGGCCTTCTCTGACGTGAGCATGGCGACGACCTGGGCGAGGCTGCCCAGCGTGGCGTCGCTGATGCTGGTGGGCTTGCCGGGGTCGGCCGTCTCGTGCAGCCCCGGGTGGACCTCGTTCACGATGGCGATGAAGTCCTCGCCGAGGACGTCGCACAGCGAGTGCACCTCGGTGACGTGCTCCAGGACCTTGTGGAGCCGGTCAGACTGAAAGCACCACAGCAGCGTGAAACGAATGCTCCAGGAGAACGATGTATGCAGATAGTCTAATTTGTTAAGAGATTCATCAACTGCACATTCCTAAAAAGGCATGACCACGGGCGCAGATCACTGTTTCATCCAGTATAAAATAGTACTTCCGTTTGCTCATAAATGTATGACACGGTTGATTTTTTTAAACTTCAACCACCTGTCTTATTCAAAACATTTATTCAAACATTTAAAAGCAAAACTCATACTTAAACTATATTTAGTGATAAAACAAATCACAACAAAATAAATAATGATTTTTTAAATAGGATGAATTGACTAAAGTTGTAAAAAAAATCAAACGCGTCATACATTTGTGAATTGAGAGAGTAGAGGGTCATACATTTGTGAATTGAAATAGTAGAGGGCTCAGGGACTGATCTAGTCTTAGAACTAGGTTGATGAGAGGGGTTAGTGAGAATACATTTGTGAATTGAGAGAGTAGAGGGTCATACATTTGTCAGGGACTGATCTAGTCTTAGAACTAGGTTGATGAGAGGGGTTAGTGAGTGAGAAAACAAAAGAGTTGATGAGAGGGGTTAGTGAGTGAACCCAGAGCAACCACAAGGGAGGCCCCACTTTTCTTATCTTAAGTCTTGGCAAACTTAATCTGATCAACGGGGTGCGGGGGGCCTAAATCATTGATCCTGTGATATCCGGGAATGTGATATCCCGTGATACCCTCTCTGTCTCCGTATGGAAACCCGAGGAGATGATTCTTGCCACAATCCTTTTTAGGCCGTTTAAAACCGGCCCATCGCCTGTCAGGCGAGCTCCCCGGGCCAAAGCCTTCTTTCATCAATTGGCCATGAAGAGTCATGGGCCTCCGGCTAAGTTTAGAACCTAACCGCCTTCTCTTCGGCCATGAGTCATGGGCCTCTCGGCTAGAACATATAGCCAGACTTTGAGGACGGGCTCAAACTCACAACCCAGGCTGAGACCCAAAATTAATTTCCCGAACCGAACAATTGGGCCACAGCCGTTCACAACATCAACTCTTTAGCCCTCCAATGGCTGGAGTCACAGGCGCGCGCCACCAGGCCTGGCGGCGCGTCTCGGGCGGCGTGCCCTTTTAAGCTAGGTTGCTCTGGCCGCAATTAGCAGTATGGGACAATAGGATAACAGGGAACCTGCATATCGACGTGGGTTTCTAATTTCTAATATACGATGATTATGCACGAGAACAGTCATTCAGTCAGGCCGAGGCCCCATGCCCTGGCTTTCTTCTTTTTTCAGATGCTCCAGTCAAACCATGATGCTCAACTCTCCTGTAGAATTGGATGGACGGGTGTCTATACTTTGGCAGCGTCGATCGCAGTCAAAATTCCTTGGAGTGGGACAGCCTGACGGCAGGCTTCTGAAACCAGTACGATAAATTCTATGTACCAGGAAATCGTCTGTGAATTGACTGTCTAACAAACTACTACTAATAAACAACATGAACAGCGTAAGACTAAACTGATGGGCCTCCTACTGACTGATGATGGGCCTATCTTACCTAATGTCACACCTGGGTTTTCTCATTTCTGTGTGATCAATGGTTTATGTCAAACAGGTCCCTACTGCTAATCTGTTACTTGTTGTCACATTCCTTGGAGTGTTGACCGACAACGACATGCAGATTCAGAAGGTTTTTTTAAAAAAAGCTTCAGAGTCAAAGCCAGGAAGGCGTTAGTTACCGTACCTTCTCTTTCTGCAGATTTGTCAAGCGCGCCTTGTGCTCGTTCAGCCTCCTGATCGTGAGGTCATGTTCTTGAGCCTCACAGGCCCTGGGGGAGGAGCCCTCGTAGCCGTAGCTCCTGCCTGCAATCTCGGCAGTGATCTTCTCGATTTCGGATCGGATGTCGGCGAACTGCCTGCTGCGTTCTGCTTTCATCGCCCTCAGCTCCTCCAGCAGGGATGTGGCTGATGACACTCGCTCGGTCAACGACATGGTCCATTTGTTTACCTAGAGGAGATCACGACGGCGCACCAATCGTAAGCTAAAAATCAAATCAAATGTTGTCCTGTTACCAACGCGTGCGTGGAATAGAACCATTCCCATGCCGACAGTAAGAAAGCTCAAAGAATATTCAGATTTTTTGATTGTATAAGATGGCAGGTGTTCCGGCTTCGCATTATAGTAGAAGAAGCAAGAGCACAAGTATGTAAAGACAAGAAAAAAAAAAGCCCTATGCTGAAGAAACAGTCCAGGCCTGTACAGACACTAAGAGCCTTCTAGTCAACTGCCAAATTCGTATTACCGGTCGTGTGAAAAATAACTGAATTGTTCTTGATAAATTCATATTTTCCGATTCTCTGTCCAACAGAAATTTATTTCCACCCTTATGTACCGTAACAATGTCCCAAAATCACACTAGCTAATACACTTTGTGATGGCTGGAATAACACTGTGCTTTTATCAGTTTTGAAAGCATTAATTAATAAACTAGAAAGGATGAAATTATTTCAGTACTTCATTTTTTTTCAAGGGGACGTTTCGGTACTAGTTCGAACAAAAGACTTCAAATATAAGGAGTACAAACTGTTGACGAATTGACGAAATGAAAGGAAGCAACACCTTGAGCTGCGGGCTGTTGTCGGCGCCGAGCGCGGCAGTGAGCGCGGCGATCTCGGCCTCCCCCGCGGCGAGCGACTGGTGCAGCATCGCCCGCTCGCCGGTGGCCTCGTCGACCTTGCGGCGGTACACGCGCATGCACTCGGCCTCCAGCTCCCGCACCATCCGCTCCCGCTCCTCCCGGCTCTTCCCTATCTCCCCCCACAGTTGCTGCAACGAACAGGCGACGACAGAAGCCGACGGCGCGCTAGCTCGTCAGACAAGCACGCACACGCGCAGGACGACGACGGAGAGGGAAATATATAAGCACGGCCGCGCGCACCTTGAGCTCCGCGAGCAGGGCGCCGCAGCCGCCACCAGGCTCCGCGCCGTCGCCGGCCACCGACCGAAGCAACGGCATCCCGTACAGCAGCTCCGCGGCGGCGACGGCCTCTCCCATGGATGGACGCGCGCAATTCGATCTGGACTTCTGGAGTCGATCGAACTCTAGTAGAGGGTTTAAGAGAGGGCTTGGGCCGGGGCGGGGCTCGTTGCTGATGCAGAGCAGCTCGGCGAGAGGAGACGTGTGCGTTGTCGTGTTGGGTTGTTGGTTGGAGTCGGGTGAAGTGAATGCATATATAGCAAGGAGGGCTCCTAGCCGGCCGCGGGTCGTTGCATGATTAGTTGGGCTCGCTCGCCGATGTCGCTGTCGGCCGTGCCGGCGAGCTACTAGACCTCGCGCCTGTGGGGGACTGGTGGCCCGCGCGCGCCGGTGGCGAGCTAGCATAGCACACCGCGCGCGCCGACTCGATGGTTGGTTCCGTGTAGGCCCGCGCGAGAAATGAGAAGGGGGAAATGAAATGGAAGCAGCCTCGCTAATAAAGCCATGGTTTTGGTGCAAGAATGGATGCTTCGTGCTTGGAGGAGCCACCGTACCCTGCTGGCTGCTGTTGTGTGCAGTGTGTGATTTGCATGTCTAATCCTGCAGTTCGCGCAGAACTATCATGCATGCATGCTCTTGTTTGTTAATCATCGAACTGGAGATAGTTACTTGTACTGGCTTCAGTGGCCAATGCGTGCGTTCGGGTCTCCAAGAAGCCTTTGGGCAAAGTTTGTACAGATGCACTGTCATCTGTCAATTGTCATCGAAGAACAAAGAGACAAAGACAGATGGCCCGTTGGGCTCCGACATCGTTCGTCCCGTTTCTTTCTTTCGCATATATATACACACACATACGTTTGTGTATATGTCGACTGAGAAAGCGTTTCTCACGGATGAGCAACGAGATGCCTTTTCTACACGTCCGGTGCCCTATAGCTAGCGGCAATACATACGTTGGACCGTACTTGTCATGCATGGAGAAAACGCTGCCAATAATTAAGGCTACCTACCCGAAAGAGTCAATGTCAGATGATTACATTCATACACGCATTATCCCTGCTAGCTAAATGCTACTGTAGTTATATACGCCCATACATTATTTTTTCAGGGAAAATTAAAGTATTTACTGCTATTATACGCCTTTACATGTATCTAGTACTTTAACATCTCTCGCCCCTCTGATTGTTTGATGATTAGTCAGGTCCCTTTTGGTTTGCGCTTAATAATCTGCACGCTTTAGGTACGGTAAAGCAAGCAAATCGAGCAGAGAGCATCTCGTGAGGTCAACCACTACTAAAAATCGACCACACACCAGATGCCCTGATTGGGCGTTGGGGGCAGCGTCTGTGTGTTCCCGCTGCAAGCTTTCGTTCCAGAACAGTTGCCAGTGGTTGCGATTGCACTACTGGCCCAGCCGAATCATGTTTCCATGCATGATTTGGTCTTGGTGAGTCGTCCCCAGGCCATACACATACATACACACCGTGCATCCTAGCTTGCTAGCACCAAGCGTATTCATACTATTACATTTCCTTAACGGCCTTCTTTGTCTTGAACAGTTCAATTGAGTATTTGAGTCCCGTGTGGGCTCTGGACATGACGCAAACATTCTAACAGTCCATATCATACAACACCGAGGTGCATTTAGAATAAGCAATAAAGATGGGAGTTTTGTGGGCAGTTCGTGTCCAATAAAAAAGAAAAGGAATGCACGCCAGGAAAATGACCTCTTAACAGATTCATGAACAGAAAATTGGCAGTCGGTCGGTCGTCGGTGGGTAGAAGAAACAGGAAACGGAACCAGCAGGTGGTACAGTTTATTTCTTTTTGTTGCTACACACTGTAGTGAAAACTTGTACAGAAGGCATGTTCTCCTGTGAGTATACAGACGCATTTGGGTGTCTCTAGGCATCTATCCGAGAATGATCAGCAAATGAGGCGTCGGTCCCTTCCCGGTTCCCAGAAGTGGATGTATATATATCGTCGATAAACTGCATGCGTCGGATTGTTCGGTCTGGAATCTGCAGGCCCTTCATGCATGCGCGATGCGCCGGAACATTGTCCGTACGTGTCAACGCGACATACACATACATACATACGGATCGGATAATATTCCGGTATGCGTGCGTGTAGCTCACGTACGTTCGTCTCGCGTCAGGGGCCGGGGCTCAGGGCACGTGGATTCCAAGACAGCGTCATCTGCTACTCTTCATGCATTTGTAAGTATGAGAAACGCGCGCCGTCCAGGCCATTCGCGGTAGTCACGCCATCCAGATTTACTGTTTACCGCCGGATCTTACTCGGGTGGTTCTCCTCCTCGCCGTACGCGCACCCCTCAGCCGTGCACCCGCGGCGCAGCGACGCCCGTGCGCCAGCGCCCTTGGCCGTCGCGCCAGTAGCCACGTGCCTCGCCCCGATTCGGGCTGGGCGTGCTCCGAGGGGCCCGCAGCTCCCATCCCGGCCGGCGGTGGCGTAGGGTCGCCCGTGGACCTTGTTCACCCCATCGGCGGCCCCCTTGGCTGCAGCGCGTGGTGGGCCTGGCCGGCGCCTCCTCCGAGAGCCCTAGTGCTGCTGTCGATCTCCCGTTGGCCGCCTCGTCTGCGACCGATGCCGTGTCGAACTCCGCTTCGCTGGCGGACGAGGGAGGCCAGTCCGCGGCGGCGTCGCCCCCTGCTCCCTCATCCCCTCCATTGCGCAGCGCTTCAGGTACGCTCCTCACCTTTTCCTCCCTCCCCACAGGCCCTGCGACCGGCCGCGGAGCGCCAGATCCGCGTGCGTGGCCACAGCGGATTCCCAGCCAGCCATGGCCGCCGCACACCTTCGGCCTCCGCCGGGACCGCGCGCCGCGCGACGGCCGCCCCGGAAGCGCTGCCGGATCCGCGCACGCGCAGCCGCTGGGTTCCCTGCCGGCCCCGGACGCGCAGCCTTCGGCCTCCGCCGGACGGTTCCCGGCAGGCGCGGACGGCTGCACCGGAGGCACCGATGCAGCCCGACTGCCGTCTTCTTGCTTGGTTCCAGATCTTATCAACGTGACTTCTCTACGTTTGGTTCCAGGGACCTTGTTCTCCTTGGACGGATACGGGGACGATGCCAGCCTATGCATTCGGCACGCCGCTCCGGTGAGTGGTCTTCTTCCATCTTCTATGTGGCAGATCCAGTGTGCACTCTGTTAGTTTGTTTGTTGCTTCTATGCCTGCTTCTGTGCCGGCCAGTGACTCACGCGAGAGCTCTGCGCTGCCCATCTAGAACAATCCGTGGCTGGTCCATGAATAATCCATGCAAAGCCAGAGGACATTAGGCTCTTCCTCCGAACTCTGATGTGCCTTTTCTTGTGCTTTAGCCCATCTGGTTGCAAAGATGTGTCAGAGTTGGAACGACCTGTACAGACAAACTGGTTCCCATTGCTGTTGTTCGGCTCTTCACTTTAGTGGTCTGCCATAGAGCAAGGTACATAGGTGCTGTTGTTTTGCCATTGAGCAAGGTACAGAGGTGCTTTGGGAGGCGCATACTTTGGCTACCGTCCAGCTCATTGATTCACACTTAAGATATTTAGCTTGGATTTTTTTACCTATAGATGTATGTGTTGTTAGTGGCATAGAGTAAGATGCAGAGATGCTTTGGGTGGTCCAGAGCTTGGCTAGCGTCCAGCTCATTGATTCATGTTGAAGATACCCACACTTTACTCTGTTGATGGTTATGCTTCGTTTATTTGTTGCTTGTGTGCCTGAAGGTGATCTCCCCTGACCGTTTTGCATGTGCACCATGTGCTGTCTTCATAACCTGTTATTTTAAATGTCCATGCTTCCTGTGAGTGGTTAGGCTCTATTTAGTATTTGCTTCAGTTGTTACCTTACATTCCTATGGCACACTGATGAGCTGTATTTCTTTGTTCTTTGCAAGTGAGAGTTCTTCTTTATATTTCTTTGCCTTTGTTTTGTAGATGCAACACTGTTTGCTCGTGCCTGCATTGTACGTATGCTCGTCCTTCATGTTTACCACTATACATACACATGTTTATTAAGCATTCATTGTGAAGCATGGAAAGGTAAAAGGTTTATATTCTACTGTCTTCCATGTCTGGCTATAAAATGTGATGTATTGCATTTCACTTTGTAGCTTGTTGAGCCTATCACTTTGTTAGAGGAATTCTGTAGTAAACAAATGGACACTCACACCTGAGGTAAATCTCTTATCTATTATTTACAAATAACTGATTATTCCCATTGTTCTAGGTAGTATTGATTCCCTTTGTTTCAGGTGAAAAAAATTCTTGACAAATGTCTCCTGCCCATATATCTCTGAATAAATGTTGACATAACAAGAACCATAAACATTCTCAGTGTTGTTTTTTATAGCATCCACTTGATATGACTGTTTTTAACAAAGAATGCTTAGAAATTTTAAAATTTAACTGGTCATGTATTCAATAAATCTTACAATTTGAGTAGTGGTCTGGAATTCTAGATTCACCTCTAAACTTCAAAACACGCTTTCTCTGACTTATTGATGTTGAGGCAAAAAAATCATCTCTTAAGTGTTCCATCCTTTTTTTCAAATATATAAATTCATGAGTGATATCATCAATCTTGGTTTGATTTTTTGGAATGCTAGATTTATTGCACTCTCACTGTAGATTTTCTTTAAAATGCCTCATAATTTACCTAGGCTCTACTCCGCTTTCTTTCTATATGTTAATAGTTAAGTTTGATGGATCAAACAAATAGGGTCAAACAGCTTAAAGCAACGTCATTTTGGTGGATCAAACAAATAGGAAGCAAACATCTTAAAGAAACCTTATAATCATATGCCCTGTTTGTTGTATCATGATACAAGTCTGAAGTATCCTCCTATGTGTATTCTCATGTGGTTCAAAAGAAGTTTAGCTATAGTGAGAGGCCTTAAATATCTTGATTGATTTCTACTCCTTTTAGGACCAGAAAATTGGTTGTTCCACATGCTACCCCTGCAAAGCAAATTAATTTCCCTTGAAGAGCATGGCTGCCATGCTACTCAGCCTCACAGATGTTTCCTGTGTCACCGTTAGGCTTAGTATTGACCCTACAGTTTTGGTTTGCACATGTTTAGTGCAATGAACAGGGCCAAAATGATGACAGTAACAAAAATCTACAGCACATAAGAGGTTGTCTGAATTCGAATAGATTAATGGCTAAAAGAAAATCTGCACACAAGTAAATTGTACAAACTCTGATTGTATATATCCTGCTTTAGGTGTTGCTTAGATTGCACCAAAGCTACTAAAGTAGTGAAAGGCGATGGTGTAGCCTGAATGTATGTGGGCAGTTCTGCTGGTCTTTTTATCCTCCCCTTGATATTAACATTTTTAAGTATGGTGCAGGTAAGGTCTAAAGTGCGATTGGGATTAGGATTCCCTTGTCAGATCTTTGGTGTGTCATGCTGCAAGCAGCTGCTCAAGGTTAATTCTCTTTTAACTGTTATGTTTCTACCATCATTTGCTTTGCTGAATTTTCATGCACTTCACTGCAAAGCTAGCAAAACTTATGGATAGTAGATGCAGGGTTGTGAAGTCCATCTCATTGGCTCATAACACTATAACAGACCTAATGAGATTCTTGCATATCTACTTTATCAATTCGCTATTTTTTGCAGGATGACGACATGATGATTTCTGACCTTCATACATTGCGCCCCTTATGCTAATTAATTCCACACAATCTGTAAACAGGTCGGGGAAATAGAAATACCGTGGTGGCACAACTGATTGCCCTATGGCTAACATTGTTTATGTGCTCCTCGATCAAAGGCTCTACCTCAAATAGCAATCATTCTGTTTCCCGTTGTTGATTAGGCTTTGCCTATCTTGTCTACTCTATTGCCTGTGTATTCTAAAATTACCCAGTCAGATTCATTACGATGTACTTATTGTAGATAAATTTCCTAGAAAGACCTATTATACAACTATCAGATGGTTGGGAGGGTCTGAACGAAGCTGGCACCTATGCTGATCGTTAACAAGAATGTGTCTGCTCCTACAACGCACCTGCTATTTTGCTTAATTCCATTGCTACTACCGAACTAAAGACGCAGCTGTTTATCTAACCATGTACCGTATTCTATTTGCCTATGAACTCATTCTGCTATGTCGAGAACACTATGATGCAGGCAGCTCTATGTATCTATGTTTATCACGTTATTTGCTGCATGCGTGCTTTGGCCTATTGCATGACTACCATAGTATGCCTACTTTGGCGAACGCCGGCTTCTGTATGCAATAATATTGCAGTGTATGATTGTTTTTTTGTCTGCTCTCTAGATGAGTAAAACACCAAACAAAATGGCCGTCAGGAGAAATCAACGGGTACTACGCGCGCAAAGGCGCGCGAAAAATCACTAGCGGAGGCATGAAGCAGCCATGCGGAAACCGGTCGAGAAGTGCCAGAACAGGAAGTGAACATGCCCATGTGCTGCAAAGAGCAGAGAAGAAATTAAAGGAACCATGGCCCTGTTTAGATCCAAACTTTTCTCCCAAATTCCACTATGCAAAAACAAGATTCCTCATCACATCAAAATGTCGACACATGCATAGAGCACTAAATATAGATGAAATAAAAAATTAATTGCACAGTTTAGATGTACTTTGCGAGACGAATCTTTTGAGCCTAGTTAGACCATAGTAGGACAACATTTACCACAAACAAACGAAAAGTGCTACAGTGTATTTTTCAGCGCTACAATGCATTTCAGTCCCAATTTCAACGGATCTAAATACAGCCCATAAAGAGAATTGACATTGGCAGCGAACAATCAATATCATTAACGGGTAACGGCTCGCCGCGCCAACAAGCCAGGACGGCGGATCGTCTGAGATCTCCGATCCAAACCTCCATTGCAAATGCGTGCGCGCCTGCGTGATTTGGCTCGAAGCATATATGTTGTGGGTAAAGAGAAGCCCAAATAATCCTACCCCCCCATTGTCAGGTGCATTGCGTTGCGTCTAATGAATTCAGGACAACCAAGCCAATCATGGACGCACTAATTGCGACGACACGGTAGATGCATGCATTATCCAATTTGGATGCGCACAAGCCAAACCAGCATGGAGCAGCCTTGCCTGTACTTTGGGCCGGCCCGGCTGAGAACAATAAATAATTCATGGCACCAACCGGCTTTCTTCCTAACCTCTCTTTCTTCTGTCTCGCACTTTTCTCTGGCAATTATCCGCTTTACAGTGATCCTAATTCTAAAAAGAATGGACAAGAAGCCCTGGATTATCGTAATGCGCTCTGATCCGTTGGCTGCGCTGCATCATATGATTGTATACTTTATCTAAAAAATAAATAAATACATGCTTTATAGTTATTAGTACCCGCTAAAGGTTATGGATGCAAACTTTGTTGAGCACACAATAATAGATAGTATAAGCTGGGTATTTGAAACAATTCTAAATTTATCTTATTCGAATTGGCCACTGTACCTATGGTATTTTCAGCAAGCAATATGTTTGTTGATGCAAAGAATGATGGAACCCAACATGAGCTCACCAACATCTAACATATTCTCTCCGTTTCAAATTACATGAACTTTCAATCCCTCTTTTCCGCTGTCCATGGATGTTCATGAATTAGACATATATACAAAACACATATATAGAGTAAGCATGAATCTATCTAAAACCCAAAATCTCTATAATTTGGAACGGATGAAGTACTTCATATATTAATAAAAGCATCTCTAATCTTGTGCTTTGCATGACTCCTCCAAGAGGGTGTTAACTGGAACTGTATCCAGATGGCCTGCAGAAGCATCACGGCTGTAGACAGCTTTGCAAATATTGAACAGTATAGTTCTACATCTTTAAAGAAACCACTATCAACTAACTGTCAATAACTGACAGATATGCGTCCAGAAAAGGACCCAACAGGGATGATTAAGAACAGCGACGATCCTTGAAAAATAGTAGTCGTACACAGTAGCATGTCTGTTCAGGTTTTGAGGGATAAGCCCAAGTAGTTCAATGCAGCATATGTTAATTATTAACGCAATCATATGTGGCAGCATACTATATAAGCTAATAAGTTCCGATCTGACTAGAACAATTAGTGGATAAGCAATGCACCATAAATTAGGCAATAAGCTAGCAAGTTTGTTTCAAATGATTGTCCAATCACTTCAGTGTTAGATTCTATGAGAGCCACTCATGGGCACATGCACAGCAAGTTGCGGTGTGCAGTTTGCTGCCACCGAGAATTTAAGGAGGACAATGGAGTTTTACCGTGCATCCTCAAACTTTATCAACAAAATTCACTCCGTATTGCTTTCCGTTCAAATATTTATTTATATACAATTGGTCTGATGAGTGTCTTGTAACGGGAGCATCATTATCATGTACAACACTATCTTGAAAGTATTGATGCCAAGGCCAGGCAGAAGATAAACACCATATAACTGGAGCTAATGAAATAGTAGAGAGAAGTCACAAAGGAAAGGGAAGGGCTGGCATTTATAGCTGAAAAACCATGGTAGACAAGTGAATCTGGAACAAAGCTATGGTTCTGAACGGCACGGCATGCTCTTCAATGAGAGGGCTGCAGCTCTGTACCAAGCTGCGGCAGCCATGGCTCCAGGATCAGGAGCCGATGCCAGCTTGTCAGCAGCAATATAGGATGATCTACCAGCCTGAAATACGATTTTATGCAGTCAGTAACAAGAAGTACATTTGCCTTTAATACAGGCAGATGGAAATAAAATACAGGCTCGAATTTAATCATCCAGTAGATGGCTTGATTTTCACTGCCTCAACACTATGATCTAGCATGTTCCATTGTTCTCTTTCAACAACAAAGCACTGCAAACAGGCAAGTGCACATAAACAGCACAAGTTCATGCTATTTTCATTTTCATTATACTATCATCAACAATTTCAGGAAATGGGGGCTTCCTCAAGGTGAAAAATGCATTCCATTTTTCTTTTCACAAAATTTCTCAACATTATTCACCTGGGCTTGCATGTGTCTTGTGGATTCAGCACCAGTCAAAGCAGCTTCAGATGATCTGATGAATGCATCAAGAGGATCGTCCCCAGCTTCAAGTCTCTACCCAGTAAGAGACTTTTCATTGGTGTGCTGATACAAGCCAACAAAAATAGAATCTCGAGAAAGTATTACAATAACTGCCCACCTCTCTCAGAATTCTTGAAGCAGGAATCAGAGCATCAAGCATGGTTCGATAGCCTTCACGAGCGCCACCATATTTACTGATGGCACTGATAGATGCTTGTAAAGCATTAGCCCCTGGAAGCAAAACATTCCCTTGTATTACTTGTATGGGATATGCAAGAGAATTGACATATACTCCGTATATGAGAAGCTGCTTACAATGCTTTGCTTCTACTGTTTTAGTGTCCTTTAAACTTGCATAGGCGGCTTTACAGAGTATGTCATACCTATACAGAACCAGGATTAGTAATGCTAGAGTCTTCCTACTTTGTCAAAGAACCAATTCAAGAGAGTAGTCGTACAAGATCCCAGTTGTTCCTCCCATGACCCGTCTTACTGTGGCGCCAATCTCATTTACTGTTTCAGCCGCATCATTCATTGGGTAGCTGAGCAGAGTGATACTAAGATTAGACACAAATCCAGAGATGATATGCACGTCCACATTAAAAAATGAGATCATTGCAGGAAAACAACTGACACATGATACATGAAGTAATACATTTGTTGCTACTCAATTAGCCTCTAATCTCGACTGTCCAAAACTCCAAATAAAAAAATTATCCCGTCGTTGTGTAAGGCATTAGTCCATGATATCAATAAAGTGCTTGATATGTAAAACTTATCTCTGTTTTTTTCCTAAAACATTACCATTTTTTCATGTCCTCAAGTATAGCAATTGCCCCCCTATACATCTGAAAAGAATAGAAACGAAGTTACATTTCACACCCTATGGGATTATAACTAGGAAATAGCATAGAAATAGTCCTGGCTTGTTTGACTCACCGTTGTCCCACAGTCACCATCACCAACTTTACCATCCCATTCATTTAAACTATCCTTTATCCTGATTATTTCTTTAGCGCCCGCTTCAATGGAAGCCTCCAAAATGCAGCCCTTTTTCGTTAGCTCTCGACTTTGTTGAAGCACCTGCCAGTCAGCAGAAAATGAGCACATGTAGGAAAATATAAACTCAAAACACATGGTCTGTACAGGATTAGTTTTTTTACACTTTTATATGTCAACAATAATTTTGCATTGCAATTTTGATATAGCTATTCCTCTACCACTTTGGTGAAAAATTAGGTAATACTGATAGTGTCACTGAGTGGTTATCTGAGCATACAATGTATTCTTCTTATTCTACTTGCATTGGATTAGTTGTGCTACAGAGATCCCATCAATAGCACTAGTCTGTGCATGCTGTCTTGTTACTGATAGTTTTTTGGCACTAGCAAAAAAACAGAAGCAACTAGGATCACAGGAGAGGGTTGGATCCTAATGCATTGCTAGTCTATCCGAATGCAAGTAGAACAGTCGACAATAAATCCATAGGCTCAGCAAAGAGGAAGTGAAGCTCTGGCTCTACAGGTTACCTAAGTGAGAGGACGACATCATTGAGTCCCGGTGCTGAGTCTTATCCCCACCCACCCACACCCACAAACCCCATGCACATGCATAATGGTTGAGCATTAAATTAAATCATGTACCTGAGCAGATCATCCATGCATGCTCTGCAGAGGCAGTACTTCAAATGTGCATATAGTGGTAATCAAGCATACAAATCTACGGAGGACGGGAAGTCCAAAGTCAGTGTAATCACTATGGAAATCCTACCTTATCACTCTTCATTGCACATGATGGTGGTGCAGGAACAGCAATTTTTGCAGGTTTTTGCCGGTCTCCTGAAGAGAGTCTATCTTTAAGGGTCAATACTTTCTTGAGTGTGCATAGAGAAAATATATATACATATAAGTGAAGCTTGGAACAATGCTTGTGTTTGGTTAATGTAACATGAGATGTGGACTGTGGTTTGACTAGGTCACCATTCACCAATATTAACCCCCATGATCAACTCCGCGAGCAAACATGGACCAGATAAGAAGAAATTATTTTCTTCTAGACAAAAGAGGTATGACTACATAGACCTTCAAAGATACATTTCAAACCACATAGTAAATTCTTTCTATTTGGATCAATGGGAAGCCAAGCTTGAGCAGAGTCTGGGGAAGGGTCGGACCCATTTTGGGGTCTATTGTACGCAGCCTTTCCTTGCATTTCTGCATGAGGCTGTTTGAAATTAAAAAAATACCTTTCATTTATCAAGCTAACGTTAAGAATAGAAGGGAACGAGAAGCTATTTGTATTGTTTTATTTATGCTAACATCTGCAACACTTTTAACAAGCAAAAGTTATGATGGTAAATTGTAATAGATGTGGAAACAACATGCTTACTTTGTGTCATCTAGACAACCCAAGAATGAAATCAATCAAAATAACCTATATCCAAGACATTTATTTTTTGATAAGGTGCCCCAGACATATTAAGTCGACAAGATGGATTGCTACAACTAAGAGCAACACCTCTGTTTGGCAATTATGATACACCACTGACAGCCGAAACATTATCATGCTAAAACAAGTCACTATCTAAAAAACAAACTTATTACCGCTAGTTCCAGCTGGCCAACAAGGAGCTTTAGTAGAGGCATCTAGGCACTGCAAAATTGTTGTGTCTGACTTCATGATGGATATTGAGAATCCTACAGAAAATGATGGATATTGAGAATACTACAGAAAGATGTTTAAAGTTGTTAGGTGTATATGTGTTGTATATAGAGTGGGGCATTTACATAAAGGCCCTCATACAATATGATATATACAACACATATACACCTAACAAAAGTCACTCATTGTGCCATGCTAATCCTCAAGCAAAATGGTGTCTTCTGTTTCATACTTTCAGCATATTAAAAAACTAATATGCTACCTTGCATATCAAGTGAAGTCATAAAAGATCCTGTGTAGACCCTGTCTGTAGCAACTCCATATTCCAGTTGCAACTCACGCACAGCCTTTCTAGTGGCAATCATCAGCTCCATGATAGGAGTAGCACCTAATCTGTAAATTAGAATAAAATCATAGATGCATGTTGCACTCATTTACTTAACCTTTTAATTCAAGGGAATACTTCAAACGGATTTGAAGCATGACCGGAATTTGAAGAGTTGAAAGCAGTAGTACAATGCATGAAAAGCAATCAAATAAATAAACCCAGACCCTACTTTGAAGAAAGAATATTAAAATAGGTAACATTGCAAACTTCATATTACAATGCACACCAATTCATGATCAGAGATTTAAGAGGATGCGAAAATTGTTGTGAGGTAAAGCATAAATTTCATCCGAAGTCCTTTCATGGAAAATATTATGTTATATCCATGGCATTTCGACAACAGGTTACCTACCTTCATGTCCAAATTAAAGTTTGCCGAAGGTACAAAAGTATATTCTTTATCTGTATATTTTATGCCAGTAGCTAGTACAAGAAAGACAAGGGTGTCAAGGGCTAACCCAAGAAATAGATGGGCCAAAGGCCAAGTTGTCATATATGCAAGTAGTTACTGTACACATAACAAAGTGCACACTTCTGTTGTCTGTTGATTTCGATCATACCAAAAGACAACCACCATACATGGAGCGTGCAACACCAATCTCGTTCCACATCATTACCCAAAAGTCAGGCCCAAGACGCAGTGCCCATCTAGTTGAAAATAATGTTCTTCTGGTGGAATGTTTTAGATTAATGATTTAATCATATTCCATGATTTGAAAAGTACTCAACATTTATTGCTTCCAAATCCTGACCAAAGAAATTTGTGTATTTACTAATCCAATATACTAAGTTAACAGCTTTACTAAGGGTGTGTAGTAAAACAACATTTAACAACGATGTACCCATTAGTCAGGAGAATGACCCTGTCGCCTCTTGTAATAGGAACATATCGAGTTTCCTGTCAGAGTGGGGCAGAAGTATGCATTTAATAGTTGTGCAAACCAATTGAACTAAATGCTTAAAGAGTACTCATTTTTAAAATATAAATTAACAAATAACATGAAAGATTTACCATGAAAGTAGGGCAATCGAATATTGATTTATTGATAGACCAGGGGTACATGTACATATATATACTCCGAAGGAGAAGAGTCCTATCCGTATTAGACTCTAGTGCTTAACCTAATCTATCAGAGGGGGGCGGTGCCCATAATGGGCCTGCCAGCCACGCCACACCCTAAGCCCAACAGGGCAGACAGAATACAAGGCCTTAAGCCATACAAATTGCTATTAAGCACAAATATGAGAAGTTCCTTCTCGATATCTGGCTTGAAAATTCACTACTGCCATTATCAATTATCCGTGGAACTACAATGAAGTACTCTTCTTTAATAAATTTCGATCAAGTGTGTAGCTTATCATATATACATGCATCAGCAAGTGAATGAATGAACCATATACCAATCATTTGTTTTAGCTAATTAGCTCCAATTTATATTAAACTAAAACTAACCTTTATTACATGTTCACTTTCTGCTTCTAACATTTACACGATAAAAGAAACTGCAGAGTTAGCAGAATCAGGAAGATACTCAAGTGTCAAGAGCTAGGATACCGGTGACAAGATCTGCTTAAGAACACGAGTCACCACCACATCAACAGGCTGAAGCTCAGTGACAGCAGTGCCAGGCTCTCCATGCTAGAAACGCAAAAACAATATAGAATTAGAAAACCAAAGTATATGCAAGTGCTTTATACTCTACAACAATAATAGACCTTTGTTTTCTTCCAGTTGAAATAAAATGCAAAATATTGTGACAGTACGTAATCTCAAGTATATAAGTACAACTCTGAAGCCATCATCGTATTTATGACTTGTGAGCTGATAGTGAAGCATACTTGAAGCAAACTTACAATTCCAAGACCAAGCTCTATTTGTTCTGGACCTAAACGATCTGAGGTCCCCTGACCAGGCAGGGTACACACTGACAGAGCAACTCCCATTGTGCCAACCAACTCAGATGCATGCCTTGCTTGTTCAGCTACCTCTTCTAGGGGCAAACCAGCAGCAGCAGCAGCTCCAGCTACCTGTGAATCAGATAGGTCGATATTAACCTTAATGGATCCTGTGAAACTTGTGAGAAATCAATAGTTAATATCTCCATAATAAATAGTTGCAGAACAACAACAGCAAAGCCTTTAGTTTCAGGGTTATCAGGTATGCATTGCAGAACACCAACGCAAACAAAGAGCTTGTTCATAATGATATGCATTGTGATCAGAATATAATTTGTATCCATTATCATTTAGAACAGAAACAAATACACTTTTTGCTCGCTGGATCTAGCATAAAAATTTTGTAAGGCTATCAGGTATCAGTAAACCTCTACAAGAGTTATAATTTCTGCTAAAAGAAAATTGATCAGTAAAGTAGACAGAATGGAGGAAGAATTTACAAATATTATATCATGCATCATGACTTCATGGGTTCACCAACGTGATGAACACCCATCCAAATAACAGAATGTGCAGCAAGAAGAAAAGATAGCTATCTCAATACTATGATCTCGATGCAAAAGTGAGCAAGCAGGGCCACTGCATTCTGCACTAAGAAAATTAATAGACAAATAAGAAAATTAATAGACAAATCACATCATGCAACACAAGATCCATAGGAAAAGGAAGATCCTTCCTCCACATCTCTAAATTTGTAGTACATCCGAATTTAGAATGCATATATCATCCCTTCGACATAAAGATTTTATTGTCTGAGGTTGCAAGTTTTTTTGACATCATAATGTACACCATTGACTTTTATTTATATTTTCTTGAACACATAGTATAACTGGATATCATTGTATTAAGTCAGATAAAATATTTTACAAAGGAACACAGATACGAGAAAAGAAAAGACACCCACCCACATGACTACTTGACTGTCCGTTCAGTGCACATCAGAAATGACCTTCATTTCTATTACTTGCAGGTAAATTAGAGAAGGAAAGATAGAATCAGTGAACAAAAGAAAAAGAAAAAAAAATTTCTCTTTAATATAATGATGCACGGCTCTCCTGTGTATTCGAGAAAAGAAGAAATAGAAATAATGGACCCATAAAGCCGAAATAGAAGAGTGAATTATTGAATCACCTTATTCACAAGAATTGTCCCTGCAAGGCCTCTCCTGCCAACTATGTCTTGATTTTGTGACAGAGCACAATCATCTCCAACGATAACCATCTGATGTTGTCACAGAGTTGTCAGACATATACTATATGAAATACATTCACCATTTTTATACAAAACGATATTTAAAAGGCATAGAACATGTGCAACCTCCACTCTATAGCCTTCAGATTTTGCTTCCTCGGCTGCTAGGCCAAAATTAAGCCGGTCACCCGTGTAATTCTGTATTTAAGAAAGGCATTTATAGACAATTTTAATATGTACTTAGAAGCCGTGGCATGCCCCCAGCAAAACAAAAACAAATCCAGATGTATTAACTGATATTATCCTATGGGTCTTCTTACTAAAGTCCACATCATCATTTAACATAAATTTGTAAACATGCAAGTGGTTGTAAAGGCAAGTACCGTTACTACTAGAAGACAGCCCTTAGGACCTGTTACAGCTCGAATAGCCTGCGGTAGTAGAAGTGTAGAACACAGTATGGAAGTTCTGAAATGCACGCAACTTAAGTTCTTTAGGAGTATTTTGAGGAGGAGCATACAGCCAGAATAGAGTCAACAGGTGGAGAAGTGAAAACATCTCCAGAAACAGCAGCAGTCAGCATTCCTTGACCAACAAAGCCACCATGAGCTGGCTCATGACCACTTCCACCTCCTGTGTATGAAAAACAAGTTAAACCATCCCGTATTTGTAAAGCCACCATGAGCTGGCTCATGACCACTTCCACCTCCTGTGTATGAAAAACAAGTTAAACCATCCTGTATTTGTAAGGTTTATCCCTCAGATACCTGAAGTAGTATTGCCATTAAAATTTTCGACAGTTAACTGAAAACAAAAAAAATGACCAGAAAACTATTAAATTACCATTCAATAGCATACGAGAGCATGCTCTCATATAATATCATACCATCTAGCAAGATTACTCTTCAGCTCTCCAAGCAGATACTTGAACAAAAATTGACAGCCTCTCGTGACTTTAATTAATATGCAGATACTTTGTAAAGAGGACTATAATGTTCAAATATCATACATTCAGCAACTCTAAAATATATATGTTTAGTGGCTTGGCAGAGAGCTATCATGCATGCAACCACTAACCAAAATTCATCTCACAACTAAAGAGTATATACCAAGCACTCGACAATTCAACTATCTGCCTACAGTAGTATAGTTACTGCATGAAATTCTCAACCTCAACATCAAAACACACCAATCGGTTTATAAGCAAATGATACATCATTCAACCGCCATAACTATCACGGAATTCTAGCCTAATAATCAGGTTCAGTCCCAAATTTGAACTTAAAGCTCGTAAAAATTGCGAGGGAGCGATTACCGCATATAACCGCAACCTTATCGTAGGTCCCGACCTTGACATCGGAACGGAGAACCACCTTGACCTGCACACGGAACACCCGAGTGTAAAATTAATCGCAGAAACAGTTCGAACACCATTTTTCGATGCTAACAGAAAGCACCAAATATTTGAGGCGCAAGCGGTCGTCGTTTAGAATTCAATCGCGTCGCCTGACCTCGGGGAACCCGTCCAGGTACTGCAGCCCGGGGTAAGTCTCCACCAAGCCCTCGATGAACTGCGTCACCACATCTGTGCCCCCAAAACCCATCAGGTTCCCTAGAATTTCGCGGGGACCGTCGAAACAGCCAGAGAATTCCAAGCGAACGAGAGGAAGCCGCAACATCGTACCGTTTGGATCGTTGATGAGCTTCTTCCCCCGCGTCGCCATGGGTGCCCGGAAGAGCAGGGACGTCACAGGAAGCAAAACGACGCGGTGGGGAGTGGGGGAGCAGAGGTGCAAAGGCGCACTAGAGATGCTTTTCCGCTCTGGAAGTGGCGCTAAGTCTCGTCGGCGTCGTCCACGACGATGGCTCTTACTTTTTGACGATGTCCGCATCGGAACATCGGATGGTGACATACCATCCGATCAAAGAGGGGGGCCCTCCCTCCAGTCAGCTAGAGGGGCCAGGAACTGGAAATTCTATATCCGCCATTTTACCGGTGCAGGGCCAGGGAACCCTGCGGTTAGCCTAACGTAGAACTTGTCCGTATTGAAGATTGCTCGTGCATTTGCACAGTTTGAATGAATTATGTCAACGTGAAAACCGGTTTTAGTCACCAAATTGCAAAATCGGTTTTCGTCTACTTTTTGCTGCCAAACTCGCTGGACTATAGTTTTTAGTTATAAAACTACGAAACGGCTATTTGAAACCATCTGATTCAAACCGAACGACGGCTGATTAACAAAGGGACCATTCCCATTTTGCTCCACCTCAAAACCCGTTTTGAAGTCCATCTTTCTCTACTTTTTAACTACTCAATGTACTATCCTCTATATTTTATCGCTAAATTTAAAATGGTCCATCCATTTGGTCCCTATTGCTGGACTCGGTTAAGTGACATATACGTGATAGTGGTAGTGGAACCCGCTTATATATCAGCTTCCATATCACTCAACCTCTCTCTCATTGCTTCTCTAAAACGGAGATACACAACCTGTGGGATTTGACTGTATTCCTACCCTCACAGTAAATTCAAGAGTGAACACCCTTATCATGCTCCAACCATGCGTCTTAAGGGTACATGTCCTCAGCCTCCTAGAGGCAGTGGCCGCCACCACCATGCCCGATGACCGAGCACAGGTGGAGGCCATATACTAGCATCGGGACCCATCCTCGAGCGGAGGGATGTGGATCCGTCCCGTGCTCTACCTAGGGCTAGGGCTTTTGGAGAGCCACGTGGCGGCCCCAACCTCCCACTAGTGGGGCGGGATTTAAAACCGCTAACATCACCTTGTGTTACAAGTGTTTCCTTAGCAATTTGGGGGATCCCTAGCCCAAGACACGGACAGTGTCGATCTCGCCTTTATAAGCAAAGAGCTCGATATTACGAGAAATGTGATTAGCCACGGCGCCGGCGCACCAGGCCACCTCCGCCTTGGGCAGATGCCGCTCCGCTAGGTTGCCTCCGCCTCGGGACGTCGCCCCCAAATCGGCTGCCCTCCACCTCGAAGCCGCCGGCGGCCTACCTCCACCTCCTGGACGTCGCTGGGACGTCGAATCTGCCACGTCAGATCTGTCTTGTCGACGGGCCACCTCCGCCTCCAAGCCGGCGACGTGACTATAATCAAGATGCCAAACGCTTTGATTTTGCACACTTAGATTCTACACAAAGCGGATTTATAGAAAATCATACGTTCCAGATAATCGATTCACGGAGGAGCAGAAACAAACTGGGCCACTGGCCAGCGCAGTGCGTCCGCGCGAAATTGTTTAGTGTACATCTAGCAAAGATATCACGGCGGTGCAAAAACATAACTTCAGATAACTTGTACCGTCTACAAACTCTCTGAACATCCTTTTGTACGATGTGAGGAGTGAAATGGTATCAAAGTTGCTTTTCTCGGCCCATGCAAAGCACAAGCGGAAACAAATTTAAGGGGATTGAGAAAATGCCCCGACGATGTTCCTGTCAGTATCAGTGTAGTGCTTTCGGTCTAGCAATGAAGCACAGCATATGCTACTAGCTCTTTGAACCGTGCAGCTTGTCCTTCACTGCAAGGGCAGCGGCTCGAAACCACGAGGCTGCAGCCATTGCTCCTGGATCAGGGATTGAAGCCAGGAGGTCCGGAGCGATGTATGATGATCGTCCAGCCTGTAAGAGCAATCCAAATTCGTTACAATTAAGCTTGGTACAACTCATATTGATGCAGGATTATTCAAGAACTATTCTCATATTTCCTTCACTCAATAAAAGTTCTCATAGTGAGTGAGAACATATACCTTTGCTTGCATCTGTTTCGTGGATTCAGCACCAGCTGATGCTGCTTCAGAAGAAGCCACGAAAGCAGTCACAGGATCATCCCCAGCCTCAAGTCTCTGCTCAGGACGGTAATTTTATTAGGTAACCATGGACAATAGTGCAGAAAGATAAAAGTAGAATCAATAATTAATAACCATGGACAGTAGTGCAGAAAGATAAAAGTAGAATCAAGAATTAACCTGTTTCAGAACAGTAGAAGCAGGAATTAGGGCATCCAACATTGTGCGGTATCCTGCACTGGCACCACCATATTTGCTAACAGCAGCAACGGAGGCCTCTAATGCATCAGCCCCTGTAGAAAAGCAGCAAGATTTTATTCAGTATGTAAATTCATGATATCCACTTAGAAAGATCAAGCACATTTCTTACATTCATTTGCAGTGATAGTTGCACTTTGCTTTAAGCTTGCATAAGCAGCCTTGCAGAGTATGTCATACCTGGAGGTATATTAGGAAGTAGGAACTGTAAGTTTACTTCAGAGGAATCATACATTCAATGACGAAACAATGGGCATGGAAAGCACAGATTATCATACAAGATTCCACTTGTTCCACCCATCACCCTTCGGATTGTTGCCCCAATTTCATTTATTGTTCCAGCTGCATCATTCAAAGGGTAACTGGCATAGAGAAAAATGCATTAAAATTTGATCAGATTTTACATGTGACAGAAATAAACTAGAATTATTATCGTAAAACTATATAACCTGAGTACAATATCAGGGAAATGATATAAAAAAAAGGCACTAGCTTGCAATGAAGTGTAATAATACTATAATGAGACATTTGTCGTTGTCATCATGTATTCATGTCTCATTTCCACTGGACACGAACCAACATTAGAATCCAATTTTATTGAAGCTAGTAAAACCATGTGGGTAGACGTGGCAGTGGATTGAAGTCCGTATCCAAACAAAGACAAAGCAAATCCAAGAAAACTCCAAATATAAAAATCCACATCCAAGCAAATCCACCCTACAACGGAAGAAAATCCAATCCAATTCCTCAAAATCGAATGTCCATCTGACCATAGCAATAGGCGTCGCATGGCCTCTCAAGGAACCAACACGGCAACACCAGTATTCTCGTATGATTTGGCTAGGATTCACAGGATGCGGCTTCCCCCGTCCAGCCATCTCTTGGTTTTTATTCTGTTCTCATCTTACGTTGTCCAGCCGTCTCTTCCGACATTGACCAACAAGGCTGCCCCTGCCCATGGCGAAGCACTGTGAAGGCCCCTTGGTGGGTGGACAACGTCCTGCTCCCGGCGCCAGAGACGGAGACGCAGCCAGACCTGCTGTTCATCACGCAGAGCCTGGAAGACCACCACCACGTTTGGACGCTGTCACATCTGTTGGCCAGGAGCGATCTGGATCCGGAGAAGCGGCTGCGGAGGGCGCGTGGTGATCATGCCGTCGTGCCGCTGGGAAGCAACTCCTTGCTGGCCAGGCAGGACGCCCATGGCCAGGCCCGCCAGGCTGCTGCGAGCCAGGTACGTGGTAGCAACCCACAGCGACTTGGACGCCGGTGAAATCCTGGCCGCGGTGCTCTCCAAATAGGCAGCCCTTCGAAGCGCTTCTCTAAGTCTAGGTCCTCGAACTCACGCCCAGCAAAATCCAATGTCCAAGCTTAATTTGGACCTCACATACATGGACATCCACATCCAAAAGTAATCCAATCCACCGTAGTCCAAAGAGGAAAATCCAATTGGACATTGGATTTGCAGGATCCATTCCCAGGTCTACATGTGGGAGTTCATATAGTCTTCAGCCTGGTTTATGTGCCCACTAGGATGGGCGTCACAGCAGATTGAGGAAATCGAGCAGTCATCCTCACCCTGCAACCACCACAAGTTTTCCTCACCCCGACACCGCGCTCCCACTCCCCTGCCTTCCCCTGCCCTCCTGGCTCCAGCCACCAGATCCGGACCTAGCCACTTCATCATCCCCGTTATCGCTGGCTAGTGGATCCCACCACCACTTTCCGCCTCCAGGCTCCAAGCCAGTGACATGTGATACCCACTGGACTTCATCGTCTTGCCACCGGATCCACTGATGCTTCCACACGAATCCAGCAAGATAAGACACCCCTGCCCTGGCACTGCCCATACAGTTGTCTTCCGCCTCCTGCGGCAGGTGACGTACCCGCCACCTTGCCTCCCCATCAACAACTACCTCCTGCCAGCTCACTCCTCCTGACAGCTCTCTAAGGAAGGAGCACTCTGTTGATTGTTGAGAACCACAGCCTAAATAATCCACATAGTTCTTATCACATGTTGGCAGTTTAACGGTCATTATTTCTGATTTACATTTCGGCTTTGTTTGGTTAGGAAGGGATTGGAGGGGATGAGGGGGATTAAATCCCTCCCTAATCAAATTTGAATAGAGGGGGATTTAGGTTATGTTTGGTTTCTTTGCTAGCTAGCCTAGCTTTGCCCAGCTTTGCCTTGCCTTGCCTTGCTTTTGGAGGAGAGCCATTTTTGCTTACCTAGGAAAGCAAGGAAAATCTTGCTTGCACAAGCACCAAGGTAGAGGCAAAATCATCCAAACACTATCTATCCTTGCTCAGCTAGGCTAGGCAAGCACTAGAAAAGGATCCAAACGGACCCTTTATCCCCCTCCAACCGGACATGGTCTTCAAGAACAAAAATTCAAAAGAATTATGGCCAATAATTGGATTGCTTTTAACTTACCGAATTTTCATATCTTCAAGAATAGCTGATGCGCCTCTATACATCTGAAGAAACAGCAGTGGCTTGCTCAATCTTAAAACATCAATAAACAAATAAGAATTGAATTGATATACACAATTTGACTCACTGTGGTTCCACAATCACCATCGCCCACTTTACTGTCCCATTCATTTAGGCTATCCTTGAGATTGATTATTTCTGTAGCACTTGCTTCAATAGCAGCCTCCAGGATACACCCTTGCTTGCTCAGCTCCTGAGGTTGAGCAAGAATCTGCAGAACAGTATCTAAATCATCATAACTGACGGACTGCAAGTGGCAACTGACAGGCATGTATATGCCAGTGTGATAAAAGATCCACAGAATGGGCTTGACTAAAGTTCCATGAGAAAGGACAGTGGGCACCAGAGCCCACTATTTTCTCACTCTCTATGGTTCTGAAATTGAGTAACTGAGACAAAGCAATACCAGATAACAGCTGGAAATTGAAAATACACACCCTCCTTAACTACTACAGAACAAGTAGGCAGCTACTTGTGCTTCTTGCATGCTTCAGCACTTGAATCGCAGGTGAACCAATGGCGTCGGAGAACAAATTGTAAAAAAAAGTTCAAATAGGGATTTTTTTTACCTCGTCCTCCTTCATTGAAGGTGATGGTGGTACAGGAACAGGAAACTTTGCTGGTGGGCGGTTTCCTACAATGAAATGACCACCATTAAGTTTGGAAATTTGATTTAAAATTAAAAGGTTCTTATAGAGCTTAAATGTTTTCTGGACACATATGCACATTCCCCCCTGTGTTGAAAATATGATTTGGAAGTTTTGATAGCAGCCTAGTGCCTCATTGAATTCCCATTTGTCTGAACAACTTACACTTCAGCCTCCAATCAATATTCGTAAGCGCAGTCAAGTAAGAAATTGTTAGAAGAGACAATGCAAGCAAGTTAGATGACAGTAAAAGGCAATGCACCAAAAATAAACTGACCATAGCGCCGTTCTAAAATATGACTGTCTCACCCACCTAGAATTTGCCTAGGTGTGAGGTACCATCGTTCTGCGTAGCACCTATTCATCCAATTGGCCACTAGGCACCAACCAATCACCTGCTTAGCACCAATTAGCCACTAGACCCACCACCCACCTAACATCTAGAACCTTTTAGAGCACTGGGTTAAATATTAGAAGCGTTGTTAGAGAACACTAGTAAAGGCATATGCAAAATATCTGGGATCTTAACACTTTGCTACCCAGTAGTTTATGAAATCCAATACATTAGTCAATTGCTCGACTAATCCGCTGAGATTATTACCTTCAGAACCAACAGGCCAAGCCGGAGCTTTAGTGGGAGCATCAAGTCTCTTCAAAATGCTTTCATCGGACTTCATAATGGTAATAGATAATCCTGCAAATGGAAACAGAGTCTGAAACAATATTGGCCTGCTTGCCTGACTTGTTACTTAAAGAGTGAGTCGACAAAATATGCATAGATATGCATTGTGATTAGATAAATAATTTCACTACAGATAACTACCAGTATAGAAAACAATTTGTTGGAAGGAGTATAGAAAATTATGTTGCACAATATATAAAGCATTTTCATTTGTGAGCATGTGGGTTGGGAGAAAACAAGTTATCATGACCACCGAATGTTTTATGAGGTTTGATAAAATCATGCAAACTGAATTTAGGAATGATAAATCTAATTCAAATCATTTGGTGGAGATCATACAAAAAACTGACCAGCCATATCAAGTGATGTCATAAGAGTGCCAGTGTACACTCTGTCAACAGCAATGCCATACACCAATTGTAACTCAGGAACTGCTTTTCTCGCTGCAATCATAAGCTCCATGATAGGAGTGGCTCCTAACCTGCGTATCAGAGATGGGGTTAAACGACAAAGATGTAGAAGACAGGTCAAAGTTAACTTTAGAGAATATATTTCTAATGCTGTCTAGGTCAGTCCTGTGAACCCTTCCAGGCTTCCAGCTAATCCTAGTCTCTAACCTATGTGAGTCACAGAATGAAGTACTACAGACATGGCATTAAGTAAAATTTTCAGGAATTCAAAATGCATGCCCCCCTAACCCGCTCACCATAGCAAACAAAGAATTTATCCATTGCACAGGATGACCTGGGTCAAAGTGATATCAATATGAAATCTTCTAACCAGGTCCCTGTTGACATATGGCCAGCAGGGAAGGAAGCAGAAATCTCCAACTGAAAGATACTAATAATCTTTTAACTATTGTTTCACCCATGGGTGCTCAATTTTTACAGTGCTAAGTCTAGTGTTGCATATTCAGGAAAGTACACATAAACAACTTCCATAGTAACCCATACAAATGAATGGGCAACGAAATGGCCAAAACTAACCAACCAAAATTGAAAATATGCAACTTAGGCATCATGAGAGATGCGAAAAATAGAAATAGGGAAAACAAATACAAAAACGATTAACCTGGTGCTACTGATTCCACAAATATTATTCAAGTTATACAGTGGTGGGGAATGTTCAGATTTGTATTACCCATTGATTAGGAGAACAGCATTGCTACCCCTTGTGATAGGAAGATACTGAGTTTCCTGAAAGGATGCAAGGCCACCATATGAATAGTTTGCAGCATCTCAAGCTAGCCACACAAAGTTCCCTTTTTACATAATGCGGTAACTGAGAGTCTGAGCACTTTAGGAAAACCATGTGAGAGGATTAGTTCCCTTCCCGTAATCCAAGTTCCACCCCATGGCCATCCTAGCCTCTCCTGTAATCTGGATTTGCCTTTTTCTTAATAAAATATTCCTATTTTTATTAAAGAAAAAGAAAGGAAAAACGGACATATCTGAAACAAAAAGAACTTCAAAGGTGAGACAAGTTACAGTTTTGACCTTTTCAAAATAACTAATCGAACTCTAAATAGAGTTCAATGTTAGACTTCACAAATAAGGTAAACACAGTGTTGAAAATAAACAGAGAAATATGACTAGGAAAAAGCAATGATCTATGTGCCTCCACTCTCCAGTACAGGAAACAAAAGAAAATTTGCATTTTCTTCAACAAGGCAAATAGATAAATATAAAGTGACAAAAGAAATTGCAAATCAAAACTTACATGTGATAATATCTGCTTAAGAACATGTTCCACCACTACATCAACTGGCTGGAGCTCAACAACAGCGACACCAGGCTCTCCATGCTGAAAATAAATAGACATTCTTATTTCAGATTTATAGATCTCAGATATGTAGAAAAATATTAATTCATAAAAGCTTAAAATTATATCCAAATATGCTATTGTTTTCGCAATATAGGAGCATAATAACAGATGTGGTCTAATTGTCTAAACTTACGATTCCAAGGCCAAGCTCCATTTGCTTTGGACCCAAACGGTCAGATGTTACATGCCCAGGCAATGTGCAAACAGAAAGTGCAACTCCCATTGTACCAACAACCTCAGATGCATGTTTTGCTTCTGCAGCAACGTCTGCAAGAGATAAACCAGCATCTGCTGCAGCCCCAGCAACCTGTGGATCAAAATGTTATGAATAGCACTTGTATGCAATATGAGGGCTCTAGGCCCGAATATATACATCAGTACAAGAGTCCCTAATAGACTAGACTAAGGACAAGAGTCCTATACAAACTAGACTAGTACAAGAAGATAAAATACAGAAAACCCCTTATATTCTGGGGGAAATACAAAGAGACCTATATATCTCTAACACAAAAAACCTTTAAGAAGAAATTCTAAAAGAAAACACTGATTGCTCAAGCTTCACATCCACTCAACCCAATGACAGAATTTATTCCAACAGAAATGATCTTATATGTAGCCTGTCCAGATTACTGGAAGACTAGTCATTCCAAGTCCAGGACCTGATTGAACAAGGTTTAGGCATTTTATTTTGATGTGCATGGTGCAGACTGGTGCAATTAGATTAGAAGCATGTGTTTCATGAACAAGTACCATGTCTCTGAGGCTGGTTGCGAACATCACTAATAGTTAGTTTTTGCACATGTAAATACCACATCAGCCTACTTAAAAAGGCACTCCCCATAATTTAGACAAGCATAGTGAATAATTAAATTAAAGGGAAAAGGTTGCTTGCATGAAAAACAGATCAGATGAGTGGAAAGAGATTTTTCCAAGTCGGCTTTGCTAAGTAAAGGAATGTAACATGCTAGGAGCTGAGATGATGACTAAAAGCAGAATCTATGATAGAAAATACAATAGCAGCAACAAGATACCTTATGCACAAGAATTGTACCGGCTAAACCTCTCCTACCAGCTATCCCTCTAGGTGGGGGAAGGGCGCAATCATCTCCAACAATGACCATCTACAGTTGGAGGATAAACGTTAAGAAATAGCACAATGAATATGATCTGATATGGTGTAACATAGTAAGGTGTATGTTTATCAACCTCCATCTTATAGCCTTCAGATTTTGCCTGCTCAGCAGCTAATCCAAAATTAAGTCGATCACCAGTGTAGTTCTGCAAATGTTTGACAGTTGAAGGTAAGAAGAAATGCAGGTTAGTAAGATGAGAGCAGTGCAAGCTTCACCATTTTGACGTATAAAGTTGAACGGAATGAAGTTATGGAGCACTACAGTACAAATATTGGGAAAAATACCAGTGTCACTACATCAAGCATACATAGCTATCCAAAACAGCCCACAGTTTGGACTTTGGACCTTTCGAAATAAATACAGATGTACCATGACCTTCTAATTCTTATTGAACTAAAATTGATTTGTCCCAAGTAAATTTCAGAGAAGCAAATATTATCCCCCTCTGTCCCCTCATGCCTGTTTACGCCAGAAGCAGACCCACAGTGCATGGCGGGTGGGCTGCAGTATACCCTTTGGATGTGGCCCAACCCTACCCATATATGCATACTTGTTAAAAAAAAACTACAACTCCAGCCACCATTCTGCATGACCAGATGAACGTGTCTCCCGACGCCACATTTCGCATTCACATCCTAAGGAACCGACCGCATCTCATACCCATCTGTCCTCTGGCCAGGTGCAGTGCCGTTGCACAGGTCAGCGATCAGAGGCTCTACACCTGCGCACACCCGTGCACGGTATCACCACTCGCTCAGGGGTTTAGGGCATTGCCCACCGGCCGACCGGTGCTCCCTATCAGCCACCAGCGCCCGGTGCTCGGAGGTTTTCACCTGTCCTAGCAATGAAGCCTTGCTCACAGTCACGGGTACATATGCACAGGCACCACAATTGGCAAAGACAATGATCCATTCTTCCGTCATCTGATGTAGCATTTGTCCAATCACATATTTACATGTAATCACATATTTCCGTGATCTGCCACCAGATGCGGACAAGCAGCCGGAGTGCAGATAAAAGCTGGGAGAAGTTAGAAAAATATGAATGTAGTATTCCCTCTGTCCCAAATTGTAGGGGGGTTTGGGTTTCGAATAGATTTACGCATTATTCCATGTATGTTTTGTGTATGTGCCTAGATTCATCAACATCAATATGAACATGGATGGATGAAGGGAGGCCAAAACCCCTTACAAATGAACAATGTGTGGACCAAAGCATCAGATATTCATATTGCACAACCCATCAGGTGCACAAAGGGATCCCTCTTATCCCATGATTTGATATTTTAAAGTTGAAATCACAGTGATAGTACCTTTACTATTAGAAGGCACCCCATGGGACCAGTTACAGCTCGAATAGCCTACAATGAGAAGACATGGTTGAATGACAGCTAAGTTGGTTTGGTTTAAACAACTGAACAAGCTAGGCAAAGTTTTAACCAAAAGAAACATACAGCTAAAATAGAATCGACAGGTGGAGATGCGAAAACATCTCCAGAAACAGCAGCAGTCAACATTCCTGGACCAACAAATCCAGCATGAGCAGGTTCATGGCCGCTTCCACCGCCTGTGAAAAAACGGCAATATGTAGTTGAACTTGACATGAACAAATGGAAATATACCAGCAACCATCTGTAACTTAGGTTGACAATTGAGATATTTTTTTAGGTAGAATTTCCTGTTTGACATTTGCTAAAAATGGCCAGAAATTGCAACCAGATGCTTACATATAAAATTTAGGTTCAAACAAGGAAACACAACAAGCTTATGACAAATTATATACGTGCATACATGGCAACTGGCACATTTTCCTACGACAGTGTCATGGCATGCAAGGGTCGTCCATGTGATACGGTCCTCCATTCCTCTTCAAGCAGTAATGTACCCAACATGTAGTCCAACACGGCAATTCTAAACTCTAATGTACAAAGAAAATCCTAGCTTAATATATTACATAACTCCAAGCAACTAGCCAGCTACCACTATAACAGCTACTTTGATATATGTAAACTTGAATGTAAGGTGACTTAAACTGAGAAAAAGAAAGAAACAAGATACTGCCAGTTCTAGAGACAAAGATAACCAGCATGCTGAAGCAATACTACTAATGCCATAATCATCTAATGAGAACTACTATCAGGTTCATTAAGAAAAGATTTCCAAGCTAGATTAATATATGCTACTTGAAAGTTGAAACAGCCATATCAATTCAGATATTTTAACACAACATAGGAGCTAAACATCGCATTCCCATGGAAATTAGAACAAAAGCACAATACAGAGCAGCCAGCCAAGGCAGAACATCACCTGATATGACCGCAACTTTGTCATAGGTACCACGCTCGACATCAGCACGAAGAACGACCTTAATCTGCACAGATTTAGGGGGAGTTTTTTCACTCAATGCTTGCTGAAAACAACTCCGAAGTGTTCCCTGTTGCCAAAAATCACCTGAGGGAACCCGTCCAGGTACTGCAGGCCCGGGTAAGTTTCCACCAGCCCCTCTACGAACTCCGTCACCACATCTGAAAAAGCAAAGCAAACCAATGCCCCGCCCGCACAGTCGGAAGCGATTAAACCCTAGCAATCGATTAAAAAAAACTGTCCGGAATTTAACGAGAAATGGGGGGAATGGAAGCGCAAGCTGTTACCTTCGGGATTGTTGATGAGCTTCTTCCCTTGCAAGGCCATGGGAAGGAGGCTCCCTCCGCGGCGTTGGGGTCCGGTGATCGCCGGCAGCGGCGAAGGGCGAGAGATTGGGGGAGGGGAAAGACACCGGCGAAGGGCTAGTAGTATATGAACTATGAAGTCGCCTCCCTCGTTCTGTGGGCTTTTGCTTGCTCAGGGAGCTTATCCTTTTATAGAAGCGGATTAGCAGTCCAAGAACTGAGAAAAATCAAGTTACCGCAATGCCCCTCTTGGTATAAACCCACTTCTCTATGGTGTTTCCGCCTTTTCTTATTCGGTGCTGTTACAATTATTTCGTGGTTGTATGAGTATTGGTTAGTAGATTTCTTCATTACTTATTGAAATTAAAACAAATGCATGCATATGTGCGTAAAATTTAGTACTAGGAGAAAACAAATTAATAGGGACATTGATGGCATAGTGATATAGTAGTAATGTTCATAACAAATCGAGATGCATCGCAATTCTTACAGCCATCGTACCACCGCTCAAATGTGGACATCGATTGCTTATTGATCTAGCGTTGCATGTGACAAATCATGTATTACTCAGTTGAAATAAAGCGGTATATATCTCTTTATCGTAGCAGTAGGAGAAAATAAATTTACGGTACATGGTGGTCCTTTATTAATTTCTTCAGAGCAGAGAGGGATCCTAGGAACATTGTGTTGCTTTATTTCTCGAACGGAGGCATTAATTGCATAGTGATCTAATTATTCCCTCCATTCTTTTTTAATTGACGCAGTTGAATTTTCTTTTCAAAACTTCATTCATCTTATTTAAAAAAATTTATACAAATGTATGAAAACGCAAGTCATACTCAAAGTATCCTATTGGTAAAACACAAGTAACAACAAAATAAATGATAATTAATAAAAAAAATTAATAAGACGAACGATCGAAGTTTTGAAAAAATGCCAACGGCGTCAAATAAAAATGGAGAGGGTACTTCTCTACAAATCAAGTGATGCTTCTTTGTTGGAAGGGCAATCTTTTTTTTGTGTCGTAGCAGTAGAAATAAAGGCAGTTTTGCTTCTTTGTTTAACATATTGCAGTGCATATCCATAGTATGAGTTGCATTTTATAGACCACAATGAATTAAGGATACCTAAAATAACATCTTCGGATAATGAATGCTCATTATGTCCCAAATTATAAAGAGTTTTGGATCTCCATCTCTCCCTCCACATTTATATTCATACAAAAGCACATAAATAAATGAAATAATGCATGAATCTATTTAAAACACAAAGCCTTGTATAAAATAAATTGGGATGGAGGCGATGGAGGGAGGCTTTTACAAGGTAGTTATCAATGCATTATATATCCATTATGGGAAAGTGCCAAATAATTATACCAATAATTACAAATATGCATATGCACCTAACACAGCCTCAATACAACGAGTTTTCTTTCCCCTTTTGACCCTCTTCATCACTATGCTGAGAATTTTTCATATGTATGTGCAATGTCATTTTCACTCATGAGATGAAAATTATGTGCTGACACCGTGTCCAATTGTCAATTCCAGCCTCTATGCTATGACTAAGATTTCAGACTTCCTAGTAATCTCCTCAAAAGTTTCAGCGACGCATGTTTCATGTCCAATGAACTCCGTGGTGCCGGCTGTCATTCCCTTTCATAAGCAGAGGGTCAAGTACGACTGTACGAGCATCGAACGGCCAAGAACACTACAGTGGCAAGCATATGCAATTTTGCGGTGATGTGCGTGGCAAGGATGGAAAGAGGTGGTTTATCTTTTCTGGACAGGACAAAGTGCGCAACCGGCAAGCCGAATTGCGACGTTCCAGTTCCCGTGGCTGGTGTCGCCTGCTGCCTGCTGGCCTCACCATCGAGGCAGGAGGTATCATGGCCATCCGTTGGCAGATCGGACTGTTAGTTACGTCAATGGCCACGATCCTTTTCGTTCACCGCAAGCAGCAATCTGGCGTGAATATTAAACATTTTTAGACTTTTAGAATATATCGCGTGAAGTCAGGACTCCGAGCTCTCGCCGTCGGAACTGCGACGTCTGAACCACTCTATGCTGATACCGAAAATAGCCCGTTTGGATCTTCGCATTAAATTTTACCTTCCGTCACATTGAAAGGTTTAGACACTTGCTAAAATTATTGAATATAGTCTAATTATAAAATTAATTATATATACGAAGACAAAACGGCTAATCATAGATTAATTAGACTTAATAAATTTGTCTCGCCTAGTTCTCATGTAATTAGTTTTCTAATTAAATCGTATTTCATATTTTTTTAATGTGACGTGGGCTAAATTTTATCTAAACACCCCTTACTTGCGTGATCATGAATTCACGATTGCAAATGCTTAAGATTTAGAGATCACCAGGATCATGAAAACGTTGGCGCGGTCGCACAACCTCCGACACCAGCAGTCGCCCGCGGTGACAAAGGTCAGCCACCCGCCATAGCCCATAGGGCCCTAGGCATCAACAATCCAAATCAAGCACACAACACCACCAGCTCGTTCGCTGCAGCTGGATGCGGCTACAGCGGCATCCCCATCAGTTTGCGCTACAATAGTCCATCATACGGATGTTGCAGCGGCGGACGGCAGTTGCAGCGCAGCGAACAGGCTGCATGGTGCCAACACACTGATTCTGGAACAGAGTTCCATTTCCAAGCAGCGCAACAAGCGGCTGTGATGCCAAGAACAGAGCACCCAAACGTGGAGATGGAGCCCGTTGCAACTCTGATATGGAATTGTATCAATGCAACGCCTGAAGGTAAGAGGCGTCTAAATTAATTGTACTAAGTATTGGGCACCCGTGCAGCCACACAGGGCGAGACGAGCAACTTTTACATATTCGTACGTATCCCTGACAAAAATCTCGGGATACAGCGGGAGGCGTGAGTAAAGCCTTACTATCGCCATAGGTACTACTGTGACTGTCCTGCTCTCTCGGATCATCGCCACGCCGACGCCAGGGGCGAGGAGGCGCACCCGCTCTCCCTGGCTCCGCAGCCGACCAGACCGCGTCATCACCGTCCGGAGGCGAGGCGGCTCGCGCTCGCCTGCAAGTCCTCCGCGCTCGGCAGGCCATCGAAGCTGCATCCTACGGCCAGCAGCACCGGCGGCAGCGTCAGACCCTGGGGCCCAGCCACGCCACGATTTCCTCCATCACCACCTCCTTCTCGGGTTCGATGAGGAGGTCGTGCAGCAGCCCGTCGTAGAGCCGGAGGCACTTGTCCGCGGAGGAGGCCTGCTCGTACAGCGCCCGCGAACCCTCGGGGGCGGTCACCTGGTCGTCGGCGCCGTGCATCACCAGCAGCGGGACCGTGATCCGGTGCAGGTGCTGCTGCAGGTACGACGTCAGGCGGAGGATCTCGTAGCCCGTCCGGACGCGGATGGCGCCCGTGAACACGAGCGGGTCCGAGTATTTGGTTCGCAGGGCCTCGGGGTCGCGCGACACTGGTGGGCCGTTCCTGTGGGACGCCGTGAACTGGTACCTCGGCGCGATGAGGGCAAAAACCGGTGCCAGGACCTGCAGGAGGCAGCAAAAACGTACTTATTTCTGAGAAGGGGAAGGGCAAGTTCGTCTGCAGACAGACTCAGAGTGCTCTCTTGATAATAACATGCACAAAATTGTTGGCAAGAACGAAGAAGTATCGTTCTCTCTTCAAAGGGGTCAAGGCATACCGCTACGACTGGGTGGGCAGGCTGAACACGAACAGCTGGTGATGTCAGGACAATGCCGCTAATTAGAGTTTCTACCTCTGGGTCAAGTGTAGCCTGTCAAGAATCAAAACTCAATTAGATTTATACAGCAGCAAAAAATAATATGCAACAACACTCTTGGAGAAGTAAGCAGTAATGTTCATATGGCACCACTGATGCTACCTTCAGAATGATACCTCCACCAGTCGAATGGCCAAAGCAGAAGCATGGAAGGCCAGGGTTCTCAGCTAATACTTTCTTGAGGTACATTTTCTACATTGAACAAAACATTTTGAATAAGAATTTACACAGATAGTCTCAGACAGCAGAGAAGATGTTCGGTTGCGCTTACCAAGTCCTTCACAGCATGATCAAGAGATTGCACATATCCATGGAGACCATCACTTCCACCATGACCTATAACAAAACACAAGCTACAGGTTAGGCCAGACTAATAATTAAGTTTATCACTGAATTTCACTATGTATCTGCAGTTCAATTCACAAAAATCTGACACATTCTGAATATCACTTGGCTTGGCTCAAATGTTTTTTTGCATTATTACTATTACCATCTGGTTCCAGTGTACTACGATCTGGAATCCGATTCCATGCCCTTACAGCCTGTTCGCTTGCTGCCTCCCAAGCACAGCCCCCAGGCATCAAATGCCGCTAGGATCAGATGCCTGGCCAATTCTTGTCTGGCAGGCTAAGATCCAAACAAGCCTGACGTACTTAAAATCTTACATGGTTATAATAAAAGAACTATTAGTAAAGTTCAAGCTATAGTATGTGGTTTGTCTAATTCAATAAGGCAGAAGCTAAACTGAGTAAGGGAAATATCTGCTCATAGGCAATTATTTCTTTTAGAATTCTTATTAATTGATGATGTGTGCCCTACAACTCAATTTGAGTTAGTGTCCAAGCCAACTACTATGAATTATCACAACCTTCAATCACACTATGGAATGGGAAACTATTGAACTGGTGCACCTTATCTAAGCTCCTAGATCAGACAACTAGACAAGGTAATAATAAAGATACAGAAATGGAAACCATGAAAGCGATGAACCAATGAAAATAACTAAGACACGAGACCCCAAACGGGCTAACATACTCATCTCAAGATCAGGGCCTACTGTGGAAGGCCTTGTGGCTTATAATCCACCAGAAGTTTTTGAAATCCAATCAGGCCTACTCATATTACAAATCCTTCAACTAGCATGTTTATCCCAAGGTCCTGACTTTAGGTTTTGAAAATGAAGCGATAAAATTCTAATTGGATTAAGGAGTCGGGCAACTAACAAATGAACAGCCAAAATGAGGCCAACAAAATATCTAGACATACCAAGTCAAGCTTAAAGATAAGAGTTTTGCATTTCAACCTAAACCACTATAAAATAAGCCTTTCCATCATCCGTTTTTGTGCCACTTTTTGAAAAATCAAGAAATGCTATGTGGACCTCAAAAAGTATCAGAGCGGGAAAATTTGTGAACCTCAAATAAATAATTCTCTGAGATTTTTTCCCCACTTTGGTTTTGAGACACAAGAATCTATGGTCACCGTATCTGATACTGACCCTTCCTTTTCAGAAAGAAACTTTGGCGAAGTTGGTGTCTTTATTCATTTCATTTCTTCATAGTTGATTATTTGCTTCTCGCACTAGCTAATTAAGTTCGAAATAAAAAATCATGAACATAGACGCGGTATCAAATCAAAACACAAATGCGTAAGTATTCAGCAACAATATAAGCGTGGTGCATCGCAACCAGAATTGGAGGAGAGAACAAAAAAAGGGCAAAAGTAAGCACTCACCAGTCCAGTCCATCCCGTACACCTTGATGCCGATGTCATTCAACCTTCTCGCTAAATGATCATACCTCCCACTGCCACACAAATCCAAAGGTCAGGGTCAGATATCCGCTACCAACCAGTATGCGAAGGCGTCATTTCGAAAGAAACGGATAGGAACAGGAACCGATCTCACCTGTGCTCGTTTAACCCGTGCATGACGACAACGAGCGCCCTGCATCACACATCGCCGACAAAAAAAAGGACGAATGGTTAGAACAAAAACACCACAAGGAACCTTTAATCCAGCAAAAAAAAAAAAAGCAAAAACGGCTCCCATAGAACAGGGAGAAGAAAGTAACAAAAATTTGCAAGCACACGCGGGCACACAGCCCCCTGGATGCCTGGATTCTAGTCGGGTTCCTCTGTTTCGTGAGGTGCCCTTGTCTGACTCACCTCGGTTTAATGTTGGAGGAGGGCGGGTGCGGCCACCATGCCTGCGTGAAGAGCGTCTCGCCGCGTGCGGTGGGGATGAGCTCGTACTCCCTCCCGGCCTCCCTCGCCCGGCGCACGGCGATCTCCCTCCGCGCCGACGCCTGCCTCCGCGCGGCGACCATGGGCGAGCCCGCGGGCACCCGCAGCACGACGGCCTTCCCCTTCTTCCCGCTGGGCCCCGACGCGGAGGCCGCGGCGTCGGACGGCACGGCGGCCGCCGCGGCCCCCGGGCGCGCGCGCCACCGGAAGGGCAGGAGCAGGAGCAGGGCCAGCAGCTGGAGCACTGCGAGGAGGCGCCGCAGCGCGAGCAGCGAGAGCAGCGCGCTCAGCCGCCCAGCGGCCTCCGCCGCCTGCATGCTCCCGGCCATCCTCGCGACCGCCGCCGCCGCCGTCCTCTATCCCTTTCTTCCTCCTCCTCCCTCGACGCGGGCCGCGGAGCGGGGTGGGTCGGGTCGGTTCGAACCGGGCGTCGCCGCGGCAGTCGCCTCTCTCGCCCCCCAGAAAAAGCTCCCGATCCCGGACCGATCGCGCCGGCACCGCCCTAAAAATGGACTCCCCCCAGCGCAACCACCCTCCGCAACCGCAGCCTCCCAAAACGAAAAAAAGGAGGCGCTCGTCCTCGTATCGAATCGCTGCCCCCCCACCGCCGGCTGCCTTTAGCCCTTTACCCGCCGGCCGCCGATCCTCGAACCCGATTCCGGAGGCGCGCGCAACGCGGCGGAGACGAAGAGCCCGGAACAATAATCGCCGGTAGAAAAAAAAATAGGTGGAGAAATTTGAGTAGGTCTTCGCGAGCTGGAGTGGAGGCGAAGGTTTTATAGCCCGCCGCCCGCTAGTCCCTCAGTCACCGCACCGGGAGGTCCGGGACGGGAGGCGGAGGCGGCAAGGCAGGTATAGGTCCAAGCGAATCGAACGAGCCGGGCCGGGCCGCGGCGGGTGGGGATCGTGGCAGCGCGGGGGCCCACGTGGCGGGGGCGGTTGGGCCCCACGCGCCAGCCAAACGTGTGGACGGGGGGCAAAGCGGCCAGGCCCCGTGGCGCCTCCGCAGCGCAGCGGCTGGGGGTGCCGCTAAACGAGACCACGGCGGACGGTGGGGGCCCGTGCGGGGTGCGGCAGCGAGCCTGGGTGGGAGACCGGTCGCCGTCGCTTATCTTTTTGTTATCTCCACCGGGCCTCGGTAGCGTCGCGCGGGGCTCGTCGCCATCTGGATTCTCGCGTGGGGTGCAGCGGGGACGGGGACGGACGTGGGCGGAAGGGAATAGGGGCATCTGGAAATTTCGGGAGCGTCGCCGCATATGCGGCCGCCCACGAGCGGGGGCTGTGCGGCGTTTGTGCCCTTGGGCGGGCACATCTTGGCGGAGTCTAGAGCCAGCGACTCGTGCCGCCCGTCGGGCGCGGAGTCTGTGGCCACGAGAGCTCACGGTAAACCTGCGGGATCGGCCGGAGATCTCGCGGGCGCTGCGGATAATCTCAAGCCTCGAGATGCCGAGGGAGGCGTGGGCGTGCACTGCTTGTTTGTTTCTTGTGTGCCGTTCTCGGCGGTGGCGCACGGACAGCCAACCACGTACGAGTGCGATCCGATCTGGCGCGCCGCTTCCTGCCTGGACGTGGACGACGGACTGCCATTCGGACGGCTGAGCTGCGGCTGCTGCTGCATTTTTCCACCACTGGATGCTACAGTACCCATAGGCACTCAAAGCCGCAGCCGCAGCGGCAGGGCAGCCAGCCGAACGCAGCAGTGTCATTTCCACTCTCCAACACCTTCGAGCTGGCGCGCGACTGGCGAGTCAGCCATGCATGTCCCAAGGGCCAAGGGCGAGGACCCTGGAAGTCAAATGATTGCTCATTCGTAAACAGTTAACGCGAGTCGCGCGGGCGAGCGATGCACGCAAGGAGCCGATTGTTTATGCGCAGACGCACAGTCCACCGGATTAGTACATCCAAAGTAATAAAGGAGACGAGATAAAAAAAAAAGGCATCTCCTTCGATCATAACCCGTGCGCACCTCTCTGCCGAGCTAATTATAATTTGAAATGGAAGAACATTCAATATACTTGTGATATGTCATTATGTCCAGCTTATATATACGGTACCTACCGACGTCTGATGGTCGTATAGTTTGCTAACAACAAAACAAGGAATCCATCCCTAGTTCATTCGATACACTGTGCTATACTCACCCAACTACCTGCGACGCAGAGTATATGACCGCTTCTGCGTGTGGTGTGCGCGACACGGCCCGTACGCCCGCCGACGGAGACCGCGCGCCACCAGGGAGTTCGGTCGTTACGGATATTACGGTGGATCGGACCGTCGCCGTCGTCGGAGAGACCGAGAGCGCCATCATGCCAACACAAACAGGACGACGCATGGAGTGGAGCACGGCCAGATTTTTTTTTATTTTTTTAAAAAGCCTCGGGCCGTGCCAGCAGGTTGCCGCCCCGTGCGTGCATCGGCGCCGGTTTATCAGCGGGGTTGGACTCGGCTGGGCGGCTGAAACCCCCGCGTGCACGAACGGGTCCTGCACGGCGCGCTGGCGAGTTTGAACCAATGCAACTGCTGCCAGCGCAGGGCAGTTGATTGCTCCACGGCGGTTGTGGCTCGATCGATCTTGCCGAACCGGGGATTCTCGCGGCAGGAGTGCCTGATGACCCATGACCATGACGACGAATCATCAAAGCGCCGTGCGCCACGGGCCATACGGGTCTGTCAATGCAAGCGCACCCACGGCTCGCGGCCGCCCAGCAGCAGATAGCGTGCATCGATGAGCTCTTGCATAGTTGCATTGGCGAATCTATTATCCAGGCGGCCGCCGGCGAGCTTTGTCGCCTAATCCCTTGAATACTGTAGTACTGCACAGTACGTGCAGGCTTGCACGCAAAAGCAAAGGTGCGGGAGATTGGCCTGTGCTTGGGAGATGGCCGGGGGGCCGGCGCCGCCTCTATCCTATGGAAATCTTTATGGAGGCAAAGCCGAAAGCGATACAGAATTATCAGAATACGCCTTTTTTGAGCGTCTTCTGTATTCGAGCAGAAATGGATACGCCTTGGTTGTTCTAAAGTGCGGTTAGGCCTACGCGTCACACACACAAAGAAAGATTACGTACGGCAATTCAGGAATCAGGATGCAAAGGGGGAGATTTGAAAGTCAACGGGCGGTCGTAGATGATTGATCTGTCCGAGTAAGCAAGCCGTTGCTTAAAAAAGGCCCTGATCGTTTCTGATTCTGGTGGCTGCACAGCCCAGCAGCCATTCTCACAAGCAAAACCTTCAGACATCAGGAACGGGAATTATGAAATGCGACCCCCATCAGCTTGATTTGATACATCAAATCCATCGCCTTCTAGATGACAGTGCATTGATAAGCAATATTGACACTGTTTTGTTTTCGGGCTGTGCTTTATTAGCGAAAAAAGCTTGTCTCGCTACACACCCTCCCCGTCTTTCTCAGGACTGTTGGTGGAAATGACATACGAGTGGCGTTGACTGTTGATCGTCATAATCTAGACCTCATTTTCCCGCAACTGTTCTCTTGATAATCGCTTACCCCATCCATAGATAAAAGTGTTTCCATGCCACAAGTCTTCCAAAATCATAAAGCAGGAATGATTTACATGAAATCCAACTTTAAAGAATCTGAGTTACGTGGGTCCAAATTGCCCCCCATCAACTATGCCCTACAGACTATATGACCCGGTAACAACCAGAAAGAGCAAGTTGTGAGCTCCTTCGCAGACAAGTACCGAAGGCAAATTATCCTAAACACCTGTCACTGTCAGTGCAACGGACGTTCAGAACTTGGGTTAGAACCGTAACACAAGTGCACAACATGGCACGGAGGTTCAACAATGATCACACCATGTACAACATGACAGCTCTATTCCTAGAATCACGTTCCAAAGTACCTAAAACCAAAATGGCCTGTTACATCGGGGCTAGAAATGAACAAAAAACCAAAGTTATATTACAAGCACAACACAGGGCATGCGTTGATAGTACACGGTGCGACAACCATCTGATTATGGCACCAAATCATCATCATTACGAATCTGGATTTGCTTTTAGGACTTCGGTTGATGCCACTGCTCAGTCGTGGAAGAACATATTTCATCTTCATCTATCAAAATTTCATGGTGCTTAGATGTTGAGACTGAATGTTAAGCCATCCGCGATCCAATAGCAATTTGCCTCATGAAGATATTGGCTCATAAGGAAAAGAAAGCCATGGATGTTTCAATGCTTCCGAGGCACTTGGGCGCTTCTTCGGGTTTACCTCCAGAAGGTAGGCAACAAACTCGATGAACCCTTGATCAGCCATGGGCAAACGGTGCCGCAAGGATGTCTTTTTGGGTATCAAGTATTCAAGCCTGTTGCTTTCCTGAAGCACAATGAAATGCGACCATAAAAGTTAACATCATAAGGAGATTTGCTAAAATCAGATTCACTGCTGTAGTGAAAATCTACTGAAATAAGTTCCCCCACTGAAGAGCACAAACCTGATTTCTTTCGTACAACATGTGGTTCTTTGTGAAATATTTGTACGTATCTCGTCCCTGTGCAAGCATGGCTTGTTCTATGGCGCCAATGATGCCCATCACACGTGCAAGCAATGTTGCAGGAGAATCATTTTGGAAAAGGACCTGAAAAGCATAGAGGATTAATACATTAGCATCTGTGATTATATATATAAGCATACAACAGAAAGTAGATAAAACAAGACACCTCAAACAATAAAGAATGGCAATAACAATAACAAGCTTTGCCCCATTCCTCTGATCACCACCAACAACAAAAGATGAATGCTAAATACATTATCTTAATTATCACATTTAAACAGAAAGGGGGAGAGGGAAATGGTACAAAATAAGAGACTTTATTTTCTTCTAGCACATTGTGCTCATGCATCGTGTTTGCTTTTATATGTTTTACATTGCCTCGTCATGGGAACAACATAACCAAAATGAGTACAGCAGCTAAGAACAATAGTAGTCAGTAAGCAGTAACCACTTACATTTCCAGTGCAAAGTTCTGCTAGTATACAACCAAGTGACCATATATCTATCTTTTTGTCATAAGGCAAGCCCAATATAACCTCAGGTGCACGGTAAGATCGTGATTGCACATACGAGCATAAATGATCTGTCTCAAAACAGCTGCTCCCAAGGTCAATGACTTTTATTTCACATCTGCTGTAGCTTTTCACCAATATGTTTTCTGGCTTCAAATCACAGTGTATTAGACCGAGACCATGCAGAAACTGAAGTGCCTCCAAACACTGAATAGCTATTGACTGCACAAGGGGCACACCAAAGGAAAATATTACATTGACAAGAAAATTTGAAACATCTTGTGTGGTTACAGGTAGTGAAAAGTCAACATTATCGGATATCATCGCTCAGTAATACCTGCAGTCTTGGCATTGTGAAATAAACCTCGCCACCTGATTCTCTGTTGAATTTTTGGAACTCATACAAATTTGCCTTCAGAAGTTCACAAACTATCAACAAATGCTCCTGCAAACAATACTTGAAATAAGTGGTACAGCAAATACAAGGGTATACAATCAGTAACTTTCGAACATACCATGATGCAATGTTAACATTTACTACTTCAGAAACTCATTGAGATTACAAGGGTGTGCAAGTAGTGAAGTTGTGGTAAATTAATACCCCTCCGTCCCAAATTGTAAGGGGTTCTAGCCTTCTTTTTATTTGTCCATATTCATATGGAAATTGATGAATCTAGACACATATTGAACACACATACATGGAAGAATGAATGAATTTAGCAGAGGCCTAGAGAACCCCTTACAATTTGGGACGGAGGGAGTACTTGGAAGGAAATAACACTGAAAGGATTTATCAAGAGTAGAGGTTGATAATTACCCGATAGTAGAAGTAATCATATAGACGCAAAAGGTGGTATTTGTCAGCAGGATCATGCTTGTTAACATACTTCAGAAGCTTGATCTCATCAAGGCTCTGATCAAAAAAATCTTTGTTATTTTTTATTATTTTAACACATACATCCATTCCTGTGTGCAGATCATGAGCCTGAATAGCTTTGCTGAATGCAGCTGAACCCAAATACTCTGAGACATGGTAACGCCCAGCAATAACAGAGTTGAGAACAACATGGAAATTTTTGTCTTCTTCAAAGCCAGTTCTGTAGTATTTGATAACAGGACACAATGTTAGAAGAGATAAAATATTTGAAGAGAAATGAACTGCAGGTGTTTTGACTATGAACACAGGCATAGCAGAGGGACAATAAAGAACTTGCAATCACATATATCATTTCATGTGATAGCCAAATTAAGAAATGGAACAAACATTTAATGAGCAGTACCTGTTTTTCCTATGCACAATCTTAAGATTGAAAGTTTCAAATTCTTCCTCCTGCGCCTTTATCTGTCTGACTTGTTCTTGCAATGCTGCTGCTTCCTCATCATCTAAGGTGGTTCCAGTGTCTTCTTCTTGTGCATCATCTAGTTTGTGATGCCGAACATTCGATGCGTCCTCTGTTTCATCATACGATGCACTTGAGTTTCTTGATCTAACAACATCAGACGTCATTTCATCTCTGGAACTCCTTAGAGAAGACTCGCTATTCTTTTTCCTCCATGTGGCAAGCATATCATCTGATACCATGCCATTTTGACAGTCATCACGATCGTTAATGCAATACATTTCATCCTTCTTTGACCACAAAGATTTAGCATCAGAGTCATGATTTTTCGCAGAATGCAATGGTGGAGGAAAAGAAAATCCACTATCAGCCACTCCTGGTTGTAGATTGCCCTTCAGGATATCAGCAGCATAATTGATTTGGTCGTGTTTTGCTCCTTTAGTGCCTACTTTCTTCTTTTCAGTTTCCTGCTGGGAATGTCTTTTTCCACTAACAATAAGGCTACTCTCGTTGAAATATTCAATATCTCCTTCACTGCTACCTCCAATCAGACTTTCCCGCACCTCACTGCCGATGTCAGCAGCATCACTGCTTATCCCAACACCAATCGACCTAACAGAGCCATGCTGATCATCCTCCACAAATGGATCATCAGGATGAGGTCGTTCAGAATCATTAAGGAATTTTCCATTTCCTAACATGCCTAATTCACTGTTCTGTGACACAAAGCCCTGCCAGACTGGTTCAGAATGCATCAAATTAAGTTCTTCGGGATCCAAAAGTTGACCATCATACTGAGCCATCATCTCATTATCAGGAATTCCATGCACCATCTGCCCCTCTGAAGTACCTATTTGTGCGATATTCTTCCCATGAAAATATTGCTCACCGGATATGTAGGAATCTTCCTCAACGAATGACTGGTCATCATCTTCATCCTTTGTAGCGCGATCATGTCGATCAGGCCCTCTAGTGTGGCCGGTTCCCTTCTCGTTGTCACTGGGATAGTCAATCTCATGTGCTAGAAACCAAGTTTCATCCTCAATTGGTTGTCGGGTGTAACCAACATCGTCGTCGTCGTCATATTCATCAGAGTCCCAATATTCACCAATTGGATATTCAAGTGAATCATCAATTGCAAAACCAGATACTAGGTCAGTAGTATCCTCTGCAATACCTTGACTAACTGACAACCAACTACTGCCAATTGTGCGTCTTCCACCTGAATACGTTAATATTATAGAGGTCAATATTTAAGAGCCAAACGACTAGCATATCTACACACAACACTCAGGTACAGTATAAACCAAAATAATTTTAAAAACATATGGAATCACCAATCATCACCTCAAAAATTTAAAAAGACAATTATGTCAGTAAAATCTGTTATGGTGCTACTTAGGAGTTAGGAGGTTTCTAGCCATGTCAATAAAGAAAGGGAATAAAGCAGTGCCAGTAATGTACTACTGACACCAATACGAGACGCCATTAGATCATATGTGTTTGAGTGTTTCTTTTTACTACAACACAAAAGTACAGAATTAAATTACAGAAACTACATCAAATGATGCCTTTAGTCCGTTCCATATATGGTATACATCACATTAATATTAGCCAAATGTCCATGTTTTCTATCCTACAGAACCGAGGCCTGGAAACTTTTACATCAAGTTACGAGGTCTTACGTACTCCCTACTAAATAGAAGTACAAAAAGGTTCGGGAAACTGCAGCTCTTTTTGAGAAATATGCATGAATGATGTAGCAAAATTTACAGAGCATAAGATCTGAACTGTAGTGACCCTTGAACAAGGGGCCTTTTATTTCAAACAACAGAATACACAAGAAGTCCACCAGATTAAGAATAAGTCAACCATTTTCTGAGGCCCAAAATACTTAATAGTTACTAAAGCATTTTTATCATGTCAAAGATAGACGGTATAAAAAAAAACATGTATTAGTTTTGGGCCTCTGCTTGGCTGTTTGTTGGGCCACCTTTGGTTGTAATACTTTTGGGAGTTTGCTGTTCTGGGGTTGGAAGTGGAGCAGCTTTTGGGCCCTTGGTGCCTGAGGTCTGGCTCTAACTGTTGAAGAGCAATCTATACTGGTTTAAACTCAGAGGTATTGTACTTTGCAATTTCGTTGTGTTCATAATGAAATTCAAGTTCACATGTTCTGAATTAGATAGCTGTGACATTACATTCGCATTTGCTTGCACAAACCGAATGAATAAATACTACTGCTCAGTACCGTGTTGAAAGATAGCATGTTTGACGTATCATTATAGAACTCGCTGGCAACATACCTGAAGATGTTATTTCTTGCCCAATGGGAACATCGAGATAAGACCCAATCATAAAGGCATGATCAGCACTAGATTGCTTGGCTCCAGATCCATGGTGATTGATCTTTTCCTCCCAGTTCATATTGACTAGCTTATCTTCAGATTTGAGCCTCACAGGAGGTAGCTTTGGAAACTCCTCACGCTGGCTATCTGCAACAAGCTGCAGATCGAAGCAGCGATCAGCTACCTGATCTGTATCCTGGGACTTTTCAAAGTAATATTGCCTGTTCCCCTCATCAAGCTGTCCTTTTGCAGCTTTTCCAACACCATCTGCATTAATGCCCTTCTTTAGTTCCTTCCTCTCGTTTTCGTGGTGTGTACTATTGTAACTAGATGATGGGTTCTCTGCGAGGAATGGAAGCACTGTCTTAACAGTGCAACCATTCAAGAACTCCTCTTTTTCTGGAACAAGATTTTTCTCATTGGAATGCCCCTGTTCATTGGTTTCGGCTCTCCCAGCAGAATCAACTTTTCCCTTCCCTCTCCCAAAAGAGACTTTTTGCTCCAGCACCGGGCCGGGCTGCTCGGTCCCGACACCTCGATCCCTCTTCTCTGCCAGCATAGCACCACGCCTATGTCTAGGCACCTCCTCCGACACCAGCAGCTCAGCCAGCTGTTCCGCTGTGCTGTTTGCAATGCTGAAGGTCCAGGGATACAGATCCCCCATGTTGTTCTCCTGAGGCTGGCCGACCCCGGAGCTCTTCTTTCCGTCCGACCCGTTCGGCAGGGCTCCAACATCAATCTCCTTCACGATGAACTCCCTCGACGAGTCCGCACTCCTCGCTGACGCAGCACCCTTGGGCCCTACATTGGAGCCCGCTGAGTCCTGCTCCTCGTCTTCTTTCGTCTCCGCCACACGCCTCTGCGTGGCCCGGCCGTTCGAATCGCCCCGGCCGGTGAGCTCCCCGCGGAGGGCAGCCTCTGCCTTGGCGAACCGGTTCTTCCGCAGGAACTCGAGCACCAGATCGATGTTCTCCGACATGGTTCCCTCCAATATCAGCTAGCCCAGAACCGAGCCCCGCGAAGAAAAATGCTTACACTGAGGCCGGGGACGAGCTGAAAGGCGGCGGCTTGCTACAGGCCGCGACCGGCCGCCGAATCGAAGCTCCGGACGCTCGGGGAACTCGGGGAGCCGCTCAATGCCGCGGCGCCAGCGGCCGTAGATCGGCGCCTGTCCCTCGAAACGCCCCGCGACGAATCAAGCTTCCGGACAGCTCCTCCGAATCGCGCGACCGCAGAAACAAGCTGTGAGGGGAGAGCAACGCAGACCCCGGCGCCCTAAGCGCGACGCGCGCGGGCCCGCGGAGGGTGGGGACCGCGCGGCGCGAGCCGCGGAAACCCTAGCGGCCGTCCCCCGCACCCCGCGCCGGCGCGAGACAGGAGGGCGGGGACAGTGGGGGACGCAGGGGCGCGATGGGAGGGAGCGTCAGGCAGCGCGCCCGTGGCGGTCAGCGGGGCCCGGCGCCGGCGAGAGCGGAGGGCGGCCGAGCGGGAGCGGATCCGGCGGCGGCGTGGCAGCGGCGGCGGAGGAGGGGGCGGGGATGGCGCATCGGTGGGGGGATCAGGGCGCGGCCGGCGCGGCTGGGGGCAGCATATTCGGGGGTGGCGTGGTGGTGGTGTGCGTGCGCGAGACCGGAAAGAGCCCCCGAGGCAAGGGAGCCCCAGCGAGAAAGGGAAATGGCAATCTTTTTTTTTTTTCTTTTTTGCCCCCCTTCTTACCGTTCCAGCTCGTTTGGTGTCTTGCGCTCGGGCTGCGGGGATCGGGGCGGGGACGCCGATTCGCAGATAAGCTATTCTTTTGTTTCGTTTTTTTTTTTTTTTTTTGCGCGTGTTGCACTAGTACTCGTACGTTGCAAAACGTAGCACTGGGCGGTTCAAAAATTAAAAAAAGAACAGGTCCCTGGGCTGCGGCTGGGCGTGAGCGGAAGGGAACCGGTTCGTGCGACCGTTCTCCTGGCCGGCCGGCTGGCTGGGCGGCCTGCCGGCTGACCCGGGTCTGTGCTGGTCTTGTAAGGATTTTCCTTTTATTAATCAGGAATAGCCGGATAGGAACGGTCGCCTGGACGGCAGTACTTCTCTGGTTCAAATTGCATAGGCGGTCGACTTTTTTATTTCCGGCGGATCCTATGATGTAGTGAATGAGTTAGTTTATCTTGCGCTAATAATTCTGTTGGCTTAAAATCTTTTAAAAAGAGAGAGAGTTGAAACCATGCACCTAGTACCCATCAAAACGCATAGTAGATGATATTGGCTACGAGCCTACGATGTGTTTCTTGATTCACGGGAAGAGAAACCACAATAGTAGCAGAGTTCTGCGGGTCTCTTCGCCTCCACCCGGGATGGATGCGATGCCCGTCCACCCATCCCCGCCGCTTCCCCACTCGGTCATTTGGGCAGAATCCGGCGCCGGCCCACCTTCCTACTTCCCCATCTTCTTTCTTCTTCCACCGTCAGCCACTGCCCCCGCCCTGTTCGCCGCTACCCGGAGGCTGCTGGCGCATTGGCACCCTTGCCGCGGCCTCTCCGCCCGCCACCCCACGGCTGCGCGGCCCAGCACCGAGACCTCCGCCGGCGTCGTCCTCACGCTTTGGTCCCCGGCGATGAGCTCCCCCGCCACCAAACCCGCCCCCCGGTTCCGGCTTCCCCGCCTCCACCGCCGCCCTCCACACCGCCGTTAGCTAATCCGGCTTCGCCGAAGCACCGTCGACCTCGTTGTCCTGCCCCGCCCGGCCGACGGCGAGCCGCCAGCCACCCCACCACCACCGCCGAGCTGGCCTGCCTCTCCGGCCATCCCTCTAAGTCCGGAGAAGAGATGGAGACCTCGCCGGCGATGGCGAACCCCGACACCGAACCCCAACCCCAAACCCGAAACCCCAACCCCGCCAGCGAAGATGGCAGCGGCGGTGTGGGAAGCCATGGCGGAGGAGGAAGGCGGCGACGACGGTCGAGAAGTAAAGGAGGAAGAGGCAAGCGGCGCGGATTGGGTAGACGGCGGCTCCGGTCCACCTAGGTGGACCGAAAGAATTTCGGAGTTCCACCCATCCAAGGGTAGACATAATAAGATTTCTTAAGAGCCTGGGCGGACTTGAATTTTTAAAATAAACATATTATCCCTTAACATGAGAAAAAAGAGACGTGACTGCAGTTGTTTTATTAAGGCAGCTCCAATGCTGAATCTAAAGAGGTGCTAAGAAGAGAAAAAGGTAAAAAAGAGGTGCTATACATTGGAGGAGGTGAAGCTAAGCTAGAATTGCCAAGCACCGGTGCTAGATTTTGCACCCGGTGCAAGCAATAGAAAATTCATTTTTCATCCATTGCTTTGCGTGCTCCTCTACCCCCTGCAGCTGCCAAAAAACATGAAAGTTTATTCTAATAGTCATGGATCCTACCACTAGCATCATCCGGTAGCTAAGACATCGAAGCATTTTGACTTAAAGCTAGCACTTTGCATGATGTGTCCTTGCTTGCACCATGTGAAATGCTATACACTGGAGCTGCTCTTAAGACACTAAAATTAATTGTGCCGAAAAGTTTCTATAAAAAATATCATATTCGTAGGTTGTGTCGGACCCTTAAATTGAGTTTCTGAATTAACTGTTGTTGTTTCACTTGGCTTGATATGTGCTCCAAATCATTCGGTTACTTGGACATATAAACATTGCTCTCTAGTGTTGGCAGAGGAGCCTAGGCAGGTGGCCACACTTGCCCAGCTATGGATCCGCCCATGCATCCAACTGCAGAGGAGGATCTGGTTCGATAGCAAGATTGTAAAACTAATTCCTCGAAAAAAAAAAAGATTGTAAAACTAACATGTCGCGTTAGAGCGGGGTCATCAGGAGGGGCATCCAAGGGGGTGTATCCACTATTCCAACTACCTCATCTCTATCTACAGTGCGCAAACAGTGTTTTGCACCCCATATGCCCTGTCTGGTGACCTTGGTCTTATAAGGACTGTGGTCATTGTCGCCATGCATGGGTCAATGACTTAATGTTTAGGGGGGAAAATCTGGTGAGTGAAGCCAGTTAATAATACGTTGAGTCGTTCTTTTATGGTTATGCATATTTGCGTTCGCTTTAGCTGTACAGCGCAGCTATCATATAAATTTGTTTGATGGTGAACAGTATATGTTGCACAGAAAATTGTGTGATGGTGAACGGTATATACTGCAATACATCAGCTCAGCTGGACACTGCATATGCTCCTTCTCAGAAACTTAAGTTATATTGTTTAAAACTTTATGATAACTTTGTTTTTTTACGTTTGCAAGGTAATAAACTGCTGGCTATATACAGTATATAGTTGTACAGTATTGTAGATCACTGTAGTTAATTGAACCATGGGAAACAATGAGGCCCTATGATTATTATTACGTGAGCTATCGCAGTATATTGTGTATAGAGCGCATGACGATCCTATTATTGAAAAAAAAAACTATACCAGGTGAGCCTACGGCAGGTTGTAGGTTGTAGCTAGATGGATTATTGTCAAGACTTTATAAATGGCAGCGTCAGATAATATGCCGTGTGCTTAGTACGGTAGTACCGACCGTTATCAGGCCGTTGTCCCGGGACCTCGCTCTTGAATTAAAAGTGCAATCAGGCGCCATCTTCCGGTTCGTTCACTGACCCTTTATCCATTGAAAATGCAGCTGAGCTGCCCCGAAGTTGGGCCTTGGAAGCGATAGTGCATCGGTCAAACAAAGCTGACGCACCCAACGGGACACGGTTGAACGGTCCCGTCCACCGTCCTCCGTCCTGCAGGACGCCCACCCAGGGATGTCGCTCTCCTGTCCTGGTCTTTCCCCTCTCCCGTTCGTTTGCCTGTGGCCGCAAGGTATGAGATCGGACAACCACCGTCCCGTACCACTGCTGCCTGCCCCCCGGTTCAGTACGCTACAGCCCCCCCCCCCCCCCCCCCCCCCCCCCCCTTGCGTTTGACGGCGGCGTGCGGTTCAGAGCTCTGATTGATGGCGACCACGGCATAACGCCTTCCGTGCCAGACCTGTGCGTTTTCGTCCGGCGATTTTTAAATAACCGTTCCAATGCGGTTAACAGCGGGCGCACGCCACCGGGCTGTGCTGCTCGGCTGTTCTCGTGAGAGTGAGAGTGAGAGGACGACGGCGACGGCCGTCGAATGGAACAGTAATCGAAAATGTGAGCGTCATGGGTACAGAAGCTGATCCGGGGTCCGGGCCACACAAATACTCCTGTGTGTCTCCGCTCCCCCGTGTTCTGAGACCTTGAATGTGTCGTCTCACATGACCGCCGTGATCTCCTTGAATGCTGCGGTACTGTGCCCTCTCGCGGTCGGTGTCAGGGCAGCGTACCTGGATGCTCTCTCTTTGCCGCGGCAGAACGTTGGAGACGCGGCGGCTGCGCCTGCTCTCCCTGTCCTGCACACAGCGCACTGAATCTGCTCACCGTATCCTCTTCTTGCAACTAGAATTCTCCAATCAGTGCTAGGCTGCTAGCATAGCAGGCTCAGGGTGGATGTTATGTTCATCGACTCCACATCACATGGTACAGTGCTCCCAATCTTCCCTCGCCAATCGCCATGCCCATGCCAGGGTGGCCATCCAACATGAACTGAAAGGAATTTAATATCAGGAGGGGGAAAATCTTTGAGAAACAGAAACTAATGCATCACTACTAGTAAAGTCCATCAGATCAGATATGCATAAACACATTAACGGCAGTATAAGCTAGTCTGGAGTACGTTAACGGCAGGTATAGGAAATTAATAAAAACTCCTCATTTCCGACGATAAGATAAGTTTGTGTATTTATTCAGTGGTCACACTCGTGCTTTCAGCCTTTCACCAACATGCATAGAGTTTTAAGCTTTCTTTTTTCTCAGGCGTACAAAATAATATTGTCCACATATCTCAGGTAGAAATGTTTAAAACAATAGAGGGAAAGAAATGGGGTAGAGAGACAAAGAAGGGGAGTTCTGTCTTCGTTCAAGGGACAGAGAAATGAGGGTTGCCTTGTGCTACTTCAGGCCTTCAGGGCAGGGGGGATCAGATACTCCAACTCCAGGAGCAACCCTCAAATCCTAGACATCATATGTGACCTGCCCTGTAAGTGATTCACCCATTTTATTTATCTGTCTCCTCCTTTGTAAATCTAGCAGGCGTGCGTGACCATTGCCCGAGTGGTGGTTCGGTTGCAACTGTCGTCCTATGGTGGCGCACAAACATAGGGAGGCCACGTGCGACAACATACAGTACAATGAGGACACTGAAGGGTGTTTGAGGTGTTGGAACACGGCGATAAACTTTTTGGGTGTGGCGGTGCAGAGTCATGGGTGCGATGCAGTTTGACATCCCTTGGTCGGAGGATGCCATCACCAGAAATGGCAGCTCAGAGTCAACTGAATCCTATGTAGAGGGGCATTGGGAGGGTGATCCATCAGCTAAGGCTATCCACTGTGGGTTTCCTTAAATCCCACTCTCTATCACTATTTCAACTACCCTCTCTCTGTCAGTGCAACATTTATGTCAAACAGTGTCAAATGGTGTTTTAGAAAACTCTTTTGAGAAGTCCCATAGTGGATAGCCTAAGACGGCTCATGACATCCTGTGGCCACAAAACATAAGCAGTGCTTGGAAAGACAGGCCTTGGGAGGGGTTTGCCGGGAGGAGAATGATGTCAACAAAAGAAAACAGCTATGGAGAGAGCCCCTAGGAATGGGGCTTGGAGGGGAGATTTGTTGGAGTTGTCTATTATAGGGTTTATTGTACCGAGTATTTTTTTTTCTTATGCTTGCATGCAAGCAACATGGGTCTTTGTCCACCCACTAAGTTGTCTAAAGTTTTGCTAAAATAACGGTTAACGTGGAATAGAGGGAGTAATTTTAAATACCTTTTTTTTCACACGCTAAATCTACCTGTTGAACCGTGTAAGGCTATCCACAGCCATGAACCCTATACCGGATGCAATCGCCGTTTAGAGTTGGAAGAGGGTGCAGCGGGCGACTGCATCCGGCTCTCTACCATAGGGTGAGTTCTCTCTCACCCCAAATACAGCGTTGTCTCTCTCCAACTCCATCTCTCTTCTCTCTCCGACGTGGCGCAACGGTTCTCCCTCGCGCTGCCGGTGGGAGCGGAAGGCGGCGTGCCCGCGGCGGGCAGAGGACGAGGCGCGAGGTGGGGCAGAAGATGGCGCGGCGGATAGAGGAGCAAGATGCGCGGCCATCGGAGCACGATGCCGGCGGGAGCACGCCCTGTGCTTCTTCCTCCCAGTCGGCGGTGAACAGATCCGGGCCGCCACGGCCGCGGGCTGCCAGCTCCGCCGGAGCGCCTCCTCGTCCTCCTTCCCGTGCGGCCGCGGCGAGGTGCGCTCGTGGAAGGGCGGCGGCGAGGACCGAGGACATGGCGGCGCGAGGGTTGGCGATGAGTCGATGACGACGTGGGGGGTGCGGGCGGCGGCGCGAGACGAAGAGGAGCCGGCTCCCACCAGATCCACACCGGATCCCACCGGCGGTGGGCTCGATTCATGCGCGGCGGCCGGAGTGGAGGTGGTGGTGACCTCCATTCGCGCCGATGCCGTCCTCCATGCCCGGGAAAAGTAGTAGGAAGAAGCGGGGAGTAGGGACGAGGAGGGCGCGGATCCGGCGGGGAAGGACCGCCCCTGCCTTGTCGCCGCCGACGAGAGGACGAGGAGGCGAGGCGGGGGAGGAAAAGGGTGACCGCGTGGGTGGACATGGCGGGGAGGAGGTGAGGCGGGCGGCGTCCGGCGCGATGACGGCGGGTAGGGGGACGGCTCGGGGAGGCGGCCGACGCGGAGGGAGAGGCCGCGGAGGAGCCCCACCGGCGCGGAGGGAGAGGCCGAGAAGGGAGCCAGGTGTGGTGTGGGGGATTGGGGGAAGGGAAAGAGGGATGGTGGAGGAGTATAAAAAAATAGTAAAAAAATGTGGTAGTTGGTGTAGAGTTGAGATATAGAGTCAATATGAGCGCAAAGGATTGTGGGATAGGGTTGAGAATAATGCTGAGCAGGACGGAATATTCGTTTTAGAGCTGAGATATAGAGTTGGACGAGTGCAGATAGCCTAAGGCTGTCCACACTCGTCGACGGTAAAGGGGATGCAGTTTCCTTTTACCGTCAACGAGGGGTGCAGCGGGGGACTGTACCGGGGATGCTACCGTCCCGCGCCCCCGATCTAGCGCCAAATAGAGCGTCGTCTCTCTCCTCCCCTCCCTCCTCCACGTCGGATACGACGCAACGGGAAGCAACGGCCGCGTTCTTGGCGCCTTGCACGGAAGAGACCGGAAGGGAGGCGGGAGAGAGGAGGCCGCCGCCGCGCCTGGAGGAGGAGGGGTCGCTGCGCCTGGAGGACAAGGCCGCCGCCGCGCCTGGAGGAGGCCGCCGCCGCGCCTAGAGGATGTCGCCGCCGCCTGGAGGAAGAGGCCGCCGCGGAGCTCGAGGGCCGGCTTCCCCTCTGCGCCGGCGGCAAGATCCGCCTCCTCCCCACATCCTCGCCCCAGATCTGGTAACGGGGAGACCGGCGGCAAGGAAGGGTAGGCGCGCGGCGGCTGGAGAGGAAGGGTAGGTGCATGGCGGCCGCAGGAGACGAAGGGGGAGGAGGAGGCGCGGAGCTGCGGCCAGCGTGGAGGAAGAGGAGGAGCCGTCGCCGGCCAAAGGGCGCGCAGTGGAGCTCTCCCGTCGGCGGCGCGGTGACGAGGGCGTCGGGTTGGCGGAGAGGCGGGGAGGAAGAGAGAGAGGGGATGGGGGTAAAAATAATAAAAAAAAATGTGTTGGTTGGTATACAGGGTGGGATGTATAGAGTTGGATGAACGTGGGGAATTATTGACTATATTTCAAAATAGTGATGATTGGACAGAATATTCTTTTTTTGAGTAAAATTCACCAGCGGTCCTTAAACTTGTGCATCTGTGTCATCCCGGTCCACGAACTCATAAAGTATGTTGTTTCGGTCCACAAACTTGTCAGCCTATAGCCAAGAACTGATATCTGAGCCCCACGTGTCAGCCTATGTCCTCCCTGCATCTTGCTCGTCTCCCGTCGCTGCTGGCTTCAACGCCTTGCCGATCCGGCGGTAGTAGTCCCTGCGCTTGACGAACCGGTCGAGGTTGGCGATGATGGACTGCTTGAGCTCCGGGCTCATGGCAAGCGTGTCGAACGTGGTCGGATGCTGGTGGGTCATGCCCCTCCACCCCGGCCGGGCCGTCGTTATGTAGATGACGAGCGTGCGGTCCTGGCGGTGCCTCCTCCGCTAACCCCGTGATGAAGGGGACGTACCTCCCCAGCGCCACGTCCGTGTGCTCCGCGTCGAAGCTGAGCTCCAGCGACTCCGCCTCGCCCCCGTGCGCCGCTGCGGCTCCCCGCGACGGACGCCCACGTGAACTCGACGCCCTCGAAGACATCGGTCATGGAGTCGCCGTGCTCCATGGAGAGGAGCATCCTGGATCCCCGCGGCCGAGCTAGAGGCGGCGCATAGAGTGCGAGTCGATCCGGGTGGCGAGGTACTGGCGCACCTCGTCGTAGAGCCCGTCGTCGTGGAGGTGGCGGGGCTCGGCGGCGCGGGGCCCGAGGCGGTCGCGGATGAGGGACGCGGCCTAGCTCGCCAGAAGGCGCGGCCAGAAGGCGCGCTAGGCCGCGGCGCCGGCCTCGGCGGGCCCGCCGCTCGCCAGCAGCCGCGCGCAGGCGTCCGCACCGATGGCCAGCACGAAGAGCGCGCTGCCGCCGCCGCCCATGGCGGCCCCATCATCCGGCGCCTCCGGCCCTCTGCCCGTCTCCAAGCGCAGCAGCTGCAGCGTATCGGCCGACGGCGGCCCGACGCGGAGCTGCTGCTCGACGGCGGCGCCCGTGCGGAACGGGACCCAGCGGTCTGCATGGCGCCGGCGAAGTTGACGCCCACGCCCGTGCTGTTGGCTCCTGGGCGAGATGCAAGATGCAGGACAGAAGAGGAGAAAATAAAACTACATAGGCTGACATGTGAGGTCCACGTGTCAGTGATCAGTTGCAAGGTGAAATCACAGTCTCTTTGGACCAAAATGATAGTGGAAACAAGTTTGTGGAGCAAGATGGCACACTTTATGAGTTCGTGGATCGGGATGACACAGCTGCGCAAATTTAAGGACCGCTACTGAATTTTACTCTTTCTTTTTAGAGTGGGTAGATAGAGTAAGCCTTTCTAAATACAGTTCCTGAATTTCTCTCAGAGGTTGCTTGATTCAGGAGATTCGTGCAGCAAGGTGCGGGATGGCTTTGGCTGCGCATGGCTTGCGCTTGCGTAGTTGCGCGCCCGCACTGGCTCCCCACAAAACGAGCAGGGCCTCAATGAAAACGAATGAGCACAGTTAGATGACAATTTTATGTTCTAACATGTGGGTGCTAGGCTCCCAAGAGGCCAACAAGGCAAGAAATACTCAGGCATTGGAGAGACAAAACCTAATTAAAAACGGGAGAATAGTTGAGACACGGCAAAGCGACTTTACGTCTAAATCATACTGAATTATCAATGCTTTCAAATCCTGAATTTTGTGTACATCTATTGACACTTTGACAGTGTTTCTGAACATTTGGTATAGACTGTGGAACCGCACGGGTCGAGTCCAAATCACTTCACCAATCGCAGAACATGTTGGCCTCGAGGTTCCCTAGCACCCGTAAGATGGTCTCCACAATGACCGGATCTGCGCCCACGAGTCTCTGCAGCTGCGCCTCCACCGTCCGCGGCGCGTCAGAGCAAAAGACGACGCCGATGAATCTGTACACCGGAGCGAAATCCGGCTCATCCGGAGACAATGGAAGCTGAATCGTCTCGACCATTGGCAGCAAACCGGCATCGTCATCCACAGACCAGCTGGGTGGGCAGCTGATGGGTGGCTGCGCCTGCGCATGGCGGACGACGCCGGCGCGGCTAGGCAATGGCACCGCGAGGCCCAGCTTCTGAGCCCTGAGGAAGTGCTTCTGGGCGTGGCTGCGGATCTGCGTCGCCGTCTTGGTGGCGACGAAGGCCTCGATCCTCTTCCAGTCGCGCCCGAACAGCACCAGGCCTTCCAGGAAGCGGTGGTGCTCGGCGGCGGCCCACTTCTCCCGCGGCCTGGTGATCGTGTACGGCTTCCGTTGCTTCTTCGCCGCCGCCATCCCTGTCGACCTCGCCGCCGACGATGCCACCATCATCATTTGCCCCTCTCTCTTTTGATGATCTGTCCCTGCCTCTCTTCTTGAATCTTGAGCAGCGGCGGCGGCGGCAGCCAGCAGGAGGAGGAGCAGAGCACGAGTGAGATGAGAGCGGACGCTTGAAGAGTTCTTGCTTTGGTGCTGTTGTTCAGTGTGCTGTGTGCGCAAACATATATAGGCATCGGATGCAGAAAACGTGTGACCAATACAGAGCATGTGCTCAGCGTGCGTGGGGGATTACAATTTACACGCGCACGCGCTGGTGCCAATTGTACGCGGGCGGGTTAGGCGCGGGCGCTGCACGATGCTCGGCCTTGCGACGGGAGCAGAGACAGGTGGCCGTCATGGTGCTAGGCCGAAGGTGGGGCTGTTAGGCTGATCTGGGGCGTAGAGTTAGGTGAAAGACGCATCATTTCGGGGCTTTTTGATCCATCTGCGCGTGTATGAATGAACGACTGCAGCTCCCAATCCCTTGGGTTACAGGTGTAACTCATGCTTCGTTGACTCGTTGTCCCTGCCGCCATGGCGAACTCATTCGAAGTTAGTACTATATATGCTACGGTCTTTGTATTTGACAAATATATGAAAACCATTAGTAGAAGGTCCAAGACAAGGCCTTGCTCTCACATTGGCTGACGGATCTAGTACACAATGCCAGTAGGGGCTTTCCTTCTTCTTCTTTCACCTCCAACCTCTCTTTTAAGCTTCCATAATTGTATATTTGTAATTAAGGCCAGCTTAGGTCCATTGTTCTGGTAACTGTAGGAGAGGCTCGGGCCCGGCCAACCCGGTGTTTGATACGCCCACTAGATAGGGTGGGATCAAAATGTAATTTGATGATCTATGCATCTCTCCCTTGTAACCCAGTTCCAAAAATCATTATGCCACCCTTACAAGTTCAGGCGTAATGCAAAATTCAGCTGGACATTCCATTGCCGTAGTTAGTAAAAACTAAAAATCTAGTAATATGATAAAAGTTTATATTACCGATACATGTTGTTAATTTAGAAACATACCAGCAAAATGGCCGTGAGTTGCAAGGGAGGAAAAAAAATCCTCTAGATCAATCATATAAAAATAGCCTGGCAAATAAATTTTATATCCTATTGTTTCGAATTTTCATGATCGAAATTTAGATGGCGTCAGTTTGGTAAGAAACATTATTTTTTTGTTTTCCGAAAATATATAGAACATCGAAAACGGAGTCCATATACGGCATGGGTATCCGTTTTCACGTAGACTGCTCCTGTCGTCTAAATCGGATTTTCGAATAAATTGTAGGCCATATTGTGGCGGAACCGCCGATTTAATACGGGCTAAGTACACCTGTCACCATTAGCTTACGGTGTACTTAGACCGTACTAAACCCGGTCGTCCGTCGAGAAGCCCTCGGCTCTCGATTTGCACCAAATCCCAGATGAACCGACATCACACACATCCGACTCACGAGGGAGCCACAACAGTTACGTCATCACAGGCATTTGAATAGATAGTAATAAGACTTTAAGTTACAAACCAGATTCTGAATAAAATAAGTTCAACATAGGGCCAACAGCGGCCGAATTTCGAAATAATGTCTCACAGCGGAAGTCTAAGACCATAGGTCATGCTTAAACCAAAAGAGATGCAGTAGATGAGTGACATCACGCCCACTGATGTCGCCCCCATGCCATGACATGACTCCTGTCACTCCTGATGATAACAGGCTCCCCCGCCAACACAGGCGCAGAAGAGGAACTCCATACCTGAAATCCAAATGTTGGGGGCAAACCCTGAGTACTAATTACTCAGAGGACTTAATGGCAAGGCTTACGGCTGACGCAACGCTTGCTTACTATCATTGGATCCTTAGCCTTCGATTTTTATCTCAAAAGTTTATTTTCGGATAGTGGGATTTAACAGCCACTATCCTTGTGAAAGAAAGAGATAATCCTTGCAAGTACATAGCTGTCATCATTATGAAATATCAGAGTCTCAAATAATAATCAACCACTTGATATCCGAATCCATGAAAATCATATTGCAGAATATTAAGGTTATTACTACGTTGCCCGTGTGCGGCATTTGGCATTCTCACACCTGGTGAGTATCAGCGATTCGAATCGATTTCTAATTCCCGGGAATAACTAAAAATGCCAGGGGCCCATATGCTTACTCACACGACGGCTTTCCCACATATAGTCCCCCTCCTCCACCTGTCCCATCCCAAGTTCGATTCACTCCCACCTGACTCCCGGGTTGTGCCCCCATGACGAGCCTGCCGACATCTCGGTCTCCCCGTCATTAGCACCAAGCTCCCCCGGGCCACCTTCCTCTCAACCAGTGGGTAGGAACGTGTTTCTGTTCTCCGGATGGCACGAGTAAGGTTTCACCGGCCCCATTAACCGGGTAAGCACTTTAGCAATGGTATGCCAACCAGCAGGCGAACAACGGACGGGCCTTACACGACTCGGGCGGAGCCATTACACCGCAACAACGCACACCTCGAAAAGTAAAGCTTAATCTCCGCCCGGTCTCCTTTTAATCATCAACAGTAAAGCCATCAAGGCAGTTTTCAGTGTAGCATTTTCTTTTCAAGGTCAATCCTACGTGACGAGTGACCATTCACTCGTGTCTACTCGGCCCTATCATTTCTATGCAACTCGTCCTACGGACCTAACATAGGAGCTAGGGCCAGGACGGCCAGTGGTTCTAATGCAATCGGGTTCCAAACAAAACCTAATGCATATGCGTAATCATAAATTATAATTCTGCTAGGAGAATGTAGGGCCTGCCTACCTTTGCTGTTGCAACAACTTGAACAAACTACGCTACTGTTAGTTTGCCGGGTTGTGAGGCTTTACCCCAGGCAACCCCTTGATCACTTGGACTGCTCCTCCTTCCAAATACCACTTCGGGGGCTTCTAGGTGGTATTTTGGGTCTTAGTTGGTCTTCTGGAACCACCGTTGCTTGATGTAGCTCCATGCACTTGCTTCTTGATCACGTAACTGCAATAAGCGTTACTACATGAACGACATGCATAATGCAGTACAGGAGATGCATAAAGATTACACGCCTGACTAACCATTCCACAGACACGCAGAAAGGTGATTGATAAACATACTCATAGGGTAGGTGTAACAATAGAAAACTTGGGTGGGAATTTTGAAAGCACAGTGGATGGCATTTTCTTATTTCATTGCTTTAATCACCATAGCACTTGTCATTTTCAAATCACCATCAAAACTCACATGCACAACACCACATTCCATCAGAGTGTTACTAATGCTATTCATAACCTAGGAAAATACCATAGAGCCCATTTTGAGAATATGTTATATGGCCTTCATCTTTTAAGTTGATTTAATGCACATATAACACTTATAATGCAAAACAGTGAGCAAATGAGTAATGCTAGGGCTACAAACACTCAAATGGTGCCACAATATTCCAAAGAAGATAATGACCCACTTTCATAGCCTTGGGAATTTATTTGGTCCATCCCTTCCATTTATTTTGATTTATTATGCATGCACCAAGCTAGGGGTAAAACAGTAATTAAACAATAGGTGCCAGGGTTACAAAAATTCACACAGTGTTATAATTTCATAATAAAGCTACTGTCCAAATTTCATATCATTTGGATTTCATTTGGACCACATTTTCCATTTACATTGATTCAACATGCATGCTCAAAAACAGGGGCAAAATAGTCAACGCACATACCCACATCATCTCCATCCTATAGATCTACTCACAAGGAGTCCAATGCAACTGAGTTTGTCCATTTTGGATTTTTCTGTGATTTTATATGATTTTCTAAACCTCACTGCCGAAATAAAAGAGTTTAAATCGAAATTCATTAGATCTAGGACTTAAACGTGATTATTCATAACTTCCAGGGGCCTGCACAGAAGATGTATAAGACTCAGTGCATAGTAATCAAATGAGAGCGCGTAAAACGGAGGAACCATAGGGGGATTTGTGCAAAACTTCCTCTCTTCTTCTTCCTCCGGCCGAGGGCGGATGGCGCGCGGCGGCTCGCGTTCCCACGCGCTGCGCTGGCGCGTAGGGGCCCCGGATTGAGGCCGACGGGGTGCGGGAACGTGTCCCGGTCCGCGGGCGTCCGTTTCCCCCAGATCTCGCCGCCGGTGGTGGAGGGGAGAGGCGGCGCGGCGTCGGTGAACCGGGGCGCGGGCGCGGCGGTGCGACGGCGGCGTGGCAACCCTAGCCGGCGGCTCGGGCACCAAGAGGCGGCGAGGACGGGCGCGTGAGGTGCGCGGCGAGGTGGGGAAACCGGCGGTGGTGGATTGGAGGCGCGGCGGTGGCCCGAAAGGGGCTCCCCACGGCGGGTCGCGTGGGCGCGCGGTGGCGAGCAGGGGCGGCACGTGGAGGGGGCGTAGGAGGCACGGTCAGAGGCCGAGGGTGTGGGGAAAAGGTGGAGGGAGGCGGGGCGTGCATGGGACGCGCCTTGTATGGGGTGGAGGCGGCCTGAGGAGGCGGCGTCGTGAGCTCGCCGCGGAGTTCATGGCGGCCATGGCGACGTTCAGCGTGTACGAAGAGGAGGCTACGGGTGGTGGTGAGCTCCCAGAGCCGGAGGGGACGATGGAGGAGGAAGGTGCGACGGTGGCGCGCGCTCTATGCGGAGGGGAGATAGAGCCAGGGGGTCGGGACGCAAGCTAGAGCTCGGAGCTCGGCCATGGCGGACATGGGAACCGAAGCTCTGCTTGGGGAGCGCGAGCGAGGGAGAGAGGGAGCAGAGCGAGCGGCCGAGTGAGAAGAGAGTGAACGCGGCCGGGTCCTCGTCCAGGTGAAGGCGCGGCGCAGCGTGAGGGGCTCGATCCGCGGCATGGCTGCTCTGCCCGGTCGCCGTCGCCCACGCGGCGCGCGCCGGCTTGAACAGGGTGGCGCGTCTGACCGGTGGGACCCACCTGTCATAGACCCTAAACAAAACCACCCCATTTGTGTTTTCTCTTCCTCTGAAATTCGCGTTTTTAACCTAATTAAGAGCCTATTTAGGAAAAGTGGTAATTGGAGAAAATGTTATACTCTTTGAGCTCTACAACTTTTTCAAAAGGCTCATCTTCCAGTTCTGCCTACAAATATGATTTAAATTTGAATTTGTATAGCTGCACTAAATGGGGACAGATTAGCTTTAACACTTGTGGAATTTAAAACTCCTATTTACAAGCATTATTCTGTAATACTCCTTTTGAAAAGTTTGTTTAGAATTTCATACCCTACATTTCATTCCATATGGTTTGGTCATGAAAATGACTCTAAGTGGTAGAAAAACTCAATTTACTTGACTGGTCAGATCTAGACTGTTTTTCTAGGCTGACAGAGTTGTTCAAAACATCAATTTAAGTTCATTTTTTTGGCCAAACCCCAATTGACAAAATTGTTCCCTAGATCAAATCCTACGATTTTGATAATATGAACTTTTTCTAGATCTCCACAGGTTTTGAATTACACACCCAAACAGGTTCAAAGGTTTGGTAAAACAGCATTTTTACTTATGGATAGCCTTTCTTGTTGTCAACTTTTGGACACTCAAATGAAATCCAATCCCTTCTACAATAGGTGCATTTGAAAGGTGACAAGTTTAATTTCATTTCATAGAAAGGGATATTTTCAAGTTCCATAGTGAAATCAAAAGTAATTTCTCATGCACAATTGGGGAAGAGCTGAAATTCCAGATTTTGGAAATTTGCCTAAGTATGGATTCACTAGTGTTTATTTCTAGAGAATTGTGGGGTTGTTTAAAATAGGTAAAAGACAGTTTTGGCCCCGGCTCAGTGTAACAAAAGTGTAGTACATGGCATGAACAACAACTTTGTTAAGGTGGCTGAGCTCACGAGCTTCATGATTTTGAAAGTTTCATTAGGGACCAAATTTGGTCAACATCACTTTGCCATCCTTAAAGAATCCTAGTTTGAACTAGTTTGCACTAGTGGACCTTATTCGCTTGTGATGATTTGAAAGTGGCTCCAATGGCAAAGTTTAAGGACTCCTCTTGAATCCCAACTTTGTTTTTGTTATATCTCGTTATAGCTAGTGGATTTTGAATCGCTCAAGTTCCAATATGAAGGTTTTAAGTCCTTGTATGGAAAATTTTGTCTTAGTGAGTTCTTCACCTTATCTCCCGTTACTTTCTAATCAGGATTAAGCCTAAATCCACCATTAGCATTCTCTAAATGTGTGTTAGGGCCTCTGAGATGCTAGGGGCATCACAACCCACCCCCCTTAAAGAAATCTCGTCCCGAGATTTAGAGAAAACGGGGTTCTACGGTTTTCGTGTAAAGGAAATAGTCTCGACTTCGTTGTTCCTTTCTTTCCAGAGACACGTGGTGACGTTCAATTCTTCAGGGGTTTGCTTTGTCAACTATCTTGTGAATGGTTAGTGCCTCGTTAACACAAGGTAGTCACAAAGCTTTATCAAAGAATTTTAGGTTGGTATTTCTAAGGTATTAGACGAGTTGTGTGCCATATGAGAGCGAATGAACAAAACCCTAAAGAGATTGCGATGGTAATGAAAGAAAAAAAAAAACGACAGTGATCGATCGAACAATAGTACAGGGTTACTTCCTGACTTTGACACCAAGATCTAGAAATGAGAAAATAGCTAGTTCGATAGAATAATAGAAGCAAAGTGTACGCATTCGGAAAATTGAACCATGAAGGGTCTTATGATTCAAGGGATTATCAATGGATGTGTTTTTGAGAGACACATTCATCTGATTTGATAGGGACTGCGTACACATATAAGATATCAAATCTGGATGTTTTCAAAGAGTAAGGTGTGGTGTTACATAGCACACCCTACTCATCGCAACAAGAAGGTCCAAAAGAGGTATGGTAGGACATATTCACCTTGACAAGGCGATGGCCTGTATGATTTCTTAAGATGGGTCAAAACTACCCAAGACAAATACAAGTAGATGATTTGTGCTTACTAACGAAACAATGGACAATGTTGGTAAGTACAATCTGAGAATAATCTTAAGAAGAAGATAGCAATCCTTGAAAAGGATGTTACGACAAGGGCACCAATCGAAAGGAAGAGCTAGTGCAAGGAATGGCCCTAAAGTTCTCCTTCAGGGAATAAGGTTCATCACGTAGGGGGAAGATATGTAATAGAAATCGTGGGGTAGAGTTAATTGTCTCCACAATTTGAAGCGGTGTCATGCCTTTGTATGTCTTGATACCTGCGCGCACCTAGTGACACAACCGAGTGACGGCCGTACACGCGGGGCCCTAGGTTCCGTCGCGGCACCATAGACTACTCAGATAAACACCACGTCAAGAGCAGCATAATCATCCATGCTTAGGAGAGGTGAACAACACGAGGTTACGATAAAACATGAACAAGGCGTTGGGCTTCGAAATCCAAGCGTTTTTCAAGAAAACACTCTATAAAAAGGTGATTACAGATTTTTCATTCTACGATTATCTCATATAAAGTTTATACCGATCTATTGGCATACATACAATTATCATGTGCATTTTGTTACTACCAACCAACATTTTTATAGATACATTAAAAATCCAGTTACTTTCTATCAAGCTCATAGCAAAGCACAAGAGATGAGATGGCATGATGCATGATTCGTCCTATCCGGCCTCACATCACGCGTCCTATGTATATTATATATATCTAGCGATATTTCGGTGACACATATGCACGGCACTCCCTGATGCAACTAGTCGTTATCTATCCGTTCTTAATTTCGCACGTGGTTAGTGTACCTGCAGAAGAATGCATGCTCACATCATCATCACACATTGCCACTCTAAACCTAAAAGTGACATCCACGCACTTTGCGCCGCGTGGACAACGCATCTGTACGGTCCTCTGCTAGACCGGGCTGGCACCCACGCAAGCAAATTGAATTCTTGCTGCGTCACAACAGAAGAGTGGTCACAAACACCGCAAAGGTGACCACCCCCCTTAAAAATTTCTATCCTACCAGCATGAATGCAGAGTTCACAACTAATCGCAAAACTTCCAACAGCTTCCACCAGTACTGGGGAGGGCTAATGGCCGAAAAGTTGTTTCTCAAAGCGCCGAATATGCATATGGGTTCTATCTAGGTCAAAAGGTCAGCGATGTCACCTGGATAACACTAACATCCTTAATACGGGCATATCGTATACTCTCTTTTACAAATTATTTGAAAAGGGCTTTCCAAAATAGTTTTGTAAACTAAATCTTGATGATATAACTGTTGTCTGTGTATGATCGGCTCTGATACCAGCTGTGGCGGAACCGCCGATTTAATACGGGCTAAGTACACCTGTCACCATTAGCTTACGGTGTACTTAGACCGTACTAAACCCGGTCGTCCGTCGAGAAGCCCTCGGCTCTCGATTTGCACCAAATCCCAGATGAACCGACATCACACACATCCGACTCACGAGGGAGCCACAACAGTTACGTCATCACAGGCATTTGAATAGATAGTAATAAGACTTTAAGTTACAAACCAGGTTCTGAATAAAATAAGTTCAACATAGGGCCAACAGCGGCCGAATTTCGAAATAATGTCTCACAGCGGAAGTCTAAGACCATAGGTCATGCTTAAACCAAAAGAGATGCAGTAGATGAGTGACATCACGCCCACTGATGTCGCCCCCATGCCATGACATGACTCCTGTCACTCCTGATGATAACAGGCTCCCCCGCCAACACAGGCGCAGAAGAGGAACTCCATACCTGAAATCCAAATGTTGGGGGCAAACCCTGAGTACTAATTACTCAGAGGACTTAATGGCAAGGCTTACGGCTGACGCAACGCTTGCTTACTATCATTGGATCCTTAGCCTTCGATTTTTATCTCAAAAGTTTGTTTTCGGATAGTGGGATTTAACAGCCACTATCCTTGTGAAAGAAAGAGATAATCCTTGCAAGTACATAGCTGTCATCATTATGAAATATCAGAGTCTCAAATAATAATCAACCACTTGATATCCGAATCCATGAAAATCATATTGCAGAATATTAAGGTTATTACTACGTTGCCCGTGTGCGGCATTTGGCATTCTCACACCTGGTGAGTATCAGCGATTCGAATCGATTTCTAATTCCCGGGAATAACTAAAAATGCCAGGGGCCCATATGCTTACTCACACGACGGCTTTCCCACATATAGTCCCCCTCCTCCACCTGTCCCATCCCAAGTTCGATTCACTCCCACCTGACTCCCGGGTTGTGCCCCCATGACGAGCCTGCCGACATCTCGGTCTCCCCGTCATGAGCACCAAGCTCCCCCGGGCCACCTTCCTCTCAACCAGTGGGTAGGAACGTGTTTCTGTTCTCCGGATGGCACGAGTAAGGTTTCACCGGCCCCATTAACCGGGTAAGCACTTTAGCAATGGTATGCCAACCAGCAGGCGAACAACGGACGGGCCTTACACGACTCGGGCGGAGCCATTACACCGCAACAACGCACACCTCGAAAAGTAAAGCTTAATCTCCGCCCGGTCTCCTTTTAATCATCAACAGTAAAGCCATCAAGGCAGTTTTCAGTGTAGCATTTTCTTTTCAAGGTCAATCCTACGTGACGAGTGACCATTCACTCGTGTCTACTCGGCCCTATCATTTCTATGCAACTCGTCCTACGGACCTAACATAGGAGCTAGGGCCAGGACGGCCAGTGGTTCTAATGCAATCGGGTTCCAAACAAAACCTAATGCATATGCGTAATCATAAATTATAATTCTGCTAGGAGAATGTAGGGCCTGCCTACCTTTGCTGTTGCAACAACTTGAACAAACTACGCTACTGTTAGTTTGCCGGGTTGTGAGGCTTTACCCCAGGCAACCCCTTGATCACTTGGACTGCTCCTCCTTCCAAATACCACTTCGGGGGCTTCTAGGTGGTATTTTGGGTCTTAGTTGGTCTTCTGGAACCACCGTTGCTTGATGTAGCTCCATGCACTTGCTTCTTGATCACGTAACTGCAATAAGCGTTACTACATGAACGACATGCATAATGCAGTACAGGAGATGCATAAAGATTACACGCCTGACTAACCATTCCACAGACACGCAGAAAGGTGATTGATAAACATACTCATAGGGTAGGTGTAACAATAGAAAACTTGGGTGGGAATTTTGAAAGCACAGTGGATGGCATTTTCTTATTTCATTGCTTTAATCACCATAGCACTTGTCATTTTCAAATCACCATCAAAACTCACATGCACAACACCACATTCCATCAGAGTGTTACTAATGCTATTCATAACCTAGGAAAATACCATAGAGCCCATTTTGAGAATATGTTATATGGCCTTCATCTTTTAAGTTGATTTAATGCACATATAACACTTATAATGCAAAACAGTGAGCAAATGAGTAATGCTAGGGCTACAAACACTCAAATGGTGCCACAATATTCCAAAGAAGATAATGACCCACTTTCATAGCCTTGGGAATTTATTTGGTCCATCCCTTCCATTTATTTTGATTTATTATGCATGCACCAAGCTAGGGGTAAAACAGTAATTAAACAATAGGTGCCAGGGTTACAAAAATTCACACAGTGTTATAATTTCATAATAAAGCTACTGTCCAAATTTCATATCATTTGGATTTCATTTGGACCACATTTTCCATTTACATTGATTCAACATGCATGCTCAAAAACAGGGGCAAAATAGTCAACGCACATACCCACATCATCTCCATCCTATAGATCTACTCACAAGGAGTCCAATGCAACTGAGTTTGTCCATTTTGGATTTTTCTGTGATTTTATATGATTTTCTAAACCTCACTGCCGAAATAAAAGAGTTTAAATCGAAATTCATTAGATCTAGGACTTAAACGTGATTATTCATAACTTCCAGGGGCCTGCACAGAAGATGTATAAGACTCAGTGCATAGTAATCAAATGAGAGCGCGTAAAACGGAGGAACCATAGGGGGATTTGTGCAAAACTTCCTCTCTTCTTCTTCCTCCGGCCGAGGGCGGATGGCGCGCGGCGGCTCGCGTTCCCACGCGCTGCGCTGGCGCGTAGGGGCCCCGGATTGAGGCCGACGGGGTGCGGGAACGTGTCCCGGTCCGCGGGCGTCCGTTTCCCCCAGATCTCGCCGCCGGTGGTGGAGGGGAGAGGCGGCGCGGCGTCGGTGAACCGGGGCGCGGGCGCGGCGGTGCGACGGCGGCGTGGCAACCCTAGCCGGCGGCTCGGGCACCAAGAGGCGGCGAGGACGGGCGCGTGAGGTGCGCGGCGAGGTGGGGAAACCGGCGGTGGTGGATTGGAGGCGCGGCGGTGGCCCGAAAGGGGCTCCCCACGGCGGGTCGCGTGGGCGCGCGGTGGCGAGCAGGGGCGGCACGTGGAGGGGGCGTAGGAGGCACGGTCAGAGGCCGAGGGTGTGGGGAAAAGGTGGAGGGAGGCGGGGCGTGCATGGGACGCGCCTTGTATGGGGTGGAGGCGGCCTGAGGAGGCGGCGTCGTGAGCTCGCCGCGGAGTTCATGGCGGCCATGGCGACGTTCAGCGTGTACGAAGAGGAGGCTACGGGTGGTGGTGAGCTCCCAGAGCCGGAGGGGACGATGGAGGAGGAAGGTGCGACGGTGGCGCGCGCTCTATGCGGAGGGGAGATAGAGCCAGGGGGTCGGGACGCAAGCTAGAGCTCGGAGCTCGGCCATGGCGGACATGGGAACCGAAGCTCTGCTTGGGGAGCGCGAGCGAGGGAGAGAGGGAGCAGAGCGAGCGGCCGAGTGAGAAGAGAGTGAACGCGGCCGGGTCCTCGTCCAGGTGAAGGCGCGGCGCAGCGTGAGGGGCTCGATCCGCGGCATGGCTGCTCTGCCCGGTCGCCGTCGCCCACGCGGCGCGCGCCGGCTTGAACAGGGTGGCGCGTCTGACCGGTGGGACCCACCTGTCATAGACCCTAAACAAAACCACCCCATTTGTGTTTTCTCTTCCTCTGAAATTCGCGTTTTTAACCTAATTAAGAGCCTATTTAGGAAAAGTGGTAATTGGAGAAAATGTTATACTCTTTGAGCTCTACAACTTTTTCAAAAGGCTCATCTTCCAGTTCTGCCTACAAATATGATTTAAATTTGAATTTGTATAGCTGCACTAAATGGGGACAGATTAGCTTTAACACTTGTGGAATTTAAAACTCCTATTTACAAGCATTATTCTGTAATACTCCTTTTGAAAAGTTTGTTTAGAATTTCATACCCTACATTTCATTCCATATGGTTTGGTCATGAAAATGACTCTAAGTGGTAGAAAAACTCAATTTACTTGACTGGTCAGATCTAGACTGTTTTTCTAGGCTGACAGAGTTGTTCAAAACATCAATTTAAGTTCATTTTTTTGGCCAAACCCCAATTGACAAAATTGTTCCCTAGATCAAATCCTACGATTTTGATAATATGAACTTTTTCTAGATCTCCACAGGTTTTGAATTACACACCCAAACAGGTTCAAAGGTTTGGTAAAACAGCATTTTTACTTATGGATAGCCTTTCTTGTTGTCAACTTTTGGACACTCAAATGAAATCCAATCCCTTCTACAATAGGTGCATTTGAAAGGTGACAAGTTTAATTTCATTTCATAGAAAGGGATATTTTCAAGTTCCATAGTGAAATCAAAAGTAATTTCTCATGCACAATTGGGGAAGAGCTGAAATTCCAGATTTTGGAAATTTGCCTAAGTATGGATTCACTAGTGTTTATTTCTAGAGAATTGTGGGGTTGTTTAAAATAGGTAAAAGACAGTTTTGGCCCCGGCTCAGTGTAACAAAAGTGTAGTCCATGGCATGAACAACAACTTTGTTAAGGTGGCTGAGCTCACGAGCTTCATGATTTTGAAAGTTTCATTAGGGACCAAATTTGGTCAACATCACTTTGCCATCCTTAAAGAATCCTAGTTTGAACTAGTTTGCACTAGTGGACCTTATTCGCTTGTGATGATTTGAAAGTGGCTCCAATGGCAAAGTTTAAGGACTCCTCTTGAATCCCAACTTTGTTTTTGTTATATCTCGTTATAGCTAGTGGATTTTGAATCGCTCAAGTTCCAATATGAAGGTTTTAAGTCCTTGTATGGAAAATTTTGTCTTAGTGAGTTCTTCACCTTATCTCCCGTTACTTTCTAATCAGGATTAAGCCTAAATCCACCATTAGCATTCTCTAAATGTGTGTTAGGGCCTCTGAGATGCTAGGGGCATCACACATATTGTCTTGACGATTTCCGTTAATTGCAAGTGAATTTTAGAGTGATGTCAATTTAGTTGAAAATGTTGTTATTTAGCTTTCCATCGATATATAGAACGTACAAAATGGAGTCCGTATGTGATCTGGACGTCTGTTTTCGCGTGGGCTGCTCAGAGCTCGCGAATAAATTTCACGTAATATTGTTTGAAAGATTTCCGTTGACGTAGACTGAATTTTAAAGTGGTTTTAGTTGGGTTGGAAAGATTATTATTTTAACTTTCCGTCGATATATAGAACATCGAAAACAGAGTCTGTATGCAATTTGGGTGTCCGTTTTCGCGTGGACTCATTCTGTAGTCCGAATCTGGTTCGTAATATAGTTGTGATTCAGGTTATCGGATACAGGACGGGAAGAGGTGACCAGCCAGATCCACTTGTCATAACGGACCAGAAACCGATGGACTAGAAAACTTTATTTGATTTAATATTAGGTATAGATATATATTAATTTGTATTATTGAATGTATTTGTTATGATATATGTTGTTGATTTAGACTTAGGATAGGTTCTTTAGTAATTTAGATTTTAATTTAGGTGATTTTTACTAACTATTCTGGTAGCAGGGCTATTGATCTAATTCAAGAAGTTATTTTATAATTATCGATCACAATAGGAAACAAAGGAAATTTATATACATTTTTAGACAGTTTTTTTATAATGATAGAGTTAGATAATTAACGTACTATGATGTTTTCATCAGCTAATATGGTTAATTATTTAGAAAATAGAATATACTTGATGGGTGTTAAAATTTCAGTCTACCGAATTAATAGCCGTATATTTTTATATTATCGTGCAGAATTTTCTTTTTACTATTATGTTATTTCATTCCTAGCAACTACATGTAAAAAAAACATGACACTATGACTGTTTTCAAGAAGGTATGCTCCGGTATTGAACAATTACCAAATTTTCAAGTATTGTCTAAGTGTTCTCTCTGTTTTAAATTAATAGTTTGTTTCGTTTTTTATGAAACTAGTTCACATTAATTTTGCCTTAAAGTTACATTTTCTAAACTTTGATTAAATATAAGAATATATTGATGTCTACACTTGAAAATGAATACGCAGTGAAAACATATTTTACGGTGGATATAATAAAGCTAATTTGATGTAATAGATGTTGGTGACTTTATCTAAAGACTTGATCAAAGATGTTTGACTCGGGACAACACCCCAAAAATGAACTGTAATTTGAGAATTACTGATCTTAAACATAAAATCAAATCTTTCATGAACTTGTACTGTATTAGTGCATTTCCTAATTTTGCTAGCTCGTGCAAGTACACGTATTTCTGCCCTAGTATATGTACACAACTAGCTACAAAATACCCAAAGCACAACTGTATCATTCATTGGCTGTAAAAGGACATATTATCCTCGAGGTTCCCTAGCACTTGCAAGATGGTGTCCACGATGACAGGATCCGCGCCCACCAGTCTCTGCAGCTGCGCCTCGACAGCGCGCGGCGTGTCGGAGCCGAAGATGTTGCCGACGAACCTGTACACCAGAGCAATGTGCGGATGATCCAAAGACAAGGGGAGCTGAATCATCTCGTCGCCTGTCGCCACGGCGTCGCCAGGGAACCAGGCGCCCAGGGCGCCGCTGACGGCGCCGGGTGGTGGCTGCCCGACGAGGACCGCAGCGCGGCGTGGACGTGGCGGCGCCGCAACCGCGAGGCCGAGATTCTGAGCCCTGAGGAAGTGCTTCTGCGCGTGGCTGCGTATCTGCGTGGCTGTCTTGGTGGCGACGAAGGACTCGACCCTCTTCCAGTCGCGGCCGAACAGCACAAGGCCTTCCAGGAACCGGTGGTGCTCGGCGGCGGCCCACTTCTCCCGCGGCCTGGTGATCGTGTACGGCTTCCGGTGCTTCTTCGCCGCCGTCATCCCTGTCGACTTCGCCGCCGATGCCACCATCATCATCTGTTCCTCTCTCTCTTGATGATCTGTCCCTGTCTCTCTTCTTGAATCTTGGGCAGCACTGCAGCAGCAGCAGCAGCCAGCAGGAGGAGCAACAGAGCTCGGATGAGATGAGAGCGGACGATTGAAGAGTTGTTGCTTTGGTGCTGGTGACTGGTGTTCAGTGCGCGTAAACATATATAGGCATCGGATGCAGAAAACGTGTGTCCAATACAGCGCATGTGTTAAGCGTGCGTGGGGGATTACAGTTTGCACACGCGTACGCGCTGGTGCGAATTGTACGCCCGTTAGGCGGGCGCGACTCAGCCTTGCGACGAGAGCGCAGACAGGTGGCCGTCATGAGGTGCTAGGCTGCCCGGTGGGGGTGTTAGGCTGATCTGGGACGTAGAGTTAGGTGTAACTCATGCTTCGTATTGGACCAAAAAAAAAAAAGACATGAAAAACATTCGAAGAAGGTCGAAGACGAGGTTGCTCTTATTGGCTGTGGCTCTAGAAAACAATGTCCGTAGGCCTTGTTACTATACTATCAATGTGTGTTTATTTTTTTATCAAATTTGTTCATAATGGTATATGTTTGTGATTTAGATGTAGATTAGGTTGTATTTAGTTTACATTTATTAATTTAGATTTTAATTTCAGGCTGTTTTATTATCTATTGTAATAGCAAGGTCAGTAATTTAAGCGGTTACTCTGTACAGTGTTAAAAAGATAGATGTTATAGACAACAACACGCTTACTAAGTGACACCACACATATTTAGAATATACTAGGTGCCCAATGTTATAAAATTGCTAATGAAGACAGATCAAACCGTATCGGTTTTGAAATGTAAAAAGTTAAAAAGATATTGATGGTCAAAACTAAAATATGTTAACTACAATAGTTCATTATTTTGAAATTAAAGAAAGTATTTTATTTATAATTAACCATCTCAATAGGAAACCTAGGAAATTTAAATTTTGATTTAGATTGTTATTTCATATTATCTTCGATAATAATAAATGCTGTTTATTTAGACGTACTATGTTATTTTCTAATGGTTAACGTGGTTAATTAATTAGAAAAAATATAACAGACTTGATAGCTATTAAAACTTCAGTTTACCAATTGTCGACCATACTTTTTTATATTATTGTGTGGAAGTTTACCTTTTAACCATATATCATTTTGTTTCAGAGCACCTACATACTCTCTCTATTCCATTAAATAAAGATTTATCATGGTCTTTAAAGCAGAAGTTTGACTATTTATTTTTTTAAATACATCACCAACAAATACCAAAATCTCATAATCTTAAAGTATTTTTGAATATATATCCCAATATATAACATGCATACACTAAAAAAATAGGGTTTGATTAACTTGCTAGTCAAAGATGTTAAAGTTTGACTTTTCCAAATACATGCGCACCTTATTTCATGAGATGGAGTATAAAAAGGCATTATGCTAAGACTGTATTCAAAAAGGTAAGGTCTAGTATTGAATAATTAATGCACATTTCTAAGTATTGTCTAAGTACTTTATCTGTTTTAAATTATAGGTTATTTTATTGTTTTATGAAAATAATTCAATAGTTATTTTCATAACTCTGAGTAAGTATAAGAATATATATTGATATCTACGCTAAAAAAGGAATATAATAGATGTTGGTATTTTTTGACTCAGGACAACATCAAAATGAACTGTATTCTGAGAGGTACTAATCTTTCTGAACATGTACTGTATTACTGCATTTCCTAAAATTGCTAGCTCGTGCGAGTACACGGATTGCTGCCCTAGTGTATGTACACAACTAGCTAGTACAATTACAAAACACCCAAAGCACAACTGTGCCATTCACTGGTTGTAAATCGTCATGTTAGCCTCGAGGTTCCCTAGCACTCGCAAGATGGTGTGCACGATGACAGGATCGGCGCCCACCAGTCTCTGCAGCTGCGCCTCCACCGGCCACGGCGTGTCGGAGCCGAAGATGTCGCCGACGAACCTGTACACCATAGCAATGTGCGGGTGATCCAGAGACAAGGGCAGATGAATCATCCCGCCTTCGCTTGGCGCCACGGCGTCGTCGCCAGGGAAGAACAAGGCGGTCGGGGCGCTGACGACGGCGCCGGGCGGTGACTGCCCGACGAGGGCTGCGGCACGGCGTGGCCGCGGCGGCGCCGCGACCGCAAGACCGAGCTTCTGAGCCTTGAGGAAGTGCTTCTGCGCGTGGCTGCGTATCTGCGTCGCCGTCTTGGTGGCGACGAAGGCCTCGATTCTCTTCCAGTCGCGGCCAAACAGCACCAGGGCTTCGAGGAAGCGGTGGTGCTCGGCGGCGGCCCACTTCTCCCGCGGCCTGGTGATCGTGTACGGCTTCCGCTGCTTCTTCGCCGCCGCTACCCCTGTCGACCTCGCCGCCGCTGCCATCATATTCGTCATCTCCCTCTCACTCACTCTCTGTGTTTGCCTTGATTTGTGTCTTAGATCGTTCCCCAGCAAGATTGAGCAGCAGCAGCAGCAGAGCACGGAATAGACGAGAGACGAGGAGGCTAGAGCTCTTCACTATATATATGGATGGAAGCCGCGTTCTAGAATCACGAGTGAACATCGCAGCCAGCGAAATAACGTGTGGGAAATAAAGCGCATGTGGTCATCGTGTGTGCGTGGGGATCGATCGATTACAGACACATGTACGCGCGAATTCCGCTCGTGTTAGGCCTGCGCCGGGAGCTCAAGCCGCGCGGTCACCACGATGCTGGGGGGTGTTTCGGCCGGTGTGGGACGTCGAGTCAGGCGACAGAGGCACCAGTTCGGGCATCTCTGATCGGTTTCCTGCAATAACGTTCCGTTTCCGTACTGTTGGAAGCTGGCAGACTATATATCTTTATGCATAGATGGCATACATGGCCGGAGACGATGGAAAGAACCGGGTTCTGGAGATGAGTACTCGCGGTCGCCTCTGCCTCTGGGCGGCCTCGGATCGCTGCCGGCCTCGTCATATGTCCTGTGTCCATTGTGCTTGTGCCTAGCAACACGCAATACTCGAGAATTTGTGAAGTCCAATGGTCTACGCTGGAGACCTTATGAGCCGTTGGGCTGTCATTGACAAGAGAAGCATTGGCTGCAGCCTGCAGGGGCGACATTAAGCGAACCAAGCAACTGAAGGAATTTTTTTTTTTGAAAAAAAAGCTTTATTCATCTTAGAAAATTACATCAAAGTGATACAATTGCGCTGAGATGACTCACGGCCTCTACACAAAAGTATACACAACCAAATACAAACACACATAAGACAACACCTAGCAAGCACAAAGGAAACTACAACACATAACATTGTTTTTAAGACCACCCTCCAACCAAACAACACTTAATCCGATGAATGCTCTCCAAAATCAACGCCTTCCAGAAAGGCACGATACACACGCGCACCGTCGTTGCCACGATCCAAAGGAAAACAAAACCCCCAACTTCAAAACAATGCCTTCAACAAGGTTATTGTCAAGCACAGTCAACAAAGATCAATTTCAAAACAATGCCTTCAACAAGATTATTGTCAAGCACAATCAACAAAGATCAGGCTTAGGGATTTCTCCCAAAGTCAAAAGAAACGAGATCCCACCACTACTACCTCTATCCACACTCCAAAACCAATGCTGCTATACCACTAAATCTTAGCCCATAACGTCAACCACAAACTCTACGACAAACAAACAATTTTTAGATGGTAGATTCTACGATGGTTGATTCGCGAGCTAGCCGAAAGGCACACGATTAGTCCATAGAATACATCTAAAAATGGGATGTGTCGTTTGAGTAAACGAATCCGCACAATGATGCTAAGACGACATAAGTCGAAAGATGAGTATGAACACCACCAATACGAGATGAAGACGCCGAAGCAAAGAGTAGTTTACCTAGAGAGCCCAAAACTACCAACGCCGAGCAAGGAACGTCGAACCGTGACCCTCGTGATCGAACCCATTGCGCCCACCAGCTGCGAAGACCACGGCCATCGGAGCCGGATCCGTGGCCGCCGGGGCCAGGTCCGACGCAGCCGGCCAGAGCTAGCCCGAAACACCCAGCCACTGGCAGGGTGGAGAGGCTGTGCCCAGCGGCAGCCAGCGACGCCCGCCCTCACCCGTGCTAGGCCACGCCAGGCGGTAGCCAATGCCGCCAGTGCCCGCGACGCCCGGTGGCGGCGCAAGACCCAGGGGTGGAAGGCCCTGCTGCGGCCGGCGGCGCCCACCCTCGTCCGCGCCAGGCCGCGGGGCGGCGTCCTGCGGCGCCCATCGACGCCCGCGCCCACAGCGACCGGTGGCTATGTGGGAGAGAGGCGGCGCCGCAGTGGTGCAAGATCCATGTGTGAAAGGCCCTACCGTCGCCATCCTAGGGGTCCGAGCCGGTTTCCGATGGCCTCCTACGGCGACGGGGAGGGGACGAAGGCGAGGTGGCGACGGCTAGGCCTCGTTCGTTTTTAGGGTGGAAGGCTGAAGGGATACTTAGACCATCCCAATGGAGACGAGCAAAAACATTGTCTATCCCTATTCATCCACTGTTCCAACTACTCTCTCGGTCACAGTAGCGCTACAGTGTCTCTCTCTGTCTATAATAGCGCTACAGTGCCAAACAGTATTATAGACAGTCATTTACTCATTCCCATTGGAGATAGGCTTAAACTTCTTCCAACTGTCACCATAAAATTATAGGTTATTTTATTGTCATAACTCTGAGTAAGTATAAGAATATATTGATATCTACGGTAAAAAAGGAATATAATAGATGTTGGTATTTTTTGACTCAGGACAACATCAAAATGAACTGTATTCTGAGAGGTACTAATCTTTCTGAACATGTACTGTATTACTGCATTTCCTAAAATTGCTAGCTCGTGCGAGTACACGGATTGCTGCCCTAGTGTATGTACACAACTAGCTAGTACAATTACAAAACACCCAAAGCACAACTGTGCCATTCACTGGTTGCAAATCGTCATGTTAGCCTCGAGGTTCCCTAGCACTCGCAAGATGGTGTCCACGATGACAGGATAGGCGCCCACCAGTCTCTGCAGCTGCGCCTCCACCGGCCACGGCGTGTCGGAGCCGAATATGTCGCCGACGAACCTGTACACCAGAGCAATGTGCGGATGATCCAAAGACAAGGGGAGCTGAATCATTTCGTCGCCTGTCGCCACGGCGTCGCCAGGGAACCAGGCGCCCAGGGCGCCGCTGACGGCGCCGGGTGGTGGCTGCCCGACGAGGACCGCAGCGCGGCGTGGACGCGGCGGCGCCGCAACCGCGAGGCCGAGCTTCTGAGCCCTGAGGAAGTGCTTCTGGGCGTGGCTGCGTATCTGCGTCGCCGTCTTGGTGGCGACGAAGGCCTCGATCCTCTTCCAGTCGCGGCCGAACAGCACAAGGCCTTCCAGGAACCGGTGGTGCTCGGCGGCGGCCCACTTCTCCCGCGGCCTGGTGATCGTGTACGGCTTCCGCTGCTTCTTCGCCGCCACCATCCCTGTCGACTTCGCCGCCGGTGCCACCATCATCATTTGTTCCTCTCTCTTTTGTTGATCTGTCCCTGTCTCTCTTCTTGAATCTTGAGCAGCAGCTGCTGGAGGAGCAGCAGAGCACGTATGAGATGAGAGCCGCTGCTTGAAGAGTTCTTGCTTTGGTGCTGGTGTTCAGTGTGCGTAAACATATATAGGCATCGGAGCCCTGCGCGCGAGATGGCATCGGATGCAGAAAACGTGTGACCAATACAGCGCATGTGCTTGGCGTGCGTGGGGGGTTACAATTTACACAGGCACGCGTACGCGCTGGTGCCAATTGTACGCGGCCAGGTTAGGCGGGCGCTGCTCGGCCTTGAGACGGGAGCAGAGAGACAGGTGGCCGTCATGGTGCTAGGCCGAAGGTGGTGCTGTTAGGAGGATCTGGGAGACTGGGACGTACAGATAGGTGAAAGACGCACCATTTCGGGGCTTCTTGATCCATCTGCGCGTGTATGAACGAGCGAACCCAGCTCCCAATCCCTTGGGTTGCAGGTGTAACCGTGTAAGTGTAACTCATACTTAGTCGTCTCTGCCGCCGTGGCGAACTCATTCGAGGTTACTATGATATGGACCTATGGTCTTCGTATTTGAACAAAAAAAAAAGTCATGAAAAACATTAGAAGAAGATCGAGGCCATTCTCTCACATTGGCTGCGGATCTAGAAAACAATGTCAGCAAGCCTTGTTACTATATACTATTAATATATATGTTTACTTTTGTTATTTAATTTGTTTATAATTAATGGTATATGTTTGAGATTTAGATGTAGATTAGGTTATTTTTAGTTTACATTTATTAATTTAGATTTAAATTTTAGGCTGTTTTATTATCTGTTGTAATAGCAATGTCATTAATCTATATATAATTTAAGCGGTTACTCCCTCCGATGCCAAAACAATAGATGTTTTAGACAACAACACGCTCACTAAATGAACCACACATATTTAGAATCAAGCCAGGTGAGCAATATTTTAAAATTAATAATGAATACAGATTTAACCATATCGGTTTTGGATGTGAATTGAAATATTTAGAAAGATATTGATGGTCAAAACTAAAATATGTTGACTATGTACAAACAAAAATGTCCATTATTTTGAAATTGGAGAAAGTATTTTATTTATACTTATCCATTGCAATAGGAAACATAAGTAATTTATATATAGATTTAGGTAGTTATTTCATATTATCTTCGACAATATAAATGTTGACAATTTATACGTACTATGTTATTTTCTAATAGTTAACATGGATAATTATTTAGGAAACAAAATAATAGGCTTGATAGCTATTAAAAACTTCACTTTACCAATGGGCGACCATACATCTTTTATATTATCGTGCGGAAGTTTACTTTTTATTACATATCATGTTGTTTCATAGCACCTCATATAAAAAGGCATTATGCTACGACTGTTTTCAAAAAGTTATGGTCTGGTATTGAATAATTAACGCAAATTCTAAGTATTGTCTAAATAATTTATCTGTTTTAAATTATAGCTTATTTTATTATGAAAGTAGTTCACATCAGTTTTTAACTCTGAGTAAGTATAAGAATATATTGATATCTACGCTACAAAATCAAAATGAATACATTAGAAAAATATTGTTGCTAATTTGATGTAATAGATGTTGGTAATTTTTGACTCAGGACAACACAGAAATGAACTGCAATCTAAGAGGTATACTAATCTTAAACATAAAACCAAATCTTTCATGATCTTGTATTCTATTACTGAATTTCCTAAATTTGCTAGCTCGTGAGAGTACACGGATTGCTGCCCTAGTGTATGTACACAACTAGCTAGTACAAAAACACCCAAAGCACAACTGTATCATTCACTGGTTGTAAAAAGACATACTATCCTTGAGGTTCCCTAGCACTCGCAAGATGGTGTCCACGATGACAGGATCGGCGCCCACCAGTCTCTGCAGCTGCGCTTCGATAGCGCGCGGCGTGTGGGAGCCGAAGATGTCGCCGACGAACCTGTACACCAGAGCAATGTGCGGATGATCCAGAGACAAGGGGAGCTGAATCATCTCGTCGCCTGTCGCCACGGCGTCACCACTCACCAGGGAACCAGGCGCCCAGGGCGCCGCTGACGGCGCCGGGTGGTGGCTGCCCGACGAGGACCGCGGCGCGGCGTGGACGCGGCGGTGCCGCGACCGCGAGGCCGAGCTTCTGAGCCTTGAGGAAGTGCTTCTGCGCGTGGCTCCGGATCTGCGTGGATGTCTTGGTGGCGACGAACGCCTCGATCCTCTTCCAGTCGCGCCCGAACAGCACCAGGCCTTCCAGGAACCGGTGGTGCTCGGCGGCGGCCCACTTCTCCCGCGGCCTGGTGATCGTGTACGGCTTCCGCTGCTTCTTCGCCGCCATCATCCCTGTCGACTTCGCCGCCGGTGCCACCATCATCATTTGTTCCTCTCTCTTTTGTTGATCTGTCCCTGTCTCTCTTCTTGAATCTTAAGCAGCAGCAGCTGGAGCAGCAGATCACGTATGAGATGAGAGCCGCTGCTTGAAGAGTTCTTGCTTTGGTGCTGGTGTTCAGTGTGCGTAAACATATATAGACATCGGAGCCGTGCGCGCGAGATGGCATCGGATGCAGAAAACGTGTGACCAATACAGCGCATGTGCTTGGCGTGCGTGGGGTAGGCCTGGGCAAAAATAACGGAAACCGAAGAACCGAACCGAAATGACCGAGACCGAAACCGAACTGATCGAACCGAAATTAATTTCGGTCTTAGGTTTCGAAATGATCGAACTAATCAAAACTGAAAAGACCGAACAGAAAAAAACCGAAGAACCGAATAAATCCGAAGTTCCAAACCTTTTCTAGCTCTTTCCAGCCCCAGCCCACCCCAGCCCACCAGCCCCCTAAACTAACACAGCCTAACCCTAACTCTTTCTACCTCACCCCACCCCACTCGGCCACCCAACACCCGCAAGCCGCAACAGCCAGCCACGAGGTCCTCCTCCCATCCTCCGCTTTCCTCGCCGGCCGCCGTTGCGCCCCACCTCCATCCTCGCTCCATTCCTCCGCTCTCCTCACGGGCCACGGCGCGGCGGCGACCCTCTCCCACAGGCCACGGAGCGGCGGCGACCCCCTTCCCACGGCGCGGCGGCGACCTTTCCCTTAGGCGTGCGGCCTCCTCCTCTCATGGCGCGGTGGCCTCCTCCCTCCACGGCGCGGTGGCGACTCTCCCACCGCGTGGCAGCGAAGGTACGTGGCTGGTCTGCTCTCCCTCTCCGTGCAGGTGCTTGGTCTCTCCCCTCCCTCGCTGCGGCGCCGCCGGCTCTCGGCCCCTCCCCTTCGTAGCCGCCCACCCCACACCCCATGCCGGCGCCGCACTACCGCAGAGCGCCGGCGCCTTCCTGTCCCTGCTCGGCTGCCCCTCCCCGTCGTTGTCGGCGCCTCCCTGCTCCTAAGCCGCCTCGGTCAGTTTGGTCTAACCGAAGACCGAACCGAACTAACCGAAGACCGAACTGCTCGGTCTCTATTTTTTTAGGATAAAAATTCGGTTCCATATTTCTAATAACCGAAATAACCGAAGAACTGAGGAAACGAACTGAATTATTCGGTCCGACCGAATGCCAGGCCTAGCGTGGGGGATTACAATTTACACAGGCACGCGTGCGGTGGTGCCAATTGGACGCGGCCAGGTTAGGCGGGCGCTGCTCGGCCTTGCGACGGGAGCAGAGACAGGTGGCCGTCATGGTGCTAGGCCGAAGGTGGTGCTGTTAGGCTGATCTGGGAGACTGGGACGTACAGTTAGGTGAAAGACGCACCATTTCGGGGCTTATTGATCCATCTGCACGTGTATGAATGAGCGAACCCAGCTCCCAATCCCTTGGGTTGCAGGTGTAACTCATACTCAGTCGTCTCTGCCGCCGTGGCGAACTCATTCGAGGTTACTATGATATGGATCTATGGTCTTCGTATTTGAATAAAAAAAATGAAGAACATTCGAAGAAGATCGAAGACGAGGCCATGCTCTCACATTGGCTGCGGATCTAGAAATGTCAGCAGGCCTTGTTACTTTATACTATTAATATATGTTTATTTTTGTTATTTAATTTGTTCATAATTAATGGTATATGTTTGTGATTTAGATGTAAATTACGTTGTTTTTAGTTTACATTTATTAGTCTAGATTTTAATTTTAAGTTGTTTTATTATCTATTGTAATAGCAAGGTCATTAATCTATATATAATTTAAGCGGTTACTCCCTCCGATGCCAAAACAATAGATTTTTTAGACAACAACATGCTCACTAAATGAACCACACATATTTAAAATTATGTCAGGTGGGCAATATTTTAAAATTACTAATGAAGACAGATCTAACCATGTCGGTTTTGAGATGTGAATTGAAATATTTAGAAAGATATTGATGGTCAAAAATAAAATATGTTGACTACGTACAAACCAAAATGCCATTATTTTGAAATTGGAGGAAGTATTTTATTTATACTTATCCATCGCAATAGGAAACAAGAAATTTATATATAGATTTTGGTAGTTATTTCATATTATCTTCAACAATATAAATGTTGACAATTTAGACGCACTATGTTATTTTCTAATAGTTAACGTGGATAATTATTTAGGAAACAAAATAATAGACTTGATAGCTATTAAAACCTTCACTTTACCAATTGGCGACCATACATTTTTTTATAGACGTTTTACACGGGATTCCCTATTAGCTTATTAGCTATCGCTCACCTGATAGGAATCAGGCGATCGATCCCACTGAGCCTCACGCGCGCGAGGAAAGGGATCGCTCCGATCGATCCGATCGGCCGATGTCGCCTAGCCCTCACTTGGTGGCTGGTGGGCCAACGTGCAAACTTGCCGAGTTACCATTGTGGTTTTTGGACTAAGACGCCAAGTACCGGTTCTAGTTCTATTCCCGTGACTATGGTTAGTCCGTTTTTTTTTTCTTCTCTCTTATACTATATTGCACACCTATTATAAGTTTGTATACTATGAATATAATTTTATAGAAACATAATTATTTTCTTTTTTTCTTTTTTCTTATGATAAATTTATAGAAATATAACAAGATAATTTTACGTAACCATTACTTATCATAATAACTTTACGTCAGCATAACTTATCACGATATTTTATAAAAAAAACATACCTTATCAGGATAAATTTATGAAAACATAACTTATCAGGATAATTTTTACGCAACCATAACTTATCACCATAACTTTATGTAAGCATAATTTTATCACGATATTTTATGAAAATATAACTTTATCGGTATAACTTTATGGAAACATAATTTATCACGATAACTTTATGTAACCATAGCTTATCACGATATTTTATGAAAACATAAATTTATCAGTATAATTTTATAGAAACATAACTTATCACGATAACGTGGAACCATAACTTATGCTTACATAATTTTACGTTATGCTGACATAATATGACATAACTCATATTTTATGTAAACATAAATTTAGATATGTGAGGAATGAAAAGTTATGATCATAAATTTAGGATTAGTTTTATTCACGAAAAATTATGCTGATATAATTTTATTCACATGTTGACATAATTTTGTTCATGGAAAATTATGATGACATAATTTTATTTCACGGAAAATTATGCTGACATAATTTTATTCACGGAAAATTATGTTGACATTTTATTCACGGAAAATATGCCGACATAATTTTTATTCACGAAAAATCATGCTGACATAATTTTATTTACATGCTGACATAATTTTATTCACAAAAATTTATGCTGATATAATTTTATTCGCATGCTAGCATAATTTTATTCACGAAAAATTATGCTGAAATAATTTTATTCACAGAAAGTTATGCTGATGTAATTTATTTCACTATAAAATGAGGATTATAGTACACTTACATCATAAGTTTATTACACTATAGCTGTTTTTGTTAACATAATTTTTTGCTAATTAATTAAAATTATATTATGAAGAAAAATAAAAGAAAAGAAAAAGGAAATCACAATATCTTTATGGAAGCTATATTAACTTTCAAAAACATATTAAATACGAAAAGAAATTTAGTAGGAAAAATTCAAAGTTATGGATAAAGATTTCTAGAAATAGAAAGTGATGAGTATTTATGCATTAACATTCTCGTGACGAGGAAACCGCATGGTCCGTTCGATTGGTTATTAGCTTTTTGCTGGCCGTACATGTCAGGTAGGCTGTCCGAACCGGACAGTCTGGACGCGAGAAAAGAGAAATATGTAGACGTGAGAACAACTTGTCCCCATTGCTCGTTTGTTTGCCGTTTGACGAGCGATCGCTAAATAGTCAGGCTCCGTTTTACAGTGGTTGGAACAGAATCAGGGGAGGGGGAACCAGGCGGTACCAAACGGAACCAGACATTTTTTTAAAAATAAATTATGACCGAATTATGTATTGAAAATTATAAAATTAATATAATTATTGGTACTGTGCCCACCGTTTTTTGTTTCGGGCTTATCTATTTGGTATCGTCTGGTTCTGATTCCGTGGTTCCGTCTATTTATAAGCCGTTAGATCTCGCTTGATGAACGGCTCTCGTTTTTTTCAACCACCATAAAAATTGTATTTTTTATATTATCGTGGGGAAGTTTACTTTTTACTGCATATCATGTTGTTTCATAGCACCTCATATAAAAAGGCATTATGCTACTACCGTTTTCAAAAAGGTATGGTCTGGTATTGAATAATTAATGCAAATTCTAAGTATTGTCTAAATACTTTATCTGTTTTAAATTATAGCTTATTTTATTGTTTTATGAAAGTAGTTCACATTAGTTTTTAACTCTGAGTAGGTATAAGAATATATTGATATCTACGCTACAAAATCAAAATGAATACATTATAAAAATATGGTTGCTGATATGATGTAATAGATTTTGGTAACTTTTGACTCAGGACAACACAGAAATGAACTGTAATCTGAGAGGTATCTATATAACCTATATAATTGATACCCACTATGTGTCATTAACTTTAATTCTCCCAACTCTCAAGCTATCCACATCATCTTATGCATTCCAACAGCCATGCTCAATTTAATTCATCCAATCCACGTCTTTCTGTTCTTCTCTGCATGCCCTGGCCAAACATAAAACCAAATCTTTCATGAACTTGTACTCTATTACTGAATTTCCTAAATTTGCTAGCTCGTTAGAGTACACGGATTGCTGCCCTAGTGTATGAACACAAATAGCTAGTACAAAAACACCCAAAGCACAACTGTATCATTCACTAGTTGTAAAAAGACATATTATCCTCGAGGTTCCCTAGCACTCGCAAGATGGTGTCCACGATGACAGGATCGGCGCCCACCAGTCTCTGCAGCTGCGCCTCCACCGGCCACGGCGTGTCGGAGCCGAAGATGTCGCCGACGAACCTGTACACCAGAGCAATGTGCGGATGATCCAGAGACAAGGGCAGCTGAATCATCCCGCCGTCGCTTGGCGCCACGGCGTCGTCGCCAGGGAAGAACCAGGCGGCCGGGGCGCTGACGGCGCCGGGGCCGGGCGGTGGCTGCTCGACGAGGACCGCGGCGCGTCGTGGACGCGGCGGCGCGGCGACCGCGAGGACGAGCTTCTGAGCCTTGAGGAAGTGCTTCTGCGCGTGGCTGCGTATCTGCGTGGCTGTCTTGGTGGCGACGAAGGCCTCGATCCTCTTCCAGTGGCGGCCGAACAGCACCCGGGCTTCCAGGAACCGGTGGTGCTCGGCGGCGGCCCACTTCTCCCGCGGCCTGGTGATCGTGTACGGCTTCCGCTGCTTCTTCGCCGCCGCTACCCCTGTCGACCTCGCCGCCGCTGCCATCATATTCGTCATCTCCCTCTCACTCACTCTCTGTGTTTGCCTTGATTTGTGTCTTAGATCGTTCCCCAGCAAGATTGAGCAGCAGCAGCAGCAGAGCACGGAATAGACGAGAGACGAGGAGGCTAGAGCTCTTCACTATATATATGGATGGAAGCCGCGTTCTAGAATCACGAGTGAACATCGCAGCCAGCGAAATAACGTGTGGGAAATAAAGCGCATGTGGTCATCGTGTGTGCGTGGCGAATTCCGCTCGTGTTAGGCCTGCGCCGGGAGCTCAAGCCGCGCGGTCACCACGATGCTGGGGGGTGTTTCGGCCGGTGTGGGACGTCGAGTCAGGCGACAGAGGCACCAGTTCGGGCATCTCTGATCGGTTTCCTGCAATAACGTTCCGTTTCCGTACTGTTGGAAGCTGGCAGACTATATATCTTTATGCATAGATGGCATACATGGCCGGAGACGATGGAAAGAACCGGGTTCTGGAGATGAGTACTCGCGGTCGCCTCTGCCTCTGGGCGGCCTCGGATCGCTGCCGGCCTCGTCATATGTCCTGTGTCCATTGTGCTTGTGCCTAGCAACACGCAATACTCGAGAATTTGTGAAGTCCAATGGTCTACGCTGGAGACCTTATGAGCCGTTGGGCTGTCATTGACAAGAGAAGCATTGGCTGCAGCCTGCAGGGGCGACATTAAGCGAACCAAGCAACTGAAGGAATACTTTTTTTTTCTTTGAAAAAAAAGCTTTATTCATCTTAGAAAATTACATGATACAATTGCGCTGAGATAACTCACGGCCTCTACACAAAAGTGTATACAACCAAATACAAACACACACAAGACAACACCTAGCAAGCACAAAGAAAACTACAACACATAACATTGTTTTCAAGACCACCCTCCAACCAAACAACACTTAATCCGATGAATGCTCTCCAAAATCAACGCCTTCCAGAAAGGCACGATACACACGCGCACTGTCGTTGCCATGATCCAAAGGAGAACAAAACCCCCAACTTCAAAACAATGCCTTCAACAAAGTTATTGTCAAGCACAGTCAACAAAGATCAATTTCAAAACAATGCCTTCAACAAGGTTATTGTCAAGCACAATCAACAAAGATCAGGCTTAGGGATTTCTCCCAAAGTCAAAAGAAACGAGATCCCACTGCTACTACCTCTATCCACACTCCAAAACCAATGCTGCTATACCACTAAATCTTAGCCCATAACGTCGATCACAAACTCTACGACAAACAAACAATTTTCAGATGGTAGATTCTACGATGGTTGATTCGCGAGCTAGCCGAAAGGCACACGATCAGTCCATAGAATACATCTAAAAATGGGATGTGTCGTTTGAGTTAACGAATCCGCACAATGATGCTAAGAATGAGTATGAACACCACCAATACGATATGAAGACGCCGAAGCAAAGAGTAGTTTACCTAGAGAGCCCAAAACTACCAACGCCGAGCAAGGAACGTCGAACCGTGACCCTCGTGATCGAACCCATTGTGCCCACCAGCTGCGAAGACCACGGCCATCGGAGCCGGATCCGTGGCCGCCGGGGCCAAGTCCGACGCAGCCGGCCAGAGCTAGCCCGAAACACCCAGCCACTGGCAGGGTGGAGAGGCTGTGCCCAGCGGCAGCCAGCGACGCCCGCCCTCACCCGCGCTAGGCCACGCCCGGCGGTAGCCAATGCCGCCAGCGCCCGCGACGCCCGGTGGCGGCGCAAGACCCAGGGGTGGAAGGCCCCGCCGCGGCCGGCGGTGCCCGCCCTCGTCCGCGCCAGGCCGCGGGGCGGCGTCCTGTGGCGCCCGCCGACGCCCGCGCCCACAGCGACCGGTGGCTATGTGGGAGAGAGGCGGCGCCGCGGCAGTGCAAGATCCATGTGTGGAAGGCCCTACCGTCGCCATCCTAGGGGTCCGAGCCGGTTTCCAATGGCCTCCTACGGCGACGGGGAGGGGACGAAGGCGAGGTGGCGACGGCTAGGCCTCGTTCGTTTTTAGGGTGGAAGGCTCAAGGAATACTTAGACCATCCCCAAGAGACGAGCAAAAACATTATCTATCTCTTATCTCTGTTCATCCACTGTTTCAACTACTCTCTCTGTCTACGTTAGCGCTACAGTGTCAAACAGTGTTATAGACAGTCATTTACTCATTTCCATTGGGGATAGTCTTAAACTTCTTCCAACTGTCACCATAAAATGAGGAATTTGGACATTGTAATCTCCAGGATGACTAGTTGTTGCAGCAGAAGCAGAGTAGGTAGGGGCTGACGCACTAGTTCTCGTACGGGCCTTCCTTTCCTTTCATTTGGTAGCTGTCCATGTCGAGCATCCTATACTAACTGCATGTATGTATTCAGAATGTGTCCCATAAGACCATAGTGAGTTTAGTTATTTATCATTCCCTGCATGTATGTATAATCGGGTAAAGAAACATAGATATGTTAATCAGGGTGCGTGCGTCCTGATCCACACTCACTAAATTGTGTAAAGTTTTCGAAAAACAGCTGCAATTGTGGGAACTGGGAAGTAGGAAGTGCGTAGGAAAATTTCTGAAAATATTTAGGCTTCTTTTGCAACGTAGGGTTTATAAAATCTCAACAATAGAGTTGCATGTCACTCACAATTCTATAGGATTTGAAAACACAGAAAAGTTTATAATAAAGCGTTTGCATATAACATATGAAAAACACAGAAATTAGAGGAGAGAGATAGAAAAAAAGTTTCTAAGAGATTGGACCTTATGTTAAAATTTCTCCAAAATCTCAATGCAATGAGCCATTCCATAAGAATTTCATAGGATTGGTAGGAATTCAATCCTTTGTTCTAAAGGGCGACATAGAAAAATTTTCTATAAGATTCGAATCCTACAAAATTCATTTATCTATCCGTTGTTCCAAAGGAAACCTTAGACCACATTAATATCTCAATTCGTAGGGGGTTATAAATACTATGATCATTCAAAAGGTCTTTTGGAACACATGATTTTCACAAAAAATGTGCAAAGATTTTATAGGAAAATAGTTAAACATCGAAAAAAACATCGTTCCTTTGTTCCACATGGCAAACTTTCCTAAATCCTATGTTTTTGAATTATTTTCTGTGACGATACATTGGAAAATCTTGTCGATCACAATAGACTCTAAGGTTAGGAGCCCACTACCGTGATGAAACCCGCGTGATCTAGACTCTAGATTGCATTCAGTTATGATTTGCGCCCACTACCGCCCCACCGCTTCGTCAAAGCTGTGTTTAGAAGACCAAAATATGGACCAAAAGATGGAATCAGAATGGAATTTGAAATGAGAGGGTGGAATGGTCATTTTCTTTGCTGGACTTAACCTCGCCCCCTCGTCTCATCATGGCTGGCGGCCGGCCACGGCGGCTGCGAATCTGCCATGGTCACCCTTACCCCCGATACCCCACCGTGTCCGGTCGCCTCTAGCAAGAGTGGCTACGGTTTCGCCATCCCAGAGCGCCGCACGGGAACGCGGGGAAGGTGACTAGGTGAGAGACCGATCGAGGTCCACTGAGGGAGGCGCGACGCACGGAGGCGGCGGGTGGACGGTGGCCACCTGCTACCTCTAGCGAATCCCGATGCTTTGCGCGTCTTCGAGCTCTGGCTCCGCTCTGTGGCCAAGGTACGGCGCCCCTGCCTTTGGCTAGCTTCGATTTGTGAAGTGCGTGCGAGATCTGAGTTATACAATTCACAACATTACACATCAGATGTTTTGAACACATTCCTACATCCAATCTGAAGAAACATGCCCTTCTCTATTCTGCAAACTATGAAGAGTGCAGAATGCTGGTTAAGCCCATCAGGCATCAGGTTACACCAATAGAATAGACAAGCACATGCACGGCAGCGGCACATGGGCCGGTGGGCAGGAAGAAGACACAAGACTTGCAGCTAAAATTGACACTTTATTCATGTCACATGTTAACTTAAACTTGAAACCTACATAGGAATTTTTTCTGTTTCTTGTTTGTTGACACAATTGGATAACGAGCAGAAACAGAGCAGCAGTACAGAATCTACTATGTCCGTACAACCTCCTCCCCCCAATAACCATACAAGCCAATCTTATTTATGCATTCAGGAACCCTACCCTACAGCTGCAGCAGTTCCCTTTCTTCGCAGACAGTCTGGCTTTCCGACTGAACCGAGCAGTGCTGTCATCAAAAGCAGGAAACAAAATTCTTTAGCAAAGGGTTACAACTTACATTGCTTAAATTGGAAGTTATTCAAGAGAAGCACACATGGTGAGGACATCACGATGTACTTAAACCCATTAATTGGAACCAGCCACAATTATTATCCTCTGCTCTGTGTTATTTTCCCACAATATGCAGGAGGCTCATGTATTATGATATTTCGGGAAATAGGTATCCTTAGCTAAGAAATTCAAGATAACATGATCTAGTGGCAGGTATCAGTCCCCGCGACACCCCCCCCCCCCCCCCCCCCCCCTCTTTTAGTGCGTGTGACGGAGCAAAAAATCAAGAAAGTAAGCAACTGAGTGAAAACAAACACCTCAAGCATTAGCGTGTCTATAAACTGCTGAACCTACCATTTGATAAACACTGTTGCAGTGACAGCTTCATTGTCCAATAGCTGAAGGAGCACAGGCAAGTTCAGCAGTGAGGATGAAGGTTGACATGCCAGCTTCCCTGAGGTGAAGAATGTCACCATTCATAAGCCTCAGTAGATTCCTAGAAGCAAGAAGGCTCAAGCCCTCCTCTGAGTGCTCTTTATTGTCCTCCTCATACATTTGTGACAATATTTCTGCTGGGACTCCAGTCCCCTGGTGCTTGATCCTGAAAACCACAAACACAGGAGTAATTTAAGCTTTCATACTAATGGTTTCCTATTTAGAAACGAGTTTATGCATGCAAATTATCATGCCCAGTGTACCTAAGTTCCAGGTCTATGAGATGGAGGTTGTCCCCAATGCTGTTCTTAGTCATTTTGGAAGAGATATCAACAGAACCCCCAACAGGAGAGAACTTCACCGAAACAAATAGAAAGTCGGAGAGGATCTGCTGCAGCCGAATACCATCCCCATAAACCTTTTGCTTCATGAATCTTTCTGGCAGGTTGCAAGCAACTCTGATTCCTTTACCCTGGCAACCTATCAGAACTTGACTTACAGCAGCCACCACCACATCTTGCAACACAAATTCAGCCATATCCAAATCCAAACAACTTGACCTGTGGGCACCATTGTAGAGAAATATTAAGTTTGTAATAAACTATAGGCTTCAGTAGTTAGTGATTTGTTTTTTTAAAATAAGTGATACCATAAAATTGCTGTGTCAGAAAACCGACAAAAAACAGAAGTAGACGAAAGTAAATACAAGAACCTCAGAACAATTTTGAAGTTTTAGCAAGAAGATTACTTGTCGATAATTTTATCTTGATCTAGGTCGGCAAGTATCTTGTTTAGCTGGCGATGACAACTATCTGCGACATGAACCTGCTTCATCTGCTCTTCATTCAGACCTGTGCTCTTGAGAGTTTCCCTAGAGTAAAGCATACCTGACAGAGGTTTGTTGATGGCATTTCGCATGTACGAGAAAGCCTTCAGCTTTCTAATTGCTGCCTGCTCAGAGGCTTTCTGCACATGTAGAGCGTGCTGCAGCTCATCACTAGGAACATGGATGAAACAAAAGACTCCAGTGACAACGCCATCTGCATTTACTTTTCTGTTCACCGACAGAAGGCATTCAGTGTACTTCCCATTTCGGTCAAAGAAGCCAAATGGAGTCTTTTCTGCCTCTTCACCGGCCAATGCACTGTTGATGACAACGCAAAGACGTACAAATGCATCTTTGTCTTTCAAAAGGCAGGAAGCATTGCTACTGTCAAAAACCTCACCAAGGAGCATCTTATCGATCACCTCATCTCTGTGCCACCCAGTAAGCTTAGTCATGGCTGCATTCCACTCAGAGCACCACCCAAATTGGTCAGCGCCAAATATAGGAGGAATGAGCGGGTTTGGGTTGTGAACAATTGCCTCGTAGTCTCCTTCAACCCGAGTAAATTTGTCCATGACCAACTTATGAACAGTCATATCCTGGGCTACAAAGCACACCCCAACAACATGATCATGAAGGTCACGACTGGCACATGCATTTACAACCAAGATAACAGGGCCATCATCCCTCTTGGAGCCATGTGTTTTCAACTCAAATCGGACTTCCTTCTCTTCTCTACCTGCTCAAACGATGAAATAATGAGAAATCAACACATATAATACATTAATACTACTAAATTATTCATTTGTTTTTTGTGGGGGTGATTATTAATTGCAAGAATGACGATCAAATTTAGCAGTAATGAATCAGGTGCTTAACACCTTAGGTTGATGGCGGTGGTTTTGGGGATAAATAATGTTTTCAGATATTTATAGAACTAAAAACACTAGAACTAGGCTAAAGCAGTTATAATAAACCCACTCACCCTGCAGTGCTAAGTATAGCATCTTCTGAACAACTGACACAGAAGAATCCTCCACAAGTGTAAGTATGTGTCTTCCTATAGCCTCATCAACTCTCAAACCTGTCAACTCTGCTACCTTTTGATTCCATCCATTGACTAATCCATTGCCATCCACTGCCAAGATCGGAACGGTTGCTGTTTCCATCAGACGAACCATTTCACTTGTCACAGCCTGCAATTCAGCAAGCCCATCAAGCTTGAGATCACCAATCTGGTTATCTAAACCAGATGCGCGGGCTGGCTTCATAGCATCATTCAGTGTACCTCTAAGTATAAGTTGCAATGAGTGAATAGCATCCATCTCATAGTCATTCCATGGCAAACTCTTCATCTTGACAACCTCAAGGAAAGCCTTGAAGGACAACCTTGGGTGCATCCTTCTGTTGTCATCCTTATCAGATGGATCATGCTTTGCACCTCCCCATTTGATTTCAGCAGCTGTATGTGACCTAAACCAGAAAAGAATGTCCTTGGAAGTGATCTTAGCCACTGCCATTCCACAAATCATGTCACCAAGGGAGGCAGCTCCTGGATATCCAGCATCCTGGAGGCTGTCAGTACTCAAGCCAGTAGAATCCCTATGTACTTCTGAAAGCCAGAAGGCAATATCTCGTATCTGAGACTCAGTTGGAGCTGTTTGAAGCCGCCATACTTTGTCTCCATACAAAAGAGCAGCACCATCACACCTAACTAGGTCCATGATATTTGGACTCCCAGATATGATACTCAAGGGAGATGCTTCCCTGAATAGCATGTCAGAAAGCATCGTTTGCATTCGCAGGATGCTTTTCTCTCGTATCTGCTTCTCCAATTCAAACTCCTTGTTTACATGGACAGCAAACACTTGTGCTAAGAATTCACAGGCATACCTCAGTGGAAAAGGGACATATCTGGGGCTCTCATGGTGGCAAACAAGAAGTCCCCACAGTCGCTTCTTCTTCTGCTGTTGAGGTTGTTCAGGGTCGGCTTCATCATCCTCTTCATTTTCATTAACCACAACAGCCATCACAAGGGATGCAATTGAGTTCATGTTCTCCATATACTGAAGGTGACAGCTATGTGGTGCTCTAAGAGTTGAACCACACAAGCTAATATCAACAGAGAGTGCCTCGTCCTCAATAATCTTCACGGATCTCGCACGGCAATCACAGATCATTCTGACTTTGTTCTTCATGAAAAGAAACCTAGCAGCTTGAGGGATATCAGTGGCTGGATAGTGCAGGCCAAGATAAGGCTCAATACCAGGTTTGGTGATCTCAGCAAAGACCTCCCCATGCTCATCTTCATGGAACTTATAAGCCATAACCCTATCATAACCTGTAAGCTCAAAGACTTCCTTAACCACGGTATTGCATAATGCCTCCATGCTTCCACCTGGTAGTGACTGGATCTTGGAGATTGCCTTGGCGGCAAGCTTGTAAGACTGCAAAGCCCCAGCAGCAGTAGCAGGGAATTCAGTAGGCTTTACAGGCTCAAAATCTACCACCAGGCAACCAGTTGCCCTATGCACAATGGCATAGAATGGCTTGCCTGAAGTCTTGCATTGAACTAGGATGGGATTCAGCAAAGAAACATCTGCAAACCCTAGTGCCTTATGCAGTGCTGTGGCACCAGGGTCAGTGAAAAGGGAGCGAATGTTGGTGCCTATTCCTAGCTTTGGGGGATCATCAACATTCGGCACAGCATGGCTGACTGTTGTAAGCATTTCCGGTGCATTCTCACTGAATGCAATGACCCTGAAGCTCTTCTCATCGAGGGCCAACAAGCAACCAAATGGTTGGATTAGCTTTCCTCTTTGAATGTGCTGCAAGTAGGCTATGACCTTCTCTGAACGCCCTTGCTGGTCAGATGGAGCAGTCCGCTGAGCTTCAACCAACTTGGAGTAATCAAAGGAATCGCCAGATTCTTCATACTCTGCATTGAGTTCAGCATCAAGGGTTGTCTGTGCTAATATCCTTGCCCGTGAGCTCTGGCGAGTCCTGCTGGATGAACTGGAACACTGAGTAGGCCTTGAGGAAGACATTTTCTGTCTCAAACTCAAGTACTTAACCAATGTATATCACTCCTGCTGAACTGGTACATGGGCAGTGGAAAGCATAAATCAGTAAAATAAAAATCACAAGAGAAGTTATTTTCTTCAAAAACAAAAAGCACAAGAGAAGTCCCTGTTGCCAGAGTAGACCATGAAGATGAAAGGAAAATTTATTGTCTTTCCAGACCTTCATATATCATAATTAAAAAAAAACACATTTTCATCTTTCCAGAATTTACCTAAAGATGAATCACAAAAAAAGTGGTGCTGCTATCAGTGTGCCTACTTTTGATTTATCCCACAAAAAATTCTTCTTAGCTCAAAGGAACCCTAAGCTGATACACGTTGTAATTTTGATCAATAGGTAATATCCTTTTCACATCGGTCGTCATAGAATTTCCACCTTGGGCTTTTGAACATCCCACAGCTATCAATAGAACTAGTGCTGTTACATGTGGTTCTTAGATGAGCTCCTAGGTATCATACATTTGGCAAACTGAGCTAGGTTTCTAGTGGTCATCTAAGAACCACATCTAAGAACCACTTGGGGTCAAGTTCTCGACTTGGCACGGGTGCTCATAATTTTCAGGATTTAACGGATTTGTTCTTTCAGAGGCGACGTTCCCGTCGACAGAGAAGTGCGTGTGGTGACTTCGTCCATCTCAAGATGCCGGTTCAACCCGGTCTTACGGATGTGCTCATAAGGGTAGGATGTGTGTGTGTGCGGGCTTTCAAAGGGCGAGTGCATGTGCCCCTGTAAGCGTCCGTGTTTCAAATAAAAGGTATCATACATTTGAATAAAAAACAGTAGATGTAGCAGAATAACAAGATCAAGTTCTTTTACCCCATTTGCGGCGGATGAGGTTTCATAGAATTCTCTATTTCTTTTTATAATAATATTTAATCGACAATTCATGTAGCAAATAGATTTTGTGATAAAAATAATAATATCACTGGATTAATATCCGAAAGTATTTCCCAACAATTATGAATTTGCAGCTCTGGACAACATAGCAATAGAAGGAGATGATCACGTTCATTTTTGAAGCTTGCACAGGGTCAAGCTTCGCCTCATATTCGGAAATGAATGCACCATTTTTCTTAAGAAAATTAAGGTGCCTATATTCTAGGGGCATGTAAAATTAAGCTCTTCTGTTGTAGTAGCATGCATGTACTATTTTCAGTCAATAGCTCAGAGAGATCATAAAGCAGCAGATAGCTTTGTTTGTCAACTAATAATCAATATATTTGAAAGAAATAACCTCAGACTAAAGACGACAATACTATTTGAAACTTCTAGTGTTATGGATCAAGATTTGATTTCATATTCTGCTCCAACAGGTGGGGATTTGAAGTCTTCACTTCTGCGACATGAGAAAAGCGCCTGATTTTCTTAACTGGTGCAGTTCCAGAAACGAGGTCCACTCACATTTCAGGAAAACATAAAAAGCCTAATATGGAGAACCTAACACAAATTAGGATACCCGGTGCCAACACACAATGGAAACGTCAGTCCACTTTATGATGACATGAACAAAAACACCCAAGGAACAGAGATCAATGGATCCTCCTTTCCTACCCCTATGATCAAGAGATTGTATGTGCTGTTACTTTCTTGCGTCCTTTTTGTAGGAGTACCTATCATCTTTCGTGCCGCGATTTAGTCCTTTGTACCTATCATCTATGGTGCCGAGATTTGGTTTGTTTGGTGAGATGGCACATCCGCACATGGACAGTGTAGGGAATGCAAGAAACACCATGCGCTGGGAAAAAAAAAACCCATGAAATGGACCTGCAGCGCCCCTTCTCCTTCCTCTCACAATACTATCCTTTCGCTCGTCATCAGGAACCCCAGAAAAGAAAGGTTTTTTTTTTGTATGTTGGTCTGAACACATTCCAGAAAAAAAAGGTTCTCTTGATGCTCGTGCTCCGTTATCTAAAAACTACTAGTACTAGCATACTAAGTTTGGCAACCACTGAAACACACAAAAAAAAAAAAAAAACTGAAGAACGCCACTTTTGCAGCTTCCGCTTCTCCGTCCCCCCTAGCTCAACAAGCTACCAATCATTCTAATGAAGGCTTCAAGCTTATCTCCTGCTGATTCGTCCCAAAACAAAAAACCAATCACTCTACCACACTCCAGCTGCCCCCGATCGAGGCGCCAGGGCGAGACGGGAGCAAGACAGCCGCATCCGAGCACAAGTGACCAGTCCAAGAGCACGACGAACAGACGATGAGTAAAGCCTCAAGCCGGGCAACAAGGGAAGGGAGGGAAGATGAGGGGAAGGGAAAGGGGACCTACGGGTGGGTGGCGGAGCAGCGGCGCGAGCCAAGCAGTGAGAGCTCCGGAGCAGAGGAGGGCGCCCCACCACCACCTCTCCGGCGACTCCCCCGCTCCGTGAACAAGTACGCATAAATAGCGGGGGGCCGTCGGCGCTGGTGGGCGCACCGCAATCTGCAACTGGGAGGACGCATCGCTACTCGACGACTGGGGGTGGGGGTGGTGACCCCGCGCCCATGCCCGGCGCGGCGCGAGGTGTCGCGCGCTGATTCGAGCACCCACGCTGTTTACCAGGTATAGTAAGCGCGGGCGCGGCGCATAAAATAAAGTAGGCGGTTCCTTATATATAAATAAATATATACAACTCGTAGGCGTTTTTGGTGGCCCTGTTTAGATCCAAATTTTTTTTCTAAATTTCACTATAAAAAGAAGATTTCCCATCACATCAAAATATCGGCACATGTATGAAGTACTAAATGTAGATGAAATAAAAAATTAATTGCACAGTTTAGATGTACTTTGCGAGACGAATCTTTTGAGCCCAGTTAGGCCATAGTAAAACAATATTTACCACAAACAAATGAAAAGTGCTACAGTGTATTTTTCAGCGCTACAGTGCATTTCAGTCCCAATTTCAGCGGATTTAAACCTAGCCACTGTTTTTTGGACTGAAAAACACATCATGGTGTACGGACCGCCGCGAAACCAGAACGGACGGTTTACTCTAATCTTTTCATTATTAGGTAGCTTCATCAGGAAGTGGATAAAAATCGTGGAGTGGAGACTGCAAAAGCCGGGGTGGCGCAGCGCAGCGCAGGCCGGTTTGCTGGTTGCCTGAGAAAGGCTGGTTGGCTTCGCCCCCATCTCGGTGATAGGGGAGACGTGGACGTCTGGGGCTTTCCACTTGGGGACACGGACATGTGACCAGCACGTGCACGCCCGTGCGCCCCATCCGGCTCGGCTGCGCTGCCGCTGGCCCGCACCCCTGTTGTGTTGGGAAACCGAGGCGGGCGGGGGACACGGGCACGGGCACGGGCACCCCTCGGTCCCATCCCATCTATCTAGCGAGTTCATTCGCTCAGCCATGATCGGCCCTCATGTGACTATTATGTGAGGCCGCAGCAGTGTGATGGGCGTGCGACATTCTGTAGATCTCTGCCGGTGGCGGCCGGGATATTTGTATGATTGTATCCTAGCAGTAGCAGCGGTAAGTTTTCCGGGTAGCACAGCCAGCCAGCCAGCCAATAGTCCAGCGCGCATCTTGACGAGCGATAACTCTCCAAATAATTGGCGTTGAGATGGATCTACTTCTATCGGGAATTCAGGGAGCAGGAGACGGCAGCGCCATGCCGGCGCCATTCCCACGCGAGCTCGTTCGCCTCGCCGGCGTGAAGGCCAGACGAAGCGAAAGTGATGTGCACGGCCACGGGCAGGGCGTGGGCTCACACTGACGTCTGAACCCTGAACTGCCCCCGGCATCGCATGTCTCTGTCGACGGCCGACCTGACTTGCCCGCTCCGTCTCTTCACTCCCGTCTCCATCGCCGGCCCCCGACGCTGCGCGCCTGCGCCGCCGTCCTTGTCCTGCCCTAACGTCCGAACCTAACTGCTCGTGGTGCTGCGGGCTACACCCAGTGTCACGCCGCGACAGACGAAGGGCGGTGCAGTCCTGTAGATGGAGTTGATCAATTGAGCAGAGGGGGAAACGAAGCAGGAGGATCTGCTGCTTTTTTTTTTTTTTTTTTTTTTTGAGCTCAAGCAGGAGGAAGGATCTGCTGGAAGAAGAGCCTGCTAAAGTGGGGGAAAAGCAGTGAATGGGCCGAAATGATCACGCGGAAGGGGTTTAGTTGGGCTCGTATGTATGTCTCGAGCCTTGTTGGCTCGGCCAGATCGAGTTGGCCGCAGGATCCAGACCTAGTTGGGCCCTGAGTGACATCGAGCCTCTCCCAGCCGGCCCAAATTGAGTTTCTGAGTCTTGGGGTCGAGACAGACTCGAGAAACTCCATCTCTGAAATCGGATGTCTCAACTTACAGAAGCTAGGTGAAATGTCAATTAAGAAGAATAGAAGATACTAGGAAAAATGCACGTGCATCCCGCACGTGACCGAAAGGATATCATAGGTAATTTTTAAATCTATATGAATATTGAATTTGATTCACAATTATTTTGTGTCAGCGGGAATCTAATCTGAATTCATTATCTTATTCTTAGGTTAAAAAAAAGTATGAATTAAAAAGATATATTCTGAAAAAACAGGGATTCTGCGGCCGGAACCGGCCCAAAATGGCCCATGGCCACATCCCCCGCGCGCTCAGGCCGCAGATATCACCGCTTTGATATGAGCCGTGTAATCAACACAACAACAAACGTCCCCGAAACCCTTGCGCCCTTTCTCACTCCGCCCACCGCTTCTCTCTTCTCATCGATGGCTCGAGCGAGCCGGCAGGTGAGGCGGTCGTCACATTAAGGAAGAGAGTCAATGACCATGAGCCCTGAGAAAGAGAGCAACGAGCATGACTTTTTCTTGGTAATATGTACGTATAACACGCACACCGTGAACCGTGAAGCATCCATGGATTGCGTGAAGAGAAAAGTATATATTTGACAGGCACACGTGGATTGTGTGAAGAACAAAATGAGTTGATGGAAAACAAAGAGATGAATGGCTGGGCAATTAAGGAAAGAGGGAAAGGAAAGAGAATGAATGAACTAAAAGACAGGAAATGATATTAGAAAAACTCGCCACTGTATATTTTTTCCTTACATGATATAGTCCTACATGATATAGTGGAGATCTTTTATAGTTTCCTTCTTTTCTTGATCTTTTCTAGTTTCCAAATATATGGACCTTTTTTTTTGTTTTACCCGGTGCTAGAGCCTTTACTATGTTGTGCTCCGATGTTCGTGGGCGATGTTAATTAGCAGGTTTATTTTGATTAGCATCCTTATGTTTGAATTTGCATTGGGTCATCACACATTAATAAATACATAACGATTATTGGGTCGTAATGCGCTAGAGGGTGAGACTCTGAAACCGCGAAGAACGTGGAATTCACCATCGACGCGTAACTTGTGGCCCTAAAGCACATCTGATGAAGAGAAAATCATGTAAACATTTATATCGTGGGCCCTAGACTTGTCTCAGACCGATGAATTATATGATGAAAGATAATCTAAGGGTCATACTATTAGGTAAATCATAAATGATTGCAAAATATTGCACGACACTATGATGTTTTACCACATCCACCCTTTTCAGAAAATTTAACTCTATTTTCTATCTAGGAGAAAAGAAATTTCTCCGCACGCAAACTCTACTAAACACGACCAAATTTCAGGCAGCATTCGATTCATAGTTTAATACTGAATAACACATGATAATACATAAGATAAATATATCCAAACCTATGGTCCCTTAAAAAGAGCTTCTACAAAATCAACTGAGCTGCTGGTTCGGCCCAAACAATTTCCGGCCCAACAATCCTTCCGCTAGATCTCAGCCGTTCCTCTCGATCGGCTGGCTTGACATATAAACAAACCCTAAAAAAAATCCCCAACCACCCACTCGGCAGTGCCGCCGGCGCCCAGCAGCCTGGGTCTTCCTCTCTCCTCCCACCTCGTCGACGCTGGTCCGGCCTTCTCCAAGGCTCGTCGCCGCTAGGCCACTACCACCACGCCAGTCCGTCCTTCTCCGCCTTCCTCTCTCCTCCCACCTCGCGTCGCCGCCGCCGCTCCCTCCTTCTCCAAGGCTCACCGATGCCAAGCCACCACCACCACGCCGTCCTCGTGGCGGCCGGTTTTGCCGACGCCTCGCGGGCCTGCTGCCTCCACAACCAGCCGCTCCCTCCCGCTCCGGTCGGGCCTTCTCCAAGGCTCTCGCCGCCGCTACCGTCCTTGCAGCAGCCGGATCCGCCGGTGCCCCGCGACCTGCTGGCCTGCCGCCTTCCTCTCTCCTCCCACCTCGCCTCGCCGCCAGGCCTCCACCACGCCATCCTCGTGGCGGCCGGATCGGATCCACCGGTGCCCCGCGACCTGCCGAGCCTCCCTCTCTCCTTCTGCCTCGCCGCCACCATGCAGTCAAATTTTCATCGGCCGTCTGGCACGACTCGTAGTGCCTTGTTGTTGCTTTCCCGTCCTCTCCTTTTCTTACTGATTTGATGAGCATGTTGACTATTATTAATAGGTTCATTCTGTATTTTTTGAGCGATTTGGTATTAAACTCTTCCAATTTGATGTATGAATGTGACTAGTATCCTTTGTACAACATATTTGTGAGTTTTGTTTCTGGGTCAATGTTAATTGTTCGACGTTTTTTTTTTATTGGGCCAAGATTTTTGTTGCTTAGCGTGGATCTTCCGATCGATCATGTATTTCTCTTATTATTGGGCCGGATCTGATCCAGTAGCAATTAGGATGAGATTGTGTATGATTTTGTATCTACCGGTGAGTAAAAAATTTGGTGAGAAAAAAACGAGGGAGGGTTACGCTTGAGGATCGATTCGTACAGCAGGAACTGCCGTTCTAGCGTTCTGTTCGGCCCGCCAGGGTTTTTGATGGGCCTGTGTGTGGGGACACAGTAGGTTTATAGGTCTAGGTGAGTATAGATTTGTTAAGGTAAAAAAGATTTTTTGATTAACTCGCTCTTTGTAGTATAGATAGGCGTGTAGATTCTGTGAAAAATAATATATCCCGCATACGATTAGAATAATATATATATCCCGCACACGTTCGTCCCATCGCACTTTCGGAACAATTTTCTTTCTATAGCATATGTTAAACTTCTATTGGCGGGACTTTCTTCTCTGTACTAGAATAAATAGTTGTTCAGATGACATTTCTGCTCCGTCAATGGATGAATGTTCCATTCCAGCCAAAAAAAGTTCCGCTGAGAAAAAAAAGGTTGGTCCTCGATCGCATGTGACAAACAGCATCACCCCCAAATTCACTTTGACAAGGATTTGAAATTAGCTGGCTGTACTTAAACAGGCTAAGCAAGCCGCTCTTTGTGACGACACTGCCGTAGAAATGAATTACCAAAGTTGAAAAACTCCCTAGATGCTCAATCGACACTATCATCACGCCCATCAGTCTTGGTGTCTATATGCCTACTGCTGGTGATCTCCCCCTGGCCGAGCAGCATTCACCAGGGGCTGCAGAGCCTTGACGACGATCGTCATGTTGGGCCTGAAATCGGCCTCGTACTGGACGCACAGCGCCGCCACCGCCGCGAGCTGGACAGAGGAAACTCAAACAGATCAACACTTTTCAACAGGACGGCCATGAACATGATGATGTGCCATATATGTTCAAGCTTCAAAGGCGGCGTGTGTACCTTGGCCACGGCTTTCGGCGGGTAGTCGTCCTTGAGTTTGGGATCCACGCACTGCTTCACTTTGTCCTCGCTCAGTCTTGGAGTGGCCTGTGGGCATTATATATTTTGGGCAAGCAACAGATTAATTTGTGGATGAATTGAATTCATACGGGGGGGAATGAACAGAGCAATGCGATGATGCTGCCTATAAATCCAGCCATGGACGACGAAGGAAGGAAGGATTCATGGAAAGGAACCTACCCAGGTGACGAGGCTTTGCTGGCCCTTGGGCATGGTGTGGTCGACGGGCTTCCTCCCGGTCAAGAGCTCGAGGAGCACGACGCCGAAGCTGTACACGTCGCTCTTGTGCGTCAGCTGGCCCGTCATCGCGTACTCTGGCGCGTGGTAGCCGAACGTGCCGAGCACCTTGGTGGAGTGCAGGCGCGCAGCGGAGTCGGGGGACTGGTTGGTGAGGTTGAAGTCGCCGATCTTGGCGTCGTGGCCGTCGAAGACCAGCACGTTGCTGGAGCGCACGTCGCGGTGCACGATGGGCGGCCGCGCCTTCTCGTGCAGGTGCTCCAGGCCCCGCGCCGCGCCGTACGCGATCCGGGCGCGCTGGCTCCACGTCAGCACCGCCCCGGGCTCCGCGCCCTGCACACCCTTCTTCCCTGAAATGCGGTTTCAGAGTCATTTTGCGTGCATTGGGTTTGCACTTTGCAGTCTGCTTTGCATTGCACACCGTACTGACGGACGGACGTACCGTGGAGTATGTCGTAGAGGGAGCCCATGGTGGCGAACTGGTAGAGCACGATCCGGTTGTTGAGCTCCAGGCAGTAGCCCAGCAGCTGGGTGAAGTGCTCGCACTTGAGCCGGGACACCACGGACAGCTGGTGGTACGTTGCAGTCATCGGGAGATTAGCAGACAGTGTTCAATAATGTTACCATCACGTTAATTTGTTACCACTAGTAAATAGTAATTACCTGCTCGCAGAATTCGGCCTCTGACTGGCCGGAGGAGCTGCCGTTGTCGAACATCTTGACCGCCACGGCGTCCCCGGTGGCGAGCGTCGCGCGGTAGACGCGGCCATAGGAGCCTTCCCCGACCAGCGCCCGGTCGCCGAAGTTGGCCGTGAGGCGGTTCAGCTCCGACAGCGGGAACGCCGGCACGTCGATGGGCAGCACCTTGGCGGCGGACGCCGCGCCCGTTCTCGGCATGTTGGGCCCTCTCGGATGGGCTGCGCACGTTGTTCATTTTTTTGCAATGCAATGTACTGAATCAATGCGACGAGCAGGAAGCAGCAGCTCGCCATGGTGCGCCAGCAAGCCAAAAGATCGAGAGAGAAAGGAGGGAGATGGAAGCAAGAACCTGGAGCGCGCGGCGGCGTCGCGGCCGGGTTGCTGGCCGGCGGGGCGGCGAGGGGCTCCTCCTCCGCGCCGGCGCAACACCACATCCTCAGATCTTGGCGTACGTACGTGCCGGCCCGAGGCCTCAAATCCAAGAGACCAAGAAGCAGCAGCAATGCAACCGCGGTCGATCTGCAGCTGTGTGCGTGCAAGTACTGCGATTTCTTCGCAGGCCGAGGTACTATACGTACGCCAAGTTCCAGGCATCCTTAACTCACCGATCTTTTATATGGCTACATGGCAGGGACAGACGAGAAGGCCAGAAGGGTTGGGAGGACAGTGGTGGCGTGGCTAGCTGCCGTCAAACGGGTTAGTTGAGACTTGGGAGTTGGGAGAGGAGGACTTGCGTCGAGAGCGCGAGATGACGCGATTCCCGGCGGCCGGCCGGGCGGGCGTTGCAATCATTCGTCCGTTCGCCTACGTGCGGCCTGCGCGGCTGATGAACTGAAATGAGATGTTGCTGGCATGTTGGCGCCGTACGCCCATCCTTATTCTCCCTCCCATTCGATGATACGCCATGCGTGCATTCTTGTCCAGTACAAGCATGTGCCAATGTCATTTGCAGGCGAGCTGATGGCTACCACGAGTCAGCGAAAAATTGTTTCGTTAATTAACTTATCACATTGGACAATGAAATGAGATTAAGTATTTTACAAGCACTAGTACTGTAAAAAAAAGCAGGTGCTTAGTGACCGATCGGTAGGTACGGTGAGAGACGGGCGCATGATGTGTTCAGATATTATGCCCAACTGAAAACCGGTGGTCAGAATCAATCTGCTACTAGCCCACGTTCCCGCCGCGCAGCTCGCCCTCTGTCCGATTCCGACGTGCTCCCACGTCGTCAACAGCGACGCCTTGACCATGCTAAAATGCCAATTGCATGGCATTGAGTGGACACGCAAACAGAGTATGTTCTGTCCACTGTCCTCCAGTTCCGGTTCCAGGGATTAGCCCAGGAGTAATGCAATGCGTATTGCAGGGTTAGTGAAGGCTCAGAAGTTCAACTGCAGGCTGCAGATTAGTGAAGGCTGAGTGGTTGTCACGGGTCCCTTAAACAACGGCCAGCTGCCCAGCTGGCGCCAGCTCAGAAGTTCAAACTGCAGGCTGCATAGTCCACGGGACCTGTGTCGATGTATACTGAAGCATGAGCTACCTCTACCAGTTAGCCTAATAACCCATATGTATTTTTTAAGTACAACAAACGAAAAGTAACGTAGTAGACTAAGTTTCATATGAATTACTATATCCCTAAATTTGTCTAAAAAAAGAAGTCCAATATAAAAACCAATTAATTACTCCTTTAAAATTAGTCTCCCTTTTGATCCATTCCTGGCTCCGCCACCGAATACTCATCATTCTGGTACGCATCCAATACAAAAAAAAAAAAAAAACAACTGAGCCAAACCAGATCCAGCTATTCGTTTCGACCGGATGAACCTAACAAACAACTGAGCCAAACCAGATCCAGCTATTCGTTTCGACCGGATGAACCCACAACATGCCGTCAAAGAATGCCAGAAATGCAGTGCCTTCTATGTTCCTCTCTCAAGCCCTTTTTGTGTCCAACCAGGCAACCAGCAAATTGATGCTTACAAGAGTTAACACATGACCCCATATTTAGAAGAAAAAAAAAGGCAACCAAAAATCGTTCATGGCCACATAACAGAGTAGAGAGTAGAGGCACACGATATTGGGAACATTCAGCAACTTCCAATAGGGCACTGGGCACTATATGCAGAAATGAGATGTTTGAACCTTGAATGTATAATCAACTAAGTACTGTATAATCAACTAAGTATCCAAGTACTATGAGAAATAGAAGCTTTGCAACAATCAGAGATCATTGCTTCGACTAGAGTTATAATGCCGCGAGAAACATATATACAGATTTTGAATACAGTGTCCACTATGACATGGCACCGTCCAGCTCCTGGCCATCAGAACTCAAGCCGCCTTCTTGCTCTTGTATTTACCGGCACAGATGACATATACGATCAAGTTCAGAAAGCTGATGCCAGCAATGAGCCAGAAGAAATAATCAAGATGCCCTTCGTTCAGGTTGTCAGGAATCCATCCACGGCTACCTCCCCTTGCCGTGAAGTACGCAACCACAGTCAAAATGAAAGTGCTGAGATAGTTCCCGAACGCAGTTATGAGAAGCTGTAGTGCACTACAAAGGCTCCTCATGGCATCCGGTGACTGATCATAAAAGAACTCGAGCGCCCCAATGAAAGTGAACACCTCCGCTAGACCAATCAGGAAGTACTGAGGGATTTGCCAGAATATGCTCAGTGGGACAGGGACATTCTGGTCCACCAGGTGTGCCTCCCTGGCAACTGCCAGCCGCTTGATTTCAAGGACCGCAGCTATTGCCATGGTTATGATGGAGATTACCAGGCCAATGCCCATCCTCTGCAACTCGGTAAAGCCCCTCTCATTGCCAGTGAATCTACGGGCAATTGGAACCAGGATGTAATCGTAGATCGGTACACATATGATGACACTTAGCGTGTCAAAAGTAGATAGAGATGCTGGAGGAACCTTGAATGAACCCAAGGATGGGTCAAGCACCATCCCTTGTTCCACAAACATTGTGGACATCTGAGCATATACAGCAGAAAACACGATTGTCGTTGCCCAGATAGGGAACATCCTTACCAATATCTTAAGTTCTTCCACCTGGGTGACAGTGCATATACGCCATGCATTGGTGAAGTCAGCTGTTTTAACATCAACATCAGTAATTGTAGCAGCCTTGTCCAAACATCTGAAACAATAGTTGGAATATGTTAGGCTCTTTCACACAAGATGGGAAAAGAATGTGGAGAGCTATCACAATTCAAGTCATAACCATTCATCCATTATGTATGCTTACAACTTGCAATTTAATCTTCATAAATCCTGATCAGCAACAATCAGGGACTCAGAAGTAACCAGTTAAAAAATTTCTTAACTGTGGCACTCTGCTAGGTCATACTATAGACTTCCTCATAAAGAAGGCGTACCTTAGTCCATCAGTGTGCCCTAATTGCCGGCTCCCCTCAATTGCTGATACCCCATCAGGTAGCTCATACAAGAGGGAGCTATCCTCTGGGACATGTACATTCCACTTACGCAAAGAAGCAACAATAACCTGGCATACTCGTGTAATAGGACTACCTCCAGGTTTTTGGAACCTATAAAGTGATGTGCCAGAGAAGAAACTTATGACTGCCAATCCCATGAATACTGTCGGAATGCCAAAGCCCAGCCCCCATCCTACATTGTCTTGCACCCAAACAAGAAAGCTACTTGATATGAGAGCACCGATGTTTATTGAAAAATAGAACCAATTAAAGAAAGAACCCTTCTGGATGCGCTCAGCTGGATCTGTATCATCAAATTGATCAGCTCCAAAGGATGAAACACAGGGCTTGATTCCACCAGTACCCAGGGCAATCAGATAAAGACCAAGAAAAAAGACAGTATACTGAAAAGGGCTTGTGGGTGGGCAAACGGATCCTTCACAGGATGGAGGCATGAGCATAGGAACTGATGCTGAAAGAGTCAGTATAGCCATCCCCTACAGTGAAAAGATGATGTCAAGTTAAAACATACAACAAATGAACAAACTAAATGTAGCGCTTTGTGTATATGCTAAAATGAATTTAAAAAAACAGCTAGTAGTCTAGTAAATGAAAAATTGAGGGCTTGTTCATTAGTCAAAAGAAGGAACAAATTACCCGCACACGTCTTTCCAACATCCATGTTAAGAATTTAGGTGAGCTCTTTTTTGTGAAAGGGTTGGAGCAGTGGCAAGAGAAGATGTCTTTAGCTTGACAGAGATGCATCATTGAGATATTACAGATCATACGCTACCAAGGAGACAATTTCTACCCTCATATGACATCTATGATTTATGTGACATATATCAATTGGAGAGGTCTTTATATGAGCATCAACAAGGAAGCTATCATGATAATTCAGAGCAAAGATGACTCACAATGAAGTATACTGTGGAGAATGTTGCGATTGTCCAATACCTCCCCCAGTATGCATCAGCCAGGATCGCTCCAATAAGCGGAGTTAAATAGCAAGTTCCCTGCCATGTAGTCACACTACTAGCAGCAGAGGCATTGCCATCATGTAGCTTTTTCGTCAAGTAAGTAACAAGGTTTGTGGCGATGCCATAATAGGCCAGCCGTTCACAGCATTCATTACCTACGTTAACCAAGACAGTTAATTGCAGGTAATATAGGGAAGTAAACGGAAGAACACACTTAGTTGAAAATTATTACCTAATATGAATGGGCATGCCTTCCATCTACCAGTTCTTTCCTTCACAACAGGATTTCCAGAAAAGTCGACTGATCCATCTCCAGTGTATACTAGCTGGTTGGGTTCCTGCAACCAAGATTATGTTATTGCGTTGTCAAACAAATAGTGCAAGTAATAACAAATAAGATAGCACTTTGACCATGTATGCAAATCATCATAGATTCAGATAGCGTCCACTATGACTTTCTAGATTGATTCAGCAAGACCAAATCCAGAGTAATACGTTCAGGGCATCAGGCTTTACTTTCAACACTAATGCGCAAAGGAAGTAGCTACAGCAATAGGTTGCCACTACGGGGCCAATCAGATTAAGAACAACGAAAAGACATGCATATCAAGTAATCAATTCGAAATAAGGTGAAGAAAAAGAGGAAAATACCGTAGGTAACACTGCAATTGCAATCCTAAAATCCTACTCATGACTCCACATCCATATATCCATATATGGAACAAAAGAACTACTATGCTCCCAATTCATCCAGTCAAAATAACACTAGATACTGAAATATCAATGCCCTGGTGGTGCGTGCCAAGCTATCCATGAGAATAACTATCACTGTGTACAGTACTAAACCAATCATGAAGTTCAACTTAAAAGCCCTCCAAGTTCCTACGGTGCGCCAAGGTGAGATTTTTCTCTCCCTAAAACAGGCTACCAATCCGACCAAAATATCCTACAAATCAAGACTCACAACTCACTAGACGCAAGCACGTACGCAGAGCCTCTCCAAGTAAGGCAAGACCAACCGGATAGCCCAGTGGAAGTGGTCTAGTCAGTAGTCAGCTCACCTCCGGAGCGAGGAGCCCCTGCTCCAGCGCGGCCTCCTCCTCGCGCTCCGCGCCGGCCATGCACCGATCCCGGCGAAGATGCGATAGGAACGGCGAGATCTAAAGACCGCCCCCTGATCGGAGCAAGAACGGCGCTTTCCTCTATCCTGTTTTCGGCGAGGAAGCAACAACGGCCGGTCCAAGGTGGAATCGGGGAGTGGTATATATGGAAGCCGCCGAGTAGGGAGTTGCTTGTAGATCTGGGCGGCTACGCTATCAGGGGCGGCGGAACGAGTGAGGGATATACCGGCGCCCCGCTGCTTGTGTTCCTGTTCCGGTGGTCTCCGTTGATTTGCTGCGCCTCCCTCGGGCTGCTGGGGTTGGTGCCCGCAATTTGGGGTCGGGTGGTTGGCGTTGGAGAAGGCAGGGCAACAGGGTGGAACTGGAACTGTGGAAGGCGATGAGATAGGTTCGGCTTCGGCCGTTCGGGTAGCACCGTACCAGTACGAGCGGACGAGCCTCTGGCCTCTCTGACGCGGGCGAGGACTCCGAGGAGGAGACGGGCAGAGATAGTTTTTTTTTTTCGTGAAAAAAGAATTATGAAGTTGATATTTGATTTGGAGGTTTGTTACGGTGCTGAAATTATCTGTAGCCATTCATTGGCTCTAGATAAATCTTAGAAAGAACCAATTTAAAGGAATCAAAGTTGTGGACCGAAACTTAAAATTTATAAACCGGAATTTAGATCTCATGCACCCGGAACCAACGGTTCCTCCTATTGTCTCGTTAACTTTATAGACCGGAACCAAAAACATGTAGACCCGAAACTGGGTTTCTTTCAAGCACCTAAAAAATCTCTTTGATTTGATGTAATAACTACTGATAAAAAATGGAGGTGCCGTATGATTCTCCAAGCTTCAGATTTAATTTCAAGCTACTAATCGAGACCAAAATACAGATAATCGTAATTATGAGTTCTTCTTTTGCATCCTTGCGGGTTTATTCTTGGATGTCAGCGTCAAGAATCTTCTTAAGTCGCTGCCCAGTGTTTTTTTTTTCCCCTCATTTTCTTGTATTTGATGTCAAGTCATTATTGTTAAACAATGGGCCGGCGACGCCTAAAAAACCAACATTGGGTAATCCACTAGGAAGAGGACAGTATTTTTTAAAAGATGAGAGAAGAGTATTTTTGTTGTGTGGAAAGCGCATAAAAGAGACGCAGAAAAGTGCTGAGCTGTGGGTCATGGCTCACCCCGGCACGGCACGGCAGATTCCTGCCGTGAAAGCTCGGACTTGAGAGAACTCGAGCCGTTGTTCGCACCGCTTAACTTGGTCCGCGTCCGCGGCAAGGAAAGCTGCGCTCGGAGACAAATACGAGTCTGATTGTTCGTTTATATAATATGAAACTAATATTGTATCTATATTATATAATACATGGAGTGAAATTTGAACCTAGATAACGAGATAGAAGATTTGCTGAACTCAGCCTAAAATGACCGAAAAAGCTTGGCTAGAACTTTGTTGCACGCGGTTTCCTTTTTCTGCTCCAACTTTAGTCAGAGAACCCTACCACGCATGTTATTTATTTTTTCAATCTCGTCGAGCACTCCCGCATTAATTATATACTTAGTAACTTGGGCTATTGTTGTACGAGAGCGAAAACTAACGTAGAAAACACTATAGACGCATTTGAATTAAAGGTGGGATAAAATGGCTGGTGACGATAAGCTTTAGAAACGTGGGAAGAACTGCCACATGGTTCATTTGATGATGAACGCTCAGGGTAGACTGGGAACGTGAACTTACCGCGTTTAGAGAGAGAGTTTGGTCTAGAGTATACATGGGCCGGAATCAGATCATGAAATTGGGGCCCAGACGACGGGGTCATGAACGACGCTCGCTGGTATTGTGGCCCAAGGACTCCGCCGACCGGAAATTTCTCTCTGCTCTCTGCCGTGTTTTTTTTATTTATATATTTATTTTATTTTGTTTTTACAAAAATATATTACAGTTATAAAAATTTACGGGAATGTATCCCTGGCGCCCGGGGTCGGGGCGCCAGGTCCTGGCGCCCGGGGTCAGGGCGCCAGGGGTCGGCCTGCGGCGGGGGCGGGGGCGGGGGCGGCCGGCGGCCGGGGCCGGGGCGCCCGGCGGCGGGGCGGGGGCCTGGCGCCCGGGGACGGGGCGGCAGGCCCCCCCTCGGATATATAAGCCGCGCGCTGCCGGGACGGCACCGTACGCAGCCATTCGCACCTTTCGCTCTCGGTTGCACGCAGAGAAAGCGAGAGGGAAGGAAAGAGGAGAGGAGAGGAAAGGTAGACAGCGAAGCTCTGCAGAAATTTGACGGTAAATATTTTATTGGCTTTGTATTTTGTATCATTTAATGTTATTAAGTGTAGATATGAATTGTATAGTATTTGTAGAAAATATAATTTAGAGTACAATATACAATGTATTTCACTATATCTGTACGTATGCTATTGTCATTTAAGTAGATAAACCAGTGTACTGTATTTCATCAGATCTAAAAGTTATGATAGTAGTACTGGTAGATGTGGCGTATTTTATTAACTGTAGTACTGTGTTTCATTAGATATGCTATAAGTAGTAATTTAAGGACGTTATTAGTGTCATTTAAATAGATAACTAGTTTATTTTACAGTGGTATTATTATTTACCAGTAGTATTTAGGTATATATTCGTTATTAGTGAAAACTGATTAGTTGGATATGTTGGCAGATATGTCAACTAAGCTGCAGTTTGAAATATACTATGGCGAAGGCAGTATAGTTCAAGGTCCATATGGAGTAACACTGAACGGATTCAGTCGTATGTTCAAGGGTATAGATAGACCCTGGGATAAAACATTTGGTGCCGTGCACAGTTGGCTAGAGCGTGGGTTCAAAGTGAACACAGAAACACATATGGTCACCGTCCAAACTCTCGTGACATGGGCAAATGAAAGTGTTTTCTGGGAGTTGATGTTGATTCGCAACACATCATATTGGAAGATGTACATGAGTACGGCTATTCATCGTGGGTGGCCTCTTGTTATGTTTGTCCAGATCCTTCCAAAGGTCGTTAGTCCATCCGAAGGCGATGAGCATTACGACAACACCAATGGTGGAATGCATGAACAACAAGGAGTGGAAGAGGGCGAAGGAAATGCCGACAAGGACCATGGTAATCAGGAAGAGGCGCAGGGACAGGCAGATGAAGAGCATGATAATCAGGAAGATGCAGAAGCACAGGCAAATGAAGACCATGTTAATCAGGAAGAGGTGGCGCAAGGACAGACAGATGAGGCGGAGAGGATACCCAGCATTGTGCAGCAAATGCAGAATGAAGATTAGGAGTTTTCGCAGGTGCAGGAAGATGGTGAAGGTTCTGATGAGGACGAGGACTACCCAATACCATCACAGTGGAGAGAATACGGATTCGGTAATCCTGTTGTACATGATGCTAGGCAGTAGGAGTGGGAGTACAGACAAAACGAGGTAGTTCAAGGTGTAAGATATGCTTCCAGTGAACAACTAAAGGAAGCAGTAAAGCTATGTTCACTATCTCTTAAGAAGAAATTCAGAGTAGTGAAATCTAGTCCCCATGTCTATGATGTGTGTTGTATGAAGGATGGTTGTCCATGGCGGGTTCATGCCTTCAAGGGTATTATGAAAAGCCTTTGGAAAATTTCAATTGTTACAGAGCATACTTGTTTGGAAAGAGAGGTGGCAAAATGCAATAGAAATTTGACCTCTGCTTTCGTAGCCAATGAAATGTATGGTCTGATTCTGGATAATCCACATTATGAGCCAAAACAGATAATCGTACAGATTGAGCGGATTTACAATTACACCATAAGTTATGCCAAGGCATGGAGGGCAAAACAGAAGGTGTTTGAGATGAGGTTTGGCACATACAAGGATTCATATGACAATTTGCCTCGTATGGTTGTCACAATAGTTCAGAGAAACCCTGGAAGCTATTACGATGTTAAGCAATTTCCAAACCCTGAAGGAGGTCCAAACATCGTGCAACGAGTTTTCTTTTGTCTTGGTCCATGTGTCAGGGCATTTCAATATTGTCGGCTAATACTCTGTATTGATGGTACTTTCTTGATAGGCCAGTACAAGGTATCAACATTTCTTGACGTGGTACCAGGCTCGCACTAGGATTCGGGTCACATATGCCGAGACTCAGCAGGTGGCACACGAGACAACGTCGACGGATACATATGCCCGCCATAGGGATGAGACCCTTGCAGGAGCAGTAAGTCAATATTTTAATTTTCTCTTTCAATATACGACACTACCAAATATACCACAAACTCTGTGTTTTCAGATGCAGATATGCTGCCAGCTACAGTCCTATGCCCACTCGGCATTGACGCGGGTACATGGCGGGAATCTTTTCTCCATGACCGAGCAGTTGGAGGGGTTGACCAGGACAAAAGAAGGTTTTCTTTCCATGATGCAGGCATAGGGGGTATCCCCTCGCATGGAAGTTGCCCCCGTCCAACAGCCACCAGCTCCTCCACAGCAAACAGGTAACTCAAACTTTTGTATTACTTACAGTAAAAAGACATCTATTGTTTCATGCCTCATTCTTTGTTTGTGTTACAGCGCCCTCATGGCCATACCCATCGATGGACGCTCCATCCACGTCGTACATGCCGATGGGTCCTCCACCAATGTCGTTCCCACATATGGGTACTCCATCTTTGCAGCCGATGGGTCCTCCTGCGTTCACGCCGATCTATCCACAGGCAACAGGTTTTATTAAATAAGTTTTTGTTTGGTTCTGTGTTTCCAGTCGCACCTAAACTTGTCTTGACGAACGCATAATATTTTTTTCATAGGATTTAACATGTCTGCTGGCGCGGGTCCTTCGCACACACAGAGCATTTATATGGAAACTAACATCAATGACAATGAAGCGTTCTCCTTCTCTGATATTGATAGCGATGGTGGAGGGGACCGGCACGATGTCCTTGGAGCATCCCAGTTGGACGGTGCTCCCCTGTTTGCGACACAGGAGGCCACACATGCCCCTCTTGTCCAGCAACGTACAGAGCGAGTGGCGAGGTCTCCTGACCGTCATACCTACTCCACAGATCATGTGCGTGCGCAACAGAGGGCGAGGCAGTGGCGTCGTAGGGGTGGCTAGCATGTTTTTTTTTTTGCAATTGGAATTATGGCTTGGATTGTAACAATTCTAATGGACTTTGGACTACGTACGTCTCATTTTAATGGACTTTAGACTATGCATTGCATTGTATGTGTGGATTTTTCACATGAATTATGTGTTTAGTGTTGTATTTGTCATTGCTTTGTGAGGTTACATGTATGTTAAGCAATATATACTGTCAATATGGATATAATTAGGAGAAACTCTGACAAAATTTTCAATTTTTCGTTTTTTAATTCAAAATGCCTTTCCATTCGGAATATTCTAAAACCACGAAATTTCGCTCTAAAAAAAATCACCGTCATTCTAAAGTAAAAGTGAAGAAAACTCCAAAACGATCTAAATACTGAAAGCAAAGATTTTCGAAAACTAAAAATTCTAATAATTTCGAAAGCTAACAATTCCAAAACTACTTTAAAAAACTAATGATTCCGAACCTCCGAAAACTAACAATTCCGAGAGATTCTGCCTTCAAACAATTCCGAACAATTCTGCCTTCAAACAATTCCGAACAATGCAAGGCGTCGGAACAATAAACAATGCAGACCGTAGGAACAATAACAATAGGCGTCGGAACAATGCAGACCGCCGGAACATTTCGGAACAATGAACAATGCAGACCGTAGAAACAATAACAATGGCGTCGGAACGTCGGAACGCGGCGCAAACGATAACAATGGCAGGCAAACAGCAACAATGCAGGCCCTTGGCGCCTCGGTCTCGGGCGCCAGGCCCTGGCGCCCCATCCCTGGACGCCAGGCCCCTGGCGCCCCGCCCCCGGGCGCCAGGACCCGCCGCGGGCCAGCGCTGGCCCATCCGGGTACCCTGGCGTCCAACCCCCGGACGCCAGGTGTATAGATTTGTAAAAATTTATAACCGTAATATATTTTTATAAAAACAAAATAAAATAAATATATAAATAAAAGAAACGCCTCTCTGCCAGCGTCCTGCGATCTACTGCCGGCGAGTAGCAGGCTAGCAGCCCTCTCAAAAAAAAAAGCAGGCTAGCAGGCAGCCAGATGCACCTGCGCCGCGTGGTGCAGGTGGGTGCTGTCTCTGCAGCCGGCCCGGCGGCACCTCAACGGCGTCACGCATTTTTCGTGGCAAGCTCGGACAGCGCAACACCCCCCAACACCAAGGGTCTCTTTGGTGGAGCTTTTTTCGGCTTCGGTTCTTTGCTACAGTACCTTAGGAGCTGGACCGAAGAAGCTCTTTTTCACCGGCTCCACAGGTTCTGTGAGAGGAGGGAGGAGAGAGAAATTTGGCTTCTGCTACAGTACCACGGGCAGGTGCTACAGTACGCGGCAGGGTAGTCGGGCAGCGAAGCCGGAGGCATTCTGCGCGCAGCCAAACAGGGCCCAAATAAAAACAGGCAGAAAACGGCAGCGGGCGGCGAGCCACGCAGGTGGGGTTCGGGGGAGGCGAGGACTTGTGTGCGAGAGCAAGACGCCCGTTGCACGGTGTGACTTGTGAGGGACATGGTCGTATGCTTGTAGCTCGCGGAGACGTCGCCGTCGACCCGTCGTCCGGTGGTGGCTGCTTGCCTAGCGCCGGCTGCTGTGGCGACCGCGCCGAGACTCTCGCGCTGAACGTTCTGCGCTGGACTTTTTGGCGCCAGAAAATTCGATCAGTGAAGGTTTTAGGGCTGTTTCAAAGCAAAGTTTTTAGTATTATATTTTTAGAATACCATGGTTTTATATCGGTCATGATATAATCATAATATTTTTCATCCTTATCAAAATCATAGTATTTTAAAAAAGTGTTTAGTTCCATAGTCATACCATGGTTTTAAGTCTCTCATTTGGATGAGAAACTTTGGTATAAAATGGAGTTTACAGTATTCCAAAAATACCATGTTATCGGCAATGCCATAATTTTAAATGCATAGAGTTTTTAAACATTTTTTGATCCAAATACCATGGTATTTTCAAATACTATAGTATTGTTTTTAAAATCATAAAAATAATTTGTTTTTAAACAGACCCTTAGCTCGCTGGGTTAATCACCGCGGGTGTGCTGCGCACCCTTTCTTCGTCTGGAAAGCTGCCGATATGAATGGTAGACTCTATAATACCTAGATCAGCATCGGCACGGTGGTCAGCTGGCCCCACACTGTTTGGACTTCCGCTCCCTGGAATTAATCTTCTTTTTGACAGGAAATTATGTTCCATATACTATGGTGTGTCTTGTACGAGTTACAACACAGTGCATATGCTCCGTGCTGACGACGACTAGACCCTGGTTTTGTAGAGTGATAAGATACATCGCAAATGATAGCGGAGTATCTAGTTGCTACACTGTGGTTTTCTATCCTTTGGCAACGCGATTAGTTGTAAGGCTGATCTCACCAGAGTGTTCATTTAAAATGTTCAAAACACTATTTTGCACTGTACGCGTACTGTAGAGAGAAGAAACTATTAAAATAATGATGAGCGGGGTAGGATAGACACTCTGGTTCTGGTGAAATCAGCCTTACAATCCGCGGATGGAAGCGACAACACCGGGCGTGGACTGCATCCAGGATTAGCCGATTTTAAACACTACGCGTAGATCAAAAACAGAGTGAGAAAGCGTGTCGGCCGGCAAAGAGAGAAGAACCGATGGCCCTATCACCACCGACCCATCGTCATCATATTATGATTTGTCGATTCCCCGGGATCAATGGAACAATCTGCCCCCACTGACAATTTATTATCGTCAGTGAGTAATTTATAGATGAAAGTGACGAAAATACCCCGAGTACCATTTCAAAAAAAAAAGGGGGGAAAGACAGAAAGGCCGAGAAACGTGGAAAGAGCGCGTGACGAGCAAAGGAAAACTTCTTCTCATGGTACCCCGTATACAAATACCTCCGCGGGGGGGCGACCTGTCAGAGGCACAGCGCACTGCAACTGCACACAAGTCACCTCCCCGAGGGCAACAGGCGCCCAGGCGCGTGCTGCGTACACGATTTCGCCTTCCTCGATTTTAAATAGCCCCGGAAAGCCAACAGCTAGGACCGCGTCGATCGGCTCCTCTGCTCTTCCCCTCCCCCCAAGCCAGCAAAGCAGAGCCCAGGCAGAACCCCTCCTTCCGCGGCGGCGAGAGATCACCACCGGTCGACGAGATGGTGTTGTCGCACGGCGTCGGCGGCGGCTCCGATGAGTCGGTGCACTCGACGTTCGCGTCCCGCTACGTCCGCACCTCCCTCCCCAGGTACGCCTCGATCGCTCCTCGGTCGTTCCCCTTTTTCCCGGCCGGCGGCATGAAACTCGATCGAACCTTGACGGCGCACTTGTGCGTGGCGTGTGTGCACGGCGGCGGCACGCAGGTTCCGGATGCCGGAGCAGTCGATCCCCAAGGAGGCGGCGTACCAGATCATCAACGACGAGCTGATGCTGGACGGGAACCCGCGGCTGAACCTGGCGTCCTTCGTCACCACGTGGATGGAGCCCGAGTGCGACAAGCTCATCCAGGCCTCCGTCAATAAGAACTACGTCGACATGGACGAGTACCCCGTCACCACCGAGCTGCAGGTACGCCGACACCGCAGCTACTCCGATCCATCTAGTTTCTCGTTTTGCCTAGCGCATGCGTCGCCTAATCCTGAACGCCAACCAGATTGGGCCGGGCGTCCTTTGCCTGCTTGGGGCGGCCCGCGGCCGGCGAGATGCGCACCCTGTGTTTTGCATTGATTGGCTCTTTGGGATAGGATACGCTTCTACTAGAAAATAGTCAAATAGAGCCCGTGGTTTTTACCATTGGACGACCACTTGGCCTCTGATCTGGCCTTGGAATTTTCTTTCTGGAAAACAGTACTTTGGCCTTGGATCCAGAAAACTACAGTAATATGGAAATCCAAAACGATCTAGTGTCCAGGACAGGCCATCACATGCGCGTTGAACCCTTTGCGTCTCCCAGCTCCTGGCCCCGCCCCACGGCTCAATTATTCGTCCTCCGCTTGCCCATTTCCATTTTTCATTATAGAGAGAGAGACGGAGATACTACGAATCAAGCGCGGGCTCATTCCGCCATTCCCCCCACTGAGTTCAGGGTTATGGTGCCTTTGACGCTTCGCAACAGCGAGCGTGACGGGGAGAACAAGCCTGTCCCCGTGGGAACCTGCGCAACCAATGGGGCCGGGCACTGTGCGCAGCCGCGGCGATGCGACGGAAACAAAAGCCGATTACATCAGAGGACAGGCGCTCGTTTTCGTCGTATATTTCTGTGCGTTTTGACTAATCTCAAAGGCAAAGAAAGTCAGGTCGTCCCACGTAATAGCCTCTTTCCTCTTTTCCAACTTCGACTTGAGTATCTAATTTAATGTTTGACCGTCAATCTTTTCCACAACTATTCCTAATTATTTCCTGTATAAATACTGCCAGAAGTATGTCCACACGCTTAGAGTTATTGTTGACAGCAAATCGAAAGACATTTCTCGCGCTACTTATTAGGAGGAGGTGTTGATTTCTATGAGATTTTAAAAATTTAGATAGTGCATGTTATCTAATAGAAACTTAGGTCTCGTGGTGCAAAATCAAGACCGGAAATGAGGGGTGTTTGGTTTCTTATACATTGCTAGCTGCCGATTCCGAGCCGACCGAGTGTCCAACTAGCATGCCAGTGTGGCGCGGGATCCGGTGCCCTCACATGCACACCTTTTGTCCCTTTCGGCACGTTACCCCCGTGCAACTCCCGTGCCAACTGCCAAGTCACTTCGACTGCCTATGCAACGGTTGTGGACTTGTGGTACGGGACAAGTGGACAACCTGCTGGGCACGGTGGCTTCGTCCGAAGACATCTGGACGCACGTAACGGCATTGGTTAGCAAACAAAACGCTGCAAAAAAGGAACGTAGGTGTGGGGTGACTACTACTAGTCGACGGCGTGTGTGATTGGTATCGGTGCCTATCAGCCCAGTGGCCGCCTGGCCGGTGGCCCGTGGCCGCAGAGCGAGGCTACTAATAACAAGTGCCGAAGTGCCAATGAACGACGGTCGCGATCGAAAGAAAACCGCCTGCGGCCCACCGGCTGGGCTTCCTTGGTCGACGGTCGGTGGCCAAGGCCAACTTCCTGAATAAACTATTGCAGGAGACATACCGGGGTAGCTTCATCACCCGATGGGATTTTGATTCTCAAACAACCCAGAGTAATCCAAACGAGGAGACATACCGGGGTAGCTTCATCACCCGATGGGATTTTGATTCTCAAACAACCCAGAGTAATCCAAACGAGATTTGCTGGCCCCTATCCATAAAGCAGAGATGGAAGAAATACAAGTGGGAGTGGGACCTCGGCTGGGGAGTGGTGTCGGCAACGGGCACGACGAGAAGGTGGATCTGCCGGCTAATGACCAGATGCGCTTGAGATTGATCGGTGGTGCGTGTCATTAGCAGACGCCTGGGGAGCCAGGAGGCCAAGTTGCGTGCTTTATTTGGCTCATTCATGTATGTTTTATTTGGGCTAGGTTACTAGTATATGCTTTCCAAAAGCGAACGTTTACCTGGAAAAGAAAGCAGTGATGATTCATGGCGTGCAGCAGATGAATCATGGAGGCACACCTGCATCTGGTCGGTGCTATACCAACCGTTGACAATTCTTGAAGCACAAACCCAACTGCCTTTCCCCCTACCCTATTGCGATTCGTATTCTCTACGCAACAATTTTCTCAGGAATGATTTCAGCAGCATATTCTATTCTTTAAGCAATGTTGAACCTGGCCTTACGAATGCATTCTAGATTTCTAGCTATGGATATTAGTCCACCAGTGTAGTCCACCAGCTTGGGATCGATGCTACAAAGAGACGGGGATGTCGATGAAGATGTTAGCCATAAAATCAAAGCGGGATGGATTAAATGGCGTCAAGCATCCGGTGTCCTATGTGACAAAAGGGTACCACAAAAGTTAAAAGGCAAATTCTATAGGACGGCTATTAGACCTGCGATGTTGTATGGTGCAGAATGTTGGCCCACTAAAAGAAGACATATTCAACAATTAAGTGTTGCAGAGATGCGTATGTTGCGCTGGATGTGTGGGCATACAAGGATGGATCGAGTTCGAAACGACGAGATACGAGATCGTCTTGGGGTAGCTCCAATTGAAGAAAAGCTTGTGCAACACCGACTAAGATGGTTTGGGCACGTGCAACGAAAACCACCAGAGGCACCAGTGCATAGCGGCATCATAAGGCGAAACAATGATGTGAAGAGAGGCAGGGGCAGGCCAAATTTGACATGGGAGGAGGCAGTTAAGAGAGACCTAAGAGATTGGAATATAGTGAGAGAGTTAGCCTTGGATAGAGCTGCTTGGAAAGCAGCTATCCACGTACCCGAGCCCTGACTAGGCTCTTCTATGTGCCTTCTCAAAAAATCTTTTAAAACCCTTGTTTTCTTGTTGAAAGCGACCTTTTTAAAAAAAAAACTTTTTTTTAGCGGTTTGGTTTGGGTTTCAACTCTAGCCTACCCCAACTTGCTTGGGATTAAAAGGCTTGTTGTTGTTGTTGTTGTTGTTGGATATTAGTCCACCAGTCTTGCTTTTGCCTGGGTTAATAATTTAGGAGACATCAATATTATGTGCTCGTTAATAAATTTGGAGCGTTAAGGCTGAGTCCAATGGGACTCATCTCTAAACACTGTTTTGCACTGTTTGACATAAATGCTGCACTGTACACAGAGAGAAGTGTAGTTAGAATAGTGTTTAGGGAGTGAGGATAGGGAGTCCCATTGGACTCAGCTTAACATGACATAGAAACCCTGAATTGCTCGCTGATGTTTCCAAATTTTTGAGATTTTTTGTTTTTCCAAAAACACGAATGGTGATGATCAACGTGGACTCTTTAACTAGTAATCTTAAGATATGATCTGGGAAAAATCTTATTTAAGTGCTATTGCCAACTTCTCTGTAGATTTATATTAGCAAACCGCTTAAGATTTTCTAATTCAGATCTGGTAGAGAAGTTTGAAAGTAAAAAACCTCACCTTTTTCTGAAATCCAAAATGAATGATAGAAGAGGCGGTGCAACAGAAGTTCAGAACTCATACAGTTTTCGTGCCTAACCATTTGCACTGTATAGTTACAGAATGGTCATCGATTTGATTCAAACTTTCGTCCGAATTTGTGATTGTGCAGAACCGTTGCGTGAACATGATCGCGCATCTCTTCAACGCCCCTCTTGGGGAATCTGAGACGGCCGTTGGAGTCGGCACCGTCGGCTCCTCCGAGGCCATCATGCTGGCTGGGCTGGCGTTCAAGAGGCGTTGGCAGAACAAGATGAGGGCCGCCGGGAAGCTCTGCGACAAGCCAAACATCGTCACCGGCGCCAACGTCCAAGTAAGCAAAAATTGCAATCCAGTTCTGGCTGCATAGCCACGTATTCAGTTTCAGCATTTCAAATGCCACGGAGTATTTCTTTTACCGGGGTATCATTGTATCAATGCGTTCGGGGAAAATGCAGGTTTGCTGGGAGAAGTTCGCGCGCTACTTCGAGGTGGAGCTGAAGGAAGTGAAGCTGAGCGAGGGCTACTACGTCATGGACCCGCAGAAGGCCGTGGACATGGTAGACGAGAACACCATCTGCGTCGCGGCCATCCTCGGCTCCACGTTGAACGGCGAGTTCGAGGACGTCAAGCTGCTCAACGACCTGCTCACCAAGAAGAACGAAGAGACAGGGTAAATACTAAATAACCAAGCAATGCAACGCAAGCACTTACGCACTGCATCTCTCTGGTGCGATCGTTATGAAGTCTGGCTAAACGTGCAGCTGGGAGACGCCGATCCACGTGGACGCGGCGAGCGGCGGGTTCATCGCGCCGTTCCTGTACCCGGAGCTGGAGTGGGACTTCCGCCTGCCGCTCGTGAAGAGCATCAACGTCAGCGGGCACAAGTACGGGCTGGTCTACGCCGGCATCGGGTGGTGCATCTGGAGGACCAAGGAGGACCTTCCGGAGGAGCTCATCTTCCACATCAACTACCTTGGCGCCGATCAGCCTACCTTCACCCTCAACTTCTCCAAAGGTAACCGACATTTTTTGCTCTTTTTTCTTTCTCTGGGTTCTTACTTTGACGCATGGCACGCCACAGGTTATCTAATAATCTCTGTTAATGGAACACAACAAATTCAGGTTCCAGCCAGGTCATTGCACAGTACTACCAGCTGATCCGGCTTGGCTTTGAGGTGAATCACTTTCATAATGCTTTGTTTTAGCGAATTTGTTTGGTACAATAGCGTGTTCTGATTCTTACAAGAATTGTTCTTGTAATGTTGCAGGGTTACAAGAACATCATGGAGAACTGCCAGGAGAACGCGATGGTTCTGAAGGAGGGTCTGGAGAAGACGGGGAGGTTCAACATCGTGTCCAAGGATAACGGCGTGCCACTGGTGGCTTTCTCCCTCAAGGACAGCAGCCGGCACAACGAGTTCGAGATCTCCGACTTCCTGCGTCGCTTCGGCTGGATCGTGCCGGCCTACACCATGGCCCCCGACGCGCAGCACGTGACGGTGCTCCGCGTGGTCATCCGCGAGGACTTCAGCCGCACCCTCGCCGAGCGCCTGGTGCTCGACATCGAGAAGGTGCTGCACGAGCTGGACGCGCTGCCCGCCCGCGTCCCCAGCGGCGACCTCGCCGCACTGGCCGCCGCCGAGGCGAGCGAGAGGGACGACGCGAGGAAGCGGCAGGTGATCTCGCTCTGGAAGAGGGCCGTCCTAGCCAAGAAGAAAACCAACGGCGTCTGCTAATAATAAGCAACCAATACATATATGGATACCGGGCAGTTGACCTCTTGTCTTTGAACTGCTGTGAAATTTGTCCTGTTTATGTGTTTTCACCTCCCGGATGAAGGCTACAATTTCGTCAGAGGTTAATTCTTAGAGGACGGAATTGCTCCGGCCCAATATGATGTAGCGAGTGTATTATTATGTTACGTTTTGAGCACCGGTAGCATATTGGGGTTATTGACAGTTGTATCTTAGAATTTTCCCCAGAACTGGTGTGGCACATTTTTTTCTTAAGAGATGCATGTTGATAAATAATTAATATCTGTGTATGAACGTACCATGTTCTCCTCTAATAAATCAAAACAATAGACTGTTTTGTGGATTCATTGATGCTGTCATACTCTGTCTTATAGGATAAATCAAGAGAGTATAGTGTCTAACTCAGTTTAAACTATATATATGTCTGATGCATCATGCGCCGGTGACTTTATCCATAGGCTACTGGTATCTCCTTTACATTCATCTGACAATGCACAGCAGAAAGAAGCGGAGCCTCAGATTAAGCCAGCAAGAAGGGATTTGGTTAACCAAAGCATGAACTAGCCACTTTTTTTAATGCATGAACAAGCAACTGCAATCTACTACTGCAGAGCCACAGATTAAGCCGCCCCTGAACTTCAGACAAGATCAGCAGATCATCTATATAGTTGTCTATGGTATGAAAATATCATTGTAGTATACTGCACACAGAGCAAAGTTTTAAAGAGTTTAGATATAGACAACAGCACAGATGGTCATCTCGGTACGCCGAGCTCTGTAAGTTTTTTTTTTTTTTTTTTTTGATAAACCGAGCTCTGTAAGTCTGGAGCCGCCGTCAGGCGCGTCCGCACAAACCGAGAGCCCGAAGGCCGAGATCGCGTGCGTTCGGCCTTTTGGGCCGCAATTTCTTGTTCCACAGCCCATCAAACCGCGAGGTCAAAAGCCCTCTTGCTCTGTTCTCCACTCTATGGTGCAACAGAGCAGTATCCTCTTCCAATGCAATGCAACGCTGACTGCTTTACAAACGCCTGGTTTACAGCACCAGAGCAGTGATTCTTGGATAAAGACACCATGGAGTGCTCCACCACCTTGAATTCGATCGGATGACACACAGATGCAGGTGAGCGGAGGACCGTGAGCATGCATGTCCCCACAAAACGACACCTGTGTGGACTCCCTGTCAAAAAAGCACGGCCCCACTGATCCACGGAACACACTTGTCTACCTTTGCCGAGATCCCAGCACGAAGGGCCGCCAATCGATCGAGCCACGCCGCGCTTCTAGAGCGGTCGCGCGCGGCGTCAAGCTCCCGAAAGATTCACACGGCGATCGAGCGCAGCAGCGCACGGTCCCGGGCTCCCGGCGCCGTCGATCCCCCGCTGCCTCCGCCTCCGCGGTCCGTTACCGCCGTCGCAGTCGTCCCCGTCCCGGCCCGGCCGCTGGTCGCCATCGCCATCGCCATCGCCGCCTCTCTTTCTCCCCGGCTGATGGCTACGCATTATTATTCCCGTAGGTGGTGCCATGGTGCTCCCCGGCTCTCCGCTGGGTGCGCGCCCGTGCGTGGCGCTCTCGCTTCGGTTCTACGAAACGGCCGCCGGACCCGTGCGCGCGCGGCCTGGCAACGAAAAGCGGCGGGCTTGGCTCCGGCGCACGGGCTGGGACGAGGACGGCGCATCATTAGTTTTCTTTGTGCGCGAAATCTGTAGCCACTTGGTGCGCGACAACGGCGTCAGCAGTCCACCACTGCTACCTAAAAGCTCTGGGTTTGGGATTGGATTGCATCCGCTACAGCCACCGGCGGCTTTTAAACTGATAATTAACCTTTTATCTTACTTATTAATCATATAATTTTATTTATTTTGTTGTGAAATATTTTATTAGCAATTATACTTTAAAAGTGGCGTCACATTTGCACAAAATTTAGATTTTTTTGTTGAGGGATAATTATGTTAGAGGAAATTTGGCTCTACATCAGATTCTAGGTGTTTTTGGCGGCTTGATAAAATAGGACTATAAAAATTGCTTTTCTGGAAAACAAAAACAATAGTGATAGGTAAGTTTTTAAAGCACATTACAGACATAGATGCTTGCATATACACATATCTACACCAATGAGCGTTTATTTGAAACTAGTCATTTTTATATCGGAAATCACCATACATGCCATAGTATTGACAGCCACGTCATCTTCCACGGAACAAATAGGCACATAGAATGTCAAATCTAGGGGTTTGATCCATCGTGAGCAGGGGGTCCAACCACCTCTTCTATCCATCCAAGCTATATCTTTTTTCTTGTAATTGACACGAAAGTTCATAAGAAAATGTATTTGGTGGTCAGTCTTACTATTACTATTTAGAGACCATTGGAGCCTCCATGTTAATTGTTACAAGAAGTGAAAAAAATCCTATAATTCTCACAATATTTTGCCCATCCGTTCGGTAGATTGAATCTCAATAGACATTGTATAAAGTAACTCCAAAAAACTACATAGGAGTATATATTACCCACCTCTATTATTATGGAACATAATATGAAATAATCTCTTAAATTTACATCTAATAAATTGTCTATATGTGCTATTGTGAAATTTTACATCTAAATTACCTCCCTATGTCAATATAAAAAATAAATTAAAGAAACTAACCAACATATGTTGTTACATATAGGCGTTTCACTAATAACTTCTAGCACCATTAAACTTGTCTACAAGAGCACGTCGATGAACTAATAAAAGTATGGAACTCCAAAAAAAATTATCCATAGTCCTCCTTTTGAACCCTTAGAGGTATTAGTTAGTTGATAAAATCAGCTCTAATTAGAGGTAACTTACTCCTACCGATCACCAGCTAACAACAGTTGGCTCTGCCCAGCTAATAATGTTAGAGATCTCATAATGTTATTTATCTCTATGGGATCCAAATAGACCCCTGATAAATGCGAGTAAGAAAATTCTTCATAGGTACGTTAGAAAGTGGTAAAGCAAAAAAAAAAAAAAAATCATACCTGCGATACGAGTTTAATAGCGACGACATACCTGACAAGACACGGTAAAAGGGGTAGTAATAACTAGTTAAACCAATATATATGATCATATATTCATATCCAAAGCCTTAATTTCCCTTTCCCTCACCAGAACAATAAAGTGGCTCCTCACCTTTTCCTTCCACTAAAAGCAGTTATTAAGGTAAGGAGCTAGGGGCGATAGCTCATTTCCTCTAACCTCGGTCCAGACGTTGCTTTCCGGCGAGATCTCAGTTAGTTTTCAGTGATCACCTTTACTTGACTTCCGTTAGCAATTCACCGCCACTTGCGTCCGGACCAAAAAATCACAATAAAAACAGCCACAAGTATATGGCTAGTGGCACGGCCTGGTACAATTGGGGCGATCGCAACGGGGCTTCATCAGGGGATATTTTAACCCCCAGAAAAAAATTAATTAAGGCGACGTCGTCACTAGTCAGGCGTGCGCTCGCCTCGCCTTGCCGATCACTCGCCAGGAACCAGTCAGTTGGATCATCGGATCAGACATCAGTTTCTACCAATTGCGCAAGCAAGTGGCAGTGAGCTCTAGCTGCTGGATTGGAGGTGAAGGCAGACGGAACGGAAGCGTCTCTCCAGGGGTTCCAGGGAGCACAGAGCAGGCACTGGCAGGCAGAGAGATGGAGATGGAGATGGAGGTGTCCAATAATCCCGTACGTCAGGCTATAGGTACAGTACAGTATGATCTCAGGTCTCAGCAGCGGCTCAGGACGCAGTATCTCTTTCAGCTAGCCGGCTGATATATACCACCGTACCCCTCTGAACCTCTCCCCGCACCTAATGACAACGCGAGGAAAGCAAGCTTATATAGCTGCGGTGATCGAGCTGAAGAAGTTGGAGGAACCCTAGCTTCTACCTAGCTTCTGGGATGCCCAATCAGATAGAAGAACAAGGAAGGTCAGACCTCCAGACAGGTGTGGGGGAATTGGATTGGGGAAACGAAGAACTGTGCATGTAACTGGTAAGAATAAACGTTGCTTTCGGTTCAGGTTTCATCCATCTCATAGTCATGTCAACATCAGGGATTTGTGTCAATACACTCGCAACTAAACACCCAGCTCTTGTTGTGCATGCACCACTGTTACTCATCGAAAACATATCTTTTTATTTTTGTTCTCCGAAAGGGACCTCGAAACTAACCGTCTTCGAAACAAGCTACTACTCGTAGCGTTGCTCTTTCTGATCGAGCTGAGACGCGAAGCACCCGTCTACCTAGCTAGGTTAGAGCCACAGCCACGCTTCTCTACTTTTGCTAAGCCTAAGCAGAGGTCTCAAACTGTACCTCCACGTTGGCTCTCTCATAGGATGTGCTGGAAAAAACACCTAAAATTTCTCATAAAAACAAGATGCATGCAACCATCCCCAAAAACGTTAATTAGACTCTAGTAATAATAGTCATGAATTGGGAGAAAAGGCGTGGATATAAGGATAAATAATGTCGATTAGTATTTTGAAAAATAAAAATGGAAAAGGCAACATTTGTGCCCCTAACGTTGATATATTATGTCTTTATTAGATATATATAGTAGTAGTACATGGATTAGTTATGCTACGAGAACCGAAATGAAGGGTAGCCTGTTCTGTCCCATCCGAAGCAGCTAGCCCCAAAAGCTAACAAAAGATACATTCAATCTCATTTCGATCCTGGGCATATATGTACGTATACACTACTACTCCTCCTAGTACTACAAATTAAATTAACAACCAAATTGGCGCATGCATGCTTACCACCAAAGTTAACTTTGCGACGTTGGGAAAGGGGCGAAGAAGCAGTCTGCCAAAGCGCCAGGCCGGCCAGGAGCCTTCCTCCATGCACCGCACCGCACCGCACTGCACAGACGACGCGTACCCATCGAGCGCATGCGTGGCATGGGGGGTGGGGGGGGGGGGGGGGTGGGGTTAGGTGAGTTAGGTATCGGTATCGCTCGCCTCGCCTCGTTTGCGTTGCGTTGCATGGTGTGTGAGGAATTCCGTACCGGCACCGGCCGTCTCGCGTCGATCCCCAACTGCGTGCGTCCGATCTGAGTTCTGCAGTCACCGTTAAGCCTCAGCTGCTGCCTGCTCTGGTGCGTCGTCCAAGAGGGATGGCTTCTTCGGCTCCGGCGAGACATGACGTGACGACGGAGGCGTGCATACGTACGTACCCGGCCGGCCGACGTGCAGGGGAAGATTTGGAGTATGTATAGCCGTATATGTCTATATCAAACTCAGATACGTACACGGCTACTGTGCGGATCCTGGGTGAAGGGGTATGCATCAATCGAGGATCAGGGCGGGGCAGGTGCGCGGCGTGCATCGGAGCGCCGTTCGTGCCTGAGCTGATGCATGCATGGCTCAGCTGTACACCTGTGCTCAGACATAGCGTAGCCCAAAGAGTGGCCAGCTTTGCACAAACGACAGAATAGTACGTAGTACCTTCGATCCATATCAGCCGATGGCGCGTTGCGTATCGAGACGGTGGTTTGCGTGCCTACACCGTACCACTTGTGAATACCACCGCCCTTCCCCAGTTCCTCTTCTGGCTAAAATAATTTTTTTTTTACCGAATATGCAGGAGAGCCGTGTGTCTTTGTATTAAGCTACAAGAAAAACACAAGGCGCGGCGTTTGACGGTCACCATGCACCGATTACAAGGATAATATCTGGGATGTTCAATTTGCTCAGAACTGTTATGGTCCACTCGAGGGTAGCATTTAATTTGAAAATCAAAGTAGATGGAATTAGATAGGTAGATACCTAATTTTAGCGATTGAATGATTCCACCTCAATATTTGGTTTGGAGAGGTGGGATAGTTCTATCCTGTGTCAGAGATGGACACAATGGGACGAGACACCAGTAAGAAGGCCCCGCTTGTCATCTTCTCTTCATCCTACCTGTTTCTTCATCCATTTCCTCCTACACATTTTGCCGCCGCTGTTGTTTGCTCACCCGCGCCGACATCGCTTGGTAGATACTTGCCCATAGCCGTCGAGCCCTGTACACGGTCGTACGCCATCACAACCGCCATCTGCTCACTCACCTCTCATCTAGTTCATTTTTTTTGAACTGAACTGGGGGGTTTCCCCCTACAGCAATTTTATTAAAAGCCCAAGAGGGTTTAAGTACATAAGGGAAGACACAAAGAGAGAAAGAAAAAGGAGGAAAACCAAAATTACAAGAAGAAATCTAGCCAATGTTCTATTGCAGGAAAATAACTAACTTTGGCTCTATGAATAATCATGCCAAATTCTTTGCGAAATACAGCTTTGCAAGCGCGAAAATCCACTGCTGTCCCCTGGAAGATGCGATTGTTCCTCTCATCTAGTTCATCACAACGCCTTTCGCATATGTAGCTCCACCATATATAGTTCGCTCGTGCCGCTCTCCCCACTTGTGCTTGTGGCTCGGCCTTGCTTGCACTGCCGCTATCTCACTCGTGTGATGTCGCTACCGGCCTCGCCCAGCTTGAGTCACTCACACTCATTGTTACGACTGACATCATCCCACGCCACTACCATTATTCTGGTATATGTTGTCGATATATTACCAACATCCCCCGCTTCACTCGACTTTAGGTGCAAGAACGACGCTTATCCCCACTGGGGCGAGATGAGATCACCTGATTCTACATGTCTCATAACCAAACGTCTCAAAAAAGTGGGATATCCCACACCTTCATGTCCAATCCCAAAACAAATGTTATCTTGTTTGGGCCGTTGGATCAAGCGATGCTGCAACCATTGGATATGCTGCTATGATAACATGTTGGCCTGTGAGGCACCATTTATATAGCACTCCACAATTTGTGGCCTCGACAGTCGACATCCATGTCGGCCAGGGCTCGTCGAACACGACCGTCGTTGGCCACCTACGATGGCCGCTCAGATGAGGCCTCACCAAACTTGGAGAAGACGACATTGCAGGGTGCATGAGCCCATACACGCAAGAGCTAGATGTCAACATTTTATCGTGGCGTGCTTCGTATATTACCTAAAAATGGCACGCCCCCAACAAGTCCTAGCTCTGGTTGAAACACATGAGCTTCGTCGATCTTTCCCCTCGTTTTATCCACGTGCTTTAATTATTGTCTTTTCTTCTCATGGAGTATCTATCACCATTCGCACGAATCAAAGAGCGCGCGGTGAAACTTCCTTCAAAAAAAAAAATGGTGAAACGTATCACTCCTCAGTCCTGATCACTCACCAGCTTTTACTTCGGAGACCAAAATAAGCCGGGGCTTTCCAACCAAAGCCAATGCCCTCGCGCTCACGCCTGGGTTTTGCAACGCACATAATTCAAACTCCGTTGATGCGGTCCCGTGTTCCGAGCCCACGCGCGCCACGCCACGACGATCGGTTCCTGATGATCCCGTCGCGTCACCAGGTGTGTTACGAAGCTTCCCCTCGAGGTCGAGGAGGACCTGGTACACGAACACGACGTCACGACATGGATCGATCGGCGGCTCGATCCATTTTTCCGTGTCTTGCATGTCACTTCAGCCCTGCTGCTGCTTCAGCTGTTGGTTGATGAGATCACGTTCAAAGATGGTGGGCAGGAATAAACCCCGGCTCGGGGGCTGGATTAGGTCACCCGGATCGGACAGACACACACTGGCCGGCGTCTCTTGTGCGTGAAGATTCGGTGGTTATTCCTCGCGTTACGGCACGCGTCACTGTTATTGCACCGTTAAGTACTTAACTTCTTCTTCCTCCCGTGATCTAAGATCTCTTTGCTGGCTCTTTTTTTTTCAAATGTTTGGAAGAAAACGCTAGCTGCGCGTCCAAAAAGATTTCCACACGCGAGAAAGAGGGCCTCTGGAAGGGATGCATGTGTGTTCCTGTTCTGTCTCGATCATCCGTCAAGGCTGCACACGCGAGAGCCAAGAACGTGCCTGATATGTGGTGGAAGCCTGACGTGTGAACGGTCCAAAGAGCCGCTTAGGGCAGTGTTTGTTCCAACGAAAGCTGTACGGCGGACTCTGAAGAGACCCGAATGCATTGTAGAAATCCTGAAATGCTTACTCTTTCTATATACAAACAAAAAAAGAATACTAGTGTAGTGTGTATTATTATGCATCACTAGTAGCATTTTGAGCTAGACCATTGGCTTTATATAGTTTATTATGTTTGTTCCCTAGCAACAGGTACAGTATTGTTTAAGCTAACTAGTCGCTTGCTTGATTCCTAATAAGCAGAGAGCTTTTATCTGCAATACGGAACAGGGTTAGGCCAACGGTCGAGGCTGACATTCAGCTCTACCCCCGATCCATCCATCTTGTGGCGCATGTAACCTGCAACGGAAGCAGAGAACAGGCAGAAGCTCCCAAGCAGCTGATCCATCTTCAGCTGTTGTTGACTGCAGAAGCAATCTACCCCCGGAAGGAACCAACAACAATATCCAAATAAATTAACTTGATAGGTAGTTGCTGTTACCAAGATACTCCTGTGCGGTCGCCGGTCACCCGAAATGTGCCGTCGTCGTCTCCTCTGCATGCAGTTGCCGAGGCCCCATCATATCACCTGGCTGAATTCTCTCGTCTGACTAGGTTCTACCACATCTGAATGAAAAGGAGCAGACACTACTGCTGCAAACATGTCACACCTAGAGGTCTACACGGCTCTACAAATGCGCGATCACCGATGTTTTGGCCCACTATTAAAGTGGAAACACTAGCTTAATCGACGAAGGTGTACAGTTACAACCTATAGCTGACCAATAGAGAAGTGGGTCGAATGGCCGGGTAGGTCTGAGGCGCCCAACAGCACTAGAAAACCCACATCGACTACAACCAGCACGCTCTAGCTAGTTGTTGCGGAGGAACTACAGGGCAAACTTGTCTTTTTTTTTCCTTATAAAAAGACATATATATGTTGACTATATAATATAAGATCGCATACTTGCATTGATACGGATCAGTATTATTATTATTGATGGAGCTAAACAAGGGAAATATCAAATCCAACATTGCTACGGATATCATATATGGCATATATATTCGTTTGTTAAACTAACAAAGGCTCTTCCTTTCTGATTTGGTGCGTCCGTGCATGCATGCATGCTTGTAGTTGCATGGAGCAGCTTGACTCTTTGGACACGCATGAGTCTACAATCAGTTTATAAAACAAAGGGCATTAATGGCAAGTCCCTAAACTAACTATTATGGCCGTTTTATTTAGAAACACGAGCTATGGAAGCACACATTGAGCCTCATAGAATATTTAATAAGCTCATCACCAAATGTTCAAATGGCGTCGATCCACTATAACTGCATACTTTGTGCTCTACATGCATGGCATTTTGGCTATGTGATTAACTGATTATATGGACTCGACATGTTGGACCCATGATCCATATCTCTTCTCTCGCATCACCCCCTCTCATATAAGGACGGCCTCCTAGTCATCACGGTCACGCGATTCTTGTCGTCATGGCATAGAGGGGGTCCTATATGTTGGCCAACGTTTGTGCTCTTTGCGATCAAGAGGTCGAAACGATTGATCATCTACTACTGAATTGCTTTTTCTCTAGGCAGCTCTGGTTCTCTGTGTTTCAGCGGTTGTCATGGAAAACGCTATCACCAGGTCCGTCTGACTCCCTATTGGATTGGTGCTTGCTAGCAAGGAGGAGAGTCACCAAGGATCACAGAGCCGGGTTCGACGCGCTTGTCCTGCTAATCTGCTGGATGCTATGGAAGGAACGAAATGCGCGGATTTTTGACAGAGGTGGATTGTCGCCACACTCAGTGCTTATTAGATTGATCTCTGAGGTGCGGTTGTGGTGTCTGGCTGGCTTTCGTGCGCTTCTGTCTCTACCATCTTTGCTGCCGGCCGAGGTATAGGTCAAGCCGTTGAAAATCCACTCAGGTCGCCAATCATTGATGTAATGTAGCCATACTAGAACCTCGGGTGTGGCTTGCTATTTGTTTGACTCTGTGATCTTTCCTCTTAATGAAAAACGAACGCGACGATCGTTCGCTCGCAAAAAATATGTTGGCCAACACCACGGATTCTCCTTATTGGTGGTCTGATAGCGAGCGAAGGCCCCAAGGTGCACCAAACAATGGCCAAGTCTAGCTCATCCTCCACCATGCCCACGCTTGGTTATGAATTATGATGGATGGCCCCCCAACAGATCATGTCTCATGTCACGCCTAGTTAGCATTGCCTCACTGTTGTAGTGTTGTTAGAGCTTCCTACCATAAGACCATAAGCCTATTGCACCTGTGTCTAGAGGCCACAACTCCTAACATCATTACAGTTGGCATGCCGTCTCCGAGGCACTGGATCCCAATGGTGGTGTGGTGCCAATGTCGGCGAGGGCATGGCAGGAGTGGTTGTTTTATGCCAATGTCATGGTCGGTCTTGACGTGTGAGCATGAGGGCCTTCAACAACAAGTGCAACGAGCTGGCTAGGCTCATGGACCTTCATCCATTGAAGCTTCCTTGATGAGGGCAACACAATGGTGGATAAACACCTCCTTCTGGTACACAACGGCCATGCGAGCTGAGATTCCTGCATCCACAATTGTCCTCGCCTATGGTGATCGTCTACTCCAAACCTAGATAGAAGCAGTGCGGGATCCGATATGGCATGCTATGTATGCAGTCAGAGTGGGTCAGGCTCGTTAGCGCCTTTGGTAACTCACTTAAACATGTATTTTGATAGCTCTAGGATCTAAATAAAATAATCAAACACTTTAGGGACCATATACTTTGATCTAGAACAAAGCATGATAAGATGGACGTGTTCTCCTATATATCTTTGCAACTTTAACCGGTTGCACTACTTCTTGAAATTGATCTCTAATGTGTTCTACACATAACAGTTGCTGGTTAAGATCGTCCAACCCAGAATATATTTTAAGGGATGTTACTATAATTAGGTGCCGAGTACACTTGGGGATAGAGAGTGATGGGTTGGTTTTAAGTAGACGTTGTAGGTTTGAAACATCAGAGGGATGTTGAGACCTGAACAACAGAATTCCCCCCACCAAGCAACCCTACAGCCGACCGCACACATTGCATCTGTTTCCCGTCTCTCGCGAACTCCCAAAAACATTAGGTGCACCAGGTGAAGAATTCCCTCGCACACAAAGATCGAGCCTGTGATGGAGAAAATAACAAGTGATCTCTCTGAAAGGTACGTACATGCTAATATTCCTCATAAACAATAAGGTATAAATACTAAATGGTCTATGTCTATCTAATCAAACTGCCTTAATCAATTAGATGCATGATGATATATACGTCGGCTAGCACCAGCTTGCGCGGTGAATAAATAGCAGCAGCATACATGTGTATCCCAATTTTTTTGTCAAATTAAGCTCTTGCATTATATATATTATTGTAGGTCCCAAACTGCTATAAATTAAAAAAAAAAACAATCAGACATGCCAGTTCCCTTGAACGCCATATATATGTGTGTAGTCATTGGCACTACAACACTGGGCATGCATGCAGATTATGCCTGCCTGCCTGGGCCCCCTGCTCTTTAGCTAGAGCGTCGCCTATATATGTTATATGTGTTTGTTGAACAATTGTAACCGGCGAGGTAGTTAGTCGATCTTGTGGACCTATAGCATGTAACCAACATTTTCTATTCAATCCCCTGGCGAAGCTTAACGTACAAAACCACCCGTTAGCCCACACGTAGCATCAAACTAACTCTGGTGTAACCATCTCCTAACTCACTATCTTCTCCCTCACTAACGATCAACAACAACGAGAGCTAGAAAAACTGCCCACCACTTTCCCTTCTTATATACCCCCCTGGCCATTGCTCATCTCTCTCTCCTGCCTACTATATATCTCTTGCCCCCCTTCTTGCATCCTTGTCCATCGTCTCCCTCCTGCCTTCCCTCTCTCCAGCAGCCAGCAGCGTTCTCGATCGATCGATCTGTCTAGCTTCTCCCTGTATATAGATCACCTACCCACTTGTTGATCCTTCCTCCCCTTCTGCTAATTAATTTATTCCACATATATATGCTCGCTCTTCATGCGTCCTTAGCTATTAGGAAGCTGATCGATTAAGCGGTCGTGCAAGATTATTGCGAGGGGCGATAGATATATAGAGCTCCAGATATATAGCAGCAGATTGTTGTCGATTAGGAGATCGATCTATCGAGGATGTGCACCAGGGGCCACTGGAGACCGTCGGAGGACGAGAAGCTGAAGGAGCTCGTTGCGCTGTACGGGCCGCACAACTGGAACGCCATCGCCGAGAAGCTTCAAGGGAGATCAGGTGTGGTTAATTTATCTTTGATGATGATGTTTCTTTTGGCTGGGAACTATATCTATCTTGGTCTGGTTAGTTTCATCGTTTGGTTCTAACTTTTTTTTTTTCTTTGAGTTTGACTTTGTGATTTCTCATGCATGTTTAGTTAAAAGAAGTTTAGATCTGTTAGGGTGTCATATCAGAGAGGTGTGTTTATTATCTGTCATTCGTCAAGACATGATATATTCTCCTTGATGTGCACTTCGTATCTGTATCTCTTGTAGAGCAATTTTTATCTCTGTACCTCTACCTCTCAAATGGGTTTAACTTTTCTTGCTTTCTAATTTATCTGAATGGATGGCCCTGTTCTTTGTGGCTCAAGCCATGGGGTCGCATGCAGCAAGAGCATAGCGTGACCGAGGAAGCTTACTGAAAATGACAAATTGTTGATTAATTTCAGGGAAAAGCTGCAGGCTGAGGTGGTTCAACCAGCTCGACCCGAGGATCAACCGGAGCCCCTTCTCGGAGGAAGAGGAGGAGCTGCTCCTCGCCTCCCACCGCGTCCATGGCAACCGGTGGGCCGTCATCGCCAGGCTCTTCCCGGGGCGAACCGACAACGCCGTGAAGAACCACTGGCATGTGATCATGGCGCGGCGGTGCAGGGAGCGGATGAGGCTGTCGAACAGGCGCGGCAGCGCTGCTAGTCCTAGTCCGGCCGCCGGTGCTGTGGAAGATGATGGTAACCCTAGGAACACCAAGAAGCCGAGGCCTGACGCCAGCAGCATGGCCTCCTTGCTAGACAAGTACCGAAGAGAGTTTGCTGTCCCGTTTGCCATTAACCATGATAGCAACAAGGAGGATTATTGTTCAACTACTAACGAAGGTGAATATTTTGCATATGCTACTGGCACGCATTTTCCATCGGCTGATATATATGCACATGTAGGGACGATTGTGGGTTTTTTTTTCCCCGAAAATGAGGGATTGTGTGGTAATATTAACTTACTTATATGCGATTTCAATTTGATCAACAGACACAAACAAATCAGTTGAATTCTATGACTTTCTACAAGTGAATACGAACTCGAGCGACACAAAGTGTGGTTCGAGCATTGAGGAGCAAGACGAGAACCGGGACGATCAAGCTGAAGGGCAGGTGCAGTTCATAGATTTCCTGGAGGTTGGGGCTTCTCATCGACAATGAATTTATCTATATATTTAACTAGGGAGCATCCAAAGCAAGTTGTAATGCTTTGTGGAAGAGGCATGCTGCAAATAGAAATCTAACACCAAAGGTACTTATAGAGGAAGCAAAATGCACCGTACATACATGACATGTAATTTATTGATGTATACATATCATCTGTCCAATCCACCGTTGCGGTACATATGCACAAAATTGTTCCTAGACAAATGAGAAATTATTAGTTTCTCATACATTTGTAAATTTTATCTAATAATTATAAAGAATGTTTAATTCCCTTTTCACAAGACTATATTGCAACTAATCAGCACACCGATTTCATTTTGCATTCTGAATCTATGCATGATGCCTCTTCAATCAGGTTTTATTAGCTAGACCAATTTTCTTTTCCTTTTATGTTTAGTCTCTAAATATGGTGGTGCACAGTATAACATGCACTGTATATATTTAGAATAGGATAGCAATATTATCATCGAAATACCTTTTTGATGTATTCTAATCCATCATGTGATGTTGAAAACTATTAGCCCCCTTTAATTTGGCTACGTATATACGCAACGGACGATGTGATGCCAACTCCGATGGTGAACTGTTTACCATCAATAAATCACTGCGTGCTTGCTGCTATATATGTTTTGGACTTCCAACTCTCAACTCTGTGATGACATGTGTTTGATTGATCAAAAAGAGTTGGAAAATGAGAAAAATAAGATGCAGTAGCTAATTGATATTTGTCAACTTTCGGTGCAGAAACTTCACCCAGTCACGTTTCTGTCGAATCGCTTTAGTGACATTATCCTAGACGAGTGTAACGGTGAAGACTCTTGTACTGTTGCTACTACGACATGACATTTAACAACCTGAAAGAACTTTTACATTGCTGCTGCTGCACTGTGCAAAGCTAATTAATTAATTATAAGCAGACGATCGATTGTTCTATCTCATCAATATCATGTGTTTGTGGCTTTAATAATTGTATTTAATTAATTCCGGTTATTCAGTGCTGGATGGTAGATATAACTATGTGACCAAATTAGTCTAGCACTACTCCCTCAGATTTTTTTATAGAGCACTCTTTTTTATATGTCATCCACCAAGTCAAAAATGACTTAGGCCACGTCATATAAAAAATCCAGAGGTAGTACCTCGTAGCTTTAGTCAGAACAAGTGCATGCATTAATTTCTCTTGCCTGAAAATGTTCATTTAGTTTACAAGCAGCCAATCTAATAAATGGGTCTCAATCGTATTAGTACAAGTATACAACGTCAATAACATCTAAAACCAATTTTCTTTCAATTTGAAACATTGATGAATTGATATATGTACATGAATAACTATACATCCACCGTTCTTTTATCTGATTCATTTTTCAGGAGGAACAAAACGAAACTAAATCCAAATGCAAATATGAGGACATCCAACGCTGTGACAGTGTGTATGGCAATACCACTAATAAAGAGGAGAGAGGGAAATGCAAAAGTATTATTAGGGTTTTTTATGTAAAGGAAAAACCATCCAGCCTCCTTCACTCGAATATGAGGAATAACCTAGCCAAATAGGTATCACAAATAGTACTAGGACGGGATCAGAGAGTGTGCAGGAAGAGAATTGGGTGAGAGATCTAGCTAGGAGAAAAACAATTGAACAAGCTTATTATTTTGTAGCCACAATAAATATTGTGCATTAAGAGTTTAAAATTTAAATCTCTTAGATGATGTGTCTATATATATGACATGGCATATGTCATAGACACTACATAATAATAGTAGTAGTGGTGTGGGTTCCGTCGTTTTGGCTGGGACTAAAAATTATTGACCGCTAACTCTAATAAACTACTCCATCCATTCCAAATCGCAAGAGGTTCTAGACATCTAGAAGATTTATTCATTTCTCCATACATGTGTGTTTAATATGTATCTAGATTCAACAATACTCATATAAATGTAGATAAATAAAAAAAAGAGCTAGAACCCTTACAATTCGAGACGGAGGGAGCAGTACAATACGTATATGGCCTGGACAAAGAAATTAACGACCTCATGCATGCCACGGCTGTGCTAAAAGTTACTGTAGTCTGTGGGCACCTAATTAAGCATGCATGCATCGTGTGTTGCTGTTGCCTGGGGATCGAGAGAGCAAATAATTGTCGAGTACAAGGATTTATCGGCCGTTTTGCAACTGATTCGGTACTCGGGATAATCATTCCAAACGGGCCAGCATCGTGTTAGTTATAGTGTACTTGCCACAGATGTCAGCATCATATCGATCAGCAGGCAGGCAAGCTAAGCTAGCTAGGTCGCAAGGTGTGCAGCAAGCCGCCCATGACGAGCCTAAATTTGATCGCAAGCAACCCACAGGCGCACGGAACCGCCGGACCGCGCGCGCTAGCCGCACCACCACCGGTACGTCCACCACGCCGAGACCACGTACACGCCGTGCCGGGGGCGCGCGCGCCGGCGTCGCTTTCCGCCGCGCGCGCGGTCTGGCATTACCAGGGCGAGCGCCGGCCGTGCTGCTGCGTGACGCGCGAGAAGATTCCGAGGCCGGGGGGGTCGACGCCGACGCGTCGGTCCCTAGCTGCCGAGCCCACGTCGCGTTGTTGGTGGGCGATGTGACCGCGCGAACGGAGGCGTCTCCTCCAGCTCCGCGCGCGGTTCAGTAACGGGCAAGGGCGGGGACCCCGGGCGCCGGCCAGCGACAGCGCAAGCGCGCGGTCCGATCGATCGACAGGTCGCTCTTGTCGTTTCGTTATTTCATGGCACAATTGCGCATTGCTGGGAGAGGGGGCTCGGTCGATCGATCTCGGCACGGCAGCTCATCGCGTCGATCGCGTGTGCGCGGCGGCCCTTTTCGGCTTCAATTTGGGGGCGCGCGGGGCCGAAGTGGGGATGGATGGATGGTCGGGGTCGACGACGGCGACGTCGAGCTAGCGTCTGATCAGTGCGGATGCAACGTGCGCGTCGTCGTGGACCGTGGGGCCGGTGACGTGCGAGTTGGATCATCCGATCCTTCCCCGGTGGCAAAGGTCCAATGCTCCATCAACGGTTTTAATTTACTTTAGTTTCCGTCGATCGGATGATTTTAGAGCACCGCTGGAATAATTAGTGGATAGAATGTTGCTTTCGTGCTTGCCCATGCCCACTCTATATAAGATAAATGTATGGATAAATATGTTTTCAATGCTATGCTAATGTCGGCCCTATAACAAGATTTCTCAGGGTTAGCCAGAAAAGGAAAATTTTATGCATCATCTAGATTACTTGCTATGCTATCTAGTCTACCATTTTCGTCCTAAATAAAATATAAGAAAATCTAATTTTCTTGGAATAATTTAGGCCGTTTCTAGCGTCTTCCTTCGTAACTCTTCGCAGCCCGTGATCACATAAGGGGACTTCATCGCCCCGCTCTCCAACGGTGCCCCTAGTTACCTATCGAACGATTTTGGAGGACATTTCGTCTTGACTTTATATCATGCAGTTACCTATCACTAGATCTTTCATTGCATCCTAAATTCAGTATGTTGCTCTTGATTTGTAAGACAAGCTACACTTGTTCTTGATTTTTTTTCATTCTCCCTATTTTGAAATTAATATTTTTTATGGACTATAACACTTATATATGATCATAATGGATTTATACCCTTCACACAACCCTTGTTTCATAACTTATACATTTTTCAATATGTGCACAATTATTTGTTTCATTAAGTTCACAATTGGCTCTAGGCGCATTGTTTTTGTTATATGAGTTTATAAAACTCTTTCTTGTTGTACACATATTTGACCCTTGAGTTTAATATTTTATTCTATAAGTTATTATAATTTGTTTCAGGTATACACATATTTTGTTCATTGAGTTCGTATAAATTGTTCGAGGTGTACACATTTTGCTTTGTGGTTCACACAATATGTTTTAGGTGTACATACATTTGCTTTATGAGCTAGTATAATTTGTCCAAGTGTAGACATCTCTTTGTTATTGATTCTTGCATAAATTTTTCAAAGTGTTCGAATTTTTGTTCCGTGGGGTCATAATTGTTTCATCTATACATGTGTGATAAGAAATGTTTTAGCTTAGTGAAAAGTTGCTTAAAACATTATTTAAACATACACAAATGTGGTTTTGTTTTCAAGAGTCTATAGTTAGGAACACAATAGCACAAACAGATATTAATTTGAATGTTGTATCTAAATAATGGGCCGTGCATAACGCTTTTGCCTTTTTCAAAATTTGGCTGCTGCATGCATCTCAGAAGCTTCATGGGCCTACTCATGGATGCATCTCCGACGCATAATGGGCCTGCATCTCCGGCCCAACAATAAAAGCTCAAACCAGTTATAAGGCTTGATTCCAAAATTAGGTCTTAGGCGTATTTTAGCGACAGAATCGAATTCAAATGGCCATGCTGTATCAAGTTTGTGTGGCTGTGTGCCGTCTCCGACTGTTTAGGAGGGGAATTGTCCGGCAATTTATGAGCCCACAACTGTCCTGGTGATAATTAAACTTCGACGGATTTCTATAGCAGTGCACGTGGTAGATTAATTCTGTACTATTGAAATTTCCAGGTAGATACACACCGTAAAGACACTATTGCAATTGCAATGTAGCCGGAATGCCGGATAGCTTGAATGGTTCTCAAAGCTTATTTACGCAGCCCTAAGTTAACACGCCACTAGTTTACTGCTCCAACCACTGTCTGTCAGCACGAAGGAAAGGCTTAACATAACCTGACATGTAGTCCCCACATGTCACTGAGATGTCCCTTGCAGTCGACCATGCCAACTTAAAACCCCAATCAACTTTGGCAGTCCTCCCCAATCCTGCGGCTGCGCAGTCCTTAGGCCGCCGCAGCACACACCACACCTGCGCACCCCATCTCCCCACCCCCCCGCCGCCGCCGCCACGGAAGTACCCCTACTCCGCCAAATGGGCGCGCAGGAGACAGCGGTGGAGGAGGTGCTGCGAGCCGCCGCCGCCGAGGTCTCCACCTCCTCTGTGACGCGCCGCCTCCGCCTCTTCCGCCACACCCTACCCCATGTCGTCGCCAAGGCCTCAGGTGCCAATCCCGTCGTCGTCTTCGCTCTCCCCTCTCGAGATCAATCCCTCACCCGTAGTACGCGTGTTTTTAGTCTCCCTCTTGTGCGCTTCTGCTCGTTTCCGTGCCACTTTTCTATTGAGGGGCTCAGGGGTCAGGGTTCTGCGATCGGGCGAACTTTTGGCGGTGCCGTGGATTCACTCCGGTTTGCTGGAGATGGATCTCCTCGTGGAGTGTGACGTGTTGCGTATTTGTCTGAATGCTCAATTCTGCTCAACTTGCGCGGATCGTAGCTCGTTAGCTCCGCTCTGGTGCTTGTGCAGATGTGCTCAGCGGCCAGGGTGAACTTTCAGTTGAGATTAGAGTGTGGCTTTGCTCTGCTTCTAGCATCATATATGTTTTTCGATGCATGTCCTATGCATGTCCTGCTCATATTACCTCCTGCGATCTGTGGTATAGTTGTCGCTGTTGAGATCATACTTAGGTCAGCACCAAACTGTATAGTTTCTGGAGTTCTAATTTATTCTGTAGTTACTATCTGCCTATTATGCACGTGGGTTTTCGACATGTGATTGGAGCTTGTAGATGAGATATGATGCTTATTCTGTTGGATTCAAGCGCAGTTTAGCAATTTGAGATACGCATGCGAGTTTGATGAACGTGCAGTGCCACTTGAGCCTACTGTGAGATATATGATTGCCATGTCACTGAAGCGTCATTTTGCTCTTACCAGGATTCATGTACTAACACCTGCGCTGCATGATACTGCAACTAGACGGCTAATGGTCGTGTCCTTTGTTTAGCTATGCTTCAATAAGATTTCAGTTGATTATTTATCTGGCTAGGTGGTGCTATGCCTGTGAGTTACCACCATCTGGTTTTAGATCTTAGTCGTGTGTTTGGACAAATGCCAATATTTTTGCATCCAGCATCTTGCAGCAGTAGATTTAATGAACTTTGAAAAATATATGTGTTGTCAATGCTACCATAGATGGATTATCATGTAATCCTCATTTTTTGGGTAGACTCCAAAATTTCAAATGTATTCACAGATCCTAAGACTATCTGCGGCTATCCTAGACTACTTTCCTTTTTCTGGGAAGGTGGGTGGGGGTAGGGGGCGATATCTCTATCTCATTTTTCAAGGAGGGACCTTGCGTCCCTGTGCCTCTATAGATTCATGTTTTATGTGAATGTAAACCTATACTTTTCCGCTTCTGATTTATTTAATGCTTACAGAGGTCATTATGAAATCATTTTTCTTAATTGACTTTGTTTTACATGCAGAGTCACCATCGGACACTGCATTGTTAGTCGATCTCATTTTCCAGACATTGCCTATATATGAAGATCGGGCATCACGAAAAGCAGTAGATGATATGGTTATTCAGGCTCTTGGTGAACCCATCTTCATGAAGCCCTTTGCTGCCGCGCTTGTGCAATCTATGGAAAGGAATCTAAAGGTTACAAACCCCATTACAAGCTTCAAGCTTCTCAGATGGTCACACTATCTTCTGAAATGGAGCCAGTTTGCCACACTTTCAAAAGGTCCTTTTGCCAGACTGGCTAATGCACAAGCAGTCTTATGTCAAGTCCTTATGAATGGGTCCTTTCGTAGGCGCCGGGCTTGCAAACAATTATTCATTCATCTTTTCTCTGAGGTAATGATTGGTAATATGTAAAAATTTTAAAGCAAGTTAGATTTGTTTCCTGCCCACATCTTATCAATTTTAATTTTCCAGCCTAGTGGAATATATAAGATGTACATGGAGGAGGTCAGAGATTCAAGGATTTCCATCAGGGATTCTCCTGCATTCTTAAATCTAATACTGGATTTTACCATTACCTCTCCATCATTATACCCTGAGTACAAGGTAAAAGTATGACCTCATATTTGACCCCTATTTTTTCACTTGTTAGCAGTCAAGCATTCATGTATTCACCCCAATGGTTTGGCCTGATTTGTTGAAGCCTTTTTTTTTGGATTCTCATGTGTTTGACAATATGTTGCTATTGCTTTGCAGTCAGTGTTCCTTGATTTGTATGTCAAAACCATCTTGAGTTCAAAAGACCGGCCACCGAAAGCAGCCACTGAAGCTTTTAAGCCTCTTTTCTTGGAGATTGGGCATGAAGATTTTAAGAATACTGTTATCCCGTCATGCATAAAGATGCTGAAAAGAAACCCTGAAATCATACTACAATCTATTGGATATCTTCTAAAGACCGTCCGTTTAGATCTAAGCAAGTATTGCATGGAGTTTGTGCCAGTTGTTCTGCATCAGGCTCGGCATTCAGATGAAGAGAGAAGGATTAATGCTTTGAGTATTGTAGGAACACTAAGTGAGAAGTCTAGTGATCCAGACGCTCTACCTTCCATGGTCAATGCTATCAAAGCAATTTTAGGAGGTATTATATTATAATATTATTGACCTTCATGCTAGGCTGTGTTAATTAACTCATTTTTAATACAGCTTGCAATTCTGTGCTGTAATTCATTTATCTCTTGACAAACTTGGTTTGGGCAGGCTCAGAGGGGAAACTATCACTTCCGTACCAGAGAATTGGAATGATAAATGCTTTAGAGCAGCTCTCAAGATCTCCTCCAAAGCAAATAGGCAGACTTGCTCCCTCAGTATCTAGTTTCCTTCTAACGTGTTATAAGGACGATGGTAAATTTCATTTGTTTCATTGTACGCTTCATAGCCTCATTAATGTTGTCAGTTCATAACGTTTCCATCTTATGACAGGTATTGAGGAGGTGAAATTGGCGATTCTATCAGCATTAGGGTCCTGGGTTTCGGTATCAGCTGAAGCTGTCCAACCAGATGTTGTTTCATTTATTGCTGCAGGCTTGAAAGAGAAAGACACATTAAGGAAGGGCCATCTAAAATTGTTACGAATTATAAGCAAAAACTCTGATTCTTTGACAAAGGTAAGAGAATTATTTACAGTTTTGTGTACAAAAAGGACCATCTTCATGTTTTCTTTTTTCCCTTTGCCTAAGGAAGAGCGGTTTAATGGCAGAAGAAATGCTGGCACTAACTATTGATAAAATCATTGTGCTCCAGGTTACTCCTTTATTGGATCATTTGATCCAGTTGTCAAAAACTGGCTTCAGCAAGGTAACACAACGTTTGGATGGAATCTATTCACTCTTTGCAGTGTCGAGACTTGCTGCTGTTGATACAAAAGCAGGTTTTCTACAATTTATTATTTTATCCAAGTGCAAGTTTCATGTATACTTGCCGGTAAATATTTTCCATAAATATGGTTATGATGAATATGCAGATGGTGCTGTTCTGAAGGAGAAACTATGGGCGCTGATTGCTCAGAACGAACCCTCGTTGATCTCTTTACAGTTGGTAATCATGTTGTTCTTTGAATTTCCACCAATAACAATTTGTTATCCTGCTTTCAAGTAAAGTTTGCTTGGATAAATAGTGATTAGTGGTCGCAAAAACTATAGTGTCTTAGTTTTATCATTGGCATTAAATCTTCTGAGTCTTAAGATCTTTTGATGCTACCTTTAATTAAAGTTTTTTGTATTGATGTTTATGTAAAGCTATTCTCTCCTGGCAGCTTCCCAAACTAGCAGATGATGAATGCTTAGCCGCTGTGGATCTTCTTCAGTCACTGCTTGTGGAACAGCTCTTCAGGTCTAGCTCTAGCATTCGCCTTGTCAAATTGGTTTCTATGCGTTAGACTTAGACCCCAGTACCCTTTTCTTTTCTGCCATCGATTTAATTCATATTTTGAATTGCAGGGTTCAAGAATATTTCTCTATCCAGTCATTACTGCAGGTACGTTTAATGGGCTATAATGCTCTAATTTGTCTTTGCTACTGGAGAAGTGCTGTATAGCCGTAGCATGTATTGATTCATTGTCTTTCTGTACAGATGCTAATATATCTAGTTTGCCATCCAAGTTGGGAAGTCAGAAAGGTAGCTTATGATGCTACCAAGAAAGTCCTCTCAAGCTCCAGTGGTCTAGCTGAAGATACTCTATTCTTATTCACACATTGGTTGTCCGTAGTTGGAGAGAAATTGTCAATATTGAAACAAGGGTATGCAGTATGCACCTCTTGATTCTCTGTCTTCCTCTTGGAGTCATTGGCTTTCCTCTGTGTTGTTAGCTGTTACTTTTTCTTCATCTGAATCCTCTGACTGTGTATATCTTTTGTCTCACTTTTCCTTTTCAATCAGTGATGTGGATAGCTCTTCGGATTCACAACTACCATTCAATCCATCTACTGAGGTCCTGGTCAAGTGCCTGTTTTTGATTGCACCTTATGCTGTTGCTCATAGTCCGAGATCATATTCTCAACTTATATTGTGCTCCCACCACCCTTGTCTTTCGAGTTCTGCAAGCCCAGCTGGTGTACATAAGGTTTGGATCTTTCTAGCTATCTCCTGTTGAGTTATTTTTCATATCTGATTGTTTTATTGATCAATTTTCAGAGGTTGCAAAGAAGGTTGAAACAACAACAGATTGTCTTTGTTGACTTAATTACACCCAACATTTCTGTTATCTGCAAGGTAATTCTGAAATTTAGATTTTTTAAAAAATACATCACAGGCTTGCTTTAAGGCTAGCACATTTTTTTAATTTCTGTTTGTGTGGTACTTCTGTAGCAATGCTGTTAATAGATAATTGATTCATGAGACCTTGTTAAGGTAATATCGAAAGGCATAGAAGTGGAACATGCTAATAAAACATACTATTTAGTTTATTTTTGTTATGACAGACTAGGTTTGGTTCGTTTGGCGGCAGTGAGTAGCCTTATAGTTGCATTTTGAAATTTGTCTAGAACAAGATAGATTAATCATTGTTGGTTTACTTTAGAGAAGTTCAATATTGTTTTTCGATGGTTTTGTTGCAAGTTTATTATTGTCGTGGCCTCTTGGGTCATCTTGTCAAAGTCTGGCATTCATATTACTTAAGACTTCAATTTCTAATTTCTTGAAAACATGAAACTAGTAAAAGAAAAAAAGGTCCAAAATAGGTTTGACAGCAGAAATGGACTAGTTCTGGTGTCCCATCATCAACTGCAGACCTGATTGGTTTTGAGGCTGTGTTGCTGTATTTGGAAATTCCTTTTCATCTGATGTCGCTAGCTTACATGTCATCTGGGAAAAGGTGAGCCATGCCGATGGCTTCATCATGCCTACATGTTCCAGGAATCTATTTTTAATGCCACTATACATTACTTTTTGAGAAAATCCCTTTCGCAGACATTCTCTGTTTTTGCCATTTTTTAGCACTACTTACCATCCAAAATTTTTCTGATCTCTGTTGTCACTTTGTGGGTCAATAACCAGTAGATTTTGTTTTCAGGAATTACTTTCACAAGATGGGCTATTTAGTTCCAACAAGCAAGTACAGAGTGCGGCTTTATGTTCGCTATCGACGCTGATGACAATTACTCCAAACGATACATTTCTAGAGTTTGAGAAGGTTATTTTATTGACCCTTTGTCTCAAATGGAGCTTATAATATCTGTTCCTGACATTTTATTTATATTGTTATTTTCCAGCACTTCATAGGACTCCATGAGCGCAGTTCGCATGATTCCTTCTCTGAGAATGATATTAAGGTGAACTTTGAGGACTTCCTGATGAAGTTTGATCTCAAATAAAAAAAAATTCTTGGAAGCTTCTTTGTTTTGGCCTTCCAATAAATTTGGGTCATAATAATCCATATCACTCTAACAGTGTCTACTCATTTTTTACAAGTATATTTTTTATTACTGCTTTTTCTTCAACAATGCATGAATGTGATTTTTTGGGGTTCTGCTCTCACATAAACTATTTGTTTTGCTGCTTTTGTTTCATTAGCTTTCAAATATTGTCCATACCAATCTTCCTTTTTTTCTTTCTGGATAGCCAATTTAAGATATTTTGAGATATTATTATACCAATAAAGCACTTAATTCCACAATATCTGCATAGCCAAAATGCTGACCTACAAACAAGGTTTATATTTTTATGCAAGATTGTTAGTGTGCATTGAAGTCTAGTATTTCTTGCTTTTGTGCATTTATCAATAACTTCATACTTCACTAGAGTTCTCTTTGAGGGTTGAGAGTCTTACAAGCTTTTCTAAATTCAATGTAGATATTCTATACTCCAGAGGGGCAGTTGTCAACTGAGCAAGGAGTTTACATTGCTGAGGCTGTTACTTCCAAAAATACTAAACTTGCAAAGGGCCGTTTTCGTGCATACGATGATCAAGATGCGGTAATCTTTTGTTCTTGCAAGTTAGCTTTTGAGGTTTTGCCAAAAAGCGTACCGATCGTGCAAACTAGTATTATTATTAGATATGTGTTCAGTGAGAGCCACATGCAACTGGCTTGTTAGGGCAGCCACTATGGCGAGAAAAAGCAGCCCTTTATAGACCTATAAAGCCAACTCACCACTGTGAGAGGCGACAATAGCAGTAAAAATAGGATGAGCTACCCAAATAGCTATGGGCTGCCAATACGGAATAAGATAATATTCTCACTTGCCTCTTTCTCGTCTCCCATGACAAAGGCATGGGCAGTTGGGCCTGCCACCATCGACTCCCAGCCGAAGTTCTGGGAAGCTGCTACCGCCGCCACCGCTGGATTTGGCCACTCAAACCTTATCCATCACTAGTTTGGTGACCACAACGCAGCTGCGAAGGTCCGGCACAATCAGATCTGTTTTTTTGCACGAGCATGGGGAAGAACACCCCTTAGCGGATTCCATCGCTGCAAGCTTCAAAAGGGGTGTTCGTACCGCCGATGGATACCTCGGTGAGGCTTTGGATGTTGCTGCTACTGGCCACTGTGAGTTCGGGGGTGGGTGACAGGCATGGAGAACAATGACCTCGAGTGGGCAAGAATAGCTGGCGGCGGTCTGGAGCGAGTTAGTATTGCAGCAGAGGAGGAAGTGGTGGACTGGCGTCTATGCGAAATGAATGATGGAGGAAAACGAGAGAGGTGGGGAAGTTGGCAATTGTTAGATATTTTATTTTAGTTTTGGTGGGTCCCACCACTTGCCCATATGGGCCTTAAACGTTGTGACATGGCAATAGCTAAACACTCCTGCCACTGGGCCCACACATATAGCCCAGTTGGTCCTTATACATCGCCCTTGTCCTTATTAACCTAATCCTGTCAAATTTGTTGCTATGATTTGAAGGACACTGCTCGATCTGCTGCCCCTGCAAAGACTGAGAAGAGAGAATCCTCAGGCACCGGCAAGCGAGAAACCGGAAAATCTACAAAAAAGAGTGGTACTTAAAGCTCTTAGTGCCCGCATAAGATATGCATAATGTGTTCCTTATTGAAAATCTACGTTCTATTTTTTTCCAGCTCCTGTCGACAAGGCTAAGACTGCTAAAGAGGAGGCCAGAGAGTTGCTCTTGAAGGAGGAAGCATCTGTGCGTATGCAGGTTGCCCAAGTACAGAAGAATCTCTCCTTAATGTTGGATGCTCTTGGCGAATTGGCTATTGCTAATCCTATATTTACTCACGGTCAACTGCCATCTCTGGTTAGCAATCTTTTCCTCGCCCTTTGTAATGTCTTTCTATTTTCGCTGTTACTGGACAGCCCATAGATCTTGTTTTTCAGAACTTCAGCACAATATTGGAGGCTGAGGGAACAATATGCAGTTTATAGGAGTTATTATATAGTGAACACAGTGGACATACTTTTTTTATTGATTGAATATTAGAACCCAGAATGCTTCCCCATAAATTCAATAAATGCTAGGGAAAAAATGGCCTCTTTTGTAACTGTGCCCTGGTTTACAATTTTTTTAGAGATGTGTGAATAAATCATGAGTTGATGATTTGTAGTAATGGACATCCTAATATGTTGTCTTGTTTTCACAACAATACTTAATATGCATAAAATCATGATAACCAAGCATATGTGAGCATATGACAATCCACCTTCAGATATTCAGTTAACAAAATAGCACAATTTGTATTTGGTTATCAGTGTGTCATAGATCATATATTCTTTTTCTCAAACATCATTGACCCTTCAAGAAATCTTTTAGGTTCTTATATCCTTCTATTTCTTTTTGGCACGTATGACTGTTATCAGTTGTGGCGTTTGTTGTCCATTTGTATGATAATAGTTATCATAGCTGTTGTGTCTGAGAACCCAATGGTGTGCAATGCAGGTAAATTATGTTGAACCTCTGCTAAGTTCTGCAATAGTAAGTGACGCTGCATTTCGTACAATGCTGAAACTAGCTCGCTGCACAGCCCCTCCTCTTTGCAATTGGGCGCCTGAGATTGCTGCTGCAATCCATGTGATATCTGTTGGTGATTTTGAAATGGTTTTGGATCTTATGCCTGTTATCGTGGAAGAAGATGCCAAGAAGAAGCCATCATCTGGCCTCTTTGAACAAATAGTAAATGGGCTGACAATTGCGTGCAAAGCAGGACCTCTTCCAGCAGATTCATTTACTTTTGTCTTTCCGGTATTTGGTCCACACTCTCTGTAGCTCTATCATAAATTAACTTCTATTCCTCTACCTTTTCCTTTCAACGTTTACTTCTATGTTTGTATCCTTTTACTTATTTATTTTTCCACCTCGTGGTTCAGATCATGGAAAGGATCCTTCTGTCTTCGAAAAAGACATGTCTTCATGATGACGTGCTTCGCATACTATCTATGCATTTGGATCCAATACTACCACTTCCTCGTCCTAGGATGTTATCAGTTAAATATTCCTAGTCTTTCGGACTCAATGATTTTTCTTGTTTTATTTTCATAGTATTCACTGTCTTATTTTTTCCCCTATGTGTAGGTTCTTTATCATGTGCTAAGCACTGTTCCTGCCTATCATCCTTCAGTTGGGCCTATGCTGAATGAGTTATGTCTGGGTCTAAGAAGCCATGAGTTAGCACAGGTTATTATTTTTGTAGTCTTCAGCTTATTCTGTTTCATCTGCGCTACGTATTCTTACACCTTTGTTTTTCCAGGCTCTTGTTGGTGTATATGCAAAAGAAGTGCACGTTAGGCTCGCCTGCTTAACTGCTGTAAAATGTGTTCCTATGCACTCTGTGCAACGGGATTTGCAGGTATCCACAAGCCTCTGGATTGCTGCTCATGATCCTGAGAAGGTTTGTAACAACATCCCTATGAAATTCGACCTGGAAATGTTCTATTAGTATTTTTTATGTTATTGAAAAATAGCATTGAACTTTTTTGTGGTCTCTAGAGTCTAGATCAAGAAATGATATGTATTTTCTTGCTCTTTGGCACATGTACCGTCTCTAGGTGGTTGCTGAATTAGCAGAGGAGCTATGGGACCGCTTTGGGTTTGATGTCATCACTGATTATTCTGGTATTTTTGATGCGCTTTCCCATAAAAATTACAATGTTCGTGCTGCATCTGCTGAGGCTCTGGCTGCAGCATTGGATGAAAATCCAGACAAAATGCAAGTAAGTATCGAATGATGCAAATTTCCTGTTCTGCATTTGTACTCCCTCTGTCTCCCAAAACAAGTGGTCTTCTAAATTTCGTCCTAAGCACAAAACTAGAAGTGCACTTATTTTCGGACGGAGGGAGTAGATCCTCTAGGATTACAAGACAACTAAGAGCAAGGATAATAATAGAGCCTAGCCTATGGTGGGCTTTATAAACTTGCCACATCATCTACAGCCATCATTAGAGTTGATTCATATGATAAGTGGGCTGTAAGGTTGGCTGTTTGTATATGATATTATCTCTTTGCATTTATTGCATTTTTCTTGGAGGGTGTTAACAGCCAGGCTCTTGCATGAAATCCCACTTCCTCCCTTTTCACTTGTCTCTCTCTTCCACCTAGGCAAAACTGACATGTAAGTGGGCTATAAGCCACTTATTATACTTGCTCTATGGCACACTGTACCCTGATTTAAAGACTGCATGAGGTTAGTTGTAGCTCCTGGAATGTTGTATTAATGACATTTGAACTGACCATAGACCATTGAACTAGGAGGGTGTACAAGGACAAAGAGGCAATTGTACATCTCAAAATCATAGAACATGTATTAAAAAATGGAAATTATAATGCCGTGTATTTCAGTACAGCCCTTAGTGATGCTACTGTCTTCAGTTTCATATTTAATTGAACTTGAATAGTGCCCCCTTGATCAAAGAACTCTTAAATATTTTGTAGTAAGTTTCTAATTGCATTGCCGTATTGTGGCAGGATTCACTTTCTACCCTTTTCTCTTTGTACATTCGTGATCTTGGCCCTGGTGTTGAATTTGGAGATACGCACTGGCTTGGAAGACAGGGTATTGCATTAGCACTCCACTCTATTGCTGATGTTTTGGCCTCTAAAGATCTTCCTGTTGTCATGACATTTCTCATATCACGTGCCCTTGTAAGTAGTTTGCTTTGTTTATGTGGATCTTATTATTGCAGTGCCTGCTTACATTTATCTTTTAATGCATCTTGCAATGGACTTACAGGCTGATCCAAATGTTGATGTTCGTGGTAGAATGATTAATGCTGGCATCCTTATTATTGATAGGCATGGAAAGGAAAATGTTCCTTTGCTATTTCCTATTTTTGAGAGCTACTTGAATAAAAGGGCAAGCACTACTTTCTTATTGATAATTGTACTCATGTAATTATTATGCCTTTTTTTTTCTTATTTGCTACATAATCCATATTTAACAGGCATCAGATGAGGAAACATACGATCTTGTGAGGGAAGGTGTTGTTATTTTCACTGGTGCTTTGGCGAAACATCTATCAAAGGTGCAGATGGATGCTGAACTATCTTTATTTAAAAGATACATTCCTTGTACTAAAGGATCATTTGTAACAGGATGATCCTAAAGTTCACAGTGTTATTGAGAAGTTGTTAGATGTCCTGAACACCCCTTCAGAGGCAGTTCAACGTGCCGTTTCAGATTGTCTGTCACCACTTATGGTCTCCAAACAGGTGAGATCTGTTTTGTACCATTGGGTTTTGTTTTTGTGATGATGAATCTGTATCCATTTGATAACCACTCTTATGCAATTCATCTGATGGTTCATTTTTTATTATAATGTTCACTTCTCTGTATAACCAGGAAGAGGGCCAAGCTCTCGTGTCTAGACTGTTGGATCGGATGATGAAATGTGAAAAGTATGGTGAGCGACGTGGTGCTGCCTTTGGCCTTGCTGGGGTGGTTAAAGGATTTGGAATTTCTTCCTTGAAAAAATATGGTATTGCTGCAACATTGCGTCAAAGTTTGGAAGACAGGTTGGGTACTTTGTGACATCATCCAATAGTTGAATTTTGAAGGCAATAGTGCATCACTAATGCATTTTCACAAATGCCATTTTTATTTTATGTTTTCACCTTTCTTTGACAAAGTATTCAATGTATTGTGAAATTTCTGATTGCTGAATATTATAACACTGATCCCCCACCCCCACCCCCACTCGTGTGTAGAATGTCTGCAAAATCTCGTGAAGGAGCTTTACTTGGATTTGAGTGCTTGTGCGAGAAGCTTGGCAGACTATTTGAGCCGTAAGTGTGGCACATCTTCGCTTAACAATATTGATCTGATCCAAAGTGACTCAATATGTTTTCTGTCTTGTAGGTATGTCATTCAAATGCTGCCCTTGCTACTTGTATCTTTCTCTGATCAAGTCCTGGCAGTGCGTGAAGCTGCTGAATGTGCTGCTCGGGCAATGATGTCTCAGCTTACCGGTCCCGGTGTGAAACTCGTCCTTCCTTCACTTCTGAAGGTAATATATCTTCTTTGATGCTATCAGATCGTAACATTTATTGTATCCAAATGTTCTGCATAACTGGTCAGTTCATCTTGCTATTGTATAGTGAAATCGGAACTAGCTACTAAATCCTCTGCTGGATGTTTATGCCATTGGCTCCGGAAACTACTAGGTGTTTCCCTTAACTAGAAAGATCAGAACATCTTAATGTCCATCTTAATGTCCGCAAAAAATATTGTTCCCTTATTTTCATTTGTGCTGTTCATACCTTATATGTTAGTTCCTTAAAAGAAGATGAAATAAATGTTCATATACTTTGACAAAATATCGTACTAGTCACATACATCCACTTTTTAAAAGCAATAGATGTTTATATACTTTGACAAAATATCGTACTAGTTACATCCATTTTTTAAAGCGACATAATTACTTTATCTAGTCTGATACGTTCAATGTTTTCCTAAAGCACATACTTGGATAAATACCATGAGCACGTCACGTTTTCCAGGGTCTAGAAGATAAAGCATGGCGTACTAAACAAAGCAGTGTTCAACTTCTTGGTGCCATGGCATATTGTGCTCCTCAGCAGCTATCTCAGTGTCTTCCAAAGATTGTTCCAAAGTTAACAGAGGTATATGCTGTAATCTCTATTTTGAGCTTATAAGATGCTCATATAACTTAACAAGAAATTTTATATATTGTATAAAATATCTTTGCCAGGTACTAACAGACACACATCCTAAAGTCCAAGTGGCAGGACAGACAGCTCTCCAGGAGGTAATGTTTACGTGTTACCATGACAAGTGAATGTGATTATGCATTGTCTCTGATGTACTCTTGTTTGTTTTCCTTTTCCAGGTTGGAAGTGTCATAAAGAACCCTGAAATTTCTGCACTTGTCCCTATTCTTCTGTCAGCTCTGACAGATCCAAATGACCACACTAAACACTCTCTTGACATACTTCTTCAGGTAATATCTAAGATATTGTCGCCCAAACTGTTGGCTTTCAATTGCTTACATCACTTTGCCAATCAAGAATTCAAGATTGGTATTTATTGTTTAGGTTTACACCATCATATCTATTTTTTGGCAGACTACTTTTATTAACTCGATAGATGCACCATCGCTTGCATTGCTTGTTCCTATCGTGCATAGAGGACTGAGGGAGAGGGGTGTTGAGACTAAGAAGAAAGCTGCTCAAATAGTGGGAAACATGTCTTCTTTAGTTACAGAACCAAAGGATATGATCCCATACATTAGTTTGCTCCTACCAGAAGTTAAGAAGGTGAGTTCTCTGCCTATGCTTATTGCAGCGCACCTCAGAAGTGGAAAACTGCTGACAACAATTCCTTCAACTGACTTTAGTTTCCTTGCTTGTTATACCGTGTTTGACTATATCTTGCAGGTCCTACTGGATCCTATACCTGAAGTCAGGGCAGTGGCTGCTCGAGCTCTGGGGTCTCTTATAAGTGGGATGGGTGAAGAAATCTTCCCAGAACTTGTTCCATGGTTATTAGATACCCTGAAATCAGATAATAGCAATGTTGAAAGATCCGGTGCTGCCCAGGGACTGAGTGAGGTTGGTTTTATGTTTTTACTTGCCTTGAGTGCTTTTTTTGTAGTATGGAATTTCTCTTTGAGATTGTTACCCTGAGTCTGTTATCTTGAGATTGTTTTGTTACTGCAATTGTTTGATCTGGTTTCAGCATAATTTATTTTTGTACTGAAGTCAAATTAATGGATTGTCACATATGGAGTTCCTTGAAAAACTGAAGTTTTTTATAATTGCTTGTGTGATGGATGACTTGTGCAACAAGCAAAAAAATATATTTTTAACATATAGTTATGTTTAATTCCCAGGTTTTAGCTGCTCTTGGCCAAGACTATTTCGATCAAATTCTTCCTGACATCATCCGGAACTGTTCCCACCAGAAGGCTTCTGTTCGTGATGGACATCTTACACTTTTCCGGGTAATTTTTCCCAAAGTTTCCTGTGTTATCATATGGCTACATGCATGTAATGCAGTGTGTATTAATGACTTCTATATCTATTTTATAGTATTTGCCAAGGTCCTTGGGTGGTGTTTTTCAGAACTACTTGCAGGCTGTTCTTCCTGCTATATTGGATGGTAAGATTGTTCGATATCTATGTCTGTACTTGTCACATTGATTTTCTAATCATTTACTCTTACCAGGCCTTGCTGATGAGAATGAATCTGTTCGCGATGCTGCACTTTCTGCTGGTCATGTATTTGTGGAGCATTATGCAACATCGTATGCTCTCTTCTTTGAATAAATTAATTGTTTTTTATTTGCAGTTTACTGATATATGATTATTTTCTTTATTGAATAGGTCCTTACCTCTGTTGCTTCCTGCCATCGAGGATGGGATCTTTAGTGATAATTGGCGTATCCGACAAAGTTCCGTTGAACTTCTTGGAGATCTCTTGTTTAAGGTTGATACCTCATTGTGTATACTGAAATCAATTATTAGATTCACTTTATGCGTTGCATTATCTGGTATATTTCTATCTTTAGGTTGCTGGAACTTCTGGGAAGGCAATCCTTGAGGGAGGAAGTGATGATGAAGGTGCTAGTACAGAGGCTCAGGGGCGTGCAATTATTGAAGTGCTTGGAAGGGAGAAACGCAATGAAGTTCTTGCTGCCATTTATATGGTCCGTTCTGATGTCAGCCTGACTGTCCGGCAGGTATATTCTTCATTCTAAGACATCTTCATTAATAGCTCTTTTGATAATCAGTGATTCTGTTTGCTTTTCTTTATTTTTTAAATATCTTCTCGGATCACCCTTCTAAATTTCTTTCTATTTCTCAGGCTGCACTGCATGTATGGAAGACAATTGTGGCAAATACTCCTAGAACTCTGAAAGAAATAATGCCAGTACTCATGGACACACTTATATCATCTCTTGCATCATCTTCCTCAGAAAGGCGTCAGGTTTGAACTATTTCTTGTGCTGCTTGATGTCTGCAGAAAATTATTTTTTTAAATTGTGCTGTGTGTTGCTAACTTGCTATTTTGCAGGTTGCTGGGAGATCACTTGGTGAGCTTGTAAGGAAGCTTGGTGAAAGAGTTTTGCCCTCTATCATCCCGATTCTGTCACAAGGACTCAAAGACCCAAATGCTAGCAGAAGACAAGTAAGTTATCTTTGAATGAAATATTTCTTTGGAGGATTACTAGTTTTTTTAAAGTTGCCAAGAGCACTGGCCTATCATTTAAGAACTCGAGTATGACCTGCGCCTACTGTGCGCTCAAACATATGTGAGGCTGCCCGAGCAGTCTCGGAACACATCTACTAAGCCACACACACACACACACACACACACACACATGCTCAGTCCCCTCTGGAGAAAATCCTTGGTGAGACACCCAGGAACGATCCAGACAGGGATCAAACTCGGGTGGGTGACTTGCACACCGGCGATGCCCACCATCGTGCTATAAGAGTATAAGTGCAGCCTCATGGTCACTGCAGAAGGTGCCTGAAAGTGCCATAAATTATCTAACCATTTTTTTCTGAATAACATGGTAGCATTCTATGTGTATTTCAGAACTGAAATGTGTGAATTATTTTCAGTGGAATGTATAAGTGTACAAAAGTATCTAAAATGTTTTTTTGTAACTTCCATCCATGTGCCTGAACTCTGACCTAGGCGATCTACTCCTTTTATTATTATTGGTACTAATGCATTGCTTGCTCTTTATACTACCTGTTGGGTTTCATCCCCAGCCTACTCCAACTTAGGATTAAACCATTAATCTGCTTTGATGTTGTATTTGGAACTATATTTTGGGCTTGCTGGATAATTCTGTTCTGGACGAATTAAAAAATAAAGTTGCTATTCTATTGTTTTATGGAACTTCCACATTTCCACTTATGTTTACAACAACAACAAAGCCTTTTAGTTCTAAGCAAGATTTATTTGATAAATAGTCCCAAGCAAGGATACTTATTTTAAGTACTCCCTAGCCCTCTTTTTATTTGTCCATATTCATATGGATGTTGATGAATCAAGATTTATTTGATAAATAGTCCCAAGCAAGGATACTTATTTTAAATACTCCCTAGCTCTCTTTTTATTTGTCCATATTCATATAGATGTTGATGAATCTAGATACATATACATGGAGGAATGAATGAATATAGTTGAGGCCTAGAGCCTCTTACAATTTGGGACGGAGGGAGTAGATATTGAAATGAAAATATACATATTGTGGAGATATGGGACCTGTTTGGTTCTCGCCCAAAGCTTGCCAATTATTGCCTTACCAAAATTTGGTAGAGCTTTCCATCTAAAAAAAGGTTAGCTTTGCAAATGGTTTGTTGCCAAACTTCGGTAAGATCTCTTTTCTCCTTTCCAATGTTAGTCCATTCTCTTGTCTTGCCAATATTTGGCAAAGGTATGGCTGGCCAAAATCTGGCAATGCCAAACTTTGGTAGGGAAAATCTGTTACTAAACTAAACAGCCCTATGTTTTCCTAGCAAAATCTCTGCTCATCCAGAAGTTCCTTCTAGAGACCCTACTTTATGTGTTTTTTATGTTTATTTTTAACTGGACATTCTTTGTTTATATGCAATCATTGGAATGATCAATGTACTTTAATTCTGTCGCTTTTCAGGGAGTTTGCATTGGTTTGAGTGAGGTTATGGGCAGTGCGGGAAAACATCAGCTAATAAGTTTTATGGATGAACTTATTCCTACCATTCGTACTGCTCTATGTGACAGGTATGCTTTCTTGCTATTTCCTTGTGTTGTTATTATCTGATGCCTGATTTGCCCATATCTACCCATGACAGCACCCAAGAGGTCCGTGAATCTGCTGGGTTAGCATTTAGTACTCTATATAAGGTATTTGAGCTGAACCTATTCTGAATTCTGATGTTATGATGATTGCCCTTTATAACCTAATTCACCTTATAGAGTGCTGGACTGCAAGCCATTGATGAAATTGTTCCCACATTGCTACGGGCTTTGGAAGATGATGATACTTCTGCAACAGCCCTTGATGGTCTAAAGCAGATTTTAAGGTTTTCTTTTCTTCTCTTTTTGGTTCTCGATAGTTTGGTGAAATCAGATTTCTGACTTGAACTCTGCACAAATATTGACCTTTTGGTCTGATTTTACAGTGTCAGAACTGCAGCTGTTTTGCCCCATATATTGCCCAAACTAGTCCAGCCCCCTCTTTCGTGAGTTGACCACTGATATTATATTTTTTATTTATATTCAGATAACCTTGTTTTTTATTGACAAGTTGCTTTATTATTCCAGTTCATTCAATGCACATGCATTGGGTGCTCTAGCTGAGGTTGCTGGGCCAGGTTTGAATTCACATATCGGAACCGTCCTCCCAGCACTGATTCTTGCTATGGATGATGAAGATGTGGTGAGATGCAATTCTAAACAGTGAACACAAACATTTTCTATATAATCGTCTGACTACTTTTTTATTCATTTGATTCTCTGTTTTTACCTAAATACTTTCCTTGGTGTATATGTAATTTGAGTTCAGAATCTGCCGTAGGAATCAAAGCTGTGTGTTCTGTTGTTCCTTACATTTTCTCTCTTATCTGCAGGATGTACAAAACTCAGCCAGGAAAGCCGCTGAAACAGTTTTGTTGGTTATTGATGAGGAAGGAGTTGAAACTTTGATACCTGAGCTTCTAAGAGGAATCAATGACAGTCAGGTTGTTTGGCCTCTTTTTTTTTTATTTGAAACATATTACGCTTTGGTTTTATCACATCTTTTGCTCTAGTGTCTTAACGTAATATTTGTAAGCAGGCATCAATGAGGCGGGGTTCAGCTTATCTAATTGGTTTCCTCTTTAAAAATTCCAAGTTATATTTGGCTGATGAGGCTTCTGATATGATGTCAACCCTTATTATTTTGTTGAGCGATACGGACAATGCTACTGTATCAGTGAGTGCCTCCCATCCCTGCAGCATAATCATTCACTTCTCTAGTTCTTCGGAGACTTATACATTTATGATGATCAATAGGCTGCTCTGGAAGCATTTTCAAGAGTTGTTAGCTCTGTTCCAAAGGAACAGCTTCCAACACATATAAAACTAGTGCGTGATGCTGTGTCTACAGCCAGAGATAAAGAGCGTAGAAGGCGAAAGGTGCTACTTTGACTTGGCCCACTATTTCTTAAAGTTGCTCTAAATCTTTGACGTGTTTTTTCTGTCCTAGACTAATAATTTCATGTAAATTTTCAGGGTGTGCCTGTTCTCGTGCCTGGCTTATGTCTTCCTAAAGCACTGCAGCCTTTTCTTCCTATATTTCAGCAGGTATTTTTTTTAGCAAGATAGTTGTGTGCACATATTTTAATTTTGAGAGTAAGAAAGGGCAGCTGATGTATGATTTTGTTGAACTCCAGGGTTTAATTAGTGGATCGGCTGAAACAAAAGAACAGGCAGCTGAAGGTCTTGGAGAGTTAATTGACGTGACAAGCGAGAAGACTCTTAAGGAAGTTGTAGTGCCAATTACAGGGTATGGCTTTTATTTCTTGAAATAGCCTCAATTTTATGAGGATTTGTGTTGTCTCAGCTCAGCCGAACATGTAACTTGCTCCATTACAACCATGAGGCATTCCACCACAAGCCCAGCTAACACTCGAGAAATCCTTGAAATAGGCCAAAAGTGGCAACAGTTTTGGAATCAAAGCATGTGCATTTGCCATGTTCTGTGTTTGTTATACGTTTGATAATTTGTGTTTCTGGAATAATAATTTTCTTTAACTTCCACCTGTCTGCTATTTCACCATTAGTTCAATTTAGAATTTTATTTGCATGGGCAAGCCAAAATCCCGAAGATATCCTATACGTCACGAAGATATCAATTTTATTTGTCCTTTTGCATTGTTAGGATACGTTAGTACATTCAAGGTAATTGCAAGCCCTATAATGTGGAACTTTAGCAGAAGCCCCCTGAGCAGTTGGCCTCTGAACCTTCTCAACAATTAGAAGCCAGAGGCCAGGGCTCTGCTACTTTTTTTAAATCCTTTTTAGAAGCAGAAGCTTCCTTGAGCATGACCTGAGAATAAGACGGCACTCTGGACATTCTGTTAAATTGCTGATCTCGTATTTTTAGGTCTATGACATGCAGCCCTGTAGCACTAATCTATGTATTTTTGTGTGATTGTTTATGCAGACCTCTTATTCGCATCCTTGGGGATCGGTTCCCATGGCAAGTTAAGTCAGCTATCCTATCAACCCTGACAATTATCATCACGAAAGGAGGAATTGCACTTAAGCCCTTCCTTCCACAGCTTCAGACTACATTTGTAAAATGTCTACAGGATAGCAATAGGTCGGTATTATCTTGTTTTTCTGTTTCCCTATCAATTATGCCTTAACCTTGACATGTGAAAATGTTTGAACTGCAGGTCTGTCCGTACAAGGGCTGCAGCTGCTCTTGGAAAGCTTAGTGCACTTAGCACTCGAGTGGATCCTTTAGTTAGCGATCTTCTGTCCATGTTGCAGGTTGTGTGGATGTTCTGTCCCTTCTCCTTGTATGTGAGAAAAAAATGCCATTGCAATATCTAAAAGCAATTTAAGTTTTCTCTTTCTTTTTCAGTCAGGAGATGAATCTGTCAAAGAAAGTGTGCTTTCTGCCCTTAAAGGTGTTATCAAACATGCTGGCAAAAGTGTTAGTTCTGCAATAAGATCACGTGGATGTGCCCTTCTTAAAGATCTCCTCCAGGTTGATGCTGATGATGTCCGCAGTTGTGCTTCAAAAGTGATTGGCACATTGTCTCAGGTAATGATATATCTTTCATTTTTTGTATCCATTCTTGTTTGTCCACTCTTGATTTATCATAAAGGTTGTTGGTATAAAAAATAATGTTTCATGTTTGTCCAACTAGTGTTTGAGCTGAAAAAAAAGAACTACATCCTGCTGATTGAAAGAAAAGGGAAATATTTTTCAGCGTGTAACTCAATATACTCTCATGGCCTTGCTTAACTGTTTTGAGCACAAAAGTGTCAAATGAGCTCCCCTCACAATGAATAATAGATTCTTTTATCTGAGTATTTTTATTGAAATAAGAGGGAATGTTAAGAGGGGAAACATTGTGATGCTTCCATAAGTATGTGCTTTCGAGAACGTATGCAAAGGCTATGGTTTGCATGTGTCTGAAAATTGTGTCCGACCTTCTTTAATTACTACTTTTATCCTAGCTAGAAATAGTCTGTTCTGTAATTGAAGTAACATGAATATTTGTTCATTTGATGACTGATGAGTACTGCAGCAAAGCAATACGAGCTGACATAATGCATGATAGTTCTGTGGTGATCCATTCTCTTTCATACATTTCTTGCCTCTTCTCATTATAATTTCGCCACACTTACCGAACTGCAATATCCATGCTTTCTTTACAGTACATGGAGGAGACTGAGATTTCAGATTTGGTGCAAAACCTGTTGAACATGAGCACCTCACCAGACTGGTGTACCAGGCATGGTGCTCTGTTAGCATTCTCATCCATATCAATGCATTCTCCATCAAAATTGTGTCATTTGGTATCCTTTCCATCTCTTGTTGATCTTCTGAAAGATTCTCTTAAGGACGACAAGGTATTGGAGCAAGTTTCATGCTTTGTCTATTTTCAACTATTGTGGTGGTGTCTATATGTAACTCTTTGTCTACTGTGTGAAGTTCCCTGTTCGTGAAGTTGCTACAAGAACTCTGGGCAGGATACTCTGTTTCCAGTTACAGTCAGAAGCTGGCACCTTGCAACTTGTTCAATTGCTTGTCTTGGCCTTGCGTGATGATTCGAGTGAAGTTAGGAGGAGATCGCTGTCATGTATCAAAGCTGCTGCAAAGGTTTGGCACTATAGCTGCTTTGCCTCAATGCTCGCTGGTAATCTTATTCTTGGTGACATGGTGGTTAAATGGGTAATGGTTCCTTCTTGCAGATAAATCATTTAGCTCTTGCTACACATTACTCGATATTGGGCCCGGCAATTGCTGATGCTTTGAAGGACTCTAGCATGCCTGTACGTCTAGCGGCGGAGCGATGCACCCTTCATGTTTTCCAATTGACTAAAGGTATATCCGTTTCTTGTTTATTATTTTTTCCTACCATGTCATAATATTTTCTTTAGCGCCGTTCTCTTCCTAATGAACTCTGGCAAACTTTAGTTTGGTTCATGGCCCACTTGATTGTTTGATAAGAACTATTCTAGAAATTAACGTTATTGCCTTAATTTCCAGGGCCAGATAATGTTACAGCTGCGCAAAAATATCTTGGCATGACTGGCTTGGAAGTAAAGAAAATTGCAAAGCTTAACGAGGAGAGGTATGTGTATTTAACTTATTACCAACATCTACACCGTGGATGCTTGTGATGCTGTATTATGTTTCAATAGGGTTGGATCGCCACTTTACAATTTTATGTTCTTGTTTGCTCCCTGCAGTGATGGTAGTGAGAGCAGTGATGATGACAAGAGGACATAAACTCTACTTGCTGCAGCCACCTGGGCAATTTTTCTCGGTTTCAGAACACATATACTAGTTAGGTACATTGGCAGTGCAAGATGGGGTCGTTTTTTCTGTTTGACCCCTGCTGTGAACACCCTTTTTTGGCAGCATATATAGTGGCAGAGGAAGACACGTCGGCATTGTTCATATTCTTCGACGAACTAACGTCTACGTTACCAATATAGTGTTGAAGTATTCAATCAGCAATTTTGGCCCCACAGTTATCCACAGCATTTAGACTTACTACCTCCGTTTCAAATTATAGATGATATGACTTTTTTAACATGACCACTCGTCGTATTCAAAAATATTTAAAATTATTATAAGTTTAAGGCATGCTTAAATTGTACTCATAAAATGAGGTCTATAAAATTATTGCCACGAACAATACGGTCAGTTCTAGAACAACACGATCATCTCAGTTTCTAATAAAGCAAGTCCATGTTCCAAGATGAGCGGTTAAAACGGGTGTCATAAAATTTAAATGATATGTTTAATCTTAAGAGAATCAACTCTCGTCAGTCGACTGAGTCGTCATTTGATAACGTGCTGCCCGCTGGGAAGAAGGCCGGGGAAGAAGAAGGGGGCTCACCTCCGCCTCGCCGTCGTGTCATTGTCGCTGGGGAAGAGTGCGCGCCACCGCCTTCAGCTTCCTCCTCGCTTGGGTTGGGGTTTGCCGGTAGGGTCTTCTTCCACCTCCAGCCTTAGAGGGAGGGCTGGGGGCAGCTGGTCGGCCCGACGGTGGTGGGGGGTGGGGAGAAGGGGCAGACGGCTGAGACCAGTGGCGAGGGCACCGCCAGTCGAACGGGGAAAGATGGAGGTTGGGCGGGGTAGGCGGCAGGGGCATCATGGTGTTGTCTTTGCCGCTCCTTCGCCGGGTTAGCTAGTGGTGGGCGGCGGGGCCGAATCCAGCGGCGGCTGCCGGAGACAGGGTAACAGGGCAGTAGACGAGGGAGCTCCACGCCGGATTAGCGTGGGCCGTGGAGGAGGGCGGCAGCGGAGGCGGCGATGCGCGCCGGAGCTGGGCGAGGAGGGGCCAAGGGCGCGGGCGTGATTGATGGGAACCCAAAAGATACACCCTTAATTTAAATCGTAGAGCAAGATTTAATGTACCAATTTCGAACATCTCAGTTGTATTGCCACGAACAATACGATCAGTTGGTTGCACAACACAATCATCTCAGTTTCTAAATAAGGCAGGTCCATGTTCCTACCACCTTTCGTCCCCCTCCCAGTTGTTTTTTTCTTTGGGCCCGGTCGGCCCTTCCTCCCTGGACAGCTCGTTGGGCATCTTGTTCAGCATGTTCTCCGCTCCGCACCTGAGCCGCCGCGGCATCCGCCCGACCGCCCACTCCATCCCCTTCCTCGACTTGTACACCACCGTCGGCCCCCACTCCCGCATAAACTGCAGCCACTGCGGCTCGGCGACGGCGCCCTCGCCGAGGTACTCCGCCGCCACAATGCGGTACTTGGCGCTGGAGTCCACGAACAGGCTGCTCCGCGCGGCGTCGTTGCGGATGCCGATCCCGAGCGCGGCCGAGCCCTGCAGGTACACGCCGGGGTACGCGTAGCTCGCGTGTCCGTTCCTGGACGAGTACACCGCGGGCCGGTTGCCGTCGGTGTACTCCAGCGCCGAGGAGTCCACCCAGTGCCCGCCGCTGTGCTGCGAGAAGTACACGCCCATGAGCTCGCCGGTGAGGTTGCTTACGCGGAGCGTGAAGTGCTCCCAGTCCCCAACGTGCCGCCCGGTCTTGCCCAGCGGGAGGCTGATCGGGCCCAGCTTGAGCCGCGCCGGACCGTTGAACGGGCAGAACACCCACATGGCCACGTCGGTGCACGCGCCACCCATCGCCGGTTTCACGTGCGCGTAGAGCTCCGCGCTGTCGATGTTGCCGCGGCACACGGCGCGGCCCCGCTCGCCGGCTGGTACGTCGATCCAGTACTCCCCGTCGTTGCACCCGCCGCCTGGGAGGTTGGAACCCTCGCCGTCGACCTCCTCGCCGCCGGCTGCGTCCGCCCCGCGCTTGTACAGTGCGGCTCCGCTCTTGAAGTACCAGGAAACGGACGACGGCAGGTAGACCTCCTTGGGGTGGAAGAAGAGCGTGGGGCCGTAGTGCCGGATCACGGCGTGCGCCTGCTCCAGCGTCGGCATCGCCGACAGGTCTAGTTCGACGTTGCTCAGGCACGCCATGCCCTGCTCCCGCGGCGAGGCCCCGTCCGCGGCGCAGCAGAAGGTGCCCGCGCCCACTCCTTTCCCCCGCATCCCTCGGTGCACCGGCCTCACGCCCCGCACGGCGAAGGCGGCCGCGCAGGACGCCGAGGAGGACGACGACGGCCTTGCCAGCGGAAGGTGCAGCATCGATCCGTGCGGCTCGCACTCGTCCGTGAGGTCCGCGCGGACGCAGGCCACCTCGTCCAGCGGCGGCTTCCGTTGTTCCGTCGTCACGAGGCACCCGAGCGCCCGGTACCCCTCCGGCGGCACGGGGACCCAGAAGTAGGCGTCGCTTCGGCCTCGGCCGTAGCCGTAGGCGGCACTGCCACGGTTCCCACCGGCGCCGGCGCGGAATTCCCAGAGGAGCTCATAGTCCCGCGGCGCGCAGAGCGGCGGCGACTGAGGCGAGGCGGCGGGCGCCCGCGCCACGAGGAGGTGGCCGTGTAGCGGGCGGCAGTCGGGCTGGCAATAGTGTCCGAGGAGGGAGAAGCCCTCTGGGACGCCGACCGGGTGGCAGAAGGTGGCGCTGCCGCCGCCCCGGCGCGGCGACGCCAGGGTGCAGATCTTCTTGAACGCCGTGACCGCGGCCAGCTCCAGCTCCCCTCCGCCGATGCGCATCCTCCCCCGCGCGAAACCCCCGCCTGCAAAAACGCGACGCCGAACCCATCAGCCCCCCACCTCCCGCCCGCACTCGTGGAAGCAGTCTGGCGGTGCGCGCTTCGCGATAGATACGGTGGAATGGTAAGGCGCAGCGGCGCAGAGGCGCATTCCAAATCCAAGGGAAGGGAGGAGGAGGGGTCCCCGCCACTCACCTGGGGGCCACGCCGGGAGGGGCTCGGCGAAGGAGAAGACCTTCGGCTCCGGCTCCTCGAGTGGCGGCCCGCCCACGCGGGCGTCGCCGCCCGAGAAGCAGCTGCCCCAGCGCTTTGGCATCGCCCTCGCGCGCGCTGGCGTTGCCCGGTTCGACACCAGTGGGATGGGCTGCGCGCTACACCTGGGGACACAGACAAACACGTCTCAATGCCTCATCGGCTCACCAGCGACGGCGGCGAGCACCACGCGCCGCACTCCGGACGCGGTGGCTTCGTGGAGGGAGGGGACATCTTATGCTCGCCGCGGTGGATTTGCTTCGTCACAGGTTTGACGTTTGCCGGCGCGGGGCCGGGGCCCGCGCGTGCCTGGGAGGGGAGAAAAGGACACGGCGCCTGCCACCGATCCGTGCCTTTCTTGGGTTGGTGGAGTGGGGTGGGAATCCGAATTCCCCTTCGACTTTGCCCTCACGGCGCCCAGCGCGCATTGGTTGAGCAGCTGTTGCCGACAGGCCAGTGTTGCAATCCAGGTAGGGGTGTGCATATCACTATCAGTACTTCAGTTCAGCAGCGATTGATAGGTTATCGTTATCCCTTTGTTTGGAAATCAGGAAATGGCCTATCAACTTCAAAATGACAAACGGCAGCGGCGCAGGCTGATTCAGAGAATCTGTCCATCATGATTTTTTTTTTAGAAAACGCAATGTATAATGAACACTGTAATTCTAAAAACATAGTGCATGGTACAGGAAATTAGATGTTCAGTAAAAAAAGATCCATCTAAAGTAGATCTCCAGACCGTTGGAGCCGCGCAAGTGGCAGATGGTCCGATGAAACCGCGGTGCAGATGGCAAATGAGGTCGCCGGACAGCGGCGAAGACATACTGGCCCCTCTCTCTCTCTCTCTCTCTCTCTCTCTCTCTCTCTCTCTCTCTCTCTCTCTCTCTCTAGCACACCGGCACCGGACATCATGAGGGTTGACAGCAGAACCGACGAACCACGGTGTCACGGTGACCATGGAACCAGGAATTACACACGTACCATGCGGTCATCGGGCCATGATTCAGCAACCGCCACCCTCGGTACCCATGTTTCTTCGAAATGGACCGGGAGCATCGATTTCGAATGTTTGATGCTGGATGCAAATGCGTAGTCAGCTTACGGGTTCCTGATTAATGATGGAGCGCAAGAATGTTAATTTGTGTAGTTTGCGTGATTCGAGGACAAGAACCGTCTCTCGATTTATCGCTTATGTTTCTTCTAATCGTTTAAAAAAGAAAAATGATATGCATCTACTTCAAATATAAGAGTAGCCAAATCCTGAAGGCTAAAACTCAGAAGAGGTTAGGAGCGGCAGTGGCCGGAGTTTACCGGCTGGACCTCACGAGCTTGCAGTCTTGCACATGCCATGATGCCAATATGGCTCATTGACGGATGGCTAAAAGCAGATGCATAAGAATGAACCAAACATTATGTCAGTAACGGTAAAAGGCAAATATCATCATGAGATCGTCGGCATCATGAATGAATCCTATTATAGGAAGGGATAATCATGTAGACGCCAAAAATCAGGCTGCACATCCACTGCCTACCAGCAGCAGTAATTCATGTTCATTCTATGCAATAAATAAGTCAGCCTTCACGTTTGCAGAACACCAATGTAAACAGCAGGCCGGTGGGAAATGAATTGGATACCCCTATTGGTAGTTTGGTACAGAGTCTATAACAGCTTTTCCCAGAGCTGACTATGCTAATCTTCGTTTGGATTCGCTCTTCTCGGAGATGAGCCCGCGGTTGTGATAAACGTAGCTGCAGAAAGAACAGTAGCGTATCAGATAGTGACCTAAATTTTTAAAAAAAAAAAGGAAAATCAAAGAATAAGGAACAAAAACACAAACATTTTCGAATTTCTCCTGCCGATGCCATATCACCAAAGAAACAGTAAATCATTGAGGTGTTTAGGTGAAGTTTAGTTCTACATCTTAACAACATAGCTAATAATAGATAGCTGCTTCCCAATGCAATACTCACATGTGCATGCAATACACTGAAAGGAAATCAAAAGAACTAGAAAGGGATACTGAAACTGAAAAATGATGAGCAGGAATGCCATGTCAGGACCCCCAGGAATCTGACTCTTGCATGAATTTCAGTTCAACAAAAAGAATATGGCTCATTAATTATCTAGTTCAATCATATTTTCATAATTCAATAGCCTCAAACAAGCAACTCCTCGTCAAAAGTAACTTGAGTGGCATTGAGATGGATCGCTAGCTACAGCTTCACCTACTAGCAAACCTTGTATTGGACAACCATCCTAAACATCAAAAGAGTCATGCTTAAAGTTCAGAAGAACCGAAAACGGTCCAGATAATCTATCCCCAGGATTCATAATGATTAATCTTGACTAAACGCAATTTCAAATGTCAGAGCTAATAAACAAATATCCACAACAAATGAACAACAGGAGCTAATCATGCGTACAACCTTGGCTAAAATTTATAACAATTTACAATTTTGGCATACAAATTTGCCCAGACCAACTGCATAATTAACTGGAACATATGAACAGTGGAATTCAACAATCTCTAAAGTGACCTTACTCCCTAATCCTATTATCCAACAACATTCGAAGCCCTATTGATCATTAACCACAGCATTATGATGTCCAGTTCTGTAGTGCTCCAAGAAAAACAATTATAAAATATAATGGACCCTGCTTCAACACCTTCTAAATTTTAACTATCAACTTCTCAAAAGAGTCAATGCTGTTCTAGACAGATTAGTGTTCAGAACTATTCTGGAAACAGGTCACTGTACATGGTTTTCATATTGTGATCTGAGACACAGTCACAAACTGTTAAAATATTGAGATTTAATCTAGAATAACCGTTCAAAGTGTGTAAATACTTCTATGCATCAGAGCATGAGCAAAGTTCTTTTAAGTCCAAAGTAGATCAGAATCAGACTAATGCTAAGGATCTGTCATCTTGTCCTTAAAAACAGGAGATGAACGGTGAAAAATGCTTCCATTTTTTTCTCATGGCATAACCGAAGGACGCAACCCTTGTTAACATTAGTTCTGGGTAAGTTATGATTATCATTGGCAGTAAAAGACACAGGGATTGCCATGCTTTTTTTTAAGGAGAGAAACCCCTCAGCTTTTATATCATTGACACATGATGTGATATGCAGTTGTCCATGCTGCCATGTAACATGTTGGCATAATGGCATATATCTTCTAAGTAAAACTTAGCTGTAATGCACCTAACTAAGCTAAAAGGATTCTATATACAAACAGATGAAGGTTTAGCATAAACTGGCACTGTGTGCCAATGTTTGTGTGCACTGGGTTGTTTACTCAAATCCAGGTTTAAATTATGAATTGATCCATTGAAATTCTGCAATAAGGTCATATCATGACAGCACGAATCTAGATTTTGGATCCGGAACCTGGATGAAAATAAATGTGATTCCTGCTCTTTATAAGTCAATGGAGAAGTCACAAACTGTTAAATTTTGAGATTTAATCCAGAATAACGTTCAAAGTGTGTAACTATCCATGCATCAGAGCACAGTTCTTTAAGTCTAAAATTGATCAGAATCAGAGCTAATGCTAAGGTTCTGTCATCTTGTCCTCAAAAAACAGGAGATCAATGGTGAAAAATGCTTCCATTTTTTTGTTCTGGCATAACCAAAGGGCACAACCCTTGTTAACATAAGTTCTGGGTAAGATATGCCTATCATCGGCAGTAAAAGGCACAGGGATTGCCATGTGCATTACTTTTTTTTAAAGGAAGGAAACCCCTCAGCTTTTATTTTATAGAATGCAAGGTAACAGAGTTAAGTCTGGGAACACTAGTTTTACATGCAGAACAGCAACAGATGCCATGGGCATTACTTAATAAACGTATAACAGAAAAAAGGAAGATATCATGTGCACGCATATGGGTGAGCCATTTAGGAGTATGCACACACTGTGGACTCGGTCATGATGCATTGAACCATAGGATGATGGGAATCGGTCACGCTACCAAAAAGGCAACTAAATCCATCTGAAGCCATCGATCACTTATCACGCAGATGCAGCCAAAGGGTCCGATCTAACACAAATCAAGCTCCCTAGCTTTATATTAGTATATGGATCCAGTAGGCAATTTTCATCAGGGCCAAGGATCGTGATCTAATAACACCATTATTTATGACTCTACATATTCGAATTCTAACACAATCGATAAAGCGTTCAAATGAAAGTCGAACCAAAGAGATCGATCTGGTACCTCAATTTACTTTCGGATCGGGCATGGGGAAGAGACCCCCGCCGGCTGCAGCAGCCGCGCGTGGTGGCGCGAAGCCGAGCAGCTTCTGGAGGTTGGTGCGGATGCTCATGGAGCAGAGGAAGTAGAGGAAAACCATGGAGCAGTCGGTGGGGTCGGTCCCGGGCAGCCCGCGGTGGCTCATCCGCTGGACGAGCGGCACGGGCGCGAAGGGCAGCTTGGCGACGGCGCGGCCCTCGAAGAGCGAGTTGAGCAGGCCGAAGACAACGAAGAGCACGGCGGCGACGACGGCGCCCGACTTGAGCTTGGCGAGCGAGAGCTCCCGCGTGGCGTCCTTGAGGCTGGACTCGACGCGGTCCATCTTCTTAGCCCGCGACGAGGCGGGCTGCGCGGAGGACGCCCCGCCGGCGCCGGAGGAGGCGGAGGAGCCGGAGCCGGACTTCATGGCGTCGAGCTTGCGGGAGTGGCGCTCGATGGAGGCGCGGAGCGAGTTGTAGGTGGCGGTGCGGTAGATGAGGAGCCAGGAGATGGCCTCGCAGAGGACGGCCGTCGCGGCGGAGATGCCCACCACCGAGAGGCTGTCGCCGTAGCGCAGGAAGGACAGCGCGGAGGCCATAGGATCTCTCCTCTTCGGTTCTTCGGCTCCGCGCCGATGCGCTGCGCTGCGCTGCCGCTGCCGGCCGGGTCGGGGAGAGGTGGGAGGAGGGATTCGGGAATCGGCACGGGAGAGATCTCGATTTGGCTGCGGAACGAACGGGGTTTTTTTGGTCTTGCTTGACTGCTGCGGCCTGCGGGGCGGCGGGGGGTGGTTGGTTGGTGCGCACCGCGCGTCCGCGCCTGCAGGCCCTGCACCAATGGCCGACCCCTTCTTCAGCTGTGTTTATGGGTGTGTTTAGAACCCAAAAAGTTCTTCTAAATTCCACTATGCAAAAAAAAGATTCCCCGTCACATCAAAATGTCGGCATATGCATGGAGTACTAAATGTAGATAAAATAAAAAAATAATTGCACAGTTTAGATATACTTTGCGAGACGAATCTTTTGAGCCTAGTTAGACCATGATAGAACAATATTTACCACAAACAAACGAAACGTGCTACAGTGCTTTTCAGTTCGGAACAGTACCAATTTCAGGGTTCTAAACACACCCTAGATCCAGAGGTGAAAAATGCACTGTAGCGCTGAAAAATACACTGTAGTATTTTTCGTTTGTTTGTGGTAAATATTGTCCTACTATGGTCTAACTAGGCTCAAAAGATTCGTCTCGCAAAGTACATCTAAACTGTGCAATTAATTTTTTATTTCATCTATATTTAGTACTCCATGTATGTGCCGGTATTTTGATGTGATGGAAAATCTTTTTTTTGCATAGTGAAATTTGGAAGAAATTTTGGGATCTAAACAGGGCTGTTTTCTGTGCTTTAGATACGTCCGTGCTCCGTCTGCAGTATTGCACGCCTTTCTGTTGTGGTAAATCCCAGTGGAACCAACTGATTATGGATCAGTTGAACGTATATGTAGATGTAGGTCAGGACTGTAGGGTCAACAAGTCCAGTGCGGTAGTAATCATTTTTAGCATTCAGTAAGACTTTATTATTCTCTATAAAGGCATCGAATATTCAAACTCGAGCAGAAAAACATCGTCAGAGTTCTATTTACCACTTTCGGCGTGTAATCCCTATGAGCATGCAACATGCTCCCGGTCAAGTATCAGAAACATCAAAAGCAAAACAGCGGCATCTCCCAATGTCTCAGGAGGAAATTCGCCAACACAGAGTACACCAATGTAGATCGTTTCTGAAACTCAGAGCTGACTATCCTAGCAGAAACAGAAGGTGCTTGGTGAACTGTTCGGTTTGCCGTCAGTTTGTAGTGGCATTGACACTTCTGTCCAAGGGGAGAATTGTTGGTCGATCTTATCCTTTCCTTTTATTCAGCGGCAAGATCTGGGAACCGCAGCATATCGTGACCTGGAATCATAGAGGTGACATGTCAAAAAAACAGGAAGCAAACACACAGAGACCAGACGAAATACACTTCACAAGATAGCTGCGCTGATAAATGCAAAATCAAGAGAACACATCTACATCCTTGATCACATTTCAGAAGCAGGTCAATCTTTTAAAACTCTCCAACTTCAGTAAAGAAAATCATTGTTATGAACGAAAAGCAACATACTACAAATCCATCTCCAAATAGATTCTGCCATGTTACATTTTCTAGGTAAGAAGCTAGGTGGTTAATCAGCAGCAAAATAGGGCACGTTTTGAGTCTCTTGATTCGTTTTATAAGTATTACAGTAACAACCTGCATTAAACTATGGATTCACCTGATGCCTACCTTAAACTACACAGCTCCAACAGTAATACTATATATGTTCTATCTGCATATTCTTTGATCTGGGCACAGATCAAATGGCATAATTATCCAGCATTTTCTGTTCATCGGTGATTCTATCTAGTGGATCGATTTTCTGGACTGAATACAATTGAATGATAACCAACAGATAAGTTCAGAATCAAGGCCTAATACCTGTTTCATACAGTAGTTTTCTCTCTGTACTGTATGCAGCAGATTTTAAATCAGGGATTAAAATGTACAAATTTCACCATTCAATTTATGCCCTTCATATTTTGGGTTATAATTGAACTTTTCAAATCAAATGTTGTCTATACGTCAAGCTAAACACTCAAGAGATACAATGGTGACCTGGATTATGGATCCTAGTTTGCTACAAGGTCCAAGATCCTACATCAGAAAACAGCAAGTGTGGGGACTGGGGGACTGCATATAATACGATTCTCACCTGGTGAACCGACCATGAACACCAGGATGATGACGGGATCATCTCTGAGGGGCAGGTCGGTGAGCAAAGGGGTGGGCCGTCCATAGTTGCCTGCCTGAACACAGAGAGTCATGTTCTCGAGCTGGACACCGGATCCCAGTCGATTTGCTATTTCATTTCTCAGCTCAATCAGATTCCTCCCATCGAACAACATGTCCATCCAGCACCTGTATTCGACTTGTCCATTATCAGCAAACCAAGCATCAGTGAAACTGATTTGTACCTCCTCCCCACAGCCTTCACGCCATCCCTGTCCAAACAAATCGCATGAAGTAGGTGAGTACAAAGGAAATAGAAACAGCAATTCATGCAGAGTAGCAATATGATATCGATGACACAACTATCAGCCCTTGAAAACTCTATTCATAAAATTAACACTTTAAAGTTTAAAACGAGAAACGCTAGTTTTGTCAGAAAAATTTTCAACGGCCAGCTGTTTGTAATTAGGTTTGCCGAATTAGCAAATCCAGATATATTGTCATGATTAGAATTAAGCAAGAATCTGGCGCTGCATGATTCAGGAATAACTACTCAACAAATCCGATTCATGGAACCAACAGATTGTGCAAGAATTAACCACAAATAGGCATCGGTTTATTTTTCAGAACTAAGGGAGAAGGATCAACCAATAACTTGAACATGCGGTACCAGGAAAACTCGCAGCAAGAACTCACGAAATAGCATAGTGCAGGAATCACACTGATCAATAGCCCCGTGCTTAATTAGTTTCCGTATCCCAAAACCCAACCGGGTAGAACTGCGTGCGAGAGAAAGAAGGATGCGGGTGATGAGCTTACGATTGCAGCATTATGTGATCGCGGGTGGTATGGTGGTGGCCTCTCCACCGTCAGGGGGATGATCTGGACTTCCCACTCCATCATCGAGCTGATGCTGTTCATGTCGACGGGCCCGACGGTGACGTCCGCGTTCCACCGCTGGTACCGGCCGTTGGCCCGGAGCGCCCTCGCGCCAGTTCCCGTGCCCTGGAGGAGCACGACGCTGCCGCGCATCCCCTTGGCGACCGACCACAGGATGTGGTGGTCATCCGAGAACTCGAAGATGCACTGCAGGGTGTAGTAGCCGACGAGCCCGGGGTGCGCCGGGTTGCGCGTGGCGGAGAGGTACCGGCCGTAGGCGCCGCGGAGGAGGACGTGGGCGGTGCGCGCGGTTTGCAGGATCTGCACGGCCCACGCCGTGTTGACCATGCCGCGGCGGCTGTCGACGGAGACGCCGCGCCCGGTCTCGTTGGCGAAGAGGTACCCGCCGCGGCCGCGGTTGCGGAGGCGCACGTACTGGCCGTCCTCGAAGGGGGCGATCGCCGCCATAGCCTCGGGGGGCGCGATGTCCTCCATAGCCGCGGGCGCGCTGCCGGATGACGCGCCGCCTGCGCCGCTGCCCGAGGCGTAGCTGGTACCAGCCTCGTCCACGCCGCGCGGCGGGGGCGCCCTAAGCTTGGCCACGGCGGCCTTGCCCCGCTCCTCTTCGCCGCGGGGCTTCATTCCGAACAGCTCCATGGCCGACACCCAGATGCCTTTTCCTTTGCCTTTCTCCATGGCACGGTAGTCGGTGGTGGAAGGGCAGCGAGAGGGAGCAATGGAGCGAGGCAGGTGCTCGTCGAGGCGGCCGGCGGTTATCCCTGGACAACCGCCATTGCCAGCTGTTTAAATAGCCCGCTGGCTGGCACGAGCGGGGACGGCAAATCCCAATTGGCGATCCCGCTCCCTGGCGTGTGGGGTCTGTCTACAGGACGTCGTGGTGTGGGTCCCGTGGACACGTCATTGGTTGCCTAGGAGGCGGGCGGCGATCGCGGCCGCAGCCGTCGCGCAACTCGCCGATCATGTCTGGACGGCCTTGTCCGCGGGCCGGGCCGTGTGGCGTGCCTCGGCGAGGATTTATCTGGCTCGCTCGCTCGTGGAGACGAAAGAGAGATTCGCGCGATTGATTGCATTGCGCTGCGAGGGCGCCGCCGCCGCTATGGCGCTGCACTACCAACACCAAGCACAGAGTCTGGACTTCTTCTCTGGCGCACTCTCTGGTGGCGCGCGCTGCGAGGGGATAGCGGCGCTCGTGCCCCGACGCGCGCCACGTGGCACGATTGGGGCAGTCCGGCGGCGCGGAAGGGGGCCAGCGGGCAAGGAGGCCGCGGTGAAGGTGCCGAGGTGCCGGCTGGACAGGGCGGGGCGACGGCGGCGAGGTTAGGGTTAGGGGATGGGGTTGGAGATCGTCGCCGACCCCTTTTCCTCCACCGTCGCGGTAAAGGGGAGGGCCGGGGGAGGCGGCTGGCCCAGCGGAGATGGCGTGCACTGGGCGGCGGAGAGACTGGCAGTGAGGGTGCCACCGGTCGGACCGGGGAAGACGGTGGTTGGGAGGGGCCAACAGCGAGGGCGAGCAACCCTTAGGTTAGCTGCGTGCGGCGGTAGGACGACGGAGGTGGGCGGTGCGGCGAGGCGCCGAGGAGGCACCGGCTTTGAGTGGCACGTGAAGCGGTAGAAGATGCGGGGTGAGATGTGGAAGAAGAAATTGTGTGCGCGTCGCCAACGGTACCAGCGCACACGTGCAAATAAGAGGGTCGGACAGCTAGTGTCAGGATTGCCCACATCTAATTTTTATGCTTGGTGTAGAGGGAGTATAGGAAGAGAAATGATTAACCTAGATAAATTCTCCGCGCGTTACTGTGAGATTTTGAGTGATACTCCATGCGTATATCATATAGAAGCATTGCATGCATAAGTTCATAGAAAATCGATGGAAGGTATAAATAGGAGTTAGTGGATGTTGACATGGCATGCGAGTTAGGCTGAAACCAATAGCCACCTGCATCCCCTTTCTCAATCTTCTCTCTCATCACTATTCTAACTACCCACATTCACAGGTACAGTGCGTAACAGTACCATATTTAATTTTACAGTCGCCATATACAGTCACCGCTGGATTCAGCCTTAGTAGAGTTTTGAGATAACGTGCCTTCGTATATGTCAAAAAAAAATCATACAGTGAAATATACTTATTTAGACATAGAAAATAAGGGACACGATTGACTTGGGAGGTTCAAGAGGAAGAGCACTAAAGCAAAGAACGTCAGTGCCATACGATTTGTGATGTAGAGTAGTGCTGCAGTGCAAGGATCCGTTTGGTGGTGCCGCAGCCGGCTGACGGACGCCTGCGTCAAGGGGATAAGTCTCTGACCGACATCGCAGCAGGAGTCCTTTGTCTTTCTCTTCATTTTCTTTTTTTTTTTTTTGGAGGAAATTCTTTCTCTTCATTTTGGCAGAGCCGTTCTCCAAACTCAGAGCTGCTGGGAAGGAAGTTCTCCGACTAGCACGGAGGAGCGGAAGAAACAATGCCAAACAAAACCCAAGTCAATTCCCGTAGAGCCAAAGCACCATAGCGTAACGCTTCAAAAATCACTAATCAAAAATCACCAGTTAAGTCTCACGGTTTTCAAAATAATTTTAAAAAAATTGCATCATCATCCCGTCTACCGTTCCACCCTAAGTTCTTTTCCAGTATTGCCCCTCCCATTTTTCCTTCCAAAATTCTAAATTCAAATTCCAAAATACAAATCAGAAAAAGAAAAACCTTTCTTTCTCAACTTGGACCGCCTTCGGCCCAACTCCTTTTCTCCTCTCTTTTCTCCTCGGCCCGAGCCGGCCTGCTGCCTCTGCCTCCCTCTCCCGGCCCAGCCAGCCCACCTCCCCTTCCCTCGCTCAGCCCAGCAGCTAAGCCGGCCCAAAAGCAGTAGCAGCCGCGCGCCCCCTCCTCTCTCTCTCTGCCAGTCGGGACCCGCGTGTCAGCCTCCTCTTCTTCCTTCTCCCTCTCGTGCGCCAGCTCCCCTGCTCTCCGCTCCCGCTGGCAGGACGGGCGACGCCATGCCACCCACGCCCGACGCCGTGCCGCCCAGGCCGTCGCCGCGCTTTGACGCCACTACGACGCGCCGCCGGGAATCCCGCGCCCTCTCTCACCGCCGCCTCGGTCCCGCTACGCCGCGACACCGTGGCGAGCGCCGTCTTCGCCCGACGCGCGCGGCGGGCAAGCCACCCAAGTCGCCGCCGCAATTACTCCCCTCCAGCACCGATGTCATCGCCACTGTGTCGGCTACAGCTGCCCCGCCACCCCATCCTCGACGCCTTGACGTCGCGCGTCCGCGCCCCGCGCCGTGCACCGGCCAGCCGCGACGCGCCGGCCACACCCCTCGCCGCGGCCTATAAAAGGGGGCAACCTCTCGGCCGTCTTCGCGCCACATCACCCGCACGCACACTCCGAACACACACTCCCCACTTTCTCTCGCCGGCGCCCTCACGGTGGGACACCCACCGAGAAGACGCTGTCGCGCTCTCTCTCTCGCCGACACCCCAAAATTCACCCCCTCTAGTTGAGCCCGATCCAAATTGAGGTAGGCGCGAGCTCCACTACCCCTGCGCGCACCTCCTCCACCCCTCTCCCTGGCCGGAACCGCCCCGGCAGAGCCGAAGCGCCGCCGCGCCGCATCCTCCTTCCCCGCCGGCGTTCGGGTCACACGCCGCCAGGACCACCCGCAACACCTCCCACCTCCACGATACCCCTATCCACTTCGCCGCCTCACCCTCTTCTTCGCCGGCTTGACCTCGTCGCCGGAACCGGGCCACCGGCGGTGAACCGCCGGCAAACCGCGGAGCCGGGACGATGTCGGTTCGGCCGAACCGAGCCGCGACGCCGTCTCCGCGCCGTCTACTCCTTCTTGTGACCGACGTGTGGGGCCCACCGCCCCGCCGTCAGGCCGCGCCGTCCGGCCCGCCTCCCCGCCTTGTGGGCCGGCCTGTTAAGGCCCACAGGCGCGGGTGGACGCGCAGGCCGAGCCAGGCGACGAAGGGAGTGGGCCGCGCGCGCACCGATTCGGCCCGCGAAGCCTTTTTCCCTTTTTCTATTTCGATTTATGAGTTTTTTTTTCTTAGAAAATTCATATCTTGGCCATACGAACTCGGAATCCGGCGATTCTTCCACCAAAATTCTTCTAAAACTATCCTCTATCTAACCATACCTTTTGCATAGCCTTTTGAGCATATTTTATTGTCATTTTATGTGTGTTTTGTTTGTTTGTGTACGCGTAGACACCATCCCTGAGGAAACCCGCGAACCTGACGTGACCGCGCCGGTCGGATCAGGAGCCCGAGGAACCGAACTTTGACCTCCACTGTAACGAGAGCGTCGATGACGGCAAGTCCACTGAAATCCTTTGATGCATAAACTTCCTAGTTTTTGCAAAAACTACCATTGCCCTGATAAACATAAAAACTTGCATTGTTTTTGCTAGCTAAGGTCAAACATGGTAGGATAGCCACCGAACCAATCTTAGACTTAGCGCGCGTAGGAGGGATCGCTCACTTCATACTATATGCAATAATCTTGTTGGAACTTGGGTTGGAATCTGGTTGGTGTGTGCGTTTTCGAAAACATGGGGAAGGACCCCGGCCGCCGACTTCGGTCGACTATGCCATGTGTTAAAGGGTGGAATGCTTGGGTACCGTTATCACGGCTTACCTAGGGTCCGACCTCGTGGAGAGGATTGGACGGTGTATGAGGAAGTTTCTGCCCTGAAGGACCGAGTTGGAAGTCTCATCTTGCCTAACTCTTTACAGTGCAACCACTCGATGTTGTATGCGGCAACACTTGGCCGGAACCCGCAAAGAATAACCAGCCGATACCCGTAGGCTGAGAGCACCGGAGGACTGGGAATGGTGGAAGCCGTGTGTCTGCGGGCACTGAAGCGGCGTCGCGTGTCTGCTGGCACTGAAGCGACAGGGATCCCATGTCTCTCTTGGTTGAGGTCGGGAAAATACTTGCGGGGGTAGAGCCTCGAGCGGGAAGGGCCTCATGGCAATGAGCGTCCAGACCAAACTTGTGGGTAAAGTGTGCACCTCTGGCCAGAGTATAAATCTATCCGGATAGTCCGATGTCCACTGGTATGGACGAGTTACGGCTTGGTTTTTCCCGGTAGTGATTTATAAAATTGGGGTTTGGTTGGTGAAAATGGTGTTTTGGAAGCTACGGGCTTGGCCCGGGAGCATTGGAGAAAAATGTTGGCCTGCGAGCCATAAGCCACGTTGGACCGGCAAGTCCAGTGGCACCCCCTTTTGGAAAAAAGTGTTTTCTTAAAATAAAAGAAATGGTGGACTACTTAACCTTGCATCTGCTAATATTTTCCGCAAAACGACCTAAGCTCCAGATAAACCTTGCATATAGAGATAGGCCTTTACCCCTTCCGATGGAGGAAGGTGGGCTTGCGGAGTACGGTTGTGTACTCACTCTTGCTATATCTATGTTTTTCAGACGACGAAGAAACCCTGATTGAAGCTCTCTTCAGTTAGGTCAAGGTCCTATCCCCAACTAGCCTGTGGCTTTGGGCAATAAAGACGCTTCCGCTGTATCTCGTTTTATCTCTACTTATGTAATCTGGTTTGTAATCGCTAAGTCAGACTCTGTACTATTTGAATAAATATGATGCTAGCCTCTTAGGACTAGCATTTGTATCACATTTGAATTCCCATAGAAGTGGGGGCGCTTCACTTAGCTTTCTGTTCGCTTTCTAGAACTTCGTTTGAAACCAATTTCTAGATTTCTTGCAGACTGAAAAACACAACCGTAGATTCTAGATTGGCTTGTTTCATTGTTTGTAGTTGCTATGTTGTTGTGCCGTGTGAGTTACGTTTGTGCAGATTTTTGCTCATGCTATTGGCAATCTCACATAGATCTTCTCATGTTCGCTCTAGCTTTGCTCCCCGACGGTGGAAACGGGGACGGATATGTTGCCCCCGGGAGCTGCGGGGACAGGGTGGGAAGGCCGGAAGGCGATATGCCGATATCCGACGACGTTGTCTCTACTGCCATCTCTATCACAAAGGATCATTCTTGCACTTATCGCTGCAGCTCCGGTTGGAAAACCGAACTCATCCGGTTATAAGCTGGTCAGCTGGGGGAGCGATAGCGGTGTCTTTGATGACATGTCTTTCTTGTAGTTATTGATCCTAGCATCGCACCTCCCACGCCAATAAAAGAACAGAATGTCCCAAACAAGAAAAAACTTGAGATATTCGTTAATGGAAAAATCACGGTGTGCAGTGCATTATCAATTACGGAAGGTCCAGGTTCCGCCATTTCCCTTTCCCTATTTTGGAAATTCACCATGGTCGAGGCGATCAAACTACCTACCAGATACTGTGCTTGTGGATAGGATGGTTTCCCATCAGGCATGCGTGAGCGTGACGTGGCGATACAGTTACGGTGAGTGGCCACAATTGACTCGCACGACTCGTCCCTCGTCTTTGCAGTGGCCAAGCCTCCACTCGGCACCACACAAAGGGGCCAAAAAAAAAAAAAACTTCCCTTCCCCCCGCCAAAACCAAGGACTTGTCGAGGTGAAGAGAGCTCACCGGAAGCCAGCCGTGGCTCGCGAGTCGGTGCTGGAGGATTCACCGAGTTCGCCGCAGAAGTAATTGGTGGGAGGAGCAGGAAAAGGCAAGGTCACACCGATTCCGTCGACGCGAGAGCTCCGCTCTGGTGCTGCTGCGTAAAGCACCGCCCCGCGAGGCGCCGTCGCCCTGCGCGTGGATCCGCCTCCGCCGCATCGACGCCGCTGCGGGGCCCTCCACTGCATCGACGCCGGCGGCGGCTCCCTCCTCCACATCGACGACGCCGGCAGGTGCTTTCTTGGTCGGCCCTTCGCCGGGGACAAGTACCCACCTGGTATGTCCAATTGCCCACACCTTCTCTTCTCTTCCCTTACTGCTGTGCAAAACAGAGGAGCGAAACAGACAAGCAGAGCACCCAAACCCTAAGCAAATTGGCTATTGATATTCGGGTCTGATCTAATTACAAGTATATATGTATTATGCCAACTAACTTTAATCTTTTTTGCAAAAATTATCGGGTCCGCCCATGTTGTTAACTCAGCCTGTTTTTATTTTATTTTTATAATATGTTGGTCTTACACTTGACAAAAGGTGCCTAGAACTACAAACTGTCAAAATAATATGGATGCCTCAGTCCATTCTGAACACTGAATTTTATTTCTTTTGGTTTATTGATACTTTATATTGTTTTCCCACATTATAACTCACAAATGCCACCTTTTCTGGTCTGTTGCCAGACTTGCAATGACTACCATGTAAATATTGAATATAATGTACCTCTATACTTTCAGCATTTTAAGTTTGCTTTGAATTTCATGAAACCTAGTTCCTCTGGCACATACTGTATCAAGTAAGAAGTGAACTTTAGGTTTTTTTAGAGAACCTCTGAAAATTTTACAATCTGGGGTTTGTATACTGATAGTGATAATGGTTAGCAATGGGCAGGTCAATAGAGCTCTCTTTTTTTCAATTAAAATTTTGAAATAATGTTGTAATAGTGCTCCATAGGTAGGATTGAAGTTTGATTGTGCAGATTGTCATCTTGTTCAGATATCTGCTTTTGAGGCTTCAGAATGGAGATCTGTACTGCATGCCTCTGGACTTCAGCACAGTGGTCTCACACATTAACGACTAACAGACGGGTGTCATACCGTGGATACGCAAATCCAAGTTTATCTGTGCCTAACAGAAGGCGATCACCAGTCTATGTCATGAATGCCGCATCAACCAGTGCTCCAATGTCATCTCAAAACATAACCCAACCTCCACGCACAAATGGTGCAGTTATCAAAAGTATATCCAGCAACAAACCCAGCAGTGCATTGGAGCAACTTGATATTGAACGTGGCGTCTGTATACCATTCCGAAAGTACACTCCTGAAATGGTACTGAAATCTGCAAGGTTTTATAATTGTAGGATTGGTTTGCTAAAAACAACTAGTGGAGTACTATCTTAATTATGCACATTTCTATGATTGCTAGGTCAGGAAAAAGGTCTTGGATTCAAGAGGCTCCATATTATCCCTCGCTAGTCGGGGAGTGGAGATAATTTGGAAACTTGGATTTTACTGGTCATCTCTAATGTATGACTTCTTGGTTGGACGGGATGAAGAAATTGTTCCATATCGTGCCCGCCAGCTCCGCAATCTCTTATGTGATCTGGGCCCGTCTTTCATAAAAGCAGGACAGGTTATATCCATTAGTCTTGATAAAACGATGCATCTCATCGTGCGATACGAACTCATTGGTCCTATTTTTCTTATACAATTGTCATATAACTTTCTTTGGTTCCGTTCTTAGGTTCTAGCCAACCGGCCTGATATTATTCGAGAGGACTATATGAATGAACTGTGCATCTTGCAAGATGATGTTCCTCCAATTCCTAACCAGGTATATTGGTTACAGCAGAGATTAGTTGGAAATAGTTCTTCAAGATTATGCATATTAGAGTTAATGCAGTTGGAATCAGGGCGATTAACCAAGTTTTATTTGTTGCTGAATACTTTCTAGGTCGCTTTTGCCATAATTGAGGAAGAACTTGGACAGCCTCTAGAGAGATTGTTCAGCAAAATTTCATCAGAGACAATAGCAGCTGCTAGTTTGGGCCAAGTTTACCGCGCCACACTTTGGGAAACTGGCGAGGATGTTGCTATTAAGGTTCCTTTAATTGCTTTGTTTCTGTTATAATTGTACTTCTTTTACTACTTTTTTTTTGAGAGGAGTGGGAGGGGGACACCACCAAATAAACAAGGAAAAGAAGACAGAACAAAAAACAAAAAGGCTAACTACAAGGCAAAATCGAGCCATTCACTAATAAGTGGGAAATAGCTCTTGTTTGCTGGATGCATTATTTTACTACCTTTATACTCGTTTTCTAACTAGATACATTTTTTCTTAGTATCGTCGTTAAATTTTTTTTCTTAGTATCGTTGTTAAACAAAGGATAAGTATAAGTGTTTTCTTAACCCTGGTGATCGTGTTCTTTGTACACCTCAAGTTTCACGAGCCAAATGCTTAAATATGTTCCAGGAGTCATATTTATCTCTTCAATTTATGTTTGTTGAAATCGCAGGTTCAGAGACCAGGGATTGAACCAATTATATACCGAGATCTTTTCCTGTTCCGCACATTGGCTTCCTTTTTGAATGGGATTAGCCTACAGAAACTAGGGTGTAATGCCGAGCTTATTGTTGACGAATTTGGTGAAAAACTTTTGGAAGAACTCGATTACACTCTTGTAAGTATTTACTTAGCCTTCACACTGAGATTGTTAATTTAGGGAAATGATGAATCAGCTATTACACCTGTTGATTTTTTATTTTAACACAAAGTGCAATGATTCTGTTTCAACAACAAATTCTTTATCTCTGCTTTATTATTCGATAAATGAATAGAAGTGTAATGATTATAGTTTCCTTTGCAACATATTAGGAAGCTACAAATATCGAGGATTTTCTGGAAAATTTTAAGGATGATCCAACTGTCAAGATACCTCGAGTGTATAAGCAGCTTTCAGGTTCTCGTGTTCTGGTGATGGAGTGGATAGATGGAATCAGATGTACAGACCCACAGGTTTGAGTTTCATATCACTGTTTGTTTATTTCAACTGTGGAATAGTTCATTGTGAATATGTAGCAGCATTGAGTCCAAATTCATTCACGCAGGCTATAAAAGAAGCTGGAATTGATGTGGAAGGCTTTCTCACAGTTGGAGTGAGTGCCGCTTTGCGCCAGTTACTTGAATTTGGTCTTTTCCATGGAGATCCACATCCTGGAAATATTTTTGCCATGCGTGATGGCCGTATTGCTTATGTTGACTTTGGCAATGTGGCTGTCCTTAGCCAGGTCTGCAAAGTTGCTCTTTTCTAGTGGTAGAATAAAATTCTTTGCACTTTTTAGTTACATTGTTATTGCTATTTTTCATGAAAAAGGTGTTTAACATGTTTTTTCATTGTTTCGCCTCTGTGCAGCAAAACAAACAAATCCTAATTGATGCTGTTGTTCATGCTGTTAATGAAGATTATGCTGAAATGGCAAACGACTTCACTAGGCTGGGTTTTCTTGCTAGCGGAACAGATGTAGCCCCAATTATTCCAGCTCTTGAGGCCATTTGGCAAAACTCGGCTGGAAAAGGCTTAGCTGACTTCAATTTCCGGAGTGTGACCGGTAATGTTGATTAGCTTAGCATTGTATCGACTGCTAATAAATGGAAGCCTGTTTACTTTCTTTTTATTACGTCTACACAAATTGTTGTTTTCTCTATGTGTTGTCTTTTTATAGATTTAGCACTCGGCTTTATGATTCGTGAATATTATTTTTACTGCTGCACGGTTGCTCATCGCAGGGAAGTTCAATCAGCTTGTGTACAACTTCCCTATCCGCATCCCAGAAAGGTTTTCTTTGGTTATCCGTTCATTATTGACACAAGAAGGAATTTGCTTTACATTGAAGCCTGATTTTAAGTTTCTTGAGGTATGGCATGGCCCGCCCTTTGATGTCCAAGAAAACATCAATACATATTTCTTTGTTCTAACATCCTTCTCTGTTTTTTGTTCATATTTAGGTTGCATATCCGTATGTAGCAAAGCGTCTTTTAACAGATCCAAACCCTGCTCTCCGTGAACGCCTGTTTCAGGTAACTTGTTTAGACCCTACTGACGTCGGTAACTATGTGAGCCAAATTGTTAAATTAAGCATTGACACAGGAAAATAACAACAAATTTTATGCTGTTAAAATGGAAATGCTGCATAGTTACAAAGGCTTGTTCGTGCATTATTCATCTAATTCTGAGAGCCTACAATGTTTATATCATTTTTTATTTTTTAACACTATTTTCTCATGTTTTTTTGTGTAGGTACTATTCAAAGATGGGGCATTCCAGTGGAAACGGCTAGAAAACCTTATAGTTCTTGCCAAGGAGAATGTGTCCAAGATGAGCACCAATCCTGCACTAAAAAAGAATGTGTCGTGAGTATTGAACCACTGTCTTGCCATCCTGCATATGTTTCTTTGACCTAGAAGTTTCCTGATCCTATGATGTATCAGGCAAGCTGTGAGAAGTCGACAACTGGGGAGCAAACTTGATCTCACTGAAACAATAAAAGATGGAGCACGGATGTTCCTTATCGACGCTGGAATCAGGAGACAACTTATACTTGCTTTCACTGAAGACTCCAAGTTGCATGTAGAAGAGGTGAGGCTCGACACGACTGCCCATCGTCCTGTAAATTGTTGATCAGTGAATGACTGTGTTTTTTTTTTTTTGGAAAAAGGAAGCTTTTGTCGATGTATTGCGCTTGAAATGGTCAGTGGATGACTGTAGCTTGTTTCTCCCTTTCGCAGCTTGTTGATGTATACAGATTGGTCGAAGATCAGATAGACATGCCTTCCATGGCCCTGGAGGTTCTCCAAGGTAAGTCAATGACAATCAACTTCGACTTACTTTCATGTCATCATGGGAGACATTCTCTATGACCAAAGATCTTATGCTTTTATACAGATCTACCAAATGTTGCACGGGATTTTATGCTTTCCTGGAGCAACTCGATTCTGTCAGACCGCCAGTACTGATCACCTTTACAACAGAAATAGACTGAAGTAACAAGTTAGGCCCTGCATCATTATCATGGTACCTCGAGATAATCTGCACGAAAATAGCTAGACAAGCATTCATCCACGATATATGCTGTTCCTTTCTCCTATTGTTTTTGTATAGCAAAATCTGCAATGTCCAGTTTCTTCCTTTTCTAGGTATTGTCAGTTTCTTTGCACATACCTTTTGTATAGCGCAAGGGAACTTGTATATAAAATGAGGTCGTGATTTCGAATTCGTAAGTTTACACACGCAGCATATACAGATATATACAGCAAGATCAACGTATCTTGGACAGTTAGTTTGTGAACTGTGTCGATCGATGGCACATAGTACATGATTGTCCGGAGGGAATGGCCGGTGCGTCCTCTTCTCCGTTACTTTCGACTGTGCTAATATATCTTTCTATTCTATGCTATAAAAGAATGAGTTTTCGTAATACCATTACAAAAATATCTGTACCTTTTACATTGGCTCCATTGTACGGGTTAGAAAGAATTGGAAATGATCCAAAATTAATGGAAAGAAAATGTTTCTACCATTTAGGGTTTCTTTGACAAAACTCATTTCCCTTCAAAATTGTAGAGGATCGGGGATCGGAGAGAATTGAGAAGAAAATGAACTAATTTTTTTTTTCTCAGTTCTCTCCAAGGTTGATTCAAACAAGCCCATAGTCTTTGTTTTGTATCATACCCACCAGATAGTTTATTTGTCTTAGAATTAATGAAAAAGAAAGGACATTAATCAAACAAATCTTCTTCATTTTAATGTCCTTTTTTTCTTTCCTTATTGCTCAGCCGGTTATCTCGTGCCATGTGCGTGTTTCTCGTACATATATATGTTCTTTTTTTATTTTTTGGGTTGGTTGGTGGAATTAGATTACAGTCTAAATAAACTTTCTATCAGCTAATAAAGATAATGGGGATGGATGTAGCTCAAATGTAGAGGCTCGCTTTGCATGCGAGAGGCACGGGGTCGATCCCCGCATCTCCAATTGTTTTACCTGATTCCGTTGGAACAATGGGCACCGCACTCTTTCTTTTTCTGTGGCCATTGATTAAGCCTACACCAGCATTACTCACAATCATGTTAGCACTACTCACAATCATGATATATCGACTAGTGATCACGCATAATTTTCATTGTAACGTCAAATATATCTCTGTTATAGAGATTCATTTCCTGTCTATTGGCCCTATTCACAGGTTCGAAAAAGGTAAATATTCAGCGATTGTGTATAAATCTTCTAGAACAAGGAATTCTTCCTCTTATTCTTTTGGCACCGCGTATTAGAGAACCATTAGATATTAGTTCTAGGCACCGTTTTCAGCGTATAATTCAGCAACATGATGTCGGTCAAGTGTCGGAAATATAAGAAAACAGCGGTATCTGCAACATGGTGTCGGTCAAAAGTCAGAAATATAAGATAACAGCGGTATCTCCCAATGTTTCAGGAGGAAATTTGCCAACACAGAGTGCATATATGTATATTCGTGTCCGAAACTAAACTGGCGATCCTAGCAGAAACTTGTGGATGCATTGACACTTCTGTCCAAGGGGAGAATTGTTGGTTGATCTTATCCTTTCCTTTTATTCAGCTGCAAGATTTGGGAACCGCAGCCTACCGTGCCCTGGAGTCATATAGAGGTGAGGTGTCAAATGAAAAAACCAGGAAGCTAGATAAGATAGTCAAACAATTAGCACTGATAACATGCAAAATGGCGAACACATTTTACATCCATGGTCACATTTCATCATCAGGACTCTAAAATCTCTATCTTGAATAATAAAAATCATGGTTATAAATGAAAGCAACAAATTATAAATTGATCCCTAGATAGCTTCTGCCGGTTTACATTTCTAGGTCAGGAGCTAGGTGGTTAGTCAGCAGCAAAATGGGCACGTTTTGAGTCTCCTGATTGGTTTTGTAAGTATGAAAAGTTTACTCTACCAGCATTTAACTATTATTAATTCACCAGATACCTTTGAGTGTGAATACAATTTAAACTATACAGCTCCAACTGCAGCACTACATATGTTCTGCCTTCATATTCTTATACCCGGGCACACATCTAATGGCATGTTTGTGTAACATTTTCTGATATTAGTGATTCTATCCAGTGGATCAATTTTCTGGACTGAATGCAATAGGATGATAACCAACAGAACATGTTCAGAAGAAAGGCCTAGTATTTGGTTAAAATGATGTATCTGGCCACTTGAATAGTTTTCAGGCCATACTTGTGTCGTTCTCTCTGTATGTAGCAGCGGTCCTAGTTTGCTACAAACAAAATGGACGGTCCAAAGTCCTAAATCATAAAAACACAAGAAGTGTGGGAACTGATTATAATACAGATCTCACCTGGTGAATCGACCATGAACACCAGGATGATGATGGGATCGTCTCTGAGGGGTAGGTCGGTGAGCAGAGGGGTGGGCCGTCCATAGTTGCCTGCCTGAACACAGAGAGTCATCTTCTCGACCTGGACACCGTTGCCCAATCGCTTTGCTATTTCATTTCTCAGCTCAGTCAGACTCCTCCCACCGAAACAAATGTCCATCCAGCGCCATTCGACTCGTCCATTATCACCAAACCAAGCATAATTGAAACTGATTTCCACCCTCTTTATGCCAGTGCATAAGCCTTTATCCCATCGCTGTTCAAACAATATGCAGGAAGTATGTGATACAAGGGAAATAGAAACAGCAATTCAGGCAGAGCAGTAATTTGACATAGATGACACGACTGTCGTTCCTTGAAAACCTGATTCATAAAATTAACACTTCAAAGCAAGAACCACTGGTTTTGTCAGGAAATTTTTCGACAGCTAGCTGCTGCCTGCTTGTAAAATGGATTTGCAGAATTAGCAAATCCAGATATCGAGACACGATTAGAATTAAGCAAGAATCTGGCGCTCAAGAGAAGTGAATATGCAAGAGAGTTGATCGTGCAGAGCTGCTCTGCGCTGCAAAATTCGAATAAATACTCTGCAAATCCAATTTATGCAATGGAACCAACGAAGAATTGACCACAACAGATAGTGGTTCATTTGCAGAACTAAGGGAGAAAGATCAATCAAGAACTTGAACAAGCGGTACCAAGAAAACTCGCAACAAGAGCTCACGAAATAGTAGCATAGTGCAGGAATCACACTAACCAACAGCCCGTGCTTAATTAGTTCCGTAAGTTCCGTATCCCAAAACCCAACAGAACCCGTCAGATTGCAGAACCACATATAACTGCGAAAGAAAGAAGATACCGGAGAAGAGCTTACGATAGCAGCATTTGGTCGTCGCGGCTGGTATGGTGGCCTCTCCACCGTCAGGGGGATGATCTGGACCTCCCACTCCATCATCGAGCTGATGCGGTTCAAGTCGACAGACGCGACGGTGACGTCCGTGTTCCACCGCTGGTACCGGCCGTTGGCCCGGAGCGCCCTCGCGCCAGTACTCGTGCCCTGGAGGAGCACCACGCAGCCGCTCCTCCTCCCCTTGGCGATCGACCACTCGATGTCGTGGTCATCCGAGAAGTCGAAGGCGCGCTGCGTGGCGCAGCAGCCGACGAGCCCGGACCGCGCCGAGGTGCGCGTGGCGGAGAGGTACCGGCCGTAGGCGCCGCGGAGGAGGACGAGCGCGGAGCGGGCGGTGTGCAGGATCTCCACGGCCCACGCCGTGTTGACCATGCCGCGGCGGCGGTCGACGGAGACGCCCCGCCCGGTCTCGTCGGCGAAGAGGTACCCGCCGCGGCCGCGGTTGCGGAGGCGCACGTACTGCCCGCCCTCGAAGGGCGCGACCTCCAGCGGCGGCGACGTCGCGCCGCGGCCGCGGTTGTGGAGGCGCACGTACTGCTCCTGCTCGTCCTCGGAGACCTCCATCTCCCGCGGAGGCGGAGCCGTGGGCGCGCTGCTGGACGACGAGTCGTCCTCGTAGGGCACGATTTCATGCGCCCCCGTGGCCGTGGGCGCGCTGGTGGACGACGACGCGCCGCCGGCGCCGGTGCATGAGGAGCTGGTGCCCGCGTCCACGCCGCGCGCGGGGCCCCAAAAGTGTTTGGGCTTGGTCGGGAGCCGCTCCTTGCCACCGTCGCCATCGGACTCGATGATGCTCTTGCCTTTGTCCATGGCGCGGTGGTGCGAGAGAGCAATGGAGGCAGGTGCTCGTCGCTGCTGCCGGCGGTTATCCCAGTGCCGCCAATGCCAGCTGTTTAAATAGTAGGGTGCGGTATCGCAGGGCCCTGGCGTGTGGGGCCCAACCGCAGGGCTTGTGGTATCGCGCAGTTTCATCGGACGCCGAGGAGAGGAGGCGGGCCTTGTGCGGCTGCGGCGGTGCGGCTGCACCGCAGCTCGCCGCCGACGTGTCCAGACGGCATCCTCCGCCGACTTGCTTTGCTCCAGCCATGAGCCATCCTAACAAGCATGGACGGTGTCCAGGCTACCCTGTCCTCGAGCGCCTGCTCCTAGCAATTTACGGACTGCAAAGCGGTACGCGCACAGGTAAGATCAAGGGAGTTTGGGAGAGCCGGCAACCAAAGATCTCTTGCACAACCACAAGGTCATCATCAGATCAAGCAATGGGGGTCGCCGTGCACTTGTCGATGTTGGTACAAGCCCAGACGCGCCCGCGAATAGGTCCATTTCTAAGATACTGTGACCTTGCTTGGTAAGCTCTCTCATGAACGCATGGTCTTTTTTAATCTAAAACACTACAAGTAATCTGATATAGAAAACAGCACGACAAAATACATCGTCTCCTAGTGTTTCTCGAGGGTAATATAAAGTCAACGCAGAGCACACCAGTGTACACGGTTTCGGAACTGAACTAAGGGATTGAATTGTTTGATTTGCTGTAAATTTGTACAGACATTGACAGTTCTGTCCAGGGGGAGAATTGTTGGTCGATCCCATCCTTTCCTTTTATTCAGCAGCAAGATCTGGAAACCGTAGCGCATTGTACCCTGGAGTTACAGATGTGAGAGGTCAAAAAACAGGAAGCTAAACAAAGGCGCAGAAGAAATACAATTCAAAAGTTAATTAGATAGGTCACATTGATAGACTCGTGAAGTTGAGAGAGGAGATTTTTGCATCGTTGTATCCTTGGTCGCATTTCAGAAACATGTCACTCTTTTAAGATTCTCTAATTTGAACAGGTCAACGTTCAGTATCAATGATAGCAACAGTTTGTGTTGTGAAATAGCTTCCGCAAGGTCATACTTCATGGGTAACAGGCTAGGTTAACGCACATAAAGTTGGGCGTCGTTTTGAGTATGGTGATTAGTTGTACCAGTATTACTAATATATATCAGACTATAAACACGCCAGATGCCTTTTGAGTTTTGATTGTTAATGCATCTCAAACTGTGAACACACTTACAGAGTTTAAACCGAACACCTACAACAACAGACACTCTATATATGTTTACTGACTGCACATTCTTTTTCCCGAACACACAGATGATATCAACGTTCTACAAGCAGACTGGAATACTAAACATCTACTGATCACTGTGATACTATCCAGTGGCAAATTTCCGAACCGAGTACCATAGAATGATAACCAGTTAAATATCCTCGGAAGCAAAGGCTTGTATATGTTCAGAACTGTGTGTTCAATTACTCAATTGATTGCATTCCCTACTTATCCCATTCTGTCCCTAAGTAGCAGGTTTGTAATATTGGGGTCTAATTTCTCCAATTACTTTTGTTCATAATTGAACTTTTCAATTCAGAGATGATCACAATACAGCAAAATATAATTCTCACCTGGTGAATCGACCATGAACACCAGGATGATGACGGGATCATCTCTCAATGGCAGGTCGGTGAGCAGAGGGATGGGCTGGCCAAGCTCACCTGCCTGAATACCGAGAGTCATGTTCTCGAACTGGACACCATTGCCCAATATATTTGCTATTTCATTTCCAAGCTCAGTCAGACTCCTTCCATGGAACTGCATATCCATCCATTGCTCGTGTTCAATGTGTCCATTATCACCAAACCAAGCATAAGTGAAAATGATTTCGACATCCTCCCCACAGCCTTCAGGCCATCGCTGTCCAAACAAATTGCAGGATGCAATACAGAGAAATAGGAAAACAAGTCAAGCAGAGTACTAGTAATTTGGTGTAGATGGCGCGAATAGCAGGCCCCTTGAGAAACACGATTCACATAGTCAACACCTCAAGCGGGAAACGATGGTTTTGTCAGGAAACATCCCCAACAACTAGCTGCTCGTGATCGGGTTTGCAGAATTAACAAAAATCAGTTAAGCAGGAATTCAGCAATTGTCCGAATTAAACAACTGCGCTGAAAGATTCAGCAAGAACTACTCAGTAAATCCAATACACGGAACGAACAAATCGTGCAAGAATTGAGCAGGACAGACAGCGGTTTCTAGGGCCAATCAAGAATTTGGACAGGTGTTATCAAGGAAATTCGCAACAATAGTTCACGAAACAGCATTCTGCAAGAATCAGCGAACTGACCAATAGCCCAATTTCCGAATCCCAATTTCCGAATGGAAGAAGAACCCAGTGTGCAAAACCACCAAGGGCTGTGTAAGAAAGATGGGTGTGGGTGGTGAGCTTACGATTGCAGCGTTCGGTGGTCGCAGCTGGTATGGTGGCCTCTCTGCCGTCAGGGGGATGACATGGACCTCCCACTCCATCATCGAGCTGATGCAGCTTAAGTTGACGCCCCCGGTGGTGACGCCCGTGTTCCACCGCAAGTACCGGCCGTTGGCCCGGAGCGCAGTCGGGCCGCCGTCCGTGGCGTGGAGGAGCACGACGCTGCCGCGCCTCCCCCTGGCGATCGACCACCTGATGTGGTTGTCATCCGAAAACTCGAAGATGCACTGCGCGACGTAGCCACCAATGTGCCCGAATCGCGCCGAGGTGCGCGTGGCGGAGAGGTACCGGCCGTAGGCGCCGCGGAGGAGGACGTGCGGGGTGGGGACGGTGCGCAGGACCTGCACGGCCCACGCCGTGTTGACCATGCCGCGGCGGTGGTCGACGGAGACGCCGCGCCCGGTCTCGTTGGCGAAGAGGTACCCGCCGCGGCCGCGGTTGCGGAGGCGCACATATTGCCCGTCTTCGAAGGGCGCGATCACCTGCGTAGCCGAGGGTGCGCTGCTTGATGACGCGCCACCGGCGCCGGTGCCCGAGGAGCTGGCGCGCTCGTCGACGCCGCGCGCGGGGCCCCTCGGCGCGGCCGGGACCCGCTCCTCGTCGCTGTCGGACTGGATTTCGTCCAGCTCCTTGGCCGACACCGACATTGTGCTAGAGAGCTGGGGATCGGTTGCCTTGGTTATTGGCGCGGTGGTGGTGGGAGAGGCGGAGAGCAGCGAGGGAGCAATGGAGGAAGGAGCTCGTCGCTGCGGCGGACCGGCGGTTTATCCGAAATCCCTGTGCCGCCCTCGCCAGCTGTTTAAATAGAACCTGTCTGCGTATGTCTATTGGGCTTTCGTGTGTGTGTTAGCCCAACTCAACACACGGTTTATAAACTAGGAATATAAACTACTCCTGTTATCCATCAAACAGCCTAACTCAACACACGATTTATAAACCATCCATCAGAAAGAGCTATGGTCCAACTCCCTCCTCGTTTGTCATCCTTGCGAACACTGCCTCCACGCGAGCATGGCCCGCATGTCAACCACCATATCCCGCTAACTTTAAGTTAGCCAATCTGGTTCCACATCTTACTATTAGCGGGATTTTGAGACACTGACACGTGGGCCCCATATGAGCATGGCCCGAATGTCAGCAACCATGTTCTGGTAACTTTAAGTTAGCGGTTATTGTTCCCAAGGTATGCTTCCCTTCACCGCACGCTTGTTTGCCTGCAAACCCACGCCTCCTCCGACTTTGGTGGCTAGCGCCACACAAGCGCTAATCAGATGGAGATTCGCGCTCCCTCCGTCTCCATCGTCCACCCGCCGTCCTTAACCATTGTTGTGGGGGCCCCGCCGCCTCATCGTATCGCACACCACCTACCGCCGCCGCCGGCCGGCGAGCTCCTAGTAACCCTTCGAAGCCTAAAGATCACAATTCGCAGGTATCCCAACACTGCAACCCCGATCCTAACCTCATCGAAATTTGGGAAGAAGGACCTGTGGTATCTTTAGATTGATGTGGCGGAACCGCCGATTTAGTCCGGGCTAAGTACACCGGCCACCATTAGCTCTCAGTGTACTTAGGCCGTACTAAACCCGGTCGTCCGTCGAGAAGCCTTCGGCCCTCGATTCGTACCAAAACCCCAGAGGAACCGACATCACACACATTCGACCCTCGATGGAGCCACAACAGTTACATCATTACAGGCAGTTGAATAGATGTTACATAAGAAGTTAGATTACAACCAGTTCGAAATAAAATAGAGTTCAACATAGTCTCATACGTAACTTAGCGTTCAAATAGAGTCTCGCAGCGGAAATCTTTAACCATCATAGTTCATGACAACCAAAAGACTTGCAGAAGTAAAGTAACATCATGCCCGCTGATGTCACTTCATTTGCCAGCTCAACACGCTTCTTACTCCTAATGATAACAAGTCCCTCCGCCAACACAGGCACAGAAGAGGAACTCCATACCTGTAACTCAAAAGCGGGGGCAAACCCTGAGTACTAATTACTCAGTAGGTCTTAATGGATGTGGTTTACGGCTGACGCAAAGCTTGCTTACTAGAGAGTTGGTCCTTAGCCGTTGCTTTTATAACAAGTTATGATCATAGGGTAGCAGGATTTGACAGCTGCTATCCCTTCACGATAACCGAGCCAATTGCAATAGAGGAATTCATAAAAACTTGCATGAATAGAAAGCATATCATAGTCAAACATGTAGCATTCGAAAACATGGATCATAATACATCAAATTAGAGTTATTACTACGTTGCCCGTCAGTGATATTTGGCATTCTCACACCTGGTGAGCATCAGCGATTCGAATCGATTTCTAATTCCCGGGAATAACTAAAAATGCCAGGGGCCCATATGCTTACTCACACGACGGCTTTCCCACGTATAGTCCCCCTCCTCCACCTGTCCCATCCCAAGTTCGATTCACTCCCACCTGACTCCCGGGTTGTGCCCCCATGATGAGCCTGCCGACATCTCGGGCTCCCCGTCATGAGTACCAAGCTCCCCCGGGCCACCTTCCTCTCAACCAGTGGGTAGGAACGTGTTTCTGTTCTCCGGATGGCACAAGTAAGGTTTCACCGGCCCCATTAACCGGGTAAGCACTTTAGCAATGGTATGCCGACCAGCAGGCGAACAGCGAACGGGCCTTATGCGACTCGGGCGGAGCCATTACACCGCAACAACGCACACCGCAAGAATATAACTTAATCTCCGCCCGGTCTCCAATTAATCCTCATCATAATACCATCTTAGCATAAACAGTGTTCTCTTTCTTTTCAAAACACCTACGTAACGAGTGACATCTCACTCGTATCTAGTCGAGCCTATCATTTCTAGGCAACTCGTCCTACGTACCTAGTGTAGGTGCTAGGGCCAGGGCGGCCAAGGGTCTAATGCAATGGGGTTCCAATCAACACCTAATGCATATGCGTAATCATAAAACAATATTAGCTGGGAGAATATGGTCCTGTCTACCTTCCTCGGTAGGGTTAGCTTCCTCGGTCGCGAAGTCAGGTGCGGCCGGCGGGTACTCTTCTTGCTCCGGGTTCACTGGCTCTTGATCCTCGGGTTCCTCGACGAGTGGCAGCTGCTGCGTCAACTCTTCGTTCCCGGTGTCTATATGCATGACATTGTATGCAAATGAGTGCAACGAATGCGACTGTGCGCAGGAGGTGCGCATAGGAAAGATATTTGGATAAAATTTAAGAAATCGTACAAACCATCACTTAGAAGCAATACCATTATCTTACATAAAAGAAAAAATACAGACATGTATTGATACACGGCCTAAACCAATCGCATAAACCCTAATCACCCCCCACATACTAATTCATGAATTTTAAAAAATATGCACTTGAGTTCTCCTAGCTACATAGCTCCAAATGACTTCAAACTTTTACAGCCTGAACACACCATGTACAGGGATCTACTGCCAAAATTTCAGCTCGAAAGGAGGTATATTGAATTTATTAAAATTCTGTCAGTTTATCAGCCCCTTTTCTTCTCACAATTATAATTAATTACAGGATAGGTTTTTGACCATGAAACTTTGGCAGTGAGTATAAGACAGTATAAACTGCTCCTACAAAAATTTGCAAGTGAATTAATCTCCATTTAATAGGACATCTATTTTCCATGTTTTAAATATGGTGCCAATAAACACCCAGACACATTACCATGAAAGACATGCACAAATATATTTTTTGAGAACTAGACATCACGCACAATCTACCACATTTCTTGTAGAATTTTCTTAGCACCCGAAGGCCATCTTTTCCATTTATCAAGTTTGGCAAGCAATATTTTGCCATTTTCAAATCACCATGCAAAACCCACATGCATGGCCTCATTTTGGACCAGTGAGCTAAACCTGCTATTACTAATCTAAGAAAAATATCAGGGGCTCATATTAGCCACCTTTTATTTAGCACTTACTTCCCATTACCATAAATACACATTTTTATCATGGAAATGGAAAAACAGTGTGTAAATGAGCAGTGCTAGGGCTACAAAAATTCATACACTGTCTAAATACTCTAGACAGACCACTATCCAAGTTGCACCACATTTGAAGTTCATTTACCCCACTTTTAGTATTTATTTTGCTTTAACATGCATGCAACAAAACCGAGGGTAAAAATGTCTTTTCACATGACCACATCATACCTAGCCTGTAGATCTACTCAAGAGAAATTCATAGATACTGAGTTTGTCCATTTTAGATTTTTCTTTGAATTTATATGATTTTTCAAAGTTCAAACCGAGAAAAAGGTAAATAGAAAAAAAAAACTAGACCTAAGGACCTCTACGTAATTAACCATAGTTTTCAGGGCCTAGCGCGTAAAATCTGCAAGACTCAGCCCCCGTGCGGGAGGACCGGGTTGCAAAAATGGAAAAGTCTGGGGGCTAGATCTAAAAAGATCCGGCCTCCGTCTTCTTCCTCGCGCCGGCCGCGGCCGCGCGGCGCGGCGCGCGCGCCGACGAGCTTGACGAGGGGCGCGGGGGATGCGCGCGAGGGCGGTGCTCACCCTGGGCTAGATCTCATCGACGGCGGAGGCGGGGCTGAGGTGGGAACGGCGGTGAACGGCTGCGGCGGCGGCGGCGGCGTGAACCCGCGTGTCGCGGACGGCGAGCTCGGCGTCGATCTCATCGGAGAGGGGGAGAACGACGACGAGGGTTAGCGGGGGAGGGGCGGCGTGGAGCGGCGGTTGCGGTGGTGCGGTCGGTTGGGCTCGGGGAGGCCGGACCACGGCGGCGCGAGCTCGAACCCGAGCTCGGCCGGCAATGGCGGCGCGGCGAGAGAACGGCGCGGGCGAGGTGGAAACGGAACGGGAGAGAGCGGGAAAGGGCTAGGGTTTGGGGCGCGGGACCCTCCCCTCCTTTTGACGCGCCCGGGGGCGCCGCCCGTGGCTCGTCGTACTTCCTGTACGCCGGCGAGCCACGCGGCGCGCGCCGGTTCGCGCCGTGGGCGCGACGCGGATCGCGGGCCCCACCTGTCAGCGACTCAAAACTGGGAAAAAGAAAAAAAGTGTTTTCTAGGCCTCTGTATTTCGCGATTTTAGCTCATTTATAGGCCGAATTTGGAAAAGGCCCAATTGGAAGAAATGTTCTACTCTTTGAAATCTACAAGTTTGTCAATAGGCTCAACTCCAGAATCCAAGTGTAAATATGGTTTAAATTCAAATTTTGAAATCAGCCCTAGGTAAGGACAGGGTACCTTTATTGTTTGGGAAAAGGAAAAACCCTATTTCCAAGCCTTTTCACCCAAAGTGCCTTTTGGGTAACTTGCTTAGAATTTCAATACCTACAACTTATTCAATGGAAGTGTTGCATGAAAGTGGTTGTAGGTTTGTGCAAACTTATGGTTTTAAACAAGGCTGATTTGAGTTGGTTTTCTGCACTGACAAAGAAAGACTCCAAACCCTATGTAGCCTTCATTATATGGCCAAACCCCAATTATGAAAATTGTTCAAAACTTCATTATCTACAAGTTTGGTAATATGAGTTTCCCCTAGATCCCAATAGATTTGGATTTATGAACAAGAACATAGCAGAACACATGCATAAATTTCAGATTTCAAGCATTCCATCTCATCCAAACAAGTCATAGCCTAATTACATGCGATCACATGGTGCATGATTAAGATATGATAATGCACTTGAGATGCTGGAGCATCACAATTGGATAGAAAGTGAGTATTGAGGAACCCTAATTCACTCGGTTGATGTTTAGCTTTTCTATTAAATAGGTTGCCAACATAAATAGAGATGGTTTATCCAACGCGCTTGGGATTCTATGACTTCTTCGATTAAAGTCAGAGAACAATGTAGCAGGTGATTTTGGATGGGTTGTAAGATGTTTGATGCATATTGGATGGCACATATGAAGCGCTACAATGAACATTGGTGCTATACTAAAACGGTGGTCCGATGAACAGTGTTTGCGCTGCATTTGACCATGTTAGGCTTCTGTTCAACTAGACTCAAGATTGTGCTCTTTGGTGACTTTTCTTCTTTAAGTTAGAGAATCAAAGCCTCAGCGTGGCTAAGTTCTCTATTGACATGTGGACCTTGAGTGTAAGGGAGTCCACCACTTGAACATTTCATTAGACTATTTGAGATCCAACTTAACTTTTTGGCTAAGTGAAATAAAAAGAAGATGAGGAGATAGAAAAGCTAATGCTCCTGGACTCACGCAAAATATGAAGATAGTAGGCTAACTTGTATAAAATAAAGAAAAGAAAAGAAGTGAGAAAAAACTAACGCTTATCACCTCCTATGCCCTCCCCAATGCAAACTGTTTGCTACTTTTCAATGGGTTTATTTAGGCTTAGTTTAGGAGCTATTGGATTAAAAAGGATTGGAGGGATTCAGTATTCCTCCAATCAACTTCGATCTTCGGCAAAAACCCCTCAACACTCACTGGAGTTCCCAAACTAAACCTTAGATGTTTTAACGGAAAAGGTCAACACTACACAAAAGAGTACATATATTTAAAGCTATGTAAAATGCACATTCACGTAAAAAGAGTAAAATGCACATTGAAACATCATATAATTAGATATACTAAGGGTCCATTTCGAACATAAGAATCTCACGGAATTTTCATAGAAAATAGTTCAAATTTAAAATTAAAATGCAGAATTTGGGAAAAATTCTAGCAATCCAAATACGGTCTAATTTGTGATCGAAATCTATGCAAATGCATATTGAAGTTATGGACCAAAGAAAAAGAAAAAAAGAAAAGAAAAATTATTCACGCGCCTTGAAAAATGACTACCACTATTTGCGGAGGGGTGTTCCCGAATGTAAACGCTTTCGGGAGGGAAACGAAAAAACTCCGCGTGGGAAAAGGGGAGCTTTTCACACCTTGCCAAGCTGGCTTGCTACGTCACCGATCCGCGCCTCCAAACTCCCAGCCAATCACAGCGCGCTACCCACCCGAACCCTAACCCTATAAAATCCGAGGCGCCGCCCGCCCCTCCCACCAACACCTCTCCAGTATCCAGTCTCCACTGCGCCCCAACCTCGAAGAGTTCGGAAGTCTCCATACCCCCAAAGGCGAAACGACGATGAGTTCCACCGGAGGCGGCGGCCGCGGCAAGGCGAAGCCGACGACCAAGTCGGTGTCGCGCTCCTCCAAGGCCGGGCTCCAGTTCCCCGTCGGCCGCATCGCACGGTACCTCAAGGCCGGCAAGTACGCGGAGCGCGTCGGCGCCGGGGCCCCCGTTTACCTCTCCGCCGTCCTCGAGTACCTCGCCGCCGAGGTAATCCCCCGCCCCCTCTTTCCCCCTCACCGTTTACCCGATTCGCGTAGATCCAATGTTGGGTTCGGATCCCAGTTGTGAACGGATTGTTTCGTGGGTTTTCGCAGGTGCTGGAGCTGGCCGGAAACGCGGCGAGGGACAACAAGAAGAACCGGATCGTGCCGCGCCACATCCAGCTGGCGGTGCGCAACGATGAGGAGCTGAGCAAGCTGCTGGGCACCGTGACGATCGCGGCCGGCGGCGTCATGCCCAACATCCACCAGACTCTGCTGCCCAAGAAGGCTGGCCAAAAGGGGGACATCGGCTCCGCCTCCCAGGAGTTCTGAGCGCGTCGGCGGAAGGAGGAGAGAGACTGCCCCTGCCTGATGTTTGGGCCTGCGGTTTTTTGTGGTGTTTGCGGATGAGTCGGTGATGGAACCGTGTGAGATGTAACAAACGCAGTGCGTTGTCTCATGAATGGATGAATAGAAGAAAATATTTATTACCGTTTTTCTTGTGCGCAATGGTACTCTGCACTTTGAGATTGAATTCGATTTGTTAATGATCCCACCCTTTGTACGAAACATGGTACGATGGAACTGGTTAGATTGATTAGTCTGTACATTTCCTCTCGGAAAATGGCATGTCTGAAAAGGCGATAGCTCTGCTTTCTCTGGTGTTTTGTCCCGCTTCCAGTAGCGGGTTGGGATTAATCGAAATTTGTGGCATAATACTTTCCTTGTTTTCCTCCGTGTTTTCCTCTGTGAGATGGGTCACAACGCTTTTAGCATTTGAATCTAACTGTAACTGATGATCGATGGACTGTTCATACAGGTTCTTGCTGCCAATATCTAAAATCTGCATATGCTCTGTTGTTCCCGACTTCCCGTACCGTAGAAGTGCTGAACTTGTTGACAATTCCGCAGTGTCAAATACTAAAGTGTCAACTCCCTCGTCCTCCTGGGCCCCTTAGGTTTGTGCAGTACTGCAGTCCCTGGAAGATTTCCTGGGCCCCGGGGACCCCGGGGCTGGAAGATTGCGACTGTTGCGTTGTGCTTGAAATGGGGAGTTGTGAATCTGCAAGAAGATGCTCCCATTCCATGCTTCTTCAGACCAGTGTGCATAGATGATTGTTCTGCTCGGTGTTCTGCTTCTGCCCTGCCCTGAAGGCTGAAAGCTTCTGCATTCTCTTTTATGCTGAACAACGGCTGGCCAGTGGCCGACCTGAAGAATTTTTGTTTCTCGTGTGAAGGCAAAGCATAAATGATTTGTGAAGTTTGTTGGGGAGGGGAGGAGAAAGCATACATGATTTGTGAAGTTTGTTGAGTAGAATACAGAGGCAGCTAGAACCCTCTCATGCCATAGCTGCAGCGGCAAACATTCCTCAGGAGTCCTGTCATAGTGTCATGCCGCTTTAGCTGCAAACTGTCCTCCGGAGTCTTTGCCCTATGCTGCCGAAGATCGGAAGCAAGTTGTCTGAGGATCATTTCTGGCGATTTGCGTACATGCTTTTTTTTGGCTAACGCGTAAAACCCCGTCTTTGTGTATTAAAAAGATAGCAAATTACAACTAGAGGAACGAACCTTGTTTAAAGAAAAACAAAGAAAGAAGCCGCCCAGCGCACCGACATCCACCTAAAACAAAAGCCCACTGCGGGTCTGACGGCGAAGGATAATCATTTCTGGCGAGACTGCGTACAAGCTCAAAGCAAGCAACAGTGCGTTCTTTCCGTTCTACAGATTCCAAAGGATCGTAAGATTGCAGCCCCACAATGCCAAAGAGGTGGATGTGGTCCTCCTGCGCTCCACATTCTGCACAATCTGGCAAATTGATGATATGGCGATGGTTGAGATCCTTTGTGGAATTGTGGGCAGCCTCTGCTTGTGAATCGGCCAAAGGAACTGCTTGCACTTTGGGACAGCTAGGTTGTTCCAGATGAGAGGCTGCAAAGGGGTCTGAAGGGAGACGTGCGAAAGGTTGCCAGTAGCCTATATAGGCTTCCAGCGGAGAAGGGGGAGAGGTTGCCTATCAAGCGCCGGTCATCCCTGGCATTCCAGAGTGCATTGTTTAATGCTGATTGTTCCACTTCCCTGATTGTTATAATCACGGTGATCGTTCGCCTAATGCAGTCCTTGAATGTCATGTAGGGAACGCACGACGAAATGTGCTTTGTCCCTGGTTGTTTCTGAAAGTGATGCAGTTCTGTACAGCTCACAACCTCAAAAAAATTTCAATTCTGTTTGTTTGTTTCAAATGAATACACGATTTACTGTGTGCAATCTCTCTGATGAGTGCTGACAATACAAGAGAGATCAGAATACGTCTATCCAATTACCAAAAATGCTACTAGTACTCATGAATATCATAGGAAACCGTCATTGCATTACTTGAGAACATTGATCACAATTCACCGGCCCAGCTAATCCCTGTTATGCACGGTGCTATCAGTTCTTCGTGCTAAGAATGTTGGCCCTCATGGCCTCTAGCTCTGCCATGTTCTCGATGGCGCCAGAGAACGAGGGCTCTGGGATTGGCTCCTCCACCATTTGCGACAGCCTCACAAGGCTCCTGCTGGCCAGCACCGCGCGCGCTTCCATCGTCTCGGTGGCCCTCCAATACAGGCACTCCGCCGCGCGGGCGGCCTGCTCCTTCAGCTCGTCGGAGGGCGACGGGCCCAGCAGGCAGTGCGCCACGATCCGCACCGACGGCTGGAACAGCTCCCAAGGCAGCGGCACGCGGCGCCATTTCTCCGCGCCGCCGCCGGCGGCGGCGTCGGGGGAGGGCGGGAGGCGCGGCTTGTCCGTGCCGTCCAGCTTGCTGTGCGTCCCCGCCCAGGCGACGCAGAACTCGCAGAAGTCCATCTTGGACGAGAGCGGCATGTGCGCGATCTTGCAGTGGTAGAGCTCCAGGACGGCGCCGACGATGCGGGCGCGTCGGGTGGCGCGCACGGTGCCGTGCGGCTCCAGCGGCGGGGAGAGCACGGCGACGTCGAGCTCGGCGGGCTTGGCCTTGGGCGGCACCTTGGCGTCGTGGTACGGGCTCGGGTTCGCCAGGTTCGGGAGCGACACGGTCTCGGCCTCCCCGGCGCCGCGCTGCGCCGCGGCGTGCGCGTACAGCGCGAGCAGCACGGCCTCGAACCCGGCTAGCGCCTTCCGGGTCACGGCGCGGCACATGTACACCCCCGCCAGCGTCGGCACGAAGCGCAGCACGGCGAGCTGGAGCTCGGGGACGTTGGCCCGGAACGCGTCGTAGAGCCAGCGGCAGAGGCTGTCGCTCCCGGCGCCCGACCCGGATCCGCGGAGGCGTCGCGTCACGGCGCTCGCGACGTCGGGGTCGTTGAGGAGCGCGGCTGCGGGGTCGTCGGCCGCCGCGACGGAGCCCGGGAGCCCGCCCCCGAGGATGTCCGCGAGGGCGGCCAAGGCGTCCTTCGCGCTGTGGATGGGCTGCGGTGGCGCATCGTTCGGCATCGTTGCAGGGCAACGGTAGGGCAAGGGGGGTAGCGCGATCGCGCGTGGTGTGGCCCGTGGCCTCGACGACGTACGGGAAGGGAAGGCCAAGAGATTGGAGAGGAGATGTACGAGAATTGAGCGGGTGCGCACCGTTTCAGCTTTTGACCCGGGCATGCAGCATGCTATTGCTAGGGAACACAAGACGAGGGCGAAAATGAAGGAGTGGTGATTTGTGAAGAGTGGTGAAGCAAAAAAAAAAAAGTTAGTAGCTTCTTTTGGTTGACAAACAATGTAACATGAAGGAGTTGTATGGTGCAAAGGGTTTCAAGCTAAATTTGTTAGGTGACTCTGATGCACTCCTTAGGGCATGTTTGGAACAAGGGAAATTTTTTTCGTTCATGCATTTTTTCTGTGAAATTGAACTGTTTTCTGTGAAATTTCTGCGCGATTTTTGTGAAATTTTTGCATTTCTAACAGGTCCTTGTGTCTTAGGTTTGCCTCTAAGAGCGAATTTCAAGCTATTGTGTGAGCGGTGGAGGGCAACCCTAGGCAGCGTGCGTGCCTTTCCATCAACGTTGGAGTTTTACACCTCTAAAAAAACATTGGAGTTTTACAATCATCTATAAAAAAAAGTAAACACAAGCATACATAATCTACCCATCAATAATTATTTTATATTATGTCTATATATTTTTCTATTATGTGCTATTTTTATCCATATTTGAGGTAAGAAATTTTTATAGTATAGGTGCTATGACAGATTTTAACCCATATTTGAAGTCAAAAAAATAGCACCGGCTTTCATGCATGAGTGGAGGAGATTCTTTTAGCGCACTTGGTTGTATAATCCTTGAGTAATAGACCTCCGGTGCGAGTAGTTGGATTCGGCTTGTCACTGAGTCTTAGGCCGGTCATATGTCATCATATTTTCTCTAATTGATTCATTCTTATAACAAAGATACACAACTGTGCAACATATTTAGAAACAAAAGGATTTCATGAGTGCAAACATTGATTTTCGCAAGCTGTATCGATGAATTATTTTATTGCATGGCATAAATACATTTGGCATATTTTAAAAAAATAGATTCCATTTTATCTACCAATGTCAATCCAAACATTTTCATTACTCTGTTATAAAAATGTTTGATCATGAAATATTTTCAAAATGGTTTTGGTATCAAAATCAACTACTTATAAGAGTAAATATATACCAACTATACATATTGCTCCCATGCTACAAGCCTTTCATTTCATAAGCAGTGTAGAATCATGATACACTTTATTAAGGTCTTATGGTAAATTTAGGAAGAATTTATTGTGTTTTCTGTATATTATTTAAGAGATATAAAAATTATAGGACTTTATTGAAAAAAAACAGATTAACTTTTGAACTAGATCCAAAACTTCTAAGTAAGATTTCTCGATCCAAACACGCACTCGGTGGAAAAAGATAAAGACCATTTCCTGCTAGTCCATGCTATGCAGGCAATGAGACATAGTGTGCATGCTGCACTGGGAATGAATAAGGATTGTAAATCATCTATATCTAAATAGCTAACTTCCACTATCTATTTTTCTTAACACATGTGAAGCCATATCATCTCTGGAGCCTACTAAATTCCATGCCACATCATCATCCGCTAAGATTTTTATTTATATCTGTATATTGATTTTTTGTGGCTTCACGCATACAATGTTTTTCTATGGCATATCCGCTAATATTACTCAAATTTCCGCAGCAATGCGCGGGAAATTCATCTAATTTAGTTTACAATCCGATCATAGTCTTAGAAAATATTGGAACAGCCTCCTTTCAAAAGAATTCGATCGGTATTCAGGTTAGCCTAGCCTGTGACAAAAAGGTTTGTCCAAACCATAGTTAGATTGAACATTCAGGGTTTCAATGTTTCACAAAACGTTCAAAATAGTTGTGTCAATTTTGTGAAGGGTGGTGAAGCAAAAAAAGAAAAAAAAAACAGCAAGTGTTAGCTTCTTTGGTTGACAAACAATGTGAAAACACACATGAAGAAGTTGTATGATGCCAAGGGTCTCAAGCTAAATTTGTTAGCTGGCTCTGATGCACCCCTCGGGTCTTAGGTTCGTCTCTAAAAACCAATTCAAGCTATTGCGTGGGCGGTGGAGGCCAGCCCCGGGCAACGTGCGTGCCTTTCCATCAACCTTTGGAGTTTTACAACCATTTTAAAAAAGTAAACAGAAGCATACATAATCTACCCATGAAGAATTATTTTATATTAGCTCTATATATTTCTCTATTAAGTGGGATTTTTATCCATATTCGAAGTAATTTTTTATAGTATAGGTGCTATGACGGATTTTAATCCATATTTGAAGTAAAAAAAAGCACAGGCTTTCATGCGCGAGTGGAGGAGATTCTTTTAGCGCACTTGGTTGTATAATCCCTGAGTAATAGACCTCCGGTGCGAGTAGTTGGACTCGGCTTGTCATTGAGTCTTAGGCTGGTCATATGTCATCCTATTTTCTCTAACTAATTCATTCTTATAACAAAGATACACAGCTCTGCAATGTATTAAAAAAGGCTTTCACGAGTGTAAACATGATTTTCATAGGCTGTATCGATGAATTATTTTGTTGCATAGCATACATACGTTTGGCATATTTTAGAAAATAGATTCCATTTTATCTACCAATGTCAATCCAAACATTTTCATTACTATGTTATAAAAATGTTTGATCACAAAATATTTTCAAAATGGTTTTGGTATCAAAATCAACTACTTATAAGAGTAAATACATACCACCAATACATATTGCTTCCATGCTACAAGCCTTTCATTTCATAAGCAGTGTAGATTGTAGAATCATGATACACTTTGTTGAGGTCTTGATGTTAAATTTAAGAAGAATTGATTGTGTTTTTCTGTATATTATTTAAGAGACATAAGAATTATAGGGCTTTATTGAAAAAAACAGATTTACTTTTGAACTAGATCCAAAACTCCTCAGTGAGATTTCTGGATCCAAACACGCACTCGGTGGAAAAAGATAAAGACCATTTCCTGCTAGTCCATGCTATGCGAGCAATGAGACGGGCAACTCGGAAAGGAGTTAGCCGCCGGTAGCAAAGGACCCACCGGTCAGTTAACCGCGCGGCTATGGGTACCCGACGCCAGGACCCCGCGACTTCACGCCGAACAGCAGAGGTGGGGGAGCAAAGAGGGAAGAAGACGACGAGGGGGAACACTGGTAGGGGGCAGTCGGCAGACGCGGCGCGTTCCCCTCCCCTTCTCCGGCTGGTCTTGCCGGGAGTAAGGGAAGAGAAGCCGCCGGGGGGGCATGGAGCCCAAGCCGTCTTCGGCGGCGCACGGCGACGCTCCAGCGGCCGAGCCCCCCCGCCGCCGCGGCGGCGGCGGCAAGCGCAAGTCGTCCGGGTCCTCGTTCACGCCGTCGAAGCGGCAGGCCAAGGAGCGGAACGCTTCCTTCCACGTGCCCCAGCACCTGCTGCACAGCGGGCCGCTCACTCGTGCGGCGCGCCAGTCGCCGCACAAGCTCGCGGGCACGCCGCCGGAGTCGGGGCTAGCGTCGTCGTCGGCCGCAGCTGGGGACGGGGTGAGCGGCGGGCAAACGGATGGCGTTGCGATCCGGCCCGAAAGGGAGGAGACGCCGGCTGCGGAGCTGCCTTTGGTGGACGAGGTGTTCGAGGCCGTCCGATCCCGCGGCGCCGGCGTCCATGTGGTCCCTACCTTTGCTGGTGAGTCCTCTGCGCCACGAAGACTGCCGTGATCTCTCGGTTGGGGTTGTGAATTGGAGATGTCCGCGACTAGTTCGCGTCTTGGTAGAGGATGTTCTGCGGAGGCGTTCACTAGATTAGTTCACACGGAACCGTTCCCTTTTAGCTTATTCTTCTGCAATTTGAACGTTGTTGTGGAATACTAGCTAAATTGGTGTGCGTAGTTTTCTGTATGATGTATTGATGTGTCAATGACTGGCGTTTTTGGTATAAAGCTTTATTTGGTGGCATGCTGTTAATTTAAGTAGCTAACTGCTCGAATTTAGAATTTTATAACATGCTGTTAATTGAAGTACCTAACTGCTTTAACTGTTAAGTTGTTATATTACTTCATGATGTTAATTTAAGTGGTAATAAATTAATAATTTGCTTTTGAGTTTTCTTCTACTAGGGGGGCTGATCCAATGTTGCATTCTTCTCTGTGTGCATAACCAAGCTCAATGGCTATGATATATGTATGCTTGTGTCTAGTCTATAACTCAATAAAGATGAATCCATGCTGCTTATCTATGTCATATCTAACTTGGGCAAAATCAGGGGTTTGTGATATGTATTGCAATAACTGATGCAAGCTTCCCGCCATTTTGCATCAAATTGTTCGATTTTCTGACTTCTTCAAAGTTCTGCTCTGTTGCCAGTACCTCCTATATACTACCTCTATCCCCATTTATAGTTCCTTTCATGTTTCGAATAGATTCATTCATTTTTCCATGAATGTGTTTTGTATATATGTTTAGATTCATCAGCATCCATCTGATCATGGACAGATAGAAAGAGGACTAAAAGGAAATATAATTTGGGACGGAGGGGGTACCATTTAATACGCTGTCTAATGGAAGTAATAAAATGGTCTGTTCGAGATTTTTATATCAAAAAAAGCAGTACCCTTCTCTGACCATAGTAAATATATCATAGTATAGTAGTTTTCCTATCGCTTGTGTGATTGCAGTATGCCAGTAGTTAACTTTGCAGTTTGCACTTCGTTAATAGCTCGTAATTATTCTAGTTTACAGCTTCAGACTTTTGAAGCATATAGTTCCTCTGTACACCTTCAACTGCACTAGTCCTGACTCTTGTTTGTGTTATCTATTCCTTTGCTTAAGGCAAATCTGGATTCACAATAAAAATTTCCAAAAAATAACCCTTTCTTCCACAGGATGGTTTTCATGGAAAGAAATCCACCCGGTTGAGAAGCAGAGCCTGCCTTCTTTTTTTAATGGCAAATCTGAGAAGCGGACACCTGAAATATATTTGGTGATTAGAAATTCAATCATGATGAAATTTCACGCCAATCCTCAGTCGCAGCTGGAGTCCAAAGATTTGGCTGAGTTGTCGATCGGGGAGATCGGTGCTCGGCAGGAAGTCTTGGAGTTCTTGGACCACTGGGGCTTGATAAATTTCCACCCTTTTCCACCAGCTGGACAAGAGGAGAGCAAGCCTGAGGAGAGACAAGACAATTCTCATGATGAGGAGAAAGCTTCTTTGATCGAGCAGTTGTTTAAATTCGAACCAGTTCAATCATATATGATGCCTTTACCCAAGAAAGAAGATGTGGGAGTTCCGCCCCCTCTGCCTAGCTTGTTTCCTGATCCTACGCTTGTTGAAGATGTGGTTGCAGCATATGAGCCTTCTGTTGAGTATCATTGCAACTCCTGTTCAGTTGATTGCTCGCGGAAGCGCTATCATTGTCGAACGCAGGTTTGGATTTTTTTTTTCACTCAACGCCGTAACCTGTTCTGAAATTTTATTGTATGTTCTGTCACCATGTACTCCGTATATCATTTATATATCTGCAGTTGGGGTAACCAAGTGTTGCAGGTAATACACTTATTAGTACAGTATGTGGAGATATATGCTGCGTTATTTGGAAGCAGACTGGACTTCTTGTATATGTGTTTTTTTATCAATGTTGTTCTCTTGTCCTGTCCTTTTCTCAAACTGACTGGGCAACAGCCTATGCTGCATAACAATCACTAGATCGTATGCCAGTAACATGCCATCTTGTGAACTATAAATATCTATAACACCAGATCGATGTGAACTTATCTTTCTGAAATACTTCTCTGTAGACTGCGCTGCTTACCTCATCTTTCTGATGTCAACTTTTTCTTGTTACTACTGTTGTTTAAGAGAGAAAAAAAAAGCTGTATTTTTAATCTGATGATTGGCAGTATTGATTTTTCTTTCTTTTCTACAGGCAGATTTTGACCTGTGTTGTGATTGCTATAACGAAGGAAAGTTTGATCCAGGCATGGCCAAAACCGATTTTATCCTCATGGATTCTGCAGAAGTTTCAGGTGCTAGTGGTACTAGCTGGACTGATGAGGAGACGTTGCTTCTTTTAGAAGGTTTGGAAATTTTTGGTGGAAAATGGGCTGAGATTGCTGAACATGTTGCTACTAAAACAAAAGCACAATGCATGTTGCACTTTCTTCAAATGCAAATTGAGGACCGCTTCCATGATGGCGAAGACATTAATCAAAACATCCCAGGAAGTACAGACCAAGTCACAGCTGAGAAAAGCATTGCTGAAGCATCGGAGAAAATGGAAGTTGAAGATAAAGAGGAAGGAAGAGATACTGCAGATGAGAAGACCTCGGAGAAAATAGAGGGCAACTGTGAAGAAGCAAAAACTGAGGATGCAAGTGCCGTAAAAAATAAAGACACTCTGAATTCAGGTGCCGAAAATTTAGCTGCATCCCCAACAACTGAAGAGCCAAAGCAATCTTCTGATGAGCTCCCTACATTAAAGGAAAATTCTGCTGATGTTGATACTTCTGGTGAAAAGCTGTCAAATGTTGCTATAGATATCCTCAAATCTGCATTTGAGGCTGCTGGTCAGAACCCAGAATATGAAGGTTCGTTTGCTGATGCAGGAAATCCAGTTATGGCACTAGTAAGTACCCTATATTATTTTTTTACTTATATTTATACAGTAGTACTACCCAAGGGCCTAAGATATGTTTATGCAGGCAGCATTTTTAGTCAGCCTTGTGGAAGATGGTCACACAACCGCTTCATGGCGTAGTTCACTAAAAGCTATCTCTGAGGTGTCTCCTGCGCTCCAATTAGCAAGTAGGCACTGTTTCATTCTTGAGGATCCACCAAATGAACTGAAAAAAGTTTGTGTTAGTGTAAGGTAAGCAATGCTAGCAGCCTAGCACCTATCTCACATAGAAGTGCTCAGAAGATATTTCTGACTGTGTCAATGAAATTTGCAGTAACAAAAACACAGATGGTGATCAAACAAAAGATGAGAACATGAATCAAAATTCAATTGATACTGAGAAAAAAGAGATCAATGAGAAAGAAGATAATTCTGTATCTGTGGAAAAGCAAAATAATTCATCCATCTCACGAAATGACAACCATGAATCAGACGATAAGAGTGTCTCGGGTGATGGTTGCCCCTTAGTGGAACCCAAAACTAATAATGCCAAGGAGTCAGGTGATTCAACTGCTATTGCGGATAAGAGTACGACCGACAGCACAAAAGGTTTAATAAGTTCCATGATAGATCCAGTTACTCTAGATAATGGGAACGAGTGTGGTTTATTAGTTTCTCCAGAAGTTGTTGCAGGAAGTAATATGGGTGCAAGTGATCCTAAACAAGGAAAGGACAAAGCAATTGTTGAGGTGGATGCTCCTGACAATTCTTCTTTAAAAGGCAAGGACGGGCTCAATCAATCCGAAGACGCAGAGGCAACACCATCTACTGCACAGGAACAAAAGCAAAGCCAAACGTTGGAAAATGGCAATATGGGAGGTAGTTCATCTTTTGAATTCAAACTATTTGTATCAAACCAGTAAAGTATAACAACACGTTTTCACTCTGTCTCAATTAGCACTTATTCATTATTTCATGCCTTTTCTAGAAAAGAGTCAGTTCTTGGCTTTATCGAAAGGACATTGGCAGATTTATTACAGTATTTACTAGCCTGTATGACCCACTAGTGACTATTTGCCTACACAATTACACCTGTTACTGATCCACAAATACAGCATATTGCTTACTTTAGTGGCTAATATTCTTTATTTTACAATATATTTATCATTTGCTAACATGCCATTGGATTGGACATTTAAACTTCATCTGAACAGCAGTAGATAAGTCCAGAATAAGCCTTGCTGATTGCTATACTAGTTCTGCATGAATGTGTTCCTGATTGACCAGCATGACTGCTAAAATATATAAACCAAATGAGTGACTCCATATTTTTTAAACTTCTGTGTAAATCGTTTGTGGCTAGTGTGTTTAATTAGCAGACAGTTAGTTAGTTAGACATAGTGTTCCAATTACTTACTCCCTCCATTAAAAAGTCTTCCGTCCGTTCCAAAATGGAGTATATTTTCATTTTTGTCCCAAGTCAAACTTCTCTAACCTTGACCACTTTGTAGAAAAAATATATTAACATCCACAATACCAAATAAATTTCCTACCAAGACATATTTCATGGTGGATTTAATGAAATTAATTTGATGGTGTAGATGCTGGTGCATTTTTCTATGAACATAGTAAGTTAGAGAAGTTTTACTTTGGGCAAACTAAAATGACCTATATTTTTGTAATCTAGGGAGTAAGTGGCGTGTGGTATTTGCGTGGTAGAAAAAAACTGAATTATACGTATCCTCTCAACCATTTTAAAAACATATAGCAAGTGCTTAACACAAAAGCTTGCTAAGGGCGTTTGTGATACTTGGCTCTGTTGCCATCCTGTGTCAGCTGATTTCCCTCTCTTTGTTGTCTATGTTGCAGAACCTAACAACATTGAAAGTGTAGCTGTCAATGAAGAGAAAGACTCTATAGTAAGCTGCAAGCAAAATGATTCCATAACCAGGCTAAAACGAGCAGCAGCCACTGCTATTTCAGCAGCTGCTGTGAAAGCCAAATTTCTTGGTGATCAGGAGGAATATCAAATTCGAAGGCTGACAGCACTGATGATTGAAAAGCTGGTAATGTGAAAATCCGATCATGGAATTGTACCTACTTCCCATTATGTTATATACTACTTAATACCTGTGGTTCTTATTTCTGACTCTTTTATCCGTGCAGTTTCAAAAAATAGAAGTGAAGATGTCGTTATTTGCTGAGATTGAGCAGGTGGTCCTTCGAACAAGAGAGTACACCGAGAAGACCAGAAAGAAACTCCTAATGGAGCGAAATGCGATAATTGCAGCTCGGATGGGTGCATTACCGTCCAGGCTAAATCAGTCTGGTGTACCTGGAAACAGATTACCGCCTGGGTATGGCAACCCTGCTGTAAGACCACCAAACGCAATGCCGCGGCCCAGCAGCTGAGGGAAATCCGGATTCCGGACACCTGACGATCTATACTCCATTCTTTTAGAAGAATACTAAGACTCAAACCTGCCGGCTTGTTGTAGCATTTTTAGAAAGTACATTGTACAATTGCCTGTATAATTGCTTCTATAAAATTTACCATTTTTCGATTTTTCAATGTACTTGCTTCTGCCAGAGCTCCACAAATGATTTAAAACCTTCCATCAGATGAGGAAAAGGTCGTTTCACTTCCTCGAATAATTCACTTTGTCCGCTTCACTCTATGAAATTTTGGCTCAATTTACTGTGATACTGTCCCAAAGTATTCCATTTGGTTCACTATGTCTTCAATGAGATTTGTCTTCTACCTCGTGAATGAAAAAACTGAGTTTTAAGTTTAAAATCCGCACAGAGACAACACGTACTAAAAAGCAATTTCTCTATTATTTTTATTTGACTCTATCTAAATCAAAATTGAATAAGGATATGACAAATAAAAAGATAAATGTAATAATCCATAAACTTCGTCATTGGCACTTTTGTTTCTAGGTTAATCTAGTACTCTGTTTTACAAGGATATTGAATAATGTAGACACATACAAAATCACGCGCTCATGCCTCTAGGCTGGTAACCACAGGGCGGAGAGAGTACGAAGACGGCTCCATTGTAAGAGGTGGCGAGGCCATCTTTAGCAAAATGTGTAAAACACTATGTGAGTTTGAAACGTGTACTGGGGAGATGGGCATGAGAGAGGCATTAGCAAGAGGTTGAAGATGACTTAGATTTACTTCTATAAGTTAGACCATTTGTTTTTTTGATAATGTGTTGGACATTTGTTAAAAAATGATAAAGACGTACTCTCGCATAAAAAATATGTTGAGTTCAATCAGGAACCGTAAAATACCAAATACCCACCAACGGCCACAGCAAACTGCACTCACCCATTTACTCCGACGCCGCCATCGAAACAACCAAAAGACAAGCCGATTTGAACGCGAGGTCGGCTGGTGGCGAGCCACATGCCTTGCCAATGTTCATTTTCCCCGTTTCAAAAAAAAAAAAAGTTCTTTTTCCCCCCACACTGTCTGGTGCCCAATTCTTGGTGTCTGGCCAATACCAGCACACGCCCCGCACCATCCAATCGCGCAGACCACGTAGACTCGTTCCGTTGCGATTTCAGGGATACCTCCATCTGGACCCACATGTCGGCCTGCCTTTGTCCAGTGGACCAGATCCATTTGACGGGGGATCGTACAACCCTCTCTGCAGACTGCAGGGATCGAGGCAGGCAGGCATAGGCGGCCGCCCGCCCGCCCGTGCTCCCCCACCATCACGCGTTGGCTGTTGCTCCCTGTCACTGACATGCTGGGTCACACTGGTGGACCCGGGATGGCAGTGGGGGAACAACTCGACAACGGCCGAGGAACACAGCTTGCGCAGCAGTAACGCAGTTTTGAACTTTGAATGGCCCCCAGCGAAGAAAGTACGAGAATACCCCCAGCACGCCGCACTGCGGATGTGGGCCTACCTGAGGAAATATACCCTCAGTGGCAGAAAAGTAAATAGAGGGGTAACCCGAGGGTCATTCTGCCTACCGCCCCTCGAACTTTCCCGCCTCTGAAGCCCTCTCTTCTCCCAAGAGCCCTCGCCGTCTCCTAAAAAAATACAGGGCCACTATTCTCGGCCTATTCCCCCCCTCCCATTCCCACTTCTCGGCTTCCCCTGATTTTTTTTATTCTGATTAAAATTATCTTTCAAGTAGCAAGGTATTTTGTTTCCGATTTCAAGTTGTTGGAATGCTCATCAGAGAAGTAATTGGGAAAGGATCTTGTTTGGGGGGATTTTCCTTTTTTTTTTTTGAGAAATTTTTCTTCGCGACAGGCAAATGCATGCTTTGTCTGAATCCACATTCGGGGTGCGCAGTTTCTAGTTTCTACATGCTTCCAGTTTAGGGTTCTAGTCTCTTCCTGTGAGGCGGTACTAACCTGTTGATGTTGTGGTGGAATGGGGGTTTAGGGTTTTAGATCGATCTCTGATTTGCGATTCTTTGCAAAATATCCCGGCAGGGCTTGATCTGGTGGGCGACCCATGGTAGAAGGGATGGTAGTCGCCGTGCCGGGCGGAGTGAAGGCGGAAGCAGCAGCAGCAGCCGCCGCTGCCGCCACGGCAGATTCACCTAAATCCGTTCTGGAGGATGAGGTGGATCTCTTCCTGCAGCTTTGTGTTTTTTTTTTTTCTTCCGAAGCTTATATTTCTACCTTTTGGGTTGACTATAGTTGCTGACTTGATGTTTTTGTTCAAAATCAGAAAATTTCTGAGCCCAAGAACGGGACGGCCTCCCTTGCCACCGAGCCAAATAAGCAAGAGGAGGAGAACTCTGATGATTTCGTGGATGCAAGCTCGTCCCTGCCTGTTGATCATGAAACCGACAGTGCTGGTGTGCCCCCTGTTGTTGAGGCAATCAAGGAAGAAGAGCAGCTTCTGCAGTCCGTCAAGGAGGAAAAAGTTGATGATGTCGAGGATGCAAGTTTATCCATACCTATCGACCTTGAGGCCAAGAATGGCGATGCATCCCTGATCACAGAAGCAATGAAGAAGGAAGAAGAGCAGCTCGAGGCAGTGCGGATTAAGGCAGAGGAAGAAGAGGAAGTGCGGAAGAGGGAAGAAGCTGCAAAACTGGCTTTTGATCCTCAGGCACGGTATAGCAAACTAGATGAGCTACTAACGAAGACACAGCTCTATTCGGAGTTTCTTCTTGAGAAAATGGATCAAATTGCTGATGTATGTGTCTTTCCCTGTGTCATGACCGTTTCTTTGCTCTAGATTTCTTTTTGATTTTTTCACTGCGTCTTTCATTGTATTCTGACTGTTGCCTGGTTGTTAAGCAGGAAGTTGTTGAACCTCAAGCTGAGGAACCACCAGTAGAAGAGAAAAAGAAAGGACGTGGCCGAAAAAGGAAAGCTAATGCCACACCACAATACAATGACGTGAGTGCAGGGTTCACAAATTGTTCCATCTTTTGTATTTTTTTTTTGGTTAAGTGTCTTCGATAGATGGATTATGCAGATGTTATGTTGGACAGATTATTACTGCTACAATTATATACATTGCATTGTCTGCTCATCTGCACTTCCACCAAAAGTAATTTATTCTAGTATTCTTTTGCTTTTGGTGTGGGAATTAAGGTAGGGACTGGTGTGCTGGTCATGTTTCAGTTGTAATTCTCTTATACAACTATACTTCACAAACTCAGAAAGTATAATTGAAACTTGTTCAGGGATGGGCTCAGCACAGGTGCATATGCATTCCTCAGTCAGTAAATAGTTAGTACATCAGAATATATTGCATGGTTTGTTTAATTGTATTGATTTCTTGGTATCTTCCAATCCAAATATCCAATTGCTATAAAATTATGGAAATTTCACAATTTTACAAATATGTTCTGGGGATGGTCTGCAATTTAATATACAAAAAAAAGAATCGACAAATAGCTTAGCTAATGTTCAGACTAAACCTCCTGTTATCTTATATATTAGTTCTGACTAAGTGACAACCATAAATATGTTTCAGAAAAAGGCTAAGACAGCAGTGGCAGCCATGCTTACAAGATCTCGTGAAGATCGTCTTGCTAATGATGGCACTATCTCAGAAAAAGAAAGGTGGAAAAAAGAGCAAGCCAATCTTGTGCCTTTGATGACTGGTGGGAAGTTGAAGTCCTACCAGATAAAGGGTGTGAAATGGCTAATTTCATTGTGGCAGAATGGACTAAATGGGATACTGGCTGACCAAATGGGCCTTGGGAAAACAATCCAGACAATTGGATTTCTTGCTCATCTGAAAGGGAAAGGCATGCATGGTCCATACTTGATAATCGCTCCATTGTCCACTCTCTCAAACTGGGTGAATGAGATCTCAAGGTAATTGTCTCAAAGCATTACTTACGCATCTTTATCATCGATGTTCTGATGCTGAGACAATTGATTCCAGGTTTGTTCCATCTATTACTAGTGTCATTTATCATGGAGATAAAGTGACCCGAGCTGAGATAAGAAGAAAATTCATGCCTAAAACTAAAACTGTCAGTCCTGATTTTCCGATAGTAGTGACTTCATATGAGATGGCCATGTCAGATGCAAAAATTCTTGCTCAGCATAGATGGAAGTATGTCGTTGTGGATGAGGTGATGGAAAAAGGAAATGCTATAAATTGTTGCCCTTGTATGGCCTTTTTTTGTGTATTCACGTGTCAGTTCTATGATTTCTACAGGGGCATCGGTTGAAAAACTCTAAGTGTAAACTAATAAGGGAGATAAAGCGCATACCCATGGATAATAAGCTCCTTTTGACTGGGACACCCCTTCAGAACAATCTGGCAGAGTTGTGGTCGCTGTTGAACTTCATTTTGCCTGATATATTCTCATCGCACCAGGAATTTGAATCATGGTATACTGGATGCACTTTTGCACTTATTAGGGACTGATGGCAATCTGGGGATACCTTTTATTGATTTTAATCATTATATAATCGAACCTTCCAATATAGCATTTTGGCATAAATTTCATTTAGTTTTTCTGTGCTCTTGATAATTTTGTTAATTTTTCTTTGTCATTGTTAAGATTTATAGAAGGTTGATTTCTGATCCTTTAAAAGTATCTTTGTGTGGTAAACTGAATAACCGATGCAATACAATTTGAAGAAAAGTACCCCTTCATTCTCAGTTAGTCAGTTTCATCGCCGTTCTTTAATATACATGGCTTGAGAGATTAATTGAATAGAGCCTATAAATGCTTCTTGTTCCTATTTTACACTCCTGGTCATAAATATGACTCATTTTAGTTTACTTTGAGCTAAAAAACGTCATTTACTAACGAGAGGAGGTAGTACTTAGGATGTTTCGACCACAGTAATGTTACTATAACTGAAGTGCAATTTCAGGGATTATAAGAAAAGGTGCCCTACCTAGGAGGAACTAGGTGTTTTTTTTTCTTGAAGAAATATGCACCCGAATTTGAGTTGGAGAGGATTCAAACCTTCGTGGTTCGGTGCACAACCACACCCCCAACCAACCAGTTGAACTAGGTTCATTGCTAATTTGGTGCAGTATCGGACTTACGTATTTACTTATTTATAAAATTATACGTATCTGCTGCAGTGTCTGCTGAGTGCTGACGAACAACAAAGATATATAGTGCATTTTTGTTTTGCCCACTTATCTGTGACTCAGACATGCTACTTGCTAAAATGCACCGATGGCTCTTAGTAATATTCACATGTTTTTGAGCAATGCAATCGTATAGATGGATTTTTCCATCACAATGTAGCCATTGTTGCTAAGTACTCCGTGGATTATATTTGATTTGGTCAGCCTCTGTTTTGATGACACCTGTCTTCTTGAAGGTTTGATTTTTCTGCGAAAGGAAGTGAAGATCAAGTAGAAACTGAAGAGAAAAGAAGGGTTCATGTTGTTTCAAAGCTTCATGCCATTTTGCGTCCATTCCTTCTAAGGCGGATGAAGGAGGATGTAGAACAGATGCTTCCACGAAAGAAAGAGATAATCATTTATGCTAACATGACCGAAATTCAGAAGCGAATCCAGGATCACTTGGTTAAGAAAACCTTTGATGTCTATTTGAATGAAGAATCAGATATTGGTATTGTGTTCACATATATTCCTGTGTGGCCTTTTCATTACATGTCTAAATAACTTGATAATTATACATGTTTTTTTGGTGCACTGTAGTGTTGCGGAGACCTGGCATTAAGGCAAAGCTAAATAGTCTCTTTATTCAACTGAGGAAGAACTGCAGCCACCCTGATCTTTTGGAAGCTGCATTTGGAACAACAAGTTTGTCCACTTCTCAAGTACTTTATGTGCTTTTTTGCTGACTTATCTTTACATTGTCATGTATTTTTTTTTTTTTTTTGCAGGCCTGTATCCACCTGTTGATAAGCTTCTAGAGCAATGTGGCAAATTTCAGCTGCTGGACAGGTTACTAACTTCCCTACTTGCACGAAAGCACAAGGTATATGGTTCCTCTTGCATTTTGTTATTAGCTGGGTTATATCTACATGCACATTGCCTCAAGTTTTGCAATTTTTATATTTCTGATTTCAACCTTAGTTCAACCCATGTATATTTGTAGGTTTTAATATTCTCACAATGGACAAAAGTTTTGGACATTATGGAGTACTACCTAGATTCAAAAGGCCTCGAGGTTTGCAGAATTGATGGTAGTGTCAAGTTGGAAGAGAGGAGGCGACAGGTAATGTGCTAGCATGTGCCAATACATTACTATTTTTCTTCAGAGCATCTAAACTCTTGAGGAATTGCACTATGTTTGTTTGTATTTTAATGGGATTTTAGTACATGTATAGATTTACTTCCCTAATTGTGGGCATGAACAAGAATTTGGGTTGTGTCATGTCATCATTAGTAGGGCTTGTGTAGCGGTTCCGTCCTGATTCTCCAGCTCCAGGTTCTGATTCTCGAGTATCCAGATTCTGATTCTCCGTCGTGGTTGGAGAGGGAATGCAGAGAGGGTCACGGTGAGGAGCATCAATTGCTGAGTGGGGGGAGCATGTTTTCTCAGCTTTCTGTCTGTAGGTTAAAAACGTGAAGCAATGCGAGGTGATTCCTGCAGGGAGCTGGTGACAAAGCAGTGTTTGGTAGTGCACCTCAGCTTCTCACAGGGAAGCTGGAGTGCTACCAACCACGCCCTTTTTATTTGCACCATTTTGAAGGCCCTTGTATTTAATGTCACGTTCTTGAAATACTATTGAAAACCCTTGAAATTTCTATTTTTGTGATTGGGATACATTGTGTAATATTTTTCCTTGATACTGTTTGTGTTCTTCATAGATCTGCTGTTGAGGGTTCTCAACTTGTTTCACATCAGCACAAACAAATGTTTAGCAAATTGTTTAGCCGGCCATTGCATCCCATTTTCCCTCCAGCCATAATTTCTGAAAATCTTTGATCTGTGATAGTGTTGAAAGCAAAGCACTACCTCCCATTGGGTAGACACTAAAAGAATAAAATGTTGTTTAATTGCGTTGCTTCTTATTTGCTGCTTGATGCCTTGATTGGCTGTCTATCTGTTGTTGCTTCAAGCAATTCATTTGTTAATGCTTTTTTTTGTCGCAGATAGCAGAATTTAATGACTTGAACAGCAGCCTGAATGTCTTCATTTTGAGCACACGGGCTGGTGGGCTTGGTATCAACCTTACTTCTGCCGATACCTGTATCTTATATGACAGTGACTGGGTAATTCTCTATCACTAGTATATTACACTCCAGACAAAATTACAAATTCTCAATTAAAAAATGTATCCTTGCCGATACTTTCCTGGGCTGCTGGTTGTTTACGTAGCTTTGCGCCTCATTTACCTACTAGTTCTAATAAACTGTACTTTTACTTGATCCTTCAGAACCCTCAGATGGATCTGCAGGCCATGGATCGATGCCACCGGATTGGTCAAACACGACCAGTGCATGTATATAGGCTGGCGCATGCACATTCTGTTGATGTGCGGTTCAGTGATCTATGTTTTCAAATTTGTTGCTTGGCTATTTTCTATAAGGTTTACTCAGCTTTTGATAATTGCAGGGACGAATCATCAAGAAAGCTTTTGGGAAGTTAAAGCTAGAGCATGTGGTGATAGGGAAGGGACAGTTTGAACAAGAGAGGGCAAAGCCTAACGTCCTGGAGGTAAGCGTTTCATCCAAACTCTGAAGTATATGTATAAATAGATTTTTCTTTAGGTTCGAGTAAAACAAAGAGGATGCTCAATGGAAAATCGTCATTGATGTCTTTTTCCCATGGGAATGCAGGAGGGCGAGCTGCTAGCTCTGTTGAGGGACGAGCAGGACGAGGAAGACCGGATGATCCAGACTGACATCAGTGATGAAGACCTCTTGAAGCTGATGGACCGGAGCGACCTGACAGGACCACCAGGTGCTGCTGACGCTGCACCACTCATCCCGCTGAAAGGCCCTGGCTGGGAGGTCGTGGTGCCCACCAAGAGCGGTGGTGGCATGCTCTCTTCGCTCAGCAGCTGAGACATGCCAGCGCTGTGTTTTGGTGCTCCTTTTGCTTGCTACGGCACCTATGCTATCGTGCACGTTGGCTGCTGATCAGGCGATATTTTGCGTGTATGCACCCGCCAAGTGACTGTTGAGCTGGGCGTTGCGCCTGCAGTAGATTAGGCTATGTTGTGGTATAGTCGTTTGAAGCTGCGTTTCAGGCTTAGGCTTTGTGCTTTTCCGTTGCTGCATTGCATTTGCGGCTTCGTCCACAAGCAGAAGCTGAGCCTGTGAGCCAGATGGTGTATGGTATAGTACTTGCTATAACTTGAGCACTGATTTAAATATGCTGTTCAACTGCGTGCTTTGCCACCGGCTGGCCGCTGGGGTTGCCTTTGCCTTTGCTAGCTGGAAACCAGCTTCTTTGCTACGAGCAGGCGTGTAGTCCAAAGGACATCAAATCAACTTAGCACCAACATCTCTGCATGCAGCTTATTTCCTAGCACTTGCTGGGTTGCTTGCTGGTACCAGCATCTCTTCATGCATGTCCACGCAGTTTTAGATTTAATTTTGGGATCGGTCCATTCAGTGAGGGCCGACAAATGAATAACCGATGCGACACCGCTTGCCGAGCCACATTCATCGATGGCGGGCTTGAATCGGAATAAGCAGCGCACAAATGCCGCACGCCTGCTCCGGCATGGCATGCTTAGATGACGGATGTGGTTGCTTATGCGCGTGGGTTGCAACTGACTGATCCGGTCGAACTCGACTTGAAACTTGGGTTCATGATGGAGCTGACCGGCCGATCGAGATCCAGAACGCTAGCTGAACACGTACGTACGCCACCGTCGCGTCGACTCGTCCTCTGCAACTATAAATACTAGGGCCGGGCACCAATGGAACCCACTACTAGTTTGACACTGTGCATAAATTTTACGCTCTGACCCCTGTCTCAATTTATTTTCACAAATGATCCCTTTTGAAAACAATAGATGGCCAGATGGTCCGTGTTGGCTAAGGCACGGCCGTAATAGGGCCGTGGTCTGACACGGCGCGGAGTAGCAGCGGGCCGTGCCGGCCAGCCGAAGGGCATGCCGTGCCTGGACCGCCTTCTCGGCCTGCAGTGCTGGTACGGCACGGCCCGCTTACAACGTCCGACACGGCGGGCCCGCTTCACCCCTCGCTCCCCGTCGCCCTATTGCCCTGCCCATTGGCATATATATATATATACGCCCCATTCCCCCTCTCGCCCTCTCAGCCCCCTCCCGTCCGCCGCTACGCCGCATTCCCCCACTCCACTCGCGAAATTGAAACCCTAGATCTCGCTCTCCTGCTCGGCGCGTCCCTCGTCCTCGGTCCTCCCCGCCAACAACCACCGCCTCCCTCGACGACTCGACTCGACGTCTCCACCCTGCGGGCTGGAGCGCCTCCGTTGGTCGTGCCGCGTTGTGCTTCCCGTCTCGCCATCTATATGCTTCTCCTCCAGTCCTCCTCATCTTCCCCTCCGTGATCTGTTGATCTAGAACTACTCTTCAGCACATTGTTCGTGTATGCAGACGGCGGTACCGGCGCTCCTGCTTAGGTCTAGAAGTTGAATGAGTTCTTTTGCCCTCTCTATGTTGATCTTGCAGGCAGTGAGGAACCAACGCGCCGGTGATGGAGAATCGGTACGACCCGACCTCCACGAACCACGAGCTTGTGCTGTTGGGGCAGACGCCAGACGATGTGGACAACTTGGGCGCTGACCGGGAGGATCTGTTCGGCGGCGACACCACTCACGAGGCTCGAATCGACCCCGGTGCTGGAGCCGGTGTCGAGGAACTCCCGGTTGGTACTCCTTCGCCGTCCGTGACCGTGAGCACAGGGAGGAAGAGGAGTGTACATTCGATGTCTGGGATGACATGGACAAGATCTTCGCCATCGAAGGTGGCCGTGAGGTAAGGGTTGGTGCAATCTGCCATTACTGCAAGAAGGATTTTGCTGCCCGAACCAATATTGGTACGAGCCATTTGTCTCGACACCGAGACAAATGCAAACACATCCATGCTCCTAGGCAGCAGCGCCAGCCCATGCTAAGGTATAATTCTGATGGTACTGTTCACATGTGGGAGTATAGTGCTGAGGTTGCTCGTGATGAGTTGTGCCGTTTGATTGCTAGATTAGATCTTTCTTTATGCTTTGGCTGATGCATTTGAGGATTACATTAAAACTGCTCATAACTCTAGACATGTTAAGGTTTCTAGGCAAATAACAACTAGAGATATGGACAAGTACTTTAAAGAAAAACATGCTAAAATTGTTGAGAAACTGAAATCTGCTTCATATGTTGCCTTGACTTCTGATATTTGGAATGAAAATGCTCACATTTTGTTAATTCTGATTGGCAAATAGAAGAGAGGATCGTTGCTATGAGGCTCATTGATGTCTTCCACTTTGGTGTGAACAACGTTGAACGTATTCATGCTATCGTTCAGGAGTATGCATTAGCCGATAAAGCGTTATCCATTACTTTGGATAATGCATCATCTAACACCAAAGCAATGATGCACATTCACCTTCGTTGTCCGGTTATGTTGGTCCTTTGTTATTCCATCAGCGCTGTTCATGCCATATTATTAATCTGATGGTTAATTCTGCCTTAGAGGTACTGAACCCCTACCTTAATGATTTTAGAACCATCATATCTTTTTTGAACTCATCTAACCAAAGGATTGTTGCATACAAAAGCTACTGTGTGGCAATGATCATACGCCCTCATAAATTAGGTTTAGATATGGACGTGAGATGGAACTCCACCTATCTCATGCTAAAGCACCTCTTGCCTCACAAAGAAACATTTGATGTGTTTATACAAACTTACTATCCAAATAGGTACCTCTTAAGTAAGGCACATTGGTACGTAGCTGAAAAGATCTTGGAATTCCTTGAAATGTTCTATGATTCTAATGTTGTCATGTCTGGTGTTTACTATCCAACATCCCCTTTATGCCGCATCACATTATTCATATGCATAGACACATGAACATGTATGAGAACGATAACTTGCTTAGACATGGTGTTGTGCAAATGAAAGACAAGTTCTTAAAATACTAGTCTGAAATACATGTGCTTTATTCATTTGCATTCATATTGGATCCTAGAGCTAAGCTTAGAGGTTTCCACAATGTACTTCACCTTTTATCTCAGCTCACTGGTAAGGATTTTTCTGATTAGTCTACTTTTATGAGGGTTTCGCGGACTGGTTTATTTAAGAAATATGATAACAAGTTTGGTGTTGTAAGAACGTAGAGGCCTCCAACTTCTACTCCTGCTGAAAGTAAGAGCAAGTATGCAAGGGACTTGGTATTTGGTGCTGGTCCTGCTGGATTTGGTGCCAGTTCCATGGGACTTGGTGCTAGTCCTGAATTATGTGCTGGAGCCTCTAACCCTGCGCTCTTGAGAAGAACATCTTTGCTTCACGCATCAAGTAATCCTCCTAGTGTTGGTTCTGAACTGTCACCTTATCTAGACAGTGTGTCCAGAAGTTTGATGATGACTTCAACTTGTTGGACTAGTGGCATAATCATAAACTTACTTATCCACTTCTCTCAATCTTTCCTAAAGACATTATATATGTTCCTATGTCTACTGTGAGTTCAAAAGCTGCATTTAGTCTTGTAAGGAGGGTGATCAAGGAGCGACGACGTCGAATGGCCCTTGGCACAGTGGAGATGTTGTCGCTGCTCAAGGACTGGGAGGCAACAGATGAAAGGCTGAAACACACTGTTAAGGACAGATCCTTGGAGGAGGCTTTCGAAGACATACTTTGATGATGCGGTCTGGGCCCTATGTGGCTGTGCGATGAACCCTTCGTGGCAGTGTATCTTACTTTTTGTCTTTACTTTTTGCATTGAACTGAGAACTTGAATGTTGATGAACTTATTTGAATTATAAGCTGGGCTGTACTCCTTTCCTAACTAGGATTTCTCACGAGGTGTGAGTTTTACCTAGATAGGTTTTTAACGAAGTAGCCATTGCACCAGCTTGATCTATTTGTGAATTGTGATGTGCTCTGTGTCTCTGTGATGTGCTTTTTGCTTTGTGTTGAAATTATCCTAGGCTATGTTCTTGTGTGCTATGTGCTCTGAATTTGTTGTTTGATATGAACTTGTGCTTGTGCTATGTTTTCTGAGAAGTTTGAGTAGTGGCTTGTGCTGGCGGGTTCGGCTGGCACGTCATAGGCGTGCCTATGGGTCAGCGTGCCAGCACAGCACGCTTAAGTCCTAGCCGTGCCGTGCCTGGGCCGCTGTTTAAGCATGCGTGCTGGCACGGCACGGCACGACTGAGTAATCGTGCCCGACCGTACTTTGCCTGGCGTGTCGTGCCTCAGCCATGCCCGTGCCGTGTCGTGTCGTGCCGCCCATTTGGCCATTTATACCGTCAACTACTAGCAGTGCTAGCCACGCCCACCACCGCACCAACATCGTAACCATTGCCCTCTCACCACCAGGCTCCTCCCGTTGGTGGTAATGGTGTAACCATGCCTTGCCTCTGCCGGCGGCGGAGCATGTAGCTGACCATCACGCCTCTCAAGTCCACGCCGGCGCTCTCTCACCGCCACCGCCACTTCCCGCCGCAGCCCCGATGCCGCCCAAGGACGACGACCAAGGCTAACAGATTGGTACGTATGCAACGACACTTCAACTTCAAAAAATCTTGTGCGTGCGTACGTGAATGCGATCCTTTGTTTACTCGTACACCTCCAATATACATGTGAACGTGATCCTTTCTTTCCTCGTACACCTCCAGTATGCACCTTCAGCTATCCATTATCTAATGAATCCCTCGTGTGCATGCATGCAGAAGACGTGGTTGTGCAGCAACAATTCAACCCGACCGAGGCCATCATCATGGCTTGTGTCCAGCAGTGCCTCCATTCCTCGTCCCCATTACTGTTACAACATTGTTTTGCACTGTAGACACAGAGAGAGGGGCAGTTGGAACAGTGATGGAATGGAAGAAATGCATGCTGGACACAACTTTACGACATGGCGCGCGTCAACTATGGTGGTTTCCACGCCTAGCTTCACCAGGTCTTGGCAACAAGCAACCAGAATTTTTTGAATAATTAGTAGATAACTACATTAACAAAGTGTTTTTTGAATAATTAGTAGATAACTACATTAACAAAGTGGTGGTGGTTGTGTGTGTGGGCGGGGGAGGTGGGGGGGGAGGGGGGGCTTGTGCCCTCCAGCCCTACCCTTTTCGCCGTTGCATATTGGTGGATGGCATACTTAAACATATAAAAAGAAATGAGACTAGATATGAAATGAGTTTGGTCCGAGAAAAGAGAGAATATGTAGTACTGTTCGCATGGACATTCATGATACTCTTTGATATTTTAAGCGATTAACCGGTGAGTGTCATGGTTGGTGGGGTTGGTTGACATTTGATTGTTTTCATCCAAATCGTGTGCTTTCTTTCAGCATACTTCTTTTGGCATACAAGCCCTCCGCTGCCAATGAACTCAGCTTCAACCTAGCGAGGATTATCGTCATTGTCATGGAGGCCGCAAGGTTCAAACAAATCTACAACACAACATTATAGCAGCAACCCGGGATCATCAACAAGGAGGCCCGCATGGTTGTTTTCTGCAGTGAAGTCCGATGCCATCATCAAGTACAACAAGACCAAAGAGTGTGTCGACGACAAGAACATGCGAGATAAATTCTAAGAACACGGGTACCAACGTTCCTCAAGATGTCATTGACACCCTCAAGATCTTGATCTTGCCCAAGGGGGTGAAGCAACCGACAATCGCAAGCTAGAGAGCCAAAAGACGCGTGTCTGCAGGGCAGATCCACCATCGAGACGGTCAAAGCTTGAGCCCCGGCTACCCGATGCGGACAATGGAGTCTCCCTCCTAAGCCACCGTTAATATTTATAGACATGAATATATAAGAGAGAAGAAAAAATAGAGATAAAAAAGAGGAAGTGAAAATTTATGTCTATACTATGTTGAAAAAAGGTTTTTGGAAGAGAGAAGGTTGTTACTGCACCATTCATCTACCCAGTCAGTATATCTTAATAAATAACAAAGAAAATAACATTCTACACTCATAGGAAATAACAAAAAAAACATTCTACATTGACAAAGAAAATAACAAAAACTATATCTTAACAAATGAAATATTCTATTTTTCATAAGAATAAAATTCTAGTTAAAATAGTTATATAATATTCTACACTCATATAGGTCGTTCGGCTGCACCTTTTGCCGCTGCACTGCAGCTAAAACTACAACCGAGAAGCCGCCTTTCACTCCCATTTTATTGTATGCATAGTAAAGAAAAAAAAAACCTGAATCTAGCTGAAATTAATGCAGCCGAACACGCTAATAGAAAAAACTTATATTGTTACAAGAAAAATAATAAATATTCTACCTTCGTAGAATAAATATTCCAGCTTTGTAACAAAATATTCTATGTTTAGAATGATAACATTTGTAGTATTGAAAGGGATAGAAATTACTAAAATAACGAATGAAACTAGCCTTTTAAAGAAAAATGAAAAAAACATACAGTTGAGAAATAGGATACAGGCTAACTTTAAGCTAACAATGTACTCCCCCTTCCCAATTTATAAGTTATTTGAATTTTTTATACCAAAATTGACTTGCTCATCATATTCATTTTTTTCATAACTATCATTTATTTTCATTCTGATTTATTTTAGCATAGAATACACTTTAATTATAACTTGATTTTTTCATCTTCCGGCAATTTTTGAATATGAGTTGTTTAAATTTATGTAACAAATTAAAAACTTATAAATTAGGACAAAGAGAGTAATTCAAAATACTAGTGTAGATGTATATGCGACATGCACGTGTTACAAAATAATCAGGCTGGCAATAGGGAGAAGAAGAAAAGAATGAATTAAAAGAAATGAGGCATGCTATGCTTGATTGATGTTCCTTCCATTCCTATTAATTCTAAGGCAAAGAAAGAACCAGTGGGTATGGGTAAAAAATAAGGTGAGAAAAAAGATACATCTATGGGTTTTAGGCCTTTTCACCCCTTTTTAACCTTCTACAAACTGCGCAGTTAGGGGCAGCGTGAGGGGTATACGTTGGCCATTCTAAATAAAAAAGAATTTCAGAAAAATCGTTCTTTTATAGAGTAGAAAAGAGAGGAGATGGATGACGTGGTCGCGGGGGGCATGACGTGTGGTCACCGCCACGCACAAAACTTTTTAAAATGGGCCGTATGCATTTGAATGTATGTGGGCCAGTGGGTCGATGCGCTTGGTTTGTCTTTGGAACTACGAACGCACCATTCGATCATATTTTGTCGTTCTTTCAGGAAATGTGCTTGTTTCCAAGTTCCAACTGTTCACCGAGAATGCTGTGTATCGCATCTATGACTGAAACGCCTCTGGCTACATCTATCTATTGTTATAAATAGACGACCCACATTTTGTTTCAAATTTTGCACACTTCCCTTTTTTTTTCAGTCATGCTGGAGCTGTACATGCTTGTTTAATTTCATCACCCGTTGCCACTTGCCAATGCAAGAACTGAAACCGGGCAGGCACACGCACACACAGGCTGTTGACCATGAATAGATATTGGCCATTTGGCCCTATCGTAGATGATAGAACTAGCCGCCGTCCACAGTGTCGAAAGTCCACTGTCTAATGTGACCTGACCTCACTTAACACATGTAGTATTAAGAGTAAAGACGAGACACCTGCTCGTGTATAGTGTTACTCTACAGTCTACACAGTACACATTGAATAAATTTTCCACCATCCGCCTCACATCAACCGGTGAACTCAGCTTAGCACACGTCTCGCCTCTTGCTCCATTATCCAAAGGAAAATCCGGGAAAAAGAACTCCGTGCACGCTCAGCAGGAGAATCAAACAGAGCTCTGGTCTCGCCTCTTGTCGAGGACTGACAGAGTCGAGAACACGAACAAGATATACTGAAATGCTGTCACCGGTTTTCCTGTGCAGTTTCTTGGTGCCACTGCCGCCGGTGTGACTGGGATAAAAAGTTACTGGTCCCTCCATTCTAAATTGTAATGAATTTTAATTTTTTTCGTATTCATATGGAAGTTGATGAATTTAGACACATTGAATATGCCTATATGGAGGAATGAATGACACCCCGTTTGGATGTAGATATTGGAGTCTGAAATTTGGAATTGGAATCTAGTTTCTTGATTTTTGTTTTGGTTGCCTCTGGAATTCGGAGTTGGAATCGAAACCCAATTCTTTGGCATTGGACTATAACTAAAAATTGTCTCTCCAAATTCACAATTTAAGCCTTGCACCTCGGTACTAGGTGGAATTGAATTCTAGCTAGCTATTCCTTTATATCCAAACAATAGATTTGAAATTGCAAACCGATTCTAACATCGATCTGATTTGGTATTGAACCCAATTCAATTCCACTGTCTTAGAATATCTACATTCAAAGGGACTCTGAATCTATTTGAAGTATATAACTCTATACAATTTGAAACGGAGGAAATAGAACTGAATCAATCAAGCTTCCCATGTACACGCGTCACACATCCAAATGATCCAAACCCACCCACCCCTTGCTGGCTGGTCGCTGCGCAGCACCATTCAAACCGGGCGGCTTTGTTAGCGCTAGCTTTGGCCTTCGTCTTTTCCACCCGTTTTCGCGAGAGCTTTACACAGCCTTGTTATTGCTCGCCCCACGAAAGGCAAAGAAAGAGGAGAGGAGAGGAGACAGCAGCGCGCCCGCTCTTGCTTTAGTTTAATTTGGTCTCGCTCTCGGCTCTCTTCCTCGCTAAGCAACCTGGGCTGCTGGCCCTGCCGGCAAAAGCCAGGGCGCCAAGGCCGCAGGATAAGAAGCCGCAGAGCGCCTGGAAGGGACGTGGGAGTCCAGTCAGAATCAGATCGTGCCTTGCCTATCTGATTCTGCGTGCGAGTGTGTCAAGAGGAGGGGCCGTGGAGTGGAGATGACGAACAGGGGGCGGCTTCTGCTGCTGCTTGCGCTCCTGGGACTCCTGCATCTCCTTCGTCTTCCTTCCGCAGGTGAGTGAGGTAGTCTTCTTGTTTGCGCTCTCGACTCTGTCAGTCCACCAGAGCTCTCTGTTCTTGCTGAAACGCTAGCTTCTGCTTTTTGGTGGAATTTGAACACAGCCACTCCAAATGTTGGTTGCCAGTTGCGAAATTCAGGTTCAGACAGAAACTGAGGATGGTTTCGTTCGAGTTGCTGGTCGACAATTCCTAGCACAGACTGTTTGCAGCATCCGATTTCTTTTACTGAATCTCGTGCTCCACGCTCTTCTAGTCTTCTTTTCCCCACGCCAAGGCGTCACTGCTTCTCTGGACTCGTCCATACGGCTGGTCCTGGTCGGCTGTCCCCGCTCGTTGTCAGACAGCGAAAGGAACAAATGCCCCGTGTAGGATAGAGCCGTGTTTGCATTCCCTCTGGAGCTTTCTGAGCCACGCGAAACTCACCACACCACACCGTCAAGGTGTCAACATACATGGGCCATGGCCGCGCGCACAGTCATAGGCCGTGACGACGGCGACATGTAGTAGCGCCGTGCAGTGACACGGTGACACCTGCCAACACTGGCACACAGATACTACAGTTCACCGTTGTGAATTTTGTTTCTGCATATAGCAATCGACCAACACCTTGTGTTCAGTTTCCATGTGTTTAATGGGCGCTAATTTCTCAAAGAAATTTTATATGGACATGTCTACCTTTTTATGGAGCTCCTATAGTAGAATTATTGCCGGTCTTGATGAGTGAGATAACAGCCTAACACACATGTTTGCAGCGTCGCAGTCCTTCATCGGCATCAACTACGGCGACGTGGCTGACAACCTCCCGCCCCCGTCGTCCACAGCGCGCCTCGTCCAGTCCACGACCATCACCAAGGTGCGGCTCTACGGGACCGACCCAGCCGTCATCTCCGCCTTCGCCGGCACGAGCGTCTCCCTCCTCCTGGGCGCCGCCAACGGCGACATCGCCAACCTCGCGTCCTCGCCTGCGGCGGCCGCGGCCTGGGTGGCCGCGCACGTCCCGGCCTCGTCGCCGTCCGTCTCCGCCGTCTCCGTGGGCAACGAGGTCCTCTTCGCCGACGCGTCGCTCGCCTCGCAGCTGGTCCCGGCCATGCAGAACCTGTACGACGCGCTGCCGCCCAACTCCAGCGTCAAGGTGTCCACCGTGAACGCCATGGACGTGCTCGCGAGCTCCGACCCGCCGTCCTCCGGCGCGTTCAAGCCGGAGCTCGCCACGGCGCTGGACCCGGTGCTGGCGTTCCTGAGCAAGACCGGCTCGCCCTTCCTCATCAACCCCTACCCCTACTTCGCGTACCAGAGCGACCCGCGGCCGGAGACGCTGGCCTTCTGCCTGTTCCAGCCCAACGCCGGGCGGCCGGACGCCGGCTCCGGCCTCACCTACACCAACATGTTCGACGCGATGCTGGACGCCGTGCGCGCCGCGCTGGACGCCAAGGGGTACAAGGACGTGGAGATCGTGGTGGCCGAGACCGGGTGGCCGCACAAGGGCGACACCGACGAGGCCGGCGCCACCGTGGAGAACGCGGGCGCCTTCGTGTCGGGCCTCGTGTCGCACCTCCGGTCCCTCGCCGGCACGCCGCGCGTGCCCGGCAAGTCCGTGGACACGTACATCTTCGCCCTCTACGACGAGGACCTCAAGCCCGGCAAGGCCTCCGAGCGCTACTTCGGGCTGTTCCAGACCAGCCTCACCGAGACGTATCCGTCGGGGCTGCTCAGCAACGGCACGGCAGGGCTGGGACCAGCCATGGCGCCGACGACGGTAGTGAAGCCCGCGCCGGCTCCGACGCTAATGCCGACGCCAGTGCAGCCGGGCTCGGCGGCGGCCGCTGGGCCTTCCGCCCTCTGCGCACCGGGGACAGCGACGGCGAGAGGAACTGCCGGCGCTTGCACTCATCCTAACGCTGCTGAATCGTCTCGCACTTCCTCAGTGCTCCCTATCATTGCAGGCCTTTGCTTCACAGCTTTGCAGATGTTAATATGACCTTTTTCTTTAGGCTCTTTTTTCACGACCAATGCAGCGATGCACACAGCGTCGAGATTTCAAGTACGATAAATGCATTACCATTGCCACACTATTAAAGAAGAACCGTCTGGAAAGAGTCGAAAAGGCAAGCGTCCACATCAATTCAAATATAGTGAGATCCAGCGTCAAAGAATGATCGGCTACAGACAGTGTACACCAAACAGGGTAGTTGGCAAACGGTACACCAACCAAAGGGAACCACGTGTAAGCAAAACATACTACACACCGCGCACTGAGCAAGGATAAACGAAAACCACCACCGCGGACCGAGTCCAGTGCGTCGATACAGACCCAAAACTGCTATAAATCTCAGCATACCACCATCTTCAAACAAGGCATAAGCAGAGTCAAACAAACACACATACAATAGCAGTAACCATTGTATTTACGCTCCGGAGTGGGAAACTGGTGAAGTAGTGAAGTGCCCGTCCTTGAAACTGTGGATGTACTGCTGAGGCAAAGCATGCTCCACCTGTAAACATGAGAGCTCAAGTTTGGTGCAATGCAAGCGCTTGATAGTTGATACACTTATTGCAGAAACAGGGATATCCCAGATATGCCATGTGCTAATCTTCTATCCCAAAGTACCGACTTTTGGAGAGAGAAATCTAGACTACTACCAAAATAAAAGGACAAAAACTGACATCAAAACTGCAGATTAAATTGCTCAAATTAAATGCTATGCATGTGTAAAACACCTCACACGATATGGAACAAACTTTTAAAATCCAATCAGGATGAGATATTTAACTTAGTTATCCACTTTATTTATGTCTATTACGAAGCCACAATAATATACACTATCACTCTCTTATTCACACCTCCTTGGTCTATCAACTATAGCCCTAAAAGCTCAGTAAAATATAATATGTTGACAAATTTCTCCTTTTATTTCAACCATTTGATAGTACAATAAGTTTTGGAACTATGTCAAGCTTAGACATCCCAAAGCACAAATGTAAGGAGATCTTACCCAATCACCATCAGTGGCACCTCTCGGAACCATCACATTGATTTCACTAGATTTAGCAGAAGTAATTGAAGCTCCAAGCGAATCTTTGCTTAAGTACAACTGACATCCAGATGTGTTGTCAATTGATATTGTTGGTGCTGTACCCTGAGAGTTAAACAGTTCAATCTCTTGACAATATAAGCATGGAATGTATCAATTCAAGCATGGAGCTTGTAGTAGATATTGGCAATAACAATGAGAATAAAAAATTTGAAGAATTTCAGCTTGTTAAAAATCTGTAAATAACAAGTTCAAAAGAAAAGGAAGAAAATCTATATCTTGAGTGCTCAGTTTCAAGAATTCATTAAAATACGAAAGCAATCGCATCATAATTCAAGAAGTTACTTTAATGGTATAAGAGAGACGAGAAATTAGATATCATAAATGGGCCAACAATCAAACCATACACTTTCCATACAATAGACTGACTAGACATCAGCTTCAAAGGATAACAGAGAGGATGCAGAGGAAACAATGTGAGAGAAAAAAAAAGGACGCAGATACATCATACATGTACACATAAAACATTAATTTAATAAAATAGTGAATACCTGACATTGGACCTCAACGCCATTGCAGTTGACAACCTCAAAAGCTGCTACAACATCCTGAAACACAGTAGCTAAATTTATTGTTGCCAGCTCAATATGACAAACTAACTGAGATCTCTTGACCTTGAACAGTTTAAACTAACCTTGAAAACGATTCCAAATTTAGTGCATTTATCAACAGTGATATTGTTAACCTTGCCTGCAAGAAGTTTATATAATTTTTGTTACCAAAACAAACAGATCGGTGCACATCCAAACTAAGGTGGGCATTACCATTTACTTGAAGGACAGAATCCTTGCATCCATACACATAGACAGATTGTCTGGAATCACAATCATCAATAGCAAGGGTCTTCTTACCAACCTGATTCTCAACCACCCATCTGCCATTAGTCACAAGGGATGGAACAAATATTAACACTGGGCATCATTACGTTGGTACATCATATGATCAAGCATAACAGAAGTTGGAATGGAACAGCTGTTCATGTATATGTATAGCTGAGTTCTATGCCACATTTATATCATTGCTGTATTCACATAGTGCTTAAGAATGATATAATCATTCTACAAGATCATAAGATATATGCAACTGCCCCCATGCAGTCATGCCTAGCAAGTGAGATGGACAGGTAAGCTGTGAATTTGCTGGATGCAAAAGCCCAAGCAAGATAAATGAGACTAACCCGTTTGGTTTGAAATCGGGATAGAATCAGGAAATACAAGACGATATATGATGTTGAGTTGGCAGGATGAGTAATGCAGATGGAGGACGTGCAAGGCTAAAAGAACACAAAGAGAGCTGTATACTCTAACTAAACGTCCCTTAATATCATTAATAATAATCGATCCATTTCATTCCATCTTAAAAAAATTATTTAATCAAATAATGATCTAATCAAAATATCAAATCATTAAACCTGGCAAAAAAAGCTTAAGGTTAGCTTCTCATCCTGGTTCTTAGTATGCAGAAAGGACAAAGTCCCATTTTGGTACAGCTCACTACAGCAACCCAGTAAACAAAGCAACAAGTCACAGAAATTCAACATGGTTTGGCTTGTTGGTGTTGTTGAAGGCTAGAGGCTACCAATCATTAAGGCCACAATATACTAGCAAGCCAACAGATCAAATTTCTTAGATAATTTACTAGATCAATGGTGTCATTTTAAGAACTACAGCTAAACTCACTTGCGTCCCATCTGAAGTTCCAGTTTTGGGGGTCCAGACTTGAAGGAGAAGGACCCTGCACGAGAAGTCTTCTCAGGAGTTGCAGGAGCAGGAGCAGTGCTGACAACACCGCTTCTCTCCGCACGGTTTTTAGTCTTCATGTCATCAGTAACCTTTCGCAACCCTGTACAACAATAATGTGGTAAGTCTGTTATTAAGGTCTGGGAGTAAATAGGAAACCAGCATATCCTAACAAGTGTTTCCATCTACCTGCAGTCACAGGTTTTGAACTAATCTCTTGAAAGACAGCTGACATCCCTTGTTTAGGCTGTGATGATTTTGGAGACATCTCTGTGCTAAAAAGAGGTGCCGAAGGAGGAGGTGGTGGAGGGGGAGCCTTAACCGCTGGTGCTTTAGGTGTTGGAGCAACAGTCTTTGGTTGGGAAGCAGCGGCACCTCCAGTGGGACCCCAAACAGGACCAAGAGGGTAGTGCTTCTTAACATAATCTCGCAAACCAGGCATGTATAGATCCTTCAATGCTTTAGCCCACTCAACATGGTCAGGGTCTTTATTTCTGTACTCCACAAGAACCTAAGAGGAAACAAATGGCGTATATGCTTCACCAAACAGAATGTTGTGAAGCAAAATTTTGCACTGCTAAGAGCATCTAAGTGTATTGCAGTAAATTAATAAGCAGACAAAGATAAGAGAGCAGTTAAGTCTAGACAAATCAGTTCTCGAGTTGCTACTTTAACAAGGATGCAGTTATCTTTTGGTTCATCCCTTCTCATTTGGTCCTAGTGCTACTGATGTTTTGTAGTCTGCAAGACATTCACATAGGTAACAACTTTCTAAGATTTATATCAATAATACATATATACAGAATACTCCTAATAAAATGGGAGTATCTTTTATGAAAGCATACCTAAATATAACTCTAGTAGCAAATTTTTTCATATAGTGCAACTTTTAAAATACTAATGAGCGAATAAAGGTGTTTTCAGAGTTGTATCCATATTATAAGCTTTTGCGAAACGGAAGGAAATTTTGGCAAGATCAAATTGTATATAACCAATATTTTAAATGTATAAAAATGATAATGGAGGGGTATATGTGTTTTCCTGAGTCTTGAAAGTAACATATTAACTGCTATGGTTTTTTGAAGTGGCAAATAGCCAAATGTACATAATATCTAAACAGAGACTACTAGATAAACAAAATCTTTCCATCTCTGCTGTTGCTAGAAATAATTGGCTACCTTTGACTTCTTGTTTCAAACAAATCGCCTAAAATACTTGACATTTGGGATGTGTGCGTTAAACGCCACATCAAATCCCATTTCTTATAAACAAATTTGATTAGCAGGTATCATAGCGGCATAATACGTTGCTAGCTAGCATGCGTCTCAGTAATGTTCAAGATATATGTAGAGCAGAAACTACAACATGGTCACAGAAAAATCATACCTTGTTATTATAGAACTCAGCCATCTGCCAGCTTTCCTCTACATGTGCTGTTGGGAAACTCATGCCTTAAAGAGAGGGAGGGACAGAAAAAGAAATGAGTGGCATATCTTCTGGACGTTTGACAAGATTAAACCCAACGGGATAACTCAACTAACCGCAGTCCTTTCCTAGGAATGCCACCCAAGCCAAAGCAGGTAGACTGTCAGCAACGCTCTTCAAATGATTGAAATAGTCTGGTCTCCTTCCTTCGGTCATCGCAGTTGCCTTGGCAATAACATCACTGAGGGGCTTAAAGAAGTCCTGTGCATCAGCCATTGATGCTGGTTTCTGCACAACAAAAAGGGGGGAAATGTTCACAGATGTAATCGCAAGGATTGTGTTGTTTAGATCCACCAATGCCTGCATAAAACTCGCAGCATGTGCGAAAACTATCCTGCAGCCATTTACTGCTAGAGAGAAACCACTTCAGCAGAACGGTCTCAAAGAGCGCACTTCTCTTCACGAACAAAATCTGAAGTTCACCAAATGCGCCCCCAAATATCAGCTCAAGCGCTCAGCGAGTCGTTCCCGCACAATGTCACGCGTCTGATAGGCAAAACCCCCCAGGCTGAGATCTACGCGCGGACACGTGCAAGCCAGAGCAGATCAAGCGAGAAGGAAAAGAAGCGCGCCCGTCCGGTACCTGGAGCTGCTTGGCCTGGACGAGCAGGTCCTTGGCGACGGCGAAGGCCTCGGCGAGCACCTTGGTGGCGTCGAGCACCTTTCCGCCGATCTTCTCGGCCGCGGCCGTGAGCCTCCCGACGGCCTCCGCGACGAACTCGTCGTAGGCCACGATGGCCGGATCCGACGCGGCCGCCGGGGCGTCGAGGTCCCGCGGCGCCGCCGACCCGAGCGAGGCGCCGGAGGCCACGGCAGCCTCCAGCCGCACCACCACCGCCTCCAGCCGCTCCACTAGCGCCGCCTCCATCGCTGAGATCAAGCTACGCGGGGGTCTCTCCCTCTCTCTCCCTCTCTCTCAATCTCTCGGTGCGCGCGGGGTGCGTCTCCCTGGCGCCGCTTCCTCCAGCTCTGGCAGTTTTGGGTTTGCGCCTCCTAGGAGAACTTCCGTCTTCTGGGCGGTGGGCGGTGCCGCTCTTTTCTTTTTCTTTTTTCTTTTCCGTTTTTTTTTTTCTGCAGCGACAAGAAATACATGGGATGACGTGGCATATATTTTTGGATAATTTCAGGAAATTAGTGTGCCACCCATTGCACGCTGTCGACCGTAGTTACAGTACTGTGCAGCTCCGCTGTGTTGCGTAATTTGAGCTCACGGTATGTATTGTCCGATTGATTTGCGTTGCGTGGTTTGTTTGATCTGGTTGCTTCACTCTGAGAGCAAGAAATGTTGGCACGATCAGTAGCCCTGCGAAGGTCGGTCACCACTCACCACCACGACGTTTTGGCTGCACCGACACACTATTTTTTTTCTCTGCCTTTTTCAAATCGGTGAGCTGGTCTAGCTGCCGAAAGTCGAAAAGTACCATAGACGGACCAAGAACAAGAAAGGCAGGATGCGACGGCGCAGCTCTCCAGCTCTGCGACCAACCAAAATCCTTGGATTTGAGTAATAGCTTAGTTCTTGGCTGATTAACGTAATCCACACTTTTGTCGTAATAACCCAACTAAACGGCAATTTGTATTGCCTACAGATACGTCACATTGCCAAGGCTCCTCGCGAATTTGTGCAGAAAAAGACCCTTCGTTTACCATACCCTACAGAAAAAGACCCTTCGTTTACCGTATCCAACAGAAAAAGAGAAGAATTTGTGCAGCGTCCTGTTCAGCGATCATGGACTGCTCGGGGGCTCTCGCCATTCTCCGTTCCAAGAATATTTGTAGAGCTCATGTGCATCGATAAAATGGTGCTCCGCAGACTCATCCTGCCATCCACACCGATGCTCTCGCACACCAGCCACTCTGACCAACATGGCTCAATTGTACCAAACTTAGAGATGGTGATCTCGGGGATTAAACTCCGATGAAATGGAGTTGGACCAGCGGCATCCTACGATCTCGAGACTATGCACAATGCAGGGTATAAATTTGTGAATTTTACACATGTAGATTTTATTTATCTAATCGACACATTCAATACAGCCAACAATGTTGATATGGAGAACCAAACTTAAGCTAGCCTGAGATCATCACGAAGTTCTGAATGTAGGTTCTTTGTGGTAGAACCTGTCCATCCGGATTCAAGTCCTCGACTTGGCACGGACGTTCGCATGATTTAACGGCTTTATTCTTTCGGTGATAGGCGACGTCCCCGTCGACAGCAAGGCGCCTGTGGTGACTTCGTGAATCTCGAGATGTTGGTCCCCGGTCCAAATCAGTTTCACGGAGGTGCTCATAGGGATAGGATGTGCGTTTGTGCGTTTATAGGGATGAGTGTACGCGCGTGTGAGCGTCTGTGTTGTACTGTGTTTCGCAAGAAAAAAAGCAATAAGAAAAAACCAGCCCCATGGTTCGGGAGGGGGGAGTCTCTCCAGGCCACGTCTTCTAGAAACATACAAAACTCAAAGTGATGCTTGTGAGGTCAAAAACTTCTTTCAACCGGGGACCGGGCTGTAGTCCGGATGGTGAGCTACGAGAGTGCTCGAGCTGCCGGCGCGAGTTCGATCCCTGATCGATACCCGCGTTTCCCACCGGCACTGTGTGCCTAAATAAATTCCGCAGGTTGAAGCCTCTCACGCGTGGAGCCACAAAGGGACTGCGATGCACCCGTCGCATACGGAGCAAGGACTCCGGTGATCTCTCAAAGGACGCGGTCTTCTAGGTCTGTGTGTAGTTGTAGGTCTGTTGATGTATGTGTGGTGTGAGTGAGGTGTGAGTGCGTAGTGGTGTGAGTTAAGTACATGGACAGATACTACAGCCGTACCCAGATGAGAGGCGTTCAAAAAAAAATTCATTCAAACTTTACACGTATGAAATAATTCCGAGGAAAGAAATAGATCACACGAGCTAACATACAAGTACACAACCAAAAAAAAATCTAAACAGCATTATCTAATGAAATTATAGCAGGTAATATATCATCAAACATCCTTCGCGCTAGAGGATTAGGTTAAGTGTAGATCCTTAAAGTGTTGCTAGGATTACAAAATGAAATGTCTAGTTAGCACGGCTTATGCAAATAAGTAGTGCACGTGTATTGCCATCGAAATAGGTTTCCTTTCTGTTGCAGCCTACTCTGCCTTTCTCCGACCCGGCGGCACATTTGCCTTTGTTTGACTTGCATGTACCTGTGATGGAGTATCATATTTTTTTAATATTATTATATTTTTAAAATTTATAAATCTCACTAAAAAAGGGAAAAGAAACTACCAAGTGGGGATGTATCACAACTTAAAAACTCATGTGGCCAATTGGTTGCCAGCAATAGCCAATATATTAGGTTACAATTAGTGGGGATGACACAAGGATGAGCAAAAGGTATAATTTCCGTAAAACAGGTGGGCACAATTTGATAAATATGCTATGTGCATTTGTCACTGTGATAATCTTATAATCAAATACTAATAAACTCCTATATACAGCAAAATTCAAGCATGAGAAGAAATGAAACAAGTTAAAAAGTACCTTAGCCAAAGTATAAATGACAATGTTAAAAAGTACATTGGCATTTTGGTCCACCACACCAAAAAGATAGAACCCACCATAAACTAGAGCACCCCCACACAGTTATAGAGGCCAGCATAAACTGCATAAGTAAAACAAAAGGTCTAAAAAATTCTCCATATACAATTTATTAGGTATTTAATAAGAGCACAAACAACAATACCAAGCAATCACGCTAAGATAATTTCGACAAAACCATATGAACTAGGATGGTAAGAAAATAAATTTACTTATGTGCATGTGGAAATAGTTAAACAGAGCAAACTACAACTATGATTGATGGAAAACACAATACAAAGCTAAAACGACAAATGACATTACAACTGCACATCGAGAACTCAATCGAATGCAATTCTCATAAATAAAACTAAAACATATGAACCCAGTCTGAAACAAGTATGCTCAAGGCAGCAATGAGTTAATTATTGCAAATTAAATCCTTAAATATATAGTTAAGGTGTCTGGTGCCAATCAATTTCAAGACTCAAGAGTATGGTTAATGTTTCAAAAAGCATGATTAATGTTATGTCATGCCACCTAAGACACCATTTGCACGACGAAAGCATATGTATTCATGTCACTAGTTCTATGCCTAGTACCAGGATGAACATAAAGAAATCAATCAGTTACATCAGCTGCAATGATTTAAATAAGCTAAGGAACTCTCCGAGGGGTACTTACGTGAGATGTCTTCCGCATCATAGGGTTCATCGGATCTTCCCACAGGTCAACCTTCTCGTGCGGTCGCCAATAGCCATCTGGGAAAGCACAAGGACGAGCCCGTCAACAAGGGAAGGCAAATAGCGCAACGACCCCATAAGCAACAATCAATGGCAGTGATAACTCCACATGCAAGACCAACCCGACAGCATTGGGCCTAGGCTAAATCACGAACAACCGAATGACTGATTCATAAACAAACAAACAAAATCGCAGCCAAGAACCTGGCAAGCAGATCCGGGAACCAGACCAATCAAACAGCCAATCCAAACAACCGTCACGGTCACGTACTCACGTACAATTCCTACATCTCGAGAGTGGAGAGAGAAGACAGGAGAAGGTGCGCATACATGGGGGGCCGGAGAAGCCGCGGCGAGAGATGAGGCGACCCAGCGGGTAGGGGGAGGAGGCGGCCGCCGCAACTAGACGAGACGCCATAGCTCTCCCTGCAACTTCGATTCGTTCGATAGTACGGACAGCTGAGGGTTGTCTCTGGATTGGGCTCCTATCTCAAAGACTCCAACTCCATCAAGAGGTATAGTATTCTTTTTTTGTTTTGATACCAAGAGGTATAGTATTCTTGCAATACCTTTTCAAGAGCTTTAAGAAATAACACGGAGTTTGCCCTTTTTTCGGAGCTGGAGTTTATAGAGCTGCACCTGTTTGGCCGGATAAAATTGGAAAAACGTGGAGCGGAGCTCTGCCAAACAGACCCTTTACTTCCAAATTTATTTGCACGTTGTTGTTTCCAAGGAGACGTTTCTGGGTCGATTGTCATGGTATCAGGTTAACGTGAACTGAGTTTAACCCCTGGGTCGATTGTTTAGTAGCGGATCTGTTCTCAAGGGCCACACAGTTGGACGAGGGCCGTGGTCCATAGAGGGTGGCATGTCCTCCTTCCTCCTTCCATAGTAGTATGATGGATGATGGTGTTTGGTTCAGAAACAGTGACGAAAACGCAAACAAAATTAGAAAGAGCGACAAAAACACACGAGCATTGTTTATTTCTCAGATGGAGCAATGGGCTTGAAAATTGTGAGCTTAAGATGACCATAAGATGACTCTGATAGCTTAATATGTTTGCCATTCACTTAAACATATATTAGAGGCGCCCAGCAAACCACAAAAGTGCAAATCCATTTGGACTTTTGTTTTCATCCTCAGTGTTAGATGCGCCCTGTCTTCCTCAACATAATGGCGGTCGGTGTCCCCAAAACGAACAGTGTATACACAAACAAACCCTTGGTCTTCTCTTCCAGATTGGCATATTTTATTCGGTTATAAACCCTGTTGTGATTGAAAAGAGGGGACATTGCCCTTGTTAGAAATTAATAAAGACACAGTATGGATACAAGTACCAAATATTTATATAACGCCACAGTGATGATGAAGTATGATTAGTTTCACGATAGAGCTACCAGATATTTCTGCCCTGTACCGTGGTTTCAAAAAAATGATTAGTCTCATTTTTTTTAACATAATGACAGGAGCTCTGCCTTTCAATTAAGAAAAAAAAGAGTTGATCCAGTTTTTAATGAAAACCAGACCGAAAACCATTATACAACGGGCGGTTGGATTGGGTCATCAATAACGTCGCACAACACACCGGCCAGTTGGATTGGGACATCAACACAAGCCGCACAACACTTTCACCCACCCTAAACTCGTCGGCGGTCCTTGCAGTCTAGGGCAAGTCATCGTTGCCAAGCTCAGCCACAAGCGAGCTATGGCGGAACCGCCCTGCTTAATCCAGGCTAAGCACACCTGCCACCTCTGGCTCGCGGTGCACTTAGGCTAGACTAAACCCGGTAGTCCGTCGAGAGTCCTTCGGGCTCTCGATGTCACCATTTCCCAGAGGAACCGACGTCATACACATCCGACTCTCGATGGAGCCACAACAGTTACAACATCACAGGCAGTTGAATAGATATTACATAGACTTTAGTTACAATCTAAGTTCGAAATCAAATAGAGTTCAACATAGTGTCTTATAACAACCTGGTTCAAAAATAGTCTCTCGCAGCGGAATTTTAAAGTTCAAGTTTCATGGTACTCAAAATACTTGCATAAAAGAACGAGCATCGAGCCCACCGATGCCGCTCCCTGCCAGATCATGACTCTGCTCATTCCTGATGGGGGCACGACCCTCCACCAACACAGGCACAGAAGAGGAACTCCGTACCTGTAAGCCAAAAGTGGGGGCAAACCCTGAGTATTAATTACTCAGTAGGACTTAATGGATGAGGCTTACGGCTGACGCGAAGCTTGCTTACTAGCATCTGAGTCCTTAGCCATTGCTTTTATACAGGATCAAGTTAAATCAGTGGAAGCAGGATTTGACAGCTGCTTACATTATTGCACCCGCGTAAGATTTAACAGCTGCTCGAGTCATCATAATTGGTGGAACATAATAGGTATGGGATAGCATGGCATGAAAGTAAAGCATGTATCAGAATTGTGACAAATATTGCATGAAATAAATCAGGCATATCTAAGTATGTAGTTATCAAAGCCATGAATTCTCAATACCACATATTCATATGGATTACTACTTTGCCCGTCAGTGGTATTGGCATTCTCACACCTGGTGAGTATCAGCGATTCGAATCGATTTTTATATTCCCGGGAATAACTAGAAGCACCAGGATGGCATATGCTTACTAACTCCCAGCGTTCCACATATGCTTCCCCCATCTCCACCTGTCCCGTCTCAAGTTCGATGACCACTCCCGCCTAACTCCCGGAGCGCGTTGTCGCAGGAGCGGTACCTCGATTACGTCGGGTTCTGCCCTCCTTTGACACCCGCCTCCGCGGCCACCTTTCTCTCAACCAGTGGGTAGGAACGTGCCTCTTGCTTGAGACGTCACAAGTAAGACTTTCACCGGCCCATAGATTCCGGATAAGCACTCTAGCAATGTTATGCCGACCAATAGGCGAACAATGACCGGCCTTATGCGACTCGGGCGGAGTCCACCACACATTATCTCAATTCTCAACATTCATACCCATATCTCCGCCCGGTCTCCATTTAAAATATAACATAATCATGGCATGATAATAATAGCTTTCATAGTAAGACTTTTTCTTTTGAAAAGTAACACCTACGCGACGAGTGACCTTTATTCACTCGTGTCTACTCGTACCTAGCCATTCTAGGCATACTCGTCCTACGCACTCTATTGTAGGTGCTAGGGCCAGGGCGGCCAAGGGATCTAATGCAATTGGTTCCATACAACACCTAATGCATATGCGTAATGAACAGGTATTTTATTTGCTGGGAATTGTATGATCCTGCCTACCTTCTTCCTCGCTAGGGTTAGTCTCTTCGGCGGTGGCGTCAGCGGTCGGCTGCGAGTCCTCCTGCTCCTCTTCGGGTTCCTCGACCAGGGGTTGCTCCTGCACTGTCTCTTCTTCGATCGCGGGGTCTATATGCATGAGAAGTACCGACATGAGCGCCTATGAATGCAGATGTATGCATTTGATGTAGATGAAGTGTAGATGCCAGTATGCAGTATATACTTCATGGAAAACGACATATGCATAGCAGTTAAATCAACCTTCATGTATATATTTAGTGTAAACCATGTACATTTGTGAATTAAAACATGCATCTGAGTTCTGGCAGTTCAACTAACTCAAATGGTACCAAACTTTTATGACAAGCAGATATTTCATACCCAAAGCTACTGTCAAAATTTCAGCTCAATTGGAGTTATAATTATTTTATTAAAATTCCAGCAAGTTTTCAGCCCTACACTTTGTCAGAATTTTTATAATTTATTGGCATAGTTTCTGAAGATGAAATTTTACCAGTGAGCTATCCTTAGTATGAACTGCATGTACAAAAATTTACAAGTTAAAACTCCCACTTTTTGACAGGACATCTATTTCCCATATATAAAACTAGTGCAAATTAAGATGCACATATAAACAGTGAGAATAGCTTCCAAGCATATACTTTCTGGATTCTACAGTACTCCCACATGCTACTAGAATTTTGGTAGAATTTACCTTGCACATTAGGACCCATTTTTCCATTTATCAAGTTCTCCAAATCAAGATTTGTCATTTTCAAATCACCATCAAAACTATACATGCAGGGGCTCATATTTCAACAGTGGTGTTCACAAGCTATATAGAACCTGAGAAAAATACTAGTGAGTCTTATTTCACATATTTTGCATGGACCTCATTTTCAAATTATCAAATAATGCATAAAGTTCATATAAAATGGTAAAACCATGAATGAACAGTAAAGTATTGAGCCACCAGGAATTACCACAGTATCAAGACACCCTAAGAAGGCTACTGACCAAGTTTCGTCATTTTTGGATTCCTCCTAGGCCATGTTTCTTATTTTTCATTGATTTATCATGCATCTTTAGAAACAGGGGTAAAACCGTACTTGCACATCCCCACATCATACCTACTGTGTAGATCTATTTACCAGGAGTACAACGCAACTGAGTTTACCTTTTTACGATTTTCATTTGATTTTATATGAATTTTCAAAGTTTCAGCCGAATATTGGAAAAAGAAATGGAAAAAGATAGAACCGAGGACTAGAACACAATTAACTCCATACTCCAGGGGCTAGCACGTAAGAATGCCGAGACTCAGTAAACAGCGCGTGGGTTAAAAACGTAAATAAACCATACTCCGGGGGGTAGCTTGCAAAACTCCCCCCGGCCTTTCTTCCTCCTCCCGCCGCGCGTCGGGCTCGCCGGAGCCGCGACGCGACGCGCATCGGGTGCGCGGTAGCGCGGCGCTCAAGCCAGGCTAGGTCTCGGCGGCGGGGACGGCGAGGGTCGGCAGTGGAAGGCGGTGAACCGAGGGCGCGCGACGGCGTCGGCGGCGTGGTCACGACGTCGGGCGGCGGTGGATCTAGGCGAAGTGTGGGTGAACGGCGACGAGGCCTAGTGCCTCGGGTGCGCGGGAGCGAGGCGAGTGCGGTGAGAGTGCTCTAGGGACGCGACGAGGGCGGTAGGCGGCGGTGCAAGCCCGAGCTTGAGCTCGGCCCGGCCATGGCGGGCGTGACGGGGCTCGGCCCGATCTAGAGAATGAGGGGGAGAGGGACGACGAGGTCTACCTCGGCGGGTGCGCAAGGGCGAGGCGAGGTAGATGGCGGCGGTTGGGGACGCGGAGAGGGACCGAGGAGGCCGGCGTAGCGAGCTCTCGGTCGGCGGCTATGGCGGGCGGCGCGCGAGGGTGGAGAGAGAGCGAGTGAGTGAGCGAGCGAGGAGCGGGGGAGTGAACGCGGACGGCTTCGCGGCTAGGTAAGGCGCGGCCTCGGCCGAGGGGGGGGGCGATCCGCGTGCGCGCGTCGTGGCCGTACGCCGGCGGCCACGCGGCGACCGCGAGCTGGGGGAGCGGGGCGGCGCTGATGAGTGGGCCCCACTCGTCAGTGACCGCGGGGGAGGAAAAACCCAGAAAAAGAAAAATGTGTTTCCTCACCCTCTGTAAATCGTCATTTTGACCTATTTAGGAGCCGAATTTGGAAAAATGGTAATTGGATGAAATGTTCCACTCTTTGAACTCTACAACTTTGTCAAAAGGTTCCAACTCAAATTCGGTCTAGAAATATGAATTTCATTTGAATTTGGCTGACAGCTCTAGATGGGGCAGAGTACCTTTATTTCTTGTGAAGGGAAAAACTCCCATTTTTGGGCTTTAACATCTAAAACTCCCATTGACAAATTTGTTTATAATTTAATCCTCTATATTTCATTCCATTTGGGTTTGACATGAAAATGACTTTAAGTTGGAGAAAAACCAGGTTTACCAACTGGTCAGATTTAAACTGTGTTTCTAGGCTGACAGAAAATGGTTCAAATCATTAACTAAAATTCATTTTTTAACCAGACCCCAATTGAAAAAGTTTCTACCTAGATCATTACCTATAACTTCCCTAATTTGAGCTTTGCATGAAAGTGGCCGCAGGTCAGAGTAAATTTGGAATTTCAAATCAGCCCCTATTTGGACTGGTTTTCTATACTGACTATAATTGACCCTAATCACTTTGCAAACCTCATTATATGAAAAGACCCCAATTAGGAAAGTTGTTTATATCATGTTGACCTACAGTTTTGTCAATATGGATTTCACCCAGATCTCAACAGAATAAAAGATATGATCATAAACATAGCACCACACATGAAATGACAGTGTTTTTCACTATGCAATATAAACCAAACTTGTTTCCAATGCACCCACACACGTTATGCCATGATGCTCAAGATGAATGCTTCATGTAAGATGAGTGATTATGCACTTGAGATGCCGGAGCATCACACAAAGCAGCTCCGATTTCCTACGCCAGACCTCCACCAACAGAGTTGGACACCCCACACAAAACTCGTCGGCGGCTCCTGTAGCCCGGCTCAAGTTGTCGTTGCCGAGCTCAGCCACAACCAAGCAGCTCCGATTTCCTCCACCGGACCTCCACCAACTGCCACAGACATACTAGCAACAACTGAAAGAGCGCACTGAGTGTCATCGTTGCCGAGCTAAGTTGCAACCCAACAACATAGCAGCTCCGACTTCACCGTAGAACACGCCTTCAAGCAAGCCAACCTCCACTAACAGCAGCTCTGAAATCCGGTGGCGATCACCAGCCAAAACCTCAACGGCAAACGCACCTTACACCCAACGCAAACCATCCCATCTAGCAAGAAAACCCCAGCACGACATCGTTGCCCAGCCTCGCCGATTCTACAGGAAGTAGCTCCGACTTTGACCAAAGAACTCAAGCCAGGAGTGGTGTGCGCAGAGCCGGCAACAGTACCGGGAAGGCACAAGCTTGGCAAAAACCAAATAGCGGAAGTCTCACTGCGAAGGCACCGTGGGGCTCTGAGCGACGCCTCCAAAAAGGAAAACGACGCTACACGCCGTCGCCGCCAGCCCGGGCAAGGTTTCCCATGAAGAATCCCCACGGTGAGGGGAGGTGCTGATGACAACGCTTCCAAGGAAGACTACGACACCTCCGGCGCCGCCGTCGTCAGCTCTGGCAGTAGCCAGCCCCAGCTCTCGCCCAGCACCTACACCTTCCAACACACGGAGGCTCGACGGTCACTGGCAGGCTGCAGCAGAGGACAGGGGCAGCACGAACGACACAAGGGGGCGCCTGACCACCCCGGCCGTCGATGGGGAACGGCCAGAGGCAACGGGAGCCCGGTCTCCCGACCCAGAGCTGGCTGGCTGCGCGCCGGCGGCGGACAGCAAGCCAGCCACCGGAGGGACCCGGAGCGGGGGGAGGGGGTGGGGGGTGGGTGGGTGGGGCAACGCTAAGGCAGCACCAGCTCGCACCGGAGGCCAAGACGCAGGGGGCCGAGCCAACCCTCCATGCATGGGCCTTGCGGCAAGCGACGCCCGGCAGCCAGGCACAGATGGCCGCAGCCCCCACCCCCAAGCCAGATCCACCCAAGGGGACACCAGATCTGGGCAAGGGCACACCACATCTAGCCCCTGGAGGAGCCCAAGGACGAAGAAACTCCACGGCCGAAGAGAGGAGGCACGGGGAGAAGGCGACGCAGAACCTTTCGGAGGGAGGAAGGAAGAGGCCCCGCCGCCGCCGTCCTCGCACCGGCGCGGGCTTCCCGTCCGGGTGCTCGAGCGGCGGCGAGCCAGAAGAGAGGACGGCTTGTGCTGCTGGTGGCGGCGACACGGAGTTCCGCCCGTGCCGCCCCGGAGAGAGGCGACGCGGGCGTCGGGACATATCCAACTGTAACTCAAAAAAAAAAAGATTAGTCTCATGGTTTACAACTCTTTCAATATTGATTGGCAGTGGAATGACCAGTGCTGCCCTTAAAATCAGCACTATATCAAGTGAAGAGTAGTAAGTTGGTGAATTAATCGACATCTGAATATAACTATGATATAGATATAATGTATCATGTTGCATTTAACTTGCTGTGTATGTTCCTTTTTTTATGTGCTGTGTATGAAGGTATTAGTAAAACTGGCTTAAAACCATATTCCTCTGAAAATTTTGGTGCAGTTTGAATGGAAAGACATGAACATAGTTAAGTGTCTCGGAAGTGGGATTGGCCGTGTTCAGCACCCCGATTTTGGGGTGAAATTGGGCCCAATTTGGGTCCAAAAGCACTGTTCCGAATCGAAATACACTGTAGCACTTTTCGTTTGTTTGTGGTAAACATTGTCCTACCAAAGCCTAACTAGGCTCAAAAGATTTGTCTCGTAACGTACATCTAAACTGTGCAATTAGTTTTTTATTTCATCTACATTTAGTATCCCATGCATGTGCCGGAATTTTTGATGTGACGGAGAATCTTCTTTTTGCATAGTATATTTTGGAGCACTTTTGGTGCTCTAAACACACCGATTGTCGATTTATCTTATCAATCTACAAAGGTACAAACAACAACAAAACAGCTGCTCAAATATGCAAAGGAACTCAAAAGTGCAATTGTGATTTTGGAAAGTAAACAACCAACAATATCAAGTTATATTCTCGTGTGCTCACCGTTTAGGCCACATGCGCATACCACCCTCAACTTTGTCTGCTGGCTCCCTGATCCCAATTGAGAAACTCCGACAGCCCTGGAACCAGCACTCTGATTAATAAGAAGTTCAAAACAGTGCTCCAATTATATAAGACCGACGCCAGCAGATGGGGTAAAACCCCCATCCATCCACTATTCCACCTACCCCTCTTTCTATAAACAGTGTCGCTACAGTGTCGTTTTGTACTATACCCGACCTTTTAGCCCATCTGCTGGACTTAGCCTAACAGGTTAGGCCTAAATGGTAGTGCTGCTATTTGAGGTGATGTTTTACTGGGGATAGTTAGGCTTCCGCAGTTTAAGAGACCAGATGTCCTGATGTACAATATGAGCCCAGATATAGAAATAGCAAAGATAAAAGCTTTACGAAACAAATAAGCATACGGATAGCTAGGGTTCGGAAGTTTATGAGCAAAGATCATAGATTTACGAATTGTGAAAACAAATAATCTCACCTCAACGTTGCGGATGGCCGTGGGGTGGAGCGGCGACGCCGCATGATGGAAAACTTAGTTGATCTTCGGGCTTGTTTGGTTTAAGGCCATCGCTGGCCAGGACTTTGGCCACGGTCAAACGATGTTTGATTTTAACTTAAAATTTAGCTAAACAACAAATTACTCATTTATTTAGTTTGGGTATAGCCAAATAAACAAATGGTATAAAATTATGTTGTATAGCGTACTTAAAGTCAAATACGGTCAATGTGATCAAAATTTGATCTAGCCACTTAAGGCCTTGATCCAAAGAGGCCTTCATCCTTCCGACCAAACTGCGGCGGAGCACCGCCAACGAGGATGGCAGCGAAGCCATGTTTTCCTCTCTTCCTCCTGCGTGAGATCTTTGTCCACTCCTCCCTCTCCCTCGGCGAGTATGGCTGTGGTTTTCTTTTCCGAACGGGATGGGAGGGTTTGTTTGTGTTTACGGCACAGGAATGCGGTACGGCGATCGGGGACTCAGCGAGACCGCATCACATAGGCCGAGAAAATGGGCCGGCCAACGAGTATACACCGAAGCCCATTAGCTGAATAGCCCATACACCAGTTCCTTTCGAATTGACTTAATTAACTTAGGTGATCAATATAATTTGTAAGATTACTTTATGTGAAAATATAACTCCAATTGATTTATGCATTTCATTTTGTGATGTAGTTCTTGTCTTAGCGAAATGGCTCCATTCCTCGTATATGTAGGAGTACTATTAAGCACTTCTTCCATTTCTTAGATATTTAACACAGTCGATTTAAAAAAATAACTGTTTATATTTTTCAAAAAATGTACTGTATTTTTTGTTTTGCTTTATCATTAAATATAGTCTGGTCAAGACTTTATATTTCTACATGTTTGCATAGTTTTTTTTTTTTTTTGGAACAAGACAAATAGTCGGAGGTATATTATTTTCTACATCTACAAAACAAAACAAAAAAAATGAGAAGATGGCAATAAATAGTCTATTTACTGAAAAGTCAAAACCAAACACTGTATATGTGAGCCAAGCCATGAATACGCGTGTGGCCATGTGGTTGTATGTAGCCCATTCAGCCTCAGATTTCGGAATTGGTATTGCCCTGCGACAAATGTGGTTGTTTGGCTGTAGCAGAATTGGGAATCTCTCCCAATTTCAAATGGTATTCATAAAACATGCGCCATTCCTCCCTCGATACCAACCTCTCTACTTCAGTTTTTCGTTTAGGGCATGTTTGGAACACAGAAATTTCACAGAAATTGTGTAGAAATTTCACAGGAATCAGTTTAATTTCACAGGAAAAACTAGGAACGGAAAAATTTTCCCGCGTTCCAAACAGGGCCTTAATTGATCCATACCTTGTTTATTATAAACAACACTCTGTCAACAGCGTAGCTCCAGTATCGTTTTGTAATATAGACACTCCTTTCACATGATATGCTACACACAGCCTAAGGGAAAAAAAAAAAGACTGGAATGGGGCGCAGCGCAGCTTGCATCTCTTCCAGGGCGCGCACACACTGACAAGAGATGACATGCTACAATGAAGCACTCCATCCATTCCAAAGTACAAGTCCTTTTAGCTTTGTAGAAAAATAAATTAACATCTACAATATCAATAAACATACAACCAAAATATATTGCTGCACATGATATATATAATTAAAATACTGTACTAAAGTTTTTTTTGTCACAGATATTTGTGCAATTTTCTATAAATACTGAGTTAACGGAGTTATCATTATCATGTAGTGCCTCAAACGTTCGAAGCAAACAAAAACACAGAACGATGGTCGATGAATAAAAAAAGAACATGAAGATGCAAATGGAACAAAAATAGAGCAAGAAATACATAGCTCAAGATGACTGTTCAAGGATCCTTCCAATGCCAGTGTACAACTTTCTCAAGAGGACCACAAAGCTGTGTGTCCAGAGCAACATCGGCTAACAAGTGACACAACACTACTATCTAGGATCTGAGCCAACTCCTCATTTGTCTCACAACCAGTCAGGGCCAACAGAACCAATGAAATTGTCCTGCTTGGATCCCAAACAACCTGAAGAAAAAGATTGCACGATAGAGATTAACACAAACACAAATTGGAAACCTCGAAACAGTGCAAAACGAATAGCACGATGAAAGACAATCAGAGTACTGACATAGCTTGTTAATATTTCATTATTGCCATTTATCCAAACAGGCTACATACGCAGCTGACAATGAACCAACACTTGCCAAAAAAATATTCAAACTTGCATCAGTCATTATTTACCAACATGGGTCCTTTTGCAAGCAAAACAATATTCCAGAACAAGGCATTGTTTCGAGCAGGTAAATATATAAAACGGGCGGCTCAATGCTGACTTGCTGAGCAAGATGAATTATCTGTGCTGTCTGCAATCACATAGGCCAACACAGTCCAGTGCATCGGCCATCAAAGTAGGTGGTAACAGTTAACAAAACTCTTGAACCAACCAATCTTCACAATTTGCTGCTGGCGAATGCATTACCTCAGATTAATCGGTGGTGGTCCTTATCTACATCTTGATGTTGAAGTAGTCATGATCAAAATGGTGCAGTCTTACATATCCATCTTCACCACCACTCGAAAAGCTAACAAGATTAAATAAAAAGCAATCGACAGAATTAGACTTCAGCAATGGAAAAAAAGAGAACAGAAGTAAAAAGCTGAAAATCCTTTTACTGATTTCAGAACAAAAGAAAAAAATTATCTCTGTCCAGCAGTCCCAAGTAAAAATATCATAAAGTCAATGAAGCTTAGGAATGAGCACCGGCATTCAACAACAACAACAACAACAACAAGCCTTTTAATCCCAAACAAGTTGGGGTAGGCTAGAGTTGAAACCCAAACCAAACCGCTAGAAACGAGAAATTTTTTTTTTTGAAAGGTCACTTCCAACAAGAAAACAAGGGTTTTAAAAGATTTTTTTTTTTTTAGAAGCACATAGAAGAGCCTAGTCAAGGCTCGGGTACGTGGATAGCTGCTTTCCAAGCAGCTCTATCCAAGGCTAACTCTCTCACTATATTCCAATCTCTTAGGTCTCTCTTAACTGCCTCCTCCCATGTCAAATTTGGCTTGCCCCTGCCTCTCTTCACATCATTGTTTCGCCTTATGATGCCGCTATGCACTGGTGCCTCTGGAGGTCTTCGTTGCACGTGCCCAAACCATCTTAGTTGATGTTGCACAAGCTTTTCTTCAATTGGAGCTACCCCAAGACGATCCCGTATCTCGTCGTTTCGAACTCGATCCATCCTTGTATGCCCACACATCCAACGCAACATACGCATCTCCGCAACACTTAATTGTTGAATATGTCTTCTTTTAGTGGGCCAACATTCTGCACCATACAACATCGCAGGTCTAATAGCCGTCCTATAGAATTTGCCTTTTAACTTTTGTGGTACCCTTTTGTCACATAGAACACCGGATGCTTGACGCCATTTCATCCATCCCGCTTTGATTCTATGGCTAACATCTTCATCGACATCCCTGTCTCTTTGTAGCATCGATCCCAAGTAACGAAAAGTATCCTTCTTGGACACTATCTGACCTTCCAAACTCACATCTCCTGCCTCCTGTCTAGCGGAACCGAAGTCACATCTCATATATTCAGTTTTAGTCCTGCTAATTCTAAAGCCTTTCGACTCTAGAGTCTGCCGCCACAACTCTAGTTTCCTATTTACCCCCGCTTGGCTTTCATCCACTAGTACTACATCATCAGTAAACAGCATACACCACGGGATATCTCCTTGTATATCCCTAGTGACCTCATCCATCACCAAAGCGAAAAGATAAGGGCTCAAAGCTGATCCTTGATGTAATCCTATGTTAATTGGAAAGTCACTTGTGTCACCGTCAGTTGTTCGAACACTAGTCACAACCTTGTTGTACATGTCCTTAATGAGGGTCACATACTTTGTTGGGACTTTATGCTTCTCCAAAGCCCACCACATAACATTCCTTGGTATCTTAAAATAAGCCTTCTCCAAGTCTATGAAAACCATGTGTAGGTCCTTCTTCTGCTCCCTGTACCGCTCCATAACTTGTCTTAAAAGGAAAATTGCTTCTATGGTCGATCTCCCCGGCATGAACCCAAATTGGTTCATGGAAATACACGTCAAACTTCTCAAGCGATGCTCTAAAACTCTCTCCCACAGCTTCATCGTGTGGCTCATCAGCTTGATCCCTCTGTAGTTAGTGCAACTTTGAATATCTCCCTTGTTCTTGTAGATTGGCACTAATGTACTTCTCCTCCACTCTTCGGGCATCTTGTTCGATCGTAAAATCATGACACCAAATAAATATGGTAGATTCGTAGATCCATCATGACATTGAAATACACCCCCTCAATCCCAGATCAAGTATTGGCCCTCATTTTCTACGTCCATATTTCATATGAATATTGATGAATCTAGACACAAACATTTTGCGTGAAGTACCTCTTATAATTTGGGGCAGCTTCTTATAATTTGGGACGGATGGATTTCCATACAGTATACTTATTTAGTGTCACAGATGTTAGAACACTTCTCAATAAAGTTGGTCAAACTTAAGATATGACTTAGCACAGCTCAAGAATTTGATTTGTTTTCGGACAGAGGGAGTATCTACAATGCGCATTTATAGGATAGAATGGTAGCTCTCAGAAACATTTTTTTTTTCGACATCTGCAATCAGAATAGCGTATACAACATGCTGAAATCATTGAGCTACCAAAACCACCAGGTTCCATGCAGTAATAAAAAAAGGTGGAAAGGCACAATTAGCTGCAAAACTACTTTGGGCATTATGTAGCTCTCATACTCTGCTTGCAGTAATAAAAAAAGGTGGAAAGGCACAATTAGCTGCAAAACTACTTTGGGCATTATGTAGCTCTCATACTCTGCTTGTCATCAGACTTTGGTCAGCATAGCGTATATTGCCATTGTAATTGGCTGCAATCACTGAGCTACGTATAAAGGCAAGATGAATGAAAAGGAGAGATTCAGCCATCTAAAAGGTTGAAATAAATAGCTTCAGAAACCAGCTAAGACCAAATATGTCATACAGATGAAAAAGCTAAATAATTGTTTTACAGAGACAAAAATGTCTGCAGATGGCTAAAACAGGCAGGTAAGTTAACGAAGGGGACTAAAATGACAAATGGGGTTAGTTGTTACTTTACCAAACGTGTGATAGAAAGAACCAAAATTTTAAGTTACATTTTCCAGAGCAACCAAGTACTAAAGATAAATCATTATGAAAACCATACATATCAACAAAACATTTGCTCACAATAAGCTTGTGGCATCCAAATGTGGGTCATAATAGCGTATATTGCAATGATTTAACATGGATTAATCATTGAGCATACAATCAAAGACGCGTGATGTGACATATTTGGTCCAATAGCGTATAATAGCATATAAGCGTGATCTTATATAGGCTGGCCAAATGTGAGCATTATAAACATTGATGAGAAAAAAAAAAAGGAACTGTTCCAATAAAAAATAGTACCTCCGTCCATCAGGATTAAATGCCAAAGCATTAATGGGTCCAAAGTGTCCTTTAACACCACCAATTTCCTCTTGCAGAATCTATTTGACAGTCAGATTCAGAACAGTGCAAATATAGTATGCATACAAAAAAATAAAGAAAATAACTCAAAACAATTCAACTGGAAAGAACATTACCTTGTGATAGAATTTAGCCTCAAATTTACCAGCACGGCGGTCTGTCATAGTCACATTCATTGCATCCTGACCACCACCTAAAACCACCTAAAAACAGATAGAAACCTTTAGAAAATAGAATAGAATGTTAATGATGGTGGGATTGGAAAGGACCTAACACCTACTGTACCACCTGGCTCACCATAATAATGTAAGCCTAAATAGAAAAGCATTGACTTGTGTGGCCACAAATTGGAAGTGATAAATGGTGTTCTAGTGTAAATAGGAAAAATTGCTATAGCTGATACAATGAATAACCCACTGGTCAAATTTCAAACATGGTAATCAGTGATCTCCTAGAGTAATTAAAAATGCAATGCTGACAACACTAAACAAATGCACAGAATCATCTCCCTTATTCTTAATTCATGTATACATAAAATGCATTACATCAGTCATATGGCTACAATGCACTGCAAGCTGTATAAAAGTATGCTATATAAAAAACATAATATAATACTTATTTAGACAGGCAATGCACGAATAACAATCTGCTAAATAAAAGTCTATTATGTACATACAGTATCATGAGTAGGAGAGATGTCAACAGCATTAACAGGTCGCTCCGTGACATATGTCTTGATCAGGGTTAGAGTTCTTGTATCCCATAGCTAGAAAGAGAACATTATATGTCAGGGAAACCGATAATCCAGTACAAAACATGAACATATTTATGATATACTGAAACATATCATCACCTTAGCAGATTTATCCAACGAGCCTGTAATGAAATGGGACCAATCAGAGGATTTTGACAGTGATGAAATCGTCTTCTGATGTCCAGATTCCTTATCTGACTCTTTCATCAATTTTCCAGTCTATATAAATTTCAAAAAGGATTCCATGGGCGATGTGAAAAATCCAGTCTATGATTACAACAAAATAACCAGCAAGTTTAACAGAGTAAAAATGGTAGTGAAAAAATAAGCATGCATAGATAATAGGGATGCCAGCAGGCCTATTTGCGAACATTGCTGAAAGTCATTTTCCTGTGGGTTCCGTGGAAAAATGACTTGCTGCAATGTCCATGAGCAGGCCCGCATGCATCACAAATAGATAACAGCATAGTAAGTTTAATCTGAAGAACATGCTCCATATCAGATCCCTCTGCCGTTCGTGAAGGTAGAGAAGGTACACATAACATACAGATCACTAGAGTAATCAGCCAAGGCTGTGTGTCATGTTCAGATGTTCTGCATATCACTACAGTCCACTAAGCTGATAGCTGTAAGAAGTGGAATCTGGAATTCAAAAGCAAGATATTAACCATTTGGCTATAAATCTCGTAGTGTGGCCTTTTCAGGTAAGGTATTACCAGTTTTGACAATGTCAATGGTGACTCAAAAAAAAAAAACATGAAACGATAGTAAATTCACTAAAACAACACCAAATACCAACACAAGCAAGCCATTGGCACATTCGCAGTCTCTGATACTCTAATCATAATGGCCATCAGAAGTTCAGAACTATGTGCAGGATAATAACAGCATGCTAACCTCCGTGTCCCAGATGCGAATGGTTGCGTCCTCGCCGGCAGTGATGATGGTCCTGTTCAGCGGCCCCCACACGGCCCTATTGATCCTGCCCTTGATGCCGGTGATCACGAGAGCAGACTCCTCCGTCTCTGCACCCACCGACAAAACACCTTGCTTAAAAATCCATCGATATACACACGACCTCTAGTTTGGCCATCAAACATCAGAAGAAGCATGATGTGTTGAGGCAAGCACTCACGGTCCTCGATGTCGTCGGCGATGCGCTTGACTTGTACGGTGGGCACGTGGTCCATGAAGTTGTCTGTGGTGACGACGGCCAAGGTGTCCCCGATGCCAAACTCGACGGACCTCGCGGGCGCGTCGAAGCGGAAGCTGAAGAGCTCCCTCCCCGTGCTGACATCCCAGAGCTTGGCGGTCTGGTCGGCAGAGCCAGTGATGAGGCGGGCCGAGTCTCGGGAGACGTCGCAGGTCCATACGGCGCCGTTGTGGCCGCGGTAGGTGCCGAGGCGCTCGCCGTTGTCGGCGTACCAGACCGTGGGGGTGTGGTCCTTGGCGCAGGAGAAGAGGAGATCTCCGTCGCGGTTGTAGCGCAGGAACGTGAGCGGTCGTTCGTGCCCCTTCATCAGGATCGGCCTCATCGCGCCGCGCTGGCGGTTGTGCTCGCCGCCGTCGGAGATGGAGGAGGTTGGATGGGGAAGTGTTCGGGTGGATGGAAACCCCAGCGCGTCAAGGGCTTCGCCGCTTCGGGCTGTAGCCTGTAGGGAGTCGCCGAGTACACCAGCAGCCGCTTGATCAACATCATGGGCCGTGATTTCATGGTGTATGGGCCGAAGCTGACCTAGGTGTTTAGCTGCTGGAATATCTCTCATTCTCTCTACATCTCCTGTTTCACCTTGATCCTCATAAAAAAATCTCCTGTTTCTTCTTGCATTTGGGCTGTGGCCCACAATATTTGTTTTACCCGCGAATATCATTTTCCAATAGTAAGAAGTCCATTGAACGGTGGTCTTGGGCTGTGGCCCACAACAGACTAAATTCGCGAATGCCTAGTCTGATTTCCCCCTTTGTTTATATCTCGAACGGGACGGCAGTGTAACAACATTGTAGACAGAGGATTTGAATTTAGGTGGTGAGATAGTCTTGGAATCAGCCTTAGTCTATGCTGCCACGTCAACTGCGATAGGGTAAATCGAATTGGGCTTCGGGGTTCAAAGGGTTACGCAGACCTTAAAAAAAGATTAAGAGCATATCTCTCGATTACATGTTGCTTCCTACCTTCCGTTTTGCTTTGTTTAACTCTACCCCGATCTAAATTGAATTGAAATGCTGGATGTAAAAAAAAAAAACAGACGTAGCATTTAATACTATCACCGTATGTCCATACTACATAAGAGCGTTCGCAATGGTTGGTCACCGGCTATATACACCATCTCTGGCTATCCACAGTAAGGCTCCTCAAATCCCATTTTCTATCACTATTCCAACTACCTTTCTCTCTGTCTACAGTGCAGTATTTATGTCAAACAGTGCAAAACAGTGTTTTGAGGAACACCACTATAGTGGATAGCCGTAGGTAGAAATAAGAAAAGAGAGTCGTCAGGCCATTCTCGGTAAAAGTGTTTCATATTTGTATTCCAAAAATGTCACATAAGTCGGACATGATGTGATTCATGAATAAAATAGCTTCTCACCATGAATGGTTTCATTTGGTATTGTTTTCTAGACAATATGCAAGACATAACCATATTATAAACATGTATATGTGGTTTCATGACTATAAAAGTGTGATATTTTTTTTACTCATAAAAAAATATTATACCATATCATTACAATTACTGATGTGGTACCATATTTAATGCCTCGGTATGTACCAAGAAGTCACTAGTCTATCTCTCATTGCCTTAGAAGATGAGAGTAGAGCAGGTGCGGCCAACTGCCTCTTTGGATGGTGGAGAGAGTGTGGCAGATGATGTTTTTTTTCTTCTCTATGCGACACGTGAACTAGCTACGATGGCCTAACACAATGGCTAAAATGAGTACTAGCTAGCTTTTCTTCAACTTGAATTATTAAGTGTGACATATAGCGTATGACAAATTGTTGATGATGGCACTTTATAGCTTAGCTGCCGCAGTGCCACTAGACGCTCCAAGTGACTAGGTCGATGCTCAAACAAGGCAAGGAATTGCAGTAGAATTACGGACAATTACAAACAGAACAGCTAAGCGGAAAGGGAAAAGGAACATCTTACAACACAAGGACCGCACACGCGTTCGAATTACCAACAGAACAGTAAACAAAAAAAGGAGGAGGAACACGTTAGAGTTGCGTGGGCATTCGCCCGTCGCCGACGGCAAAACGAGATGTGACCACACACCACTACACCAGTAGTTGGTGTTCCGCAAGCGACGGCGCTTCCGGTGCAGATATTCATACATCACACATCAGTCCGCCGTCGGACGCCACCCAAAATCCACGCGGCCCCGCAGCTTTCGGCCCCGTCCAGCGTCCGGCCGGCGCCCGCCTTTGCCGATGGAGCCAGCCGCACGACTGCGCCACGGTCTGAACGCGACTGGCAACTCCTGTCGCGTGGCTGGTAGCTGGAGACCAGGCAAAGCGCGGTCAAGCCAGTGAGTGGCGCCATGAACCTCCCGGGGACAGGGACGCGCGCACAGCATGGCCGGCGACGACCGGGACTGCGAGTGCGCTCGCATGGGCGTCGCCGTCTCGCCAGCTAGCCAGGTTAATGACGACGGGTCGACGGCGCCGGGACTTGGCGCACTGGCGGTGGCGGGCATGGATGCACGCATGGTGTGAAGGCGCCGCTTGACCTCGCTGCAGTTTTGGGGCTTTCGGTCGCTGGGTTTCCCTCCGTCTTTGGGACTCAACACTCGTTGGTGCGATCTCTTTATGTCTTTTCTTGCACGTAGGTACTCTTTCTATCGCAGATGGTAACGAAAAATACGAGTCGTTGAATCCTGATCGGCGAATAAAAGACCCGTCGCGGGCATACAGCAGGATATACAAAGTGGGTGTGCTAGGCTTTCTTCATGCTTTGCCAATTCCGGAGGGAAAAGACGTAGGAAACCACAAGCCGACAAAGAGAACACTTTGTGGCAGTAGCAAGATTGATAAGGCCGTTTCCAATGGTCCTCCTCTTCGCTTTCCCAAAATACTATTCTAATTATTTTTTCTCTGTCTACAATACAGCATTTATGTTTAACAGTACCAAATAGTGTTTTGAGAAACCATTTGACACAGCCTAACAGAATATATCCGGTGGTAAAAATTAGCTTGTGAGGTTGGTAAAGACCATGGAGGTCCTTGGCGTAGGGCCGGAGTTCACGTGTTTCCCCAGCGTACGTACGCGGCTCGAGATTCACGTCCCGACAGCGCCAGTGCTTAACAAAACTATACCACTGTTGACCGGGAAGGATCGATATATGTTCGTTCAGCGCACGTAACTTGGCCCTCAAAGTCGCGGCACAATCATTTTCATGGCCCCCGTAAACACGTCATCCGCGCGACCGGTGCACGTGTAAAAACCACTAGATTAGGATTTCCCTCCTAGCTCCACACCTGCGATACGGCTTGGACATGATGCTCGCGTCGCCACAATCATTTTCTCCGCTTTTTATCATGTCATCATGCATGTGCATGAACCCAACGTAAACAAATGGTCACCAACCAAGTTCCTTTATTTTTTTTGGTAGAGCACGTATATAAGTTTACCAATTGGTACCACCAGACGAAACAGTTCTACAGCACACGACATGAACTGGGAGACGCAGAAGCGTGCACCGGCTGGCGTCCGCCTCAAGAGGGGCAGACGGCAAGAGCCCAAGAGGGGGCACGGGCAAGTGGCACATAGATTAGCGTGCCCTGAAAAAACACTGTTCCGAATCGAAAAGCACTGTAGCACGTTTTGTTTGTTTGTGGTAAATATTATCCTACCATGGTCTAACTAGGGTCAAAAGATTCGTCTCGCAAAGTACATCTAAACTGTGCAATTATTTTTTTATTTTATCTACATTTAGTACTCCATGCATGTGTCGGCATTTTGATGTGATGGAGAATCTTCTTTTTTATAGTGAATTTTAGAGGAAATTCGGTGCACTAAACAGACCCGAAGAAGGACCCGAGTACCCGACAGATCTCGAGACAAGCGAAACAAGAAATTACCCGTCGCCGTCGGGCTCGCGCCCCGCGGCCGCGGCTGACGTCGCCCGGCGGGACCGCCGCTTCGAGCGCCGTTCCTTCCCCCGGCCGCGAGCAGGCGAGCAGCGCGAGCATCGGAGTTTGGAGCCCCGCGCATTCATTCGCGCGTTCGGCAACCCCACACCGGGGCCGGCCGGGGAGGCCTGCCCAGTCCTGTCTCGCGCGCGGACGTCGTCGCCGTGCACAGCGAGTGGGCTACTGGCATCTGGCAAGGCAGTGGCCCGGCGGGCAGTTCATCAATGCGAGATGCCAGTGAACTGTGATCGTGTGCCTCTTGCACAGTGCGCGCGTCCACCGCTGTGCCTGTGTGAAAGAGAAACACCACACGACTGCACGAGCCTCCTCCTCTGATGCTTTCAGCGCCGAGCCCCGACTTGGTCCTTCGACAACCAGCCTCACCTCAGGGCCATGGCCATGGCCCATGGGTGGCCGGGTGGGGTGCACCCAGCAGCAGTACGCCCGCCGGGTCCATTCTCGTACTGACTTCACGAGTGTGAGATGAGAGCGGAGGCTCGGGGGTACTCGTTCAGTTTAACACCGCGGCGGTTTTTAAAATTGCACGTGTAACATCTCCACGTGCACTGAGTGAGGAGAGGCGTTAGCTCGTGCGCGCAGAATTTCTTGTGGATTGCCGAATAGAGTTTGGCCAAATGATCGGGCCACCTGGCCCTATCACACAGGTGCGGCGAGTCCGGAATTCGGGGGGCAGAAAGTGGCCGCACGGTGCGCGGCACTTGTTTGTTCCACCGCATTAACTTCCGGGCCCTGCGCCACGTACACAGCGAGTAGGCGTGCCAGCCCATTCGGACGTGGCAGGACAGTCAAAGGCCTGTGCGCCGTACGGCCGAGCCGAGGGGCGCTGTCCCTTCCGCTTCCCCCACGCAGAGCGGCAGCTAGAGGCCCAGAAAGCCAGAGGCCAGATCAAAGCATCGTCGCGGCCGCGCGGCGCCGGAGCGGTGGACGGTGGGGGCCGCCGCCCGGGCGCGAGGCGGGATCAGGGAGCCGCGGCGCGGTCACGTCACGGGGCGGCGTCCCGAGGCAGGGAGCGGGCGCGGCACGCCGGCGAAGACGCGGCCGAGGCGCCCTGAAGCGCTGCGCCCTCGGCCCTCCATACGGTGGGCGTCCTCCGCCCGGGCGTTCCATTGGCAGGTGGGGCTCGGGTGCCGTGGTCCGGGGTGACAGGGAGAGAGAGACGTCACGCCGTCACGGAACGTGGGGGGAAACGGTCGTTGTGTGGCGGGGCAACTTGGTCCACCGGGCCTGTGGTTGGTGTGGAAGATCTTCTGTGACAAGCCTCCACACTCTCCTGCCCTGTGGAGTGGATGGCAGCTGGAGAGCGGAGGTGGAGACTGAGGGCGCGTTTGCTAGCCAGCCACCGCTCGCCACACCTAATCTGCGGCAAGGTGCGGCGGCGCCTAAGACGCGGCGTGATTTAGCGGCGCCACACTCGTGGCAAGAAAAAAACCTGCAAACTTGTGGCGTGCCGCACCTAACGAACGAACCAAGCAGCAGCCTGATTTTTTATGGCGAGCCAACACTGTAGTGTGGTAAAATGTGGCGTGGAACCAAACAGCCCCTGACTGCAGTCAATAGTCGGTGCCCGGCGATTTTCACCGTTTCGTTGTCCGGGGCCAGAGCCACGATTGTTGAGTGCAAGGATAGCGACTAGGCAGATAAATATCTGGACAAAGAAAAGCCGTACCACAAGGCAGCTAGCACAAGAGGAGGTGTGATGTGCGTTGTGTGGAGTTGTTCTAAATTTTTTACTGCGACCGTTTTTCGTCTCTAGAAAATTGTATTCATGAACTTCTACTCTTTGCAATATATGAGACCGTCCCCAATCCATTGACTAAAAAGCTTGCATATCCACTGTTTACTCACTATTTCAACTATTTTTTTTTCTGTCTACAGCAGCGCTACATTGTATAGTCAACATTCTTACCTAACCCATTGGGGATAGCTTGATGGGGTGTTTGGATCCACTACCCGTGTCACATCAGATGTTCAGACGCTACTTAGAAGTATTAAACATGGTTTAATTAAAAAATTAATTACATGAACGAGGACTAAAGGGCGAGACAAATTTATTAAACCTAATTAATGCATAATTAATGACTAGTTACTGTAGCATCACATTTGCTAATCATGAATTAATTAGACTAAATTTAATATTTCTAACTAGCGTCCAAAATTTCGAAGTGATTGGGACTAAATATTTAGTTCGGTATCCAAACACCTCCGATGTTGGTAAACGTGAATCATACTATCTCTGCGAAGTAAAAATATATTTGTCTGAGATATAATCTATCTAAAATGTTGGAATTATAACATTGAATATTTATGAGAGTGTGGAAGCCAAAGCATCAGTACATTTGAGTAACTGATATGATGCATTTGGTTCCAATAAATTGGGTTTAGACTTATGCACACAGTTCAAGCTCTAAATGACCCACTACCATGCAGCCATTAGTCGACGACTCAAATTTTTATTACAACTGATGATTTAATTAGGAATGGTGAAGTAGTACAACAAAAGCCTACATTTAGACACGAGTAATAAAAGTCTAAAATGATTCACTAGTAGATTTATAGTTAAGGGCTTGTTCGGTTAGAGGAAAATCCATGGGATTGGAGGGGATTTAATATCTTTCTATTCAAATTTGACCAATAAAAGACTAAATCCCCTCTAAAACCAGGGCAACCGAACAAGCTTTAAAGAGGGAAAAGTTTGGGACTAGTAACTGTCCCACCATAATAATCCCATAAAGTTTGGGATAATAGTCTAAAATGTGACCCTGGCTTCGCTAGCTTGGGTAAAGAAATATGGCATCGTTATTTGATGCCATGTCATGATTTGAGAACTAAATTCTTCCAAAAATTATTCTACCGAACAAGATCATCTTAGCTTCACTTTAGTGAAAAATGCTTAGTAAAGCCTGCTTGGCGCTACCCATCCTACATTTATTCTGAGCCAAACAAATTACCTTTTGGCTAAGTTTATAGAAAAACATGACATCAAATTAAGATTCATAGTGCAGTATATATTTATATTCTTATGGTTTACTTTTTTAAACGTGTTAGATGCCAACACTTTTCTGTATAAAACAGCCAAATTAAAAAAATGTTTAACCCAGTAATAAATCATAATCTCGCATGTTTGAGAACTGAGGGAGTAGCTTCGCTACGGGCTACGGCACACATGGCTAAGTGAAACAAGGCCTAAACCATGCCTTCACCGCAGAAGATCCTAGCGAGTCACACCTGATGAACGATCTTCAAGCCCGGCCGCACGGCCGCACCTCCTGCATCACTCCCATTTTACCGTTGAGGCCAGTCCACCCCCGGCAACCTCCAAAGTGGAAGCCACCGGTACATACATTTGCGCAGCACACTACTGCCCTCTACTACTAGGATTCTGTACGCCCAAGGACAGACCCGTAATTGCGCCCCCCACAGTGCCTGCGAGTGTGCCACCAGAGTGCCCACGCCCTACTGTTTTAAATCCCCTGCCGCCGCTCGCCCTCGCCGTTCCCCCCTTGGCCCTTCGCCTTCCCTTCCTCTCCCCCAAAACAGCACCGCCGAATTCACCGGACCCGCCGCTCCCCACCCACCATTCCGCGATTCTCCCACCGAAACGGCGGGGAGCGCCATGGCGTACATGTGCGCCGACAGCGGCAACCTCATGGCCATCGCGCAGCAGGTGATCCAGCAGCAGCAGCAGCAACAGCAGCAGCATCAGAGGCACCACCACCACCACCACCACTTGCCCCCGCCGCCGATGCCGATGCCACTCCCGCCGCGCCAGGCGCCGCCGGTACCGCCGGCGGCCCCGCACGCCCAGATCCCGGCGGCCTCGCTTCCGTACGGCGCCGGCGCGTGGCCCCACGCGGAGCCCTTCTTCTCCGACGCGTTCGTTGGCGCGTCCGCGGCCGACGCGGTGTTCTCGGACCTCCCAGGCGCCGCGGACTTCGACTCCGATGTGTGGATGGAAAGCCTCATCGCCCCGGACTTCGCGGACTCCGACCTTGACCGCCTCATCTTCACCACCCCGCCGCCGCCCCTCCCCGTGCCCCCTGCCGCTGCGGGCCCCGTCGACACGGCGGCCCAGGACGAAGCCGCAGCCCCGAAGTCGCTTCACCAACATGCCGTCGTCGCCACGCCGGCAGCGTCTTCGTCTCCGAGCTCCCTGGACGCCACCTGCTCCGCGCCTGTCCTCCAGTCCCTGCTCGCCTGCTCCCGTACCGCGGCTGCTGACCCAGGGCTCGCTGCCGTGGAGCTCGTGAAGGTGCGCGCCGCCGCCTCCGACGACGGGGACCCCGCGGAGCGCGTGGCGTTCTACTTCGCGGACGCACTCGCCCGCCGCCTCGCGTCCCGCGGTGGGGCGCAGACCTCGACGGCGGTGGACGCGCGGTTCGCCTCCGACGAGCTCACGCTCTGCTACAAGACACTCAATGACGCCTGCCCCTACTCCAAGTTCGCGCACCTGACCGCCAACCAGGCCATCCTGGAGGCCACGGGCACCGCGACCAAGATCCATATTGTTGACTTTGGGATCGTGCAGGGTATCCAATGGGCGGCGCTGCTCCAGGCGCTCGCCACTCGACCGGAGGGGAAGCCGTCCTGGGTACGTATCTCCGGTGTACCCTCGCCGTTCTTGGGGCCTAAGCCTGCGGCGTCCCTCACCGCAACCAGTGCCCGTCTCCGCGACTTTGCCAAGCTTCTTGGGGTGGACTTCGAGTTTGTCCCATTGCTGCGGCCAGTGAACGAACTGGATCGGTCGGATTTCTCGGTTGAGCCCGACGAAGCCGTTGCCGTCAATTTCATGCTCCAGCTGTACCACCTTCTTGGCGACTCCGATGAGCCCGTGCGCCGAGTCCTCCGGCTTGTTAAGTCGCTCGATCCATCAGTGGTCACCCTCGGGGAGTATGAGGTCAGCCTCAACCGTGCTGGGTTCGTCGACCGGTTCGCCAATGCATTGTGCTATTACAAGCCAGTGTTCGAGTCATTGGATGTGGCAATGTCACGGGACTCACCGGAGAGGGTGAGGGTGGAGCGATGTATGTTTGGCGAGCGCATTCGGAGGGCTGTTGGGCCGGAGGAAGGCGCAGAGAGGACCGATAGGATGGCAAGTAGTAGGGAGTGGCAGACCCTTATGGAGTGGTGTGGCTTTGAGCCTGTGAAGTTCAGCAACTATGCCATGAGCCAGGCTGGTCTTTTGCTATGGAACTACGATGCAAAGTATAAGTACTCGCTTGTTGAGCTGCCACCAGCGTTCTTGTCATTGGCATGGGAGAAGCAGCCGCTGCTCACCGTATCGGCTTGGCGGTGAGTCCTTTTTTGTGTATTGGCGCTGGTTGTATGTAGCATTGTCATAGAATCAGGGAAGAAAATATTAGAATTGGTTTTTCACTGTATTAGCTTCCTCCCAAGATGATGACAATGACTAGCTGGTATAATTGGGACTTTTAGCTTGTTTGATGTTTGTTGTACTACATGATGAGTAGCTAGAGAACATTTAGCGCTAATTGTATAGAAATTGATAGCAGGTGTAGGACATTGCTTGCTCACATGGTTTTCTAGTGACTCTTGGCATTTTGTATGTGTATGAGTTTGAAAAATCATACAAGCATTTCCATTACCATTCGTAAGCTTGTAGTGGTAAAACTACTATAAACGTTGCTTGGGTTGCAACAGCCGTTCTCGTGTACTCTTCGGTCGTAACTCTCAACAGTAATGTAGTGCACAAAACGAAATTTTCTTTGAGCTGGCAACACGGGTGATTTTGGCTTTGCTAGTCTAGTTATTCTGTGGCCTACTTTGAGGTTTTTTCATCTATTAGCGTGGAAATTTCTACCCTTTTATGTTTGAATTCACTACCTTGCAGATCTTTTATTTCCTTTGTCTTGTCATGTGTACTGAGAATAAATTTTTGGAAGGGCAATTAGTCTCTTCTTGCGTTTCCATGGCATGTCAGATCAGATCATGTCCTTGGTTCTTATATGCATCACCGCATCTGTTTTACTTGAATTTAGTTTCTCAATAATTTCATCACAGATAGCTCTGTTTGTTCTGGTGCATGTCAAGTACGCCACCATTTATGTGCAAGAGAAGAAATGCTACCCTGTATCCTTGCTGTTCTTGTTGTAAGCTGTCATTTTCGTGCAATTTGTTAGGAGGCTTGGCGTCATATCTTGATCCGGAAGGCAGCATATTTCCTTTCTGTTGATACTTAGCCCTTTCTTCTGGAACTAAAATTGCTACTAGTCTTCATGACATGTAGCATTTGAGCTAGAAAACATTCATTCTTTCGGGAAAGGGATCATATACCTGCCGTTATTTTCTGGCTCTTTCGGTTTCTTTGTGTTGCTTAGATGTGCCCTTTTCCTGTCTGCGCATGCACTGACCAATCATATGGACATAGCGGGCCTGCGCAAAGTCATAATAATCGGCAAAGCAGTGACAGTGATGTTTTTTTTTTTTTTTTGGTTTAAAATTCCTACTGGATTCATGTGTTCGAAATGGACAACCTGAAGGTTTACAAATTTACAAGACCAATTCACTTGTTTTGGCAGAGCTTGGAGTGGCGTCACATATACATCTGACTGCCTCCCAGAGTCCCGGTTGAGTTGCATGATGGCTTACCTCCATTCCAGACGCTTGAGGTTGAGGCCACTCCAAGCTGTCGGCAGGTCCCACGATGACATTGCCATTGTTGATAGCAAGTTGAGATGTCTAGGAAGCCATTAGGTGCCGACTGCGTCTCTGATCATCTATTGTTTGACATTTTCCGCCCAGTCGACCCAAGCTGGCTGAATTTCTTGCGCTGCAGTCATGTACTTCAGCTTTAACCATCAGAATCAGATGATTAAAATGCTAGTGCTGGCGTCCGTGTAGTGTCTTCAGAGTGAAATTCAGGTAGCTGCGACAAACGAAGCTGGAGTAGCTGACTGCCCGACTAACAGAACCTGAAGTTACTGGAGGATCAGAATGAAATGGGCTTTACCTGAGGCGTAATCCTCGTAAGCTGTAGGCATGATCGTGACCAGCGTTGCGCGAATGGTAGCATAGTAGGCCCCTAGGTGCACTCTGTCGCGTTCGTGTCATCGTCTTTGGTCTTTCGTGAACGCATAATTGTACTTGCGCATTTGTCTAAAAACCCTGCACTTGCACATGGTAGGATCACGGGATAACACGGACATTCTTCAGCGATTGTACTGCCTATCGAACTAGAAATGCAGCCGTAGAGCCGTAGAGGTAAGAGCCACCGCGACAGCCTGGTCGTGTTGGAGTTATGCAGATTGAGCCGGGAACAGCATTCAACGTGGGAGATCTTAATACAAGCACAGCGATTGCCGAATCCCAATTATGTTTATGAAGACACTAACTCACTACAATTTTTTTTACATAAACCTTTTTGAGATCTTAATATCTTATGAGAATGTACTGTTCGATCCCCTACCAAATGGCATTTTATTTTTCCGGGTACTTTAAAAAATAAGAAACTGTTAAGTATTTTTTATAAAACTAAAATCTGAAGTGCATAAACATTTTGGCTGCCATAGTGAACTAAATAGCCATGCCATTTATATTTAGCTATTGCATATTTTAAAGTGAAAGGTTTAAGCGAACTAAACAATTTTCATGCATTTCATCAAACTTAACAGGTTTAAGGTCATACGTGTTTAATAAGTCAACTGAACAGGTTTAAGTGCCATAAATGTGTTGATTTAACAAGAAATAAATACTTAGCATACATATGTCGTGTATAATTGTATATGCTTACTAAGCAAAAACAAGTACTCCCTCCAGGTCCCTAAATAGTGTCGTTTTAGAAAAGTTAGAAGTCAAACTTTTAAAACTTTGACTATATATAACTTTTATATGATTTAGTTTTGAACGTTGAAAGCCATATGTATAGATTTGTCTTAACAAGTACTTTTATAAAAATATAAATTTCTTATGATATTTATTTTTTTTCTAACAAAAACATTGGTCAAACTTATGTTTGGGAGACCGTGTCGATGTTCAAAACGACACTCTTTTGGGATCTGGAGGGAGTAGAAGTGTTATATAAGTCCAAGGTGGCTTAGCAAGTTTAAAGTGTCAACTGACGTGAAAAAGAAGAGGAGTGCCGAGTGCGTAATGTTTAACATGGATGCTATATGCTTCCTCCGTCCTAATAAAATATAAAAGCGCCCTATCATATGATCATATGTAAGATGACCTAAGCTAGATTAGAAATGACACATGTACTGACTTAGGAGTACCTACCAACATTACATTGATTCTTTGAAGAGCCGAGAGCGTCCGAGATGCACGGTAGGATGATCCGAAAAAGGGCTGAACTTTTTTTTTCCTATGAACTGACCTACCAACATTACATTGGAGAGCGTCCGATTCCTGTTTCTGCCAAATACTGGGCCAAGACCCTGAGTCATGTTGGGCTTCCAGAACTGGTCCAGACGATCTAAGCTGCCCAGTAGGGATGAAACCATCGGCCTGCTCGACAATTCAGTCTCCCACATCACAAATTTGTTTCCTTTTTCCCCTTGAGAGGCTCCACAGTTTGCGTTTCGCGATCCCTCTTGGAGCTAAACAGTAAAGCCTCCGTGGACCGTGACGTTACTCGTTTAAGGGGGTGTTTTAAACCTAATTAATTTATAATTAGCAAATGTGATGGTACAGTAACCATTAGTTAATTATGGATTAATTAGACTTAATAAATTCGTCTCGTCGTTTAGTCTTTGTATAATTAGTTTTATAATTAAACCATATTTAATAATTCTGAGTAGTATCCAAGATTCGATGTGACGTGAGCTAGCCCCGGATCCAAACACCAAATCGACCCGAATCGAACAATGAAATCCTAGGATCGGGAGGGACCGCTGGTGTCTCCGTCACAAAACAGCGTATCCGGCGACCCGGACTCGATCGGGCCAACCCAACCGCGACGCGACTCGCGTGCGCGCGCGACACCGGGCGACGGACACGACGCGGCCCTATCCTGTGCGCTCTCGACTCTCCCAGTAGCGTGGCCGGCTGGCCGCTGGCCGAAGCCACCCCCGCGCTCGGCGCGTGTAGCGCTGTCTCTACGTGGTGGCGTGGTGCGCCCGCCGCCCGCGGCACGGCGCCACGCTGCCTCCCCCGCGGCGCCTTCCAGGCGCCCACCGTACGTGTGACCCCGCGCGAGGCGCCACCGCGACGGCGGCAGGCCGCAGGCCCACGGCACGCGCCCCTGCCGCATATAAGCGCCCCACCACCCGGACTCTCGGATGAACACATCGCCGTGCGCGCTTGGCGTAGTTGTGCTCATGTACTCGCACACGCTTCGGGCGGCTAACAGCAGCGGCGGCACGGGGCTCGGGTTATTCGCGCTCGGCCGGAGAGGCGGTGGTGCGGCGGCGCCAGGCCTGGTGGTGGCAGCACGCGGGAGGAGGAGCGTCTCCGCGACGCCGGCCGGCAGCGCGCCCGTGCCTGGGGACCAGGGCGTCGGCATGGAGCAGCCGAAGCAGCAGCAGCCACAGGTGCCGCCGCAGCAGGACGCCGTCGCCGGGGACAAGAGCAAGCGCGACGACATGCACAAGACCACCACCGCACTCGGGTAATAATAACCCGCCGCGTTCCCTTGTGCCTTTCTGCCGGTGCCTATGCTTCATCTGGGCGACGTTTGATTTGGTTTCTGTGACGTGGATCGCGCGCAGGGACGTGATGTCCCACTCGTTCGGGGAAGGGTACTCGACGCGGTCGGACGAGGAGGGGTTCGGCGGGGTGTACGGCCGCAACGACCCCGTGGAGCACCCCGGCACCTGGGTGCATCCTAGCCATCCCGGTACGTACGTGTAGGTGTAGTGGCCGTGAGATAGCGAGCTCTCGTGTTCTGATCTCGGCCGGGCGTGCGACGCTGATTCGACTAACCGCTGGGATTGTGTTTCTGTGCAGAGTACGACACGTCGCAGGGGTCGGAGGTGAAGGAGAAGGAGAAGTCGCGCCACCACAAGGGCGAAGACAAGCACGCCACCGCCTAGGCGGCCGGGCGGCCGGCGACGTCAGTCAGTTGGCGGGGGGCGCTTTGCTCTGCCGGGTATCGCACCGCGTCCTCGCGCGCTCCACTGCTCTAGAAATGCTAGTATCTCAAGTTTGCTTGATTAGATGTAGAAATTTAGTACTACCGCGTAGGAATAATCTGTTGTGAAGAGCTTTTTTGGGTGCTAATGTTCTTCCTACTGTTTCTTGATGCATTTTATGTACGACCATCTAATATAATGGACCGCCTACCGGACTTATTTGTTGGTCTAAAGTCTTCCGGCAATATAGTGAGGACACCTGTGGGCTGTGGCTGGTTAGTCACGAGTGATTTACCATTCGATACATGTCCTGGACTCCTGCTGGGCTCGGATTGACATCTAGTTTGATAGTAGTCGTAGGGTCTCGCACCCCGTCTATTTGCACCGACAGATCACGTGCTCTTGCGCCGCAGGACAGGCCAGGCAGCTCCGTTTATTTGAGCGAGGGCAAAGTTTTATGTATTTTGGAGTAGATATCAGCTGACTACGGAGTAATTATAATAAATATCAGCAGGAGTTGTATCCTACCAATTATCTGTCGGCTGATGTGAATACATCTCCGTTTGAAAGTTGTACCCTCTCCAGGTCGATAAAGAGCGTCGTTTTTATATAAACTGTCGCTACTAGTGATTAGCCCGTACTTTGCTACGGATATTTTATATTTAAAAAATAATAATTATTCTAACACATTTTTAAAAAAATTAATAGTAGTTTAAAGCTCATTGTTGTTCACGAAGCGCTAAAATAAGCCCAGTTTCAGACCATGGGCCTTTAACGAAGTGCTAAAATAAGTCCAGTTTCAGACCGTGGCCCAAATGCCAATGTGGTACCTAACCCTAAGGTCATTCAGTCCAAGACCAGAGTACACCACAGCGCCTCCTCATCTCGTCTTGCATCTTCCCCACCCGCTGCCTCCTCCGCCTCCCCGTCTCCACCGAAGCTCCGACAGTCGACGGCCGGGGCCGTGTCCGCCGGCGTCGCCGCATCGTCCCATCTCCCTCGGCCGCCGCAGCGCCGCCTCGTCCCCATCTCCCCCGGCCCCGCCTCGTCCTCCTCGACGTCTCTGCCGCGGCGTCGCCTCGTCTCCGTCTCCCCGACCGGTGCGTTGTTGCGGATGGCGAAAAAAAAAAGACCACCTTACATCAAACATATATGTATTATTATAGTTGTATACAACACAATATAGGGGCACAACAGTTTCAACTTCATATATGACTATACGAATATTCATTATACACCATTTACGAGTAGAAAACTTTGCATTAGCCTTTGAACACACGACGACAGCCATTAGAGCATCTCCAGGAGCTCGTCATTTTTTAACACCTAATATCTTTATTTTTGGAACCTCCTAAGAATGGATAGACCTAAAAAAATGTTCCTCCTCGAACAGTTCCCTTTATTTTCCCCAAAAATATCATTTGACTTGGTCCCATCAACCACCGTCTCTACCCTACACGAAGCTATATGTTTCACTACTTTTTTTCTACTACCTTCTTTGTTTTTTTAGTTAAGTGAAAACGGCAACGGTTTATGTAACTCTGCAAAATGCACAGTATAGCACCTCGTTTCCCGTGTGCTCACACTCAAAATATACATATGCACAAAGTGATGCCCTATTTATCGATTGTCTAAAATGCATATACACAAGCATTACATTTGCACAGACTGTTGTGCTCAGCTTTAGCCGGTACATGCTTGCCCCTTTGGGATTGTTTTGCTATATGCTCTATGTTGACACTTGCATCTGCACGAATTCATGATGCAAACTTGCTGCATTTCACCCTGTTGGATGATGACGGCTGTTGCAAAACGGTAGTGTTATATACTGTCAACACAAAGGGCAGGCCAGACACCATAAACCTTCGGCTGTCAACACAAGATATATGATATCATATATCTTGACTGATCTTTTATCAGTACAAGAAATGAAATAGAGCCATGACAATAGTAACCATGCATTACTTGAATTGAAACAGTCGACAGTACAATCACAGTAAAGAAATCCATGACAAGTGTATCAAACAAAAGTTAAAAACTAATATAGTTGTAAGGTAAATAATTTAAACTAATGACGACCCAAATGGCTAAATGCCGGAGTCCTCGGTGCTTATTTATATGTTCACTGCAGTACATGACGAGGACATCAGAACTTCAACTGCTCTAATTCAAGTTACTGATAGAATAAAATCACTGAATCACCTAGAAAATAATCAAAGCAAGCATCCATTTGCATATTGAACCAGAATATGACACTGCATATAGGATGGCATGCACACTCCAGTTTCAAATTTCAATCTGTTACGATCAACATCTACCAAACTATAAGGCTCTGCTTAGCACCGGATTGTTTGCGCAAACATGAGGTATCATGGACAAGTTAAGTAAGAAAATTACCTCTCTCGAATGTATTTAGAAACACGGCAAGCCATGATCTCAGGTTGTAGTCTGTTACATGGAAAATCAGATTCAGGCATTCAGCACTTGCAGTTTCCCCAACCAAATTCCATTGTCTCCCGGTATTCATAGGTATGGCACCTTTTCTTTTAGTCCAACTTAATTTTGCAATCGTACATCAACAATGGGAGTATGGAAAATAGGTAACTCAGATAGCACTTAAATCACGGGACATTTTAAGTCTATTGGAACTGAATTTCTAGAGTTTTATTTGCCCGCACCATGCTTACTTCCAGTATGTAGTGATCACATATAGTTTTTTAATGTTCATTTGTCTACTGTAGGGGCAAATAAAGACTGATATTGTAAAACCCAATCTCTCGCTGCAACAGAAACTAAACTTATAGTTTCTTTGGAAAAGGATTACTAAATTACACAACTGCAAAGCAAGCTATTTCCACTCAACATCAGTATAAGGTTGTGTTCCTTTTAGCAGTTTGACCACATGAGCAAGCTGCAAACCTGCTCCAAAACATTCCGGTGCGTCCGATGCTCCAAATCTGCGGAAGTTGCAACGCTATACTCCTGTGTGCAGTTTGACTGCAGAATGAACTGCCAAAAGTACACAACCTAACTGAGTAATTGAAATTCATAGTTTCCTTTACAGGTTCAGGGAGACCAAAAAGTGTTTCCAAGGACTTTTTTTCGTTCAGATGCAGTATAATTGCAAACCTACTCAGTAATTAAACATTGAAACAGCCTGCATACAATATACTAATATACCTTTTGGATGCGGAGGCGGCTGGCTGTGTTCGGAGTGGCGGCGTGCCTTGGCGTTGCCAGGCAGCAGAGCCCATCAGGCTCCAAGGCAGCGCTACGAAGCCTTGCCCCCCGGAGCTTCAGGACGGCCGCGCCGCTGGAGGCGACCCTCTCAAGCTGTAGGGGGCGGCATTAAGGCGGAGCACCCCGGAGCTGCAGGCTGGCCGCGGGAGGGGCAGCAGTGCTACAATGCCGCGGGGCCTCTTCGTCGGCGCCGCAGGGCTGCTTACGCTTGACGGAGGGCCGCTCTCCTTCGCATCCCAGATCTCAGCGCACGCCTTATCATAGTGCCTCATCGACAGCGACTCCCCTGCTGCCGCCACGCTCCAGTTCTTCACCAAGGGTGCCAACAGCTCCGCTGACACCATCACAGCGCCGCTTCTCTCCTAAGGGTGACCGCTTGAGGCTAGAGTGGTGGTGGAGGCCGCTCCTTCCCTACGGCGGCGGGGGCTGGTCTACCGGCGGAGGAAGAGGCCGTGCGGACCACGGCGGGGGCGGATCTACCGCCATAGGATGGAGGCGGTGCGGGACTGGGGGTGGAGAGTGCAGGGGCAGGCAGAGGAGTGCGGACGAACCGTCTGGCCCCTCCTCTCCCCTCTGCCGAGGCCGCAACGGCCGGATCCGCCACCGGAGGGCGAGGGGGCCAGATCCGCCGCGGCGCCCTCCTCTGGTGCCCTCCATCGCCAGGTTCCTCCCTCCCCTCCTCCCATCAGCCGCTTTTCCTCCACGCCCGGCGCCGTGTTGATCCGGTGGGAAGAAGGCAGAGGTGCGGCGTGGACCGAGCTGGGAGGCGGTGGCGGTGGAGCGTGCATGTAGGCAGGGAAGGCGGTGGCAGACGAGCAAGCGCGTGGGTGGGATGGCTGCGGCGGAGTGAGCACGTGGGTAGGGCCAGGGGCGGGCGACGGACCACCGCCTCGTCACCGTCTCCAGCGGCCGCCGCCACCTCGTCCTGTCTCCCCCGGCCACCGCGGCCTCGTCCCCATCTACCCTAGCCGTTGTTGTTGCCTCATCCCCGTCTCCCCCACCGGGTTTCGAGGGCAGCCTTCCGCCCGCAGCAGCTCCGCATTCTCCTCCCCGCCGGTCGTCTATCGGCGGCGGCGGCATGGCATTGTGGGAGTGGGAGCGCTCGGGGGTGGGAGGGCTGGAGGCGCTCGGGAGTTGGGAGGTGGGACTGTGGGAGACTGGGTGGAGTGCGCGGGGGTGGGTGGGGGGCCCACATGTCGGCGCACGCGGACGGAGTGGGGGAACGGAAACACGGGGGAGCGGACACGGGGAGTTGCAACCTTATTTAGGCTTCGTTTGGAAGCCAAAATCCCTGGTCACTTCTCGGCCTTTTTCCGGGGCGGGAAGACCGCACGGAATTGGGCCCTGGCCCAAACTTCCCCCGCATTTGGAAACCCGCATGGAGGGGTAGCTCGCCCCATACCCCTGCGTTTTCCCCGGGCGGCGGCTCCCGGACTCAAGCCTTCGGGCGGCGATTCCCCGAATGCGACGGAAGGCGAGAGCTACCGCCGCCGCCGATGTCCACGCTCAAGAGCCGCTTCGGCAGCTGTCAGCGCTCGATTTGCTACTGCTATCGATCCATGCTCGGCTGCCTTCACCACCGTCTGTACTCGCCCACCTCCGCCGCCGTCTGCGCTTGCCTGCCTCCGCCATCGCTCTAATCTCGCTCTCGGCAGTTGCCGCCGCACCATCTCGCTCGGCAAAAGCAGCCATCTGCGTCCCACTCGACAACACCCACCGACTTCACCTCCTCTGCATCAGTCGGGAGCGCCGCATCGAGAAGCGCCCGCCGGTCATGGCGCAGAACAGCTCGGGCCGCAGCTGCTCCAGGACCGCCGCCTCCGTCGCGCAGTCCAGCAGCCACACGCCCACACCGCGCTCGCCCTCGCCGCAGTGGATGCGAGGGCCGGCGCAAGCGCCGCTAACACCGCCGCTCGTCAGTCAACGCGTTGGCGAGGTCGTGCATGTGGGTGTCGGCGACGAGGAGCGGTGGCCAGAGCTCGTCCCCACAGCCTGCGCGCGGACGGCCAGGCAGGGTCTTGTTGTCCTTGGCGCAATAGCCAGCGCCCACCATGCGCCACTGCGTGGCATCGGCGTCCCTGGCGAGACCTCCGTTGCCTCACGGAGAATGTCAGCCGGCGGCGGGAGGACGAAGCTGGGCACAGCAACAATTTCTTGACAAGGACCTGCAGCGGCGCACGGCTCGACCTGGGATGCCGTGGTGAGGGCCGCGGCCAAGGGGACGGCAGGAGGTAGGTGACGGAGCTTGCTCTGGCACTGCTCCCAGAGCTGCTGTTGTGCGCGGACAGGCGTGTGGCCATGGCAGCACAGGCATCTCTGTCAATCCGTGGTGGTGGGCCGGTGTTGTTCCAAACAGCATCGGGGATGGAGCACGGGGTGAGGGAAACAAACCACGGGAAATGAATGGCCACAAAAATCCCGGTAGGGGCATTCTGTCCCTGGGCTGGCCTGGCCCGAGCTTCCAAAGGAGGCCTTAAGGGGTAGAGATATAGTCTGATTTTAAAAAAATTAGAAGTCAAAAACTTTTAAAATTTTCATTATACATAACTTTTATATGATTATATAACTTTTATACGATTTAGTTTTGAAAATTATATGTATAGATTTGTCTTACCAAGTATTTTTATAAAACTATCAATTTTTTATGATATTTAATTTATTCTAACAAAAACATTGGTCAAACTTATGTTTGGGAGATCGTGTCGATGTTCAAAGCGACACTCTTTTGGGACCTTGGCTAATGTAAACTAGCTACTCTCCGTTTGAAATTTCAGATCAGTTAAACTTTTTTCACTAAAATTAACTCACTTGTCTTATTAATTTTGTCCATATTAATTATTTATTTCGGTTGTCATTTATTTTAGCTACGATTTTTTGTAATTTCATGATTTTTCTAATATCATTTTGACACCAACTTTAACTTACTCGGCTTAATATAAAAAAATTATAATTATCATATATTTTAACTAGTTTGGTTATGACTTGTAACACCCCGAAAATTAGCGTCGGGATTTTTTTTCTAAACCTCTCCCTAATTCAAAATCACTTTTCGAAACCCCGATTGTTTGTTTGTTTGAGTGTGGTAATATGGGCTCAACTAAAATCTCTAAATATTCAGAGATCATACCCACCGCAAATCCTCCGCAGAAGTACTCCCAAAATCCACTCAAAATTCCCCTTCAAAATCCAATCTAAAAATCCAAAAATAAAAAGAAAAATCCTCTCCTCGCACATGGGCCGCTAGCAGCCCATCTCCCCCTCCCTCACTCGGCCTGCTTGGCCCAGCTAACTCCCGACCCATCTCCTGCCGCGGCCCAACTCCCCCCCTCCTCGCCTCGGCCCGCCTACCCCGGCCCAGCCGCGCTGGCCTGCCTTCCGCCGCTCCCACTGCCACCGGGCCCCGCCGCTCATCCTCTCCTCCTCCTCCTCCTTCCGTCAGCACGGCGCGCGCCTGGCGCTGCGCCCGACCCCGGCGTACCGCGCCCACGCGTCGCGCCTCGCCGCGCCCTGCCAGGACCCGCCACCGCCTTGCCGTACTCCGGCCTCGGACACGCACGGCCCGCCTCCGCACCGCCTCGCCGCGCGCTGCCCGGACCCCCGCCGCCGCCGCGCCCACACGTTGCGCCCCGCCGAACCCCCACCGCGCCTCTGCCCGGTCCTCGCACAGGCCCCGCCTCCCAGGACCCTGTCGCACCGCCGTGCCACGGCCGACCCTGCCAAGTCGCGTCGGGCCCCTACCGCCGTGCCGGGCCCCGTCACCGCGCCTCCTCGCCTCGCCACGCCGCCGTCGTGCCAAGCCCCGGCCACCGAGCTCCCGGCTATAAATAGCCGCCACCCTCGCCGTCCCACCCGCACACCACCCCTCTCCGGCTCGGTGCCGCGCCATAGCCACCACCGCCCTTCCCTCCCCTCCCTCCGCTCCGGTGCTCCACGATCACCGCGAGCCTCGCTAGCCAAAATCCTCCCACCCCCGGCCACCGGAGCTCGATTGCCCTCACCAACAGCTCTGCCCTACCATCATACACCCTCGCCGGCACTCGCCGTCCCCTTCCTACCACTACTAGCGCCGTCGTCGTGTGCGCTCCTCCCACCGCCGTGCGCACCCGCGCCGCAGTACCGTCGAGACCTCACCTCCTACCTCCAATCCTCCCGTCCACCACCGCCGTCGTGTTCGCAACCCTTCGCCGGTGCTCTCCTCGGCATCCTCGTCGCCGGAACCGCCACCGGCGGTAAGAACCGCCGGCGAGGCTCCCTCGGACCGCCGCCCCCTTCCGGTTCACCCCGAACCCACCCGGGCGCCGTCCGTCTCCCCCTTACGCCGTCCCCTGCCCCGGCTACTGACGCGCAGACCCCGGCCGAACGGCGTTGGGCCGCGCCAGGCCGAATTCACCCCTGGCCTAGGTTCACTCCCCCACGGGCCAGACTCAATAGTTCGCCAAGAAAAAGTCCCTTTCTACCCCTCGAACTATCTTTAGTGATTAAATCTACCCCCTCGCCATTAAATACTCCATATCTCCTCCGTTTAAACTCCGATTTGGATGATTCTCGCGCCTAAATTCATCTAAAAACAAGCTCTACCCATTCATACACTTCACCAAAGACCTTCTCCCCTCCAACGCCACCATACGACTGCCACATCGCTATTCCCGTCATCACCCTAACCGCCCCGACCCAATACCATGGCAATATCTCCATAACCACCACCATGCTCGTCAGCAAAGCCAACAACCCGCACCACCCCGATCTCCTCTCCGCCACTTTCCAGAGCCAACCCCTCTGGTAAGATCCGACCATCCAAATAAACACCAAACTTCCACCTACCTAAGACTTATGTTGAGCTCATGTTTACACTCGATATGTGCGCTTCCTTGTTTGTGCGCGTAGGTTATACCGGGTATCAAAGCCGGTGCGTCTCTCGCAAGGATTTCCATGAGACTCGAGGCCTGCGTCCAGCGATTACAGCAAATGCTAGCTGAGCACGCACAATGGATGGCGCACCACCGCGCACAGCAACGTGCTCGGTTTGCCCAGTGGTTGAGGTACCATCGTGCCCAGCAGTTGGAATACCAACGCATTCGGCAGATGGCGTACCTCCACCACCAGTGGCCAGTGCGTTATCAGCACCGACAGCAGGAGCACGAGAATGCCCAATTTTAGGCATTATGCCGACGTGTTATACAGCAACAAGGAGGACCACGGCAAGTCCACTGGAATCCCCACTTGATGCATGCAATTTCTATGTTTTGCAAACACAACCCTTGGCCTGATAATCACTATAAAACTTGCATGTTTTGCTTGCTAAGGTAACCCCACAAATATACCGCCACCTAAGCCTATTTTAGATGTAATGCGCATAGGTGGAATCGCTCATTTAACTATATCTATCATAATCTTGATGCTAAGTTGGGATTATACTTGTGGAACTTGATGAGTTTGGGATAAGGATAGGTGTGTGTTTTAAAACAAAATGGGGAAGAACCCCGGCAAACGACCCACGGGTCGGGATACGCCATGCAAGGGCAGGGTATAAACGGTAACTTAGCAACCCGCGGTTACCCAGATCCCGGGGGTCGTGGAGACGATCAGGTAGGTGGATGCTCGCAGTGTCGAGCAGTGGAAAGTTGGAACGGTTCTACCTGCGCTTTGTAAGGACCGCGTTGATTTTCATCTCGCCTAACTCTTTTAGTACAACCACTCGCTTCTGTATGAGGCACTGACTAGGCCCGAGCCGGAGTGGATAGCCTAGTAGCTTCCGTGTGGCGCACAAGAGGCAAGGGAAGGGGTGGTGTGCCGAGGGAGTGTCGGGGGACACCAAGGTGCGGATCGGAGGCCCGAACCCCTAAGGTACTGCTAGGCGATGAAACAAAGGTAACGGTTTGGTTTGAAATTTGGATGCTTATTTGGCCGTAAGTGTCGCTGAGTCCAACTTGTAGGAATTAGTACAATCTCTGATCAGAGTAAAAACCTATTCGAATAGTCCGAGTCCACTGGTATGGATGAGTTACGGCTTGGTTCTTCAATTAGCACTTTTCATAAACTAAAACTGTGGGAAAGGTCTGGTTTTGGTTGTGGAATGGCTTTTGTGTGGAAGTTAAGCTAGCGGTGTGAAAAGTGTGATGGCTGAAAAGTCATTGACCATGCGGACCGGCAAATCCAGTGACACCAATTTTTTAAAAAAAACCCTATTTCTGAATGATTAAAATTTGTTAGACTATCTCGAACCCGGCATACAAGGTGTCTTTATGCAAAACCTCCATAAACTCCAGATATATCTTGCATATAGACATAGCTAAAACTCCACTTCTTATGGAGGAAGGTGGTCTTGCGGAGTACGATTATACTCATCCTTATTTTGTTGATGTTTTTCCAGTGGAGATGATGAGAGCACCATATACGGCAATGAATAAGGGCTACACCTACTTCCCAACCACGACGTGGGAAAAACTTGGGCCTACGTTTTATATTCCGCTGCTTAGTCTTCAAGGGCTGCGCGCCTTTTTTGTCCGACCCGTTAATGCGGATCTGTATCACTCTGATGTAATAATGTGATTACCAAACCTTAAGATGGTAATAAAGCATATTTTAGTCCTGTTATGAAAACTAGAGCGCTTCGTGACTTCGATTGTTTACATATTTTAATAAGATGAGACAGTGAAACTTGATATAAAAACAGCAATCGACCTACTTAGTGAGACGGAGAGAGTAATATTTGAGTCCAAACATGCACTACTATCACCTCACACGCACGTGCGGTTGCGTCGTTTACAGAGCACTAGAACTCGTGAAAAAAAGAAGAGTGAAATATTCGATCAATTGGAAAGGTTGCAACTTCCTTTGTCACATACCCAGGTCCAACTGTCCAAGGCATTACTCTCAACGTTAGCCGTTGGGCCTACTGTTCTGTTCACTAGTTTCCCCCATCGATTTATTCAGTGAGAAAAAAAACGCAGGCGACAAAGATACGATTTTGTACAAGTATGCACGCTTTCGACATATTGTTATAGTAGTTTTATATTCGTGTAATTTATACAAGAAATTGTCACTTTTGCAGTATATAATATACGATGTACTAGCTTTCAGAAAAAAATTCTATTCACCAATTCTAAAAATATGATGTACTAGCTTTCAGAAAAAAATTCTATTCACCAATTCTAAAAATATATCTACCTTTTCGTAGTCAAATTATTTTCAGTTCAACCAAATTTATGTGAAAATATATTTACAGCATAAAATTAGTATATCAGTCAATTACAAGATATATTTTCATAGTGAAATTTGATTTCAAAGTTGCAGACAATTTTCTAAACTTCATTAAATCTGAGATAGTTTTCTTACTATAAAAACCTAAAACAGTTCCTATATATTATGATATGTCCGTGTCTGAAAATATAACCTTTTAAGCTTTATTCTAAATCAAATTATTTAAAGCTTAACTAAATTCATATAAATATGTGCGACAATAAATTATTATCACTAGACGAAATCATGAAATTTATTTTATTCGGAGCCATAGATGTGAACAAAGTTTTCTATAAACTTATAGTTAAATTAAAATAACTCAGATCAAAGTAGAAGTAGAACTGAATCGTTCCTACCATAGCATGGCACCCAATCCTTGCACAAGTTAAAATGGGTCTAAATTTTTCGACGTATTTAACGCTAAATATATAAAAAAGGTTAGCCTTATCCAGACAGATCCCCATCCAAATCTCTGACCCGTTCCCCATCCCCCCTGGCCCGTGTGATTTGTGTCCCTTCTTTCTCTCTTCTTTTAAAAGCGCGCAACCGACACAGTTCACCGCCCTCCCCTCGCTATCCTCGGAACGAAAAAAATCCCCAAATCCGGACACAGAACGCCGACGGCGATGTCCCTCCGCAAGCGCCAGCGGTCGGTGAGCAGCTCCCGCCTCTCCGTCTTCTGCTCGCCGCCGTCCCCTCCCCCTCCATCTACTTCCAGCCTCTCTCCCGCCTCTCTCTCCTTCCCCAACGCCGACCTCCTCCTCCGTCTTCACCTGGACCCCTCCCCCGACGATGCTGACGCCGAGCCCGACGCCGACAGTCACCAACCCGCCGCGGCCCCCGGTACCTTCCTCGACCTCCACGTCTCGTCCGCGTCCCTCATACGCTCCCGCTACTTCGCCGCCCTCCTCTCCGACCGCTGGTCGCCTTCGCCCTCAGCCGCCGCGGGTGGCCGTCTCTCCCTCGCGGTGCCGGCGTCTTCCTCTTGCCCGCGCCCGTTCCACGCCCACATCGAGGTCATCCGCCTCCTCCACACGCTTGACTTCGCGGGTGGCATCCGCTCCCCCGGCGATGCCCTCGATCTCCTTCCCGTCGCGCTCCAGCTCCTCTTCGACGCCTGTGTCGAGGCCTGCATCCGCTTCCTCGAGGCTGTGCCCTGGTCTGAGGACGAGGAGGCCCGCGTCATCGACCTCGCGCCGCTCCTCCCCGCCGATGAGGCGGCCGACCTGCTCGCCCGGGTCTCTTCTCCACCCGTCGCCGCTGGTCCCTCTTCCGCTGCGGGGGTGGCCGCCAGGTCGCCCTCCGAGGCGATGCTGCACGGTCTGATCCACTCGGCGATCCACAGCCATCCCGTCCATGCTCCCACCAAGGCTTTCGTGGCGATGCTCCTCAAGGACTACCCGTCGCGTGACTGCGTGCACAAGGTGCTTGACGAGGCATTTCTGTCGCGTCTGGAGACCATTAAGGAGCTAATGGGGAAGTATGCAAGCCCGGACTTCAGAGTAGCGGTGGACAGTGATGAACGCGAAGCAATACAGAGGCTTAACCTGCAGTCTGCGGTTTTTAATGTGAAGCACCTGTATTGGCTCATCGAGAGGATGGTTGATATGAGGGTGGCTGATAATGCAGTGGTGCTGTGGAGCGATCAGGCTGCCCTGGCTACTGATTTGCAGAAGTTACTGAATGATGCAGATATGTGGAGGAACATGGCGCCTGGGCTTCCTATGCTTGTGACCAAATGCACACTTCGGCTCGCCAATTCAGTTATCAGTGGGGAGACTCTGGTACCACGTCAGGTTAGTCTGCTAACTGATAATCTGATATTGTGTTGACTTTTTGGGCGTGTCATATCTTATGGAGGTAAACACAATATTATACTCATTTGGCAATTTAGTAGAATGATGACTAGCTCCTTCCTATTCCATGCTCCGTTTGAATGATTTTACTTGCTGCAGTTTCTATGATTTATTAATGGCATGTTACATTATTAGAAACCAATGGTGGTCTTAGTATCTTTTCCTTTTTTAACACAGTTGCACTCTATGTGTTCAGTTGTTCGTACTCATCTGAAAATCCAGACAATGGCTTGCATACCATTTTTGTCAATACGCTTATGTCTCACCACAAGGGAATAGCTCTTATACTGTTAATCCTTTGTTTTTACGCCTAGACTTTAACCTCATGGCTTCTGTAAGATAACTTTGTTGATATTCAATTAATATGTTTACGTGATGGCTCCATATCATTTGCCTGCCTTCACTGGGTATTTATATTGATTGTGATATTTTTTTTTTCATTTTTTAACAGTTTCCACAGCGTCGCTACTGCAATGATTCATAGTTTATTTTGCTCAGGTAGTCAGGTGTTTGCCGCTGTAGCTTATAACAGAGCTAGGAAGCCTTTCCTAAATATATTGACTAGATTGTGTCTCGTTTGTGTTAAGTGTTATTCAGGTATTAAATGAATTAATAGGTTGTGAATAATAGGTTTAAGTTGATTTATGTTTGAGTGAATTTCAGTGCTAGTTAACCAATTATTAATAGGGTTGCTTGCATCATCAAGTTTCTTGGTAAGAGAACCTGTATAAAAGAGATCCTTCAATGTGTATTAGGATGAACATACAGCTGCCCTAATAAGGATTGGATTTATTGTTGATAGTTATGTAAAATTGCTATTGAGGAAGGGAAGGTATCTTTCTAGAAAATTTAAATGAACCCAGATTGAATTCAGGCAAGAAGCTTTAAGCTACCTGCAAAAAAGCAAAATAGGAAATTCTTTAAGCTAGGCCTTGAGAGAGTCCAGCCGTCAAGAGAAGGGCCCAAACTAATAATTTTTTGCATTTCCTAATTCGGAGCCCAGTTTTTGGGTCTTTGCTTCACTGTCATGTATGGGTGGCACTACACTCATGCTGTATGAGGCGCAGAGTCCAGGGCACAGGGGAGCAGAGTGGCTGTCGCCCTATTGTCGGATTTCTCTCAGGAGATAAGAGTACTGTTAGGATACTTTCAGTTAGACATCAGAATTGAGATTGGTCTGAGATAGATAGCAGATTGGTTTTAGTTAGTTACTCAGAGATAAACATCATTTATTGATTTATTCTTCTATATGTATGGGACGTTTATGTCCACCAAAGGTTAAACAATAGGTCAATTGTTCTCCCTTTTGCCATCGCTGGTGCCTAGACCCTATGGTCGAGAAGATTGTCCGCAGAAGCACCACAGCTACAGTCTACGCCAACCATTGACATCCAACGAGCCCTCGCCATCACATTCACCAAAAGCATGCCCTGGTAGGAAGTATGCAGACTGTCCTTCATTGCCCTTTTCGTTATGAACGAAAATATGCACATTATGATTGAATAAATAAAGCGCAATGTAGCTGCATAGCAGGATTATGTTTCCTGAAGATGATATTATTTATGTTTCTACACAACACACCCATTAGAGATTTTGATAGAACTGAGTTTGTAACTGGATTTTGGAAGGCATAGAGATTTTGTATGGATTTTGCAAGGCGATAACTAAGACGCTCTTCTACTCCATTGATGTTAATTGTTATGTGCTAGAGACGACAATCATACTGTCGACTTGATGCTTGATTTTTTATTCTCCACGTTAGCATGCTGTATCAGTGTATCTGTAATGCTTTTATGCAAATCAGGCACTGTTCTATCTGCCAGGTATGTTCATGTTGAAAGGCAAGTATGTCTATTGGATGCAATTCTGTTTCTTGTGTTCTACCACCATGCACATTCACTGACTTTCCTTGCAATCTTTCATTTATAGTATCTGGTTTGGCACGTGATTTTTATTTAAATGTTGGAATGCCCGAAAATGTAGAATAGTACCGTTTTAGATGGTGTCATTTTTATGGTTTGTTGCATCTGTTCTGTTTATGCTTCTTCTGATTACTTATTTCCCTTCTGTGCATACGCAGTGAAGTATGTATTGTCTTACCTGTGAATGATCTATACAATGATGTTTAGTCAAACTTACCTGGTGACTTTGGTGACTTGGTCTTTTTGGTTGCGTCTGATTATTGCAAACCTCTTTATAAAAGAAAGCCTGTCGATCTGACGTGAGTTCATTCACTTATGGTTTGAAGCTGTGTTTTGTTGTTGCTCTCAGGTGAGGATGGAGCTCGTAAGAAGCTGGCTCCCTGTCCTAAATGTCTGCCGTGACATAGTTCAACCAATGCACTTCCACAAATCATCCAACTGCCAGGAGCTGGAGGAAGCATTTCTTCAGATCATCTCCACCTTGCCCATCCCTGAAGCCCAGGAACTGCTTCAGCAATGCCTTGGGTTCTCAACCCGCAACGCCAGTGACTGCCCGCATCTAGTCACTGCGTTCAAGACGTGGTTCCGTCGTGCTGGCCGGGCTCCTCAAGGTGCAGAAAACTGAGACGTGAACGGATATTGTCCAATCAGTGGATGTCTCGTTTTGGCTGTGCATGCTTTCACCTGTAATTAACTGTAGGCCTCTCTAAATCCTCTGGATTTGGTATAGTGCTTGCGTCTGTTGTTTTTGTATAGCTTCTGTTGTTTTTCTACTTTAACTATTTCTACTCATTTACAGTTGTCTACATAAACCCTGACAGTTTGTATGCATTTCGCTCAATGCGCACTTGTGCAGTGTCATATGGCTGCACTGGCATTTCTAGAGCACTGCTGCTGGTGGTGAAATTTGCTCTCTAGATGGCGTCAAATGCGTTTTGAAACTGATAGAATTCTGTCCATCTTTTGACACAAGATATCGGAAGGCAATTAGGACACAAAAGATAACGCCTTGCATTTCTAGAAGATTATTACATCGCTGTCGTACAGGGCAAAAGCACGCCAAGCTTATCCTCGCCATTTTTCTCCGTGCATTGCAAACCCACAACGGAAAACAAGTGAAAACGAAGAGAAAAACTGAACCAACACTCGAGTCAGAGACGCGTCATGACTTTCAACGGTTTTACTTTTACCGACGAGGACAGTCTGCGAAGAGGGAATGGAGGATGGCTTCGGCGCACACAAGCTGGCGCGCTAGTAGAAGCCCTGCACCGGCCACCGGCGGTCGGGGTCCGGCAGCCACGACGACCGCTTCTTCTTCTTGTTCTTGTCCTTCTTCCCGTCCTCACCGCCGTCCTCGCCATCCTCGGAGCTCTTGGAGTCGCCGTCCGAGCCCGCGCCGCACCCGCCGGTGGGCGCGCCGCCCGACTTGTTCCTGTTCCGCACGTACTCGATCAGCCTCCACGCCGCCGGCTTCTGCTGCTGCTGCTGCGTTGGCTGTGGCGGCAGCGGCGGTGGCGGCGGCGGGGACGCCGCTGCCTTCTGCGGCTGCAGCTTCACGGCCGCATGCGGAGCCGGAGGCGGCGGTGGGTTCTTGGCGCCGTCGTCGTCGGGGTCGTCGGGGAGGCGCGCAGACTGGGACAGGCGCTCGTAGTCCGGCAGCGGCACGGTCTCCTCCGACGCGCCTTCCCCGTCGCCGCCGCCGCCGCCGCTGACGCAGTCCATGAGCAGCAGGTGCTGGTGGCTGCCGCCGGGCCTCCTCTTCAGCCGCCGCGCGCCGAACCTGGAGCCTGACCTGCCGCTGATGGTGGCGCACCGGCCCTGCTCCTCCTCATCGTCCGAGTGATCCAGGATGTCCATATTTAACGAGCTCCTTGCCTCCTTGGCGCCACAAACCATGCAAACTCTCTCTCTCTCTCTCTCTTTCTCAGCTCGTTGGGAGGATAAAATCCAATCCTCTGAAAGCGCGGCGGCCTATGGGCACGCGACTCCCAAAGGGACGCAGAAACTAGCAACAGAGGTGGGGTGGGGGAATGGATATTCGGAGGAAAAGTTTGACGCGAAGTTCTCCGGAACGCGGCCCTGGGCGATCGCGTCGATCTGAGCTGGTGGTTGACTTGGAGGAAGGCGTATGTAGGCGTGGTGGCGGCGTCGTGCAATGCGAGCTCGAGGGGGTCCCAGCCGCTCGGTTACGTGTCGCGCTCGCGCTGCGCTGGGGGTGGGGCTGCGCTGGGCAGTGAGAGGGACGTGGGGTCCCGAATCGGAGGCCGGACGCCGCCGCGTCCGTGGATTTTGACGGTCTGACCGTCGGAGGCAAAATTTGCTATATCACCCCCCCCCCCCCCCCCCCCCCCGGCTCGGACTTCCCCTCAACCTCAATCTTTCGCGCTCTGCGAAGATCTTGGTACGGAGGAAAAAGCAATGATCACTGCCATGTTCCTCGAGTTGGATTAAGCATCTTGGGAGGAGACCTAAATTCCAGTCAAATCCACGGTTATCCATATTGACACAATGGGCCTGTTTGTTTTTTATTCTCCCAGACTCGCTTAATTCTCTGTATAGCGAAGATTTTCTCGATTCTCGCTTATTTAATTCAATCCATAGCATGTCGCTTCTAGTAGAATCAGAAATAATCGAAACGTTTAGCGAGATTCTCACTTATTTTCACCGATAAGTCAGTTATAAGCGGAAACAAATAGGACCATTATTTAGAGACAACACCAGTTATTTAATGCATAGAACGCCATTGTCTTGCACAACATTTAACCATTCGTTTTACTAAAGAAATTGTGTAAATGTATAAAAAGATAAATATACTACGCAAAATAGATGATACTTATATAATTTTCATAAAAGTGAATAAGGGTCTGTTTGTCCAAGCGACTAAAGCCAAAGTGACTAAAACCAGTGACTAAACCTCCTATGTTTGGATCCAGTGACTAAAGCAGTGACTTTAGCCACTTTTAGTCATCCCTGTTTGGATCCAAGAGGCTAAAATGAATTAGCTGCTGCATTTAGTCACCATTTAGCTCCTCCTTGGTGACTAAAAAATCTTTAGTCAGTTTTGACACTTTAGTAAGTTTTTAGTCACTCCTGTTTGGTATTTTGGTATTTTTCATCTGGTGACTAAAGTTTAGTCACCTGGATCCAAATAGGCCCTAAGTAAAAATTGTGCCTCAAAGTTAGGCCTGTGCTTGGTAGAGGTCTAGCTTCTCCTAAAATGGCTAACTTCTGCTTTTCTTTAGAGTTGAACATTTGGCAAAATGCCTTCTTAAAGAAAGCGTAATACTTGTATAGAACATTTGGAACCAAATATGAAGGGATCGGAAGACGAGGAGCTAGAATTTCACAGCTACTTGTAGATAAGTCTTGCCAAAGAAATCCTTGACACCATATATTTCGAGTGGGGTAATTTCGATGAGGTATCAGGAGTCCAGGACCTCGATCTGTACAGAGTCAGATCGAGCTAAAAAATTCATCTCGAAAAAGCTGCTTAATGAAATTACCATTTCGAGGTTGTTTATTGCAATGTACCAGTCGGATGATAGTATGTGTTTTGTTCACATCATTAATTGGATCTAGGACCAAATAGACCGCGGATACCAAATTGGGTTTTGCGAACCGATCGTGGTCCCTTAAGATGTCTCGACCTGCTAACCACCACACACAACCATCATACGAAGATTATTATTTTTCTAAGCAAGCCATGACGAATATTCTGGCCCCTGTTGCTGCGTGCAATCTCTCTCTTTTTTTTCAACACCTTGACAACCGGATAGGCGGATACTATCTTCTTTTTATATCTTCTGACAAAGAAAATATAACTTTCACCCTCGCACTAACAAGGAAATGCATATATAGTATACCTATTTACGCTGTTGGTATCTTAAACGTCGAGTAAATATATATACTTGTTGCATTACTATTATATTATATTATCGAGACCTATTTACGCGGCGAGTCGGCGTCGATGCATGCACGCCGGACTTCACTGCTTCCCATACGCCAAGCCCACACGGAAGGGGATCAATCTTGGTCAACAGTCAACACACGCGACGGGGGCGGGGAGAATTCAAAACTACTCCCACGGGCGAGTACAATACAAGTACTACATGCTAGTAATCATCACTCATCAGCTCCATGTTTGCTGCCTACAAATGTAAAATGGCGAGTAAAATACACGAGCGGTCCTCAAATTTGGCAACGTGTGTCACTTAGGTCTCTAAACATAGAACTGGGTCTCTAAACTTGGCTAGTGTGTCATTTAGGTTCCAAAACCGCTTTTTAAAACCGCATTTCGTTCTCTGGTGCTGACGTAGCATGCTGACATACTATCTAGATCCTTAAACTTGGCTACGGGTGTCATCTGAGTCCCTAAACTTGATAGGATTATAAAATGTTCAAGAATTTCAGCTTGTTCGGGCTATATCTTGTTTGTCTTTATTTATTTATGTATAGGGACTGCTCGGTTGGGCGGGATGGACGCCGCAGACGCACTGCACAATAGATTGGAACTATCTGGACACTTGATGCAATGGATCGAAGGGTGTAGAAAAGCTGCTAGCACTGTGCTAGAGCGTTGCGGCGTGGTGCCCGCTGAATCGAGCGGAGCCATACTCTCATTGTTCTAAAATATATGGGTTCTGAGTTTTTCCTAAATCAAATTATTGTAAGCATGACCGAGTTTTTAAAGAATAGCAATGACATTTAGGATATCAAATAAGGACCATTAAAATCATTTTCAAATATGTTTTACTTTATGGTTTACTTATTTGACGTAGCATACATTAATACTCATCGCTGTAAAACTCAATACCCTTAAGTTTTTTAGAATCCTTAACACTACAAATGGTAGTATACGAACTTTATGCACTAACACATACCTCAGTCACACACGACCACAAATAGTGCTCGTTTCCAAGTCATTTTGCGGCACGATGCGGGAAAACAAGAGAGAGTTGGGCTTGAACCCGCCGTAATTTGAGAAGCGAACAGAGCCACAGAGCACAAGTAGACCTGTGACCTATGTCCAAAGGTAAGAAAAACGCGATTTCGCCCTCTTCGGAAATGGGCTTCGCCGGATTGCCCTCTCCAAAATGGGTTTCGCCGTTTTGCCCTCGTCAAACCGAACCGAACCGCTAAAATACCCTTTCGAGGTAAAATAATAAATGGAAAATGTTTTGATGGATGGTGTGACCGTTGTACCCCTTATCCTCTCCTCTCTCACCTCCATCTCGCGAGAGCCTCGCTTAGGTTGGGCGACGGGAGAGCACTCGCCGCCTCTACCCAGCACCCGCCGCCGCCCCTGCTCCCCCTGCGCCACCAGCACCCGCCGGCGCCGCTGCTCCCCCGCGCCGCCAGGAACCCGCACCCCCACCGGCCGCCGCCGCCGCCCGCTGCTTCCCCCCCCCCCCCCCACGCGCGCCGCCCGTTGCTCCCCCCCCACGCCGCCAGCACCTGCGCCGCCACCACCGCCCACGACGCCGCCGCTCCCCCCGCGCTGGGTGTTGGCGGTGGGTGCTCTCCCGTCGCCCAGCCCTCGCGAGGCCCTCGCGAGATGGAGGTGAGGGAGGAGAGGATAAGGGGTACAATGGTCACAGCATCCATCAAAACATTTTCCATTTATTATTTTACCTCCAAAGGGTATTTTAGCGGTTTGGTTCGGTTTGATGAGGGCAAAACGACGAAACCCATTTTGGGGAGGACATTCTGGCGAAGCCCAGTTCCGAAGAAGGCGATATCGCGTTTTTTCTTGTCTAAAGGTATGCTTCAATGCTTGTATTTAGAACGGTCATTTAGTACCGGCAAGCATTTTCTTTACCACTGTCATTCGTAGTAGTACGTGACATACATTAGTACACTGATCACGTCACATCTGTGCATGATGACCGTACAACGCCTTGAGCTCATGTACTAGCCGTGCCCAGTCGACGCAAGACGAGCCACCCTCCGCCACGGCCGCGCGTGCCGCGGCGCCGAGCTCCCTTGCCCTCGCCCTCCTCTCCGAGGCCGACTGGTCCTCGCCGTCGTCCATGAGTCTCCCCACGGCGCGCGCAACAGCCTCGGCCGGTACCACGGCTTCCAAGTCGGCCTCGCGCGCCACCTCCCGCACGCGCACCCCCACGCGGATCACCTCCACGAGGAACTCCTCGTTCAGGAACTGCTCGGCGCGGAGCGGCCATGTGGCGAGCGGGACGCCGGCGGACACGCCCTCCAGCACCGAGTTCCAGCCGCAGTGAGTGACGAACCCGCCCACGGCGCGGTGCGCCAGGATCTCGGCCTGAGGCGCCCACCGCCCGGCCACCACCATGCCGTGGCTGGACGCGCGCTCCTCCCGCTCCGCGCCGCCCTCTCCGCCGCCGGGCGTCGGGATCACCCAAAGGAACGGCCGGCCCGACGCGCGCAGCCCGGCGGCCAGCTCACGAAGCTGGCCCTCACCCAGCGCGCACGTGCTCCCGAAGCACACGTACACCACCGACCCCGCTGGACGGCCGTCGAGCCACCGCAGGATGGGGTCCTGCTCCTCGCCGCCGGTGACGACGGCGCGTGGAGGGGCGGCGGTGCGCGTGGGGCCGACGAGGAACACCTTCTTGGGTCTCCCGCCGAGCTGGCTCTGGTAGTACGCCGCGAATTCGGCCTCAAGCGCCGAGAAGGTGTTGAACACGACGGCGCAGCTCTCAGCCTCGGCGGCGCGGAAGAGCGGGAGGTGCGCCAGGGCTTCCTCGTTGACCTGCGCCCTGTGGATCCTCACGGCGCGCGGGAAGCCGCCGGGGATGCCGAACTGGTCCGGGGGGAAGACCTTGGGGCGGTAGAGATGGAGCGCGACCATGGTCGCCGAGGCGAAGGCGCCCACAGTGTGGAACGTCGCGTGAGGCACGCCGCAGTCGCGCGCGACGCGCGGGGTCCAGTACAGCACGACGTCCGCGACGACCGCGACGGGGCCGTCGTGGGCGCGGATGGCGGCCGCGAGCGCCGGCGCCAGGGCGGCCTCAGCGGCGGAGAAGAACGCTGGCCCCGTGGAGGCCTCGTCTGGGAGGAGGGAGAAGTCCTCGTGCCCGCCCGGGCAGCGGAACGGCGCCGCGTGCACCGGCACGGACGGCGGCGCGAGGGCCGCGAAGTGTGGCGTGGTGACGACGGAGGCCTCGACGCCGTGTTCTGCGCAGGCGGCGGCGGCGGCGGCCTTGGCCACGAGGGGAGTGAAGTGGCTGCGAGCGAGGAACGGCACGAAGACGAGGTGGAGAGGAGCGGCCGGGCGGCGCGCGGCGGCCGCGCGTGCTCGCTCGGTTTCCGACATGTCGCGGTTTGGTTCCATGGGCTGGTGCGGGGCGGGGGCCCGGGAGGTGTCTCGTCGAGGCATGGGATGGGCTTTTGTGTTGGTGGGTTGGGTTGAGAGGTAGATACGTGTGGGATTGAGCCCGTGGAATCCTGGTCACGAGAACTGTGCGCCGGTTGGGCTGTTGAGACGGTGCACGAGCACGAGAACGCGCACCCTCCCCGCAAATCCTATACAGCTTCAGAAGATCAATAGCTTTCGTTTCTTCCACTGTATAATAATCGTGCAGCCAATTAGGATCGAACATGGACGGCTGGTGGGCTGGTGGCTATGACCGGCGGTGCGGTTCGCGTGGGCTGTGAGCCGTGAGCGTCGACGCATAACACGCAGGAGGCTTGGATGGACACTGGAGACCACGTGACGCGACCATGCAGGAGGCTAGCACGTTCATTCTTTTGGTGTTGGATTTTAAAATATAATTCTAGTTCTACGATAATATATATTTTTGGATTAGTTTTGACTTATTTTGTACTATTAGAACTTTCAACTGATCACTTTGTTCAACCGTACAGTTTTAGCCATATTATGTAGGATTAATGAAACAAAATGAGCTCCATTATGTGTACATTCTAACTATTGGTTTCTATTTAAATCAACATTTAGAATATGCTATTTCAACATTTTTCATATATTGTTTTAACATTTTTATATACAATTTCAACATTTTTAATGTGCAGTTTCAACATTTAGTGACAAAAATGTTGAGCTAATATTATCAAAATGTTGAGTACGGTATTTTTAAATGTTAAATAAAGTATTTCCAAATGTTGATTGCATGACAAAAGTACGAACTAAGCTATGAATATTGCTTTTTTTGTGTTAGTACGTCCGTACGAGTCCTGGGGCTTGTAAATAGTTATTGCTGCTGCTTTCTTAGTTCATGGGCTACGGCTGTCTTTTTGGACTGTCAGACTGGGCCGTGCGCTGCTGCTGATGGGCTTCATGGGCTGTGCGATCGATGGCTTTCCCATCGCGTGGAAGATACATAGGAATTAGGAAGCCCCCACCCTCCCCAGTCCGGAGCATCCTGCATTCCTAGTTCATGTTCATGTAAACGCTATGGCATTGCGCTAAATGTTTTTTTATCTACAGCGTTGTGTTAAATGTTCCTAATAGAGTTATCTCTCTTCTCCGTTTCTCAGCAACAAACAGCTTCTTTTAATCCTCAATACTTCAATACTTTAAATACAAGCTGTAGTATTTGAACTTTACGCACAGATACACCACACGCACACCCACAAAGTGTGTAAGATAGATCGACTTTGGTATATACCTAAAAGAACACACACAGCTTGGTGAATAGGCTTCGACCTTTTTTAGATAATATTATTTCGCCAAACCAGAGTGCGTTCATTCCGAGAAGGCTTATCACTGATAACGCCCTCATTGCCTTTGAGTGCATCCATGCTATACAGAGTAGCACAAACGTGAGGGGTGATTTTTGTGCGTACAAGCTGGATTTATCCAAAGCGTACGACCGCGTCGATTGGGGATTTTTAAAAAGTGTTTTGTTGAAGCTGGGCTTTCATAGTGTTTTGGTGCAGCGGATCATGTCGTGTGTGATGTCTGTACGCTACAGTGTGCGCTTCAATGGTGCCTCGTCACCATACTTTTCCCCTACCCGCGGTCTCCGTCAAGGTGATCCTCTGTCGCCTTACCTCTTTTTATTTGTGGCTGATGGTTTATCTGCTTTAATTCAGGATAGAGTTCAGAGGGGACATCTGCAGGAGATGGTCATATGCCGCCGGGCCCCTGGTATCTCACATCTCCTCTTTGCAGATGATACACTGCTATTTTCAAAGCCGAACAACGGCAAGCGCAGCAGGTCCGTGATATTGTGCAAGCATATGAAAGAGGCACTGGGCAGTTGATAAATCGGGCAAAATGCTCGATCATATTCAAGAACAGGGAGGACAGTGAGACGCAGGAACAGGTCAAAACAGTGTTGGAGGTGGAACTAACTGCTTTTGAAGCCAAATATTTGGGGCTCCCTACCCCGGTGGGGAGAATGAAACGCGAGCAGTTCCTGCCTTTAAAAGAGAAGCTTAGAAAGAGGCTTTCTGCATATACTGAGAAGCATCTGTCGGCTGCCGCAAAGGAAGTGTTAATCAAGAGTGTGGCTCAAGCGCTCCCAACCTACATCATGGGTGCGTTTAAGCTGCCGCTGGGTACTTGTGATGATCTGACAAGCATCATTAGAGACTTCTGGTGGGGCAGTGAGAAAGGAAAAAGGAAAATTGCATGGGTGGCATGGAAAGATTTGGTGATGAAGAAATGTCAGGGTGGCTTGGGATTCAAAGATATGAGGTTATTTAACCAAGCCATGCTGGCTCGATAGGCTTGGAGATTAATCGACAAGCCGGACTCACTTTGCTCGACGTTGCTGAAGGCCAAGTATTTTCCGAGAGGCTCAGTTCTTGATTCAGTTAAAAGTGCTAACGCCTCGGCTACTTGGCAGGCCGTGCTCTATGGTTTGGAACTGCTAAAAAAAGGTTTGATATGGAGGATAGGTAGTGGCACACAGGTAAGAATATGGAGAGATCCATGGATACCCCGTGAGTTATCGCTGAAAGTTATATCCAAACGGGGCAGGTGTCGAATACACTGGGTTTCTGAATTGATAAACTCCGACGGGTCGGGCTGGGACAGAGATAAGCTGCTCCGAATCTTTGATCAGATTGATAGAGAGGCTATTCTCAATATAAAGCTCCCAGCTAGAAAAACGGATGACTTCCTTGCATGGCATGGGGAAAAGTCTGGAAGCTTCACGGTCCGGAGTGCGTATAACTTGGGATGGAGATTGCAGCATATAGAGGATGCCACGGCGTCTAGCTCAGTACCGTCAGGTGACAGAGTGTTGTGGTCTCGGGTTTGGGAGGGCAATGTCCCACCGAAAGTCAAGGTGTTCATATGGAAGTTATGTAAAGACATCCTCCCCACACGTGCCAATAAATATGCAAGGAAGCTGGAAGAGGGCAGCAGATGCACCATGTGTGGGATGGCAGCGAAGAATAGCTATCATGCGACAGTTTCATGCAGTGCCGCAGTTGACCTACGTGATGCCATGAGGAAGCACTGGCTGTTGCCAGAAGAAGAGAGGTGGTGGTATTCAGGGCCAGACTGGTTGCTCATATTATTAGATAATTGTAATAAGGACCAGAGAGACAAAGTGAAACTCCTGTTGTGGCAAACATGGACGCAGCACAACGATATTGTCCATGGCGCTAAGAATGTAAGTATCTACAGTTCTGTGCAAATTATTCTCAGTTTGCTTGAGCTTATGTTGCAGGAGACGGAGCTGACGGTGGTCGCAATGAGGAAGGGGAAGGAGATCATTGGGAGCGGTGGTCGACACAGGACTGGGCTTGGTGGTCGAGAGCAAGCAGACCCAAGGGAGGAGTGGCGACCAGGGTGGCAGCGTCCAGCTGCTGGTTGGATCAAGGTGAATGTGGATGGATCGTTCCTGGAGGCCTCCGGGGCAGCCGGCGTTGGGGTCGTCGCTCGAGATCATGAAGGAACTACCATCTTCACTGCGTGCAGGGTCCTCTTCGATTGTGCGGGCGCTGTAGAAGCTGAGGCCCGGGCTTGCGTGGAAGGAATCAGGCTGGCATCGCAATGGTGCCAGGGGCCGGTAGTCCTGGAGACGGACTGTGCGAGACTGGCGAATGTTCTGCACAGGAGCAGTAGATAGATCGGAGATCTGCTTTCTAGTTGCAGAGATTCGTGAGCTAGGGCAAAGCCTACTAGAGTGGAAGGCTGCCAAGGTTAGAAGAGAGGTGAATCAAGTTGCACGTGAATTGGCTCATTTGGCTAGGCAGAACACTAAGACTGCGGTTTGGCTAGGACAGGCACCTGCGTGTGTCCATGATATCCAAGTCGCAGATTGTAATACTGTGTCTAATTAGTCAATACAAGCCTCTCTTTTACTCGAAAAAAAAAAAACACACACACACACACAGCTAAGGGGAAAATAAGTAAGCGAAGAAATGAAGGATATCGACTTTGGCATGGGTGTTCGAATTTCTTGGATTTATTTTATTTTTGAATATATTTCCCAACTAGCGGATATATTTCTTTATTTTATTTACTATACATTAACTTTGATACAAAATATTACTAATTACATGTTACCTTTCTTGAAAAAAATGTAGCTTTATTAGAGTACTCAGATTACAATTCTAAATAATAATTTGCTCAACACATACTGGGTACTGACGCACACAAAATTGTCACACCGTTTATTGCTTATCTCAAGATCTGCTCTATCCATCTCAGTAGCCTATCGCTAGCTTGCATTGCTTCCTATATTTAGACAAAAGTATAGACTCGATCTTGACCACTATTAATTATTTATTATATATCCTTATTGTCCAGTTACATATAAACAATCTCTACCCCCCGTATTAATACACCACAACCTCAATATGATTTTGTAGTATATAATAAAATGATTTGGTGGTTGGGAAGCCATGTATAAAGTATCAGGTAGTAGGATATACAAGAATGTCATAGAGTAAAATAGGTGCGGAGAAATTAAATTTTGTGAGATGGCGGTTTTACATAGGTGCGGAATGTAATTGGGACCTCAACGTGCATTTTGGAATTTAGGGGAATAAACTTTTGCTTAAAGGACGAACATTTGTTTTGGATGGAAGTCCTTAAAACAAATCAGATCTGACGTCACACCCGGCCCGGCCCGGCCCATCCGTTCGCTGCAAAAAAGTCAGCTAGCGATCTCATGAAAAGAGCGAGCCGGCATTAACTATTTCTCCGGCGGTCCTCCTCCACGAAAGCAAACCGACCCCGTACAGTCTAGAAGCCCATCTTGGCGTCTTCCCTCATTTCTTTGCGCGAGTGCGTCGGTGCGTGTGATTCCATTCCGGAGGCCGGTGTGCGTTGATTCCTGCGCCACTGGAGGGGAGGAGGGACTCCGGGGAGGAGAGGACACCCGACGACTACCCGAGGGAGACGAGGCGAGGCGAGGGAGAGAGAAATTCCAGTCCAACTTTAGCCGCTCCCTTCTCCTTTTCTTCTTCCTTTCCCGTGGCGCCCGTCGTGGTCAGTCTTTCCGCCATTGCCTCAGTCGGAGCTTGCTGGTTTCACCGTTTCAGACTCTCGGCCGCTGGGGCTCTTGCCTTCCTGCGTACCCTGGTATGGAACCTTTTCTTTTCTTCTTCTTCTCCTTCTTCTTGTTTGGCTGGATCGCTGGCTGGCTTGGTGATCGTTCATCTAGAGCCCCCGTTCTGATACAGCAATACTGCTTCTCTGTTCTTTGTTTATACCTTAAGTGGTACGAGAAGAGGATGATCTTTCCAGGAGGTTCGCCGTAGAGTCTGTAGAAACATCGAGATCTTTCCAGGAGGATGATCTTGTTTGCATCATTTTTGTCTTGTCAGATCTGTTGTTTCCTCTTGGATACGAGTTTATTGGCAAACGCAAGGCAGCTGTTGGATTAACGATCCGGGCATTCAACAGAGTGAGCTGTTCAAGTCTGTCCTTTTAGCAACGTAGTAATATCATAATAATAGTATAATACAGTAATTCATAAAGATTGGTATTTTCGCTGTCCATGCACGTTACTATCAGGAAACAGAAACTTCGCAAACTGAGAACTAAATCCAGTGAATTACTTGTCCTTTACAATTTTTTCCCGTTTTGTCTGGTGCAGTAGTAGGTTAGGACGTTGCCTTATATAGGCACGCAAATGCTGTGGCCTAACAGAATAGCCACATAATAGTCAATCAGCGACGCTGGGTAGAAGTCCATGCTACTCTTGCCTCTTGGTGGATAGAAACAATTGGACTCGTCAAGGTATTTATCTGGGACTCTGGAGAAACGGAGCCCAAATCCGGGGTGCACTCTATATTTCACTGTACATTCCCTCCCCCTCCTCTACAAGCACACAAATTGTTCTGTATTCACACTTTGTAAATGTTCTGAAAACAAAAGGTACTCTGGGTATGAGCTACTATTGTAATATGTAAATATTCTGTTACACCTGATATTTACGTTTGAGTAAGTAGACTGTAGACCAATTGCCTTGCTCTGCAATTGACGTCATTACTGTTTTCACTTTTAATCTGTTGTGAGAAGGAATTTGTCACGTGGTTGCTTCCTGTTGTTCGATTTTTTCACGATATGCACCACCATTTTAGGGTTGAACATCACTGGGAGTGGAAGAAATCATGTTTTGGAGAAAGCATGCTTCTCATTTCGATTCTAGTGACGCTGATGAGAGAGAAGTAAAGGTAACACTGAAAATTTTCATGTCATCATAAGTTCATAAAACCATTGGAAATAAAAAAAATGCATGGCTTATAATTGCTGCATAATATAAAATACTATGCCTATAATTGCAACACACTATTTCCATGTCCATTTCTCACACAGTTATCACCAATGAGCAGATCAATGAGTTGAAAGCTGTGCTTGGCCCTTTGTCTCCACGCGGTGACAAGTATTGCAGTGTAGCATGCTTGACTAGATATCTAGAAGCACGTAACTGGAACGTTGCCAAATCAAGAAAAATGTTGGAGGATAGTCTCAAGTGGAGGGCAGCTTACAGGCCGGAGGATATTCGCTGGGTAAATCTGCTCTTTCTTTTTGCCCTTGCATGCATTGCTCAAGTTATTTTGGTCTCTGAATCATGGTCAAATTACTAAACATCTTTTTAATTGCATTTTAGCCTGAAGTGTCTGTTGAAGGGGAAACAGGTAAAATGTACAGAGCAAGTTTTCGGGATCGAGAGGGGAGAACTGTTGTCGTTATGAGACCTGCAAAGCAGGCAAGAATTCCCTGTTTTGAAATGTTATATTTGGTTTCCTTTCTTTCCGAAAACACTTCCTCTCTCTAAGCTTAGCTAAGAACTCATATGTTTACCGCTTTCAAATTTCAGAATACATCGTCCCATGAAGGGCAGATACGGTTCCTTGTTTACTGTTTGGAGAATGCGATCCTTAGCCTGCCTGAAGGTCATGAGAAAATGATCTGGCTGATAGACTTCACAGGATGGACAATGGCAAATGCCGTGCCCATAAAGACTGCCCGAGAAACTGTAAATATCCTGCAAAATCACTACCCTGAGAGGCTGGCCATGGCATTTCTGTTTAATCCCCCAAAAGTATTCGAGGCATTTTGGAAGGTAAAATCTCTCAATCTTTCCCAGCATTCTGTATGTGTATAGTCATATTCACAAATATAAACTGTTGTACAAAACATTTTTATTTTTCGTTCAAGAAACATCTACAAATTCAAAACCAAACTGCGGAGTTTAACAGAAAATGTTCATGTTTTCTTGTGCAACTTAAATGTGTCAATTTTTTCAGGTTGTCAAGTATTTCCTTGACCCAAGAACAATCGAGAAGGTGAAATTCGTGTACCTGAAGGACGAGGAGAGCATGAAAGTCATGCACAAGTACATTGACCCCGAAGTCCTTCCTGTTGAGTTTGGGGGCAAGAGCAACGTGGTTTACAACCATGAAGAGTTCTCTGAGCTGATGGCCAAAGATGACATCAAGACAGCCAGCATGTGGGCAGCAGATGCACAAACTGATCATGTCATCAATGGGAACTTGGCCCCTGAGGCTAGACCTGCTGCTGCTGAATGATTAGTATGAACCTGAACCTGCTGTGGCGAACTATTTCATATGCCTTTAAGTGGAGGAAATAGATAAGTAAAGGATTAATGGTATCACTCAGCAGAAATAACTATAATAACATATATGCACAAATAAGGTACGTACCTGTAATTGAAGAGAATTTCATCATGGGCGGTGATTGGGTGGCAGAAGCCCAACCCCAAACTAAATGGTGTACAGGGCTGTGTGCTTGTGCGCATGTGTGGGTGTATGTATGGTGGTGGTGGTTCCGATCCTCCATAGACCATATATGCAACAAGAGTTTGTTACTAGTATTATAAGATCATAAAAGGCTTAACATAAGAAGCATAGAGTGCGTCGGCACCATGGCAGCTTCGGAAACTGCTCAACCCCCTGATGGCGAGAATCCTCTGTGGTGGCCAGCGACGAGCCGATGAGTGGGCTGAGACGGCCGGCAAAGCGAGGCCCCGATCACCCATAGAGGGAAAAGAAAGTGGTTGGCACAGAGCGGTGGTTGACAAGCACCCTGAAGATACTGTCGCACATTAACATTCTCCCGTTAGACTATGTGCAGTGAATTGAATAAATAAATTGTCTATACACTGTAGCGATACGGTTACAGAAAAAAACAGTTAGAATAGTAGATACACAATGTATTTACACATTTGGCTGCACTTAGCGTTAAGTTCATATGAATTCATGTCATCGTCAAACAGTTTTAGGTTAATCATCAGCTTTCTACACCCGTGCAAGGGGCCGGCAGCCTAGTCTCGATCCATGTGCGTCCGTTTCCACTGCAGGTCTGCAGCTGACTTCATCAGGCATCACAATGGCGGTATACGTGCTCTTCAAGAGGAACCCATGGAAGGAAAGGACGGAAATGGGTTCGAGTTCATTCAAAGTAGAAACAAATCTTATAAAAAAAAACTAACCAACGAGGCAAGAGGCAACGACCCCTTCTCTCTCGGCAAAGGGTATGTTTAGATGTTTAAAAAAAACACTGTTCTGAACTGAAAAACACTGTAGAACTACTGTAGCATTTTTCGTTTGTTTGTGGTAAATATTATCCTTCAAAAGATTCGTCTCGTAAAATACATCTAAACTGTGCAATTATTTTTTTATTTCATCTACATTTAGTATTTCATGCATGTGCCGGCATTTTGATGTGACGGGAAATTTTCTTTTTCATAGTGAATTTTGGGAGAAAATTTGGATAATAAACACACCCAAAGTGATAAAGCGTGTGACTCCATTTGCCATTTCCATTACGGAGGCCCCCGGCCGGTGCGCGTTGATTCCTGCGCCCCGAGGCGACAGGACGAGAGGACAGCGGGCGACGGGAGGGAGGAAAATTCCAGTCCAACCCCAGCCGCTTCCCTTCTCCCTTTTCTTCTTCTTCTTCCCCGAGGCGCCGGCCCTGGTCGATCAGGTCGGTCTTGGCGCATTGCGGGATTCGCAGCTTCTTCCTGGTCAGGTTTGCCGAGCGCCTTCTTGCGTGCCCTGGTACGGTGCCTTTCTTGAGTCGGTTTTCTTCTCATTCTTCCCTTTTTCGTGTTCTTGCCGTCTGGCTGGGTTTGGGTTGCGACAAGATGTGGTTGATTCGTTGCCGGCTTTCATGCTGTTGATGATGATACGAAGAAGCTAGAGCCCTTGTTCAGCTACAATCCTGCGTTTGTGTTCTTCGTTTATACGCTACTCCACTTTACAACAGTACATATGCAGGAGAAAGATGTGCTGCTTCACCGTAGAGCCTGTGGGCTGTGGGGATCCGTAGATCTTCCGACCTGTTCTGCTCAACGAATGTTCTTCTTTGTACCCATCATGTTGATCTATCAGATCTATTATTTTTCTCCGATATCAGTTCGTTGGGATATTGAGACTATCTCCAACCATTGCTTAAAAATCTTTCCTATCCACTGTTATTCTACTATTCTAACTATCTTTCTCTCAGTCTACCGTAGCGCTGCAGTGTCAAACAGCTGCAGTGTCAAACAGTGTATAGGCAGTACTTTTGTCAATCCCCGTTAGGATAGTCTCATCGTAGGCTTTTCTCTTTACCTCGAAGCTAAAGAATTCGGGCAAAATTCAACGGGCTCGTCTCTGCTAATTATATTACTGTGCTGTCCACGTGAGCTGTGTGCTCGGGAGAGTTTTCAAGAATTTCTATCACAACTTATAAAAAAAAGGAATTTCTATCACTCCATGTACTGTGCTTCAAAATAATAATATCTTTCTTTATAAAAAGATTTCGCTATCCATGTACATTGTTGTCAGCACATATAGAAAATTGCAAAAACATTCAAGGCGAGATCCTCCATATCAGTAGGTGCAGCCTGTACTTGCTTCATACTATTCCAAATGGATTCGAGTAGTAGGTGTTGCAATGCCTTGCTCATTTCCGTAGTCCAATTGGATGGAAGGTAGTAGTCAATTACTTGTTGCCCTTCCTGTCGTGGCAAGGCTATGTCGCCCTGCCGCCCTGGCCTACGTAACAAGAGAATAAATAGTTAAACACTTGATATAAAAATATTTTTCCCTGGATATAAAAGCAATTGAACACGTCAGTGATTGGCCAAATCAGAACTGAGCGCAAGGTGATCTATTCTTTATTATTTCCTCTTCATTTCTTTCAAAGGAAATCGTGTAAATCAATTAGGGCCTGTTTGGAATGCGGGAATTTTTCCCCATTTCTGCATTTTTCCTGTGAAATTGAACTATTTCCTGTGAAATTCCTGTACAATTCCTGTGAAATTCCTGCGTTCCAAACGGGCCCTTAGACTCCAGACTCCAGAGTATATACATATTCTGTAAGCAAGTATTATTCTGCAGCGTCTAGCTTTGCACATTATCATGAGTGGTGTTCAAATACTTCTGAAGTGTGTATGGCTTATGAGATGGAATTGATGTGTTGTTATCTTCGTATTGTTTAATATTTTCTTAATGCATCATCCATTATAGGGTTGAATATCATTGAGAGAGGAAGAAAGAAATCATGTTCAGGAAAAAGCATGCTTCTCATTTTAACTCAAATGATGCTGAGCAGCGAGAAGCAAAGGTAGCTGTTATAATTGTCTCTCATGATAATTCATAAGTTTTTGTTGCCATTGAGATTTTACCATGTCTTTTTATTTTACATGATAGTGAATAACTCTAGTAGTATGTGTTAGATTCATAGACATGTGCTTTGTTCATCTACTTTGTATTATGTCTATGATCCAATTGTTTGCTGCAAATGAAACAACACGTCCTTTGACACCAGAGCCTGCAGTGGCTCACTTATTGGTTATGGGTACCATTACCATGTAATGTTCATGTGCTAGTACTTGTTCGCGCAAAGCCTCCATTTGATAATCTAACTGTTCAGACACAGCTGCATGTTATTGTCACAGAGATATATCTCTGTCACACATGTTTATCTGTATTAAGAGAACATATAAGGTTGAGAAATATTTTCTGTTTCTTTACTGAAATACCTCTCTATTGCCTGATTGTTTTCTCACACAATGCTCTCCTATAAGCAGATAAATGAATTAAAATCGGCAGTTGGGCCTTTGTCTGCTCGTGGCGAGAAGTACTGCAGTGACACATGTTTGACAAGATATCTTGAAGCCCGGAACTGGAATGTTACAAAATCAAGAAAAATGCTGGAAGAAAGTCTCAAATGGAGGGCAGCTTATAGGCCGGAGGATTTTCGCTGGGTAAATGCACTCAACTTACTCTGTTCTCTGAATCCAAGTCAAGTGAACAAACACCATGCTTACTGCCTTGTAGCCTGATGTTTCTGTTGAAGCGGAAACTGGAAAAATGTACAGAGCAAAATTTCAAGATAGAGAGGGGAGAACTGTTGTTATTATGAGACCTACAAAGGAGGCAAGGCTTCCTGCTTTCAAACTGTCATCATAAAAACCATCAGTCTCTCTAGCTTCCTTAGCTCAAAATTCATGTGTATACTTTTCTCAAATTTCAGAATACAACGTCCCATGATGGGCAAGTCCGGTTCCTTGTATATGTTTTGGAGAACGCAATCCTGAACCTGACTGAAGGTCAAGACAAAATGGTATGGCTGATAGACTTCACAGGATGGACAATGGCCCATGCCACGCCCATAAAGACTGCCAGAGAATGCACAAGCATCCTGCAAAATCATTACCCTGAGAGGCTGGGCATTGCATTCCTGTATAATCCCCCGAAAGTATTTGAAGCTTTTTACAAGGTAAATGCTTTTAACCCTCCCTTTCTTAAACTTTACTTTATGCTTGTGTTTGATTTTATTCATGAAGATTCAAAATCTATATATACAGTAGAAACAGAAAAAAAATTCTCCTGCTTTTATTTTCCTATATATTCTAATTTGGAGTGTTCCAAATTCTTTCAGGCTGTCAAATATTTCCTTGACCCGAGATCGATCGAGAAGCTGAACTTTGTGTACCAGAAGGATGAGGAGAGCATGCAGGCCCTGTACAAGTGCATTGATCCAGAGGTCCTTCCTGTAGAGTTCGGGGGAAAGAACAATGTGGTGTACAACCATGAGGAGTACTCCAAGTCGATGCTGCAAGACGACATCAAGACATCACGCTTCTGGGAAGATGACGCAAAAATTGTTAACCATGCCATCAATGGGACATTCGTTCCTGACGTTGCACCTCAGTCGTCTCTAATTGCCGCTAAGGCCAGTTGAAGAGTACTATCAGTCTACTATGACAGGAGCTATTCGTAATGCTTTAATGGAGGAAACAGAAATGTCGACCCAGCGGTAATAGAATGTTCATACTGAACGGAAATAAAGGGTATGCCGGATGAGATATGAGCTGTCCATTGTCGAAACAGTTGCACTTATCAAACACTTCATCTAGTACTACATGCCGAGTCACAAGAGGATATCGTCATGGTTGACACTTGACGCAAAAGCCCAAAAGAAGGGCTGTATGTATGAGGTAGCACTAGTGCCTGCCTGTTTGTATCTCCATGTTCACTAAAGGCTTTGGACAGCTAATTCTTGATTATGGCTCTTGAAATGCGGGATTTATATTTGGACGGTTACCTCGCGGTCCTCGGTAACCAATCTTTGGTTTTATCGGTGATGTGTTTGTGCACATTTTACGTGCGCGGTGTTTGGCCCGCCCGCTTCGACGTCAAAAAAAAAAAGGGCCGGCACGCAACGGGTCCGGGTGGTAGTGGTACGCCGGCTTGTCTGGCTGCCAGTGCCAGTGGCTTGTGGCTCTAGCGCCATGGCTCCGACCAGCAGCACGTAGGTGACGGCGACGTCCGCTTTGCCGTCGGCTCCCTTGAGGAACAGCACGAACAGCATCGTCCCTGGTTGACTCGCACGCGACGCGGCCCTTGAGGTGGAGGGGCGGTGGGGCCCCTGGCTGCTTGCGAGCCCAAATCTCAGCCGTCGTTTCACCGCAGCAGGCCTGATCCGACATCAGGGCCGTCCGATGGGCACACGACAGCGACCTCCGCCATTAACAATGGCCCCCGTGCTCTTTCTTCCTCACTTCACTTGGGTCGGTGAGGGAGGCGAACCGATCCAGAAGACTTCCAGAGAAATGCCGAAGCCAGCCATCTACCAAGCATTTGATTGATTGAGGTGCCACGTGGTTCCATATTCCATTGCAGAGGAGGGGGCGAGGGGCACCCACCGGGCACGTGCGTCGATTCCTGCGCCCCGAGAGGACAGGAGGAGGAGGAGAGGAGGACAGAGGACGAGCCGGGCGACGAGACGGTGAGGAGAACGGCCAGTCGGTCCAGCTTTCTAGCGTTTTGATCTCGTCCTTCCCGTCCCTCCGCTTCGCTGCTCTCTAGTCTGTCACGGGTGTTCCTGCGAACCCTGGTATGGGCGCCCTTCCTTGATCTGATTCTGTCTCTCTTCTCGGTGTTGTTCGGGTGGATTGGATTTTGATGATGCATTCTTCAGCTACAATCCCCTAAGGCCGGTGGCCGTCCTACGATACAACCCTGTAGCCTGTATTTTCTGTTCTTCGTTTATACGGAGTACTGTACATACACAAGTGCCTTTATGCGAAATAAGAATAGGTCTTTTCAGGGGGAAAGAGTGCAGTGCTCGTATGGATTCAGAAATTTAACACCCCACCCCCACCCCAGATCCACAAGTATTAGCGACACGACGGTCAAAACCGGCCTTCCGTGTACTTGTGAAGTGTAGCATGTCAGCAGACAGGGAAATTGCAATCTGACTCAACTGCAGGGATACCAAAGCCAGGCGAGACTCATCCGGGGCATACCAGCTGTAACTGGGTGCTGCCTGTTCTTCGCTCGTTTCCGTATTCAGTTTGGGTCCCAGGCCCAGTGGCTAGTTTTTTTTTTGGACGTCGTTTAAGCCCTGCACTATTCCTTTGGATGTTAATTGGTACTTCCATAATCATGCCATGCCACTAAGGGTAAGGGGACCATAGCATACTTCTTGTATGCTATATCCTCTGTCTTATCTTTTCCTCTGAAAAGGAAGTGAATAATTCATTGACTGCACGACAATATGTAAATATTATGAAAGCAAAGCGCCACTTGCCGCTGAATCAATAATATATTTAATACTCCCTTGTTCCATATATTTGAATAGGAACAACTAAGTTTCATTTAAGTGTCTTGATTTTTCACCTTGATATCGCCCATTGTTACCTTTTTTTTTTGTACATTGTTAGAGTGAATTTCATCATTGATGTGTGGTTTCCTTCTATTATTATTTTAACTATATATATGTATAATCCATTTTAGATTTGAGCAGCATTCAGATTTCAGAGTTAAAGAAACAATGTTTAGGAGAAAGCATGCCCTGGATTTCAACTCAAATGATGCTGAACAAAGAGAAGCAAAGGTAAGTTTGAAAATTAATGTTTCATCATAGTATCATACATCTGTGGAGCGATTGGAATGCACAATACATGATTTCTAATTGCAATATTGTTGCATTGATTAACTTTTATTCTTGAGTTCCAAACAGAGAAAACATACTAATATCCCCTTTTTCTTATGTTTTTCATCACATACTTATTATTTTGATCCCTTGAACCCTCCATTCAATAACCTATAAATATCGATACTAGCTTCTTATCACAGAGTATATCAGCTATTTTCTTGTCAAATGCTCATGGAACAATCTCCTATGAGCAGGTAACTGAACTGAAAGCTGCACTTGGGCCTTTATCTGCCCGTGGTGATAAGTACTGCAGTGAAGCATGCTTGAAAAGATATCTGGAAGCCCGCAACTGGAATGTTGCTAAGTCGAAAAGAATGTTGGAAGAAAGTCTCAAGTGGAGAGCATCTTACAGGCCCGAGGATATTCGCTGGGTAAAATTTGCTCTTCCTTTTTTGCCATGCATGCGTTGCTCTAGTTGTTTTTTCTGAATCCTGGCTAATTCACTAAACACCATATTAACTGCCTTTTAGCCTGATGTTTCTGTTGAAGCGGAAACAGGTAAAATGTATAGGGCAAGTTTCCGAGACAGGGATGGCAGAACGGTTGTCGTTATGAAACCTACAAAACAGGCAAGAAGTTCTCTGTTTGGAGTGGCCGTTGATATTATTTTCTATTTTCTGAAAAATCTCAGTCTTTAGCTCCCTGAGCTCAGGATTCACTAGTATATTTGGAAATTTCAGAATACTTCGTCCCATGAAGGGCAGATACGGTTCCTTGTATATACTTTGGAGAATGCAATCTTCAGCCTGCCTGAAGGCCAAGAGAAAATGGTATGGCTGATAGATTTCACGGGATGGACAGTAGCCCATGCCTCGCCCACAAAGACTTCTAGAGAAACTGCAAATATCCTGCAAAATCATTACCCTGAGAGGCTGGCTATTGGATTTCTATTTAATCCCCCAAAAGTATTTGAGGCTTTTTATAAGGTAAGTGCCCTCAACCTCCTCAACTTTCATGCATGTATCTGATTTTATTCACAGAAAATTCAAAACCAACAATAGTGTTTGATACAGAAAAAAACTTGTTTCCTTTTCACAAACTTCAATGTTGCAAATTATTCCAGGTTATCAAAATTTTCCTTGATCCAAAATCAATTGAGAAGGTGAATTTCGTGTACCAGAAGGATGAGGAAAGTATGAAGGTCATGTACAAGTACATTGATCCAGAAGTCCTTCCTGTAGAGTTTGGGGGAAAGAACAATGTGGTGTACGACCATGAGGAATACTCTGAGTTGATGATGCGAGATGACATCAAAACAACAAACTTTTGGGCGGTTGATGTGAAGACCGACCACACTAACCCTTCCATCAATGGGACCTTGGTTCCTGATGTTTCACCACAGCCATCGCTGCTTGCTGCTAAAGCTAGTTGAGTATCTGCTTGTTATGCCGGGAGTTGTTTATGTAGATTTGTATGTCAAAATTGACAGGTTGAAGAATAATGGCGTTTTCATACATCATAGAAATAAATGAAATAAGAAACATGTTATTACTTGTTCATACATCATACTCAAAGTTGTTTCAATACCCAAGAAGTTTATTCAGTATAAAATGAGCGACTAGAGATCAAACTGATGCCCAAATGGGATGGTACGAGTACTCAGTACTCATATTTATTAATTAATTCTGTATGAAACAGCAAGTGCCTTATGAACTAGCATAGAAGAAACTCTGCAAGGATGAACTGCTTCTCTGTTTCTTCCCTTGTGCTTGTGTCTGTTTATCCTCAAGCTAAGCACGGGTTAGAGTATTAAATATTTTATGCGTAACCGTACAACATATATAGATCTATTTTTATACTTAGGTTTTTATAATAACATATCTTACTACTTTATATGTATGCTTAATTGATTTAGATAATCTTTGATCGATCGTAAAAATAGGTGTTTTAATATAATTTTGAGGGGTTATTTTCATCATATTATCAGTCATAATAACTAAGGTGAACAATTCAAATATAAATTAAAGGGGATATTTGGTGTTATCCTATCAAAATAGCAAATGTGAGCAATTATATATAAATTTAGGGTGTTATTTCATATTTTTCTTTATATTGGCAGAGTGGTAATTAATATGTAGTTTTAGGGGTTATTTAATATTATTTCGATAATGGCAAAGGTTGGTGATTACTTAATTAGAAAACAGATCTAATGGCTATTAAGATTCTAACATATTAATTGATGATATGTATTTTTTATTATTGTGAGAATTTTTATAATTTTATTTGTTTCTAGCGCATCTTGTGAAGATTGACATGAAAATTTTAAAAAGTCTACAAAATATCTGTTTCATGGAAAGGTTTCTAGCATCTTTAATAGAAAAAAAACAAAAGCTGAAAGTAAATTTAAAAATACAAAAAATCTAAAAAAAGATATTTGGTTTCGTTGAGAATTGAACTCAGATCTTTCGTAATGGCAGAGGTAGGTAATTACTTAAAAAATATATATAATGAAAAAAAATAATATTTGCTTTCATTGAGAGTTGAACTAAAAGACCTTTCATAATAGCAGAGGTGGGTAATTATTTAGAAAACAGATCTAATGGCTATTAATATTCCAATCTGCCAATTGATGGTCGAATGTTTCTGATTATTGTGAGAATTTTTTGGATTTATCTTTTTTTTAGCACGCTTTGAAATTGGTGTAACTTTTAGAACCTCCAATTAGTAATAGTAAGATGATACGAAAATGTGATGCCTGTTTTTTTTTTCTTCCCTTGTGCTTGTGTCTGTTTATCATCAGGCTTGACTGATTTGTGAGAGTAATTTTATTAATGATACGAAAATGTGATGAGTTGAGGAGAAAAGGATTGTCCAAAATGTGAAAAAGATTAATGATATGAAAATTTGATGAGTTTAGGAAAAAAAAGATTTTAATGATACGAAAATGTGATGAGTTTAGGCAAAAAAGATTGTCAAAAATGTGATGAATTTAGGAGAAAAAGGAAAGGATTGTCCAAAATGTGATGAGTTTAGGGAAAAAAAGATTAATGATACGAAAAGGTGATAAGATTATAAATGACAAGAAATTGTGATGAGTTTAGGCAAAAAAAGATTGTCAAATGTGATGAGTTTAGGAGAAAAAGGTCAATAAAATAATTTGCGCCAAGAAGGGAGTTTAGGAGAAAAAGGTCAATAAAATAATTTGCGCCAGGAAGGGTTCGAACCTTCGACTTTTTGTTTAGGAAACAAACGCTCTATCCACTGAGCTACAGGCGCTTTGCAATATAATACTCCCATCAATTTGTCATGGGCTGGGCCGGCATAGATGACTATGGCACAAGCAGACACTCACAGATTTGGCCTTTTCTTAAAGGCCGCAATGATGTTTTGAACTTTTGTGGATATTTGAGGCCCACCTAGTATGTCACCATCGGTACCCACTTGATAACAGATATTTGAGACCTCGTTTAAACTCGTGAAGCGCATAAAGATATTCAAAAGGAGCAACATAGAAAAAGAGAGGCTGGCAGGCATGAATGAAACGAACATTTCTGCTATGATAAACAATGAAGCAATCAATTACAGCAAGGAGAAGAAAAAGAATCAGCTCGCCATTCTTTCTTTAATCGAGAGGGGGAAAAGGAGACTAAGAGACGCGAGATTTCCAACATTGAAAAAATTGTTGACTGCCACCAACTGCACGCCATTGTCATCAACCAAGGTACACCAACGTACATGCACCATCTGCTACTTACCCAAAAAATGATTACCACGGCGCCAGCATGTTGTTGTGAAGCCATTGAAAAGGAGAAGGAATTCACATTGGATGAATGGATTCTATCAGAAGCTGCCAGCTGAGCTCCATAGGGATTCTCCCTTCTACTGAAATGATCAGTAGACATGATCAACCTTCATCTTTAATCCTCGGTGTCACGAGAGCCGGATGGCTCAGGAAAGATCTCCTTAGACTGCCTCCTGCGGGAGGAAGAATGATCCCCATTGCTCCCACCAGAAGATTTGATCGTCTCTGAGCGTTTCAAAATGTTGTCTTCCCTTGAAGGACCTATATCAGATGATTGTCGCCAACTCCCAAAGAGTGCGGCATTCCATGAACCTCGTGACGATGTTGCTCTCAACCTGGCTGAGCTGGAGCCATTGTCTTCCCTCACCACCTTCAAAGGGTTCTCTAGTGCTTTTAAGATGTACTTCATTGGTGGGCGTTTAGAAGACCGGGGATTCAAGCAGGACTTGGCAACAATCGCCATTGCCCAGACTTCCTCCAGATGGTCTTCATCAATGATAAGTGTTGGATCAATTATCTTGCTCATGAGCTCCTTCTCGTAAATATTGACATACCGCAGTGTGGTATCAAGCCATTCACTTGTGGCAGCATCATTTGATGCACTGATACCAAGTCTCCCCGTCACCAACTCCAGTAGAACTTTTCCAAAGCAATACACATCATATGGACAAGTCGCAGATGGGGAACCTGTTCACATCGGAAAGAATAGGTCAATTAACTTGCATCAAGTAACAAATAGAATTAGAGATGATGTTAAAAAGCATTTATCACAGACAATAGGACAGTTAGGCCATCAGTTTTAGTGGGGAAAGTGAGGCTGATGACCAATTTGCCTAGATTAGAAATGTTTGGAGGCAGTGAATGCTGCATGCACAAACTCACCAGAAGAACCTTGATCTGACGTCCTGCATTTCCACAAAAATTCAGCATCAGAAGATGGGCATGGATTATTTAATACAAGAAAACGAAAATACTTCAAGGAAGCAATCAATCATGTTACTATCAACTAAAACAAGAATATTGCATGTTGTGACCAATGACGCTATTGCAAGTGAAATGAAGAAAGAAAACAAATTAGTTTACACCAATAGTTGCATGGTCCTACGAGCTCGAATTTCATCGCATTTATTGATATCATTCGAATTTTTGCAAAACGACATCAGAGCATCGCATTAAATGACAAAGATCAGGCCAAGAAATTATACAGCAGGGTCATCTAGTGATTGACTGGAATAACGTTCACACTACGCTATTTAGGTTCACCAAATATTCACTTGCCCATAAAAATTTATTCCTCTAAAGTCATCAACAAAGCTTGTAAAGTACTATCAAAAGTCATGGTTTAACTTGCTGTAGAGTAAAAACTTCTACTTTAATAAGATACCATTGAAACAGGGTGATGCAACAGTGAACACAGTATGGACTTGAAAGCTCCACACAACTGTTTAGCATGGAAAAGAGAAACGAGACATGCTGAGATGGAATATAAAACTTACGAAGAAAATCTCAGCAGCTTTGTGATAACATTTTGGTGACCTTCCCCTTCTTGAGGACACACCTCGCTCAGGCTACCAAGGCGTACATCGAATTTATCGTCAAGAAGGACACTGCTGGCTTGCACATCCCTGTAGTGGAGAACTGCCAAAATTAGCCAACACCGCACATTTGCATTGGATCTAATTTATTTATGTCCGAACAAAGCGTTTATGAAATCAGAATACTTTGTGTTTCCGTATAAAACTGACAAAACGACAAAACAATCAGTATCAGTTGTGTTATACTGCATGCCTTACATTGATAAAAAAACAAAAGATTTCTAGGAAATTAGGGTAACAGAAAATTTCTCATCCTTTTGTATGACAAAATTGCTAGGTATTAAAGCGAGTAATAGCATTGTTCACATTGAATTCCTAGTACTCAGATAAGAAACGTGATATGTCGTATCTAACACGAAATATTGAATTGCTCGTCAAGCATTTGCTGGAACACATCACATACGTTTGGTTTACTCCTAGTTGCCACCAAATCTATATATGGGGGGATTTGATGGCAGCAACTGCTGAAACCCCCAATACCAAATATAGATATATAGTGGTGTTTGACGGTCAATCACTTAACCCATGTAATGATAAACGGAATGAAGTACAGAGCTAAGACAGAAGATCAAACTTCGATGAGAAATATCGAAATTTATAATCTTAAACAAAAATGATTTGATAACAAATGCAAAACAATTATAACATCCACAAAACCACTCAGAAGTTTGTACCTGTGAACCATTGGTGGAGTACACTCATGGTGCAAATAGCAAAGAGCCTCAGCCACCCCGGTTGCAATCTTCAGCCTCTTTATCCAGTCCAAAGATTGCATGCCCTCATCTTCCTCCCTTGACTTTCTGTGCAGCGCACTTGACAAGTCACCGTTCCGGACAAACCTATACACAAGAACCTTTTCTTCTTCATCATCAAGACAATGCCCCAGGAAGGGAACCAGTCTTTCATGCAATCCTTTCGCAAACAAATCTAATTCTGCCAGATAGGCATCCTTCCGAGCCACGCGTGCGGTGATCTTCTTCACGACAACAGCAGTCCCATCTTGGAGCACACCGTGGTATAGATCTCCTGAGTGGCCATGCTTAATAAGCCTCTCTTCCCCAAATCCTGAGGTGGCATTGGCAAGTTGGTCGTATGCAAACGAATCGCCGACTTTCGCCGTGATTGCAGACAATGCAGAAGGCGGTGTGCCACCAGCAGCTGCAGCTGCACTCGTGGCTGGCACTCTCGAGGGTGTACTTGCTGGTGCCTCGCTTTCCCTCTGAACATTCCTCCTCGTCCTCCTCCCAGAACACACAAAGCAGAACACAATACCAGCAACCACGGCTACCAGCAGGAGGCCTCCAATAATGGCCCCGATCAGTATGTACTTCAGATTCTTGTGCTTCTTCTTCCTTGCCGGTGCAGGTGCAGGCTGCGGCGCGGGTGGGGTAACCGGCCCATTGTACGGCAACCCACGCATGGCATAGAACTGCTGGCAGTCAGCCTGGGTACGCTGTCCCGGAGCGTCAAGGAAGCAGTTCAACTCAGACGAAAAATTCCCACCACCATCGGCCACACCTAGCTTGCCGTCAAAGTAGTTCCCGGAGATGTTGGTCTGCGCTAGGCGGCCGAACAGCCGGCGGAAGGGGTCCGGCACGCCGCCATAGAAGAAGTTCCCCGACAGATCCACGACCTGCGCACTGGCTGACAGCGCGAGCCCTGCCGCGGGCAATGCGCCGGTGAGGTTGGCCCGCGACACGTCGAGGACGCTGAGCCCCGGGAGCGCCCAGACCGCGTCGGGCAGCGCGCCCGAAAACGCATTGCCCGAGAGGTTGAGCGTCGTGAGCCGCGTGAGCCCCTTGAGCGCGTCGGCGGGGAGCTGCCCCGAGAGCCGGTTCCCGGCGAGGTTGAGCGTGGTGAGGTTGCCGAGGCCGGAGAGAGCCGAGGCGGGGATCTCCCCCGTGACGGCGCAGGCGGAGATGTCGAGGGAGCGGAAGGTGGGCGCGAGCCCGTCGCCGAGCCACGCCGGGATGGAACCCGGGAGCCCGAACCCGGCCGCGTCGAACATCTCGAGGCGCGTGAGGTTACGCAGGCCGTCGACGTCGAACCGCGGGGCGAGGCGCCCCAGGCGCGTGCGCCGGAGCCCGACGAGCGAGAGCGAGACGACGCGGCCGGCGCGGCAGCCCACGCCCACCCACGCCACGCAGGGGTCCGCCCGGCGCGGCCAGTCCCGCGCTCGGAGCCCGAGCGAGCCCCGCAGCGCGTAGAGCCCCACGAGATCCGAGCGCGACGTCAGGGCCCCCTGCGCCCGCACCGCCCTGGGCGCCGCCGCCGCCGCCACCAGCGCAACGAGCAGCAGCGCCCAGAGCCCGCGCGCGGCCCGCGTCATCGCCGCCGCCTCCTCCTCACCCCGATGATGCCGCCGCCACCGCCGCGCCCCATGGCCGCCACTCCGCGTCCGCAGGTGCCGATGGAATTGGGGAGGAGGGAGGCGCTGGAATTGGGAGGGAAATTAAACGCAATAAAGGCGGGCAGCGCAGCGCAGGTAAACTACAGGGGGGACGGCTCGGCACCACCAGAGCGCCTTGGTTGGGGGTCTCTCACCACCCCGCCATTAATGCCCAAAGTTACACTTCCCCCAACTGCCTGCCTCCCTCTTCCTCCCAATTATTACCTCCCGATTCGAAACCAGCACGCGAATTCTGCTCCTCCCGAGCTCGACGGCGCAGGCCGGCGAGTGTGGAGCGAGCGGTGGACGAAGCGGAGGAGAGCGCCGAGAGGCCGCCGGAGGTGGGGAAGAGAGGCAGAGGAGACGGAGTGGGAAGGAAAGGGAGCCTCAGCCGATCGAGAGAGGAGGGAGGAAGCCGGTGCTCGAATTGCGGGGGTTTTTGTTTTGCGCAAGGAAGCTGTTTAAAATGTCTTTTTGAAATCCTCGCTGTGGAGGGGGCCTGGGCTGGGGCTGGGGCTGGGCTTTGGATGGAAAGGGTTTGGTTTGGCTTTCCTTGCTCTGCGCTGTCCGCGATTTGCTGCCACGTCCGGCTCGGCTGGTTTAGCAGTAGTGTTTGCGACGGGATCTGGGGGCCGGGAGATCGGACGCGAACGGGATCGCGTGCCAGCGGTGTGGTGCGCGCGCAGGCGCAGCCGCGCAGGTGGGATGAATTGAGGATGAACTGGGTGCGCGGCGGGTTGGTCGGGTGGGTGGGGGGTTTTTGATGGGACGGGGGCGGAGGACGGGGACGGGAGGGGGTCAACGGGGGCGAGGGGGAGAGATGGATGCACCTGCAGCCTGCACTGCGGCTACTGGGCTATGCTTCGTGTTTGACTCACCAAGCTGCCTCCCTCGCTCTGCGGCCACGAGCGGCCGCCCGGCCGGCTTGGGCTTGTGGGTCGTGGCGTGGGCGGCGGCCGGCCGGCTTGGGCTTGTGGGTCGTTTTTTCGTCTTCTTCCCGCGACATGCACGAGCGGTAAACATACATGGAACGCCGTTAACTGCGACAGACTCACCGAATTAACCTCCCTGTGTGAATGCTGCCGCGTCGCCACCTGTGGTTGGAGCATTAACCGGCTGCACTAGTTGCGGTGGCTTACGGCCCTGTTTGCGGGCAAGCGTTTTTGATGAGCTGTAAACAGGTTTATTACATAAGAGCTCGTCAATTTGGCAAGCTAAAAAACATTTTTAGGCTAGAACGTGGTGACAGGGGCGCCCTGCCGGCAGGGGCAGGCCGCAAGCCTTGCCAGCCAGCCCGAGTTTTGAACCAATGCAAAGCATTCGTTCGTTCGCCAAGACAGACAAAGACAAGAAGTAGTACGCCGCAGAGGCCCGGGCGGCCGGACGCGGCGGCTTGCTTTACGTGGAGCCACGCTGCGCACTCTCGAGTCTCGCCGATGGGTGGAGCTCGGAACGGACGCGCGGCAACGCGACGAGGACTCGGCGAGACGGCGAAACGCGTGGGGGCCGCGGCAGCCGGCGGCACCACCCGCAGCGCGAGCTCACGACCACCAGTCTCACTCCGCCGCCGCCACAGCACAGTTCACACACCGCCCTGCTGCTGCCGTCCCCTCCCCGCGGCGGATGTTTGCTGCAGGCAGGTGCGGAAGCGCGGAGGGGAATGGAACCATCTGCGCGTCCGTGCACCCCTCTGTTCGCTTCGCACGCGGCCGCTGATCCACGGGGGAAGGGAATGTTCCCGCTTCGGCTCCTGAGTCCTGACCTGTGGTGCTCACTGCTGTGGATTTGTTTGGATGCATCGTGGTTTGCGTTTTTTATTATCCGTGCAAACTGGAAATCCTCAGCGTGAGCATTGGATCTGGATCTCAAAATCCCAATCCAACCGCCAGGAAATTAAATCGGGTGGCCAACAGTTTCGTATTACGTTTCCGCTGCAGTTTTGAAATGCGGGTTTATTCAGAAAACTTATGCCATGCACCTGTCTGTCTTTTGGAGTGGTGGACTCACCTTTAGGCTATCCCCAACCATTGTCTAAAAAAACCTTTTCTTTCCACTATTCCAACTACTCTCTTCTCTGTTTACAATAGTGCTACAATGTCAAACAGTGTTATATCCATCCCATATACCCACTCCCTTGGGGATGGTGTTATTCCCAGAGAGCAGTGAAGGGGCCGGCACGCTGCTTTCTGAAAACACCACACAGACACTGCGCTCTGTAAGCAGATTCGGCTTCACTGTGCCGCTGAGATTCTGCACTGCAGGGAACCCTGCATGGACACGCCACTGGCGGGTAGAAAGGCCGCCTCCTCGTGTTAGTTAAAAGTGTGCGGTGTAAATGCATGTGCTCAAGATGGAATCAGTATTATTCTGATCACAGCCTTCTGGCCTTAGCATACACGAATTGTTGAAAAATCTGAAGGAGGAGGTCCCGATTGTAAAGTGACTGATCTTTTTTTTATACGGTATATAGACTGGGTGCCCAACACAACACGCATCGTTCGCGGACGATCGATCGAGCTGCCCGCATCATACCAATCGATCCATCTACCTGTAATCTACCAACTGATGCACCTGCAGTGGCCGGAGTGTACTGCATGCAGCTAGCTAGCTGCTTCTGTCTGATGAGATGCATGATGCACGCACCCGTCAGTCGTCATGATCGACCGGTCGCTTCATGATTGGTGATGCAGTTAGCCTAAGCTTAAACTAACACTGATCGATCGACTTGCAAGCTTCCTACCTGTAGTATCTAACTATCTATCTATAGGGCAGGCTGCTAGGTGCCGGCACTAGTCTAGTCTGTGAATCAAGAGAGATGACTTGATGATGCCTTAGTCTAATCTCAGTTGTATAACATCAATGTGAGTGTGGACCAGTGCCACAGCACAGCACTAGTACTACTACTCTTATCGGAAACAGTTGTTGACTGACTCGTGCCAAAAGTATTGCTATGCACGTAATGACGGCGTGATTAAGATAGGCCGTGTTTAGATCCAAAAAGTGGAGGCGAAAAGCAGACGAAATCTGCCAAAATTTGGCCAAAAATATCACATCCGACACTGTAGCGCACTGTAGCACATTTCGTTTGTTTGTGGTAAATATTGTCCTACCATGGCCTAACTAGACTCAAAAGATTCGTCTCGCAAAGTACATCTAAACTGTACAATTATTTTTTGATTTCATCTACGTTTAGTACTCCATGCATGTGCCGACATTTTTGATGTGATAGGAAATCTTCTTTTTGCGTAGTAGAATTTGGGAAAAAATTTGGATCTAAACACAGCCATAGGAGAACGATATTCATCAGGGGTACTGCAGATAGTAGCTAGCTGCAGCGAGCAGATAGTATATAAGCTAGCTCTGCTGGCTGCCAAGGATGTTGTAGCCAGACGTTGTGCAGTACCTCAAATAAAACAGTATCCCTAATTGCAGTAGGAGAGGGTACAGCTACTATGCTGGAAATTAATGTGTGATCAATGTCTAATGCTCCGTTATACTCATGTGCCGTTGTAGAGTAATCATGAACCAAGTGGGTACCTGTTGTACGTAGTACATGTTCCGTGGTGGCTTGGTGGCAATCCATTCATTAATTGGCACCACCAACTAAGGTTTCTTTGGAACACAAAATTTTTTTTTTCGGAGGAGTCATGTACAAATTTCATACTAGTAGTTAGTTCGATTTTATGGAAAAAAAACGTAGAATTCAGAAAAAAAATCCCACAATAGAAATGACGTTCGGGGAGAGCGAATATGTTTGAAGTGTGAGAAATTATCTTACTCCCGTTGAAGTTGAATCGTCTCGTGCGTTCTAAGTGTGCACATATATATAGCAGCATAGATTCATCACGCAAAAAGGTAATTTCTTTTCTCCTTTTTAATAAGGTGGTGTTAGCAAACTTGCCTGAAACGCTAAAAATCCTAGTCTAATTAGGCTCTGTGATGTGATTTTCCATCATACCTAATCCATACAACGCTGTCAATTTTATTCAAAATTATGAAATCATCTGAATGGCAAAATTAACTTATCCGTGTGCAGCCTAATTCTACCGTGGAAGCGAAATGAATGTGATGGACATGTCGGCATAGGCCAACAATTTTTCTCCCTGCCACGATCCTCCTCGTCCAGTTGTCCTCCAGAGAGCTAGCCATTGATCCGTTCTAATTCCAACAAAAGGACATTGGAGAATATAGAGCAATTGGCATAAAAAAAGGTATAGTCAAATTAAAATGGCTGTAAAGTCTACCGCATGGATATTTTAACTCGCGCATGCTTCTATACTGCGTACTACACGTCTACACCCGTGTTTTGATTTGGTGGAGAAGAAAAAACTCATTGACATTTCGCAGTTGAAGATCGAGTACAAGTTGTCATGTTGACAAGAATTACTGACCATCCAATGTGTTTGGGTACTCTTTTTTCAATCAATTATTGGGAGACATCTCTCTTCTTCAAAGCAATACTAATACGTACTACTTTTAAATTATGTTGTTTTCTGTAAAAGAATAGTAGAAACCGGAAAAGGACATCAATAAGAAACTAAGTCCCTGCTGAAAATTGTACAAGTGTTCAGTAATCAATCACGTCTATTTTTATTGATTGTGAGAAATATAGGCTTCAAAACACCAATCTACTAGTTTCTTATTTGGCCATTTATCCCTAAGGGTTGACATGCTGATACTTTTTTCACGAGTTGATATTTAACCGATTCAAGACTGAACGCGGCGTCGTTTGGACTTAGACCAGAGAAAATTTCAAAACTATTATAGGAGTACAAAGTAAGCCTTAATTAGTAAAACCTCCTGACTTCACCGCAAAATGCAAACTCCGATTGCGCATATCTCAAAGCGTAGGTTCGTGAAGGTTTTTCTCTGACACATACGTAGAACACACTTGTTCTTATGAACACGTACAACACACCCCAGATATATATCAGTGCCTACAATAGATTGATTCGGCGGTTCTAAAATTTACAAACTCAAGACAACATCATTTTCGTTCGGAATAAATCGGTCACACACTCGACCATTTGTAATATGTTTGGATATATCTTAGTAGCAAAAAAAAAAAGTTGTTTCTTTAGCTTTAGCCCAATCTAGCACAATTATTTTTTTCTCCTCCTCCTTTTACCATTCTTTTTCCCTAGCTCCGGGGAGGCAAACGGAATTTTGGAGGTTCAATGCGTTTCCGTGGCGGGTGAACAAGTGGATGTGGGATCGGATGCACGCGCACAGCCGCCAACCCGTTGGGCCAGCTCACGCCGCCAACCCACCTACTCCAACCAATTAACCCACACACGGATGAGGGTTTCGTGGGACAAACCCACGTGACCCCGCGGCGCCGCCGCATCCCGCTAGGTTCATCACTCGCGAACCTCGACGCCCCCGCGGCGGCTTCTACTAGTGCCGCACTCGCCTCCGGGCAGCCTCCACCGAACTCCGGCTCAGCCATCCACTTCCTCAGTGCCCACCTCGTGGATCCCCGGCCACTATGGCAAATCCTCGTTGTCGCCGGCTCCCGGCACCGGCCTCCAAGATTCTCGCAGATCGTCGTTGCAGGTCGCGCAGCCGCAGTGCGCTCAAGAAGTTGAGCCCGGAGACGTCGAGTCCGACGACGACGGTGTCGCAGGTGAAAAAAGGGAGGTGAGTAGGTGACCCCCGCCCACATGCGTAGTGGTCAGAGCCGGCAGGTGGGGTCGGTGAGCATCTGCCCTCTGTGCCTGCTGCGCCTGTGACAACGGCCATGGGGGCCCGCGCAAGCGAGCATCGCCACTCCGCACGGCGAACGCCGGCGGTGGCGGCCCCGCTCGAGCAAGCGCCAGCGCTTCGCGCGGGCGAGCGAGCGGCGGCGGCGGCGCCCCTGTCGGCGGATGCCGCTGCCCCGTGCAGGCGAACGCCGGCGCCGCGTGAGGACGGACGGAGGGTGCGGCACCCCTCTCGGCGGGCGGCAGCGGCCCCGCGCGGGCAAGCGACGGCGGGTCGGCGGCAGTGGCTAGACGCCCACCTAGGTGAGCGGCATGCAGGAGGGAGGGGATGGGTGGAGCGAGCGGCCGAGCACCCAAGCGAGCGGTGGGCACCGGTGATGGGAGGAGCAAGCGGCGGATGTGGGTTGCCACTTGTACCACAAAAAAGAGGCGGCGGTATTGGGCTGCCATTTTAATCCCGCTTGCTACTTGTGGGTTATGCGGATGTGGGGTGGGTCACCCGCTGCCGCCCCACTTGCATCCTTACCTGTAGTGCGCTGCTACTGCTTCCTGTGTGTAGTGACCAGTGTAGTGGGACAGAACCTCATGGCATGGTCCAGCGTACATAAAGTTTTTGACGAGAACAAAGGAATTGTGTACGTGCTTGTTACTGTTTGGTACAGTTGACTAAGCACACGTGTACCTCTCCCGTTTGGCCGCCGTCGTCACGTATAAACCACTCCATATCCGGCCCATCTCGCTGGCTCTGGCGGCAAAAACTCTTCCATTTCGGCGAGGCCAACGCCCACGCTCCAATGGATCGGCTTTGCTTCGAACCGGTGAGACGACGACGACTACACGTACGTACACCGCAGGAAACAACGATCGAGTCCGGGCACCCTCACATGAAGCGCCATTTAACGTCGTTTGACCCCGGGCCTGGGATCATCGATAGCTCCGGACTAGCTGGGCGGCGCTTCATGGCGGCGTTAATGGCGCTGTCGCCGGCGCGCCGGCCGCTTCAATGCTCGGACGCGCCAAAGGCGAGCAGACAAGAAGAAAGGGAGCCTCTGCCGGGGGCCGATCGAGCGAGCAGGCGTAGAGAGGCAGAGGCAGCGCACGCCGCACGGCCCGATCGGACCTTTCCTTAAATGGCGGCGCGGCTGGCGTTCCGGCGTCGTCGTCCGCGGCTGGTGCCGATCGAGCTTGCATTGCTCTGCGTGGTGCCGGATTGTGATGGCGGGCAGCCCGCGTGGGTGGCTGTCTCGTTCAGTGATCGAAGGAACACGTAGTAATAATAATCCTGCTCCATGTCTCCGTCACGTGAAGCACGTACGTGCGTCGTCTCCGCCCGCCCGAAGACGTCACTCAGCGTGTCTCCGTACGTCAAGCCAACGAGCAGACCCATATGGCATCGCAAGTTGGCGACTCACGTACACGTGTGAGCACAACAAGCCCCAGAGACCTCTGGACAGTGCTCACTCGGTCACTCCACGTCACTAGAAAGAAAGAAAGAAAGGCAGGCCATGGCGCCGCCAACGATGCACGCAGCGGCGCAGCGCCCGCCCACTGCCGCTTCTCGGATCTGGCTGGAGACCTGGACTCGTGTCACAGTGTCAGCAGGGTGTGTTTAGATGGGGTGTGTTGAGAACCCAAAAGTTCTCCCAAATTCCACTATAAAAAAAATTCCCATCACATCAAAATGTCGGCATATGCATGGAGTACTAAATGTAGATGAAATAAAAAATAATTGCACAGTTTAGATGTACTTTGCGAGACGAATCTTTTGAGCCTAGTTAGGCCATGATAGGACAATATTTACCACAAACAAACGAAACGTGCTACAGTGCTTTTCAGTTCGGAACAGTACCAATTTCAGGGTTCTAAACACACCCATGGTTGAAAAAAACACTGTTTCGAACTGAAAAGCACTGTAGAACCACTGTAGCACTTTTCGTTTGTTTGTGGTAAATATTGTCCTACTATGACCTAACTAGGCTCAAAAGATTCGTCTCGCAAAGTACATCTAAACTGTGCAATTATTTTTTATTTCATCTACATTTAGTATTCTATGCATGTGCCGGCATTTTGATATGACGGGGAATCTTTTTTTTTATAGTGAATTTTGGAAGGAAGTTGGGTACTAAACATGGCCATCCTACGGAAGGCGTCAAATCATGGAAAAGAAAGAAATCTGGCATTGGAAACTGGGACAGATCACGACTCGATTGTTCCTGGCCTGCTGGGTGTGGTTTTGGCGAGTTCAAATAGGCGGCTAAATAAACCAAGGGTATCGGGCGATCCTGAACAATTAGGCTGCTAATGATCGATCTCGACCAGACCACCGTGATATTCTTCCACCAACCTGATCCGCGGCATTGCATTGAACTAGCAGTACCAGTAAGCACTGGCAGGGTATGTACGGACCAACCAGAACAACTACTACTCGTACTGTACGTACCACTACTCTACGCCTGTACGGCAGGGGTCAACGCGGTGTATTTAGCAGCTTCATGTGTCATGTCGAGAGTGGAATCAATCATCAATGTAGATTTAAATTTGGTTTAATCACAGTCTCCTGCCATACGGTACGGATCGGTCGTGAACGATTTGTGCTGGAGTGTAGACACATTGGACCAGACAATTCAGGCTCCTGCAGCAACTGCAAATCTGCAACCCTGATCAACTTCACTCCGGCTCCAGTTCCTGGACCAGTTCTTCAGCCGCTCGGACGTGACCAGCGGCATAAACTCGGTATTCAAACCATGAGGACCATTTTCCTTTATTCGGACAAAAATCCTTGTGCGGGACTCACGATGCAGCAGCACGTTGCAACTCTAATGCGCGTTATTACTCAGGGTATTCTTATGAAGTGTGGTTTTGGGCTTTTGGCTTGAGGCGGCAGTCTTAGAAAGTTAAATTTCAGCCATGAGAAATGTCTCAAGTTGTGCGTGTTTTACTGATTGATGCAGTCTTGACTAAAAAATGCTGCTACTATTTCAGAATGTTCTCGAACCATACTAGGTCTGCAGCTACAAATGGTCGAAATTCTGCACTACTCCTACTCTTTTACGGTGGGAGTATATAACTGACCAACCAGCACAAGTGGATAAAAAATTAAATCCCATACAAGTGGAGTATGTTGGCAAAATCGAAGAAAAGGCATACCCAGGTCATTATCAAAATTCAAAAAAGACTGGAGCAGATAAAGTTGGAATCAAAAGCTAGATCGTTAGTGGGTGACGCATCTATTTCTGGGACCTTGTGCTTTATGCGTGTGCCTGCAGATGCGCCCCAATAATTAAAGTAAAATGTCCAGTCATCCCAAGTCCAAACGCGTGTCCCCTCCAAACAGGAACTGTTGAACTCTTTTGCATCATCAACAACCTTAAACGTAAGTGTATATATCCAACCACCGCTGTCTCCACAATTTGCCAATAATCAATCCAGAAATCGCCATCCTAGCGATGTCAGTTTACTGTGAGACTTTGTCAAAAAATTAATCGGCGTTTGCGAGATTGTTATCAGCTTATCGCACATGGCGGCCGGGCACCATGCGTATATATTCGCAGCGTACAGAGAGCCAACTGCTGGCTGCTGCGACTGCGCGCGCGCGAACCATCCGATCCAAAGGACCCGAGACGTGCAGACTAGAGGAAGGAATTTGCGTGCACAAAGCGACCAGAAATTTTTTTTTCTTTATAAAGGCAAAAGTGGGGCAGTGCTGCTGCTACACTATAGTGGTTGCGTTTCTTTGAGTCCTTTGGGAGTACTACATATACGTACGTACAGTACTACGTACGGACGTGCGTGCATGCATGATGCCAAATGCCATGAACCAGTCTCTGCGCGACTGCGATGATTATTTCTGGGTCTCACCTCACGACACGATATCCATTATTCCTCATCCCTCAGCACGAACAGCTGCAGTAGCCACAAAGTAATGGCAGTAGTAGATGCATCGCCAGCGTACGTACCCCGTACAGTACAGGCGCCATACAGTTATTATACATTTATATACGCAGGCACTTTCCCCTTAGGAGAAAATAGCTAAGAGGTTAGAAGCTTGGAAAGGAGGTTCTTTATCTATAGCTGGTAGAATTACTTTGATTAATTCTTGTCTTACAAGTGTTTCCATTTATCATATGTCTATGTTCCTTTTACATAAGACTGTTCTAGAAAGAATTGATGCCAAAGGGAGGAAATTTCTCTGGCAAAGAGGCAGTGACAAAAGAAAATACCATCTTTTGAAGTGGAGTAAGATATGTGTAGATAAAGCCCATGGAGAGGTTGGAATTAAAAATCTAGAAAAGCTGAATATAAGCCTCCTTTGTAAATGGTGGTGGAGGTTCGAAACCGAGGAAGGGTCGTGGCAGACAATTGTAAAGAGAAAATATAAGCTTCCAAATGATATCTCCATGATCAAACATAAAATGGGTGATTCACCTGTTTGGTCTGATCTAATCAAGGTAAAAAACATTTATATGTAGGGGAGAAAGATAGTGACTATGAAAGGGAACAGAACCAAATTTTGGGAGGACCGTTGGGTTCAGAATAAAACCTTGAAAGAACTCTACCCTACTTTATACACTTTATGTAAAGATAAGGAAATTTCTGTGGAAAATGCATGTAAAAAGTCTATGAATCTGGATTATAGCAGATGGTTTTATCCTGAACTGGAATCACAGTGGAGTGATATTTGTACCTTGGTGTCATCCTTTCCATTAAGAACAAATGATGATGTTGTTTTGTGGAAATGGGAAAAAAAAGAGAGGTTTCACAGTTAAGTCTATGTACAAAGCTATGTCAACTAATAGATATGGGGGATCTTTTAAACATATTTGGACAGGAAAGATTCCTCCAAAAATTTAGATCTTTATGTTGTTCATTGAAAAGAAAGTAACTTTGACAAAAGATAATATGGTCAAAAGGAAATGAAAAGGTGATCCTGTTTGCTCTTTTTTAATGAGAATGAATCTGTTGATCATCTTTTCTTTGATTGCCCGATAGCCAAAACTATTTGGGGCCTGGTAGCATGTTGTTTAGGGGGTGAATGTCATCCCTAGGAACATGAATCAATGTTGGGCATGGTTGAAACTATACCTCCCTCGCTGTACACAGATCCATTGTGTAGGTGTTGCTGCAATTTGCTGGGCAATCTGGAAAGCAAGAAATGCTATTGTGTTTGAAAAAAAAATCATTAAATCTCCAATGGAGATTATTAGTCATGCATGTGCTCTGTTGGTTTTTTGGGCAGGGCTGAGTAAGGCAGAGTTGCAAGAGTTGATCAAGGAAGAAGCAAGGATGCTACTCCAGACTGCTGCTGATAAGACCAGGTCCACTGAAGCTGGAGCAACAAGTCTGTTGATCTGCAGGGGCGACGAGGCTGATTGACTGGATGCTTGAAGCTGTTTGGGTTCTGTGAAGTGGAAGATGTGTTTCTGAACTGGGAAGTCTTTGTTAGCTTTCTGTCCTATGTTGGACATGGTATAGTTTATTCCTAGATGTTGGTCAGTTTTAGTGTAGTTTATCTTTTTGCTCCTAGGAACAAGGAGAAGCTCCAGCCATTATCTACTTTCTGCTTGTCTTGAAGAATCATTGTGCAGCAAATCTGAACCAGATCACTGCCTCCCCTGATTCTTGCGCAGTTTCTTCGATAGTTAGATGTTTCGGTTGTTGATGGGGTTGGAAGTTTGTATCTCTTCTCCCAATATCTCTCTGAACAGTCTTAACTGCTCTGTATTTCTGTTATCTCGATAATAGAAATGGGTTATCTCGTGTCAAAAAAAAAAATTATACGCAGGCAGAATGTGACGAGCGGTCGTGGAGTCGTGCGCATGCGTGGTACAATACTACTACTAGATAGAAGGGTAAAAAAATACAGTGAACACATACACGTACGTGCTCTAGTACAGACGTCCATGTAGACATGCTGCAGGCCTGGATAAGTAAAACAGGCGGCTGAATTTGGCGTCTGGTGGTGATGGGCTTCGTCAGGGCAGTGGCGTGTGTGCTTGGATTATGCTGGTCAAATGTAGTATATGGTGCAGCAACGAACCGAACCCTGCTTTGCTTGCTCAAATAAAGCATCTCGTCTATGAAAATGAAATGGCTGTGGATATATATAGTTCAACGTGTGTTTGTTAAAGGTCTCGGCGTCTGACTTGTGTGCTCAAGACAAACCTATCTTGCCGACCTTGTGTGATCAGTCAGTCGGATGCGCGGTTTGGAGCTCGTCTTTGTCAAAACCGGCCGTTTTCAAGGTAGCAGCAAAGACAGGGACTTGATCCGTGTCTACATTTTTGACACGTGAGCTCCTCTCTGCGTTGTTCCTCCCTTTCTTTCAGTAGGGAATCTTTTTAAAAAATGGCTGGGTTGATGAGTTTGTTATTAGGTTGACTAAATCAGATGGCGTTTTCAGGCTGTCCTTTTGCTGATTGGCTATCCTGTTCATGGCAGGAAGCCTTTGCCTCCTGAAGTCCAACCCCCTGACGCCTTTGCCTGTTCAGACACTGCAGAGGAGAGGGGGGAAACGCATGCACGAGCAACCTGATCAGATGTGGCTTTCGAAGCCGAGTCTGCAGCCTGTATTCTTCTTCTTCTATCTCGGCCATTATTCTGAACAGTTGTTGGCACGAGGACTTGATTGCAGATCACTTTAGGTATCCCTCTGCATGCTTACTGTACACACAAAATGCGCATCTCGAGACGCTTCAAGCCTTCAAGTTCGTCACCCACTCCAACCTCCTACGGCCTACGCAGGCAGAGCTACGTACCCTGCAGCGTTTGACCGTCCTCCATAGATATATACGTACTGCCCGAGTGCCCGTGGTCCGTGTTTCTGCTGCCACGGTCCAGCCCGTCTCTGCTCTCTCTCGTTTACATCAACACCGCATTTGTTTACGTCCTGATCCTGACCAAAAGATCAAAGATGGTGATGTAGCTATATAGCATTCACAAAGCAACGCCGGCTTCCTTGGCATTTTTATCTAACCGACTGATCGGTTACACGCGTCGCCGTCGTCGAAGAGCCAACGGAACCGCCGCAACCAAATCACCTACTCTGTTGACGCCGAGGGAGGGCCGTCTCCCGGCCGGCGGTTCCCGTCCCGCGCAGGCCAGAAGAACGGGCGCCTGGGCCGCGAGGAGAGATCTCCGGTGAAAACGCCAGCGCGATTGCGAGGTGTGAAAAATCGGGCCGGGCGAGGCGAGGCGAGCGGCGGATGAGGAGCGACGCCGAGAGCGACGCGCGCCGTCCAGCCGGGTGGCCGACACGCCGCCAGGAGCAGAGAGCGGTGCCGTAGGGTCAGTATCGAGTCGTCGCGCCGTGGCCAGCCACTGGCTACGAGCTACGGGCCAGGGCGGAGTCGGCGGGGAGTGATGGCTGCGGAAGGGTCGCCGTCTCGCTGTTGGTGGGCAATGGCCTCATGTGCGGCGTGCGCCTCACGTCGAGTTCTACTCTTCTGGGCGATTTGTAACTGCCCTGCCCATAGGACTTGTGTCATGCAGTGTAAGGTGTAACGAGCTTTGCCTTCTTCCTCTTTTTTTTCCACCCTTTGCGTCCATTGTATGGGTGAACGCTGCAATGGACACAAAGTAGATCACCCATCCAAATGTTCAAAAAAGGAGAAAAAAAAAAGACCACGCATCCAAGAATGGACCAAGTCCGGACTCCGGAGACGGGCACAATTCGGTCCATCAGCAGCGCGCATGGATCTTTCGTTGTTTAATGGGCTGGGCTGAGCTGGGCCCAAGTTCCCCGCCGAGCTGCTGTATGAATAGGCGCTGTAGCTTCGCATTGATGTACCCATCGACGTATACTGCAAACGCCCTATCGTTCGAGACAGCTGCGGAGAAGCAGCACTAGGCGTTTGGAACAAATACACTTGCTACTGCTGATGGCAGCTTTGCTGGGCACTACCACTACCAGATGCTTCAAATACACTTGCTACTGCTGATGGCAGCTTTGCTGGGCACTACCACTACCAGATGCTTCAGAGGTGCTTCCTTCTATCTTGAAAAGATGGCATGGGTTGCTAAAAGTAGATGTTATAGGATGTATAGAAACATCAATCAAGGACTGAATCAAACATGAATTGACTTAAATTAGAAAAAACAGAAACCCGTATAAGCACGACAGTATTGTCAACTCTAAATTTGCACGCCTATTGTTCAGAATTTGTTTATGGCATACCAGTACTCATACAGCCAACTTCAGAGAAGGGAACACTAGAATCCAGTTATGAAAACATGCTACTGCGTTTCAGACACAGGGCACTAACCAACACCAACCAACACCATCACGCTCTACTGTGAGACACTGGTCTGAAGTGGCAGAGCACTCTCGACTTCAGCTTCCTTTGCCCCGGCAGCAGATCGCTCAGCGACAGCCTTTGACATCCCAAACATCTGCACGAAACATCCATAAGGTTTGTTGAGCATCACATATTCGCATGTATGGCAACCACAGAATGACAAGAAGGACAAAGCAAATTTCATTGTAGTAGTGCAGCCGACCTTCTGAATGGTCTTCTTAAAGCAGGTCTTGTGCTCGTCCATTGAAGCGTGAATGAATTCGTCAATGTGGTCTTTCAGATCCTCGAGGAAGGTAGCATCATCAGTTTTCTTCTTCCGGCATGAAGCCATGGCAGGGTTCTTGGGAATGGATGGAGTGGAACCTTGAGATTGAGCATTGCCTGCATCCATCGTACCGTAACACTGAAACCAAACCAAAACCAAGTAAATAAGATGTGGACCCTAGATAATCATCATCATATAAGTAGCTGCAGTGAATATTATTTCAAGAATACAGAACTTAACACATCTAATACCAGGAACTCCAACAATAATGGCAGTTAGGGACATATAATGCACCAGAGAGAGAAATGGAAGGAAAACAAGAGATTGCACCAATACTCGAAACAGGACAAGACATATCGAGTTCAAGCACACTATTAACACCAAGAACCATGCACAAAAGAAGAGTTCGCTCGCAAAGTACAGATTTAGTTAATTTCAGGAAAAAATTGAACTTAAGAATATACTGTAGTTGGTAGCAAGCATATCGGCCAGTTGCAGGTAAGCAGCTGCCATGCTGAAGTAATATGTTGCATGTCACTCAAACCGATGGCACATGCTGAAGAAATGAACTTAGTTGAGCATAAGGATAAATCATTTTCCTATAATACTAATTAAAAAGAACCAGAAAGGCACTGGTAGGTTCCATGAAGTAGCAAACTCTAAATTAACCTGCTAGCAGCCTCTAAAGGGAGAAAATATTCGTAGGCTCATCAAGGAATAAATTTCATAAGAACAGTACATAAACCAGCACAAGAAGTCAACTGAAACGTATATACAATTACAGCAAGGTCAGATATCAACGAACTTGACAGGAGAATGCAACCCGCGGCCAATTTAGAATGCATGCTCAGCGACTGATTGTAAAAAAAAATGGCTACAATCGAGGCCAATCCATGTAGACCTCATGTTTTTTACAATGACCAGAAAAAGATGAAGTAGGAAACGGAGGTACGCAAGCCAAACGATAATAATTGGTTTGATTTGGTCCTAATTTTTCAATTATTCATGGGGGTTCAGCTAGGTATAGATATCTATATGTTTGAATTAAGCAGAATAAATCGGACTTATGGCTTAACAAGATTAGGCAGGAAGACAAACCAGTTTGTTTTCCCATCACCAATCCAACACACACATGCTAGTACACGTACTGCATCACGGATGAACCGATCCAATCAACACACATTGAACCGAACCCTCCCAGGTGCTCTCTCTGCCGTATATGAATTTCGACAAACAGCTAGCGAGCACCCCCACACAACAAAGGCAATCGCAGGCCCGGCTCAGGTTAACCACGGCGGCCGCAGTCCCGGTTCGTGCGCCCGGCCCGCCTCACACCCGCTGCGTCTACTCCGACGTGGGGGGAGGCGGCGTGGATTGATGAATGAATCGATCGAAATGTCTCGGGGAGCCGGGGGAGGGGGGTTCCTTACCTTGGCAGGCTGACGGAACTCGTGGGAGAGAACTCGTGGTTGAGACTGGAGAGGGGGAACGGGTTGCAGCTGCAGGCGGTGCGATGGATGGCAGCTTGTATCGGCTTCTTTCTTGCGCCGCGGGAAACAAACGGAATTGGGGGCGCCTCTAGTTTTCTTTCTTGGAGAGTGGGAAAGAAAAGATCAGTTCGCGCACGACGGTTCGACGGCACGGCCTGGGACGTGAAGGGCAGAAAGCCAAAAGCCAAGCACACGACGGAACGCGGACGGGACGAGCCAGAAGCCCAGAACTAGAAGGATCTCAAGGAAAAGCTGATCCGAAACCTACAAAGTGGTGCGTGGTGTTGTGCTCCCAGCAGTTGCGATGACACAAACACTCTATTAGTCTATTCCAGACCAACTATAAAAATGAAGGTTTTGCTGAAATTTTAACTTCAGACCTAAAAAAAGGCTAAGAAAAGGAAATGAGCTGTGAAGCAAGCAAGTAATTTACCCCCTAACCCCTAGGGTCCAACTGTCCAAGCATCACCAATCCAAAGAACCACATAGCCAATTAACCCTACTAAAAAACTAGAAAACTGCAGTACCAGAAAATGGAGCCCAAGTGCTTAGCATCATTCAACAACCATAACTGGAAATACCCGCCACTGGAATCCAGATTATCATAGCAGGTCAATGAAAAGATGGAACAGAAATACCAGACACAAACGCAATCAACGCAAATGGTTGCAGAACGATTCAATTTCAGGCAGATCGAGGTTCACATTCCGAGAACTTGATGATGCGGAAACACATAGAAGTTCATGACGAATAGGACCAACCATGGCCAAACCACTACCACGAACAGCTAGCATGACATACTATACTACTAGTTTCTGATGAGACCAAAGAAGTCTTCGCCACCGTAGAACACCCATGATACTAGTTTCTGATGAGACCGCCACCGTAGAACACCCATTTATTTACATCTTGTTGCCCCGAGATCCTCAGAGCCCCTTCACTGCGATTCAGCTGCTGACGGCTTGGCCACCTCCGGCATCTCATCCTTCACCACAGGCTCGACCTTCTGCTTGCCGAACACCTGCAGCATGTCACAAGCACAAGACATTAGCCTTAAAGCACATCATAACCAGGAACCAACCTACGCAAACAATTACTGTCTACTACGTATTGGCACACATAAGCAGTAAAACAGCAGCAACTAAAATCCAAACCACAGTTCTATTCACAAGGTAAAGGAATGAGTTGCTGCAGATGAGAGTATACAACAGATGAAGAAACACACTAATTGTTGGACACTTAACCAGGGCAGGGAAATCTTTCATACCAAATATTAAAAATCAATCAGAACATACTAACATAGTACTGTATCCAATAAACAGGAAACTAGCATCACCAGACGAGAATCTTCTTCGGATTCAGCATGCTTCCGCTCTTGAAATGAAAAGAAAAATGAAAAATGATGGATTCCAACCCCATAACTGGAACCTTCATTTCACACAGACTTGCACAATAACCATGGCCGCATTTGCTGAACAACTTATTTGAACACCAACAACATGTTAAATCATCTATACCCCATAATCTATTCACCATCTAACAATTTCTAATCGTGTGCTGAAAAATGATCTAAAAAACACTGCTACATTACTATCTGACAAGAACTTCAACAGAGCACAGCACTATCACCATGTTTGCAAGAAAAATACGGTAGGATTTGAACTCAAGAACAAGCTAAATCACCTAAACCCAATTATCCATTCATAACCAAGAGGAAACGGGTGGAAACAAAGACTACCATCATGCAGATAGCTGCTGCACTAATGCACTATTACCCGAAATGGATTCCAACCGACACCTGAAACTTTGTTCGCGAAAGGATTACAAAACAATACCCAATCATCACCGTATTTGCAGAACAAACCGATTTGAACAACCAAACATGCTAAATCCCCTGTATCCCACGGCCCCATGATATCTGCTCAGACTCAGGGAAAATGGGGAGAATAAACACTTCCATCACCATCCAAAAAATTCAGATCACGTGCAGACAAAAAACGTAAAAACCGCTGCTACATTGCTACCTGAGACGAACTCCAACAGAACACCATCACCATGTTTGCAAGAAAAATACAGTAGGATTTGAACTCCAGACCATGCTAAATCGCTTGATCCCATTATCAATTCGTGATTAATTAAGAGAAAACCGGTGGTGGATCGAACAAAAAGAATATCATCAGTTCATCACGGCCCAACAATTACTGATGCAGTGATGCGTGAGCACACGACGAAGTTCCGATCGTTTGCCATGCTGGTAGTGGTACTTACTAGTGATGGATTCCATCATCGAGGTACCCAATTTGCGCAGAAAAAGACGACCCGAAAAACCCACCACCATCAACACAAAACCCTGATCATGCGACTAATTAAACATACAATCAAGTTGCATTAACTACACGCACAACGCCATTTTCTGGCAACCAGGCAAGCAGAATAAGCAGGTTAGACATCATCAAACAGCTACGAGCCAAACGAGTAAAATCACGCGGCAGCAACTACACATGCACACCACCGTTTTCTCGCAACCAGGCAAGCAGATTGCAGAATAAGCAAGCAGTACCAGTACATCATCAAACAGCCAGCGCGAAGTACGAACCCAACGAGAAGAATCACGCGCGCAAATCACCCAACGTGGAAGGCGGAGAAGCGGAGAGGGACGGGAACAAGCGGCATTTACCGAGTTGCACTTCTGGGAGATGTAGTTCTTGAGGCAGATCCAGTGCTTCTGCGGGGGCATCTCCTTGAACTGGTTGAAGTAGTCCTTGGCGCTCTCCAGGAACGTGGCCTCCTCCCCCACCGTCTTCTTGTAGCACTTCTCCGGCGCCTTCTCCGGTGCCTGCGGCGGCGCGGTGACGGCCTCCAGCGTCGCGGTGGGGGTCGCCGTCGCTGCCTCCGGCGCGGCCAGCACCGCCTCCTTCTTCACGCCCCCGTCCTTCTCCATCGGATCGCGACCCCAACACCCGGCGAAGGCACTCCGATGGAAACCCTCGAGTCTCGAGAAGAGGAGATGGGGAGGCTAGTGGTGGTTGGAGGAACGGCACCAGAAGCTTTTTGTTCTCGGCGATGGTGCAGGCCTGCAGGGGCGTCAGCTTTATAGGCCGGGGAGGGGGTGGGTGCGGTGCGGTGCGGTGCGGGGGCGTTTCCTTGGGAGGGAAGATGAGAGCGCGGGAGTGGCAAAAGGCGTGGGATCCCGGAGGATGTTGTCTCGCTGACATGCGGGGCCGGAAATGTTCCCGCCCCTGGTTCGCGCTCTACCGCATACACTGATTGGTGGGCCCAGGGCCCGACGCCCGTGGGTTTTTCCCAGTTTCCCTACATTTTTTTCTTGGGCAAGAATCCGCGCAGGCAGGATGCATTCATCAATGACGGGTGGGACCGCACGATTCTGTCGTCTGCTGGCTTCGCGTGGAGAGAGATGCTTTTGTGGCGTGGGGCACGCGAATCGTACTACGCTGCGAGATGAGCAGGGGTGTGTTTAGATGGGCTGTGTTTAGATCAAAAAGTGGAGACGAAAATCAGGCGAAATCTGCTAAAATTTGGTCAAAAACATCACATCTGACACTGTAGCGCACTGTAGCACTTTTCGTTTGTTTGTGGTAAATATTGTTCTACTATGGTCTAACTAGGCTCAAAAGATTCGTCTCGCAAAGTACATCTAAACTGTACAATTATTTTTTGATTTTATCTACGTTTAGTACTCCATGCATGTGCCGGCATTTTTGATGTGATGGAAAATCTTATTTTTGCATAGTAGAATTTGGGGGAAAGTTTGGATCTAAACACAGTCATGGTTGAAAAAAACACTGTTACGAACTGAAAAGCACTGTAGAACCACTGTATCACTTTTCGTTTGTTTATGGTAAATATTGTCCTAGTATAGTCTAACTAGGCTCAAAAGATTCGTCTCGCAAAGTACATCTAAACCGTACAATTATTTTTTTTATTTTATCTACATTTAGTATTCCATACATGTGCCGGCATTTTGATGTGATGGGGAATTTTTTTTTTTTTTGCATTAGTGAGGCAGCAGCCGCGGCACCTGGCAGAGGCTTGCAGGCGGAGGGGCGAAGGCCGCGAAGCAGAGGGGCAGCTGGCCACAGTAGTTTCTCTGATCGGATACATCCAGAGGTGGTTAATGACAAGTGGGGCCCGGTTCAGGTGGGCCAGAAAGGACAGCGAGTCAGATGTGAGCGGACTAGAAAGATCGGCGACTCGCGTAGCCACGATCGGCGACAGATGGCTCTGAATGTCTTCTGGCTCGTCCGATCGTTCAGCAAGCGCTGAGATCGAATACGTCTCGAGGAAGAAGCTCGAACAGGCCAACCAAAACTTGGCTGCCAAGTAGAGTAGAATCATAAACGGGCCGGGCCGGCCGAACAAGGCCGTGCCATTTGCCTGTCTGCCTCTGTTCGTGAATTTTTTTTATATTTATTTAATTCTTTTTTTTCCAGAAATAAATTACGGATTCAAAAATTTGCAAATCTATACTTATAACGCTGTCTTGGGCGGCGCTTTTTGAAAAACACCACACTAACGAGCGTTATTCCGACGTGGCATCCGCCTAGGGTCAGCCTAGTGGCCCTGCCATCATAACGTTGTTTGACACAGCGTTTTTTAAAAAACGTTGTATGGTACAGCGTTCCATACAGCGTTTTTAAAATAAAGTTGTGTGATGCAGCGTTATTTAAAAAAAGCCCCGTGGCAGAGCTTTATTTAAATAACGCTATTCTACAAGGCGTTATTTGTTCCCATGGCCTATTTTTAGAAGAATTAGGACTTTTTATTGTAATTTGTCATAGAATAGTATTTTAAGAAGGATTGAACATTATTTTTTTTTAAAAAGATGGGTGCAGTGCAAATTTTATAGCATGCACAAGTATAGGAAATAGAGAAATTTTCTAAATTCCAACCACATAGATGATACATGAAATAGAAATCCCGGCGGCAGGTATATTGAATAGAACACAACGTCCACAAGTAGGCTACATTTGTGAGATGGAACGAAAACTCTACTACGTGCATGAATGATAGGAATAAGAACGGACACAATTGTCTTAGGTAATTTTAAATGCCGAGAAACTAATAACAATAAACGACTCCTCTGGACGAAGTAGTTAGAATAGTACTGCGATGAGCCTCCAGAATTGTAGTAGGCGAACTGATTGGAATAGCACTGGTCCAATTATGGCCTAAAACGCACAATGGGGTGGCGTTATTATTTAAATAACGCCAAGTCCCCCAGCGTTTTTTAAACAACGGTGCATGGGAGGGCATTTTTTGTGTCAGGTGGGCCACGGCCTGCCGCAGCTGCATACTATCATCATTACGCTGCCTCAAAAAACTTTTTTTTAAATAACGCTACACGGCGTTACTTAAAAAACGCTTCCGCTGGATGGGACGGCGTTATAGGTATAGATGTTTGAAATTTTGAATCCATAATTTATTTCTGAAAAAATATAAAAATAAAAAAAAATTCCGTTCGTCTTGCGTTCAGGGCCCAGGCACGGTGCTCCCTCTATCGATCGGAAAAGCCATCGCCTTTGTGTTGTTGTTTTTTTTTAAAAAAAAAGCGAGAGAAAATTCGGGAAGAGGCAGTGCTGCACCATTCACCGTTCGCCACGTGGATCGGTCAAGGATCAAAGGACAAACTCCCTACAGTCAACGGTGCTCGTCAGCTCCGAATCCTCACTCGTATTCGAGTGCTAGTGAACCACCGCGTGCCTTGGCGATCAAGGAAGCGGCACACCATTTCAGCAGCTCCGCAGCTTCCCATCCAATCCGCCGCCAGCGCCACCGTGTGCAGCAATCAAGCATGGCTTCCATCTCCGGCGACGCCTCGCGTTTCAAGGTGCGTTTCCTTCTTTTCAGTTCGCTAAAAACGACTCCTGGTCGGAATCAGCCGCCCGCATTGAGTTTCTTGCTTTCTGCATCTCCTGGTTCCTGAAGATCATACTCGGATCGTCGTCGCCGGCGCGCCGCGAGATCTTGGCCGACATGGGATACGACTTCACCGTCATGGTTGGTTGAGTGCCCCCGCAAACTGTTTGCTCTCCGAGTTCCCTGCGATGTATCGCCGTCTGTTCATGCTTGATTCCCCTGTATCAGAGCGCTGACATCGACGAGAAGGCCATTAGGAGGGAGGAGCCAGAGCAGCTGGTCAAGGCCTTGGCTGAAGCCAAGGTATGTACCAGCAGATGGACTCTGATGTTGTTCTTTATGGCGTCTTTGAGTCGAATGCGTTTCGTGAACTGCAGGCCGAAGCCATCAAGCTGAAGCTTCATGGCGAGTGTGCTTCGGACAGAGACCAGCCTGCCCTTCTGATCACTTCGGATCAGGTATGGACGCTCAGGTTCAGATTTTGGTGGTTTCAGTTTTGCACTCGTCAACATTCCCGAATGATTTTGAGAGCCGGTGCAGGTTATGGTTTGCAAAGGGATGATAAGGGAAAGGCCGCGGAGTGCAGAAGAAGCCAGGGAATTTATTAAGGGTGAGAGGCTCTCCCTCCTTGTGAAACTAAAAGGAGATGCTCTCTTCAGGGGAGAAGAAAAAAATGTCAGGGGCCTTCTTCCTTGTTGTTTATAGGGTATTCGGATGATCGAGCATTTGCGGTGAACTTTGTTCTTGTGACCAACCTGAGCACGGGGGCTACAAGAGGAGGATGGGACATACCTGAGGTAAACTGATGACATACCAAGATATCCTCGGGACTGAAATGCTAAGACCTTTGTTCTGGAACTCACAACACGGCGTCTGTTTCGCTCTGCAATTGATTTCTGCAGATCAAGTTCCGACACATACCGGACGGGTTCATCGACACAGTGGTGAGCATCGACACCCTACATTTTCTGCTTCTAGCTAGTATTATTGCAATCTACACAACAAACCGAAGGAGTAGAAGGAGAGCGTCTGTGAATTGAAATGGCATCTTTGTTCAGGTGCATCAAAGCGACATGACTTTTGTGGCTGGCGGGCTTAAGCTGACGCATCCATCAGTGCTTCCATTCATCAAAGAACTGGTGAGCAATTCTACAAATTTTGCAGTAGTAAGAGTATTTCACAAACCAAAAGGAGCACAGCTTTGTTCAATTTGACGACGCAGGCCAACAGTGGATTCAATTATTTTGTTCTGGACTCTTTTTGTAATTGTAGCGTCTGGGTTGGTTGTCCAGGTCGGTACGACCGATAGCGTTAGAGGCCTTCCGAGGCAGCTCACTGAGAACCTTATCCGAGAATCGGTGCAAGAAGAGTGAATCGTGTGGAAGGTGGCATGCAGGTTCTTCTCAGTGGGAGAATTTCTACAGTTTTTGGCAGTTCTGTTTGGTCCCCCTTGCTAATCAAAGTCGGTCAAATTTGTGTGTGGCTGTAAAGTAAATATACTTCTAGTAATTACATTGTCCGCATGTTGCAATAGACTAATACAAAAGCAAATTTGTATGTTGCCTTTGCTTATGTATGTGAACTTTGCTATAGAAGTGGTCGGAGGCATGTTTGTTTTCTCAGAAATGAAATGCATTTTCAGATTCTGCTTGGAATTTAATTTGCTGGAAAGTGGTTAGATCTTTTTTTTATGTTTTGGCTAATGGTTGTTTGGATATGCAAATAATGGGCATAAACATTTGATCCTACTCGCATAGATGTACGTGCAACACGTGCACGCGTTGTAAGATTATCGTGCAGGCAATAGAAAGAAGAAAAAGGAAAATAGAATTAAAAGGAAGGAGACCTAATTGATTGATTGACTCATTCCTTTCTCATTAAAACCAAAAGAATGAAAATAACACGTGTGTGGGTATAAAATATGGTGAGAAAAAAAGAGAGAAAGTGGATAAAATATTTTGCATCTATGGGTTTTGGGCCTTTTCACCATTTTCTAACTTTTTCCAAACTGCACAGTGAGGCCAGCGTGAGGGGTATACCTATGCCTTTCTAGGTAAAAAAGATTTTTAGATAACTCGCTTCTTTTATAGTGTAGAAGATAGATAGTTGTTTTCCTCGCTATCTCTTTGGAAAAGGGAATGTGTTGAAAAGTGTGCGCATATTGAGAGAGAAGGGGATCAATTCAGAGACCGAGAAAAGATGAGGTACCAAAGGGATTGTTGCCCTTAACGATTTTACCTTAAATTAACCACTTGACACGTGGCCGGCAAATTTATACACATGGTCCATTAAAGTTGTCACCCGCAAAGACCGGCAAATGTAAACGTCAATGTAGTAGGGCGGTCACGTTCCCAGGTTTAAATTCATCAGTCTACCTAGCCGATGAATTAAAGATTCTTCTAAAATTTTTCTCTTTGTTAAAAAACATAATAGAAATATAATAACACGCACAACAATGCATCGCAAACCAGCATATATATCCATTCATCACAATCCAAATCCAACACACGTATATATCCACCAATCTTATTAAAACACGGTTGGAAAAATAACAATCCTTCGCAATTGAAATCCGTCCATGACTAACAAATAAAAGATACATCTAATGCATATATGTACACACACAGCACAAAAATTATTCCAGATGTCGAGAATGCTTGAGTTGTGACGACCGCTGGCACCTCCGCTGAAGATGTTGAAGAAGGCATTGACGATGGCATCGTGAGTTGGTGTTTGAGTGCATGACGCGAAACCAAACAAAATATTAGACATACTTTGTGTTATAATAAATTGGTTTAGTTCTAAATTTACTATAATTACCCAAAAACTGAGGCGACCATGGCTAAATTTGGCTAGATTTTGATGTGATCGTTAAATTTCGACTGAAACAACACGTGTTGGCTCATTTTTTTTATAAAACTTGCTTAAATTGACTAAGTTCCATAGGTTAGTTTTGATCTAATTTGACTATGGTAGGTTTGACATTGGCAAGGGTTTGCTTAGTTAGCCTCTATCTATTTTTTTCACATTAGCCTCTATCTAGTAGAAATTGCTCAGATGGATATCAATATACAATGTTGCATTGAATTTGGCAAGATCAACCTAACTTTGACAACGAACGGTAATCAACATACAATGATGTACTTAATTTGGCAGGATCGACCTAAATTTGACACAGAAAACAGGAAAATAGCTCATGTTGTGCTCATTTTTCTACCTTAGGCTCTATACAAGTAAGATTTGCTTAAATTTGCTATTTTGTCTAGAATTGACCATCATATACTTTTTATATCCATGCATGTGTCCGCCTTCTAGGGGGCACATGTACATCCTACGTTGAGGCATTGCTTTCTGGCTGAGGTGGTTGGTACATATAGAATGGGGCTTGAGTTTGTGTGTCCTATATGGATCACAGGAGGGAGAAATATTATGCGACAAGTAGATCAACCTTTTGATTTTCTGGATAAGAAATCGAATTGAACGATCTTTGGTGGTGGCTGCATGTGTAGAAGGGAGATTTAGAAAGGATGAGGAGTGAAATCCGTATATCATAGTTTATATGGTACACATTACGTGACATCTAGATTTTCTTTTTCAAATAAATAATATAACTTTAGAATTATCACTAGGGGTGTATCTCGTCGGTCTGGTGCTTGCATGCCATTAAGGTTCATGAAGTGGGATGACGAAATTACCCAATGACATGAATTTAACTAGCACTCACAATTTAACTATCTTAATAGTCAACTATAATCACAAATTATAATTTTGATCGGCGTAAACGTGGCCGACAAATTTGGCCCTAACTCATTTATCTACAAAATAGCTGACGATTTTTGTCTTAAGTAATTATCTACAAAGCGTACAATGAGTTTAGACTAAACAATTATCTACGCACGGCTAATGAATTTATGACTAAGGCCAACTACAACAATTGGTGCATCTAATTGTGCAAAATGCACAACTTTTACCTCATTTTTCGCGCTCTCTCACGGCTCCTATTTCGCACAAACTGGTGACTTGTCTTGTCATTGTGCATTTCGTATCATTTCCATCAATCGTTGCACTTAGCCTAAAACCTAATTTGGATTCAGGAATAGAGTCCAGTTTTTGAAATTTCACTATATACAACAAAAGCTATGTTCATAGTAGGGCCTACATATGGCTTTAGATAATGATGCTGGAGTAATTTAGTTCAGTATTGTTTTGAAAAGGATACATTGACGAATCCAGAGGCACAGTACTAATCACGTGATAGTGTCCTAATTCTCCCTCCGACGAGTTCGGACTTCGGAGGGGGAAAAAAAAGAAAAAAAAAAAAAAAAAACACTCTCCAGCGAGCCCTTGTAATAGGCAGCTCCGAAGCAAACTCGACGACTGGTCCTCCCCTTCCTCGTCCCCATCCCGCCGCCGCCTTCCACCCTCCGCCTCCCCGGATCCGGCAGCCGCGACGCGATGGACGAGGACGACGAGTTCGGCGACCTCTACACCGACATCCTCATCCCCGCTCAGACCCCAGCGTCCACCCCCGCGCCATCCAACACTTCTCCTGTCGAAACCCTACCCCGCCCGCCTCCAAACCCTAACCCTGCCCCCGCGGCGGCGGCGGCGGTGGAAGACGACGACGACTGGCTCCTAGGAGGGAGCGACCCCATCCCCGGGGTCGACCCGACCGGCGACTGGGTCGACGAGGACGACGATGGAGGCGACCCCGTGCCGGTCCCGAAGCGTGAGGCTGCTGCGCCTGCAAAGCCGCCTCCCGCCGCGGATGATCTCGATCCGCTCATGGGGGGCGGTGCGGGCGACTCCGGGCCGGCCATCCCCGGGCTGTCGTCCTCGGCGGCAGCTGGTGCGGCCGGGAGCGACGATTGGGACAGCGATAGCGAGGACGACATCCAGATCGTGCTCAACGAGACCAACGGCCGCCGGGGCCTTGGGGAGGATGAAGGCGACGACGAGGACGGCGAGGACCTCGTCATCGTCACGGACGGACCGCACATCCCCGGGATGGAGGAGCAGGACTGGGGAGAGGACCCAGGAGCGGCAGGGGTGGAGGGAGAGCGGAAGGATGGCAGCGAGCCTGGTAAGGCGGCGGCGGCACCTGGCGGGAGGATCGGGTACAGTGGCGGCGGCCCAGGGTTCCATCCGCAGCACCATTCCATGTTCAAGGTCAGTTATTTGGGCCAAGAAGCCGTACGATGCGCTCTGGCCACCCCTGCAGAGGGAGACGGCGTAAACCTGGTTGAAACTCTTGTCTACCTTAGTTTCTTTTTACCATCCTTTGCCTACCGTGTTCCACAATGTAACTGTAAATGCATTATTATTAGCATATAAAGGAAAAGAAGAAAGGAAGAAAAATTTGATGATCTTGCATTTTCTATTGGATGCTTCCATATAGCATTTTCGAACGTTCAGCCATTGGAATGGGTTATCTCCATGCTGGAGTAGTTATCACGATGGTAATGTTGAGGCTGATTGGGCAAATCCGTATGGAATTTCAGTCAACAGATCAAGATGTTATCTGTGCAAAGCCGATCGATTTGAAGAATGATGCCAGCTTTTCACTCTAGACAGAGGCCTACAGGCTACAGCAGTTCCTGTTCACCAATGTCTATCGTGGTCTAACAAGAGATAGGGGCACAAAGTAGTTGATACTATCCAGCTCAAAGTGCATCACCATGCTGCTTGCCAAGCTGCTATTCTTCCAAAGTTTCAGCAGTATCATAAAGAATTTTGCTCTTTGGCCGTATATACTCAAAGCTACCTGAGTTAGTTTTGTTAGTGTCGATCTCAGAAGCAAATTAACGATTTACTGCTGATGGATATGTTTTCTTTTCTTTGCTACCAAAAAAAAATATGGCCCTGCTTACCTAGAGGCACCGGCGACAGCTTGGTAAACCATACTAAGCCTCTTAAACCTTCTGGTCGTTCGAGGGAGGTTATACCTTGTATGACCTTATAAATGCAAGAGGACCTAATGATTTAAATGCAGAAGTAACCGTTATTCAACATCAACAATAACAAGAAGCCACATGTCCCAAGAAGGTAGGGTTAAGCTAGGCTGCTAGAATGGAACCCAATAAGAGCCACAAAGCAAGTTGGTGTAGCCTTTTGTCCCAAGGAGCTGAAATTTTATGCTTGTTGCTAATCTATCATCACCCAACAGCATTTTATCCTCAGGAGTTTGTTTCACATGGATTGCATGACTACTCCTGCTCATATCTTAATTGGTTTGAGTTGTTTGATAATTTGCATGGACTTCGTTCTTGCTTCTAGGAAAGAGAGTAGATTTTCTACAAAATGTGTATGTAACATTGGGTATTTTGTAAGCTAATAGTCCTAATTTTTTGTTCTCATGTAGTGTTTCTTGAAACTACAATATCTCTTATGCTGGGAAAACAAACAGTGTATGCGCACAGAAGTGTCAGTTTAATATTGACATAGCCATTAAAGTTTATTTCATTGACAGCAATGATATACATTTTTATTTATCAGCTATTGCCATGACTCGCATGTTGACAAACTGATGATATTTATCTACTTGGAGATTGCTCTGGCAAGAACTGTTCACTTTTTTTTTTGGTTTCTTTTACATGACAGCACATTTGTCATGTTCTTCCTGTTGATTACTGCCAATAACATCTCCCATTTTCTTAGCTATACCTTTCGAAAGTTTTAAAAGCTTTGTTGCTTTACTTGAAAGTTTTTGTTTTTATGTTTGCCTTGTTGATTCTTTCCTCCTGTTGCAGTATGTACGCCCTGGCGCTCCTGGTGCTTCGGTAGGTGGGGTTCCTGGTGGCCCCAGTCAGTTCCGCCCTTCTGGGCCTTCAGGCCCTTTCTCTGGTCGTGGAAGAGGTGACTGGAGGCCTCCTGCTGGCCGGGGCATGAATAAAAGCTTTCATTCAGGCTATGGAATGACTCCATGGGGTGGTTCAGGGCGTGGTTTTGGTGGACTAGATTTCACACTTCCTCCTCACAAGTAAGTTAACTGCTAGCAGCAATAAATAATTATATATACTCCCACCGCCGGGACAAGACTTTGACAAACATTTATCCATGAATGTGTCATTTTTTAATAAGTAAGCAATTTTTAATATGAATCTAATAACATCCATTTTGTATTACCAAAAAAGTTGCTGTTCAATGGTTGTCCTATTGAAATGAAATACACCTACCCTGCTACACCCCATTTGGATGTAGATATTGGAGCCTGGAATTGGAATCTGATTTCCTGAATTTTGTTGTTTGTTTGTCTGTGGAATTCAGAGTTGGATTCAGAACCCAATTCCTTGGTATTGGACTATAACTAGAAGTTGTCTCTCCATTCAGAGTTTGCCACCTCCATTTTGGGTAGAACTGAATTCCAGCTAGCCTTCGTATCCAAACAACAGATTTGGGTATCGCAAACCATTTCCAATACCGACCTGATTTGGTACTGAACCCAATTTAATTCCACTAGCTTAAATATCGACATTCAAATAGACCCCTAATAATTTGGAGAAAGTCTAAATAACCCCCAACGTTCAAAGGGTAGTCTAATCCAACCTTCAAAACCGGATGTTTAACACATTACACTTTGCAAAACTGGACAAAAAAAAACCCCTGGACGGTTTTGGAGAGTTGTTTCGCCACCGTGTCACACATGTCAGCTCCACATCAAAGAACACGTTGCGTGGGCCCATGTGTAAGGTCTCCATCTTCCTCTCTTCCAGCCGCATTGTGGGCTCATCGCCGTGGGACTTAGCGGCGGCAGTGGTGGTGCCCGCGCTCCTAGCGTGTCGGCGGAGCCCTCACGGCTGACTCGCATGCCCAGCCTCGGAAGTGGCAGCGCTGCACGACAGCTGTGGTGGCGGCGCTGCCCTTGCATGCTTGGCTTGCCCACCCGCCAGCCTCCATAGTGGCGGTTACCCCCTCGTCAGTGTGGCTCACGGCTGACCCGCACGCCCAACCTCGGTGGCGGCAGTGCTCTGGCCCGCGCAGCTCACCCTTGCAACAGCGGCAGCGGTGCCCTCACCCACACGGCTCGCCCTGCCTTGGCGGTGGTGGCAGCTCCTCGCCCTTGCAGCCGTAGCGGCGGAGACGGCGCCCACATGGCTCGCCAGCGGCACGGGTTGTGGCTGGGAAAGAGGATAGAAGAAGCTGGAGACCTGACACGTGAGAGCCACGCCACATGTTCTTTGATGTGGCGCTGACGTGTGTGACACGGTGGCAAAACCACCCTCCAAAGCCGCCCAGGGGTTATTTGTCTGATTTTATACAAAGTTACAATGTGTTAAACATCCAATTTTGTTGGTTGGGGGTGAAGTAGACTACCCTCCAAACGCTGGGGGGTTATATAGACTTTTTCTGATTTTGAACTGATACTACTTTGGAATACATTACATCATTTACTCTCAATTCTTTTGCCTTTGTGAATGCCTTACTGATGTCCCATCTTCAATCGTAATTCTTTGTTCTTGCAAAAAAAAAAAAAAAAAACTGTATGGCTTAAGTACATAACAGGAAGCTTATAAACACTTGCTTGGCAGCTTGAGGGTTGTGCGTCCACCTACACTCTTGGCGTTTTAATTTACTGTTATCTGTTGTAACCAAGAGCCCCTTTGCCAGGGTTTCTTGTGTGGTTTTTTCTCCGGCTTCTCATGGTTCTAGGTGAAGTTCTACCAAACATTTTTCTAAAAACGGCTTCACATGAGAAGCCATAGAGAGGAGAAGCCGTTTTTACACTAGAAAAGAGAAGCCACTAAAACATGGCTTCTCCGGCTCATTTGGCTTCTATGCTGAAGCCATTTTTAAGAAGCCTTGCCAAACGGGGCACAAGTCTTCCATGAGCTGCATATCTGTACATCCTGTGCAGACTACATAGGGCGTATGCAGTTAGTAGTGATTGTATTACGCTCAATTGTCATTATCATGTTATATGATACTAGTATGCATTAGTGGCTTGCTGCTTAAGGTGAATTTTCAAAGGGACATTAGTTCACATAATGATGTTTTTCATTAAGATGGAAGGTGACAGGCTGGAACTATTTTGGGTAGGAATTTCTGGCATTAACATTGTGAACTTGGACTACTTTATTTCTCAAATCTTATGATGGTTATTTTACCACAAACTTTATGATGGTTATTTTAAAGCCAAGTCACGTGAACATTTTTTTGAGTGGTGTGAAAACTAATCCAAGAGGGACTTGAAAGGATGAAATATATCAAGAGAGCTGTCAATTTTCCTTGGATGGAAGTGCTTGGAAAGCATCTATTCATGTGCATGAGCCTTTTTTTCCTTCCCTTTTCTCTTTCTCTTCCTTCTTTTGTGGTGGCTTTTATTGGGTTCCAATTGCAACTCTAGCCTACCCCAAGTTGCTTGGGACTAAAAGGCTCTGCTGCTGCTGCTGTGGTGGGAAAACTAGCTTGTTCCAATGAGAATGCCTGAAAGCTTTATATTTTCATGGGGCATGGATCAGATGGTGTACTTCTTTTTGTCTGTGATCAACCAGGTCTAATCAAATGTCATTTTTGATAAATGAGGAATACATGAATTTGCATTTATTATTAGAACGTAGTGTACATGACAGTAATACTGGAAGGGGAGAATTTGTATTTCTTATTAGCTAGTAGATTTTCCCATTCATTATGTCATACTCACTTTCATGACAGTGCTATATCCGTTCCACATTATGATATTTATCACCAGTCCCATCTCACTGTCTCACAACATGTCCTATTGATGTGAAAAATTAATTATGTACCCATTGGTAGAAAGCTCCATTTTTTGTATTAATTATCAACCTGAGGTCAAGCATGTGTGTGAGGACACTAAACTATGGAAAAAAGGAGAATACATGCATCATACTTACCCACTTACCTAGGCCTCTCTCTGCGCACCCAAAAAATTTTCATCGCTGTTTATTTTAAAAAAGCTCACCGCTGTCAAGAAACATCTATCATTTGGCTACTGTTTATTTAAGCAATCATGTATGGGTCCTAAATAAAACCATTGAGCTTTCTTACCAGCGAGCCCCAGGTGATGGGGATGTGTTTACTGGATCATGGATATGGTTTAGATTCTCAAGCATGTAGAATCACTACTAGCACTGCTGGATGCACGTGTCTCTGTTTCTGGTCTTGGATGCCCGGATGAGATTAAAAGTTCTGGTTATTTACTCTGTTCTTTCAACTCAAGTCGGCGAACATCCTAGCTTAGATTCACCCATTATTTTCTTCACCTAAAGATAATTCATTTTTTAATCAGCAGTCCTAATTTGTGGTCATTCATTATTAATTTATAATGAAGATGAATTATAATTTGAATCAGGACAATATTTGATATTGATGTGGATGCCGCATTTGAGGAAAAGCCATGGAAATACCCTGGTGCTGATATTTCAGACTTTTTTAACTTTGGCCTTGATGAAGAGAAGTGGAAAGACTTTTGCAAGCAGCTGGTAAGTCCATTTCTTACATTTGGCAGTGAATATACCTGTTTACCGTATGTCCTTTCATGTAAACAAATTTTTGTTTATCATCAGGACCAACTGCGGCTAGAGTCCACAATGCAATCTAGGATACGGGTGTACGAAAGTGGCCGCTCAGAACAGGTTTCTTATAATCCCATTATGGAAAACTTACCATTCTCTAACTGTAGTGATGGTGAATAATGTTTTATTGATTTGCATTCAGGATTATGATCCAGATTTGCCACCAGAGCTAGCTGCTGCAACTGGTCATCCAGAAATATCTGTTGACAATCGCAATAAAACAGACAATGGGCATACAGATTTTAGTGCCCAAGGAAGAGGTCCTACAAACGTGCGGGCACCAGTGGTATTGAGTCCCATCCCCACCTACTCACCTACCTTTCGAATTTTATTTTATGCATAATTCATGTTTGCCTTTAAACATTGTTTGTTGTGGTATGATTTCTCACATTTTGAATTTATTCCGAGTGTAAGGTAAATCTTCACTTCCAAGTATTGACATATCCTGCTGTCTGTATGCCATATATTGGTGTTCCACTTGATGAATCCAGTGCTTTGTTTTTATAGCTATCTGCAACAGAGCAAACATGAATTTATGTCATTATCAGCCATACACCTATGAGCTGTTTTCCTGTTTAAGTATTAGTATGTGTCGGTTTGATCCTAAAAGCCAATACAGCTTGATAGAGTGCACAGCAGTCTGTCCCAGCTTGCTACACGCTCGAGCCAGTTTCCTGAGCCCACAACCAAGAAGGCCTTAGACTAACTTAACCCAAAAGACTAGCATGATGGGCTATGTCTCTCCCACCTTGTAATTTCTTCTCTCCACCATCAGGTTTTGACGTGGGGCTAAAACCTAACAATCTCCCGCATGACACATTGTCCCCAACTCTTTCCATCACACAGCCCGTATCCTTCCACAAGGCGTTATCCTAGGACCTAGGCCCACGGGCCCAACTCTCTGTCACAGACAACCTGTGTGACCCTCTGGAGACATTTGCGGGCTTCCCTGTCATCATTCAACCCTGAGATGTTGACCTTGGGCTCTGGTATCACTTGCAGCAGTTAAGCCTGGTTCATCACAACTGTGAGCCAGCACCACACCAAGCCCTATTAGTGTTGTATCCTTATAAAGAGTAATTTTCTTGTAGTTTAGTACATACATATCACATACATACTATTTCTTTTCTTCATTTTACTGTGCCAACCTGTTTACATTATGTAGTGATGTGAGTTTGCTTTTCAGATGACAGGGAGACCGATACAAGTTGAAACTAATTACACGGAACGATATCCATCTGTTGATTCACGCCCACATCGGATGCGTGAGTCAGATTCTGTTATCGAGGTACATGTTTTCATGATCTGATCCATGCCACATCTGTTCTGTGTTGAAAACATCTGCTGCTGTTCTGCATGTTGTTTAGTCATTAAGTACTGTAACATTTCCTTGATTTCTAGATTGTGTGCCATGGCCGTGATTCAGTGGATGATGAGGCAGTGGACCAAACCGATAAGGATTCTCAAGGAGGTAATAAAGGAGCAAATGATGTTGAGGGCAAGCCCTATCCATCAGATAAGATTAATAATTCTGGCCATAACTCAAATTTGGCGATAAAGGCAGAACATAGGAGACAACTACCAGCTTCATCTGAAAGTGATAAGTTGTCCACAGATGTCAATGTTCACTCCCCTCCCAGCTACAAAACAAGAGGTTCTCCTCGCCGAGAAAGGTATTCTGTACTGTTGAACTTATGTGGACATATGATAACACATTATTTCCTTTGTGCTTTTGTGATTCCATTTGTATAATTTCCTTGAGGCCATTGCACATACTGCTCATCTTATTGATCCTCATCTGATTGAGAGATCGTATCATATTAGTATTTAAATAAACTGATCAGCCGTGCTGCCTGTTGTAACATTGCTGTGCTGTTCGGGGGAGTAGCTGGGCACATAGTTATTGAACTGCGAAAGTGGTGATGGCTACAGTTGAGAACTTGAAATATTTGAAGCTAAAAGAGTGAACTGTTTTGGGCAACTAAAATTTGAACCTGAGCCAACGTGATGAATTCTCGAGTATTTTTTGCCACTTAGAGACAACTTGTTGTAACATCTCCTGGTTTCAGTATTGCTTGGGAACTTGGGGTAGAGCATAGTGAATATGCTGTTGCACCATAGATTTTCTTCTCTAAAAGTTTGTATCAATCAGTAAATTTAAGAACAACCTTTTCTGCTGGTACAAAATGTGCCATTAGGCCTTGCAAATTAATGAAAATTGAGGACAAGTAAAACCTAAAACGTTGTTCTTTAAGGAAATATTGAAAGGAAAACGGAAATGGTCCATTGTACCGCCCCAAACAATTCACTTGTCTGAACATTTTTTTTTGAATCATTTTACCCTGATCCCTAAACTATTTGAATGGTCCAATATACCCCCTAATGAAAAAATATCACAGGTCCCTCATAACATTTGAATTTTAGGTTCAAATTCTTCAGGGTCATAGCTGACATCATAAAATATATGTACTTCCTTCTGCATTTGTCATATGCTCTCATTGATTTGCTTCAGTTCCTTTTAAACAGTATTTACTTTGGTGCCTTTTGGCTTCTCATTTTTGTTGAAGATATATTTCTAACTGGCGTCCCCAAAATTTTTATCTTAAGGCCATTAAAAGGAAGCTCACTGGGTCAGAATTCTCTTCGAGAGAATGAAAGTTCCAGCGAAGTAGTACCTCGTCAATCATCCTCAAAGGGACGCCATGATTCCCGGAGAGAAAACAATGTCGAGGGCCCAGAAACTAAGGGTGACTCAGAAGGGTCACTTGCTGCTGCTGCTGATGTGGCAGATAAGCTGAATAAAGAAGGTCATTTTGATGATGACGATGACGATGGCAGACTCGCATTGGCTGGCAGTGTTGAATTGGATGGTGATGATGCCATCTCAGACCCCAACACGCCTAGTGAAACAAATGAGGATGATAGCTTGGTTCACTCTGGTAAAAAGCCGAAACCTATATCGATTGAGCAACCTAGTGGACACAATAGCAGTGAACCTGATGAATTGAGGACTAGTGAAAATAGTAAAGGGAGGTCTGGTAGCAGCAAAGATCAGCAGAAACGCCTTGAATCTGGTGAAGAAGTTCTTCAAGATAGGCACTCAAGGAGACTAAATGATGTAAGAAAGCATCATGATGTGGAAGAGCGCAACCTCCGCCGAAAAGATGAGTACTCTCGTGATGTAAAGCCAGAGTTAGAAAGATCACATTTGCCCTCCAGAGGCAGGGAAGATATCTCCCAGTCTTATGCAAACAGAGATCGGGTTGACACACGGGGTAGAAGTTATGATAGGGTGAGAGAGACAGAAATATGGCCGAGGAGAGAAGATAGTGTTCACAGCAGACGAGGTAAAGAGGAGGATTTGAGGCCGGAGCACACTGCTGAAGTTGGTGCAAGGCATAGAAATAAGGTGAGGCCTATTGAAAGGAATGATAGAGATGATGATCTTCATTCGCGGAAACGTTTGGATGATGGTGAATGGAGGGGCTCTCGGCCAAGGGAGCGTAGTGATATGGCTTTGAATCGCCGTGAAAGTTTGGATGATTCTCATATCAAGAGAAATAAGGACGATGACGTGCGGAGAACAAAGCCTGAAAATGAGGACATGGTGCATGGCTATAGGGCAAGGGAAGATAACAACAGAAGAAAACGGGAGAGGGATGATGCAATTGATCAGAAAAGAAGAGATGATAGTGGTAGAATGCGGGAGAAGGTTGATGATCGTCATCATGCCAAGCATAAAGATGACAACTGGCGACAGAGAGAAAGGGAGGACAGACAGAGACCGAAACATGAGAATGCTTTAACCCTTCATAGGGAAGAAGGAAGAGGAACTGGTCGGGGTAGCCGGGTTATGGATGAGAAGTTAGTCAGTGGTGGTAGAAAGAAGGATGAACCGAGATCTTCGGTATTAAGCAAAGACAACCAAGACCGTACCAGGCAGAATGAACCTTCGAGGAGAGGTCAGGGCGTGGAAGAAAACAACATGCAGAATAAAGGGCGTTCTGATGTACATCCACGTGATGACAATTCAAACAATGAGAGGAACTCGAGGCAAGAAAAACAGAACAACAATCGTTCTGATCCTCGCCACGCAGGTAGAGATAGGCATAGGGAGAGCACAAGGAAGGGCAGAAATTCCGAGAGTGGTGAGCACGATCTCCACAGATCGAACAAACGGAGACGTGAAGACCAGGAAAGCCATCGCACTGGGAAGGTATGAAATAATTTGGAAAGTGGCTCTTAGATTATGAGCCTACATAGCAGAAATATATATTATTGATTATGTACTTAGAGGTATTTGTCTATAGTTGTGTACTTAGGTATGTTGTATGATTTCTTTTAGTGCTACATTGCTCAATCATTGCAAAACATCCCAAACATTTTTTTAGTTTTAAGAACAAAATAGTGATACTTGTTGTGTAGTATGTTGCCTATGCTTGGCATGGTAACTTTATATGTCGAGTTAATGACAGCAAAGAGGCACTGTGCCAGTAGAGTAGTAGCTATGTTACTGTGATGTATTTTATGCATAATTCATTATTCAATCTTGAAGATTTAAAGTAAAATAATGTTGCATTACCATCAACTGGCCTCTCCCCTAGGGTTCAGGTTACTAACATAACCGTATCAAGGCAGACACCCAAATAGTGGTAAATATTAATTTACAACCACTAATTAGGATAAGGTCACCTATAGAGCAAGCAATATGTACAGTTGTACACTTAAAGAACCGTAAAGACTGCATGGCCTTTTGGGGTTCCATCCAATAAGGTCATGCACCACTGAGGCAGGGATCCAAGTGGGTACCCATTGGTGTTGTGTGCTCATTGATTATGGTGGATGCCACTCTAGTTCCTTTTTCCTCCTAAATTAATTACAAGAAAGGCCGTTTTAGTTCATTTTTTCAATTTTTTTGGGTTGACCCAATGACTCAAAAGAACAATAACTTACATCCCTACTTTGAGCTCAACTGGTCAAGTCACAGCTGTTAAAATATTCAGAAATGGGCATACAGTTCACCGAGCGTCCGAGCCGGACCAGTTCATGGGCTTGTTTCTTACAGTTATGAACTTAAAAGAGTATGTGCGTGCTCCCATTTCGCTAAGACTTGCCTCATATGAACTCCATCCATCTCTTGCATCATGTCTAGAATGCTAATATCGTCAACCAGCCTTACTGCTGTGAAGCAAGCCATTACCAGTCATAAATGTAAATAGCACCTGTCAGGCACTCAGGCTATCACGTGGGCTTTCTCATGTGATTCCACTTTGTAGTCAGTATACTGATGCATCTCCATGACGGTACGGGCAACCATAGTTTTTTAAGAATGCAAACCAACTGGTGGCCTTGTATTCAGAGTACATTTGTTTTTGTGGCCAGCTTGCACCTGAACTCTTCTACATTTGAACCTAGCCTGATACTGATAGACCATCTATGCTACTATTTTATGCATCAGATTAATATATTTGGTAGTTTAGTTATCCAACGTTGTGTTGGATCTGTGGGCATACGAAGTTGGACCGAATGAGAAACGATGAGATAAGTGATCAGCTAGGAGTAGCTCCAATTGAAGGAAAACTTATCAAACATCGGTTGAGATGGTTTGGACATGTTCAGCGGAGACCTTCAGAGGCACAAGTGCATGGAGGCATTGTATGGCGGGACAATAATGTGATGAGAGGTAGGGGCAGGCCAAACTTGACATGTGATGAGGCAATCAAAAGGAACTTGTTGGGATTTCCAAAGGAGTTGTGTTTGGATAGAAGTGCTTGGAAAGAAGCTATCCACGTACCTGGACCGTGATTATGCCTTTTTTCTCTTTTGTTCCTTTCTTACTTAGTTACTTTTAAGTCCTTTCCCTCTTCCTCTGTTGGTATCTAGTGTTGGGTTTCAACTCTAGCCCACCCCAACTTGCTTGGGACTAAATGCCTTTGTTGTTGTCATTGTTTAGTTATCCAACTATAAACTAAACTGCAATTTCTAAGGCTTTCTAGGAGCTACATCATTCAAGGTTAGTGTGAATAAGAAAAAAATAGAACCATCTTTAAGCTTCACAAAATAACTGAGATGCACTGTACACTTGATTTTCTTGCTCCTTTATTATGGAATATGTAGGATTCTGGAAGATAGATGGTATGCGCAAAATTAGACATAAACTGGAAGGAATACTCTTGCACTTCACATAGGAAATGGAGAAAAAAAGGGACCAATTAAGGCAGTGTTCGCTTTACATTACGGTGCCTCCTCACCACGCTAACGAACACAGCCTAAGTACGATACAGAAATAAACCAATACTCATACCGCTAGTAGAGGCGGCCATCATTTACACCACAGCAATAGTCGGTGGAGTGGAGGCGTAGTTGTTGGATATGAGAAATGACAGTCACCTTGTAAGTGGGAGTGTGGGACTGTATCCATGATTCCATGTGGTCATGTGGATGAACATCGTGTGGGACTAATGGGTGGAGCAGCAGACATGAATATCTAATAATATTTTAGTGGCTTAGTGAAGATTTTACTTCTGGGGGGGGGGGGGTCAAACTACGTGCACTTTAGACCTGTTTGTCATGATTTTACCTCCTTGTTTTCTTGTAATGCAGTTGACTTTGTTGCTAAGGTAGAAGATGGATACATGCATTTATTGACTGAGCCGCTAATACTTTGGTTCAAGCTGAGTCAACATGCATTGTTTAACACATGTCTGTAAAGTGTAGATTATATCATGATCAGTTATTATAATTATGTATTATTCCAGGATTTCTTACATGCACATACATATCACAAAGTTAAATATTTGTATGCAGTTCCCTTCATAGCTTTGATATGGTGTAGTTAGGGCAATAGTCCCCTTTTGTCAGAATATATTGATCGTCCATGTTTGTACTCTTTGGATTTATATCTGTGGTCAGCAACTATCTCTTCTGAATAAAAAACTATGAACACGTGACTCTGGCATAGTTAATCAGTAGATATAAATTTACTAATTTCGGACTCATACTTTGTGTGTGTGTGGTCATATTTGCCTCTGGACAGTTATGAAAATATTACTCTGTATAGGTTGACGCGAAAGAAGTGAATGAGCAAGAGCATGCAACATTATCCAAGAAAAGCCAGAATCCCCAACCAGATAATTCATTGGTGAATCAAGTGGAAGAAGATGCTATGTCAGATGATGAAAACCACGAGGATTCTAGAAGGGGTCGCTCTAAGTTGGAGCGTTGGACGAGCCATAAAGAGATAGAATATAGTAACATCGATGATGATAGTACACAGGCATTTTCATCCATCAAAGCTGATGTTCAAGCCCCCACTGCCAATGATGAGTTAGGTAAATCTGAAGTTCCTGGTGCAGTTAGCAATTCAGACATCAAGAGCAGTGTTGATACTGGGCAGACATCTGATAAGATGAGTGAAGAACGCGACCGACATCTTGACACAGTTGAGAGACTCAAGAGACGAAGTGAGCGTTTCAAACTTCCCATGCCTGGCGAGAAGGATGCACCGCAAAGCAAAAAGGTGGATACTGAAGTCCAGCCTCCCCAAAATGAATCTGCTGCTGCTGATATGGAAGTGAAACCAGAGCGGCCAGCTCGCAAGAGAAGATGGACTGGGAGTTAGTTGAACTGGAATGACATGTCCAGTTTAAGAATTTTCAGCAGATTTCACAGCAGATGGCTTGCGCTTTGCCATGTTTTGTCTCTTACAATTGGAAGTTTAATTGATGTATGTTTTTACTGTTTAACTTATACCTATACGTGTAAACTTACATAGTTGTGTCTGGGAACTGGATACTGTACTTAAACCCTATCCATTTTCCCACGGATTCCGGTGGCCTCAATGTGCTGCACTGCTGCCACCATTCTGAGGCTGTTATGACAAGCAGTCGCCTCGGAATTTCGCAGTTGAATATCTGGGCTCGGCATAAGCTGATTTTGAAGCTGGAGCGCAACTGCTACAAGTTGTTTTCATTATAAAGTGCAGGTGGCCAGGAAGCACTGGAACAATCTTGTATTGGTGCGGTGCGAGTTGCAAGCTGTGGTGGTTGTATGTTTTCTATGTGGTGCTGGTTGCAGAAGCAATAGGTGTTGGAAACCAAGAGGTAGAGATTTCAGAACTGATATAGTAGTCACTAATTTGTATGCTTAATATCATATTAGGAATTGTACATTCTGATAAACATATAACTGGCGTGCATGATTCACTGGATGCAGCAAGGGAGTTTGTAGTGTAGAGCTGCACGCTGCACCGAATATTTTGGATGGAGCAATAATATACACATACCTGTAGGCATTGCTAGGTAAAAAGGGGTATGGTTGCTTGGTTGTTGTAGATTAGTGAATAGAGATGTATGTATTCATGTTGAATTTTGCTAACCATACAGAATTTGGAATGGCATGAGCTAACCTGATTGATATTTAGCTTGATTGCTATATGTGATTCAACTATGCAAGCATTTTTTTTTGTGCAAAACCCATCGAGCATTGCCCTATCAGCGGGTATATGGAAAGGCCTGCTTGCGTCTGCATCTCTATTTGGGGAAGGTGCACATCCTGTAAGCCTGGCGCTCTTCCTCAGCCTTTTCCACGCCATCCTAGTCCTCACCAGAAATGTGGATATGCTCAGCTCTGTGTAGTTCGAGGTTCGTGCACACCATGTAAGCATTCTCTGTAACTCTGTTCATTCAGTGGTCACCTGAGGTAAGCAATTATGGTGTTGGTGCGGTGTACACAAACACAAGTAATGGAACTCAAAATCTTTGGCAATTGACAGATCATAGCTACGTGCGTGTCGTATTGCCATCGGGCGTGGGCTCGGTACGCGCCGGCTCTGGCGTCCCCCCGCTTCACCCGCCCGCGCACAAGCCACAAGTCGGCGAACGACGGCGTTTCTCTCGTTTCCCCTATCCTCCCGAGTCCCGGGCAGATCACCGCATGTTCTCGTGGCTTGGCCCGTGGCCGTGGGCAAACGTGCCTGCCTGCCTCGGTTCGGCCGCGTGCTTAAAGCCAACCCCACGGCCGAACAAGGAGGATCACCCAAAACTAGTTGCCCGCAACGTGGCAGCGTGTGCCGGCACAGGATTTCCCCACGCCAGCAGCAAAACAATTTCTTTTCGGCGGAGTAGTGATCGCTACTACTAGTAGCACTGACCACAAGTTGTTGGCCCTATTATAGTAGTACTGATAACTGACTACTGAGACGGTGATGCCTGATAGCCTGATAGGTGGTTCCCACGTCACATGGTCCAAGACGTTTCAGCCATATCCCCCGCGACAGCAGGAAAACTGGCGCCTGCGCGCACCCGGTGTTCCGTGGCCTCCACCCGCCTCCCACAGGTTGGCACGTACAGACACGAGCCCACCAGGCTCCCGTTTCCAAAAGCGTCCCCGAGGATAAAGATAGCCCACAGGTTCCCCCCCAAAACCTCGGCACAGCAGTAGTACACCGCCCACTGACCCACAAGGTTCATCCGTTTCCGGCATAGCTCTCGTTTCCAAAGCGGTCGCCTGCGTCCCGCGTCGCTCTATAAATTGCCCGGCACCGGCCCGCTCGGGATCCTGCAACAACTCGATCGTCACCGCAAGCCAATCAGTCAGTCAATCGATCAGAGTAGCAATCCTAGTATCCCCCGCCGTTTCTTGGAGGCGAGATCGTCGGCGGTTGAGCGGGCAGGCAAGGCAAGCAGAGCAGGCGATGGCCCCTAGCGCGTCGATGCTGTTCCTGAGCTACCACCAGCTCCACAGGCCAGCGGAGGCGCAGGCGGCGCCGCGGAAGGAGGAGGCCGCCGCCGCGGGCGGAGTGTTCCGGCTGAGCGTGATGAGCAGAGTGTTCTCGCTCGGTGTGTTCGAGCGGCGGCGGGAGGCGGCGCAGGGAGAAGCGAACGGGGGAGGGCGCGGTCTGGAGACCGAGCCGGTGGCGGCCGACGCGGGGAAGGAGCTGGAAGGCAAGTTCGAGGAGGCGCTGCGCCTCAGCTGCTGGTCGTCTTGAACGTGCTCGCGTGCACCTGCTGGAGGTGGAGGAAGACACTGCCTCTTCAGTTCTTGTAAAAATTACTCATGCGTAGTAGCGTATGCGTGCCATCGAATCGAAGCGAAAGAGGCATGCTGATCATTTCTTTTTTCTCTCCTTGCTCTTTGTGTTCTTTGACTGTACCTGTGGTATTTTGTAGATAAAGTACCAAGATTCTCTCTGTTGGCATGTGGAAATTCCTTTGTGAAATCTGCTGCTGATGGTGTCAAATTGTACGATTAGTTATACGGATAGGATACGGACGGATACTTATACTTAGGTTAGTTAAAATTTTTCTAAGATTTGAGTCAAGAAAGCGGATATTGTCAGTTGTGCCTGCGATTTGAACATGAATCGACATTACATATAACTTTTAGACAAACATTTGGATAGATATGAACCACTGCTGTCAAAACTCAAATCGAACCAACGGCCCGTTTATTGTGGCCCGGACCGACTGCCAACTACCAACTACGATTAAGGCCCACAATAATCTGAATCCGAATTGCAAGTGGGCCGCGGGAAGACCACTTTGACTTCCTTCCAGAAAGCCCCGTTTCACAGACCCGCGGCTTCTCCCTCCGGTTCTTTCCCCACCGCCGGCCGCTCCCGCCTCCCAGGCAGCCTCCTTCCGGCGCTCCATCCGCTGCTCGCCGGCTTCCTCCACCCAGCTCCACTCCCCACGACATGAAGGTAACCAACGCTTGCGCTTCTCTCCTCCGTTCGAGTCCTCCCCCCTTCCCAGGCGCCGGCTGCTCCGAAATTACCGGGCGCCAGGTGCTCGACGTAATGGCTCACTGGGTGCTACCGTGCAGATCGCGGTGGAGGGGTGCATGCACGGGGAGCTAGACCAGGTCTACGACACCATGCGAAGGCTAGAGGAGGCCGAGGGCATCAAGATTGACCTCCTCCTCTGCTGTGGCGACTTCCAGGTACGCCCCACATCCTTGATTGTCAGGTGGTTTTGGCCTAGTAATTTGCATGACATGCGGGATCTTGTGCTTAATTATTCGTTCTGTTTGAACATTGAATTAACGCTCGCAAACTGACATCTAGCTGACTGTTATTATATTTCACACCTGACAGTGCGTTCCTTCTTCCAGGCTGTTAGGAATGAGAATGATCTACAAAGTGTTAACGTACCACAAAAGTATCGTACGATGAACTCTTTTTGGAAGTACTACTCAGGAGAAGCCGTTGCTCCGTACCCAACCATCTTTATTGGAGGAAATCACGAAGCATCCAATTATCTGTGGGAATTGTGAGTCCTTGCTATTGTTTTATATAATTTATGGTTTCCTTAGCCCATAGGTTTTTAACGCCGTCCAGTATACTTTGACTACAATAGTTGAATACTCCTATCTTTGATATGTTTATTTTTTCATTGATAAATACAACGACTACTTTTTTTTTCATTGTGTCTTTTTACTATCAGGTACTATGGTGGATGGGCGGCTCCTAACATATATTTTTTGGGGTTTGCTGGCGTTGTTAAGTTTGGAAACATAAGAATTGGTGGATTGTCAGGAATACATAAGGAACACGATTATCGCTCAGGCGAGTTTCTTTATTCTACATGGGACACATTGGATTTCTTATTCTTTTTAACCTTTGCATCCAGAGGATAAGTAGCTATCATAAAATGACAGAATACTAATGAAAAATGACCCAACGGTAACATCTCTTAATGCATTGAGTACTTCAAACTTACTGCTACTTATGCAGGGCACTATGAGAGGCCTCCATACAATCACCGGACTATACGGTCGGTGTACCATGTAAGGCATTATGATGTTCTCAAGCTCATGCATGTGAAGGAGCCACTAGATATATTCCTGTCACATGATTGGCCTTTGGGCATCACTGAGTATGGAAACTGGCAGAAGCTCATTCAATCTAAGAAGTTCTTTGAAGAGGAGGTAATGTCAACTGACTTAAGAGGTTGGCTTATGCTAAAGCTTAATGCCATGGTATCATTATTCCTGCTATCATCTGTACTTTGTGAAAATGTACCAAGACAGATTCAATTCTAGTGCGCCAGGATACTGCAGGATTCGTTTTAAGACTTAACCCAAACAAACACAATAACATGACAGTTTTCACAGGCAACTATGCATCTTTTTTGAGATCACTAGATCAGAACCCTGCTAATCCTACAATATGTACTGGTCCTTGCATTTTACAAAGACTTACCAGGTCAAACTTGGCCAACGTATCTGTTGTTTTCTTCCAACTCTTGTGTCTTGGCTTCCCTTACCAGGGATAACTCCCTAATCTACCCCTCCGCCCTCCTGTAGATGCCCCAACTTTTCTCTCTGCTTCTACTCGAGCCCTAGAAAAAAAATATCTTTAGTTGTGAAGTCACTCACACGATGACTGCTGTGTAGACCTGTAGGGTTACTGTCCTTAGGTTTCATTGGTTTTGTTTGTCATGTACCATGTTTGAGTAATTTTACTTTCTTAAGAACATACTGTCTTTCGTTCTTCTGTAACTCGTATTCATGGAATGCACTGAATCTTACTGTTACACTATCGTCAATGTTTATTTTTTTCAGGTTAACAATAGAACGTTAGGCAGCAAACCTGCAGCTGAATTATTGAACAAACTAAAACCACCGTACTGGTTTTCCGCACACCTTCACTGTAAGTTTCCTGCTATCATCCAGCATGGAATGGATGGACCTACGACAAAGTTTCTTGCGCTCGATAAGTGCCTTCCTGGGCGTGATTTTTTGCAGGTGATCTTATTCTATTCAGGATACTTTCTATCTTTAATTCTTATAGGTACAGAGGTTTTGTAGTACATGTTTGTTTCTGAGGTGATCCATTCCATTTAGGTTATAGACATTCCATCCAATCCAGGACCATACGCAATCCAGTATGATGAAGAATGGCTTGCAATAACACGAAAATTAAACAGTGTTTTCCCCTTAACTGGGAAATGGTTTACTATGCGGTTGGTGCATATAATGTCTCCATTCAATAGGACATAGTCCGTGCTCTGAAAAATTTTTAGCCATTACTAAATTTGGAGTTGTTTGATTGTTTTACTTAAAGGAATCAGCTTGACATTCAAGATGACCGTCAATGGGTTAGGAACAAGTTGAATACTAGAGGGAGTAAGCCTTTTGATTTTGTCCAGACTGCGCCACCTTTCAATCCTTCTGATCCAATCTCTAATCCCTCCACAACAGGTAAGTTTCAATATTTACTTGTTAACTTGCCCAGCTTCTACTGCTAGCTTTCATTGAGTTATTGTTTAGTCCTTTAATTCGGTGTTCCATTACGAATTTCCTTTAAACCCATTGGCTTTTCTATCAATAATCAGGGAAGAGATATTTGTGATTATGGGCATTGGCTTAATTCCATTTGCATATTAATCATAACATCGTTAAAATGGCACTTAAGCAAATATCATACTTGGGATAGTTTAAATTTATTTCCTTTCTTACCAAAGTTCTGGCTTAAATCATTTATTCTGTATCATACACAGTTTGTTGCAGGAATCCACAAACTGAGTCTTTTCTCCAGCTTCTGGAACTCCCATATCTGCTGGATTCATCTAACTCCGAGGGTATGTCTCTTTTGAATGGTTAATACCATTTATGTTTACATGCACTGTATTTCATATATTTGAAGGTGAGAACTAGCAAAAGTTTGGCTTTGGTTGGTCTCAATTACTTTCTCCATATATGCTTCTAGCTTTTGTTAATTCGTGTTTTCTCAACTTTTGATCTACAGGATTTGGTGGTGGAAACGAGCCAAGCTCTCAGCCAGGAAACACGCTTGCTGATGAAGATATAGAGCTACCGGATGATGAAGATGAAGATGCTGAATGAAGGACATCACTGTGGGACACAAGTACCGTCGCACCTATTATGCCAGTTGCAGTGTTTGCAGATATCTTGATGAATGGCATTATCTCTGTAGATTGAAGTCTCAGGTGCTGTGTGTTGAATTGTTGTTGTCACTCAAAAGTACTCCCGTGCTTATTATGCAGCTAACTCAGAACAAGTAATCATTAGGTCCATTTGGTGGAAAATGTTAACTAAAATGGTACCGACTAGCAGAGTATAGGTCATCTACCTAGAACATATGTTTGAATCATGTGTGTGCATCTCTTAGTCCCTTTGCGTCTCTACAAGACTTGTTATGCATGAATACGCACGCTTGTAATCCTTTGGAGCATTTTATATTTGTACAGATACTCGTCATCCATCTTTACACATCATGCTCGTGTTATTATGACAGGCAGTGCTGTAACCAATTAAGGAGATAATAGTTAGATCATTCGTAATCACGCCAGATAATCTCTCTATAACGTATGGATACCCTCAGCCGAATATTGCCACAGGCTGCAGCAGATCACACGAGATAAAATATGGTCCCTTGGACGCATTGACCACGTCTTGCGCTGAAAACAAAAACCTGCAACCAGCTGCACGTCTGAAAGCACCCTTGTCGCCGTTCTTGGAGCTGTTCTGATTGCTTTCCTTTTGTTCATCGCCTCAACTAACAACGACACGACGTTGCCAACACCCGATGACGCGCAATCACCTTACTGGACTACCCATGGTCGCCTCCCAAGAATTTTTTCTCTGACCAGGGAGAGGGAGAGCTATCATGATTGTCCAATTTCTTTTTCCATTTGACAGCAAACTGAAACTTTCTGCAGCAGAATTATGCTGCCGCAGCGGCCACATAATTAGAGACTTAATGGACATTGGTTGGGCAGCTAATTCTCAGGGGGACAACGTTGCAATCAGTGATGGGGTTGGAGAGGGACTGTGGGAATAACTCGTCAATAACCTAATGCAAGGAGATCCTAGGGCAAGCTATCTGAAGTCAGACTCTTACAAGCGCAAATGGCCTCAAAAGATTTGGATCTTGCATATATATATGCCACCTCAATCATGCATCTGTAATCTCACTAGCAAACAAATTTATGTGCATAGAGATCAGAGAACCCCCCACTTGCTGGGATCTGTGGTTGTGTAGGTTTAACAAATGGATGGAGTAGGAGGAGATCAGATGCTTTGGCTAACAAACAAGTCTTACTTGTTACCATCAGAGCAAGGTAGGCTTTGATTGACTAATGCAACTTAGTTGTCAAGGCACTTAGGTGTGATGTGCTGTGCGGCAAAAGAAAGTACGATTGTATTATTAGTATTATTTTTCTTCTCATAGCTCCAATTATGAAGGAGTTCACATGGAAATTAAGTTAGGGCATAATGTTGTCATGCTGAAGATTGCAGGTTTCAAGTTCTCGACATTATGCAGCCACATAGAGCTAGGAGCTGAGTTATAGGAGTATGGGAATTTTCCACAATCTTTTAGAAAGGATGTATAGGTTCGAAAAAATAGTATATCACAGCTAAGCGGCCATTGTACACTAGCAATTCATTCCTTTTTTTAGATAATGGAATAAATCCGGCTTCAGTCCTCTTAGAGAGGCATGAGACCAAAGCAATTCATTCTTAATGTTCTTCTTGGATAACTTTTGGAATGCCGCCCTTACAATTTTCTATAACTCGGTCATGACAGATGTATATAAAGAACGATTCCAATCGTGCTCTACGTCCATCAACAATTTGCGAAGTTTCTCACCATTAAGGAAAGACAAAAATCTTGAGTAAGCTGAAAAGACATGTGACCAAGAAAGCCATGAAAGGTAACAACCGAGCACATTTATTTATTTTTATGCATGTATGCGAGTAAACAAGAGTACAAAACAACTACATCTTGATCCTGTGAACACAAAACTCACATGTGAAAACTACAAGCAAAGGGTCCATCAAGTGGCGGCTAACTTGCAGGACCCTCAAAAAAAGAAAACAAAGGAAGTGGTACCCCCTACTGTACTTCCGAATCAAGGCTTGCAAAGTCCCCCTCAGTGCTGAAAAAAAAGATGGCACCATTTTCTCCACAATTGAAGCTTTTCTGGGATACAGTGTGATCAATATTGAGAGGACGGCAAAGGTAGGTATTTGTGTTTGAAAAACACAATCCTCTCATGGAAAAACAAGGTGAAAGGGCAACATAGTGGCAAAGGGGAGAAATGAAAGTTAGGTTTTGTAAAAAGTCAAACTCCCCGGCCTATAATAAGCCCTAGAAAAAGACAGTTCTCTGTTTTTTTTACACTCTACTCCCTCCCAAAAACATGGAGTGACTAGATCAAACCATGTAAAAAATGGAGGGAGAAAATAGGAGATGGTAGATGACTAGGTAATCTCTGCACCCATGCAGCAAAAATCAGTGGAAATGGCTATCTTTGGGGGGGCACTGTGGGGGGACTGCAAGCAATCTTTTTTCTGAAGCACGGCAAGGAAGAACCTGAGAAGCAGCTAATCATTAGCCTCAAATCCTCAAGGCTGATGGGAAAAAGTTGGCCTATATTAAGCTTGATTAGAAGCTAAACCCATCAGAAGGATGATTTGAACGCTTGATTTAGCTTCTTGACAATATCCTTGACAGATAAGCAGAAGTCGTCACCAGCCTGCAGGAAATCACCAGATGAATTAGCATATGAATGAAGATAATAATCACGGTGTACTGACAACTGAAGAAGAAGAAGAAGAACATGATGCCATTCATGTCAGACAGAGAGTGATCGAGCTGACTCACCATGGCCATGATGGTGATGTCGAGGGAGGAGGTGGTAAAGGGCAGCACATTGGTGTTCATGATGGTGAGGCCGAGGCGCTCGACTTCGGCGAGGACAGTGATGAGCACCCCCTTGCGGTTCTCGCAGTGGATCCTGACCAGCACCGTGCGGTCCGACACCCGGGCTTCGATCTCCGGCAGCGTGCCGGAGGCTTCGGTGCCCACGAAGTTCTCGTCGCAGGACGAGCCGTCGTCGTCGTCGGCGCACAGCTGGGACTTCTTGACCAGCACCGCCGCCTCGACCGGCCGGCGGCGGGCCTCGTTCTCCAGGCCCTTCACCTGGTCCTGCAGCTGCTTCACGTACTTGATCGCGTCGCCGAGCACTGACGCCTTGTCCATCTGCGACATGCACCCAGGTCAGTTAGTTGACGACGGCGGCCGGAGCTGGCTGGCTAGTCATGGCCATGGATTTGGGCGGGCGTGTCTACAATTCGTACCTTCTTGAGGCCAGGGACGATCTTGGAGAGGGCGATGAAGCGCTGGCTGAGCTTCTCGCGGCGCTTCCGCTCGGCCAAGATGTGGTCCTGGTTCTGGGAGGCCGGGCGGGTGGTGGTCGCCGCCGGCGCCTTGGCGGCGTCGGCCATGTCGTCGTAGCTCCTCTTGCCGGGGCGCGCCTGCTGGAACGGCACCGCGCCGGCGTCCACCAGCTCCTGCTTAGGCGCCTTGGCGGGCGCGCCGCCGTAGTACGGTGCGCTGGGCACCTGGTGGTGCAGCTCCGGCTTGGAGGTGGCGAACGCGGCGGCGTGGCCGCCGAAGGAGAGTATGGTCGGCGAGGAGGAGTCCGCGGGGGAGCCCTGCTCCGTGATGCACGAGTCCCAGCTGGTGTTGACCTTGGCCGCCTTGCGCGGGCGGTGCTCCGCCGCCGCCGGCTGCTGCTGCTGCAGAGGCATCAGCGCCGCCGCCACGGACTGCTGGTCCACCTCCCCCTGGCCGAACGCCACGGCGATCTGCTGCTCCGTGTACTGCTCCAGCAGCGCGTCCGACTGCCACTGGTGGAAGAAGCTCGGCTCGTCCATCACCTGCGAGAAACCATCTCCACCATATCAGTACTCAGTTCGTGCCGGTCGTCGACGCCAATCAGGCAATCCACACCACACTGAGATGGCTGGCTGGCTGGCTGGCTGGTTGGTGGTGATGAACATGCATGAACTACTCACCATGTTGTTGAACCACTGCGTTGCCATCTGCAGATTAATTGCTTCTTGTGATGGGGACGCTCTGCTTCCAGACCAAAATCCAGAGGACTGCTAGTGCTATATGCTCTAGCTGGCTTGAAGCTCAACAAGTCCTGAACATGAGCAGAAGAGTTATTAGAGAGCGAGGAGATCACTGCATTGCGCATTCGATGTGAGATGATTAAACTACTCCTGAGACTGTGATTCGATTCTGTGTGGGGGTGGTGTGGGGGTGGCCGTGTGACATCATGGAATGGAATGGTGCATGAGAGCGAGAGCGCGACCAACCTGTGGAGATTGGGGGGAGAGGGGCCTGGTCCCTTTGGTGTGCACCAATGGAGATGAGAAAATGGGACATGCTGCATCGCCTTATATAACCTCTGGGGTTGGGTGGGCGAGGCTTAGTTTAAGGCCTCTTGGTTGGGTGTGAACGTGGACTATTCGGCCTCCTTCTCCTCCTTTGTTTGAGCTGCGATTGAACTGTGCAAATGGTGGCTAAAGTATTCCGCCCTCTTGATCTACTTGTATGAACGAGGCATAGTTTAGCTCTCTCTCTCTCTTTCTCTCTCTCTTCTCTCTCTCTCTCTCTCTCTCTCTCTCTCTCTCTCTCTCTCTCTCTCTGCCTCTGAATCATCCAGGATCCTGGCAGGTAGGTGATGTTTTTTTTCTGATCGCGTTACTTCATGGTGATGTCAATGGAGATCGCCCTCCGGGGTTGTTTAGAGACACTAGTAATATTTGATTTGTGTACTGTTGTTTTCCCCCAAGGCCATTGCATTGGGATGTTCAGTGAGTGGTTAATTCTTGGTCTGCTGATCTTAATTTGTAGATGCCATTCAGAAATGAACACCAGATGAGCATCATGTCATAGCAAAAAAAAAAAAAAAAAGGCAATCTGTTGCTGCCATGATTTTGTTCAAATCAATTATCAATATACACTCTGCATTGTATTGCTCTTTGTTTGGATGTTTGCAATGCAATGCATGAGATCATGAAACGAACTGCGGTAATAGATTACATCCATTCCTTTTTAGGTACTAGCTGAAACTTTTTGGAGATATTTTCTCATCGACATCTACCAGTCCATCCATATCTCGAACTCGTTAAACCCGACCACAATTGTTTTTTTTTTTTTCTGTCTGGGCAGAGCACTCATCGCAACCAAAAAGCTGCACAATCCAGGGACAAATTATAAATCGTTAGATCGGTAGGCGGCAACAGATTAATGATCTGTTCGGATTAATGCTCTCTGAATACAATTCTTTGTTTCTCTATCGCCAGTGCACCATCCCTGTAGCTCGCCAGGAAGATGATGCCTTGGTGGATTATGACCTGGGCCCAACTCACATGGGGACCATTTGCAAAGTAAAGTGGCGTTGAAGCACTATGATTAGCTAGGCAAGCGAAGGGGTTATGAAATGATCTAATCTAACGATGGATTAATCAAGAGATTTGCTCGAGATTGTTTTCAAGATCTGCAGCTAGCCTGCTGCAGGGGTGCGTGGACTCCCAACCGTAGCTAGGTGCGTCGTTGCGCCATTTCGCGGGAAGCCGGGACGGAAGGGGGAGAGTTGTAGAATATATGATGTTGCTCCCAACTTCTGGGTGAGGTGGGTTACTGCATGGACAACTAGAGGAGAGAAAAGTTAACTTACTACAATGTTGGCCAATGGCCTCTAGTACTTTCCTGTGTGTAAGCAAAGGCTTTAATTTGTTTTTGGGGGTAGTGGTGGGAATGTGGGGTTCACCGATACGTAGTACGTCGGACCTAGTTGATGAGTGGGATTTAACATTAGTTGAGCACTTTCATAGAGTGGATATGTTTGTCACACACCATTGGCTATACATACATTGTGGTGGAAACGTGGATTTGGAGTTGAAGCTGTGGTGATTTTTTGTTGGTTGTGTGTGACAAAGTTTGAAACTATGATGATTTACTAAATGCTTACAAAGCATTGCAGAGCTCAAATCAGACTGGTGCTATAAACAATTCTGCTGCTGCCTACAGGCCAGTGCCACTTGACAAACAACTACTGATGGATGGAGGCCTACTTGTGGATCAAATTGGTGCCTCTTATCTGTGACACAGCGGAGCATGCAGGCAATATAATGCCCACTTCATCCTGATAAGAAACCCCATGCCTCCGATCCAACTTTGGTTTCCTCCATGAGGATTGAAGGGTATACCCATGCTTCCCTGCACCATCTATATCTGAATGCGTGACCTGCAGATCCAACCAACCTCGCATCAACTGCCCCAAGATAAAATTTTGAAGAAGGTACAAGGGAGCACAGTGCTACAGGCCATATATAATATTCACGTTATTGGATTTGAGAGCATCATTAGCCTCCTCCTAGTCGCTTACCCTTTACCTTACCTACCTATGAGCTTATCCCATCACGCAGCTTCCTGCAGGATGGTTAGGGCTTTTGGTACTGCGCTTTGTTTGTTTGTTGCTGCCCCCGCTCACACGCGCACATGCATGAAGTTGCTGCCAAGGCACATGTGCACCGATCGATGTGAATTGCATTGCGAATTTGGGATCCAGTAGTAAACAAAACCGCCAGATCGCCTGGCGGTAGCTTCTAAGCAAACTGGTTGCCCAATTTTTTTTCTAGTCAACGAAAGAATTCCGATGTCTGTTGACATGATCTCCACTGCAGCCATTGTCCATGATGAACTTCACTTGCACGCCCATGTGACCTCTTCGACGTCGCTCGATCATCCGCAGCCGACGAGAGGGAGCCAATGTCTGTTAACATGATCTAGCTGTTTCACTTTCATCTCAAAGGCAAAGCACCAAAGCGATGATGTTTTTCACTTTCTTGGGGTCAGTTTAACGAACGGAACATTATCTAGGAATGAAGTGATGGGCAAGGCGAGGGTGGTGATGGCCGATGGCATCCTCGCCGTGGACCTTGTCAGTGATGTGCGCTAGATAGGCGATGCTTTGGGTGGCAGGACCATGCGTGTGTAGTCATGCTGGGGATGGAGTCATGGAGAGCTCTGCATGGGCATCATCATCATCATCCTAGGCAACAGGAGCTAGCTCCATCTCTTGCATTTGGGGCACATGGTGAATCCATTCCATTCCATCACGTTATGCTTATGCAGTTATGTTGCTGCGGTCGTTACGTTGGTGACTGGTGAGGAACTGAGGAAGATTCGTGGATGCTTCAAGTACGAATACCACCAAAAGTGAGGGTGCCAAAAGGAAAAAGAGCTGCTTGCGTGGACGGTCAAGTCAAAGAGTGGAACGGGAGAGAATTTTAATCATAGGGCATTATTAATTCAGGATCGGGTGTAGTTTAAGACCAGCTGGCAGCGCAAAAAAAAAAAAAAAAACTCAAGGAATCACGTTTAAATTAGTTGGGTTGGGATGCAGTTTCAAATGGAATTTCTAGTTAGTAGTACTAGCTGTTTTGTGCACGTATGCATGCTTCCATTCATACAATCATATAAGAAGAAACCTAATATATACCTTAAAGAAATTATCTGCGCTTGTCGTCTTGTTCGCAGTCCCAGCTACGTACTGCTCATGTTTCGCTATCCTCCTCACTCAGTCCAGCAAAATGGGCCGGGGGTTAACATGTGTTGGAGTCCAATGATCGAAATTCTTTCATCACGTCAATGATGAGGTGATACTACTGGTACGGTCAGAAAGTCATAAACCATGCGTCTAGAAGCAGCCCTGCCGTTCCTAGCTAACTAATCTAACCAGTTTGCCGGGCGGTAGATGCAGTTCCAGACTCGCAGCCTATGGCTCCATCTGCGTTCCCCTGTCCTGATGACTTTGCGCGGCGAGTGGCACAGTGCCTGGTAGTAGTGAGTAGTGACCGTCCCTTTCTCGTTTCCGCCCCACTTTCCCTTGGCAAAGACGTCCATCCATGTAGCTCGCCAAGTTGAGTTGTACCGGCCGGCCTGAAGCTGCCGTGCTCCTGTGACTGTACGTGAGATGCATGGATCGAGTAGTGGGCATCAGTCATCACACGGCCGACACCGTGCCGCCGAAAGCGGAGCAGAGCAGAGGGATTGAGGGAACCAGCGGTACGACGACCGGGTCCGTCGTTGCCACAGGAAGGAAGGTCCCGCCCGGCCCGCGAGAATCCTGGACCGGAGGCACGCACGCACCAGCCACCAACCCGACGGCGACTCGATCGGCTCCTCCGCTCCGCTCCCCTGATCGCGGCCGATGGCTGGCTCATGGACGGATCCCGCGTCGCACGCGGGGGCCGCACGCGTCGGCTGCCTGCTCTGCGCGGGCGCGTCGGGCAGGTGGGCTCGGCCGGGTGGTCGCCGCGACGCACGTTTTCTTTGCCGGCGGGCGTTGCGGCTGCGCCGGGGCCGGGAGACCGCGGCGCGGGTTCAGACTTGAGAAGACGACGGCGCTCCCGGATTCCTGGGCGGGGGCGGGCCTCGGGACGCGGCACGTGTGCTGCGCGGCGCCTAGGGGTAGGGCAGGGCAGGGCAGGCCCAGGGGGGCAACCAGCTCGCACGCGCGCTGCTCTGCCGGCCGGGCCGGCGCACGCGGTCGCGGTCGCCACCCCGGCCCGCTTTAGACCGAATCGTACACGTACTTCGTCCGGGGGAAGTGGGGAACTACTGGTGGTGCCACTGCGTTGCTTGAACAAAAGCCGGCGTTTACAGGGCGATTGATTGTGATTGCACCAGATTTCATGACTGCGACTCTGCGAGCTTAAAAAAGCTTGTGGCTTTTTTCTCGCCTGCGTCTGGGTCTGGGTGTGTCAGTTTCTACGCTCACTGCGTCCTGAGAGTTTGCATAGGCCGTGCCGACATGGAAATTTTTAGAAATTGGCCATGCATGCCAACATGCAGTTTCTCGCTTTTGGAAAAATACTGCTGGAAAGCGAAGACGGGTTTGAGATATGCCCATTCCCGAACCAGTCTAACAAGTGATGAATCATGAAACTTGTTGATGTAGTAACATATTGTTTGTCCTGCTTCTAGAATTAATTAGCTCCGATCCATGTAGCGGCGCACGTCATTGCATTACATATGCAGTAATCCCTCCTTAGACGCAAGTGCAGAGATGTTGATGCGTCTTCAGGCGGACAGCAACACTACAAGCAGAGGTTATGTGGTGTGTTTCTTGTCTGTTGCTACTCCAAGCTAGAGCTAGCGCCGTGTTTTTTCAGTTCGAGCAAGATTTCACACTGGATTATTCATGTTTCCGTCTTTTTTATGTGGAACTGGAAGCCTAAGCTCAATGTATATTGGAGTTTGTTTGCTTGATTTGGACGTGGATAAATTTGTTTAAGTTTCTCGAGCGAGGAATATAATTGGAACCTCACACCATTTCGTTGCATTGCATCAGCCATCCATCAGCCGAGTAATTAACGCAAGTGGGGCTGTCACTGAAGTTCATTGACTTGGGTGAGAGGGAAAGATCGATCGAGACGTCTACTGTTGTCAGTTATCGCACTATAGCTGCTGTGACTCGATGCTACTGCCAAGCTGCTATTTCTGGTTCACACCTCGATCGTCATCGAAATCAAATCAGCAGCGCGCGCGACTGACCACTGCCAAATCTTATTTCATATATGCCACCATTGTAAGTATCAAGTTTCACCTGGACATTTTAAGTATAAGACCCAAAACAAATCGAATCGTATTCATATCCATTTTTGAATAAGAAAATCATCAAATGTTCATTTAGATTGTGAAGTAACATTTTGGATCATGACCCACTGCCACCCCTGCCCATATGTCATTGCCATAGGCGATGGTTCTTATGAAATTCAAGTAAAATCCAACGACATATGGGTAATTGATTCCACTTTGCTTACATATGGTGCCATACAACTTGGATGTTTAATCTGAAATAGATTCACATATGTTATTAGTGGTATAGAAGCATTTCATCAGATTTACTGTAATTTATTTGCAGGTTTAGTGGGCGCCCTAAACCCAAAAAATGATTTGTTTATGGTTTGTGGACAATTCGCCTTGCATGCAAACCAACGGCCAAAAGAAGAGTAAGACGACTCCCAATATGAAACAGGGGCAACGACCAATAGAACTCTACAGCGAGTTCCCAGGAATCGCGGGTTCGTCCGTGGTGTTCTTTCCAAAAAATAGGGCTACCGGGCATCTGCTGTCTGTCACAGTATCCCCAAACGCCAACCAGTCCGAAGTCCACCATCCATCCATGATCCATGTCTTAGATGGAGCACATCCATTGGCCTTTGCAGCCACCGCACTGCCAACCGCCGCGCCTTTTGGCGCTGTGCCGGCGGGATGCCCTGCTGCTGCTGGCTGGCTGGCTGAAAGATGGCGGGGATCGGATAGTCCGAGATGTGCTCACATGGCCGAAGATTTCTGAGAGAATTTTGGGTTGGATGCACATGAGCGTGCGGAAATTGTTACACTCGGTGGCCGCGCGCCCGTGGAGAGAATTGGGATTTGGAAGCTAGCAACAACCAGCACGTGGAAGATCGATCGGGGAGCAAATCTGGAGGGACTGGTTCTACTCTCGTGGCGCGCGGAGAGAATTGGGATTTGGAAGCTAGCAACAACCAGCACGTGGAAGATCGATCGGGGAGCAAAACTGGAGGGACTGGTTCTACTCTCGTGACACGCGTCGCTTATATCTTATCCTACTGCTGCTAATTGGAGGTTTTTTTCCTCCACGTTAATTTTTACTAAAACCGCTAGGAAAATAACAAATCTTAAAAATTCTCACAAAATTAAAAAAACATATGGCTGTCCATCGTGTAAATCTAATAATAGTAGCATATCTTTTATATTTTATAAAAATTATCCACTGTATCATTAAGAAATATGAAATAAAATGACCGCCTAAATTTATATAAAAATTACCCACATACGAAATAAAATAACCCCTAAATTTGAATAAAAATTACACACCATACCATTATTAAATACGAATTAAAATAATCCCTAAATTTGCATAAAAATTACACACATACCATTATTAAATATGATTAAATAACCCCCTTAATTTGCATATAAATTAATCACCATGCCATTATAAAAGATGAATTAAAATAAATCATAAATCTGTATATAAATTACGCAATATGTCATTATGAAGATAAATCAAAATAATTCTTAAATTTGCATATAATCTAGAATGACATTATAAAAGATGAATTAAAATAATCACCTTTAACAATACTATAAATTAAATCTATAATTTCTAAAACTTTAACATGTTATTAAAGATTAAGTTTATATCTTTTACAACTCTAATCCATACGAGAATACATGTAGTACACATGAAACTATATGAAGCTGCTTATATCAGCCACCACAAGGGAATGACCGATAGATTGTGAAACTGACGAAGCTACTTGTATGAGCGACCTCGCCGCTAAAAGAATAAGTAAATACACTCGTGTTGAATATTGCTGATTTGCCAAAGGGTCTGTAGCACAGTGGTTGCAGCAACTCGAGCGGCACCTAAGGTTTTGAGTTCGACTTCCACTGTGAGCGAATTATTTCAGGATTTAACGGCTTTGTTCATTCAGTGGTAGGCGACGTTCCCGTCGACAGCGAGGGGCCCGTGGTGACTTCGTCAATCTCTAGATATGCCGCCCAGACTTTCGGAGGTGCTCATAGGGGTAGAGTTTGCGTGCGTGCGGTCAGGGGTGAGTAGGGGTGAGTGTGTGTGCGTGTGTCAGTTTCGGAGGTGCTCATAGGGGTAGGGTTTGCGTGCGTGCGGTCATAGGGGTGAGTAGGGGTGAGTGTGTGTGCGTGTGTCAGCGTCTGCGTCTGTACTGTGTTTCTAAAAAAAATATTGCTGATTTGTTAATCTCTATTATATTGCATTCCGAAATTTTTTGAGATTTGGTTGTCCAAGACCGCTATAAAATATAGTGCTTCATGTAAGTTTTTTTCCTTATTGTAGAAATATATGCACCTTGTGCTCGTTAAAATTGGACGCCCTGGTCCGCATTAAAGAAAGTAAACTTGAGGTAGAGGAACTGGCCAAAAAAGGAAAAAAAAGAGGGATGTCTTATACCTCTATCTCTCTTTGCTTTCAAGTTTCAAACAAAATACTCCTAGTACCTAAGGCATGTGCTTATTCCTTATAAAAATTAAAAATTCTTATATAATAGAATATATAAAGTTCGCCTCTTAAAATATCAGGTCGACTCAAAAAATGATGGATAAGGGTTCAGATAATCATTTACTAGCTAAGGTACGGTATGATTTTAGGATTGATCAAAAGTTGGGGGCGGTAGTTATGGTTCTAGCTAGCAAAGGCAGATAAAGCAGATCCACAATGCAAAAGGAAAAATTCTGGCCTAATGGAAAGAACTGTTAATCTAATTTAAAATTCTAGAAGGTAAGATGTATGTTGTCACTAGAATTGATATGGATAGGCACTCCAACTTTATAATCTTTGCCTAATTGTTCTCTCTTTAAGTTTGTTTTAGTTGCAACATGGGGACATCTTCGCAATAGAGAATTCAGATATCCATATCCTACTCCGGTATGTCGAGAATGATTGAAACAAATCCCGATCGATGTCACCAACAAATTGTGGCTGTCTTATCTGAAGAAATTTGGGACAATACGATATAATAAATTTGGATTGGATATTAGTTTCTATAAAATTGACAAGGCCAAGTGAATTGACCGCTTGTTCCTTATGGGTGAAACTACCTAAATAGGTTTCAGGTCTCCAGTCTCAACGTACAAGTATTGTTTATTGTATTTCAGCTAATTATCATTTCGTCCATCGACAACGTGCTCAACTATAGCCATGACTAAAAATGCTAGTGTTACATATACATTTTGTGTGAATTTATACAAAAAATATATATCTTTTTGGGGCAATGCTACGGTACCCAAATTACCTCCTATGAGGTAAGACTTTAAACAAATCTGAACCATTAAATTTATAGTAGATAAAATTATTATTTGAAATATAGAATTGAGTGAAAAACAATAATAAATTAAAAAAAAGGTGATAATCCTCCCTGCAACCGCCGCTCCCCTTGACGGCGCAACAGCCTGTATATCAATCCTTGACGGTGATAATCCTATAATCACGTTAGGTATTCTCACGTGATAAGCAAAAGAACATAGTTAAAACCATGTCCATGTTCCAATCATGGTGAGAAAAAAAACACACGTACATTCGCAATATATGGCCCCGTTTTACACGTCCATGTTTTTTTTGTCTGATTCGTTCTCGTTCATATCTATTCTGTTCAGAATATTATTATCTAGTAGTACGTTAAAAATATAGAACACGTGACAAGAGACTACATTAACATGCTAGATCTAATTACAAGAAATCAGATCATGTGTCACACACAAATAAAAACATGGTATGATAGATCACGTCATATTCTAAGAAAATATATAATATTCAAATAATACTGTGGTAGTATAAGATCTCACGTAAGAGTTGTATTTCATGTTCAAAAGAAAAAAAGTTCAAAGAAAACATGATACAAGAGCTAATGTAAGGGTGGTTGTCACGTTAAAAAAAGTTCAAACAAAATGGAACACAAGAGCTCACGTAGGAGTTGTTGTCACATTCAATTCAGAAGAAAAAAAACCGTACAAGAAAAATCACGGTACAAGGGTTAATGGATGGACTGTTTTCACAATAACAAAATGGATCACGTACACGTCTCCCATGGTCAGATCGGTCACGTCTCCATGGTCTCCATCGGAAGAGATCGATCCGTCTCCGTGCATGCCGGCCCCTCGTCCGGCAGTTGTGGTTAATTAATGATAATTATCTTAGCTGTTTTCATATTAAAATTAATTAATATTTTTTAATTATTTTTAGGTATTATTTTTTAGAAGAAAATATTTTTTTAATACTTTCAGTGTACCGTAGCAATTGCCATCTTTTTTTTGATTAATTATGCAATAATATTATGCATTAGATCGACCACCCTTTGACCATTTTTTTCGAATTTCTATGTTTTCTTGTTTTTGTAAATTTTTATTTATATGCGATTCCTATGAAATTTCAAGAAGACCGTAGTCTTTTGTGACGCGAATCCATGCCAAGTGTAGATGCAAAAACTTTTCTGAAACCGCTCACTCTCGCAAAGGACAAAAGACAACAAAAACTCCGCTATATGTCACCATTCGTGCAAGACCATGCATATATATAACAAGATATTGTCGCTAGGCCAAACAACAACAACAGGTAATTGAAATTCTAGTCAAACCTCTGTAGTCAAAGAATAATGGATGCTCGCTCGGGCCAATAATTTGCGTGTATTTGCGCGTCTGAAAACCTATGAGTTGCTCGTGTGTATACGCGTATATGTGTTAAGCAGCTGGCACACTTTTGTCTCGACATGATGGAGCTGTGCTATGCAATTAGGGATTAGAGTAGTTCAGACAGCCAAGAAATGGGAGTTTGCAGTGCCAATAATCCTTCTCGGTTGTTAAATGACACAAGATCATGCGGATCTTCTAGTTTACTTCGTATAGTACTTTAGTTGAGCACCTCACATGAATACACACCAATGATATACCATCGTCACGATGCGGTCACCTACGACGATCCTACGCTGGATCGGAGACATTTTCCACGTCAGCAAGTTGGTGGCTACACTACTGTAGTACTGTATATATGTATGCAAAGAATGGTTAATAATTGACGGGTGAATGTACTTGTTGATGGTTAATTGCCTCGTCACTAAAAGTGTATGTGCTGTCAACATGATTAATAAGTGTATCCTCACATGCTATATGCGTCGATCAAATGTATTCGAGTTCTTGTCTCGATACACCAACACGTGAACTACATTCAAGCCGTCCGATCAACACGAGGAGAAATGGTTGACCGTCAATCGCTGCGAAAGTAGCCACTCATTAAGCAAATGTGATCAGATTTCTCGTGTGTGGTTTTATTTTGAACAAATATGCATATCGTTTATTTGGTGTGGCAGTTTGGGGCATGTTTGGATCCAGGAGGCTAAATCCAAAGGGGCTAAAACCAGTAATAAAATTTTAGTCATCTCTGTTTGGATCCAGTGACTAAAGTAGAGGCTAAAGGCTTTATTGTTGTGCAGAATGACTCAAATATCCTTGGCTAGTGGCCCTGTCTCCCCCCACGTCCCCATCTCCCCTCCCTCTCTCTCCAACCCCCATGCCAATCACCTGTCCCACGCCAGCACCAGCGTCCTCCTCTCCCTCTCTGCCGCCATAGATCTCCGGATGCACCTCTCCCTCCCCGCTGCCATGGAGCTTTGCAACGCCTCGCCTTTCACGCTGCCATGGAGCGCCGGCCGCGCCACATACGCCTCCCCGTTCCCCTCTCCCGCTGGCGGCACGCGGATCCAAGGCCCTCGGCAGCCCGATGGAGCTCCTACGTGCGGCGGACGGCGGCTTGAGGCAGGGGCGGGGGCGGCGGAAGGCGAGCGGCGGCGAGAGAGAAAAGGCAGAGAGAAAGAAAGGGAAGAGAGAGAGTGTAGGGACCAGGGGCAGGGGTGGGGAGAGGGCGCTTTAGCCCCATTTTAGCTCCTTCTTAGGGGCTAATGGGCTAAAACGTTTTAGCCTCCCATTTTAGTCGTCCTGGAACTTTAAAGGCTAAAATTTTAGCCAGATTGCTTGTTTTCCATGGATCCAAACAGGCCCTTAGACCAACTAATTCGTCTCGGTCAGAGCGTCCTAGCTCGGTGAGGACTCGCTCCCTAACCCAGCGGACTCGCTCCCCAACCCTAGCCGCCACCACCACCTCCCATCCTGCTCCCTCCCCTCGCCGTCGCCGGAGGAGGCCGCTGGAGGCCAGCTCGCTCCAAGGATGGCAACAGTGGGACCTTCTGCGACGACTCCTCTCCGCCAACCCTCTCAGCCGCCTCTGCTTCCTCGCCCCTGCCGTCACCTCCGCTTCCACTTCGTCGGAGGGGGGCGCCAAGGCGCGGCGCTGGGCGCGGCAGGCAACGCCGGCCTCCGCGAGCGCTGCTCGGAGGCTGTCCGCCGCCGGCCGCCTCTCGCTGACGGACGCGGCCGCCGCCGGGGGCCGTGCTGATGGCTGCCGGCGGCCGCCAGCCACCGAGCTACACCGGGCGCTACCGGTTCGGATGTAAATGGCACCGGATCTTGGGCTCCCGGCCTCACCTTCGCGCTACTGTTGACAGCACTTAAGCATGGCAAACCTTATACTGCAAGCGACAGTATCGTGTGTAGCTTTTCCCTATGATGAGTATCGTAGGTTTATGTCAATCCAAGGAACGAACTAATCGTGATCTAATTAACAAGAGTTTATGTGAAAACTAGGGTAAAAAGGATATCTAATCTACTTCTAAACCAATCCTTAAACTAAACCAATCCTTAGCCTAGTCTAGTAAAGAGATAAACTAAACTATATATATATAAGATAAACAATTAGAAACATAATTAGAACTCTAATCAAAGGGTATTAACTAGGTTCTAATCAAGCTCTAATCGGATCCAAAGCATACGATAGATAAAGTTTCACAACGAGATTAGAGCAGCGAGATAACTAGCAGATCAAGGCAAATAAGCATGTTCAAGCACATCTATCATAGCATAATTAAATCATGATCAATCAATCTAATCCCCTAGATCGGCTCAACCTTTCCCCGGGCTCCACTGTCACTGGTAACCAGGTAATCGACGAAGAACTTTCAACAGGCACGTAATTAGAGAATGCACTTCCAATTACTTTTATTTGGTCTAATAACATAATTAGAGCAACTAGCACTTCTAATCACCATGATCACAAGAACTAGACACAAAACTATATTACTAGTAAACTAGATCAAAGATCAAGAACGCTAGATAAACATCACCCTTAATGACATGGTCTAATCAAGATGCATCTAGACATAAACTTAATTACAGCTAGAACAACCATAATTAGAACAAGAATATGATAATTAGACAAGAACAATACTTCATTAATTAACTGTATCATAATTACAACCATGATCATACCTTCCCTTGATGATACAATTAGACCTCCGGATCTAGACAATTAGAGAGCCGTGCAAGGCCTCTAATCACCTCTAGAGATTAGAAGAAGATCTAAACCTAGACTAGAAACTCGACCCTCTGCTCTCCTCTAGTTGTGTCCCTCAAGTCGTCGTCTTGTCGCCTTGATAATGAATTGGATGCCTCGACCAGGGGCTCAGCTTCGCTTTAAATACCCTGGAGAAGACGTGGCCGAAAAGGAAACTGAAACCGACATACGGAGTCCTGGGGTCGGCCGACTTGGGGGGGTATGGCTCGGCCGACCCAGGCCCTTCCAGCCTCCTCTAGTTTCCATCTTTCGCGGGCTTCGGGATAACCTTCATATAAATCTTCGTAGAGTCCTTTTCGGACTCTAAACCTTTCAGATTCTTCTGTATCCCGAGATCTTGTCGAGTCTTCTAGAATTGGGCTTCATTTGATGGGTCTTTAATTGGGCTTCTTCTTCCATTATTGAATAATATTCAGAGGTCTTTTCACTCGAGGTAGACTTTGATGAATTTTGCTTAAAATTGGCCCAAATCCTGCAAAAATTACAAGTAGACTATTTCCAAGACAATATTGCAAAATCCACAATAATCTATGTTATTTGTTAGTAAAAGGCAAAGTTGACGCATAATAATAGGTAAAAACAATATAAAATGATGTATAATTTTCGTTCATAAGCCGCGTCAACAATACCCCCACTCTTAAACCTTGCTCGTCCTCGAGTAAGTAAAAACTTAAAATATAGTTAACTTATGAACTAAAATCAAATAATCAAACTAAATTCATACTCTCAATATTTTTCAGTGTTTGGATCTACAAATATAAAAATAGATAGATATTCATGTAAGCATATCCCACAATGTATGATAAATGAGATCAAACTTTATCACAAATGAATTTCCTTCTTTTCAAAAATTATTATTTCGACAAAGTTTTCAAGGATCAAGATTATATAAAGCCCAAAACTCCACTCATCTTTCTAGTCACTCAATATGTGGCTGAAAACTATCTCATAATCATATTATATATGTGTAGGCTTATATCTGGAGTTTTCGGTAAGGATCCTAATCAAAATTTAATCTCAATATATTATCAAACTAGGAAAAGGATCTGCTGGTTTTACTGAGATTTCTCAAAAAGGTCATGGAAAATAAATTGATGAAAAAGATAAAGAAAAATTATATAGAATGGTGGACATATGCAAATAAATCAATGATTTCAAGGCACAAATGAAGTCCCTGATATCGGATTGCATATAGTTGGAAAATTTTCTGGAGTATATATATTGAATAAACACCAACTCTCATGTAAAAGATTTTTGAGGGGCATAAATATAATATATTTTTTTATTCCTAATTCTACTGCGGCCACTTGGCTTTTTTTTTTCTTTTCTCTCTCTTTTTTTTTTTTCAATTTTCGACCACTTGGTCTTCTCTTTTTTTTTCTTTGCCTCCTCAAAAACTTTATAAAAATTTTAATTTTAAAATAAGCTTTCCTCCCCCACTCTTGAATAATACTCATCCTCGAGTATTTTAACTTTTTGGAACAGGGGTCCAGCTGAAAAATAAACTTAAGATATACTCCAGAAAACAAATAGGTTGTGGTAAGGATAGATATATTTTTGACGATATTTTGGTTTCAGGAGGGATATCCAGCGAAATTTGTATTTTCTCCAATGTAGAGATATACAATGCATGGATAAAAAGGCTAGCAAATGAAAAGATAATCAAATATGAATGACCAGCTTTGAAATCTCAAACCCTAGATTCAAATCCTAATTCAATTCAATCAAGAATTAAATTTGATCAAACTATAGTGTATTATATAATATAAGGCTCTAAATAGGAAGGGCTTATATAAAATAATCACAAGAAAAACTTTGATCATAAAAGTTTATAAAATAAAATTATCATTTTTTTTAAAAGGAGACTCAATATGATAAATCTGAAATCAAAATATTAATATCATATGGGTCTTTATGAAATATCAAATCTATCTCATATATGCAAATCAAAATTCAAATTTAAGTGCATTAAATTGAGAGCATAAACTTAGTCTAATCAAAAGACTTTAGAACACAAATTAACACAAGTTTTATTCAATTAAACAAAGGAGGTGATACATGGTTAACTCACATGACTCAAATAAAACTCAAATTAACTTGAATTAAACACTCATAATTATACAAAATATATAAAATAAGAGAAATTAAAATAAATTCGAAATTAAAATAAAAAAAAAAGAAAAAGAAAATCAAACCACTAAGAGCTTCACTCTTGATTGCCTTGATTGTTCTGGTCCCACAGCCTCAGGTTGAATAATTGCTCCTCAATATTCTGAGTGTTTTGCTCGTACTGTTGTAAATTTTCCCGAACATGATCAAGAATACCATAATTTCTTGCCGTCATTGTCTCAATGCCATAATAAGATCTGTGTGGCATCTGCTGAGCTGCAATGAAATCTGGATCGTAGGATCTTGCATTTCTAGGAATAAAAACTGCAGGTGGAGGAATATTCCCTGATGGCTGAAATACAGGAGTAGAGGTTGGATCATAAGAGCTAATGGGTCTGACTTGATAGACTGGCCCTTGTGATGAACCTGCTCCAAACTGACTGCTAGGAAACTGTTGATTAGGAGTAGTCCAAGCGTCCCATTCTGATGATGTTTGCTGACTTGGTTCTTCCTCAAACATAAACTTCTCCAACCAATCAGTTTTATTCTGAATAAACAGAGACAACCTTCTATCTGGGATTCTAAACTTGGTTTTAGCCACATAAAATCCAGTAGATGAATTCCCAAAAATGTATTTCCCTTTCTTAAGGGAGTTTTCATCTATACTAGCTGGTAGCACAGTGTATGCGGGGCTAGAAACCAAATTGGGTATCAGTGAGAAGGCAATCACCGTAAGATAATGTCCATATCCCAATAATCCGGTTGCTCTATTTCTCTGGACTTAGTGTCATCCATCCTTTCCAAAACTCTTACTGTCATGGATCTATGAATGATGCGAAGGATGGGGTTGATAATTTTCATTCTCTCCTTTGAATGTCCACTAGCAATACGCAACCAAAAATTCTCTAGTGTAGTATTATCAACTTCTATACTTTCTGGTGCATTAGTGTGGAATCCAAATAAAGCTCCAACAGTTCCAAAAGAAATATCAGTCCAGTTTTCCTTAAGTCTAAACCTTAAAGTGCTGATTCCATCAGAAGACTGAACTATATCCATAGTAGTCATAATCTCTAGTGCTAAGTCACTCTGATAACTAGCACTAATATGAATGAAAGGACTCCAGCCAAGATTAAGGAATGATTTCTCTATACTTGAATCAAAGTTTAGAACTTTCATGAAATCATGATCTAAATCAAGATTGGACCTAATCCTTTCTTTGCAACTGTTGTACCTTTGCTCTTCTATAGCTGAACGGAGAGAAAATCCTTCTGAAGAATACTTCCACTCTTCATCATCATCATCATCATCAATGTTCATCGGTTGAGGGACTTGACTTTGAGAACGAGTGCGTGGCCTCCTCACCGGCTCCATGACATCTTCTACTTCAACAGAGAAGCGAGAAGAACATCCTCTCAATCCTTGATCCCGACGGAGACTCTGCTCAGAACCGGAACTCCCCATCTCAGAGACAGAGTGTCTCCTTGATGAAAGTCTTGATGAATCGTCGTCTTGGGGTTGAGAGCTGCTCCTTGATGAAGAACCCTTGAAAGTCTTCTTGATGAAGCTTGCCGCCTTCTTCATCTTCTAAACTCTTCCTCTCAAGAACTCTCAAGAACTACTACTCTTGCTCTTCTCTCTCGAAATACTGGCTCTGGAATGGTTTCTGGGTGGTGAAGATCATCAACAAAGGTCTGGAATTTATAGGCAAGGCTGCTGCTGAAAGGGGAGGTGCATCTGGTGAAGGCTCTACTGAGGTCGGCCGACCAGGGGGGGTGTGGCTCGGCCGAGCTGGCCTTGTGCTGGCTCTGCTGGGTCTCCTCCTTCTCATGCAAGATGCCCATTGGATTACTGATACTTTTGGATAGCTTCTACTGCAAGTTGAACGTCGTGCATGCAGCTTTGGACAGAAACTTCAATCAACCATAAGTTTGTCCCCTTGGATGTTTCTTCATCATGGCTATCCTAAAAAGTTTTAATCTTATCCTATTCCTATGTCTTGGCTGGTTGCTACAAGATCAAAAGAGGATCCAATGTTGCCTAATTAATTAATTTTTATTTGGTTGATGTTAATCTTCACTAATTCTAGTCTTTAATGCGTATAAGCAATATAAATATCCCTACTAATGTAGGTTTAATAATTTCAGCACACAAAAAGATAGAATTAATTTTCATATTAAAGATTATCCCTATTTAGCATATTGAAAATTAAACCTATGTTTAAAGTTTTTATTAAAAACAAATGTTCGGTTAATCAACCGATTTAATTTCAGAATAAAGATAGTCACTCAATTCATTAATTGAATTGAATAAACTAACTTCAATTCTTTAGCGTGGCTTAGGTTAAACGCCTAGTTTTTGAATAAAATTAGAGAGATGATTTTTGAAATTCAAACAATATAGATAAAATCTAGAAAAACATATCTACTCTAATTTTTATTTAAAAACCGAATAAAATCGAACCAAATTTAAACCGGCAAAGTCTTCGTGGTTTTCAAAATTTAGATAGCTACGTAAGTGAGAGTAGCTATCTTATCCTATTTAAATCTAAAAACTTTAAATTAAACTAACTCAAACTTTATTAATTTAACTAATGTTTAACAATAAAGTTTTGATTCAATTTAAACTAACTCAAATTAAACTAAAAACTCTAAATACCTGGGTTGCCTCCCAATAGCGCTTAAGATGAGTCCTTCAGCCCAACTTCAAATCTTTACTGTCCAATGTCTTGTGTAGACACTGCAGACGAGTCTTCTTCTTCAAGCTCCGTCCTCTTCAATTGATTGGCAAACTTCAAACTTCGGACGAAATTTGAATGAACTTGATTCACCATTGATGTTGAACTTGATTTCTCCCTTCCCCACATTAATAGTGGCTTGAGCAGTCCTTAGGAAAGGTCTTCCAAGTATCAGTGGTGATCTCGAGCTTGCTCCCATCTCCAGAATAACGAAGTCAACTGATACAATATTATCTCCAATCTTCACTGGCACATCCTCAGCTACTCCTTCTGGATATCTCACTGAACGATCTGCTAGCTCCAGACACATGGATGTAGGCTCTGGTTTAGGCAGCTTGAGTCTATCGAACACTGACTTCGGCATCACACTAACACTTGCTCCAAGATCGCACAAAGCCTTATCAATGTTGAGTACACCAATAGAACATGGGATGGTGGGGCATCCCGGATCTGCCATCTTCTGTAAAGGGACATCCATTATGGCTGCACTACACTCAGTCGTCAGCTTGACACACTCAGATGGCATTTCCCTCTTGTTAGCTAGTATATCCTTGAAGTACTTGGCATAAGTGGGTACTTGAAGTGCATCCAATAGTGGCATGTGGATATATAGCTGCTTGATCACTTCAATGAACTTGTTGAAATGCTCATCCGTCTTGCTAGCTCGAACTCTACACTTTCCTGGTAACACTCTTGTGTCGTCTACTGTCACTTCTGGTTCGTCTTCACTCTCTTTCTCTGCTTCCACTGAACTGGCAATTTTTGTAGTCAACTCTGGGTCTCTAGTCTCTCTCCCGGATCTGGTAGTAACTGCTTTGAGTGACTCTTTAGACTGTGGCTGTCCTGGCAACTTTCCTTCATTTTTGTTTGGGAGATGCTCTGCTAACTGAGATAGTTGATTTTTTAAAATCTTCATCATCCCCATGAGCTGTTGATTTGAACTTCCCACAGTAGTGATCTTGCCATCAATGCTTTCTAACACTTTGTCTACAGCCTTGAATTTTGAGTGTGTGTCCTTGTTGATTTTAGCTTGCTCTTCCATAAAGTCCTTGAGCTGAATCCGCAGAGGAATGACATTCTGAATAGCTGATCCAGCAGTGAACTGTTGTTGTCTATTTTGTCTATAATTGGACGGGGGAATCCAACCTTCCTTCCTGGCATAGTCCAAAGCCTTAGCTTCCTCCGGACACCTCTCACTTGAGTGACCATACTCTCCACACTCTTCACAAGTCATCATGTAATCTGTAGACTTCACTTCCTCTGCTCTGCCACTTTCCATCTTCTCGAACCTCCTCATTAGTGAGTCGATTTTTCCACCAAGGATCTCCATCTTGTCTACCTCCAGCACACTCTTCGCTGTTCCAGTGGAAGTATGCTGCTCCAGTGAGGTAGGCGTCACTCTATCTGCTCCCCATGCTCCATTCTCTGCAATCTTCTTGAATAAGGCTTCGGTCTCAGTGGGTGTGAGACTGAGAATTGATCCTCCGGATGATGCATCAACTTGACCTCTGCACACTGCGTTGAGTCCTCCATAGAATTTCTGAATTATGTCCCAATTCTGAAAATTGTGATGAGGGCATGCTGACACATAATCGTTGAATCTCTCATAAGCTTCACTGAATGTCTCAGTGGGGTACTGCACAAATGTTGAGATCCTGTTGCGCAAAGCTTGAGTCTTCCCTGGTGAGAAATACTTGGCGATGAATGCTTGTAGTAGACTCTGCCAGTTGCTCACTGTCTCCTCTGGTAGTGTCGCCAACCACTGGTGTGCTTTCCCAATCAGAGAGAATGGGAAAAGTCTTGCTCTGATCTGGTCGTCAGTGACTCCTTCAACGTTGAATGTGTTGCAAATCTGCAAGAACGTCTTCAAGTGGTGATTTGGGTCCTCCTTTCCACTGAATGGTTGATTCTGCACCATGTTGATCACTGAGCTCCTGATCTCAAATGCTCTGGGTGGTGGTGCCAAGTCTCTGATCTTCAAGTCTGCTGATGTTGGCACACACAGCTCCATAAGCTTCTTCTCTTGGTCTTCCATCTTCGGCAGAGTTTCCTCTTGTTTCCGAGAAAATTTGGCAGAGTTTCGGCTCTTTCTCAGCAGTTTTTCTGGATCATCCACATAATTAGATGGTTTATTGGATCGTGGTCCATCCATTCCTGCTCAGGTTAGTGGCAGAAAATATATACAAAGCAAAAATAATTCTACAAAATTTACACTACACTAGTCCTGAATCCAAAAATTTAAAAACAAAATTTAAATTCAGAAAATAAAAAAAATAAAAAAAATAAAATAAAAAAATGGCGCAAGAACAGTAATAAATAAAAATAACATAAATAAAAATAAAATAAAATTATTGCGCCTAAAAGAAAATAAAGAAAATAAATCTAAATGCATAAAAGAAATAAAACTGAATTTAAATGCTAAATACATACAACAAACATAAACTCTAATTAACTAGAACCCTAATAATTAGCTCCCCGGCAACGGCGCCAGAAAAGCTTGTTGACAGCACTTAAGCATGGCAAACCTTATACTGCAAGCGACAGTATCGTGTGTAGCTTTTCCCTATGATGAGTATCGTAGGTTTATGTCAATCCAAGGAACGAACTAATCGTGATCTAATTAACAAGAGTTTATGTGAAAACTAGGGTAAAAAGGATATCTAATCTACTTCTAAACCAATCCTTAAACTAAACCAATCCTTAGCCTAGTCTAGTAAAAGAGATAAACTAAACTATATATATATAAGATAAACAATTAGAAACATAATTAGAACTCTAATCAAAGGGTATTAACTAGGTTCTAATCAAGCTCTAATCGGATCCAAAGCATACGATAGATAAAGTTTCACAACGAGATTAGAGCAGCGAGATAACTAGCAGATCAAGGCAAATAAGCATGTTCAAGCACATCTATCATAGCATAATTAAATCATGATCAATCAATCTAATCCCCTAGATCGGCTCAACCTTTCCCCGGGCTCCACTGTCACTGGTAACCAGGTAATCGACGAAGAACTTTCAACAGGCACGTAATTAGAGAATGCACTTCCAATTACTTTTATTTGGTCTAATAACATAATTAGAGCAACTAGCACTTCTAATCACCATGATCACAAGAACTAGACACAAAACTATATTACTAGTAAACTAGATCAAAGATCAAGAACGCTAGATAAACATCACCCTTAATGACATGGTCTAATCAAGATGCATCTAGACATAAACTTAATTACAGCTAGAACAACCATAATTAGAACAAGAATATGATAATTAGACAAGAACAATACTTCATTAATTAACTGTATCATAATTACAACCATGATCATACCTTCCCTTGATGATACAATTAGACCTCCGGATCTAGACAATTAGAGAGCCGTGCAAGGCCTCTAATCACCTCTAGAGATTAGAAGAAGATCTAAACCTAGACTAGAAACTCGACCCTCTGCTCTCCTCTAGTTGTGTCCCTCAAGTCGTCGTCTTGTCGCCTTGATAATGAATTGGATGCCTCGACCAGGGGCTCAGCTTCGCTTTAAATACCCTGGAGAAGACGTGGCCGAAAAGGAAACTGAAACCGACATACGGAGTCCTGGGGTCGGCCGACTTGGGGGGGTATGGCTCGGCCGACCCAGGCCCTTCCAGCCTCCTCTAGTTTCCATCTTTCGCGGGCTTCGGGATAACCTTCATATAAATCTTCGTAGAGTCCTTTTCGGACTCTAAACCTTTCAGATTCTTCTGTATCCCGAGATCTTGTCGAGTCTTCTAGAATTGGGCTTCATTTGATGGGTCTTTAATTGGGCTTCTTCTTCCATTATTGAATAATATTCAGAGGTCTTTTCACTCGAGGTAGACTTTGATGAATTTTGCTTAAAATTGGCCCAAATCCTGCAAAAATTACAAGTAGACTATTTCCAAGACAATATTGCAAAATCCACAATAATCTATGTTATTTGTTAGTAAAAGGCAAAGTTGACGCATAATAATAGGTAAAAACAATATAAAATGATGTATAATTTTCGTTCATAAGCCGCGTCAACAGCTACTTGACCTCGCAACAATGTCTTCACAACTCGCCGGTGTTGTTCATATTTACTTTGTGACTTATTTCATCTTAGCATCTATTGGCGGATTCGCCTACTCAAATACTGCATTCTGTCCTTAGATGAATTCTACGATTTGATTTGTGTGAGCCTTTTGGCGTGTTTGCGAATCAGTCATCGTAGTTTACACATCTAAAGAAGGTTTGTCGGTCGTAGAGTGAGTGGTCGTTGATTCGAGACTAAGTGGTATGGCAACATTGGCTCGGTTTGAGGGTGGTGGCGGCATTTGGGATCTCCGATACGACGGTACTCGTGTGTGCCCATTTCTTCAGTTTCGGAGAGAAATTCTTAGGTCTGACCTTACATCGGTCTTGTTGAAGCCTTTGTTTGAAATGCGAGGATTTGTTCTCTGAGGTGAAAACCTAGTGCCTGACCTTAATTGGTTGGATTATCAACGGCGGTGCGTGGGTGTATCGCGTCTTTCTTATAGGCGTTGTTGTTGGAGAATTATATTGTATCGGGATTCAAGTGTTGCTTCGCTGGTGGATGGATTTGAAGGCTTAGTTGTGTGGTGTAGTTTGTTGTGACATGATATCTGCTGTCATGTTTTTTTTTCCTTTGTCTGTGTACACCTTAGGGTTTGTTTGGAAACAAAGTATTCAAAACCACAGTATTTCAATACCATGGTCTACCAATTGCAATGGCACAACCATAGTATTTTTTACAGCAGTCTACCCATAGATGTTTGGGAACACAGTATGGTTCTACAGTATTTGACTTCACCTCCTCCTTCAACAAAAACTTTGGTCTAGTTTTCAATACTCCAAAAATACTGTAGTATTGACAATACCATGGTTTTGGATACAGAGGTTTGCCAAACACCTTTTTACTCCAATACCATGGTTTCTTTCAATATCATAGTATTTTTTACAATACTACAAAATACTTTGTTCTCAAACAGGGCCTTAGTTGTGTACAGTCCGAAAGATATCTTAGTGTTTTGTATCATCTTGATATAATTTACTAAGATCAATAAAAGCTTGAAAAAATCGTCTCGGTCCATGCTTCTTCACCTCTACCACACTGGAGCAATCCCCATTATAACCAAAGATGAGTTTTCCGTCCATGTTTGAGATAGGGTTTAATATGATATATCGACGTATTACTGTTTGTGATGTGCCATGTATTTATAGCTAGTGTGGGAGTCATATATCACCGGGTCTCTCGTGATGACTGCTTACGTCACCCCGACAGGTGGGCCGCGTGGTTTGGCTTCGGGCTCAAGGCAGCGGATGGCGTGGAGCTCAAGCAAACCACTCGGGCGGCCGCAGATAGGGATCTGTTAGATTATTTTTCCTGCAATCTCGGATTACGGTCCCGAAAACCTCTTGGCAAGTAAATTTCCGGAGGATCTGTCGTAACCCTCACCCCTCGGCCTATATAAGGGGGCTAGGGACTACAAGGAAACTCTCTGAAACCCTCGTATTCTCAGCAATACAATCCACCGACCCCCATACAGGACATAGAGTATTACGCTCAGCAGCGGCCCAAACCTGTCTAAATCCGTGTCCCTGCGATCTGTATACCATTATCGATCTGCTTGCCACCCCTTCCGATCTCAAAACCATCGTAGGTCCTACCCTGTGGTGGGCTGCCGGGACTAAACCCCGACAACTAGTGTTACAATTATTTTGAAAACTAGTCCATCAACTTGTGTTCTTGCACGAGTTAAAGTTTTAGGAGATATAGATTTAATTTTTAATAATATTGTAAGTTATTATTTTAATCTATCTTTTATATGACATTGTGGTAATTTATACGCAAATTGAAGAATTATTCTAATGTATCTTTTATGATAGCATATTTGGTAATTTATATGCAGATTTAGAGCTTATTTCAATGTATCTTTTATAATGACTGATGAGTGATTTATATGCAAATTTAGAGGTTATTTTATAATGGTATGGTGGTTAAAATTTATGCAAATTTAGGAGATTATTCTAATTCATATTTTATAATGGCTTGGTGGGTGTTTTTTTAATAAATTTAAGAGGTTATTTTATTTCATCTTTCATAATAACATGATGGGCAATTTTTTAGAAAATATAATAAATCTAACGGTTTCTATTATTAGAGCTACATAATGGTTTTTGTGAGAATTTTTAAGATTTATCATTTTTCCTAGTGTTTTTGGCGTGGATTAGTTAACGTGGAGGCTAAAAATTTTCCAATTAGTAATAGTAAGATTAACTAACATTAACTAACAATGATAGTTTTCAACGTCCAAAGAGTGTTTAGGAAGATGCTCTGTCAATTTTTAGGCTGAGGATTTAGATCCATATTCCATTATTCCTCACATGTTAGTGTTTGCACCCTGGTCCTTCTTCATCCAAAGCGATTTAGGTGCGTCTCCAAGCTAGATTGCTACAAATCTTGGCAAGCATTTCTTCTAAGTTGATTCATGATGCTTTGGTGGAAAGCTCATGACACATGCTGGCTACTAGGGATGTGACAGAAGTGGAGGGACAAGGCATGAAGCATCTCTAAACATGTGCTCTAGCTTATAAAGCATCGATTACACTGCACGTAACATGTTATTTAATTACTCTAAACGCAGCCAGGTATACTAATAATCTAAGCAGCATAATTGTACTTGCTCTTGTATACCTCCAATGGCAACATGCACTGCTTTCAATTGGCCCACTTGCCACTAATAAAGGATGCAAGGTGCCATTTGATAAATAAATAATCCCCCCGGGACAACCCAAGTTGAGCTTAGCCTGTTTAAGCTCGGCGCCATCAGGGCTCTTGATTTAAGATCCCCACTACTAGTCCAAGAGATTACAACAGATCTTGGAGATCACCAAGCCCTGATTAACAACTAAACCAATTTTCTTAACGGCCCCGTGAATGCCAGATTTTCTTAATACAGTTGCATACAGCTGGTGAGCTGGAGCATCATTTGTTGGAGTGTCAGCAACGTTCGAGATCTGTTCTACGGTCAAATCTTCGCATGCAACATATATTAGTCTGATTAAGGAAAATATATATTCACCAGATAACATAAAATACATGGAGGAAACTGCAAAAACAGATTAAATCCTGATGCTTGTGTTCGTGTGCCAGGCTAACTGGATGTCTTACCAATGCCGCTTGCCAAGCCGGCTTGTCAGGTCGTTTTCTTTATTTAACTAGCACAATTTGGCGTCTTGGTGTCACCAAGTTGCAGCACTTTGTTGCCATGTTTGCCCTGTTTGACAGTTGACACCACATGAACACCTCACTACGAGGGGATATCTAGGACTAAGTGTGATCTGGGGATAGCAAATTGGCAATGCAAGTGGGGACTTGGGGAGCATGGGCAACAGGGCTGATCAAGTTGGCCCTCATGCTTGGTGCCCAGTAGAGTGAAACATTGATCCATGTGCCAAAAAGTGAATCAGTGACTAAAGTGGCCATACATTAGTACTGAACAACCTGGAATCTATTACAAAGACCAGGTCGATTAGCAGGTTGATCTTGCAAGTGTGTGCAGTAATTATTTAGATAGTGGCGGCGTTCAGAACGCACTTTTGTTATTAATTGCAACTTGAAGAAACCTTTTCTGTTTATGGGAAATTAAAAGAAAGGACAGTGATCATGATCTGGTGATATCTGTTTAGGATGGCGCGCACCAGATGCTTATGAGGCTTCATCAAAGTGCTGGCGAATGGCGATTCGCAGCACGGTCTCTGCATCAGTATCGAATCATGGTTTGCGGGTGAATACGTACATGCAGATTGCAGCTCGTGTGCAGTCAAGATCTTTTTCTGGAAAGACCATCGAGTTCAAGAATTTGTGGCAGATAGAATCTTTTACAAGCAGGTTTAATTTATGATGAATAGTCATTTTGCAGTTTTCTCAATACTAAACAATCTCAAATGCCGTAGGATACTTTTTTTTATTAGAAAAATAGTATCAAAATGCCCGTGCGTTGCAACGGGAGAAAAAAATCCTTAAGCACCTTTAGAACAATGCATATAAGAATAGTCTCGCAAATAAATTCCTTATCCTATTGTTTGAATTTTTTTTTTACATATGACCGAAATTTAGGTAGTGTCAGTTTGGTAAGAAATATTATTTTTTGCTTTCCGGCAATATATAAAACATCGAAAACGAAGTCCACATACAACAACACGGGTATCTGTTTTCATGTAGGCTGCTCCTGCTGTCTGAATCGGGTTTCCGAATAAACTGTAGGACATATTGTCTTGACGATTTCTATTAATTGCAAGCGAATTTTAGAGTGATGTCAATTGGGTTGGAAAGATTGTTTTTTTAGCTTTCCATCGATATACAGAACATCGAAAACGGAGTCCGTATGCGACTTGCGCGTCCGTTTTCGCGTGGGTTCCTTCTGCAGTCTGAATCTGGTTCGGATTATCGGATAAAAGATAGTGAGGGGCTGAACAGCTGGGTCCACCTGTCACGACGGACCGTGAATCCTTATTTGCTTTAATATTAGGTATAGATATCGGTGCCGGATCTATCAGAGAAATGCAACATATCTATTGCTCCCTCGATTTTCTCCTCTTACATTCATATTCATATAGATATACAAAACATATAAGTAGAATGTTACATGAATCTATTCAAACATTGAACCCCTATAGTTTGGGATTTTTCAAGGTGCTTGAGAGGAACCCAGTTCTGAGTCTATATATTTTTTATTTCGGTCCATAAGTTTAGTGAAACAATCGGAAAAACGTTTGGTTATGGACCCACAAGATCTAAGTTCCGGTCCACACGATTTAAATTTCGGTCCACAATTTTGGTTCCTTTGAATTGGTTCCTTCTAAGTTTTAACCACTATATCTAGTCCATCAATTGGTATAATTAGAGTATTATGATACACGTGTTAAAATTTGGTGTATGAATTTAACATTGCTCTAAATCGTCAATTTAGAGACATGGTTAGATCTAGTTTTCTTACTTATTTTTTTCATAATGGTATGCATCAATAATTTAGATGAAATTTGGTTGTTTTACTTTATGTCTAGCAACAGCAGAAATGGTAATTTAGATTATGTGATTTTTTTTATAATACCATTTGCTGTTGATTTAGATGCAGGCTTAAGTGTTTTAGTTTATCTCTAGCGGTGTCAAAGGTGGTAATTTAGACATAAATTTAAGGAATAGAATGATGGGTACTTTAGATACAAATTTAATGGGTTATCTCTACTCAGACTATATTTTGTACTGGCATAGGTGCATACTTTATATGCAAATTTATATGCTTACTTTAGGAGTATTTGGGTGTGGTATTTCCTTGAGAGCAAAGAAAAAGCGAAATGTCCACCGCTAATACTGACTAGACTAGAAGCGACCACACAGTTGTCTATTTCGCCCTGAACGACATTTTGTCTACCATCGGCCGGCTGGTTCATCTTCATCACTCATCGGTCATCTGAAATATCTCATCGTTGGGCACGGGTCCGTTACGTACGCACCGCGGGAGCGCGCGGCGCCCGTGCACAACCACTTTTGGACGAAATTGGCAGAGCGTTGTGGCGTCCCATTTTAGTTATCTCCTAATTTGACCTCTCCTGCGGTGCCTGACGAAATTAATTAACCGCCGTATCAGATGAGAGCTTCAGTTCAGCTCGGTTGCAACTTTTGACTGCAGTTGGGCCAGTGCCGTTGGATGGATTATGTATAATCTTACACGAGTAGTACGAGAAAGACTTTCGAAGAATGAATTCACTGATTGCTAATATGGAGTAGAGGCATGGCCGTTCCACTTGATGCATGGAAAGCAAGACAGGGGGCTCGTCTCGAAAGGGACTGAACGAAAAAGGACAGCTCACTACATGTGATAGAACAGATAGCCACTCTAACGCTGTGAGCAGTAAACAGCCCAGTGAGTAGTAGCAAAGCTAGGAGCAGTGCATCAGCAATTCAGCACACTGCTGGCTGGCTGGATGCAGGCATGGTCTATTGTACCCTGATTTCCAGGGCATCCCAGGACATCTGGAGCCCAGAGATCGCTGTTTGCTAAACAGTAGCTAAACCATGCATCGCTGTGCAGATCTATTCCCAGAACTGAAAAAAGGGACAAATTACCTGTTGTACTGCAGTTATCATTTGCGCCCTACCCATGTCCCTTGCTCTCTGACACTGAGCAATTACCTACACATGGCTCTGTTTATGGCTTTATTATTACGCTTCTTCAAACGTAATACTGGCGGCATATCTCTTGAATATACCAAGAACAAGAAACTCAACTTTTTGCATGCAACTTGCATGACGAGTCCCAACCCCAAATATTCTGGAGGTTTGCTATTGGATAGGGATTATTGTTGAGGATTTGGTGCGCGGTATAAGTATGCTTGATCTCGAAATAAACCGTGCCAGTATGCCCTTCTCGGGCTTACGACGTACAGCAGCTTTCATAACACACACGCTACAAGACTTTTCATATACAAGTTCCTTTTCAAGTATTTCCGGGAGGAGGGAGTCTATAGACATTTTAGTTGCAATGGAATTATGGAAATAAAAGCATGGGAACTGTCGTGATCTATTTTGAACACCTTGCTCTGAAAAAACCGCCTCCACGGCTTTATGTTAAGATAGAAGACAACCAACTTTAACTGTCAACCTCACACCTCAAACAGGTCGTGGAACTACCATTGGACTATAAGCCCGCTGGTGAATACCTTGCTGAGAATTATTGCTAATTAATATGTATGCTGCTTTGTCTGAATTCTGAAATCTGAATCCTATGCAACTTTGTGTTGCGTAACTTTTCTTAGATACAATACTTTCGAGATGTGATGGAACGAAAATATTATCGCAAAAAAGCAGAAGACACGCTAATATAATCCAGCAGCGTCGTAATTGCGTAAACGCGCAGAACAGGTATGCATACAATACAATTGTGTGTGCACGAGCCCAATTCATTATGGCACGTGGCAATAGATAATGTCATCTGCTGGGAAGCTGATCTCTAAATGACAACGGATACATGTCGAGTATTATTATTAGGGTATTTTTTTTATGTGTAATGCATGCATGGTTAGCTGAACAATGACAATCAACATTGCTTTGAAGGATAAAAAGGCACGCTTAAAAACTTGAAAGCAATGGGCACCAAGAGCATCAGGACAAAACCCACCCAGATGATTTCTAGCTGGATTCCACGCACCTGCATCCAGGCATGTCCGAGAAGAATGTCAGGGCATCCTTGTGAAACTGATCATGACAGTAATCCATGCATAGCAGAACAAACAAAAGAATTGATATAAAAAATGTAATGTAGTTGAATCATGATGAGAAGACCAGATAAAATTGAAAATGATTAGCTAAACGAAGTTGGTTTCGAGCGATAATATACTGAAGAAAACTATCATCAAGACAAAGCATTCGTGAAGGTGATATAATGATTAACATCGCCGATTTAAAGTTTTTGTGCAGTTTATGTTGGTTTCATGGAGAGCACAAAACTCCTTGTATGCAGGCTAAGACTACACGATAATCTACGTACAGGAACACTCACTCTCCTTTGGCAGATGGAACTGTGGAATGTAGCATATGGAGGGCCTTGCTTTAGTTGTTTTTGAAAGCAAAGTCCTCTACAAAAGTTTTAGAGAATTGGCTTAGTAACTTCCATTAGTGATGGATATTACAGTCTCTTGTCGGATCTACAAAGCCATTCTAACCCCTATGTACATAATTTCTACTCTTAGAAAGCTGTTTATAATACTTCCTCATTCACCAACCCAAACATGTGGGTGTCAAATGTCAATTGTCATGCACAGCGCTATGGTGACACAATAATGTTACGAGGGCCCGTAAGGCTGAATGACAACGCAAATACACAACGGCAATTCGTGATTTCAAGACAAAATGAACACGAGAGGCTGAATAATCAGCAACTGAGGGACAGAGACATTCCCGTTGACTTGGAATGGAGGTGAGATGTACAGTATAGCAGCACTACTTGAGCATTCAAATTTATACATCTCTTCGGAAGTCAAGAAAAAAATAGGAAAATATTGAATAGAATGTAGAGTCAAACCACCAGGATTCATGCATTTTTCAAATTTGCATACAGCCAACAGATACCGAATGTTACCAGATAATGGGCCCAGCCATGTCACAAGGTAATGGGCCTTACCAGACAAGATATGTAAGAGAGTAGGCCATTCATCTGTAACCTGAACCCATCTCAGCCCACACGATATGCGAGATCTGTCGAAGCCAAAACATCTCAATGCACTATCACTAACATTACACACCTGTAAAGTATATAAACATGCCCAGCATTTCATTTTTCAACAATGAAATCAGAGAAAAAATTGATTCGGCAACTGATATCACATCTACAGGCTTCATTCAGTTTTAATTGAGATGCATATGTTGGTATAAAAAAATTCAAATAAACTCCCCTGAATTATGAGCCCAGCAGCTTCAGTGAAGTTCTTTCTATTTTTCTTCCCTATATGTGGCACAATTTCAAAAAGAAATCAATGAGCCATGACACGGTCAGCTAATTTACTTCAGCATGCACATCTATGACCAGCAAATAAACTACCTGTACCCTGGTATGAAAATTTCAAATTATATTGCTAGTACAGATAGATAACAAAACAGCTCCATATCAAAGATCAGGAACTCAGATAGGCAACAAATGGACTCAAAAGCATTGTTATGTTAGGTCTTTCTTACATGATCCCAGGAATAGCTCTGCATAACACTTCAGTTAATTAAAATCTCGCCGAGCTGCTGAGCAGACAGTACAACACTCAATTACACATCCCAGGAGCATCATATTCTCCACTCCAGCAATCTTTGGTTGCTTGGGAAGCTAGAATAGCTTACTGACCATTAGTTAGTCCATATGGTAGCCAATGTAGATAATTCCATATGGATCATCAATCCTCTTCCTTTTGGACCCAAACTTTCACCGTCTTGTCGTTGTCAAGTGCTCCCGATGCGATCATATTTTCCCTGGGGTGGCATGAAACTGCAATAACAGTATCAGTATGGCCTTCCAGTTTCTGCACTATTTTTCTTGACTGCAGGTCCCACAGGTAGACACATTTGTCCTCCGAGCCACTGACAATATACTTGCCATTCGTGATCGAAAATGCTGCTGGGATGCAATACTTTGTGTTAACATGGCCAGTATATGTCTTTAGAAACTTTCCAGCTGAGAAATTCCAAAGCCTCTGCGTGAAATAAACAATGCATGAGCAGATGTCTTCTCATAAGTTAATTGTCACTATTATATACTTCTCTATATAAGACTGGTTGATGTTTATTTCTAAGTTCTACAGATTGCCACACATAGTTGTAGGTGCATTCATGACTATGAGCATACTTATGGCATGTGAAATGAAACCAAACCCACATTAAAAAGATTAATCAATGAATTGAAAACGAGCCAAAGTAACATCTAATATATCCAATATGATTCTAGATGCACATGAAATAAGCCATATTACAGTAATGCCCTTTACAAATTGCATCTGAATGTAGAATCTTACAACAACGTTAAGAGGTGACAATTTAGCTCCTTGTTCCCATTCATTTTGGTGTCACTGCACACTGCCATGTGAGAATCGCTACAACATGTGGATAGTAAGCAATTGCAATTACATGGCATTCCATGCCTAGTTCATGCTGCTTCTAATGGCGGATGGAAGATCCCTTGCATTTATGGCCTCTTAAAAACAACATGGCTAAGCCTATGATTAATTATTTGCTTTGAGGAAGGTAGATATATGTTTTATTTCTGCATTTGGGACCATTATGTTTGGTTTCGTGAATGGTCATTAAGGCGGTAAGATCAGGCAAGGCAACCCACCCTGTTTCTACAGCATTGGCACATAAGGTGTGATGCAAGGGAATGCCAAACACACATATATCAGACCAAACAAGGGACAGTATGAATATATGTGGCCATTACTAACAATCAGGCACAGCCCATTAGCCAACAAATCCAAATCCCAAGCCTAAAATTACCAGCTGCCAACTACCGTGCCTTCCTGACACTCATATCCACAGCAGCAATCTCCCCTAGCCCCCTGCAACACTCCATGCTGCCTCCAGTGGTCGGACAGGAACTAAAGATACTGGAATCAGGCTGGAAGGGGGTGTGCAAGGGCAAAATCAAACAGATAAAATGCCACCGGCTATGGTAACAAGCCAGAGAAGGCATTCAAGTGGAGAGCAATGCCTTGCACTGAATCAACCTAGGTATGCCATACCACCTAGTCGGCACTTCGAAAACTATAGCTTTCGTGCATAATCAGGTGACTAATGGTAATATACTAGTATGGGATCACAATCCACACCAAATTTTAAGAATGCATAAGCAGATATCGTGAGAACCAGTTTCTGTACGTAGGTAATGTGATTACTTATTGATACATTTCAAATCATGCCATATTTAATAAAGAGTTCATCAGTGTGACCAAACATTGAGCAATTATTGCCAATTCTAAAAGACAAAACTCACTTGACCATGTGCGACAACAAACATAACACATTTAATCATGTCATTTCTGCGCAAGAATAGAAATATTACATAGTATTGTGGGCCTTAAGCACAGCCCAGGCTGCTGCCCAAGCGAGAAGGCATGCAGGTGGCCCAAGGGTAGCCAGGTCCGAAATGTCCACACGTAGGTCGGAACATTATCATTAATTAGGAAAGAATCTCAGTGGGTATTGTCGTAAACATCCAATGAGTTCAGGTTGCTTGGAAGCGAAAACATCATCTCCATATAAAGAGAAAAGACGTAGCGTTATTGCCTCATTGGCATGGTTATTAAGGTGGTAAGGCGAGACGTGGCGAGCGACCATCTTTGAGTCGACTAGGTGTTGCCATTTAAACATCTGTAACTTCAAAAACACCAGCATAGAAGGAGGAGAAAAAGAAAATAAGAAGGAAAAGAAGGGAAGGGACGAGAAAGGGCCCAGCCCACCAGCATCCCACATTCCTATCATGTGGGTGTAGTTATAACCTAAGATTCCTCTCCCAAGACCAAGAACCATCGGACATCAAGCGCCGCCGCCACCGCCCTTTCCTCTGCACATGCCTCTCGCCTCCCTCTCCATCCCGCTCCTCCCTGCCTCGTCTCTCCCCTTCCTCACTGGCCCACTACCGGATCCCCTCCACCAGTATGCAGTTCGAGTGCTGCTGGCCCACTACAACTCCTCCCAGGTCTCACTGGTGAAGAAAGCTGCGAGGGCAATAGATGCTGGAGCCAATGGGGATGGCAGAGAAGATGGGTGCTTGGCCATCCTCCGGTTCTTCCTCTCTCTTATCCCTCTCATCATCTCTTTGCTGCTAATTTGATAAGGCAACACGGACACCCACGATTTCTCTAGCGCCTGGACACCTAGGCGACGACTTGAAAACCATGCTTATTGGACAAGCAAGAGTAAAAAATAGGCCATCTTCCTTCCTCCTACACCGAGAGAGCCCCACCACCCGCCTCTGCCCTGCTGCCAATGGACTGGTCCTTCTCCTCCACCCCAAGGAACCAGGGCAATAAAGTTGTATATAAAGCATGTGCCAAAATAAATAAACACTGATTGAGGATCCAATATTGCCACCTTTGTAATGTGAAACAACTATGTGCTGTAAAAAAATACATCAAACACTTCTTTAATGAACACTACACATATTACAGATAAGACAAGGCAGCAAATAGAATTCTTCATCATTAAAACACAGAACGTCAGATATTTTTCAACTGGGATAAGTGCAGAGAAAACACACAAACAAAAAAAAAGATTAGGTAAGGCAGAAGGAGTTTCAAAATATTAGGAGTCACACGATATAAAGATCATCCACATCCACATGTACATTCCTGCATAATCTAAATTACAAGAGCATGCTCAGGTGGCTAATGTGAATTTCTGCTCACTCCTCCCACAATGACTTTGTTGGATTACATACACGATAGTTCAATCACCATATATTGAAATTTTCTCTATAGATAGGATCATAGGGTTGCCTCACGGATCAATGAAGTAGAACCCGTAACATTCAAACAAGGTGGACTACAACTACCTCAAGAGGCATCCCAGGATGTTCTTGAAGAAGTAAACACTCCCCTGTCCTGGGCTAGATGTAACATAACAGAGTCCAAATCCTAGCACCAAGCTAATGTCAAAATTGTCGGGTGGGGTTTGGGGGTAGGTACCTGTTTCAGGCAAGTCAGCACTGACCCTACATAACCAGACACTAATAAGAATCCCTTAGAACATGGCACACGAACTATACTGCTCTGAAGCCCCAGGCTTATAGTTCCCTTTATCTCCTCAAGATAGTCCTTCCCTCTTGGGATCTAGAAAAAATGGTACTCCAGCTCTATGACTATGACAGCCACAAGCGCTGAAGTTTTGAAATCTAACTACACGTTGGCAGCTGTATAGTTCCATAACACAATTGCAGTTTCAGTTTTTTCACATATGCAGCAACCTGGAACAATTATGGCACCAGAAAAATGGAAATTAGAAGGAGCAATCGACTTCGCACAACTCACCAATGTGCTATCAAGTGTCGCCGCGAGCACAAACTTGCCGTTGGGGGAGAACTTGGCAAACGACACCGGAGGGCTCTCGTCGTCGATGAGGGTTTTGACGCAGTGGCCAGTAGCTGAGTCCCAGACGCGGCATAGCCCGTCGTAGCTCCCGGACACGATCATGGCGCCGTCGCGATCGAAGTCCACGGCGGTGACGGGCTCGGAGTGGGCTGGGAGCACGCGGAGGCACTTCCCGGACCTGACCTCCCACACACGCACCGTCTCGTCAAAGGATCCCGAGGCGAGGACGTTGCCGTGGGGGCTGAAGGCAACGCAGAAGGCGTAGTTGGTGTGGCCCGTGAGCGTCTTGACGAGGCGGGCCCCGCCGCCGGCGCCGAGGTCCCAGATGCGGACGGTGCGGTCATCGGAGGCGGAGGCGATGAGGCGACCGTCGGGGGAGAAGGAGAGGTCGGAGACGCCCTCGCCGTGGCCCGAGAGCTCCGCGACGGGGGTGAGATCGGAGGCAGACCAAACGCGGAGAAGCTTGTCGGCGGAGGCGGAGGCGAGAAAGCGGCCATCCGGGGAGAACTTAACGGTGGAGACGGCGCGGCGGTGGCCCGTGAGTGTGGAGCGGAGGACGTAGCCTGGGGATGCCGAGGCTTCGTCGGCCGCCGGCGCCGCCATTGCCGCCGATCGAAAGGGTTTGGGTTTGGGGGGTTTTGATCTTTCTCCACGAGACGGTGGTGCGGCTCGGTGGACCAATGACTTCTTAACGGTGGCGTGAGAGGTATCTTGGGCCTAAATCCTGTCTAGTTCTAGGATTCCGAAGGCCCGGGATGAGAAAAAAAATGAAAAAAGTGATTGGTTGGGCTGGAATTGGATCATATCACGGTTTTAGCCTTTTAGGCTGAGTTCAATAATACATTGTGCATATGGCTGACATAATAATTCTAAAAAAAAAGGCTGACCTAACAAGCACGGTAGTTGTGGAGTTTAAGTATGGACAGGGTAGATGTTTTACAAATAAATAGACTAGAGGTTCTACAATTGTGCATATGGCTGACATAACCAGCAGCACCATGAGGAAGACTAGAGGCAGATAAATAAGCAGTACTAGTGAGCTCACCGACCAAATACGAACGGCGTTCCATTTTATTTCTCCACCCAATCAGGTCTTGTTTGGCTACCTGTGGATTGAAGGGATTAGTGTGTGTTTAAATCCCTGATAGCTCAAAATCTCCCTCAATCCCTCCCATTTCACTCCAATCCTCTTCAATCCCACGAGGACCCAAACTAAGTCTTAGCCTGCTTTTGACTTATCTCATTTTTTGGACCAATTCATTTCTATAGCCTAATTTTTTCACTTAAAAATAATAATCCAAGATTTGATAAAATGTTCTAAGTTTGAAATAATGAATTTTGTATAATATGAAAACATTCTAGCCTCGTTAGCAAGGCTTTACAATTCCATGAGAATGATGGTTTTACTTCATAAGAAAATACCCCAATTCAGAATGCAACGTTCCATGAGAATGTCGAAGTGTTATAAAAGAAATTATATTTTCACAAGGAAAATGTTCTCGACTGATGGCACATATTCCAAGTTGATGAGAGCGAGAGAAATGTTATAGCTTCGTACTCTTGCCAACTTGGAACGTTTCCTCATGAGTTGAGGTTCACAAGTAGAATGTTCAAGACTCATTGGCAAATGTTAAGTTGACAAGAGAGCAATATTATAGCTTCGTAAGGAGATTGTTCTAGCTTCATGAATGAAATTTCTAGTCTTGCAAGAATTTTCTAGATTCATGGGTAAATGTTTCAAGACGACAAAATATATGTAGTATTCTAGCTTCATAATAAAAATATTTGAATAAAAATGTTTTAAGCAATCTCAAAGGACATAGAAAGAAAAGGATAAATAACCGAATAATGTGCGGCATGTTCGTGGAATAATAAAGAGAATCAAACCAAACAACGCAAAGAAGAAAAAGAAACAGAAAAAAAATGAAAGGGCACACACTATTCGCATGGAGGGGGAAGATGGCCGCTGTCCAAATTTGGGTGAACTAACAAAACGATGAAGACAAAGATATATAAGTACGTCTTTGCGATACTGGAACAATTTGAAGGAAAATGGTCTAAAACAAGGTGTTAGTGTGTGAGTGAGGTTATGTTGCACCGGTACCATGAAAACACAAAGATGACGTTGTTGGCTTTAATCTCAATAGTGACTCTTTGTCATATTCAGTTCTTATGAAAGAGAAATTTCACAAGTAACTATAGGATTATGAGTCTAGCTACAAGCTTTAGATCGAGAAAGCCATCTTATAAATTGGTAGATTTGTTTCAAGATAGGCATCTTGTGATTATACAAGAGGGTCGCTGTTGAAGATCAGCTAGCTATGTTTATATACTCTTATCTAAAAATCCTCTAAACTGAGATATGTTACTGCTCTTCCAACATTGCTATGAAACAATAAGCAGATATTTCAGAGACGGTTTTACAAATAATTTTGAGGTTAATAGAAAAATTGCAAACTTTATTCTTTAATTCATATAATGATCATGGATAAATTTACTCTTGTTTGTTTACGTAATAACTGGCCCATCTAGCAAAAAGAATTCATAGAAAAGCAAAATTGTCTGACATGGTCCAACGAGGAAGGAGTCAAGGCCCTGTGTCAGTCGTCGTCGCAACCAAGACGGCACAGATACACCAAAAGTTACACAAACGCAAAGACCAACACAACGCCATCTCTCTGTTTTGAGGTTTATGGAGCGAATGGGCACTGGCATCCACCACAACACGTACGGAAACAATTGTCAGGTGAAGTGTACTCCTAGGCTACAATGCACACTTAACCCCGTGTCCCCCCTCTCTCTGTTTTCTGGTCTCTCCATATCTAAATATAAATCGGCGGTTAACTTTTTTTCAAAACATTAATCGTTCGTCTTATTCAAAAAAAAAAGATATTTATTATTTATTTTGTTGTGATTTGTTTTATCATAATATAAAGCTTGAGCGTGATTTGTTTCCTTATATATTTACACAAATTTTTTGAATAAAACAAGTGATTAAAATTAAAAAAAAACAACCGTAACTTATATTTAAATTCGTAGGGAGTATTTTTTTACCCGTGTGATGAGTAGGGAGATTTCATGTATCAAAAAGACTGAAATTAAGAGTATTACGTGTCACTTGAAATCCGTAGTATTATTTCTATTATTCTTTTAGCTTCACAGTACTCCTCCTATTTAGGGCTGGTTTGACAACTCCATTTTTCTAAAAGATTTTAGAGAATTGAGAGGAAAAAATAGTTCATTTTTTCTTGGGAAAACGATATTGCTTTGAAAAAATGTGATTGCCAAACTAGACATTAATAAAATTATTGTAGATACCCAAGGATAATAGAAACAGACATGCAACGGGCAGCTGTATGCGTATCTCTTCTCTACTACCTATTAAGGGTCCAATGTAGGCGTCAACAGGCGAGGGCATCCTCGCTCTCCCGCGCGCCCTGCCTCCCCCGCGCGCCCTCAAAATGGGAATCGAGCCGCTCACTCCGCCGCCGTTACCGAACACCTCCGCATCCTCCGCAGGTCGCCCGCGCCATCGTACCCCTCCCTTGCGCCCAGCCCACCAATCCCCGTCTCACCACGCGCCGCCGCACCCAACGCCCTCCTACACGCCCGTGCCGCCGCCGCCGCCTCATCGTGCCGACCCGCCGCCGCCTAGCCCGTGCCCCGCAGCGCCGCCCGCTCCCCTGCCCGGCGCCGCTGCCCTACCGGCCGGCCGCGCCCTTCGTCCGCCGCGTGCCCATCACCAACATCGCCCTCTGCCGCTCATCGCAACGCCGGCCGCCCCGCCCCACCCACCGCGCTCCCCACGACGTCTGCCTATCCTCTCCGCTGCCACACCTGCATTTCACCGCCCTTCCCCCGCACAGCAGCCGGTCGTCACCCACGCTCCTGAGCGCCTCGCTCCCCTTCTGTGCGGCCACGCCTCCCTCTGCCTTCCACGTTTGACCTCTATTTGACTCATAATTTGATCGATACATTGGATTCCCTGGTCGGAGAGCGGCTGGCCTAAACGGCGGATTTTCCATCTCTATTTGACTCATAATTTGATCGATCCCTTTTTGATTGTGTAGGTATTGACCAAGATTGCTTGCCGTCGATTACAGAAGGAACTCACGATGGCAGCTCAGCACCCCGCGGCGTCTAATGCTTACCATGATTGCTGCCCTGGAATGTCATGTGCTCACCTTGTGTGCATAACAGCTTTGTGATCTCCAGGTTTGGCCCATTTTCCTCTTTCTACTGCTGCTTGGAAACGAATTGGGAATAAAAATAATTAGTACAATTGGTCCAGCATATATAGAGCAAACTCATACAATTTTCAGCATTCACTAAAGGATTACGATTGTAGAGTATTTAGCATTTCCATGTAGGTTCCTCAAAAAGTGATCTGCTACCGATGTGCTTGGTAACAAAAATCACCAGGCCATCTCAAAAGAACTACAGCAGCAGTGATGGGAGATGGGGAGAGAATACTACGTACACTTTTAATTTGTGGATAGGTGCTAGACAAGGACTTAAGAATTACAAGTTAAAAACTGAAATGTATTATTCCAGATAGAAGATAGATGGGTTCTACAGTGCCATTCAAGAATCCTCTTCTTTTGATGGTCTCCGGTCTTGGTTTCTAGATGTTTCTGTACTCTCAGCCATTCTCTGCGAACGTGGATTTGGAATACAGGCCTGATAGGATAGTTGCTTCTGAGTAACTCATCCATAATCCTGCTGCCCACAAAGTTAGTGCAATCATCCTTTCATTTAATAATCTGTACATTGAGCTGAAGCTGTATGTTAGTGCATACATTGCACTGAGGAGGACTTTAGGCACAGCCTCTATGCTGGCAAGACATACCACTTACAGGCTGACTTTCCTCAACACTTCCCATGGACTCATGGAGGCACCTCAGGTCAGTTTCATGCCAAAGATTGCACCTTGAGTCAACTAGCTAATTTCACACGGTATACTGAACTTATATCTATCATTCATTACTTCAGTTTTTTGAACTCAAATTTTTGTATGCAATTGTAGATCGCTAATATAACAAATTTTTTGAAAGGAAAAAGATCAAAACATAGACTTGAAAACAAATCATTTTTACCTCGTGCAACCAGATCTACGGACTTCAAAACATGATTTAATTTGTGTGTACTATTCAACAATTTTCAGTGAACATTGGCAATAGCATATTTTCACTCTTCCATAGGTTGGCAGTGGCAGTGTGATTGGAATAATTTTATTGCTTCCGTGCATTTGATAAAATACAAATTCACTTTGGTTGTTAGAGTTTTATCTTAAAAGACGTAAAAAATAAATATCATTTGAGGTCCTGATCATGAAAGGAAGATTTGCAAATCAACCTATTGTACTAGCATTCAAAACATAAATGACTAGCATACATTTCTCAGCAATAAGATACGATAAAAGAAATAACCTTGTATATATACTATTGCTATATTAACATTTATTTTTTGTTGTCCTTAAGATTACTCAAATACTAAATCTAATGATAACATGCTAAAAATATCTGGCCAAGGTAGGGCAAAACATTAAGGTAATCTGGCTTGCACTAAAAGAAATGGTAAGATAGCCTATCTTACTGCACTTAAAATGAGAGAGATGTTCATGTTTTTACTTATATAAAGGAAACTATATCTCAAATATTTATAAAATGCTGTTTATCTACAATTTAATGCATCTACTAAAGCTTGTTATGCTTTTTTCTCATTTTTACTTGGCCGATTGAAAGCATAACGATTTCATATGGTCACCTCGCAGAGTTTTATTCGATGCCATGTATAGAGTTGAATCTTTTATTTCTGCTTCAAGTATTTTCATGCAAACTCTATACTATATGATGCAGGATAACAAACAAGCTAAATGAGGATTTTGTTCAGCCGACTTATGGTGTAGATAGGTATACCTGTGTGAGGGTTCTTTTGCTACGCCCTAGCGACAGCAACATTTTTATGTAAATAAACTCGTACCAAACCACAAGCCAAAATCAATGTGATAACTTTGAAAATACCACTTTGCATATTGGTCCTTCAACTTCCTTATTACATCACAGCTAGCTCCAGGTCACCGTTGCCCACGCTGCACCACAAATCACCCGACCGTTGCATGGAGCAAGAGACTGAACCGTGGAAAACCCCAGAAACCCAGGGCCTCAGGCGCAAAAACGCCATCGGCCTCCCTTCGCCTGCACCCCGTTCTCCGTATAAAACGATCAGAGTGGGCGGAGTGGAAACCCTAGCCGAGCACCGCAGGGACAGGCGTCTTCGTACTCGCCTCTCTCCGCGACTCTAGCTCTTCCCCTTCTCCCATTCCCCACCGCCGCCGCCGCCGATCCACCCGTCCGACGACACCATGAGGGAGTGCATCTCGATCCACATCGGCCAGGCCGGTATCCAGGTCGGGAACGCGTGCTGGGAGCTCTACTGCCTCGAGCATGGCATTCAGGTACCGATCCGTCCGTTTCCTCTTCGTTTCTCGCGCTGTTGCGGTGGATCTGTGGTAGATCGTTGTGTTCGTCGGTTGATGTGTGCTGGGTTTTGTGGATCTGGAGTGGTGGGTGGAAGGCATTTCAAACAGGTAGATCTCGGCTGATCTGGCAATTTGCAATGGTGGCGACTGAGATCCGCATTTGCCAGGCCTCTTGTCCGTAGATCTGTTTTGAAATGGCAGCTGCGATTGTTGTAGGTCCGACGTTGTAAATGGAGAATTTGAATTGGAATTAGTTGAAATTGCTCATCATTTCGCCTGATCTGATACGTACTGTAGTTCTACCAGCGAAATTGCTGTTGATTTTGATTGATTTTATCTAGGCTTGTCGTAGATCTGAATAATCAAAGTTTCGTTTGGTTATGAATTACTAGCAATTTAATTCGGCAAATCTAATAGGCCTTGGGTCTGTCTGTAATTTTGTTCAGATGTAGTCGCTTGATGTGCATGACAGTATGATGTTTTCGTTAAAATTGGATGTACACCTAGTCGATCTGCTGAGTTTTGGGCTTCACCAATTCAGATCTGTGGAATTATGCCATGCCCTGTCATGGCTAGGTTGTAAAACCGTGTTTTATGTTAGATTTCTGTAGCGCTAGTCTAGTAAGTCATGGTTAGCTAGGATGAATGAGTTCGTGATGATCTGAAACAGTCATTCTGTCACGTGGTTTGACATCTTGAAAAATGTATACATGTCAGATGATAACTTGTTTGAATTGACAGCCATGTCCTTTAGGTGTCATATTAGCTTCTGTGTGTTGGGTTGCTTATGTATTCTGTACCACTGTTGCAGCTATCTATAGTTCCATTTGTGATTTTGCATAACTGAATGCTTTGTTTGCTTTATTCAGGCTGATGGCCAGATGCCCGGTGACAAGACAATTGGAGGAGGTGATGATGCTTTCAACACCTTCTTCAGTGAGACTGGCGCTGGGAAGCACGTCCCCCGTGCTGTGTTTGTTGATCTTGAGCCCACTGTTATCGATGAGGTGAGGACTGGCACCTACCGCCAGCTCTTCCACCCAGAGCAGCTCATCAGTGGCAAGGAGGATGCTGCCAACAACTTTGCCCGTGGTCACTACACCAGTAAGTAATCAGTTCTGATCTTCAGCAAGGATTGTTTCCAGTTATTTATTCTGTATTAATCATCTGACTTAAACTTTGCCCGCGATTGCTTGTCTTGCAGTTGGCAAGGAGATTGTTGACCTGTGCCTTGACCGCATCAGGAAGCTTGCTGACAACTGCACTGGTCTCCAGGGCTTCCTCGTCTTCAATGCTGTTGGTGGAGGAACTGGCTCAGGCCTTGGTTCCCTCCTCCTTGAGCGCCTGTCTGTTGACTATGGCAAGAAGTCCAAGCTTGGGTTCACTGTGTACCCATCACCCCAGGTCTCCACCTCTGTGGTCGAGCCATACAACAGTGTCCTGTCCACCCACTCCCTCCTTGAGCACACTGATGTCGCTATCCTGCTTGACAATGAGGCCATCTATGACATCTGCCGCCGCTCCCTTGACATCGAGCGCCCAACCTACACCAACCTCAACAGGCTTGTATCCCAGGTACTGTCTCAAGTCTAATTGAGCTCCATTCTGACTGTTATTTTCCCCCACCTACACCAACTTCAACAGGCTTGTCTCTGACCCGACTTGTGCTGTTATGCTGAATGTGCAGGTTATCTCATCTCTCACTGCCTCCTTGAGGTTTGATGGTGCTCTGAACGTGGACGTTAACGAGTTCCAGACCAACCTGGTGCCATACCCTAGGATCCACTTCATGCTTTCATCCTACGCTCCAGTCATCTCCGCTGAGAAGGCCTACCACGAGCAACTGTCCGTGGCTGAGATCACCAACAGCGCCTTCGAGCCGTCCTCCATGATGGCCAAGTGCGACCCCCGCCACGGCAAGTACATGGCCTGCTGCCTCATGTACCGTGGAGATGTGGTGCCCAAGGACGTGAACGCAGCTGTGGCCACCATCAAGACCAAGCGCACCATCCAGTTTGTGGACTGGTGCCCCACCGGGTTCAAGTGCGGCATCAACTACCAGCCACCCAGCGTGGTGCCCGGCGGTGACCTTGCCAAGGTGCAGCGTGCGGTGTGCATGATCTCCAACTCCACCAGCGTGGTGGAGGTGTTCTCCCGCATTGACCACAAGTTCGACCTCATGTACGCCAAGCGCGCCTTCGTCCACTGGTATGTGGGTGAGGGCATGGAGGAGGGCGAGTTCTCTGAGGCCCGTGAGGACCTGGCTGCCCTCGAGAAGGACTACGAGGAGGTCGGCGCGGAGTTTGACGAGGGCGAGGAAGGCGACGAGGGTGATGAGTACTAGACGCGCTTCCTGATGCGTCAGGCCTGTGTGCTGCTGTTCCCGTGATCTGCCCGGAGTGGCTCGTACTAACGTGCCATGTGTGTCTGTCTGTTCGGAACTATCTGTCGTGTGGTTTACAACATCCATCTGATGATGTAACGCTTGTGGTTTAATTAATTCCCTGCTTTGCTACTGGGCTATTAAGAACGCACGTTGTTCAATCTGATTAACTTTTACGATTTCTTGCTGGTTTTATCTTTTGACGTATTGACCTCGGTGAATTTGTGTTGCTGTCATTACGGTATTAACTGTTATCCTATTATGCCAGTAGCATGAATGCTTGACTATCTAGCGTGTAGCTTCGTTGTCGCTCAATCAATCTGCCACGCCAACACCGTCGAAGCGTCAAAGCCGCCGTCTTCCGTCATCGTGTCTCATCTCCGTGCTTGCCCCGCAGCCTGCACCCGTGGGCGGCACTGTGCGTAGGGTAGAGGAGCCAGTTTGCCGGTTGTGTTGGGAGCCCGGGCCTCAACATCCGGATCATATCAACGTTCAGAGAATCGCACCGAAAAACGTTAAACATGTGCAGGTTGCACAATTTGAGACGTTGATGTGAAAATGACCCACGATAAGCAGAGGAATATATCCGGTGCAATCAAGCTTACGGTACAATTACCGTACAATCTTACTAATTTTTTTTCAAAAAAAATTCTAAAAAAAATCATGATCGTACATCTCAACCTACCCATATATACAAAAATTCATGTTCAAATTCATCCTACTCACGTAACTACTAGAGTAGGATGAATTTGACCATGAATTTTTATATATAGATGGAGTAGGCTGAGATGTACATTCATGATTTTTTTTTAGAATTTTGAAATTTTTAAAGTTTTTCTTTAGTAAGATTGCACGGTGATTGCACTGTAAGCTTGATTGCACCGGATATATTCTCGATAAGTAGCTGCGCAGGCGCGGAAGATCTCCGGCCTCAACTGCATGGTCATGGCTTCGAGGACGGCTGGGTTGGGTCATCCGGATTGGCGGAATCTAGGCCAAGGGTAGGGCGGCGGCACTAGCGTCACGCGCGGGTCTGCACACGCGCGGCGGCGAAGTCCGTCCAGGTCAGGAGTTGGTCCGGCGTTCGAAAAGTGGAGGCCCTGGCACGGATGTCCCCGGCCGCACGGCTTGGCAGGGCGCGGTTTCACCAAGCGTCGACAGCAGCGACACTGCGCACGCATCCTAGGTTCCGGTTCGACGGCGGCGACGTCGCGCGCGCGACACGGCGTACGCAACGTGCGTGGCGCGAACGTCACATGGACAGCGACAACGGGGCGGCGCGGCTCCAGTCCGGCGTCCCGAGAGAAGGGTGAGCGCAACGGCGCTACCTAGGGCTATCTACGACGGCGACCACGACTTTGAGCCACCGCACGACGGCGAGGTTCCAAGACGTCATGGCGCAGCACGCGAGCAGAGGGGGTTCGGTGAACCTATGGCTCTCGGCGGGGGTTGGTCTAGGAGTACGCGATTCCTCACCGTGAGGTGCTTGCCGGCGAGTAGTCGTTCGTGTCTCGGGGAAGAGGTAGCAGAGGCGGTGGTTGGCGACGTGGTGGCTCCCGGTCGGACGGCGTCGGCGTGGGCAGGCGGGGTCCTAGCGCGGACGGGGTGCAGCTCCCCTCCAGGCTCGCGGCCTCCCTCTCCTCTGCTGGTGTTGCTCCGACGGTGCTCCTCGTCGCCTTCGTCTCCGGCTCCGGCGGCGCTCCCTTCTTCTCCTTTTCGCTCACCCGTGTCCCTCTAGGCGGCGGCGGAATTGGGGGAGAAATCCCCGTGGCGAATAGGGTTTCTAGGTGCGGCTCGCCTGGCTCTTTATAGGGGAAAGGCGCTAGGGTTGGATCGGGGATGGCTCTGCTTGGCGGTGGCGGGGATTCGGCCGGCGCTCTCTCTCCACTCTCTCTCTCCCGCGCTTGGGCAGACAGTGACCTGGGGCCCGCACGCCATGGGTGGTTAGGGCGGTAGGAGGATCCCATCCTCTCTTCTCTTCTTCGGCTTGGCGCGCAAGCAAGGCGGCGAGGCGAGGTGCGGCTTGGTGCGGGCTTGGCTTGAGCTCGGTCCGTCCGGTGCGGACGGAAGAAGAAGGAAGGAGGTGATCGACTGCTAGTGGGTCCCGCTTGTCGGCGACTCAACGGAGGAGGCCCACGTGACAGTGGTGGCTTGGCCGCTGTAATACCCCGGAAATTTACCCTAACAAATTACCCTCTAATCTCCCCCCTTAATTCAAAATGAATTTAGAAAACTTGTTTGTTTGAGTGCAAGTGTACCTTTCTGAGCTCAACTAAAAATCATCCCAAATATCCCCCATGATCTCTTCTCAAGTTTCTCCAAAATTCATTCAATTTCCTCTCCAAATCCTAGTTCAAATTCAAATCTGGAAAATGGAAAAGCCTCTTCTTTCTCTCTCCCTCTCGGGCCGAAATCCACACCCCTCTCCCCTCTCTCGGCCCGCCTGCCTCTCCTTCCTCCCTCCCTCTCGGGCCGGCCTGCCTGCCCCCCTCTCTCTTTCTCCTTTTCCCGGCCCCGGCCGAACGGCCCATCGGCCGCTCGCCCTCCTCCTTCCCCCTTCCCTGCTCGCCGCGCCGCGCACGCGCGCCGTGCGTCGCGCGCCAAGCCACCGCGCCCCGACGCCGTACCGGACCCCGGACAGCGCCGCGCCTCGCGTCGCCACGCGCCTCCGCGCCGACGCCTCCTGCCCGGGCCATCCCGTGACGCGCCGCGCCGCGCCCACTCGCACTCCACACGCGACCCGCGCGCCGTGCCGCTCCCCGCCAGCCGCTCATTGCTCCGGTGCTCCCCGTACCCGGCCCCCTACCACCGCATCCACACGCGCCATGACAGCGCACGCCGCGCCCGATGACACCGGCCGCCACTCATCGCCGCGCCTATGAAAGGCGCCGAGCTCTTCCTCCCCGCACGGCTCTCCCCCTCTTCGCCTCGGCCGGCCTCGGTTCGCCACGACCCGGAGCCGCCCGACGCGAGCTCTCCTTTCCCCTTCCCCCGCTGGTGCCGCCCGCGCCGCTCGCCTCGACGAGCCGCGCCGACGCTGCCTCCTCCATCCCGAGCCCTTCCCCCTGCTCTCTCTCTCGCGCCGCTCGCCGCAAGCAAGGCCGCGACGCCGCACCACCAAATTCCCCGCCCATGGGCCACCTCGGTCCAATTCGTTGCACAGAGAGCACCACACCATCTCCTTCTACTTCCGCCCCACTTCCTTTTGTTCCTCAGTCGCTCCGGCGAGGCTCCCCACGAGCACCCGCGGCCGCGACCCTCGGCGTCCGTGGGCGCCCCCGCTCCGCGCCCCTCCTCCTGCTCGGAGCGCCTCGGACGGACTCGCCTTGTCGCCCTCGTCGCGCCGGTGCCCTCGGCCCGACGAGCGGAGACCGGGAGCGCCACCTCCGGCGTGCCCCGGCGAGCTCCTGCGTCTGGCGACGGCGCCGGGAGCTGGCCGAAGCCGTCTGGCTCCCGTGCGCCTGAGCCGGCTTGCCTCCCTGCCTGCTGCGCCAGTTGGGCCGGCCCAACAGGCCCCCTGGTGCGCGTGGGCCAAGGGAAAGGCCGGGCCGAAGTGGGAAAAAGAAGAAAAAGAAGAAGAGGCCCCGTGGGCCGAATCTCTCCACAGGCCCAAGTGCTCTTTCCCCTTCGGGCCAGATCAGAAATTCGTCCAAGGAAGTTTATTCCTACCCCCTGAGCTATCTAGAAAGTTCATATCTACCCCTTGACACAAAATACCCCGTATCTTTTCCGTTCTATCTCCGATTTATGTGATTCTTGTACCAAAATACTCTGTAAATCAAGCTCTATCTATTCATGTACTTTTTATAATGTTCCCACACACTCCGCTGTCCACAACACACGAAGACTCACGGTCTACGTCATTTTGGGTCGACCCGCGACGACGGGACTAGGGCACCTGTGGCAAGCCACTTGTGCGTTAGTTCCGCCCTCGCCGATCGGTTCACTGAAGACCCGGTTTGGTTGAACCGAACCGAACGGTTGTCAAACTCTACCCCTGTCCCCGTAATGCGGACGACAGGAGGGGATGGTTGGCACTGCCCGAGTTCGTCGTTCTCTCCCTCACCGCGATGTAAGCCCATCGCGCTGCGAGAGTAGACCGAGCCCAACCGGAAGGAAGAGTTGGACCGCACGCGCCAGAGCTGGCCCGTGTCGTCTTTCCCTTCTTCCAAAATTTATCTTTATTGCTGACATGCTGTCCTCATGCTGCCGAAAAATCCGTCCCATGAGCCCGGCATGGATGGCTCTAAAGATCAAACTCTTGATACCTAAAAGGGGGCCAAATGTGCCATTTTATCCGTTTGACTCCCGCTCTATTTACATGCCAAACCATAAGGATATCTTTAGCTCCACAAAACCCATATCAAGATGAGCTCAGGTTGTACCATGATTTGGTGTGTTTTGCTTGTCTGTACGTGTAGGCTTTCTCGGAGAGTCGTTCGGTTCCGTCTCTGAAATGGTTTACTCAGGGACCGGAACAGGAGTCTAATGATGCAACAACCGTCGTACCGGCTACCTCGACGAAATGAATGCAAGTCCACTGGAATCCTCACTTGATGCATAAATTACCCAGTTTTTATATACACATCCTATTGCCTTGTATAACGATAAAACTTGCATGTTTTGCTGGCTAAGGTAAACATAGAAGGATATAGCCTCCCGAGCCACTGTAGATGTAGTGCACTTAGGTGGATCGCTCATTCAACTATATACATTAATATTGATGAAAATGATGGGAATATGATGGTGGGTATGGACGGATGTTTTTCAGTAAAACATAGGGTAAGACCCTGGCAGACGACTTCGGTTGTTGAAGCCACTACGGGGTAGAAACCCCGGGGATACGTTATCACGGATGCCCCGGTGTCCGGTCCTTGTTGCGAGGGCCGGGCTGGTGTTGGCTCAGTTGATGAGCAGTTGTGGGAGCTCTACCCTGAAGGACCGAGTTGACGTTTCATCTTGCCTAACTCATTTAGTGCAACCACTCGAGGTTGTATGTGGCAACCCTCGGTTAGAACCCGCTTTGGACAAACCAGATATAAGCCGGTGTGCTGGGATGCATGAGAGATTGGGAAAGGGGCGCGGTCGCATGGCTGCGGTCAGGGGTCGACAGTTGCGTGGCTGCGGGTCTGAGCAACAGGTGGTCCCGTTTCTCTCATGGCTGAAGTCTGGGGGCGCCTTGCGGGGGAAGAACCGACGAGCGGAAAAGGGCCACATGACGATGTGTGTCCTGGACCAAACTTGTGGGTAAAGTGCGCACCTCTGGCCAGAGTATAATTAAATCTATCATGATAGTCCGCTGTCCACGGGTATGGACAAACGAGTTACGGCTTGGTTTCGGAACTAGCTTCTTATAAAATGTGGGTTTCGGGTTGGGATCAAAATGATGGTTTTGAGGCAGCTGCGGTTGCCGAGGAGGTGTGTGTGTGGAAAATGTGATGGCATGCGTGCCACGAGCCGCGATGGACCGGCAAGTCCAGTGGCAACCTCTTTTGGGATAAAGATGTTTTCTCAATTAAAACTAAGAACTAAGGAACCCTGCATATCAAATGTTTTACTGCAAATTTACCTTCAGCACCAGATATATTTTGCATGTAATAATAGCTTATATTCCCCTTCCTATGGAAGAAGGTGGACTTGCGGAGTACGTATGTACTCACCCTTGCTTTGTTGTTGGTTTACAGAGCAAAGAAGACCATGGACGTGTGAGGGTTACGGCCTGCTTCCCAACTGTGCTGTTGTGGGAAAGTTTGGGTCGCGCTTTTAAAGAGTTTCCGCTGCTGTGTTTTCGGGCTGCGCCCCGTTTGGTCTGTCCCGTTAGGACGGATCTGTACTCAACTGATGAACAAATGTGGTTACCATAACTCTTGGGAATGGTAACAATACACATTTTAGTCCTGCTTAAGGGCTGGGACGCTTCAGGTGGTATCAGAGCCGTAAGTTGGCCGTAGGACGTAACCCTAGGTTGGAAAAAGGTTTTTGAGTCCAAAATCAGTTGAAAAACACCTCTACTCCTTATCTTACTCAGTTTCAAAAGAGTTTATCTGCTCTTTTCCCCTTCCTCAGTCAAGTGTTTCGCTTCGAAGACCGTGTTCAACCTGTTTGCAACAAAAGGTGTGCACACCCTATGGAAGTCAAAAGTGGCACCCTACCCTATGGATGACCGTGACGTGCACCGGGAAACAAGGAAGTGACCCGCCTTGTGTTTCCCGCCTCCCTTGCCTTGAAAGGCCTTGCAGTGCAGCACAGTGGACAAGGGACCGTGCATGCAGAGCCCCTCTGAATCAGTGCAACACAGTGAGCGGTGCCTAACGCCGTGTCTGCTGTCTGGAAAAGGACACAAGGAATTAGCCCCAGACACGCCGGCAAAGTGTTTAAAAGCCCACCAGAAGGCCAGAAGAACTCAAGAACTGCCCCAATACAAGCAGCCATGGCCAAGCAACCTCCAACGCTCATAGGCATCCCCACGCCTATAAAGAAGAGAAAGGTCGGAGACCTCATCAATGGAGTTCCGATCCTAGAAGGCATACCAGTTGAGGAGGGTGAGCCAGATCACCCAGAGCTCTCCCCAGTTCCTTCACCAGAGCTAGCAGAAACCCTAGAAGCTGCACCAACTTCCCCCCTGTCCGTAGAAAGCCCAAGAGCTCCACCACCAAGTCCTGTTTTGCTCAGTGAGCTGCCTTGGGAAGAACTGCTGAGGACGCGAGCTGCGTCTCCTCTTGCGGAATCTACCCCAGAGCCCTCCAGCTCAGCCGCATCCTGCAAGGAAGAAGACTCAATCGTCTGGCCGCCAGAGCTCCTCAACGCCAGATCAAGGGAGTCATCTCCGGATGAAGTCACCAGCGCCCTCCGGGAATGAAGCCGTGTGGTCTGTAGTTAGTTGTTGTCACACCCCAAAATTTCTAATTTTGGGAGGTGAATAGATAACAATGAATAAAATGAAGGATTTCTAAATTTTCTAAAATTTTCGAACTTGTAAGTTTTGCTGGATTGAAAGAAGCGTATGCTTTTGAAAAGTTTTTCCAATGAGAACTCATTTGTTTGTTGCATTCATGCCGAATTGCATAGTGTTTATGTGTGTAAAATGAGGTTTCAAAATATTTCAAAACCGGCTAGGTTTCAAGTCCATCTCAATTCATATCTCTAAAATCCTAGTCCTTTGCTTCCTTGCCAACTCGAGTTGTATCTCTAAAGTTTCATCGACTCAAAACTATAAACCAATCTTGTTGACCATCCTCTACACTAAGTCATGTCTTTCAATTTATCTAAGTCATTCTTAAAACCTTTGATGATATCACCCGACCTCACTCTTTTTGCCTCTTTTGAAATCAACATTTCGACATCCTATTTCCATGTTTACCTTTTCATCATTTCTTTCCATTGACATCATTTGGTAAAACTTAGTGTCATTCTTAGGCTCATGTCCAAATGATGTTCTCTTCTATCTCTCATTCCATAGAACCCAGAAATTCCTAATTCGGTTCTAGTTGATGACGTCGAATTTTCTCCCTTATCATTTTCTCTCCCGTGCATGACAAACTCAAGACTCAATCAATGGGTCAAGGCCCAAAGTTTCCACTCATTTTGACCTTGGATCAAGGCCCGAAATCCTTTCTTTTATTTCCCACTTCTGTCCATAGCTTGGGCCAGCCCTAAACAGGCCCAAAACAGCCCAAACTAACCCTAATCTTCCTCTCCCTAGCTGCCCCTCCCCTCCTGGTCGCCCCTCCCCTCTCCTGGCCGCCCCTCCCCTTCCTCCTCATGAGAAAACAGAAGGAGGGAGCAGCCATGGCCGCCCCTCTCCCCCATGGCTGCCCTCTCTCATCCCTACACTCCCCCCTACCACCGAAACATGAAAACGGGGTGCTCTTATCACAAGGAAGATGATCCCCTGCTGCGTTCTTCGATCCACGCCCTCAAGGATGCCATGGAGGTTGCCTCCTTGCTGCTGCCCCTGCTGTCCATGGGTGTGGAGACCATGGAGAGCACCCCCGACGATCCCCGACGCCGAGGCAAGGCTGCAGCCCTACGGGATCGTGTGCGCAGCCGCATCACCGCCTTGATGTCGCCCATGTCGCCTCTTCCACCACCAAACCCTAGGTGATGACACCCCACATATGTTCCTCCATGTTTCCTTGTTTTCCACTGCAAATCATGTTCCATAAATCGAATCCCATCAAGTTCCGGCAAGGTTTACCCATGTGACATCTCGCTGCAGTCATGGACAGCCAAGTTGCCCTAGTTGGCACGGGTGTTTTCCGTTGTTCCAGTGACCTAATGGTCATGCCCTTCAACCAAATCTTGTATATTGTCCTTGAATACATGCCCATAAAATGGTTTTGCCATCGGAGCCATGAAGACCAGCTTTTCGGTGGTCGACGTGTCCGATGTTCCTGCTGTCCAAGACAGCCGTGTTGCTGCCTTTCGTTCATGTTTTGCCGGTGATCCGGTAGTCTAATGCCCGAGCCCTTCTACGGAGATGTGCATAATATCCCTGTACACACCTCCATAAAATGGTTTGTCCATAGGTGCAGCGACGTGAGAGTTATCGCCGTCGCCATGCTCGCTGCCACAACAGTCCAGACAGCAGCAGTGCTGCCATTTTGGCGCATGTTTTCTCAATGATCCGGAGGTCCAATCAGCGAGCCTTTCAACCGAGATGTGTATTATATCCTCAATCATGCCCCTATAAATTGGTTCTGCCATAGGAGGCACAGGTCTGGAAATTTTAGCGTTACCGTGAACACATATCTGCAGCCTGGACAGCCGAGCTTCTACCAAATGCAGGGGTCTTTTCTTTTAATCATCTTCTCCAATCATCAAATCCTTTTGCCATATCATGTATATCGTAGTACCACATATTTCTGTAAATTTTGGCAGCCTTTGGATCAGTTTAGGCCAGGTATTGGATGGTCTTTCCGATTGGTGCACTTGCTGTCCCTCCTGTAGAAAAGAGGCTACATAACTCTACGTCGCGCCTTCTTTTGTCATTGACCCGTTGGTCGAATCTCAGCACCCTTTGGTCAGAATTTAGTCCACATATCCTTTATCAATTCCTCAAATAGGGTCCTTAAATGGTGTGTCATGGGAAGAGTTCCGGTGCCCACATTACCATTGTCCTATCGTGTGCAGTTTCAGCACAAACACCACTGCAAGATCAACCGTATTCCTCTCTCAATTGCACCCTGGTTCCTTCTCAACCCCTCATATTCTCCACCACAATAATATCTCTATGCAAACCATGGCCTGGCAACATCTTTCACTTTTTCATGTTTATATCTCTTAACACCTAGTCCTACCAAATCATTTTGTTCCTACCTTCATATCCTTCCTCATGTATTATTAGTAACGACTAGTGTTCTTTTTATGCTCTTTATAAAATCATTTATTTGTATGGTGTATTGTTCTTAGTTCCCCTTTGTTTGTTGTTACAGTTGTTTGCGCTAAGGCTCGATGTGTGTGAGGAGCAGCAAGAGTACCTTTGAGGAAGGCAAGTATAGCATGGGCACAACCTAATAACCATTTAATCAGTTCATATGCATGTGTCTAAACTTGTATGCCAATAAGGACTGTACCTAGCCTCTTTTATTGCTATGTTCACCTATGGGATGCATGTTGGTTAAGTTTTGCTAGTTGCTGCGCGAAAACATGTTACTTTGGTTAATAATCTTGTTAATTGATCTATGCAATATAATTGTTGAGCTTGACCCTCTGTGCTGTGTGCTTGAGTGGTTCATGTCTCGTTAAAACTTGCTTTTTAGCAACTTGGTTTAGGGGGCATGAGCATGTGTTTTGCTTATAGCCACTCTCCGTAAGGACCGGTTCGCAAAGCGACAACCTGGGACAACAGTGCTACCATGAGACTGGAATGGGACGGTCTTGGCTAACTAATTAGGTTGCATTGGTTTGGGAGTAACTTACCGACGGGGCAAGAGGGGAGGTGAGCTTCTGTGGCCCTCGCGCTACTTGGGTTGAGTGGGTTTATCTCCCCTTGAGGCTTGCTCCACAGTTGCGGATCCTGAAACCTTAGCGGTTACGCCTTACCAACGTGATCTTTGTAAAGGCCTCGTAGTGTGCTTGCTAGCCATCTCATCTAAGGTAATGTGGTGGACCACTAGCGTAGCCCACGACTCATGGGTAAAGATGTACGACCTCTCGAGAGTGTAAAACTGACATGTCAGCCGTGCTCACGGTTATGAGCGGCCCAGATCCTTTATGCAGATTAGTGGTTCTGTTGGGTTTGAAAGTGGTTCTTATGTTAATATTGTTGACTAATATTCACATGCAATATCTTGGGTTTAATGGTTTATCTACCCACTTGTAGTAACTAGTTGTTTAATAAAACTTGACCAACTAAAAGCTCATGCAATGTGTCAGCCAACCTTAGAGCCTCATAGTTCATGTTATACTTGTGGAGTACGAGTTGAAGTACTCACGCTTGTTTCTTTTATTTCAACCTACTGTTGGCTGGAACCCAACCGCTGCTCAGAAGATGAAGGCTTAAAGGAGTACAAATGAAGGATCATGTAGTTCTAGGCGAGCGACCCCCAGTTGGCTTCCCTGTGGATGGCCCGGTGTTTTAGTTATGCTTCCGCTACTCTGTGTTAAAGATTTGATGTCTTTATGTAATTCTTGTTTAAACGATATGTAATAAAGCATTGTCTATGATATCACTGTTAATTGTCTCTATATGTGTGAGATTAGATCCTGGCACACATATAGATTTGCTCTGGTTTTCTTTTGAAAACCAGGGTGTGACAGTTGTACCCAGTTCCCCTCTTACATGTGGGTAGTGGAGTTTTGTTCCACTTAGGTTAGCACCCTGTGAGGGTAGATCGTGTAGACTACGTGTGTTGTAGTGTTATGGTTGTCAGTGTTGTAGCTTTTTGTTTTTTTGTTGTGCTAGTGTTAAGCCGAGTCCTACGTGTTTCGTTCAGATGGAAGGTGTCACCCATGTCAGCTGCTGCCGGGAAGAAAGTGGCTTTCCCGAGCTGCTAAGAGATACCATGCGGTACCTCAGTATTCCAGGATACCCGGAGTACTGCGGGTTAGCATTCCCCGAAAGGGAAGAACGAGGATGGACCGTCACACTTTATATCAGAGAGAACCTCAATCTCAACGGTTGGTACTGCAGAGCCATCGGCAACGGATTCTTAGAAGCCAGCCACATTGCCGCTCGTGAGGCAATAAAAAGGTTATGCTCGACCTACCATGGGGCAGTACAAAGCAGCCCTATGAGGTTCTTTCCACCAGTGAACCAACGTGCTAGTACTTGGATTAAGAGGACAGCAATCTTGACAGAGATCAAGAAGTCCAGAGATCCTACCCTAGCCTACCTGGTCCAATATCTGCTCGCCTTGGACGACGAGTATGAAAAACTGAGCCGCCTGCATGACAGGTTGGTAGACCGACACCAAGACACAGAAAGAGAGTTGGTCAAGTATAAGAGGGCGTGGATGCATCCAGGATCAGTAACAGACTCCCCTCTCAGTCATGGAGTAAGGGTAAGGGCCATGTCCGGTCCTCGCCACCCACCTCAAGGAGAAATACAGAACCCCATGATGGCAGGAAGTTCAAACCCTCCTAACCAACCAATACTGAGTCATCTTGGAAGTTTTCAGGCCCTCCTGCTCAATCACATGCAGACCAGTGATAAGAACCCAGAAGACCTCAACAGACGAGAAGATAAAACTAGCATGGGTGCATTCTTGACACTCTCATGTCCAGGAGAAGGATCCAGCCATCAGCCTCCAGTGCAGAATCAAGCCTCCAATCCTCAAAAGTTGAAAGGTGTCCTGCGCGAGTAGCCGCGTTAGCGTGTTCATCCTTGTGTTTGTAGTTTCTGTTTGTGAAGTTTTGCTAATAAGGAACACATCATTTGTAGACCTAACTCTTATCCCTGCTTCTCCTTCTTACCCTAAACCGTCGGTTCAAAAGAGAAGCAAGATGCCTTGTTCAAACCAGTCAGTGCAGTCAGCATGCAACGACAGTGTGTCCATGAAGGGATAGAGCAAGCAACGGAAACAAGGAGATAAAAGTGTACACAGTGAAAGGATATAGTGCCCTGGGAAAACAGAAAAGACCGGATAAGACATGCCACAGTTCCCCGCCGCTCTCGTCTTTCCACCGCCCCATCTCTCCGCCTTATCCGCTGCCACTCCTGTCCTTTCGCCGCACTCACGGTGCCGGTCCCCGCCACCCACTTGCCTCTGCCGCCGGCATGCATGCACATGTGCCACCACCCACCGCCTTTTGCAGCGCGCCCTTGCGCTGCCGTCTGCCGAAACCGGCCCCTACACCCTCGCATGCACGCCGCCGCGTGTATCCCCTGCACCGCCTCCACCGCTCATGTCCCTTCGATGCACAAGCCACCGCACCGCAACCACCACTTTCCCGTGCGTCTATAAAAGCACGCCTCGGGCGCCACTCTTCATTCACCCAGCCGAGCAAGCTCATAACACCCTCCCTCCACTAGCTAAATCAAAATAATTCCCCCAGATGTTCGTTGATTCTTTCATCGAACAAGTCCTCTTAGGTTTCTACGCTCTTGCTTTTCTCATTCTCATCATGTACCTCCTTTTTCTGTGGGAAGACCACCATCCTCCCTCTTCAGAACAAAGCAAGAGAGATTAGCCCAAACACCCCCGCTCACCTCAATACCCGAGCATGAACCTAGCCATCATCACACTTCTTCTGATCCAGTGCATATTTCTCTACAAGATCTCAAAAGTCCTCCTCCAGCTTGCAAGAAACATAGTCAGATTCCAGGACCGCATAAGCCAGATCCTCGCGCACTATCCCCCAAATTCCTCCGAGGCATGAACCCAGAAACCAGAGCTTGTGAAGCGTCCCAGCCCTTAAGCAGGACTAAAATGTGTATTGTTACCATTCCCAGGAGTTATGGTAACCACATTTGTTCATCAGATGTATACAGATCCGTCCTAACGGGACAGACCAAACGGGGCGCAGCCCGAAAACACTGCAGCGGAACTATAAAAGTGCGACCCATACTTTCCCACAACACACAGTTGGGAAGCAGGCCGTAACCCTCACACGTCCATGATCTTCTTTGCTCTGTAAACCAACAACAAAGCAAGGGTGAGTACATACGTACTCCGCAAGTCCACCTTCTTCCATAGGAAGGGGGATATAAGCTATCATTACATGCAAGATATATCTGGAGCTGAAGGTAAATTTGCAGTAAAACCTTTGATATGCAGGGTTCCTTAGTTCTCAGTTTTAATTGAGAAAACATCTTTATCCCAAAAGAGGTTGCCATTGGACTTGCCGGTCCATCGCGGCTCGTGGCACGCGTGCCATCACATTTTCCACACACACCTCCTCGGCAACCGCAGCTGCCTCAAAACCATCATTTTGATCCCATCCCAAAAACCATATTTTTATAAGAAGCTAGTTCGGAAACCAAGCCGTAACTCGTTTGTCCATACCGGTGGACAGCGGACTATCATGATAGATTTAGTTATACTCTGGCCAGAGGTGCACACTTTACCCACAAGTTTGGTCCAGGCACTCATGATCAGTGAGCCCCTTTCCGCTCGCCGGTTTTTCCCCCGCAAGGCGCTCCCCAGACTTCAGCCATGAGAGAGTACGGGCCCACCTGTCGCTCAGACCCGCAGCCACGCGACTGTTGACCCCTGACCGCAGCCATGCAACCGCGCCCATCCACCCAATCTCTCATGCATCCCAGCACACCGGCTTACGCCTGGTTCGTCCAAAGCGGGTTCTAACCGAGGGTTGCCGCATACAACCTCGAGTGGTTGCGCTAGATGAGTTAGGCAAGATGAAACGTCAACTCGGTCCTTCAGGGTGGAACTCCCACAATGCTCACGCATGAGCAACACCAGCCCAGTCCTCACAACAAGGACCAGGTTTCCACCCCGTAAATGGCTTCAACAACCGAAGTCGTCTGCCAGGGTCTTACCCTATGTTTTACTGAAAACAACCGCCCATACCCACCATCATATTCCCATCATTTTCATCAAGATTAATGTATATAATTGAGTGAGCGATCCACCTAAGCGCACTACATCTAAAGTGGCTCGGGAGGCTATATCCTACTATGTTTTACCTTAGCCAGCAAAACATGCAAGTTTTCTTGTTTTATAAGGCAATAGGATGTGTATATAAAAACATGGGTAATTTATGCATCAAGTGAGGATTCTAGTGGACTTGCCTTCATTCGCCGAGGTAGCCGGTACGATGGTCGTTACACCATTGGACTCCTGTTCCGGTCTCTGAGTCAACCATTTCAGAGACGGAACCGAACGGCTCTCCGAGAAAGCCTACACGTACAGACAAGCAAAACACACCAAATCAAGGTACACTCTGAGCTCATCGTGATATGGGTTTGGTGGGGCTAGAGATATCCTTAGGGTTTGCATGTGAATAGAGCGGGAGTCAAACGGATAAATGGCACGTTTGGCCCCCTTTTAGATATCAGGAGTTTGATCTTTAGTGCCATCCATGCCTGGGCTCATGAGACGGATTTTCCGGCAGCATGAGGGCAGCATGTCGGCAATAAAGATTAATTTGGAAGAAGAGAGAGACGACACGGCCAAACCCTGGCGCGTACGGTCCAACTCTTCCTTCCGGTTGGGCTTGGTCTACTCCCGCAGCGCGATGGGCTTACATCGCGGTGAGGGAGAGAATGACGAACTCGGGCGGTGCCAACCATCCCCACCTGTCGTCCGCATTACGGGGACAGGGGTAGAGTTTGACAACCGTCCGGTTCGGTTCAACCAAACCGGGTCTTCAGTGAACCGATCGGCGAGGGCGGCACTAGTGCACAAGTGGCTTGCCACAGGTGCCCTAGTTCCGTCGTCGCGGGTCGACCCAAAAACGACGTAGACCGTGGATCTTCAAGTGTCGTGGTCGGCGGAGTATGTGAGGATATTATGAAAAGTACGTGAATAGATAGAGCTTGATTTTCAGAGAATTTAGGTGCAAGAATCACATAAATCGGAGCTAGAACGGAGAAGATACGGGGTATTTTGTGGCAGGGGGTAGATATGAACTTCCGGGATAGTTCGAGGGGGTGGAACAGACTTTCTTGGACGAACTCGGGGTCTGGCCCGAGGGAAATTCGGCCCACGCAGGCCTTTTTTTCTTTTTCTCTTTTTCCCACTTCGGCCTGGCCCGCGCGCACACCGGCCTACTGGGCCGGCCCATGTGGCCAAAGGCCAAGGCGCGAGCAGGCACGCCCGGGCGAGCGCTCGCTCGCGCAGAGCGCTCGGCTCGCGCCGTCGCCAGACGCAGGAGCTCGCCGGGGCACGCCGGAGGTGGCGCTCCCGGTCTCCGCTCGTCGGGCCGAGGGCACCGGCGCGACGAGGGCGACAAGGCGAGTCCGTCCGAGGCGCTCCGAGCAGGAGGAGGGGCGCGGAGCGGGGAGGTCCACGGGCGCCGAGGGTCGCGGCCGCGGGTGCTCGTGGGGAGCCTCGCCGGAGCGACTGAGGAACAAAAGGAAGTGGGGCGGAAGTAGAAGGAGATGGTGTGGTGCTCTCTGTGCAACGAATTGGACCGAGGTGGCCCATGGGCGGGGAATTTGGTGGTGCGGCGTCGCGGCCTTGCTTGCGGCGAGCGGCGCGAGAGAGAGCAGGGGAGAGGGCTCGGGATGGAGGAGGCAGCGTCGGCGCGGCTCGTCGAGGCGAGCGGCGCGGGCGGCACCAGCGGGGGAAGAGGGAAGGAGAGCTCGCGTCGGGCGGCTCCGGGTCGTGGCGAACCGAGGCCGGCCGAGGCGAAGAGGGGGAGAGCCGCGCGGGGAGGAAGAGCTCGGCGCCTTTCATAGGCGCGGCGATGAGTGGCGGCCGGTGTCATCGGGCGCGGCGTGCGCTGTCATGGCGCGTGTGGATGCGGTGGTAGGGGCCGGGTACGGGGAGCACCGGAGCAACGAGCGGCTGGCGGGGAGCGGCACGGCGCGCGGGTCGCGTGTGGAGTGCGAGTGGGCGCGGCGTGGCGCGTCACGGGATGGCCCGGGCAGGAGGCGTCGGCGCGGAGGCGCGTGGAGACGCGAGGCGCGGCGCTGTCCGGGGTCCGGTACGGCGTCGGGGCGCGGTGGCTTGGCGCGCGACGCACGGCGCGCGTGCGCGGCGCGGCGAGCAGGGAAGGGGAAGGAGGAGGACGACGGCCGGCTGGGCCGGTTCGTCTTGGGCCAGGGAAAGGGGCAGGCGGGTTGGGCCGAGGAAGGGAGAAAGAGAGAGGTGGGGCAGTCGGGCCGGCCCGAGAGGGAGGGAGGAAGGAGAGGCAGGCGGGCCGAGAAAGGGAGAAGGGGGTAGGTTTCGGCCCGAGTAGAAATAGGAGAGGATTTTCCTTTTTCTGAAATGAATTTGGATGAATTTTGGAGAAATTTGAGAAGAGGTTACGGGGAATATTTGGAGAGGAATTTCTAGAAATATTCCAAGGAACTTGGGATGATTTTTATGAGCTCAGAGAGGTACACTTGCACTCAAACAACAAGCTTTTGAAATTCATTTTGAATTAAGGGCGAGACTAGAGGGTGATTTGTTAGGGTAAATTTCCGGGGTATTACAAACCTACCCCACTTAAAAGAAATCTCGTCCCCGAGATTAGGCTAGAAGGGTTTACAGGGATAGCTTTACTTCAGCTAAACAACTTCTGCTTACAACTGGAACTTAAGCTTGCACGAGCGGAAGATGGAACTTCAAGAACAAAGAGCTCTTGCTTCTTCGGCTAGGATGGAGTTTCTGCTTGAAGCAACTTCAACTTCTGGTTTTTCCACGGCTTTCCCTTGTTTGGCTACTTGTTTCTTCTTTTGGGAATTTGCCGTGCAAACCTTCCACATACAAAGAGATATTTCCATCTCCTTCATCTCATGCACTTTGAAGGTTGCTCTGGCCGGTAACGGCAGGCGGTGGCATGCACTGGCAACTCATGCATCATCCAGAAATTTGCATGCCTCAGCTTTCTGGATTTTCCTTCATCAGGACTAGCAGAGGGGAGGCTACCCCACTTAAAAGGATTAGAGTACCCTTTAAGTGGATTACTATCCCTTCTGGAGGCGGGGAGTTGCCGGGGAAGAAGCGGTCATTTGGGATAAACTTCTTCATGTTACTTTTCTTTTTATCCCAAGCGCTTCTGGTTACTTTTCTCTTTATCCCAAGCATAACTTGTTGCCTGCTTTTGTCTTGATTCCTTGCTTACTTCTTGGAGCTTCTTCATCTGGGGGCCGCTTTATTAGCAGGGAGCTTCTTCTTGTTTCTTCTCTGCCCGTGGGAGAGTGACTAACCGGAGGAGGATTAGGAGGCATAGAACGAAGATCTCAGCAAAGACTATGTAGCGTAGTGGAAGGCAAGCTCTGGTTTCTGGGTTCATGACCCGAGTGGATTCGGTGGAGGGTGTGGGTAGCAAGGCTTAGTCTAAGTAGACAATCTCACCGACGATTGTCTCTTTGGGGGGTGGAGAACAAAAGGATGGCTATCCGGAAGGAGACTTTGATTATGTTGATGAGGACGATCAATCGGACGAGAAGGGCAAAGAGGGTTCCCAAACTCATCGATTCTGGGTGGTGTGGGCTTATCTCTCTTGTTTTGCTCTCAAGGGAGGGTTTGATGAATCTTCCCACAAAAAAAGGAGGTACATGATGAGAATGAGAAAAGCAAGAGCGTAGAAACCAAAGAGGACTTGTTCGATCAGAGAATCAACGAACATCTGGGGAAGGATTATTTTGATTTAGCTGGTGGAGGGAGAGTGTTATGAGCTTGCTCGGCGGGGTGGACGAAGAGCGATGTCCGGGGGTGCTTTTATGGACGCCCGGGAGAGTGGTGGTTACGGTGCGGTGGCTTGTGCATCGAAGGGACATGAGCGGTGGAGGTGGTGTTGGTGCACGCGGCGATCATGCAGGGAACAAGGGCAGTGGGGACCGGGTTGCGGTTGACAGCGGCGCGGAGGTGTGCTGCAAAAGCGGCAGGCAGGGTACGAGCGGATGCATGCGGCGGCCTGCATGCGATGGTGTAGGGGCCGGTTTCGGTCGGCAGCAGTGCGGGGGTGCACTGCTAAAGCGGTGAGCGGGGCACATGCATGCATGCTGGCGGCAGAGGCAAGTGGGTGGCGGGGACCGGCACCGTGAGTGCGGCGAAAGGACAGGAGCGGCCGCTGATAAGGCGGGGAAGACGAGAGCGGTGGGGAACTGTGGCGTACACAATTCGCTTAGGGATTGTAGTATGCAGTGTCTCATCCGGTCTTTTCCTTTTTCCCAGGGCACTATTTCCTTTCACTGCGTACACTTTTATCTCCTTGCTTCCGTTGCTTGCACTAACCTTTCATGGACACACTATCGTTGCATGCTGACTGCACTGACTGGTTTGAATAAGGCTTCTTGTAGACGTTTTGCTTCTCTTTAGCCGACGGTTTTTGAGGTAAGAAGGGAAAGCAGGGATAAGGGTTAGGTCTACAAATGGTGTGTTCTTTATTAGCAAAACTCCACAAACAAAACTGCAAACACAAAAACGAACACACTAACGCGACTACTCACGCAGGACTCCTTTCAGCTTCTGCTGCTTGGAGGCTCGGTCTTGCACTGGTGGCTGACCACTGGATCCTTCTCCTGGGAGCGAGAGCGACAAAAAGGCGCCCATGCTTGCTTTATCTTCTCGTTTGTTGAGGTCTTCTGGTTTCTTATCACTGGTCTGCATGTGATTGAGCAGGAGGGCCTGAAAACTTCCAAGATGACTCAGTATTGGTTGGTTAGGAGGGTTTGAACTTCCTGCCATCATGGGGTTCTGTATTTCTCCTTGAGGTGGGTGGCGAGGATCGGACATGGCCCTTACCCTTACTCCATGACTGAGAGGGGAGTCTGTTACTGATCCTGGATGTATCCACGCCCTCTTATACTTGACCAACTCTCTTTTTGTGTCTTGGTGTCGGTCTACCAACCTGTCATGAAGGCGGCTCAGTTTTTCATACTCGTCGTCCAAGGCGAGCAGATACTGGACCAGGTAGGCTAGGGTAGGATCTCTGGACTTCTTGATCTCTGTCAAGATTGCTGTCCTCTTAATCCAAGTACTAGCACGTTGGTTCACTGGTGGAAAGAACTTCATAGGGCTGCTTTGTACTGCCCCATGGTAGGTCGAGCATAACCTTTTTATTGCCCTACGAGCGGCAATGTGGCAGGCTTCTAAGAATCCGTTGCCGATGGCTCTGCAGTACCAACCGTTGAGATTGAGGTTCTCTCTGATATAAAGTGTGACGGTCCATCCTCGTTCTTCCCTTTCGGGGAATGCTAACCCGCAGTACTCCGGGTATCCTGGAATACTGAGGTATCGCATGGTATCCCTTAGCAGCTCGGGAAAGCCACTTTCTTCCCGGCAGCAGCTGACATACTCGGCAGATTCCATCTGAGCAAAACAGGCCGGACTCGGCTTACCACTAGCGCAACAGAGGACAAAAGCTACAACACAGATGACTACAACAACACTGCAAGAAACACACGCGAACTAAACGATTCACTCTTACAGAGGGTGCTAACCTAAGTGGAACAAAATTTCCACTACCCACATGTAAGAGGGGAACTGGGTACAACTAACTGCGGACCACACGGCTTCACTCCCGGAGGGCACTGGTGACTTCATCCGGGGATGACTCCCTGGATCTGCTGTTGACCTCTTGCAACGACGGGGGCCAGACTACTGAGTCTTCTTCCTGGCGGGACAAGGCAGAGCTGGATGGTTCTGGGGTAGACTCCACAAGAGGAGACGCAGCTCGCGTCCTCAACAGCTCTTCCCAAGGCAGCTCACTGAGCAAAACAGGACTTGGTGGCGGAGCTCTCGGGCTTTCTACTGACAACGGGGAGGTTGGTGCAGCTTCTAGGGTTTCTGCTAGCTCTGGTGAAGGAACTGGGGAGAGCTCTGGGTGATCTGGCTCACTCTCCTCAACTGGTATGCCTTCTAGGATCGGAACTCCATTGATGAGGTCTCCGACTTTTCTCTTCTTTATAGGCATGGGGATGCCTATGAGCGTTGGAGGTTGTTTGGCCATGGCTGCTTTTACTGGGGCAGTTCTTGAGTTCTTCTGGCCTTCTGGTGGGCTTTTAAACACCTTGCCGGCGTGTCTGGGGCTGAATCCTTGTGTCCTTTCCAGACAGCAGACACGGCGTTAGGCACCGCTCACTGTGTTGCACTGATTCAGAGGGGCTCTGCATGCACGGTCCCTTGTCCACTGTGCTGCATGCAGGTCCATTCAAGGCAAGGGAGGCGGGAAACACAAGGAGGGTCACTTCCTTGTTTCCCGGTGCACGTCACGGTCGTCCATAGGGCAGGGTGCCACTTTTGACTTCCATAGGGTGTGCACGTCTTTTCTTGCAGACAGGTTGAACACGGTCTTCAAAACGGGGCACTTGACTGAGGAAGGGGAAAAGAGCAGATAAACTCGTTTTGAAACGGAGTAAGAGAAGGAGTAGAGGTGATTTTCAACTGAATTTGGACCCAAAAACATTTTTCCATCTTAGGGTTACGTCTTACGGCCAACTTACGGCTCTGATACCACCTGAAGCGTCCCAGCCCATAAGCAGGACTAAAATGTGTATTGTTACCATTCCCAGGAGTTATGGTAACCACATTTGTTCATCAGATGTATACAGATCCGTCCTAACGGGACAGACCAAACGGGGCGCAGCCCGAAAACACTGCAGCGGAACTATAAAAGTGCGACCCATACTTTCCCACAACACACAGTTGGGAAGCAGGCCGTAACCCTCACACGTCCATGATCTTCTTTGCTCTGTAAACCAACAACAAAGCAAGGGTGAGTACATACGTACTCCGCAAGTCCACCTTCTTCCATAGGAAGGGGGATATAAGCTATCATTACATGCAAGATATATCTGGAGCTGAAGGTAAATTTGCAGTAAAACCTTTGATATGCAGGGTTCCTTAGTTCTCAGTTTTAATTGAGAAAACATCTTTATCCCAAAAGAGGTTGCCATTGGACTTGCCGGTCCATCGCGGCTCGTGGCACGCGTGCCATCACATTTTCCACACACACCTCCTCGGCAACCGCAGCTGCCTCAAAACCATCATTTTGATCCCATCCCAAAAACCATATTTTTATAAGAAGCTAGTTCGGAAACCAAGCCGTAACTCGTTTGTCCATACCGGTGGACAGCGGACTATCATGATAGATTTAGTTATACTCTGGCCAGAGGTGCACACTTTACCCACAAGTTTGGTCCAGGCACTCATGATCAGTGAGCCCCTTTCCGCTCGCCGGTTTTTCCCCCGCAAGGCGCTCCCCAGACTTCAGCCATGAGAGAGTACGGGCCCACCTGTCGCTCAGACCCGCAGCCACGCGACTGTTGACCCCTGACCGCAGCCATGCAACCGCGCCCATCCACCCAATCTCTCATGCATCCCAGCACACCGGCTTACGCCTGGTTCGTCCAAAGCGGGTTCTAACCGAGGGTTGCCGCATACAACCTCGAGTGGTTGCGCTAGATGAGTTAGGCAAGATGAAACGTCAACTCGGTCCTTCAGGGTGGAACTCCCACAATGCTCACGCATGAGCAACACCAGCCCAGTCCTCACAACAAGGACCAGGTTTCCACCCCGTAAATGGCTTCAACAACCGAAGTCGTCTGCCAGGGTCTTACCCTATGTTTTACTGAAAACAACCGCCCATACCCACCATCATATTCCCATCATTTTCATCAAGATTAATGTATATAATTGAGTGAGCGATCCACCTAAGCGCACTACATCTAAAGTGGCTCGGGAGGCTATATCCTACTATGTTTTACCTTAGCCAGCAAAACATGCAAGTTTTCTTGTTTTATAAGGCAATAGGATGTGTATATAAAAACATGGGTAATTTATGCATCAAGTGAGGATTCTAGTGGACTTGCCTTCATTCGCCGAGGTAGCCGGTACGATGGTCGTTACACCATTGGACTCCTGTTCCGGTCTCTGAGTCAACCATTTCAGAGACGGAACCGAACGGCTCTCCGAGAAAGCCTACACGTACAGACAAGCAAAACACACCAAATCAAGGTACACTCTGAGCTCATCGTGATATGGGTTTGGTGGGGCTAGAGATATCCTTAGGGTTTGCATGTGAATAGAGCGGGAGTCAAACGGATAAATGGCACGTTTGGCCCCCTTTTAGATATCAGGAGTTTGATCTTTAGTGCCATCCATGCCTGGGCTCATGAGACGGATTTTCCGGCAGCATGAGGGCAGCATGTCGGCAATAAAGATTAATTTGGAAGAAGAGAGAGACGACACGGCCAAACCCTGGCGCGTACGGTCCAACTCTTCCTTCCGGTTGGGCTTGGTCTACTCCCGCAGCGCGATGGGCTTACATCGCGGTGAGGGAGAGAATGACGAACTCGGGCGGTGCCAACCATCCCCACCTGTCGTCCGCATTACGGGGACAGGGGTAGAGTTTGACAACCGTCCGGTTCGGTTCAACCAAACCGGGTCTTCAGTGAACCGATCGGCGAGGGCGGCACTAGTGCACAAGTGGCTTGCCACAGGTGCCCTAGTTCCGTCGTCGCGGGTCGACCCAAAAACGACGTAGACCGTGGATCTTCAAGTGTCGTGGTCGGCGGAGTATGTGAGGATATTATGAAAAGTACGTGAATAGATAGAGCTTGATTTTCAGAGAATTTAGGTGCAAGAATCACATAAATCGGAGCTAGAACGGAGAAGATACGGGGTATTTTGTGGCAGGGGGTAGATATGAACTTCCGGGATAGTTCGAGGGGGTGGAACAGACTTTCTTGGACGAACTCGGGGTCTGGCCCGAGGGAAATTCGGCCCACGCAGGCCTTTTTTTCTTTTTCTCTTTTTCCCACTTCGGCCTGGCCCGCGCGCACACCGGCCTACTGGGCCGGCCCATGTGGCCAAAGGCCAAGGCGCGAGCAGGCACGCCCGGGCGAGCGCTCGCTCGCGCAGAGCGCTCGGCTCGCGCCGTCGCCAGACGCAGGAGCTCGCCGGGGCACGCCGGAGGTGGCGCTCCCGGTCTCCGCTCGTCGGGCCGAGGGCACCGGCGCGACGAGGGCGACAAGGCGAGTCCGTCCGAGGCGCTCCGAGCAGGAGGAGGGGCGCGGAGCGGGAAGGTCCACGGGCGCCGAGGGTCGCGGCCGCGGGTGCTCGTGGGGAGCCTCGCCGGAGCGACTGAGGAACAAAAGGAAGTGGGGCGGAAGTAGAAGGAGATGGTGTGGTGCTCTCTGTGCAACGAATTGGACCGAGGTGGCCCATGGGCGGGGAATTTGGTGGTGCGGCGTCGCGGCCTTGCTTGCGGCGAGCGGCGCGAGAGAGAGCAGGGGAGAGGGCTCGGGATGGAGGAGGCAGCGTCGGCGCGGCTCGTCGAGGCGAGCGGCGCGGGCGGCACCAGCGGGGGAAGAGGGAAGGAGAGCTCGCGTCGGGCGGCTCCGGGTCGTGGCGAACCGAGGCCGGCCGAGGCGAAGAGGGGGAGAGCCGCGCGGGGAGGAAGAGCTCGGCGCCTTTCATAGGCGCGGCGATGAGTGGCGGCCGGTGTCATCGGGCGCGGCGTGCGCTGTCATGGCGCGTGTGGATGCGGTGGTAGGGGCCGGGTACGGGGAGCACCGGAGCAACGAGCGGCTGGCGGGGAGCGGCACGGCGCGCGGGTCGCGTGTGGAGTGCGAGTGGGCGCGGCGTGGCGCGTCACGGGATGGCCCGGGCAGGAGGCGTCGGCGCGGAGGCGCGTGGCGACGCGAGGCGCGGCGCTGTCCGGGGTCCGGTACGGCGTCGGGGCGCGGTGGCTTGGCGCGCGATGCACGGCGCGCGTGCGCGGCGCGGCGAGCAGGGAAGGGGAAGGAGGAGGACGACGGCCGGCTGGGCCGGTTCGTCTTGGGCCAGGGAAAGGGGCAGGCGGGTTGGGCCGAGGAAGGGAGAAAGAGAGAGGTGGGGCAGTCGGGCCGGCCCGAGAGGGAGGGAGGAAGGAGAGGCAGGCGGGCCGAGAAAGGGAGAAGGGGGTGGGTTTCGGCCCGAGTAGAAATAGGAGAGGATTTTCCTTTTTCTGAAATGAATTTGGATGAATTTTGGAGAAATTTGAGAAGAGGTTACGGGGAATATTTGGAGAGGAATTTCTAGAAATATTCCAAGGAACTTGGGATGATTTTTATGAGCTCAGAGAGGTACACTTGCACTCAAACAACAAGCTTTCGAAATTCATTTTGAATTAAGGGCGAGACTAGAGGGTGATTTGTTAGGGTAAATTTCCGGGGTATTACAGCTTGCCTTCCACTTCGCTACATAGTCTTTGCTGAGATCTTCGTTCTATGCCTCCTAATCCTCCTCCGGTTAGTCACTCTCTCACGGGCAGAGAAGAAGCAAGAAGAAGCTCCCTGCTAATAAAGCGGCCCCCAGATGAAGAAGCTCCAAGAAGCAAGCAAGGAATCAAGACAACAAGCAGGCAATAAGTTATGCTTGGGATAAAGAGAAAAGTAACCAGAAGCGCTTGGGATAAAAAGAAAAGTAACATGAAGAAGTTTATCCCAAATGACCGCTTCTTCCCCGGCAACTCCCCGCTTCCAGAAGGGATATTAATCCACTTAAAGGGTACTCTAATCCTTTTAAGTGGGGTAGTCTCCCCTCTGCTAGTCCTGATGAAGGAAGATCCAGAAAGTTGAGGCATGCAAATTTCTGGATGATGCATGAGTTGCCAGTGCATGCCACCGCCTGCCGTTACCGGCCAGAGCAACCTTCCAAGTGCATGAGATGAAGGAGATAGAAATATCTCTTTGTATGTGGAAGGTTTGCACGGCAAATTCCCAAAGAAGAAACAAGTAACCAAACAAGGAAAAGCCGTGGAAAAGCAGAAGTTGAAGTTGCTTCAAGCAGAAACTTCATCCATCCTTACCGAAGAAGCAAGAGCTGTTTGTTGTTGACATTCCATCTCCCGTTTGTACAAGGTTCGAGTTTCAGTTGTAAGCAGAAGTCGTTTAGCTGAAGTAAAGCTATCCCTATAAACCCTTCTACCCTAATCTCGGGGACGAGATTTCTTTTAAGTGGGGTAGGTTTGTAATACCCCGAAAATTTACCCTAACAAATTACCCTCTAATCTCCCCCCCTTAATTCAAAATGAATTTAGAAAACTTGTTTGTTTGAGTGCAAGTGTACCTTTCTGAGCTCAACCAAAAATCATCCCAAATATCCCCCATGATCTCTTCTCAAGTTTCTCCAAAATTCATTCAATTTCCTCTCCAAATCCTAGTTCAAATTCAAATCTGGAAAATGGAAAAGCCTCTTCTTTCTCTCTCCCTCTCGGGCCGAAATCCACACCCCTCTCCCCTCTCTCGGCCCGCCTGCCTCTCCTTCCTCCCTCCCTCTCGGGCCGGCCTGCCTGCCCCCCCTCTCTCTTTCTCCTTTTCCCGGCCCCGGCCGAACGGCCCATCGGCCGCTCGCCCTCCTCCTTCCCCCTTCCCTGCTCGCCGCACCGCGCACGCGCGCCGTGCGTCGCGCGCCAAGCCACCGCGCCCCGACGCCGTACCGGACCCCGGACAGCGCCGCGCCTCGCGTCGCCACGCGCCTCCGCGCCGACGCCTCCTGCCCGGGCCATCCCGTGACGCGCCGCGCCGCGCCCACTCGCACTCCACACGCGACCCGCGCGCCGTGCCGCTCCCCGCCAGCCGCTCATTGCTCCGGTGCTCCCCGTACCCGGCCCCCTACCACCGCATCCACACGCGCCATGACAGCGCACGCCGCGCCCGATGACACCGGCCGCCACTCATCGCCGCGCCTATGAAAGGCGCCGAGCTCTTCGTCCCCGCACGGCTCTCCCCCTCTTCGCCTCGGCCGGCCTCGGTTCGCCACGACCCGGAGCCGCCCGACGCGAGCTCTCCTTTCCCCTTCCCCCGCTGGTGCCGCCCGCGCCGCTCGCCTCGACGAGCCGCGCCGACGCTGCCTCCTCCATCCCGAGCCCTTCCCCCTGCTCTCTCTCTCGCGCCGCTCGCCGCAAGCAAGGCCGCGACGCCGCACCACCAAATTCCCCGCCCATGGGCCACCTCGGTCCAATTCGTTGCACAGAGAGCACCACACCATCTCCTTCTACTTCCGCCCCACTTCCTTTTGTTCCTTAGTCGCTCCGGCGAGGCTCCCCACGAGCACCCGCGGCCGCGACCCTCGGCGTCCGTGGGCGCCCCCGCTCCGCGCCCCTCCTCCTGCTCGGAGCGCCTCGGACGGACTCGCCTTGTCGCCCTCGTCGCGCCGGTGCCCTCGGCCCGACGAGCGGAGACCGGGAGCGCCACCTCCGGCGTGCCCCGGCGAGCTCCTGCGTCTGGCGACGGCGCCGGGAGCTGGCCGAAGCCGTCTGGCTCCCGTGCGCCCGAGCCGGCTTGCCTCCCTGCCTGCTGCGCCAGTTGGGCCGGCCCAACAGGCCCCCTGGTGCGCGTGGGCCAAGGGAAAAGCCGGGCCGAAGTGGGAAAAAGAAGAAAAAGAAGAAGAGGCCCCGTGGGCCGAATCTCTCCACAGGCCCAAGTGCTCTTTCCCCTTCGGGCCAGATCAGAAATTCGTCCAAGGAAGTTTATTCCTACCCCCTGAGCTATCCAGAAAGTTCATATCTACCCCTTGACACAAAATACCCCGTATCTTTTCCGTTCTAGCTCCGATTTATGTGATTCTTGTACCAAAATACTCTGTAAATCAAGCTCTATCTATTCATGTACTTTTTATAATGTTCCCACACACTCCGCCGTCCACAACACACGAAGACTCACGGTCTACGTCATTTTGGGTCGACCCGCGACGACGGGACTAGGGCACCTGTGGCAAGCCACTTTTGCGTTAGTTCCGCCCTCGCCGATCGGTTCACTGAAGACCCGGTTTGGTTGAACCGAACCGGACGGTTGTCAAACTCTACCCCTGTCCCCGTAATGCGGACGACAGGAGGGGATGGTTGGCACTGCCCGAGTTCGTCGTTCTCTCCCTCACCGCGATGTAAGCCCATCGCGCTGCGAGAGTAGACCGAGCCCAACCGGAAGGAAGAGTTGGACCGCACGCGCCAGAGCTGGCCCGTGTCGTCTTTCCCTTCTTCCAAAATTTATCTTTATTGCTGACATGCTGTCCTCATGCTGCCGGAAAATCCGTCCCATGAGCCCGGCATGGATGGCTCTAAAGATCAAACTCTTGATACCTAAAAGGGGGCCAAATGTGCCATTTTATCCGTTTGACTCCCGCTCTATTTACATGCCAAACCATAAGGATATCTTTAGCTCCACAAAACCCATATCAAGATGAGCTCAGGTTGTACCATGATTTGGTGTGTTTTGCTTGTCTGTACGTGTAGGCTTTCTCGGAGAGTCGTTCGGTTCTGTCTCTGAAATGGTTTACTCAGGGACCGGAACAGGAGTCTAATGATGCAACAACCGTCGTACCGGCTACCTCGACGAAATGAATGCAAGTCCACTGGAATCCTCACTTGATGCATAAATTACCCAGTTTTTATATACACATCCTATTGCCTTGTATAACGATAAAACTTGCATGTTTTGCTGGCTAAGGTAAACATAGAAGGATATAGCCTCCCGAGCCACTGTAGATGTAGTGCGCTTAGGTGGATCGCTCATTCAACTATATACATTAATATTGATGAAAATGATGGGAATATGATGGTGGGTATGGACGGATGTTTTTCAGTAAAACATAGGGTAAGACCCTGGCAGACGACTTCGGTTGTTGAAGCCACTACGGGGTAGAAACCCCGGGGATACGTTATCACGGATGCCCCGGTGTCCGGTCCTTGTTGCGAGGGCCGGGCTGGTGTTGGCTCAGTTGATGAGCAGTTGTGGGAGCTCTACCCTGAAGGACCGAGTTGACGTTTCATCTTGCCTAACTCATTTAGTGCAACCACTTGAGGTTGTATGTGGCAACCCTCGGTTAGAACCCGCTTTGGACAAACCAGATATAAGCCGGTGTGCTGGGATGCATGAGAGATTGGGAAAGGGGCGCGGTCGCATGGCTGCGGTCAAGGGTCGACAGTTGCGTGGCTGCGGGTCTGAGCAACAGGTGGTCCCGTTTCTCTCATGGCTGAAGTCTGGGGGCGCCTTGCGGGGGAAGAACCGGCGAGCGGAAAAGGGCCACATGAGATGTGTGTCCTGGACCAAACTTGTGGGTAAAGTGCGCACCTCTGGCCAGAGTATAATTAAATCTATCATGATAGTCCGCTGTCCACGGGTATGGACAAACGAGTTACGGCTTGGTTTCGGAACTAGCTTCTTATAAAATGTGGGTTTCGGGTTGGGATCAAAATGATGGTTTTGAGGCAGCTGCGGTTGCCGAGGAGGTGTGTGTGTGGAAAATGTGATGGCATGCGTGCCACGAGCCGCGATGGACCGGCAAGTCCAGTGGCAACCTCTTTTGTGATAAAGATGTTTTCTCAATTAAAACTAAGAACTAAGGAACCCTGCATATCAAATGTTTTACTGCAAATTTACCTTCAGCACCAGATATATTTTGCATGTAATAATAGCTTATATTCCCCTTCCTATGGAAGAAGGTGGACTTGCGGAGTACGTATGTACTCACCCTTGCTTTGTTGTTGGTTTACAGAGCAAAGAAGACCATGGACGTGTGAGGGTTACGGCCTGCTTCCCAACTGTGCTGTTGTGGGAAAGTTTGGGTCGCGCTTTTAAAGAGTTTCCGCTGCTGTGTTTTCGGGCTGCGCCCCGTTTGGTCTGTCCCGTTAGGACGGATCTGTACTCAACTGATGAACAAATGTGGTTACCATAACTCTTGGGAATGGTAACAATACACATTTTAGTCCTGCTTAAGGGCTGGGACGCTTCAGCCGCGCCGTGATGGGCCGCAAGCCTGGAATTCGGCCCATGCGGGAGGTTTCCTGGTTGGGCCTGGTTTGGTGGGTTGGTTCAGCCAGGCCGAAAGGCCCTTTTCTTAATGCCTATTTTCTGGATGTTTTACCAAATGAATTGTTTTGTTTTGAACTTGAATTTGAACTTACACACTCAATCAAGGAAGCAAGTAAAATCCAAAGATGATGCAAAGTTTGCACAAGATGTGATATGTAGAAATGTTAAATTTTTACATACGACATGGGGTGATTACTCGAATTAATTTAATTAGTAAATTTTAGTGAACTTTTCATGTAATGCACATAAAATAGGTAAGAAGAAATTTTTAAATAGTGATTTTTAGGTTACAAAAAGTAGGGTTGTTACAGTCTCCCCCCCTCACAAGAATCTCGTCCTCGAGATTTAGGGTTGACTTACTCGTTCTCGAAGAGGTGAGGATACATCTCTCGCAGTTCCGACTCCTTTTCCCAGGTAGCCTCTCTTTCGGAGTGATTGCTCCATAACACCTTGCATACCGGAATTCTGGTTCTCCTTGTACCCTTTTCTGCTCGATCAAGAATTTGGACTGGATACTCCAAGTATTCCATGTTATCCTGCAAGTCCATTGCCTCCAGTGATATCTGGTCCTCGGGTAACCTCAGGCACTTACGAAGTTGAGATACATGGAACACGGGGTGTACTCCGGAAAGATGCTCTGGCAATTCAAGTTCATATGCAAGATCTCCAACTCTCTTTGTGATCCTGAAAGGGCCGATATATCTCGGTGCTAACTTGCCTCTGGTGTGAAATCTCTTGGTACCACGTAGTGGTGACACTTTCAGATACACAAACTCTCCTTCTTCAAAAGTGAGCTCCCGTCTACGTTTATCTGCATAGCTTTTCTGTCGGCTTTGGGCAATCCTGAGATTCTCCCTGACCTTAGCCACATTCTCGGCTGCTTCAACAAACATTGCTGGCTCAAAGAATTGTCTTTCTCCTGCTTCTTCCCACATCAAGGGAGTTCTGCACTGGCGACCATACAAGGCCTGGAAGGGTGACATTCCCAAGCTAGCCTGGTAACTGTTGTTGTATGAAAACTCCGCGAAAGGTAAACTGGCCTCCCAATTCGGGCCATAAGTCAGCACACAAGCTCTCAGAAGGTCTTCTAGGAGTTGATTTACTCGTTCTGTCTGCCCATCCGTCTGTGGGTGGTATGCGGTGCTGTAGTCCAGCTTTGTATCCATAGCCTTGTGTAGGCTTTTCCAAAATTTGGCGGTGAATTGAGGTCCCCTGTCTGATACTATGCTAAGTGGTGCCCCGTGCAGCCTCAGGATGTTTTGCACGTATATTTCTTCAAACCGAGTGTTCACCGGTATGAAATGAGCTAATTTTGTCAATCTATCCACAATCACCCAAATCGAGTCATTCCCCTTGGGAGTGCGGGTAGTACTACAATGAAGTCCATGGTGATTTTCTCCCATTTCCACGTCGGAATTTCTAGTGGCTTTAGTAACCCAGCAGGTCTTTGTCTCTCTGCCTTAATTCGGTTGCAAGTATCACACTTTGCGACGAATTCTGCTATATCTCGCTTCATTCTCCTCCACCAAAACAACCTTTTCAGGTCTTGATACATTTTCGTACTTCCTGGATGAATCGAGTACCTCGTGCAGTGAGCTTCTGTCATGATGGTCTCGCGAATACTCTCGCTTAGTGGAACACAAAGACGGTTCTTCAACCAGATAGTACCTTGTTCATCTTTCCTGAATTCCGGCATTAAGCCTTTCTCTATCCCCACCTTGATCTCTGCGATACTTGGGCAGGACCTTTGCGCTTCCTTGATTTGATCCTCCAGTGAACAACGGACCCTCAACTCATTCAGCTGTTCGGCACTGACGAACCCTATTCTCAACTGCTCCATTTCTGCACACAGCTCAAGAGGTTGCAATAACTTTTGCGGCTTAGTGCGTCTGCAACTACATTGGCTTTTCCTGGATGATAGTGAATTTCTAGTTCATAATCCTTGATTAGCTCGAGCCATCTCCTTTGCCTCATGTTCAGCTCTGTCTGGGTACATATGTATTTCAGGCTCTTGTGATCCGTGTAAATCTTACACTTATTCCCCATCAAGTAATGCCTCCAGATCTTCAAAGCGTGAACAACTGCAGCTAGCTCCAAGTCATGTGTCGGGTAATTTTCCTCATGAGCTCTCAACTGTCTAGAAGCGTAGGACACCATCTTGTTGTCTTGCATTAGCACACATCCCAGACCTTGCCTGGATGCATCACAGTACACCACGAAGTCCTTATGCAGGTCAGGTAGGGTAAGTACCGGGGTCGTGGTCAACTTTTTCTTCAGGAGCTGGAAACTTTCCTCACATTTGTCATCCCACTCGTATGGTGTGTTATTCTTGAGTAACCCGGTCATAGGCTTAGCGATTTTAGAGAAGTTCTCCATGAATCTCAGATAGTATCCTGCTAGCCCTAGGAAACTCCTGATTTCAGTCGCATTGCGAGGCGTTTTCCAATTTGACACTGCTTCAACCTTTTCTGGGTCAACAGACACTCCCTCAGCTGTCAGCACGTGGCCAAGGAAAGCCACTTTCTCAAGCCAAAAATCACACTTGCTGAACTTTCCGTATAACTGATTCTCACGAAGCTTCTCTAGCACGATCCTCAAGTGCTGCTCGTGCTCCTCCCTGGTCTTGGAGAAAATCAAGATGTCATCGATGAAGACCACTACACACTGATCAAGTTCCTTCATGAAGATCATGTTCATCATGTTCATGAAATAAGCAGGAGCATTAGTCAATCCGAACGACACGACAATGAACTCATGGTGTCCATAGCGGGTCACAAATGCTGTCTTCGGAATGTCTGAGTCTCGGATCCTCATCTGGTGATAACCCGATCTGAGATCAATCTTACTAAAGTGCTTTGCCCCTTTTAGTCGGTCCAGCAAGTCATCAATACGCGGCAATGGATACTTGTTCTTTATGGTGACCGCGTTCAAGTCCCTATAGTCAATGCACATCCTCATGGTTCCATCCTTTTTCTTCACGAACAACACCGGTGCTCCCCATGGTGACACACTATCTCTGATGAAACCCTTCTCAAGTAGCTCATCCAACTGTTTCTTCAGCTCATCGTACTCCTTCCCTGACATTCTGTACGGTGCCTTGGCAATCGGAGCGGTTCCTGGTATGAGATCGATTGCAAACTCTATTCTCGCACCGGTGGTAAGCCAGGCAGCTCCTCTGGAAAAACATCTGGGTATTCCTGTATTACTGGCACATCTTCCACTGACTTGGTAACGAGGGAGTGTAGGTAAGAAGTAGGAGATCTGACGGGTACAAACTCCACGAGCTGCCCCCCTGGATGAGTTAATCTCACTAATCGTGGCTTGCAAATGATTACACCAGAGTGTCTAGTCAGCCAATCCATACCAAGAATTACGTCCATCCCGCTAGACGGTAGCATTGTCAGGTTTGCCTTGAATTCCAAACCACCAATCAAGATACTAACCGCTTTGCAAATCCAGGCGCAACTTATTTCCCCGAGCGGGGAGCTAGTAATTATAGGCCTTCTTTGGGCCACAGATACAAGAGATTCTTGCGTTGCAAATTTAGAAGAAACATAGGAACTAGTAGTACCAGAGTCGAACAATACAGTAGCAAGTAAACTGTTAACCAAGAACTCACCAGTCACAACATCTGGTGCCTCCAACGCGTCCTCAGCAGTGAGGTTGTTTAGGCGGCCCCGCGTAGGTGGTGCTGAAGAGCGGGTCTGAGGGCGCTAAACGGAACCTCCAGGCGCAGATGGCCTGGCTGGAGTCTGGTAGGGCCCTGCATTCTTCTTCTCTGGGCACTCGCTTGCCTTGTGGCCAGTCTTGCCACAACTGTAACAGGTGAAGACAAACGAGCTTCCTGACGACTGTGCTGGTGCAGGTGGCCTCCACGAACTGGGTCCAGGTGGTGGCATGTTGGACCGCTGGTAGGTTGGACTACCGAAGCTGCGGTTGCCCTGGTAGCCAGTTGAGCGTGGGGCAGAGCAGAAAGACTGAGACTGAGCGGATCCGCCTCTATGAGAAGTTTCCTGGCGAGACTCAGACATTGCACGCTTCCTCTTGTAGCTGCCGCTGTTCTCCCAGCCCACGCGCTCATTCTCCAGCGCAATTGCCTTTGAGATCATGGTCCGTAGGGAGTCGAAGGTCTGGGGCACCAGGTAAGTGCGGATCCCACGATTCAGGCCCTGCAGGAACCAGTACTGCCTCTTCTCGTCGGAGTTGGTGTCGTCAGGAGCATATCTCATCATTTTTGTGAACAGGCTCGCGTACTCCTGCACCTTCATGGTCCCTTGCTTGAGTCTGCGGAACTCTGCCGCCTTCTGAACCAGAATAGCCTTGGGCACGTAGAAACCACGGAAGGCCTCCGAGAACTCCTCCCAGCTAATGTGTGCTGGGTTGTTGTGCGTCTCACAGAAGCTGTCCCACCAGGCTCTAGCAGAACCTGTAAGCTGGTGAGTAGCGAGGGCCACACACTCCTCGTCAGAGCAGGTAGTGAGGTCCAACTTCTTTTCTATCTCCAGCAGCCAGTCTTCCGCCACTAGGGGATCCTCAGAGTAGTCAAAGGAAGGTGGTCTCAGCTTCAGAAAGCTCTCAATCTTGCAGGTTAGGCTCTCAGGCTGTGGGCCTTGGTGGTGACCATTCCCCCCTGGTTAAGCTGTTGTTGCTGGGCTGCGAGGAAGTTTCCCATGGCGGTTATGAAGTTCTGCTGGTTCGCGAATACTTGGGCAAGTGTGGGAAAGTCTGGGTTGAGTGGTGGTGGTGGAAACGGGAATGGGTTCGGGTTTTGGTTCTGGGGGTTTGGCTGTTGAGGCTGTGGGTTGGGTTGTTGGTTTTGTGGATCAGGCTGTTGGTCTTGGAGATTTGGTTGCTGGTGTTGTGGGTTAGGTTGCTCAAACTGAGGGACCCCCCTTCCTTGAGCTCCACCTCTTCCACGGCCTCTACCACGACCCCTTCCACGACCGCGAGGAGCCTGGTTCTCACTTTCAGCTCTATCGAACAGCTCTGTCAGACGGTTGGACCTTCGGAGCGACATCTGTTTAAAATTGCTTTGGAGTTAGAATATATATTGGTGGGTATGAAAAATAATTTTTTTTGGAAAACATCATTAGTCGTAGTTATCGCGCAAATTTTAGGTTTTAAAACTTAGCACTCAACCATGAAAAAGCATAAAATCCAACAAAACACGATAAGATCCAAATCACTCATCACATGATCGTGCTAGCGAGTAGCAGGTACAGCATGGTGGTCACTACATAGCGTTCGATACAACTCATGGAATACAGACTTGGTAACATGAAATCATGAAGATACAGACTCATCACATAGCTGACTGGCAATGCATGGCTATCCACTACTGAGGAAGGAAGACTTGCATTTCTCCTGCGTCACTGTCCGGTTCTTCCAGGATCCTCTCGTCATGGTCGAAGTCCACGATCTTCTTCCAAATCCCAGCACTCTCAGGGTAAAACAGGTAGTCACTGACTTCAAGTGCCTTTGCCATCTCTGGAGTGAGTTGGTTCCTCTTCCAGCCATCCCTGAAACTGGCCCGAACTCGAAGGTGTGTCCGAGGTACTCCAAAGTTTTCTCTTCTGATCTTCGATCGCTGTTCTGGAGGTAACTGACTTCTCATCTCACGGAGTTCTTTCTTGCGGCGGGCGTCCGAGGCTCTCCACGCCGCTAGCATCCTTTCCTCTTTCTCTTGCAAATACACAGACATGCGTAGCAGGTTGGTCAGATTCATCGCATTGTGGGCGTTGTTCTGCTCCAGATAAGCAATCTTCCTCTTCAACCTTCGGTTCTCTTCCAGGAGCGGCAGTGTACTCTCTGTCAGGTCCACCAAAGCTTGCCCCATCTGAGTGTTGGTAGCTTCCACCTCCTTGGCCTGCTTCTCAGTGCGATCCATCCGAGCTTGCATAGTGAGTCTCATGTACCTTTCTTGCTGGATTTTCTGCTTCATCACTTCCTGAAATTCCATCAATTCCTTCAGCAGCATTCCTCTATCCCTGGTCAGCAGCTTGTTGTCAGCTTCCTGCTTCTTGGATAGCTGCACGGAATTTTTGAAGTGGCAGTCCAAACGCGAGTAGTCGTTCTCCTGCTCCAGGAGGTACCTAGCAGCCACTTCGAGACAGGGGTCTTCTTCACGCTCTGGCGCTTCCTCCATCTCTTGCGTCGCCTGAAAGCTCTGAGTAGTCAGCGGGTTCTGTGGTAAGAACCGGTAAGGGCTGTCCTCCAGGTGAGCTCGGTAGTCCCTGCTGATCCGCTTAAGAGCTATCATCGTCACCTTCTGGATGGCCTGGTAGACTGACGGGGCTGCCTCTGCGCATCGAACCGTCCGGAAGTGCAAGTCCACTCCTGCTCTGGCCTCTTCGCCGATCTCCAGGTACACCCTGACTGGGTCCCAGTCTTCTTTGCCCATTGCACGGTACTGAAGCTTCTTCGGACGCACCCCTAAGTGCAGGAGGACTTCCTTCAGTAGGTCCACCATTCCGCCGAGGTGCCTCTCCTCGATCGAAACCTCTGTCCAGTCCGTCATACCTGTCGTGTGGAAAATTTTTCGCGTTAGATCCAGCATTTTGTAAACAGGAGGAAATTTTGCAAATACAGAAGTACGAAGCAAAATAAGTTGTAGTGCGTGTGCAAGGCTTCAATCTAACGTTTCCGTTTCTAAGGCTGCGTGCTACGGTCAAGTATGGCTCTGATACCAACTGAAACGACCCCAATTCCGCGGTGCCGGAATCGGAGCTTTTTACAACATGCGATAGTCCCAGAACACATAAAAAGCTATCACATGTAGTGTCACAGCATAGTATCAGCTCCAAACTCCACGAATTTAATTTATTACATGCCGTATCTCGGCGATACTTCGGCTCGCAGGCCGGTAATTAAGCAAACAGAACAAACATCACGATCAGAGTAGCAGCGAAGTAGTAGACCCCTCCACAGGCATCCTTGAGCGTAGCTCCAGCCTCAGTCCTCGTACCAGTCGTCCCGGGTGACGATGTTATCCGGTTCGTCGTTACCTGAGTCTGCACGATAAGCGTGCAGGTCACTAGCCGAACACCCCAAGCAAGCCTAACTAGTAATCAAGTGGAGACTGGTTTCCTAGCAAAGCATACAGAGAAAAGAGAGCTGTATATCCAGTTGAATTTTCTGGGTAGTCGGTTCCACAACCGAATCCCGCTCTCGTCACTTATCCCAACACTTACATCGCCTCACCACCAAAACACCTCTTCCATGCACCCTCTTATTGTCAACTATTTCTGCGGCATGGGAAGCTCCCACCCGCCCATCCTCAACGGCCTCAGCCGGAATCCAATCACTCGAGGGAGAAGAGAAGAAAACCCATGCTAGTTAGAGGAGGGTCACCAAGGGATCGTCCTTTGACCGGGGACGGCGGCTATACGTATAGATTATACACTCTCGAGAGGATTTTGTATATCTGTACCCACACGAGACGGGACGGGGGTATAGTACCCCAGGCCCACCACACCGATAGATGAACTTCCCTTTCTGGCACTTTCCTGCCTTTCTGAGCTAGAAAACTATGCGGATATACTATCCACCGCACTCTCAGGACTGTGAGCTCGAGTATTCCAGGGCCCACGGGTCGAGTCTATTGGGGACGTGTGACTGCATCGCAAGCCCACCATCGCCCCCTAACACCATCGCCTTACGCCTACAGTAATATGCCCTTCGGGGAAGTTCAAGAACCGAGACTGAGGTCGCATGGTATGCACGAGTCATAGTTCCGGGCGACATGTCCCCCTACTCGGTCTTTAACTGGCGAGAGCAAACCTTCCATGGGTCGGTTGCCACCCTCAGCGGTGGGCCGCGCACCACCACACACCTCACTCCACTCGGGGCAGAGTTCTAGTCTATCCCATTATTCCGGTGCCGACTCCCGCCATCCCATCCTCACCACCATCTCGCACACAGATCCATCCCTCTTCACGCACGCCAAGAATTATCACATCCCACCATAATATCACCCAACTCACATCATGTTCATTTTATTAAGTTGGGTATTAGTTGTTCAAAACAATGGCATAAATAAAATAAGTATCCAGTTGGGTTGGCTTAGTGCGGAGCAAAAATTATTTTCACCTATGCAGTACTACCATTTGCGCGTGTCTATGGGTATGGAAGCGGGGTGTTCGCTGACCTTGTTCGTCGGTGTTCTCCTCAGGCAGGTACTCTGGATCCTCCGGGTCGTCCTCCTGGTGCTCCGGCTCTGAATTTTGAATTAAACTACGAGTGAGTTTCTATCAGAAAGAACCAAATAGCAATTAAAATGCAACACCAATCAACGAGACTTGGTCCCAAATGATAGAGAATGATTTTAGATGAGAGTAGGAGTTGGTTTCATCTTTTTCGGAGTTGGGATGAATTTATTATGATTTATTGAAGTTTAATTCGGGTTTAAATAATCAAAAAGGTGAAAATCGGGCGGATTTGGTCAACAGGCCGAAATTCGGCCCGTTCTTCCTTCTCTTACTGGGCTCCGCCCGTTCGGTCCGCTCTTTCCCATTTGGCCCGCGCTGCAGCGGACGGCCCACCTCAACCTCCTTCTCCTTCCGCGCGCCCTGGCCTGTCCGGCCGGACTCAGTTCCTTCTCTGGTTTTACCGGCCCATTCCGCCTCCTGGCCCAGTTCGGCCTGCTGCCGGAGCGTCACCCGTGTCCATCCGTATTGACCGGGCCGAGTTCCCGCCTCGGCCCGTAGCCGGAACACGCTCCCTTCTCTGGCCTTTTCCACCCCGCGCTTCACCCGTTCGGCGAAATGCCGCAGAGACGTCGCCCTACGACGGGGCTCGCCGCCGGCGACCATACGCGCGGACGCACAACTCCTTCTCCCTGCACACACGTCGTGAAGGCCATCTCCTGGGTTCTGGGAGTCTAGGCGGTGTTGCGCATGGGGTGGCGCATGTGCGACGGCGACACTCGAGCGGGCATGGGTGGTTCGGCGTCGGGCAAGGGCGCAGGCGCGGAAGATCTCCGGCCTCAACTGCATGGTCATGGCTTCGAGGACGGCTAGGTGGGTCATCCGGATTGGCGGAATCTAGGCCAAGGGTAGGGCGGCGGCACTCGGCGTCACGCGCGGGTCTGCACACGCGCGGCGGCGAAGTCCGTCCAGGTCAGGAGTTGGTCCGGCGTTCGAAAAGTGGAGGCCCTGGCACGGATGTCCCCGGCCGCACGGCTTGGCAGGGCGCGGTTTCACCAAGCGTCGACAGCAGCGACACTGCGCACGCATCCTAGGTTCCGGTTCGACGGCGGCGACGTCGCGCGCGCGACACGGCGTACGCAACGTGCGTGGCGCGAACGTCACATGGACAGCGACAACGGGGCGGCGCGGCTCCAGTCCGGCGTCCCGAGAGAAGGGTGAGCGCAACGGCGCTACCTAGGGCTATCTACGACGGCGACCACGACTTTGAGCCACCGCACGACGGCGAGGTTCCAAGACGTCATGGCGCAGCACGCGAGCAGAGGGGGTTCGGTGAACCCATGGCTCGCGGCGGGGGTTGGTCTAGGAGTACACGATTCCTCACCATGAGGTGCTTGCCGGCGAGTAGTCGTTCGTGTCTCGGGGAAGAGGTAGCAGAGGCGGCGGTTGGCGACGTGGCGGCTCCCGGTCGGACGGCGTCGGTGTGGGCAGGCGGGGTCCTAGCGCGGACGGGGTGCAGCTCCCCTCTAGGCTCGCGGCCTCCCTCTCCTCTGCTGGTGTTGCTCCGACGGTGCTCCTCGTCGCCTTCGTCTCTGGCTCCGGCGGCGCTCCCTTCTTCTCCTTTTCGCTCACCCGTGTCCCTCTAGGCGGCGGCGGAATTGGGGGAGAAATCCCCGTGGCGAATAGGGTTTCTAGGTGCGGCTCGCCTGGCTCTTTATAGGGGAAAGGCGCTAGGGTTGGATCGGGGATGGCTCTGCTTGGAGGTGGCGGGGATTCGGCCGGCGCTCTCTCTCCACTCTCTCTCTCCCGCGCTTGGGCAGACAGTGACCTGGGGCCCGCACGCCATGGGTGGTTAGGGCGGTAGGAGGATCCCATCCTCTCTTCTCTTCTCCGGCTTGGCGCGGAAGCAAGGCGGCGAGGCGAGGTGCGGCTTGGTGCGGTGCGGTGCGGGCTTGGCTTGAGCTCGGTCCGTCCGGTGCGGACGGAAGAAGAAGGAAGGAGGGGATCGACTGCTAGCGGGTCCCGCTTGTCGGCGACTCAACGGAGGAGGCCCACGTGACAGTGGTGGCTCGGCCGCGCCGTGATGGGCCGCAAGCCTGGATTTCGGCCCATGCGGGAGGTTTCCTGGTTGGGCCTGGTTTGGTGGGTTGGTTCAGCCAGGCCGAAAGGCCCTTTTCTTTTATGCCTATTTTCTGGATGTTTTACCAAATGAATTGTTTTGTTTTGAACTTGAATTTGAACTTACACACTCAATCAAGGAAGCAAGTAAAATCCAAAGATGATGCAAAGTTTGCACAAGATGTGATATGTAGAAATGTTAAATTTTTACATACGACATGGGGTGATTACTCGAATTAATTTAATTAGTAAATTTTAGTGAACTTTTCATGTAATGCACATAAAATAGGTAAGAAGAAATTTTTAAGTAGTGATTTTTAGGTTACAAAAAGTAGGGTTGTTACATCCGGCGACGGCAGCGACCTCGTCGATGCCGAGGGCTCCAAGATCCGGAGTGTGCAAGGTACGAAGGAGGAGAGCAAGGGCGCCATCACTTCGAGCGGCATCCATGGCGGCAGCGATGGCACGAGGCCATGGAGCAGCGCCGCGCGCGAGGGCGCGAGGCCCTGGGCGGCCGTGGCACAAGGCCTGTTCCTGGCGCGAGTTCGTGGGGCGGCGGCATTGCATTTCGCCCAGGACACACGAGGAGTGTTTGTGGGAATCAGAGCATCGCATTTTCTAATGCCAAAAGCTTGCCATAACTGAGGATACGCAGGTCATTTGCCATTGCTGCTATTTTAGCAGCTCCCTCTTAGGACGACCTTAGTTTTGGAAGGAAGGGAGTATATTTATTATGACGCGTCATGCTATCACGCGAGAAAGAAGTGTCGGGGATTCGGTGCACGCCGACGTCGTATTGAAGTTGAAGCAAACCGTGCTTGCACGTGGGGTGGTCGGGTGGAGTGCATTTTTCTGGAATCGTGTTTGCCTTTCAAATGCACTGAGCCCGCCCGCCTTGAAGGCTTGTCTAACACATTGTTTTTCAACCATTCCAACTATCTCACTCTCCGTTTACATTAACATTTCAGTGTATATACAGTTCTTTTAAACAGCCCATCGAAGATAGCCATATATCTCAATTCTTAGTTAACCTGTCCTGAAGCTTTCCAGCTTCAGACAAGCAGCGTTCGTACTTGCACTCCCAAAGGCTTTTGGATGGATCATCTGTAGCTAGAGATGGAACCTGTAATTATTCAGAGCAAAGCCTTGCTAGCTGAGCAGCCCTATTGTAGGCCATTAAATCGATTCAAAAAACAATACCACATCCTCCCATCAATTTATCAACTAAAAATTCACCATATATTTTATTTATGACAGGAGGAAATAATAAAAATAAACGAGAACGAATCTCCTTTTATTAATCTATAAGAGGGAAACGAACTGTAATAACATCACACACTGATTATCAAGTTGATCTATAAAATATCAAAGCATATTAGCTGAATCCCTCCCTATTTGTGGCACCACAGAACCCGTTTCCACGCGCTTTTTTTTCTTGCACACAGAAGTACTACAGTCTTGCTATCGCTTCAACAATGATTGAACAGGGGAAACGCTTTCAAATAAAAAAAAACTACTAGTGGTAGGGAGATGTTGAGACGGGGCATGGTTCGTTACTCATGCACGTCTGAAGCGAAAAGATAACAATCCGTGGATCAAATCTATCGATCGCCTGGTTTGCTACTGCCCGGCCTTTCCAAAGGAAATAAAAAGCACCCATCATTGTTACCCTTTTCTTTATGCGCCTATCAAATTTACTTGAAACAGAAATGGTCTTCCATTCCACATCCGTCCAAGTGCAATTTGAGAGAAGATCACATGGTGCATAAGACTTCAGGCCGCCTTTTTAGTTTAATTGATACTAGTACCATCTTTGATAGCCCCTACGTATTTAACAACTCCTCAAACGTTTACTTCCTTTGGTTAACGACTCGATGAAACGCATCCAATTCCAGTTTCCAACTGATGATGTCAGGCACTCGCGTCACATTCAGATATCACAAGAGACGCTGCTCATCGACAGCGACGCCAGAGGAATGCCACTACTCACTCATCTTCCACTAGGAATGGCACTCATCGTCCACTTGGAATGAAGTAGGATTAGTTTCAGGGATGGGGAATTCTCGTCAAGGTCTCAGTTCCCGGTCGCGCGCGGATGCAGCCGCAGGATGCCAACATCAAGTCCGGTCACCGGTGTTGGTGCAGCGGCAGGGAGCAACGGCTGCAACTGGGCTTTGCGAATTGCGCCGTCGTGGATGAAGTAGCGGGGCCAATGATTCTGCTAATAATAATATCCCGCGGCAGCTTCCTTGCCGTTATTCCACGAATTCTTCGGCGGCGCATCAGTTGACTCTTGCTTGATTGCATTGCACACCAGTTGTAGCACATCGACCTGCGTGCCTGTCTTGTGCCTAAAGGTCGCAGGACATGAAGCAAACACAATGGATATTCCAAACGGGAACGGGGATCAAATTCAAATAGTGGTAAGAGTATACAGTACTAGTGTACGCAGAAGTAGTAGAGTAGCCCGGCAAGGCTCATATTGTGGATCATGTATTTTTCTCACATCAAAAGGTAATTCGAACACGGCTTTGAATTTGCTTTTATTCCGAGGCGAAGATTCGGTTGCTTAGCTAGCCAATATTGTCAAGAAGCTATTTTTTTCTATGCTAAAATTTTGAAACTCTCATATTGGGCTATGTTTATTTTTTTCTATTCTATTTGACAACATAAGTTAGTTTCTATTCCGTAAAAACATTTTTCTCCACTTAACGTTATTGCTGCATTACTTAAAGATTTTGATAGAACAAATCCAACAACTTAAACAACATGGTGTTTGCTACAACGAATGTGTATACTATTATAATAACCAAGAGCGCAATCTAGGACATTGAGGGGGTGTTTGAATCCAGGAACTAAACTCTAAGTCCGTGTTACGTCGAAAGTTCGGACATTAGTTAAAAGTATTAAACATGGTTTAATTAAAAACTAATTACATAGATGAGGACTAAACGGCGAGACGAATTTATAAAGCTTAATTAATGCATAATTAATGACTAGTTACTGTAGCATCATATTTGCTAATCATGTATTAATTAAGTTTAATAAATTCGTCTCGCCGTTTAGTCTTCATTTGTGTAATTAGTTTTATACTTAGATTATATTTAATACTTCTAACTAGCGTCCAAACATCCGATGTGACCCGGACTAAAATATATTCCAGGAAACCAAACGCCCCCTCAGTCCATATGTACAGCTTAGGTCCCATTTGGAACGTAGTATAAGTACTATATGTTCAGCTTAGGTCCCATTTGGAATGTGGTATTTTTTTTTTATTTCTGTGTTTTTGTATGAAATTAAATTATTTTGTGTAAAATTCCTACGCGATTTAATTTATGTGAAATTCCTCCATTCTAAACATGGTCTTAATATGCGGATCAAAGAAACCAAAACAACTAATAAAATCAAAATTTGAAAAACTCAATGCAGCTAGATGTATGACACCACGACACAAGGGCTATGCAACAAAGAGCTTCCATAATTTCAAAATACACCTATATGTATTGCTAACCCATTCCACCGCCATTCAAAGGTATACACCTACCATTACTGTTATATACTTATGTAAAAAACTAACCTAATGTAAATACACATGCTATATGCCACCATGGAGACCAAAGAGTTAATTCCCTCTGAGCCACTGTGAAAACCTGTAATTCTCTGCACATTCTCGGCTGTGTTAATGACATGTGGGTTCTGGACCCACATGTCATAGACACAACGATGGCAATACAGGGAAATTGGTGAATTTTGGATGGTACGGGTGAAATTGCCCCACCAAAGAGTACGCATGCATGTATGAACGATAAACAGACACACGTACACAGTTTAGCAAGTATGAAATTTTTTTTCATTACCAATCATGCACCGATGACACTGGCAAGTCATTTTAAATCGTATTAACTAAACACATGTCAAATACACAAAGAGTGTGATGCATTGGGGAAATAAATAGATATGTAAAAGTTTATAGAGTAATAGATAAGTTTATAACATCCAAGCAAATATAGAAGTATCTAGGTGGGTGCTGTGGTTGAATAAAGAGCTAATATATAGTTTTGGCTAAATATGATTCATACATTTATCAATGAACTGTTGGCCCATGTTCGAGCATAAGTTGATAGACTTGTAATCATAACTGTAAGAGCAGATCATAATGTGGGCGAATACATTCTTTGGTCAAGCTGACCTGATTCTTTTAGGGAGAAAAAAAAGGGGAAGCGAAGGTGGTCACTTGTGATAAAGACGTGTGATCGATTTGTTCGGCTGTTCAGTACACTGCGCAAGGACGACATGAGTCTTCATCGGAGGATATCATATTATGCTAGAGCGAGGCTAATCATCACATGATTAGTTAAGTGTCACTTGCGGTGGTTTTAAATGGAGCTGTAGCTACCTCCGGCGACCAGGACCGGCGAAAGGTGGCCCGGCGGACGCCGGCGCAAGGCAGATTGCCGGCCACAAATCATCCTATTTATAGAGGGCAAACCGCTTCCCTCTTTTTTAAAAGTTGTTGGAGTCCTACGTGACAGTGACTCCGTCATCTCTATCCATGTATACACTTATCAGGTAGTGTGACACCATTTCTTGCACCAGACGTTGCCTAATTGCTGCATTATCTGATATATACAGTGATTCACACCCACACAGCTAATTGGCGTTATCGTGCTTGCGTGTAAATTAATAAGCCACCAGTAATGTCTGCTCCGGCCTTTTCTGCTTTCCAGTGAGGCCGCCCGCCGAGCCTGGATTTTCTGAAGACCCACGTCAAAATTGTTTTTTTTCTCGCGCTACATTACATGTATTACATGGCAGCTGATGTGTAAAGAAGTAACAAAATGGGATTGTCTCTACCCGTATTCCGGGCGTTTTGTCTCTTTGCGTTGCGTGTGAACACGGCGTACATGCGTGTCAGTCTTAATCTGATGCTACCCCCGTCCTGTGCGTACACTCTACGTGCCGCGTGTACGCAAATACTAACTTCTGAGACAATTTAGCCCTCGAGAGAATTACTTCGATGCCCTTTATTACTGTAGCTATTTTCCATATATACTTTTATGTTTTGCTTGCCGCGCTATTAATAGCAAAACGAGCTAGAGTTAATGACAAACGAAGCAAATAATAGGTGAACCAGCCAACACAGAATCTTTTTAGCTATATGGTTGGTAATGTATAGGCTATCATATTAGTAGCGGGATTAAAACATGGCTTCAACTAATTTTTATCCAAATGGAACCTAATTTGCCGCACGCGTAACTATTTGGTTACATCTCAAGATCTAAATGGTTTAAATCACTTGTATAGAAGTTTCTCAGTGCAATTATTCACCGTTCATATGCATATTTGCATTTGAGTTGTAGATAGCCTATCTATGCGCAGACCATTTCCCTTCACTGTATAACCCATGTTTTCCCCCGCGCTACATTTTCCGTATTCCTGGCTAATATAACCCGGACATCGTAACAATGACGTGCCTCCGGCACGCATTCACGCACATCTCGAGTTATTTCTCTTCCGCCACACTCTATCTTTGTGTCTTTCGCCAAATCCGTTAGGCTCCAGCTTATATTACGAACCTACCAACCTATCTCTCCGTTCTCCCCTCCTCCCACACTATCCCTCAATTTAGATCCAAGCGGCCCGCGTCGCGCCTCCACTGCCACCGCCACCATCACCGCCGCCACCACCTTCGCGGCATGGGTGCTTCGTCGTTGCTCCGTCGCCTGCCTCTACCGCCGGCCGGCTACCTCCAGGTCTGGTGAACACACAAGCCGCCCCAACGTACCCTAGCCCTAATCCCCACCCCGGAGGCGAGCGCGCGGTGGCGACAGGTTGCGCGATAGCGTTTTTGCTTGGTGTGTTCACCCTCGAACCAATGACCTCTCCAACCTTGTTTCTAGATTGTATAGAAAAAAAAATTTCCTTATGGCATCGGAGCTTCACAGTTGCTAATTAAAATCAAAGGTACATTTTCATCTTTTTTTGCATCCCCGTTGGAAATTTCATACTTTCGTGATCGGGAGGGCCTCTTTTATTAAGGACCCTTTTGGAACCCAAGATTTTTTTCATGATTAATAAATTGTTCCTATAAATTGAAAAAAAATTCTATACAATTATTGTGAAAAAATTGTGTTCCAAAAGGATATAAGAAAAACGAGGCGGAGGACATGTTTCACAAGGATTTTACAATATTTTGTGTAAAAAAAACCTGAGGTGAAGAGTACAAGGGCAAAGTCGTAATCTGGCAGACACTTGGGTTCCAAGGGTCCCAGAGGCAAAGTTGCTCCTGTCCTCCGCCTACAAATACGCAGGCGCCCCCACCTCCTCTCCCCTCTCCTCTCCACTCGCCGCCTCGCCCTTCCCTGCCCGCACACACCACCTGTCTCGCTCCGCTCCCGAGGCAGGGCTCCGGCCGCGCTCCCCTCTCCTCCCCGCATTCCCGATCTCGCCGCCGCTCGCCCCCCTGGCCTCGTCCTCGATCGCCCTCCCCTCCCGCGCGCCGGCCGGGTCGGGCTTGTCTTGTCTCGCCGCTGTTGAGGCTCGGCCCGACGCGATGGTGTCGGGCGGGTGCGTGGGGGCGGAGGGGGAGGTTGACCCCGAGGCGGCTGCGGTGGAAAGGGACGAGCTGCCGGTGGCGCCGGCGCCCTCGAGGGAGCTGGTGGTGGGGTACGCGCTCACGTCCAAGAAGGCCAAGAGCTTTCTCCAGCCCAAGCTCCGGGGGCTCGCCAGGTACTGCCGGGGGGGAATCACGTGCTGCGCCTTGGTTTAGGTAGAGATGGGGTTGGGGGCGGAAAAGTTTGCCGTGGTGGGGCTGGATGCCGCGCATTGGGAGCTAGCGTTTGGTATCTGTCCTTGATGCTGGTTCAATTGATTTGGACGTAATAGAACAGTGCTCCCCTTTTCTCTCCAGTTTGTGTCTTGACGATTGATGATCAGTGGAGAACTTGCCGAACAGTAGCAGCTCCGCGTCTTAAATAATCTTAATATTTCGACCTCGTTAATTCATTGACCCCTGCATGTCTTGTTACATTCTGGAGACAGAGACCCCCACCCCCTGTTTTCACAGATGACTTTATACCCACTTTATACCATCAGTATTTCCTAAGACTCTACTAGCAAACTGTTCGACTGAATAAGTTGTGAAAGTAAACAGTGTGAGAATAAAACGTGGGATAATTATGTGGAGCTTTGGTGCATAGGGGAGGCGGAGAAAAGCGTTCCTTTAGATCGAAAAGTCTGACCGAATCTCTGCTTTGTGATATGATTTGTTTTTCATGGACGTTCGTGCCATTTTCGTTTTCCTGCCAAAATGGAGGCACTCTTGCTGTCCCTTTCCACGTAGAAATATTATTCAATTTTATTTAATTTTATACTTAATTTATTCAGTTCCAATGGAGTAGCTTCATTTTCTTCTAGAACCATCGTCCACACTGACATATATAACAAGCCCTGTGGTGTTTAGGCATATCTCCATGTTACTGCTATATTTTTTTGGGGGGTGGGGGATAAGAAAGCGACATTGCTACATTCCTTATCGTGCAGTAGTATTATAATCCCCTTTTGATTGCAACCCTTTATTGACTTAGGCAGTGATAGCAATCTGTTGGAAAGTCTAGTGCAAATTAGTTATGGGTATGCAGATGGGACCAGATGTGTGCAGGCAAGTGTTAGGTTCCTAGATGGCATACCACATCATCATTCATATATATATTTATGGGGTGCAGATAGAAGGAAAAATGCTTGTGATTTGTGCCTGTAGATTTTTTTTATACCTTGTTGTAGCTGATAAGTTGCATCTATGTGTTTGCGGTCATGTGAACGAGAAGTCACATCTTTGCGTTTGCTGCCATTTTTCTTCTACTTGGCAGTTGTTTTGTATTTCTGCCTAGATTCTCATCCTTCTAAAACATACTGCAGAAAAAAAGGAATCTCATTTGTCGCTATTGATCATAAGCGTCCATTGTCAGATCAAGGTCCATTCGACATTGTTCTTCATAAGGTTAGCCAATATTGAGTATTCTAATAGCTATCTATTAAGTCTGGAGAACTTTAAAAAGTTGCTGCATCGTTACTATCTAAGATTTTCAATATTTGACTGAACAATCTGTTACCATTGTATTTTCTACAGTTGACTGGAAAAGGGTGGCAGCAATTGCTGGAGGTGAGTAATCCTAAGTTTGTCAAAACCACCTCTAAAACTTTTTGCTGGGAGAAATGCCTATTTTTTTTAAAAAAAATAGAGCTCTATTATATCTCTTTGATTTAAATTATCAATCAGTTTGCCTCATTTTGATAGGAATATAGGGAGGCACACCCAGAAGTTACTGTTCTTGATCCACCTGGCGCAATAGCACACTTGCTCGATCGTCAGTCTATGCTTCAAGAAGTATCTGAATTGGACCTCACAGATCGTTACGGTAATTTCTTCCACGAGTGTCTTCTCAGTGTTTGTTTGGAAGAAACCAATCAGCTTATTATTTTTTAAGGAAAAATGTTGGCCCTTCAATGATAGCAAAGAAATATGTTTACTTCATGTGAATAATGAATATATTTCTGTTAAAAAACAAGGCAAATCAAAGAATACTATTAGATTGCCTTGGAGTGATTTTCACCCTCAATTTCAGTATCATTTAATTTGTATCCCATAAGTACTAAAACCAGAGCTTCTCCATGAGAATGTGCTTCTTGCATTTTATTTGAGGGGGGAAGACAATAACAGTACAGAAAGCACAGAAGGGAACCAAATGGCTATTCAATAAAAAAATGTAGCCAAGTTAACTGGCATGTTAAATGATTCTGTTGCCACCATAGCGAAAACTGAACCATGTGAGCTTGCGGCAGGTCAAATTCTTGCTGAGCATGATTTGCACTAGTATTAACAAGTGTGAATGATGTAAATTAAATGTTTCAGTTGAGGTGAAAATTAAAGTCCCACAATGGTTTAGGAAGTACATGATTTTTTCTTAAATTTAGGATACATCCAATCACAAATTTTGGCTGATTCCATTTCTATATTTGAGCCATACAAGCCTAAAAGGGAAATAAATGCTTCAGATAGTATTTTTTTATGAGTAGGTAACGATGAACTCTTGAAAGAAAGTTCAACTAAAGAACTTGTGGTGTGTAAGCAAATGGTTGTTTTTTTTTTCTGAAACAACATTGAAATAAAGATCAAATAAAATTTGATATCGGGGGCCTGTATTGCAAGCTGATGCAACTCAGTTTACACAAGCGAAGGACACATTGAGTCTCCATCAGTTATATATTGACCACATTTTCAAATCTGTTACTTATCCTGTCAATGGTTACGCATATGAAGTTCTAAGTTTTTCTTTCTAGGAACAGCTTTTATTTATGGATGTCCACGCCCATGAATAAAGACTTCCTAGAAGAAAAGAATGTTAATTGGTTTCTGCTTTTCTATACCAGCCTTGGTAGATAAACATCCTTTGGGTGGAACTAGTTAACATAATAATTTTTCACTTCTACATGTGGCAGTAAAGCATTAGGACCATCGCTTTAATTGTTTCTCCATCTATGTTGGCATCAAATTTTAGCCAATTTTCACCCCAAGGATGTATCATATGGTTAAGATGGTTCTTAGAACCTTTCTAAAGGCTGATTTCATCATTATGGTGCAGTTTTATATTGCAGGTAAAGTACGTGTTCCTAAGCAGCTATTTGTTAATACTGATCCCTCATCAATACCAGCTGCAGTTAGGAGGGCTGGGCTATCTCTTCCATTAGGTAAGTCTACTCATTAGCTGTGTGTGATGCTTTATTTTACTTGTGTTCGAGTTCAAGGGTCATTCCTTAGTTGTATCTGCCAAAACATTCCATAATTTATATAATTATAATCCCGGAATATATGAGTGATTCTATAGACACATAAATAAATTATTTGGAAATATATGTAAATTTACGACCAATGTATATATGAGTAAATAAAGACTCTTTGTTTGTGAAGAAACAATTTTTTTTAAAACAATAATAAAGAAAATACCGCTCCCTGCAATCACAATCTATGTTAGTTTTGTACATTGGTCTCTGAAACAGATAACATTTTAATGTTTGTAACAGCTAAGCAAATTGTAAAACTCGAGAATTTTCTTGGGGGCCTAAATTTATTCATATTCTTGACATTGTAGCATATATTCATAGATATTGTTTTGTCAAATGTAAAACAATTCAACATGCATTATAACCATTCCTGCAGAAAAAAAATATTGTGCTAAATCTCCTGAGATTTATATAGCTTAGCTACAGATCAATCTTTCTGGAAAATAGTGACATGCGCCCTCACTCTTTCACTTGTTATAAGTGAGTAGATATCTATAGAATGCCCGAGCTCTAGTTGTTAGAGCAACCGTGCAACTGTCTTGTCTTCTGGCATCATTCGCATTGGGTCTTTTTGTGTCACATATTCGTTTGAAAATGTTAGCTCTTCCATTTGGCTGCCATAATGGTTGTTGAATATGATTCTTTAGTTTGTAGAGGTTTGCAATATGTACATTACATGAGAAGGGGAGCAGTTTAGATATATCATTATATATTGGAAGGGAATACCTGTGGTTACCTAAAGACAAATACATAATTTAGTTACTATATCCATGCAAACTGAAAGAAAAGGTTAAAATTTGTACCCATTGACTTATTATCCATTGTGCTACTCTATACATAATATGGTTTGCTTATTCCATGGCCTCTAGTATCTTGTATACATACTCTGGTTCCTTTGTGAAAGCTTGCAGCATATTTTATCCAAATATAAATGGATGTAGTCACTGTTTTGATATATTTGGGAATTGCGTTTTTAAATATTATCAGTGTCCTTTAAGTGACTGCAGAGGTCAATCATTGACATGACTGAATTCTGTTTCTGAGGCTTACATGTCCCACCTTTAAGTTTTAACCTTGTAAACTTTGCAGTGGCAAAACCCTTGGTGGCCAAGTCCCATGAGCTATCTCTTGCTTATGATCCAACTTCACTGACCAAGCTTGAGCCCCCCTTGGTTCTTCAGGAATTTGTTAACCATGGTACATTCATCAGATGGTGCATGTTGTTCCTTTTGAATACGTTTGGGTTCCCATACTAACCTCTTATTTTGGTTTTTGTCATTTATAGGTGGCGTAATGTTTAAGGTGTACATTGTTGGTGACGCAATAAGGGTTGTACGTCGGTTTTCACTTCCAAATGTTGATGAAGGTGATCTATCGAATAATGCTGGAGTATTTCGGTTCCCAAGGGTCTCTTGTGCTGCAGCCAGTGCAGATGATGCAGATCTTGACCCTTGTGTTGCTGGTACACACTGCTTGTCCTATTTTGCTGTCCTTGCAGTAAATATTTTTGGTACTAGAAAACACTATAGACAACTAATTTTCTTAACATGCTCTATCAGAACTTCCTCCGAGACCATTGCTCGAGATATTGGCGCGAGAGCTGCGCCGACGACTGGTAATGTGAATTTGTCCCTACTTTTTTCCTGGTTCCGAGTGAATTAATCTCATTTTGACTTTCCTTTCACCTGATTTGCAGGGTCTTAGATTATTCAATATTGATATGATCAGGGAGCATGGAACAAGAGATCGGTTTTATGTCATAGACATGAACTATTTTCCTGGTATGCAATCTGATATTCTTGAGCTCCCTCGACCTATCATTTGTTTTGGCCAAGCTAACTCTTCCTATATATTCTGGACATTACTGATTGAATAATCTTGCTATTTTACTATAGCTAAAAGTCTTTAGATTAGTTCACAGTGCATTGCTGATATAGTATGAAATACCAAAGTAGGATACACTGCAAAAAGAGTTAGTTTGTCTCCCATGTCATCATCATAGCTAACGATATCAGTATACTGCTTGATCAAAGTACTGGACGGAAATGACACTTGTGACGCCTGTGTCATTCTATCGTTTGTAAAATTTCTAGAAACTGTTCGGAGTCCAAAGAGTGGCTAGAGCCTAGAACCCGGCACCTCGAAGTTATGCCTGCTGAGCCTGTTTTCTTGTGGGTGGTAGATTCTTTGATTTTAAAAGCAAATTAGTGTAACCCCATAACTTGTCACCTTTTTCCACGAATGGTGCTTTTATCTGACCAAACGTCTATGGTCACAGGGTACGGCAAAATGCCTGGGTACGAGCAAGTATTCACCGACTTCCTGCTGAGCCTGGCCCAGAAAGAGTACAAGAGGCGACCAAGCTATAGCTCAGGCGAAGGGTAATTGCTGAGGCTGTTTGGCCGCGCCCCTGTGTCATGTTAGCATCCGCGATGCATGCGTACAGTACAGATGTGCTTGCCCATCCATGGGAGGTGAGGGGCAGTAGAGTTGAGCGCCAGTAGTTGCGATAAAAGAAGTGAGGAATTGTCAAGGCTGTAATTAAGTTGTTGTTTCACATTTGCTAACTGTGCATGTTTTATGAGAATAATAAATGCCTGGCTGGCTGGTTGCTTCACATTTGCTAACTGTTCTGCTTTAGAATAAGTTTTGTTTCGCCGGGTGATGGTTGATGAAATTGAGCTCAGAACTTATGGCTTGAATCTCGAATAGGGTGTTCGGTTCGTCGAATTGAATCCTCTTTACCTTCTCGATGTTCAAATTTTTTATTTGATTTGTGGAATGAAATAGGTTGATTTATCGTTGTTTCATTCTAGCTAATAATCAGTACTATTTTCGTCCCAAATTATAGTTCTTTTTAGGTTGCGAATAGATTGATCTATTTTTTTTTCCACAAATGTGTTTCGTATGTATGTCTAGATTAACATCCATCTGAATATTGATAGATATAAAGAAGCTAATAGAAACTATAATCTAGAATAAACTTATGTGGGATTACCAATTCTAGGGGAATAACTCGGCTAATGTGTTGCTAGCTCGTTCTATGTGCAGCTGTCCAAGTTTAGCGTGCCGTAATATAGCGTGTTTGGTGCACATAAGTGCTTAAAATTAAAAAGAAGCATAGATTTGGAATATGTTGTTTGTTCAATTTTACATAAGACGTATGAATAGAGAAAAAAAATCTAGCAACCAATAAATAGGTTCTAAACAAAGAATCGGGTTTGGAGGACATTTTTCTTAGCTTCTCCGGTTCTCCTTCTTACGCTATCTCCAGTGGGAGAGTAAATAAACTATTTATAATATTGTTTGACACTGTAGCGCTGACAGAGGGAGGGGTAGTTGAAACAGTGGAGGAACAGAAGACAAAAAAACTCCATGGCTTGGGGATGGTCTTAGGCCCCGTTTCGCATCGAATGTTTTGACAATAGTTAGAAGTATTAAATATAGTTTAATTAGAAAACTAATTATACATATGAGGACTAAACGCGAGACGAATTTATTAAGCCTATTTAATCTATTATTATCAAATTTGATGCTACAGTAACATTCATTAATAATGGATTAATTAAGCTTAATGAATTCATATCGCCGTTTAGTTCTCGTCTATGTAATTAGGTTTTACTTTTGACTGCCTCTAAACATTTGATGCGATATAAACAAGTTTAGCTCCCAGATGCAAACACTCGCTAGCTACGCTCCCTCGGTTGTGTATTCCACCCCCGTCTCCCTCCTGCACGAGAGTATCTCCCTTCTTTGCCAGTGTTTGTCCGGCCTCCGGCAAGATCCGCTCCTACCGTTGTCTAAGCTCTTCCTCCTCTGCCAGTTCCTCCTTTGCTCAGCTTTCACTGCTCCCTTCCAAGTGTGTCGTCTCCATGCTCTACCGCCATCCTCTTCGGGGTGAGATCCTATGCAATGGCCGCCTGAGTTCCTCTGTTTCACACAAGGTCTCTAATGCGGAGCGCCCTCGCAGGCGATGGGAGACGGCAACAAGATGGGTGCCACAAGCTTGATCAGCAACAAGTAGGCGACGGCTGCCCCCTACAGGTGAGAAGCCGATGGAAAAACGGTAGCCAAATATTAACGCTTTCAGGCCTCTTGGTAGGGCGTTTTATACGGCTTCAGCTCCAGCTCCAGCGTCCCATGTTTGGTTTCACTTCTGTGGGTATCTGATTATCCGAAGAGCAAGATTACTTCACGAGCTGTTTAACAGAAAATCCACTGTCCAAATAAGTTGGGTGTTTGGCAACCAGCGTGTGATGCTCCGGCATCTCAAGTGCATAATCACTTATCATACATGAGGCATTCATCTTGAGCATCATGGCATAATATGTGTGGGTGCATTGGAAACAAGTTTGGTTTATATTTCATAGTGAAAAACACTGTCATTTCATGTGTGATGCTATGTTTATAGTCCTATCTTTGAATCTGTTGAGATCTGGGTGAAGTTCATATTGACAAAACTATGGAGACACATGAGATAAATAACTTTGCTAATTGGGGTCTTCTCATATAAAGAGGTTTACAAAGTGATTAGGGTCATTTAATGACAGTACAGAAAACCAGTTTAAATTAGGGCTGACTTGAAATCCCAAATTTACTCTAACCTACAGACACTTTCATGCAAATCTCATATTATCAAAGTTTTAGGTAATGATCTAGGGAGCAACTCTTTCAATTGGGGTCTGGTTAGAAAATGAATTCTAGTTAATGATTTGAACCATTTTCTGTCAGCCTAGAAACACAATTTAAATCTGACCAGTTGGTAAATTTAGTTTTTCTCCAACTTAAAGTCATTTTCATGTCAAACCCAAATGGAATGAAATATAGATGACTAAATTATAAACAAACTTGTCAATGGGAGCTTTAGAAGTTAAAACCCAGAAATAGAAGTTTTTCCCTTCACAAGAAATAGAGGTACTCTGCCCCATCTAGAGCTGTCAGCTAAATTCAAATGGAATTCATATTTCCAGACCGAATTTGAGTTGGAGCCTTTTGACAAACTTGTAGAGCTGGAAGAGGCCAACATTTCATCCAATTACCACCTTTCCTAAATCGGACTCTAAGTAGGCTAAAAATGCGATTGAATCGAAGGTAAGAAACACAAAAACTGGGAAGAACACTTGGTGGCCACGGTGTCGCGGCCGGTGAACGCCGCGCGTTCACCGGCGTACGGCCCGTTCGCCTCACCCACGGATCGCGCCCCGGCCGCACCCCGCTCCCCCGCGCCTTCATCTGGACGGGATACCGCCCCGGTTCACTCCCTCCCTCGCCTCATTCGCTCGCTCACTCTCTCTCTCTCTCGCTCGCGCGCCGACGCCATAGCCGCCGCCTCGAGCTCGCTACGCCGGCCGCCTCAGTCCGCCTCCGCGCCTCCAACCGCCGCCGCCGGGTTCGCCTCGCCCTTGCGCACCCGCCGAAGTAGACCTCGTCGTCCCTCTCCCCCTCATTCCCTAGATCGGGCCGAGCCCCGTCGCGCCCGCCATGGCCGGGCCGAGCTCGAGCTCAAGCTTGCGCCGCCGCCGTCCGCCCTCGCCGCACCCCTAGACCACCCTCACCGCACGCGCCGCTCCACCCCGCACACGAGGCGCCTACCCTCATCGCCATTCCCCCACCCCTCACCTAGATCCGCCGTCGCTCGACGTCACGGCCACGCCGCCGACGCCGTCGCGCACCCTCGGTTCACCACCTTCCCCGACCTCGCCTCGCCGCCCCCTACCCCGAGATCTAGCCCGGCTTGATGCCCGCGCTCGCGCGCACCCGACGCGCGTCGCGTCGCGGCTCCGGCGAGCACGAGCTCGCCGGCGCCCGCGCGCGCCGCCGCGCCGTCGCGCGCGGTGGGAGGTAGAAGACGGGGGGGGTGATTTTTGAACCTACCCCCCAGGTTTTATGTTTTTGCGATATTAAACCGAGCGCTATTCACTGAGTCTCTGCATTCTTACGTGCTAGCCCCTGAGATCTAGGGTTATTTCTGTTTTAGTCCCTGCATCTATGTTTTTCCATTTCTTTTTCCTATATTTCGGCTGAAACTTTAGAAATTCATATAAAATCGAATAAAAATCGTAAAAAGGTAAACTCAGTTGCGTTGTACTCCTTGTAAATATATCTACACAGTAGGTATGATATGGAGGTGTGAATGTACGGTTTTGCCTCTGTTTTTGAATATGCATGATAAATCAATGAAAAATAGGAAATATGGTCTAGATGGAATCCAAAGGTGATGAAACTCGGTCAGTAGCCTTATTAGGGTGTTTTGATACTGTGGTAGTTTTTGGTAGCTCAATATATTACTGTTTATTCTCTGTTTTACCATTTTGTTTGTATTTTATGCTTAAATTGATAGTTTGGAAATGTGGTCCATGCAAAATATGTTAAATATGACTCCCTGGTATTTTTCTTAGGTTCTATATAGTGTGTGAACACCACTGTTAAAATATAAGCTCCTGCATGTGTAGTTTTGGTGGTGATTTGAAAATGACAAATCTTGACTTGGAGAAATAGATAAATGGAAAAATGAGGTCTAATGTGCAAGATAAATTCTAGCAAAATTCTAGTAGCATATGGGAGTGCTGTAGAGTCCAAAAAGTATATGCTAGAGGGCTATTCTCACTGTTTATATGTACATCTTAATTTGCACTAGTTTTATATATGGGAAATAGATGTCCTGTCAACACTTGGGAGTTTTAGCTTGTAAATTTTTGTACATGCAGTTCATACTAAGTATAGCTCACTAGAAAAACTTCACCTTCAGAAACCATTCCAATAAATTATAAAAATTCTGACAAGGTGTAGGGCTGAAAACTTGCTGGATTTTTAATAAAATAATTATAACTCCAATTGGTCTGAAATTTTGATAGTAGCTTTGGGTATGCAGAATCTATGTCATAAAAATTTGGGCTCGTCTAGTTATACTTTACTGCTGCATCTTGAGTACGTAACTTTATTCACAAATGAGCATGATTTACCCTAAGCACGTACATGTACAGTGATTCATCTACTAAATACGTATCATTTCTCATAAAGTATTTGCTGCATATTAACATTAGCATTTCATCTACATCAAGTGCATACATTTGCATCCGTATGCACTCATGCATGCACCTTTCATGCATATAGATCCTGCGAACGAGGAGCTGCCACCGGATCAACCGCTGATTGAGGAGCCCGAAGACGAGTCAGAGGACCCGCACGCGACTGCTGATCACACCGCCGAGGAAGCACCCTCTAACCCGAGCGGAGAAGGTAGACAGGACCATACTACCCAGCAAATATAATAATGCTTATTGATTACGCATATGCATTAGGAGTCGATTGAAACCCACTGCATTAGAATCCTTGGCCGCCCTGGCCCTAGATCCTATGAATAGAGTTCGTAGGACGAGTATGCATAGAAATTGTTAGGTACGGGTAGACACGAGTGAGCGCTGTCACTCGTCGCGTAGGTGATATCTCAAAACCTCAGAAATCTTACTATGATGCAAATTATGGTTATTTATGTTGATATTAAATGGAGACGGGGCGGAGCGTAAATTTACTTTCGTGGTGTACGTTGTTGTTCTCCGGATCCGCCCTTGTCGCATAAGGCCCGTTCACTGTCCGCCTGCTGATTGACACAACATTGCTAGGAGTGCTTATCCGGGTCGTGGGACCGGTGAAAGTTTTACCGGCCCCGTCCTATTATTCATGGTGCTGCTCATCCACTGATAGGGGGCCGATGGACCTGTGAGGTGCTTGGAAGTTGAGGGAGGGCTGACCCGACTCACGTGGTATCGCTCCTGAGACGGCTACTCCCAAGGGTTAGGTGGGGGCGATATGAATCTTGGGACGGGACAGGTGGAGATGGGGGTATATGTGAGGAACGCGATGGCTAGTAAGCATATATCTCTTGACATTTTTAGTTATTCCCGGAAATTAAAAATCGATTCGAATCGCTGATACTCACCAGGTGTGAGAGTGTCAAATATCACTGAGGGGCAACGTCGTAATCACCTGAATTCTATTGCTAATATGCATGTTTTCAAATACAACATGTTTGGTGTATATGATGGATTACTTATATGCAACTGATGATGGATTACTCTCATGCAAGTTGTTATGGTTTACTTTTCTGCAAAGAGTTAGTTCTGTTATCATGATCTGTTCTTAATATGATGAAGGATAGCAGCTGTCAAATCCTGCTATCATCTATTAACATTTTGCTGATTAAAATCAATGGCTAAGGACACACATTGAGTAGTAAGCTATGCTTTGCGTCAGCCGTAAGCCATGTCCATTAAGTCCTATTGAGTAAGTAGTACTCAGGGTTTGCCCCCATTTTTGGCTCACAGGTATGGAGTTTCTCATGTGTCCCTGCGTTGGAGGGGGCACATGTGTGCAACATGACTAGAAGATGACGTGTGTACCAGGACAACATCAGCGGGCTTGATGTTGATTCCCTTTTGCAATTTCCGCTGTATTTTCTGAACTCTGAACTATTTCTATCTTCCGCCGCGAGACATTTGAGACCTTATGTTATCCTATGACTATGTTGGATTTGAAACTTTAATTTGAACTGGTCTGTAAACTAATTCTATTATCTATCTATATTCTACTGTCTGTGATGATGTAATGGTTGTGGCTCCATCGAGGGTCAATGTGTATGATGTCGGTTCCTCTGGGATTGGTGTTATCGAGGGCCGAAGGCCACTCGACGGACTACCGGGTTTAGTCCAGCTTAAGTGTACTGCAAGCCAAAGGTGGCAGGTGCGTTTAATCTGGGTTAAGCAGGGCGGTTCCGCCACACAGCGCTCCTCCTCCTTCGCTCTCTCGGCTCCCTCGACACGCGGCGCGTCCTCCTTGGCAGCATGGCAGGCGGCGCCTCCTCTCCCCGCTCCAGCCGGCGCGGCAGCCGCCACTCCCTCGACTCCCGACGCGTGGCACGCCCTTTTCCTCCTTGGCAGCGCGGCAGACGATGCCTCCTATTCCCACTCTGGCTGGCGCGGCGGCCGCTGCTGCCTCCCCCACCTGGCCTCGCCTCCTTTCTCCGCTCCGCCCAGCTCCCACAGCGGGCGGCGCCTCCTCTCCCCGCTCTGGCCGGCGCGGCCGCCGCCGCTGCCTCCCCCACCGAGCCTCGCCTCCTATCCCCACTCCGGCGGGCCCTGCCTCCTCTCTCCCTGCTCCGGCCGGCTCCTTGGCGTCGTCCCACCTGGGAGGAGACGACGGGAGGAAGCGCCGTCAGTGGAGGGTGGACGGCGGCTTCGGGGCCGGAGGAGGGGCCCGGCAGTGCGGACGTGGAGGCTGCGCGGAATAATCGAGCTCGCTTTTTTCGAGAGGTGGGTAGAGAGCCGCGTACGAGAGAATCGGGGAAAAAGAAGGAAGACGATTCGGGCGGGGAAAGCGAAGCAGAAGTGACGCGTTTGGTTTGATTATGGAGTTGGGAGACCATATAATCGGCCTATAATCGGAACCAAACAGAGCTTTGTGTTTGTAGGTGAAGCATCGCCAAAAAGATTTTTTTATAAGAAATGACTCGGGAGTAGAAATAGGTGTGAAAAACACTGTTTGCGCACTATACACAGAGTGAAATAATAATAATTGCGCACTGTATACAATACGGATGCACTAACTGTTGCCACTGGCTTAGGAGCCTCAGTTTTACACCGATCATAGATTGAGGAGCTCTAAAACGTCTGTGGAGCTGGGCTCAGCTGTCTGGCAGATGCAGCAGCCAGCAGTTGAGCTGAGCGTGTTTGGTTACCCGCACTGCGCGGGCGCAGAGGGGAGACCTTGGAACGAACGGGGTTCTCCGCGGCGTCGAGGCTCGGTCCGACCCTGATGGCCGGACGGGAATGGGATGGCCGTTGGGATTCGAGAGCCCTTCATGGAGCCGTGCCATGCATGGTGGTCACGGTGGCTCTCTGGAGAACGGGAGGGCGCCGTGACGACGGCGACGGGTGTAGGCGCATGGGATTTTTCTAGTGAATGTAATATGTTACAGTATATATTTCAAGCGTAAATATTTAATCTCGAGCCTGCTACATACTCTACAGATCAATTTTGTCCGGTCGCGTCACATTCTCACATCACATATATGCGTACGGGCAGTTGAAATGGGAGCCATCGTTTCCTAATCTGCACATTGATTCAGCTCCCTGAGAACCAAACCCTATATAGCAGCAGCAGTTCGCGTCTACGTGCACACATTAATCTAGCACACGGCCCAAATTAAATGATCGTCGTCGTCGTCATCTACACGGAATGCGCCTTCTCTTCGATGGCGTGTTCGTGGATGGCGTCGGACACCTCCTGCACGGTGTCGCAGAGCTCCTGGCTCGACTCCGACGCCTCCTGCGCGGGGTCCTCCATGATGAGCTGCTCGATGGGCACCTGGCTGCCGGCCCTGGAGGAGCCCTCCCCCGGCGGGGTCTGGCTGTAGGCGTCCAGGAGGTGCTGGTGGATCTCCTGCATCCTCCCAGACTGTTCGTCGTCCCTGTCCAGCTCGATCACGTCCTGCACGCCGACCCGCAACGCACCAGCAGGAAAAAAGAAAAAAAAAACATGCTGGCTTTGAGAAACAGCACTACAGCTAGCAGCAATGTCCACAATGGTGGGTGGCCAGATGATCATGTGACGTATGTGTGTGCGTGCACCGACGACCGACCTGGGCAGAGTAGGCCTCGAAGATGCGGGAGAAGCGGTGCCTGCAGTACTCGTTGAAGAGGACCGTGCCCACGAGCAGCAGGATGGTGAAGCCCGTCGCCACGGGGGAGTGCTTGATGGTGAAGACGCCGAGCGCGATCACCTGCGTCAGGACCAGGGAGAACACGATGGTGTTGTGCATGATGGGCCACAGCTTCCCTCCCATTTCGTACTTGGGGTAGTACACGTTCAGAATCTGCACGACAGATTCGAAGATGAACAACTAGAGAGCTCCATCTCGATCGGTGTTACAGTTTCTTGGTGACAGGTAAGATGTGCTGCTCACCTGATTCCGATACACCAAGTAGCCGAGGCAGAAGTAGACGAGCAAGAAGGGCAGTATGAGAGGCGCCATTATCGAGAACGTGAAGCCAAGCAGGTTGAACAGGAGGACTTTCGGCACTTCAGTGTGGTACGGGAACGAGTAGACGTATTCTGTGTTCTGCTTGCAGCAACAGATAAATTTGCTGAAGAAGTTATACACCAAGTTGTACACTTGCAGTATCTCCGAGCACAGGCTCGCCCATCCTGAGGTGAGGACGTACGTGATGAAAAAGGTTGCCTGCCGAGAGAACAACCGTCAGAAACAAACGGCCAGTAGTAGACAAGCATCAACAATTTGATGCTCCAGTGTTTCTAGTATAAAATGAAGATGCCAGCAATTTATTGGTAAAAAAGGTAAACGTCATCACCTGCTTTGGCACTAGCTCAGCTAGCATATATGGCATATCCTTTGGTCTGGTGAAGACATTGAGCTGATTGAGTACGGATCCTGACAGTACATTTACAAAGAAGACGTTCCAGACGGTGAAGAAGAGAATTTTTAAGCATGCGCTCCTTTTCCTTCCGCTGCGCGAGATCGACCCTTCTATGGAAGAGAAGAGCATCATCAATGGAGGAACGGTGTAAAGGGACAGCAACAGGACAACGCTAGGAAGGTATCCCGTTACAACTCTGGCGAAAAAGGACCTGAGCACGAAAATCAGGCAGGATCTCAGTCACCGTAAATCTCAGATTTAACAGAAGCTAACGGTGTCTTCTGAACTTACTTATTTAGGAGACCTCTCAAGTTTGGGAACATCTTTTTGAGCTGCTCCAGTTGCATCATGCTTTGGACAAATGCGACGGGAATAATGAACACAAACATGAAAACGACACTAGCTGCAAGTGTAGCTAGCTTGCGAAGCCAGATCTGTCTGTAGGGGACCCATAGATTTGACCAATATACATCTCGTGGCTCGGGAGCCAAATCTGTTACCCACAACATAGGATTTGATGACTGAAGCACCTGGGATGCGACGACAGCTGCATAGCGAGTCTTGAAGAATACCAAGGCACCTGGACAGTTCTGTTCAGTAACAAATCAGGATTCATGCTGATGCACATAAATCATAATTGTGATGCTTTCCTATATGACATGATGAGACAAAATCAAGCTCATGTAACATGCTGGTGAAAAGATGCAATTTTTATTTTATCAAATACAAGATAGAAGAAAACCTTTTGAGCTTCCACTACTTCAGGATTAGTGAGGTCTGACTTCTTGGCCTCGATGAACTTGTTGCGGTAAAGCTGGAACGAGGAAGCTCTTACTCCACAAACACCACATCTGGACACGTTGGATCTTCCATTCCGCTCGGACATGGAAAGCCTTACTCTTACAAATCTCCTATATGCCCTCTCTGCTCTATCCTACAGAAAGAAACTAACGTTCGTGAGCAAACAATCCCAATATAGACTGTGTTGCTTATGAAGAGGTATATAATGTCAGCCTGGAAAAGCTACAAGTTTAACATAGTTCGTTTTCACCTTTTCTAGAAGGCTAAAAATAAATTAAAGAATTGACTTGACATTCATACATTCATCACGTTTTTTCATTGTATATTTTTTCTAGAAAATTGATTTTAATAATATTAAGAGTACTCTAACATTAATCTTTACCACTGAAATGAATTCTTACCACAAACTTCTGAAAATGTCCTTTCCGATAGATCATTTGATGTGACAGATAACTTGATCCATGATAGTTAACAAAGAAATTTCTGATTGTGTCGTCAAGCAGCTCATTTTCTGATCTTGGAATTGAACGGACAAGCACAGTAAAATGGCCAGGACTTGGTGGTCCTCCAGTAATATGTGCTAACCTCTTCCTTGAAATATACTTGTACTCCTGCAATATGATGACTTAAAATCAGCTGCATTAACGTTTATAACTGAGAGGTACTTTAAGGTAAATTCTATTATTACAAGAGCATCGTGTACATTGTAAAGAAGGATACATGCTGATATTGTTATGACATATAAAGCAACGCAGTGCACCCAAAGCCTGCATAAAAACACAGAAAACTCATCAAAATTGGATAGAATGTATAATAATCTCAGAATAGTAAGCGATAGACATATCATTACTATGATTGAAGCGCTAAAGAATGTTGTGTATGACAATTGCAGCTTAGAATTTAGTTAGTCATCCAATTTGAGAGGGTTGTTAGGTTTTACTTCAGCCATACACCATACAAGATTCCCAGCAGCTTTGTTTAACACTATTAAAAAGGAAAGTAAGAAACCTTGAAATACAACATGCTGGTGGAAAGGAAAACAGCTAGTATGGTTTGGTCCAAAGAATAAAACACAAAATATAAATGTGAAATATTGCTCAGTTTTCATCCAAGGCCGGGGACTGTCCTTTTCTCTTCTTCCTCCAGATGTTTGCTACTGGTAACTAGTTGAGTTTTTCCCCCTTATTTTGATGCAGTTCCATAATATCCATATATTTATTTAACCTTAATATTCCATCTAGAAAACATTGTGCTAATAGGGGTATATGATAAAGGCGCATTATCCAGTAAATGGAATATAATGAAGATGCGTATCTTACTTTGGAGATTCTTCTATGATATTGGCTATAGTAAAAACATTCAGCGACTCTGCCGGAATATGCTGGTGAGTCATCTCTTTCCCATGATAGTTAACAGGAAGCACTCCAAATATACAGACGAGAGAAGTAATTGAGAAGATACGAATGCTGCAGCAAAAGAAACATACTGTTGTAAGAAAGTTACTGATAGAAACAAGTACATTATCACAATGGTAACATACAGAAAGCCATAGGTCTATGATATTAAATTATAGAAATCCTATGCGTACAACAATTTGAGAACATACAGAAAAAGGAGATCATTCGCGCAGGAGGTCTTCCATTCAATGTATTAATATAACATAAGATAAAAGTGCAAGACTAGCAACAACACGTCTGGCCAAAGGAAAATAGAAGGCGTTTAAAGCTTGAGTTTCTATTCAAGTGATTTCAACCATTAAAGTTTCAATCAAATGGTTATACATATACAAATATACTAATTTTGAAGACAAAGACCTGAAAATGAAGAGGCGGAGGAACACAACGGAGTCCAAGCCAGCAACTTGGCGAATCTCTTCTTCGGTACACCAGTATGCCTTTACAATCCAACCAGCAGTAGGCAGTAGCCTCTCAAATGAGAAGTAATCGTCCTGCCTCTGGAACTTCTCCTCAGCAAGCCGCCTCCCAAAGTAGACGCCGAAGTTGTGAGGCTGCTTCCTCAGGACTGAGTAGAGGGACAAGAACAGCACGCAGACACCGATGTTTATCCCCGCCGAAGTCAGAAGGGCAGAAAATTCCATCCCCCACCTCTACCAGTTGGAAATCCTGACCATCTACCCATGAAAATCTGCAAATCCATGCGTTGTAAATTGAGTCGGTACCAGAATCTCATAGCTAGAGACTGGACAGAAATTAAACAAAAAAGACTCTGCCGGTTCCTTACTAAAGTGTAGGAACTCGAAACCTATAACCAGCTTTATAAACCAACCAAACAAGCATAATCCTGGCGATCAGACTAGCCATATCTGTTGCATTACATGTCCCTATGGCGCCCGTCTCCCAGGCCCCTACGACCGCTAGCGCTAGAGAGAAACACAGAAATTGCAAACTCTCAGCATGGGTATTCTGGCTTACCAAATGTCCACACCAGTTCTTAGGAGCTGTGACAAACAAACTAAAAATTAAGGAAACAAATCCTATCAATTCATTCATTTTGATTTGGTTCGACAGTTAACATCGGAAATGGAATCAAAACTACCAAATCCGGGCTCTGACACTTGAACAAAAACGGGGAACGAATTCTCAACGTGGACGTGCGGAACCTGGCCGGATCGGCAGACAACAACAAATGGACAGCCTCCACGGCAAAATTCCAACCGTTTCTCCGCTCGTCCCTCTGCATGCACATGAAATGGGGAACGCCTACGGCGGTACGATCCGGCTTGCGCGCGCCCGCTACGGCATTACTGCGGCATTGCGGGGGTATAGGCGATGGGGTAGAGAGGACGGGCGGTCGTTACGGTACCTCGGAGATCGTCGATCGCGCGCCCGGAGGGGGTTGAGACGGCGTCCCTATCGGTCGCCGGCGCTGGCCCCGGCGGACCGAGGTGGACGGGACGGCGACGGCGGAGCAGAGGCGCGGGAGCGGGCGGGCGTTGGCGCGGGTTCCTTGCCGAAACAACCGTTCGCCCCAAATGCCCACCAGTCGCCTTGCATGCGGGCGGCCGCGTAGGCGCTGGCGACAAGGGGCTGACCTGCACTGCAGCAGGTGGCGTCCTCCAGGCCCAATGGGTCAGAGCGAGGACTTTTTGTGGCGCGCGGGCCAGGCGCCAGTTTCTGTTTCTCAGTCGGGCTGAAACCGTTGCTGGGCTGCTGTCGCAGCTAGGAGCAAGCAGGCCCATCATCACTGTCTCAGGGGGACAGAAGCGCAGGCCTAGCCCAGTCAACAAGTGCTGCGAGCTTTCCATATGTGACCTTTGGACTCTGGAAACTCACCAAACAAAGCATTTCCATGTCATCTTTTATTTCAGCTTTTGGCCGGCTCGGGAGTTGACTAATACGTTTCCAGTTTTAATGTGATTGGAGTTTTGGTCGTGTCATCTTTATCTCGAATCCTATTACCTTCTCCGCTCCGGCATCTTATTCTATATCGTCGTCGTACCATGGACGCGGTCACTCTCAGATCCGCACGTGTCAACACCACAACCAGCGACGCAACCTACGCAGAGATGAGATGTCAAATGTCATCTAGGATTGGGCCGTGACGCAGTTTCGTGCGCGCTGTGCATCCATCCATCCTATCCCATTCGTACCATGGCACAGCAAAAGTTTGACCACCCAGTCACCCACTGCAGGCACCACACGATGAGTCGATGACACAAGTGGTCGGCCCGCCGTGTTGAATTCACTTCACCAGCACCTGCCACGTGGACGTGCTCGCTCCAATGGTTATTGAAAATGTAAGGAAGTTTATTGGGAAAACACAAAATTTAGAAGGGATAATATAGGCGTGGAAAATTTTCTATGAGGTTTGACCGCATGTTAGATTATTCCTCTGGTACAAGGAATTGATAACATACAGAAACTTTTCTACGGAATGAACTGTGATTCTCTTAAACATTCTCCATTTTTACTTTATGTTCTAGCCTTCTAGGTGACTAGGTGAGGACTAAGCACGAGGGATGATGATTACTCCCTTTAAGGCTTGCGATCGACGCCGATGACTAGCAGCTCCTCACTGTTTGAATGGAAGGGAAGGAACAATCGACCACTAGGGTCGGACCTACCGTCCTACCCCTGTGTCTAACTGTATGATATGTGAGCGTGTACCCGTACAACCTCGGCCTTCGGACTAAACACAAGAGCATGCTGTGTTGGCGCGCAGGACAGGCAAGACAACAAAGATGTCAATGGGAGTTGCACCCAACGTGAACGCGTGCACTACACACCCGGCCCCTAGCTCCGTGAGACACGTACGTCGTCTCCCTCCCTTTCCCGTTTCTAGGAATGGCGCTAAAAAAAAGAGAGTACCATGACCCCAAGGCAAGGTGTTGTGTTTTGGAGAGGCCAAGACCTTTTCTATCCTGCTTCCTTTTGCACGTGTCAGTTGCTTAGCTGTTAAGCACGATTTTAGCTTCGTTTCTTAGGGAGGAAAAAAGTCTCATTTTTTCATTTTTACTGTTGGGTACTGGCAGGTTAATATGGAGTACAATTTGTTCCTGGTATATTCAGATTATGTGCCTACTTGGTTCATTGCCAAATTTTTGGCATGCTAAAATTTTGACAATTTTGATTGTGTTTGAATCTAGATAAAAATTTAATTAAACAATAAACTTTTCACGTGGTTTTTTCGGTGGTGAAACATGTCTTTACATTTCATATGGATCATTGTATTTGCTTAGATTTACTCGAAGAATGGAATGACGTATTCTTTTCTCTTATTGGTAGGAGATGTGTCTGTCAATAGTGAGACATCTATGGTGACTTCGTCGTCCTCAAGTTTTAATGGCTCATCCTCTTAGAGAGCTAGAGGTACTCATAAATGTAGCGTTAATGTACATGCATTCGTAGGGATGAGTGTGTGCGCGCCACGTAAAGACCTACATATGTACCATGTTCTAGGAAAAAAAATTAGAACCCCTTTTCTTTTCATCATTTATAACCCTTGTGGCCTTGTCCATTAACTTATCCACTCAAACAAATTAGAGTCTCACGAGGCATATGTGTTATTGTTAGATAAGTTTGTAATGGCAGAAATTGATAATTTAGAAACATATATATGAACATTTTGTATGTTGATTTTTTGTTTTAATTTTTTATAATAGCATATATAATATAGTCGTGTGTTTGCAGTTTTAGTTTGTCTCTAGCAATAACAGATTTAGGTAATTTAGATTACAATATGTTTTAAATTATCATCATAATAGCAACCTTGGATAATTTAAATATACATTAATGCAAGGGTTTATTTAGCTTATCTATCATAGTAGCAAAGGTATGTAATATTTTATAAATCTAGGGGTATATCATATTATTTTTCATAATGATAGATGTGGGTAATTTAGAGGTAAATTTAAGGGGAGGGGGTGGCGTTTGCTTTATTATGTCTTTACAATTGTAGAGATGAGCAAATTACTAAGAAGCTCGAGTAGATCTAAAGGGTATTAAGATTTCAGCGCACCGAATTGATGGCATGATGTGTTTTTATTATCGTGAGGATTCTAGGATTTTATATTATTTTATATAGCACATCTGAAGAGGATTATTTGTTCTTCTGATATCCAATTAACATTACTCAAGAATTCCAAGTGAATCACACCTTCCATGGCAGGGAGGGGGTGGAGAGCCTAGGTTCGAATCTCCATTCTATCATCCTCATTACATTAGCGTCTTGACTTAAGGGGCTATTCTAGCCTCAAGTTAACTACCTCTTCCAATCACACATATAAAAAGTATTTAGGATTGTGTTCTGTCATCTTTTTTATATTTTGAATATTATCAAAATATGATAAACAGAAGATTAGAATGTATAAAATATTTTATATATATAGGAATTCCTGTTAAGTGAAAAGTATCTTACGCGTATCAAAGAAGAAAGATCATCTCATTATCCTACTTGAGAGCAATACTTTGTGAGTTTGGATTAAAAAAATAACTTATTTCTTCCTGTCCCACGCTTTTCATATATCCATATTGTAGCAAAAGAAGCCTTGGAGTCTTACATTATATATGGTCAACCTTAAGTAGGCTTTAGCCAGAAAAGGCTCGAGGCCTGGCCTTAACATTTTTAAAAAAATGCTACTATTCATCTCTTACTATTCAATATGAAGAAGATAAAATAAGTTTTTTTGAACCCACCTTAAAGTCTATGGTGAGACTTTATACACGTCGGACAACCTTCCGCCTTACAGATACCTTTATGTCGTGTGTGTGCTCACACGACAAAATGTCACTAAAAATTGTTTTGGTTAAGGCGAACGTGATGTCCATTACAATCAAACTTGTGATTTTGTGATATTATTGTGTCATCAAGACATTTATTATTTTTTTGTAAACCCTCCCGTTAATATGTGATGTTTTTAGTTGAAATTTGAACTTAAAAATTCATATATTAATAATTGGAGTGAGTATTATTTTATTTGTTTTTTGTTAAAAGAAGAAAATAAGTGTGCAAAGCAATCCACATTAAACCAAGACGTGCATTTGGTTTATCTAGTCTATCAGTCCGTGCTCTCGCATGGATTAGAGTTTTAGATGTAGATTTAATCTTTATCTTTAGTAATATTAACGGTGGTTATTTTAATTCATCTTTCAGAATGAAATTTTAGATAACCTATATGCAAATTTAAGAATTATTTTAATTTATCTTTTATGATGGTAGGTTGGATAATATATATGTAGATTTAGAGCTTATTTAATTTAGTTTTTATAATAGCATGGCGAGTAATTTATATGCAAATTTAGAGGGTTATTTAATTCATATTTTTAATGGCATTGTGAGTAATGTTCATGAAAATTTAAGAGGTTAATTTAATTGATATTTTATAATGGCATGATGTGTACTTTTTATACAAATTTAGAAAGTTATTTTATTTTATTTTTTATAATAGCCCTATCGGTATTTTTTAGAAAATATAATAGATCTACTATTATTAGAGCTAGCTGATGGACAGCCGTATGTTTTTCATTTTTTATGAGAATTTTTAGAATTTTTCTTTTTGATAACGGTGAGACTCAATGTGGAGTCTCTAAAAGAGTCTCAATTAGCAACAATAAAATAGTTTGTCTCACATCTCACTATCTTGCTCTATAAATTGTTTTTTCACCAAGATATGAACATCCATGTTGCGCGTGGTGAAAACGCGTCTTATACATTCGCAAAAAATAAAATCAAAAGACATGATTTTTAGGAAAGTCATTGAAGAAACTGAACGCTAGCCAACAAAATCCGCAAGCTATAGTGAGGTCAGTCACCAGTGCCTGAGTGGCAAACCGGCCTGACGCTGGCGAGCCCTCCAAAGCTCGCTGCTCCCAACCTCCAACCACACGGTGCCAAAGCCCCAACCCCAAACACAAGATGCTCAAGTTCAGTTCTCAAACTGAGGCGAAAAAGAAAACAGTGGCAGAAAAGTCAGAGAAAAAGATGTTAAAAAAAAAGTCAGAGAAAAAAAAACAGATAAAAAACCTCACCATTCCCCCACTTCGTTCTCCTCTTCTCCACCCCTTCGCGAGCGAGTCGCGACTCTGAAGTCTGAAGCTGCCTGCGTCTCCGTCCGCGTCGCGTCATAAAATTCCCCCTTCCCAAGCCCCGACCTAGCAGCACCTACCCGCCATTCCAATCCCCAATCCGGCTGGTGCACGAGCCCCGAATCCATCGTCGCATTTGTTGGCGAGCTCCAGCTCCCGGCCTCCCGCTACCCTTTTCCGTCCGTCTCAGAGAGTCGGCCTACTCTGGGGGACTTGTATTTAGATCCGGCCCTGCCTTGCGCTGGTGCGGGGAGCGGATTTAGGTGAACAAGCATCTTGATTTTTTGACCAATCTCTGCTCTACCCACCTTGTGGTGTTCGCCTTTAAATCTTCTGGAGGTGGGAGGACGAGGCGCAAAGCCGAGAGCAAGAACAGCTATTTCAAGCGTCCTTCTGCCGGTGTCCGAAGGTGAGGTATTCTTGAGCCCTGTCCTGTTCCAAAACCCAGGTCTTTTTGGCGTGCTGTGGTCTTGCCCTGCGGATTCTTGAGCTTCTTGAAGCCTTCGGATTTATTTGGGGATGAAACGTCTGATGTTTGTGCCGCCGAGGGTGTTGGATTCTGGTGTATGGTGATCATTGAGCTGGGATTCAGGGTTTCTTGCCTTGATTTTTGCCAAAGAAACCCAATAATCTAGTTAATAAAATGATTGTGCACTGCTCAACCCTGCAAACCTGGAGTCTTTCTTTGTTAATAGTGCGTTAGGAGCAGAGTGATTAGTGGTTTTGATTTTTAGGCTGCCGGGTGATCGGAGTTCACACCTGATTAGGCTATTTCCGGTGTATGGGGTTTCTATGATTTAAGTAACGCGATTGGAACGTTTCCTTCAAGAAACTGATGGGTTTTGCTCGTTGGTTAGGATTCCTCGGCCTTAATTTAAGCTACTATTATGCGATGTAGAATTAGAAATATATAACCGCACGCCTCGTTCTTGTTACGTTGTCAAGCAGGTTATCCCAGATATTTGTTTCCTGCACAACAACTACACATAACTTCAATAGAGGTACCTACTACCTAGTAGGAGATGTTGAAAGCATAGGTAGCCCCAGACATCAAATGCAAAGTTTGCAGTATCAATATGATTGGTGGGATTGCCCCTGTAGTACTATTATGATCTTTCAACTTTCAAGTACTTCATCATTTCCCTTACGTTTTGTGAACATAGACCAAGAAGGCTGCTTATATGTTGGTAACGTCTTATTTCAGGAAGCATCAAGTGGGGTGAAAAGAAATAAAGGATTTCAGAGGTTGTTCTTTTACCTCATTGCCCTAAAAATGTTGAGGCAGAGTTCTAGTAGAAATCAGAGATCCAAAGGTCTGAAGCTAAAGAAAGCTCTCCAGATTAGTCTCTTACTTCTGGTTTCTGTTTGGTTGCTCTACCAAGTTAAGCATTCTTATGAGAAGAAGAAGGTGTATAGCGATGATGAAGTGAATGATCTGCATAAAGACGAAAAGGACCAGGAGGAGGTTATCAGATTAGGCAGGAAGGACCTACCTCCAAAGATGGAGGCTGATTCTTCAACATTGGATGAGCGGGTTGAGGATGAAGAGAATGATGAAATGGAGCAAGAAATGAAGCATGACGAGAACGATGAAGATCCCATCGATGAGCAAGACCTCGAGAAGGATGATGATCTTCCTGAGCCTGGTGAGCATTCTTCTGAGAAAGATGGAGATGATGTAGGGGTGTTTGAGGACGAAGAGCGGAAGGAGCGGTCACAGGAGGATCAAGAGAAGAGCTTCCATGGTGACAATGTTTCTAGTGCTGTTACTCATGACCCTCCATCATCTGAGCAATATGATCTGTCCCATCATGCCGAAGAGAAGGTCTTATTCGTGGATGATGCTTCAACTGCAGTGCCTCATGAAAATCAGGAGGCTGGAAGCAAGGAGGAGGAAGTGCGCAAGGCCAGGGAGAGGAGTTTCAGAGGTGATGATGTGTCAAGCTCTGTGGATCATGATGCCAAGGTGACAAAACCTCTCCCAGAGGAACAATTGAACAGCATGGATAGGATATTTGAAGGCACCACAAACTTATCAAATGGAATTTCATTTCGAGCTCCTAGAATAAATGGATCATATGCCACCTTGGAACATGCCTCTACTCCAACTAATTCATCTTCCCATCAACATGCAGACACTCGTAGGGTTGACACAGAAAGCAAGACCCAAACATCTCCAGCAAATTTGACCCGCAGCCCTGAGGAAACTAATTCAACTCTGAATGGCCAACCAGAGCAGCAAGTGAATTCAACGGCAGTGCTGAACAACAAAGTACATCCCTTGACTGACCAGACATCGCCACTTCTGTTGGATACTCCACCAAATAGCACCTTGGCTATGGTAACAGATGGCCAAAAGTCCACATCTGGAGCTGGAGATATTGATAATAGCACCGTTTTTTCCTCCACCCCGATCGACAACAAGACTGAGGGCGGAGCTGCTTCCAAAGATGATGTGGATGTGTCCACGAAAATAATGAACAGGGCCATTAGTGAAGGTGAAGTTGTTCCAGAGTGATAAGGAGATCTCTCTTAGCTTCCGGTGGAACCTGTAAGTTAGTAGGACTTGTTATCTCCTATACTTGGAGATGCAATGCAAGCAGGCAATCTATGGTGTACCCCCTTTTTGTATAAGTTTGATAGATATCTGCTTTGTATTGCCTAATTAGTAGTCCAGCATAATGATCTGGGGCAAGTGGTGAACGAGAAGCATGTACCCGCAAAGAAATATAATGATTCCGCAGCTCTGAAGCTTTGCTGCTGGAATGTATGCCAGCTAGGCAACTATCAACGAAATGTCCATGTTAGCCACCTTTGTGTTTGAATATGTGTAGCTGTGAATCGTGGTGCTTGCAAAGTTGTTGCTTGCTGCTGAGTTTTGATGCTTGAAGCCTATGTGGTCCGAGGTTTTAAAACGGAACAGTGGGTGCTTGGGGGCACCATAGTTCCACCATGTGCTCTCTGGTGCAGACAGAGCTTCAATTTGTTGATGTTTGCAGCTCCATGGAGGACTTAACCAAAGATCATGGTTTTCTGCTGGATCCAATCTCCAATACATGGGGTACTGTCACGGACCAAAAATTAAGCTACAATCTTTGTTACCCCATTCCCTTGAAATTGTTGATAGCAGTTTGTTTCTTGACACGTGAAAAATCTTGGTGCTGGCAACTTTGGCGTGCCACCCGATGTAGTCGATATTGTGCTGGACCCGGTGCCGCTCAGTGTTGCTGGCATGTGTTGAGGTCATGCCTTCTTTCTTTCTTTTGTGAAAGAGGTCTTGCCTTTCAAATTTCAATCTGTCGTTCCCTTTTTTTTTTCTGTTTCTCCAGAAAACGAAAGTCCTTTGAGACTTGGGAGACACAAAATAGTCAGCAATAAAATATGATTTCCGTGTATTCTGGAACTGTAGTGTCCGCCCAAAGCAAAATGATGCGATGTAGCACCATGTGGTAGTGGACTAGTGGTACAATGTAGCCTGTATCGTGTGGTCCTCACTTTTGAAAGTTTCATCCATTAACTCGTGGACCATTCAATACCAGGGCTTCTTGTAATTTGAAATTGTCCGCTTGACCTCGATTTTCGTCCTTCAATGTCGTTGGGTCAGTCAATACCACACGACCGTGCCCATGCGTTGTCTGATTGTCTCGACCGAAATAAAGAAACAAATACAGAACGATACAAAAGCCCCCATTTTTTGTAACTGATACACCATAAAACTGCCTCCGGTCGATCCCGTCGTGCTCAAGCCCTATCCAGGCCTCCACACCACTTCTCTTCATCTTCATTCATCAGTTACTCACCAGTACCGGGTGGGTGCCGGGTGGGTGGGTCGGGGGGCGCGTTGGTGGAACGCGGTGGGTGAAGCTTGGGCGGATGCGTCAATGGCGGCAAGATTTAGTGGAGTGCGAGAAGCAGGCAGACAGGATGTAGGAGTATCATGTAGGATGGCAGAAGCATTGGCAGAAGCCACCAGAAATGGAGAAAGGCGGCGACGTTGAAGAAGAACGAGGGGTGTCCCACGAACGTCCTCCAAGGAGTATGTACGGATTTCCTCCTGGAGACCTGGACCGACGAGCAGAGTACCTGAATGAAATGTTTAGCTTGATCTGCAAAATGCAAGCTGGAGTCAACAGACAATCTGATACCATCAGTCTGAGGTTGTAGCGCACAGCAACTGCAGGTTGTCCAAACTTGTTCATGGCAGCGATCGTTCACATTCTAGGCTCCAACAGAATAACCATCCAATATTTACAAAAACCACGGTTGTGCTGTACTGACAGAATAGCAATTGGCTGATATTTACAAACGTTCAATGCCACAAAATATCTGCACCGTTTGCAGGCTAGCCTGTAGCTAGCGAAGAATGAATGACAACTGCTTGCTGGTTAGCCAGGAGCTAACGCAGACGTGACAAAACCTGCAACCTAACAATACCGACACACGTATTTGCAGGTTAGCCAGGAGCTAACGCATGCATATGACATGACAAAACTATGCCCACATCCACAAATACCAATGCATACGATCTGCCGGTTAGCCAGGAGCTAACACGAGCTGAATTCACTACGTACTATGACTCTGTCCGGCAAGATGCGAACGGGTTAGCGAGGAGCTAACCAGTGCGTACACTTGGCGACTTTATTATTCTAATTTTTGGGGAAAATGAGGCAATTAGGCATTGGCCTGGATCCTCCCGGATGTATCGACAGTCTGATGCTGTGTTGAGTACTTGAGTTACTCGCAGAAGTTGAGGAACCCCATGTATTCATGGTTGTTGATCATCGAAATGCTCGTCTGGGTTCCAACGACGCCTGAAATTCAAGGAAAACAACAGGTTTAGGAAAGAGATTAAAAATCGAAACTAGCTTTTTTAGCTTTGACATAGAATTTAAAACCAGCACAAGATTCCTAAAACTTTTTTCTCTAAGATGCATGTTAATTTCAAAAGAAAAAATAACACTAGTCTTTGGCTGAACTCCAATTTGACCGGTACAATGTTAGCAATTCGCTATCAACTTAAATCAAAGTAGCAAATCAATGAGCTTGTCAGTAGTTCGTACCCATTGTAAGAGCACTGGCGAAGATAACAGAGGAGAGGATGAAGACTATCAGTGATGCTCTCTTGAGCACTTGCACAATCTTCCTAACCAAGCACTGGCCCCAGAATCCAGCCAATATGGAAACGAAGATGAGGTAGCCAGCTGCAGATAGAGACAGAATGCATGTCATTACTATGCAACAGTCATACAATTTCGATAATGTTTCTGAGCTTTGCAAAGAAATATATAGGCAGCCATGGATTTACCGAAAGGGATGGGGAATCTGCCCAGGAAGTAAAACTCCACCACAGAGAGTGAGGAGGAGAACATCATCACAAATGTTGCTGTTGCACTTGCCACCTGCAGACAATGCAACGAGTTCTTAGCATTATTTACCAATGAAAGGAACGGGTGGACGCAATGTATCACAAAGTGGTAAAATCGCATCTCTTATAAAACTACATGCATAAGGGTAAAATACATGATATAATAAAGTGTAAACAGTACAATAAAATACTCCCTCCGGTCATTAATATATGATGACGCTTTTCCAGACCCTATATATTAATGACTGGAGGAAGTATATTACTAGGCCTTTTCCAGATTGGACAAACCCGACTCTCTCTCTCTCTCACCGTAATAGTTCAGTTTGCAAGTTGCCCTTTGCAAGAAAGGTTTTCATTTGTAAATTTTAGATAATCCAATAGATAAAAATTCTCATAGGCATTTCAAACTCTAGTGACTGTACGCGTCAAAAACTACTAAATGAAAGAATATAGATAGTTAAAGTAGATTATACGCTAAACTAAATCACAGCGAAAATAAATGATAATTATGATCTTTTTGTATAAGATGAGTAAGTCAAATTTGGTGTCAAAAAAGTCTATAAATTGGGGCGGAAGGAGTAATAAACAATAAATGACACATGGGGTTCATACCAAGTTCTAGTTACCTGATCCCGGACAAAGTTGAAGGTGCTGTCATCTTTCTTTACAATGATATATGGAATGAGGCGAATTGTAGTGGTGTGTTATGAATTGTGGACCATGGCAATGAGTTAGGTTAATTTATCATTATATGGAAGGGCATTTTGTGTTCTAAGGGCTGCAACAGCAGAGCTGAGCTTTCAGAACTAGATCCAAGTTGATATGGGAACAGATAATCAGAAGGGTTTCCATTTAGAAACTAGACCACCTAACCAAGGCATCAACCCGTGTGAGACAATGTGTTAAAAATTGTGGAATACTTGGTGGTCTATTTGTAACTTTCAGACCATGGTGTATGAGGATGATTATGGGTTTGCACCCCCTCGTGTAGCCAAAGCAAAGATCTGAGAATCTAATACTACTTTTTTTATACGACGCTGATCTAGTAAAAAAAAGAACTACCTATGACAACATTACGCACCTATGTAAGATCCAGTCCACTAAGGTGCACCTATGATCAATGGTTAGATTAGCTTTATAATAGCTGGAAGCTTCTTACATATTACAACAAAAGGTTGTAGTTGTGGTAAAAATGATCAAGCAAAACTAGAAAAGCCTAGACAATAGACACTAGTGCATGAAAGTGGCAGATACAACAGGAAAGAGTTCAAACACAATGTAATGTATCAAAAAGGGCCTGTTTAACACAACAAAAAAGGGTTTACCTGTAAACTAAAATTCAATTGATTCGAAGCTTCAAATTCCCATGTTTGAATATGCTCAAGAATGGCTATTCAATTTATATATATTGCAAATATGTTTATGATCCTGCCAGATATCATTTAAAAAACATGTACCATGTGGAGAAAGCACATATAATAGCAAAATTTTATTTTCATTGATCTCTTTGATATGGATGCTTGCAGGCAGCTACCAGTGCATGGGAAAGGATCAAATAATAGGATGTCGCAATGCAGTGGTACAGCAATAGAGCTATAGGGATGGGTTTCTATATGCCTGATCACTGCAGATTCTTTGCATTAGCAAAAAGATTCAAACATGTCATATGGATGTATGCCAGCACACACAGTTCAGCTTGATAACATTAGAAAATGAACTGCAAGATGATATGAAATTTGGCATGATACCGAGGCGATTTAAATACCTGTGGTATGCACCCGAGCTCAAGAAGAAGTGGCCCGAGGATGAATCCACCACCAGATCCAAGAAGACCACCAACAGTCCCACCAAGAAGGCCACAGAAGGCACAGAAGATAAGTTGTGCTGGTGACCACTCGATGGAGGCCTCACACACACATTCCAGATTGCCATTCATACGTCGAGCACGACTCTCCCTGCATAGCTGGACAGCCTTCCACAGGAATACAATCACCGCAACCGGAACCTGAATTAATTTAACAGTGTTAATGTAAACAATAAAGACTTCATGTGTCTGATTTATGTGACATAACATAGTTAACACCCAGTTTTCAATGTGCAACAAAACAAAGGTAATTGTTTGCTGGATCGTTATGAGGTGTTCGAAAGATGGCTGATGGATGTGCCAAACATGTAGGCCTAACATGGCTTATGCTCTTAAAAGACATATAATACATGCCTGGAAAAGATGATTGCTCAAACACAACACAAAATGGTTTACTATGACATCTTGAAATACAGCCTGGCAGCATAAGGTCTGTTTAAACAAAATAGTGGTACAAAGCAGAGCTGTTCATCACCTGTAGAATGTTGATCACCCAGTAGAAAGTGCTGCATGATTTCGAATCATTCTGCAAGGAAGTGAAACTTTTGGCAATTAATAACAATTCCATCTAAAGGAGACAAAGAAAGGAGTCAAAGGACCACTGAGGTTGTGGAAAGTCAACATATGTAAGTTAAATGGCGTCATCTTTTTTAGGCCCAAAAAGATTGTACTTAAACTGGAGCGACAGCAATATATTTGCAGTGTAGAAGGGAGACCTTGAGAATTTGCAGCACCAAGAAACATGACCAGACGGACAATAGAACTAGGATATTCTTCCACCTCAAGTTGAACAGAAAAGTCTCCTGAAATAAAAAAGGGGAAATTTAGTGATTAGGTCACGAGGGACAGACTGTGTTTGTTTATTCTTGCTTTCTTGCATGTTCAGGGCATCCATCAACATCCCCCTAGGCCCTAACCATGTTAGTATTTACCCCAAGAATCACCAAATGGATCTGAATAATATTTGTCAACTAATCATGAATGGATTTGAATAATATTTGTCAACTAATCATGAATCACCAAATGGATCTGAAAGGTCATTCATAGTTTCGTACTGCATGATACATCTTGAGCACAACAATTACTTAGGAATTCACGAATGCAAACGACAGGTGCTTGTAGTGGTTGTAGCTTACCAACGCAGATTTCACCTTGGGCTGAGGCTGAGCCAGGAGGGGCTCCTCATAGCTTGGGTCAATGACCACTGCAGGAAGTTCAATTTTGAGCACAGCATGTTACATCATAAAATGAATATTGGCTCAAGGTACAAGTAACACATGCCAAAGTATCATACAAAGCCGTAGTTCATACCATCATTCGCTGCAGAGGCAGACTTGGATTGCTCTTCTCGCTCGCGTGTCTCCAGCTGCAATCATTCAGCACAGGGGGTAAACATGAGAGACACAGCCATACGAAATCAAACAGCACAAATCGGCAAATGTGACAGGAACCAACCAGAATCCTAGTCTCCTCCCTCCACATGAGAATCCCCTTGTAGAACGACCTCGACGAAGTGCCTGCAATGAATCGGTCACGCGAAACACAGGCTCCCATGTCAGCGACTAACACGACAGACAAAGTAGCAGGGGCCAACAGAACAGTAGTAGAGTACAGCTTGCTTTGCTTTCTTCTGAAGACAAATTTGGCGGCATGCTAGAGACACATGATGATTAGTGATTACCTACGAAGAGAATTATGATGAGGACGGTGATGAGCCAGTATGGGAAAATGACGCTGAGCTCGACGCCGATTGTGATGCCAAGCATGAGCATGGGCTGGAAGAGCAGCGCGAGTTTGTAGTCGATGACGGGCGCCTCCTTGGTCGGATGGGACACCTGGAGGTTGTACCAAACCGAGGATGCCGAAGCCCCCATGATCATGCCTGCGCACAAACCGAACCCGGGCGAGCAATCACGCGTCAGCGAGCAAAATCAGCAAGCATATGCATGCATGGGCACCAGGCGGCACGGGGGTATGAGCCGAGTGAGTGCGCAGGTAGCTTACATTTGGAGAGCGCGGCGGCGGACTTGGTGTCGAAGCCGACGACGAGGTTGAGCATGGGCACGAAGATCCCGCCTCCGCCGACGCCGCCGACGGTGCCGAACGCGGAGCCGAGGAAGCCGACAACGGTGGCGACCACCACTCGCCAGTTGAACGCGAGGTCCTGAGGAATCAAAAAAACCACAACGATCCGCGAGGCCAGCAGCAGTCAGCACTACTCAGCACAGCATAGGCACAGCCGCTGGGCTCGGCGCGGGGGCGCAAAAGAGCGAACGGCTTACCGGCCAGACGCGGTCCGAGCGCGAGGACAGGCGGAGGCGGCCGCCGTCGTCGGGCGCGGCGGCGGCCGGGTCCGAAGCGGTGAGGACGAAGCAGGCGAGGACGGCGGCGCAGGCGGCCCCCGCGGCGACGTAGGCGAGGAACCCGCGCGTGCTGGTCCTGTTGACGCGGCCGTAGAGAGAGCCCGTTTTCGCCTCCATCGTCATCGCCGCCATGCAGACGACCGCGGCGACGACGTCAGCAGGAGTAGAGTATACACTGGCACTAGGTGGGGAGGGGAGGGAGGAAGACGGGGAGAGATGGGAATGCGGCGCGGCCGGCGCCTCCGCCTCGCTCTTTTTTATAGGCGAGGCGGCGTGCGTCCGGCCAGCAGGGAAGGCAAGGCAGGCGAGCGAGCGAGGCGGGCGCGGATGAGATCGAGATCGATCGCGAATCGCGATCGCGGTCGCGGCCCTGGGGGCGGCGGTGGGTGGGACGACGTGGGAGGGAGATTGAGGGCGGTCGCGAGACGAGGGAGAGGAGGAGAGGAGGCGCGTTTCGATTTTGGCAGCGCCTTCTGAGTTCTGGCTGCCTTGGCCCTTGGCGAGCCGGACCGCTGCCAGCGAGCCATTGCCAGCTGCGCGGGGTGGGCCCGACGGGCTCGTCTGGGTGTCTGACTTGGTGGCCCCCACGCACCTGCTCGCCTGCCTGCCTGCCTGGCTGCCGCCACAACCCACAGGCCACAGCGAGTCGACCAGCCAATTTATGGAGGCGTTTTTACTGCTGCGCTTCCTGCGGGCGAGTGGAGCGAGCTCACCGCGCGGTGATTCCGCGGGTGTAATTGGCATTATCCCTTTTTTTGGAAGGGTGCAACTGGCGTTAATTCCACGGATTCGCACGCGCAGCACGTTGTGCTCTTTGCCTCTCCCGTGGGTGAAATTTGCCCACATGGTGCGCTTCCTGCATGCATGCATGCTACTATGATCTCGCCGCGCTTCCGGGGGAAACAAATGATGCAGATTTCTAAGGAAAAGCTTCGTCAAGATCATGTCTTCATGTGATGCGAGGCATAGATTGGACACAGGCAAACAATTGATGTCAAGGCAATGCAAGGGATATGAATATGGCTGGCCCAGCGCGAGTGTGTACTCCAGCCTCAGGAGTCTCGAAAGAGAGAGAATTCAGATGCCTCCATAGAACGAGTCCAGCATAGGCCAGGGTTCGCCATCTCATTCGGAAACCTCAAAATTTTAGTGGAATATTTCGTTTCCGGACCTCTCTGCGAAATTGAAATTTTGATCCAGAATTTGACATATTTCGGTTTCTTATTCAAAATACAAAAGTCACATTTTAGTCAATATAAAACAAAATTTCAAAAACCGTAAACGAAATTGTGGCATAGGCACGAGCACACAAAAACAATCGGTACAATCGGACCCACACATCCCCCAACAACTAAATTTAAGTCTCTTTGTCTGTCGCTTCTACGGGGCCCCTGCACTCTATCATGCATGCAGCTTATATTTTTCTCTATTTCCAGTCGTATGTATTAGGCCCCATATATGGATGGGCAAACTAAATCAGAAAACAATTATGGTCAGAGGTCAGAGGTCACTGACGCCGATATCCATCCTCCAATCGTCTGTGTGGCTGCACGGTGGCTGGGCTGCGTCGCATGATTGATTGGAGAAGTTGACTGGCCGGTAAATGATTTGGGAGAGTAGAAAATGACAATGAATACGGCTCATGTCTTCCTAATGCCGTACGCCACCTGTTCAAAAAAAAAAAGCCGTACGCCACCGAGGCTGATGCCTCAACAAGAGAAAATAATGTGGCCACAAATTAAATCGCTCTACAGATTCCGCCAGTGTGACATGTCAGCTAATATAGAACTGAAGCACTTTGCTTGTTCAGCTTCTTTTATTATCTACAAACAACTGATATAGCCAGTTGTTCTGATATCTGGCCGACTGGCCTGCGTAATAAAACGAGTAGAGTGGGACAGGTCGGTTTCCTCACCCAATCGTCCAACCGCATGATCGAGATCTCCATTAAAAGAACGTGCTTCTACGGTCTTGATATTCCACGAGGGTGTGTATTATCCTTCTCGATCGTGTGCCTCGTTTTCAGCCATTCCTTGATTGACTTTTTTTTTGTGCAAGAATGGCCGGTGATCACCACAAGCAAGAGAGACCATATTCGATTTCTCCTTGTGTGCAGACTGCAATCAGCCATACACTCGGTTAGTTAGCCCGTCCACAGTGTCCACCGAGATCGACGGGACGACGTCGACGCCGCGGGTGGACGCCTGGACGGCCGGAGCAGGCCATACTACGCCGGAGTTCCGGGCGCGCACCCATCCTGGCATCCTGGCCCGACAGAGTGGAGGGAGGAGCGCCACCTCACGCGCCCATGATTTTCCCCGGTATTGTTTAGAGCGAAACGTACGCTTCGCTTCCGAATTTCGCCCGCTGCCATCATGGCGCCCGGCCTGACTCCGGTCGCAGTCGCAGATCCAGCTCCCTGATTGCAGGCTTTGATTGGGAAGTTCTTTCGGTACTCTGCCAACAGCCGGCGCCAGGCGAGTCGCTTGGCTTCGTCTAGCCAGACGAGAACAAATTTCAGATGGATTGGGATTTGGGACACCGAGATGTTGATTAATTGTCTCTACGCTATTAGCTTGCATGTGTCGTCGTCGCTCCTGCAAATTCTCTCCGCGAGAAATGGCTGCCTGCCTGTCTGTAGCAACAAGCTGGTGCTGGACCATTCTGAATGCATTTGTTGGTGACGCCGGTATACGAAAAATGAGAAGCCACCTGTTACCTGTATATACTAGCTGTATACAGTACCACTGTAAGATTGAATCCGGCGGTTTTTTCATATCAATTCTGCAAAATTAAATGTCGCACCGTAGATAGTGAAAAATAGTTGAAATAATGATGGATGATGGGAGATGGGAAAGCGGCTGAAGAGAGGCTAATGGCCTGTTTGGCTGTCCACAAAACGGCTTCGGCTTCACTGCCCGGAGCACTGTAGCAGCCTGCCCGGAGCACTGTAGCGAAGCCTTTTTCTCTCTCCTCTCGTTTCCCTCCCACAACGCAGAAGAAGCCTCTTGGAGCCGCTCGGATGTGGCTTCTTGGAGCCCGAGCTGGAGCCGGCGGGAGCCCCACCAAACAGGCTCTAAGTAGGTGTTATATATCGTCTCAGGCGCAAGGCGCACGGCACACAAGTCATAATCCGACGGGACCATCCTCGCTCGCTGCTGCTACCTACACCAGAAATCTATGCAGCGACAACAGAAAAAAGGCATCGAGATGCCGCTCCAAAGTCCAAACAATGGCGACGCATTTTTTTTGTCCCGATCGATCTTTTACCAGCAGGGCTGGGCGTACGTAGGGGGTCCGCGCCCGGGGACACCACCACCGGCGACGCCGAGATGCGGCTGTTTGTCGCTGCTGCATCGCATCCTGATGAATTGCTCCTGATCAGCGGCCGCGGCCGCGGGCGTGCTCCGCGGGGCTCCAACCCGTGTCGCTGTGGCACGCGCACGCGGTACCGGCCCGGCGTCTTTTCAACCATCTGCCGGCCCCCTTGGTGTCGTCCCCTCCTCCCGTCACGCTTCATATCACGCGCGCACATTACGTATGTTGTTGGGACCTGGGAGGTGGATCAAGGATGAGATGAGCGCCCATGCATATGCATGCGTCGTCCCATGCCACACGGGACGCGACGGGATCACGGGACTCACACCGCCATGGTTGTTGTCAGTAGCCGCCCGCGCAACATCCGTGCGGTTGCTACATTGAATTCGCCACGGGACGGTCACGGGAGTCCACACTCCCATATAGTCCTTCCTAGCTCCTTGTGGACCGAACATTCGACGTTGGTGACTGTTCCGTCTGGCCGGTATGTACGTGTGTCGGTGTGTGCGCCACCCCAACACAGGGACATCTGCTTTGAAATAATCACGGTGACTTGCTGGAATCTGGGCGCATCGGACGGACGGACAGGGCCATGATGAAGCACAGTGCACAGCCGCATGGACAGAGGGAGGGAGCTGGTCCACCTGCCGCGCCATCTCTATATATAGCGCTAGCTAGGTCCGGCGATGGTGATCGCTCCAGGATTTTTGCATGCATGCCCTCCCCGTCGAAGATCTACGGATCTGTAGGCGTCACCGCAGATCAGGATCGTCGGCCACATCCACATACTCGGTCGATCGCCGTTCCTGTGCTAAACCGTGTCCTCTCGCCTCGGTCCACCACGCATTCATTTCACGTGCAAGCGTAGGCACCTTGCACCGACGGGGGGTATGGTACTCGATCATTTCGTCTAGCCTTGTCATGTATGCAACGGCGGCGGCCGGTCTTCTCCGATCTGTCAGCTGGGGCAACGGCGATCGACGTGTGTGCATGTGGACGACGCAGCTCGGTGCTGCAATTATCCGAGATATCTATCCATCGACGCGCGAAGCTGCGACGTCGGCCGGATCGGATAGATATGCGCTGTGTGGATCCTCAAGGCCCTGTCGCGGGCGCGCTTTGGATCTGTCGCCGCCGTACGAACGTCGCGCTCCACTGGCACATGCCGACAGAGGTCGACTTGCATGCGCACACATTATCAATTCGAACCGGAGATTAATTAGTACGTATACGTACTACCAGAGTAAACTACACGTATGGTGGCGCCTGCTTGCTTGTACGCCGAATCGAAAGCACGATCCATCCGTCGTCGCGGATCCGAGATCGATCTGACATCTTCCCGACCGGCGGCCGGTTCTCGTCCGTACGTCCGATCGACCGCCAAGCGCCAGCACGGCCACGAGCCGGCCGGCCGTGTGCGTGAGCCGTCCGCTTCGTTGTTTGTCCCTGTGCCTTCCACGTCAGCCTCACACAGGGCCAGGGGCACGTATATCGCGCAGGCATCGCAACGGAAATGGAGACAGTATGCCCGCCAACTCGGCACATGCATGCATGCTGCACGAGTCATTCATTCCAAACAAACGCCTGGGCCAGTAGCCCAGTTGGCAGTATAGACTCTGCTAGCTACTGTATGCATATATATAGGCATAGCGATGTTTTTGTGAAGCGATGGCACTGACTGGATGACCGGAGCGCGAAAATGACGGCGACACCACATGCATGCGATGCGTACTAGTAGTAGCAGGTAGCCCTTGTGCTGTACTGGCACATGCACGCACCACGCACATTATTGCCTCAGCGGCAACCGTACCCATCATACATGTGGAGCGGTTCCGGCTTAAGGTGTTGTTTTGGCTAACTGTGGATTGAAGTGGATTGACGAAGAATAGAAAGAATTGAAAAAAATTTTAAACTACTATGGATTTAAACACACTTCAATCCGTGTAATCCACGTATATTCCATTTTACAATTCACGTGTATCCAAACGAAGCCTTACGGCGCCTGTAGCCGTTTAGCACGCGGGCAGTCCGATCGCGAGTGCCGCCAATGCTCCAGCTGTCCAAGTCCAGGCACCTGTGACGGACACACCACCACGTGCCACCACCACGAGACCAGACCGCACTGACGTGCGAGGGAGCTGCACGATCAAAGACGGCAGCCCATAAGGTCAGATACGGCCCACTATCCTTCTTTTTCGTTTTTCTTTTCTGTTTTTCCCTTCGTTTTTGTTTCTTATTCCACTTTTTTTTACTTTGTTAGCCCTTTATTTTCCTTTTTCCTTCTCGTGTCAATCCATTTTCCTTCACATTTTAATTTTACTATGTAGTATTACTTGAGATAGAATATTCTACTTGCGAAACTAGAATCTTTCTCTTGCGAAGGCACAAGATTTTATTCGTGAAGATTACTATATATTATTTTGGTAACTTAGAATATTATATTCTAAACCTAGACTATTGTATAGGATATTCTTCTTATGAAACCAAGATGTTTTCCTTGTGAAACTAGAATATTTGTAAGTGGATATTTTTCCTGTTAATATTGTATTCTAAATCTACAATGTTTTCTATAAGGGTAGAATGTTTTTGACGAAAATATAAAGATAAAATATTCTTTTTGGTGAAATGTTTTTTCTGGTACACATGGGACATGGCCTAAGCACGATGTCAAATAGGACGGCACGATGACGGCAGGTTATTTCGGCGTAGACTAGGCATGACACAGCCCGGTTGAGGTCGTGCTCGGGCCTCGAATGGGATTTTGTCTTGTTGCCTTGCATTTCTACCGACGCCTGTTCTCTAATTTCCGGCCCACCCAGGTGAAAATCTACACGACCCATTGAATACCGCAGGCCAGATGCGCCTAGCAGGCAGCCCAAGGTGGCGTTCCCGGTTCTCTCCCCAGCGCGTGCTGGAGTTGGAGACGTTTTCCCGCAGCTGTTCCTGTTCCTGTTGAGTGTTGAACAATGGCCTTGCATAAGCAGGGGCGGATTAGCGAGCGTGGGGGCTGGTGTTGCACACTATGAAAAATATAGGTGACATGAAAAGAAGAACGAGGAGAGAAAAAAGAAGAGGAAGTGCTAAAGGAGGAAGAAGCAGACCTGAGTCCCCCTACCCACCAATCCTGGATCTACCACTGTGCATAAGGCTGTCTCCAATGAACTTTTCAAATTCCAATCTCTACCGGGGCGTTCATAATGGAGTATCTCCGAGCTAGCTGAGGTAGAGAGGAGAGAAGGAAAAAAAACATTAACGCTAGCGACGAAACAAGCGGTAGTCTATTTGTGTTTCCATGGCGCACCAAGCTATCACCATCCAACCAGAGGAGAGAATGGAGTAATAAAAAAATTAACAATGCCATCCATGTTTATTTGAATGTGTGAACCATTGGATGGGTAAATCTGTGGGTTGTCTCTGGAACTAACGTGGAGATGAAATAACCGACTTGTTGGCTATATTGCTGTGCCTGTCCTCACTATTCTAACTTCCTTTTTTTATCTACAGTACAGCATTTATATCAAATAATGAAAACAATGTTTTAATAAACCCTTTTTTGAATCATTGGAGATAGCATAAGGACTAGTTTGACAACCATATTTTTCGAAAATAAAACCATTTTTCCAAAACAATTAAACTAATTTTCTCTCCATTTCTCCAAATTCCTTGAGGAAATGGAATTACGCCTCAAATGATCCGAACGCTCCCCTGCGAAACGGAGGGGACAAAGGAGGCAGACGGATCAACTCCGTGCCGCCGACTGCCGTGCCGAGAGGGAGGCTCGGACGTGACAGTCTCTTGGTACCAGTATGCATGCTGAAGTCGTAGGAACCGAGAGCTCACTTGACGACTCGACTCGAGTTGAGAGAGAATTCATGGGGGCTCAGCACTGTCCCTTTCTTGTGCCCAGTCTGGGAGGCAAAGATCCGTCTCCGTGCGATAGGATCCGAGTTGAATGCATGCAAGTGCAGTGGCCTTTTATTCAAGGCACGAGTTATTAGCCATCCAGACGCCCAAATCATTACTACATGGATGCTTGATTCAGAGTTGAGACTATTACATGTTCTGAATTCGAGGTTTGACAGTTGGGGTTTAGTAACTTTGTGCTTTACTTTTTTTATAGCTGATGAAAGTAGGAGCAAAGATTGCCAAGCGTGTTAGTGTGTCTAACGGTTCCTCCATCCCCATTACTATTCTAACAACTCTTATTCGGTCTACATTTCAGAACAATACCGTAACAATGCTCAATTCCAAAACGAAGACACCGTTAGACATAGCCTTGCTACTACTTGCAGCATAGCTTAGCACTGAAGACGCATATACAGGCGCTGTACAGTGCTTATGCAACGAGCGCCGTATCTGTTTTTACCATGATTGTTGCTGTGGCTGGATCCAGAACGAATGAAGCCGATTCCCCACAGCCACACTGCCACAGCCCACAGGACGTACATGCTCTGCTCTGCTACGTATCAAATGCTTCCGGTACAGGCTGTTCAAGAGATGGAGAAAAAAAATACACGAGAGCAATGATGCGCAAGCCTCCAGCAACGTCGAAAATGTTTTTTGTCCTGCTTCAGAGCCTCTTTCTTTCTACGATTCTACGTTTTTTTTATCTTCTTCTGTTTTTTTTAACAACGGATTGTCTGTTTTTGAGTTCCGGATTGGTATCAACTCTATAAATGTAAACCTCGTCATGCACATAAGTAGTCAGCCAACGTTAAACATATTACATATACAGTATACTGCATGAACGTCTCTCGCAGATTAGATGCAGGCATGATATATATGGAGCCTTCCTCAAGAACTGAAGTGATAATGCCACGCTACTGATGCACAAAGGACACCATTCTCTGCTCTAATTAATTACACCACAGTACCACGGGGTGACACTAATAAGAAGCAAGTCCTGAAGCGGCCAATCAGCAGCCAAACTGCAAGCATCTTTCTCTATGCCTAGCACTACCAAAACGAACGTAGCTAGTGACAAGAACATGTGCCAAACACAAACAGCCACCTTGATCATGGATCACCCAACGCCTGAGCCTGATGACGACGACTAAACCAACCAGCAGCCATATAGATGAGCTCAGCTGCTCCGTCCGAGGGGATCACGGGCGACCCAGGGCTCGCCGGTCCGCGCACCGGCACTTCCAGTTGAGGGGCTTGTAGTCGGCGTAGCTGTCCTCGACCCTGTCGCCGGCGGCGGCGCGGCCGGGCTCGGCCTCGCCCCCGCTGCTGCCGCTGTCGACCCGCGGCGCCACCGGCACCTGCACCGCCTCGCACCGCCCGCACGGCGCGCACTTGCCCTCGCACCGCGGCGGCCTCGACCCGATCAGCGCCTCCACCACCGCCGCCTCGCCCTTGCCGATCTGATGTCCAAACAAGTCGCCCAGCAGCACGCACGATCAATTGATTGGTTGGTTGGGTTCACATCATGTACAATGCGCGGGCGCGCGGGAGAGAAAGATAGCAGCAGCAGCAGCAAGAAACTCTAGCTAGCGTGGAGTCATGAACATGGATGTCCAGGAAGAGAAGAACTGAAGAAATTACTGACCTTTGGCGGATCCCTGATCTGGAAATGCAGCGCTCTACTACCTGCAATTAAGGAAGACAGAGAAACACTTGCATATCAGAACATCTACTATACGAATCAAGGCAGTGAAAAAAATCAGGGCGTAGGGGGGCATGCAGCTAGGTTTAGGCAGGCAAAAGATGATTTTTTACCTTCAGCGCGGTGCAGGCCGCGAGAGGATAGCAGGAGGAGAAGCAGCAGCAGGGTTGTGGTTGTGGAGGAAAGCCGATGTTCCATGCTGAGAGACCTCGAGCTTGACTGAACCTGAACGTCGCCTAGCTAGCTAGCCACTGATGAATGAGGTCGGCAACAGTAGCTAGGGTGCTTGGTTAAATATTGATCATCAGAGGATGGATGCTACAGCAGACATGCTCCACTTCACTGTTCACATGGGCAGGGGTTCCTTGTGGCTGTGGTGTGGGGAATCAATGAGAGGGAGAGAGAGGCAGGCAGGCAGCCGGGCAGGAGGTGATGTACAGCAGTGTACCACGGATCAGGTCATTGATGAATGCACTGAGGCCATAAAGACTTGAGCCGGCCATTGCTTCCGGCTGTTGGGCAGCAGCGACCACAAAAGCTGGAGGGGAGAGAGGCGGCAGCCGGAGGCGCAGAGAGCAGAGATGGCAATGCAAAAATGACGAGAGCGAGCCAAGCCTTTGCATGCTCAGGGCCAGGGGGGCACGGATTGCTGCGGTCCTTTGATAGAGAGCGAAGCCGGGGGGGGGGGGGGGGGGGGGGGGCGCATGCAACAACAAGCCAGCCGCAAGCGTGAGTGAGGTGAGGTCCTGCTTTACGTGGAACTAGCCCTGGTGCCAAAAGAAGGGGCCCGGGCCATGTCCTGTGCAGATTCTCCCCCTGCGGAAAGGGATCACAGAGGCGTCCAAGAATTCAAGAGACAGCTGAATGGCAATGGAGAAAGAAAGAGAGAAGCTACTAGTAGGGTAGTACTACACGTTGATACACTTTGCCGCTACCCTTTCATCCTGAATTTATAAGGCTGACTTCAACCGAAGACCTATACCCATAAATGGGTTAGGATTTAGAGACCCAAACTCAAAAAATGTCTCCAACCGATGATCCAAACACGCTATCTATTTTGAATTTGAGAACAGATGTGACCTAAAAATTGGTTCCGTCTCTCTGCAAACTGAAAATGGTTTTCGGTTGGAGACAGCGGTAAATAGATCTTCGTTACGTGACCTAAACAACCAACATGAATCACCAAAAATGACTACTCGGTTGAAGTCAGCCTAATAGCTCCCTGCTACTCGTATAACTAGGGAAAAAATATTCTGCTTCATTTTTACACTTTTTTAAAATTCTGCACCCTAACAATACTTACAGTGTATATAAACAGTCAGATTATATAGCATACCTCGTCAAAGGACAGTGCTGCGCTGGTGTTTTTTTTTATTGTGGTCATCGCAGCGGGCAACACATGTAGAGACAGAGTATAGAGAATAAAAGGAGGTTCAGGTCAAGCTGAAAAAACTGCTACAGCACTAGAGCAGCAATCCAGACTTCCCCAGTGCAGGGTAATATTACGCGACAGGAAGTCAATACCCGTAAACCTCGCCATGCATGGGTTCACTGCTCTCCAGAGTCCAGAGGCGAAGACAACAGCAGGTTCGTTTTAAAGCGTTGCATAGATGGATGATGGATCACAGGTCGTGTGGTGGATCCAGGACAGGAGCTGCTAGCTAGTAGCTGTCTACCGTCCCTCTTCAGTGATCATTAGGGTCTAGTTTATGAAGAAAATGTTCCAACAGTCCATGTAAAATGTGCCATGCACATAGAAAAACATCCAAGACAAACAGAGGGAGGCAGAGAGATGGGAAAATAGGCTACGGCTAGTGGCTACCACGAAACTAGAAATGTAAAGTTCTAACGTAGAAACTAAAAATGCTTCGGTGGCGCATATGAAAATGTTGGCACGAAACAGAATGTTTGGCAAAAAGATGTCCGCGGCAGCTCTCGCTCTCCTCTTTGGGGAAAAAGTCCGCCACGGGTACTTTAACTCGTAGCCGAGTCCAAGTTTCGTCTTTAAACCGCAAAACCAGAAATAGCGTGTCTTTGAACTTGTAAAACCGGCCACGTTACATCCCTCGGGTGGTTTGGTGGTGGCTTTGCGTGACGTGGCACTGGAGGGCCCACATGTCAGCCATAGCTGTCTTCCCCGGTGGCGCCACAAATCTCCCCTTGGCCCTCCTCACCGGCGACAAACCTCCGGCACGGCACCTGCTGCAGCCGCTAGACCTCGCGCGGGGCCCTCTGTCGTGTGCGGCTCCCTCCGCCGTATCGACATTGCCCGCGGCTCGCTGCGTCGGCCCTCGCGCATGGAGTCCGCCGCTCACCCGTCGGCTCTCGCGGCGTCCGCGACCGCTGCTAGACCTCGCAAGGGGCCCTCAGCTGGACCTCGCACGCGGAACCCGCCGCTACAGCGCTCCTCGCGGGCACCATCCCCAGCTCTGCGCGGACCTCGCACTCATGGAGCTCCCCGACGAGGCAGGCGAGATCAGCGAGCCCGAGGACCCCCGCCGCGGTGTCGTCTCCAACTTCCCTGACCTTGCAGCCGCGGACCTTGGGAGCTGCAATGGTGGCGGCGTCATGCACACGGAGGTGGCCGGCGGCGGGATCCACAAGTGAGGGCGGACGGAGGGCTTCGTGCGCGATGGCCAGCGCGGCCCGCGGTGGGCTCCCCGTGCAAGGTCCGCCGGCGAGCAGCAGCGAGCGGAGGGCCCCACATGAGCGGCGGGCTCAGTGCGTGAAAGCAGGCGCGACGAGCGGCGGGCTCCGCGTGCGAGGTCCGGTGGAGGGAGCCTAGGCTAGTGGTGCCCGCGGCGGAGGAGAGGGCACCATAGTCGGCGAGGCGGAGTGGTGTCGTGCGGAGGTTTGTCATCGGCCAGGAGGGCCGAGGGGATTTGCGGCGCCACCGAGGAAGACAACTATGGCTGACATGTTGGCCCACCGCCAAATGGCACGGACATGTGGGCCCCTAGTGCCACGTCACGCAAAAACTACCACCAAAATCACCCGAGGGATGTAACTTGGTCGGTTTTACAAGTTCAAGGACACGCTATTCCTGATTTTGCGGTTTAAGGATAAAACCTGGACTCGGCTACAAATTGAAAGACCCGTGGCGGATTTTTTCCCCTCTTTGGTGGGTTGCACACGCTGGCCCAGACAAATCTTTCTTTGGGCCAAATTCACACCACAACACAGCGCGGACTCTCGAGCGTCGGTGGACGCGGTAGAATACAAACACGCCGGACGACAATGGGCTCGGCAAGGCCGCAAAGGTCCCGACCCCCGACGTTTTCAGCCATCGCTCATGTGCGTGTTCTTCGCGCCCGTCACCGGCACGGCCACCACAATCTCACCAGTACTAATTAAAGGTTATATAAAAAAAAACGTAAATTTCAAAGCACGCTAGAAAAAAATATAATTTTTTTTAAAAAATCAGAAACATCTGATCATCCATTGAATAGTACCAAATAATACTAGCTATTGGATCTTATGTCTTTAAAAAATTATCCACCATAGCATTATGAAATATGAATTAAAATAATCTTTAAAATTTGCATATATATTATCTACCATAACATTATAAACGATGAATTAAAATAATCACTTCTAATATAATATAGATAAAATAGATAACATCTTAAACTCTAAAGAGCAAAAAAAACATCTAAACTCTAAACAGCAAAAATATATAATCGTAAATAAATATTAAATAAATAATATATATATATGTATAGCTCCACTCTCACAGCTCTACAGCTCCACCCGGAGTTGGAGTGAATAAAAAGAGGATTTGGCTTGCAAAGAAACTCTAGTTTCTAGAATACATTGGTTTTAGGTGAGTTGTCTGAAGTACCCTGGCGAATTAATGGGCTGCCGTGTAAAAGTTGGGTTGGTTTGCTGGGCTGCTTGTCCTATACGTAGACTCCCCTTTGCAAAGTTTCTGTCTCTTTTTTTTTCACTAAACATTTATGTAAAAATAGAGAAAACAAACTCTGCACAAGCCTCCAGCTCTGCCCCCCGTCGGCCCGTCCCATCCCGTCGTCACTCGCGCTCAAACATCCGCAGCACTCCCGTGGCGAATGAAGGCACCGCTGTGCGCAGCCAACCACGCGGCAATGGAAGGCAGTGTGGCGATTGGGCAGGGTAGACGGGAGTGACAGGTCCCTAGGTTAGCGGTCTGCGGTGGCAGTGGAGGCGGCCCGCGGAGAGGGAGGCCGCGGGGCCGGGAAGGCGCCAGCGACCAGGCGAAAGGCGGGCTCGCCGGCCTCGCGGGGAAGAAGGGCCCCCGGCTAACCTGCATCTTTCAATATGTGTTATTCATTCGACTGAAACTTGCGGATGCAACTTAGCTCCTGCATGCGACTTAATTTCCAAGGTTGCAAGCACAAGGTCCAGGTTGTCTTCTTCTACTATTGCTTCTCATATATGATCAAGCGGCTAGCAGATCCTGGTGATCGATGTCATACACTTCTTTATATTCCAAATGCTAGGGATATTACTTAGATAATTAGATTTTAGCTCTGATGATTGTGAAATTAAAAGCTCACTGTCTGCTACACAGCTGGCCTGCTTTATTTGCCACTGCAGCGTACCATAACTTTCTGATTCATTCATTCATGCACGATCAGACGATCAGTGCTGGAACATGAGATTCTTCTGTTGCTATAATTCCACGTACGTACCCTCTCGTTACTGTCTCGTATATTTGTCTTTGCTCCATTCGATCCATCTGTACCTTACGACGACTTCAAAAGAAGCAGAATATGGGACTGCACATCGCGTTGATGTTAGCTATACATAACTGTGTCTGTGTTAACAACTGGAGATCGTTTGTTAGCCATAATCTCTGGGGTCTCCTTTGGAATGCAAGATTTTTGTAGAAATCACACATGGATTTTACAAAAAGCAGTTCAAAAACGCAAGAAAAACATACCTAAAACGTGAATCCCTTTTTCCTAAGTAAGAGACCGTTTGGCAGAGCTCCACTCCCAGATTCTGTGGAGTGAATCCAGTGAGCGCAACCAAACGGTAAAAAGCAGAATCGATTCTCCAGTAAATCAAGAAGAATCACTCATCCATTTTATACTACAACCAGAAACCTGAAAAAAGCTGCTCCCATCTGCTTTCCACTCTACTTTCCACTCTCCATCCCTCTGGAATCTCACATAGGTATAGATAGTTTGCCAAACGGTTTTCAGCAGACAAATTCACTCATACCAGAAAATCACGTGGAAGGGCCCGTGGCCTGGTCGTAAGTTGAAGTTGCAAGCAGGCCAAGCCCATATCACGCGGTAATCTCACGCACTATCTGTGTTTACAGAAACATGTCACGCGGTGCTCAGCATGCATATTGAACGGTTATACTAGCTGTCTTGGCGATTTGGCGCTATATGCTAGTACCATAGTACCATTTAATTGATTATATATTATTACTTAATTGAAAAATTATGACTGTTTTCTTTCTCTAATTATTTATTAGGGAGAAGAGTTACGTTCCTGCTGATATACTGTGGTCCATTCCAATTGATTTGGACAGGTTTTTCATCAAAGAAAAACAAACAAGTAGCAGTTGCGCGGTGGCAAATAAATAAATGGCTCTTCGAGTTCGGAGGAGATCATTCAATCCCTCATCAGCATAAATACAGCGACACAGGAATGGCATATAAAGATACCATGGATTTTGTCTGTCATTCAGTCAAGTAAAACAGATGCAGTCAAGACATACTGGTGGCGGCACGCAAGCAAGGTGTGATCGATCGATAACACAGCAAGTTACTAGTCATTACGAACGAACGAATTTTTCAGTAACACAGCTGGTTTCTTCATCAGAGAACGAACGAAAATAAATATGGGTCCGTGGTTCTTAGACACGGCACTACTATGTCATAATAATTGCTACAGTAGTATATAGTCCAGAAACGACTACACTAATACCAAGTCGAGATCAAAGACCAGGCGATATTGACACTCATTGTGCAGAATCCAATGTCAAGAGTGCCAACGCTTGGACCAGCTCTCTTAGCCTTGAAAGCCTTCTTTCTGCGCGCAACAATATCATCACCTTTCCATGCCTTGACAGAGAACCTCAACAGCCCATCAGATTCAACAGTCACAACACAGCGTGAAAGCTTGATGCTACCAAGGTGGCCAACGACAGGCACCTTATCGTCTCCGGAATCAAGCAAGATGATTTCCGCATCTCCTAAGCTCTCAGTGCTGGCAGAAAACTGCGCACGGAAACCATCTGGCCACGATCCACTCGTGACTCGCACACTAATGGTTGCCTCCACCGAGTAAACCATGGAGCCAAGCTCAAACTCCAGTGTGCCAAGCTTGCCTGCGTACTGTCTTTTAAGGAGGCGGGATTTCAGCGACTCGAAAAAGTCGGTGTAACTTGCAGCTAGAAAGCTCAAGCATTCATCCTCAGATTCTGTGGCACCCTTAACTTTCAGATCAACCTCAAAGGTCACAGAGTTATCCACCACAATGGCACGCGTAGGACCCGTCAATTGCAAATATGGAACCTATATATATATGCAGGAAAGCATGCACCATCAGATAAAAATACCAAGTAGGCTCAAGTGATCCAGGAGATCATTTAGCAGAACATTACAGACCAATAATATATGTAATAATTAAACAAGATGTGCACACCAGAAAAGGCCGTACAAAACTATTAGTTGGGTGCATTACTCTGCAAATTTGACTTCATCAGGCAGCAAAGCAAGAAGCAATAACAGCCAAGGCATTGACTGATCACTCGGTACTCAGAAATAGAAGTACAAACCTCTTGGGTAAGGATTTGGCAGCAGTGCCTTGGGCGGTCAAAGATGATATTGCGCTTGTGATCAACCATGTCACGTATGGCAACCATCCCAAACACATGGAACGGCCACTGTAAACCCCCCCTTATCCTTGCGACTTTGAGTGAAATGATCTGCAAGGTAGTGGGCGTGGTAGCAGATTGATTCCGTCCAGGCTTCTTGTACGTGAAAGGCATGTTAGGGATCTTTGCTGCAAATAGTTTTAAACCAAGTTATTAAGCTGCTAATGGATTCAACTTAAGTTGAGGAGGAGGAGCCTAGCGGCGAAAAAATAAAATAAAGCTAAACAGATTCTGCAATCCTACTCCATACTAATCATACAAGTGGAGCTTCGAAAATTCAACAGAATTTTGTTTTTCCATACAAGTGGAACTTGGAAGATTTTGAACTAAGATTAATACTCTCTTGGTTGAATTTATTTTTTCACAACTTTGATCATTTTTTCTTATTCAAAAGATGTATTAAAACCTTTGCGAACCAAGAGAGACTAATATGTTTTATTCAAAGAATGTATTCAAGCATAAGATCAATACTAAAACTACCTTTAGTTACAAAACAAATCACAGCAAAATTAATGATTGATGGTCAAAGATGTAGAAAAATCCAAACACGTCGTGCATTTACAAACGAAGAAGTACTAATAAGGTCTGATATTAAGACTCCGGTTTATTAAACATATATAATCAGGAGCAAAACAGATAAATATCGAGTGATGGTGAAAACGCAAAACAGATAGCAACGTACGAACGAACGAACGAACTCACTGGTTTCTTCGAAGCAACCAAAGTAGGGCGAATACATCTCGTTCCAGGTATCCCTAAATTCAGCAGCCTGGGCGGCCAAATCGGAATAGTTTCGAACGTATTCTGGATCCTCCCCCGCTTCAATCCTTTCCCGCATCGCCATAGCTTCAGCCCTCCAAACCGCCTCGTTCTTGTCCCACTCCGCCTTGAATTCCGCCGCCACACGCGCCATCATCGCAATCCTCTCCTCACGCTCCTGCTCCTGACGTTCCTTTTCCTGCGGGGTAATAATAGGACTAACACTAGAGACTTGCTTGTGGTGCGTTTCGATCTTCGTCTGGATTTCTCGCCGCCGGCGCCCCCGCAGATCCATTGGATTCCTCGCCGCCGGCCCCTATCGCTCTGTGTAGGAGGCGTGGCGCAGGAGGCGCGGAGGTTATTCAGGTTGGGTCGGATGTTGCCAACACCTCCACCAAGCACGTCGATAAATAAACAAGGCGAGGCCCAAGCCCAACCCTTTCCGTGCCCAGTTCGACCAGTTTTTTTTTTTCGAAAAAATTTCTTATTTAACACTCAGAAATTGACCGGCTTCTTTCTTGGCGCTCAAAACTTAAATCTGACATCGGCTTTCTTTTTGTTTTCCTATATGACCTTCCGTACACTTCTACCATCTAACTGTTAAGTTTTGTGTCAAAAGACATTCCTATCCTAGCTACAGGCTACAGCCACCGCCGCTGCAGGTCGTGAGCGCGCAAGAGGAGTTGCCGCCCTAACCGTCCGCGCGTCCGCGACGGGAAGCGGCGCCCCGGATCCAAGCTGGAGCAGCTGCCACTGCCAGCCATCATCGCGCCAGGGGAGCCGCCGCCCCGGCCGGAGATGCCGCTGCGCGTCCGGCACCGCACACGACAGCCTCTCCCCACGGCGTCAGCACAGCGGCCTTTGGCGCGCGGATGGACGGATGGAGCCGCGACTCGCCTCGTGGGTGCGCGGAAGGCCTAGCTCTCCTCGTGCAAGCGCGGACAGCCGAGGCCACGACGACTCCCGTAGGGCGCAGGCGGAGGCCGAGGCAGCGCCGGCAGGCAGCCGAAAGGTCGGGGCAGCGCCGGCGCCCGCGTGCGCAGCAGGATGGCCGCCGAGGCGGCTCCCCTCACGCGTAGCCCGACGGCTCGTCTCGTGCAGATGGCTGGGCACACGACATGGGTGAGCGCCTTCAGGAGCGTATGCGTGTACGCGTGAGAGAGGGATGGAAACGGTCCGGAATAGTAGTAGTCCGCAACCGCAGGCAGACATATTTTTCGATACTAAAATGTGTTTATTGGGCTTGGTATTTGATCTGGGTTGTATATGACGGATGTTTATAGGATTGTAAAATTTCTATGGGTGAAAAAAGGTGAAAAAAGTATCTGGAAAGGTTGCAAAGTGTGGTAGAAACGTGCCAGGATCTGTGTAACGATCTCTACAATTTTTTTCTCGTGCGTACGATCTTGCCTCGGTTCTTTCAAGCGGCGTCGGATTTATCAAGAACAGGCATACAGTTGTCTAGAAATTATTTGTAAAAGTATTTTACGTAAAATTTGAAATAAAAAAAACGCTAAACGGCTCCTGACCGCACCGCGCGTGTCGGCATGCTCAGCAGAGGATTGGTCAGCCCAACTGTTTTAGGGGCCTCAAGTCGTATTGCTTGCTGAAATCGAAACTTGTTCAATCGAAAATTGTTCAAGTAAACTAGTACACTCTCATTGTGGACCATCTAGATTATACAATCTGAGGATCTGTTTGAAACGCAGGAATTTCATAGGAATTGTGCAGAAATTTCATAAGAATCAGTTCAATTTCACAGGAAAAACACAGGAACGGAGAAATTTTTCCGCGTTCCAAACAGGGCCTGAATTTTAAAAGCTATAAGCCAGGGTTGGCTAGTTTCTGAGATTTCTCAATCTACCGAGAGTGAATTGCAAAATCTATTTACAGTGTTTAGATGAGAGGCTAGATTTTAGAATTTAGATTCTGCAATCCATACGCCTTGTTATCTCGCTATCATGTCGTGTAAATCACTGTGCATGACATGCACGCACGCTTCACGGTGGAGAAAAAAAATCAACCCCATTGCTCCCGCGGCGGCGGGTCACTCGAGGCTGGGGGCCGGGGCGGCGTACGTGGCGACAGCGTGCTAGAGAGAGAGAGCGCGCATCGGTGGGCAGCGGTTCGCGCTATACGGAGTATTAATTTTGAGCGAAATTACTGCTGCTACGTTACTCCCTCCGTTAAAAAAAAAATCGTTCTGAATTTGTACTAAGTCAAATTTCGTAAAATTTGACTAAATTTATAAAAAAATATATCATCATTTACACAACCAAATTGATACCTAATGAAAATACATGTGACAAAAAATCTAATTCATTTCGTACTATAAATATTTACATTTTTTCGTATAAATTTAGTCAAATTTTAAAAAATTTGACTTAGTACAAATCCAAAATGACTTGTTTTCTGAAATAGATAGAGTATATTTGATCAGTAGTGTAGTATATTTGATCATCACTACTGGATTTCGGATGACCAGTAGCCTTTAGACCATAGTTACCAGATAGTGCATATGTACTGTGTACAGTGCGCAATCATTATTTTTTCACTCTGTATACAGTGCGCAAATAGTATTTTGCACATCCCTTCTACTCTCTGGTGACCCTGGTCTTAGAGTAAGTATAATAAATCTAATAGGCTTCAATCAATTTTACGTCACCAAAATTCTAAACGCCAGAGTAAAAACACAATAAAAAAAGAAAACGGGTGTTTCATAAAAAGACTAGCACCAATGCACGCTGCCAGGAGAAAAAACGTGCCTGCTACAAGATCTAAGATTGGCGCTTCTTTTCTCCGACAAATCCAAATGATTCCTCTCTTCAAATATTAAATATTTTAGATTTATTTTAATCGATCTATAGTCGTTTAAGAGTAAACATGCTACTCTCCCTGTCTTTAAATACTTGATGTTTGATGTTCAAGGAGTTTTCACTTTGGATCAAATACTTAACGTTGAAACATTTGAAGCTCATTATAGACTAGTATACCTCTGATCCAGCTAGTCTATTTATATTTCCTATGCACAGTGACCCATGCACATTTTTCCCACCTACACGAGCTAAGATTGGCTCTTCCTTTCTCCGGCAAATCCAAATAATTTCTCTCTCCAAACATTGAATAATAAATATTTTTAGATTTATTTTAATCGATCTAGAGTCGTGTCTACACTATATAAAAGAGCGAGTTTTTTAAAAATCTTTTTTACTTGAAAAACATAGATATACCCCTCACGCTGATCCCACTGCGCAGTTTGGAAAAGATTGAAAATGGGTGAAAAGACCCGAAACCCATAAATAAAAAATGTTTCATCCATTTTCTCTCTTTATTTCTCACCTCATTTTATACCCATACCCACGTGTTACTTTCTTTCTCTTGGTTTTAACGAGAAAGGAACGACGCTAATCAATCAGATCCCCTTCCTTTTAATTCTAGTTTTCTTTTTTTTTCTTCCTATTGTCTGCTTATTATCTCACAACACGTGCATGTTACACATACATCTGTGATAGCAAGAGTAAACTTGCTACTTCCCCTATGTTTAAATACTTGATGTTTAAGGAGTTTTTACTTTTGATCCAAATACTTAATGTTGAAACGCTTGAATCTTATTTTAGACTAGTATACCTCTGATCTGGCTAGTCTAATTATATTTTCCATGCACACTGGCCCATGCACATTTTCCCACCTACACGCGCCAACAAAAAATGGCAAAAATAAAAACATGCCTACAAGAACTCGAATGGTGGTGTTAAGAGTCTTGGGAGCTACGCCACAACCAACTGGCTAACATCCCTATGTCTTTTAGGCTATCCACACTCATACAGTTCTAAATTCCAACTCTAAAAAAAATATTCGATTGTGGTTGTCACGTTTTTGAAATACAGTTGCCAATGTTCCACGTTCGTATCAACTCTATACCCCAACCCTATACCAATCAACTTATTTTTCTTAAATTTATCTCACCCGGCCAGCCCCCACCTTCACCCATCCGTCGGCGCTCATCCTCTTCATCTTCCTCACCGTGTCGCTTCCTCGTATCTCCCTCCGCGCGCCGCCTCGCCCGGGTGGCCGTGGCCTCCTCGCACGCTGCCATCGCCCGGGCCACCGCCGTCTCTTCTCCCGTGCCGAACTCCGGGCTCGCAGATCCGGGCGTGCCGCCATCGCCAGGGCCACCGCCGCCTCCTGCCATTGAGCCACGTCCATGGAGGGCCATGACCACGCGGTTGACGCCACCGGCCCGCGTCCCCTTCATCCTCCTCCGTCCGCGCCACCATGGAAGTTCGCTCGGCCAGATCCCGCGCGGGCACATGACACCTCCTCCTCTCTCTCTGGCGCTGGCCGTCGGCGATGTCGTCCTCTCCCGGATCTGCCTCCGGCGCGTGGACCCTGCGCGGGGGACAGAGTGGCGCGCGATACGGCGACCCTCAGAGTGCCGCCTTCTCCTCCATGGCCACATATTCGATTCGTCCGCGTCCTTCGACTACCGCCCCCGGTCTTGAACATGGCGCATCGGTTGCCATCGTGGAGGGGAGAGGATGGATAGGGTGGGAACTGCAAGCACTCCACATTTGGGGCGGGAGGAAGCCGATTAGGTGATGCATTTGGGCGTGCAGTGCGCCGCTGCACCTCTCGCCGACTGCAAAGGCAAATGCTCAGTGCAGACAACCTTAGGTATGGAACCACGATCTATTTATTAGGGGTACTATAGAAAAGATCAGCCATATTTAATTGCTCTTTGGTATGAGAGATTATGTCTAACATCAAGTATCTGAAGACCAAAGAGAGTATATGTATTAGTTTTATTGTTAACTAGCAAAATACCCGTACGTTGCAACGAGAGAAAAAAAATTCCTTAAACACCTTTAGATCAATACATATAAGAATAGCCTGCCAAATAAATTACATATCCTTTTTCGTTTGGCTCCTTCTACAGTCCGAATCTGGTTCGTATTGTAGCTGTGATTCGGATTATCAGATACAGAACGGGGAGGGGCTGACCAGCTAGGCCTACCTATCACGACAGATCGGAAAACCGACGGATCGGGAAATCAGATTCTTGATGATTTGGCAAAAGTATGGAGCGCTCTTCTATTAGCCTTCCCTCTGATGTTTGTTGTGTCCGTGGAAAAGCATGCATGCAAGAGATTGGCGGCCAATACGATTTACACTGTAGTATCTTGGTTCCGTTTTCCCCATTGAAATTGGTAGGGCCGTGCACAAGGGTGTGCAGCCAGTTCTACGGAACAGGGCGTAGAACAGGGCCCCCTACTTTTTAAGGGTCTCTAAAATTTATGGTAATCATAGTAGATTACCTTCAATCCGTTACGGGTCTTTGTTCTCTTCAGATCTATAGGTGAATCAAATTTTCTGCCTCACGATCGTATCCTCTTTTGATCTGTTGTGATGTGATGCGTCCTGCTCTACAGCCCCAACTTCATCCGTGACATCCACCGTTCGACTTTGCCACAATGCTGCATCTCCGCCTCCATCACTCCGTAGGACCGTAGCACAGCGGTTTGCCGTAGCCAGACGTCGTCACGGCTAGACACTTTGTAGCCTTGTAGTTGCCCAGAACCCAGCAACAGGAGTAGAGGAGACATAGGGCAAACTTGACCTAGGAGACCTTTGCTTTTCATATGGCAAGACCTATATAGGATTTAGGTGCACATAGCACCAGCGGTCTAGCACATCACAGGGCTACAATCTGTTGTGGCATGATGCGCCTTGCTCCACAGCCCCAACTCCAACTGCGACATTCACCGCTCGACTTTGCCACAACGCTGCATCTCCGCCTCCATCACTCCGTAGCACAACGGTTTGCCGTAGCCCTAAAGACGTCATCGCGGCTAGATACTTTGTAGCCTTGTAGTTGCCCAGAACCTCGACAACAGTAGTGGAGGAGACATAGGGCAAACTTGACTCAAGAGACCTTTGCTTTTCATATGGCAGGACCTATATAGGATTCAGATGCACATACCAGCGGTCTAGCACATCGCAGGGCCACAGAACGCCACAATGGCAGCGAAGAGTGCAAAGCAAGAGGCCCTAGGTGAGTAATTTTTTCTATTATTTTTTCTTCAACTATAATTATTTGTTCGTATGCTTAGTTGATTCCCTATATGAACTAGAACCATTGTATCCAGATTATTGGGAGAAGCATGCTTATCCAATCAAAGGCTCAGCCCATGAAATGGCCGACCCATGTGGGATACTCCGTATCTTAAACCCCGATTAAGTGCATTAAACATGTCATCGTATGCATAATCTTTTTTCAATTTTTAGAAATTTTGTTCAAATTCTTTTGAACTTAGTTTATTTCAAACTCCTTTGAAAATATTATTTTACCAAAGGACAAAAGTGCAAGGTTATAGTATAAATTACACCCTTCCACTTTTGTAATTGGACCCTTGTGTGATTTTGCTTGTACGTGGGGTTAAAAATAGAAAATTACATTCAAAATTATATAAAAAAAAGGGGGAGGAAGGGGAACCAGGGGAAAACCGGGCCCAAAGCCACGGTGGCCCAGCTCCCCGTTTCCCCGCTCGGGCCCGCATCACCGGGCTGACAGGCGGGGCCCACCCCGCCTTCTTCCTCATCTTGCCGCGGGAGAGGAGAAGCGGGGCTTCGCCTCGCCGCCCTCCCTCGCCACACGCCGCGCGTCGCTGTCCTCGCCGAAGCTGCAGGCCGGCGCTGGCCTCGTGCCCTCGCGCCGCCTGTCCTCCGCCCACCGGAACCGCCACCCCTGCCCATCGTCTTCCACCTCGGGGTAAGGCAGATAAGCCTCGCCGCGCTGTGGCCGAGCTCATCCCGCCGCCCCCTTCAGCCACCTCCGGCCTCTATAAAAGCCCCGCCCGAGCACCTCCTCTCCTACCTCAATCCAAGCCACCCCCAAGTTTCACACCTCCTGCTTCCACTCATCCCCGCACCGCGCCGCCTCTCCACCGCCGCGCTCCTCACCGCCGACAGCCGCCTACACCACCTCCCCTAGCCAACCGAGGGTGAGACCTTCTCCACCTCACTTCCCTCTCCCTTCCGCACCAATCCCGTCGAGGATTGGGGCTTGCCCGAGCTCAATTGAGCTCGGCGCCTCCCATGGAGCCGGCGGCAATGGCTGCCACCGTGGCTCCTTTCTCCACGCGCCCAAGCCCTAATCGGGCTCCTCTTCTTATGCTTCTGGTATGGCAGCCCCGCACGCACCCGACGCGGGTATCCTCCGCCGCCGGTCTATCCTCTAGCCGCCGGGAATGGCGCTCGCCGCCACGCCCTCTATGTATGCCTGCCGTGTCCGCCATGTGCGCCACGGACGCAGAGAGAAGAGAAAGGAAGGGGAAGAGAGGAGAGGAGGAGAAGTGCCGCCTCCACGCGGCTTGGTCGCCGCCGGTGAAGGCCTTGGCCTCTGCCTCGTGTGATGGCTGCTGGCGCCGCCGACGCGCGCGTCGCGTGCGACGCGACGCGCCACATACAGTGGCCGGGCAAGGCCCTAGCTTGGCCGAAAGGCCGGCTAGGCCAGGCCCCGGCTTGGGCCCTTTGGGCCGAAAGAGAGAAAAGTGAGAGAGTGGGCCGGTCGGGCCTGTTGGCTGGGCTGGGCCATTTTCAAGGGGTAGATTTAGACCTTAGGGAAAGTTTAAGGATAGAAATAGAACTTTGCTCAATAAATTATTTTGAACCTTTTCGGCTTAATCTTTATTCTGAAATTTATTCCTTTTCTATTTCTTATTTGTTTTAACCTTTTAATTAACTATTTCTTAAAAGTTATTTCTTTTAGTTTAAAATTTAGAATTCTCTTTCCAATCTTTTAAAAATCTTTAATATATATATTTATTTTCCAACTTTTTTAAATTTAAAAAATTATTAAAAACTTAGAAAATTATTCTAAATCTCTGAAAAATTATTTAAAGGTTTGGAAAATATTTTAATATCCCACTTTTTCCTTTTAGAAGGTTTTATCCTTATTTTTTCAACAGGTTGATCATCCTCATCCTTAAAACTCATGCATGTCATTTATTTATCTAGGTACGGTAACCCCTTCACCCCTGCCGGAGAATCTTCTAATATTGTTAGTCCAGAAGCCCCTGAAGCCGGAATTTTGGAATCATCTCTTGTCCCCGAGGAGGAATTTTTTGAATTGGTTTTTGATTCTAACTTTATCAATCCAGGCAAGCCCCGATGCATCTCCTTTTGTTTTGAGTCTTAATCAATGGGTCTCTTTGTGCATTAGAGTTAGGATTTGATTGAAACCCTAGTGCATATTTAACTCCTGAATCCAGCATTTAATCCTATACGTAATAGATTAGAATTGCTTAGCCAAGCTTAATTTAGGTTACGCTTCCTTTTAAAAGAAATAAATCTGGTCAATAAAGTTTCCTGAGATATTAATCGGAGACATTTGGCAAGATCAGTTATGTTTTTAGTATTGTTAATTATGGAATTTTTAATGAATGAACATGTTGGGATCCTGACCCTGCCTATGTCATATAAGGCCGTCCGATGTCTTGGCCATGTTTTCGGCTTTCGATCGCGCCTCTTTCACTAGTCGTCCTTAACGGGCTCCAATAAGCCTTTCATACCTTGAACCTAGATTTGAACTGTGGTGAGACCAACTGCGGGTGTCGTTGAATCGTATACCCGTGCTCGGTGAGAACGGTTCAAACTACGTGCCAAGTTATGCAAGGATTGTCATATGCGGTGTCGGGGTACACGCATATGACTAGTGACTGAGTATTCCTCTCGAGAGACAAAATCGATTCGAATCGCTAGGCTTACCAGGTGTAAGAGCTGAAACATCACCAACATTGCAGCAAGGAGAATAATGCTTTTGATAATGAATGTTTTTGCAAAGTGTTTGCTCCTGTTTGCTCATAGATTAGGTACAACTTAGTCCATAGGAAACAACTAAAAGAAGCTGACACCCTAAAAGCTAAGGATTCAATTTTAGGCCTGCTGCAGTGTGAGTTGACATAACAAGTCAACTACACGTTAGAAGTTAGGTTTAGACCCAGTGGTCGGGTAAGTCTTGCAGAGTAATTAGTAATCAGGCTTCTTCTCTTATGTTTTTTTCAGGTGCTGAATATCTCCTCTTCGAGCTTGATCCTGCTTCGTCCACTCCTCAGTAAATCTTGTATCATTGGACACGATGCAAGGTTCTTTTGCAGAACACTCTCGTCAAATACTAAGAGTAGAACAACATTTTTCTAGTTTAAAAATGTTCTACTCCTTTTATGTATAATTATTTGAAAACAGGGTTTGTAATAACTTTAAGTTTCCTTTGGAATAAAGATGTACAATCTTGTAACATATTGTAATCTGTGGACTCCTTCGAGGGTCGTCCCATAAGCTCGATTCAGATGGGAAGGCTTATCAGAATTTAAAATTCTGAGAAACTACCAGAGTAAACATAAATTAGTATGTTTACACTAACTCTAGGTTAACTTGGGCGGTTCTGCCACACCATGGACCTCTTTGTAATTATAGAGTTCTTTAGGGGAAGATATGTAATGATCACCCACTATAAATATGACCTGGGAGCTTGGGTTTGGGGGTAAGCTGTAATATTTCAGTTGTGTTTTAACTTTCGCTCATACTTTTTTTCTAGTGAAGGTGCCTTCGTCGAGTGTTCATCTGAATGAGTCTAGACATCCGCTTAGACGCTCATAAATGCTAGCCGAAGACCATAAGTCTAGCGTTTAAATGATATAAATGGGCAATTAATTAGTCATGATTAGATAGATTATATGATAATTAATCATGATTAATCGCTTATCCTGGAGCAGTCCTAAGTTTAGTGACGTTTTTTAAAAATGTAGCGGATCTTATTTTTAAGTTTAGCACGATGCCTCAAACTTTATCGGCACGTCCCTAGAAATTGGTGTACGTAGCAGTATCTTAGACCATCTGCGGCTTCCGAGCATGCAGAGTGACCGACCAGCTAGCCTCCGGTTCGGTCGGCGCGCCTCTCGCCCGTACGTGTGCCTCATGCTACGTGGCTCAGTGTATGTACGACCCGCGCGAGTGATCGAGGGGTTCTCCGATGCATGCAGAGATGCAGGACTCCTTGCAGTTCCAACTCGCACCAATGGTCCATGGCTCCCTCGCTCGCATCGTCGCACCACGCGCGCCAATGCTTTTCGCGCTTTCACTGAAACGACAAGCGATACGTACGATGCCCCTCGCGCGGCGCCAAACGACGACGCAAAGCAACCGGCAAAAGCGATCGCGCCCTTGGCAGGACGCGCGCCTGCACCTTCATCTGCACTGCGGCGCACAGCGTGACCCTGCCGGACCGTCTCGTCCTGCCCCGAGCCCGACCTCCCTGCCTTGCAGCACCAGGCCGCGACAGGGACGAACGGCCACGCAGCTTTACCTTTACGCGGCCTCGGTGGCGGATCCGGAGAGTGTTGAGTTTGTTGTGAACTCAGTTCAAGCCTACCACTATAAAACAAGGAGGAACTGCAGTTTCTTGGGTTGCAGTGGTTTGAGGAGATTAAGGGACTTGGGGTATGTTTAGATCCACACTAGATCAAAACTCTCTCACTCCAATTCCCCTCAATGTCCCAAACTAGGCCTAAGTGTAAGAAGCCGAGGCACTTCTTTGTTGAATAACCCCTAGTCGATTTGAATGAATAAAAAAAAAAACGTGACGTAGGATGTACGCTTTGCGCTGCTTATCTGCTTTGCCATATGGTCTCATTGCCCTCATTTAACCTTATTACCGAATGACTGGTTCAATTAGAAAGAAATTTATATTAATCAAAATCATCAAAGGGCGAGCATACAAGTGGAAGGAATATATGGTGGTTTAAGAAAATCGAATATGGAGTGCAATTCAAGCATTTAGCATCATTTCACCAGTATATAGTATTATTCATCTAGTACCCATCCCATATCCTATACGATTGGACAAAAACCAGCATGGCACATGGTAAAGCCAAACTCCAGATGATTCTTTTTTTACGCCTAATCTCTACCTATTAAAGCAAATAAGGTTTCACGGTCCCTTCTGAATCCACGGTCCGTCCTGACAGGTGGGACCCACCTGCTAGCGACTCCATCCGTGTCCTCTCGCCCGGACGGACGAGTCCGCAGCCGACGTGGGACCCGTGTTCCTTTCGCCCGGACAGACGAGTCCGCAGCCGAGCCTTGGACGCCTTCTTCTCTATGTACCAAACTCACAATCCGCATCATATACTGTGAGCCCAATTAGTTTACTAATTTATGTCAGTTAAGGCCCAAAATCATGAAAAAGATACGTCACGAAATCATCGAATCAAAAGTTATAGTGCCAAATCGACCCTGAACTTCAAATATGCATGCACAAAAGCATCCAAGTATCCAACGAGTTCACCAGGCAAACACGAAGGCCAGGAAATCTCCTAAATGGAGGAGACGATGTGAGGCCACAATGGCAGAGAGAGGACCAGATGGGAGAGGGCAGAGAAGAGGGAGCATCCGGCGATGCTGGTGGAGACAGACTGCGGCTGGCAGAGGGGTCTCCACACCGTCCGGCGACAGATCCGGAGGCCCGGTGGCCCGGGCGCTGCTGGCCCCGCGGTAGAGGCGATGGAGGCCCTGGTGGATCTCCCGTCGGCTCCGACCTGGTGGCGGCGAGTACTGAGGCCCTGGTGGATCTCCCGTTGGCTCCGACCTGGTGGCGGGCGCGGAGGAGTGAATAGGGCGGCCGGAGGAAGCGAGTACTGAGGAGGCCATCGAGTTCGCGCAGAACCAGGCGCGCTGCGAGCGGGGGCGACAGGCGATGGAGGAGGTTTCGCGGCGGGTGGGCGGACAGAAGCTACACGAGACGACGACGGGGCTGTGGTGTACGGGAGCCGAGTGGATAAAGGCTATGCGGCAATGCTTTTTTTCTTTTTTTTTTTTAACCCTTCAAGTGTTGCCGTCAAGAGGTTCGAAAGGGCTTTTTTTTCTTTTCTTTAACCCTGCCGTCACGGAGGTTTGGAAGGGGTTTTAGTTGACTATTTTGCCATAATAACATATACACTAATGTATTGTAGTATTTGATGAAAATAAAACTAAAATTACAACTTCAATGGAAATATACTAACGACATGTTTGTTTCCTAAGAAATGAAAGGCATTCCAAGAATCTGACTCTATTTCAGATTCCATTTTAAATTGGAGGTCGCCGGAGCATTCCGTGCAAGCGGTGTGGTGAAATCGGTCAGAAGAGCGCTAGAGTGAACGATTGAGATGCCTCCTACTCCTGGTGCCACAAACCAACAGGCGCCGTGGAGGTCACCGGCCATGAAGATGGCAAAGGACTCGAGGTCGTCAGAGCTTTCTACCCTGAGGACAATCGGAGAGCAGACGTTACTGGCTACAAAATTTCCACGGATAGTTGAGATCGCCGGCCTGAAGCCTGAAGGCACATGCGGAGGGCTAAAGTCTCACGTGGGTCAGGAACTGCGGATCTGATGGGAGGCGGAGGCAATGGATGATGGAGACCGAGACATATTTTCAAAGCAGAGCCGGCTCAAAAGCTGGTGCTAGAAAACGAATCTAATTCAACCTAATTCCAAAGATACAAAATTCAATTCGAAATGAAATCTGAAATGGAATCAGATTTCTGAAATGCCTTTCATTTCCAAGGAAACAAACATGCATGCCTTGTAACATAACATTTTGAAATATTCCAATACCATGCCATTTATTTTGAGAAAAGGAAAACAACAATAAATGCAACTAGATACCCATTTAAAACGTATGATTTGCAAATTAATCGTGTAGATATTTCAAATAAATATCTTTTAAAAGCAACTAAAAAAACCAATAAAATACTCGAAATATATCAATAAGATCACACCCGGTGCAACGCACGGGCATTTTTTCTAGTAATATTAAAGAAAACAAGGTTCTCTGGTCCAAGTTTCCCGGTCCGTCGTGATAGGTGGGACCAACCTGTCAACGACTCCCTCCGCGTGTTCCTTGGTCCGTTGTGAACCGTCTATGCATCGTCCCTCCGCTTCCTGCCGTCTCCCTGTGTCCCATCTTTCCCCAGCATCGGCCACAGCTCCTCCCGGACGGCAGCCGACGCCGCGGATCAGGCGAACGTTGACAGCCCAACAATCCTGCTTTAGAACCGTCTTGGCTCAAATCAATGTTTTCTGTACCCAACATCAAAATCATATAAACCATATCGCCAAATAAACTAAATTTATGCCAATTCATTATTGCTCCTCGAGGATCTCGGAACACCAGGAAGCAAATAACTAGGAAGGCAGATCGAGAGTTCCCCAAAAAAATTAGAGCTGGGAGAGAACCGGCTTCCGAAGAAAGATCTGGAAAAAAGAGAGGGCCTCGAAAACCGAGATGTATGAGCCCGTAGTGCACGAGCCGCCCACGCGAAAATGGATGCCCATATCGCATACGGATTCCGTTTTTTACATTCTATGTATCAATGGAAAGCTAAAATAACAACCTTTTCAACCCCATTGACACCATTCTAAAATTCGCTTGTAATTATTTTTTGAATAATGGACCAATAAGTTAATTCTGGTTCTATGTTCTGAAGAAAGATTTGGAAAAAAGAGTGGGCCTCAAAAACCGAGATGCACGAGTCCGAAGTGCAAGAGCCGCCCACACGAAAACGGATACCCAGATCGCATACGGACTCCGTTTTTTACATTCTATATATCAATGGAAAGCTAAAATAACAACATTTCCAACCCATTGACACCACTCTAAAATTCGTTTGCAATTGTTTTTTAATAATGGACCAGTAAGTTAATTCTGGTTCTATGTGCCTGTTTATGAAAGCTTCGCTCCATATTTTTCAGCTTCGCTCCAATTTTATGGGGTCAAATAGGTGCAATTCTATAAACTACAGCTCCAAAAAAAAGAGGAGTTAGGGACCAATTTAAAAAAAAAATCCTAGAGCAGTTAAAAAGGACTCTAGAAATACTTTTTTGGAGTCTCCTCGTAGAGTTGTAAAAAAATTACCCACCTTTGCTGCATAAATTAGGGAGAGCCAAGAGAAATAAACCTACCCAGAACCCCCTCATCTCTCACGTCGTCGTCATCGTAGCCGAGGCCGCCTCCGCCCCAAGGAGACACACCAAGACAGGAACGACGTCGCCACCGTCGATCCACGAATTCTCATCATGTATACCGACACCCAATGCAACCTTCATTCGATCGTCTAGCTAATGCGTCATTGTTCAGCCATCTCCCTGATGCTAACGCAGTAACGCTGCTGCTCTTTCCCAGTTGGATCTGCAAGGTGCCCTGAATCCTGATCGATGACGACGTCGACGTCGGTACTCCCCATTAAGCACCTAGACGGCCGCGGCGGCTACCTGCGCTGGAAGGAGTCGGTGCTCCTCCGCGTCCACACCCTCGGCGTCGCCGGCGTCCTCTCCGATGACCGCCCCACCGCCACCGGAGGCGACGACGAGGCAGCCAACAAGAAGAAGTGGGCGCACGACGACGCGGTGTGCCGCGGCCACATCCTCGCCACGCTCTCCGACCGTCTGCTCCCGGACTACGCCCGCTTCGCCACGGCCGCGGACCTGTGGCGCGCTCTGGCGCGCACCTACGACGACGACGACCTGGGCGAGTTCCGCGGCCGCTGGCAAGACAAGTTCGACGGGTTCGAGTTCGAGCAGGGCACCGGGGACATGCTGCTGGAACAGATCGCGCACGCCGAGGCACTGGGTGAGGCCGAAAAGCTCTCTGATTTCATTGTGGCTCCATGATATGTAAGAGGCTTCCGGACATGGTGCGCGAGGCCATCTTTCACCTCGAACCCGTCGAGGTGACAATGAGCCGGGTCTGGGAAGTTGCCCGGCTTATCGGGTCTTTTTAATTATTTACCATCCTTGCCAAAGCCACCTCTCCAAATACTATTTTTAGTTTTGTCTTTACACATTTACCATAGATGAGATCGTTGGCTTACATTTTTGCCAGTTTGTCCTACGTGGCACGCCACCTCGACGTGCCACCGTGGCTGCAGCTCCACCCGCCTCGCCAAATGACCCGAATGCCCCTCCCTTTCTTCTTCACCGCGTCGGGGGCTGCAGGCGGGAGCGCCGCCCGTCGGGGGCGAGGCCTCGGGCTCTCCTCCAGCCCCTTCGCCGGCGTGCTTTAGCCGCGCTCAGCCGCTCCGCTCGCGCCGCCGGCGGCTAGCCCTCCCCACGCGCTGCCGCTCCGCGCCTCCACTCGCCCCCAAGCCGGGCGCACCCGAAGAGCTGCGACGACAGACGACGGGGGCACATCGCGCGAGGGGCGGCAGCGACCTGCGCGTCGGCGACCCGCGCGGCGCCTGTTGCGACGGCCGAGCGTGGGTGCACCGGGCGGCGGCGATTGCCGGCAGGGACGCGACGGGCACGGGGCGGCGGCGACCCGCGCCTCAGGCTGCTGCGACGGCCGAGCAGGTGCGCTCCGCGCGGCGGCGACGACGGAGTGAGGGCGCACCGCCGCCAGCTAGCCCTCCCCGCGGGCTACCGCTCCGCTCGCGCCTAGGCCGGGCGCGCCCTCCCCACGGGCCGCCACTCCGCGCGCCGCCGCTGGCTGGTCCTCCCTGTGTGCCGCAGCCGGGCGGCCTCGTCCTCCGCTCGTGTCCCGGCCGGGTGCGTGCTGCCGCCGGCTGGCCATCCACGCGCGCAGCCGCTCCGAGCTTGCCACCTCTCGCCGGTCTTGGGGTTGAGTGGGTTCAACTGCCCCGTTCTGGGGCTCTGCCGCCAGCGCCGATCTCGCCGTCGGCGCGCCCAGTCGTCGCCACGTGGCAGCCATGCCACTCTCATCACTGCTGCCTTGCTGCGTGCCGTGGGAATGCTCTTGCGGGAGATGGACGGTGAGCTTAGAGCAAAGGATTTAGCAGGAGCGCGCGTGGGATCGAGAGCATGAGGGTCACGGGCAGGCATTTGGCTCGTTTGGTGAGGCAGGGCGGAGCAGTAGCCACGGTGGCATGTTGACGTAGCGTGCCACGCAGGACAAACTGGTAAAAATGTAAGTCAACGATCTCATCTATGGTAAATGTGTGAAGACAAAACTAAAAATGTTATCCGGAGAGGTGGCTTTGGTAAGGATGGTAAATAGTTAAAAATCCCGGCTTATCGTGGCGACTGGCATAGGACCGGAACTTCTTTGGCAAACAAAAGGCGAGCAGGAACGACCGCAGGGGCAGGTTTTGATCTATATCGTGATTGTCTGCAGTTAGGGGCCCTTTGGCTGGGCTCTTCGGCCGGCTCCAGCTCCAGCTCTTGCCGGAGCCATGCCAAACGCGTCCAAAAAAAAAGGTTCCTACCTAAGAGCCGTTGAAGAGCCGAAGCCAGTTTTGTGAAGGGAGCCGGAGCCCAAGACAAGCAGTTTCTACCGGCTCCGCCCAGCTCTCTTTCTTGCCCCCTCCCTTCTCCTGTGCGCAGGCATGATGGGACAAGCAGACGCGCCGGGTGCCGCCGCGCTGGACCTGCCGCGCCGAGGCTGCCGTTGTCGTGCCGCGCTGAGGCTGCCGCCGTCGCAGCACCGGATCTAGAGAGGGAAGGAGAATGGGCGGCGCGCGCGGGCGCCGGTGGTCCGTGCGGACGCGGCGGGCCGAGAGAGAGCTTGTACGAGAGAGGGCGATGAACCGAGCATCAACCTTCACACCGCGTCCTGCCGCCGCGCTACCGAGAGAGAAGAGGAGGAGGAGAGAGAGGAGAGTCCGCCGGCGTCAGGCCGCACCGCAGATGAGGAGGGAGGAAGAGAGGAAGAGGCGGATGACTGGATGAGGATGAGAAAAAGCACGCAGCGGTGGCGCGGTTGAGTGGACAAGGGGTAAACTAGTAGAAGAAGCTGTTTTGCCAAACAAATCTTAAAACAGCTCCAACTTCTCTAGAAGAGCCAAAAATCGGAGAAGCCGAAGCAAGAGCTGTTTTCAAAGAAGGAAAAACCCTGCCAAAGGGGGCCTTAATCTGCATGATCAGAGCAAGGTGGTGATACATGGAGTGGTATATCTTTTCAGATCATCGTAGACTTTAAGCAGTAGTTAAGGGTCATATAATATCATCTCTATATCCTTTTTCATGGTGCTAATCTATATCTATATTTATATATATATTCTATACCTACCTAATATTAAAGCAAATAAGGTTTCACGGTCCCTCGGTCCGTCGTGACAGGTGGGCCTCCTATGCGCATCCAGTCTCTCACATACTTGACACGTGGGACCGATCTGTCCTAATTTGTACCTCGCTTCTAAAATCCATCCACCCGTCACCCTTTTTCTTGCCTGTATGTCAGGTTCGTATACGGCAAGGTAGTCAGCTTGCCTCCCTCATCGTGCACATGTGAAACTCTCCTATAGGCTCACAATACGGTTAATTGATACCATGCAAATCCGACTCAACCTCATCTCAATCAAAGGGGGATCCTAATATGAGGCAAACAAGAATCCCATCAAATAAAAAATTCGATTAGAGCAGATGTGATTAAACATGAACTCCATGTACAACACGGTATATTGACACATTTAAAAAAGCAAGAGGTGGCCGTAGTTTCCTGCCTACATTATTAGAAGAAGACATATAATTAATTCCAAACACAGCGAAGTACTACTAGGAATAGAAAATTATGAGTCGACGACGAGCACATGCGAGTTGCCGCAGGAGCAACCGTGTGTCCGCACGACCACGGTTGTCAAAGCCTTCCACATTCGATCCTCTCCTACGCCGAGTCGCCGAGGCAAGCCGCGCATGACCTAGCGTGAGGTGATGCCATCGGCGAGCATATATATCGGCATGGTTTACTCTACTTTGCATGCCTCGGCAGTCGTAGGAAGCACCAGGGCCTCGGGACATTGGCCTAGGACCTAGGTGTTCGTCGGCTGCCGCCAGCCGGGCCAGACAGAAATGCGGGGAAACGTCGTACGTTGAGGAGGCGGAGCGTAAGGCGAGCATGTCAGTTGGCAACGGGAAGCCCGCACCATGAGAATAGCGCTCTTCCATGGTAACGAGGGCTCCATGATTATTGAATCTGGGAGGCTGACGAGGCATCGTTGAATAGATTGGTTTAATATATAATCTATATTCACACAATCACACGAAACGTTACCATGGATGGATTGCTCCATTGGCAGCGTGAGATCTGGCCGGTCGTCCACCTCCTCATCGGCAACCACATGGCGGTATAGGCAGCATGGCCGAGCTGTTGCCCACTTCACGAGGCTTGATGATGGTTGATTCCTACACGATGAGCTAGCAGTGGACCGACGGTGGATCCATGTACAAGAATTTGCAGGCGTCTGCTTAATGATACGGATGTGCAAGTGCGACTGCTAGCTCTATGCCTCTATACGTGTTGATCCAGTCGGTGCATTTTTTGTGGTCTTCTATCTCATCGCGCTCGGAGCAGCAACCTGCCAGCCTCTCACAAGCACAAGGGCTGGGTCAAGTGGAGTTGTACGATGCTTCAATCTGAGTCCGCAGGAAAAAAAAGTTTGTGTGCTCGTGGATAACTGCACAAGCAAGAACGATAATGCGATGTGGAATACACCTAGAGGCATCATGCCATATGGAATACAGTTTCTATTAGAACACGTTACAAATTCTCTCAAAATATGTGATGATCTAATCACATGTCCTTATTTTATTTGACACGAGTTATTAATTTAAAATTAATCCAACATTAATCTAGTTTAAATCATTCTACCTTATATAGATATAGGTTCTTATTTTTTGACCAATCCAACTTGCAAATATATAAGAGTATACCACGTTTAGCATTATAATGGATTTTTTTTCCGTTACAACGCACGGGCATTTTTGCTAGTTTAATATTAAAGCAAATAAGGTTTTCTGATCTTTCGGTTTCTTCGTCCGTCATAACACGTGGACCCGGCTGGTCAGCCCATTCCCGTCCTGCATTAGATTATCCAAATCACAGGTACAATACGAACCATATTCGGACTGCAGAAAGAAACCCGCGCAAAAACGGACGCCTAAGTCGCATGTGAGCTCCGTTTTCAATGTTCTATGTATCATGGAAAGCTAAAATAATAACATTTCCAACCAAACTGAAACAACTTTAAAATTCGATCTCAGTTACAGAAATCTTTGAAACGATATGACGTGAAATTTATTCGCGAGGCCGAAGTGCAGGAGCCGTCCACGCAAAAACGGATGCCCAGATCGCATACGGACTCCGTTTTTTACATTCTATATATCGATGCAAACCTAAAATAACAACATTTCCAACCCCATTGACACCACTCTAAAATTCGTTTGCAATTAATAAAAATCATAGAGATAATATGGCCTACAATTTATTCGGAAACCCGATTCAGACGGCAGAAACAGCCTACGTGAAAACAGATACCCATATCGTATATGGACTCCGTTTTCAATGTTCTATATATTGCGAAAAAGCAAAAAATAATACTTTTACCAAACTGACACCACCTAAATTTCAGTCACATGCAAAGAAAAATTCGAAACAATATGATATAGAATTTATTTGCAAGGCTATTCTTATATGTATTGATCTAGAGATGTTTAATGATTTTTTTCTCTCGTTGCAGCGCACGGATATTTTGCTAGTGACTTAAAGCAAAAAAAAAAGTAAAACTGAAAACCTTTTGGATTCGTCCGGCACAATGGTAAAGCCAAACTCAGTCTAGATGATTGTTTTTGACTTAAAAAGCAAAAAAAAAGTAAAACTAAAAACTTTTTGGATTCGTCTGGCACAATTTTGCTTTGCGATAGACCAAAGTTAACATCAGTCAAAACCTCAGGCCTGAGGGAGAGAGCAAACGGACCAATCAGGCCCTACGTACATGTCTACACCCCACCGCCTGTGCACCATGTCCATTCACCCGTAGCAGAGCACCCTGGGTCCACCTGTATCTAATTAACAAAGACCTTGGCCCTAAAAATTTAATAAAGACATAAATAACCAATAGTATCTCTTGTTTGGCATTGTTTGATTGATCATCAAGAAAGTAGCAAAGCATGATTAGGCAATTAAGCCCGCGTGCGCACGACCTAGAGCGGTAAGGTTACCGCGTTGCGGTGGGAGCAGGGTTTACCTTTCCGACGAAAAGCTATTTCCCGCACACCAATTTTTTGAATTTTCCGACGGATAGAGAATTCAAATTCAAAAACGAAATTCCGAATATTTCGGTCGGCATTTCGGATTTTTCGGTAGAAATTTCGGATTTTTCACAGAAAATGACATTTTTCGACTAGAAAATGCTCCCAAAATATGAAAAATTAAAGAATTTGATGGAACATTGTTTGTATCTTTTGTATATTGCAATGTACAATGCATATTAAATATATTCCACACAAATTATTCATGAGAAATGCATATAAACATATATTGTCACATGAAATCACAAATAAAATGCATGAAAACTAAATTTATCACGATAACGCAAGTACATAGTTACAATTCATGTACGATAATGCAAGTTTGTAGTATATAAATTGCATAGTCTAGATGAAAGCCCAGGTTCAATCCACAAGACAATGTCGATGTATATCGCATTATCGCGCCTTGATAAGTAATGAAGATAGTATGATTGCGTCTATATTTTTGGTGATGCTAAAACTCAAAAGTTCCAAAATTCCATCACAAGTACACTCTTCCATCACAAATACATGGACCGGATGGTCGAAGTATATGGTGTCTTCTAGAGTCTTTTGGCTTGTGTGTGCATCCATGCTTGGCATATCTCAACTTCAAACTATTAATTTTAGACCCCCTTGATAGTGCGGTCACTATAAACCCTAGCTCATTAGACTACAAATAATAAAATTGCCATTTAACTAAAACATAATTTCAATCAAACAAATGGTCTTCAATTTGAACGTGTTTTAGTCCTATTTGCTCAAAAAAATAGCTAGTTTTTATCATATTTCCCCCCAATTTTTTACAAGTATTTTTGAATTTTTAAATTTTAAAACAAAAAATACCAAAAAATACCAAAATTCCACTTCCCGTATACAAAACACAAAACGAATCCGACCGAAAAGTTAAACCCTTGTGGGAGACAGCGTCCTCCACCACCTGCATGACCATCCACGCCCCTTGCTGGTGGTCGGCTCGCTGCCCAGTGCCAACTGCCCATGGGTCTAGGGTCGAACGATCACGATCGGAGGTGCGAGCGATGGTCTTAACTCTGCCGAGACACGTGCGGTGCACGCGCATATGCAACAGGCCACGACGGCAGATCATGGCGATATGCGCTGGGCCCGGGCAGAGAGGCATAGTAGGCCGGATCGGCGCACGGATCCCGGGCGCGCATCGCCTCCACCTGGGTGGACGGGGGTAGCCCGTCCACCCAGCCCCCGGCGCTCCCCCACTCGCCCTAATGGGCCAAATCTAACCACGGCCCACCTCCTCCTTCTCCTTCCTCTCGTCGCCGCCGCCGCCGCCGGCGCCACCCCGCCCCCACCCCGTCCCCGCCACCCGGAGGCCGCCGGCGCATCGGCACCCTCGCCGCGGCCTCTCCGCCCGTCGGCCGCCGCCCCCTCCGTGCCGACCCCGCCCACGAGCTCCGCCGTCGCCTCCATCCCCGGCAATGAGCTCCCCCGCCGCCAACCCCGCCCCCGGCTCCGGCGTCCCCGCCTCTGCCGCCACCCTCCACACCGCCGCCAGCTAATCCGGCTTCGCCGGAGTGGCGAAGCCGGAGCGTCGTCGCCGTCGTCCGTCGCCGTGGAGCTCCCCCGGCCCACCCCGGCCCAACCGCCGTCCTGCCCCGCAGGGCGCCGCCGGCCTCCTCGCCACCACCGCCGGACCAGCCTGCCTCCCCCGGCCCTCCCTCTAAGGCCGGCTGTGGAGAGGACAACCCCGCCGCGACCCCGAAACCCTAACCCCGAAACCTAACCCAGCCGGCAGCGAGCGGCGGCGGCAGAGGAAAGGCAGCTCGAGGAAGGAGGTCGGGCGGGCTGTCGGGCCCGTGGGCCAAATTGCGCCTAGCGCAGTGAAGATGGGGGGGGGGGGGGGGGAGACCGGGGATCGGGTACACCTGGGTGTACCCGATGAATTTCGGCGGATCCCTCCCTGCAGCCACCATCGGTTGGTTGGTCCGTCGCCTGCCCGCGGCGCCCCGCCGGTCGGCCGTTTTCGCTGCAGGCTTGCGTGCAGTTCCAACTTGCAATTTGGCTCCCTCCTCGCATCGCTCCGGGCCCATGCTTCTCGCCACCAACTGCATGCATGCGCGGTGCGGTGGGGTGGGGTGCTTTCACGGAAACGCATCGGTCTGACATCGATTTACTGCCTGCCCGCAGCAAATTTATTGAATTTGGATAAAAGATTCTGGTCCAATGCATGTACAACTGAGATTCTGAAGCCTGGAAAATGAAGAGAAAAGAACCTAGGCGCCCCACCCCCAAAAATTTCAGGAAGCCTTGAAACCCGACACCCCCTCTTTACAGTGGCCTCAACTGCTTCAGTATACCTCTAATCCTGTCTTCAGGGCAAGAATATTTCTACATATTCCTATTTGGCTCGAAATTGATCTACGAGAAGAAGGATCTGGCATTCTGGCACCATGTCAGAACACCCATCTTAATAAATAAAATGGTCGATCATGTGAAAGATCACGTCGGCGCCATCAGAATTCAAGAAATAAGTCTTGACCTGCAACGCACCAGAAAGAAATGCAAAGAATGGATTAGTGTTCAGATTTCGACTAATTTATCCTTGAGCTCAACAAAATGATATTTCTAAATTATGAACTGATTGCTTGAGTCATGTTTTAATTTTAGGATTACGAGTAAAATAAATAATTGACTATATACATCATTTTTTTTCTTCTTCTAAGCTATAAGGGGAAAAACACAGTTACAGAACATAGGTTAGACAGTACACCTCAACCCATTTCCTGAATTCTTCAATCTATAAGCTAATATTTAAAAACGAAGATTTTAGGAAAGAAATTTATCTTGGGTTTCCAGTGGACAGGTTCTAGTGGAACTTCACAATGCAGCCTTCCGAGAAAAGGAGAATTAAAGGAGTTTACATGGAAAACGGAGAAGCATATCCAAGTCTGAGTGTGAAAAGTACAATTAACTTTATGGACCATTTATGAAGCGCTGGAAAATGCTAAGGAGAAAGGAAGACGCTGGACCAACAAGATGACACAGGACATGGAGCAACAACTATAGATGAAGCACCATCAAATCTCAATGCCTCTACAGTCTGGGGTTGGATGACAACATTATATATCTTTTGATATGTGTAATAATACTTGGTTTTCAAGTTGTCTCGGTTGATTGAACTCAGTCTCTTGTGTAGCTTTTAGAGTAACTTCAATAGTGCAAGGAAAATGGGCCCTAACCCTTGTGCTTAGTTCCCATATGTTATTTTGATGGTTGAAGTGACAACACGTGCCATCGGACTAATATTAATATGCAAATGTTTTTGATAAAGTCCCACGATGTAAGAGATGGACTTGGTGTACAAACACCTTCAAAAAAGTCTAAAAGATCACAAAAGAAGACCAAGACTTCCCAAAAGTCAGTACCCGATTTTTTGGCAAAAGACAGGACCAAAATGCATGCACCGGATAGTCCGGTGGTGCAGCACCGGATAGTCCAATGCATAGAAGAAGCCGAGCCAGTAGCTGAAGAATCTGGAGCAGATTCAAACACCGAACAGTCACCACCGGACAATCCGGTGGTGCCACCGGACGATATAGACCGACATAACTTCAAGTTGAAGACCGGCGCTACAACGCACCGGACAGTCCAGTGGCTCACCGTCGGATAGTTCGGTGGTGCCACCGGACAGTCTGGTGGCTCCAACGGTCACTTTGTTAGAGGTAACAGTCGACTCGAAGATCAAGGCAAATACACGCACCAGACTAACGGCTAGTTTTGGAGGTGAAGCCTATGTATACCCACTTGGCCGGCCTCCACTTTGTCGTTGGAGTATCCTAAACTAGCATAAGTGTTGATACACATTCTCCATGCCCATTTGAAGTATAGCAACATCATTTGAGAGTCCAACCACCACAAGAACAAAACTAGACACATCCGACATAGCTAGTGCTTAGTGCATCTTTGCTTAGGCCACCTTGTCTATTACCCATGCCTGTGTGCACGTTTACCCTTACGTGTGTGCGGTTGTAAGTCTTGCGAGATCCTCCGAAGTGTGGAATGGCCGCCACCACCTTGTGAGAAGGAGGAAGGCCCTCGGCTAGTTGGCCAAAGCTTTCCTTAGTAGAGACGGTGGGGTAGCTCCGCGAGGACTCGGAAGACCCCAACGGTCGTATCCATCCTCTACCCTTGTGTGGGCGAGGCCGTAGCCCGTGGAGGACTACGCGTGAGATAGGCTCGGGTGGGTGTGTGCCGAGAATATCCGGAGACCCGACCGTGGTTGCTTGACTTCCGCGGAAGTCACTTTGCCATCCTCCACTCTTGCAAAGGGCGAGGCCGTGTTCCTTTGAGGACCAACGAGAACTTAGGGGGTGGAGACCACTCGCTTGATAGGTTAGATTCTAGGTGGAACTAGGTTGCGAGACTTGGCCACGGTAGTAGTAGCAACACTTAGCAAAACCTTAGTGCACATAGCTAGTTTTACTTATATAGGTTTTGCTTAGTAGTTGTAGTTTTTAGTGAGTCTTAGTTTTTATAAATTTTAATTCACCTCCTCTTAGACGTCGGTCCAACCTTCAAATAGCAAGTGGTTATGGATTCAAGGGTGTCAAAAGAACGTAGCAACCCATTACTGAGACGGTTTCCTATATCCTGATTTGTAACCCCTAGTTTAAGTATGTAACACAGGTATGAATGTGTCTCCGCTTTCTATGAAGCTAGGACCAAAAGCCTTTAGTGTAAAAAAAATATGATTAACACAGATACTTAGGCATAACAAAGAGCAAGAAAGAGAAGGCCAGGAGGGCTAATCACATACCTGAATGGTGCTATGCGCAAAAATCCTTTGTCTACTTTTCTTGAAGCTAACATCTACCCTTTCCCATGAAAGTCTATTCAGACCTTTGAGCATCACTTCTGAAATTAAAATGTGATTCAGTTAAAAGGAAAGGAATCTCAAAAAATCATAAAGACACAGAACAAACAATTTAGCAGACACTAAAGACCAATTTGAATCCCACTGCAAGTGCAAACTTTCAATTTTTAAGAACTGCAACTCTAATGTTGGAGTCTGTAAAATATTTATGAGAAAAAGTTTCATCTGGTTTATCGAGAAAATTGCCTACTCAGTTAGTTGAGGCTTGGATGTATGCAAATACCACCAAGTTCTATGTTGTCATCGAGGCAAGTTTGAGTGTCCATTTCTTCGGATTTAAAAGCCATCTATTTTCTCCTAGGTTGGTTGGATTTTTAAGAAAATCCTCACTAATAGATCACTATCAACGCCTCAACATAAAAAAAAATATGGATGAAAGTGCAATTTCTTCATTCCAGCTAAAATAAGATAACTGTGTACCATACCTTCCATTTCAGTAGTGGTTTTTGCCTGATAGATCATCGCATCCGAAAAATCAACATCCTCAACCTTTGGTTCTTCCACATATACAATGTGTGGATATCTACCGTCGTTTGTAAAACTTTGGAGCTGATGCACAGGAATTTCAGGCATAGGAACCTTGTTTAGAAACCCAAGTGAGTTTATAGAGAATGTATTACCTTGGGAAGCTCATGTTGACGGCGAATTGAAGATGTCCTCCAGCCAACAATAACTAGTTTATCAGTCAAGGATCCAGTTTAGCTAGTTTATAGTTAGCCAATAGCTAAACAAAAAGGCTTAATTTATATGAATATTGGAAGCATTTATGCAACAAGGATACAGTCATTGCAAACATTGGAGTAAGCAACACGACGCTTGAAAGAGCGGAGAGCTGACCTGCAGCATAAGAAAAGTGTGAACCATGTTGCTACAGCAGTGCTATCATCCCCATTTGTGAAATAAGTCAAATTATTCTTATTGCATACATGAAATGGAGACTGCCATAATCAGTAACCATCTGTAGAAGCAGTGGTGGTTTCTCGTCTACAATATCTTTCAGGAAGAGATGTTTTCCACTTCTCCCAGCAATCCAAGACAAACGATATGCCATCTTTTCCAATTTGTTGGAACCGTGAAGAAGTGGTATCTGCTAGTGCACATCAAAAGTCGAATCAGTGAACCATGTACATCATCCATGGCTACAAAAGATGCAGCCATGAGACCCGTGTTTTACTCTGACCGGTCAGAAAATACGGGACATCTTAGATCTTTCTTGAAGTTATAGTATATAAATGATGTTATCTTTAGTAGCACACTAATACTATGGTTGATGCCTAGCATTTGGGTCTTTAAAAGTTAAAATAACGACTTAAATTAGGTAACAGGTAGGAAAAATAATAGTGGGAATACGATGAAATTAGTACATGCACTAGTACAGCAGCAATCATACGTGAATTCTATCTAGTAATCATTGAGTAAAATAAACGAAAATAAGAACATCTTATGTTGTAGCAGCTACAGGCATAAATTAATTATAAGGAAAGTTATGCAACTAACTAATTACCTTACGAAACTCATTTATACCTAGTCTACAGGATAAATTTTGACCAATAATACTACCATATATTATAACAGGAATGATCACACATTTACACCACAATAAGAAAGGTATCTGATAAAGTAATTCAATATCAAATTCCAAGATTAATAGCAGTGGAAAATTTTTAACCTAACTTGTTTGTGTGATCTTGTACCAAGGTGTGGCGTTGCAAAAGTGATGAAGTTAATGGGTTCCAAACCAGCAATTTTGCCTCCAATGCTGTGCTGGTTACTGGAATAGTCAACGGCATGCTTCTCATACTTTTCATGAGAATCTTTTTGTGTCTCACTCTCATATAATAATGCAATAGCATATCTTGCAATTAGTCCACCCAATGAATGCGCAACGAAGGAAATCTTGCGAAGCTCTGGTCTACTGTCAACAACAGAGGTCACCTTTGTACAAAAAATTAACAGTTAACTCAGAGAAACATGTGGAATAAGAAGGACAGAAAATGTCCATTAATATAGATTATAGAATCTTCATTCTAGATTAGCTTCATAGCAATATGACTATATTCTTTCAATGTTAGTTTATGAACGAAAACGGTAGGGGCTTCCGTAGTAAATATTTGTTTAAATAAGAAAATAAAAGAGCTAAGAGAAGGAATGAATCAGTACGATACCTCATCTGCCAATCTTCTTCCCATCACATCAACTCCATCGAAGGTTCGAGCTGCTGAGTTGCACCCACTGCCTGAGCCACCCAATAAAAATTCCATTTAGCCCAGCAAAGCAATACAAAAACGAAAATAATGGTGCTAGTTTGGATGTTAGACAAGTTTTGTGAATGAAAAGGAAAATTGTTCGCATTGCTATTTAACTTACAGTGAACAACCACGTCTTCAGGGTGTTTCTTGATGAAGTGTTTCGCAGCAAAACGCCAATTTTCTGCACTGCATAGTTGAAAGGACACATTTGTAAAAAAAACTGGGAAAGGCTGCGACCTAGGAATGATATGTCAAATAACTGAAGTTGTTCAGTTGAAACTATCACGAATGAATATTCTACTATTCCATCAGTAGATGCCTTCGACTCTATGAATTTGCATGCGTATCCCTGCTGCAGTACTGCCTGCGGGCATTGCATATGGATGTGGATGCCATGAAGGCATGAACCTCGCTAGGGCTCTGCCAGAGTGCCAGATTATTTGGGTCCCCGGAGGCCTCTGATTTTTTTACTCAAAAAAGGAAAGTTATTCCCACTTCCCGTTTCAAAAAAAAAAAAAAAAACTGTGTATGGATCATAATCCTTGAATGGTGGTTTTAGTCCTATAGCTTGAATATTCATGTTCAGTATTGGTACAGCTGAAGCTTTTGAGTGGATCCAATTATCCAAAGCAGAGTTTCAGAAGGGGAGTGCAAAACAGAACCAATGATCCGCACAAGACAGTTAGTGAATTGCTACTAACTAATGACTGCTCCGTACTACTAATTATGGCGGTTTCCAAGACAGCCATCCGCGGTTTACTACATCCACGAGTACACCAGGACCCGGTCATTCGCATAGGAAACAAAGCACGGCAAAAATTTCCTGACACCTTCCACCACAACCCGCATGGTTAGTCTTCCGTGCTAGACTGCAACCAGAACACCACCCCCAAAAATCTGCGCTTTTGGTTGAGAACTTAAGGCTACGGGAGCATGATGAATCGAGTTTCAGCTCGCTAATGAAATATCAAGAGAGTAAGATAAAAGCAAGAAAGCGAGAAAAAAAAAGGCAGAGGCGGCAAAAAGATCACCTTCCGACGATCCCATTGACCGTGACGACCAGATGCGTCGGCTTCGGCCTGCTCTCCCCCTCGCCGGCGCCGGGAGCCGACGGGCCCTCCTCGTCGGCGGCGGACACCGTGAAGCACCCCGGCCGCGGGAGGCACGCCGCCCACGGCCGCCGCGCCCTCCTCCGCCTCCGCCTCCGCTTCTCCTCCCCGCCCTCCCCGCTCGCCATTTTTTCACACCCTCTGACTGACTCGGTCCGCCGTCGGGCCGTGGGCGTTGGGGGCTGGAGACGATTTTTTATACGCGCGCGCTTGGATTCTGGAAGCCGGCCAAGACTTGGTGGAGCAGGTGTTTCTATTCAGCGCCGCGACCTCGGCTGCGATGGCGAGCGCGAGGCTGGTTGCCGAAAGCGTGGCGGCGCGATCCCTTCTTCCCTCTGCGCAGCGAGCGCCTCAGCATCCTGCCGTGCCGCCTCGTGGCCGAGTGGGAATGGGATGGTTTGCTGGGCCGACGTAAATCAAGCTTTTTTTTTTAATCATCGTGCAATCCAATTAAAAAAATTTAAAAAAATTTTGAAAAAATTTATTAGTGTGCATCTCAACCTACTTCATCTATATATATAAAACTTCAGGGCTAATTTTGTCCTACTTTAATAGTTTTAAAAAAACAAATTTTCTGATAAAAGTAATACTTCAAATGCACTCTACATTTGTTTTTTTTTGTAACTGTTAGAGTAGGAAGAATTTGACTCTGAAATTTTATACATAGATAAGGTAGGTTGAGATGCACATATATGATTTTTTAAAAAAAATTTAAAAAAAATTTAGTTGGATTGCACGATAATTGCACCAAAAACTTGATTGCACCCGATATCTTCCCGGTTTGCTGTGTTCTCTGGTGGCCACCCGACCGCTCGCACGCTTCACCTTTTCCGCTTTCTGGTGTGGTGGTGCCGGTGCCTGCCTAGCTTGGGTGCGCGGCCCATGGATGCGTGGGGCGTCGCCGTAGTCGTGTCTTCGCATCTGCTGCGCTATTAGAGACACGGGATATGGATCTGGATTAATTAACTATTTGGCTGCAATCTTTTGTGCTAAGCACGTGGGGGACTGCTTTGGTTAGTACACAGAACGTTCGTAGCAAGGAAAGATCCGTAGATTAGGGCGCTAGGCGCAATGGACCCGTGTGTTGTGACGTTCGCTAGCTTGCTTTCCACGCACGGCATTTTCGATTGGGGGCAAAGCACATGCACATTGGTGAGTGAAGTGAAGCTATACCTAGATGGCTAGATGCACCTTCACCCGATCTGAACCTTTTGAGTATTCCGGTATCACCTCCAACTGAAGATCTAGAACAGGCATGGAGTCTTGCACGACCTATTTCTAAATCTCCTCTTCCCACTAACCCAGAATGGATGTTCCGTAGGTGTCTTGAGCAACAGCAGCTCGCCACCGGTTTGTTGGTACGGCCAAGTCAGACACGAGTCGCAAACGCTGGCAGAACCAAGGCGACACGGCCAGCGTTGGTCAGAATCTAGAAGGGCGTGTTCTAGAACAGAGGGCGACATTCAAATCAACCTGAACCACGATAAGTGCTTCTCCAGAAGCGAGCGGCAGTTCTCTACTGTACCTCTTTGCTGATGCAGCCTGCACCAGAATTCAGAACCAAGTCAACAAACCTCACAATTGCATCCACGTAGCGATCTAGAGTCAGGCATGCGTAAACAGGAACTTTTCTCTTGGTGCCCCTCCTACGATCAAACGCCAACCAGGTTTAACGGTCCGTGATCTTGACGGCAACAGGGTCGCTGCAGTACGGGCAGTTCCCGAACAGGACGTCAAAGGACCTGCCAACAGGAGCAAGACAGAGAGGGCCTCATGAGAAAAATACTAGACGAGGATCGAATACTGCAAACGCGTCGCTCTAGGTCCAGGAGTTCGGTTCATCCAGACTTACTGCCTCGTCGTGGTGATGGAGCGCAGCCAATCTTTCAGGCACACGGAATGGAAGGCTCTACTGCAGCTGGGGTTATCACATGTGTAGTCGGTCGGGCGCCCGCTGTGTGCCCCGAGCTCGTCGTCTGGAGGAGCAGGGAAGAGCTGTGGTCAGGATTCAGGGGTGATGCTACAGTGGTTGCAAAGCAAAGACACATGGTGAATCCACTCACCTACTGGCAGATGCGTAGCATAGCATATCCCGCAGTCAGCTTGATCATTGTTTTCGACGTTACTGGCTGAAGGAGGTGCGGGCAGTGGAAAGTCCAAGATGGATGCCAAATTTTCATGGAACTTCTTCTTTGTGTCCCTAGAGATAGAAAAATATCTTAAGTATCTAACACGGATTCTTCACATGACAGTTAATGCAATCCTTGAGAAAATGTTGATTGTGCGTTACTAGTTTGCTAGTATGAACCAATAGCCATAAATTTACAGGAAAAGTAGGCACTGATGCAGCAGAGTTAGATCCAGCACAAGTAACCTTGGTAAGTTCAGTAAAAATATCTGAATGCCACAAACTACAATAGCACATGGGAAAAATCGTAAGAAAAATTTCCAATGCAATGCAAGGTACATGCAAATATATTACCATTTTTTGCGGTTTTTTCTCCAACTCATTATCAGCCGATCAAGTTTCCTATCTGTGCCCAAGAAGCGACACCTGAAAAAACAGTGATGCATGATCAACCATGGTCGACTTGAAAACAAGCTCATAAGCTCTGACCTTACTCTGGTAAGGAGCTGGGCTTGTGTGCATCAACATGCAGCAAAATATAGCAATCATCACCTGGTGATATCAGGCAACACAACTGTTCAAGCAGAGGTAAACAAGAGGAATGCAAACTCCTGGATGAATAAGGAAATTACCTAAAGCTATGCAACGATGAGACATAGCATATGTCGTCTTTGCTGGATCAACAACCAAAAGCACCTTGTCGATCTCATCCATTGTTGACCAGAACTCTTGTAAGATCTTCAGGTGCTGGTTGAGTAAACCAAATAGGATATCAAAGCACAATATAACAGTTTGAAAGGTTGTACCAGTGATTAAGACGCCTGTATGATTTAAGCAAGAAAATAACAGGTTCCCAGTTCCCCTACCTCTTGGAACTGGCAAATAACATCTTTCAATCTTGAACTTTTTGACCACCTTATTTTCGGGAGGTAAGGTACGTCCTGTCAATGGGACTGTCAAATCATGTGGCATGCGGTATTGTTTTGAAATTTCGTGCCATGGCACTTTATAACTAAAACAGGCTTAGCTTATGGAAATGTCGGGATAGAGACTAACTGCAGCAATTAAAGGGGGGCTTGCCGCATAGCCCATGGGCAGTGTGATCTCCAGTAAATGAATTCGCCCCTGCTCATCCCTGGCAGATACACCATAAGCCATAATTTCAGATAGCAGAATAGAATCAACGAGACGCTCACAGAAACGTTGCTGCACCAAAAAATATGCAAAAACAACGACCGCTGCTTAATGCCGAATGGCAGCAAAAAGAGAAATCCTACTTACACGACGCGGAAGGTGAGGCAGGACATCCCGTCGTCCCCAGTGGCGCTCACCAGCCTCTCCCACCCAATCTCTTCGATCTGCACGCGCGAACGTCCAAAACGAAAACGAACGTGGTGTCAACAAACCAGCACATGGGGGCCGCGGCGGCGTCTGTCGGTGAGGGCATTTCGTCGAGCAGGTGGCGTACCTGCGCGAATACGGAGCTGTAGAACGCAGGCGGCCGCCGCGGCGGTGGCCCAGCTTCCGCCTGCGCGTCCTTCCGGGCATCCGCGCACGCCTCCTCGCCCGCCCGCGGTTGCGGCCTCGCGGGCGCGGGCGCGCGCGAGTGCGTCGCCGGCAGCTCCATCTCCTCGAACCCTGCTCCCACGCCACGGCGCGCTCAGTTCGAAAGTTCCATTCCACTCCACTCCAATCACCAAACTGACGGCGGAAGCACACGGACGTTAGGCGGGAGATGGGCTGGACCACCCCGGAGAGCGAGGGACTTCCTATTAAGCTAGCCAAATAGAAAGCCAAGAAAGTCCAATAACAGCTTTCCTCATGTTTTTACCTCGGTCACGTAGTGCACAACTGCAAATCTTTGATTCAACATCTCATTTCATCTATTTAACATTTTACGAATGCTATTTTAACAATTTATATGTAGCATGTTGAATCAATATAGTTAAAAATGAATCAGTGTGGTTTGAAAGTTGAAACAGTCTGGTTGAAAAGTTGAACAGCGTATTCCATTGCAGGCGCGCGGTGACGCCCCCTCGGAAGAGCACGTGGCGGCAGTGTCCCTCGGAGGCGGCGCGAGATAACCCGCAAGCGGCATGTGACGGCCCCCGCACAGAGGCGGCGGCCGCCACGTGGCGGTGGCCCCGTTGGCGCCTGAAGGGGGCGCGCAGCGGCCTCCCGGCGGGGGTAGCACGCAGCGGCGGACCGAAGGCGGCGCGCGGCCGCCACCATGGAGGAAGCTGCGAGGCGGCTGAGGAACGGGCGAGGGGCATCGTGCAGATGGACGGTGGAGATTGTTTGTATGAATTTCAAACATCGAAAGATGGGTTGAGTTTTGTGCCACCGGAAGATACATAGGAAATTCGCCGGAGAGCCGGTGGGTGATGACGGCCCAGATATCGCTCGGCTCAGACAGGCTTGAAGGCCCAACATCCTCCGGCCCACACGAGCGAGGGTGCGAGCGGGCACAGCCCGGTACGATCGTAGATGTGCGACCCAGTCCACTAGGGAGGACACCGCCGCCTCCCACAGAAACCCAACCCAAAGCCCGGGCAAGCCGGCAAGGGCCCTCCGCCACGCCAGCCGCGCCCCGACGACGGTTCGTGACCCTCTCCGCCGCTACGGTGGTGACGTGACGCCTCCCCCGGCCGGCCGGCCGGCGGCGGCACCGCCCGCGATCGCGTAACTCGTAAGTACGCCCCCTTTAGCTCAACCCATCCACGTTTGCTTTCCTTGCTGCGTAGATTCTGGATGTGCTGCTTCTCTCGGTGGCCCGTGGCATGATTGATCTGCACGGTGCGTGTAGAATCATCGAGTTTTGGGATGTGGCCATGCATGGAAATCCATTACGCCGCCCTTGTGGTATCGCTTGGATCAAACGATAAATCCCCGTAGACTCCTCCTAAGTCATGGTGTGAACGGTAGAACTGCACAAGCAGAAAGGTAATTTAAACATCGTATATAGAAACCATCTGAATCATCTGAATAAAATGCGCATGCACAGATAATGAAACCTGAGAAGCACCATCAGGTTAGACATAGCTAGATGATGCAAATTATTCAAATACGTAACAATCAGCGATGGATCGTCTGTCGTCGGGTCACGCATACAACCAACCACACAAAAGCAAAAGCACACCACATCATTGTGGAGCAGAACCTAAAGCAAAGCTCATGCACGTAAGCATAAGCGGAGGTAGAGTAGCAACGGCAACAAAATAATTAAGCATGGCCTCATTTACGGCGCACATTAGATAGCTAGCCCTGTCTTCGGTACTTCAGAAATTGGACCCATTAGTCTTTAGCTAGGTCGATCGTGGTGTGAAATGGAGCCGTGCTGGCGCTAGCCGAGCCGGTACAGCCCACCGTCGTTGATGAAATGGCCGTCCATGTAGAAGGCATTGGTGTGGTATCCATCCATCATCAGGTGGTGCATCTCCTCAGACGGCTTCCAGTGTCGCTTCCTCTGGTTGATGAACCAGTTGTTGATCTGCTTCATGTCAAGCCCAGTAGACTCGGCTAGTGCCCCCTTCTGAGTCTCCTGCTCGAGCATGTGAAGAGTTAATTCGTCTTGAAAACATAAAGGATATGCCATGCATAAAGCATCCACTAAAATGAAGAAATGGATCGGAAAAAAAGGGTTTGGTGCAAGTCCCGGGGCCAAATGTTTGTTTCACTTAATGCCCAGAACTTGAAAATTGTTTATTTGGATCCTCATACTTGTACAAGTATCAACACATACTTCAGCGCACTCTAATTTTCTGCTCAGACAAGCAGTTCCCATATGAAATCAATTGAAACTCCTTCAATTTGTATACGAGTGAAATCTGATAGAAGGCTTCATATTTCTTCAGATAGATTTAGTTGCTTAAAATTAATGGCATTTAGCAAGAACGTTGTAAAAGTTTCAAAATACTTTAAATCAGGTCGGTAGAACCTCGGCATTGATCCACTTACAAATGCTCATATGCAAATTAGGGAACATAAGTATGCAACTATATATATCTAGAAGCACACAACCATGGAAGTTCAGTGACCCATATCTAGCTTGCTAAATGTGTTCTATCATCTATGCATGCTTTGCTTTGAAAACGCTGTGAACTGGTTGTCCGGATGCAATGCCAATGGAACAGGGCATGGTCCATTGAACTCTAAAAAAATCATTTGATTTAACTGGCTATAGAAACCACACGCAGACAGTAGCTTCTAACCCATGCATGATACTCGAGAACCAAAATAGAATTAAAGAAGATGTAATAGAACTAAAAAAGAAGACGTACTGATGGATAAGGCCATTTGTAGTGCAGATCCCACCAGCTAAGGAGTTGCTGGCGAGCCTCCTTTGGGAGCTTCCCTTTCTTCTTCTTCTTTGACAGTTCTTGCTTGAGCGAGCTCAGATAGCCACTATACTTTTTCAGGAGATGGTGCTTGAGCTCCTGGTCCACACCATGTGCATCAACTTCAGGCAGCTCTGTCTCCCCTCCACTACCTTCTTGATCCTCCTCAGAAGAGCCTTCAAGCAACACATGGAACTGTTAGCCACGAGCCCACAACAATAGAAGTGATCAAGTGGCATTCACAGTTAGGGTAGTGAAAACATCTGCCTAGCAAAACTTAAGTACTCAGCTTATAACAATCTAAAATACATGTTCCATACAAGCGAGGCAATGAACTCTACTTTTACGTGCAAGAGTTAAACAAAAACAAAACAAGAGCACAATAACGGGCTTATTATGAATGTGAAGTGTGATGCCACACAATAAAGTAGCCACACAATCTGTATCTAGGAAAAGCATTTTAGTTTACACCATTTCAGTTTACAAACAAGCCAAAAACGAATCTAAAAAACTATAGATGTTTCTGCACATATTAATTTGTTTGCATTATATATTGATCATGTTATTACTCTGCATAAAAAGAGTTAAACTGCAATTATATGTGCACCGCCTTATCTTTTCTCCACAGTCAAGACTGCATTTTTTTTTTCATTTTCATATTTAGCTTATGGTTTTAGCAGAGGCACAAATGCAATCATGTACAGCTACAATTTTGCCAATTGCCGACCAGCATCTTGATGACAATTTATCAGGAAGCATTGTAGAAATAAAAAATGGAATGCAACCGGAAGACTTCAATGAAATGTTTGCCTATTTAACAGCACCCTGATGGCTAATATAAACGGGAAAAATAATTGTCTCCTCCAATATCAAGTTACAATTTCGTTTTAAGAAAAAAAAAAATCCTTTTGATGTTTCAACACATGCCTTGCCTGGCCCAGGTAAATGAGGGCTGTGAGAGGCCTCGAAAGTTATTGCAAAAACATTGCCACTCAAACAAAGACAAACACTTAATTATCTTTACATAAGGTCAAGTGGAAATTAGCAACTGCTATACTCCTATCTCTGAGAATATAGTTAGCTTTAGCATTCAAATTTTGTTCAACAATTTAATTATTTGTGAGTTCCTTCTAGTACTTTCAGGACTCAAAAGGACAGGTTGCACCTCCACCACATGGGAACATGCAAAACTGAGTAATTAGAAGGCAGTCAAATGGAGCTGATACCACATCATACGTTGGTAAACACACACTGTGCCTCACAATTAACGCTACTAGTTAATTTGAGGGTACAGTAGACATTTTATCTCATTTCTTAACCTATCTAGAATAGGTACATGACGGGCTTGAGGGAATACATAACACACACGCGGCACCTGGTTTTGGACTTTGGAGATCATGGAGTTAGCTTAACCTACACTTAGAAAGGAAGAGTCTGTAGTGTATCTTTGTAAGTGTATGGCATACATGAGGCAAAACTTGTCAATGATTGTTTGCTTCTCCATCCAGTTGGCTTCCTTCCAGACAATAAAGTTGGGGGTCGATAGACCAGGCTTTGTTTTTGTTGTTACGGCATCTACTATTCCAATCTCAGACTACTAAATAAAGAGTAGCCAATGACAAATTTAAACTTGAAAGAGTAATATTTCCCCTATTTTTAATATTTTATAAAAAACCTTTTTCATGAGGTGAAATTGCCTTTCAACCATCTGTTAGAAAGCACGTGCAATTTTTTCAAATAATATCACGGACCATGCTTTCTTAATTGGTGCTTATAAGTTGCTTCCATTGGCAACACTACACAAGCAATGGAGCGAGCGGGCGGGCATGCATTAGTGCATAAGTGTGGAGTTACTGATAAATGAATTAGTGAATCTTATGGGCCAGATAATGGATTAGATGTAGGTGGTACCCATTCGTGTGAATATATGTACCTTGTGCTAGTCAATCTTATGGGTTTTTCGATGACCAAGGGCCAAGGGGTCAAGCACAGCTAGTCTTTTGTGCACAAGCTAGAAACTCCAGTAAATTGCTGGTATGTTCGAAAAATTGAGTGATAGAACATTGCTTGACTGCATTAGTAGCTTTTGATTTGGCGCCCCACAATACCAATAAAAAACTGTGTATTCTGGCAGAAGTAAAAATAAAAAAACATTTTCACTACCAAATTTTTTTGGCAATGTGACACTACATGATACTCATTTCCATCAAGTTATTTTTGAATAAATTAAAGCAATAAGACTATGAGGTCAGAACTGTCAGTGTAGATATAGCAAATGTCATAAAGATTTAAGGGCTAATCGAAATTTATACCAATGTCATAAAGATTCAAGGACTAATCGAATTTTATGCCAAATTTGTGTGGTTGTCTTTGACATGAAGAAAGAACCATTTGCTCACTAAAACGTAAACAGACAATAAGGACATAGTTCCCTATGAAATTGGAGCAAATCCCTTCTATGCCATCAAAACTTATAACGTTCCCTTTTATGCCATTGAAAAATACACATTTTCTTCTATGCCATTGGTTTATATTTTTCAGTCCCTTCTATGCCATCACCGTTAGGCTGAACTGTTTTTCGGTCCCTTCCACGCCATCGCCGTTACTACCACGCGAAGGCGAAGTAGTGAAGTACAGCCAGCGTCTTCTTCCCTCGGCACTTCCTCGTCCTCCTACGCCATGCCGCCGCTGCTCACCCTCCCGTGCCACGCAGCCCCCCACGCCCACTGCCGTCGGCCGTTGGCTCGCCCCACGCCTGGCCAGCCCTCCCGCGAGGCGCCCCCTCTCGCGCGACCTCACGGGGCCACAGCGGCCGGGCCTGTCCTCGCGCGCGGCATCCCCGCGCCGCCGCGGCCGGGCGCCCTCGCCCGCGGCCTCCCTGCGCCGTCATGACCGGGCGCGCCCTCGAGCAAGGCGCCCCCGCGCCGCCGTGGCTGGGCGCCCTCGCCCGCGGCCTCCCGCGCTGTCATGGCCGCACGCGCCCTCGAGAAAGGCGCGCCCGGCCCACGGCCTCACCGCGCTGCCGCGGCCGGGCGCGCCCTTGCTCGCGGCCTCCATGTACCCGTGGCGCTCGGTAGGCGTGGCGAGGACGCCGACACTGACGGCAGCGGCGGAGGACATATCGAGGACGAAGTACGGAAGTAGACCGGGCGGGGCACAAGGCCGACGTGGATGCGCTCGATGCTGTCGGGCCGCGACACGCGCACGTCCGCTTAGGCGGTGGACGCTCGGACACGGGCGGCGCCGCGACAACGAGGAAGAGCCCCCTAGGTCTGCGACGGACGGGCGCTGCGGCCGCTGTGGGACGTTGCCCGCACACTTGTCAACGCCGGATGCTGCGGGAGGCCGTCGCCATGGACGCCGGGCACTGGTCGGGAAGGACGCCGCGGGATGGCGTAGGGGCAGCTGGGCATGCTATTCTTAACGGCGTCATGCTTGATTTGACGGCGGTGGCACAGAAGAGAATGAAAATTAAAACCAATGGCATATAAGGGATTGCATATTTTCCAATGGCATATAAGGGATTGGTATAAGTTTCGATGGCATATAAGGAAATCACTCATGAAATTGTTATGGGGGGTATTGCAGGAATAAGACATGAAACTTAAGCTAAAAATGGATGGCCTTTGGAGTTGCCGAAATAAAAAAAGAGAAGAAAACAGCTTGTACGTTTATACCAATGTGAGAACATACTGAAAAAAGAAACGTGCAGAGTTTTGTTGTGAGAAGTATAATAAAAGATTTCAAGAATAGTTATGTTAGTTTTAGTACAACATGTTATGAAACAGTGTCGCCATTGGAATACTTATTAAGGGCCATATCTTCGCTAGACATTTCCTCATACGGTTTATACATTAAATGAATTCTTTTTCTTGTTCCTGACACCTGGGGTTTCAAGCTATTACATGTTCTAAATATGTAATCAAATAAAAGTGGTGTCTAAATTCATTAATGGTCTGCAGAAGATAGTATCAAACAAATCAACTGCTGAAGAAAATAAAAGTAAATAAAAGGTGGGCCAATTTATGCATGCAATAGTGGGAAAATAAAAAATGCAGTATTCAAGACAGTACCTGATAGAGATCGAACTCTAATCACAGTATTGTATGAGATATTAAATATTGATGTAAACAGAATACGAATCCATGAAAATAATAAAACCAAGAGCTGAAGTGATGAGAAGAAAATGCACGCAGAATTCCTAAAAAGTAAAAATCAATATGGCTGACTCCAATAGCCAAGAATACAAACATAAGATGCAAGATTTCACTGTGGTAGTGCCAGATCGTTTTTTTTTTTCTCCAGTGACCTTTTCTTTTCCACTGGTGTTCCAGAGCAAAAATCGTCCGGTGTTTTCATCCTTTTGTTTTAGATTGTTTGCTTCCGGTATCTTTTTTGTCTTACCTCGAGACAAATGGAAACTCGTGATATCTGTGTCCGTGCTTGTGCATGACCTTGAAAGAATGCAAGCAACCAATGCAAGAATCTTGGAGTACATTGTGCAACATCAGTCAGAAAAAAGCAGTGTTATTTTGCGACCTCTGTTTAGCATGGTTTTCAAGAAAAGAAAACATATCAGGTCTACCAAGAAGGTCAAAGAACAGTAGAAGCTGGGAGGAAATACTGGAATGAGTTGACAGCTGAAAAATACAGACGCAGCACGCAGTGAACTTGGACTCGCCTCGGAAACCATCCAACGTTCCTTGACCTTCATTATTTATGAGAGAGAATGCACGGGGAGAAGTCTGTCTCACAAAATACAGGCACATATCTAGGCACTAGGGATCATAGATGCATAATAATAAGCCTAGCAGATCACACATCCTCTGAAGAGATCTCACATCAAATAATGGGAGCTGCCCTAACTGTTTCTATGGTTCTCGAGGCAAACAGGCCATTTTGTCCAGCACACACGGTCCGAGCACAAAGAAAAGAACTGAGCTACATATAGTGCCTATGCTATGCATCACTTATCACCATTTTAATTTTTGCAGTAATTTTGGCCAGAACTTGCAAGGCTTGAAAAAAATTTATAGGACAGTAGCACTATTCTTGCTCTTCTAAGTTCATAAGATGACAGCTTGCTTGGCTTCTTCCCAACATGTAACATGCTCCAATAATGAAGTGATCGTGTTGTTCATGTACTAGCTCCAGTGTTTGAAGTGAAACTCTAGACACTACGAGTTACTGGGTAGTACGAGTAGTTACTATAGCCTCGTGATAGGTCATTAGAAAGGCCCCTGGCATGGATCGTCTCGATCCACCTGATGCAGTGATGTGTGCATTTTAAAATTAGCAAAGATAGAAGCAGACCACACCATAGCACAAGAGATTCTAGGACAACAGGTAGCTACATTGCTTGAGGGGGGAGAAAGATGACAAGAATGTTGTGTTCTGGCTACTAGCTTGCGTACGTGACAGATGGGGGATGACTCTCTCTCTCTCTCTATCTGAGCACTACAACTACGTGTGTACTTGTTTCACTGACATACGGCAGTGAGACTCCTCGGCTATGGACTGTTGCTTGCACAATGCACAGTACTGTGCCCCTTCCCCCAAACCCTAGAACAAGGGGGACGCCCTCCGTAATTCCCTGGGGTTCCCATCATGGGAAAGATGGCTGCCCTGAACCAGGGACTACTCGCAGTCACATGCACATATTCCATTGGAAATGGAATCAAATGGAGGACGAAGGAGCCATCCATGCCAACAGCCAAAGAGGTAAACACAGGTGATTTCAACCTAACCGCTGTGCAAATAATACAGCACGACACAAAGGAATGGGCTGGATGGAATGTATGAAAAAATCAGAGCTTTTATCCGTGCTAGGTTGAGCTGCACTGCTGCACATGTGTGTGGACTATTCCTTTCCAGCAGAAGCAAAGATCGATGGAAGCCAGATGGAAGAATCCCACAGATGCATGTCCAGGAAAAGCAAGCAGGGAGAAGAATCTTTTGGAAACCCTGGTTAGGAATGCTGCCAAATCAAAACATCAAGCACTGACATGCCATCCATCTGCAGATAGCTAATACTCAAAACTTGCATGCTCTTAAAAAGGGAATCATATAGATGCCAAACTGATGCTGAGAGATCAAGACATTTTTTTTCTTGTTTTGATGGAAATCAACAGCATATGCAGATATGCTCAACCAAGAAAGAGGACTGCAAGAGGAAAACCAAAACCGAAAAAGGACAGGGCAGAAGAACAAGCGGGCAGCAGGCCTGCATGAGGAGGCAACCGATCCAAGAGAAATCATCAAAGAGAAGCAAGAGTGGCAGCCATTTCTATACCAGAGGAAAGGATATTGCGCAGCGATCTGCCGGATATTGAAAGGGAGTTGAGCTGCGACTCCACCCGCCGCATGAACTCCATCGCCTCCTGCAGCGGCCTCGTCAGCTCCTCCCTGAACTTCACCAGCATCTCGTGGTACGCCTCCTACGACACGCAAATTTTATGACACCGTGAACTGGAGAACATACATATATAGGAAAAGATGTCTTCTTTTTTCAGATGCATTGGGGGTCGTAGCTCACCATGAACTGGTCCAGCTCCGGCTCCGTGGCGGTGCCCAGGCTGCCAAACGCCGTGCGCTGCCGCGCCTCCAGCTCCTGTGCCATCGCCGTCAGCTTCGCCGACACCTCCGGCGGTGCCCCCACCTGCAAACACCCACCCATGGCCGTTGAGAAAGTTCTGAACACCGGATGCACATGGCTACATGAGCAGCATGCATAAACTATAGCATGCTTCGTAAAAGCAAAGCAGAAAGTATGCATGCTCCATGGTTGACATCAGATGTAGTAGGAGATAGGAGAAACTTCTCAAGCTGCAGAACCGCAAGCAGCAGCGCTGCGCTACTGTTCGTTAGAGTAAGTAAGACTGTTGTTGGAACTAGAAGAACACAGGTCTTGGCGTCTTGCCTTCTGGCACTCGAGGTAGGCGGCGAGGAGGGAGTAGTAGTGTGGGTGGGAGATGATCTTGGCCTTGATGGCCTCGACGTCGCCGGCATAGGGCGACGACGAGGAGGGCTCCTTCGCCTTGACGCACGCGTCGAGGAGGCTGCCGCCGTTGGCAAGCTGCAGCACCGGGTTGCCGCCGGCACCGCTGTTCCCAGTGGCCGCCGCGGTGTTCAGGGTGAGCGGCAGGCCTGCGCTCGGCGGTGGCTGCGGCGGCGGCGCAACGACGGCGCTGAGGGAGGACGCCCACGGGTGGTGGTGATGGTGGTGGTGCTGGCCGTGGCCGCTCCCGCCGACTCCAAAGTGGTGGGTGATCTCCTCCATAGGAGTGGGCGGATCTCCAGTGAAGTAGTGGTGCAGCGATCGAGCTCTCCGCCCACTGTCCCCGCGAGCTCCTGGGCAAAAGGGGTGGCCTGGACTTGAGGTGTTCTTCTTGGGCCGAGGGAAAGAGAAAAAAAGGGTTTTGGGGGAGGAGAAGAGGAGAGGGAAAGGAGGAGGTCAGATACCACGGGTATTGCCTTCTCTCTCTATGTTATCATTAGAGAGAAGGGAGACGGAGACGGAGACACACAGGCGAGGGAAAAGGCTGGAAGCCAATGCACCCGCCTTTGCCTTTGGAGAGAGACAGTGCAGTAGTGTAGAGAGTGGTGTTTGGGGTGGCTTCTTTTTCATGTCATATCAAAAAGGCTTGAAAGGCTTTGTAGGGAATTTCTAGCTTGTGTGGATGGAGACGAGCTGCAAGTGTCTTTTTTTTTTCGCCTTCAAAACCTAGTGGGTACGGAGGAGCAAAGCCTGCTGATGCTCATCCAAAATGAACGAGGAATGATATTTTTAGGTCAATTGGGCGTGCAAACCGTAGATAAACTGGATAGATATGCAGAGTGGTGTTTAAAATAGAAAGGAAGGAGGAAAGATTGGTGAGATTAGCCGATTGGGCATTAAAGCGCAACTTTTGTTTCCCATCAGATGGCACAAGTAGCACTCGCGCACAGTTGTGATCCGTTGGAGGGATGCTATTACAAATTCAAAATCTAGGTTCTAATAGTTAGTGTAGTGGGTTGTCGATCCATATATTGTCCATGGAGGCATTGCTATTTCAAAATGTCAAATGTCTATAATACCCTTAGATTTATTGCTATTGCTTTAAAAGGTTATGGTTTTTCTATGTCTTTTTTTTTTTCTAATTTAGAAGGTTACGACTTACGATATGTGGTTTAGGAGTTGATAATTGTATGTTGCTTCTTACGGCATAAAATCTATGAGTAAGAATGTGGTAATGTTTCTACGTTCTAATTGTCTCTATGAAACCAAAACAGAAAGCTACATTAAAATTTAGAATGTTTATATTAAAAGGTAGGCCATGTTTAATTCATCTAAATTTTCTGACTCAGACAGAACGTAATGAGGCGCCTCATCCAATGCAAAATCCCTTAATCTCATTTACCTTTGATAGTGAGAGATATTAAAAGGCTGGCACATTATCCAATATAAATAAAATGTATGCAACATCTAACATTAGGGGGAGTGAGAATATTAGGGGTCGTCTGGTTTTATAGGAATACTTAAAATCCATAATTTTATCTCACAAGAAATCAAACAATGTCTTATTCTCACTCTTAGATTTTGCGCCATAAAAAACAATATACTATTATGAACCTCGAGCTTCTCTAAATACCGTGCATTATCTAGATTTTTAAAATCCCACGGCAATCCTATATTATAGTCCATTATCTCTCATCCCCAAAATCTCCATTAACCAAACACAACTGTAGTTTTTAAGAATCGCATTGTAGAATCCATGTGGATCTAATAACGGTCTCGTTTCCTTGGGATAGTGTGTTAGGCTTTTTCTAAGCCAATGTATGGAAGCTTTTAAATAAAATAGCATACGTTTTTCCTGTGATCAATAAGAGAATGTGTAGCATCCGACCCTTCTCGCGTGTTTTAATGCAAGGAGTATTGGTCTGCAACAAATTAGCTCCACGATCGAATAACCCAAAAAAAATTACAGAAATGTGGCATGAGCTTTTGCATCTGGTTCCAAACAATTTTAAGGCTACGACTCTTTGGTAGAGCTTGGTGGCTTAATGTACCATGAAGCATACTTTTTAAGGAGCTTTGCCTGCATGGGCGAAGCCCAGGGCGGAAACAGGCCCATGGTCACCCGGGCCATGGCCCGGGGCGCGGCCCAACATTTTTCTTAACCCCTTCTAAATTTGTGGCCCACGAAACCCCAACCACTCCATAGCCCAACTCCTTAAGCAGACCTGGCTGCGTCCCTACCCTAGCCGCCCCTTCCCGGCTCTCGCACTTCACAGCGCCTCGCGCTCGTTGCCCTCAGCCGCCTGGCCGCCGCGACCCCTCGCACCGCCGTTTGTCGCTCCGCGCCGCGCCCCGCGCCGCGCCGTGCGCCGTCCCCACCTCCGGCTTTGCCTCCGCGGCTCCCTGCCGGTCCACGTCCGCCGCTGCCCGCTAGGCAAGGTCCGCGCGGAGGCCAAGCCGCCAAGGAGGCACCTCGTTGTCCAGCGTCCTCCTCCACACTCTAGTCCTCCTCCCCCGGCTCTAGTGCAAGCGTGCGGCGGAGCTGCCGAAGCTCCGCTTGGCCCCCGGTCGGCCAGTCCCCGGCTAGGCGGTTGTGGGCTGCGGCTCCCTCCCTGAGCCAGCCAGCCTCCCCCTCACGGCCTCACTACGATAAGCCAAGGAGGCTTATGATCCTGTAAGAGACAGATAAGCGATTTGTTAATGTTGTGTAACGTGAATTGTACGATGAATCCATAACAACAAATTTTATTTGATTTATGCAGATTTGAGGGAGACAATGAAAAGACATAGAACACTGAGATCTTTTTTTCTCTAGCAATAACATCCGTTATTCCACCACAGTTGCAAGAAAATGTCAACACAAATCTTCAACAATCGGTGGAAACAGGTGCTAGTATTGATGTCCCTATTGTTGATGCTCCTATTGTTGATGCCCCTACTGAAAACAGTGTTGATGCTTTCTATTGAAACTCCTGCTACCAATGAAGAGTTAGTGTTTAATTCGTTCCTCGGAAATAGTTGCTTATCTTGGACTTTCAAAACCAATTGAGGAGTATGTCATAAACATTAGAGATATTGTTAGAAGAGAATAATTGATAAAGGGTCAATATCAACCAATTGGTCAGGTATATCCAAAAAGACACGGAGTGGTCGAAAAAGAAGCTCTGTTGAATCATAATTCAAAAAATATGTTTGGTTAGAATGTAGTGTTAGCAAAGATGCGGCTTTCTGTTTCTATTGCTACCTTTTCAAGCAACAAAGACCTAAAAATTATGGTGGTGTTGCTTTCACAAGCATGTGGGTTTCATTCTTGCAGTAGGTTCTATCCTTGGACTTGCAACAATTGATGAAGAAGAACAAATATGCCGCCTCACAATGATGCTTTTTTTACGTTTTCTATCTTTTCATATACCTTTAGAACTATGTTTTTTTGGCAAGCTTTTTGTTGTCACAACTCGGCTCGGGGCTTGGGTGAATCCTGGTTCCGCCACTGGCGAAGCCTGTAAGCAAGTTTAGGACGGACAATTACACTAGATATGAACTAGATTAGTATAAAGTTAACAAAGTCATTAGATGATTCTTTGGAAAATCAAGAGCATTTGTGGAACCTTGTTGCCCCCCACCCCCGCCCCTCCCTGGAATTGCCTGACCACGTGGCTCTTCGTTATAATCGGATATGCAATGGTTTAAATAGCAATCTAAATCATAGTTATAGCAACACTGGCGGTTATGAAGATTGGCACTCACTGTTGCAGTAGAAAAAACGAGTTATAGTGGCACCAGTAGCCTTTTTTGTGGTAAACTATGGAGAATTTCTCTCAACAAATAAATAAAAATCAACGACTATACAGGAGGAATTACTTATAGGGGGGCATGTGCACAAATCTTGAAGGGCAAACAGAGAATGAAAGAACTATAAAACTAAACTATTGGGTTTGGATAAGTGTAGGTCTCATATCCTTCTTGATCGTGAAGAGCGTCGTTGTGTTTCAATGATTCTTGGCAACCCCGATCGAAATTGAATCGGGGCTAATTGGTTTAGAAAGCTTATCTGTTTTCTATCGATATTTTGTACACTTCAAACGGGGTCAGCATATGCCCTAGGTGTCTGTTTTCATGCGACTGGCCTCTACAATTCGAACCGAGTCTACGATTGAATTTGACCTGCATTGGGCATGAGCATGAGCATGAGACTATCTCAAATTGGGTACCGATCATGTGCATATTAGACCTTGTTACATCACCATGTGTTTGGCTCAGGGGGTGACCGGGGATAGGATGGGATAGTCCCCTTTTACCCGGTGTTTGGTTGCAATTTGAGAGGAATGGGATGGTCCTCTGGAGGGAATATTCCCTCCAGATGCGGGACGCCCCTAGCCCTCCAAATCGGGCGGATAGGGACGTCCCCGTCTCGTGCCGTCTTCTTCCGTCGCCTGGGCACGAGGCTCAACAACGGCCGGCCGCCGGCCCGCTCGGAGCCACTCGGCCTGGGCGCAAGGCCCAGCGGCGGCAGCCTGGGCGCGAGGAGCCAGCGGCCGCAGCGCGAGGGCCACAAGCGGCGGCGGCCGCGGCTCGAGCGGCAGCGGCGCGAAGACAGCGATGACGGTCGGGGCGCGAGGCCATCGAGGCTCTAGGAGCCGTGGGGCCGGGCCACCGGTGGCGGCGGCTTGGGCATGAGGAACAACGCGGGCGCTCGATGGGGTTCGTCAGATGTGCAGCTGCCAGAGGAAGAAGAAGGGTTGGGTGTGAGGATGACAGGTGGGTCCCACTAACGGTAGCTCACGGTGTTTTCTTCGGGCAGGTCCAATCCTTCCAACCAAACGGAAAATAGTGATAGAACCATCCTTCCTAACCAAACACTGATGGGGCCATCCCATCCCAAAAAATCAGGACCGATCCATCCCATCCTCCTATATCTTGAACTAAACACATGCTTACCTCTCCGCCATCCTCCATTCAAAGTTGCGGAGCCTTTTTTTTTTTTGAGAAAATTCTCTACACGCCATCCAATCTTATAGAATTTCTCCACAACCCACTGGAAAACTCATTTGGCTGTACAAGTCACCGAATCAATTTTTCGCTTCTCTGTGTGCCACTGCCGTGAACAGTAGCAGTAACGGCTGTTAAGTTTGGTGTAGAAAGACAACATTGCCCTTCGTTGGCCAAACGTTTATTTCTTGAGATCTCTTATTTCTTTCTATGCCACTATGGGCAGCAAGGAAATGCACTAAAATGGGTCTGGTCCACATGCGAGTACATATTAAATAGAGTACAATCTGCATAAGTTGTTTCTCAAGCTTTAATGCAAGATGTGAAGATACAGTATAATCTCATACACTCATAGTCCAAATGCAAGTGATATTCATAGTACACAATCATAGGAAGTAGCCAGTGACATTCATAGGTCACACAACCTTACATAGGGCAGTCGTACATATTAAATAGAGTAGCACAGGTTTAAGTCTTACATAGGGCAGTCGTACATATTACATAGGGCATCCATTGCAGAAAATGTCTTGGACATTACCAAAATAACACAGATTTAAGTTTTTAGGCAAAAGATCGCCTGGACAACGTGAAGTGTTGCCTGGCATAATCACAAGATCAAATCTGAAGCTTTCTCTTGCTCCTAGTACTCATTGCTGGGCTGTCAGGTGTTGGCTGGCCCTGTCCCTTGCTCCTCGTGCAGTTTGCAGGACTATCTTGAGGAACATGTACTGTCTTCTTTTTCTCTGTCTTGTTCTTGATGTTCTTGATGTTCTTGTTCTTCTTCTCTTTGGCCTTGCTCTATTTAATCTCCTTTGATTGTACTTCAGGAAGAGAGAGGACAATAGCAAGTGGAGCAACAACAACTTGGTTCGAACCAGATCCTGACATCCTGGAGAATGGATTCATACATGAGCTTTGGTGCAGCTAGCTAATCGTGTAGCGGCAACAGGTTTAGGGTGTAGTTCGTCTCACCTTATCCCAGTAGAGCTGGTTGCTGCTGGATTTTTCTTCCTTTTCTTGGCAGGAACAATAGCAATTTCACTATTTGCATCAGTAGTAGGTTCCTTGGGCTTCCTCTTCCTTGGCTTTGGTTTACCTCTGCATGGTTAAATGTGTGAGTAGAATATGACTGTACAAATGGAAGTAAAACCAGAAGAAGGAAATTGTAGAGAACCTGGCAGCAAGCATTTCAGCAATATCATTTGGATCACCCTCTTTGCATGTGTACCAGTGATGCCCTAGCTGCTTGCAAATTGGACATCTGTGTCTGCCTTTTCTACCACTTGTACCCTCACTAGAGCCCTTGAATCTCTTTGTCTGCCTTCTACCAGCTGTAGACTTGAGCAATGGAGGATGCATGAAAAAACTATGAGTAGACTCAGGCCATTGAGTCTTGTCTGGCAAGGCAAGAATTATACCCTCATAAGCTTTTCTAAACTTTTCAACTGAGAAGTACATATTCACATAGTCCTCTAACTTTTCATTTCTAATTGAAGTGATCATAGCTATTGCATGCAGACAAGGCTTGCCAGATATCTGCCACTCCCTACAGGTGCAAGTCCTCTCCTTTAGGTTGACTGCATACCTGTAACCAGAGCCGCCTCTCCATGAAACCTCCCCTATGTCATTAGAGCTTCCAATTACATCCATGTTTAGATTCCTACTCCTCTCTACAAGATTCTTAACAATGTGTTCTAAGATCTTCCCTTGCATTTTCTTTCCTAGTTTCCTTCTTTGGTGAAACTTGGCCATTAGTTTTTGCCTTAGTGTATCCAACAAAGAGTCCAAATGCATGCCCTTGTGTCCCTTTACCCAATTGTGACAACTCCCTGCAAGATTGTTTGTCACATAGTCCACTTTGCTCAAAGTTGAGAATTGGCTCCTAGTCCAAATCTTGTTGTGGTTGTCTCTCAAATACTTCACAGCTGCTGGTTTGGCCTCAGCCATAGCTTTCCAATGCTTCTCAAAGTAATATGGATTCCATGCATATGCTGCTGGCCACAAGTTATCATCAAATACCTTTCCACGATAACTCTTTTTGAAATTATTCACTAAATGAACCATGCACTCTCTATGTTCTGCACTAGGGAACACAGCTGTAACACTCTCCATAATTGACTTCCCTGCATCAGTGCATATAGCTAAGCCTGGTGGTGTGCCTATTGCATCTCTCAGCCTCTCCAAAAACCAGGACCAGTTATCTATGGTTTCTAAATCAAACACACCAAAAGCTACTGGAAATGGCTAGTTATGTCCATCAACTGCACATGCTACTGCTAGCTGACCCCTAAATTTTCCAGTTAAAAAAGTGCTATCTATTGCCAAGTATGGCCTGCATCCATTCAAGAAGCATCTACACAAGCCTTAAGGGCAAAGAAGACCCTCTTAAATCTGTTCTTCTCATTTATTCATGATCTATCACCACAAAACTATCAGGGCTAGCCTCCTCTACAGCTGCTTTGAATCTGTACAGGTTATTGAAGCTTTCATACCAATCACCATGCAGCTGCTTTAGTGCTAGCTCCTTACCATAATACACCCTTTTGTATGAAATTGTCACCTTATGCTCATCTTTAATCCTTCTCTGGAGTTCTTTCGGTCATATCTCATCATCATCCATTAACCAATCCTTCACTTTCTCTGCCACCCAAAATTTGGTTGCCTGCTTGAATTTTCCTCTCCTCCTTCTACTTGCACACCCATGAATATGGGGATTCACCTTCACCTGCATATAAAAACGCAGGCAAATAATAAATATGTCTCATTAATTATATGGGATTGCACAAAAAATAATCTAGTTGTTTACCTGAATTGATACATCGTCTTGCATCATTGAAGCATGGATCCTCCACTTGCAGCCTTCAGTCTTGGCTGCACAATGTGCTCTGAATCTCCCTGGTTCACTCGTTTCAATGTCATATTCAAACTCATGTTTGACTGAGTGCTGCGCAAGAGCTAGCCTAAAAACATTCATATTGGCATAAATTGACCCCACATTCATTGGTGGATCATTGGCATTGTGCACTTGTACAGGTTCATGAGGTGGAACTGGATCCTGATTGTCGGAGCGTGAGCTCCGGCCGGGTGGCAGAATGCACCCGCCCGATCCTAAGTACTATGAGTAGTTAGGGGGAGCGATCGTTGATAGCTATGTAGTGAAGGCACGATGGAGACGCAAGGGTTTAGAGTGGTTCGGGCCACCGGACCGTAATACCCTACGTCCACTAGAGGTGTGTTCTTGTATTGGCTTGAGTGTGAAGGGAGTGAAGAAGATCGTGTGTCTCCTTCCGGGCGTCCCCTCCGAGCGTGTCCTCTACGTCTCGCATGCCTCCCCTTTTATAGTCCAAGGGGTGCATGTACATGGTGACCGAGGCCCGACAGGTGGTCCCGGCCTGCTATCTCTACTCCGCAGAGTTCCCTTATGCTGACTTGGCTTCTTGGGTTATCTCCGTTGATATGTCCCGTGCTCCGTTGCCGTGATGACCTTTGATCCCTGCGCCTTGTACCTGCATCTGCCGCAGCAGTATGGTGCCGTCCGGGAAGTAGCCCGCCGGCCGGGTGCAGTCCGGAAATGTCGCCACGCCGCCCTGGCTTGCGCTGCTCGGTCCAATCCGCCGTTGTACCCGGCGGTATGGCTCCAGGGGCAGGAGTGGCAGGCAGCGTGCCGGCGCGACATTACAGGTAGGTTGCGGCGTGCCACAGTGACCCTACCGTAATAGCCTGGGCGTGGCTGACGCGTGCGCGCGGCGCAGCCCACGCCGCGTACGGTGTACTTGTTTATGCGGTTTAATCCCCGATATCCGGCGGGAAGTTGACCGCTACGCCTTGTCATGGTTGCCGCTCCTCGGTAACGCGCATCCCACAGTATAGTCACTGTCGCCTGTCAGCGGCGGTGCCAGCGCTTGTCTGCGGATGTCAGGACACGCCCGCCTGCCTGCAATGAATGCGGTAGGTGGGCGTGGCCCGCAGCCGGAGGCCCCGCCGCGAGCCCCGGCGACACGTGGCGGCCCCGGACCAGGCTGCCGCGGGGGCGGGCACCCTCCGTAGCCCGCAGCTTCCTCGCTGGGTGAATGGCATGTGGCTGCTCCGGACCTCCCCGAGCTGGATCGGGTTCGGCTCCCCTCTTGGGGACGTAACGCGCCCTAACTGAGGCCCGGACCTCGCGGGAACAGGTCCGGGACTTCCATATGGACCCGGGGTGCAGTCCGGCCCACAAGTGGTGGGCCAGAACTGCTTGCGAGTGGCTTTGGGCTCTTTCCTTACTGAGACACGTGGCGACACTGACCGCTCCCTCTGGTTGGCGGGGAGGCCAGGACCGTTGGTCTGCAAAAAGGGGAAACCCTCTTTGTCAGGCTGCGTGGAGCCTTGTTAAAGGTAGTACTTAGCTTTTGTCCAGTATAAGCGGGTACCCGGTTTGCTGGGTACCGACACTGATGCTCCTCATCATCAGAGAAATCATTCTCAGAATCTTCTTCATATGAATCAGAGCTTGGGATATATTCCTCCTCACGATCCTTTCCAAACTTTGCTTTGTCAGATATGTCAACATCAACATCACTATAAATCCCCTCATCATTCACTTCAACATGTTCATATTCAGGATGTGGATTCATAAAGTAAGTGTCAGCTGGCTCATCTTGGCTAGGTTCAGTAGGCTGGCTAGATGTTTGAGCTAGGGTGATGGCAGAGGGAACACAATCAGCAGTAACTGTCTCAGATGCAGCATTCCAAGGTAGATTTAGGTGCCTCACCAACTGCTAGTTTGGATGAGGAGTTCCAATCAGGTACAGGAACATCAGGCTTGCTCACATCAAAATACCCTATGGATAAGCGGATGGTTTTAGTGGCATCATGTTTTGCAAACATCGCAACTAGGTCCTGGTCAGTACAAACTTGCACATGGGAGTTGGATTCGTCACAAAAGTAGTACAACTTCACTACTTCAGTTGGGACACAATGATAGGTGTGCAGTATATCATCAACAAAGTCTTTGAAATTCGTAGTATCCGAGTCTACAACTGTGCTGCAACTGTACTAGCTGCAATCTGCTCTACTGTTGTTACCAAAAAGATGCATTTCCAAATAGAAACTTGTTTTCGGATCCATCCTACAGATGAACAAGGCATCAAGAACTAGACAGTGGCATCCAAAACTATGAAGTCTACATACAATCGTTCGGTACACGCAAAAGCTCAACTATAACATAGTGAGATTTGAGCATCTTACCCTTCTGGAAGCCATTCTGGATGAGACGACATTGGCCCCGTCGCCGTAGTGGGCGACACCACCCCTTTCCCCGCACTCCTATCGTCCATATGCTGTGAAACCTCTACCCCATCCTTCTCGTCGCTGCGGGATGCGAGGAAGGGGAAAGGGGATCGAGAGCCGCACCCGCGCGGGTCGAGGAAGCAGCTGAGCCTCGCGTGGGGTCGGGTCACCGGCGGGCCGCAGGCGGAGGAGCTGGGCCGAGCCGCGCGCGGGGTCGGGTCGCCGGCGGAGGAGCAGGCCGACCCGCGCGCGGGGTCGGGTCGCCGGCGGAGTAGCAGGCCGAGCCGCGCGCGGGGTCGGGTCGCCGACGGAGGAGCAGGGCCGAGCCGCTCGCGGGGTCGCGGCGGGGTGCACGCGCCGGTAGGGGACGTCGATGGCAGGGACGCGGCCGGCGGCCGTCGTGGGCTCGCCCCCTCGATCTAGGGTTTCGGCCTTTCTGCGAGGAAGGGGGGAATAGGGATCCAGGAAAAGGACGATAGCGGCCGGGGAACTTCACCGCGTGGACAGGGGTAAGATGGACATAATTGAAAATATTGTACCGGTTTATGACTTCAGAACCTGACGGAAGCTAGCGGAAGTAACGGCAGTGGCAAATAGAGAACCGAAAAACTAACCCAGTGACTTGTACAGCCAGAGGAGTTTTTCGGTGGGTGTGAAGAAATTCGGTAAGATTGGATGGTTTGTAGAGAGTTTTCTCTTTTTTTTTCCAACCGCCCGAACTAGTAGAATTAGGTGCCGAACCTGAATTCCATGCCTAAATATCAACATCTAAACTGAGCATCACAGATTCATACATTAATTAGGCTATGTTTAGCAGATCATATAAACAATCGTTTATAGTAAAAAAATAAACGTTATAGCTGTACTGAGACGGAATAAAATTTAAAATAAACGGGTGGATACACGCTAGACAAAGCCTGGATTCGGATGTGTATTACTGAGTGGTTTGCCTTGTGTTCCCGTAGAGACCTCCAGACAGAGTGGTTTGCCTGGTTCGAGGTATGGGTAGAGTATGGTATTTCGCACCCGGTGCGAGCTTCGGTCGGAGCCTGGAGGTATGGGTAGAGTATGGTATTTCGCACCCGAAAACCCGGAAGCATGCAGTGCAGCGGATGGCGCAGTGGAGCCGTGGAGGGGGACAGGAATATCACGTCAGAGGACGGGAGGAGGAAGTGGGTCTGCCATTAATCTCGTCTCCAAGCTCGAGCTCGAGCTGGTGCTGGTGACCGGCCATTGTCGTAGGAGGTACAGTAGCCAACAGCTAGAGGTAGCTAGGCTAGCTCGAGAGAGGTGTTGCGGTGGAGGAGAGACAGGCAGTAGCCCTGCGAGCGAGAGGCTGTGCGACGGCAGCACATGCAGGCAGAGACAGTAGGCAGGGCCAGGCCAGGCGCACGCATGTGGGTGCCCGGCCGGTACTCGTGGTCTCGTGGAATTGGGCCCGGCGCCTTGCTTGTACCAGTGCTCTACTGTTTATCACTGCATTGTCTAAAAATCTTTCCTATCCACTATTTTTTAGTGTTCTAACTACATTTTTTCTGTTTACATTGGCGCTACGGTATCAAACCGTCTATATAAACAGTACTTTTGTCGATCGCCATTGCATAGTCTAATCATGCTCTCTCTCCCTCCGCTCTAGTCTCCTCTGTTCATGCCTTGGGACAGGTCTGTAGAAAAGTTTTGGATTCCGCTGTCTGCAAAAGGAGAACGCGAGGGACGGTTTAGTGAGTCTAATGGGAATATCTGTCTCCACTCCTTAAATACTATTCTAACTATATTTTTCTTTCAGTATTTATGTAAAACAGTGCAAAACAGTGTTTAGAAAATCCATATAGATACTTACATTGAACTCAGCCTTAGCACGACTTCATACCGAGAGCAGCAAACCATATACTCTATGTCCCATTCAAGACATAAATTCTTAGCATGGTTTTTAATGCGAAACTATGATCGTTCATATATTTTAAAATATATCATCAATAAACACAAAATTAGTTTCATGTGAAAGTACTTTTGAATATAAATCTTAATATATGACATGCATACACTAAATATATATATTTTGAACTGAATTATTAGTTAAATATTTAGAAACGTTGATTTTTCTAATAACATGGACGCCTTATTTTATAGGATGGAGGGAGCATTATTACATGCTTTGAGTCCTTTTAGCCTCACAATACGGAATAAAATTCTCATTCTTGTGTTTTCTCTATGAAACTGAAATGTTTTCTGTGAAATTTTTGCACAATTTTTGTAAAAATTCTGCTATCCAAAAGGAGCCTTAATAGATATATAACACATGTAAAAGATGGTTAACTAAGCCTGATTTAGGTTTTAAAAGAGGAAAGTTATATTCCACTACTAGACTACTCAACCCCCGTCTATAAAATCTGGTATTTCACTCATTAAACAATCTAAAATTGTCTAAACAACCCATTAGGGGATTTTAAAACGTTGTTTTGTTTACGTATCATAAGATGTGGGTAGCAACATGGAAAAAGCATGTTTCAAAGTGTATTACACCTGTAGACTTGATGTTTATCTACATAACTCACTTGCCTATATAAAATTACACATTGATATTTAGTCTCCCAACTCCTCCTCCCTCCAAAAAAAAATTAATGCCATCTGAATCATATCAAATGACGGTTTAGTTTTATGCTACCTTCTACATGAAACATATGGCACTAACTTCATCCCTCTTCTCTACACTCTTCAAGCTAGTTGACGGAGTATGATAAGAATGAACAGTACGGCTGAGTTTGGGCATCGAGCTAGAATTGTGCATATACGACTAGGATAATAAGTCGCGCAGTTTAGACTCAATCTCATGGCAGCAACTAAATAGAAAGTTGGTTCGACACATTATTTAGCTTAGAGCGCACTCCCTCCTTACCAAAATACAGTTGCTTTTTAGGTTTATTTGTTCTAAGTCAAACAATACCAAAATGACCAAGTTTATTGAAAAAATGAACATATTTGTAACATCAAATAAGTACACTATACAAAATATTCCATACGCTTGTTATTCTATTGTTCCCGCTAAGGAGGATGTCACCCGGCTACAAAATAACCGGTTGAGCAAGCTCTTGGTCTAGATATTAAGATTTTTTTAAGATGGATTATCAAGGCAGAATAGTCTTTTTAAAATGGCATTAAAGTCCTTGCATCCTATTTGGGTGTAGATATTGGAGCCTTGAATTAGAATTTGGAATTAGTTTTGAGTTATGCTATTTGGTTAGGGCCTCCACAATGGAGTCCAAAAGTAGTCCATAGTGATTTAAATATTGCATTCAACCTAGCTGAACCATTGTGAAAACAGTCCATATAGTGATCTATAGCTAAGGGCTTCTCCAATAATGTATATGGACCAAGTAGTCCATATGGGTGGGCCATATTGCCACAATGTGTAAAAGTTATGTAGACCATAGTAATAGGGTCTATATATACTTCTACATCCATCAGAAAGAGAGACATTGAAGAGAGATGGAAAAATATATAAGAAAATAATATTTTATATTTCTTATGGGCATCCCATATGCATATGGATACCCTTTACTATGGACTACTATATGGACTATTTTCACAATGTATAAGCCCACTTAGAAATAATTTTATATTGTTCTCCAATGTATATGGACCAAGTAGTCCATAGAGACGGGTCTCACAGCAGGTGAGCTGTAGCTATGGTTAACTCCACAATGTATTAGCTGGTCTTTAGAATAAAAAAAATATGAGGTTGCTGAAAACTTCACCTCTATTGCTGCTCTTCCTTTGCGTAAAAGAGAACAAAAAAAAAAATTTTAGTTGCTATGGGCAGCCCATAGCACTATGGCTATTGTTTATATACAATCTACTCTCACAATGTATCAGCCATCTTAGAAAAAGTATTTTAATGCTTATGGACTGCTTTATGGCTACATTGTGAAAGCCCTAAAGGTACCCATATGCATATGTGAAGCGCCCCAGCCCTTAAGCAGGACTAAAATGTATATTATTACCATTCCCAGGAGTTATGGTAATCACATTTGTTCATCAGTTGAGTACAGATCCGTCCTAACGGGACAGACCAAACGGGGCGCAGCCCGAAAACACTGCAGCGGAAAACTTTAAAGCGCGACCCATACTTTCCCACAACACACAGTTGGGAAGCAGGCCGTAACCCTCACACGTCCATGATCTTCTTTGCTCTGTAAACCAACAACGAAGCAAGGGTGAGTACATACGTACTCCGCAAGTCCACCTTCCATAGGAAGAGGGGATATAAGATATCACTATATGCAAGACATATTTGGAACTGAAGGTAAATTTGCAGTAAAACCTTTGATATGCAGGGTTCCTTAGTTCTCAGTTTTAATTGAGAAAACATCTTTATCCCAAAAGAGGTTGCCACTGGACTTGCCGGTCCATCGCGGCTCGTGGCACGCATGCCATCACATTTTCCACACACACCTCCTCGGCAATCGCAGCTGCCTCAAAACCATCATTTTGATCCCAACCCGAAAACCATATTTTTTATAAGAAGCTAGTTCGGAAACCAAGCCGTAACTCGTTCGTCCATACCAGTGGACAGCGGACTATCATGATAGATTTAGTTATACTCTGGCCAGAGGTGCACACTTTACCCACAAGTTTGGTCCAGGCACTCATGATCAGTGAGCCCCTTTCCGCTCGCCGGTTTTTCCCCCGCAAGGCGCTCCCCAGACTTCAGCCATGAGAGAGTACGGGCCCACCTGTCGCTCAGACCCGCAGCCATGCGACTGTTGACCCCTGACCGCAGCCATGCAACCGCGCCCATCCACCCAATCTCTCATGCATCCCAGCACACCGGCTTACGCCTGGTTCGTCCAAAGCGGGTTCTAACCGAGGGTTGCCGCATACAACCTCGAGTGGTTGCGCTAGATGAGTTAGGCAAGATGAAACGTCAACTCGGTCCTTCAGGGTGGAACTCCCACAATGCTCACGCATGAGCAACACCAGCCCAATCCTCACAACAAGGACCAGGTTTCCACCCCGTAAATGGCTTCAACAACCGAAGTCGTCTGCCAGGGTCTTACCCTATGTTTTACTGAAAAACAACCGCCCATACCCACCATCATATTCCCATCATTTCCATCAAGATTAATGTATATAATTGAGTGAGCGATCCACCTAAGCGCACTACATCTAGAGTGGCTCGGGAGGCTATATCCTACTATGTTTTACCTTAGCCAGCAAAACATGCAAGTTTTCTTGTTTTACAAGGCAATAGGATGTGTATATAAAACATGGGTAATTTATGCATCAAGTGAGGATTCCAGTGGACTTGCCTTCATTTCGTCGGGGTAGCCGGTACGACGGTCGTCGCGTCATTAAACTCCTGTTCCGGTCTCTGAGTCAACCATTTTAGAGACGGAACCGAACGGCTCTCCGAGAAAGCCTACACGTTCAGACAAGCAAAACACACCAAATCAAGGTACACTCTGAGCTCATCGTGATATGGGTTTGGTGGGGCTAGAGATATCCTTAGGGTTTGCATGTGAATAGAGCGGGAGTCAAACGGATAAATGGCACGTTTGGCCCCCCTTTTAGATATCAAGAGTTTGATCTTTAGTGCCATCCATGCCTGGGCTCATGAGACGGATTTTCCGGCAGCATGAGGGCAGCATATCGGCAATAAAGATTAATTTGGAAGAGGAGAGAGACGACACGGGCCAAACCCTGGCGCGTACGGTCCAACTCTTCCTTCCGGTTGGGCTCGGTCTACTCCCGCAGCGCGACGGGCTTACATCGCGGTGAGGGAGAGAACGACGAACTCGGGCGGTGCTAACCATCTCCTCCTGTCGTCCGCAGTACGGGGACAGGGGTAGAGTTTGGCAACCGTCCGGTTCGGTCCAACCAAACCGGGTCTTCAGTGAACCGATCGGTGAGGGCGGAACTAGTGCACAAGTGGCTTGCCACAGGTGCCCTAGTCCCGTCGTCGCGGATCGACCCAAAAAGGTGACGCAGACCGTGGATCTTCAGGTGTCGTGGTTGGCGGCGTGTGTGAGAATATTATGAAAAGCACATAAATAGATAGAGCCTGATTTATAGAGAATTTGGGTACAAAGATCCCATAAAACGGAGCTAGAACGGAAAAGATACGGAGGTATTTGAGTCAAGGGGGTAGATCAGACTTTTTGGATAGTTGGAGGGGTAGATATAGACTTTTTGGGCGAACTTGGCTCTGGCCCGAACTGGAAATGAACTTGGGCCTGGAGGGGAATTCGGCCCATGGTCCTTTCTTCTTTTTCTTTCTTTTCCACTTCTTTTCCTTTCGGCCCACAAGGCTCCTCGGCCCACGCGCGCCCCAGGGGAAAGGCTCCCGAGCCGGCCCAACACAACACAGCAAAGGGGCAAGCAGGCGCGCTTGGAGCGGGGCGCTTGCTCGCGCCGGTGCCGTCGGGCGCGCTCGCCGGAGCACGCCGACGAGGGCACTCCCGGCCTCTGCTGGCGAGGGTGAGAGTACCGGCGCGACGAGGGGAGCGGCGCGGGTCCGCCCGTGGGACTCTAGACGTGAGGGGGAGGCGCGGAGTGGGGCGCCGACGGACGCCATGGCTGTCATCTTCGGGCGTACGTGGAGAGTGCAGTGGGAGCGACAGAGGAGTCGATTGAGGTCGGGAGACGGTGGAGGGTGGTGGTAGGGTGCTCTCCGCGAGAGGAATCGGGTTGGGGTAGCTTGGACGCGGAGAATCGCCATGGCGACCTCGCTTTATAGTAGAGCTGCGGGGGAAAGGGTATGGCGTCGCGGCGGGCGGCTCCTGGGTTGGACCAGGGGCGGTCCGCGGCGATGGCGGCGCGGTGTGTACGCCGGTGGGGGGGGGAAGTGCACGGCGGTGTCGGGGGAACGGCGACGTCGACGCGGCTCGTCACGTGGGCGAGCGGCGCGGGCGGCGCGAGGTGGAAGCAGGGGAAGGAGAGGGGGAAACGGCTCGCCGGAGCTCTCGCTTTATAGGCGCCGCGCTGTGCAGAGTGCGGTACGGCGTGGACAAGAGGCAGCGCGCAGGCGGACGGGCGCGTCGCTGAGTGGTGTGGCTCGGCGTCTGCGGCGTTCACCGGGGCGGCGAGCGGCGCAGAGCCGGCGAGGCGGTGATGTCGTTCGCGGCGGGCGGCTCCTGGACCGAACCAGGGGCCGTCCGTGGCGACGGTGCGCGGCGTGGTGGCGTCAGCGAGGCGGTGTGTGGGTGCTTGTAGCAAGAGCAGAACGAGGAGGGAAAGGAGCTCGGGGTGGAGGAGGCCCGCGACGTCGGCGCGGCTCGCCGAGACGAGCGGCGCGGGCGGCGCGAGTGGAGCAGGGAGAGAAAAGGGGAAGGGAGGAGCTTGCCGGGGTTCGCCTCTTATAGGCGCGGCGTTGGCGAGGAGTGGCTTGGCGCGACGCGCATGGCGCTCGGTGCGCGTGCACGGCGGCGCGTGCGTGCGGTAGGACGAGCGAGGGGGAGCAGGAGGAAGAGAGGAGGTGGCCAGTGGGCCGCTCCGGCTTGGGCCGGGGCAAGGCCCGCGCGGGAGGAAAAGAAGGGAAGGAAGAGGCTGCCGGGCTGGGCCTAGGCAGGCCGAAAAATGGAGGGTGACTGGGCTGCGGCCCGAGTGAAGAAGAGGAGCATTTTTCCATTTTCCAAAATGGATTTCTGATTTGGATTTAGAGAAGGAATTTGAAGGGATTTTGAGAGGAAATTTGTAGAGAATATTTTGATGAATATTTGTGGAGAATATTTGGGGAAACTTGCAATGATTTTTGATGAGCTCAACTTGTACACTCCACACAAACAAATTTTCGGAATTCATTTTGAATTAGGGAAGAGATTAGAGGATAATTTATTCGGGTCAACTTCCGGGGTGTTACAAACCTACCCCACTTAAAAGAGATCTCGTCCCTGAGATCAGGTTAGAAGGGTTACAGGGATAGCTTTACTTCAGCTAAACAACTTCTGCTTACAACTGAACCTTAGGCCTGGTACAACAGGAGATGGAACTTCAACAACAAAAGACTCTTGCTCCTTTGTTAAGGATGGATGGAGTCTGCACTTTGAAAAACTGCTTCTGAAGGTAGCAACAGAAAATCGGCAGAGGCATTTTCTCTTTCTGCATTGGCCGATTTCCTTGGTGGCATGTACCGGCAACTTCATGTATCCTCCAGAAATTTGCATGCCTCAATTTCTGGGTTTCCCTTCAACAGAACTAGCAGAAGAGAGACTACCCCACTTAAAAGAGTGGAAGTACCCCACTAAGTGGATTAGTGTCTCTTCTGGAAGTGGGGAGTTGCCGGGGAAGAAGCGGTCATTTGGGAGAAACTTCTTCATGTTACTTTTCTTTTTATCCCAAGCGCTTCTGGTTACTTTTCTCTTTATCCCAAGCATAACTTATTGCCTGCTTGTTGTCTTGATTCCTTGCTTGCTTCTTGGAGCTTCTTCATCTAGGGGCCGCTTTATTAGCAGGGAGCTTCTTCTTGCTTCTTCTCTGCCCGTGGGAGAGTGACTAACCGGAGGAGGATTAGGAGGCATAGAACGAAGATCTCAGCAAAGACTATGTAGCGAAGTGGAAGGCAAGCTCTGGTTTCTGGGTTCATAACCCGAGTGGATTCGGTGGAGGGTGTGGGTAGCAAGGCTTAGTCTAAGTAGACAATCTCACCGACGATTGTCTCTTTGGGGGGTGGAGAACAAAAGGATGGCTATCCGGAAGGAGACTTTGATTATGTTGATGAGGACGATCAATCGGACGAGAAGGGCAAAGAGGGCTCCCAAACTCATCGATTCTGGGTGGTGTGGGCTTATCTCTCTTGTTTTGCTCTCAAGGGAGGGTTTGATGAATCTTCCCACAAAAAAAGGAGGTACATGATGAGAATGAGAAAAGCAAGAGCGTAGAAACCAAAGAGGACTTGTTCGATCAGAGAATCAACGAACATCTGGGGAAGGATTATTTTGATTTCAGCTGGTGGAGGGAGAGTGTTATGAGCTTGCTCGGCGGGGTGGATGAAGAGCGACGTCCGGGGGGTGCTTTTATGGACGCCCGGGAGAATGGTGGTTACGGTGCGGTGGCTTGTGCATCGAAGGGACATGAGCGGTGGAGGTGGTGTTGGTACACGCGGCGATCATGCAGGGAGCAAGGGCAGTGGGGACCGGGTTGCGGTTGACAGCGGCGCGGAGGTGTGCTGCAAAAGCGGCAGGCAGGGTACGAGCGGATGCATGCGGCGGCCTGCATGCGATGGTGTAGGGGCCGGTTTTCGGTTGGCAGCAGCGCGGGGGTGCACTGCTAAAGCGGTGAGCGGTGGCACATGTGCATGCACGCCGGCGGCAAAGGCAAGTGGGTGGCGGGGCAGGCGCAGTGGGTGCGGCGAAAAGACAGGAGCGGCCGCTGATAAGGCGGGGAGGTGAGGGCGGTGGGAGGACGAGAGCGGCAGGAAACTGTGGCGTACACAATTCGCTTAGGGATTGTAGTATGCAGTGTCTCATCCGGTCTTTTCCTTTTTTCCCAGGGCACTATTTCCTTTCACTGCGTACACTTTATCTCCTCGTTTTCTGCTGCTGGTACTGTGTTTTCTTGGACACACTGTTGTTGCATGCTGACTGACTGGTTTAAATGAGGCTTCTTGTAGACGTTTTGCTTCTCTTTAGCAGACGGTTTTTGAGGTAAGAAGGGAAGCAGGGATAAGAGTTAGGTCTACAAATGATGTGTTCTTTATTAGCAAAAACTCCACAAACAAAACTGCAAACACAAAAACGAACACACTAACGCGACTACTCAAGCAGGACTCCTTTCAGCTTCTGCTGCTTGGAGGCTCGGTCTTGCACTGGTGGCTGACCACTGGATCCTTCTCCTGGGAGCGAGAGCGACAAAAAGGCGCCCATGCTTGCTTTATCTTCTCGTCTGTTGAGGTCTTCTGGGTTCTTATCACTGGTCTGCATGTGATTGAGCAGGAGGGGCTGAAAACTTCCAAGATGACTCAGTATTGGTTGGTTAGGAGGGTTTGAACTTCCTGCCATCATGGGGTTCTGTATTTCTCCTTGAGGTGGGTGGCGAGGACCGGACATGGCCTTTACCCTTACTCCATGACTGAGAGGGGAGTCTGTTACTGATCCTGGATGCATCCACGCCCTCTTATACTTGACCAACTCTCTTTCTGTGTCTTGGTGTCGGTCTACCAACCTGTCATGCAGGCGGCTCAGTTTTTCATACTCGTCGTCCACGGCGAGCAGATACTGGACCAGGTAGGCTAGGGTAGGATCTCTGGACTTCTTGATCTCTGTCAAGATTGCTGTCCTCTTAATCCAAGTACTAGCACGTTGGTTCACTGGTGGAAAGAACCTCATAGGGCTGCTTTGTACTGCCCCATGGTAGGTCGAGCATAACCTTTTTATTGCCCTACGAGCGGCAATGTGGCTGGCTTCTAAGAATCCGTTGCCGATGGCTCTGCAGTACCAACCGTTGAGATTGAGGTTCTCTCTGATATAGAGTGTGACGGTCCATCCTCGTTCTTCCTTTTCGGGGAATGCTAACCCGCAGTACTCCGGGTATCCTGGAATACTGAGGTATCGCATGGTATCTCTTAGCAGCTCGGGAAAGCCACTTTCTTCCCGGCAGCAGCTGACATACTCGGCAGATTCCATCTGAGCAAAAGAGGCCGAACTCGGCTTAACACTAGCGCAACAGAAAACAAAAGCTACAACACAGACAACAACAACAACACTGCAAGAAACACACGCGAACTAAACGATTCACTCTTACAGAGGGTGCTAACTAAAGCGGAACAAAAATTCCACTACCCACATGTAAGAGGGGAACTGGGTACAACTAACTGCGGACCACACAGCTTCACTCCCGGAGGGCACTGGTGACTTCATCCGGGGATGACTCCCTGGATCTGCTGTTGACCTCTTGCAACGACGGGGGCCAGACTACTGAGTCTTCTTCCTGGCGGGACGAGGCAGAGCTGGATGGTTCTGGGGTAGACTCCACAAGAGGAGACGCAGCTCGCGTCCTCAACAGCTCTTCCCAAGGCAGCTCACTGAGCAAAACAGGACTTGGTGGCGGAGCTCTTGGGCTTTCTACTGACAACGGGGAGGTTGGTGCAGCTTCTAGGGTTTCTGCTAGCTCTGGTGAAGGAACTGGGGGGAGCTCTGGGTGATCTGGCTCGCTCTCCTCAACTGGTATGCCTTCTAGGATCGGAACTCCATTGATGAGGTCTCCGACCTTTCTCTTCTTTATAGGCATGGGGATGCCTATGAGCGTTGGAGGTTGCTTGGCCATGGCTGCTTTTACTGGGGTAGTTCTTGAGTTCTTCTGGCCTTCTGGTGGGCTTTTAAACCCCTTGCCGGCGTGTCTGGGGCTGAATCCTTGTGTCCTTTCCAGACAGCAGACACGGCGTTAGGCACCGCTCACTGTGTTGCACTGATTCAGGGGGGTTCTGCATGCACGGTCCCTTGTCCACTGTGCTGCCCTGCAAGGCCTTTCAAGGCAAGGGAGGCGGGAAACACAAGGAGGGTCACTTCCTTGTTTTCCGGTGCACGTCACGGTCATCCTTAGGGCAGGGTGCCACTTTTGACTTCCATAGGGTGTGCACACCTTTTGTTGCAGACAGGTTGGACACGGTCTTCAAAGCGGGGCACTTGACTGAGGAAGGGGAAAAAGAGCAGATAAACTCGTTTTGAAACGGAGTAAGATAAGGAGTAGAGGTGTTTTTCAACCGATTTTGGACTCAAAAACCTTTTTCCAACCTAGGGTTACGTCCTACGGCCAACTTACGGCTCTGATACCACCTGGAGCGCCCCAGCCCTTAAGCAGGACTAAAATGTATATTATTACCATTCCCAGGAGTTATGGTAATCACATTTGTTCATCAGTTGAGTACAGATCCGTCCTAACGGGACAGACCAAACGGGGCGCAGCCCGAAAACACTGCAGCGGAAAACTTTAAAGCGCGACCCATACTTTCCCACAACACACAGTTGGGAAGCAGGCCGTAACCCTCACACGTCCATGATCTTCTTTGCTCTGTAAACCAACAACGAAGCAAGGGTGAGTACATACGTACTCCGCAAGTCCACCTTCCATAGGAAGAGGGGATATAAGATATCACTATATGCAAGACATATTTGGAGCTGAAGGTAAATTTGCAGTAAAACCTTTGATATGCAGGGTTCCTTAGTTCTCAGTTTTAATTGAGAAAACATCTTTATCCCAAAAGAGGTTGCCACTGGACTTGCCGGTCCATCGCGGCTCGTGGCACGCATGCCATCACATTTTCCACACACACCTCCTCGGCAATCGCAGCTGCCTCAAAACCATCATTTTGATCCCAACCCGAAAACCATATTTTTTTATAAGAAGCTAGTTCGGAAACCAAGCCGTAACTCGTTCGTCCATACCAGTAGACAGCGGACTATCATGATAGATTTAGTTATACTCTGGCCAGAGGTGCACACTTTACCCACAAGTTTGGTCCAGGCACTCATGATCAGTGAGCCCCTTTCCGCTCGCCGGTTTTTCCCCCGCAAGGCGCTCCCCAGACTTCAGCCATGAGAGAGTACGGGCCCACCTGTCGCTCAGACCCGCAGCCATGCGACTGTTGACCCCTGACCGCAGCCATGCAACCGCGCCCATCCACCCAATCTCTCATGCATCCCAGCACACCGGCTTACGCCTGGTTCGTCCAAAGCGGGTTCTAACCGAGGGTTGCCGCATACAACCTCGAGTGGTTGCGCTAGATGAGTTAGGCAAGATGAAACGTCAACTCGGTCCTTCAGGGTGGAACTCCCACAATGCTCACGCATGAGCAACACCAGCCCAATCCTCACAACAAGGACCAGGTTTCCACCCCGTAAATGGCTTCAACAACCGAAGTCGTCTGCCAGGGTCTTACCCTATGTTTTACTGAAAAACAACCGCCCATACCCACCATCATATTCCCATCATTTCCATCAAGATTAATGTATATAATTGAGTGAGCGATCCACCTAAGCGCACTACATCTAGAGTGGCTCGGGAGGCTATATCCTACTATGTTTTACCTTAGCCAGCAAAACATGCAAGTTTTCTTGTTTTACAAGGCAATAGGATGTGTATATAAAACATGGGTAATTTATGCATCAAGTGAGGATTCCAGTGGACTTGCCTTCATTTCGTCGGGGTAGCCGGTACGACGGTCGTCGCGTCATTAAACTCCTGTTCCGGTCTCTGAGTCAACCATTTTAGAGACGGAACCGAACGGCTCTCCGAGAAAGCCTACACGTTCAGACAAGCAAAACACACCAAATCAAGGTACACTCTGAGCTCATCGTGATATGGGTTTGGTGGGGCTAGAGATATCCTTAGGGTTTGCATGTGAATAGAGCGGGAGTCAAACGGATAAATGGCACGTTTGGCCCCCCTTTTAGATATCAAGAGTTTGATCTTTAGTGCCATCCATGCCTGGGCTCATGAGACGGATTTTCCGGCAGCATGAGGGCAGCATATCGGCAATAAAGATTAATTTGGAAGAGGAGAGAGACGACACGGGCCAAACCCTGGCGCGTACGGTCCAACTCTTCCTTCCGGTTGGGCTCGGTCTACTCCCGCAGCGCGACGGGCTTACATCGCGGTGAGGGAGAGAACGACGAACTCGGGCGGTGCTAACCATCTCCTCCTGTCGTCCGCAGTACGGGGACAGGGGTAGAGTTTGGCAACCGTCCGGTTCGGTCCAACCAAACCGGGTCTTCAGTGAACCGATCGGTGAGGGCGGAACTAGTGCACAAGTGGCTTGCCACAGGTGCCCTAGTCCCGTCGTCGCGGATCGACCCAAAAAGGTGACGCAGACCGTGGATCTTCAGGTGTCGTGGTTGGCGGCGTGTGTGAGAATATTATGAAAAGCACATAAATAGATAGAGCCTGATTTATAGAGAATTTGGGTACAAAGATCCCATAAAACGGAGCTAGAACGGAAAAGATACGGAGGTATTTGAGTCAAGGGGGTAGATCAGACTTTTTGGATAGTTGGAGGGGTAGATATAGACTTTTTGGGCGAACTTGGCTCTGGCCCGAACTGGAAATGAACTTGGGCCTGGAGGGGAATTCGGCCCATGGTCCTTTCTTCTTTTTCTTTCTTTTCCACTTCTTTTCCTTTCGGCCCACAAGGCTCCTCGGCCCACGCGCGCCCCAGGGGAAAGGCTCCCGAGCCGGCCCAACACAACACAGCAAAGGGGCAAGCAGGCGCGCTTGGAGCGGGGCGCTTGCTCGCGCCGGTGCCGTCGGGCGCGCTCGCCGGAGCACGCCGACGAGGGCACTCCCGGCCTCTGCTGGCGAGGGTGAGAGTACCGGCGCGACGAGGGGAGCGGCGCGGGTCCGCCCGTGGGACTCTAGACGTGAGGGGGAGGCGCGGAGTGGGGCGCCGACGGACGCCATGGCTGTCATCTTCGGGCGTACGTGGAGAGTGCAGTGGGAGCGACAGAGGAGTCGATTGAGGTCGGGAGACGGTGGAGGGTGGTGGTAGGGTGCTCTCCGCGAGAGGAATCGGGTTGGGGTAGCTTGGACGCGGAGAATCGCCATGGCGACCTCGCTTTATAGTAGAGCTGCGGGGGAAAGGGTATGGCGTCGCGGCGGGCGGCTCCTGGGTTGGACCAGGGGCGGTCCGCGGCGATGGCGGCGCGGTGTGTACGCCGGTGGGGGGGGGGAAGTGCACGGCGGTGTCGGGGGGAACGGCGACGTCGACGCGGCTCGTCACGTGGGCGAGCGGCGCGGGCGGCGCGAGGTGGAAGCAGGGGAAGGAGAGGGGGAAACGGCTCGCCGGAGCTCTCGCTTTATAGGCGCCGCGCTGTGCAGAGTGCGGTACGGCGTGGACAAGAGGCAGCGCGCAGGCGGACGGGCGCGTCGCTGAGTGGTGTGGCTCGGCGTCTGCGGCGTTCACCGGGGCGGCGAGCGGCGCAGAGCCGGCGAGGCGGTGATGTCGTTCGCGGCGGGCGGCTCCTGGACCGAACCAGGGGCCGTCCGTGGCGACGGTGCGCGGCGTGGTGGCGTCAGCGAGGCGGTGTGTGGGTGCTTGTAGCAAGAGCAGAACGAGGAGGGAAAGGAGCTCGGGGTGGAGGAGGCCCGCGACGTCGGCGCGGCTCGCCGAGACGAGCGGCGCGGGCGGCGCGAGTGGAGCAGGGAGAGAAAAGGGGAAGGGAGGAGCTTGCCGGGGTTCGCCTCTTATAGGCGCGGCGTTGGCGAGGAGTGGCTTGGCGCGACGCGCATGGCGCTCGGTGCGCGTGCACGGCGGCGCGTGCGTGCGGTAGGACGAGCGAGGGGGAGCAGGAGGAAGAGAGGAGGTGGCCAGTGGGCCGCTCCGGCTTGGGCCGGGGCAAGGCCCGCGCGGGAGGAAAAGAAGGGAAGGAAGAGGCTGCCGGGCTGGGCCTAGGCAGGCCGAAAAATGGAGGGTGACTGGGCTGCGGCCCGAGTGAAGAAGAGGAGCATTTTTCCATTTTCCAAAATGGATTTCTGATTTGGATTTAGAGAAGGAATTTGAAGGGATTTTGAGAGGAAATTTGTAGAGAATATTTTGATGAATATTTGTGGAGAATATTTGGGGAAACTTGCAATGATTTTTGATGAGCTCAACTTGTACACTCCACACAAACAAATTTTCGGAATTCATTTTGAATTAGGGAAGAGATTAGAGGATAATTTATTCGGGTCAACTTCCGGGGTGTTACAATATGGGCTGCCCATAAGGAATATAAAATATTAGTCCCTTACATATTTTCTCGTATCTCATCGATCTCTCTCTTTCTATTGGATGTAGAAGTGTACGTGGGTCCTACTACTATGGTCTACTTAAGTTTTACATATTGTGACAATTTAAATAACTATAGACCACTCACAACATGGCCCACCCATATGGACTACTTAGTCTAAATACATTGGAGATGCCCTTAATGTATAGAATTAAAAGTAGAACTTGGTCTAAATACATTGGAGATGCCTTTAATGTATAGAATTAAAAGTAGGAGTAAAAATATTCTTTAGAGGACTATAAGTACAAAAGGCATCTCCTAGGTGGATTTGTATTCTAAATAACAATTCCCATCGCATTCAAACAATAGAATTGACATTGCAAGCCGTTTTCAAAACTAACATGAATGACTTTGTATTCGTATATAATTCAATTCCTCTATCTCGATATCCGCATCCAAAAGTACCCTTAATGGTTGTTGGGCTCAATCTCGTCCCTAGCCTTATACATGGAATGCACGCCCTCTCCCTCTTCATTTCAAACACCATATCACCATCCACACGATGCGTTGCGGATACATGCTGTCTCATAATCGGAGCATCTTGTGTAAAATGCACAACATCCGCCTTGTTTTTTCCACGCTGTCTCATAATCCTATTTTGTACAAACTGCTGTTTTATTTTATTATTATTGCATATTTATTTGAGCATACAGGAAAAATTGTTATTTCTTCAATTTAAATGCTAAGGGTCCGTTTGGAACGCAGAAATTTCACAGAAATTGTACAAAAATTTCACAAAAAACAGTTCAATCTCACAAGAAAAAACGCAGAAATAGAAAAGAATTTTCGCGTTCCAAAACATGCCATAAAGATGAGATGCCAGTGACCTGCAATGTCGGATGTCCAGGCAGAATCTCTCTTCCTTTCGCTCTTGAAAAACACCCAACTGCACATACCACCAGGACCAGGGCAGGGCGTGGGTCTGAGTAGTCTGACAGGGACTGACTGTGCCTGACTCGTTGCTGCTGGTTTGTAGTACTACATCTTGGGAAGGGAATGGGACTGCCCCTGGTTAAAATAACCCGGAGATCGATCATTCCCCATGCACGCTATGGTCAACAGACCCATCCTTCCATAGTGGACAAAAGGGCTCATCTACTACTACTCTCTACCGCTGCGGTGCTGCCTGTGCTTCTTTTGACTTGCAGTTCACAGGCCATGCGCAGCAAAGATCGACCACGACGATGATCCGATCCCCACTCCCCAAGTATTTGAGAGAAATAGATTGAGAGGAAACGAAGTAAGCACTGAACATTTTCCCAATAAAATACATGGATCCCAAACAATTTCTTGATCATGTTTTACCTGATTATATGCAGCACAAGTTCTGCTGGCAACTCAGAAACAGGAACATTTATTTATGCCACACTAGCAGTGAAGTCTGTGAACCCCAGAATCTACACCATGCGTGTTGAATATCTATTTCCATGCATGGATGTATGCACCATGCATGCATGGCATCGGGCGGCTAGCTGGTACTGTTACCATGAACCTTTTCATGAGTTACCGGCCAATGATATCAGGCTGGAGCTAGTTTTTTTTTTTTTTTTTTTTTTGGTAGAGAAGCAGCAGTACCGTCTTTGTACGTACATACCTGGCCGGACTGACGTTACGTGATGCTCTCACAGCACAGGTATGGACACAGATCGACACCAAACTAATAAACGGGGAATATGCTGTTTTAGTAATTAGTGTTGACAGCGCGAGGTGAAAGCCCACGCTACACTAATCAGCAAATAAACAGAGTACACATGCATGCATGAAAGTACTTTCTAAATGGTAAATGGATAGCCTGATGTGATGATGATCCTGGTGGTTTTGGATATTGCTGGCTTTGGCCTAGTGTTGCATGCACTTATTATTACGTGCAAAGCCCAACGATAAAGGCAGGGCCAGCCAATAGGAGCACGACAGGGTGCCCCACTGGCGCGACCTGCTAATCTGATGCTGGCTCGTGTGCACCATATCAAGGCAACATTAGTCGACGTCAAACAGCACATTTAGCGAACAAAGCATGCTTGATGCTCACTCCAATACCGTCATCCATCGACACGGCGCGGCGCCCGGCCTATCCTGCCCGGTTTTTGTGTGCGAACGCGAGTAGGGTTAATCAAACGTCCTCTCGCGAATGCGTACCTACGTCATCGATCGGCGATACAGAGATGTGATATCGTTATATATATGTACCACCGCTACTAATATATAGGATTATACATATAATTATCATTATTTCATGCATGGATCCAATGCTGTGGGTCCATTTAGTCGGATAAGCTGTCCTAGTTTAGCTGCCCACGTGTCTACTAGTACATGGTAACAGTTTGTCCTTCCGTCCTTGTGTAGCTACAGAATCCTAGCTCATCCCCAGCTCCAGCAAAAATATTCTGGTTTCTTTCTTCCAACAAAAATCCCATGCTGTGAGGCGTGTGTGCAACTCAGGATGGTGCTCTTCTTTTTTCTGTTATTGATCAAGAAATAGTGATGCCGATTGCTTCCAGACGATTTGATGCAATCACTGAGAAAAAGGGAAAGGTTCCCGCAAGACTTATATGCGTCTTTCATTTATTTGTTCAGTCTTTTTTTTTCTGAAGAACATTGTGGTGCGTGTACTTGTTTTCCAATACGCCAGTGAACAAATACTCTATCAACGTTTGTTGACTTTTTTTATAATATTTAACCATTCAGGTTATTCATAAATTTCATATATATTTTACAAAATTGTATGCAATCGCAAATATATATCGATGTTAGGGATCATACAAAATGTACTCGACAAATTGTCATTAGTTTGAGGAAAACATAATACTCCCCTCTGATCATTAACATATATATGACCGTTTTTAGTTTAAAATTACGCTGAAAATGTAGATTAATACAAGGAGGTGTTACAAGTATTAACACAGCAACGTTAGTCACTCCCTGAGAAGCTGTTGGAAAAGTTCACATATATTTTGTAGCGAGCCAACAACCGTTGTGCCACCGCTCTCTACTAACTGACCGTATATATAATAATTTGTGCTCCTATTCCTACTGATACAATCTCAATGACGGAGGTTCTCCTATCTACAGGATGCACTTTGCACTGTATATGTTTGCATATTGATAAAAAAAAAGTTAACAGTACTCATTATTTAGTACTATGTACTGTGCTAACTTTATTCTAAAGTGCTTTGCGAGAGCACATCACATGACATGTCTCTAATCGATAAGCAGTTAGCTAAGCACAAACAAACTTTAGAAGACTTTTAGCCGCCTTAGGATCTAACTATCGGATCAGTCACGGGAACGAACAGGGGCAATATGATTATAAACAAATGAATTGCCAGAAAAAACATCGTCAAGTTTCTACATCTTAATTCTAAGCACGGACGTGACAGCCATGCATGCATCACTTGTCTTGTGAGCTTGGAGAAAAATAAAATATTAGCATGTGGCGTGGAGCAGATAAATCTCATATCCAACAGTTGAGACTTTGACCTTTCATAAGGAATTAAAAATGCAGCGGGGTACGGTGTCGTCACCTGGAATGCGATCCACATGTGGCCAATTAGATCTAATTGTGAATGAGACCGTCCATGACAAATCGCTCTTTTTGTATACACACAGGCGCCATATATATGGAGAAAAAAAATCAATACAGGTGAAAAGAAACACAAAGTAAACATAGCAGGGCCTGCTCCCGGAAGCGAGCAAATGGGCGAGTTGCGTGTAGTGGGTGCAAGCCATAGCTGGGTTGCGTAAAAATTTTACGGTATTACGTGCAAGCCATAGTGTGTTCGGTATTTTCCATGGCGCGGTGACCTCATTTGCTCTTTTTAGCGCCTCCGACCGAAAATTGGGGTACTTTGGGGGCTTCTCGTCCCGTGTAAAAGTATCAAATCCTCTGTAAAACTCTCCTTGGGCCATCATGGGGCCATGAAAAAGCCATACAAAAATCCAGGTGGGGAGCCCCCCCCGGTTGACTGTCAAAAAAAAAAAAGCCGTTCATCAAAGGAGATGTATCGGTTTGTATTTTGTAGGATACATCTAACCATGTATCTTTTATATCTATATAGGTGCAAACTAATATCCGATTTTTCTACGCATATACGAAGCCACTTCTTATCTCAAGAATTCACAAAGTTTTATGCAACATCGTGATCCATTAAAATCTCTATTTGTATATTCCATCGATTTTTATGGTTTTATACATGCAATGATTTTATGTGGAGTACGCGGGTATTCGCAAGGACACGTGGAGGTGTTCGACTACTTTATTTACTAGTCAATCAACCCGTACGAAAGCACGGGTTAGAGTCTTAAATGTATTATGCGTAACCGTACAACAAATATAGATCTATTTTTATACTTAGTTTTTTATAATAGCATATCTTGCTACTTTATATATATGCTTAATTGATTTAGATAATCTTTGATTGATTGCAAAACTAGGTGTTTTTGGTTGTTTTCATCATATTACCAGTCATAATAACTAAGGTGAACAATTCAAATATAAATTAAAAGGGATATTTGGTATTATCCTATAAAATAGCAAATGTGAGCAATTAGATATAAATTTAGGGTGTTATTTCATTTTTTCCTTTTATATTGGTAGAGTGGGTAATTAATATGTAGTTTTAGGGGTTATTTAATATTATTTTGATAATGGCAAAGGTGAGTGATTACCTAATTAGAAAACAGATCTACTGCATGGCTATTAAGATTTCAACCTGTCAATTGATAATAGGTTTTTTTTTTATTATTGTGAGAATTTTTATAATTTTATTTTTTTTCTAGCGCATCTTGTGAGGATTGACATGGAAATTTCAAAAGGAGTCTACAAAATATCTATTTCATGGAAATGTTTATAGCATTTTTAATGGAAAAAAAGACAAAAACTGAAGGTAAATTTAAAAATAGAAAAAATCTAAAAAAAGAAAGTATTTGATTTCGTTGAGAATTGAACTCAAGATCTTTCGTAATGGCAGAGGTGGGTAATTACTTAGAAAATATATATAATGAAAAAAGAGGATATTTGCTTTCGTTGAGAGTTGAACTCAAAACCTTTCATAATGGCAGAGGTGGGTAATTACTTAGAAAACAGATCTAATGGCTATTAATATTCCAATCTGCCAATTGATGGTCGGATGTTTTTGATTATTGTGAGAATTTCTAGGATTTATCTCTTTTTCTAGCGCGCTTTGAAATTGGCGCAACTTTTAGAACCTCAAATTAGTAATAGTATAAGAGAATATTTAGAATTTATCTTTTTTTTAGCGCGTTTTGAAATTGGTGCAATTTTTAGAAACTCCAATTAGTAATAGTACGATGATAGCTTCGCCACTAGGCGTCGCTCCAACAAGTAGAAATAAATGGGTATTGTCCCAGGGAGGGGAGGGCGGCGAAATAATATAATATAAAAAAAAAGGTATACAGAAAGTGATATTGGGACGATGAATTTATCTTAGACATACCTACACTATATAGGAATTTATAGAGGACACCGCTTCGTATCCTCGTGGAATTTCAAGAGTGCTCTCCCATCAATCTCCTGATGACCGATCGATGTGGTACTGTGTACCGTTGCTTATCCCTCAGATCTCAAGAATTCAAGTTTCCGGTGGTGGATCGGATCGGATCTCAAAGAAGGGCGAACAAAAGCAAGACGTCGAATCCGGTCAAGAGGTACGCAGTACGTAACGTAGGGCGTGGCGCAGCAGCAGTATAGGATGCCGGCCGGATGAGGATGGGATGTATGGCGATGGGAAGCGGAGGGGACGGGAATAAAGCTGGGGGCCGGGGCGGGAGCATGATGATGCTGAAGAATCTGAGTGGATTATTTTGACATGACGCTTTGTCCGCACACTTCATGTTTGCTAATGTGTTCCCTAAAGTTCTCTCCTCCAGCATTTTATTTTATACAGCCTACGTATTTTATTTTATTTTATTTTTACAAAAAGAAGACAAAGAAAATGCAGTATAGGCCATTTGAAGGTTTAGTTTCACTCCAATCAAATGAAGTGTCGTATAGACAGAAATTAATATATCTTTTAGATACACTCTTAGCTTAAATACACCAGTTCTTTTTTTACGGTAAGCTAGACTTTGGCTTTCAAATTTCAATCTTGTTACAATTTTTCTACCCACATGTTTAGCTTGAAACTCTAGTGCTTATTGTATATTTTATGAGCTATCCTTTTGTTTTTTTCCTCCGACAGAAATGAATTCTAGGTTATTGTTTATTTTATGAACATTTCTTTTGTAACTTTTTAGAAATAATGGGTTTTAGGTGCCCAACAGTCTTGGCTAATGTAACAGCACAAACTATCAGTTCATTCTGCACCGAGGACGAACGAAATTTTAATTCTCTTTCGCAAATAATTATGCACGCACACAATAAAGAATGCTCGCAATTAAGCTATCAATGAGACATGCTATAACGTTTTAATCAAAATATATAAAGTTATCTAAATTGAGAATACATATTTTTTATAAAGCATTACATGTTAGTATATTCTAAAATAAATTAGCTATGTCACTGCTATGCGATTCATTAAAAAATATTTTCATAATCCATATATTTGTTTGTTTCTGATATAATAATTTTTACAATTATTTTTTCTAACACAGTATGTCTCTTGGATTATTAACATAGAGGACAGGAAAATGACAAGCATCCAAATGTCATCAACAGTTTCACTTATGGGCATGTGATGCGGCCTTTCAGATATATGCGTGTGTAGTCATTTCCCACATTGTGCCATGCGCTTGTTTAATGTGATTGTTGTTATCGCTAAGCAGGCGGGGAAAACGAAGGGCACAGCACAAATCCCGTCCAGCCAGTACCGGAACCAAAACGATGGAAGTATGTATTTTCAGATTGTTTTCACATTTCTCTCCTTTTTTCCTTTTCGATTAAGCTGTCTTCTTTGCTTCTCTTTTTAAGCTGTCTTTTTAGGGATGTCTCCTACGGTAAGCACAAATCTCGCGGAAGTTGCCACAATCACTCCCTTGACGAGCTCTCTCGTTAAATCCCTCTGTACCAAGTAAATGTTTATTTTTATCTTTTTACATTCATATAATGTTAATAAATATAACATATGCATAGAACAATGAATGAATCTAGTAAAGGTTTATAACCTCTTATAATTTGGAACAGAGCAGGGGTGAAGATAGGGGGCACAGGGACATGTCCCCCTGCCCCCGTAATTACACATGAACTCTTAATTTTATTAGCTAATTACCATGTAAATAATTGATCTTTGAAAAAAATAGCCCCCTCAATCTGGAGTCCTGGCTTCGCCACTCGAATAGAGTGAGTAATTGTGTTCACATGAACTGGCTTTTGCTGCTCCAGTAGACCTGCAGCCAAAAAAACGCGAATAGTGATCAACTTCCTCCATCCGAAAAAAGAAATCATTTTTATTTGTTTGATCATTTGTCTTGATTAAACTAAATTATAAATATTTTATTATTTTATTTAGAATCATGAGTATTTTAAATATAAGTCATATTTTGAAAAGAAGTATATTGTTTATTAATAAGATGAAAAAAAAAAGAATTCCTTTCTAGGACAGAGGAAGCTTGTGAATATATGTTTATAGTTGTCTAAGGGAAGCTATGTCCTTGTAATTAGACATGTTGGTGCTTGCGGATTGTGAGTTTGTTAACAATGACCATTATTATGTCATGTAGTATTAATATAGTGTCCAGTTGTAGAGGTAGATATCGAGCCAACTCAATTAGTTATGGCTCCGTTCGTTATAGTTTGTTAGTATAACGAGTCAGTTTGAGCTAAAAGTTTAGCTTGGCTCATTAGACCATGCTCACCAGCCTGCCTATCCCACCCCGCCTATCCGTTATTCCAACTATCTCTTTCTCAGTCTACAGTGTATGCACAGTGTTTGGGCACCTCTTTTCGGCCTATAGTCTTAGCCAACTCGTTAGATTCGCGCGCCAGTGCAACAAAATGCAGACATAAATATGTATATTATAAAGTACCAAACACTATTACCGCAAATCTAGGGCTGGAAACGAGCCGCTCGGCTCGGCTCGCTATTTTTGTGAGCTAGAAAATCAGGCTCGGCTAGTCGGCTCGCGAGCCACTAGTAATGCGAATTAAGTTCAAAATAAACTAATTTATATATTTTTTGAATAATAACAATAATTATGTATCACATATTCCTTATGTATATGCAAATTGCTATGTTATGTATATAAATATTAATTTATATCACTAATAATGAAGAATTATTCCATCCATCATCGTGGAAATATTCTTGGGCTGTCTTGGGCCGAGCTCACGAGCCGGCTCGCGAGGCTGAACGAGCCGGCTCGGCTCGTTATTTTTGCGAATTAGAAAATCAGGTTTGACTCGGCTCGGCTCGGCTCGTCGAGCCGAGCCGTTGCAAGCCCGAGCCGAGTCACGAGCTTCGAACTATTTTTCTAGCCCTATGCAAATCTAAATACATTGATATAACATCACTTGATTCACTTCCATTCAATAGTTTCGACTTCCCAGATTGAAGCAAATAAGTAAATATATGCAATGCAAGTAAATATCTACCTACCTGCTAGTTATTGTTGTTTGCTGGGTGTGGCCAGAGTGCTTCCAGGATTCACTTCCATTCAATAGTTTCGACTTCTAGGTTTGCTGGGTTTGGCACGCAACCAGCTCGTTAAAGAAACAAGCTAAAATGTTGTCTTAACTTGTTACAAAACACATGAATCATCAAACCGAGCCACTAATAAATCGAGTCGAGCGAGTGACGGTCCAGTCGGTTGGATAACACTTGGTGTTAATATATAATGGAAGCATGGAGCTCTACGTCCTCACAAAACTTTGGCCTTGACCGGCTGGACGTAAAGTTGTTGTGCAGCACAACAACTCCAATAGCCCGTGAGACAATGAATAGCGGCAAGGTGGGACTTGGGCCGTGCCGAGAGCCCTCTCGTGCTTCGTGCTACATCGTGCCGTGTTTTATTGGCACGCCGTGCCTATCGTGCCGTGCTTTACGTGCTCAACATACTTTGAAATAGGTCCAAGCACGGTCTGTGGCACGTCGTGCCGCCATTGTGCCGTGCTAGCCTAAAATCCGGACGTTATAAATTTCACTGGATCTTTTATACGATGTACCAAATTGAACGTGAATGGTGAAAATTTAAGAAAAAAACCAGAAAAAAAACTAAAATAATATATTTCTCTTTGCTTTTCAATATAAATACTCACAATATCATATTATCGTGCCGTGCCGTGTGACTCATCGTGCAGTGATCCTAGGCACGGCACGGCCCTTGTGTTCGTGCCGTGCCAGCACGGTCCAAAAATTATCATGTCGTGCCGTGCTTTGAGTCGTCTAAAATATCGTGCTTCGGATAGCCCACAAATAGCACGGCCTAAGTCCCGACTAAATAGCGCTAGCTGCAGCCGAAATGGTGGTGCAACAGCCTTCACTTTAGCACAACCCGATCAGAGGCTTTTTTTTTTTACAGGCACAAGTTTTTGGACAGCCAGTTTAGCTCACTTTAGCTCACCAGTTTCCTGGTGTAATAATTTTCCGACCTACCTAAAGTTTGGGCCGGATCTGACATAACAGCGACGTAGAATTTAATCCGGCCTGGTAAGTAAACCTTTCCGGCCCATCCTTCCCCAACCAAAAGGCCCAACACTACAGCAGCCCAAAGAACGGCTCTGCAACTGCTACCCCCGCCGGCTTCGCTTCCGATCCAAACCCGGCGGCGGAAACTGCCAGCTCCGGCGATTCCCCAGCCTTTCTCCGTCTAGCCCCGCCTGGGTAGGCCTCCTCCAGTCCTCCAGATGGGGGCATCAGAATCAATCCTCTCCAGGAATCAGCTTCAGCAGCCGCGGCCGCAGTGGGCGGACGAGATCACGACGGTGTCCGAGGGCCGGCGCGACGACGCCGACGCCGACCCCCTCGTGAGCCGTATCCGGTCCCTCTCCATAGTAATTACGAAGCTCTCTTGTGTTCTTTTACCTCCCTTAGGAATTCCCTTTTAACCCTTTGGGCTCCGGTTGGAATTGTGTTGGGGATCTCTAGGCTCCGCCGCTGTTGAGCTCTCAGTCTGAATCGGAGGCAGAGAGCAGTCTGACTGACATCCTCGTACGGAAGCCCTCCTCCTCCTCTGCTGCATCGGGTGAGTCGCTGCCTTGTTGATAATACTTTGGTTGGAATGAGAGGCTTGGTATAGTTCTTTTGTTGGAGAATATGTACTTGCACATATGTACACTACCCCCAAAATACTAGTTTGCAGCGACGGAGCCATCATTTACGTTCTCATAGTTCTTGTTGGATCTTATGTGTGACTCAATAATCATCTGTAGGAAATCTGAACCCCAATGTCCTGACTGAGCTTTTCTCGATGTACCGTGAATGGCAAGAAGAGAATGCCAAGAAAATTAGCCAAAAGCAGGTTGGTGGAATTCCTGAAACAGATATTTATCTTGGTTTATGTTGTTGAGAATTAGAAAATACGTAGAAAAATTTCTCATGGAAAATATTATTTGCTAACGGAGGTAAACTTGTCTGGATTCATGGTTTGTTGTTTTTGGGTGTGGTAGTGGTTTCATCATCAGTTCATAGTTTGTAGTGTGTTATCCTCTTGTGTTGCCATAAAGATCTGTGCTTCATGTGTTTGCAATTGTTCTGTTCGGTTGCATCAATATATTGATGACAGGGGGAGTGGCCTAGAACCCTAGACAGATCGTATGCCTGTAGCAAAGCCTAGTTCTCTTTGTTGCTTTGTGCTGCTGTCATGGTGCAAACACAACAGTAAGATCCTTTGGATCAATACAAAATGGGTTTCTGTACTAGTATCAAATTAGTAGGCAAAAAACAATTCCTGTTTGAGCCAAGAGCCCTAGGCATTGCCTTCTGAATTTAGTGCCACAAATATTGCAGAAATTTTTTTAATGTTTTACCTTATGAACAACAGGTACCATTTTACGTGTCTCCTTTTATCTCCACGGCTTGACTAATTGCACTTAGCATGTATCATGTTTTTGTATTTTGCTGAACTTACAGTTAATACAAATTGATTTAATTTCCCTTTTTCATTTTATTGAACTGTAGAGCTTGCATGGATATACAGAACTGCACTTAAAGTATGGTACAGAACTTAACTAATGAATTCTAGATGCTCAAGGTAAGTGTGGAAACGGCACTTTTACCAATGGATTACTCTGAGCATAACTGAAGAACTCTAGATTGGCACTGCACAGCTTCGGTCCTTTGTTTTTTGTTTTCCCGCTAGCTTATGATGAGAAGCTCACATGATAAATACTGTTGCAGGAGGAGATAGAAAACAAGATAGAAACGGCTGATGCATTGGCTGTTAAGCTTCTCCAGCGCTTCAATCATTCTCTTGCTTCCATGAGATCCACCTCTCACAACCTTGCTGAAGGTAACGATGCAATGCTTTTCTTAAATTGGTCTTTATCTGTATATAATTTTTTTTTTGTATCCATCATATCTTTGGACATTTTAACTCTAGCCTAATTGGGGCTGAGGGCAAGAGTAGCGAGGTTAACTTGTGCCATTATTAGTTTATTACTGTTCGTTCTGAAAGTTTAAATCTTATGGTGGTATCTAAAACTATTTGCTAACACTGCCCTATTCAATATCACAGTCCATCCACTGCAGATCGAAGTTGGTGAGTTGAAGGGCAGGTTAACTGAAGTTGTGAGTAACTGCGATGCATTGTGCAATAGAATTGCTGCGGAAGGAGCAGAAAGTCTGCGATCATCCATTAAGTCTTTTACTGCCAGTACAGCTGAGGCAGAAGGCAGCGGTTCACTTGGCACAAAGCAGGAGTGATGAATCGTACAAGCTAATCCCTGACAGCATCAAAGGCATACAAAGAAACTTTAGGATGGCACATAGTAGGCCATGGGGCAAATACACTGGAGGCATTTCCATGTATACTTGCTTTGCTAGATTGGTCAGATGTTTGAAGTCAGAGTCTCTTGCTGTAGTGATTGTCAATTGTTATAGCCTTGTCTTTGCACTGGACGCAGGTGTTTGCAGACAGCTTTAACATCAGAAAAGAATGTGTGGTTTTAGCTCCTGTGTTTATGTGTACACAAACCTCTGTTCCTTTTGAAAGTAACACGAGAGTGGTAGTTCCAGAGTTTAACTGTTTGCTGACCAGAAAACACAAAAACGATGTTTTGCTGTTCTGAAGATCAAATTCAGAGAACTTTACATTTGTGGAAATGGTTTCTGTAGCTCAATAAAAGGTTATAAACATCTGAAAAGATCACGGAACTGCGGATACGGCATTCAAGTGGACTTGGAGATCTTCATGTCAGCTTGAGCACATAATCTTTTTTTTTTTTTGGTTCCTGCTTAAAGATAGATTAAAGCCCTATGAACATCTTGAGAAAGAAAAAAAACACGAACCTGCCGACTCATAACTGTATTGTCTGCACTGACCATTGTGAATAGACACATTGGGGCGCCTCTTTCTTCAGTGAGGTTTTGCCAATACTGGTTGGGTTATCTTAAATCCGCGGGCCAGACAACTTAGGTCATTTGAGTTCTTCGAATCTTTCAAACAGCAACTGTCTCTACCCTTCATAATAAAAATTCTAATCTTAATGAGTTCGATCATCTGGACTACACGAAATAGCCTAATTTTCACGCAACAAAGCAAATTCAGTGGAAATCATGGAAGCCTTCTTTCAAGCATGAATGTGCCATGATTACCCATGGAGTTCGGCTAGGCTCAAATGCGTAATCTTATTGTAAACTTCTTGTGTAATCATCAGGGTCCTACCCCTCCTAATTCTTGTCTCCCCTCTAGCTTGGCTCGCATGGACAGAGCCAGACTAGGCAGAGACCAAACTGAGCTCATATATAGGTGCTTATGTTTGGGACCCAGACTGTTTGCATCCAACGAGCCTGGATTTATTCATCACGTTTGGTTGCATATACGAGGGTAGCTGGGATAAAACAGCCAAAGACTGACAAGTGGGATCACCTCATGCAAGGAGCTCGTGCAACACGGGCCACGGGAAATGACCAATTTGCCGGAGTAGTTCCCATGGATGATGGAGCCTGGCCCTGAGGTGCATCAGGGTTCGGAGGGGCCTGACTCAATCACTCAAGTAGCCAACCAGGCATCTAGAAGCGTAGCTGCTGCATGCAGACAACCAATGGCGCCCTAAACCTCCTTGCACTTGTCGAAACACCAAACTCATTACGTTGTGCACGGCCCAAGCAGTGTTCTTGCAGGACTTCAATTCCGCTGCAATTTTCCAAGCATACAAGTTGTCAAGTTCTCGCAAGGCGAATGCTTTGTTCTGAAGCAGCGCTGGTGCTACACTTCTAGCCTAGTATGGAAACGGAAATACACGCAGTTCCGGGTCCTGGCTACATGAGTTCCAGCACCAGAGATCCCTGCACCAACGATTTGGCGTGAAACGGGTGCCGGGAGCTGCACGGTCCTGGTGGAGCGCGGCGCGCGTGATCCCGGCACCGCCCTGCGTGGCGGGCGGCCAGGAGACGCGAACACAAGGCCGTGTACTGAGCTCGTCGCGACGACACCTCGCTCCATTTCGCTTCGCGGCTCCGCCCACCTTGCCTTTCCCTGCGGGCTGCGCCTCGGGCGCTGGTCTGCGGCGCCGCCAACCCTGCGCGCACGGACGCCGCGTCATGCACGTCAGTGGTGGTCGGCTGCGAGATGAGTTCTGTACGTTGCTGGTGTTCCACAGATTGAAAACTATGGTTTGCCCAGCGAACAGGAAAGAATCTACGAATCAGGTCTCCCCCGTTTGATCAAAAACCTCTTTTGATACAGGACAACTGAATCTGATATCTCCATTTTTGTAATTTTCCGTTCCTTTTTAGATAAAGGAAAGCGTTCGGCTGGTCTCTTTTCCATCAACCAGTGCATACGACCAAGCTACCAAGCACAAGCAAGCAGAATCCAAAACGCAGAAACCCCTATATAGCAGGCCTTCTTTTGCCGGCCTCAGGGCAAGCACAAGGTTCTTGTTTGGTGCAGGGGCGGCCGAGTATATAGTACAGCAATTTCCAGTAAAAAAGCAGCACGCGCCTCTTCCTTCAATTCGGTGGCACAATCCATATATATAGGCTACGGAGCTATGCCATGCAGGGTTGCAGGCACGCACGCACCTTTGTGGCTTAATGATGCCAAAGGTCATGAGCCGCATGATCAGGTCGGCCATAGAACATAGCCGGCGTTGCTGCTCCCACGAGGCGTGCGTCGACGTAGAGCGCGGCGGCGGCGTTCTGCGGCGCCGGGTGGAACCCGTCCATGACCGCGAACTGCATCTCCTCCGACGGCTTCCAGTGCCGCTTCCGCTGGTTGATGAACCAGTTGTTGATCTGCTTCGCTTCCAGGCCCGTCGACTCCGCCAGTGCCATCTTCTCCATCTCCTGCACGCAACAATGGCACAAAAACATCCATCATCTTAACATCAACAATTAACATACGCACATAGGTATATATGCACACGAATCGTAGCTGCGCACAACCGCAACCCATACACAGCTGTTCGTACCGAGGGATAGGGCCATCGATAGTGCAGCTCCCACCAGCCGAGCAGCTTCTGTCGGGCCTCCTTGGGGAGCTTGCCTTTCTTCCTCTTCTTGCAGAGCTCCTTTCTCAGGCTGCCCAAGCACCCGCTGTATTTCTTGAGGAGGTGCCTCTTGAGTTCCTTGTCATCCGAGCAAGGGTCGATGCCAAGAGCTTCTTCTGCCTCCATGCCACTGCCTTCTTCTTGGTCATCGTCGGACATATCGAGCGCTGTTTTATCCTCTGGTACAAATGTAAAATAGACTACAGTCGCCAGGCTTGACAATAATCAAAAGTATCGCAGGAACGATTATAGCATGGCATTAATCTATTATTGAGACTGGAATACAAGACATTTTGACCAAGCTAGACATGCCCGGATGCCCCTAATGCCTAAAAAACAAATTCATAAAGATGTTATGACACCGGTCAGCTCAAAGTATATATAAAGGGTCAAATTTTAGATATTCAATTACTTATTGGAGACGATAGCCAAAGAAATACCATTGATGCTAGCTAACATGCCAAGGGAGAAAAGATACGATATAATACAAAATCTCGTTGTATGATAACTATTCAGCTTTACTTAAGTTGGACATATATATATTCGAGTTTATGGAGTACCTCTTAATAATCTGATCATGATCATAAATTCACACTGATGTATTGATAATTAACATTCATTTTTACACTAATTATTCGCAGCATTCATATTTCAGGAGTGTCATCCAATTGCATAGAAATAGAAATATGTCTTAAATTAAACATGAATTTCTTAACAAATTTTTGTATTGTGTGCTAAGACCGGGGTCACCAGACAGGGCATATGGGGGTGCAAAACACTGTTTGCGCACTGTAGACAGAGAGGAGGGTAGTTGGAATAGTGCGGATGCACTCTTTTTCCCTTAGCTGGTGACCCCAGCCTAAGATCATAAATGGCGAATATACCAATAGATTCATCGTACTTATTTCAAATTATAATACCCAAAAATGTGTTTTGGGAAACAAGAGTTCAGAGCAGTTGTAATTTATGTTTCTAAGCATTCTTCACACATATGCATTAATATTAATATGCCAATCTTGTTTATGAATTCTAACTTGGAAGATTTGGGCTTAGGGATATGATTTTCACAACATATATACCAGTAAGAAGCCCCAACCAACCAACCTGCATTGCCTTGCACCAAATAAGACGATGTGAAGCCAAACAATAAAAATAATTTTTTATATTTTGTATAAAACACAATTGTATGGTCAGACCAAAACAGAAGGAGAATAAAAGGCACTTTAATTTAATACTAATGGATGGTAATGCTCCCGGCTACAAATTGTTTTGCACCCTATTGTGGTAAACAATGTTGAATTTTTTAACAGATAAAAGTAACAATGGGTCAGGATGCCGAGATATCATGTGTTTGAATTATTGATAACATACATCTTACTATTGCTAATTGTTAGAGCCTCCACGCTAATCCTCACTAGGTACGCTAGAAAAAAAAAAGATAAATCCTAGTAAAACATCTAGCCGTCAATCAGGTAGCTCTAATAATAGTAGTCATTAGATCTATTATATTTTTAAAAATGTACCCACTATGCCATTATAAATGACAAATTAAAATAACCCCCTACATTTGCATATAAATTACAAACCATGTCATCATAAAAGATAAATTAAAATAACCTCTAGATGTACATATAAATTACCCACCATGTCATTATAAAATATGAATTAGATAACCACTAAACTTGCATATAAATTACTGAGACTAATGTCACCAGGGCATGGACATGGCCACATGGGTGTGCAAAACACTGTTTCACTATATGCACGCCCTGGTGACAAGGGTCTCATAAGCCATTACAAACGATGAATTAAAATAAATAATCACCTCTAAATTACTAAAGATAAGATCTAAACTCTAAACTACAAACATATGTTGTCACAAAAAAAATGAATAACAAAAATAGACTATATATATGTTTCTAAATTAATTATTAAAGTTTTCTACCGGCCAGTAATACATATACCTCTTAAAACCCTAACCGGTGCTTGATGGACTAGTGCACTTAATTGTAGAACAAACAAAGTTAGGCCCTGTTTGGAACGCGGGAAAATTTTTCCGTTCCTGCGTTTTTCCTGTGAAATTGAACTGATTCCTGTGAAATTCCTGCACAATTCCTGTGAAATTCCTGCGTTCCAAACACGCCCTTAGTTAATTAAACAATTGCGCCAACACACATGCCATTCTTTGAGAGAGGGATAGAGATACCGAGGGACACGAAGCCTAGTACATATGTTTTTAAATCTATTCCATCATTCATTTTTGGATTGCACACTAATTTAGTAAAAAACTATAGAACCATTTTATTTTGTTGTGAACTGTGACTCGAGACTTGATTTATCACTAATGACATTTTAAATATGACTTATGTTTTTAATATTCTGTCCAAACTCAAGGCATCATACATTTAAAAATAGAGGAGAGAGAATACAGTTAAGTTAATTATACAAACAATACAAGAAAGTCATTGTGTCGATGCATCTTTTTAGTTTTGATGCACAGGTGGAAAACAGGATGTATATTATTGTCACCTGTATTTAAGCGTTACTGCTGGTTTCAATATTTTTGCTATATATGACCCGGCTCATCAAGTTAGATGATTTTATGCTAGTGGAGACACAAATCCAATCGTACATGTGATACGCCCATTTAATTTGGTTTTTAAGACGGATATACAGTTGTGGACTTTGGACGAAAGTAGCACTGTCCCTAGACCTACTACATACATCCTACTACCAAGTACTCATCCAAGCATCAGATTTGCTCCAAAGGGCAGTCAGTTTCTTCACATTTACAGTATAATCAGTGAAGCAGAACTTTACCCTCAGGAACAGTAGATGAGACGAGTCATGAGAGCAAGACCATACATAAATACTATAGCCAGAACACGTAGTAGTGGTGCTCTGTTCATCCCTTTGCTCCTAAGCTACCAAGTACTCCTACACACCCCAAGTCACTGGTAGTGTCGAATACCAATACCAAGGAGTACTGTGTTCGACTTGAGAAAAGGCAGACGGCTTTGTTTTGCTAGCTAGCTAGTCAATGTGACAATCAATGCTATCCCCTACTGTGGCGTCTATCTTGCTGAGATGACGAGGAGGTAATTAATATGGACCTAACCTAGTTGATTGGCAGATTTAGACCTTTCGTTAAACAAAGCGTACGTAAGCTCAAGATCAATAACCTGCAGAGATGAGGGCTCCGAGGTTTGGCCCGGTGCTAGCCATTGAGTTGAGCTGCGACTCTACCGTCGTCAGGAATTCCCTGGCCTCCCGCAGCGGCCGGCTCAGCTCCTCCTTCCACGCCACAAGCATGTCGCAGTAACATTCCTGGCCGGTCGTCGCAGTACAAAACTGTCATATATACTGGCATACAAGCAGGCCGCCGGGTGGCCGGCCGGGTGGTGAGCATGTGAATTTTGTTTGGTACTCTTACCATGAACTGGTCGAGCTCCGGGTCCGGCCTTGTGTGCGCGTCGCCGGCGGCCGCGCGCTGCCACGCCTCGCGCTCCCGCGCCGCCGCCGAGATCTCCTCGGCCACCACCGGCGGGCAGCCGACCTGAGTAAGATATGAACACACAGATGCAACGGGAATGATGAACACATATCTACAGAAGACCATGCAGTGACATGGCGCATTATCGATCGCACATAAATATGCGCGCGTGAAGCGTTGTTTATCAATCGATCGGCGCGCGTGCCTTGTGGCAGTCCAAGAAGGCGGCGAGGAGGGCGTGGTAGCGAGGGTGGGAGACGATCTTGGCCTTGACGGGGTCGAGATCAGCGACGCGGCGGCGGCCGCCATGGCCACTGCCGCTGCTAGACGCATCCACCGCCGGTGCAGCTGAGCTCGGGACGGTGTAGACTTGAACAGAGACTTTGGAAGAGGACGGCAACAACGGAGGCGGCGCCGGCCTTGCAGCATCCGGGTGGCCGCGGCCACCAAGAATCGAGAGATCCTCCATCGTCAGTCGTTAGGTTTCTTGATCCGGCCGGGCAACGATCGAAGAGGGAGTTGAGGGAGAAGAAGAAAATAGCTACTCCTAGCTAGGGCTAAAAAGCATGGAGATTTGTTTGCTCCAGCTTTGAGATCTTGTGCAGTACAGTGGTAAAGAGGGATTTGGGGATAAATAAAAGGAGGGGGAACAGCAACAGTAGAGATGGAAAGGAATTTGGGCTGTGCGAGTTGATGATGAGTGGCTGTGGCACAGAGAGATGAGATTGCATTGCATAGACTTCAGAGAGATAGAGCTAGTGCAGGTGCAGTAGGGTAGGGGAGGTGAAGTAGGAAAAGAAAGGAGCGCAGAGGTCTGGTGGCCGTCATGTCCGGTGTCAAATCAGAGAAAAAGCCGGAGGGACGGAGAGTGAGCTTCACGGCGAGTATTTTCATGGCGAGACGTGCTTTGCTTGCTTGCGTGTGCTGTCGCGTTGAGCAGTGTATACACGGGTGTGATCGCTGTGTCCTCGACGTGGGTTTCAGGAGAACTATCTGAACGTACATATTCAAAGTATAATTTGGTCAAAAACATCGCATTTGACAAAAAAATGGAGGCGAGAAGCAGGCGAAATCTGCTAAAATTTGGTCAAAAACATCGCATCTGACACTGTAGCGCACTGTAGCACACTGTAGGACTTTTCGTTTGTTTGTGGTAAATATTGTCCTACCATAGCCTAACTAGGCTCAAAAGATTCGTCTCGCAAAGTACATCTAAACTGTACAATTATTTTTTGATTTCATCTACGTTTAGTACTCCATACATGTGTCGGCATTTTTGATGTGATAGAGAATCTTCTTTTTGCATAGTAGAATTTGGGAGAAAATTTGGATCTAAACATAGCCTATACTATTATGTGTACAGTGTTATTATTAGAGATGTTGATGGATTGGATGCCAAACTTTTCACGTGCTAAAATTTTGACAATTTTAACCATGTTTGAATATAAATAAAATTTTATCAAACAATAACGTTTTTATTTTATTGGGTTGTTTATGCCCCAAATTCGAATGAAAAAATTGTTGTTTGGTTAAATTTTAGTCTAGATTCAAATACGATTAAAATTGTCAAAATTTTAACATGCCAAAAGTTTAGCATCAATCTAACAAACCATAGTGCAGATTCTAGGATTTGATTCTCCCGCTGAACACACATACGGCTTGCGAAATGATGTGCAAGAATCGTCCCCCGTCTCCCTGCACCAGAATTTCTCCTTTAGCGGCATATGCTATAACCGTCACTCCACGCTCTCTGGAGGATCCACGATGCAGCATGCAGTGTCACGGTTCAAAATTTATAATTATTGTTTATTTTGAATATGATTTAATTTATATTACGTACTTGTAATATATTTAAGCGTAACATAAACATTTTATATATTTTTATAAGTTTTTAAATAAGATGAGTAGTAAAACTTATAGTATTAAAAAGGTAAAAGACCTATATTTAAAATGGAGGTAGTATGGTACAGTGCTCATATAAATATCTTTTTGTCCTTCGTGAATGCCAAAGTCCGGTTAACAGTTACAAATTTGAGTTATTCTATATATTTCTATAGGTAGAAGGGTAATTTAAGAATACGTACAATCATACCTTGTATTGTCTACTTTGTATTATTTTTTTCATACTAGCATGTGTCATTACGCTAGACGTATATTTCATACATTTTTTTATTATGGCATAGATCGCTAATTTAAATGCATTTTAGAGATTAACTTAAATATTTCATAATATCGTGGATATATTAAATAATTTGTTAGATTTATTTTTAATTATTATAATGGAAGGTGCATAATTCCTTAATAAACAAAACATATATACTGCAATTGGCCAATTGCTTGTAGAGATCAAACAGCTGGATGTATCACTAAACGATTCTAGTTTTATGAGATATAAGACGTGGTGTGAAATTAATGGATGCTCCAATTACTAACAGCAATATTTTATCTTACATATACAAGCAAACGATTCATGTTTGCAATTAACAACCAAAACCATCCACCACAAGTGTGGCGTGTATGTATTAAAAAATATTTAGCTATATTAGGCCCGGCCAAAAATGTAGAACTTTTATTGTATCTAGAAATAGACAAAGGTTTTTCTTTCTTGCAACGGAAATGCTAAAGCTAACTAAAAAGGGTTAAATGGGCCGGAGAACGATCTACTCCTGTATCTTCTTCTACTTATTTGTATTAATTATTTTGTTTTCTTCAATTGTTTCATCTGACATAGAAGGGGATCGTAACAAATAATGACCACGTGAAACGGTGATAGTTTCTTTTTACTGCCTAATCATATTAGTTTTGCTAAAATAGTAAATCTTGCTCGGAAAAGGCTGTGAATACATATGTCGAGGGCTACTGATGAGAACAGAGGAATTTGAGTAGTTAAGTACCGATTTTCCATCATCATTTAACTATTTGTATTTATTTTGTTAATAATGTGTTTTACGTCATGATCCCATGCGTATCCATATATAGCCATCATGGTCGTATCAGAATATAATCAATGCAGTCGTGCTTATATATAAACTAGCGTAGATGTACGTGGAACACACACGTATTCTGAGATCATCAAGGAGGCCATAGGAATGAGAACAATGAAAATAGAACTAAAAAAAGGAGACTTGATTGATTGACGTTATTTTTTTCTCATCAAAACCAAGAAAAGGAAAGCAATGAGCGGGTATAGGTATAAAATGACGCGAGAAATAAAGAGAAAAAGTAGATAAAACATTTTGTATCTATAAGTTTTAGGCCTTTCCACGCCTTTCCAACCTTTTTCAAACTACGCAATGGAACTAGCGTGAGGAATATATCTATACTTTTTTAAATTAAAATTTTTTTTAGAAAACTCATTTTTTTATAGCATAGATAAACCACCATGCATCCACTCTCTCTCCCCAATGCATGGGACGGTGTCAACATCGCTCAGAGCAGTTACATCTCATGCGACTAGATGATTTGATGCCGGATCAAACGTAATCCATGTGATGGACGAGGATGGTAGCTAGTGCTCGACCCTGGCCACTCACTCTTGAGTGTGTGTCGATCACCTGCCGCTCTTTCTCTCTCTCCCCATGGGTTCCACTGGATCGGGGACATGGAAAGACCTTTAGGCTATCCGCAGTGGTCAGGTGTAAACTCCACCCTAAAAGTTTATAGCTAACTGCAGCGGGCGACTCCAAAGTGGCAGGGTGGCCTTTCTCTCACCGCAGATTTGCAGTGTTTGCCGTTGCCACCTACCATGTCTCTCCTACAGGGCAACGAACAGGTTCCTCCCACCGTGGGCAGGGGAGGAGGCGAGCCGCGGCCAGGCATTGAGGGCCGCCGCCGCCGAGCTTCGAGGCGGGGAGGACGCGCGCCTCCTCTACGGGCGCCGACGGCAGGAAGCACAGATCGAGGGTAGATCCGGCCACCGAAGCCGTTGCGACGAGGCGCGTCAGGCGGATCCAGAGCCAGCGGTGGCGGAGCATGGAGGAAGCGGAGCAGAGAAGGAGCTCCACTCGCTCGGCGGGGACCCGACCTTCTTGGCCGGCGCGGTGGGCGCGGCTCCCTTCGGCGGGGGGGCCGACGAGCCGGGCCGGCGCGACCACCTCAGCGCCTCCTCGCTCCATATCCCAAGGACGAGGAGGAGGCGACGGCGGCGGTGAGCTTCTGGGCGCGGGCGGCAGCGCAAAGGAGGAGGGGCTGGGCGCGGGCGGCGTCACAGAGGAGTGGGCTAGGCAAGCGGCGGCGCAGAGGAGGAGGGGACTAGTGCGGGGAGGAAGGGGAGGATGCGGCCTATCGTCACCCGTGGGGGGATTGAGAAAGGGGAGAGAAAATGGTGGGAAATAGTAAAAAATGTGGTAGTTGATATAGGGTAAATATGACTACGGAGGATCGTGGGGTAGGGAAGAGAATCTTGCTGACCAGAACAGAATATTTCTTTTAGGGTAGAGATTTATAGTAGTGCGAGTGCGGATAGCCTTAGACTAGGACACCTTGTGCAGTTTGATTGAGGTTTTTCGCTTTCTCTGTTGTGCATTTAATTATATATTAGATTTTTCGCAACTGATTATTCTATGTTTCTGCATAGGCTAATAGTTTTAAGTTCTTAGGAGACACAAGTGTTAGATGCTCATGAATAAATTAGGGTGTACGGTCTAATCGAAGTTGATTATCCTTTCTGGTCATTGGTTTGTTCGTTAATATTCTGATACATATAGTACTCATATATACATTAATACATATAATTTCTTGTCTTATTGGGTTATTTATTAATAATTAGTCTATATATGTTTTCATAACATCCACAATTTCTTGTTTAATTTGCAATGCACCCCATGCGTGTTTAGAACGTGTTTAGTTAGTTGACAGTCTACCTTTATTTATATGTGCTTAACATGGAAAGTACTCTTGGTGCGAACATCTATATCGCTATATGTGTTTTTGAATGGTGGCATACGTGTTTTGTAATCACAAAATGATGTTAAACTGACTTGCATATTTATGGGTCATTAGTTAGGTTATTTATACTTATAGAGAATGTGGTTGTTAGCTGAGTACTTTAAGTCATTTATAATTATAGAGAAGGTCTATAATCAGTGGCGAAGCTAGAGCAAACTAGGAGGGGGTGCAACTGCCTTGTGGGTGCATAAACATTAGCTGTTGGGGTGCATATGTGGTGAAAAATTGCATATGATCACTGTTTTTTCAAATTTTGGGGGGTGTATATATAGCTTCGCCCCTGTCTATAATTACTCATCATGTCCTTGGTGAATGGTGAGTACTTATTAAGGTTATTTCCAATATGTAGATGCATTTATAGGTTAATTTATATTTATTTTTAATGTGATATGTTGTGATTTGGATGAGGATTACAAGCAAAGGTGGAGGTTTCTTGTATACATACATTTAGGTGGGTTTACTTTAGGGTAAAAAAATACCGAAGTGGGTAGTTTAGATATAGGTTTAGTGGGTTACTTTGGAGTATTTTCATGATGTTAGAGGGTAGCTGAGTTATTATGATGACTGCTGTTACTGATGATGGTTAAAGTATGCCGCACTTATGGATAAATTTTATCTATTGGTTTTAGAATACCTGTATTTTTCTAAGCGCATTCCACGAGCTTAACATAAGCACTTCAAATAAAGCCTGGAACCAATAGCAATAAGATAACCTTTTTTCTAAGGATATTCTTCTTTGATTGCATTGAGAACATGTTACATATGTGAGGAGGTAGCTACTACGTGCAGAATATATATATATAGGTAAAGGGTGAGCAAAGGATCCAAACATGCCCGAAATCCTTGCCTGGCTGGGAGAGCCAAATCCACTCTCTTGCGCCGGCAAGGTGTGGTGACCTACGTGGGTGTTGTTCTGACACACATGCATGTCTAGCTGACATTCTAGATTCCTTAGATTATAAAATTCGAATGGTACGCATGGTGGACAGCAAAGCTGTTAGGTGAGCAAACAACCAAACAACTCTTTCAGTTTTTGACTTGCCTTGCCTCTCCTTGCCTTGCTCGGTGGCCAGGTAGCAAAGCAAAGATCGGCAAAGGATCCAAACACGCCCTAAGCCCTCGTTTGGTTCTTAAAATTCTCATAGTTTGAGATATGCCTTAGGGCCCGTTTGCATCGTAGGAAAACCATAGGAAAGTCGAAAGTTTTGAGTTTGAGAAGAAAGAATGCTACAGAGACGTTTGGAATGTAGAAACTGCAAGAAACTTTCCTCCACAAAGGCGAGCAAGCATGTCCTTTTTTGGAGGAAAGAAAAAATGAGCTCAGACCTCAGGGAAATCGTTCCTGCGTTGTTCGCATGCACGCCACCATGCTAATGTAGCTTATCTGGTGTTCTTCTTCCTCATCAAAGGGCCACAATTGTCATGTTTTGGGAAGATAAATACGGAGTGTTTCCAAAGAGAAAGGCAAAAAACAGCAACAGGCTCTCATTTATGCTCTTGATAAATTAATATCAATCACCACCGAAAATCGAAGAAGAAAAGAAAAAAGATCCATCGCCCCAAGCCCTCAAGAGAAACCACCAGGCACAGGATAGAAATCACCTCACGTCCTGACCTGACCCCTCCCGCCGTAGATGTTGAACGCTCGTAGTCGTAGGCCTCGTAGATCTACAGCGTCTGATTGGTTACCTGCATTAAATATATGCTGCATAGCAAGACTAGCCAACCTAGTCATAGCTTGCTTAAAACAATACAGATGGCGGTGCTTAGTTGTCTGAGTTGGTATACGCTGTCTAGCTGTGTTTGGTTACACTTGGCCGAAGTCTTTACACAAAGTACTTTTCTATATAGGCTACGCTAGGTGCATTGCCCTGGCTAGCATAAGCTAAGGGCGCGATTGGTTACCTGTATCTACGTTGGCCAGGCTCCGTAGATGCATCTTGACATTGTTTGGTTGCTTGGTCGTCCCTCTGGGCCAGGCTTTGGTGGTGCAAACTTATAGCTTGAGCCAAGCTCGTTGGAAACGTGGGAAGAATCCGTTTCTCCAGAGCCAGGGCCAGCGGATGCAAGCAAGCTGCATGCACAAAGTCTGCACTCGTGCAAGAGGATTCCTTTCTGCACGGGCTACCAAACAATGTATATAGGGAATCAGACTCCACGGATGCGAGCAACCAAACGCCATCATTTTGCACTTATACAGCACAGCTCAACTTAGCCTGGTTGGGACATAGGGGCCAGGCTAGAGCAACCAAGGAACCAATCACGCCCTAAGAAGCTCGATGTGGGCGTACTAGTTTATACAGCATATCTTCTCATCCCTGCACTAGTCTGTGCTGCCTTAGATGCTAAGCCAAGCAACCAAACACCGGATACTGCATAACTCAATGCTGGATAGAAGCTAATGCAGACAACCAAATAGCCTCATAGCCGCCTCAAACAATTCGCTGGGGCGGAGACAGGGGCACGGTCTGTGTGCAGTCCGTGGAGATCCATGGGGAAAGGTTGAAGACGATAAGGATCATGGTATGTTTTCGTTCTATGCATGGACTGAGCCCATAGACCGGGGTCCCACATGCAAGAATGCTATTGTCGTATATATACTCAGTAATAATACTGTGTAACTAATTAACACATCGTTGAGCATTAGTAAATTGTACGTTAGTATCAACCACACATAGTATTTAATCTAAATCCTATGTTATAGATTCCTGCATTCCAAATGCTTCTATTTATGCATTTCTATGTGTTTTCATTTCTCTGTTTTACAACTGCATTTCTATCCATTTTCTATATTTTTTTTTCATTTTCTGTGGTTTTAGTTCATGCGTTCCAAACACGCCCTCTGCATGAAAAAAAACTAAACATGCTCAAAGTTTCTCCATTTTATATTTGCACGCCCTCTGCATGAAAAAAAACTAAACATGCTCAAAGTTTCTCCATTTTATATTTGCCCGAAGCGCACACCATCGACTAGATTTGGACATTTCTCGGGTCGAGCCAAAAAAAATCCGATGTTTTTCATGACGGTCCGAACCTGACCCGATCGGTCGGGTCAAAAAATCGAACCCGCACCCGATCCAACTACCGACCGGGTCGAATCGGGTTCGGACAGGTTGGGTTGGGCCTGTATAAGTTGTCGGATTTTTTTCTAGTTTTAAATCAAAATTCTTAGCCTGAATCAAACCTTTCAATCAGAGCAGGTTGAAAATCTTGATCCGAGTCTGTCCGTTAAACTCTTCGAATCGGATATGCTCGGATCAGGCCATTTTCGGGCGGATCAGCGCGGTTCGCCGGGTCCAGTAGCCCATGCCAGCGACGTGGTAGGCCTTATTTGGCGGCCCATGGCCCCCATCTATCCGACAAGAATGACGGAAGTGAAAGGCGGTCACGAGGTGGAGCGCGTGTCCAGCCTGGGAGGCCTGGACCCGCCTGACAGGACGGATCAGCCGCCAGCGCCAAACCCGCGGCCGCGGGGCGTGACAGCTTCGGGCTTCGGCACACACGTGATAGCTCGTCCCGGTCTGGTCTGGTCCAGGCGCGACGCACGAGCCGCGACGGCTGCACCTCGCGGCCTTCGACGGCCGCTCGAGGCCTCGACAGCAAACGGCTCCTCTGGCACATGCGGAGAAAAAAAAAGCTGCACGACTGGGGGCACCATGCACCTTTGGCTGTGTTTTGATCCAAAATTTTGAAGACCAAAATACACTGTAGCGTTGAAAAATACACTGTAGCATTTTTCGTTTGTTTGTGGTAAATATTGTTCTACTATGGTCTAATTAGGCTCAAAAGATTCGTCTCGCAAAATACATCTAAACTGTGCAATTAATTTTTTATTTCATCTACATTTAGTACTCTATGCATATGCCGGCATTTTGATGTGATGGAAAATCTTTTTTTTCATAGTGAAATTTGGAAGAAATTTTGGGATCTAAACACGGCATTTGCTGGACTGCTTCTGTCAGAAACACATTTCTTGCTGAACAGCTGGAGAGCACACAGTAACGGCCCAGCAAAAATAATGGCAAACGGGCCAAGCCCAACTTCAGTCAGCAACTCAGCATGCGCTCGTACTCGTACGAAGAACCCTAACTAATAATCAGAGCAGCGTGATCAACATGCATGTGAAAAAACTATGGGCTCGATTGCCAGACGTGAGGAGCGGCTCCGGCTCCCGCCTGACAGGGCCTGCCCGCCCTGTCCGGCGCCCGACGGGGGCTGAAACGGCTCTGGCTCCCGTTCTGCTTGGATTTGACGTTCTCATAGGGCCATCAGATCCGCCCGGAGCAAAAAAAAAACAGGTTTTTTGGAGCTTCCTAGTGTAGCAATGAGAGCTGGAGCCGGAGCTCCAAAGAGCCCTCCTAAAGAGGCCCTATATTTCAGCGTACGTGTATATATTTGAGGTCATGTTTTGCAGCGTCTGGGCGTGTAATCAAATCTACATGCATGGAACGTCGAAAATACAGTACGTTTGGCCCTGATAGAGTGGTAGACATGGACACAGAGAGACCGTTTGTTGGGTTCCATCCAATAACGTAATGTGGCGCAACAGAAATAAAGTATAGAGGACGCTGCTAGCGGCTCCAGCTTCTGATCTCTAGAACCTATATACGGAGTATATCCTACCTACCATCTACGACGTTTGAGCGAAAGACTCCGGCCCAAGCTGTTGATAGATCGCTTGCTACGCTTGTGGCAATGCAGTATAGACCTACCCGATCTCAACAAGTTCAGTGACTAGTGCATATTAGCTCGTTCAGACAACTGCACCCCCTTTCCATGATTTAGGTACCATTTAGACTAGGGTCATCAGAAAGTGAAAATGAGTATAAAAAACACCACAAAATGGAAAAGCAATAATTGCGCACTGTAGACGGTATAGATGCACTTCCTGATAATCTTGGTCTTAGAATTAATTTGTTGTCCACCTCGCCAAAGGACCGGGGCCTTAATGTGTCTCGCGCATGCGTGTAGGACCATTTATAATCTAGATCGAGCCTCCGCAACACATTTCGTGCGTGTTATAAAAAAAAGAATTTGGTGGAATTATTGATGTTGGAGTTTGAATAATACACTTGAGTATGTACAAGAATATTGCAAAGCACCTATATCCACCGAGATGAAATAGCAAGTCTGGTATCATCTTGCATTGAAGCAGCTGGTACATATTCACAGCATCTAATAGCTGATTTGATAAATGTACAGGAAATTCTTCAAGCCCTACGACAGTTCCGGTAATTGGGGCAAATATCCCAGAAAGATACGTAGTAAATTGTTTTCTTTCTAGGGCACATCTTTTTCTTTGTTCGAGTGGAACATTTTTTTTTCACCTGTTATCATCGGGGCAGGACAAAATTGTCACTTAATTTGGAGCAGCTGTTTATTCTCGCAGAAGGAAAAATATTCCACAAAGAGAAAAGGGGTATTCTAGATGAAGAGGGAAGCTGTTTATTCTCTTCCTTATTTATTATTGTTACCTATAAACACTATAAATTCATCGTGGGTTATTGCGATGTACATAGTGGATTTGAAGGAGTTCATTTTTTCCAACTGGATGTCCGGGCCAAACCTGGGCTGCGTGGCCTGGTTCGACGATCACGCTCAGTTCTATCCGTGGCGGCCTGGTCTGGTCCGTCCTTGAGACACGAAAGCATGGCCTGGTACATCGCCATCGGCCTAGCCCGGTCTGCAACGCCAAGCAAACGCGTCAGCCAATGATAAGGCGAGAAGCGCGTGTGCACGAGAGATGGGCCGGCCTGAGCACAGTGATGGGCATCCCCAACGCCATAGAGGGGCAAGTTGGTCCCTGCCTATTCCTGGCCCACTTCCCAACATGGCGACGCGCAGCAGGTGTCCCGGCTCCCGAACCGTCCGCGCCCACCCCGCCGGTCGCGTTCGTTCCAGGGACCAGCAGCTCAGATCAGAGTAGCCAAATCAGCGTACCCATCCAGGCCACGGCACACAACACAGGGTCGCCATGCGTACCCCATGCCGGCCCCATGCGCTAAGTAGCGCCTCGATCGCACTTAGTACGCCCGGCCGGCCGGCGGCCGGTCAGCTAGCCGACCCATGGCCAAGGCCGGCGTACTACGTACTTGTAGGCTGCAGCCGGGGGCGGTGGCGTCTAGCTCGTGTCCGACTCGTTGCATGGGCACTTGGGCAGCATGGACGGGCATGCGTACGCCATGCAGTGCCGTGCCCAGTGCAGCGCATCTCTCCTCTCCTCTCCCTGTTGAACCCAGGTGTTGTGACATGCATGCCAGGAGGCCGGAAGGCCGGTTTGGCGAGCTCTGCTTGTCCGCAGTCGAGACACGAGTGGTGGTGGCCAACTCCTCCTTGCCAAGAGAGGACAAGGACGAAGAAACGCCCCCGCGCGTAAAAAAGTATTTCAACGGATGGACTCGGAACAGCGGAGAGCGAGAGAATCGCATCATATCGATCGCAGGATCACGGCATCCGATCCCAGTATCCCACCCACGAGGCCCACGACATGGGGCCGCGCGAGTCCTCGGCGTACGGCGGGCGGTCGGCGGCCGCGCGGCCGTGTCCCTGTCGCCGCGGCCCGGCGCCGCCGACCACGCACGCTAACGCATGGGGCCAGGCGCCCAGGCGCGCGAGCGCCAGGGGGAACCGATTATGGGACCGGACGGGGACTGCTGCAGGGTCGCCGCGCCGGCCGATGGCGCGGCCCTCTGCAGTCCGCGCACACATGGGTCTGCCGCCTCTGCCTGTGCGCCCCACCCGCCCGTTGGTCGTTGCAGTCGACCGACCGGTGTTGCTGTGTCCAGGTACAACAATGTGGCACGGCCGGCGCGCAGGGGATGGCTAGTGGCCTGACATGGCGCGGCCGCCGGCCTCCCGGATCCGTGGCAAGGCATGCAGCGGCACGTTCACCTAAACTCCTTGTCCGGCGCGCGCGCAGGCGCACAGAGCCTCTCTTTCTGACCTGACTGCATGCGTGTCCTGGTACGTCCAAGGCCCGGCACGAACGCTGGGGTAGGTTAGTCCGATCCGCCGGTCCGGGGACTCGTCTCGGCTCGCGATCGATCGATCCCGGCCGGTGGACGACAGGGCCGGCCGTGCGTAGCTGCGTACACACGCTGGTGTCGACACGGCCGGCGGCAGGGCGGGGCCGTGGCGGCCGCTCTGTCGGGCCGTGCTGTCGCCTCGCCGGCCGCCGCTACATGGACATGGATATTGGAAGGAATGGAACTCCATCTCCATGTGAGACCATCCATCCATCATTCCATCTACGCGCTGTTTTTTACCTGAAAGCTTTGGCCGCCCGGCCGGGCATACAACACAACAATGCGATGCAAGTTGCCAGTAGCCAACAACACAACAGCGGCATGCCGCAGGATGGCGCCTTTGGACCGTGGCAGCACGCCTGCCTGCCCCGCGGACGGCACGCCCGTGACAGCCCGGGCTCGCATGTCCGTTTTGGAAGGTAGACGATGGGGCAGCTTCGGGCACCCTGCTGGCCCCCTGCTGCACAATTTGCGTCGTGATTCATGTGCAGATATGTCCCATGACAAGTGATCGTGCCTTGAATTCTGACTAGCCTGTGGACGATGATGCATTACGGCCGAGGATGGATAGGCCGGCCGGCCGGTGGCGTTGTCAGACTAAAGTTTATTGGCACAGTGTGCAGACAACGTGTGGTTGCTGGGTAGTGATCACAAGATTATTGGCGCGTCACGTTTGACCTTTTGTACAGCCAGGCAGGAGAAAACAACATCTGGCTCATGTAGTCATGTTTGATGATACAGGCAGGCCCCATTCGCGAGGCTTGTTCCCAGAGCTGTCTGTCGGTTTGTCCCGGCCGCACTTTAGGTACGGCGTTGCATTGCATACTTAATATAACCAGCAAGCAATGACTAGATAATGTACTTAGTTCAAACTTTTTGTGTGGGTAATAATAGGGATTAGGAAACATTGGTGTTTTTTAATTGTGTATAGCTAGTATAATTTACGGTGTTCGACATTAGAAAAAAAGGACACACGTTTTGATTTGCCGTAATCAACTAGCTAGCACAAAAGGTACGACGCAGACTGATGAGTGATGGCAGACGTTCTGTGGTTATTAAGCTGCTGGGTCGCCTGAGCTTTCCGTCAAGTTAGAAGTACACACAGCGTTATTAGCTGGCTGGTCGTCAGCAAACCGAAAGTTTAGCGCGACCCCACATGTTGTTCCATTGTCGGATAAGCGTGTGTGCTCTCGAGTCTCGACAGTCTATGCACCAACTCATCTCTCTCTCTCTCTCTCTCTCTCCATCAGTCTAGTTTTCACGTCGGCAGTCGCCGCCTCAACCTCAAGCAGTCAAGCTTCAAATCTCAACCGACTCGTGCTACTCTCATCCTCTCTGGACAGCCCAGCTGATGAGCTAGCTAGCGTTGGCTTTGATCGGACAGCGCGCGTACACGCTCTCCCTGGTCCCTTGCCTTCCCGCCGCGGCCGGTCGACTGCCGCCCCCACACACACGGCGGCCATGAACGTCGTCGGCGGAGCGAACGAACAAACACTCGGTCTCCGCAAGAGGGCTCGTGTCGCGTGAAACAACCGCGCCCCCCCCCCCCCCCCCTCCCTCACGCGTCGAGCAGCCGCGTGGCCTTGGGGTTCCACCACCACCACACCACTCACCGCCACCGGGCACCACACACTTGCCATTTGCCAATGCCAACCCGCCATCCATATCGGCGTGCAGTGCAACTATAGTTCAGCTCCGCCGGTCCAGTCGACGACGACGATTACCGCGGGCGCAATGTTACATCAACTACTGCAAGGGCCAGTCGGCCAGTCCCCACCCCTGCTTGTGGGCACGGCGACTTCTCGCGTGCCAGGATCCTGGACCCGGCCCAGAGATCCTTGTGCCGAGTGGGTTGGTCGACTTCACCTTTGGCGACTGGCGGCCTCAACACCGTTCAAAAAGCTTTGCAGATGTCCCGTTCCCGTCGTCGCACAGTGCCTTAACCTTGTGGACAAACACCTCTTTCGATGATGGCGGCTTGGGAATGGGATGCCTACTAACCTTAGCACACATGTACCAAAAGGCTTGTACCTGGATATGTTGCTTGATCAATGCGTTGTCTATTTGTCTGCGTTTTCGGCAACATTTGTTATCCATAATACAGTGTAATATGTATGTACAAACTTCGCTGCCTATATGCCTGCCCTGCAAATATGATGCATTCATCCTTTGGAGGATATGGTCTTTAATTTTACTTTTAGGCAAAACAGCGATACCGCTGTGCAAAGGAAAAAAAGTCAGCGCAAGAGACCGTTCTGTTCCAGCAGGACCTAGCTCAAGTGGCCTAAATATATATAATTAGCCTAAATATATATAATTACTTTTCTTCATCTTCGTTTTCTGTCAGTTCACTGTCATCCACTTTTGTTGCCCTATCTACTCGCTTGGTTTTCAACCACATAGGAAAAATGCAGTAAACACTTTCTTGCATGTTTCATAAATCTTCTGACGTGTACTGATCTTATTCCCTCTATCTCACAAGATATTTTATCCTTTTTTCAGTTAAAAGCATGGACACAGTCACCTGCTCTGGTTCCTCCATTCACCCACCAACTTGTGCCTTCCCTGTAAGTTGTGTCATGATATCTTAGAAAGATGTCAAAAAAGGATGATCTTCACCTTTTAAAATAAGTGTTCTTTGAAAAAGCTGAAGCATTGACACCTTCAGAAAAATCAACTACCTTTTGCAAGATGCAGGAAAAAAATTTCTGTCCTACAGTGTTATCGAGAAGGGTCTGAAAGGTTAATTACAAAAATTTATAGGTAAAATGGCATGAACTTTATTTGTTAGGCTATGTCCAACAGCACTTCTCAAATCCCATTCCCTATTTCTATTCTAGCTACTCATCTCTCTGTCTACAGTGCAGCATTTATATCAAACAGTGCTAAACAGTGTTTTGAGTCACCCATTTGAGGCATCCCATTGGGGATAGCCTTAGCGAGTTTGTGCCAGTTGCTCTTGCTCACCACAGAATCGGGGAAACTCAAAGAGCCCACGAAACTCGAAGCCTGTAAATTACCTGTATCCTAGCATTTTTCAGAATAACACGGCAGTGTCACAATTTTTTTTCTATTGGGCAAGACAGTGGAGCGTTCTACAAAATGTGGCAAAAAAACATATTATCAAATCAGCTTGTCGCATGCTGGAGTCTCTGGCGATGGAAATCTTTGTCAATCATGAGTGTGCATCTTCTAAGCGGATTAGTTTCGATTTATTTTTTTCTATTTAGCTCTTTGATAGCACTTTTATCAAACTGTTTAAATTGGTTGTATGCAAACCTTTTCCTTTTTTAAAAAAAAGTGCATCGCCGAGTAGGTGTCGGTCAGGCCCAAGCAGTGTGGCATATATGTCGACCATAGTATGCCTCAGCTAAATGATACAGAACATGTAGACAGGGAGCACGTCCAAAATAAGCGCAGGCGAATCGAAGGATACGTGAGTAAGACAAACCATTAGTCCATTACATTAGTGGCTGTGGCAGTGTGGCTGAACAAAGCATTCGCTCCCTGTGCAGCAAGCAGCTCTGAGCCTAATTAAATCACCGGCCAGCGTGATGTGGACATCTGACGTGGAGGACGACGGGGAGACTCTGCCAATGCAACATGCTGGTGTGTTGATCCTGCTTGCTGGCGACCAATCAAAAAGCCCCGAGCCAGACGACGCCGTCAAGCCGTCGTCGTGCACAGTGCTGCTACCACGTCACGTCGACAGACCAGCACTGCAGAGACATGCATGCATGAGCACAGAGGCAGCACAGCCACAGCGCAGATCTACCGCCATGGCAGCATTCGTCGACGGTCGACCAGCGAGAAGACAGAAGAGACGAATAGGTCTAATATAAAGACGAGCAAATTAAAAGCCCTGCCTGATCCTGTGGCGGTGGGAGTGGGCGAGGCGTCATCGCGTCGCGCTCATGCCTGAGATCCTGCTGGTGATCACACGGGCAATTGGGCAAAGCTAGCTTTTATATATTAGCCCCCAGCAAAAAAGATAAGCCAATCGCCTCATATATGCATGAGCATGACAGAAACAGCGTGTACATACTGCTGAGTGTACCGCTAGCTAGCTAGCTAGTAGCAAAGCAGCTAGCCGTAATCGTGTTCCAAGTAGTATACTATACTACTCCATTAAGCAAAAGCGCGTATAAAGGGGACAGGTCGGCTCAGTTTCGGCCCTTTTAAAATGGGCGTCAGTGGAAGGTTGCTTGAGCACGCGGCTGGAGTAGTAGAGCTGATGCTGATGCCGATGGCTTGGATAGGATCTGGGAAGCTTCGAAGCTGCGCGTCCGCGGCCACCCGTATGCCCGTATGGTATGGGGGCGGGGGCGTGCGTTGCGTTCTCGCCATCGAAAGAGGAAAGTCGGTGGAGTCTGTGTGCGGGGAGCTAGAGGAGCAGGGATCGGTCGTCGTCGCTCGTTGGTAGCCGTGCCAATCATCGCCGACACCGGCAAGTTTAGCAAGACAGTAAGACACGCTTTACGCATAGTATATTGATATAACATCATTAGTCGTCTGAGGCTCTAAAGAATTCTTCGTGTCAATTCTAACTAGATAGACAAGCTATGAAAAGAAGATAATGTTAGTATATAGTATTTTTTTCATGAAAACAGAAAAAAATCAAACTAGCCATAAACATGTAGGCCAACATATATAAGCAATTTTGATTAGGTGTACGTAGTAGGTGTAGGACTAAACCTATCTGTGAAGTTATAACGTTAATGCCTGTTTTAACACACTATTAGAGCGTGCAGCAACAAGGTTTCATGTGGACTTAGCAGTAGTGACCAGGGAAAAACTTTCCGTCGGTATACCGTCGGAAAACCAGAAAAAACTCCGTTTCCGCTAGTAGCCGGGAAATGGAATTCCGGAATTTTTTGGTATTTTCCGTTTTGAATTTGAAAAATTCAAAAAGTTTTGTAAAAAAATGGGAAAAAATATGATAAAAACTAGGTGCTTTTCTAAGCAAATAGGACTAGAACACACTCAAATTTAAGATCATTTGCTAGGCTAAAATTGTATTTTAGTTGAAAAACAAGGTTATTTGTAGTCTAATGAGATAGGATTTATAGCTTTTTAGTATCCGTACTATCAATGAGTTGAAAGAATATACCTTTTGAATGGAATGAGAGGTCTCTTTTATTTATCTTTGCATTTTCATCATATCTTCATTACTTATTAAGTACTACGTGATATACATAGACATTGTTTATTAGATTGAATTTGGGCTTTTATATGGACTATGCGATTTATGTATTGTAAACTTATATTATGGTATGGATTGTAACTATGTACTTATGTTATTGTGATAAATTTAATTTTCATGCATTTTATTTGTGATTTCATGTGTCAATATGCATTTGTTATGAATAATTTGTGTGTAATATATTTAATATGCATTGTACATTGCAATATACAATAGATACAAATAATATTCTATCAAATTATTTAATTCTTCATATGTTTGGAGCAATTTCTAGTCAAAAAATGATATTTTCTACCGAAAAGTCTGTTATTCCGCCGGAAAGTAGTGGAAATTCCGTCCGGAATTTCGGAATTCCGTTTTCCAAATTTGAAAAACCCAATCCGTTCGAAAATCTGAAATTCGGCGGAATTTTGGTCGGAATTCCGATACCGGATGACCTCGGGATTTGTCTAAAAATCGGAAAGGTTAACCCTGGTAGTGACCGGCCTGTGTAGTGCTCTCGCTCCGACAGACCCTCACGTAGGTGACGTCACGGCGCGCGGTATGAGACTGGCCAGCAGAGCGTACGTTCAAAGTTGTGCTAGTGGCTCTGGCAACACGGCACACGGACACGGCCAAGCGAGCATCTTTGTGGTCGCTACGTGCACAAAGATACGTGCACGTATCTTTGTACTACTGTGTACGAAAGTACTACAGGTCAAGGCTAGCTACGTGCACGGCCCACAGCCAAACGGTGCGGTACAAATAGGAATCGCCGCAGCGGCTGAGAACTGATATTTCCCACCCAGGGAAATAATGGAGTGATGGTAACAGTATAGTACAGTACTTATCAGACAGCGCCGTACGTGCAGCAACATGGGATGCAACACGAGCTAGCACCCGGAGCACAGTAACAAAAAGCCCTCCGCCGAAGATTTAACTGTGCCATAGAGATTCCCCGCATTATATACGCACAATTGCAGATAGGACACTCGACGGCTCCTACACATCCTCTTATCCAGATTTCCACTTTCACCAGAAAAGTCGTTCGCGCCACGCATCGGCTGTACCACAGCGCACCTCTCCGGACCGTGGTTCGTTCGTCCCGGTCCCGGTACTCAAAAACGGCAAAGCTAGCTACCCTGCAGCGCCGATCGATCCGGTGGCCAAAATAATTGGGCGCCGCAGGCACGTTGCAGGATAAGAAAAGGAACGCAGATCGAGGGGCCGCGCGCCGGACGGTTTCCGGCCTCCGTTCTGGGGGTCCGGGCCTCCGGGGCGCGCTGGTCGGTTGCCTGGTCGCTGCGAGCCCCCTGAAGATCCCTGGCATGTGCTGTGCAGCCAGTGGCCTCACCAAGTCACCGCTCACCATACAGTATGTCGCACGGCGCGGGGTGAGCCCCATGTGGCGTGCTGCTCGGGCTCGGAGCCTCTCGCTCGCTCTACTGGCTGCGTTCACGTGTTCGTCTCCTACGCTTTTCCTGGTAGTATCTGCCAGTCACCAGCACACTGGAAGTGGGAAAACAATGGGGCGGGATCGGAGACAACATACAACTACGGGATGGTCTCGATTCTCGAACAACAGGGGCCGGTGGACCGGCCGGCGGAGGGCACATGATGAGGCCTGCAGTAGGAGCGACCGAGCGAGCGAGCTGAGAGCTCAAATCGGGACCATGCAAATTAACTCTGATCACAGGTCAAATCTGGACCATGCAAATTTAAACTCTGGCTGCTGGATCGGAGCCGCGGGCGGTCAAGTCAACAAGGTACGTACATCGTTGCGTCAAGCCTAGAGAGGCTCGTTATCAGGGGCAGTTGTGTAGGCCTTTGAAAACGATGCTGGCCCTGTTTAGATCCAAAAAATTTCTCCTAAATTTTACTGTGCAAAAAAAAGATTTCCCATCATATCAAAATGCCGGCACATGTATGGAATACTAAATGTAGATGAAACAAAAAAATAATTGCACAGTTTAGATGTACTTTGCGAGACGAATCTTTTGAGCCTAGTTAGGCCATGGTAGGACAATATTTACCAAAAAAACGAAAAGTGCTACAGTGCTTTTCAGTTCAGAACAGTGCCAGTTTTCAGGGATCTAAACACACCCGCTGTTTCCAAGTGGCTCCGGGGGTCTGACTTTCACGTGACGGCGACGCCGTGGCCCGTGATGAACGACCATGGTGGCTGCAGCGAGTCCTCCTAGCTCCCAAGAGCTATTGTTTAGTACTGTCTGTTGTACTACCGTTATCTGCTTAGCTGTGTGTAAAATAATTATTTATATACTGTAGCGCTGTTGGGATAGTTAGAACAGTGGATTCACAAATTTTTAGACATTGCGTTAGAATGGTCTATCGTAGTGATAATTAGAGATATTTATCAACCGAAAAGAAAAATAATGTATATGCGATTAAAACCATCGTCGTGGTCGTAATGATGGTACAGTGACTGCAGCGAGTCCTCCCAGCTCCGAAGAGCTATTGTCAGTACTACTGTCTGTTATACTACTGTTAGTTAGCTGCTTAGCTATTTCTATTGGAGTGTGTAAAAACACTGTTTTTAGTATTATTGAGATAGTTAGAACAATGGATATACAACCTTTTAAACATTGTGTTGGTATGGTCTATCATAGCGGTAATTAGAGATATTTATGAACCGAAAAGAAAATTAATGTATATGCGATTATAACCATCGTCGTGGTCGTAATGATGGTACGGTGACTGCGTGTACAGTAAAAGAACCGGAAGACCCCGAGGGATCCCCGGTCAAAAATACACGATGCGATGCATGGACATCGGACACATGGATCGATCGCTACTCGCTACCTCTTCCCTCTCCTGCTCCTACCTACAGTAGTACTAACCAGTAATACAACGTCCTCAGGCGCCGGGATCAGTGCTCCAAGGAAAAAAGAGACCACAAAATTACAAGAACCCAGTAATAACGAATATAATCGCCTACTACTAAATGATGATGATGGTCGATGCTGTAGAGTGCATGCCGCCGGGCGGTATAGTACGTGGACGTGGCCGTGATTTATGAACAGTGCTCCAGGTACGCCAGTCCGGCCGGCGAGGTCCGGTCCGGCGGGTGGCTACCGCTCGGCCTTCCGGTCGGCGGCGCCCGGGGTGAGGCGGTTGGCCCAGCTGAAGCGGATGGGGCAGCTCATGGACCTGGCGGGGGCGGCGGCGGCGGCGTTGGCGTCGGCGAAGGCGGCAAGGCGCTGGAGCGCGACGTCGAGGGTCTTGGCGGACATGTTGGCGAAGCAGACGCGGAACCAGCCGGGCTCGCGGCAGTGGCAGGAGGAGCCCGGGGAGATGTTGAGCCCCACCTCGAACACCACCTTCTTCCACAGCTCCATCTCGCCCTCGAAGGAGCGGCTGCGCATGAGGCGGCGCATGTTGACCCAGCAGAAGAGCCCCGCGTTGCTCTTCAGGCACTCAATGCCGATCGCGGCCAGGCCCTCCGCCAGCTGGTCGCGCCGCTCCTTGATCCGCCGCGTGTTCTCGGCGATGTAGCGCCGGGTGAAGTCGCGGTCGCCCAGCAGCGACGCCAGGAGGTGCTGCGTCTGGGAGGACACGAGGCCGAAGCTGGACATCTTGGTGGCCGCGGACACCACGCCGGCGTTGGAGGAGTAGATGGCGCCGACGCGGAAGCCCGGGAGGCCCAGGTCCTTGGACAGGCTGTACACGACGTGCACGCGCTCCGACAGCTCGGCGGCGCGGCGCGCGTCGGCGGCCACCACCTCGAGCACGCTCACGAACCCCGGCTCCGCGAACGCCGTGCCGGAGTAGATCTCATCGCTCACTAGGTGGATGCCCTTGGCGGCGACGAAGTCCACGAGCATCTCCAGGTCGGCGCGCGACGACGTGGTGCCCAGCGGGTTGGAGGGGTTGGTGATGAGCACGGCCTTGACGCGCAGCCGCTGCTTCTGGGCGCGCTGGAACGCGTCCTCCAGCGCCGCGCGCGTCACCCGGAAGCCGTTGGCGCTCGTGCAGTGCACGGGGACGATCTCAGCGCCGGTGCGCCACTTGAGGTCGCGGTCGAACCTGCAGGGCGCATCATACCGCCAGTCAGCGGCCGGGACATAATCCCAAACACATCGTACGTACCGCCACGCCATGAGCCCATGATCATGTGCGGCTAGTTAATTGTAACGTGCGCCGCTGCACACGGCGTTGGTTGAATTGAATATACTACTACTACATACCCTGGGTAGTATGGCGTGGGGATGAGAAAGGCGTCTCCGTGGTCGGCGAGGCAAAACACGAGAGCCTCGTTCGCCGAGGTGGCGCCGGCGGTGAGCACGATGTTGCTGGGGTCGAAGGCCACCCTGAAACCGCGTTGCTCTGACATGAACCTCGCCAATGCCTGCGGAAGAGTCACGCGAGGGTCAGTCATCATGTCACCAATGTCTGGGACTGGAATGAGGAAAGCAATAGGCTATAGCTAGCCGCTCACATTCTTGAAGGCCGGCATGCCGTGGTAGTCCTGGAAGAGCGCGAGCTCACGGAACACCGAGGCGCCTCCCCGGCGGAGGCCGAGCGCGTCCGGGTTGGCCTCCAGCCACTCCTCCAGCAGGTCGAAGGAGAGCTGGTTCTCGGCGAGGCCCATCTGGATGATGCCGCCGGGGTTGGCGACGGGGTCGTACGGGTTCTTTTCGTACTCCTCCCACCCCATGAAGTAGGAGGAGTCCTGCCCGTGGCTGTTGCAGGCCGCCTTCGTGGACAGCAGCTGCGGCTGCGGCTTCTCGTCGGCTACTAGGCTCACCATCTTTCCGCCGCTGCCTACTCGATGTAATTAAGTGTAAACTGTGGCGCCCCGCGCGCGCTTTTCTGGGTGGGTGGGTTTGAAATGGAACCGCTGGCGCCTGCAGGCACACGCAGAGAGCCCGGCCGCGAGAGTGCCAAGCAAGCTCGGACGGAGTGCTGAGGAGACTGGTGAAGAGAGGAGGAGGAGGTAGCTGATGGTTTTGGTGCCAGTGTGCCACCCAAGGTTGGAGGCTCGGCCATATATACACGAGGCGGCCGGGGAGCGAAGAGTGCCGCTGCCTGCCGGTGCAAGATAGGGACAGCAGGGAAGAGGAGCGCAGCCATTCCATTCCCTCCCAGGCCTAAGTTCAGTTTGGGTGGGTTTGAAGGGGATTGAGAGGGATTAAATTTCCCACTATTTAAATTTGAATAGAAAAGGATTTAATCTTCCTTAATTCTTCTCAAAACCAATAAAACCGAACAAGCCCTCATAAATTTCGACCATTTCTTTGGAATTGGCGCAGGAAGGAAATCGCATTTAATGTGTCGAGGCCCTCGACCAATGCAAAGGAGGACCTCTTCGTCAGGGAACAGAGATTGTTGTGCTCCGTATCCAAGTACTACTATGGGCTGCAATGAGATGTACTCCCTCCAAATCCCAAAAGAGTGTCGTTTTGGACATCGACATGGTCTCTCAAACATAAGTTTGACCAATATTTTTGTTAGAATAAAAATAAATATCATACGAAATTTATATTTTTATAAAAGTATTTGTTAAGACAAATCTATACATATGACTTTTAACATTCAAAACTAAATTATATAAAAGTCATATATAGTCAAAGTTTTAAAAGTTTGACTTCTAACTTTTCTAAAACGACACTCTTCAGGGATCTGGAGGGAGTATGTCACCAAAATCCTAGGTAGAGGGAGAAGACAAGAGAGAGAAAGAAACGCGGTGTACCCAGCTGGGACACAAGCTCAAAAAAAAACTCCGTGAGAAAATAAGGTGGACCAAACGTTAATTATACAGTATAAACCAGCAGCCAGCCATTGTATGAATAGGCTATTAGATTAGATATATGTGATATGGTCTTGTATATACTCCCTCCGAGGTCCCAAATAAGTATCGTTTTGGACAATGATACGGTTTTCAAAATGTATCTTTGACTAGTATTTTCTATTAAAACATAAATGAACATTATAATAAATTTATATTTTTATGAAAGTACTCTTTACAACAAATCTAAACATGTGACTTTTAAGTTTCAAAACTAAATATATAAGTTACTCATAGTAAAAGTTTAAAAATTCCGATTTAGACTATGTCCAAAACAACACTTATTTGGAACCTATAGGAAGTAGCTAACAGCGGACCAAATTTATTGCTTGCTCTAAACATAAACGTCATTAAATCACTAATCATTGAGCCTTAAAAAACAATAAGTACTCTGTATTATACAGCGCATGGTAGAGGCTGTTTCTACCATCTAGCAATATTTTATTGACATGACGCCTTTTTTTTATAAGAACGCGTACTCATATATTAATAAGACAGTAGATTTGGAGTACAAAACTTTGGGACATAGCATCCCAAACAACAGAAATGCAACTTTCTAGTTACAAAGGTAGAGTCAGTACAATGACTCATATAAGAAAGCTCATCTGCAAGACGACGCAATAATCTAGAGATTTGATTTCTGCTCTTCAGCCGGAAGAAACATAGGTGATATCTCCATCGGGGGCGCTGTGTCATGAAATGACCACAATAAAGACATCGAAGATCCTCATGACATGACGCCTTTGATATATCACAATGGTACTGAAAAAAACACTAGAATGGCCCGATTCACGACATGCCGACCGTAATCCTTTCTCAACGTGCGAATAACAAGGGTGAAAAAAACACTAGATTGGCCCGATTCACGACATGCCGACCGTAATCCTTTCTCAACGTGCGAATAACAAGGGCCAACCATTGGCTTTACAAATATGAAATAGCAGTCGCATCGTTGTCAAAGAAATGGGCTGTGGAGATAAGAATAAAACCAATGTCCTCCGAAAAAATGGAACACCCGTCGTCAAACAGGATAGCATCATAGCACGTACACTCCCACTCTTCGACTATGAGTCTTCATAAATAGGATAGCATCGTAGATTTACACTCCCACTCTTTGACTATGAGTCTTCATAGGGGTGTTTGGTTGGACGCCACAGCTCACCACGCTACAGAATTGGTGAGCCACACTTTTCTAGCTGTTCATTTGGTTGCTGACATCAGTTGTGGCCGAATTGTACACCACAAGTTCTGACGTCGCCACAATTCGCCGAAGATCGGTGCGGCCGGGAACCAAACACGCCCTCCTATCTGCAAGCCGTTTTCGAGTAGAGAGCGAGGGACTAGCTATTGGATTAGCTGTTTTCGACTAGGGAGTAGGGAGGGACTAGGATCATGCCCCGCAACCCGTCCCCGCAGGTTAATGGTGAAGGATGATTTGAAAATGAAAGGGAGTTGTTCCCTCATACACTTTCTGGATTTCTCTTTTAAACTTGTGGTTGTTGTTTTGCGCTTTAGTTTCCCCAACCAGCGGGCGCCTCATGAGGAGCGTACAACGGCTGACAGTTGTGTCTACATCGCTGTAGAAAAAGGCCATTTCTACTCTCAACAAAATATACAGCATCGATCGATCTCCATCGTTCTTCCTGTAGCAAAAGAGCTTGCAAAGTGTGTGCCAGTCGACTATATCTCCACTTGAGCTGAAAAAATAACTGCTCCTAGACTCATAGCAACAATGCCACAAAACTGTGTGCAAAATAATGCGTGGAGTAATCGATGATTATGAAGAAAATAGCTTGCAAAGTGTGTGCCAGTCGACTATATCTCCACTGAATTTTGCTGCAGCTTTAAAGTGACTTGCTCTATCAGCAATATTTGGGTGCCAAGTTTGTTTGTCCGCCGAAAACTGTCGACTGGCTCCAACTTGAATCTAATAAATTCATTCGAGAGGAGCTTCTGGAGCCCCTGGAACAAAACAATTAAACAGAGACGAATTGGAGATCCCACGAAGATGATACGGCTTTCCGCCTGATGCGGTCGCTGATAAGGATTTCCTAACTCCATCAGAGAATAAGTGCCAGCAGATTTCAGGCACCTCTTTCGTTGACGTGATGAGGCGGAGAGACGGAGTGCTGCTGTGCTCCTATAAACAATTGGTGAGTAGGAACTAAGTACCAATCGGCACGACGACATGCTTCGTGTGATTCCCGTCCTCTGATTGGGCCCGTCTCATGCTGCTTCGATTTTTTATGTTTGGGGCGACGGACCAGTGCAGGAGCACAGGCGCAGCTACCTGGCACTGTCCGCGCGCGGAAACCAGGCAACGGCCACAGGTTTTTGCTGATGAAGCTCGTTGGTTTGGTTTTTAGAGGCCACGTAGATAACAGGGCAGCCTAGCTAGCTGACGAGCGCAATAGGCCCACTCACCACCGGCAGCAATGCTGAGGAGTGAGGAGTTGCGGAGAACTTTTTTTTTATAAAGTAAAACTGAATCTTAGTATGCAATAATAGGAGCAATGTTTTATTTGGATTTTTTTTTTTTGCGAACGTGCGACAGCGCGCGCGTATTATTTGGATCTTTTCGCAATGAATTTGCTAGTGGGAGGGCTTCTTACTTCAGAATGATTTGTCCAGTTAATAAGACGTCATCTAATTCCCATAAAAAAACTACCCGGCGTCTATGTCAGCCATTTGTATAAAAAATCACCCAAAAACTCATATGAGGCAACTCGATTTTTTTTCTTATGCTAAATAGCCATCGGTTGAGCGGTGCTTATTTAATTAGCTTATTATAATCAGTTCGTCCCAGTACTATTTCAGTGGAAATCCTACTTTCTATCTACACTATAAAAAGAGCGAGTTTTTTAAAAAAATTTTTATCTATAAAGGCACATGTATACCTCTCACACTGACCCCACTGCGCAGTTTGAAAAAAGTTGAAAAGGGGTGGAAAGGCACAAAACCGCAAAATGTTTCATCCAATTTTTCTTTTTATTTCTTACTCCATTTTATACCCATACCCACCTGTTACTTTCCTTCTCTTGGTTTTAATGAGAAAAGACCGACGCTAATCAATTATGACTCATTTCTTTTAATTCTATTTTTCTTTTTTTCTTCCTATTATCTGTTCGATTATCTCATAACACGTGCACGTTGCTCGTACATCTATGCTAGTTTTATATAATCATCGTCGGTTCACTGGTTAGAAACGGCATTGCTTCCAATTAGCTTACTTATCACTGGCTTCCGCAAAAAATGTGTACTGCTCCATCCGTCCCAATTTATAGATTGTTTGATTTTTTTTACACCAAATTTGACCGGCCTATCTTAATCAAAAAATTTCACAATTATCATTTATTTTCATTGTTTAGTCTTACATATAATATACTTTAACTATTAATTGAAATTTTTATTTTTTTTACAAATATTTTAAATAAAACGAGTCGGTCAATCTTTGTGTCAAAAATCAAACGACCAGTAAATTGGAACGGAGGAAGTATCACCCTTTTATTGTGCCCGAGCGCGATGCCTGATACTGGTACTAGTCCAGTGGTCCTACTGGTACTACGTACTGTATTTCGTAGAGATTTTACGACTTCTCTGTGCCATCAATTCGCGGGTGTGTACTTGTGCTCCTGGCCGCTGCCTGCAGCGGCGACGTGCACGCCGGCCTGCACGATGGCGCCCCAGCCCCCACCCCCAGCAAGCGGCTACCATGTGCACTCGTCCCGCTATATCCTTCCAGTACCGCTGTAGCGTAAACATATACCGAAAAAACAGCTGCAGCCGGTTCCGGCACCAGCTACGCTAAACGAGCGGAACGGGAGGATTCCGCCACAGATGCCGGAGTACGGACGATTACTCCATCCTCTCCCCCTTCTCTCTCTCCTCAACCGGCTGGTTCTTCGCGCGCTTGCTCGGACGGAGTTGGAGACGAGGAGGAGGCAACAACCGACTATCTGGCCTCAGTGGGGAGACGGCATCCTCCGGCCGTCAGTGGAGGACGAGGAGGCGGAGGTGGAGGCTCCGCCGCCGCGTGCGGGGAGAAGGGAGCGTAGGCCACCGCATGGCGGGGAAGAGGAGGCGACGGTGAAGAGGAGGGGGCGGCGCCGGGCAATGGAAGGCTCCGTCGCGCGTGCGGACGGATCCGGCCGCAAGGAGAAGGGAGGAGGGGAGCCGGCGAGGTGACGACGGGCGGCTCCGGGCTTGGAGAAGGCAACGGATCCGGTCATCAGGCGGAGGTAGTGAGATCCAGTGGTGAAGATGGAGGAGGAGCTCCACGCGGGATCACTGGGCGGAGGCCGAAGGCGACGGAATCCCGGAATCCAGTGGCCATGCGGGGTCACCGGGCGGAGGCGAATCCGGCGATGGGTGGCAGAGGCAGCGGGCGTGGGCGTTGTCCTCCATGCGGGCGTCCACGGCCACGACCTTCTCCAAGACAGAGCAAGGGGAGGTGGGCATGGCGGCGCCGACGGAGGTGAGAGAGGGGAGGGGCTGAAGTGGAGACGAGGTGGGCGGCCGGGGGATCTGGCCCCTTAGCCCCCGGTGGCCTTGGCAGCGGCAGATCTGGCGCTGTGGAGGAGGAGAGGCGGGGCGGCGTCCCGCGAGCGGGAGAGGAGAGGGCGGCGAGGTGGCCGAGCTCCGGCGGCGGCGGGTGGGAGGAGGCGGGTCAGAGAAGATGGATACACGAGAGAGAGGAGTGTTGGGTAGTTGAATACGGAGGAAAAATATAGAGTAACAGGAGTGCAGAAGAAGTTAGTATGGAGTAAAAAATCTCACTGATTAGGATACAATATTTTTTTAAAAGAAATACAGAGTAATGAGTCTGACGGCGCCTGTCCGCCTGCGGGGCCCCCGGGCGATTAGTCAGAGATACGCTCGGCCCGGCGGGCGGTATGGCGCCCGCGGCCCCCCTCGTCCGCCTCGTCGGACGACGTACCCGCGGACGGCAGGCGCGCTGCCACACGCGCGCCCATCCGCGTCGTGTCGGTGCTGTCGCAAACCCCCACTCCGGCCGGCCCGGCCCCGACGCACTGCGGCCTTGCACACAGTCACACGCCCCGCGCCGTGTGACTGCGGCCTCGCTGGCCGTCGGCGTCGCGCCGGGTGATGAGCGGGACGGGGACGAGACCGCCGGGACGGCGACAGTGGCGGATACAGGATTTCATAGCTGCGTATTCCCATTTCCCAAACTCAAAAAAAAAACTCTGTTCAGAAATAGAATTTACCGTTGGGCGTTGGTGGAGGGAAAGACTAAAGGCCTGTTTGGAACGCGGAAAAACTTCTCCGTTCCCTGTGTTTTTTCTGTAAAATTGAACTGATTCCTGTAAAATTCCTGCGTAATTTCTGTAAAATTGCTACGTTCTAAACGGGGCCTAAGGAGTTGCCGCTTGTTGGTGGAGCTGCCGGCCCCGGCCGCGCCGCCGCGGACGAACGGCAGGTGGGCACGCCGCACGGGTCGACGGGCGCACACGCCGCACAGCCGGGGGAGGTGTCGAGCTACAGCTGCGCGGGGAAGGGACAAGGGCCGTGGCCGGTGGTGCCTCTGGCCTCTGCCTGGAGTCAGCCCGTCGCGGCGTCGGCGCTTCGAGTCACCGAGACGCCGAGCGCTCGAGCCGATCGAGGGAGCTGGTTTGGTGTCCGTACGACCGTGCCTAGTAGAGTCCCTGGCCGAGTTGGGCCCGGAGGCGAGTTGGGCCTTAGAGGTTTGGAATTGATTGTGTGGCCGGTGGCCTAAAGCAAATAAATACTATAATATGGATTATACATATATATGCTTAACGTTTTTATACACCGGCACCGTATTTCCAGGAATACCGGGGAATCAATACAGCGTCCGCCACTGGACGGCGAGTCGGCGACGGACCCCGCGGTTCTGGCCTGCATGCCGCCGCGGCGAAGCACGACGACGCGGGTGCGGCTGCCCACGGCCGCCCCGCGCAGCTTTTCATTTTCGCGGTGTATCGCCGGTTTCCTGCGCTGCTTCGCGCTGGGGCCAGGCCAGCCGCCCAGGGCGTGGGCAGTGGGCACTGGCCGGCCGGTCGTCCTCATGCTGGGTTAAGTTAACCTCACGTAGCATTTTCGGATTGTTAGTTTTTTCCCACTCCCCAAGAGATTTCGTTTTATTTTCATTTTTTCAAACAGTCATCATCATTATCTAATTATCCAGACTGGAATAATTCGGATGGAGTTGGTATACGACAAACAATAATAATTGTTCACGTCACACTTGTAACAGGTGGCGCGCACGGTTTTCCACCAAATTATTCTTGTAGCCCGATTTAGTTATCTGTCTGATGAAGATGCTAGCTTTCGGTCCGTGACAATACAGACAGCCGTTGCACTCCATGGTATGGACATCTTTGCAGCCTCGTCAATTAATTTAGTTATTAGCGCAGTGTTTTATTTGGCCGATGGTTGTTTATTTGTCCACTTTGGTTCACACAGGATGAACCATAAAATTTTTGGAGGAAAAACAAAAGGCGACATCATTATTAGTGTATTTAGTTATTTTTCTAAATTAGATTTTTTACACACACATCGGCTAGACTAAACAAATAAGTAATGATATGTTTGGATGCGACTAGTTAATTGTTAGTGGCTTTAGATCTAAATAGGTCCAACCAATAGACAGAGGCGAGTCTAAAATTGAAAAAAGATTACATAACACCCTAACTTTTGTATGGTTGTCTACTTCACACCCCTAACTTCAAAACCGGATTTTTAACACCCTAAACTATGTAAAACCAGTCAAATAACCCCCTAGGTGGTTTTGGTGAGTGATTTTGAGAAACAAATTCTATATAACCCCTTGATGTATGCTGGGTAGTCTACTTCACCCCCCGGTATAGATTTTTTTCTAGTTTTGATGAAATTTAACATTTAGTGCCACTTACAATAGAATAATTAGTATTTTGAATAAACAAATTTTAAATATTACATCCCAGTATACGACAATATTAGTGCCATGAAACATTGTGGCTGCGAATGTAGGGAGTGCCACAGTATTTCATGGCATTAATCTTGTTGTGTACTGGGATGTAATATTTAATTGTACACATAATTTATTTATTCAAAGTACTAATTATTCTATTTGACAAAAATGATTCATATATTAATATGCAAACAACTCAAGTTTTTAGATTATTGTAATTGGTACAAAGTATTAAATTTCATTAAAATCGAGAAAAAATCTAAGTGGGGGTGATATAGATTACTCAGCATATGTCAGGGGGTTATATAGACTTTGTTTCTCAAAACCACTCACTAAAACCACTCAAGGGGTTATTTGATCGGTTTTATATAGTTTAGGGTGTTAAAAATCCGGTTTTGAAGTTGAGCGTGCGAAGTAGACAGCCATGCAAAAATTGGGTGGTTATGTAGACTTTTTCCTCTAGAATTTGGACCATGGGTATTCAAAATTTTCAAAAGGATAAAGGAAATTTGCCTTCATAAATACATACGTATACTATAAATAAGTTACTTTTGCTAAAATCATGGGTATTCCCTTGAATATCAATGATAATAGCTAGGCCCGCCCCTGCTAATAGATCAGCTAAAAAGCATGTAACATGTTAGCATCTATATTATCTGTTTGGAGACAATTAGCTACGGATAACAGTTATTTCTGTCACTAAAAGAATGTAATTTTATTTATGCACCTAGAAATGGAATGTCCAAATGTATAGCCAAAATTACATTTTGTTTCGTTACAAGTAGCAGGCAATAACAGGTAATTGCCGCGGTCAACCGTGAGTGGTGTTCAAGCGCTTGGCATTTTTCAAACAGACTGTGAGTTGAGGGGTGCTACTAGGAGGATGGACCCACTCGTTGCGGAGTCTGTGCCGGCCATTTTTCTTTGTTGTACTGCAGCAGCATAAAAGCATTGAAATATCATTAGCAAAAGAGGCATATCTAGTGGGGTGTCAGAAACCCAAGATATTTAACTGCAGTAGCATTGAAATAACAGAGTGGATTAATGTACCGGAAAACCAAGATATTGAACTGCATGCAGTTGCCTTGAAATATCACTCATATCCAATTGGCAATTGTCCACCAGTTGCTTCATTGGTAGTGTTTTTTTGGTCAGTAAGGGTTTTGTTGGAACGGGCTGAACTCTTCCCTCCTAGTACATGTGAGCATACTCGTATCCACTAGCTAGCCAATTTGAGCTTACTAATGGCAGTCTACCAGGGACTGGTGCTGCCTGCGATTGACGACGTTATCCCTACCCCTACCCACGTAATCATGTCCCGTCTCTATCAGATTTCAGGCGACAGTTGGCATGAGCCGTTAATAAAGCGAGCAAAGTCAGCGCCTGTGCCTTGCGGCTAACGAAGTAATGATAGACCGCAAATTGATGCATTAGACTGAGTTTAGCATACCGGGTAAATGATGATGTATAGTATAAAATAACATTGTAACGGCATTGTTCATAGAGAGAGGAGTAGTTAGAATAGTAGATAGAAGATGGTATACCCTGATCGCTAGACTCAGCCTTACGCGGATAGACACCAGGTCAATGGGTTTACCTCACCATCATCACTAGCTACCTTCCTTGATTCCTTCTTCGTCCAACTCCCAACCGAAGGGAGAGAGCAGCATGCAGACGCTAGAAGAAAGCCTAGAGACTGTCTAGTCTATTTCTGCAGTCACCAAAAGTCAAGAGGAAACAGAGACTGCCATATGGGCTCTGCCTCGGGGCAATCAATTCGCCGAGCGACAGGCTGACAGAGAGAGTGGCAGCCGCGTCGCGAACTCAGCAAATGCAACGCCGTCGTCGTACAGCTGAACCGTCGTTGTTGGGGGGTTCCGCCGGCGAATTCGTCAAATTCTGTACAAGTTGCCTGGCTCATCCGAGGGAGAAATTGTAGAATCACAGGGGCACCCCTGCCTTTATTACCAAGGCCACGAATCTTGGCTGTGTTTAGATCCAAAAAGTGGAGGCGAAAAGCAGGCGAAATCTGTCAAAATTTGGCCAAAAACATCACATTCGACACTGTAGCGCACTGTAGCACTTTTCGTTTATTTGTGGTAAATATTGTCCTAACATGGCCTAACTAGGCTCAAAAGATTCGTCTCGCAAGGTACATCTAAACTGTACAATTATTTTATGATTTCATCTACGTTTAGTACTCCATGCATGTGCCGGTATTTTTGATGTGATGGGAAATCTTCTTTTTGCATAGTAGAATTTGGGGGAAAGTTTGGATCTAAACACAGCCATAGTTGTTTACATCAGACTGACACCACAAACTGAAAGGAAAAGCAGTTCACCAGTTCGAGAACAGAGCCAAACACCGTTTCACTGACCCAAAGTGATACAAGAGACACCAAAGAAAAGAACATCAACCAGACAGAAACATCTTTCAACAGGGCTTCTATGCTAGCAAGCTCATCAACCTTGAACTAATGCCACTCACAAAAGGATCACCTCCGTCCGAGTCTTCTCTTTCAGCAACATCAACCTCCCAAGCAATTCTGACTTTTCCCCCTTCGGACAGAGCATCTCCTAGTTCTGAGCCAACTTCCAGATTAAAGTCAGTAAAGCCTCCAAATTCTTCCACGCAGAGCGCTGAAAACAAAGATCATTTCTTAATTTCCATAACCCCCAAAGGGCCACCGAACAAATGATATTAGCTACCACAAACTTCTTACAGAGCCACAGTTTACCTACTGACTCAAAGTCACTATCAACTTCCACTTCTAAGATCTCAGAAATAACATACCACATTTGCTTAGCTACTACACAATCAAAAAACAAATGGGAACAAGACTCATCCTCTGTACAAAACAGACAAGATCTATCCTCTAACTCTCTTCTTTTAGCTGCTGTGCGTGCCGTGTACTCGGAATGAACAAGTCCATGCTACTCACTCTCTTCTTGTGCATCTACTCGTATCTATCTATGTCGACGTGGAGTCGTGGAGTGGAATCCAGGCGTGTGGAACGAACGATAACAAGTTGCCGAACAATTATCGGCAGGACGCGGCGCCGTAAGTACGCGTCGTGTAAGTCAAAACCCCTTTTCACCCCGCTGCCCCTGAACAATTTCTCCCTCGGATTTATTCTGGGATTTACTCTTCCCAATCTTTATATAAGATAGTTAATTTCAGAGGTGTTAAGCAAGTTCATGTTTCTAGCCTCTGGAGTTTGAAAATTCCCCCTCGAGTTCATTTTTTCCTTTGGTTGCTGGTTAACAACAAAATCCTGACTAGAGATCTGTCAATGATCTGCTGCTGCTGAATATTTAACAGATTTCACCAACAAAAGGAATGACCACAACATGCCCCAGTCGATGCCGGAGTCTGTACATCGCGTAGCATACGTGTAAAAAGGGAAACAAGTACTGGCTTCTACTGGTTTAGCAGCGATTATTTTCGGTGGTAAAAGCTTTATTTTTGACGATTTTTGGCCGTGAAAAATTTATTGGATTTTTGTAGTGCAGTACATACGCGAAGAAGAAGAGGCAGATGTAGCGCTAGCTGTGCCGCTGCGTGTCAATCTTGATCCTGTGCTGATTCAGGGGGCCGGCGGCCCGTCGGCCTCGGCCCTTAGACTATCCCCAATGGGAATGCCTAAATGCATTATCTATCCATATTCATCTACTATTCCAACTACCCATCTCTCTATCTACGATAGCGTTACAGTGTTAAACAGTACTATACACATTCCATTTGCTCCGGTCTTATATTCCCTTGTCGAATCACTCTCACCGGACATGGCCATGGCCCATGGGGCACTAACGGTTGTCTTAACTTCCAGAACCGACCACGACCATGCGTGCCCATGAATGCCAACAGGCAGCAGCAGCACGGCTCGAACCAGGGGCAGCATAAAAGGTGTCGAGCCACCCAAATCTGAGACGATCGAACGAAAGTACCTACCTGCACTGCTACTGACAAGTGGCCGCTCCGATCGTCTCGGGCAGCCGGATCGACGCACGGCGAGCGTCGTCGCTCGTCGTCGCGACAGGTCGTGGCCACCCATGTGGGCACCGTGTGCGACATGGGCGCGCAACCGTCGTAGGGCCCCGTCGTCGCCGTCCGTCCGAGATCGCGCAGCAAAGCACAGCGTCATGTCACGCACGGCCACGCCCGAGCCGACCAAACCAGACCAGTTCGATCTAGTAGGCAATAGTAGTAGCCAGGCCAGACCAGTCGGCTGGCCATCGGCCATGGCCATGCCACGGGTACCTAGCCAAGCAGAAGCCTCGTCGAAATCAGCGCGTGATGGCACGTACTGGTAGTGGTACTACTACGCGCACAACCGCAGGCGCGCGATACGACGACATGGGAGAGGGGACCAAGGCAAAACCAGGCAGGCACGTCGGGCCGCCGTGCCGCGGCGCATGGCCCGCCGCCCCCGGCCCGACCGGTCCGCCGTATGGCGCGCTGCGGGCGCCAATGATGGGGCGTGGCAGCGTGACACCCAACGTGGTGCTGCGTGCACGGACGCCGGCCGGCCTGGCGGCCCTGGCCGGCTGGCCTGTGGCCTCGCACCTCCCTCCGCGGCCGGGGCGCCGGGATGTGGACCGTGCGCGCGGCGTCGGAGACAGGTGCTCCGAGGGATCGGAGACGGTAGGGACGTCGCGCGCGGCGCTGCTCGCCCGCCCGTGGACAGGCTCAGGTTCTGGTTCCCTCGGCGCCACCTGCCCCTGCATGCATGTGCACATGTATGCTGTGCCGATGGCGCGGTGGATTGTATTCTGGCTGACGTGCGCAGCATCCCAGATATGTTCGGTACGTAGCGCCTTCAAATTGAAACCATCTGAATACTAACAATCCCAAGTTAAATAAACCCATGAAAGGTTTAGTTTATCGATTAAGAACTTGTGCAGATTTTTAAGCAATGCCGACGCAGTTTCATATACGCACCTCTCTGTTGAGGGAATATGTTAAGGCTATCCTCACCAATCCGCCAATATTTCAAACTTCTCTCTGTGTACAATGCGTATGCAATGCAACATTGTATGAGCGGGTGTTTGTGCCGGCATCGGTGAGGATGGCCTAAGGGGCACTACCGGAGCCTTCAACAACTGCAGCGGCCTCATCAACCACCGATGGCTTTGCCAATTTCACCATTCAACTAGAGATCAAGCAATGTATCAGCATCTATGCAATAGCATCTACTTCCTTCACACATCAAGGTCATCTACGAGCACCGGGCAAAAGGGTTGGGGAGGGATATATTGGTCAACCAATCTGTCCCAAAGATCATGTGTTGCCTGGTGCCAATAAAAGTGGATACAAATACAAGAAGAGCAAGCTTCGACAACACTTACACCGGCTTCGCTCAAGGCAAAGGGGCTCAACCGACTCTGCTAGCATCTAAGGCGACGTGCTATCATCGTCTCTGTCGAACTCGTCATTCTTTCTAAAGTGATTGTAGCACAAGTCATCCTTATGGCTCGAAACATCTGGCGATGGGCTCTTCTCTGTAATTTTTTATATCCTTCAAGGTCAAAGGTGTTGATCTAATTGTAGACAAGCACAATGAGGAAGACAAAGAAAATGATAATGGGTCAAATAACTTGGATGAAAAGGATTTATGGGATGATGTTGAATATAAAGAGGAGAAGAAGGAATTTGAAGACCACAATAAGAATGATGACAAAGAATATGGAAGGGACCGGTCCAAGTCTGCAGCAAGTCAAAAGGATCTCAACCCTCAGGAAGCAAGTGTTAAATTTATGATCTGAGGATGGAACTGAGGAATGAGGAGTTATCTATAGAAGGCCAATGGGGCTTTTCAATGTTGAAAGCCATGGAAATTGATGTACCTGATGAGGAAGATTCTCATAAGATGTTTGATGAGTTGACTCAAGTATATGAAGATTTGGTGGTGGTGCCTAAAAATTAGGTAGTTGATTTAAAAACAAGCTAAGGAAAGTGGGGGCAGAATTTGGAAAGGGATTCTGTGTTGGTGCCTGGTGGGTCTAGAATCTGTAGTGAGTGATGGTAGAAGGGGTGACTTCTAAGGAGGTATCCAGCTAGGTGGTGGAGGAACAATGCACTCAACCTTCTACTAAGGATGTGGAGATGATCAAGAGACCAGGAACAGGGAAGCAGAGAGGACTTGAAAAAAGATGTGGCATGGGGTCTAATAAACTTTAAAATTAGAAAGAAAGAGTAGCAGAATTGCTAATTTAGGGTAGCATGTGCACCCAAAGACAAGAATATGCTCATATGTGGGTGTTGTTCCATATAGGGCTATGTGTGATGTAATGTAAGTTCAAGGTTTTGGTGGGAAGAAGATTTAGGAGATATGTGGCTGTGTTTAGGGCGTGGACCCAGAAGGAGGGGAGAACACTAGCTCGAAACAAGAGGGAGTGGACAACATTATTAGTGGAGTGATGATGTGTTCACCTTTTTCATTTTGTGAAGAGGTACAGAGGCAGGACATGCGAAGGTGGACAACATGGTTAAGGAAGAAAGTGTGGAAACTGGAGTTACATTGTCAAACTCGAGACCATTGTCACATGGACGGCCTTAATCTTTGCCCTAATTTGGATAGAAATATACAAGAAGTGATTGAGAGTGTAGTGCATGTGTCAGACTTAAGACATAATGAAAAGATCCAACAGTGATGACGTAACTGACACGCATCAAACAACGACGAGGTAACATCAGTAGCATAAGACCGTATGATGGACACGAGGTTGGAGACAACTTCATGACCAGGATGACCAAGATGATGTTGCTAGAGGCAGAGCGACGTAGCACGGCTGGCGATAAGGACAATGTGCATGGCATATATAGCTAATAAAATGTAGACTTCTAATCTCTTTAGAAGTCCTATTCCTAATCTCTACTCATCTGGACCCACAACCCCTCGATGGGCCTGTCAATTAGTATAGTTTTATGCTGATTGGCACAAGTATCTAACTTCTGGAACGTCCTCTTAGACGCAATGGGTACATGATTGCATAGTTAGAAGTCATTGCAGACACATCTCTCAAGTCTTTTATAGCAACGTGACACTCCTGACTATCAAGGAATTGGACATATATCATCGACATTCCTAAAATTTAATAAAACTAGCAATTAGCATACAATGAACAAAGAGAACTAAAACTGACAAACACTAAGCTTGATGCATTGGATTTGTTATCAACGAATAGTGGGTTTTGTTGTCCAACCTTAGCACTGACTTGCTCACCTTTGAACGCATGATTTCAACTGGCGGTTGTGACAACTAAACAGCTTGATAGGTAGTGGAATTATGACTGGGCAATAGCCTCAAGAAACACTCGCTTGTCTTGTCATCTCTCATGTGAACAATTGCAAGGACGCTAAGAATCAGTAGGCTTAGCGAGGGGATGCAAACACCGCTCTCTTCCATCTTAAGGCCAGACATCGTAAAAGACAAAATTCATAGCAAAACTACTCGTAGCAACGAGTTCTGACCAGCCATGAGGATAACGCAAAGGAGCTACTTGGCTCTATTATGGGCTGGGACTTAAACATTGATTTTGCAAATATAAAGAACAAGATGGTGACCACAACCACCTGCATCTGTGCGACGTGCTTATACTGGAGCACACCATCCGACACCAGAGCAAGTCATGCACCACACGTACTATGTCCCCCGCTAGGACAAACGCGCGTGTCGGAATTCGCAGCGCCCTCAACCAATCACAAACTCAAAATGAAAGCAGAAGCGACATATCCTGTTAATCCATCGGGATTGAGGGGGATTAGGAAGATTGAAGAGGATTTTACTTCCAACAAGTTTCCAATCCCCTCCAAACTAAACAAGCCCTAACCTGGTTCTAGCTTCATAGGTTACGACAAAATTGTCACAGTTGGCGCAATGTGGGATCATGTCGACTCTATCACAGAGAAACGACTTGGAGTTGAAAGAGTGGTGGCTGAAATACTAACCGACGTCATCGAGGCCTATCTATCAGACTATCACCCTTGTGGAAGAAGAGAATAGCAGCGCAGACGAAGTTTGTTACTTGTCTTCAGGCTTTTCGATTTCAAAAATGTGAAGGTGCGTCAGGCGTGTGAAATGAGAAGGCGAGTCAAAGTACCTGTGGAGATGAAAGCTTACTGGAGACGAAATACCGATGGTGCAATCTCTTTGGTGACGAGCGACGACCACCAAAGGTCCGCTCCACCCCAGTGATGTGGTGCATGTGAGCACAAAGGCGAGGTGAGATCAGAATTGACTCGGTAACTAATAGCTAAAGGTAGACTCAGGATCAAGTGAATGCGAAACCCACCGGAGGTACGACGGCCGGTAGTGTCAGCGAATCGTCCCCCCTTGGGATGGAAACAGGGCAAAACTAGTAAGACGAAGGGGAGGAGGGGGAGGAGGAGAAAGCATCATGGCTGGCCGCATCTGCGAGATGTTGGCCCAGATGCTGGCGTGACGTCCCTTTCACAGTGATGAGCTGGAGCTTGGGAGGGCAGACGTAGGTGGAGAAAGCAGACTAGGAGAGAGGGGAGGGGGAGTGCCGAGAGGGTGCAGGGCTGCTGGCTGGGTACACACTCTGCGCGTGAGGAAAGGTGAACCACCTGAAGAACTAAAAAGTTGAATGCGTCTTTTGGCTAGGCGCTAACAACCTGCGTGCCGTCGAGTTGGGCAAAACTCTGTTTGTGCATGACTGTGTGAGACCTAGGCCAACTGTTTGTCTTACAAGAAATTTTTGGAATTTGATTTTGAAAATTGAATGATAAGATTTTTTTTGCCCTATGAGTAAAATCCCAAAACCCATCCTAAACTTGCTATTTGGGATAGGGTGCAGAGTCTGGATTCATCGAATCCACCAAAACCAAACGCGGACTATGCAAAATTGTTTTGAGCCATTCTCATTTCCATGATTCCTTCTGTATATAAATCTCACAGTTTAATTTAAAGTTTTAATGGGAAAAATCTTCCCCTAACTATCATCTTAAATGTCATCTTAATTCAATCCTTCTTCGGAAATTTGGAGTAAGTGGCGTCCCCCAACTGTATTTTTTTGAGACATAAAGACCAAGACTTTCTGATATGCCCACGCCGACCACACCATCAAGTATACAGACTACATCAAGCAAGATGGAACAATCATCAAGTCAAGCTGCACCAGCTCATGTCTTCGATGGACCAATTACTCGTAGCCGAGCTAAACAGCTACAACAAGAGGTGCACGCGCTACTTTGTGAAATTCCATTTATTAATGAGAATTATATACTTCCTAAATCGTGCATGTTGCTATTACTCAGGTTCACCAAGGAGGATGACAAGGACACGCCGAGACTGAACCAGAGAGGAGAACTACGTCGAACCAGTTCGGCCTGGCAGAACTGTCATGAAGAAACAGTCATATCTCTTGATTCATAGAAGCTGTGAAGGTCCATGAGTACTTGTTGGAAAGGTGTTGAAGTCAACTTTCTAATGCCACTAAGTGCCGAGTGCTTTAGAGCTCCCAGCTTGGCAGCCGAGTGCTTTTGGTGCAGACTGTTCAGAAGATCAATAGTCAGCCTGGTATCCAAGTTTCCGTGAGAAACTGTATCACTCTACAATATTTCGTGAAGCATCCTACACATGGTGTGGAAGGTTATCAAATTAGCTTTCCAACGCATCTGGTCCCGCGTCTTTTGGATGTCCCTAGGTGGAGTTATGATTAAAACATTGAAGACCACTCAAAAGGCCAGAAGACATGCGGGAAATTGATGACCACTGCATGAATGATCAAGCCAGTTGGCCTTCCACCTTCCCACGTGGCTCTCTCAGTTCACATCTATTTTTTAGACTAGTTGTTGGTATAAATACCCCTCTTTTTGTAAGCCAAGAACAACTTTTTGATAAATTAAGATTATTCCAGTGATATTTGCAGCCGAGCTGCTTGAGTGTCTTACTCAACCCTTGTTCTTCCTTGTTCTTCTTGAACTTGTGGAGAGATCTCTCTGAGATCCACTAATTCGTGCTCTGCGGGTTCCAGTACGGCTGCCCCGTCTTGTGTGGATTAGCTCCGGTTGTGGTTCTGCGGTCGTTCGGAGATCGAGTCGAAGTCTTCGCGGTTTCGGTGTCTCTCCTCCCATCGCTTGGTCGCATCCAACCTTGGTCAGGTATAAAGCTAGTTATCCGTGCTGTTTCTACAGCAAGTTATCTTGTTCTTGAACCTACTGTCGTGAAGATCGGGCCACCCTTCGCCGAACCAAATTCGGTGCATATCATGTGGTAATCAGAGCTATCGTTGTCACGGTAGGTTCATTTTTTATCACCCACCCTCCCACCCTTTTTCAATCTGTTACAGTTTTCACCATCCACATATTCATCCCTGTGTTTATCTTTTACATATATTTGTTTGTCCTATAGTCCAAAGCCCAAAAAAAATACCTATAGCCCTTTTGACGTTACTGTTATCTTGTGTTTGTGTTCTTCCAGTTGCTCGTCACCACCGTTTACCTATATCTTTTGTAATCAGCACCCCTGTTAGTGTTATAAAAAAAAAGAAGAGTCAAAAAAAAAAAGAAGAAAGAAAGAATACAGTAAAAAAAAAAGAGAGCACAAGTGAAAAGATTCTGAAGAATTTTGTGTTACGGTTGGTTGTTGAAATTTTCAGTTTTCCTATCCAAGTTGGTGGTAATCTTGATAGCAGCAATTTTTTTTTCTTCTTTTGAGCACATCTTTTTCACTTGATTGGCAGTACCGTAGCCCTCCTTGTTCAGCCACCTATAGCTCCACCAAAAACTGAACCGGGACTTTCGATTTGTACTCCTTACGGCCTCTTTACCACCTCCGTTGAAGCTGTCACACCAGCACCATCACAGTTCTTGAGATCAGGCAAGAACTTGGGTAAGTAAGAGGTGAGATCGAGTGTGTCCACATATATATTTTTTTTTCTTTTTCTTGCTGCTCCTAACATGGCAGACTCAGATTCAAGTGTTCATGGTGGACACCGTGGTGATAGGGAACCCCCTGTCTCACGGGATGAGATGCGTCGCATGGCTGATTCACTCATGGAGGCCATGGGCAGGCTCCTCGATGAGCGTCTTCCCGCGGCTGGAGGACATCGAGCATGTCGTGATCAAGAGGACCGTCATCGAGAGGAGTCCGGCGATGAGAATTCTGGTTTCTGCCATGGATTCAATCGCTTCGGAGATGGCCCTGACGGATCCGGTGGTGGTCGCCATGCTGATTTTAATAATTACCATGGTGGGCGTCGCGCACATAGGCGTAATGCTGATGGTCGCCGCGTGCATTTTGAAGACGAAGAGTTTGAAGATCAAGATCATGAAGGAGGATCTCATGATGATGAAAATCCTTTCGGTCAAGGTGGCAGGTTTGATCGGCGTCATCATCGCCGGCCTGCTGATTTTGAAGAAAGGGAATACCATCGTGGTCGACGTCCTCATGATAACCCAGATAACATCGCTCGTGTCAAGTTGAGTATTCCAAAGTTTACTGGAAAGGAGACTCCTGATGAATTTCTTGAATGGGCTGAGCAGTGTGATCAAATATTCCGAGTACATAATCTTTCGGCTCAGCGCCGTGTGAATCTTGCTTCGGTGGAACTCTCTGGATACGCTCTCACTTGGTGGAACCAAGTGCAGGAGAATCAACGTGATTTGGGACGCGGATATATCAATACATGGGAGGAGATGAAGCAAGTGATGAGAAGGCGATTCGTGCCATCTAGCTATCAGCGTGATCTCAGGAACCGGTTGCAAATATTAAAGCAAGGGAAGAGATCAGTTGATGAGTATTTCAAGGCGATGGAGCTACTGTTGGTGCGGGCTGGAATAAGAGAAGATGTAGAGTCAACAATGGCAAGATTTCTAGGAGGTCTTAATGAAGAAATTTCTGGTTTTGTGGAGATGTTTCCATATCGTACCTTGCAGGATCTTGTTGATCAAGCTATGCAAACAGAGAAGAAGATTCAGCAAGAGTCACATGGAAAATTTTATGGCAGTTCTTCTATTGCTGCCCCATGGCGCAAACAGCAGTCAAGTACTTCCTATGGTGGTGGACGATCTCAAGGGGCTGCAGCCAAGTCTTCTCAATCATTTGTTCCATCGAAGATGGCAGCCTCCACCGCGTCATCACCAACAACTCAGCAGCGACCCGCTGCAAGTTCAGCAGCCCACAGCAATGTCTTGGGAGCTACATCTTCTTCTCGAAGCAGAGAAATTGTATGCCATAAATGCCACGGCCGTGGACACATTGCTGCCCAATGCCCAAGCAAGAGGGCCATGTTGTTGAATGAGAAAGGTGAATGGGAATCCGAGAGTGATCCGGAAGATGCTGGACCGATATGTGATGAAGAAATTGAGGAGGAAGGGAATGAGATCCTTCCTGAAGAAGGAGAACATAATTGCTTTATTTCTCTACGAGTGCTTAGTGTAACAGCAGAAAAGGAAGACAACGGGCAGCGACATAATTTGTTCCATACCCGTGGACTAATCAAAGATAAGGTGTGTCGCATCATCGTTGATAATGGCAGCTGCAACAATATTGCTAGCCAAGAATTGGTGGACAGATTGGGACTGAAACCACGGCGTCATCCTAGTCCATACAAGATGCAGTGGCTTAATGATTGTGGTACGCTACGTGTCAGTCATACTGTGACTGTACCATTCTCTGTTGGTAAATACAATGATCATGTGGAGTGCGACGTGGTGCCTATGCAAGCCTGCCAGTTGCTGCTCGGTCGACCATGGCTATATGATCGTGATGTCTAGATTTTTGGAAGGACCAACAAGCTGTCTTTTGTGTACAAAGGAGAGCGAATTTCCTTGCTTCCTTTGACACCGGAAGAAATTTTGAAGGATGATATCAGGAAGAAACAGCGCGAGAGTGAGCACCACTTGCGAGTGAGCCACAAAAATAGTAAGGAAGAGTGTCCACAGCCAAATCAAACCCCACAGCTGCAAGGAACCCAGAAACCGGGAAAAGAGGGTTTAGTAATGATGGCTAGGAAGGGAGATATCAAAGCATTGAGTGAACCCGATGCCATGTTCTTTGTACTTATGTACATGGACACTTTTTTTCTACTAATGCCTTACCCTCTACCCTGTCGAGTACTCTTTTGAATGTCTTGCAGGAATATGAAGATGTCTTTCCTGACGAAGTACCACCAGGACTACCACCTAAGAGAGGGATCGAGCATCAAATTGACTTGGTTCCTGGTGCGTCACTTCCGAACAGGGCTGCATACCGCACCAACCCAGAGGAGACAAAAGAAATTCAGCGACAAGTGGAGGAATTGATGAAAAAAGGGTATGTACAGGAAAGTCTTTCCCCTTGTGCTGTCCCTGTTCTTTTAGTGCCTAAGAAAGATGGGTCTTGGAGAATGTGTGTGGATTGCCGCGCAATTAACAACATCACAGTAAGATATAGGCATCCCATTCCTCGCTTAGATGATATGCTTGATGAACTTAGTGGTGCTAATTTTTTCACTAAAATTGATTTAAGAAGTGGCTATCATCAGATTCGTATGAAAGAAGGAGATGAGTGGAAAACAGCCTTTAAAACAAAATTTGGATTGTATGAATGGTTAGTGATGCCCTTCGGTTTAACCAATGCACCTAGTACATTTATGCGATTAATGAATCATGTGCTTAGAACTTTCATTGGTAAATTTGTTGTGGTTTATTTTGATGACATCCTAATCTACAGCAAGACTCTTGAAGAACATGTTGCACATATCGAGAGCGTGCTTGCTGTCCTGCGTGAACAAAAATTGTACGCTAACCTTGAGAAGTCACCTTCTGCACCGACAAGGTAGTTTTCCTTGGTTTTGTTGTTTCAGGACAAGGCGTGGAGGTGGATGCTGAGAAAGTCAAGGCTGTACACGAATGGACGCCTCTACAGAACGTGAGCCAAGTGAGAAGCTTCCTTGGACTTGTTGGTTTCTACCGGCGCTTCGTGAAAGATTTTAGCACAATCGCTGCTCCACTTAATGAGCTGACCAAGAAAGACGTACCTTTCAAATGGGGAGAAGCACAACAAAAGGCTTTTGAAGAATTAAAGAAGAAGCTCACAACATCCCCAGTCCTTGCACTTCCTGATTTCAACAAGACATTTGAAATTGAATGTGATGCAAGTGGAGTTGGGATTGGAGGCGTGCTGATGCAAGAAAAGAGACCAATTGCATTCTTCAGTGAAAAGCTAAGTGGTCCGACTTTGAATTATTCAGTTTATGATAAAGAATTATATGCTCTTGTTCGGAGTTTGAAAACTTGGCAACACTACCTTTATCCTAAAGAATTTGTGATACATTCAGACCATGAATCATTGAAACATCTTAAGGGACAACTAAAACTGAATAAACGACATGCTAAGTGGAGTGAATTTATTGAGTCATTTCCTTATATTGTCAAATATAAGAAAGGTCAAGACAATATTGTAGCTGATGCTTTATCTCGACGTCATGCTTTGCTCACACAACTTGATGCTAAAATTCTCGGATTGGAAAGTATAAAGGAATTATATGCCACTGATTCGTACTTTGCTGAACCATATGCCAAGTGCGGTAATGGCAAAGGATGGGAAAAGTATCATGTGAATGATGGATTTTTATTTCGCACTAACAAACTTTGTATTCCAGATTGCTCTGTTCGAATTTTACTCGTGCAGGAAGCTCATGCAGGTGGACTTACGGGCCATTTTGGAGCCAAGAAGACGGAGCAAGTGCTAGCCGACCATTTCTTTTGGCCAAAAATGAGACGAGATGTAGAGAGACATGTTCTTCGCTGCGAAAACTGCCACAAAGCTAAGTCTCGTCTGAACCCTCATGGTTTATATACTCCTCTTCCTATTCCTAATGCACCTTGGGAGGACATTTCAATGGATTTTGTTCTTGGGTTACCACGGACCAAAAGGGGAAGGGATTCAATTTTTGTTGTGGTTGATCGTTTCAGCAAAATAGCACATTTTATTCCTTGCCACAAGAGCGACGATGCTTCCCATATTGCTGAATTATTTTTCAGGGAAATCGTGCGACTACATGGAGTACCACGTACCATTGTGTCGGATCGTGACACCAAGTTCTTAAGCTACTTTTGGAAGACATTGTGGACCAAACTTGGGACAAGACTGTTGTTCTCCACAACATGTCATCCGCAAACGGACGGCCAAACTGAAGTTGTGAATCGAACACTATCAATGTTGCTCCGAGCTGTCCTTAAGAAGAACCTGAAACTATGGGAAGAAAGCTTGCCACATGTTGAGTTTGCATACAATAGGGCAGTACACTCGACCACTAGATTTTGTCCTTTTGAAATTGTATATGGATTCACACCCACTGCTCCCATAGATCTTTTGTCTTTACCCATGCAGGAACGTGTGAACTTCGATGCAAGCAAGCGAGCTGAATTTGTCAAGAACATTCATGATAGGGCTCGGGCCAATATTGAAAAGATGACCAAGAAGTATGAGAAGCACGCTAACAAGGGTCGCAGGAAGGTGTTGTTCGAACCAGGGGACTTGGTTTGGGTGCACCTTCGAAAGGATCGTTTTCTAGAGCTGCGCAAGAGCAAGTTGCAACCCCGGGCTGACGGACCATTCAAAGTTCTACGCAAGATCAACGACAACGCTTATGAAATTGATCTGCCAAGTACTTATGGTGTGAGTACCAGTTTCAATGTGTCCGACCTCTCTCCATTCTTTGGATTGGAAGAGTCGAGGACGACTCTTTTTCAAGGGGGGAGGATGATATGCCCACGCCGACCACACCATCAAGTATACCGACTACATCAAGCGAGATGGAACAATCATCAAGTTAAGCTGCACCAGCTCATGTCTTCGATGGACCAATTACTCGTAGCCGAGCTAAACAGCTACAACAAGAGGTGCACGCGCTACTTTGTGAAATTCCATTTATTAATGAGAATTATATACTTCCTAAATCGTGCATGTTGCTATTACTCAGGTTCACCAAGGAGGATGACAAGGACACGCCGAGACTGAACCAGAGAGGAGAACTACGTCGAACCAGTTCGGCCTGGCAGAACTGTCATGAAGAAACAGTCATATCTCTTGATTCATAGAAGCTGTGAAGGTCCATGAGTACTTGTTGGAAAGGTGTTGAAGTCAACTTTCTAATGCCACTAAGTGCCGAGTGCTTTAGAGCTCCCAGCTTGGCAGCCGAGTGCTTTTGGTGCAGACTGTTCAGAAGATCAATAGTCAGCCTGGTATCCAAGTTTCCGTGAGAAACTGTATTACTCTACAATATTTCGTGAAGCATCCTACACATGGTGTGGAAGGTTATCAAATTAGCTTTCCAACGCATCTGGTCCCGCGTCTTTTGGATGTCCCTAGGTGGAGTTATGATTAAAACATTGAAGACCATTCAAAAGGCTAGAAGACATGCGGGAAATTGATGACCACTGCATGAATGATCAAGCCAGTTGGCCTTCCACCTTCCCACGTGGCTCTCTCAGTTCACATTTATTTTTAGACTAGTTGTTGGTATAAATACCCCTCTTTTTGTAAGCCAAGAACAACTTTTTGATAAATTAAGATTATTCCAGTGATATTTGCAGCCGAGCTGCTTGAGTGTCTTACTCAACCCTTGTTCTTCCTTGTTCTTCTTGAACTTGTGGAGAGATCTCTCTGAGATCCACTAATTCGTGCTCTGCGGGTTCCAGTACGGCTGCCCCGTCTTGTGTGGATTAGCTCCGGTTGTGGTTCTGCGGTCGTTCGGAGATCGAGTCGAAGTCTTTGCGGTTTCGGTGTCTCTCTTCCCGTCGCTTGGTCGCATCCAACCTTGGTCAGGTATAAAGCTAGTTATCCGTGCTGTTTCTACAGCAAGTTATCTTGTTCTTGAACCTACTGTCGTGAAGATCGGGCCACCCTTCGCCGAACCAAATTCGGTGCATATCACTTTCAAACCCAAACGACTGGTAGAACAGATAACATAGCAGACCTACTGTGATGCTCCGGCATCTCAAGTGCATAATCACTCATCTTACATGAAGCATCATCCTTAAACATCATGGCATAACATGTGTGGGTGCATTGGAAACAAGTTGGTTTATATTGCATAGTGAAAAACACTGTCATTTCATGTGCGGTGCCATGTTTATGATCATATCTTTTATTCTATTGAGATCTGGGTGAAATCCATATTGACAAAACTGTAGGTCAACATGAGATAAACAACTTTGTTAATTGGGGTCTTGTCAGATAATGAGGTTTGGAGGGTGATTAGGGTCATTTAATGACAGTACAGAGAACCAGTTCAAATTGGGGCTGATTTGAAATTCTAAGTTTACCCTGATCTACAGCCACTTTCATGCAAAGCTCAAATTAGATAAGTTGTAGGAAATGATCTAAGGAGAAACTCTTTCAATTGGGGTCTGGTTATAAAATGAATTCTAGTTGATGATTTGAGCCATTTTCTGCCAGCCTAGAAACACAGTCTAAATCTGACCAGTTGGTAAACTTGGTTTTTCTTCAACTTAAAGTCATTTTCATGTCAAACCCAAATAGAATGAAATATGTAGGAGTTAGTTTTAAACAAACTTGTAACTGGGAGTTTTGGAAGTTAGAACCCAGAAATGGGAGTTTTCCCCTTCACAAGAAATAAAGATGTTCTGCCCCAACTAGAGCTGCTATACAAATTCAAATTTAATTCATATTTTCAAGCTGATTTGGGGGCAGAGCCTTTTGACAAAGTTGTAGAACTCAAAGAGTAGAACATTTCATATAATTGGCACTTTTTCAAAATCGGGCTCTAAATAGGTCAAAATCTCGATTTTCAGAGAAGAAGGAAACACATTTTTCATTTTCTTTTATTTTCCTTTCCCCGCGGTCGCTGACAGGTGGGCCCGCCTCCGCCGGGCGACCACCGTGTCCGGGGCGTCGCCCGACACGCGGCCGCCGGCGTACGGCCACGCCGGCGCGCCCACGGATCGCGCCCCCTCGGCCGAGGCCGCGCCCTTACCTAGCCGCGAAGCCGTCCGCATTCACTCCCCGCTCACTCGCTCGCTCACGCCCTCGCCTCGCTCGCTCTCGCCCGAGCCGCCCGCCATTGCCGCCGGCTTCGAGCTCCCACGCCGTCCGCCTCCGACCGTCCCCGTGCCTCCAGACCCCACCACCACCTTCGCCTCGCCCGTCCGCCTCTCCTCCGCCCACTCTCGCCGCCGCTCCCGCCCTAGACCGCGAGATCGGCTCGCGACCCCCGCCCGACCGCCATTACCAAGCCGAGCTCAAGCTCGAGCCCGCGCCGCCCACTCCGCCGCCTCTCGCGCCCCTAGATCTACCCCACCGCACTCGGCTCACTCCCGCACACCCGACGCGCCCCTCCTCGTCGCCGCTCGCCCCCCGCGACGCCCAGATCCCCTCCGCCTCGACGTCGTTCACGGCGCCGTCCACGCCGCCGACCCTCTTCGGTTCACCGCCGCGCCGCCTCGTCCGCACCCTCCCCGACGCCGAGGCCTACCCCAGGGTGAGCCCCGTATCCCTGCGCACCCGACGCGCCCCGCGTCGCGGCCCCGGCGAGCCGGAGCTCGCCGGCGCACGCGCGCGCCGCCGCGCCCACGCGCGCGGCGGGAGGAGGAAGAAAGCGCCGGGGGGTTTTGCAAGCTACCCCCCGGAGAATGAAGTATTTACATTTTAGCCCACGCGCTGTTTACTGAGTCTCGGTATTCTTACGTGCTAGCCCCTGGAGTATAGGGTTAATTGTGTTCTAGTCCTCGGTTCTATTTTTTCCATTTCATTTTCGGCTGAAACTTTGGAAATTCATATAAAATCGAATAAAAATCGTAAAAAGGTAAACTCAGTTGCATTGTACTCCTGGTAAATAGATCTACATAATAGGTATGATGTAGTTGTGTGAAAAGACTGATTTGCCCCTGGATCTTGGCATGCATGTGAGAAGGGGATAAATACAAAATATGGTCTAAATGGAGTCTAAAAATCTTGAAACTTGGTCAGTAGCCTTTTTAGGGTGTTGTGATACTGTGGTAATTTCTGGTGAATCAATACTCTATTGTTCATTCATGGTTTTACTGTTTTATATGTACTTTATGCATTATTTGATAATTTGAAAATGAGGTCCATGCAAAACATGTGAAATAAGACCTACTAGTATTTTTCTTAGGTTCTATATAGCTTGTGAACACCCCTGGTGAAATATGAGCCCCTGCATGTATAGTTTTGATGGTGATTTGAAAATGACAAATCTGGACTTGGAGAACTTGATAAATGGAAAAATGGGTCCTAATGTGCAAGATAAATTCTACCAAAATTCTAGTAGCATGTGGGAGTACTGAGGAATCCAGAAAGTATATGCTTGGAAGCTTTTCTCACTGTTTGTATGTGCATCTTAATTTACACTAGTTTTATATATGGGAAATAGATGTCCTGTCAAAACTTGGGAGTTTTAGCTTGTAGATTTTTGTACAGGTAGATCATACCAAGGATAGCTCACTGGTAAAATTTCATCTTCAGAAACCATGCCAATAAATTATGAAAATTCTGACAATGTGTAAGGCTGAAAACTTGCTGGAATTTTAATAAAATAATTATAACTCCAATTGAGCTGAAATTTTGACAGTAGCTTTGGGTATGAAATATCTGCTTGTCATAAAATTTTGGTGCCATTTGAGTTAGATGAACTGCCAGATCTCAGATGCATGTTTTAATTCACAAATGCACATGGTTTACACTAAATATATGCATGAAGGTTGATTTAACTGCTATGCTCATATCGTTTTCCATGAAGTTTATACCGCATACTGGCATCTGCACTTCGTCCACATCAAATGCATGCATCTGCATTCATCGACGCTCATGTCGGTACTTCTCATGCATATAGACCCCGCGATCGAAGAGACAGTGCAGGAGCAACCCCTAGTCGAGGAACCCGAAGAGGAGCAGGAGGACTTGCTGCCGACCGCTGACGCCACCGCCGAAGAGACTAACCCTAACGAGGAAGAAGGTAGGCAGGATCATACAATTCCCAGCAAATAAAATACCTGTTCTTTACGCATATGCATTAGGTGTTGTATGGAACCAACTGCATTAGATCCCTTGGCCGCCCTGGCCCTAGCACCTATAATAGAGTGCGTAGGACGAGTATGCCTAGAATGGCTAGGTATGAGTAGACACGAGTGAATAAAGGTCACTCGTCGCGTAGATGTTACTTTTCAAAAGAAAAAGTCTCACTATGAAAGCTATTATTATCATGCCATGATTATGTTATATTTTAAATGGAGACCGGGCGGAGATATGGGTATGAATTGTTGAGAACTGAGATATTGTGTGGTGGACTCCGCCCGAGTCGCATAAGGCCGGTCATTGTTCGCCTATTGGTCGGCATAACATTGCTAGAGTGCTTATCCGGAATCTATGGACCGGTGAAAGTCTTACTTGTGACGTCTCAAGCAAGGGGCACGGTCCTACCCACTGGTTGAGAGGAAGGTGGCCGCGGAGGCGGGTGTCAAAGGAGGGCAGAACCCGACGTAACCGAGGTACCGCTCCTGCGACAACGCGCTCCGGGAGTTAGGCGGGAGTGGTCATCGAACTTGAGACGGGACATGTGGAGATGGGGGAAGCATATGTGGAACGCTGGGAGTTAGTAAGCATATGCCATCCTGGTGCTTCTAGTTGTTCCCGGGAATATAAAAATCGATTCGAATCGCTGATGCTCACCAGGTGTGAGAATGCCAATACCACTGACGGGCAAAGTAGTAATCCATATGAATATGTTGTATTGAGAATTCATGGTTTTGACAACTACGTACTTGGATATGCCTGTTTTATCTTGTGAAATATTTGTCACACTTTTAATACAAGCTTTACTTTCATCCCATGCTACACCATATCTATTATGTTCCACCAATTTTGATGACTCAAGCAGCTATTAAATCCTGCTCGGGTGCAATAATGTAAGCAGCTGTCAAATCCTGCTTCCACGGTTTTAAACTTGATACTGTATAAAAGAAATGGCTAAGGACTCAGATGTTAGTAAGCAAGCTTCGCGTCAGCCGTAAGCCTCATCCATTAAGTCCTACTGAGTAATTAGTACTCAGGGTTTGCCCCCACTTTTGGCTTACAGGTACGGAGTTCCTCTTCTGTGCCTGTGTGGGTGGAGGGTCGTGTCCCCATCAAGAATAAGCAGAGTCGTGATCTGGCAAGGAGCGGCATCGGTGGGCTCGATGCTCGTTCTTTTATGCAAGTATTTTGAGTACCATGAAACTGAACTTCAAATTTCCGCTGCGAGAGACTGTTTGAACTATGTTACTATCAGACATTATGTTGAACTGTATTTGATTTCGAACTTGGTTTGTAACTAAAGTCTATGTAATATCTATTCAACTGCCTGTGATGTTGTAACTGTTGTGGCTCCATCGAGAGTCGGATGTGTATGACGTCGGTTCCTCTGGGAAATGGTGACATCGAGAGCCCAAAGGACTCTCGACGGACTACCGGGTTTAGTCTAGCCTAAGTGCACTGCGAGCCAGAGGTGGCAGGTGTGCTTAGCCTGGATTAAGCAGGGCGGCTCCGCCACAGCTGGTATCAGAGCCGATCATACACAGACAACAGTTACATCATCTAGTTTTGGTTTACAAAAACTATTTCCGAAAGCCCTTTTCAAGTAATTGAAAAATGAGAGTATACGCTATGCCCATATAAGGATGTTAGTGTTATTCAGGTGACATCACTGACATTCTCACCTAGATAGAACTCATATGCATGTTCGGCGCTTTGAGAAACAACTTTTCGGCCATAGCTATCCCCAGTACTGGTGGAAGCTATCGAGTTTTGCGAACGGTTGTGAACTCTGCATTCATGCTGTATAAGTAAAAGCTTTTTAAGGGTGGTGGGCATGTTTGAGGCTTTCATACCCACCACACTTACATTCGGATTTGGGATCCATCTTTTCCTCGACAATCCCCAGTACTGGTGGTAAGTCAGGTTTTGAGGAAAAGGTGCATCGGCCCACCAACGTTGTCCACGCAGCGGTCATGCGTGGATGTGTTGACAGCACTTAAGCATGGCAAACCTTATACTGCAAGCGACAGTATCGTGTGTAGCTTTTCCCTATGATGAGTATCGTAGGTTTATGTCAATCCAAGGAACGAACTAATCGTGATCTAATTAACAAGAGTTTATGCGAAAACTAGGGTAAAAAGGATATCTAATCTACTTCTAAACCAATCCTTAAACTAAACCAATCCTTAGCCTAATCTAGTAAAAGAGATAAACTAAACTATATATATATATAAGATAAACAATTAGAAACATAATTAGAACTCTAATCAAAGGGTATTAACTAGGTTCTAATCAAGCTCTAATCGGATCCAAAGCATACGATAGATAAAGTTTCACAACGAGATTAGAGCAGCGAGATAACTAGTAGATCAAGGCAAATAAGCATGTTCAAGCACATCTATCATAGCATAATTAAATCATGATCAATCAATCTAATCCCCTAGATCGGCTCAACCTTTCCCCGGGCTCCACTGTCACTGGTAACCAGGTAATCGACGAAGAACTTTCAACAGGCACGTAATTAGAGAATGCACTTCCAATTACTTTTATTTGGTCTAATAACATAATTAGAGCAACTAGCACTTCTAATCACCATGATCACAAGAACTAGACACAAAACTATATTAATAGTAAACTAGATCAAAGATCAAGAACGCTAGATAAACATCACCCTTAATGACATGGTCTAATCAAGATGCATCTAGACATAAACTTAATTACAGCTAGAACAACCATAATTAGAACAAGAATATGATAATTAGACAAGAACAATACTTCATTAATTAACTGTATCATAATTACAACCATGATCATACCTTCCCTTGATGATACAATTAGACCTCCGGATCTAGACAATTAGAGAGCCGTGCAAGGCCTCTAATCACCTCTAGAGATTAGAAGAAGATCTAAACCTAGACTAGAAACTCGACCCTCTGCTCTCCTCTAGTTGTGTCCCTCAAGTCGTCGTCTTGTCGCCTTGATAATGAATTGGATGCCTCGACCAGGGGCACAGCTTCGCTTTAAATACCCTGGAGAAGACGTGGCCGAAAAGGAAACTGAAACCGACATACGGAGTCCTGGGGTCGGCCGACTTGGGGGGGTCTGGCTCGGCCGACCCAGGCCCTTCCAGCCTCCTCTAGTTTCCATCTTTCGCGGGCTTCGGGATAACCTTCATATAAATCTCCGTGGAGTCCTTTTCGGACTCTAAACCTTCCAGATTCTTCTGTATCCCGAGATCTTGTCGAGTCTTCTAGAATTGGGCTTCATTTGATGGGTCTTTAATTGGGCTTCTTCTTCCATTATTGAATAATATTCAGAGGTCTTTTTACTCGAGGTAGACTTTGATGAATTTTGCTTAAAATTGGCCCAAAACCTGCAAAAATTACAAGTAGACCATTTCCAAGACAATATTGCAAAATCCACAATAATCTATGTTATTTGTTAGTAAAAGGCAAAGTTGACGCATAATAATAGGTAAAAACAATATAAAATGATGTATAATTTTCGTTCATAAGCCGCGTCAACAATACCCCCACTCTTAAACCTTGCTCGTCCTCGAGTAAGTAAAAACTTAAAATATAGTTAACTTATGAACTAAAATCAAATAATCAAACTAAATTCATACTCTCAATATTTTTCAGTGTTTGGATCTACAAATATAAAAATAGATAGATATTCATGTAAGCATATCCCACAATGTATGATAAATGAGATCAAACTTTATCACAAATGAATCTCCTTCTTTTCAAAAATTATTATTTCGACAAAGTTTTCAAGGATCAAGATTATATAAAGCCCAAAACTCCACTCATCTTTCTAGTCACTCAATATGTGGCTAAAAACTATCTCATAATCATATTATATATGTGTAGGCTTATATCTGGAGTTTTCGGTAAGGATCCTAATCAAAATTTAATCTCAATATATTATCAAACTAGGAAAAGGATCTGCTGGTTTTACTGAGATTTCTCAAAAAGGTCATGGAAAATAAATTGATGAAAAAGATAAAGAAAAATTATATAGAATGGTGGACATATGCAAATAAATCAATGATTTCAAGGCACAAATGAAGTCCCTGATATCGGATTGCATATGGTTGGAAAATTTTCTGGAGTATATATATTGAATAAACACCAACTTTCATATAAAAGATTTTTGAGGGGCATAAATATAATATATATTTTTATTCCTAATTCTACTGCGGCCACTTGGCTTTTTTTCTTTTCTCTCTCTTTTTTTTTTCAATTTTCGACCACTTGGTCTTCTCTTTTTTTTTCTTTGCCTCCTCAAAAACTTTATAAAAATTTTAATTTTAAAATAAGCTTTCCTCCCCCACTCTTGAATAATACTCATCCTCGAGTATTTTAACTTTTTGGAACAGGGGTCCAGCTGAAAAAAATAAATTTAAGATATACTCCAGAAAACAAATAGGTTGTGGTAAGGATAGATATATTTTTGACGATATTTTGGTTTCAGGAGGGATATCCAGCGAAATTTGTATTTTCTCCAATGTAGAGATATACAATGCATGGATAAAAAGGCTAGCAAATGAAAAGATAATCAAATATGAATGACCAGCTTTGAAATCTCAAACCCTAGATTCAAATCCTAATTCAATTCAATCAAGAATTAAATTTGATCAAACTATAGTGTATTATATAATATAAGGCTCTAAATAGGAAGGGCTTATATAAAATAATCACAAGAAAAACTTTGATCATAAAAGTTTATAAAATAAAATCATCATTTTTTTTTAAAAAAAAGAGACTCAATATGATAAATCTGAAATCAAAATATTAATATCATATGGGTCTTTATGAAATATCAAATCTATCTCATATATGCAAATCAAAATTCAAATTTAAGTGCATTAAATTGAGAGCATAAACTTAGTCTAATCAAAAGACTTTAGAACACAAATTAACACAAGTTTTATTCAATTAAACAAAGGAGGTGATACATGGTTAACTCACATGACTCAAATAAAACTCAAATTAACTTGAATTAAACACTCATAATTATACAAAATATATAAAATAAGAGAAATTAAAATAAATTCAAAATTAAAATAAAAATAAAATAAAATAAAATAAAAAAAAGAAAAAGAAAATCAAACCACTAAGAGCTTCACTCTTGATTGCCTTGATTGTTCTGGTCCCACAGCCTCAGGTTGAATAATTGCTCCTCAATATTCTGAGTGTTTTGCTCGTACTGTTGTAAATTTTCCCGAACATGATCAAGAATACCATAATTTCTTGCCGTCATTGTCTCAATGCCATAATAAGATCTGTGTGGCATCTGCTGAGCTGCAATGAAATCTGGATCGTAGGATCTTGCATTTCTAGGAATAAAAACTGCAGGTGGAGGAATATTCCCTGATGGCTGAAATCTAATGGGTCTGACTTGATAGACTGGCCCTTGTGATGAACCTGCTCCAAACTGACTGCTAGGAAACTGTTGATTAGGAGTAGTCCCAGCGTCCCATTCTGATGATGTTTGCTGACTTGGTTCTTCCTCAAACATAAACTTCTCCAACCAATCAGTTTTATTCTGAATAAACAGAGACAACCTTCTATCTGGGATTCTAAACTTGGTTTTAGCCACATAAAATCCAGTAGATGAATTTCCAAAAATGTATTTCCCTTTCTTAAGGGAGTTTTCATCTATACTAGCTGGTAGCACAGTGTATGCGGGGCTAGAAACCAAATTGGGTATCAGTGAGAAGGCAATCACCGTAAGATAATGTCCATATCCCAATAATCCGGTTGCTCTATTTCTCTGGACTATCCAATGATTAATCATTGCATTAATGGGATTAGTCCAAGTAGGTTGACACAGTGCAATATATAGCCATTTCAATTCAGCAATCTGCACCTTAGTGTCATCCATCCTTTCCAAAACTCTTACTGTCATGAATCTATGAATGATGCGAAGGATGGGGTTGATAATTTTCATTCTCTCCTTTGAATGTCCACTAGCAATACGCAACCAAAAATTCTCTAGTGTAGTATTATCAACTTCTATACTTTCTGGTGCATTAGTGTGGAATCAAAATAAAGCTCCAACAGTTCCAAAAGAAATATCAGTCCAGTTTTCCTTAAGTCTAAACCTTAAAGTGCTGATTCCATCAGAAGACTGAACTATATCCATAGTAGTCATAATCTCTAGTGCTAAGTCACTCTGATAACTAGCACTAATATGAATGAAAGGACCCCAGCCAAGATTAAGGAATGATTTCTCTATACTTGAATCAAAGTTTAGAACTTTCATGAAATCATGATCTAAATCAAGATTGGACCTAATCCTTTCTTTGCAACTGTTGTACCTTTGCTCTTCTATAGCTGAACGGAGAGAAAATCCTTCTGAAGAATACTTCCACTCTTCATCATCATCATCATCATCAATGTTCATCGGTTGAGGGACTTGACTTTGAGAACGAGTGCGTGGCTTCCTCACCGGCTCCATGACATCTTCTACTTCAACAGAGAAGCGAGAAGAACATCCTCTCAATCCTTGATCCCGACGGAGACTCTGCTCAGAACCGGAACTCCCCATCTCAGAGACAGAGTGTCTCCTTGATGAAAGTCTTGATGAATCGTCGTCTTGGGGTTGAGAGCTGCTCCTTGATGAAGAACCCTTGAAAGTCTTCTTGATGAAGCTTGCCGCCTTCTTCATCTTCTAAACTCTTCCTCTCAAGAACTCTCAACAACTACTACTCTTGCTCTTCTCTCTCGAAATACTGGCTCTGGAATGGTTTCTGGGTGGTGAAGATCATCAACAAAGGTCTGGAATTTATAGGCAAGGCTGCTGCTGAAAGGGGAGGTGCATCTGGTGAAGGGTCTACTGAGGTCGGCCGACCAGGGGGGGTGGCTCGGCCGAGCTGGCCTTGTGCTGGCTCTGCTGGGTCTCCTCCTTCTCCTGCAAGATGCCCAATGGATTCCTGATACTTTTGGATAGCTTCTACTGCAAGTTGAACGTCGTGCATGCAGCTTTGGACAGAAACTTCAATCAACCATAAGTTTGTCCCCTTGGATGTTTCTTCATCATGGCTATCCTAAAAAGTTTTAATCCTATCCTATTCCTATGTCTTGGCTGGTTGCTACAAGATCAAAAGAGGATCCAATGTTGCCTAATTAATTAATTTTTATTTGGTTGATGTTAATCTTCACTAATTCTAGTCCTTAATGCGTATAAGCAATATAAATATCCCTACTAATGTAGGTTTAATAATTTCAGCACACAAAAAGATAGAATTAATTTTCATATTAAAGATTATCCCTATTTAGCATATTGAAAATTAAACCTATGTTTAAAGTTTTTATTAAAAACAAATGTTCGGTTAATCAACCGATTTAATTTCAGAATAAAGATAGTCACTCAATTCATTAATTGAATTGAATAAACTAACTTCAATTCTTTAGCGTGGCTTAGGTTAAACGCCTAGTTTTTGAATAAAATTAGAGAGATGATTTTTGAAATTCAAACAATATAGATAAAATCTAGAAAAACATATCTACTCTAATTTTTATTTAAAAACCGAATAAAATCGAACCAAATTTAAACCGGCAAAGTCTTCGTGGTTTTCAAAATTTAGATAGCTACGTAAGTGAGAGTAGCTATCTTATCCTATTTAAATCTAAAAACTTTAAATTAAACTAACTCAAACTTTATTAATTTAACTAATGTTTAACAATAAAGTTTTGACTCAATTTAAACTAACTCAAATTAAACTAAAAACTCTAAATACCTGGGTTGCCTCTCAATAGCGCTTGAGATGAGTCCTTCAGCCCAACTTCAAATCTTTACTGTCCAATGTCTTGTGTAGACACTGCAGACGAGTCTTCTTCTTCAAGCTCCGTCCTCTTCAATTGATTGGCAAACTTCAAACTTCGGACGAAATTTGAATGAACTTGATTCACCATTGATGTTGAACTTGATTTCTCCCTTCCCCACATTAATAGTGGCTTGAGCAGTCCTTAGGAAAGGTCTTCCAAGTATCAGTGGTGATCTCGAGCTTGCTCCCATCTCCAGAATAACGAAGTCAACTGGTACAATATTATCTCCAATCTTCACTGGCACATCCTCAGCTACTCCTTCTGGATATCTCACTGAACGATCTGCTAGCTCCAAACATATGGATGTAGGCTCTGGTTTAGGCAGCTTGAGTCTATCGAACACTGACTTCGGCATCACACTAACACTTGCTCCAAGATCGCACAAAGCCTTATCAATGTTGAGTACACCAATAGAACATGGGATGGTGGGGCATCCCGGATCTGCCATCTTCTGTAAAGGGACATCCATTATGGCTGCACTACACTCAGTCGTCAGCTTGACACACTCAGATGGCATTTCCCTCTTGTTAGCTAGTATATCCTTGAAGTACTTGGCATAAGTGGGTACTTGAAGTGCATCCAATAGTGGCATGTGGATATATAGCTGCTTGATCACTTCAATGAACTTGTTGAAATGCTCATCCGTCTTGCTAGCTCGAACTCTACACTTTTCTGGTAACACTCTTGTGTCGTCTACTGTCACTTCTGGTTCGTCTTCACTCTCTTTCTCTGCTTCCACTGAACTGGCAATTTTTGTAGTCAACTCTGGGTCTCTAGTCTCTCTCCCGGATCTGGTAGTAACTGCTTTGAGTGACTCTTTAGACTGTGGCTGTCCTGGCAACTTTCCTTCATTTTTGTTTGGGAGATGCTCTGCTAACTGAGATAGTTGATTTTCTAAAATCTTCATCATCCCCATGAGCTGTTGATTTGAACTTCCCACAGTAGTGATCTTGCCATCAATGCTTTCTAACACTTTGTCTACAGCCTTGAATTTTGAGTGTGTGTCCTTGTTGATTTTAGCTTGCTCTTCCATAAAGTCCTTGAGCTGAATCCGCAGAGGAATGACATTCTGAATAGCTGATCCGGCAGTGAACTGTTGTTGTCTATTTTGTCTATAATTGGACGGGGGAATCCAACCTTCCTTCCTGGCATAGTCCAAAGCCTTAGCTTCCTCCGGACACCTCTCACTTGAGTGACCATACTCTCCACACTCTTCACAAGTCATCATGTAATCTGTAGACTTCACTTCCTCTGCTCTGCCACTTTCCATCTTCTCGAACCTCCTCATTAGTGAGTCGATTTTTCCACCAAGGATCTCCATCTTGTCTACCTCCAGCACACTCTTCGCTGTTCCAGTGGAAGTATGCTGCTCCAGTGAGGTAGGCGTCACTCTATCTGCTCCCCATGCTCCATTCTCTGCAATCTTCTTGAATAAGGCTTCGGTCTCAGTGGGTGTGAGACTGAGAATTGATCCTCCGGATGATGCATCAACTTGACCTCTGCACACTGCGTTGAGTCCTCCATAGAATTTCTGAATTATGTCCCAATTCTGAAAATTGTGATGAGGGCATGCTGACACATAATCATTGAATCTCTCATAAGCTTCACTGAATGTCTCAGTGGGGTACTGCACAAATGTTGAGATCCTGTTGCGCAAAGCTTGAGTCTTCCCTGGTGAGAAATACTTGGCGATGAATGCTTGTAGTAGACTCTGCCAGTTGCTCACTGTCTCCTCTGGTAGTGTCGCCAACCACTGGTGTGCTTTCCCAATCAGAGAGAATGGGAAAAGTCTTGCTCTGATCTGGTCGTTAGTGACTCCTTCAACGTTGAATGTGTTGCAAATCTGCAAGAACGTCTTCAAGTGTTGATTTGGGTCCTCCTTTCCACTGAATGGTTGATTCTGCACCATGTTGATCACTGAGCTCCTGATCTCAAATGCTCTGGGTGGTGGTGCCAAGTCTCTGATCTTCAAGTCTGCTGATGTTGGCACACACAGCTCCATAAGCTTCTTCTCTTGGTCTTCCATCTTCGGCAGAGTTTCCTCTTGTTTCCGAGAAAATTTGGCAGAGTTTCGGCTCTTTCTCAGCAGTTTTTCTGGATCATCCACATAATTAGATGGTTTATTGGATCGTGGTCCATCCATTCCTGCTCAGGTTAGTGGCAGAAAATATATACAAAGCAAAAATAATTCTACAAAATTTACACTAAACTAGTCCTGAATCCAAAAAAATTTAAAAACAAAATTTAAATTCAGAAAATAAAGAAAAAAAATAAAAAAAAAATAAAAAAAAATAAAATAAAAAAATGGCGCAAGAACAGTAATAAATAAAAAATAACATAAATAAAAATAAAATAAAATTATTGCGCCTAAAATAAAAAGAAAATAAAGAAAATAAATCTAAATGCATAAAAGAAATAAAACTGAATTTAAGTGCTAAATACATACAACAAACATAAACTCTAATTAACTAGAACCCTAATAATTAGTTCCCCGGCAACGGCGCCAGAAAAGCTTGTTGACAGCACTTAAGCATGGCAAACCTTATACTGCAAGCGACAGTATCGTGTGTAGCTTTTCCCTATGATGAGTATCGTAGGTTTATGTCAATCCAAGGAACGAACTAATCGTGATCTAATTAACAAGAGTTTATGCGAAAACTAGGGTAAAAAGGATATCTAATCTACTTCTAAACCAATCCTTAAACTAAACCAATCCTTAGCCTAATCTAGTAAAAGAGATAAACTAAACTATATATATAAGATAAACAATTAGAAACATAATTAGAACTCTAATCAAAGGGTATTAACTAGGTTCTAATCAAGCTCTAATCGGATCCAAAGCATACGATAGATAAAGTTTCACAACGAGATTAGAGCAGCGAGATAACTAGTAGATCAAGGCAAATAAGCATGTTCAAGCACATCTATCATAGCATAATTAAATCATGATCAATCAATCTAATCCCCTAGATCGGCTCAACCTTTCCCCGGGCTCCACTGTCACTGGTAACCAGGTAATCGACGAAGAACTTTCAACAGGCACGTAATTAGAGAATGCACTTCCAATTACTTTTATTTGGTCTAATAACATAATTAGAGCAACTAGCACTTCTAATCACCATGATCACAAGAACTAGACACAAAACTATATTACTAGTAAACTAGATCAAAGATCAAGAACGCTAGATAAACATCACCCTTAATGACATGGTCTAATCAAGATGCATCTAGACATAAACTTAATTACAGCTAGAACAACCATAATTAGAACAAGAATATGATAATTAGACAAGAACAATACTTCATTAATTAACTGTATCATAATTACAACCATGATCATACCTTCCCTTGATGATACAATTAGACCTCCGGATCTAGACAATTAGAGAGCCGTGCAAGGCCTCTAATCACCTCTAGAGATTAGAAGAAGATCTAAACCTAGACTAGAAACTCGACCCTCTGCTCTCCTCTAGTTGTGTCCCTCAAGTCGTCGTCTTGTCGCCTTGATAATGAATTGGATGCCTCGACCAGGGGCTCAGCTTCGCTTTAAATACCCTGGAGAAGACGTGGCCGAAAAGGAAACTGAAACCGACATACGGAGTCCTGTGGTCGGCCGACTTGGGGGGTCTGGCTCGGCCGACCCAGGCCCTTCCAGCCTCCTCTAGTTTCCATCTTTCGCGGGCTTCGGGATAACCTTCGTATAAATCTCCGTGGAGTCCTTTTCGGACTCTAAACCTTCCAGATTCTTCTGTATCCCGAGATCTTGTCGAGTCTTGTAGAATTGGGCTTCATTTGATGGGTCTTTAATTGGGCTTCTTCTTCCATTATTGAATAATATTCAGAGGTCTTTTTACTCGAGGTAGACTTTGATGAATTTTGCTTAAAATTGGCCCAAAACCTGCAAAAATTACAAGTAGACCATTTCCAAGACAATATTGCAAAATCCACAATAATCTATGTTATTTGTTAGTAAAAGGCAAAGTTGACGCATAATAATAGGTAAAAACAATATAAAATGATGTATAATTTTCGTTCATAAGCCGCGTCAACAGGATGCCACACTAAGTGGTAATGTATGAGCATGCATTCTTCTGCAGGTACCCTAACTACGTGCGAAAACTAAGAACGGCCAGGGAACGACTAGTTGCATTAGAGAGTGCCGTGCATATGTGTCACCGAAATAACGATAGCTATATGTACTCTTCTTTTAGATGTGTGATGTGAGACCGTTTAGATACGATTCATGCATCATGTTTACTGCTTTTATTTATGGTGGGATATTATTAAAATGCTATGAAATAAATCGCAATTTTAAAAGTTTAACTTCCATATGATGCACTATTGTACCCTTGGCTTAATATCTCGTATGAAAAATATATCCTTCACTAATGCACAACCTTGTTTACCTAAAACAGATGGCCAGGACCAAGCAGACCGCACGCAAGGCCACCAGAGCCAGGACCACCGTTCTCCCTGACGTGACCCACACTCCCCCTGTGGTAGAGGATGGGTTGCTTCACACTCGCTGCAGGGAGGAGTGCCCCCTGTCCCAGTTGCTGTGCAGGGCCCTGAGGGAGATGGGGCGTCGACCCTATCCCTTCATCTCGGTGCAGACGGTGCACGCGGAGGGCAACTGCATGGCCCAGGTTGTCCTTCCACGGGGGGCGTTCGCAGGCCAGCAGACCCTCACCACTTACGGGGCAAATGAGGAGGAGGCTTACCGTAAGGCGGTGATGGGAGCCCTCACTTCGTTGAGCTCCAGGTGGGAGGCAGACCACACGGTCCTGCGCTTCCTCCCCACACGCGACCTCGACCACGCTTGGCAGGAGCGCCGTGGGTGGCTTCGGGACAGGAACGGCTCTCGGCCCTTGGTAGCGTGCATGGACTATGCACGTGAGGCGCACGGGATGTATCAGCGCGCGGAGAACCGGAGCCGCTTCTACTTTTCCAGGTACACGGAGACCCGTACCCGTGTGGAGGAGTTAGAGACCCGGGTGGCGCAGCTGCAGCAGCGTCTGGCCGAGTACGAGCCGCCGCAGCAGCCCGCGCCCTTGGAGGAGGAGGAGGAGGAGGAGTCCTCGGAGCCCATGGAGGTGGAAGAGGAGGGGGAGAACGACCCCTCTGACGCTAACTCCAGGGTGCAGGGCGTTTGATGGATTGATGGGAGGAAGTTAAGCATTAAGTTAGTTACGCGTTGAAAGCGATGTTTTGTAATAATCCGCTCCGCGTTTAGACTCATGGTTGTACGAAAACATTGGTGAGTTGTGAGAGCTCATTCCGTACACCATTTGATGTTATGATGGACCATTTTATTACGCACTATTCGATGGTTGGTTGATGTAGCCACCATCCTATGATGTAAACCTAAGACTCTTTAGCGGTAATTGAACTTTTCTAAGTGGCACTGATGTTGGTTTTACGTCGTACTGGCCTTTGAGATGGTTGTATGTATGGATTTGTGAGTTGCACCTCGTTTTGGATTGCACCTTGCAATCTGGAATTTTTTCGCAGCTGCAGCCAAAAACTGAAGTTATCTTAAGTTGTGTAAGGATTTGAGCCAAGAGTTGAATAGTAAAGTTGTGGAGAACTGTCTGGTGCACAACCTTGCCAATTGGAGCTTTCTCTAATTGTGCTCAGATCTGGAGTTACGGTCAAATCTCTCATGAACCTAAAATCTGGACTGAAATAACACCAATAGGAAAATCCCATTTTTCACACCCTTAGTGCAAGAACTGAACTGAGAGCATGTTGTCAAAGTAGTAGATCTGGAAGTGTAGAACAACTTTGTTGTACGAAGCTTCTCCTAAATATGACTCATTTGGGAGATATGACTGAAATCACACGGTCACTGAAATCTGAACTGAACTAGTATATGCTGACGTAGACTAAATTTCGAATGGGCTACAAGTGGAATCACCAAAAACATTCTATATGAAAGTGAAAGACCACAGAATGAGAAATAACTTTGCTAAGGGGAGTATAATCAAAAGATGCACGGTTTAGGAGCAGCGCACCGGTACAGTCATGGCTGTCCAGAAATTCATGCGATAGCCGACCGCTAAACACCAACACAACGAGCTATGACTAAATGTGACAATGGTCGAACCGCTGCAAGAAGGAAGCTAACACTTTTCTGCAATTATATGTTTCCGTCTTACATGTTTTGAGTAACTGTGTTTCGGCCCATTTAATTGCTTTAAAGTGGTTGGACTGAACACTGTTAGCTTCATTCTTGCAGATGGTGAACACGCGCAATGGGCAGACCTCAGGCCAGCAGCCACACGATGCACCACCCCCGCCGGAGTTGGCCACCCTGGTCGTGCAGCAGGGCGAGCTGATCCGCCTCATGAGAGAGGAAAGACAAGCTCAGGGGCAGCAGCGGCCGCGGGAACACCAACCCCGCGGGGTCACCTACAAGGACTTTGAGGATTTGCGCCCTCCAGTCTTCACCACGTGCCCTGAGCCACTGGCAGCAAACGATTGGCTCCGCACGATCGAGTCCAAGTTCACACTGCTTCCAGGGTTGACCGAGCAAGAGAAGCTCGGTTTGCGGCACAGCTACTTCAGGGCCCAGCCGGAGCGTGGTATGCCACGTTCCAGGCTATGCAGCCGCAAGGGCACATCATCTCGTGGGAGGAGCTCCGTACAGCTTTTCGGGCCCACTACATCCCGAAGAGTCTTATGGAGCAGAAGCAGAGGGAGTTCAGGGAACTGAAGCAGGGCAACCGAACGGTCATGCAGTACGTGCAGTCGTTCATACACTTGTCGCAATATTCACCAGAAGACGTGGCTGATGATCCTAGCAGGGCAGCTAGGCTCTTGAGTGGGTTTGACTCTACACTTCTGACGCATCTGGGGCGTGAATACCAGAGCTTCTCGGCGCTGGTCGACACTGCACTGGACATGGAGAATCGTCTCCGTGTTGCAAATGAGGATCAAAAGCGGAAACGCCAGGCCAACAATGCACCTGGGTCATCTCAGAAGCAGAAGGCCAACTATCAGCAGCCACAGCAGTACCACCAGCAGCCTCGCTTTGTAGTCCGGCCCAATCAGTCGGGTTGGATTCACAGGGCACCGCAGCAGCAGAGGTTCCCTACCTACCGCGCACCATCCCATCAGGCACAGCTTCCGGCACCTCGCGCTCCTTTCTCACAGGGAGCTTGGGGTCCTTGCTTTAACTGCGGCAAGACTGGACACTTCAGTAAGGACTGCAGAGCACCTCGTCGCATCCAGGGTCCCACCCCTGCGGGTGGCAGCCAGGGGAAGCAAAAGGGGTCCAACTCTAAGACGGGCCGAGTTCACTTCATCCACATGGACCAGGTCCCAGCCGGAGAGCCGGTACTTGCTGGTACGTTCACCGTCAACGGTCATCCGGCCGTCGTGTTATTTGATTCAGGAGCCACACATATATTTCTTAGCAAGTCATATGCATTGAAGCACGGGATAAAAATGTACAAGTTAAAGGAAGATTATCACATCACCGCACCGGGGTCCCCTGTCGCCACTGGTTTAATGGCCAGACAACTGAAGGTAGACATCGGTCCCGAGAGCTTTGTCATAAATCCTGTGGTGCTGCCACACCAAGGGATTGACGTTATTTTGGGTATGAATTGGATGGTAGAAAACGATGCAATCCTACATGTTGGCAGCAGGAAAGTGCAATTAAGGTCTAAGGTCACTGGAAAGATACTAAAGGTGCACATACCAGAACAGAAACATCTAGAGGCCACAGTAAATACATCTGAACTTCAAGAGATTAGGAAGATACCGGTAGTATGTGATTTCCCGGATGTGTTTCCGGAGGAGCTTCCCGGGCTTGCTCCAGATAGGGATGTGGAGTTTAAGATAGACCTCATTCCAGGAACGGCACCTGTTTCAAGGAGGCCGTACAGAATGGCACCAGATGAACTCAAGGAATTAAAAACACAATTACAAGAACAATTGGATAAAGGGTTCATTCGTCCTAGCTCATCACCTTGGGGCTGTCCTGCTCTCTTTGTAGAGAAGAAAGACCAAGGTGGTAAGAGATTGTGCGTGGACTATAGACCATTAAACGCAGTCACGATCAAAAATAAGTACCCACTCCCTCACATTGACATCCTGTTCGATCAGCTAGCAGGAGCCAAAGTGTTTTCAAAAATTGATTTAAGGTCAGGCTACTATCAAATAAAGATCAGGGAAGAAGATATACCCAAGACGGCCTTCTCTACCAGATACGGCCTATATGAATACCTGGTCATGTCCTTCGGGTTAACCAATGCACCAGCCTTCTTCATGTATATGATGAACTCAGTATTCATGAACGAGCTGGATAAATTTGTAGTCGTATTTATTGACGACATCCTCGTCTACTCTAAAAACGAGGAAGAGCACGAGGATCACTTGCGAACGGTACTCACCCGGCTGAGAGAACACCAACTCTACGCCAAGTTCAGCAAATGTGCATTCTGGCTAAGAGAAGTGAGTTTCCTTGGCCACATCTTGTCCGAAAAGGGGGTAGCCGTCGATCCGAGTAAAGTGGAGGATGTACTGAATTGGAAACAACCCGAAACAGTAACAGAAATTAGGAGCTTCCTCGGTTTAGCGGGCTACTACCGCCGCTTTATCAAGGACTTCTCCAAAACTGCAAAGCCAATGACATCCCTGACCAAGAAAAACGCGAAGTATCTATGGGATCCAAAGTGTGAAGAGGCCTTCACAAGCTTGAAAAAGTCATTAACCTCCGCACCAGTGCTAGCTCAACCGGACGTCACTAAACCCTTCGACGTATATTGTGATGCCTCCGGCAATGGGCTTGGCTGTGTCTTAATGCAAGAGGGAAGAGTAATTGCCTATGCGTCACGCCAGTTAAGAAAACATGAAGCCAACTACGCAACGCATGATCTGGAGCTAGCAGCAGTGGTACACGCCCTAAAGATATGGAGACATTATCTGCTGGGCAATACTTGTCACATATACACAGATCATAAGAGTCTCAAATACATCCTCACGCAGCCTGAACTTAACATGAGACAACGACGATGGCTAGAACTGATAAAGGACTATGACCTGGAAATCCATTATCATCCCGGCAAAGCAAATGTCGTAGCAGATGCACTAAGCCGTCGGGCTCATTGCCATATGCTTGAAGTCCGACCCATGGCAAGGGTGATCTGTTGTGAGATAAATGAGATCGAAGTAATCACTAAGCAAATGGCAGAACTTTACAGCTTGATCATAGAGCCTACCATAAAAGAACAAATTATAGCGGCACAGAAACAAGATAAAAGTATGGCATACATTCGGGAAGGTATAAATGAAGAGAAGAGAGCGTGCTTCACGCTTGATGACCAAGGCGTCCTATGGTTCAAGGGTCGCTTAGTGGTACCAAGAGACATGGAGTTGAGAAAGAAAATCCTAGACGAAGCCCACACCTCCATGTTCACCATACACCCGGGTAGCAACAAGATGTATCAAGATCTAAAACAAAAGTTTTGGTGGACCCGTATGAAACGGGAGATCGCCAAATACGTGTCCGAGTGTGACGTGTGCCAGAGAGTAAAAGCCGACCATCTAAAACCGGCAGGAATGCTTCAACCGCTAGCCATACCATCTTGGAAGTGGGAAGATATACACATGGATTTCATTGTGGGTTTGCCTCGCACTCAGAAGGGCTATGATTCCATATGGGTGATTATTGACCGACTCACAAAATCAGCTCACTTTATTCCCGTGAAAACAATCTACCACGCCAAGACCTATGCTGAATTATACATCGCAAGGATAGTCTCCTTACATGGTGTTCCTCGGTCGATCACTTCAGATAGAGGCTCTCTATTTGTATCCCGCTTTTGGGAGCACCTACAGGCCGCTCTAGGCACCACTTTGATTCGCAGTTCTGCATACCATCCACAAACCAGTGGCCAAGTCGAGAGGGTAAATCAAATCCTAGAAGACATGTTGAGAGCTTGTGCATTAACTTATTCCACCAAATGGGAGGAGTGTCTTCCTCTAGCTGAGTTCGCCTATAACAACAGCTACCAAAAGAGCTTAGAAATGGCTCCTTTCGAAGCTCTATATGGGAGAAGATGCAGAACACCCCTCAACTGGTCCGAACCAGGAGAACGGCTCATCTTTGGCCCTGATTTGGTAACACAAGCCGAGGAGCAAGTTAAATTTATACATAGCAACTTGAAAAGAGCACAATCTAGGCAAAAGAGCTACTCTGACAAAAGAAGACGACCGTTGGTCTTTGAAGTTAATGATCATGTGTACCTTCGGGTGTCACCAATGAAAGGGGTACATCGTTTTGGTGTGAAAGGGAAGTTAGCCCCGAGATACGTAGGTCCGTTTAAGATCACGGAGCAGTGTGGGCCAGTTGCTTACCGGTTGGAGCTACCTCCACATCTGGCTGCGGTTCATGACGTATTTCATGTCTCGCAACTTAAGAAGTGTTTGAGAGTGCCGGAAGAAGCAGTGGACACCTCGCAAATTCAAATTGAGCCTGACCTCACCTATGAGGAACGTCCTATAAAAATCCTCGACCAGAAACAAAGAGCAACAAGAAGAAGAGCAATCAACTTTTACAAAGTACAAGGGAGTAATCACTCCGAAGAAGAAGCGACTTGGGAGCAAGAAGAATACTTGCAAACCAAATACCCGGGTTTCCTTTCAGCTACTACAAACGAGTACGTATAACCATCAAAATACAAATTCTTATTCGAAATCTTACACAATGCACTGCATCCTAAATTACCTTATCCACCCACATCACATCAACAAATCTCGGGACGAGATTTCTTCAAGGGGGGTGGGTTGTGATGCTCCGGCATCTCAAGTGCATAATCACTCATCTTACATGAAGCATCATCCTTAAACATCATGGCATAACATGTGTGGGTGCATTGGAAACAAGTTGGTTTATATTGCATAGTGAAAAACACTGTCATTTCATGTGCGGTGCCATGTTTATGATCATATCTTTTATTCTATTGAGATCTGGGTGAAATCCATATTGACAAAACTGTAGGTCAACATGAGATAAACAACTTTGTTAATTGGGGTCTTGTCAGATAATGAGGTTTGGAGGGTGATTAGGGTCATTTAATGACAGTACAGAGAACCAGTTCAAATTGGGGCTGATTTGAAATTCTAAGTTTACCCTGATCTACAGCCACTTTCATGCAAAGCTCAAATTAGATAAGTTGTAGGAAATGATCTAAGGAGAAACTCTTTCAATTGGGGTCTGGTTATAAAATGAATTCTAGTTGATGATTTGAGCCATTTTCTGCCAGCCTAGAAACACAGTCTAAATCTGACCAGTTGGTAAACTTGGTTTTTCTTCAACTTAAAGTCATTTTCATGTCAAACCCAAATAGAATGAAATATGTAGGAGTTAGTTTTAAACAAACTTGTAACTGGGAGTTTTGGAAGTTAGAACCCAGAAATGGGAGTTTTCCCCTTCACAAGAAATAAAGATGTTCTGCCCCAACTAGAGCTGCTATACAAATTCAAATTTAATTCATATTTGCAAGCTGATTTGGGGGCAGAGCCTTTTGACAAAGTTGTAGAACTCAAAGAGTAGAACATTTCATATAATTGGCACTTTTTCAAAATCGGGCTCTAAATAGGTCAAAATCTCGATTTTCAGAGAAGAAGGAAACACATTTTTCATTTTCTTTTATTTTCCTTTCCCCGCGGTCGCTGACAGGTGGGCCCGCCTCCGCCGGGCGACCACCGTGTCCGGGGCGTCGCCCGACACGCGGCCGCCGGCGTACGGCCACGCCGGCGCGCCCACGGATCGCGCCCCCTCGGCCGAGGCCGCGCCCTTACCTAGCCGCGAAGCCGTCCGCATTCACTCCCCGCTCACTCGCTCGCTCACGCCCTCGCCTCGCTCGCTCTCGCCCGAGCCGCCCGCCATTGCCGCCGGCTTCGAGCTCCCACGCCGTCCGCCTCCGACCGTCCCCGTGCCTCCAGACCCCACCACCACCTTCGCCTCGCCCGTCCGCCTCTCCTCCGCCCACTCTCGCCGCCGCTCCCGCCCTAGACCGCGAGATCGGCTCGCGACCCCCGCCCGACCGCCATTACCGAGCCGAGCTCAAGCTCGAGCCCGCGCCGCCCACTCCGCCGCCTCTCGCGCCCCTAGATCTACCCCACCGCACTCGGCTCACTCCCGCACACCCGACGCGCCCCTCCTCGTCGCCGCTCGCCCCCGCGACGCCCAGATCCCCTCCGCCTCGACGTCGTTCACGGCGCCGTCCACGCCGCCGACCCTCTTCGGTTCACCGCCGCGCCGCCTCGTCCGCACCCTCCCCGACGCCGAGGCCTACCCCAGGGTGAGCCCCGTATCCCTGCGCACCCGACGCGCCCCGCGTCGCGGCCCCGGCGAGCCGGAGCTCGCCGGCGCACGCGCGCGCCGCCGCGCCCACGCGCGCGGCGGGAGGAGGAAGAAAGCGCCGGGGGGTTTTGCAAACTACCCCCGGAGAATGAAGTATTTACATTTTAGCCCACGCGCTGTTTACTGAGTCTCGGTATTCTTACGTGCTAGCCCCTGGAGTATAGGGTTAATTGTGTTCTAGTCCTCGGTTCTATTTTTTCCATTTCATTTTCGGCTGAAACTTTGGAAATTCATATAAAATCGAATAAAAATCGTAAAAAGGTAAACTCAGTTGCATTGTACTCCTGGTAAATAGATCTACATAATAGGTATGATGTAGTTGTGTGAAAAAACTGATTTGCCCCTGGACCTTGGCATGCATGTGAGAAGGGGATAAATACAAAATATGGTCTAAATGGAGTCTAAAAATCTTGAAACTTGGTCAGTAGCCTTTTTAGGGTGTTGTGATACTGTGGTAATTTCTAGTGAATCAATACTCTATTGTTCATTCATGGTTTTACTGTTTTATATGTACTTTATGCATTATTTGATAATTTGAAAATGAGGTCCATGCAAAACATGTGAAATAAGACCTACTAGTATTTTTCTTAGGTTCTATATAGCTTGTGAACACCCCTGGTGAAATATGAGCCCCTGCATGTATAGTTTTGATGGTGATTTGAAAATGACAAATCTGGACTTGGAGAACTTGATAAATGGAAAAATGGGTCCTAATGTGCAAGATAAATTCTACCAAAATTCTAGTAGCATGTGGGAGTACTGAGGAATCCAGAAAGTATATGCTTGGAAGCTTTTCTCACTGTTTGTATGTGCGTCTTAATTTACACTAGTTTTATATATGGGAAATAGATGTCCTGTCAAAACTTGGGAGTTTTAGCTTGTAGATTTTTGTACAGGTAGATCATACCAAGGATAGCTCACTGGTAAAATTTCATCTTCAGAAACCATGCCAATAAATTATGAAAATTCTGACAATGTGTAAGGCTGAAAACTTGCTGGAATTTTAATAAAATAATTATAACTCCAATTGAGCTGAAATTTTGACAGTAGCTTTGGGTATGAAATATCTGCTTGTCATAAAATTTTGGTGCCATTTGAGTTAGATGAACTGCCAGATCTCAGATGCATGTTTTAATTCACAAATGCACATGGTTTACACTAAATATATGCATGAAGGTTGATTTAACTGCTATGCTCATATCGTTTTCCATGAAGTTTATACCGCATACTGGCATCTGCACTTCGTCCACATCAAATGCATGCATCTGCATTCATCGACGCTCATGTCGGTACTTCTCATGCATATAGACCCCGCGATCGAAGAGACAGTGCAGGAGCAACCCCTAGTCGAGGAACCCGAAGAGGAGCAGGAGGACTTGCTGCCGACCGCTGACGCCACCGCCGAAGAGACTAACCCTAACGAGGAAGAAGGTAGGCAGGATCATACAATTCCCAGCAAATAAAATACCTGTTCTTTACGCATATGCATTAGGTGTTGTATGGAACCAACTGCATTAGATCCCTTGGCCGCCCTGGCCCTAGCACCTATAATAGAGTGCGTAGGACGAGTATGCCTAGAATGGCTAGGTACGAGTAGACACGAGTGAATAAAGGTCACTCGTCGCGTAGATGTTACTTTTCAAAAGAAAAAGTCTCACTATGAAAGCTATTATTATCATGCCATGATTATGTTATATTTTAAATGGAGACCGGGCGGAGATATGGGTATGAATTGTTGAGAACTGAGATATTGTGTGGTGGACTCCGCCCGAGTCGCATAAGGCCGGTCATTGTTCGCCTATTGGTCGGCATAACATTGCTAGAGTGCTTATCCGGAATCTATGGGCCGGTGAAAGTCTTACTTGTGACGTCTCAAGCAAGGGGCACGTTCCTACCCACTGGTTGAGAGGAAGGTGGCCGCGGAGGCGGGTGTCAAAGGAGGGCAGAACCCGACGTAACCGAGGTACCGCTCCTGCGACAACGCGCTCCGGGAGTTAGGCGGGAGTGGTCATCGAACTTGAGACGGGACATGTGGAGATGGGGGAAGCATATGTGGAACGCTGGGAGTTAGTAAGCATATGCCATTCTGGTGCTTCTAGTTGTTCCCGGGAATATAAAAATCGATTCGAATCGCTGATGCTCACCAGGTGTGAGAATGCCAATACCACTGACGGGCAAAGTAGTAATCCATATGAATATGTTGTATTGAGAATTCATGATTTTGACAACTACGTACTTGGATATGCCTGTTTTATCTTGTGAAATATTTGTCACACTTTTAATACAAGCTTTACTTTCATGCCATGCTACACCATATCTATTATGTTCCGCCAATTTTGATGACTCAAGCAGCTGTTAAATCCTGCTCGGGTGCAATAATGTAAGCAGCTGTCAAATCCTGCTTCCACGGTTTTAAACTTGATACTGTATAAAAGAAATGGCTAAGGACTCAGATGTTAGTAAGCAAGCTTCGCGTCAGCCGTAAGCCTCATCCATTAAGTCCTACTGAGTAATTAGTACTCAGGGTTTGCCCCCACTTTTGGCTTACAGGTACGGAGTTCCTCTTCTGTGCCTGTGTGGGTGGAGGGTCGTGTCCCCATCAAGAATAAGCAGAGTCGTGATCTGGCAAGGAGCGGCATCGGTGGGCTCGATGCTCGTTCTTTTATGCAAGTATTTTGAGTACCATGAAACTGAACTTCAAATTTCCGCTGCGAGAGACTGTTTGAACTATGTTACTATCAGACATTATGTTGAACTGTATTTGATTTCGAACTTGGTTTGTAACTAAAGTCTATGTAATATCTATTCAACTGCCTGTGATGTTGTAACTGTTGTGGCTCCATCGAGAGTCGGATGTGTATGACGTCGGTTCCTCTGGGAAATGGTGACATCGAGAGCCCAAAGGACTCTCGACGGACTACCGGGTTTAGTCTAGCCTAAGTGCACTGCGAGCCAGAGGTGGCAGGTGTGCTTAGCCTGGATTAAGCAGGGCGGTTCCGCCACACCTACCCACCATTACAAAACACTAAAGAAGGGTCAAGAATTCTACTGAAGCAAATTCAAGAAGATAAATAAAGGAAGAAGGTTCGAGTTCAGTTCACCTTTTAGGCCATCGGGAGGGGTTCAGTTAGGTCTTTAGCCCTTGTTCAATTTAGGTGGAATTAAAGAAATTAAATCTCTAGCAAGTCCAAATCTCCCTTATCCCTTCCAATCATAGGCTAACGAAGCAAGCCCTTATTTGTTTTAGTTGGTCCACTCTATTATTCTTAAATAAGATTTTGTTTCTCCACGTAAAAGTTGAATTGTAAGCTTAAATTTTGTGGGTGATAGCAAATATCCAAATTTATGCTAGAAAATACATAATTAAATTGTCATCATTAGTTTTTTACAGTTTTGTGTAAATAAGGTTATTTTCTTATTAGATATCTAACCCATCAAAAAATAATGGTGAACAGCGCAAAATATATTTTTCTAGCTTATGTTATGATAATCTCGACCATCCTACAATATATAAACTTAAAAGTAAAATCTATGCATAAACAGACAAAAAGACAAATCTTAGAATGGTATATCAAACCAACTAAGGGGTGATTCAACCGAAATTTAGTTTAGACATAATTTAGATCTTTTTTCATCGTCTTCTATAGATAAAGCGAGTAAAACTAAAATAAAGACTCATGATGAACCCAACTTCCAACCAAATTATCATGCCTGCCGAGCAATGCCAACAGCACCAATTCTCCGTCAGTTGTCACTGGTTCTGTAATCGATGATACTTACTAGGTGAAAACACAAGTTCCAGTGTTCCACGACATGTAACCATGTAAACATTATATTGAGTCCATTGCAGAAGCCACTCCCACATAAAGAGAAAGGGTGACAGGCAGTGGTAGAATATAAGGGGCCGTTTGGTGGAGCTCCGCTCTGGATTCTATGGAATAAATTCAGAATGTCCAGCCAAATAGCAAAAAGGAGACCAGATTGTTAGGCAAATTCAGAAAAATCACTCTCCTATTTTACACTATGGCCATGAGCTAAAAAAGGCTGATCCCACCTGTTCCCCACTCTCCAGCGCTCATGAATCACTTCACAAACAGCTTGTCAAACGTTTTTCACAGATAGATTCACTTCTACCAGAGAATCACATGGAATGACTCCACCGGTGAATCAGCTTCCGGAACCAAAGAATTTGGAAGCAGAGCTCTACAAAGATTGAGGTCGCATTCTCATTGACGAATTCAAAACAATCCTTATCGAAGAGTGAATGCTACAAGCTTTTTCAAATCCACTTCTGAGATTTCCTGCTTCCTTTTAAACACATGAGTGGGTACCCTCTGCCTCAAAGCTTGCTGGTGACGCCTGATTACAAAATTCTGGGATCCATCCATTTTTGCAGCTGAAAATGAACCAAAGAAAATAAGCTCTTTGGATCCCAACTAAGAAAAAAGGTGAACTAGAATTGCAACAGAAGAATTCGTTAGATTTATAGAGCCTGGAACAAGGAACGAACCATTCCAGCCAGTAATTGTAACAGAAGAATTTGTTAGAAATAGTCTGTTGAAGCATACAGATAATGAAGTGCGTACCTCTTCTATGTGAGGCATGCATGATAGCAAGCAGCCTGACTCCACAAAAGATCATCGTATTAGTCCAAAAAAAAAATCATATGTATTGGAAAATAAGATAACGTATACACAACATGAATAGGGGTTGAACATAGGGTCACCTTCTCTTTGAAGCAATCTCCTTCCTCTTCCTTAAGCATGTTGGTACAAAGTCAGGCGACCCCCTTTAGAGACAGGAATTACCACAGTTGAGAGAAAACTAGTTAACAACTTCACACTTGCAACAAAGGATGTAAGCTTTAGAAACTGGTTAATTATACTGCAGAGAGACACCATATCATTAAAGATCAATATTATAACCCACAGAAGCTAAGTGGTCTGTGTGCCTTCTATGTGCCACTGTAACAACTAAGGTCTTTAGACTGAGTCCAATGGGACTCCCTATCCTCACTCCCTAAACACTATTCCAACTACCCTTCTCTCTCAGCATTTATATCAAACAGTGCAAAACAGTATTTAGGGAATCTATGTAGGAAATTCCATTGGACTCAGCCTTATATGCTCTTACAGTGCCACAAGGTGATGATACCCTTTCTATTCAAGGGCATATATATGACCGAACAATTGATCAGTTTTGAAGTCCTCCACAGCAATTAACAGTGTCAATAAACATTTCAAAAGAATATTGGGAAACTATTCTGAACCTATACAATTACTGCAAACACTAGATTATAATCTAGCAATGCGGGAACAATACAGAATGCACAAGAATGGGCTATAGAGCAACATGCAGCACTTCAAGCACAAATGTACAACTATCCCTTCCTAGTTTACATTAGTACTCTGGATGTTGTGTTTGTTTTCTAGTCTAGCTAAAATAATGAAGAAACCAGGGGAAGCTTTCAGGTCTAATTTCATTGTGAATTTTTTTATAGGGGGGCAGGGTAGAGTTTTGAATGCGTTTATCAATTGCACCACTAATAACCAGGCAAAAGGTTTCTGTGAAGGCGGTGGATCTCATTAATATATATCCATGGTAACAATGCACAGCAAGAACATATGAACAAACAATCAATCATCTGACCATATTAAATAGGTTATGATATTGGCATCACTTTATATAAGTTAAGGGCAGCAAGCAGTATAAACACAGCACTATACCTGAACCAAGTCGATAAAATAGTAATATAACAGAGAGCAAAATACGATGAAAATGCATACCGCTGCGCGAAGAATCATATTCCCACGCATGAACAAAGTGGGAGGAGATCATCAGGTCTCTAGGATGTTTGGGGAGATCGGGCATCCTAAACCCACTGAATTCAACAACTATCCTCCGACTGAGGTCAATAGCAAAAATGCATGAATCGAGGAAGAAGTAGAGCCTATCAGGGTCCATAGGGTGGAGGAGTGCAAGAGCAGGCATGCTCCGGGGCAGCATTGTTTCCAGGTAGCTCTCATCAGCACAGATGTCAGCCAAGCACACGCTGCGCTCGGTATTCCATTTCCATTCCCCAGCTGAGGCTGGATCGGCGAGCGCCCACGTGGTGACCACTGGCGCGTCGCAGCTGCCGTGGATCTGCACGTATCTTAGCCTTCCACCGCTCACCTTCGCGCAGCAGTAGGCGCTGTGGTTGATCGGTTCAACTGGCAGCTCGTCAAGGACTCGCGGGAGAGGGACGTGGAGCAGCTCCGGCTCTTCGGCAAAGGGATCGCACGCGAGGAGCCCGTAGGAGAGATCGACCCACCAGAGCATGCCACCGTGGGAGATGACACCCTCGCCGAACCAGCACCGTCTCCCCAACTGTGTAGGCGAGCTCCATCTCGACCCATCGATACTCCCCAACTGTGTAGCAGAGGAGCGTGGCACGGCCGGTGCCGTCGCTTTTGGGCTGGAGCTCGGCGACCATGCAGCGTTCGCCCCTCATGATGAGCCCGACATTTTCGGCGTGCAAGTCCATGGGGCACATGTGTTTACAGAGGGAGACGACCTCGCCGGTGCGCGCGTCGCAGAGGTGGTAGGTGACCATCGCCGAGAACTTGGCCAGAGGATTCTTGGCTTTGAGAAGGAGCAGACCGGAGCGGTCGGCGGCGGCGATGTAGGGGTAGTTGCAGTACGGGTAGGGCGGGGAAGAGATGCTGAGCGGAACGGTGAGGACGGAGGCGCTCGGGAGGCCGTTGCAGGCGACGGAGATGTCGGTGCCCGGCGGGAAGATGCGCTTCGCCTCCTCGTCCTTCACCGCGTTAGGGATTCTGGCGAGAATGGTCCACGGTTCCGCCGCCGCTTCCATGGAAGTTTGATCGGCTAAATTCGATCGGGGTTTAGCTCTCACGCCGTCGTGCGATGGCTTTGGGGGAAGAGGAAAACCTAGGGCCAGCCAGGAGGGCCGAGGCCCAAGGGCCGTTTTGATTTCGAGACTAGAAGAGTCCGAACCCTCTCGAGAACGAATTCGATTTTGTCACGAGTATGGAGTAGTATTTGGCGCTTTTTTTATTTTTAGATTTTTATTTTTTTGTTTTTACAAAAATATACACCGGTTGGTAAAATTTGCAGGGATGGTCGACCGGCGCCCGGGGTCCGGGCGCCAGGGGCCTGGCGCCTGGTGCCTAGGCGCCAGGTGTGGGGCCTGTCGGTCCGTCTGACGGAATCGCCGTCCGTCCGACGGACGTCCGTCGGAGACTCCGTCCGACGGAGGGACGGACGTGGGCCTGGCGCCCGGAGCCCCGGCGCCAGGGGGCATTAGTTAGGGGGATTAGTTAGTGTATTAATTAGTTAGTGTATTAATTAGTTAGTGTATTAGTGTACGTACTAGTTAGTGTATTAGTTAGTGTATAATATTGTATTAATATTTACATCTATTAGTATTTAGAACTGAAGAGGAGGGAGGATGAGCTAAAGCGCCGACAAGATCTGCTTCGCGAAGCAGAACAACGTGACCTAAAAATACTTATAGTTTCAAAATAAACATACGCAAAATATGAAATAGAAAATGGAGAAAGAAAATGGAGCAAAATACTTGTAATTTCAAAATAAACTGGGGTCAAAATAAACTGGAGAGGTCCTGGTGAAAGGGTCGAAGCGCTAATTTAGAATGCTAATATAATAGGCAAGATTGAAGCTAAATGGTTAGAATCTAACTCGCATCGGATGCACGAGATTAAACAGCGAGATTAAACAAACACGAGATTAAACAGCGAGATTAGCGATTAAACGTTAGATTAGCGAGCTAATAAATCAAAAAAAAACAAAAAAAATGCCTGGCGCTGGGTGGCTGGGCGCCAGGTCCTGGCGCCGGGTGGCTGGGCGCCAGGCCTCTGGCCCTCGGGCCCCCGGGCCGTCGGCCGACGCCGGCGGACGGCGTGGACGGCCCCACACCTGGCGCCTGGGCACCGGGCGCCAGGCCCCTGGCGCCCGGACCTCGGGCGCCGGTCGACCAACTCTGCAAATGTTACCAACCGGTGTATATTTTTGTAAAAACGAAAAAATAAAAATCTAAAAAATAAAAAAACGCTAGTATTTGGACGATTAGTATGGGCTGGAAATAATGTAGCGAGTGTCCAGGAGCTGAGTTGGGCCTATTGGGCTGCACTATGGTGAATAGGCAGGTATTATTCGGATCAGACATTGACGAATTACTGAATTCCGCTTAGCCTCTCGAAATGCTCCACTCTTTTCTTGTGATCTTGATGTCTTCCTAATTCTACCTGGATCTATGGTTGTAACACCCCAGCTGTCTATACAACTAGGCGCTACCAAACAAAACATATAAAAAATTCAAACAACACACCTTGCTGCTAAATGTAGCCAATTAATGAAAATTTCGGCAGAATCTCCCCCATAAATTAGCTGTCCGGAATCAAGCACACAGAGATAATAAGACGCAAATGAATTACCAAACATTACAGCCCAAACCCTAAACTTAGGACAAACAACCAACCCATCCGAAAACATTCACAAAGAATAGTTAATTTTAACTGGACTGACCACGAACAAGTTAAGTTGCACTAAGATGAGTTGAACAAAAGAGTTATATATGTGTGTGCTCAGAAAGATGAATTACTCCCAGTGCCCATGCATGCAGCGTTCAATTGGAACCTAAAAACCAAATAAAAACAAGGGAGAGTAAAAAATACTCAACAAGTACACATTAGAACTGGAAACAAGTCAAGGCATGAACTTCAAGGAATAACCATTGAAATTGAATTGATAAGACTGTAGTTTCCGTCTGGAACGGAAAATCCTGAATTTTCTTTACATTTACCGATAAAGCCGAGCAAGTAGGGCCAACACTTACTCACAGGAACATGAATGAAGAACCAAATTGCACAACCAGATACACTTGGACATGAATGAATATAAAGGAAAACTTGAAATTGAATCATGAAACATGAATACAGTGAATACCAACACGAATAGATCAAATAGGAAAACTCAAGAAAACAACCAACTAGCAAACTAGTAGGAAACCCAAAGTGTGTTTTATCTGCTCTGATCAAGTGGTTGATGCATGATGCTTGTCTTGAGTGGAAGAAACCTGTGAGGGTTGCCCAATTCTTTGGTAGTGATAATAGAGGTTTAGGCTTTTATCATGTAGATGTAATGTTAAGAGGGAATAGGTTTAGCCATTGGACTGGTTTTGGTAGCCTTTGGTGTGTTTACAGTGGAAGAGGGTTACATAGATGAGGCAGAAATCCTGGAGAATGTAAAGGAGTTGTTTGATAAGGACTGGTCATGGCAGCTCAAGCAGATTGAGTACATCTATCTAGTAAGGTTTTACCCACACAAGGTAAAGAGAATTGTGGTAGGGAAGGTTTCTATGTTCTATCTAAACAAAGATGAGGTATTTGTCTCTTTGAAAGTGTGGAATAGAGACAGTGAACCTGTGGATCAGCTTAAGGATGCTTGTGTACATATTAAAGTTGCGCCCCCAAAATGGATGGATTGAGATATCCTTTACCTTGAAAAATGGTGGAGGTTGATTGGCAGAATCCATTTTCAAGCTTCTTTAGTTTGATAAGGGTGAAATTGAAATGAAAGTATCCTACAAAAATCCCTAGTCAGAGAGTGCCGGAGACGGATGATTTGTATTTTTTTTTATATCCTTCAAGGTCGAAGGTGTTGATCAAATTGTAGAGAAGCACAATGCGAAAGACAAAGGAAATGAGGATGGGGATAACTTGGATGAAAAAGATTTACTGACTGAACATAAAGAGGAGAAGAAGCAATTTGAAGACCACATAAAGCTATCATAAAGCCAGCACGGCCGAATACTGGCGAGTCACTGCACTCCCTAGGCGCACGTCAGGCGTTTCCCGTGACCCCGCTATCATAAAGCTTAAAAAGCAATGTTACCTCATGTTTCAAAATAATAGACAATTTGTTTTATACGCGGTTAGCATGTTGTACTTTTGACCATAAATAAAAATATATTTTCAAATATTTCAATTTCACAATTCAAAGTTGGTACGGTTAAATTCATCTTCAATAGAAGTTTCAAAATATTTCGCATTTGGTATATTTTGAATATATATAGTACTCCCTTCGCACACAAAAGAACGAAATTCTGGTTTTGTCCTAAGTTAAACCATCGTAACTTTGATCAAGTTTATATCAAAATATATTAAAAGTCATGCTACCAAATTGTATCATTAGATTCGTGTTGAAATATATTTTCATATCATACGTAAATGATATCATAAATGTTGTTACATTTCTATATAAATTTGGTCAAACATATGATAGTTTAACTTAGGACAAAGCCAAGATTTTATTCTTTCGTGGCCGGAGGGAGTAAGTAATTGATGGTTAAAATGATGTCTTGATGACCGTGTCGCTGCCCAAAATGCTCATTATTTTAACACTGGAAGGAGTTTGTGAGTACGTAAGATCCTCGCCTGATAGAGAATTTAACATCACAAGACTCAACATTGCTTTGAGTGCTGAATTTCTGTCACTACTAGAGAAGGACCTTCTGTTTCATCAATTAATACCAACCCTAAATTGCAATCGGAATTGATGAGGACTTTAATCCCAGCAAGAAAGATCATAGTTGTTGAGGAATCAACAGCTGAGGGACTAAGGCTCAGGGCCCTAAGAGGATTTTGTTGGGGCAGTACAGTGACAACGCCTGCTTCGATCGGGCGTCGGAGAAAGAAGATATTGAGATTTTTTAGAGAGGTTTGGGCCGTCGGAGCATAACACCCTATGTCCTCTGTGCCTCTGTGGTGTCTATATTGCTTGCGGTGATTTTTTTGGTCAAAGTCCGGAGTACAATGGAACTAAAGTAGAAGCGTCTAGTGTGTAACAAAGTGCATAGAACTTGTCTGGGCATAAAGAAAAAAATTGACCTTTCATGTGTGGGTGCCTCAACCCCTTAAAAATCTATATGTGCTAATAATTTATGAGGTATGGTCTTGGTACAGAGTTAGTGAGGCTCACTCCAACAGGGTTGGCATTCGAATAGGCAAACCCAAAATGGGTACCCTGGTGCACTGTAGCGGCCGAGAAACACGCTCCAACAGCCTTGGCATTCTGAGTAGGCAAATTGGGTCCGTTGAGAGAGAATAGGTAAAATGCCTCCTCTCCCCACGCGAGGCATTCACTCTCCCGCAACGGTCATTCTTCACGGGTGGAGAGAGAAGGCGTGCGCGAGCGATCTCGGCGGCGGACCGAATGGCGGACAAGAACAAAGAAATATTTTAGAAGAACGAAAAAATATTCTACAAGAACAAAAAATGTTCTGTCTGAAGAGAACAAAGAAATGTTCTACGAGAACAAAAAAATGTTCTAGAAGAACGAAGAAATGTTCTATCCAGAGAGAACAAAAAAACAGTGGAGATTTCACGAAGTAATCACGCATTATTTGAGCAAAAACCTCATCTCTCTCCCTGTTCTTCACGGCATGGCCAATGACAGATCCTCCCCAACTCCTTTTCGCCTTCCCTCCTAGTAGTGCTACAATAGCTGCGGCTTGGATCTCCTCCTCTTCACGCTGATTCGCTGCAGCAGTTCCACACATCTCCATCTTCATGTACCTCCAAGCCATGGCGTGTGTTGCCCACCTGCAGATTTGACACGGTGAAGGTCCAAGACACCAGAACACTTCCAAAGTTGCAAATTGCAATGTTACCTTTCTAGGACGCGACGAATAGATCGGACCTCACACCAAGGAAATAGGAAAGCTTGTTGCAGTCACCGGCGACCGATCTAGGAGCAACCAGGACCCGCGGCACCCAGACATGGCATCGCCGGTTGCGGATCTGGAGAGAGCAGCAGCGGAATCCTCGCGGCGCCGCGAAGCAACGGCCGCCAGAGGGAGGCACTGAAATGCCTACGCTGTTGGAGAAGCGCTGGAAATACCAAGCGTTGCCATTTTGCCTCCCCTTTGCAAAGCTGGGTTTGCCTACTCCAAATGCCAATCCTTATTGGAGTGAACCTGAGTACAGTCGTTTGTGCACAAAGCATGCAACATGTTGTCCCATACAGCAATATACAACCCATAGGTAGGTCTTTTGCACAAAGGTCAAAAGATGTTGCATGCAACATGTTGTCATGGAGCAACATGCAACCTACAGCATGTACGTTGCTTTTCTGCACAAAGACCAAAAGATGTTGTCAAATCACCATTGTAGCTATGTGTACTTCAATAATCAAAAAGAGTTGTTTTGTTAAGACTATCTGCACTTATTCAACTATATTTCTCTAACTAAAAAAATATTATGTCCTAGTCACGAACATTTTCTGCCCTATATCACAAACCCCCTAAGTCCATACTTATCCTATGTATCAACTCTATACCGACCAGCATATTTTTTAATATTTTTTACATCCCATTCCCTCTCTCCCCTACCCGCGGCAACCTCTCCCTGTCCTTTTTCCTTTCCCCAAATCCGCCGCACTCCTCCAACCGGGCCTCGTCCCCTCCGTCCGGCCAGCCCGCCCGCCGTCTCCATGGCCGCCGCCTCCTCTTCCAGCTCCCCTCCGCCCGCTGTCTTCTTGGTCGTCGCTTCCTCCTCCAATCCATGGCCTCCGCGCCGCGTCCTCGTTGCGGTGGCCTCGGCACCGACGACCATGGCGGACGGCTCGAGCTCCAGCCGCAAGCGCCCCACGCCGCCCCGAGCGTCGGCCGCCAGTGCCTCCCTCCACCTCCTCTGCGCCGCCGCCCGCGCCTGGAAGCTCGCCGCCCCCGCCAACTTCACCTCTCCTCCCCCTCGATTCGTCGTCGCCGGAGCTCCTTGGGCCACCCTTCGCTCTGGCCTCCGCGCCAGCTCTGGCCAGATCCGGCGGCGCCTGCCTCCACGCCGGCCTCTCCTCTCCGCCGCCTTGACGTGCTCCACCTAGCTCCAAGATCCGGGCGTCGCCTCTCCTTCTCCCTCCTCGATTCGCGTCGCCAAGCTTGGAGACTGCCGCGGCGGCCGGATCCGCCCGCCGTCGCCTCCTCGGGCTCCGACGCCGGCCCGGCTCCTTCCTCCCCTGCCCCACCGCCGAGCTTGGAGGAGGCGCTGCGAGCCTCCATTTCCCTCGATCCGGCGCCACCGCCACCTCCATCGATGGATATGGCACCTCGACCCGGCGAGTGGGAGACGCGGAGGGGCTCCGTTGTCAGCGACGAGCAGCAAGGCCAAGTTCGACAGGGCGCGCCGACCATGGTAGTTGCTAGGGACAGAGGAGAGAGAAAGATAGGGTGGCCGCCGTACCACGCTTAATGTGAGGTGAGACAAGCCTCACCCTACCGTAGGGTGAGGTTCGGAGTCAATCGCTGCAGCAGTTGATTTACCATATGTCTTACCTTACTTAAAGTTTTAGGGAGAGCTTTTCAGTGTCCCACTGCCGATAGCCTAAACAGCGTCGACATGTAGCCATGTAGGTGGTCAAACATGCATGTAACTGATTTTGTGTTGCCTTTCTGATACATGTAGCATGCTTATTAAATGCGCAATGCGTCTCTTCTGCTCATTTTTACTGAGCGCAAAGGAGTCCCAACTTACGCTAGAGCCGGATGGTGGTCAGGCACAAGGCAACACCGGGGACAGCCACGTGGTGAGGATGCGAGCAACACCGGGGACGGCCACGTGGTGAGGATGCGACTATGCGAGAATGGTGTACATGGGGTATCCTTCTCACGTAACACCGACAGTGGATATAGAAATATTGTACCAACTGATACTAAATTGTAGTCTTACCGTCTAGATGCATGTGCAGACTTTAATCCTTTAGTACTAGGCTATTAGCTTATAACAACAACCGATATTAAAATCCTATTAACCACTACTGTTCGCTTCTGCGTACTTAAAATAAAAAAATGTAGCATCATCTGTGCATTTACTTGTGACTGTGTGGTGTAGTGGTAAAGACCAAAGAGGGATCACTAACAGAATGGGAATACTTGTAGTAGTGTGTCACCATAGAAATTGTAAGTTCAACGTTGTGGCAATGATTTATCAACGTGACACATGTACCTTTAATTTTATTAACTACCAAACTAGCTTATACTTAAATAACCAAAGTATACATTGCAAAGACATAAGGACGGCCTAATCCAGGGAAATCAAGATAACATCGATAGTACGGGATGATCGGTGGGATTGATGGCGGGGAAGGAGAAGTATGACAAGCGGGGTCAGCATGACAAGGAAAGAACGTGTGGGCAACAACATGGTAGAAAGACGCAGAAAACTGTAAGAGGATATCATGCGATGTTAACCGCATGGGCGGGCTATTAGACCGGCAAGGAGAGGGCAGAGAAAGAGGAGATGTGGGCGATTCCGACTTCAGTTGGCTGATGGGCCAAATGAGAGGAGGAGGAAGAGAGACGAAGCGATTTTCGCCCTTTTGTTTTGAAAACTTTTCAAACTCTTTTATTTTAAAGATTAAACACACTATGAATTCAAATGAAATTTGAATCCGAGTCCTTAGGCAACCACTCAACGTAAACCAATGCAACAACATGAATGCAACAACATGTTTTCCTAAATTCATTTTATTTACTTTAAACTTTATTTTATAAAACATTTAAATGCTCATTCTAAACATGAAAATCATTAATAAATTGAGAAAATTATTTTAATTATTTAAAAATTTTAAACATGAAATTTAGGGTGTTGCAATTCATCTTTTTATTTATTTATTGTTAAATATATTTTTCCCTGTTCTTAGTGGAAACATTACTATATTGAGCATAGAATATTTCAGCTATAAATATTGAATACCTTTCTCATGAAGCTAGAACATTTGATATATGAATTTGAAACATTGTTAATGTGAAGGTATAATATTGTATTTAGAATCAAAAATATTTTTACAAGAAACTAGAATATTCTTTTTTCTAAAGTAGAATATCATGATAGTAAAATTTGAATATTTCTATAGTACATGTCGAATATCAGTTTTTGTGTATAGTTTTTTATCTTAGAATAATATTTTCTCTTCTAAATATGTGGCGTGTTTTTTGTTGGTTGAAAAAGTGGGTGAAATTACTTAACAAAATAAATAGGTAGTTTTTATTTTATTTTTATTTCTTGGTTTTCCAAATATCGTTAATATTATTCTTATAAACCTAGAATATTCATCTAGAAAGTTAGAATGTTTTATTCATGGAGTAAGAATATTATGTTTGCAAGGTTGAATATTGTATTATGAATATGGAATGTTTTCATGTGAACATAGAATATTCTTTCTCTGAAGTTAGAATATTTTGTAATTGAGCCTAGAATATTTTTCTTTTATATGTAGAACATCGTTCCCCTAAACTTAGTTTTTTCATAAATCTAGAACATTTTGCTTTTCTTTCTTTTTTGCAGTGAGACATTATATTTTTCTAGTAGCAATAATATTTTATTTGTGATGCTACAATATTTTGCTTATAAGTTGTAATAAAATTTTCTTATAAATAAGCATTGTTCATGTGAACTGGATATTTTTTTGGCAAGAACATAGAATGTTGTTCTTTATAATATTTGCTAGTGGCATATAACGTGCCGTTTTTCTTGCTATGTAGACATATATAGTTCTATCAAGTTCTAGATGTTAGCGTGGTTCTAAGGACATTTTCACCAGGATGCCTATTCTACCACCTTTATTTTAAACTCTTCTCTACAGTGCGTTATTAGTATGCGCCACTGGTGAGCATGGCCTAAATAGCGGAATATAGTGTCCTACTATAACATTTTTGGCTGACTTGACGCTACGTTATTAGTAATTATAACGCTATGGCCAATATTGAAGCTTTAGCTCCCTGCTATATGACGTAGCCGCGAAATGTATTTAGCACCGCGAATCCTTGCTAAGGAAAAATATTTATTATTGGTTTTAACTAATTAGAACATGTGTTCTATGTAATGTGTCTTTATGTTAATGAATACCAAAGCAAAGGATTGATTTGTTAACTTTTTATGTTTAATGGACATAACATTATTTGTTCAGTCAAATGCATGTTCCTCGATTGATTCTTATAAAGTAAAGGACTCAGAGATGTTATTGTGCAACCTAGACATATTGTTTTACATATTTATGTTAATAGTTTTTAAGGTATGCTTATCTGAAAAATTTTAGTCTTTTTTTTACGAAAACGATAAATGAAACAACGTATGTTGTATTTTTTCTGTTGCCAGATGCATGGGCAATTTACGTAACGTTTTTATCTTTTTTTTTTAGGAAAAGAAGTGGTCGGTCATCCGATCCAAGCCCCAAGGAGGGGACTTCCTATCTATCTTTTGCAAGATGGTTAAACTATGTATCTTTAAAGTCTAATAGGACAAATAGAATAAAGTTAATCTATTTAAACGAATAAAAGTTTAAAACAGTTTATTATTATGTCATATTATCACTGAAAAAATAGTTCACCGATATCTAACATAAATATAGTCAGTATTTATTTTTTTTCAGATCGATCTAATCAACATTTTAAATCTTCAGATTCAATACTTCTTCAAACTTTGTTCAACAACTTAAATAAACTACTTCAACAATTCAATGTTGACCTGCCACGTCACAAGAGACCTATACATGTAATGTAGTCAACATTTTTAAAACAATAAATTCAACATTTTGTAAAATGTTATTCAACATCTTAAATAATCTAGTTCTACAATCATGCTCGTACACGAATCTCAAAGCAGATGCTCAAAACATTGTACGTCAATAAACATAATCAACATTCTGAAACAATAATTTCAACATTTTTTCAAATTTTGTTCAACATTTTAGATGAACTAGTTCAACATTACGTTATGCACGATTCTAAAAACGAAAGATAGCATGATTTATAAATTTTTGAAAGTTATGTAGAAAATTCGCTCAAGGAGCAGCATGGTTGTGCGTGGCCTGCGGCTTGTTTTTATTTTTTTGAACTCACTTTTTTTTTTTTTGAGCTCAAGGTCTGCGGCTTGGTGTGCTACGCGAGCGGAGTGTTGTAAGTGGGCCAGCCAGTTTCAGCCCAGTAAACAATTAGGTAGCGTTTGGTTGGTGGATACGGTGGAATAGAATGGTTCCGTTCCTGGATCCTAGAATAGAATAGTTCCATTTTATGTTTGGTTTAAGAGTGGAGCGGTTTCATTCCTATGTTTAATTGGAGGGATAAGAGTGGATGGGTTCCAACTCCGTTTGCCACCGTTTGGTGTGGGGTCCATGTGTCATAGGCTCATCCGTCACTCCACCCGTTCGATGCCATGGCCATGGCGATGTGCCGCCCCGGAGCCGATCGATGCGCCCGCCGGAACCCGCGCCGCCCCTGAGCTGCCACCGCGCTGCCTCCATCCCCGCCCCCATCCCCACCGGCGCGCCGCCGCATCCCCGCCGACGCGCCGGTCGACGCGCCGCCTCCATCCCCACCGACGCGCTGCCGCATCCCCACCCCCATCCGTGGCCGCCACAACAACCTGCAGCCCCTCATGCGGCCGCCCCGCCTGTGCCGCCGCGAGCCGCTCCCGGCGCTGCCTTCTCGGCCATCCGCGGCCCGGCGACGAGAGGCCGGCGATGGGAGAGATGAGACGCGGCCCGACGACGTGCGGCAGAGAAACGGCGAAAAACGCCGTGCGGAAGGAACGAGCTTGTCCGGGAAAATTTTTAAGATATCCAGGTTCCGAATCTTCAAAGAATATTTTTCTACAGAGATGACTGCATTCCTTGTCTCTAGAAACAAACGATCACAAAAGTGGAATGGAATAGTTCCATTTCAGCATATCCTATGAACCAAACGCACCCTTAATCGTGCTGGGGCGGGGATGGGAGGACCGTGGACGGGAGCACCGTCCGGTCCACCTAGGTGGAATCTAAGGGGCTGTTTGGTTGCTGAGCTAAGGGGCTAGCCAGGCCTCGGCAGGACGAGGCCGGTGTTTGCCTACCCACGCCGCGCCGGTGGCCAGGCCCCGGGTGAGCAACCAGAGCCCCGGAGGGTGGCTCCGATAGAACGCTCAGATCGGTGTTTCTTTCTTGGCCAGGCCCCGTTGAGCCCCGCTGCGCTCCCGCGGGCTCGCGTGAGCTCTCCGCGCAAAGACGGGGAGGAGGTGGCCGGTGACACCGCGGAGGGCCGACGCCTACTCGGAGTTGGCCGGCGACGACGCGGAGGTGGCTGCGAGAAGGGGGAAGCGGGAGACGCGCCGACGGCCGCAGCGAGGAGGGGGAGTGGGGACCGCGGCGACGGACGCAAGGAGGAGGAGCGGGAGCTGCGTCGCCGAGGAAGGGGAGCGGGAGCGGCGGCGGACGCAAGGAGGAGCTCACCCGCCATCGGAGGAAGAGCTCGCCCGCCGCGTGAAGGAGATCGGCGGAGGTGGAGGAGGCCGTCGGATCTAGTGGAGGACGACGGATCTAGTGGAGGAGGCCGGCCGAGGTGGAGGTAGAGGAGTCCGGCGGCGACTCGGGTGAAGGAGGCCGGCGGAGGTGGAGGAGGAGGAGGCGAGGTCGGGGTGGCGCGGAGGAGCGGCGGAGGTGGAGGGGGAGGAGGCAAGGCGCGGGCGGCGAGGACGGAGAGCAGGCGAGGCGGCACGGACGAGGGAAAGTGCGGCAGAAGACGGTGACCAACCAAACAGGAGCTACACCTGGCCAAGCTAGATAGGGATTGCAACCAAACATAGTCCGTTGGAATACAATAGCCCATGGTGGCCTGGCCACAACTAGGGCTGGCCAGAAAAGAAGGCCGGGCTACGCATAAACGAGCAACCAAACAGACCCTAATTGCCCCCGCAAACGACTGGGCACCGGCTGCCGGCCGCCCGGCGCCCGCGGTGCGGCAGGTTGCCAAAAAATTGGGAGGGAAAGGAAAAAACCTCAACCGCGCGAAAGGCGGACGAGTGGGAGGGAAGGCGAAAAGACGCCCGCGCCCGCCGGCCGCAAAGCGAAAACTCAAAACCCCCCAAAATTTTCGATGCCGCCTCCTCGTCTTCCTTAAAAACCGCCGCGCTCCAATCTCCAATTCCCCCGCCGCGGCATTGCGTTTTGATTGTTCCACTGCCAGTATAGCTACCACGCCGCGTCCCTCGCCATGGCGCCCTCCTTCGTCGTCCGCCGCAAGCGCTCCCGGTCCCCGCCGGGCGGTTTCGACTCGGCGCGGTGCACGCGCCCGTGCCCGATGGTGGAGATGGAGGGCAAGGGCGGGGTGGCGCCGTCGGTGCCCGACGACACGCTCCGCCGCAAGAGCCCGTGGTCTCCGCAGCGCGAATTCGACTCCGCGCGGTGCTCGCGCACGCGCCCGATGGTGGAGATGGAGCACGCGGAGAAGGGCGAGGCCGAGAGGGCGCTGGCGCCGCCCGACGGCATGCTCCACTGGAAGCGCCCCCGGTCCCCGCAGCGAGGTTTCGACTCCCCGCGGGGCAAGCGCACGCCCCCGGTGGCGGAGATGGAGCAGTCCAGGAAACGCAAGGCGGGGATGGCGGTGGCGCTGCCCGACGACATGCTCCTGGAGGTCTTCAGGCGGCTGCCGCCCCTTCGCGACGTCGTACGCTGCGCCGCGGTGTGCCGCCGCTGGCGCCGCCTCATCTCTAGCGCCGATGCGGCATGCCTCCCCGCGCCGCCTCGCCACTTCGGCTTCTTCCGCAACTATGGCCCGTCGCCGCTGCCTCCGTTCGTGCCAACTGCTGGCGTCGCCCTCGACACCGGTTTCCTCCCGGTGCCACCCGCGTGCGGCGCGTTGCTCATCGACTTACGCAACCGGCGCCTCCTCCTGAGGGAGCTGGGAGCTGGCCACGCCCGTGTGCTCAGGCTCCTCGTCTGCAGCCCGTTGGAGAAGACGTTCGTCCGGGTGCCGTCCCTCTACATCGCGGGGCACAGGGTGGCGTGCTGCGTGCTCGTCCCAGGGGAAGGCGCCGCGTTCCGCGTCGTCGTCGTCCTCTTCGGCACCGACCCGAATCACTTCGAGATTCTCGTCTACTCATCGCCTTCCTCCGCGTGGGAGGTTGCCACCGGGCCGGTAAACCGGGGCCTGGTTGTCCACCCGGGCCCGTCGGTCGTCATCGGCGACGTCGCGTATAAGCTACAGATCAAAGAGAAGTACATCATGGCCGTCGACGCGGCCCGGCTGACGCTGTCGGCGGTGCCCCTCCCCGACACCGGGATACAACTCTACGTGGGCAACCACTGGATCGGCAAGACAGGGGACGGTCGCCTCTGCTTCTTCGCGATCCGTGAGCAACTTACCCTCGTTCAGTGGGTTCTCGAAGCATCTGGGAAGTGGTCGCAGCAGCAACCCGTGGACCTGCGCGCGCTGATGCACCCGGCTTTGGTCGGCGATCTGGCCAACATGAAGCTCTCGGCCAAGATGTCGGACCAGCTGCGCGGCTGCAAGCTAGTGAGCTTCGCCGCGTTCTGCGAGGGCACAGGCACGCTGTTCTTTATCATGGCGGATTGGGTCGTGGCGATCGACCCCAGGACGAGGATGCTGCGGCGGCTGTGGCGCAACACCGACCAGTCGCGGCCCCTAGGTGACGTGTACCCGTGCGAGATGATGCAGTGGCCGCCGGCGCTCAAAAATCCCGGCGAGGCCCTTTGAGGCGGGACAGGTGTTTGTTGAAATGCGAGCTCGCGGGTCGTTAGTATATGGTGCTTTGATGTTGCGGTTGGCATTTTTGCAGATAAAATTGGATTTCTGAATTTTGCATTGTACCGTATTTTGTTTATGGTGCTTACTGCTAATAGATTATGAACTTATGTTATCATGAACTCTGGCTGTTTTCGGTACGCTTTTGAATGGTTTGGAAATTTTGAAGTGTTCCTTCAGTTTTCCTGTTGCCAACACGGTGTGCGATGATCATGGCCGTAAAGGCCAAATTTATAGCAAAACTTACGGAGTGTTTGGATCTAAGGAATAAAATTTAGTTCACGTCACATCGAATGTTTCGATGCTATTTAGAAGTATTAAATATAGTTTAATTAGAAAACTAATTACACGGTTAAGAAGTAAACAATGAGATAAATTTATTAAACCTAATTAATGCATAATTAATGATGAGTTACTGTACCATCACATTTGCTAATTAATGCATAATTAATGATTAGTTACTGTAACATCACTATTTGACTTAATAAATTTGTCTCGCCGTTAACTCTTTATCTGTGTAATTAGTTTTATAATTAGACTATATTTAATACTTCTTTAATACTCCAAACACCCTGTACTGGGATTGAGAAATACCAAGTACTCCTTTCGTATTTAAATATAAATCCAAGACTTTAATCGTTCATCTTATTTAAAAAAATTTATAATTTATTATTTATTTTGTTATGATTTATTTTATCAAAGTATAAGTTTAAGTATAGCCAGTTTCCTTATATGTTTACACAATTTCTTTAATAAGACAGAGGATTGAAGTGTTGAAAAAAAAATCAATCGTGACTTATATAAATACAGATGGTGTACTAGGACACAACATTTGACTTTTTTATTTGCGCACAACCATTGTTTTTTGGTCAGTTTTGTGTATTTTAATTTGGTTGGTCAAACGTTGTGCAAGTAATAAATCTTTTCTAGACCATTTTAATCAATTTTCAAAAGATGAAATATAGATGGCAGGATGGATAAACCGGTGAACTTAAACTATTTGCAGCAAGATATGCAAATGCATTGTATATCTACTATTCTAAGTGGCTACCTTTCTGTGAACAGTATCGCTACAGTGTATGGGTAATCTATTTACCCAACCCAATGCACATAGTCTTACCCAACCCAGAGAGGGTGGACATTTATTTTGGTTTAGTCGGAGAAGATGTATGTATAGTATTATGAGTTTAATTAAATCCATAGAATAGAATCGTAACACCATCTTCATGGATCATATATCTATCATTGGTACTGTTCCAACCATTTTTTTTATAATAAATAGCGCTATGTAACCCGCCGAAAATAGCCTCATATTTATGATGTTTGTTGAGCACCACCAAACCTAAGCCTAAGCCTATTCGTAGAAGGTCCTAGAAAACCTTGAGGTGGATGAGTGAGGAGCATGCGCTGACCAGAGTTAAGCCTCAAGCGTGTAGTGACTGCTGAGTGGTGACACCCGGCGCAGGTGCCCGAGGGAGGGTGATAAGAGAGGCGTCAAAAAAGAAAAAATAGACGGTGAAATCATTAAATATGCTTGTGAATATTTTCTTTGCCGGACTTGTATTTGGTGTGACGGAGACAACACGGTGCAGGAAATGTGGAATGCTAATTATAAAAAAAGATCGCAATCTATTATCTGTCGCCGAAAAAAAATTGTTTTTTTTAGCCATCGACTCAACCTTTCTAGACTCGAGTACCATTCCCGTCAACGTCACCCCCCCCCCCCACCGACGGATTGGACCCACAAGTCAGATACAAACAGTAAAAAATGCCCATTTTACCCTCAGGTATGTATCTTCCTCCCTGCTTTCTTATTTTCTTCCCTACCGCGAGAAAATTGGTTTTTTTGGACTCCAAAGAGTTGGATTCGCCAAATTGACACTCAGAACATTGGCTTCGCTAAATTGCCACCGGAAACGTTCTCGTTTCGTTTTCCTGCCATTTTGGACTATTGTACCCCTGGCCTCTTCTTCAACCTCCCGACAGAGCGGAGCGGCCAGGGGTGCGCGGGGCAAGTGAGGCCGGCGGCGGGCGCTGGGGACCCGCTCCGCGTCCGCGCCCCGACGCCGGCGGGGTCGACGACGAGGAGAGGATGCCGACGGGAGCCAAGCATCTTCCTCCATAGCCGGACATGGTGGCGCGTGGCTGCACATGGTCATCGGGCCGCACCTCACCGGATCCGCGGAGTCGCGGCGGGGCGGAGGACGCGCACGGAGGGAGGGGGGCGGCGCAGCAGTCCGTGGAGGAGGCGGAGCCGGCGGCGGTGATGCGCGAGGATCCGGCGGCAGCGCGAGGATCCGGCAGCGAGCGGCGTCGCGAGGAGGAGCCGACGGCCGTCGCGGGAGGAGGAGAGAGGCCGCCGCGGACCATGGAGGAGGCGTGCCGGATCCGAGGCCGACGGAGGCCATGGCGTGGAGGAGGGCGACCGACGTGGGAGAGGGTGCGGAGGAGGGGGTGCATGGCGGCGGCGGCTTAGCTCGTCAACGCCCGCGCGCGGGAGGCGGGGCAGCGGCTGGCGGCGGCGACGGCGTGGTGGGGGGCTCGCCGGAGGAGAGGAACGAGCGAGGAGAGGGAGAGAAGAGGCCAGGGATAGAGGAGTCCAAAATGGCAGCAAAACGAAGTGATAATGTTTCCGGTGGCAATTTGGCGAAACCAAAGTTTTGAGTGTCAATTTGGCGAAGCCAACTCAATGAAGTCCTAAAAAACCAATTTTCTCCCCTGCCGCTCATCCCCGTCGCCACCGATCCGGACCGACCATGGCGGTGACGTCGCCACGCCCTCACCCGCGCCAGGCAGAGCCACCGCAGCGCTCCCGCGTCCGCCCGCTGGCGGTGAGGCCGAGCCTCTCGCGTGCTGGGTGGCCTTGCCGGGGACGGCCTGGCCCCGGAAGGAGGGCGTCGTGGGCAGGGCGAGCGCCGTAGCGGGGTTAGCGTGGAAGGAGGAGAAGGGCGGCGTCGCGTGCTCGGGACGCCGAAGGAGGAGGGCGTCGGCGTGGCGCGGCCGACGGCGGCCTTGGAAGTGGAGGAGGGCGCGACAGAGAGCAACACGGCGTGGCGGAACAATGCGATGTCCTCCGTCTCGTCGGCGTCCGGGATGGCCGGGAGCGTCCGCGGCGGGATGAGGCACGGCGCCAGGAGGACCACGCCTGGGATGGAGAGGAGGAGTAGCACCGACAGCATGTACGACGACGCCATCTCCGCTGCGATCAGGACAGGCCGAGCCGGCGTGGGGTGAGCTAGCCATGAGCTTCATCATTGGTGGCGTCTCGCGCTGCACAAGGGCGAGCGGGAGCGGGCAAGCGGAGCGCAAGCAGGAAGAGCGAGGGAGGCAGAGAGCGAGAGCGCCTCCACAGCATGCACGACAGCCGCGACGGGGCGTGCGGGCGGCGAGCAGCTAGGCGAGCCGGCGGGCGGCGAGCAGGCGGCGCAGGGCGGTGCGGCACGGCGAGCGGCGGTGCGGCGCGGCGGCGAGCGAAGGGGGATGGCCTCGGCCGCCTCGAGCTCGAGCCCGTCGCCCCTGGCAAGCGTGTTGGAGTCGACGCAGAAGGAGACTAGGAAGATACAGGCAGCGTCAGCTCGGCGGTGGAGGGAGTCTGGCGCCGTCCTTGCCTGGCTGCTCCGTGCCGTCACCCTGCTGCTCCTGCCCCCGCCGCTCCATCGCTGGCTCTTTCGTTGACTCGCCCCATCCCTCGGATTTGTGACGCGAGGCTGGCCGACGAGGTGAGGGAGGGAGGGCAGAATGGTCTTTTTATCACTCTGTTAGTTCCTACTAGTAATTGGCCCGTGAGTTGCAACGGGAGATAACAAAATTTCAAAATGATATGTACGCTGTCACGTAACAATATCCGAAATAGTAATTTTCTTTAGGCATGTGAGCACAAATAATGTATATTTCTTTTTATAATGAGACAACCATAACAATTGCAGTAGTGTTTACAAGCTGGGCACTAAAGCAAGTTTACAAGCATCATTGACAGGGCTAGGACTAAAGGATGTGTACACACATTGAACGTCTTTTTACAAGTATCATCAGTAGGAATGAGCACTAAGTCTACAGTTAACATTATGACTCGTAGCCATCATTCAGATACATTGTGTACATAAACAGGTACTGTCCATCAAACAACACTTAGTCTCTGCTATTTCTCACCTTTGTGTAAAAGGTTAAAAGCCAATATGGTTTCACACCTGTAAAAAAATATGGTGCACTTAGTAGATAATAAGAACATGGTGGTATGCAAAAATAACATGGTGCATTGAACCACATGAACGTTGCTGAACTAAATAGAAAATATGTTAGACAAGCTGTTTAGAAATCAAAAAGTTGAGTAATCAACTAAAGCCAAGTGAAGATAATATTTAGCTGAGGACTAAATTTCCAGGTAGTATAAATCAATGGTAGAAGAACGTGGAGCCTTCCAGAATACTGGGGCACGGCACACTCCTCTTTTGGCAAGACACTTTACCTCTCTTAATTTTCAACATCAATTTACAGAACTGTGTTAGTGTAGCTGAGAAATACTCACCAACTTATGGTACATGGAGTGATTGAGCTCCCCTAAAAATGATAACTACTTTCACACCTATAAATGGCACAAGTATGAGTCCTCCATATCCTTGCCATTGGTCATATTTAGCTATCTTTTGGGATCAATCAGAACCTGAAAAACAGTTATCATTTCACATGAAAATCCATCTTAAATTGATATATTCATTCAACATGTTTATCTGTCAACTATCTCCATGTAGCCTGATTTGAAAATGGTTGTTCAACAGTTTGCTAGTGAAAAAAGTTTTTTCAGCAGTACAATTATGCAATCAGCACTTCAGCAGAAACAAATTGAAAAATGAGCAGGTGTTCCATAACCGAACAGACTGAATCATTTATATGATTACGGACACACTGAATGACCCAATGTCATATGATTGTGTATAAGATGAAACAGAGTTCCACTGCATACTGTCTAGAATCTCTATTCATACTTCTCCCCTAATGCTCAGGCTATTTTTTCAGTCATCCCCATTGTAATACTGGCTGGAAATTTAATGTTTGTTATCAAGCTGTCAAATGTCAGATCCAATGCACGGGCACCAAGTGAGCAAAACCATTTGAGTTGAGATTACCAAACCGAAAGGTGCAAGCAGAGCTGCAGAGGAGAGGTTAGGCCTTCACGATATCGGTGCCTGGATGGGTAGAGCGCACATTGAGACGGTTTCTCTGTAATCACCTCCCTGATTAACCGTGGTGCAGCAGCAACACCTCTCCGATTCAGTGGTGCGACAGCAACACCTCTCCGATCCAGCAAGCACCTGAAGCGTGCCAAATGAGTAAGTGATATGATGAGTCAAAGCAACTTGATACAAACACAAAGATGCAGTAGGCTGAACATGAAAACGTGAAGATGCAGTCTGAAAACGCAAAGATGCAGTCTGGTTACACTGACTCCACATTATCCATAGATTCAGAGCTTCAGAGAAGTTCAGTGACATTATTCATAGAATCTGGTTACACTGACTGGCTGCATCTAAATACTCATAGATTCATGGAACATATTCAGTAGGGAATGCTTATTAGAAAAGTTCAGAGATACAGAAACGAACATGCCATTGAGATTCACATTCCGTGTCACTTTTACATATTACGTGCTTGGTGCCAATACATTCAGGACAGTAAGATGCAGAGCAGTCACAAGACCTGCTTTTCTAATTTTATGGCTAGCCTAACGGCATCAACCATGCTGCATCAATAGCCCGATAGATGATTATAACCCATTCAAATCAGAAGAGGATCAATAGACCTTTTAGGAGTAGAGAATTACGGACACACCGAATGGCCTCACTTTCTCCTAGTCCTAGACTAACCATCACAATATCTAAACATGAAGGGCACAACACCAGTTTTGTTTCAGAGAAAAAAGCAGGACAATCAACAGTTAAAAAACCAATGGTGCCACAGCTAGCAGCGTCGTGCTGCCGTAGCAAGGGAAGTCGTGAGCCGTCGACAGGCCTCCACACCTCCAGAGTGCATCGAGTTTGAAAGGAAAAAAACACAGCAAGTATTGTGTATCTTGAACAAGAATACAAGATCATACCAGATCACCTAGGAGGATCGTTGTCAGCCTATCTGCAACTTGGGCTGAGAGCATCACAATTCACAACAGCATGATCCCTGCAAGAAATGCAACCCATTAGTCAGGTGCATGAAAAAGCACTTAGCTCGAGAAAAACGGAAGCTTGGTAAATGCTTATTCCGTTTTATTACTACATGGGATCAAGCCTGAGTTGCTGGGAAAAGGCCAATGGCTGATAATTTCTGGAAGCTCATTAGCAGTAACATCACACAAATAGACGCTGCATTTCATTCGCAGATTTATTGAAATACCAAGATTGATAATAAATGATCCATGTAAACAAAAGGCTCAAGATCATGCCAGATCATACCACATGTAATCTGTTTTTCATAAAACTGGAACAATTCTTGGAAGAAAATATTTTCACCGGTAATGCGGGAACATCATCTATAAGCAACATACACGGGAGTTCGAAATAATGACCTTATTTACAGTTCAAAAATGCAACAAACTAAGCTAGCAGCATACATCAATCCCTTGACATTAAGCAAAATCTGAATGAGCTGTCTATAGCTAACCAAACACTTCTATCTTGAACCAACAATTTATTTTTAGGATTGATAGATAAAAAAGGATGTAAAAACTACTTGGAGATAATATTTAAGGTATGCTGCAGTTTTTTCCTCTAAACTTAAACCATGCAGTACCACAATGGAGGATGAGGAGGCCCTCGGCGTCGAGGAGTAGGCGGTGGCGGTGGCGTTGAGGAGGAGGTGGTGGCGTCGAGGAGGAGGTGGTGACGTCGGCGTCAGCGGGGGCGCCCGTGGAGCTGGGCGTCAAGATGGAGGCGGCGGAAGCGGATCTGGGTGACCGTAGATCGAACTGGAGCTGACCGGGGGCGCCGCCGCGCGGGAAGGGGGCCGAGGGGGCGCCGCCGCGCATGGGCACGGGGTCGGGGTCGGGGGAGTGGAGTACGGGCACCATGGCGAGCAGATCCGCCGGCGCTGGCCCCGCGTCCTCTGTTGCCTCCGGCCTCCAGGGTGAGTTGATCCGCCGGCGCCGGCCCCGCGTCCTCCTCCTCGCCGGTCGTCTCTCGGCGGCGGCGTGGCGGTGCCGGATGGGCGTGCGGGACCGCTCGGGGGGAGTGGGTGGGAGATGTGGAGGCGGGCGTACGGGCGGGTAGGCGAGCGACTTGGGGGCGTCGTGAGGACTGAGGAGGGCGAGGCGGTGCGGGTGAGAGAGGCGAGGTCGGTTCGGCGGGCGCAGGAGGCGTCCCGGTTGCGGGGGCGGGGGCGAGGCGACGGACCAAGCCGACGACGGAAACACTCGCGGTTGGAACACTGGAGATTTTTAAAGGGATAGAGATTAGGCCCAAACCAAACGACGGTGGTATTGGAGTCCAAAAAGTTTGAGTCGATGGTCAAGAAAGAAACAAAATTTTTTTTCAGTGGCAGATATGGGATTGCAATTTTCTTTATAATGGTTGAGAAAGAATTGACTCTCCATTCAACTGTCCATATTCAAATTTTGTTTTGTTAGACTGTCCAACAAACAAATCAAAAGACAAAATATATGCTATATCAATATTATACCCATAGGCCGAATCTGGAGGCTTCTCGTATCAGTCTCCCAAAATTAAATGCCGCACTGTTACAGCACTGTTTTGCAACGTAGACAGAGAGAGGTAGTTGGAATAGTGATAGGGAATTGGAGGATGGAGAAGCTGCTGGATTCAGCCTAAGACTATGTGCACTCCTACTACTCCAAATTTTTCCTCCAAAAGGAATATTCTAGCCTAGTCACCGAGATTTTTTCCTCCAAATCGACTTCTCCCGCACCTCTATTCCTCTATATATTTCCTCCACATCAAACTATCTAATATTTTATTAATCCACCTTTAAGTACCAATTCTTTTTTTCCACACACTACAATACTACCCACTCTCTCTGACAAGTGGGCCCGCACTCCAGAAGCTTCCCTTCCTCTTCTTTGCTCCTCCGCCGAGCGAGCCCTAGGTCGACCCCGCGCCTCCGCCCATCCCCTGCCCTCTCCGTCGCCGCCTCCGTGTCCGGCCGCCCTCTCCTCCTTACTCCTTTTCTCCACCTCGCGCTGGCCTCCGCACCGAGCCCTCATTCTCGCCCGCCGCCCCGAATCGGCGCCCTTCCTCCCTGTCGTGCGGCGTCTCTCCTCCCCGTCATGAGCCGCCGCCTCCCTCTCCTCTCCCTCCGCCGGCAGCCTCCCGTTGCTTGCCGCGGCCGGATCGAGGCAGCGGCCTCCCCTCCTCTCCCCGTCGTGCTCTCGTCCCCAATCTTCTCCCCTCCCCTCCCCTCCCCCAGATCCGGCGCGGCAACGGGCGATGACGGCGGCGGCGACGGCCTCCTCCTCCTACGGTGTGCAGCGACGGCGCCGGCTCCCTATCGCGTCGTGGCAGCTGCCGCCGGATCCGGCGAGCTCCACCGCCCCTGGATCCGCCTGCTCCGTGTGGCTGCCGCCCCTCTCCACCTCTTCCGTCCACGCGCGCGACGGAGGGGCCGTTGCCTGGGCCCACGAGCGACAGTGCGTGGCGGAGGGCGAGGGTTCCGCCATCTGGCGGAACGGCGGGGTTCCGCTGCCGTGGAGGAAGCCGTGGAGGAACCGGCTGCAGCTCTTTTTACGCCAAATCCTTCCGGCATGCACATGGAGCCAAATCCTTCCGGCATGCACATGGAGGAGAGGATGCCGCAACGGAGTGCAGATGGTCTCAAAACTTTAAAAATAAAGGGCATTCTTTGCCCACCTATTGACCCCCACCCAAGTAGTTTAGGGGGTTACGTATCTGACCCTCGATAGGCTCGCCCAAGCCATGGCCGCCGCCCTCCTGTGAGCTCCCGCGGCCTTCGAGGAAGGCGCCTCCTTAATTCGGCCATGGGGTGCTTCGTTAGCTAGCGGTAGGAGGGAGACGATGGCGCTGCTGCTGGGGTTGTGTAGACTACAGAGTGATGCCGAGGTCGGCGCAGATTAGCGCGAGAAACCCGTTGCTTGGCATATCTCATCACCATGGCGACTCCATCTATCGCCGTCGTCCATCCACGGGTAGCACTCGGTAGCAGCCTAGTCCGCGGTGCATTCATGGTCGTGAGTGCGCGCAAGGGGTGTGCGGCGGTGGCGAGTAGCGCAGGCACGTGGGTGAACAGTTCGTGAATCAACGAAGAAGAGAAGAGAAAAATACATTAAATTTTTTTTTGATGTGGCATCTCTATCCTACATGGCTTGCCACGTGTCATGCAAAACCACCCTCGAATACCGTCTAAAGGGTTATGTGTCCAGTTTTGAAAAATTTAGGGTGTTCAATATCTGGTTTTGTAGTTCATGGGTTTATGTGTTCAACCCAGGGGTTATATAAACTTTTTTCTTTTTTATGTAAGTTTTTGAAGAATTTGTAGTCTATCAATCCATCCCTCTCTGGTGGAGCTGTCTTCGACGCTCTATTGTTGGCGTCACACTATCGACCCGGATCCACGCCGTTGGGTTGTTCCATCTTCCATTTGTTATTGTAGAATGTATTAATAATCTTTAGTTTTTTTGCATATTACAAAATTGTTATTATGTTTTATACATGAAATTATTATGTCATATATATATATATATACACCAGTTGGGTACACGTTGGATTGAGTTTGTTGAATCACGAGAGTCTGGAGGGTACATGATTACTACACGTTACCATACATTTTTTTTTTGAGATATACACATTACCATACATATCCCGCCCTGTTCCATTCTTTTTTTTATTTACTGTGTAGCCGCGTAGCCTAGGAAAAGAAAATCAAAATGCAAAATTTAGAACCAAAGACTACCTAGGATCAGAATCGGACGATACATATCCCACCCTGTTCCGTTCTTTTTTTTTTTACTAGATAGATGCCCGTGCGTTGCCACGAAAGCTTTAAAAAGGCACAAAGCAATGACATCGAATAGCAGTGGATATGATCTAATTGATGATTCACATGTGTGACATACCGAAACACAACTTCAAGCAAAAGGTGTAATTGGAACAACCTTATCATCCTTGAGCAACCCCTTGCTAATCTAGTACGTTAGGTCTATCATATTATTCCCTTCAGGTTCCAAAAGATTGTCGTTTTAAAAAAAGTAGAAGTCAAACTTTTAAAACTTTGACTATATATAACTTTTATATTATTTAGTTTTGAATGTTAAAAGTTATATATAAAGATTTGTCTTATCAAGTACTTTTATAAAAATATAAATTTATTATCATATTTATTTATATTCTAACAAAAACATTGGTCAAACTTATATATAAGAGACTGTGTCGATGTCCAAAACGACAATATTTTGGAACCTAAAGGGAGTAACTATTAAGGAATACTGGTGCGGTCTTCTAGGTATACTTTGCTAGGTTCGGCTTGTTTTTGACGGTGCAAGCGATGACCTCATCAGCCTCTTGGAACATGGACTTACTCGAGGAAACCAGTGAAATCTAGAAAGAAATGTGAATGAGATGAAACCAGTGAAATCTAGAAAGAAATTTGAATGAGATAAAACCAGCCTCGAACATGTACTCGACAGACCGTCGTTGCCAACAAATGGGATGTAATCTGGAATGCATTTCGTGAACCCCATGGTTGCAATCAAATGTGCACTGCATTTCCTTTGTCCAGCTTCCTTCTCATGATACATTTGCTCCTAAGAAAAGCAGGCTTTTAAGTGATCATGTAGGAAAAAATGTCATCTCAGCATGTCCTTGATAATCTAAGAAACAGCAAAAACATTGTTTGATTAGGAACTTTTTAAAGCTGTTCTAACATCTCATCAAAAAAAAAAAAAAAAGCTGTTCTAACACAAAAATAGCAAAAGAGAACTTCAATTATTTAATATGAAAATGTTCGCCAAAAGCAACATTTTCGAAAATGAATAGATAGTAAAATAACACCGAGTAGTCTAACTGATCTTTTCAACCTAACCGCTTGTTCATTAAGTTCATACAAACCAGCTCACATTGTCATTCACTCATTCAAATGAAAATGTATCCAAAAAACAAACTGAGTTTAATAAGTAGTATAAACGACATTCTTGGAGCCAACCAATATGCACATCTGTAGACAAACGATATTCGGTGACATGAAAAAAATGGAAATATCCGCCATGAGGCCTTGAGACCATGCAAGAATATTACCTTGGCGAACATTAAATCACACAAAATCATTTTATTTGCATGCTCTTACCTTCTAACTGTTACTGCAGTAGAATATTTCTGCAGCAACTTTGCTTGCTTACCTGTTTCTTTTCTTGCCCTACAACAGCAGAAAGAAATTCACAGACAATTTTATTTTATTTAAACAAAAGAAACAACGGTAACCATGTGTGTATATGCAAAAAAGGAAAAAAAAGGAAAACAATCCAGCCTGCTAAGATTCAAAGGCTTATTTTTATCAAGCACATTCACCTGTGAACCAAGAGCCGAGCCAAGACACCAAAATTGCTAGTAGAGACATGTGAGATCCACCATAAATTATAAATTGACACAAACAATAAGTGATTTCTTACATGTGGTAGGAAAGTTGCTGAAAGAGGAACAATTACTCGACATGTCAAGTAGCTTGTAGTTAAACCAATTGTTTCACCAAATTAAGAAGTTTGCAGTTTAAACAAAAAGCCACCTTAAAGCTACACTAATCACGTCCATCTAGCATCAAATATTTGCTTTCTGTGTGTGCTTTCACAGAGATTAGCTATCTTTTCCTGCACTTACTCTGATCAGCTGCAACTGCTCAACGGCAGGAGGAGCACGAGCACACACAGTCACCAGCTCACCACACATGGTCGCACACTACTTGTATGGTTTTGATGTCTGCAGGCTGAATGATGCCGTGAGAGAAGAACCCAGCCTACTCCGATGATCCGATCCTTCTATATATTGTATTTACTATCCAGGAGTGTTGTTTGCAGGTGATCATTAGCCTTAGCGCAAGTCCAATGGCACACAGGCATGCTGATTAATTGAACACTCAGCAATTCAGCATTCACAAGAACACAGCTCATGCGTAGAGAAGGTTAACTCCTCATCGATTCGGTCTCAAGAACAGCACTCAAAGTCGGTCGGCTGCTACAACAGAACATGGGAAATGAGGAAGGAGCCCACCAAACACATCTCAGCCAAAGCATGAACCAATCCACAGAAAGAAGAACATAGCACATGAGGAGGCAAAGGAATTAGAGCAAGCTTAAAGAGGAAGGAGATGAACGACGGATCCCATGGAGGCCCAACAAAGATGACAAGGAACAGACGTGGCAAACGTGAGTGGTAGGCAATTATGCAATAGACATGCACAGGGCACGGTCACAGATATGATTGACATGCAATAGAGTATTATAGAGGTGAGGCATGAGGAAGATTAGCAAGGAAACAAATGTCTAACAATTCAATTGGCACATAGAAAGAGAAGCAACCACAATAGCGAGGAAGACCTGGTGGGAGATTCGCTCAAGTCCAAGGGGAGTTCAGGTGTCTAACAAAATTAAATGAAAGAAAGTGTGTTATTGATCAATTTTGGACAACAATAGTTAATTAACCTTGGGAATGATTGATTATGCATCTGAGCAGCTTCTAAAGATCGGTGCCCAATATCAAAATGCATAGCAATGCGCTTAAATGCAAGCCTATGTGCACATTAAAAAAAGAGGGCAGATAACTAATAAAGGAAATAGAATGTTATACAAATGCACCGTGCAGCTAACAAACGAAATATTCTTTTTGTATTTCAAACACCAATCAATCTAGATGGATTCCATCTAAAAACAGGGAGTTGTATTTACACTTTTAATCATCTCCTTTTGCGAATAGACAAACAATGCAAGTTCAATTTACAGCATGCTGAAGTGGTCTCGCAAAAAAAAAGATCATCTAAAAACAGGGTGTTGTATTTACACTTTTAATCATCTCCTTTTGCGAACTCTTTTTTAACATATTTTTGCACTCCAATTTGAGGGGAAACGTGTCCTGTTCTTCAATCTCCAATAGAACTACAGATTTGTTTCTCATCAGGTGAATGATTTTTTGGTTAAAAGTAACAAATAGAATCGGTCCAATATCTCTTTGGATTAATTTGGTACATAAGGTAGAGTTCATACTGCCCTATTTTTTAGCGAAAGAAACGCTATTGCATCTAACTCTAGAAAAAATGAACTGTCCAAATAAAATGCCTTCTAAGTGGTTCAGAAGGAAATCATTCTCAATAAGAAGAGTAGCACGGTGACTTGGTGAGTAGCACCATTTTTCACATACCATAGAATCGTAGGAAGAACAAATGGAGCAAAGAACGAAGAAATTATCTTGCCGCCGGTTGGCCCAGCTGCCACCTCTGCATGCATCCGAGTGCCTCTGCTGCTTGCTGGTTGCTGCTTGTAACCCAGCCGCTAATCACCACCTGCCGGCCAGGTACCTGCATAATTATACCACAAATGTATCATCGGTTCGAAATTAAACTGACCATCACAATCCCTATAATGTAAACAATCCCTAACACGATTCAGGACCGCTGCTCGCCAATTGCAATGCAACTGACCACACCCCCATCGCTGCTTCTACCGCTGGCGCTAACTACAGCGAACAGGCCGAGAAAGTACAGGGCCATACCTGCCATGGAGGGAGCGGCACTTGGACGCGACGCGATGGTAGATCTCTGAGGCAGGGTGGAAGGAGAGATCCACGCGGCCGCCTCGAAAGCCGCGTAGCACTCTGCGGGCACCATTGTGGCCGCGCGGAGCATCAGCTCGACGGCCGACTCGCCCCCGGCGACGGCCTCTGACAACCTTGGGGGTCTGCGATTTGGGAGCGGCGGTCCGCTCGGTGGGGAAGGAGGACCGCCCGGTCCGCCGGTGGGCCGCCCGCCCTCACGCCCTCCCCATCGCGCGCTCCTTGAGCTCTCCTTGCCGCCGCGCTAGGAGTTCTGAAACGGTACGAGCGGCTATCCCGAGGTTCGGCGGTGTGCGGGGATCGGATCGCGGCCGCACTCATGGGCGGGGATGTGCGGGCGGGGAGGCAGACCCACGGGGTTGGGCGCTTGGCTTGCGGGCGGAGGGAAGCCGCGGAGACGGACCACGCGAGAGCGGGGGCAGGCAGAACGCGTGAAGGATTCGTTGCAGCCTTACGGGACGGCTAGCCGCGTAGCCTAGTAGGAAAAGAAAATCGAACTGCAAAATCGGAATCGGACGGGGTCGCCTGACCTGGCCTGGGCTGGCTTTATAAACGGAGCAAGTCTTTGGGGCAGGGGCACCCAAGAACCCAATCCAACCCCCAAGGAGAAAGAAAAGCCCGATCAAAAACTCAACCAACTCCATCTCGTCGAATTCCAGCCGCCGCACAGCACTCGTCGAATTCCCCATCTCCTAATTCCCGTCGAATTCCAGCCGCCGCACAGCACTCATCGAATTCCCCATCTTATCGCTATGGCGTCGGTCGAGGGCGAGAAGAAACTGATCGTGTTGAAGAGCTCCGACGGAGAGGAGTTCCAGGTGGAGGAGGCTGTGGCTATGGAGTCGCAGACGCTGCGTCACATGATAGAAGATGATTGTGCCGAGAATGGCATCCCGCTGCCCAACGTCACCTCGAACATCCTCACGAAAGTCATCGAGTACTGCAACAAGCACATCCACGACGCCAAGCCCGCCGCCGACACCTTCAACACCAGCGCCTTTGGGGCCGGCGAGGACCTAAAGAACTGGGACTCGGAGTTCGTCAAGGTCGACCAGGCTACGCTCTTCGATCTTATCCTGGTACCACACTCCTCTCTTTCGATTTATATTTACATCTATTATTATTTGTGTATATATATATATATATATATATATATATGTTTAGATTGGACTTGAGAGCATTGATTGATTGATGCATGGTTGATTAAGCTAGCTGTTGAGTGGATGCCTGCTTGATTGTGCAATGCCGCAAGTTTATTGTGGTTGTCTGTCTTTGCGATGCTATCTACCCTTTGTGGTGTGTGATGACTAGCTTTGCCCTGCTCATCTAGAATCAAGTTTGCATGTATGTAGCCCCTTGTGTTTCACAATTGTATATATATGCACATGCAGGTTTTCATGTGGTGATGGTGCTAGGTTCTGCTACCGATGGTTTTTATTGTTAACATGATGCATTGGAATGCCGCATCGTTATCAGTCATTTACTACATTACCCTTTATAATATCATCTGAATATTTTTTTGATATTATCTCTCTGAGATGTAGACATTATGCATCAGAATTATATGCATATGTAGGTCTCCCTGTTATTATGTTATATACACGTTCTGCTAGTGTTGGTTATTCTTTTGTTAACACGGCACATTGAATATAGCCATGGATTCATTGTATGGGAGTATTATTTATGAGCAATCACCAGTAAAGCATTGATGAACCCTTATTCTTCCATAATAATTGGTACAATTTGAGCACTGCTATCTATGGTAGCTAGCAGAAAGATGATTTGGATGCAGCATTGCACAGTCATTACCATATTATCCTTTGTCATCTGAATCTAGACTGCACAAATAAATTGTTTGACATGATGTCTCTTAGATGTGGCATACATGTACTAATTGTTAGCAGTTGATGGAAGTAGCCTATTTCATGTATGCCGAACGATCATCTCAGATGCGCTAATATATACTTTTAGCCCTATATATGTGAGTGTTGTTGTGCTTCCTGGTTGACACATTGAGCCATCTTTTTCAGGCTGCCAACTATCTGGATATCAAGGGATTGCTGGACCTGACCTGCCAGACGGTGGCTGACATGATGAAGGGCAAGAGTCCAGAGGAGATCCGCGAGATGTTCAACATCAAGAACGACTTAACCCCAGAGGAGGAGGAGGAGATCCGCAAGGAGAACGCGTGGGCCTTTGAGTGATGTGATGTCTGTGCCGGTGCTGGTGCTCAGAAGAAAGATGTCTGCACCATTCGTCATAATGCTATATTAGTACTAGTCTGTCGTTATTGCTATATGGGGTCGTAATAGTATTGTAACTACAATTTGGTGAACAACCTGAGCGGTTATGATTTGGATGTAGGATAAACTGGTTACCCGTGGTTAGTTAACATACGTCGTGTCGAGTGGTTATGGTTGTCTTTTTTTAAAAAGGAAGCATATTATTAATAAGTCCACTAAGAGCACTGCACCAAGAAGATACAAAATTTTGGCCTAACTTCCGGCCTCTGCTAGAAAGCACGTAGCCTAAAACGCAATAAGAATGTCAAGCACATTAATGGTCTTCAATCCGAAGACCAGATTGCCACCCATATGTTCGGGAAAAAAACACCTTGGCTGTTTACACAAAAAGTTGTGATCCCTCCACAATCTAGAGGTTGGGCCATCATGCCACAGTATGGATAACTTGCAGAAAAAACACATTCTTTTTTTTAAGACCAAGTCGTTCCTGCTCAGCCAAAGAAACCAACATGTTGCTGTTGCTCCTAACATAAACAATCATCTTCCATCTTTATTAAGACCTAAAAGTCAATCACCAAACATATGATCTATATTAAGCGGTTGAGCTTTTCCTGTAACCAAGTAGATAGTTATGGATAAAATAGATTTTTTTTCTATAACTTTGATCATTCATCTTATTTAAAAATTTTCATAATTTACCATTTATATTTTATTGTAATTTTTTATCACTAAACATAGTTTGAGTATAAATTCTATTGTTACGTGTTTGGATAAATTTATTTTGAATAAGCCCAATGATCTAAGGTTGTGGAATTCTACCTAATATTTATTCATCCACCTTTAACTACCATTTTTTTTTCCATACACTACAATGCTACCCTCTCTCTGACAAGTGACAACGACCGTCCAGCACCTAAGTATACCATCCAAGACATCAAGCAATACTTGTAGTGTGAAATTGGGCAGCTTGAGTGAAACCATGCAGAATTGGCATGGCATGTGGGAAAGAACACGAGAACTGGCCTGAATGGCCTCCCAGACCACGACTGGTCCTTGCAAGCGGCGGCAGAGGTACTGTTTATGCACTGCCTCCACTTGCCGCTCCTCCAAAATTGCTCTATGCCCTTCACCTTAGAGCAGAGTCTGTCATGGACGACCCAACGGAGTCGGGCTCAAGGACGGGATGGGGAATCGGCATCACGGATAAGGATTGGGGCAAGTGCTACTGTGCTAGTGCCTAGTGATAAGCCGGTCATCGATCGGGGTGGTGCCACCACAGTCACGGGAGTGAGGGGTACATTTGGTTGATGGACCAAAATAATTTATTTTTTAATATATTAGTTATGGCCGAATGTTGATCACAAATTTGGCCATGAATTAAACAGCCCCTGAATGCACAACTGTTCCGCGAGTTCAAGGGCTGACAGCCAGCAACAGGTGACGCACCGATCGGGACTTCAGCGCTAGCTTGGTGCTGCTGCGCCGGCCGCCGGAGGGTGCCAAGGCTGTATAGAACTATAGATTGCCAATTTACCATTTTTCATTTAATCTTTGTTCCATATAATAAAAGTTTCTGATCCACAACAGGTTCCTATTGCTTTCCAGCCATTAGATCTTGGCTAATAAATGGTCACAATTAATTCCAAGCGCCATAAAATTTGTTTTGGAAGTGTGTACATCCGTTTTTTTGTTCTCCCCGCGGCTGCATTGCCACCTACTCACAATTTCCGGTATCTGCAGCTGCAGGTGCAGCCGTGCTGGGCGCTGTACAGGAAGCACAAGCCCATTCGGGCCAAAAAGCTTACCACTCATGTAGCCATGTTAGTTTGGAACAGAAAGTAATTTCTTCGCTTCTGTACTCCAGCAGTTTCCAGTTAGGAATCTAACTACCTGTCTTCCATACCTACAACTGCTACAAGACATCCAGGGGGAGGGGCGGGGAGGGGCCAAAGTCTCCTCTATGGTCGAAAATTTTACACTGACATTTTTAAAATTAAAATAAATTTTAAAAAATTAGTGTAATTGGTCCCTCCTAACGATGAATATTCAAATTTCTGACTCCGTCACTTAAGACACCGATGTTCATGGAAATAAGGACGAGTATTTACTCAGTACAATAGGTAATTTAACAAAGTTGTCACCAAACATTTTTTTTCTTTACTAGTTAATCAGATAAGACATCCTCATCTAAATTTCTGTGCACCAGAAAATTGGGTGTTTGAAACTTAGCATGGAAATAAATTCAAAGTACATTTTCAAACCCCAAACATAGGTAGAGAAAATAATTTAGAATGGACATCGTTTAATATTGTCAGTTCCCTTTCCCCTTTTGGGAAAGGTATTTGCCAATGTCATGAATTATAATAAGCATAGCTTTAGAAAATAAAGCATATAGAAGGAACAACATAAATGCATCTACAACCAACAACATATATGGCACGATTTTTGGATAGAATCTTTGAGTACTGTCTTGTTCGAGAAAAAAAACTATGTAGGTACCATTTATTTTGTTGTGACTTGTTTCACTTTAATAGTCCCTCCGTATTTAATAGATCACATTTGATCTTTTTCCTAAAACTTTAATTATTCATTTTATTCAAAAAATTATAATGTTTTCCTTTATGTTTACATTTTTTTAAATATAACATTTACATAATTTTTTGAATAAAACCTATTTTTTTATCTGTTTACATAATTTTTTTGAATAAAACGAACAATTGAAGTTGTGGAGAAAAATCAGCCGCCACTTACATTTAGTTACAGAGGAATTTGTACGTTAAGCATGACTTATATTTTATATATTTACACAAATTTTTAAGATGGATGGTCAAACATCATGCCTAAAAGTCAACAGAGCTGACAGGAAGCTTGAGTATAAAGGTCAAGTATTATTCTCCCAAAATATGCAACAGGAACATTCTTTACATATGTTGATGGATTAGTTGGAACTGGCCAATTTGTCAGAATGACTTGCGTTGATCAAAATTCATACGTTCCTCAGACAGTTCCTCGCCAATCTTTCTGACACAAAAGTTTCGGAGAAGAAAATGTTTGTCAACATAAATCCTATATCATGCGCAAGCGCATATCCAAACACATGGCATAGTTTCTCTACTGGATACAAACTCAGAAACTGAATGCTATACTGCTATTGATCTCAGCAATATACAGAAGTGGGGAAATAAGGAGGCAGAAAGAACCTACTGTTCTGCAGCCTTTTCACCATCCATTAAGTAAGAAGGTCTCCATTTTCTATCGAAAGGTCCATAGCTTCTTTGCACAACAGTTTGCTTTTCAGCCAGTTTCCTATCTATCAATGTCAATAGCTCTTGCAATCCTGTCCCTGCCACAGCAGAAGTTTTAACATGACAAGTGGACACTGGTTGTGTCAAAGTGCATCCATTTGTATCTGCCAAATGAAGCTGCCCAAAACATTCTTTCGATGGTAACTCTTCCGTTGCTTTCATCTCACTTGGCTCAGCAGATGACTCTTTAGATGACACTTCATCATTACTATATTCAGAATTTTCTTCTGACAAATATTCTAAATCCGCTCCATCATTCAAGGAATCGAAAGATGATTGTTCTGATGGAATATCATCTTCAGAGAATATGTCATCCTCCTCTTCACCTTCGGTCAGGAAGATCTCATCTTCAACTCCATCAGATGCAGAATTCTCATCCACGAGATCAATCTAAAATCACAGAACAGACAAAACATCATGGTATACACAAAACTAAACCAAAAAATTATTGTCAAATGCCAAGAAAAAAACTCCATAGGTACCTTGTTCCAAACTTCAATCATGTTGTTGATCTTCTCCTGAGAAACACCTATCTGTTGCAGTACTTGCAATACAGTAGATCGATGCTCCTCAAGATTAGGTGCACTTGAATCTAGCACATGCTGCACAGCAATGCATACAACGCAAAACGAGATCTTAGTTCTCTTGTATTAGTCTTTTTCTTAAACAAATTGTACCTTAGAATTAGAGCAGCATCTGATAAGTAAAACTCGCATGGCTGAAGAAAATTTTGCCGCTAAACCAGGAAACAAAAAGTACCTTCCTTTTTAACACATTATATGACATCGTCAACTTTTGGACTAACATTTGACTATCCGCCTTACCAAAAAAGATTATGTAAGTTTCATTTGTTTTGTTGTGACTTGTTTCATCATCAATGGTGCTTTAAGTACAACTTATATTTTTGTAAATTTGTACAAAATATTTGAAACAAGCTGAATGGTCAAACATCTTATCAAAAGTCAACGGTGACATATATTAAAAATGAATGTAATACTGTACATTATAATTCATGCTTGACACCTGAGACTTCCGGAATGGACTAATGACAGAAGAAAAGCAATAAAACCTACCACTAACATGTCTGCTTCAACGACTTCTTCCAGGGTGGCATGAAATGCTTCCACTAGCTAGAGAAACAAAATAAAGAGGTTAATAATAATCTTAACATGGTACAAACTATAGGTGAGGTAAAAAAAGAACTTTGACTTCTTTCTTTTTGGAAGGACATTGTCTGTTGCAGGAAGTGCCAAAAAATGTAGAAAAAAAAGGTCAAGGTTGCTACAGCAGTAAGTTGAGGCAAGGTGCATGCTTGCTGTTTTGACTCATAAGCCTCCGCACATGCAAAATAAAGCGATGTCTCATCCTCTCTGGGAGGCAAAGATGGGGAACAGGAGTGCACAGGAGGACAAGCAAGAAAGGAGAAGGTAGTGGTGAGGAGGAAGCTGACACACCCATGGTAGCCCTTCAATCTTCCTCCCCATGTCTCCTTTCTTTGCCATGAATAACAGAAGCAGGAACTGCATCATTTTCGGGGTCCATGGGCAGGAGGTGCCGCAAGTTCTATTTACGAGGAGCTAGGGGGATGCCTATGCCTTGATAGCCTAGCCATGAAGAGGAAGCTAAATAATCCTAAAATCAGACCTATTCTTACTTGAAATTGGATTCAACCACAAATTAAAATCATGGGCGTTTTAACTTTTAAGACTACTAATAAAGTGGATATTGCTGTGTTCCTTTTTTTTTTTGTGCAAAGGCTGAGGCAGCAGCTCAAAGGACCATTTGCTACTCAAAAACTTACATGGACCCCAGTGTGGATGTAGGTATCTAACTCAGGTGTGGGTGTTCAATTCAGCAAATATTCTGGGGACACGCCAAATAACTCTTGGAATCCAACACTGGTGTCAGGTGTCTGACCATGGGAAAATAAACAAATTAGGACATGGGTGTTCAAGTAACACCATTGCTAATTTGCAACCTCTCTGTTGCCTACGCGATTATAGTACAAAGTGCAAAAGAAAAAAAATGATAACCATGCCTAAAAACTTAATGCTCCCAAATGGATCCCCTAAGTTCAAGTGCAAGAAGAGAAAATTTACCTGTACTGGTAAATCTGAAATGAAGCCTACGGTATCACTAAGAAGTGCCTTTCTCCTGAATAGACAAATGCAATGTTATGTGCTGAACAAGTGTGAACCCTAAATCAGCTTTATCTATATGGTAGAATGAAAATTTTATACATTACCCGGATGGAAGCATCACACTTCGTAACCGAGGATCTACTGTTGCAAAAAGCCTGCATAAAATAGGAGCATGATTTCTCTGAGCATAACTGCTGCAAGTGAGTCAGGTAGGAGCTAATTTCAGCATACCTATCATCACTGTACAGATCAGCTTCAGAAAGTGCACTTACAAGCGTAGATTTCCCCTATTAAAAGAGCATCAAAGAACTTGGCTTTAGTACAAGCATTTGTTTATAGAAAGCTCAAATATATTTTGCATAGTCATTTGTTGGAATGTAGTTAGTAGATGACAAAGACAAACTAAGTATTTTAGTGGATATGCATACTGCATTTGTATATCCAACAACTGCAACAGTTGCAAGCTCTTGACCAAACGAGCCACCATGCCTTTTCCGACCTGAACGTTGTATTGCTCTAGTACGGCGTACATCTTCGATTTGAGCCAACAAGCTCACACGACGTTCTTGGATCCTAGATGAGTTATGGATAAAGAAAAATGAGAAACTGTTATGAGCTGCAAGTGTAGATAACTAATCGACTGTCAAGCACCTCCTCCGCTGTAGTTGAAGTTCTGTTTCACCAGCACCACTCATGAATCCCCGCCCCCCACTTCCTCTCCTAAACAATACAAGAGTGAAATGAGCATCACAACCAACATTAATTAAATAATTGACAAAAGTCACAAAGATGAATGAATCAGACTATTATAAGAGCAATTCGGTAAAGTGGGATATCATAACAACACTTATAAACAGCGGAATATTGAAGAAGATACCATGTGGATTCTCATTACTAAACCAAAATATGTGAAATTGTGAATCATAGAAAAAAAATGACAAGTAACAAAAAATACTGTCCAATACAGCATGTTAACCCGGGCAAAAAAATAAATAAATAGACCACTGCATGAATCAGCGAAGGCAATCTGTTCTCACTTTTTTTTAGTTTTGCAATGCTTTATTTTATTTTCCCTATGTGCATTCAGCACAACTCTATATAGATCATACCAAATAAAACAAGTTACAATTCAACAAGTATGATCTTCAGAGCTAAGCAGAGGTGGATGTAGTCACAACTCATGTTGCCGCACAGATATAACATAACTTAACTAGCAAATTACATGGCAGAAACAATAAAAATGATATGCATATAAACACTTTTTCCTCACAAAGACACCTGCACAGCTAGGTCAGAACTATGCCATACATGAGCTAGTTATTTCATAATGAAGCAATACCAATTAAACATATGCAAAATGAGGATACTGCATCCATTCTTCTTCTCTAGTGATGCCTAGCCTTACAACCTGAAATCACGTGGTCAAACTCATACATTCTAAATAGTATTCATCATGTCTGAAACATCAAGAATTTGATATCTTTCAGGTAGAAATCAACTATAGTTATATTAACTCAATATTCCCATTGCGTCCCCTTTGACCCGCCAATCCCCAAAAATTGCACATGTTAACTTGAAAAACAAATTACTATTAACGGTTGCTAGATGCAATAAAAAGAAACATACCCTCTTGCACTAACAACCTCAGCTTCCCCACTTGGACCAAAAGTTAGCCGTCCACCTGGGCCACGTACACGGACAAGCCTAGTCTTCATGTACATGAGAGCTGCCAACTCTGACTGTGTAAAGTGGTAGACAAGTAAAATGATTAAACAAAACACCGATGCCTAGAGTTGTTTCATCACATATGGTATGTCCAAGGAGGACTTGTATAACCAACATACCCACCCAACAAAGATTTGACAGAGTAAAATCTAGACAAACAAGCACCTGTAACTTTTCTTCTTTTGTTTCAGCGTGAGCATTGAGTATTTCAATTATAAGCCCAACAACATGATCCAACCCCCCCCCCCCCCCCCAACACACACACACACATAAAGATTTGAACAGAGCAAGATTTAGTCAAGATATCTAGACAAGCAAGCACCTGTAACTTCGCTTCTTTTGTTTCAGCGTGAGCATTGAATATTTCAATTATAAGCCCGACACGATCCAACACTGGCTTTCCCCAGGCAACCTGCTAAGAAAAATATTAACACAAACAATGAAGTTGTATTCTGGGTCATAAATTCAAATGCAACGCTATCGTAAATTTTCAACACAAAGAGAAAGCATGGGCACTTGCCTCCAAGTTTCTCTGTTGGATTCCAGAAAGAATCGCATTAACAAAAACTGCATCCACATCTTCCTGTTAGGATCAAAGAAAGTGAAGATTACTTCATGTAGCATATTTGTGCGAATTGTCTGTGCACTATAAGTTAGAACAGCAACCCCAACACTGAGAAGTGAGAAGGGATAGTAATGGATTATGTATCTACTACAAATAAAACTGCCACAGCCATACTCATGTCTGAGGTCAGAGAAAGTGCACCTCTGACTCCGATGCCCTCAGGTAGCACTTGACATTATCCACGGTTCCAGGTCCAAAATATGTATCTGGCATGATGAACTGTCAAATACGATAATTTTTCGTGGTGCTACCATATGGAAGTGTAGACGACCTAAGTGGACAGAAAAGTTTAAATGCAGCAAAACTAGTTGAAAAAAAATTAAAACAATTTGAGAACTAAAATGGCAATGGTTCAGTCCAAAAGCAAGCACAAGCCAACCAACTGAACCATAAGATTTTAATCTTCTATCTTAAAGCACAACCACACAAGACAACCAACTGAACCATAGGATTCCTGCAGCCTCTGTGAGTTGTTGCACAGTGCATATACATTTGGTTTTAAGAAGAATGGAGTTACAAAACTGCAATTCAAATGAACTTGTGGTACTCTTATGCCATGTGGGAAGTCCCACATCAGACTATGTAATAACTTTGCTAATGCAATGAAATAACACAACAGCCCATAAGGCCATAAAATAACCCAAAAAAGGCGCAGACAATTTCATGGCCTGCATCCTGTCATCTTTGAGAAGCTTAGCATAGAACAACAATTATCCCATCAGGTCATCACTTTTAAAAAACGCACTGTAAGTACATCTTCAGCCCAACAACATAGTTGATGCATTGCATTACTAACTATAGTAGTATACCTTAAGCTACCTAATGCAGTTGGACTCAATTACAAACGGATATGACCAGCCTCTGGTTAGTTAACACCGAAGAATGAGGCATGGAGCCTTCTGCAAGTTAGAGAAGCCGGGCCCTCATTACCGGTACACCTTACCGTAGCAGAGCTTAATCCGGATTGCACGCAATTCTTATACAAATTTCACTTCATTGTGAATGCAGAAAAAGGTCAGACATCCGTAACGTGACAAAACCTAACCCAGCTAAATATGCAACCAAAAACACTCCCACTAGAGCACTCGAGCTAAACACTGGAAAGGGAGCGGCATGTAGCTGGATACCAGCGTATGAGCGCCCGCGGGAGGCGGGGTTCTGGACGACGAGGTGCGGCGGCGCGCCTTTGGCCCCGAACTCGCTGTGGTAGAAGCCGTCGCGGGGCTCCTCAAGGGAGTTGGCGAGGTTGAGCGCCTCGGCGAGCTTGGAGTCGAGGAGGCTCCCAGGCCGGAGGCGCGGCTGCACCACCAGCAGCCGCGGTGGACACTCGGGGTCACGGGATAGCACGAAGAGGCCGCGCAGGGGGCCCTCGTCATCGAGGTCCGCAGGCGACGGGGTGGGGGAGGACCGCTTGCCGCGGCGGGTGGAGAGGGCGCGAAGGTGAGGAGAGGCCAGGGAGGGGTGGTGAGGTCGGGTGTCGGGGTGGAGGCGAAGACGGGCGCCGAGGTGGGAGATGGCGGCGCGGAGCATCGCGGCCTCGTGGGCGGTGCGCACTGGCGGCGGCAGTGATTCGGGGACCGGGCGCGGGGAGACGGGGACTCCGGGTTTTGGGGCCACCAGTCGAGTGCGCGAGTGAAAAAAAAACACAATGGTGCATTCTCGCTTTTTGATGAAATAAAAAAACGCGAAATCCTACTAAAACAAAACCATTTCACGAGCACATTCCACGTTTGCCTTTGATCAATGATTGTTTTTTTTGCCAGCATGGTAAAGAGGGAGGTATATTTAATATTCAAATTGATCTTTTGGAAACGACCTTGAAGGAAACAACAATTTGATTGTGCGGAACGCTGCTTTTGTTTCAGAAAAAAAATGTAACAATTTCCCATCAGAAATAAATGGGATTGGAAGGTCCTCAGTCCCATCCACCTTCTTCAATTTCTATCAAAAATGGTTGATCCAAATAACCCTCGTGATAATTGGAAGTTCTAGTGATTCAAAACTGTGGTGTAACCCAAAGACATCCTCTAATTTGAGTCTTTGGCCAACAATATATCACCAATTCCTCTTGATCCACGCATAGAATGATTTGTCCAAATCATAACCAATGTTAATGTTTTTTTTCTAAGTATTATGCACTATTTGTCAAGTACTAGCTGTTTTCTTGGTCAAAGCTTAACGATACTCTTTATAGTATACACCACTATGCTGTTTGACTACTCATTTATATAAAAAAAGTCAATTTTATTTATATTGGTGTTATTTTTTTTCTCTAATATTTTCGTTTGTTTGTATGGAATTCTCGAATAGGTGGAATGATGAAATGTAAAAACAAAGCTAAGAGTTCCTTTGACAAAACTCATTTCGAATTGGAATTGAAAGGGATTAAAGGAATTGAAGAGGAAACTAAATTTTCTCCTGATCCACTCAATCTCTTCAATTTCAGTCGAAGATGGTTGATCCAAACAAACTTTAAGAGTCAGAGATCACGTGATCGTTTATAAGCTGCCCCGTCCGTCGTAACGGCAGCTGACATGGATGGTCACGGTATGGTGCAAGTTTGACGAGAAAGTTCATTGGGTGCGGTACACCGTACACGGCCGATCGAACCGTGTGCCTCCACGCATCACTGAGGATCGAGACATCAGCAACCCGCAAGTCGTTTGAGAGCGTGTTCGCTTGCACAGGGATGTTGTGGACTGTGGTGCGGTAGCAACTAGCAACGCCCGAGCGACGGTGAGATTCTGGAGGCTCCCTCCGGCCTCCGGTCCCCATTCCCATCGGACGGCGCGCAAGCAGGCTGCGTCCGTTGCTGCGCGGTGCGGTGCGGTGCGGTGCGGTGCGGAGGGAGACCCCGCAACGTTAAACCGAACGCAACCAGGTCTCTCGCCTCGCGCGGAGTCGCGGCGACTCGCCTGCCTCTCTGGCTCTCCCTAGCGTTCCCACGTCCCGGGCCGTCCCCTCCCCGAACTCCCGAAGCACACCGCCCACCAATCCAACTCCAATTCGTCCTCCTCGAGGTCGCCGCGCCCAGCGCAGCAACGCCGCGGGGCGGGGAGAGAGCTGCCTGTAAGGAGAAGGGATTCGAATTCGATCGTGGAAGCATGAGCTTGGTCCCTGGCGCCCCTCGCCCTCGAGCTCGAATCGGGAGATAAAAAGAATCTGCCGGGGGAGCCCCCGTAGAAGATGGCTCGGCAGCCGCAGGAGAATAAATCGGATCGCCACAGCGGCGCCGCCGGAGCGTCGAGGGAGCAGGAGTGGCGGCCGTCCAAGGCTTGGGGAATCGTCATCTTCGGCATCATCGGTGCCACCACTGCCACTTTCGCGGTAGGCACCCTCCTCTTCCCCCTTGCCCTTGTTACTACTAGTTCGTTCGAATTTCTCGAGATGCTATCCCACATGATCGCGTCGTGAATGTCTGGCGATCTAACTTTATTATTATCCACTTCCTGCGGTTAGTTAGCTTCTCCACTGCACATACGGCTTAGTTGCAATTTGCTCTACCGTTGGCCGTTATGAGCCTACGTCAATAGATTTGCTAGTATGCAAACCTTATAATTAGGCAGCAGTCTTACTTAATCATGGCATTGGTTTCTAAGATTTGCCAGTGACAGGTGGTTGACAATTTGGCATTTTGATCATATTTGTGATATCTACTTGCTCTGGGCTCTGTTGTTTGTTGTATTATCTAGCTATTGTGCAGATTTCACGTATTTGACCTTTTTTTTTTTGTTTGTTTGTGAAACTCCAGATTACTCAAGTTCGCAGAAGTGTGGACTGGTTCTACACTCAGGTACTATAATTACCTACTGGTTTAATTTGTTAATGTTCTCAGCACAAACTCTAATGTAATTAAATTATGTCCCGGATTTTTAGCTTGTCAGGATAAATCTAATGTAATTAAATTGTCCCAAAATGTGCTTGAGTATTGGAATATGGTGTGCTCTATTCTATATGGTCTATAATGCCATTAGAGAAGGATTGCTAGGTTAACATAACCCCCCAGTGATAATTGTGAGTCTCCCATCAGGCCTTCGCTCCCCGTCAATTCCACTTGGTTGAAGTGTTCGTACAGGGGAAAAACTGCCAATTTCTTTTCTGCTATAGAAGTCTTTCAGGCTTCCTATTATATGCCAACAGCTCCATTGATTGATGAAATATCTACTCCAGAGACCGACCAGGCCTAAAGTGGTCGCGGACAACTTCCTGAGTTGGCTTGTCCTACACGCTTTTAACTTCTCTATCTATTTTATTTTTCAGCAGCAATATCGCAACTATCCCTGATCAGAACATCTTATAACTCCTATGAAACATGACTTAGTAACGTTTACTGTGCTACATGCCTACATGTTGACAAGGGCACTAGTTTTCAGTGACCTCTCTCAGTCTCTCTCAAGTCATATAGTTGACTGAAAATTTCTGTTTAATTTATGATTATAATATGTTTCTGTTCTATGCTTATACTTGGTTGTGCCGACTCTTTGAAAATAGACTTATATGTTCATTTTCCTCCAAAAGTTGAATAAAATGCAGACAACATCATCTTGGAGGTATACAAGTAACAGCTCAAGTCGTGGAAGTTTCAGTGAGGAAGCTAAGAAAAGATATTATCAGCGTATGCAGCAGGAATATGAGGAGGAACAGGAGAGAGTTGTGAGTTTTTACATATATTTATATTTTTTCTTGAATTTGATTCAACACATGCACAGTACATTTATCTTCAATGAGATGGACATTTGAGATTGCACGTATTGCTGCCATATATCTTTCAGTGTACTTACATTGTGATCGCTTATTACTTTTAGTCTGTCACTATGCTGACTTTTGTCTGCTTAAATTTTTCAGCAAAGAATAAGGCACATGCAAAGTGTTTTCAACAGAGAGAGGAATAAATTTAGGCGAGATTATGAAAGTTGGAGGGAAAATGGCCCTCCTGGTGGCTACAATTACATCCCTCGGGATGATTGGTATTGGCAGACTGATACTAATCACTCAGAACACAAAAATAGACGAACATATACACCAGCAGGACCTAGGGTTTATCCTATGTCACACCATTACGCAGTTCTTGGTCTTGACAGGTCTTTATTCAAACCCCTTGCTGTAAATTTCTGCTCATCTGTTAATGTAGTTAGGACATGGTAGACCATCTTTGGACTCTTGCTTAGTCATTGGTCTCTGATTCCATAGTTGTGGGCAAGTCAGTTGATTTCTGTTGTGCTTAATTTCTCAAATCAGCATTCTCCTATTGCATGACAAATTCCCTATCTATCTTCGTAGTATGCTCTTCACTCCTACTTTCTTGTTGCAAAATGATGCTCCCATACATTTTTTTAAAAGTCCATTTGCCTATAACCATTGTGTCATTTTAGTGCTCTTGTTGTAACAGTAGAAACTGTAAGCTGGCATTGAATTTTTATTTTATTGGACAAAATGACACTGCTATGCATGTTTTCTATTACTCGACTACCTTATGATGAACTTTGAGAATCTATGCACTGCATGTCAAATCTCACAGTTATTCTATTTTTCCTGACAAACCATGTTTCTTTCCTTTGTAGATCACGAGCGACACCATATACAGACGCAGAAGTGAAGGTAATGCAATTTATCTGCCATGCAATTTTTCCTTGTGCCTTTCATTTTCATCTGGAATAGGTCATCTCACCTAATGCTATTCATAACACTCATGTTGATCACTTGATCATATTAGAAATCTGTTCAAACTATTCTCAAGATCCCTAAATTACATCTGAAAGTTTTTGCCCATTTAAATTTTATGGAATCCATGAGCTTCATGTTTAGAGTTATATATAATACATAATACTTCATGTCTTCATTGAATGGCTGTATTTGTCAAGATCACTGCTTTTCACTATCTTCTTTGAGTATACACTATACTAGCTAATTCACTCACGCTTTAATTCCTTTTAATTTTATATATGGAGCTGATTATGAGGATGTTGACCGAAAACCATGTGTTTTTACAAAGGGACCGAGCACTTCTGTCATTTTCTTTAATCAAGAGACAGTTTATGGATGAAATATTATTTATTTACTCTGTTTTATCCCGACATTTTCATTTCATAGCCGTTCTACTGGAAATTCCTTGAGGCTTATATGCAGTTGTGTGGTTAGTTATTGGGGAGAGGGATTGAGTATATTCATATTATTGAAGCTGAAGTACAGTTTATGTCTGTAGGATGCTAAAAAAACCCGGCAGGATTTAGGGGTATTTATATCATACTTGATATATGTGGTCCTGTTATCTGACTTTGAGACTTCACCTGCTGCAGACTGCTTTTAGAACAAAAGCAATGGAGGTTCATCCTGATCAAAATCAAGACAATCGAGGTGAACATCTTTTCTTCATGAACACTGTTTCGTCCAATCTAGTTGCTTCTTGGCGCAGTCACTAACAACACAAGTGCTTGGTCTGGTGCAGAGGCGGCGGAAGAGAAGTTCAAGGAGGTTGTCAAGTCTTACGAAGCAATTAAACTCGAGAGGAAAAACGGTGGAAGTTGATGCAAACGTCCAATAGGGCTATGCGGGGAAGCAGAGTGGGATCAGTTGTAGCTTGCCTTGTATATGCAAACAGCTGTTGCCAGCAGCTTTGATGAAACGGTGCCTGCTGTTGCTGTTGAGGGCCGGTAGCGCGAGTTCCATTTGTGAGCTTGTGCGATGTAGATTAGGATAGGCGCAAAAGATGTGTTTTTGTTCATTTAGCTAGTAGCTTGACGTGCTCACGTGGGCACAAATGTCATAAACAGAACAAGACCACAAGGGCGATCATTTTTGTTGCCACTTAATCTGGGAGTATGTATTCACTGCTGTACACCTGTGATTTTTTTTTTCTTGTTTGGTGGGAATTGGTACCTGATCCCAAAAAAAAAAAACTAAAATAGCACATTGCATACAAGACAGTTTGTTCCTTCGTCTGCTGTACTATCTTCATTTGTACTGTACTTGTATTCTGTAAACGATGCATCATTGGCCGCTTATCATTGGTATATACAAGACAGTTTGTCCCTTCGTCTGCATCCACTTTCGGCTGCTTTTTTTTTGCCACTGTTTATTGGCTGTCTACAGTGGTATCCAAGACGCAAAGTTGCAGCAGTAGGTGTAGAAACAAGCAGCCGAACGCAGCCAAGAAATCCGATACCCTACTATGAAATCCAGCTGATCGAGAACATCGTTGAACTTAAGTGGATGCAGAGTTTATTATTTACTGTATATACACTAGTATATAGTTAGTAGTCGCATTTTTCAGCTGAAAGTGTCACAAACACATAATCATAATCTGTATGATTAGTAGTCCACATCCAAGATGATGTTTAGCATTCCGTTTGTGCATAAAAAGCAGTGGAGCCTGTTTGGTACAGTTTATTTATTGCTTATCGCCAAAATAAGTGGAAACTAGCATCTAAATAGAGCGTTTTTTAGTTTTTTCTAGCCACGCTTTTTTCCGCAGCACCTATTTGTACTGAAAAACAGAAACCAGATCAAACCCGCTTATTTTGACCGAGTTTTTTTCTTATTTATACGTTTGCGGAAAAAATTGCGGCCAGAAAACACTCTGCCAAACAGGGAAACTCTGTTTGGATGCCTGTTGCGAATAGCTGGATACAGCAATTTTCTCTGCATCTCGTCCGCCACAGGCCCACAGCCCACTGCGGCCATCATGCGGCGCCTCCTCTTCACCCCTACTCTCCGCCGCGTCCTCTCCACCGCCGCCGTCGATTCTAGCCTCGCCTCCTCCGCGGAGCATGCGTACCGCCTCCTCCGCCGCCACCACTCCGACCCGCAAAGGCTCGCCGCCGCGCTGTCTGCGTCGGGTCTCGACGCCTCGTCGCCTCACCTCCTCGACGCCGTCCTCCGCCGCTGCGGCGCCGCCTCCTCCCTCGCGCTGCACTTCTTCCACTGGTGCTCCCCGTCGATTCCCTCGCCGCTCCCGTCCTCCCTCGCGCTCCTCGCCAAGTCCTTCTCCCGCGCCTCCTCCGCGCCGCCCCCCTCCCTCCTCGCGCCGCTCCCCTCCCAGCTCCTCGGCCCCTCCCTCCTCTGCCCCGTCCTCCGCCGCCTCCCGCAACCGCGCCTCCGGCCGTTCGCGCTCTCATTACTCTCTGCCCGCCCCGACCACGACCACGCCGCCCTCTTCCTTTCCCTCCTTGAGTCACTCTCTAAGGCTGGCCACGTCGCCACCGCGGAGCAGCTCGTCGAGGAGCTCCAGCACCGGCTCCCGCTTTCTCTCCGCCACTACACGGCCCTGCTCTACGGTTGGTGCCGCCAGGGCAAGCTCGACGAGGCCAAGCACGTGCTCGTCCGCATGAAAGCCGCGGATGTCGCCCTCGACGTCGTCGCTTTCAACACCCTCCTCGCCGGCTTCGTCGCCGACGGGAGGTTCGAGGACGCGTTCGAGCTGACGCGGGAGATGGAGCGGCGTGGCTGCCCGCCGAACGCGGTGTCGTACACTACCCTGATGCAGGGTCTTGGAGCGAGGGGGAGAGTTGATGAGGCCATGCGGGTGTTTGTGGAAATGCGGAGGAAGGGGTGCCCGCCCGATGCCGTCACGTACGGCACCTTGGTTAGCGCGTTTTGCAAGACTGGTAAGATATCCCAGGGGTATGAGTTCTTGGACGCCATGTCAAGGGACGGCCTGCGGGTGGACGCTGCTGTGTACCATGGGTTCTTTGTGGCACATGAGAAGAAGGAGCAGCTGGAGGAGTGTTTGGAGCTGATGGAGAGGATGAGAGAGTGCCGGTGTCTCCCTGACCTCAAGATATATAATGTGGTGATTCGGTTGGCCTGCAAGCTTGGGGAGATCAAGCAAGCCATGACATTGTGGAACGAGATGGAAAATGGAGGGCTCAGTCCTGGGGCTGATACATTTTCTATCATGGTGTGTGGCCTTGTTGGGCAAGGTTCGCTGATTGAGGCGTGTAGTTATTTTAAGGACATGGTTGGGAGGGGGCTCTTTGTTGCACCGCAATATGGGGTGCTGAAGGACCTCCTCAATGCACTGGTTAGAGATGGGAAACTTGAGCTTGCGAAGGATGTTTGGGAATGTATTGTGAGCAAAGGCTGTGAGCTCAATGTGAGTGCATGGACCATCTGGATACATGCATTGTATGCGAAGAAACATATCAAGGAGGCCTGCCTGTATTGCATAGACATGCTCGAGGCAGGCCTGATGCCACAACCTGACACATTTGCAAAGCTGATGAAGGGGCTGAAGAAGCTATACAACCGTCAGATTGCCGCAGAGATCACTGAGAAGGTTAGGAAGATGGCAGAAGAGAGACATGTTAGCTTTAAGATGTACAAGAGACGTGGGGTGAGAGATCTTGAAGAGAAACCCAAGGCAAAGAGGAGAGCACATAAACAGAGTCGCCGGAGGCAACCTCGTCAAGGTCAGTCTAGTAGAAATGTTGAGCTCCTGGATGCTTCCGATGAAGAAGAATGTCCTCGTTAATTTAAAATAGTATTCATTGAGGGCAATGCATCTCTGCCTATTTGAATTGCTCCGGGGAGTAATTTACTAAGTACTCCCTCTATCCCATAATATAAGGCATATAAAATTTTGACACGGTCTTTAAAGCGAAACTTTGACCATCCATTTCTTTCGAAATATGTCACCAACAAATACAAAATTATAATCATATCAAAGTACTTTTGAATACGAACCCAACCATATAACATGCACACACCAAAAATATATGTTTTTGGCTGAATTATTAGTCAAAGATTTAAAAGTTTGACTTTTCTAAAAACATGGACGCCTTATATTATGGGATGGAGGGAGTAATAAAGAAGGAATGCAGTGATCATGCCTGATCATCATTGTACTATTGTAGTATTATTATGCTGAGGATATATCAAGTTTGCGGTCATCAGGCAAGAGCCAAGTGGTACTTTAATTATGCCTGAAGTCATTTGCCACTATCTATTTTAATGCAAAGATTTGTAGGATTACTGACCCCGATGAGGTAACTGTTTTGATCCTACTTACATTCTACTATTGTCATACAGAGTGCAAATCAAAATTTTAATTCAGGTTTTCTATTGCTGTTTTTGTAGAACAGTATGATGATCAATTCATTGAATCATTGTATTATTTTAGTTGGCATGTAGCATTGCACTTATAGATATTGCTGAGCATGCATGTTCTTTGGATACAAAGCATGATTATTGCAGATGGCTGGCAAGTGGGAACTGGCAGTAACCAGTGTTCTTATTTTACTGAAATATGGGACTGATTTCAGTTTTCTTTTGTTTTCATCTCTAAAGCATTGTTAATTATCGATTCATTATTGTACAAATACAGCTCAACCAATGTGCTAGTCTGACACTGACCACCATAGTTGCTACAGAATGACCATGTTCACTGTAGTTATCAAGATTACGCTTATCTCAGATATATCCTAATTAAGCAATTGTATCAGAGCATATCTTACATTATGGTTGATTTTTACTGAATGGTGGAAAAATATGTAGACGGCTAGACGCACTAGGCTTGCAGGGGTTCTGTTAAGAATCTTGAGCAGTCAGGCCAGGCCGCAGTTGGGCCCATTGCCTTGCTAATTGGGAATCTATGGTTATTGATGTTAACAGGTTGGCTTTAGGCCTATAGGAGACGTGGCCACTGGACTAGAGTCCTGCGCGCATAGGTGCTCTATCCGGACTAGACTCTGACGCACTGTTAGTTGGATAGAGATAGGCAAGGATCTCTCATAGGTGGTTCTGTTTCTATAAACCATATCCTAGGCGCCCTTGCCTATTATGCATGTACTCTGCAACTCTATAATCCATGTATTATCTCTGTAAGGCAATCTATGTCATTGCTTTCACTTCAGATCTTGCTATATGATCCATCTATTATCTCTATAAGGCAATCTATGTCATCTTAAACACGCCCTTCCTTTTTTACACTTATGCAAATTGATTACTGATCCTGAGAGTTAGAAGCTCCCGTGTGCAATAACATTCTTGTTTTACTTTAACATTGAACTTGTCTAGTACTTTTTCGGTGTTGAGCATGTGACTGCATGTGGTCGAAAGCTGGTTGAATTAAACTCCCACTGGGCTTCCCATCTTTGTATCCATTGCAATCTTTTTTTCTCAATCAAACAGCTAATTCTTGCCTTGTCCATAGTTACTATAGTTCAAGAATTTTATTTTGTCCTTTGGATTTGCTCGTTTGTGGCTTTGTGCAGGATTTCTCAGTGCTTCCCCTGTGCTTTTATATGACTTCTTAAATGAGATGTCACAGGACGAGAAAGCTGATTCCTTAGTTAAAATGGGATTTCCTGAAGATTAGGTCACAATGGCTGTTACTCGATGCTGTATACTCTATATAATCTTTGATCCATCCATCTCTATATGTGTTAGATTCCTCAGCGAAATAAGTGTTTTTTTTTCCAGAAACCATGACAGAGGTATGGCCGTATGGGTCACTAGGCAATTTGTTCCAACTTCCAAGTGGACACCATTGCCTCTCAGTACTCATGTTTCCACATGGCATGAATATACTCTCCTAGTCTCCTTTTTCTCTGGTATTGGAGGGGAGGTGGCTCTCCACTGGAACAGGGCTATTAGATGCAGACATGCACGCTGATTGAGATTTGTGATGTGTAGATACTTATGAATGATGTGAGCTCAACCTCGGCTTTGGGGTTGTAAAAAAAAACATTGCCTTTGGGATATTTTTCGAAGCGTATGCATTGACAAAATTATTTTGGTTGTATAAGGCTGATCAGAGCGTGTGTATGGACTTGTAAAACACTGCACACGCTGGAGTTTGAAATATAAGCGGCAGAATAAATAGGTTGGTGATGTCAGCCCAATACATCCCACTCCTCAAGACCTAAGTTGCATTTTGCTTCGTTAGGACAATATTTTTACAAATAACTAGCATGGAAGCGTGATAAAATTCAAAACATTAGAAAAAAAAAAAGAATAAATAAGGAATTAAAATAAAAGAGACATTGATGTCCTTTCTTTTTTTTTATTAATTTCAAGGCGAGAAAACTATGCAGTGGGTATGGCTACAAAACGAGGTGAGAAAATAAGGCGACGACTGCTATGCAAGCAGCGATTCTGTGCAAGCCTGCAAGTAGGTGATGTTGTCCATCAGATCCCCATTGAACGATGGCTTTGTTTTTTACACAGACACCCTCCCACTCTCCCACTTTAGTTGCAAAGAAAATATCCAAATAACCCCTTAGAATAAATCATTCATGTCCTTTGGTCTCCTTCCTCTTTATCCTCCTATCGCGAGCCGTCGTCACACATGGATGACCGATGAGCCGCCGTCGCCCTGTCTCGCTTCCTCCGATCAAGTGTGTGCTTGCTGCGGTGGTTGGCCATGGCTCAGACGTTGGATTGCTAGTGACGCCGTCGCCACTGCGTGATCCGAACCAACTCTAAGAAACAATTTTGATGGATATACTGGGAGCCTGTACTAGGTCTTTGACTACGTGCTGTCCATGGCGGATGAGCTTCGCAATCTTTGGAGCGCATCAAGTGGCCCCTCCACGACCCCAATAAGGCGACAAGGGAGGGAAGTTGCTGCACGATATGGCGTCTGAATGGGATCTCCACGCGGCCGGCCGCTGTCGCTGACATCGCACTGTGTCGCTGCGACAATCAAGAAGAGTCCAAGGTTGTGAAGCTCCGCCTCGAGTCTTGGGATCGCGCTAACGCCGCCATTCTCTCCTTCCCGAGGTATAGGCCGAGCTCCTCCACCGCTCCACGGACCACAGCACTATAGTGGCCGGGCTCCACAATTAGCTCAGGGACTCGGCGGAGGGAGATCTTCTCGTCGCTTAGGACAGCAATGACGACAACGACAGAGAACATCGATGGCGACTTTTATTGGGACGATCAGAGGAGGCGAGTTCGTGACAGCAGATAGAGATGGGAGGAGGTCTTATGTGCAAAAAGCGAATCTGCCGTTGAATGGAGATCCGGTGGGCCAAGTTACCCGCTTGCACGGAATTGCTGCTTGCACAGCAGTCGTTGCCAGAAAATAAATGTCCAAATGATAAAAACATTTTTCTTCTATCAATTTTAGGCATTTCCTAACCCTTCCCAACCTATTCGGTGGGGCCAATTTGAGAAGTACAAATCTTTTCGTTGGTTGAAAAATGGTATTGCGAAAACTCGCTCTTTTATAGCGTAGATTACTCATTAATTATACTAGTTGAAACTTAGTTTTGTTTTTATTAGAAAATCTATTAAGCAAATCTTAGTCTAATTTATATTTAATTAAATTTTATATACGGAACATGGTAAACCATTGATAAATAATGCAGCTTAAGATTTGTTTGGACGCAAGAGTTTCGAAGAAAAACGAAGTAAATTGAATTCCTCTGTTCAAATTTGACTATCCTACCGTCGGTATTTTAAATTTAACTCTACTCGTGCATGTGCACCCTCCGTTGACCTCACGCGCGGCGATATGTGCGCGACCAACCGAATCCGATGCCGCTTTCCTCACCCGCTGCGCAAAATTCGAAATCCTCGCACTTCCCTCTCCATTCTGCACCTCCGATGGCGGAACCGCAGCCCGTGCTCACGCTTCTCGTGCAGAAGGGCCCCTGCAAGGGAGAGACCTTGCGGGGCCGCGCCGGTGCCGCGGCGCTCCGTGTTGGTCGCGTCGCCAAGGGCAACGACCTCGCCGTGCGCGACGCGGGCGCGTCGCAGACGTCACCGATCTCGGATCCTCCAATGGCTCCCTTCTCAACGGGGCGCCCCTCGTGCCCACCGTCCCCGCCCCGCTCTCACACGGGGATCTCATCAATATCGGGGAGACACTCTGTTCGGCTGCACTACTCGTTGCTGTTGCTGCAGCTTCTGCTGATGGCCAAGACCTATGCTGCACTGTAGCAATCTCTAGGGGAACCAGAATGTTCGGCTGTGCTACTTCAGCAGCTGTTTTGGCTGCAGCTGCTGCTCCCCTGCTCCCCTAGACAAGTAGACATCTCGGCCGATGATCTGGGCCCTGCCGCGACTAGGCGGTCCGCACGCAACGCAGCGGCGGAGGAACAAGCACCCCCGGTTACGGGCCGCGCCGGCCGGAAGAAGGTTGGTGCGGCGGAGCCCCACGAAACAGGGAAGGAAGTGAATGAGGCAACTGCAGTTGTGACGCGTCGAGGCGGGCGGAAAAAGGCCGCGGAGCCCTCTGATGCAGAGAATGAAGCGAAGGAAGAGGCTGCAGTCGTGACGCGCCGAGGCGGGCGGAGGAAGGCCGCTGAGCCCCCTGAAGTATAGGTGGAAGAGGAAGAGGAAGAGGAGAGAGCAGCAGTGCCCCGCCGTGGCGGGCCGAGGAAGGCTGCAGGAACGGACGCCCTTCCGCCACAGCCGCAAAAGATGAGGTCAACTAGAGCTGCTGCAAGGAGAGGTCAGGCGATGGGATGTGGAAACGATGATGGGAATGTGGTAAGGATCGAAACTGGAAGGGGGCGAGGACGGATTACAAGGGCAAGTTCAAGGAAGGGCACGAAAGCTGCTCCCGAGGTGGAGCAAGAGAAGGGAGAGGTGGCTGTGGAAACAACTGCCAAGGGTGGTGAAGAGGATATGGTAGAAACGATAGATGGAACTTCAAATGCATCGGAGGTGCCGATTGCTGTGAGAGGGCGAGCAAAAAGGAGCAGAGGAAGCCAAGGAAGGGCTACAAGGGCAAGCTCAAGGAAGGCTGAGGATGCAATTGTTGACGAGGATGTTGAAAAGGAGGAAATGGATATCTCTGATGGTAGAGAATGCAGAGGGCGTCCATTGAGGGTGATGGTAGCGAATGGTGGTGGTGGGGAGGATAAGGTGGCGACTGAGGGCGGCAAGTTGGGTGGAACCTTAAAGGCATCCATGGAGGATGAGGAGATGGTGCATGTGAAGATGTGCCATTCACTTTGCAAGGGCAGACAGGGAGGGTAACAGATGGGAGGGTCGGTGCTCAGCATGCTCCTGCTGGTGGGGAAAAGGAACTTCATCAAGAATTGAGGAGGGAAAGAACTGTGCCAGAAGCAAAGCTGGATGGTCTTGGAGAAGAGGAAGAGAATGACAAAAGGGAAGCTATTGGTGGCAGTGAGGAAGAAACTCGGAGAAGTAGCTTGGAGAAAATGACATTGCGGGAGTGGTTTGTCTGCATTGAGAAATACCTTCTAGGAAAGAACGAAGAGGTTGTGAAATAGCGATAGCTGAAATGCAAGAGAAACATCGGTGTTTTTGTGAGCATCTTAAAACGCTCAAGAAAAGTTATGTTCCTTCTTGAGATTCCATGGTCGCTGAGCTATAAGTAAAACATTGTCCTTTTATTACTTCTGTTCCTGGCTTTATTGAAAAAACAGTTGTAATTTTGCATATGCCCCTACTATATCTGTGAACTATGAGCTTTGCTATACTGCAGTTGAAATGTTTATGTAGGAAACCTAGACAACTAAAGACTCATCCTTCATTATTCTGTCCTATAGTGAATGCTGATTATAGTGAGGGAGTTTCATTTTTTAGCAGACACTTGTTTGCAAGTGCCAAACAGTTGGCAATTTTTTATTCTTTAGGTATGTTAAGAGCTGTGCTGTAATTCTTCAGGCACTTCTTTTGTCCGTCCTTAGTTTTTCCTTTTCTTGTTATACCCCATGGCACATACAGTACTTAAACTATGCCTTTGTGTTGCTGACAAAATTTTTGGCCACGTGCATTGTGGTTTCACCTTCGATTTTTCATTCCATCTGCCTGACCCTTTGCTACGTTAAATATCTAATTAACAAGTGAACAATAATTTAGCAAATTCTTGTAGGTATCACCTATTGCTGTTTTTTTTGACACCTCTGAATGATTCAACAAGAATTAGAGTAGTTTGATTTTTTGTTCATTGTTTTGCACAGCTTTGTTGATCACTTAAAGCGCAAAATAAAGATAAATGTTTAAAATTTTCTTTCGTTAATCCTTCCTCCAACTGAATGAAACGTTTTTAGAACAGGTAGATATATTTTCTAATACTGATAGAATGCTTATTTAACTACTATCCACAACTTAAGCCCACCATTTTTTCTACAGGATTTACCTGGAAGTATTTTGATCAATCTAACTTTGGGTTATTTGGTGACACCTGCATATCACAATTGAGACTACTTTTCTCGCACACTGCAGGTTTATGGAGTATTTACCATTAGCAGGGTGGTGATCTTGGAAGTAGTTTGTTCCAGACTTCAGTAGTTGCCTAATTGGTACTATTCGTGCATATGGCCAGAATGTACTGCTAGTATGCATAAAACTGTAAAGTTGAGGCTCCATGTAATTCACCATTGCATCCAGCTGGGTTGATTCTGTTAACTGTAATATATCCTGCAATCCAGAGTTTAAAATGGCAATGTGGCAAAGAAGATCAACACTTGAAGATTCGGTGATATTTGAACTTGCGCTTTGGAGTACTGACGGACAATTGTGCTGTGGCTTAGTCCAACGGCAACCTGGAACAGCAGTTAACATTCTTCTTCCAAGCCAAAAGCAGTACTCCATATTTCACATAGGAGTATTACACAAGGCTACAGTGTTCAGCGTGAGAAGATCATTCCTTGCAGTAGTACAACGGCTCGTTGTGATTCTGATTCACCGTTTTCTTTTGCCACTCATCTTTGATTCACTCTTTCGGGTCATTACCTGGCCCAATTTGCCGAGCTCCAGAGTGATCTTTTGTTATTTGAAGATGTACAGTTCACTTGCAATGTCGTGTTCTGCTTTATCTCATTAACAACAACTAACCATTTGGCAACCAATTGCCATTTAGTACCATATCTGAATTATTCAGCACAAAAACTTGTTTTTAGATAATTGTTGTGTGCTTTCCACAACTTCGTTCATTGCTTGCTAAAATTTTTCTTCGCGTTGAAACACAGAGTAATATATTAAACAGACTATTTTATTGTCATGAATATCCTCGCTTGGCTTCTCCCTTTTTTGTTTTGTTGCTCACAACGACTGATTTGTCATATGAATGTGTGATCCGTATCATCTCACAGGTTGTTCTACTTACCGGTCTGATACTGCAATATCTCGTGCACTTTCAGTCTTCCACTTGCCTGACCTGCATGATAACAGAGCATATGCTGCCGCACTAGAAATTCGCAAAGCTTCTTTTATTGAACAGTTTACTGTTTTTGTGAACACTATTTCTAAATTCTGATGCGTTCCCATGATATAGTGCATCTGAGGATCATGTTGCACACTGCAAAGGAAGGATACGTCATTTGCTACTGGCTGCAGCCACCGTATTCTTGTAAACAAGAGCTGAGTTTTAATAGTAGGGAGTGGCATCCTTTGATCTCGTGTACAGTAGACTTTGTAAGAACTTGACTACTTGAGATTGTACGCTTCAAATTTTTCATCAAATCCAATATATAAAAAAGTGGACCGGATAATGGGACTCCCATTGGACCACATCATGATACCAAATAACCAAATCCATCTCCAACCATGCGACCTATATATAGCCAAAATAGGTCTCTGCGGTTAGAGAGGTCAAAAAAAATAGTTCTCCACTGCGTGACCCAAACATTGAAAGTGGGTCTCAAATTTAGGTCTTAGTGGTTGGAGGCAGCATATCAAACTGCTTACAAATTGTTTTTCTGGAAACAACAGGTACATGAGTCTTGAAACACACAGACATCCCAGCTCATGCTGGGGTGGTCACTCTAAGGGCATGTAGGAATGAAGTGTTTGGTCATCTGAGCGCACTCAGTCCACATTCTGCTGTGCCAAAAGCAACACTCCATTCAGGAGACTACACAAACTACAATTCTAAGAATCTAAGACCTGCAGTCAGTAAATCCATCTAGCTTTAGTAAAGAAGCTCGGTGTGAATCATCTTTTCCTCTTGCCATGCATCTTTGACTCACTCTTCAGGTTGCCACTTGCTGGTGACTTGGACCCAATTGCCGAGCTCCATAGTGCTCTCTCAACATCCGAGGGTGTGAAACTTTGTTCTCCTTCGCTCAGGTCCTTCGGGACAAACATATATATATCAGCAAAATGACAACCAAGTACCCTATATGTGCAGTACAAGCTGTGCTTTTTATTCAATTCTCAGCTGATACTGATAAAAGTGTGTATTCTACATCTGAAATAACATTTGCAACCTAACTGAAATAGTGTTATATAGACCAAAACTAGCATTGCAGAGGTTGCAAGCCTTCTACATGCAAACTGTGAAAGATGCTTTACACCTATTGACCCAGGTGTGCCAACAGCAGCGTGGAATGGAAGACAAACGATCAGGTGAAAAATAGCCAATTCATCTTAGTGCACACCCTCAGATAGCATTTGCAGAAGGGTTGTTAAACTGTTGCGCTCTTATTCATACAGGTAAAGTGTGATCTTTTCTAGTAACAGCCCATTAAAATAGAAATCCATGTTTCGCAACAGTCTAAATGGTAACAGTTATACTTTCTTAATGCAAAGCCTCAGAAAGCACAATGAATTCCAGTTTGTCCATATGGAGAGATCAATTAGCATATAATTCTGCACTAAGTTAACTGCGTTTAAAGTAACCCACTGAAAATTTCCACTCCAGTACATGGACTGCGATATTATTAGCTTTAGCTAAACTGTAGTGATGATCACTATAACATACAAAAAACATTAATCAACTGCAAACTGCAGCCACCAAACCTGACTCAACCCCAAGACTATATTGTGCTGCGTTGAACACTTCAATGACCAGGTCACCAGGAGAACAAGCTAACTTTGCAATATTGTTAGCAACCATGTGATTTGTCAATGGTCATCTCAAATGCAGAAGCTATACCTTCGCTTTTGCCTGCAATTTGTCAGCGAACACAAGGTACTGCTTCAGAGTGTACTCCTTTGCATTGCCTAATGCTGCTACCATCGCCTGCACATGATCCGTCAAAGGTCACAGGCTCACAGCACGTCAGCACTTGTAAATTGCAGTGAACGCGCGCAAATGCAAAAATGTACAAGACATATATACACCAAAGCTCACCTCGTCAGACATGAACGGCGCGACATCCGGTGCGTAGGCAGCGAGCACGGCGGATGCAGTGGCAGGGCCGACGCCCTTGAGCACGGTGAGCTCGGTGATGGCCTTGCTGAGGTCGGGCAGCGCCGCGAACGCCTTGCGCGACGCAGACTCCACCACCGCGTCGTCCAAGCCCTTGACGAAATCCATCAGCCTCGGCCTGGCCACAAGAACCCTATTTTAATCGAGTCGGTCGGCAGCAGATTCCTGAAAAATTTCAGTAACAAAGACGGGGCCACGCCTGGGATCCAAAAGTTCGCGTGCCAAGCGGCGGGAAGGAAGAAGCTAGCAACAGAATGGGAGTTCGAGACCGGCCGACGCACTTACCTCCACTTGCCGCGGGAGAGCTTCCACTGGAGGAGGCGCACAAGCTCGGGCTTGGCGAGGAAGGGGTCCGGGTCGCGGCGGCGCAGGAGAGCGGGGAGGTCGTGGCGGTAGAAGCAATCCACGGCCACAAGGTCGGGCTTGTCCAGGGCCGCGAGCCGGCGGTCGTACGCGGCCAGCGCCGCGCGCCACGCCGCCGCGTCGCCGCTCGCGAAGCCCACGGTCTCGGCCATCGTTGGCGCGGCGCACGTCGACAAATGGGGGAGCAACTGCAAGTGGCTTTAGCCGTTTGGGTTCGGATGGAACATTACGGCTAATTTCCATCGAGCCGCCGAACAAATGCAAAAACCGACCGGTTTTTTTTTGTCAAACCGGTTGATGGAACCGCGAACGGCGAACCCCATAAACCCTAGACCCTCCATCGTATTGCTGTCCCGCCGTTGGATGCAGGGGTAAAACCGGAAAGCTGCAAAATCTGGGACGCCTGAGTTTGAGGGTTTTTTGACCTGCGCGCTCGCGTTTCCTCTTCAACTGCCGCACCGCCGCCACAATTGTGCCGTGCCTCATAAACCGCCAACCTCGCCGCCGGCGAGTGGACATAACAAATCGTCTCTCTCCGCCCCCAAACTATTCTCTCGTCGAGAGAAGCCGTCTCTTGCCTGTTGTCCAATAATTTTGCGGTTCAGAGCGGTTCAACCGATCCCTCATGCCCCCTGTTAAGCCCGCCCCTGAGATGGAGACGGTGGAGGAGGTCGAGCAGGGAGCAGTAGGCGCTGGCGGGGAAGAGAGGATACCGGACGCTGGGGCAGGCGGCGGGGAGGGGGAGCAGGAAGAGGAGGAAGCGGAGGTGAGCTTCGATGACCTTGGCCTGGACGAGCAGCTGAAGAGGGCTCTGAGGAAGAAGGGCATCGCCATGGCCACCCCGATACAGCGGGAAGCCATCCCGCTCATCCTGGTGCGTGATTTCGGGCTCTGATGTTCCTCTTCCTGTGCCGGTTTTCTGTTTCGTGCGAATTTAGTCCATATGTTCGGCCTCTGCAATCCAATCGGCTTGAAGGCTTGGGTCTGGCGGTGTTTAGTGAATGACTATTGTGATGGTAATGAGCAAATTGCAGCAAATGTGGATAGCGTGCATTCTCTGGTGAACTCCCAGGATTAGTGTCAGTTACCTGCTAAATGTTTGTCATGGAAGATGGTCCTACGCTAAATTTATTTTTATTAGGCAAGCACTCCGTACATCAGGAAGGATCTCATGTGAAAACTGATGTGGCCTGTTTATCATACATCAGTAACGTTCGAGACCACCCTATTGTGTTTTTGTGCAACAAATTTGGTTTTCTGTAATTTGTGCCTCTGGTCAACACCTCTATGTTGTGGTTCCAGGAAGGAAAGGATGTGGTCGCAAAAGCCAAGACTGGCTCTGGGAAGACCTTTGCCTACCTTCTCCCACTGCTGCATGAGCTGTTGAAGATGTCCTCTGAAGGGAGTATCCGAAAGCCTGCACCAAATGCCTTCATCCTGGTGCCAACTCGAGAGTTATGCCAGCAGGTAGCAAGACTTACTTTTCTGAGAGTATTCTATGAATATGTTTGGGTTTAATTGTTACCATGCTGACTTTAGCAATTATGGTTTGTATCTCACTTGGTTACATCATTGATTCATGCATGAATTGTATGCTATTCAATGTTGAGGTTTATTGACTTTTGGAATTTGAAACATGCTTAATTGGATTATACTCCCTCCAGTCATAATTAGTTGACGTTAGGACAAAAGGTTGACTTGAAACTAGTTGTGTTTTTGTGTCCTAGTGTCTAGTAATAATGGATATGTGATATATTCATCTGTACCACCACTTCCGTTGCACGTTTCATCTATACCATCGCATGTCATGACATGCAGGACCAGACACCAGACTCCTTATCTCATTGACTAGCTTGGTGGTATAGAGAAAAGTGCATCTTAATTGGTGGTATGGATGCAAATTCCCTTTTTGATATAGTGAAGTGCAAACATATGATTTTTACATACAGTTTTGTGGTATATTTTGCCTTGCCATTAACTGTTAGTATCATGTGGGTATGATCTAATTTCTTTTTCCCCTTTTAAATTCTTTTTTATTTTTTAAATGGAAACTAACATAGTTATCATTACTTCTGTATTTGATCACCATAGGTTTATAATGAGGCATCATCTCTCCTTGAATTCTGTACATCCAAATTGAAGGTTGTGCAAGTTACTGCGAGCATGTCGGATAAGGATATTGTGAGACAGTTCTATCTCTTTACGATGTTATTTTGTCCACTTGGTATTCATGTATCACTGTTCTCTATCATGTCTGTGAGCGCAACTAACTTTGTTTTCCTGTTGCAGACTGTTGCATTGTCTGGTCCTCCTAATATTGTTGTGTCAACTCCCGCTTGTGTTGCAACATGCATATCAAAGGCCATTATCCGTGGTTCATCAATTAAAGAGTCACTTTCTATGATGATTCTTGATGAGGTGCACTTCATCTGTCTTTCATACGTTGTTTTTGCTTTCATTTTGTACACACATGTTTTCGTTATGTTTACACATTTTTTTGGTCCTCCAATATTGAAGTTGTGGCTCCATATTCTCTTGTATAGTCTGTGAACTGATGAAAACAAATCCTCTGTTTTTCTGTCTTTTGATTGAGTCTCAATGTTTTTTTTTTTTTTTTTTGCTATGTATCAGTGCATATGATGATGTTGATCCGCGCCATTGTAAACACTTGGGCATCCATACTTAATATTTCTGGCAACATTTTTTCAAAGCTGCATTGACATCATGCCATGTACTTCTCTGTCTATTATTGTAGGGTCTACTTTGGTATGTAAAATCTGCAAAAAATATATTTTAACGTTAATTTCTCTTGCACCTTGCAATGTATTTGCAATTTCTAGAAAATTAACATCATATTAAAAAAATGAATACATTGATGTGACTTTACTCTAAACATGCATATAATTTGAATAATTGTTGGTCAAAAGTTAAAATAAAATTAATCAAAATATGCCTTGGAAAGGTTGAGGGAGGGAGGAGGAGTACAAACATGCTGTTTTACAGTGCTGTATATCAAATTCTGCACCTTTTGTTTGGATTAATCATGATGTTCAGACAAGGTCCTTAAGAATTTACTAATCTATCAATGGTTAGTTCCCAGGCTGACCTTCTTCTATCCTATCGCTGTGAGGATGACTTGAAAGCTCTGATCCCACATATCCCAAGAAGCTGCCAAACCATTCTGATGTCTGCAACTTCAAGGTCAAACATGGTCCATGTTCCTTCTTTCTGCAGTTGTCCATTAAATCTTGCTTCCACACCCTAGTACCCTACGGCTACGATTTCTAAGGATCCAATCATTTCATAAATGCTTGGACTCAGATACTCTGCTTTTTAAATTGTGATTTCTGGAGGTTTACATTTTTTATCATACTGGTTTAGTGGATAATTGCTGTTAGGCCTGATTGTGCCGTTGCTTCTCTTGATGGGACTCTGCTGGCAGTCCAATTGTTTGAATCCATCTAACACAAGTGTGGTTTGAATCCATGCTGTGGCTGATAGTAGTTTGATTCACTTGAATCCATGCTAGCATTTGTGTTTTTTTTGTGTAATGCTGAAATTTGACCGTTTCTCAGCTCTGATGTCGACAAATTGACAAAGCTACTTCTGCATAACCCATTTGTTCTAACTCTTACGGAGGTTGGCCGAGTGAAGGATGATGTGATCCCCAGAAATGTGCAGCAGTTTTGGGCAAGTATTTTCTGTTTTCTTTTTTTGGAATTTGGACATCTATACTTATTGATCTCCCTTTTCATATTACAATTGCAACTTGGAGGATCTGAACTTCTTCTGGAAAATTCAAAGTTCCCACGCAGTTACATTTTCCTGCCTATTCCTTATCAGGGACCATTCTTAAATTATGGACGTTATTTTTATTTTCTTCCCTTTTTTTTTGCTGTAATTACTTGACCTTTCAAAAAAAAAAAGAACTTTTCTCGTTTCTAGCGGTTTGGTTTGGGTTTCAACTCTAGCCTACCCCAACTTGCTTGGGATTAAAAGGCTTGTCGTTGTTGTTGTAATTACTTGACCTTTTACATACCAATTTCTTCATCACTCAATATGTATCGCTCAATTTTTGCACGCAGATCTCATGCGACGCTAAGGATAAAATGCTTCATACCCTTGCACTCTTAAAGTTCGAGCTTGTTCAGAAGAAAGTTCTTATATTTGTGAACTCAATTGATATGGCATTCAGATTACGACTGTTCTTGGAAAAGGTAAATTGAACAACTGCATTGTGTCACTACCCTTAAAAATGTGATTGATGATCTAGATCTGTAAAATATATTCTAATTTACTCAAGACCTGAAAAAACCTGTACAAGATCCTGAATTGATTCTTAGTATTCTTGTTGAGATAACCTTATGTACTAACTGTTGAACTTATGACCTACTTTGCAGTGAACTACTCTATCTGTTCCTAAACCCATTTATCTCTTAAGATACCCTAGGTTACCAAGTTAGGCAAGTCTTGTAAAAAAATAACTAAAGGAGTAATAAACATACTGGTGCTGCATCCTGCAGTTCCATTTTAGGATAATTCTGTACAAACTTTGCCTACGCTATGATTGCTTCTAGGATTAAAATGTTCTACTGCTGTCGGTCACATATTATTTTTTCGTTTTTTCATGTGCATTTCATTTATTATAATAGCAATTTTATGTTGAATATGCTTTGCTTTATACAGTTTGGGATAAGATCTGCAGTCTTGAATGCTGAGTTGCCACAAAATTCTCGACTACATATTATAGAGGTATCATTTTTTTCATGGTTTGTACAGAGTATTAAGCTATTTTTCAACTATATGAACTTAAATATCTAATGAAACGGACAACTCAATCTTGACCTGACCTGTCAGACAGGTTCCCTTCAGCCCCATAAATTGTGTAACTGTGATTTATGATAAGGCACTTGCCTTGAGTTTTGCCACTTTGCCTCGTTCCTAACCGTTGGCTAGTCCTTTCATGTGCTCTTTTTTACGGACCTTATTGTCGACAAACAGAAAGTCACTGAAATTGTAAAATTCCTTATGGTTAGTGAACCAAATTGACATGGAATTCTACCAGTTAAACAGTATCTAGAACTTTGATACATAATATTTTGTTAGAAGCTTGCACAGAATCAGATTACTTCTTTGTGCTGACAAGGTGGCTCCAAGAAATGATTTAAATTGTTTATTTATTTCTTTTTAGGCATTCAATGCTAGGTTATTTGATTATTTGATAGCAACGGATGACACTAAAACAAAGGAGGAGAAGCAAACCGATAAGGAAAACAAGAAAGAGCCAAGGGTGTCCCACAAACATTTGCAACAGAGTTTAGATGCTGAATTTGGAGTTGTCAGAGGAATCGACTTCAAAAATGTATTTACAGTAAGTAAATATCTTGATCTAATCATTATCGAATGTTCAGAGGCACTGCATCACTGGGTTTTACATAAGTGCGGTTAAGTCAGTAGCTACTATATTTTTTTAGTTTAACTGCTGGATCTACATCAATATGTGTTGTGTTTTTATGGTAGTTTTATTATATTTTATTTTGGAGCTCACAGCTCCATCATTGCTGAGTTTTGTGCTATGAGAAATCGTAAACCTGTGTTCTCCCTAAAATAGAAGAAGGATTTAATTTGAATTTTTGCTGTGTGGTTCATCAGCGATTCTCTTTGGAAAACTGTATAGCGAAAGTTTGGATTTTTATTGTCTTTTTTATGGCTTATTAGCTTGAATTGAGGATAGGCCACTCAATTACAATATATGAAATTTGGACTTCATCGTTGAAGTTTTGAATAGAAGGATTGACATTTATCTTTAACCTTCTTTTTAGGTAGTTAATTTTGACATGCCTCCAGATCCTGCTGGGTATGTTCACAGAATAGGGAGAACAGGTAGAGCAAATAAGACTGGTGCATCCATATCACTTGTAAGTTCGATTTATGTGGTTTAATCATATATATTATCATCATCAGAAACAACTGACATGCTGTACCGATCCTATATGTTCTATTGTTTATGTCCTTGTGTTTTTGGCCACTGCTTGTTTAGGTTTCACCAAATGAGAGTAATACTTTTGAAGCGATTGAACATATGTTGCAAGATTTCGAGAAGAAAGATACAGGCTGTATTTCACCTTTCCCATTACTTACAAAAGATGCTGTTGAGTCTCTACGGTATAGGGCTCAGGTCTGCAATATAACTATTGGGGATTATATATTTGAATTCCTTTTATTACATTTTTGCCCATCTATGCAACATGATGCTAGCATAAATTGTATTGAATATTGTTATGGCAAGTGGTGCCAGCAGCAATCGTAGTTTAGTGATAAGTGTTAGTTTGTTCAGCTTAGGATAAAGATCAATTAGGATTTGTTAGGTGCCTGGTCTATAAAGGCAGCCAAGGAGCCCTAGGTTTAGGTAAGCAGAAAATAGATCTAAGAGCAGCTCAGAGCCTCCTGAGGGAGGGTGAGTTAGTGATTAGCGAATCTATCCTTCTATCTAGTACCCCAATCAATAAACCATATCAAATAATTTGTGAGTTGGTGCTAGTCTTTGAGTGAGGCATGGGTTGCCTCATGGAGATATACCACATAGTGATTACTGCAAGTCTGAATGCTGATACCGTAATAATGTCCAGTCCAGTGGTTGGCCGCAATACTTTTCTTGCATTCACCTTTATATGGATTATTGGTCATATATAAGTAGACAATAGACACTGTGTACTAAACTTATGTTGAACTACTGAGACTTTGAGAGGCTGGAGCCTGGTTATGTGGGCATGACCATTAAGTATGCCTTGGCCCCTTCCTCTTCTGGTAAGGAAATTTTTTTTTGCTTGGCCAAATGCCTTTTGCTTAGTCAAACTATTGAACTTTAGCAGTAATCATGCAGATAACCAGAATAGTTGGTGTGGGACATGTTTTCTGGAGTCTGGACTAGAATCCTATTGGTGCTAATGCGCTAGTTTCTAGCAGATGTGTGTGTGTGTGTGTGTGTGTGTGTGTGTGTGTGTGTGTTTTTTTTTTTTTTTTTTTGCAGAAGTGTTTTTTTAACTAATCTTGCAGCTGGCATGGTAGTTGGTAGCTAATTTTGTCTGTATACTCTTAAAGCAGCATACTGATTTGAATGGCTAATGTTAATCTACACTAATATTACAGGATGTTGCAAGGAGTGTGACAACACGTGATATACAAGAAGCACGCCGCCAAGACATAAAGAATGAAATCCTAAATTCTGAGAAGTAAGATCCTTGTAAAGGAAGCAGCTAAATTTTTACCATAGAATGCAAATTGCTTAATTGCATAATCATATTTAATCTCTTGAAAACAACCTACTGGTTCTCGCATGGTAAGGAAATAGAAACCCAATTTGCTAGTTTACTTCTGGTTATAAATTGCTCTTTCTTGCTGAGGAAATGAAAATACCCAAGACCATTTTGCTCTTCCATGAAACGAAAATGTCATTTGCATTCAAGCCATTTCTGCCCCCATAATGTTTTTCCCCTAATAGTGGTTCCTTTTTTATCTTGTAGGTTGAAGTCTCATTTTGAAGAGAATCCAAGGGACCTTGGTATGTTCTACAAGTTTTGACTTTTGAGTGAAACAATCGGTATATAACCTGTCTAAACAATCATGGGTATTTTTTTTTCTTTTCAGATTTGCTCAAACATGATAAGTTGCTAAGCAACAAGGAAATTCCTGCACACCTGCGTGATGTCCCTGACTACCTAATTGATCCAAAAACAAAAGAAGCCAGTAATGTTGTCAAACTTTCGAGGGCTGCTATGGGTATCGACAAGCCCCAAAGGCGGAAAAGACAAGGGTTCAAGGGAGGATCAGGGAAAAGTAGAGATCCTCTCAAGACTTTCTCTGCCGAGGTGTGTCTATCCATTCTGTGACTTCAAAATTTCAGATTAAACTCATATTGCATGTGGTTGTGCTTATATCAAACTTCAATGACATTTGATGATACTACGCTTATTCTGCTTCCCTGACTTTCACTGAAAGTTTCAGCTTCTTCGCTTGTTTTTTATGATATACTGGTGCCAGTTGCCAAAGTTTTTCTACAATCGTGTAACCAGATGAGCTACAAGCCAATAAAGTGATTAGAGAAATTTAGAGCTACTATTGTCTTGACAGCACATCCGGATCGGGTCTTTTATTCTATATCTATTGGATGATGCTCTTACACAGTCCTCTTCGTGTTCTGATTTTCTTGTTTGCTGGCAGGGCAAATCACGGAGACGAGGGAAGAAAAATATAGATGGAGAACAAGAAAGAAGAAAGAAGAGTAGGAAGGCGGAAAATTAGTTTTACATGGAGTTTGCTATCAAGCTCGCCCAATTTTGTGCTACGTAACTTTGTATCTTGAGAGGCGGGGTGTTCTTGGAACAAGGGATCTGTTTCAATTCGAAAGCATCAACGGTGAATGCACAACTTTCCGTTCGTAAAAAAAAGGGTTTACAAGTTCATTTAACCACCGATGGGAACATTTGAAGAACAAAATTCACTCCGCTGCACTTGTGAATCGATCAATGAACAATTACTAAGTCTTCGTCTAGAGATGTGGGCAATCGTACTGGATGATTTGGTGACGTGCCCTGACAGGCCCTCTATCGTCAGAACATTTGAACTTGACTAGCTTCGTTGACTATTGCGAGCCCTGAAACAATTCTAGAATCAATGCTTATGTGGAACCCGTGGTCCTTTGTGCACAAAACTTCTTTTCTAAATTCTGATGAAAAAAGCGCCAGAGACACCACCGTATCTTCAGACACTAACTAACCAGTGTATTTATGTAAAACAATCGTTGAAGACAAATCTTAAGATTAGAAGAAATATTCGGTAGCAGCCCATTGCCCGGCGTCCGCTCGCACTTTGTGTTCTCGCAAAAAAAAATTTCCTGTTTTGATAACATAATCGTAGCATGGTCGTTTCCTACAGTTTACATAAAAATATAATCACAATTACATAAGAAAATGTACCTTAACTAAAAGATCTCATATATTAATGGGAGGAAATATAAAAATAATTTCTTTCCATTGCATGATGAAACCAGTTGTGCACGATTCATAGAATTTCTGACAACCATTGGCTTAAACTATCTTCTGCACCTACCGTTCCATTCTACTGGTACTCAATTAATACGTTTAGGCTCATTCAGCTCTTTGTCCCAACAAGCTTCTGTCCTTGGAGTTCATGGATGATAATGGGTTTCCATCCCAATTTCCACAGGCCAAAGCACAACAGAAATTTACAGTGGAATCAATGTTTTCAGCTCCAGCTGTACATGACCTCAGATGCAATGCCACAAACGATGTGCCGTACAGTATGGGGAGCAACATAAGGAAACCGGTAATGAATGGTTAGGCCTCCAGCTAAGCTATACAAAAAAAAGCTTCATTCCGAGGGTTTTACGATGATCCAGTGAGTCACAGAACAATTTCAGAGCCCATACAGCAGCTCACTGTTCGATCTTCATGGAACCTGTATAGCAAAGAAGGAACGTTTCCGTAAGATGACCATATAAATACCAGACATTTGTATTCTTCAGAGAAGGGAGGATCATGTAAATACCAGAGTTGTTGGTGCTGCTATCTGCTGCCACACTAGGGTTGAAGTTCATCTGAGGCATGTTCTGAAGTCCTTCCCACATTGCAGGTATCTGGATTCATGGTTTGTAGAAGTTCGTCACCTCTTCAGAATCAGATGATATATGTGACTCCAATCGTAACGAAATGAACTGAAATAACCTGGTGCATTGTTGAGACATCGTGAATTGTTCCCTGCAAAACATCGACAGGATTGGGAATGTTGCACATCATTTCTGGCTGCATGATCCCTTGGTTGAACTGAGCAACAAGGTTGCTTGATCCAGCATCGACTCCATAGAAAGCAAGATGTCTGTCTTGTGAAAGCATCATCTGCAAACAGCAATTTACATTGAAGAAAGGATAGCTATAACAAAAACTAGAGAGACGTATAATGATCGGATGGGTGGATTTACTTGTTTGGATAGGATCTGCTCGATGTCAAAGCTAAGCTCAGGGTTGACAGTTGCAAGTTTCATTGACAAGAACTGCAAGTCGAAATTGTATTAGAATCCTGGATTATATTCTAACAAGATCTTACACAAACTCCAAGGCAGTTCAACTACAGATGCACACTAACCTCGACTTGCCGTTGCAACGACTGCACATAGTTGATAATCTCATCAAGCATGACTGCCTTGCCAGTGATCTGTTAGAAAGAGAGTTGTAATGTATGGAGTACATGAGTCTTTGAAAAGTTACTTCAATAAAAAAAAGAAGGTACCTTACTGCATCCAGGAACAAGATCTTGAAGAAGCTTCATTCTCTCACTTATCTTTTTTCTCCTCAGCTGCACAGAGTTTCATTAACTTCAAGCATAAGAGGATAATGCAAACTGAATTGGTAGTTCCTAATTTGTTATTACAAGAGAGAAGTTTACTCTTTCTGCAAGGCTGTGGCTGTTAGTGGCTTGGCCCCGCTTTGCCCGGACATGCACATAGTCGTCTTTGGTACCATCACCATCAGAAGAATCTTCCTTGCTTTGCATTTTGGGCGAAGTTTTTCTGTTCCCCTCCATTGAATTCCTTTCTGGCTGAGATGGACCATTTGTTTGTTGATCACCCGCATTCTATAGCCAACAATTACAAGACAGCTAGTCATTACCATAAGAAACCATGAACATTGAATTCAACACATCTAAATTTGATAAGTGAGAGCAACAAGAAATCTTACTTTCAATACGACGATGCATTCATCTGTTCCTTTCCTCTTTTTCACTCCGCCGCTATGCTCATCGCTCATTTGGATGTTCTGACTGAATGTACCTGCAGGAATTATTATAGTTTTTATGAACTATATAGAATTGCCGCCTTCAGAAAGATCTACCAGACGATAAGATAAAGAAAGCTAACCAGATGAAGACTGATAAAACACCGGTCTTTCTTCTAAACCCATGCCATAAGGTCCAAATCCATACGGTCCAGTGTTATAGCCCATCTTCTCATGCATTGTGACAGAATTCCAATTCGCCTCGGAGAATTCTCTGTCACTATTTGCACTAGGACCTTGATCCGATTGCTGGCCTGAGTACATCTCCAATGTCCAGAAACACCAAAGTCCCTTAATCTCCTATTCAAGAAAAGAAATAGAAGCTGAACAGGATGAATGAAAACTACCACTACATTGCCCCCATAAGGACACATAATACAAACAGTATTCTGTACAAAATAGTAAATATTGATCAAGTGGGCAACACTCTATTTCACATAAATACGTCAACTCGAGTGTTTGAGATCGAGGGAAAACAGTATCGCCTCAATTGGTAACCCTAACAGTTGAAAAGCAACCGGTCCCTTCAAGAACAACCAAACTATTCCTATCTACAGATAAAAAGACGGGCAAAAGAACGATCCACCGTCCGCGTCCAGGCAAAGGCCTGTTGAGACATGCTTCATCCATAGCCCTCGGGGCTTGGGAACAAACCAAATCTGCCACAGGCTAAAGAAGCACACAGTCCAGAAAGTTAAACTTTAAACCCAGAGCATAAAGGAGGAGGCACAGGAGAAATAAACCCATCATTAAGCAAACGACACTCACTAACTTAGTCTTTTAGAGCAAAGTGAATGGGATGGGAGGAGAGCCAGCTCTTCCTAAAAGACTCAAAATACCAAAGCTAATTGGAAACAGCAAAAGCCTATCAAATCTTCAAGAAACAGGCATGCACTACACTAGTAACATGAAGCTTTAAAGAAAAGAGTTATGTTTCACCAGATGAAGAACTTGCAAACAAGTTTGGAACTAACAAAGCAATGTGGTCTCCTTCAGGCTAGGCAGCTTCCTCTGAGAAGCTAGAAGAGTTCCTAATAATGCTGCAGGGAATTTAAGCTAAGGGACCTATTTGGCTGGGTAAATCACAGGGCTAGCATCTCCTGGCGCACAAAGAACAGATGAAGCTGCCCCTACGGAGGATTGTCGATCAGCTTATAGTTTCTTCATAATTTTGGAAAGGATAACGAATGTAAAAAAGCTTGGGGAAATACTTTCACATCACCAAAGCTCGCAAATGGAAGGGGGCAAGAGGGCAAGCTGAACTGGTGAGGGCGTGAGACTATTTGAATGCGTAGATGGCAGGAATAGGATCTGCAGGAAATAACTAAGGCAGTGCTGAAGCTTTCCGATAGCAGGGGGAACGAAAGCAACGACCTTTGACTACTCCATCGTGTGTGTGATGAGGAGGTGTAAAGATCTTGAAAGGAACAGGTGCTTAGATGTTCAAGACAGTAACTGCCTGAAAATTACCTGGCCGCAGAATCACATGAACCCTTCGACTTCAAGAGGCCGGCCACCGATTTCACCTGCTGGCGGAGACAAATGCGTTGAAATAATCCAAGAAGTCTATAGCAGATAGATTATCTCTCTTTTGCAGAATTTACCTGGCGTTGGTGGGCGTTGGTGAGAGAGCTCGGTTTCTTCTTGGCCCTCCAACTCCAAGCATGGATCGCAAATTTGACCGCAAGGGGAGAGGATGGTTAAAGATTTTAAGGGCAGGAGGCGGAAGCAAAAGGGCAAGAAGGGAGCCTCTGCTGCTAAATGGTGTTTGTTACCTGCCACTGAGGTGAAATGATTCCTTCTTGCCCTCTGGCAGAGGGTTGTTAACCACTGCAACTGCTCCCTCCCTCCCTTTCTCTCGGTCTTCCTCCCTCCCACCCCACCTCTACCCCCCTCTCTCTCTCTCTTCCATACTTCCAAAACCTTAGCGTAAGCTAACAACACCTAATCAAAGCTAACAGCAGGCTAGTGTACCATTAGGAGTAGTTTACTGCTTGCTTTACTTTAGTACACAAAGATTAGCTGTAGCAAGAAGGAAAATAAAGTAAGGAGTAAAAAAATAGCGTATAATTCTCACCTGCCCAGCCTTGCATACCCTCAATGTCCTGTGGGCCCCAGTTTGCCTGTGCACTGGTACTGTTGTGTATTGTATATTATTATTATTGTGTAGGCTGTTATTTTATTATTATCCAATAGATATACGTAGCAGAGAGTTTGAACATAAAAGAAATTTATTTTTGACCAAGCAGCAGCAGCATTGCAGCAAAGGCCCAATGTTCCATTGGAGAAAAAAACATAAACGCAAGTCACATCATCCTATGGTTTATGAAGTTTAGTTTTAGGCTTTATGGTAGGAGTATACTTGAATTTGTAGGTGTAGCACAGCAGCACTGTTGCTAGTACTACTTTACAAAGAATTATGATGGCTTTGTTTATAAGGGTAAGGGTGCGTCTCTTCCACACCAAGCTTTCTCTTTCTAACTGACATGCTGCCATCTATTTGTACACTTGGTCTTTTTTCTCACCCCTGCCAGCTTACCTACAGCCATCCTCTCTCTCTAGACACCAAAGGAAAAAAGAAGGGTAGAGAGAGAAAGAGATGCAGAAGGTGAGCAAGAACATAAGGAATCTTGTAATCTTTTCACCTTCTTGTCCTCTACAGTCTGAAAATGCAGGACACTAGCTGGATTTGTGGGATATGGTCAAAACATGCACAGGCATCCTGCTACTTGCTTGCTTAAGTGTGTGTCTCCGTCTCCACAAGATCTTTCTTCCTTTCCCCCTTTTCTTTATACAACAAAAAACTTACTAGTACATTGGTGATGGAATGACTTCAGCATCCATCAAATCATACGCAGTTCTAAGGGCATGTTTAGAAATAAAGTTTTCAATACCATATTCTAAAATACTATGGTTTTATATTAGTCATAACATTACCATAGTATTTCTCTACCCTATCAAAACTATAGTATTTTAGAAAGTATTTAGTTCCATAGTCATACCATGGTTTTACTAGTCTCTTGTTCATTTGGATGAAAAACTTTAGTATGAAATAGAGTTTATAATACATAAAAAATACCATGGTATTGGCAATACCATAATTTTAAATACATAGAGTTCCCAAACACCTTTTGGCTCAAATACTATGGTATTCTCAAATACCATACCATAGTATTGTGTTGAAAAACATGAAAAATACTTTGTTCCCAAACAGGCCCTAAGTTTGATCACTCTCCATACGATAAAAAAAATAATGATTTTGCTGCATCGATCAGATTTGAGAGAGAGAGCAGACGATCCCTAATGGGATGTCTATATACATTGCCTATCTCTATTCATTCACTGTTCCAACTATCTTCCTCTATGCGTTACAGTGTCAAACAGTTTATATACAGTCACTTTACGCATCCGATTGAAGATAGCCTAAGCTTCCATTGCCCTCATGCAGACGCAGAGGCACCTAATTCTGCATCCCAATGAGAGAATCTCGGACTTGTATTATGTGTCGTGTGATTGGATGTTTACATGCTTGCATTGCACTAATCTAAGCAGGTATGTATACTTAATACAATACTTCAGTCCAAATTGCCTGCTTTTAATATTATAAGTATTAGCTGTTACTGTTAGCCTGTTCCTTTGTTCTTGCACAGAGGATGACATCACTCTTGCACTGAACCTTTTTTCTCTCGATTTGGTATCTACTTATCTTTCTTCAAAGAGGCCGGAAACAATTATTTTTCCTGAAACATCTACTTTTTTTTTTCTGGAAACGACTTCGTAATTACAGGTGGAAACTCAAAGCTTTTGTTTTTATTGACAGGTTTTGGTAGCATTTTAGATTGATGAATTGAACGAAAAGAAGGGAGCAATTTATCTCAATCCGAATAGATTTGGTCAAATGTGTGACTGTCCCATTGGAAGAGCAAAGGAATCAGGGCTAGGGCAAAGTAGTCATGGTCTAGTTCACGCGGACCAAGTGTGCTACTGCACTAGTCTTTAGTGACATCATGCTTGTACTAGGCAGAGCTCACATGCTGATTTTTAAAATGAGTCTATTGTTCGAACAGTCTATTCATAGGTCAAGTGGGCTTCTCTGTACTCCTACATAACACTCGGCAATTACAAATGCCTATGAGAATTTTGTATTGTGAACGTGTACAATCTGTTGCTCCTCCTTTCGTGGCCTTGCAGGGGTCTGCCCCCTGTTCATTCAAGAAAAAACATTGCTCCTTTGAAATCATTAACGCAAACAACCTTTTGGGCTTTCATGAATAGTGCTACAGTGCTAGGTTCTTAAGCCCCCTTTAGAACAAGCCAAATAAAATTTGTAAGATTCAAATGCTATAGGAAATTTCAAGGGAAACAAATGATTGAATTCCTACCAATCATTTGAAATTCCTACGAATAGCTAATTGCATTGAGATTTTAGAGGAATTTTAACACAGGTCAAACCTCTTGGAACTTTCCTACGCTGCATTCAAACACTTCATTAGAAACTTTCCTACGTTTTCAATTCACATAGGATTTCGGGTGATAGACAACTCTATTTGTTTTTCTATTATTGCATTCCAAAGGAGCCCAAGATCTTGAAGTTTAGTGTATGGTTAGAAACTAGATTTTTTTTTATTTTCATTAGATTGTTGTGTACTTTAATGGAACATTACTTCTCTAAATTAATTTTCTTCAAGATATTGAGCATTTGAAGTACCATAAACGATTTTCATACATGAATTTGCAAAAAAGAAAAAAAACTCTTGTCATAAAAATAAACCTATTTTTAGGTTTGTCTTAACGCAAGGTACACTAAATTTAACCAAATCTATATAAAAAAAAAGTATCAACATCCAAGGCAACAAATTAGTATCGGAGGATTAACCATGAAGTATATCTTTATAGTGCGCGGGTACTATAAATTCGGTTGAAATAAAATATTTTGGCTTGGAATAAACCAAATGCAGTAGTAAAGCAGCAGCCTTGTGACCGGTCACGAGTTCAAGTCGTGAACAACATCTTGCACAAATACAGGGAAAGGTTGCATATAATACACCTCAAGTGGGTGTGACCCCTCTCCGAACCCACACGTGGGAATTTATGCACTGGGCTGCCCTTTAAAATAAACCAAATATTAGCTATATTTTAGGAAAGATCGAGTACTTGCTTTATATTACAGATTGGCTAGAGCTTGTTAGATGTATGTAGACCTCTTTGTTTTAGTTTTGCTCCTCAGGCTGAGTCTAGCAGATTTATCCTCGCCATCTATTTTAATCTCCACTCTGTCTACGATATAGTTACAATATCTTTTTTTACTATATACGGCTATTTACACAATGTGCTAGATAAAAGTCTTAGTTACTCTAATCTATATGTATATGCAGTGGAGGCTTTGCTCGAGCTCTCCCCTTCAATAAAATAATCCGAAGAGCGAATAGCAAACTCATTGACCATATCTTGAGGAAAGCTGATTGTACCCCTCTTTGCAGTGAACAGAGAATGTGACATTAGTGATTGACCACACTGCTAAGTACTCTCAATTAAGGTGATAACCATACGGTGAAGTGTATGATACGGCACCGCGCACGCGGCACGCGTACAGGGGGGCCGTCATGATCGCCGCCTCTTCGAGACCGATCGATCGATGGATCGTCCCGGCCGGTGTGCGCGCGCTCGATGATCGATTAAGTGATATCGCAGGGATGGAAGAAAGCGGCTCAATGCATGCTGCATGCTTCTTATGAATGAAATGATGGAGGCCTTTGCCATGAGAATGAGAAATGTGAGAAATATAAGAGTGCCGGCCAGAGATGAGGGATCGATCATCGATCGATCTTGTATTAGATTAGTGCGGCAATCATCTGGTCGGGTTGAGCGAGCAAGAGATGAAACCAAGTTAATCGATGGAACCCTCTGCGCTCTACCCATGCATATGGTATGGCCCTGTGTGTTTTTGCCAATTATATAAAATTAAAGTCCTTTTTGGTAAATTTGAAGACTGATAGCAAAATGTTAAAATTAACAATCGACACCATAAAAACTACTATTATGTATTGGCGGGCAGCTTTCTGCAAGCTTCCACCTTGATCATAGGATCTAATCTTAAAGTTCTCCATTCCGGTGGTATTCATCAAAATAACGAGATGGAGAGAAGGTGGGATAGAGATAAAATGGGTGAGATATCCCTATCTCAAACCCTATCTTCTATATATCTTTCTTAACTTCCATCCATATCTCACTCCTATCCAAACACCACTCGCGTTTGCACGGTGGACAGTGTTTGCATAGGATATGTTGCCATGTAAGGCTATTGGCCATCTTCAGTGTAGTGTCAAATGAATGTGCAAAATATATGAACATTGTGGATATATTGAGTTTAGTTTAAAATATAGCTATTAGAATAGGTATGCTGCTAGAGACTGGAGACTTCCTAACGTCACTAGCTCTCTCCCTATCTAAACCGGCTATATTTCAAATTTTAGTATTTTGTACACTCATTTGCACCTTTTGATGATATAAACCAAACAATGGCAATAAATTATAAGCTTTTTATCAGGGCTTAAGAGCACGGGGAGTAAACATGTTAATAACACTCTCCAAAGTACTTCTGCGCTTTAATGCAGAGTTCAGGCAACGTAAAAGAGCTTGAAACGGATCTGCACGAAACCGTGACGCTGCCATTCAAGACACCTTTTTTTTTTTTTTTTTTTTTGAGGGGAACTCTGTGTCAAATCAAAACGAATGGGCCGCCAAGTTTGCAGTAAGTAGGCATTTCCATTTCACTTCATCTACTTTCTGGGCCGGGCCCATTAAAACACAGACAGGTAGCCATCTTTATTGGCCGATCAAACATCCCTTGCTTTTCTTTGAAAAAAAAAGAGAAGCCCTCCGTAACTTTATTTTTTGAAAGTTTTGAACGTATGCGCATAACTTTTTATGATGACTAAAGAGTAAAGATGATTACAAACTTATACACTCCTTCCATTCCAAATTATGAACTGTTTTAGGTTTTGGATTGATTCATGTAATATTTCATATATGTGGTCTGTATATATGACTGGATTTATCGATAGTCGTATAAATATGGGTGAAGAAAAATTAAAGGAAAAAATCTACAATTTGAAACGGATGGAGAATGAACTTATGCGCACATTTTTTTTTACAAACAAAACCTTTCACTCAACTCATGAGTTATTTTCAATGCACCTTTAGATACACAAATTTTAATCTCGGTAAATTTTTCAGCACGACATCATTTGAACACAGCTTCTACATATAATTTTTCTGCATGGGCTATTTTTCATAACACATGCACGAATTTTTTTTCAAATAAGTTTTGTGGCTTACTTATTCTAAAAAAACTTATAGATAGGGGAAAGCAATAAGGAAAGGAGAGGGGAAAATAAAGGAATCTAGTGATAAAGGTTATATAGGATGAGTTGTTCTACAACGAGTTCATGTTCTTGGGCAATAACTGGTGAGCCCATGGGCAATGCGTTGTGGACAGAATGATGAGATGCAGCGAGTTATGGAGAAGGCCCAACAGAAGGGCGGTGATGGGTGGGCGACAATGACGACTCAACAAAGCTAGGGTAGTGTTGTGCATGGACGAATTTAGAGCCTTTTTATCGGTCAGTTGACCCTGATAAAATTTCTAAAATCCTTTGTAAAATACTAGTATGAGATTCTACACGATGACAGAAAAAAGAGAAGATTTTTACCATGACGAGTGCATAGTGGTTAGTAGAGCGGCTGCTACTTGCTAGTCTACTGAGTAGAGTATATACAGGCAGGCGCATTGCAGTTGCAGAGGAAGGAAGGAGATCAATCAATCCCGCCTAGATGCCTCCTCTGAAGAAGGGGTCGCCGAGGAATGAGGTGGAGTAGGTGCCGCCGCCGTTGGGGAAGAGCGTGAGGAGGCAGACCACCGCGAGCACGAACCCCCACGCGACGCGGTCGTTGCCGAGCGGCGTGATCTCGTCCTGCGCCGGGATCTCCTCGCCGCCGCGGATGAAGGTGGCGAAGAGGCCCCAGGCCAGGCACAGCACGCTGCCGCTGATGGCGCCCACGCCCAGCAGGACGGACGCGGCGAATGACAGCAGCGCCGCCGTGCCGCGGCCGAAGAGCGCCTGCGCGATGCGCCCGCCCTCCAGCCGCCCGATCGGGAGCAGGTTCAGCGACGTCACCACGATGCCCAGGAGCCCCGCGAACGCCAGCGGGTCCACGGGCACGCCCACGCCCTCCACCGCGTTCGGGAGCACGTTCCCGAGCTCGTCGGCGTAGGGCCCGATCACCAGCTGCACGAACGACAGCAGCGGGTTGTTGTAGAAGAACTCCGGGCGCACGAACCTGGATGGATCATAGATGTCGACGTTATTGCGACATTGCCATTGCAATTGGAAATTGCAAAATGCATGATTGTTATTAAGAACAGATTAATGAAGACAGAGATGGTGGCATGGCATGACAACTCACAGGGCGTTCTCGCCGCCGTTGAAGCTGCCGTCGGCGATGAACGCCGAGACGGCCAGCACCACCGACGTGATGTACGCGCTGGCCGTGCGCGCGACGGGGATGTCGAACAGGGCCTTCTTGTTGGGCAGCAACGACTCGTAGTCGTTCATGACGCCGAGGCACCCCGTCCAGTTCGACGGCACCAGGAACGACGGGCTCAGCTTCACGCCGTACTTCGCCGCCGTCAGCCTCGTCGCGACCTCGGAGACGCCGAGGATGGTGAGGAAGCCGCCGAACAGAGGGAGCACGTCGGAGACGTAGTCATCGACCGTGGCGCCGGGCTTGAGGAAGAAGCCGCTCATGAGGGCGATGGTCCCGAAGGTCGTGACCGCCAAGGCCACGGCGCTGAGGTAGCCCCACGGCGTGCTCAGCTTGGTGATCTCGAGCTGGAGGTCGATCTCGGCCTTGGGCTGGACCATGCACACCTGCTTCGTGATGTCGTCGGTCTTCTCCTCCATGAACCAGAGGGTGACCTCTGTCCGGGCCGCCTCGGAGATCTTCTTCTCCAGCACCGGCCGCACCTCCTCGACGGGCTTCCTCAGGTTCCCGATGAAGATCCCGCCGTCGCCGAACCTCCGCACGTCCACCGCGAAGAACGTGTCGAACCCGAAACAGCTCTTGAGCTGCGCGCACCAAAGATCACATCTTCTTCTCATCTGGCAATCCAATTATCCAAACCAAGCAGAGAAAGTTCGATCAGGACGGCAATTACGCAGACGTACCTTGTTGAGGTCGAGTGCCTTGAAGGTCTGCTCCACCAGCTCCAGCCTCTGCTTCTCCCGGGCCAGCTGGTCCTTGGCCAGGCCACGGAGCAGGCCGGCGACGGGGTTGGCGTCGGGCTCGCGGTCCAGCTCGCGGAGCTTCCTGTCGGCGCGCTTCTTCTCCAGCTTGATGGCGGCCTCGATGGAGGGGTTGCCCATGAACTTCTTGAACTCCTCGTCGGACTTCCAGTCCACCTCCTGCTGCTCATCCGTGCTCCTCTTCTCCCCACCGTCGCCTTCTCCGCCTTGGCCTCCCCCATCTGCTCCTCCGGCGTGACTTGACGGCCTGGCATCACCCTCACCTCCGACATGATGTGACGCCGTCGCTTTCTCCTCCTGCTGCTCGGCGACGGAGGACGCCGGGCCCGCCTTCTCCTCTTGCTCCTGCTGCACCGACCGCCTAATCACTGAACGACTCCTGAGAGGACGAAGAGGCGGCCGGTACTGCTGGATCTTGGAGGAGAAGAGAGGGATCTTGATCGCCCTTGGCACGACTGCGCTTCTACTGGTAGAGGAACTGCTGCTGTACAAGAGCGAAGACGCAAGAGAAGCAGACGCCATTGGCTTCGATTACGAGCTGCAGCCTGTGGAGCTTGACGAAACTGTGCTTGTTCTATGAGGTTAGGAGGTCAGGCCCCATGGGAGAGCTTAAAAAGGTTTGGAGTGATGGAGGGGAAGAGGGAGGAAGGAAGGCGGGAGTTCTAGAAGGTTTGAGAAGGCTTGGGGCCGGAAGACGCGTGAAGAATGCGACGGTCGGAAGAGGCGTGGCGAGTGGCGACGACGGAGATGCGGCCTGGACGAAGGGCGACTGGGCGAGGCAGAGGCTCCAGCTTATCCAACTGCTCGGAGGAGACGAACACTTGGCGGCAGCCGGCAGCTGGGCACGCTTGCCTTGGAGCTTACTGTGTGGGTCCTGCCTGTAAAGGCTTCCTCAATTTCGCGTCATCGTCAGTTCCTATGGAGCTCTCTTCCCCAATTTTTTTAGTACAGTAGTACAGTGTGATCAGGTGCTGCTGCACGTGCATATCAATGGTACTGTACTAGACTAGTAAGTCTAGTGAAATCGTATATTTGGGTCCAATAATGAACCGTCAATTTGGCATTGATCTAGAGTCTCTCGCTACTAATTAGAGGTTAGTCCTTACGAGTCCTAGAAATTCTTTTAAAAAATCATAAACATTCAGTCATATATATCTGGTAGCCTAGCCATCAATTCTATTCCGTTTTCTAAGAATGACATGCCCTACTATTATGAAAGACAATTTAAAGTCATTTCCAAATTTTGCACTTGAATTACCCATTCTACCATTGTAAAAATACAAGTTTTAGAATGATTGGCATTAATGTGAGCCGTACATTTAACAAGATCTAATGGCTTAAAAAATAAAAAGTTAGTACTAATTAAAAAAATTCTAATTAATGGAAAAGTACCAATTTACGGTGGGACCAGTACCAATTTATGATGGAACCAGTACTAATTTTCGGTGGGACTAGTACAAAATGTGCAATTCCTATTTTATCTTTGATGCTTTTTATTTAATAATCTAAATTTCAGATCATAATTATCCAAAAGTACTAATAGTACTTTTCAGTTTATGAAAAGTGCTGTCAGTACTTTCCAATCATTCTAACAAGTCTTTTGTAAAAAAATTTAAAGTAAACACTAAAATTTTCACCTAAGTTATCATAAAAGAAACTATAAAGTAGTTGTTGAGTTTGCGCTTAAGAGCCTTTTTGGCAGAGCTCTAGGTCCTAAATTGCTCTACCTTGGACTTCACTGGCAAAATGGCTTCTTAATAGCATTGTGGTAAATTTAGTGGCACGATATATAGACAGGCAGGTGGAGCCTTTTTTTTTCTCTCCTCCTAGTGTAAGCTGTTTTGCTATTTTTAAATGAAGCCATTGTTTTCTCGTTTGGCAATGTTTCACTAAAAACTGGTGGAGAAACCCATACCATCATTGAAAGAAAATTTAAAATAGCTTTCTAAATTTGTATTTAAATTATCCCCCGAGATAAAAGATGATGTAAAATAAACACTAATTTTGAATTTAAAGTACCCTAGCATACCATTATAAAAGGTAATTTAATTTATCTATCTAAATTTAAATCGAACCACCCATTACCATTATAATAGATAATCTATGTAACTCTTAACGTTATGTCTGATTACATATCTTTATCATTTTAAAAAAAAATATAAATACCCTATTACATATACATCTGAATTACTTTTAACATTTTTATATAAGATGAATTAGAAAATAGAAAATATACACACACACATGTTTCTGAATTGCCCACTTATGTGACTTATAATTATAAAATATTACTTGAAGTAAACATGTGATGTGTGTCACCACGTAGACTAAGTGTATATATATTTTAAATCACATTAATATTCCATAAAAATAAACTATGTTAGTTCCATAAAAGCAGACGTTTGTAGAGAAAATAGTGGTCAAAGTTATGGTTTGGAAACCATCTATTGTTCAAGACATAAGAGGGTATTCATGCGATACAAGGGCATGTTATAGAAAAAAGTAGCCAATTAAGCAATCAAACAAATTCAAATACCCATGGATCATAAATTTATCCACAAAAAACTAATATTTTTGCCACCTAAAGCTGGTGTCACCGGCTCGTCTATGCTATCGTCTATATTTCAAACTCAAATCCATGTATAGTGTGCAAACAGTGGTGACACCAGTCCAAAGCTATCTCTAACAGATGCCTCAAAATGAGGAATTTAGCGCTGTAGACAGAATAAGGGTTTGAAATGAGAAATGAAGGATACAGAAGCTGCTTGACATAGACTAAGGTTTCGCCGTTTGCCGAAGCACAGATTGATGGACTGATGGACTACTGTGGCGTAATGTGACAGAGTACAGTCAAATCATGGAGTACAAAACGTTATGTGTTGCACATTATAGTTACTACAAAATTTCAAGCTTGGTTATGTACTTATGTACGTAAAAATTTCGAAGGACGAGGTTAATAGACTAAAAACACTATCCATTGTAATCTTCCATCATGTCCGGCATTAGAACCTCTGCAAACCATCCTTCTTCCACGGCCATATTTCTCTATAATATGATGCATTTTCATCATTCCATATATGAACTCCAAATTATAATATGATGACATGTACAGCTTATGAACGAGTTACTTAGCACATCGTCTATTCTAAGAATTTTCGAGACAGCATATGCTCCAAATTAGGCTTTTAGTCTGCCCTCCTTCACCTTCAAAATTGTAGACACACAGGTTGTTGAACCTGGTGGCAGGTGGCAATAATGGCCTCTTGTGGCTAACCTTCTGACATTACCACCTCCGCACCAGTGATGTGAGTAACTGCATGACAACGGTTAGATGAGCAGCAGTTCGTAGGAAACACGAAGCCTCCAAGTTTCTACCTCGTGGACACAAAGACTACAAGAGCTTCTCCATACATGTCATGTCATAAATATGTAGCATTAATATACCCTTACAAAATATATGAACTTATTTTGTGCAGCTTTGTCATCTTAGGGTAATAGTACAATGCAAGGATGCTTAGATAGATGCTTAAGGAGAGATACTACTAAATCACATGAATAAGAGCTCTAACTAACAATGGTAACACCTATTTAATATAGATGCTTAGACAGTTAGTTGCAGAATAAGAGCTCACAATGGGAAGGACATGAAGAATGGCAAGCACTGTTTAATATAGATGCTTAGACAGTTTGTTGCAGGATAAGAGCTCTAACTAACAATGGGAAGGACATGCAGGATGGGAAGCTCTAACTAAATCACCTATTTAACATAACAAAAGTTAGCATGTTGTGTTCAGAAAGAATAAACAAAACATATGTTTCCGATGTCACAGTATTGCTTGTATAATGAGAACGAATTAACCTTATAAACCTATGAAATTGCATATATTTCTGACTCGCTGCTATGTCTGAAATTGTATCTAGTTACAAAACGGAAAAAGAGCTAGAATTTATTTAGAAACCAAACTAGATATCATCAGTCTAAGAGCCCAATGTGCCAAAAGTGCTCATGCTTCTGTATCGTAGCAGGCTCACAATGTTGCTATATCAATATCATTGCAATAATAAAATTTGGAGGAAGCTTGTCGGTCAGATCATGAAACTACTGACCTCAAAAAGCTCGAAAGGACTTCCACGCCGGTAGACATCATCCTGCTGCTTTTGTCCAGTGGAAAGGAGTTGAGAAACCAGGGCACGCCAAGCAGTTAACAAGACCCCTGTACTTCCCATGGTTACCAATATGAAAGGAGTTGGTGGAATATGACCAGATGTCACTGCTCGGATAGCAAGTCCCAACTAACAGAAGAGGTAATCGCAGTCAGCATCAGATATTTACTATCAGCAAATACATTACCATTGCATACTAAAACATGAAATATTTTAGTTCAGAACATCAAGTAAATGCAGTGGTCTTTATTCTTGAAACGGATGCATTGGTACAACTAAACAGGACAAATACTGGGGTACCAGCTTTCAGAAAACTACAATAAATGGTTATTGCAATTTTTATGCGAGAACTCCTAGAAAGCATAGCCTGCCTTGTCACAAAAATCAGTATGTAGATGTAGGTTCACTGTAAAACGGTGTACCTAGCGCTGAAATCTCCCACACAAGTGGGAAAGGGGATTTCTAGACAACCTTACCCTTTCTTATTTTGCAAGGAGGGTGAGTCGAACTGGGCCTGGGCATTCAGTGATTCAGTTTCTTCGGTTCAGTGATTTCGGTGAGTCAATATTTCGGTTTTTTTTTTTTTTTTTTTGAAAAATGCCCAGTGAAGTTTTTCCCAAGTGGAAGTGCGCAAATCGGTTTCGGTTATTTCAAGGTGGTTGCTCGGTAAACCAATTTATGAATGACACTACTGATTTTGATTAGGAATCACTCAAAAATAATTGACCAATTATCATTTCAAGAGACCTCAAGAATAAATCATTTTTTTTCTTGATGGAATAGAAAGCTTGTTTGGTTCTCTGCTGCTTTCAAATTTCAGATAAAACAAAAGGAAAACGGTTTGCTTCTCCAATCTGACGTAATTGATCTTTGGTCGACATAGACACAGCAAGCGGCATTGGCTTTGCCTCTCACTGCCTTAGACCATGCCCAACTGTTCCCAAGTGTCTGCTTCTCATCAGCTGGCAGGACCTGGGAGTGCCGGAAGCAAATGGAAGTGTATGGGTCTGTGTCTGACAGCTAGGGTTAGGAGAGAAATGAAGAATAGGGGATTTTGTTGCCTGGCCACCTGGACAGCTTGTTGGGCCTGAGTTGCAATCTAAACTTGTGAAGTGTGATGAACTTTAGAGCTGTGAGCCCACTAGCCCAGTTGATCGATTGTATTGGTGTTCAAGTTTTTCCAAACTGAAAACTGTGCTGACAACAACCAGGAATCGAACGTCCTGAAGATAACAACCACACCAAGCACTGAAAACTAAAAGACACAAAATCCAGAGAATGGGTTTCTATTTGGCGGTGTTCTGCTGTTTGTGTTTATTTTTGCCTAGGCCTAATTCAAAACCAGGACCTCTGGGATACGGGTGGACATTTGCTACCACTGCACCTGCCCTTCATGTAGGTTCATTGTATCTTAACAATATTATATATGGTTCAGCACTATAGAAATGGACTAACTTCTGATGGACTGGCTCTTCCGCCTAATCACTATAGAAAATCACTTTGCTGATTACTATCTCTAGAGTAAATCACTCCAAATGTATATAGCCTGGAAGGTTGAGTAGTGGTTCGTTTCGAAGTTTGGATCACTTGCTCTACTAAAAACAATATCAAATTGGTTAGCAAAGTTGAGGTATTTAGTAATGCAAACAAATAATGTTAAAAAAAATGGGCTGGTTAAGGCATTCAAGCCCGCGGAAAGCTTATTTGGCCATCCTGCATGAGAGATTGACTACTGGTGAAAACTCAGCAGTGCCCTCCGCTTAACCTAGTAACAGAAAAGAGGGCCAGACAGACCCTAAATAGCTCAATAAACATAACTGCATCAATATAAAAGGTGCAGAAATCAGAAATGAATGTAGTTTCTGGTGTATTTGATGCATGTAGGTATGGATGCTGAAAAACAGATTAAAATCAAATGCCACATGAATTGAATCAGCGAATTCATGCAAGCAGCAGCAGCAGCAACGCCCTTTAATCCCAATTGCAATGCAAGCAACAGACAATAATGGTTGGTGACAACAGAACGGTGCTCATTAGGTGAGTGAAAAGCCTCACAGAGATCACAAAACAGAAAAAGCTTTAAGATCACATTTCATGGTCCATGCTTGAAAGTTGGAACTGTAGAAGTGATAAATTGACAATTACCGGTATCCCAACAGCCCACGATTTAGCCGCGGCGATAACAGCATTCCCCACGCCACCGCGCCCTTTTGCATCATCACCGAATCCACCAAGGAGGTAGGCGCTCAGCAGCCACCCTGCACAAGACCCAAGTCCATGAGCAATCCCACCCCTTCGCGCACCAGATGAGCTGCAATCATCACACCCCCGGATTCCCCTAACCAGCGATGAAGGGGTCGGCCGTCTTGAATGTGTCCGCGTCGAGGACGGGCAGGCCATGGCTGAACCTGCCTATCGCAGAGAAGAGCAGCAGGCAGAACACGTCCCCGCCGGCCAGAAGACCCAGCTTCCTGCAAGCGAACGCGGGGCAAAAGTCAGCGAACCGGGTCGAAGGCAGCAACGGGCCCGGGAATGGTAAGGTACGTTACGTACGCGTAGGAGACGAGCTTTGACTCGGCGGCCGCGCCCCCGGGCTTCTCTATCTGGATGACGCCCTCGAGTGGCACGCCGTCGTCGGCGACGCGGACGAGGACCGGGTCCTCGGCGGCGGCTCCTGCGGAGCCGGAGGGGCCCTCGCCGGCGGCGGCTGGGGTCGGCGCGGCGCGGCGCGGGGCTTGCTCGGCGCCGTTGAGCGCGAGGCGGCGGCGCGGGCGGCGAGGGGCGGCGAAGAGCGGGTAGGGGTTGGAGGTGCAGGGCCCCGGCGGCCTGGGCGGCAGCCGCCGCGCCGAGAGGGAGCCGTTCGCGGCCTGGCTGACGAGCAGCATCGTCGCGGGTGGGCGGTGGCGCCGGTGGGAGGGAGGGTGTGATTTGCGCCCGGCCTGGGTTTGGGTGGTCTAAATTTTGCTCTGGTCTTAATCGGGAGCGGGAGGGGAGGGGAGGGGAGGGAGAGGTCGGAACGGGCGAGCCGGGAATGGTGTGGACGGGGAGCTGGCCGTGGCGGGCCCGGGGCAATCGTTTGATGCGGTGCGGAGACGATGGTGACGCGAAACGAGGAATGGAAGGGGTCCGTGTGCGGTGTACTTCGTGTGCCTCGTTGCATGGAAAACTTGGTGGGTGGCCATGTTGTTTCATTATTCTTTCATTTCATCGTGACGGATTAGCAAAAGTCAAAAGGATGTTTTGACTACGAATTTCTCCTAAATTTTCTTCGGCTTTGACGAGGACGAGCTTCAGCGGTAGGTTTTTTTTTTTTTTCCCAACGATCGGGTTAGTTTGGCAACCCGGATTTTGTGGAAATAAAGGGAATAATTAATTAATTTTTTTATTCTTCCAAATTTTTTGGGAAAATAAGATTGCCAAAATAGTCCGAAATGGTATTTTTCGAACTCACCATTTGCTATGCGATTCTGTAGGAATTTATGATAGTTGCAACAAATTTTAACCTTTCGAATCGCTGCGCTACAGCCGGTCACGATAAAAACACGCCCTGAACGATACTCTTAAGCCAATGTTATAGCTCCACTTAGAAACTGGATAACAGGAAATGGGGTCCCTGAGGTCGATAAAACTCGATCAGGTTTCCTGGAAACAGAATAACGTTGATGCCAAGATCCAAAATTTTGAACTGCACAAAAAGATCACATGGATTTTATGTTCCCAAGATTTCTGGAAGTGCCAACCTTCCGTTTCGCAGGAAGAGCCAGGACCTCCAACTTTGCTTTCAAAAATTTACCGGCTGTATACCATCCAGATGTGCAGCGCACCTCTAGGATTATTCAACATCAACTAGCATGCTTACAATGCGCGATTGTGAGATACAAAGTGAAACAACAACCAAGCATCTCGACCTATACTATACATGAAAGCTTGGCACCTTGGTATATCAGACACGCACTGATGGGGAAGCCACTCTTGCAGCAGGCAGTCTTGGAAGTTTGGGAATCAAGGACACCGAAAGTGCTTTTTCAACTGCACAGAGGTAACTTAGAATGAGGTTATGCACTATGCAGCAATTGGCATAAAGGGAACCAGCAGAACATATGGAACTGTGTGCAGCTTGTGAACAAAGCAAGGGATCTGCTGATGCCAACACATAATAGATGAAGACAATATGCATGTTACCCTGACTGCAAAAGAAATCGCTAATAAAGATAACTCAAAGTGATCTGTGTTAAGAACTTAAGATCGACAGGAATCATACCTACGGAACTGTAGGACGTGCCATCAGGGATCAGGCTACTGGAACTTTGCAGCAAATGTTGAGTACGTCATCCAAAGGCGCATGGTCGCCTGTGCCCTCATCTTTCCTTGCATACAACAGTTCTTTTCCTTTGAACACAAACATACCCCCCTAAAGCATATATGAAACAAATGGTTCAACGAATCAAGATCTTTTTTTAAAATGCATAGGTAAATTCAGCTTATGATGGCAGTGACCGTTTTAAGTGTCAGGAAATAATTTAACCTGTTGCAGGACACCTGCCCTATCATCTGGGGTGGCTTCGATTGTATAATTCTTCACCGCTTCCTTAAGGGAGTCAAACCGTGAAAACACTTTCACCTTCGGAAAAATAGATTCAAATGTTTAAGACTATGCCGTCCCATATCTCATAACAAAACAGCTGCAGGTGGAAATCGTTGCTACGCAATTGATGCTTAGTTGCTTACACTGGCTGGGTTGAAGAATGTGCGACCAACACCAAAATATAGACCCAAGAGATCATACGCCTGAAAAGGTTCAATAGGAGTTGAGCACTCAGGTAAAGAAGAAAGAAAAGATTTTGGCAGAATGAAATTTCTGATCAAACGCATTATTGATCCTAATGTAGCAATTACGGTTGGTCACTGCATCTAGCCCATTAACACCTTACATGTGACTCTTTTTCAGAGAGGCATTTAACATATAATTTGGGGGGTGAATAAGAGATGCATCATGCAACTATTAAGGGAAATCACAGCAGCAGCAGCAGAAGTCATGTATAATGTTATGCTTAAAGAGAAATTTATAAGAACGTATTGTACAATTAGACAACAGAGATAACGTCCTGCAGCTACAGAAGTCGGTCAGTTTCTCAGTAAAGTGTCAATGGTACTCTCCATTTACTAACCTAAGAAAAATGCATTCATCTTTCGGATTTACGTTTCATCTGGTTGACTACAATGGAATATATTTTCCCTTGAAATAGTAATTGCATTTTTTTATGGGTACAGATTTGGTTAGCACAATCCAGGGCTCTAAATAAAATGGAGACATCATAAGGGTCCATCTATAAGTTTAATAAATGCATATAAAAAAAGCAGCACATCAACAATTAAATCATAACATGATGTGCATAAAGGTACCATTTAGACTTTAGCATACATTATGGCAAAATCTAATAGGTTCATAAATAGGCAAGCACAGGATTAGTACCTTCCGTTCAGGATCTGCATAGAGGTATTCCAACGGAAAGGGCAACTGCATCAAATAAATTTAGGGGAAATTATTGAAGGGTGGAAATTCTTTGCAGGATGACAGAAAAAAAAATTAAAACAGATAGGCATTTTTATCTCTCCTTTTCTAAGAAATTGGTTGTCTAGAATGCCAACAAACAAGAACGACAAGTTACTTGCTCAGAATTCAGATCCTGGAATCAGACGTGTACTATACATGATGCCAGATACATTCAGTGTCTGTTCACGATTTAAAGCTAGGGTTACAGAACTGAGCATATATACATACACGTTCAGCAAGAATACGGGCTTTAGCTGGAGTGCCAACGCCAACAGCAATCAGTTTTACTCCAGCTGAATCAAATCTGTCCTTCGTGTCTCTTAAAACAGAGGCCAACTCCCAGCTGCATGATGGCACGGTTAGAGCCAACAGTTAGCCCAAAGAAAGAAATTGAGTTATACTACCAGCTAATGAAGATACAAAAAGGCTTCCTCTCTCTCACCAGCAAGGGCACCCAAAATGCCTTAGCAGAGCAACAACAGCCATTCCCTGCACAGGTAAGCAGTGGAGAAGTCATGTGCGTGCAGTATCAAAATTATGTGAAATTCTCGCAGAGTCATTGAATAATTTTGGTTAAGAGGATTTTAGCGTTTCTTTATCTGCAAAAGGAGGGCAGATTTTGTTCAGTCAATAATCGCCCCCAATGTTACTGAGATGACCTAAGACCTTCTAGGCTGGGCCGCTGGGAAGCTTTTACTAAGTAGTAGTAAATATGACCGAAATACTATATAGCTACGAAGACTTTCCTGGTTGAAGCATCTTGGTAGGAGTATGAAACTGTGAATAGATCAAGCTCGACTCGAATCAGATGAACATTCAAACCTCGTTCTGGTCCCACAGGTCCCTGAACAGGACGGGCTCGCCGGTGGCCGCGGAGTAGATTTCGACGCCCCCGAGCGCGTCGACGATGCCCTGTCCGAAATCGGGAGAGGGCGAGGGCACGGACGGGGAGCTCCCGACGGCAGTCCCCACCGGCGAAGGACCCGCTGGCGTATAGCGGAGGCGGATGCCACTTCTGCCGCGCCCAGGAAAGGCGTGCCCGCTGGGAGATGCCGCGGCAGGGCGAGGCCGCGGGCGCGGCGCGAGGGGCGCGCGTGGGACAAGTGAGGTGGCCGCGGGCGCGGCCATGGCTGTAGAGGGACACGCGGCGGAACTCTAATCGCGGGAGAGGGAAGGCAAAGGTTGGAGAGACCGCGAGGGGAAGGAGTGGCCGTTGCGGATGGCGGGAGGTGTGGCCGTGTGGGTGTGGCCACTTGTCAGTTACTACTAGTGTCCACTCATTCCAGTCCAGGCAACAGGTTCTTCGAGAGACCAGGTGAAGAATCGCTGGCTTGTGTGCTTCGTGAAACAAATCATGCTCAGGCCTTTGTCCAGTATGATTTCAATGTGCAAACAGCAAAGACATTGTCGTTTGTGGCAAGATTGGTGTTCAGGGAGGGCGATTCGCTGATTATACTAGACGAATGTACGTGTGGTGAGAAGGTGGCGAGGGAGGTTGTGATCGGAATGTGTCCGGCAACGCATACAAACATGATCTGATATGGCATCGTGTATGTGTCATCCTCGTATATTTTTGCTGTTTGGATACTCATTTCGTTTGAGTCAAAGGAATGAAGGCAGAGGGGCATGGCGGACAGAAAAGAGGGCCATGGACTAGGATTAGCTGACATGGCCAATGGAAGAATACACACTCAGATCTGCTTTGCCCGCATAGGTGAACTTGTGCAAGTAGGCTCTTATGAAACTGTTCATGAACTATTCACGTACGGGTATGTTAATGGGCGCAATCCTTTACCCATCGGGTAGAGCGAGTGCGGGTAAGGGTGAATAATACCCATAAACTCATAGGTAATCTATACTCGCATCAATCTTATCTTACTATTACTAATTGGAGGTTCTAAAAGTTGCATCAATTTTAAAACGCGTTAGAAAAAAAGATAAATCCAAGAAATTCTCACAATAATCAGAAACATCCGACCATCAATTGGCAGATTGAAATATTAATAGCCATTAGATCTGTTTTTTCTAAGTAATTACCCACCTCTGCCATTATAAAAGGTCTTGAGGTCAAGTCTCAATGAAAGCAAATATCCTCTTTTTTTCATTATATATATTTTTCAAGTAATTACCCACCTCTGCTATTACGAAAGATCTGAGTTCAATTCTCAACGAAAGCAAATATCTTCTTTTTTTAGATTTTTCCCATTTTCAAATTTACCTTCGGTTTTGTCTTTTTTCCATTAAAAATGTTAGAAACATTTTCATTAAACAGATATTTTGTAGACTTTTTAAAATTTCCATGTCAATCCTCACAAGATGCGCTAGAAAAATATAAAATTATAGAAATTCTCACAATAATTAAAAAATACCCTATCTTCAATTAACATGTTAGAATCTTAATAGCCATTAGATCTGTTTTCTAATTAAGTAATTACCCATCTTTACCATTATCAAAATAATATTAAATAATCCCTAAAACTACATATTAATTACCCACTCTGCCAATATAAAGGAAAATATGAAATAACACCCTAAATTTATATCTAATTGCTCACATTTGCTATTTTGATAGGATAATACCAAATATCCCCTTTAATTTATATTTGAATTGTTCACCTTAGTTATTATGACTGATAATATGATGAAAGTAACCCCTCAAAATTATATTAAAATCACATATTTTTGCAATCGATCAAAGATTATCTAAATCAATTAAGCATACATATAAAGTAGCAAGATATGTTATTATAAAAACCTAAGTATAAAAATAGATCTATATATGTTGTACGGTTACGCAGAACACATTTAAGACTCTAACCCGTGCTTTTGCACGGGTTAATTGACTTAGTTATACATAAACCGTATTAACATATATCCAAGTAAGCGCATGATTGTTACAAAAATTAGTCAACTTGCTTGATGTACGATAAATAACTATTGATTATATTTTATTTACTGTATTTAATGATTTATGGTTATAATTATAGTGAATACTCATTGGTCTTTTGTAATTTGATATGCATTTAGCGGATATTTAATGAAAAAATTTCTTATTTGGCCTCTTCGAAAGTTGTGGTTTCTTATTTGGCCTAAAAACTTTAGATCTTTCCTGTTTGGCCACAAATCAAAGTTTTGGTTTATTTATGGGACTTCCATCCATTTGGGTTGGTAGCGGTCTTAAGTATAGAGTAAAATGACGAAAATGCCCTTGCTCAACTTTGTCCAGATTTCCGGAATGAACGTCCAAAATTGAGCTAGTAATAATGAACGTCTAGATTTGAGCTAGTAATTCTGTTTAGCCTAAATATTTCAAATATTTGATGAACATTGTTTTCCAGATTTCAGAAATGGAAGTATTTTTAAAACCATGGAATATCACGTTAATGATATTTCATCTAGCTCCAACATCGAACAGTTTATCTGCATACATGTTCAACATCCAAACAACCAAGGCCACGTACAGCTTCACAAAAATTTAGGCTCAACATCGAATCATCGAAGCAATAATATCGAAGGCCACCACCCCACGGCGGCGTGTGCCTGGAGCCCGATCGACGGCATCGCTGCAGGGGCGGTGGCCTCACTCGCCCGGCGCGCAGCTGCAGGGGCGGCGGCCTCGGCGGCGCTCGCCTGGTCCGCGGCAGCGTCGGCGGCGCTCGCCTCCTCGACCGTGGCTCTCGTCTGGCCCGTCGCGGTGGCGCTCGCCTCGGCCGCGCAGCAAGCGGTGCGCGGGTTGGCCGCGCCGGCGGCGCTCGCTTGGCCCGTGGCGGCATCGGCGGCACTCGCCTCCGCCGCGGCAACGCTCACCTCTCCCGCGTGGCGGCGTCGGTGGCGCTTGCCTCGCCCGCGGCAGCGGCGCTTGCCTCAGCCGCGCGGCAGCCTCGGCTGCGGTGCACGGGTGGGCCGCGCTGGCAGCCCACGCGACAACCTCGGCGGCGCGCGGGTGGCCTGCGCCGGCGGCCCCAGCGGCAGCCACTGTCTTCCCTTTCTCTTCTCTCTTCTCTGTTCTTTTTCGACTCAGGCAGGGGGGGTGGAAAAGACCGAGGGTAAAAGTGTCCATGTGCTCTGTGGATTAACGGAATACTTAACAGAATGGACGGAGGTCCTATAAAAAGAACCGAAACTTTAAATTGCTGTCATATCAGAAAAATCTAAATTTTTTAAACCAAATAAGAAACCACAACTTTCAAAAGGACTAAATAAGGAATTTTTTTCATATTTAATCGGGTGTGCGTTATCTGCTGGGCTTTTTATCCGCCTGATACAGGATTCCGTACCCGTAAATCAAGTGTATATATTTTTGTTGGGTATGGAATGGCACCACCCAATGGATACGTATCCGTTGCCATCTCTACTTTCGAGAAAAAATAGACATAGCAACCTAAGGCCAAAACTTTAAATTGCTGTCAAATCAGAAAAATCTAAATTTTTTAAACCAAATAAGAAACCACAACTTTTAAAAGGACTAAATAAGGAATTTTTTTCATATTTAATCAGGTGTGCGTTATCTGTTGGGCTTTTTATCCGCCTGATACAGGATTCCGTACCCGTAAATCAAGTATATATATTTTTGGTGGGTATGGAATGGCACCATCCAATGGATACATATCTATTGCCATCTCTAGTTTCGAGGAAAAATAGACATAGCAACGTAAGGCTGTCCGCTATGGCACTCCCCACAAGGGGTTTCTCATACACGTTTGGCACTGTTTAATATAAATGCTGAACATAGAGATGGAGTAGTTGGAATAGTGATAGGGAGTGGGATTTGAAAAATGTAACCGCCTAAATTCGCGTAATGAATCAACGGTCCGATGTGCAGTACAGGCAGGCACACCAGTTGTGCTGCCTTTTCGCGCCCGTTGAAGGTAGTAAGGGGGTGTTTGGTTGCCTGGCTAGCGGGTTGGCTAGGCCACGCTAGGACGTGGCCAGTGTTTGGCCAGAGACTCCGTTCCCCTAGTCTTGCCCAAACTGTGCAACTTGAGTCCCCGCGGGTGGCTCCGGGGGAACGACCAAATTGGCGTTTCGTTTCTGGCCAGACTCCGCTGCGCCCAGGATGCGCCCCCGCTGGCTCGTCTTCCTCTCCCGTCTCCACACCGCCCCTCTCCTTCCCTTCTCCCGTCCGGCACAAGTGCACGAAGCCGCCCCTCTCCTTCCCGCCGGTTGCCGCGACGCCGCCGTACTCCCCGCTTCCTGCTTGTTGCGGCCGCATCCCTCGCCGTCGTCGCGGTCCAAGGATGGGGACCAGGCCGGGCGGCCGGCGTGGCGGAGATCTGCGACTGCGCCCGTCGCCGTCGTTACGGGCCCGAGGACGACGACTCGCGAGCTGAGAAGGGAGCAGGAGGAGGTGCCTCCGCGCCGCCCTATTCCGCGTCGGAGCTGCGCTGCCGCATCCGTAGGTGGGGGGGGCACGGAGGAGGGAAAGCGTGGGGAGCGGCACCAACGGTGAATCCGATGGTGGGCCCTCACGGTAGCTCAGTGTGCGACCATGGCGGTGTGTCCCCACGGACTGGAGAGGTCGGCGCGGGCATGGCGGACGTCGCTTCCATGGCCGGCAGGGAGCTGTTTCGTCTTCCCGGCGTCGACGAGTGGCAAGGTGGAGGGAGTGCGGGAGTTTCTAGTGGGCAACCAAACACCGGCTCCTGCTGGGCGGGCTAGAGAGCCAAGACAACCAAACACATGCTCAAACAGATGCACATCACATAATAGCCTGCCTAGCACTGCCCTGGCAACGGGTCGGAGATGGGCTACACGGGGACTTGCAACCAAACAGACCCTAATATTTGTTCCACATCATAAACACCTCTGTTTCAATTCAGTGGAAACCGTAAAGCTAGTACTACTACAGTTGATAACAAACAGAAACAGAGCTGGGCTACAGTCTAGATAGAATCTGTTTAGGCGTTCCATTCCATATGCGGCTGATCAGTCCTAGCGTCAAGCTACTGGAATATTGCAGCATGCGCGGAGCACGTCGTCCATTGGAGCATGGTCGCCTGTGCCTTCATCTCTCCACGAGTACACCAACTCCTTCCCTCTGAACACGAACATTCCACCCTGGAGAGAAACGAGAAGCCGATGATGTTCTTCGGAGCTCAGGTCATGGATGCTGCACATCAGCACAGGGGTGCGCCGTGTATGTGTATGTCAGTATGTGTGTTGTGGCGTGCACGACTCAAACCTGCTGCAGGACGCCGGTCAGGTCGGCTGGGGTGCCTTCCAGCGTGTAGTTCTTGGTCGCCTTCTTGATGGAGTCGAGCCTCGAATATATCTTCGCCTTCACAGAATCAGAATGCAATGTAAACCATGTCATCAGTTCGCCGTGAAAGGGGTGCAATGAACTGCCAGAAGACAACAGCAGACGCAGTGCTCGCTGCTCAGCAGTCAGCTCAAGTGACGATGCTTACACTAGCGGGACTGAAGAGCGTCCGGCCCAGGCCGTGGTACAGCCCCAACACGTTGTAAACCTGAAATCATGAGGTCACCCAACCGCCGTCATCATACACACAGCATTCTGAATTTCTGATCAGGCATACCGAACACTCCGATAGTTCAGATTAATGTAGAGGGGGTCGTCGCACCTTGCGCTCTGGGTCCGCGTACAATGAGTCCACAGGAAATGGCAGCTGCAATGAAGTCATCATCTCAGAATCCAGAAATTCTGTTCCCAGCCTGGTTCAGCTACGAGCCTACGACTACGAGCACATCCCCAGTTCGGCAGTTGCGCACACCAAAGCATGAAATTCGGCACGAGCAGCAGCCTTACCCCGTCAGCGAGAATGCGAGCCTTATCGGGAGTGCCGACGCCGATGGCGATCAGTTTAGCCCCGGCAGAGTCGAACCTCGGCATGGAGTCCTTCAGAACAGAGGCCAGCTCCCAGCTGCAAGCAAAAACACGTCGCGTCCACGGCGATCAACAATACAGACAAAGAAACGCGTCGGCACGCAGCGCGCGCCAACGACGTACGATCTCCTTCGATTCCTCACCAGCAGAAGCACCCGAAATGCCTCAGCAGCGCCACCACGGCCACCCCCTGCATGCCGCGAAGTTTCAGTAGACGAACCAGAGCAGTCGCTCAGTCTAGACGTCTAGTAGCTTTTATTTGATTATTAGGAGGAATGAATGAAGCGCGAGTACCTCGGTGGGGTCCCACAGGTCCGTGAGCGCCACGGCGTCGCCGGAGCCCGCGGCGAGGACGGAGACGCCGCCGAGGGTATCCCACGCTGGCGCGCCGGCGGCGTCTGGAGCCAAGCCGGAAGCAGCCCCCGCCGTCGCGGAGACCGTCAGCGTCAGGGAGTGGCCGCAGAGGCGCCTCCCTCCGCGCGCGGGCGCGGCCCATACATGGCGGGAGTTGCGCGAGCCGCGGGGAGCGACGAGCGGTGCGCGCGGGAGCGAGACGGCCGTCGCCATGGAGAGCTGGAGTGGGGTGGGGGACGGAGGCGGCCGCACGTGCGTGCAGAGTCGAGGCCGGGGCCGGGAGAGAGCGCGCGCGCGGGCGGTGAGCCACTAGCACCCGGAGCGAGGGAGTGGCGGCCGGTGCTGCACGGCGGGCGAGGCAGGCCGCGTGGCGCAGCCTCGGCGCGTAGTTTAGTTTCAGCCAGGCCCCTTTTGGACGCACGAAAATTTTTCTGATCCTTGCGTTTTCCGGCGCCGTGAATGGATCAAAGCTACCGGCAACAACTAGCCAGTAACTGGCCGAGGAGCATGCGGACCCCGGCCGGGTATATTGCATGCGTGCCGCTTGCTGGCCAGCCGGCAGCCGTTACGGTAGTCAGTAGTGTTCGTCGTCCACATGACGTACGGTACTGGCGTACTGCGGTGAGTAAGCCCCACGTGCGTCACCAGGATAGTCCAGGACCAGAGCCACGCACGCCCACGTATATATGCGCCCTTGGAAAATTATATGAAAACGGTCAAGAATTTTCATGCAAGTGCTATTGTGCTAAGACTGTCCACACTCGTTGCACTCTATACACCCACTCTAAAAGAGAATATTCTGTCCAGTCATCGCGATTTTAAAATACAGTCAACAATTCTCTGCGCTCATCCAACTCTATACCTCCCACTCTATACCAACTACCACAATTTTACATTATTTTTCTCCCTCCCCTCCACTCTCTCTCTCCCCTTCGTCTCCACCGCACAGGCGCCTCTCTCCTCCCATTCTCCGCCTCCGCCCAAGACCGGCCACCGTCGCTGCCTCTCTCCCCTCCAAGACCGGCCATCGTCGCTGCCTCTCTCCCCTCCAAGAGCTCCCGCCGCCGCCCGCCTTCTCCCTTCCGGGTGCCGCTCGTCGCCGCCAGCGCAGGAGGGAACCGCGCTGGCCGTCGTCGCCGCCCCCGCCGAAGGAAGCCGCGCCCGCGCCTCGCCCGGACCCGCGCCCTCCTCCTCTGCTCCGCTGGCGCCTCGACCTCTTCCCCTACGCGGGCGACGACCGTCCTCGTCACCGTCGCCAGCCTCCCCAGATCTAGAGCGACGAGGAGGGGAGGAGCCTCCCTGCGCGGGCCGCCTCGCCGTCGCCGGTACGGCGTGGCGGTCGAGCGCCTCGGCGGGGGAGATGGGCGGGGACGCGCGCCCCAGCTCCTCGCCCACCGCGTCCTCGCACAAGCCGGCCGTCCCCACCTTCTCGTCCTCGTCACCACCGCCGACCGTCCCCACGCCTAGGGATGCAAACGAATCGGATCGGAGCGGATAATGCCTTTTCCATATCCTAATCCTATTTCTTTTGTCGGATTCGGAGCGGAGCGGATATTACTCGGTTACGGATATGGATACGGATATTTTAGGATATCGGAAATGGAGCGGAGTCGGATCGGTGTCGGAGCGGAAACGGATTTAAAAATATCGGATAATACATGCTTACATAGAGCTTTTTTTACAATGATCAATAATTTATAAACTAAAGTATAATTACTCAGGTCATAGTTTACATTTTAGTAACAAAAATAATAATAGTGACGGTATTTTTGGCATGAATCGATCGTAATTGACTCTGATATACTTGTAAACTAATCGGATTATCCTATTATAAACATCGGATAATCCGTGTTTAAATATTGGATATTCCATATCCGTCGGATTTTAGTGATACCATATCCTACTCCGCATCCACATGTAAATCGGATTCGGATTATCCATATCCGTATGGATATAAAAACTCTTCCTCCATATCCGCATAATTAGGATTCGGATCGGATCGGATCGGATCGGATCGGATAATTATCCACACCACTTGCACCTCTACCCACGCCCGGCGCCTCCACAGTCCACACCCGCTCGGTGGTGCCTCCGCGCTGACGACCGCTCCGCTCTGCTCGTGCACCACGCGGGCCTCACCGCTGCTGCTCCCGCCTCGCGCGCTGCCGGGCCCGTCCAACAACCCGACCGTTGGGACTGCTGCCGCGCGTCCGACGTGGAGGAGGGAGGCTCGGATGGCGTCGCTTCCGTACCGCGCTGGATATAGCGCCGGATGGGGGGCGCGGGATGGTACCGCCCACGATACCGTCGCCCGCTGCAGCCGCTCGGGACTGTAAACTGGGACTGCATTCCGTTTACAGTCCACGAGTGTGGACAGCCTAAAGACGTGTACTGCTAGGTGCTAGACACTATTACTACCTACTAGTAGATGCAAGTAGCCAGTAGGGTACGACGAAGATCGCCGTGCCGACTGCCGGGGAATGGCCCGTGGAGGCTGGCCGTGCGCGCGTCCCGGTCCCTCTTCCTCCCATGAGAGCGACCCATGTCCAGAAATGCGCTTGCACTATGGGCTACAATACACCTACGTGCCTGGCCCAAACAGGCCCACACCGGCACTAGGACAAGAACCAAGTGAAGCTTCCGTGGAGAGAGAGGCGCATCAATGAAGGGATTTCATACACACCGTTCGTATCTGGCTTCTGGCTATCTGCTCTTCCTCTCTCTTCTACCTGGATGCTTGCTTCCGGTGTCTTCTAGAGCTTTCTAGCATCTTCCTATCGTCATCTTCCCACTGTTTACTCCCTACCCCCTGTCAACGGTGCATGAGGGAGCGAGAGATGGCCATCGCCATGGCGAGCTGGGGTGACGTGGGCGTGGATACGCCAAGTTAAGCCCTAGGCCAAGACCAGGTGCGCATGCCTCGCGCGAGGTGATGAGTTGTTGGCATGAGGAGCGAGCGAGTGACCGCACCAGAGGTGCACGACGGGGACAATTAGAAGGTCATGTGACAATGCCTCGACTGATAGTTTTTTTAGTTGGGCCAAGGAGTACGTGGGCTAGGGGTTTTAGCTGGGCCAACAGACGAGTGTGCTAAAAATCTTTGGAAGAAAAAGACTTATTTTTCCATAGTACAATCTTATTCTTTAGCAAACGTGAACCTACAGAGTCATGCTTGGTTTCAGTACATATGGTTGTGGGCTTGCTAATGAGACATGATTGCCCGTTCTTGTTTTTTTCACACAGTTTCAAATAGCCGAATGCCTTTATCTGACCTTACTTTGTTTTTACATCCATTGCATGTTTTGATTATCTCTTTTCATCATCATATATCCACTAACCAGTGGTGAAACTCTAAGCCCACAGAAGAAGCCTTTATATCTTCTCATAATCGTGGCTTTCTACATCCTCCCAACACACGCCCACTTGTCCAGCACTGCCTCACTCGTATGATCCCCCGCCTACTTACTATCTCGCTTTGCCTATACCGAACACCACACAGTTACCGACTACAACCTCTCCTATGGGTCCCCTTAAGCTCGGTGGCCTCAAATGCCTCCGAAAATTCCTAAACCCGAAACCCCCCTTACCCTAATTTTAATTTCTAGCATAAACTTGGTGGATGGTGGATAAGCAAGATCTCAAGCAACCGGATAGAAGTGAAGTTCTAAAAAGGATTCAAGACCCTCTTATCTCTACTTAACCTCTGTTCCTACCCTCTTATCTCTACTTAACCTCTGTTCCTAGTTAAATTAATTATCTCAGAGTTACATTCATAGTTAATTTACATAGCTCTGTTAGCTTATAGTTAGGACTTGCTGATAGGATATTTTAGTGCTGTGTTCATAAGACAAGATGATCATAAACTAATGTAGGTATGGAGAAGCACGAAGGTACATTGAGAGATGTTTTCCTCAATGCAAGTACCTAGGAAGATGTCTCCCTACTAGCTCTCGGTCTAATGCTACCACCTAACCAACTACGGTGACCGTGCAATGAAGGTTTACTACGACTACACGCTACCCCCCGCACTTGTAGAGATTCAGCTCCAGCTGAACGCATGCATGCATTTTCAGATGGCGGATATATTTTCAGATCCTTTGCGTCGGTGCGCGAAACCGAAACGCATGCGATGCAGGGCGTTGCAGCACGTACTGCCGTTCCCTTGGATCCTACGGATCGGTTGCCAATAAAAGCCTCTAAAAATAAGGGCATAGTATCCCAGCCACCTAGACCACCTAAAAGGAAGGAATCGGTCTTTGGCTTTGAGTGATCCAAGCATTGGTGAATGGGTTCAGTAAGGAGTGGCTCTTGTGATTGTAGCCAAGCCGCCTTATAAGGGGAACTAACAAGTCTGTCTTCTCCTTAAGGGGATCTATGACCTATTTCTTTCTGGTAGTGAGCTATGAGTTCTCCTCTGTCTGGTAGTTGTTCCTGAGTTGCAAGCGGCGGAGTGATGAGTTATTTGTTACCTCTCTTCTTTCTTTACGCTAAGGCGGTACTCCACTTCTAGGTAGCTAGTACTGGTGTACATACGCAAAAGGCAGGGAAAAGAATACAGTCGTACAGTAGCATATACGTACCGGTCTCACAAAGTCTACGGTCTCCTGTTCTCACCAAAGAACGGAGAAGCACCATGCAGGCATGCACGGGCCCCACCAGAAAGCGATATATAGAAGCCGGAGCAGTAAAGTTTTTTTTTTTTTTTTGGTGCAGGCGGCATCGTTAATTTACCGGCCACGCACTCATGGAGCGGTGTACTGGTCAATCCACACTTTGCTGCACAAATCCCCACCCCGCGGGGACCATGTAGGAAGAAGGAGAAGGCGAGAGGGGGAGGAGGCGTGGCACGCGTCCCCGCGTAAACAAACGGAGATTCCCATCCCCTCCCCATGTGAGGCTCCGCACGCATCATTCCTCGGCCAACGGGCGCGCTAGGGGAGTCCCAAAGTAGGGTTAGAAAGGGGTTAGTTGGCGGCTTGGCGCAAACAGAAGGCACCCCCCTACAATCATGTCCTAATCCTGCTGCCCGCCAGCCCTAACTGCTACGTAAGGCGCTTGCGCGGTTGCGGGGGAGACGAGGCAGAGAGAGAGAGAGACCCGTTTTGCTGGAGATTTCATGCTTGCGTGTGTTATTTGTTCTTCCAAATCAGTCGTTTGCTCAGCATGGATGGGAGTGCCTGCCTTGGATGATTGTGGATCGATCGACTGCTGCATGGATGGTCAAGGGGCAAAAAATGGTGGGAAGGGGGCAAGGGGCCAGGCCGGGACGACGGTTCGGTGAGTCAGCTAGCACACACGCGCTACACACATTTGCGGCCCCGGCCCGCACTGTGATCCATCAGATAGATCTATTATTATTGGACAGCTAGCAAGTGTGTAAGCATATATATATATACTACCCGATAGAGGACTAGTCCTTTTAATTCGCAAGATGCCATTGTGTCGATAAACTTCAACTTGCTTGCGGTTCTTTTTAATTACCACTGCGCTCGTGTGTACGCATGCACTCGCACATTGTGATCAGGAGAGCGAGGTTTGGGCATGTACCGATGGTGTTCTTCAATAGATGCGAGCAAGCATATCTATACATATAACTCTAGAGAGTTTTTCTAGCTTCTTTCGGTGGATCTCGGGGACATGTTGTGATTCATGCATGCTCGTCATGTTATCCCCTTGTAGCTCACAATAACGGATTAATCAGTTTGTGTGGCTCCCGCTGAGTGCTGGCATCTCGATCGGTGTCTACTAGCTAAGCTATATCGATCTATCTAGCTCCGTCCCCTCGGAGCGGGTAAACAAGAGGAAACCCGGCAGCATCCGTTGGGTTCCACCCAATCTTTGCGAGCAGGACTTCTCTTTTGTTCTTTTCTTCTCTAGCCATGTCGTGCATCGATCCTCGCTCGCTCCCGCTAGCTAGCTTGCTACCGCGCGCTACACACATATGTTAAGCTCGCCGGTGTAAAGTATGTCTCGCGTGAAAGCTCACAAACTGTCCCCCCTAAACTATACTATACGTACGTGGCGATCGAAGTGTGTGAGCTCGAGATCCGCGGGTGCATGGAGATGTGCATGTCTTGTGTGGCTAATTAATTTGCAGATGCCTTTTGCAAACTAATTAATTTGTGGATTATAGCTGGGGCCGGCCGGGGTACATGGGATTATTGGGGGGTGCGATTCGCCACGCTGCTGCTCACTGTATATTCTGTGCTGATGATACAAGCACGATCCAGTTTAGTTTCTCTCCCTTGTTGAAAGTAGCGGGAATATCTTAAACTTGACGCTCTGTTTTCACGGTGCTTCACCGGCCGGGTGTGTCACTCCAGGGGCCGCGCATGACTGACGATATGGGTGAGACGACAGTGGGTGTCAGATCTTGAATTTGTCACCCAGTGAATTCTGAATCATATCGATCGAGCGCCTTGTGAGCCCTCTCTTAATTACGCTATATATGCACCAGCGCATATATCGTTAATGACCGGTAAGATTCTGGTCGATATATGTATGGATCTATCATTAAGGCTAAGCAGTATCCCACGGAATCACAGAACATCTATATATCCCCATCGATGCCAATTAAGGACAGCACACAGTCAATCACAGTGTCATCGTACAAGCTAGATCCAGGAGACCCATGCCCTGTGCGGCTGTGCCTAGCTAGCGAATTGGTTAATTCGCAGAAAAAGACACGCTAGCTAGCTAGGGCCATTATATTTACTAACTAGCTAGTGACGAGAGCGAGCGAGGCTGACGGCCCCTCCCAGTCCCGGAGTCCCAGCCTCCAAGTTCCAAGCCACCTCGCTCGCTACCTCTCTGTGCGTGCAGAGAGCTTCTCCCGTCATCTGCATGCTTCCATGGCGTCCACAGTACTAACGTGTGTGGCCAGCTCCTGCACTGCACTGTCGTTCGTCAGCCCATTTGGCATGCACTTGGGTATTGATTGCGGCGGACAAATGTTGGCCTGCGCCTCATCAACTCTCATTTTTGGTGATGTGTGTACCGTGACAAATGTTCGTCAGTCCATTCTGAAGGCGGACACGGACACTGTTGCGTGTGGTGGTAGCCCGGTCCAACAAGGCTCCCAGCTGAACTGCTGGAGAAACTCGGGCTGCCTCGGCTGGCCTCGCATGCGTGCGCTCGCGCGCGAGACAAAAGGCGCGGACATGTGCATGGGGCCGCGCGTGCGCCAGCGCCATCGGAATGATGGAGGACGTAGGTTTCGGTGTCGGATTAAGTTAAGCTAATCCGTCCAAGCGGCACGGCGAGCCCAAGACGGTAGCCGCTCGCTGCAGCGCTGCTGCTGTCTGCTAGGGCGGCGCCGGCGTGGTTTGCAAGCCACGACGCCGACGCCGCAGGAGCAAACCCGAGGCCTCGGTCGCCATGTCCGGCCGCTCTCGCTGCACGCACGGTCTTTGACATGCAGATTAACGGCACGCTTCGTTCTCTTCCCCCGCGCCGCGCGCGTGTGTAGGAAGCGGGGTAAACTACTCCCGTCCACCAGAATGCTGTCGCCCGGACGCACGTGTCAGAGGGAGAGCCACCTGGGGCGAGAGGCGAGCCCGGACGGGTCCGGTGTTCAGAGGGCCCGTTCTCGGGTGGTTTTTTTTGAATTTGGCCCTTTTTAGATTTTTTTTCAAATAGACCTCCGCAAAACTATTTTAAAAAATGGACCCTGTGGGTCAGCGTTTTAGGGCACCACGCCGAGCGTAGATTGCTCGGCGTTGCTTCACGCAGCGCCGAGGCCCACGTCACCCGCCTAGGTGGCCTCCTAGGTCAAACCCCCCGGCGATGGGTCAAATAGGTCGGCGCTTAATAGAAAAGCGCCGAGGTTGCGGCCTTGGGCGGGCCGGGCTGGCCCAAAGGAGGCTATCGGCGCTGGGGGCGGCTACCCCGGCGCTGCATCCGTTAGCGCCAAGGTCTCTTACCTTGGCGTTGCACGACACAGCGCCGATGTAGCGGCCATATAAACCGCACGTCTTTTTCCTCCTCCCCACTCTGTTCTATTTGGCCACCGCCCCTGCTTTTCTCTCTCTCCCCTCTCGTCGCCCGAAACCCTAGGGGGCAAATCCGCCCCCTGGGAGGCCAGATCGACGCCGCCGGAGGTCCCCCGAGGTAGATCTCTCTCCCATCTGCCCATCCATCCCTCGGTTTTGTCCTCATTGCATTATTTCTCTTGTGACCCTAGGGTATACGTTGTAGGATGTATTTAGTTCCTATGCATTGTTGTTAGGATTGACATTAGGATTGTAACGCTATTATATTGAAAGTCTTACATTTGAATATGTAACTTATTGCTAGGTTGCAATGGGATACACCCGTTTGCCTATTCCTGCGGGTCTTGTACCTCCCATGTGTTTTTGTGGTGATCCTTGTAAGATGGAGAAATCCGACGAAGAAGACCTTTAGGCAGCGGCACTGGATGTGTGCTAACTGGGCCTTTGATCCACTGGAGAAGGCGTTGGCTAGGGGTGTACTTGTAAGTAGTTTATATTTGCACTCTGTGTAATGATTGGAAGTTATGCTCAATGTGTACATGTTTGTTGATTGTCATAGGAGCTTCCACCGTTGTGCGACTTTGAGCAGTGGATAGACACAGAGGTTGCCGAGAAAGACAGGGTGTGGTTCGATGAGACGAGGGATTGGAATGCCAAGATAAACGCGGGCATTGCAGCAAGGAAGAAGGAGGAGGAGCAAAGGAAGGAGCGTATCGCAGAAGAGAAACGTAGGGTTGCGGCTAAGCGCAAGGCGGAGAGGTTGGTTAAGCTAGCTAGGGCAAGGAGGGCAAAGGCAGCTCTGGAGGTTGCGGCTAAGCGCAAGGCGGAGAGGTTGGTTAAGCTATTCATTATCTCCGCAAAGTTGCTTGTTATGAATCCTTATCTAAGGCCTCTGTCAAATGCAAGACATCATTTTTCCTTTGACCCCATCAAACCATCCAAAAAGTCCCTTCCGGCTTGATTGGTTCGACGCTTTAGCTCTCGAAGTTTCTCATAGAAAAGCTTCTTCTCTCGCTGCCTTGCCATCTCCTCAAACAACTCAAAGTTTTCTTTGATGCCATCATAGCGTATTAGATTCTGTGCTAAGTGTCTAGTGCACCAACAATGATGGACTCGACCATGTCTAGGTAGTTCTTCGTCAATAGCATTTAAAATACCGGCATGCCTGTCCAATATAATGCAAACATCACGTCCTGGACCAACGACCAACCGACGCACAAGTCTAAGAAACCAAGACCAGCTATCAGTATCCTCCTTGTTTACCACACCAAAAGCCAAAGGGACCAACATGTTCTCCCCATCTGTAGCAATAGCAACTAACAATGTCCCATTATACTTTCCAGTGAGGAAAGTTCCATCAATTGCTAAAACTGGCCTGCAGTGCTTAAATGCTTCTATGCATTGGCCGAAAGCCCAGAATGCACGACCAAACACTGGCTTCCCGCCCCCCATTTCACCAGGTTTGGCCACATATTCAAAGTGCATCCCTGGGTTTCTTGCTTGCATTGCATTTAACATTGCAGGAAGACGCTCATATGCCTCCTCCCAATCTCCATATATCATTTTTAGAGCAAGTTGTTTGGCCCTCCATGCTTTACCATACTTAACACGGTAATCAAAATGAAGGAAGATACTCTCAATGAGTGCTGAAACAGTTATGGTTGGCATATTCTTTATGACATTGCAGAATGTCTTGGCAATAAACCTTGAGTTGAGTTGGAGATGCGTTTCCTCCGCATCGGCTGTCGCACAATTATTTGGTTGCATAACGGAAGTTATCTTCCATTTGCCGCCCTTGTCCTTTTGGCCACAAACCTTCCATCCACATTCTTCCTTACAACTCACTGTGTACCGCCTATCCTTGTGAGAATGCACAACCTTGAACGGACGGTTATGGACAATGGAATACTCCTGCAACCATGTCTTCATACTCGACATCGTGTCAAACATCATGCCCTTTCTAATCAATGTGGCTTGGTTAGGTTCACTAGCAACTCTCCCACCACTATCCAACACTACCCTATGAGCTTCACTTAAATCAAAATAATCACAAGTAGTTGGATCACGACTGATCATTACCTTCTTCACAAGATGAATTTCTGCAGGGCTGAGCTTTGGGACGGGTCGATCATCCTCAGAGTCAGATGCTACCTCTTCTTCATATGTCTCATAGTCTCCTTCCACCCGTACATCAACACAGTTCGATGCTCTAGCAACACCGATACCATCCTCCTCCTCCTCCTTCTCCTCCTTCTCCTCCACCTCATACTCATCCTCATCCTCCGAGGCCTCCTCTTCCTTGTCCTGCTCCTCCTCCTCCTCAGTGCTATCATCCTCGTAATCATCCCTATCACTGCCTTGCCATCCACTATAGTAGCCACTATACTCATTGTCATATTCAGGTGCTAACAAAACCTCTACATTGGCAACACGATCATCCTCTACCATTTGTGCTTTCTCCATTTCATGCATTGTAACCTCATTTTTCTTTTCAAAACCAACTCCTCTTTACTAACCGACACTCCCCCTTGCTGATTCATCACAATTCCATGCCTAGTGGTACCAACAGAATCCTTTGTCACAACCACATCAAGTGATCTAACCTCCGAGGACATAATTAATTCCTTGTATGCATCCCAATCTCTCTCTGTACTTATTGGGGCCATTCTCTTCACCCGTGGACCATTGGATGACCCAACATCGACAACGTCGTCTAATGTGACACTAACTCCTTGGCAATGCAACCTTTCTTTCACACGATCAACCAAGTTAGTAAAAGTGGGCGACGAACTAAAAAGCATTACATCCTCGACCATGTTCTCAAAATATACGTTGTCATTCTCAGACCTCAAAACATCCCCACCATGAAGCGACCTCACTAATTTATCCATCTAAGCCAACAAAATCAACTCATGTCAAACTATATACCATATGTGCAACACCAATACGATTATTTAATCTATTCCTAACAACTCATTGCAATAAGACTAGGAGAACTACTTGTAACATAAGATTTATATCTTCAATAATGGAAAAAGGGGGAAATTCAACTTTAATCGTTCATGATGAATCAATAGGGGCCAAATTCTAAAATCAGTAAGCCCACAATGCATACAATCAACTACAACCATGAATCTTAACGTCAAAAACATCCTACTTCGCAGATTACTATAGCTACCTAAACCCTAGGGTTGCAAGCGCTACGGGCCAATGTGCAAAAAAAAAAAAAAAGCGGATGGATAGGCAGAGGGAAGGAAGATCTACCTCGGGGGACCTCCGGCGGCGTCGATCTGGCCTCCCAGGGGGCGGATTTGCCCCCTAGGGTTTCGGGCGACGAGAGGGGAGAGAGAGAAGAGCAGGGGCGGCGGCCAAATAGAACAGAGTGGGGAGGAGGAAGAAGACGCGCGGTTTATATGGCCGCTACCTCGGCGCTGTGTCGTGCAGCGCCAAGGTAAGAGACCTTGGCGCTAACGGATGCAGCGCTGAGGTAGCCGCCCCCAACGCCGACAACCTCCTTTGGGCCGGCTCGGCCCGCCCAAGGCCACCACCTCAGCGCTTTTTTATTAAGTGCCGACCTATTTGACCCATCGCCGGAGGATTTGACCTAGGAGGCCACCTTGGCGGGTGACGTGGGCCTCGGCGCTGCGTGAAGCAACGCCGAACAATCTACGCTCCGTGTGGTGCCCTAAAGCGTCGACCCACAGGGTCTATTTTTGAAAATAGTTTTGCGAAGGGTCTATTTGCAAAAAAAAATTTCAAAAAAGGCCAAATTCAAAAAAACCCACCCGTACTCGGTCTCGACAGGCTCCATGCGCGCGGTGTACTCGACGGACATGTCCTCTCTCTCTCTCGTCGCTGTAGGAGTGGTGGTACTATATTTTTTTTTAGTACTACTAGCAGAGGAGCAGTAGCGGGAAATGGCGACGCAGATTTGACTACGTCGAGCGAGATGTGAACGGTCGACGGTCGCTTCGGGCCGACGCCGGCCGAGACGCGTTTAATAATTTGAATAGGAAACATCAAGTCACGTACGGGATGGGCGCGGTACGTACGATCGTTGTTTAGGAATTTCTGGCTGTGAACGAATCGTCACGGCGTCATTGCAACTTGGTCGCCGGCAGCAGCGCGTGCATACACGCGTGCCTTGAACAAAGAAGCACACCGGTACCGCCCCCGGCCGCAGCCAAAAGTTCTCGCTTCCACACGCGCGTACTATTACGTACTAGTACGAGTGCGCCACCAAACGACTCGGCTCGCTTGTGGTTTACTGCTACTGCACTTGAGGTTTTAACTTGGAAGTAATGAACGGGTTCTAATCGTCTCGTCCCACCCCTCCCCCCACCACGCGCTGGACGTGCCGGTGTCGCCGCTTTTTGACGCAGGGGCCGTGGTCCGTCCCGGTAGATGAGAATGAGATGCGGCGGCACCGGCAACCGGCGCCCAAGTTGGCAACCAACCAGCCGTACCATAACGCGCCGCATTGAATCGAAGCGGTGAACAGGAAAAGGACACGGCCGAGGCCAGCGGCCACGCTATGGTCGCTATCGCATCGGGACTCCGCCCCCCCCCCCCCCCCCCCCCCCCCCCCCCCCCCCCGTGGCCGCGGCTCCCGTCCCGTACCCCGGGCGGCCGTGACGCCGTGTGGGCGTGCGCGCATGCGGCCAACACGCGTCGCGCGGCCGCGGATGCATGTGCCAAGGGAAGGCCGGACCCCCACAAGCCCCGCGCCCGCCGATCGACGTACGCAACCGAGCGGACCCAACTAGTGGTAGCGTAATTTTGGAACAAGAGAGGGCAAAACCGGCATTTCCGTCCTGACCAGCCCGACGAGGTGCCAACCGGCCGGTGGCCAATCGACCAGACCACCACCTTGTGTGCGGGTGCGGACGGGACCCGACGCTGGGGCAGCGGCGTGGCGAGGCCAGCGCACGGACGCGACGGCTGTGGCACTGGCACGGTAGTGGAGGGGAGAGGAGGAGGGGACCCTCTTTATTCATGTCGGCCACGAGGAAGCCGGCCCGTCCGTCCGTCGCTATCACATCTCGTCTCGGCTCGTCTCGTCTCCTCTCACGCCGTCGGAGAGGATGATAGGGATTTCCATTTCCCCAGATTTATTTCCTCTCGAAATTCTCGAGCCTAGATCGTACGGTGTGAAATCATTAAAACCTGCGTGTTTGTTGCGCCCCCGTTCTGTTCCGGTGCAAGTACTCCTACCTTCGTGTTTCCCTTAGCTTTCCCATCGGACGTGCGCCGAAGAATTTAATTTTAAATTCTATTTTTAGGGGAAATTCTCTCTATTTTCGCATTTTCTGTGAAATTGAATCTTTTTGTAAAAAAATTCTGCACTGTTTCCATAGAGTTTCCACGTTCCAAACAAGTGCTGAAAATCATCAACTTCTATGGCTGTCAAAAGTAGCATAAATAACCATCAAAAGTGTTACTACCAACGTCGCTTTGCTGCTCCTTTCTATCAACAGGTTTGATCCTCATTTTATCGAGACGTTAATGAATGCAAAATATATGCATATAAAATATTACGTTAACCTATTAAAAAGGTTAATAGTAGGCTACGAAGAAACAAAGGAAGGGAAAGGGAACAGTAGCCAACTAGTGAACGAATATTCCATATCTCCATCGACTATGTATACGTGGTATCTCACCAGGACCCGATCGAACACTTATCAGCTTGTGCAACGCACGTACAATTGTCAGTACGTGAGATATGCTCGTCCATGCAGCCAAGTACCCAGATGTTGTGCGAACCCGTTCTACGTTTCGTTTACGATGTACAGTGCATGCGATGGCAACAACAACGGGAGGCACACCGCACAGGGCCGTGCAAAAAGCTTCGGCGAGCTAGGATCAGATGCTATTGCATATGCTACCAACCGGACATGACATACAAGACCACCCCCGACGGCAACGTACGTGTAGTCATTATGGATCACGCCAGATACTACTCTACATCGTCACAGAATAGGAGCAGCGCATAGCGGTGGCAGCGGCTACCTGCTCGTCACGTCGGTAGGGAAGGGGCTATACTACAAGTAGTAGCGGTGGTAGCACTGTAGGACTATAGATGCAGCCTATTTTAAGGCTACATGGTAGTAGGAAAATGGAATCATGTAACGTACGGTGTTGGTGGGAGCTGCGTCCGCCGGAGAGAGATCATGATGCGTGCGCGCGGCAGGCAGGACGCAGGAGGCCCCGAGAGCCCCCGCCACGTCCCGCTCCGGCCACGCCGACGACGTGCGGTGTGGCGTGACTTGACGCGTCCTCCTCTGCTCGCTCTTGGTACCGCAGCAGCGGCAGCAGCCGCCCGCGCGTTCGCTTGCTTGCGCCAAAGCCCATGCCCATCATCCTGGCTCAGATACCTCTGATCCGGGGCCGTATACGCCAGGCGCTGCCTGCCTCCATGAGAAATCAGAGCCAGCTCGCTGGCGCCCTGCCCTGCATGCTCGGATGCTGCCGCTCCCCTAGCTGCCCATATGCATCAACCACGTCCCCGTTCGCTGCGTCGTCGTCCCGGAGGCCGGCAGATGAACCGAGCTAGACCGGCCGGTGCGCGCGGTGCGGTCCGCCGAGTCGTTGCGAGGAGTTATTAGGGGTGGTCGTACTCGTTAACATGCTGCCGGTTGCCAGATCGGGGACACGCCCATGAATGTACCAGGCTACCGGCAACAACAACCCCTCTCCCTTCCTCTCTTCCTCCACCCCCTTGCCACTTCCACGCACGGCACGGGGTCGTCCTCTTCCCTCTGCTACAGTAGTAGCACACCGTAGACCGTACGCGGCAGGCATGCAGCCGGCCGGGGCGAGCGAAGGAGCAAGGCCAGCGGCGTCCTGCACATGCTCCCCGGCCTCACGAGTCACGATTGGTCCAGAAGCACGCGCCGATCTGGACTCCGGACGGAGCAAGGACCCCCCCTCCTCGCTCTAGCCCGGCCGCGGCTCGACGATTTATCGCTCTGGCTGGCTGTGGCTGGCCACCCCGGCCGTCCACATGACGTACGGTGAGTAAACCCCACGTTACCGGGAGTAGCCGGCCTGGGACTGGGGCCGGGATCGACTACCCACCATATTTATGCGTCCTTGAAAAATGTATGCAGACTTGAGACAGCTAGCCGAGAGTAGTTTCACGCAAGTGGTAATAAGCCGGAGCGCTGCGACGACGACATTCCCGACATTTCACCGAGAGGAGGGGAGGGGCGCGAGTAGAGCAGGTGAAAACGCGCGAGGTCATCAGAAGACGACCAGGGCATGGCCCGTGGAGGCCAGCCGTGCGTGCGACTGCGTGCGCCCCCCGTGGCCCGGCCCGGCCTCCCATGCATGAGGGCGAAGCCAAGTGAGTTGCCGACGAGGGGCGTTCGATCCATCGCCAGGACGCAAGCCTTCAATTCGAGGCTGCCGCCGCATCCATGCGACGACGTACGACAACGTCGCCGGCTCTCGGTTTGCTCGATCCATCGTCGGCGGCGCCACATCATGGATGCATACATGGCCCTCCCCTCCGCACAGCTAGCTACCTCTTCTTCAATTCGATCGTTCACGCGTGCATGGGAACGCAATCAAACGGTTTCATGCACGTCTACTAGTAGAAGCCTCGCTCGCAGCCGCGATGCATGCACGCTCCGAGCCGGCCGTCTCGTGTGCACTCATTCTTTTTTTGCCAGCGTAGCAAGAAGAAGGGCAGAAGGGCCCACTCGCTTTTTATTGTCGATCACCGCTGGAGCGCTGCGATTAGAGGCCGGCCGGCCGGGGGCGCAGCAGCTCGCGCTGTAGCGTTCAACGAGACAAAAGCGATGATCGAGCATGCAAGGTGCCCGTTCGATGGAAAAAGAGGGGGGGCCGGCCGGGGGCTTAAGAGGGACCGCAACGGGGAGAAAGAAAAGGCCGGTCGGTTGTTTCGGGTAGACAAAGTGTGCATAATTGGGTGCCTGGCCGGCGAGAGGCGACCCCAGCCCAGAGCCGGGCCAGAGAGGGTGCAGCCGTGCAGTGCGGCATGAGTGAGATCGATCTGTGGATCGTCTCGATCGACGACGCAGAGCGATAGACGCAGGCAGGCAGGGAGGGACCTTGCGTTGCTCATGCCGCGCGTGAGAAGATCCCATCCTATCCAGCCCCGGCCTCCCGTCCGCCCGCGCGCCCACGATTGGTGCACAGGAGAGAGATAGACCGATAGACGACGCAGCTTTTGGTCCTTTGCTATGCTAATTAGATTTCCCTTTCTCGAAACGTGCTGGATCAAGCAGTCGAGATCTATGGAGAGAGTGATGAGCTGGTAGCTAGCGAGCGAGGACCCGAAAGGTTTGACCCGGACCCAATCTGAAACTGCAATAAAGAAAAACAAGCTGTAAACTCAATCAAAGGGCAAAGTGTCAACCGGCGGCCGCAGATCATCACAAGGATTGTACAGCTCGTATGGTCAATAAATTGCAGCAAATTAAACCGAAATGAAGGATCTCGTCATAAATAGTGCTAGTGCGTGATTAGGAGTCCAGGAATATAATCATGCCTTCGGTCGTACGTCCATACGTGCGTGTCAAGGTATCAGAAAACAGAGGAAACGCCCCCCTAATTCCGTTGCCAACTCCCCGATCCCTCCCGTGTCAAACAAGCAAGAACCGCAGCTAGCCTCTATCCTAGACATCCTCCAAAAAGAAACACAAGGTTGGGACTTGGGACTTGGGAGTTGGGGGAGGGACCATCTCACCACCCTCCTCCAAACCCTTGTACGAGTACCCCAAATTTATTTATGCGTAACCTTAAAGCTATGTGTACTACAATATAGTACAGCCCCCACGCATCAGATCGCTAATGAGCAATAGGGCCAGCGCTCGCTAGAATCTCAGCGTCCCTTTGACCGAGATCACGACCGCCCCAAAAAAAGAGCTCCGAGACAAACCCCGGCCGGGGTTATTTAGGCTGCTAGGGAGGGCCTAATCATCGGCCATTAACAAAGCGGAACACACACACCGGCGCTCGTGATGCTTCGCGGAGGTCACGTGACCGACCCGCCCGTGCACTTGGACCACCCACACGGATTTTTTTCAAATGCGTCAAGTACATCGAGGAAGGCGTAAACTAGAGCTCCAGCATACGCTTAGAAAAGAAAGCGCGGGCATTTTTATCTTTTTATTTTTTATTTTTTTACTGGATGGTGGTAAGAGAGAGAGAGAGGAGAGGGGGCGCTGGGAACAACTGGCATATGTGTGCACGAGTATTTGTTTTGGATCATAGCGCCCGTCTGCAGCAGTACGTGTTGTTTATTATCGGCGTATGCTGAGAGCGGTATGATTATGTCATGTGGACAGATTTTTATGTTCTGGGTATTTTTTTCCCCCGTCTTTTACGACGCAGTAACGGTAGTTAAGCTGCAATGCAATGCAACGGAATTAGGCTGGCCTTGATTATCCAGCGTCTGGGACTGGGGCCGCAAAAGTTGATTGATGATTGTAAAGTCATCTTCAAGAACTGCGCTACTGGGATTGTCAAAACTGTCCGAGCCTGTGAAAACAGTTTGCTGGGTAAACAGTTAGTTAGGTAATCTACTATCAAACTGACTAGTACAGTGGAGCACTAACTTTGTGGGAGTTATTACTGCTTGATGGATAACTGCATGCTTCCCTGATCCAGATCAGAGTTGACTCCGGAAAGAACACATCGTCTCTGTTAGGCTATTTTCAATGGTATTTTCTAAATGGGTTATCTAAAACACTGTTTGGTACTGTTTAACATAAATGCTGCACTGTAAACAGAGAAAAAGGTAGTTGAAATAGTGATAGAAAATAGGATTTGAGGAACGTTGTTGGAGAGAGCTTATTGGTCAGGCAGAGACATTCCCTCGCGTAATGTGAAAAAAAGGTACCGCGGCCATTTACTGCAGAGGGTGAAACTCACTGACCAGGCGAACCGCACGGCCCAAAAAGTACACGATGGCATGGCGCTCATGCAGCGATCACACTCGGCCGGCCGGAGGTGAAACTGCAAGCGGATGGCCGGGGGAGGGAGAGGGACGACGACGGCGCCGCCCGGCGGCCTCGCTTTGCATCACTGCTCCGGCCGGCCGTACCGGGTGTGTTTGGTAACCAAAAGGAAGCCGAGCTGCCGGCTTCTAATAAAGCGGACCTGCCTAGTGCCTGCCTGCACCACACGATAGAAGCGGATCGCGCCTCGGAGGAGCTGACTAGCTAGTCGGTCGGACCGGTTGGTACGCCGGGTACGCTCCATGCGCCGCTGCCACGTGCGACGCACATGCCAAGGGCGTCCTGGGCTACGACCACGGCGCCTACTCTACACTCACACTCACTCTACGACCACGGGTAGGAGGACGGTCCGGGCGGCAAGGTTGGAACACCTACCGGTGCTAGGTGCTAGCCTACCACGCTAGCGCTTTTGCACACTTGAAGCTTTGCACCATGAATCGTCTTCACGTAATCGTATATGCATTTTGCTCAACCGATTAGACACTTCGGCGTAGAACGTGCAAGGAATGAGATATCAGCATGTGTAAAATAGACAAGCCGGTGAACTTTGCGCGATAATAGATTTGTTTCGTTGTAGAGACTATAGATGAGGTCACTGTAGCGTTGTGGACAAAGCGAAGTTTGAAATACGTCTACGAGTTAATTGGACCGATGATGTCAGGCTTACTCTTTTTGTGGAATAGAATGATTTGATCTTATTTGTGACTGACTAAAAATTAATAGAGACATCATGAGTGAATTCATACTCTACTATGAAAGAACATATATAATAAGATGGACTTACTAGAACCCAACTTATCTAGGATGGAACGGAACCGAATAACTCGTTAGATCACATTCTGGTGGCCCATTCAGATTGTTCAGGACTACGCGCACGCTTATACAACCATCCATGAGATTTTTGACATTTCATACGTTCATTATGCCTCCACACAAATTGATGCTACTGCCCCTCCCATTCCCTCTAAACTATACGCTAGGTTACTATAAACGGTTTATCGTAATGATAGAGAGGGTATTTTTTTCTACTAAACTGAAGATATTCGATGCCTATTATTATTATGGGCAAGCAGATGGATCATTAGGTGTTTTCTGATTTTTACGAGGACCTTGATGGTTTTTCTCATTTTCCTCTAGCGGGTCTCGTAAGATTAATGGTAGCCTTTGTTGAAGGTCTCCAATTATCGATAATAAAAAGATGTCAGTATATTTTTTTCTAAAATCTCAATAAAGCAAGAAAATAAAATTAACTTATTACAACATAATTAGAGTAACGTGCAAATGAAGTGAGGATCCGAATCCCTGCCCCGTGTCTCCGCGGTGAACAAACGAACAGTGATTAGTACTAGCGTACACTTTTCAGATACGATTTTAAAGCGCATGTTGCACGATGCGCTGATGGAAAAAGGTTGCAATTCCGTGGCCTACGGCTCGACCTAATCTCCAACTAGCGGCTGGGGCCGGGCTGGTCTATCCGAGAGCCCCCGAATCTGACGCCAATAATTTGCTTTGGCTAGATCGTGTCACCACCAAACTACCAGTACCGATCTAGTGTCCCTGACGTCTCCCTGTAGGCAGCAAGCATCGCTGAGTTATCACTCTACCGAGAGATCTCCACACCACACACACTGTGAAGGCCTTCTTCTACAGTTACAATGCCTGTGCGACAATGTGGTTTGAGAGGAACTTAAGCTCGTGTGAATGACAGGAGAACGATCACGCACGAGAGAAGACGCTGATCTACTTGCTGCCGCATATATCGACCTCTCACCACACTGTCCCAAGATGGAAACAGGCAATAACTTCCCTATCAAACCTGTACCATCACGAGACAGCGTCGCTACCATCTTTCAGGGGTATCTGTCTATCTCCTAAATCCTGTGCGGTTAACATTTCACGCAGCTTTTACCCTGCAAAGATACCTCCCTTGCCAAAACGGTAAATATCATGTCAGCATCAAAGCCTACCACTACACTCCTCACTGCAGCGGTAAGAATAGCTCCCCTCTCCTACTCCTTGGCTAGCCAGCCCAGCCACTACGGCACTACCAAGTACCAATCCAATCCGTCCACCATTACCGTCTCCTCTGTGCAGACCATCAATTTTATTGGTAGGGTGAAACCTAAATTTTTCACCGCCAGTATTTATCCTTGCTCCGCTCCCCACCCCATGGCTGTCTTTACTGCTGCTCCACCCCCCCTCTCCCTCTTCCGTGTCTGCCTCCAAAAGAAAAACCAGCCTGGTTTCCCGAGCGCAGGCCGCACCCACACCTCCCCCGTAAAACCCAGGCCGGCCAACGCAGGCGAAGCCAAGCACCAACCGAGCAGGCAGCAGCAGCAGCCGCCAGCAGCTACTAGCTACCAACTCTTCCTGAACAGCTCAACTCAAAGCAATGCCCTCTCCACCCCGCTCCCTTGCCTCCCACCCTCCGGCCCATGAGCGCCGCCACCATCACTAGCGCGAGCGGAGCACGGCGAGCGGCGGGGTTGTTGCTGCCATGGACCTGGGCGGCGGGGTGGTGATGGACGCGGGCGGCGCGTCGGAGCTCGGCCTGCTCGGCGGTGGCGGATCTAGCAGGTTGCTCAACAAGCACGGGCGGGGCAATGCCGCGGCGGTGGGAGCGGGGGGAGAGGAGCACGGGTGGGGCGGCGGCGGCAGGGCTAGTAAGCAGGCAAGGACGGCGGCCGTGCCCGGGGACGTGGCGGAGGCGGCCAAGGCGGCCGCGCCGTTCCTGCTGGGGTCGTGCAGCAGCCCCGGCCACGGCGGCGAGCAGATGCTCAGCTTCTCGTCGTCCACCGCCGCCGCGCAGTCGTGCGCATCCACCGCCGCGGCTGCGGCGGCGGCGGCGGCGGCGGCGGCGGCTGTGGCGGTCGATGGGGCCGTGCCGCTGTACTACGGCACCCCGGCTTCTTGCTCAGGTGAGCACACGGTCGGGCGCACGGCGAGCGGTGGCGTGGTGGTGCTGCCATGCTGCTGCAAAGCCTCTTTTCCATTGCTTGTTGATTGGATTTGGTGATTGAAAAGCTCGCCATCCACTCCCTTTCGAGCGTCGTTATTGCTTTTCGATTCATCTTGCTTTCTTCTCTCTTTGCACCTTGGAATGGTAGTTACAGATTTGTTTTTTTTTCCCACTGCCTGTTTATGTGTCCTTGTGCTTTCTCCGTTCCTCAATCCAGTTACCAGAAATGGACCTGATTTGTGCCTTCTAGCTTTAGATTCATATACAGTAAGTTTTCATGACAAGTTGGACTCGTTTTTTTCTCTCTCGGTTCATTTTTTCCCTCGCCTTGATTAGATCAGTGACAGTAAAAAGTTCTTCCTCCGGAAAAAGAACTCATTTTAAATACTATTTTAAAATGCTTTATTATTGAATCATTCGTGATATGTATCTGGTAGATAAGTTTGCACTTCTTTTTGCTGACATCCACCAACGCTTTCCTGTCCTCAGCGGCGCCCCGATCGTGTGGATTCCTTTTTGTCATGCCGTTTGCAAGTGATGCTATTTTTTTTTAAAAAAAGAAGCTGTGATCTCCGGGCCTCCGCCACCACTCCACTTCTTTCACGCTCAAAAATAATGGAAAAGAACGGTTAGAAAGTACTACGGATGCATCAATGCATGCAAGAAAAAGACTCAAGAAAAACATCGGAGCATCGCGATTCCTCAAGCTTGCTGTAGAGACCCAACTGTTTCGTTTGATTCTGTGGCGGCCTTTTATGCATGGACACCACCTATGAATCTGTGCTGCTTCTGGTCCTTGCGGCTAGCACTCTGTTCCAGATTTGTGTGTCTTTTGCGCGCTTTTATCCTGCCCTAGGATTGCGTTTAGGAAACGCATGCATCTCGGTGGTCATCTCTATGAAGCAGTACATACATGTTTTTTCTTTTGGCGTTGCCTTGTTGTCTTTCACTGCTCTGTCGCTCGTCTCTAAACTTGGCCTGCCTGTTTCCTTCCTCCCTGCAGGATTGAGCTTGAGTAGCAGCAGCATGCAGGGGGCAATGGCCAGGGTTAGGGGCCCCTTCACGCCGTCCCAATGGATCGAGCTGGAGCACCAGGCCCTGATCTACAAGTACCTGGCTGCCAACAGCCCCATACCTCCCAGCCTCCTCATCCCCATCAGGAGGAGCCTCGCGTCGTCTCCCTACCCGCCTTCCTACTTCGGCACGAGCACATGTAAGCCAAGTGAAGCCAGAGAGGGAACGGAAAGCAAAGCAAAGCCCCCCGACTGCTTTTGGGGCTAGCTTCAGTTCCATCATCATGCCACATCGATATGATAAAAGTCGTGTTTGTTGATACCTTGCCTTCTTTTCCCCCCGAATCTTGATTGGCGCTGCTACTGCTCTGCGTGTTGTTTCCACAGTGGGGTGGGGGTCTTTCCAGCTGGGCTACTCCGGCAATGCGGATCTGGAGCCCGGGCGGTGCCGCCGGACGGACGGCAAGAAATGGCGGTGCTCCAGGGACGCCGTCGCCGACCAGAAGTACTGCGAGCGACACATGAACCGGGGACGCCATCGTTCAAGAAAGCATGTGGAAGGCCAGCCTGGCCATGCCGCGAAAGCGATGTCCGCGGTGGTGGCGGCTGCCGCCGCCCAGCCTGCTGCTTTGCCCGCCGGAGCTACTGCTGCTGGCCTCGCTGTCAGCCAGCACCAGCAGCCGGTGAAGAGCTACACCGCGAGTGCGACTGATGCTTGCTCTCTGCAGTATAACAGGTACTTTAATATCATTTGAGAAGCTCCAAGAATTTCTTCTGCAGTATGCTCACAGCACTTTAACACGCATCAAATCAAATCTTTGTAGTTGTACGGGGGCTTTCTGCGTTTTGCTACTAGATTCCTCTTGATGTGCTAATCTGACAGTGCACTTAGGCATTATTGCCTAATCTGTTTCATTTGTAGCTTGACGATCCTATTTCTACCAGAATCAAATATTCTTGTTTTGTGATATCATACATTGATACATGTCCAGGCAGTGGTAGCAGAGTGATGTTTAAAATATCTAGCTCCATGTGTCATTCTACAGAAGCGCTGCTGTGAATTGGCATTAACGAATACCAATGCTTTTTCAGTCATTCTATGATACATACTAATTTCCTTCTGAAACTATTTCTACAGGGAACTGATGAACAAACAGAATGAGAGCGAAAACATGCAGGACTCTGACAATCTCTCGATGCTGACCTCCATGAGCACAAGAAACACCGGCAACCTCTTTCCATTCTCAAAACAAAATAGCAATCCTTTTGAAGTGAGCAGCTCAAGGCCAGAGTTTGGCCTTGTTTCATCAGATTCACTGATGAGCTCTCCTCATAGCTCCTTAGAGAACGTCAACCTGATGAGCTCACAGAGTGTGAATGAACACCAGAGTTCAGCTTCCCTACAGCACTTTGTGGACTGGCCGAGGACACCAGCCCAGGGAGGTCTTTCATGGCCCGACGCCGCCGAAGACATGCAAGCTCAGAGATCGCAGCTCTCAATATCTGCCCCAATGGCATCCTCTGAGCTATCGTCGGCCTCCACGTCTCCCATCCACGAGAAGCTGATGCTGTCACCTCTTAAGCTGAGCCGCGAGTACAGCCCTATCGGTCTCAGCATTGCGGCGAACCGAGATGAAGTAAGCCAGTTAGAAGCAAACTGGGCGACGATGTTCCGCGATTCATCGATGGGTGGTCCACTGGGGGAGGTTCTAACCAAGAACGGTACCGCGGAAGCAAAGAACTACCTGCCGGCAGCCCCTCTGAACCTTCTAACTGACTGCTGGGATTCAAGCCCCGGGATGGAGTCATCCCCCGTGGGAGTTCTTCAGAGGACCACCTTCGGATCAGTCTCCAGTAGCACCGGGAGCAGCCCCCGGGTGGAGAACCACGGCGCTTACGATGGCATCAGCAACCTGCGGGATGATCTCGGCTCAATTGTAGTAAGCCATCCGAGCATCCGCCTTGTGTGAGCTTCTTCTGACCAAGGAAGAATTGCAACAGGACGGCAGCCATAGAAGGGAACAAAATCAGCCGACTTCAGCTTGTTTGATATCGAGACAGTGATCCACAGAACGCGAGCAAAGCATTTTACCTCGTAGTTTGTCATTTGAGACTGATCTCCTCCTGTTTTTGCCACTCCAGTTCTTCTCCTTTCCTTTTTGTATCTTTTTTTAACTTGGTTTTGTAACTTTCACCTTCCTTGGATCGTGAGAAGCGCTGTGATGCGCCGTGTGGATGGATTTGGTGCGCCGTTGTACGTTGCGTATCATCTTATAATGTCCAATCATAGTCGTCAATCAGTGATTTTAATGCGATTCTCGTCGTGGCTGATCATATATGCTGCTCATTTTGGTTCAAATCTACCAGAAATTTCAAACTGAATGTTGTTCCCCGTCTGCCCATAATTGAACATTCCACGCGGCCGATTCACCGGTTGGCCCTGTTCATTAGTAGGAGTAACTCTCTACGATCTTCAGCACTGAAAACAAGTTCTACCAACTAGCACCAACACAAATCTAGCTAGCAGTAAAAACTCTGAGAACCTTTGCACCCGTTGCGTTTGCAACAATGGCCTCCATTGCACTACGAAAAACTGAAAGATAAAGGCACCCACCCGACCTCTCTGCACCGTGCTCCAAAGGGAGACTCGATGGTTTTTCTACCGCCCCGGCGCGGTATTCCACCGCTCATCACGACGGCACCAGCAGCGGCAGAATACAATGATACGCTCCGAGCAGTAGCAGAGGCACCAGCCTTTTTCCCCCGCGCGCCCTTTGGCCGCTGCCCGGCCTGCAAAAGAGGCATCCCTGTTCCTCCTATTCGCTCGCCCAACCTGACACCCACCCCCGTTGTTCATTGCATTGCGCCCGTCCATGCACGCCTGGTGCCTCTCCGGCTCCCGGCATCCATGACGGCCAGCCGGTAAGCGCAGCAGCCGTGTCGCCTCCCTTTTTGATGATTTGGTGTACAGGGACGCCGCTGTAGTGGACTGTAGACTGTAGAGCGAGTGATGCGCACTAGTGTGCGTGTGTGTGTGTGAGGCAGGCAGGCAGCGAGCGCAGCTGCGCAGGGCACTGGTGCTGGTGCTGCTTTATGGTCATCGGCGCCGGAAAGTGCGTGTCGCGCCAGCCGCCAGTGCGGTTTGAGATTGGGACGAGATGTTTGTTGTGTTCCTTCGGCTCCACCGAGACTGGAGTGAGTGGAGGCGGCGATTGATCCATCGATGTGATTCTCGTTCCTGTTTGGTTTTCTTTGTTTGCCGTGTGTCCTTTTTTTTGTTTGCGCCGTCACGGGCGAGCGGAACTGTGCTGCGTGACAGCGTGATTGCTGGTTTTGCTTGGATGAGGGCACGGAAAGGGAAAGTTTGGAGGGATCGCCGGAGTGTTGGTGCACTGGACCGGTCACCGGTGTAAAAGCTCTCCGGCCGATCTCCTTTTGCGACAGGGATCGGGGTCGCGGTGTATCCGATTTCTTTCCGTACTTGTTATTGGTGGGAGTGTGATGGACGCACGCACGCACCAACCGAGTTGTGTGCAGAGCTTTGGGCCGCACGTACACGCTGCATACACACTGGTGATTCCGTGGCACGAGACAGCCTGCTCTTCAGCAAGACACAAAACCGACGCCCGCCGTGTCGCGAGGTGCTCTGATGCACGGAGCCAAGCTATCCGGTTGTCCGGGCGGTGCGTGCCGAGCCGAGAGGTTTTGCTGGAGCGCTGAGACGCCGATCGATGTCAGTTGCCGGCGCGGGCGGCACGTACGCAACGCCACAGGCGGGGTACGAGCCGCCGCCCGCGAACCATGCGTGAGACCCCAAAGGAACTCCAACAATTCCCCCACGCCTGCTACTCGCTCACATGCCAAGGTAACGTTCACGTCCACCCCATCACGGGCTCGCAGCAGAGGTGTTCTATATAAACGCGCCTCGATGTCCGAGAGAGTCAACGAGGACAGAGAGATGAGCCGTCGAACCAGGCAGCCGGTGGCTAGCCGCCGGACCAGGCGCGCCGAGCAGCCGCGGCCACCGGCCGCCGAGAGCCCAAAGATCGTGTCGAACCCCATCTTCCGGCGCGAGGCCGGGCCGGGCCCGAGCCAGCCCGGCCCACCAACGGAGGTCGACCAACTACGCTGCATCTACGGGCCCAACTCGCTCTACGCGCTCGTGCACGACCCGGCCGCGGGGAGTGGCGTCGGCGTCGGCACCGGCAAGGCGCTGCCCCTGCCCCTGCCGCCGTGCAGGGCGCACCCGTCGTCGGTGCATGTGGGGCCCGCGCGTGCCGCGGGAGGCCCGCATGGCGGGGTGCTACTGAGGAGGGCGCCCCATGACCGTGACCCGTTCCTCGCCGCCTACGTGGCGTGCAGCAAGAGCGCCGGCAAGGACGTCGCCGCTGAGGTGGATCGGAGACAGCAGCAGGAGCTGACGACGCGAGGGAAGAAGAAGAACAAGAAGAAATGCAAGGGACGGGAGGGGATCTTCCGGGGGTGTGGGATCTGGAGGAACGGGTGGGCGGCGGGCGCCAGGTACGCAGGGGCGATGTCGTGCAGGTACTACGGCTGCGCCGTCGTCGCCGCGAAGAAGGGAGACCCTCCTCCGGCGACGAAGGCGGAGGCGGGCAACGACAAGCCCGAGGTGCCCACGCTGGACCTGTCGTGGGCGCCGGCGGTGATCTCGGCGAGGGCACTGGAGCGGAGGCAGCAGCGCTGACCGCTGAGCATGTTGTATACGAATGACACGACGTGCTTGTAGGCGTGTGATTGTATCTGTGCGTCAGTGGCTCAGTGCATGGGAAGCATGCTGACAATATTGCATGCAAAATCATGCAAACGCAACAGTGCAGCGCGAATTGTGTCGGGAAAAAAATGTATGTGTGTTCATTCGTATTGGATTCTTATAAGGATAGCAAAGTGTATATCTCTAAATTATCATAATAATTGTTATAATAAATTTTCAGAAAAAAAGTCCATTTCTGACCATCAAGCTATCGCAAAAGTCCGAATTTGGTCATCGAACTGCAAAACCGCGTATATCCGACCATCCAACTATTGAAAACGGACAAATTTGGTCCTCATGTGGTTTCAATGACGGTTTTCATTTTTAAAATAATAAAAAATATATTTAATCTTAAAAAATTCATAACTAATTTATTTTAAATCAGAAAAATACGAAACTAGTAACCAAAATTTTCTAAAAATGTAATCTATACAGTAATGCTCTACTTAAAGTAATATGGATCTCATTTATTACCCCGTCTGGTGTTTTATTAAAGCTCCAGGCGGGGTAATAAACGAGATCCACATAATTGCACTAATGGATAGATTACTAGTGTCATATTTTTTTGATTTAAAATGAATTAGTTATGAATTTGTAAAGATTAATATTTTTTATCTAATAAAAACATATTTAATCAAAAATATATGAAGCTAGTACCAAATGTTTTCTGAAAATGTAATCTATCCATTGGTGCTCTACTTATAGTTACGTGGATCACATTTATTACCCATCCTGTTGTTTATTTGTCATATCAATAACACCTGGAGGAGTAATAAATAAGACCCATATAACTTTAAGTATAACATTACCGGGTATATTACAATTTTAGAAAACTTTCGGTATTAGTTTCGTATTTTTTGACTTAAAATGATTTAGTTATGAATTTTTTAAGATTATAAATAGTTTTTATTATTATTTTAAAAATGAAAACCGTCATTGAAAACACCTGAGGACCAAATTTGTACAGTTCGATTACCAAATTCGGACTTTTGCAATAGTTCGATGGTCAAAAATAGATTTTTTTTCTAATTTTTCAAATCCATTTATAACAATTATTATAACCTATAAATCAAATCGAGTAGATATCCAAATACGAATCAAATTTGAGCTGCACATCCATAAATAAAATATGAATACCAGTGCCGTCTAAATCCCTATTAGATCATATTCCATCCTTTCCGTCCCTACGTCTCCCTTCTCTCCAAGCCTGCCGTTTCTGCCGCTGCCCACGCACGCACGACGCGCGAGAAACGGAAACCTGCGAAATCGTATCGACATAACGTACGTAATGATAGCCTTCCACCAATCCCGCCGTTCCGTTTCCGAGCTCTGCTCGACTCCTTCCGCCCAACGATCGAGGCCACGACCCCTCAAGAGGCCCCAATAAATACGGCGGAATCGCTGTGTTTTTTTTGGCTCTGTCCTGTTCGTCTCGTGACTCGTGAGTCCCGGGAGTCGTCCTGCTCCCCTCCGCCGACGCCGGCCGAGCGACGGGGGCGCTCGTGGCTTTGGCTGTTCGGCCGTGTTCTTCGTGGCCCCACCGGAGGACGACCTGCGCCGGCCGACCGCCCTTGGGCATAAGGTACGCACGCGCCGCCTCTCTCTCTCGTTCTTCTTTCTTAATGAGTTCGTTATTGCTCTGTATACTTGCGTTCATGACTGTTTAATTTGCTGCAAATAAATCTTGCATTGCATGTGCTTCTTGTTATTGGATTGGCTCTTGGCTGATCTGTACCAGCTGGTCGGGTTAGCAAAGACGAAGGGAGCAGACTATACTAGTAAGTAGATTCTAGATTGGTATGGTCTCTTCGTATCGTATGCACTGCGCGGCTGGTAGCAATCAGTAGAGCATGACGATGTGTCCATTGATTCTGTGTTTTGGGCCTTCGATCAGACACCAATTAGTACTTGGATTGATTGATTTTGACGCATCTCCATATATCCGCCTCAGCCGTCGGCTATTGCTTCCAGCGATTCTGAGCAGCTTAGCTTTAGGGATCGCATCGGTAGGACGATTGAGAGAGGGGGATCTATCGAAGGGTATGTGCATGCTGGTTTTCGAGATTTAGCTAATTTCATTCATATGGGTGTGTGGGTGGTGATTTTGTTAGGGAAACGTTGAAGGCTAACCGGGGCAAACATAGAAAATTACTACTATTAGACGGACCTAATGATGTATTGATGTATTCTACTACTTTAGAGAAGAGATTTGATACTCAAAAGAGTACTCCATTCGTTCTAAACGTTAGGGCACGCACATGAACATGAACCTATTTAAAGTATAGAATCTTTTACAATCATGAATGGATGGAATACGTTGGTGGAATTCTAAGGTAGTAAATTTAAGTCAATTCATTCCAATGTATCTTAATATTAGAAATTTTTAGAACCAAATTATATTTGTTGTTTACACTTATAATTTGGGATCATATAATTAGAATGGATCATATATATAGAACAATTTTGTATGTCTAAATACTACTATCTCTAGTTTTTTGTGTTTGATATTTGCTACTACATATTTGTACTATTAGACATCAAATCAAACATGCAAAACCAGACAAGTACAAATTTATGCTACATGGTGAGATCTGTCTATTGAAGCATTTGCAAACTACTCTTTTGATAGTACTACAAAACTGCACCGATAAAAGCTTGTACAAACCACCTTCTTTTGTCAGTGCAAAAAATCTTGGTGTTTATAGTAATAAATTGTTTTGTTTTGATTTCAATTGGTAGCATGAAGCATCAAAGGCATCTTAATGGCTCTAATTTTGGTCCAAGACCACGCCGGCCTCATGTAAAGGTGTTCAATGGATCTCAGAAGAAACGGAAACCTAAATGCCGGTTTAGATCGCCGCGTATGAAAAAAATCGTAGAAGAAGTGAAGAAGACAAATGCTAGTATGCAACACATCTCCGGAAACATAAGAAAGAGAAAAGATATTGGTGCTACCAACAAAGCTTACGGGCGTAGTTGTGAGAAATGCCCATCCACGATGGTCGGCAACAAACTACATAGGAGCAACTACAATGAGAATGATCAACGAGGTATCAATGTCTTGCGTGGTGGAAAACTTCAGCAACAGAAAGGAATATTTCCTCATGTGGAATTGGATCCTAAATCTTCTAGTAAGGTATTTCCTTCAAAGAATTTGGTCAAGGCAACCAACATTAGGTCAACCTATCAAAATAATGCATCAAAATCTTTGGAGATTTCAAAGATGGAGAAAGAGTTATCTCACTATGCCAATGACAACAAATTTTCAAGGCCACAACAACAAAACTTAAGGGTGATGCCAGGGTTGCTTCGCAATTCAAAACGGCAAGTAAAGTTTGATCAAGGACCATCCACACAAATGCATAGTAGGGATAGATTGAATGGCTGCGATGACAGAGCCAATGATGGCATTGTTAGTAGGAAACACAAATTGGTAGAGGAAATTCCCAAGTTACATGGTGACAATGGTCGTGGACGGGAGAATCCAACTTGTCGGACGATAAAAAAACAGAGAAAATACATAGATACATATGAAGATGAAGACGATAAAGGCTATCGGAGTGGCTATCAGAGTTCTAAGGATGTTGCAGCTGTAGAGGATAGTACTAGATTTGCATCAAAAGATGATACTTTTAAGGATTGTCATGACAAAGCCTCCATGCCATTTGGTGCCGATTGTCTCAATAATAAATTGTATTGTTGTTCCAAGCCCATTGATGAACATGTCTGGAGGTATGATAGATTCATCTTTTTACATTTTGAAGTCTTTGTTTGCAATGTTTGTTTTATGATTACATGTTAACAATGGTCCATTATCTGAACAGTGGTATCCTTAAGATTGGGAATAAAGATTATATACCATTGGATGGTCATTTGTCAACTAAATCATGTGAGAAAGTGCACAAATTATCAAAATTATTGTCGCGTGTGGTTCGAGTCACCAAACTTCCTAGGTCAAAGGTCTGGCCTAAGAGATGGGAGGGATCAGGACCTACACATGACAACATTGGCTTATACTTCTTCCCCCATAAGATGAGGTACATTGCTTTACCTTTACATTCTCATGGGTGTTTTAAATAGCGGCCTGAGAATTTAGCGGCAGCCTTCTGAAAACGATATTAGCGCCGCTATGGCCCGCTATTTCTATTGCAATAACTATAGCGCGGCAGGCCTTCAGAACCGCTATAGCACGCTATTTAAAACATTGATTCTCGTACATTACTAAAACACATGACTTTTGTATCGCAGGCCAGACAAATATCATGACCAGTTACTTAAGGAAGTCATGGAGAATGATTTTGCCTTACAGTCCACTGTCGGTGATGCTGAGATGCTGATATTCTCTTCTAGTCTACTGCGTGAACGATACCAAAGTATGTGATATATGCATATATACTTTTCCTAATAATATTCTACCTCTGGATTTTTTTTATATGATGTGGGGCAAGTTATTTTTTACTTGTCCAAGGGAGTACAATACATGGTGCCTTGATAAAAGTGCTTATACTTTCACAATGTTAATACAACAGTAAAAAGGTTAATCCATATAATGTAGATTGGTGCTTAAGTAGTCTTAACCACCTTACTAGCACTTCTTAAACACAAATGCTAACATAAGCATTTGATCCAAATTTTAAGCACGAGATGCTAATGACATGGTGAAATAAGTCGGTTTTTCGTTAAGCATGGCCTAACAAAAAAGTTGCGGTTCCTTTCTTTGTCCAAAAAAATTTTTGTTCTTTCCATGGCCTAAAAATTTTGTTCCATGCTTTCCTCGACATTTATATCCATTTCGTCAGGTTTTCCATCCAAGGACAGTGTGAAATGACTCTTTTGCCCTTGGCCCCACCCGTCAGCCCCTCCTTCCCTCTCCTTCTCCTTCTCCTTTCCCTTCCAGCTCGTCCCTGTCAGCAAAGCAGCAGGACACGGCGTTGTCTGGGCTTGACTCGCCGAAGCCCTCCTAACTCGGTAGGGGCGGCGGCGCGGAGGAGCTGGGCGTCGAGCGTGGCGCGGAGCCTGGCCGCAGCGGCCTCGTTGCTGCGCGCCAGCCCGCACCACGCCTGGCTCTCGGCGGCCGCCTGCAGCAGCAGCTCCTCCAGCTCCGCGCCGCCCGCCGGGCGCGCTCCAGCGCCGCGTCCGCCTCCCCGCTGCCTCGCTCGCCACCGCCTGCCGCTTGCACGCCTGCGCCAGCCCCGCGCGCAGCTGCTCGCACTCCGCACGCACCATCGCGTCCAGCCTCTGGCAGCTCGTCGATGCCGCCGGCGACGCCGCCCGCGGTTGCAGCTGCAGCCCGGAGGCCGTGGGGAGCGGCAGGAGCAGCGGCGACGGGTGGGAGCGGGACGAGGACGCTTACGGCTCGAGGTCGTTGAGCGCGCCGCCGTCCCTCCCGCGCTTCCGTGACGTCGGCAGGCCGCCGTTGTACGTGAGCTCGCTCTGCGCGGCGCTGGAAGGGAAAGGAGAGGGAGAGGGAAGGAGGGGCTGACGGGTGGGGCCAAGGGCAAACGAGTCATTTCACACTGCCCTTGGATGGAAAATCTGACGGAATGGATGAAAATGTCAAGGAAGACATGGAACAAAATTTTTAGATCATAGAAAGAACGAAAAAATTTTTTGGAACAAGGAAGGAACCGTAACTTTTTTTGGGCCAAGTAAAAAAATTTTCTCTAATATGTTCTACTTGATTTTTGTGATGTCAAAAAAAAAAATCCTAATAACAATATAAGTTGCCACTAGGAATTTATTTTAAACTCACCAACCCTTTGGTAGACTATGCCTTTATATGTATTTCAACCTATTTTAATAGTCGGACTCTCTTATGTGTACAGCATTTCAAATGAATCACTACTTGTGGGGTGTATTCAAGCCAAGAGAAGTTGAAGCCAAACAGGGAGCTGCATTGCACGACCCAGACCACACCACTGGAGCTACTACATTTGCTTCTGATGCCATATCCACCGTTCCCCCTGGAAGTGCCGTGGCTGCTACTGTTTCTGCTAGTATACCCACTGAACACACTACTGAAGCTGGTGCCGTGGTTGCAAGTGCAACCCATGGACAGGACGGTTCATCAGGCTTAGGGGCGCCCGCTGGCAGGATGGTTGCCATTGTGGTCCGGCAGACCCCGAGACTTGAGCCGCTTATTCGGGAGATTTGCAAGGACGGTGCGCTGGTCATGCATGGGGAGATAACGAATTGGCAGGACTTGGCCAAGTAACATGGCAACCGTGATGCAGCGCGCGAAGCCGGCCAGTGAATCATGAGCTGCTCACGCCTCACGGGAGGTTCCCCACTGGGAAATGGCTCGTCAACATGAGCATAGCGAGGACTCCTTCTAGATGATGAGTAACTGTTCTGAATCTGGATAGGGATGCACCGGGCTTGTGCCATGAACTTTCTAAATAAAATTAGCTCCCTACTGCTGGCAAAGAACGCAGCGTCACCATCGTTTCTGGGATTCAAGCCAGTCTTGAGCGGCGTTTCCAGAGTAGCCTTTGAGCAGCTCCAATGTGTTGTGAGGATGCTAAAATGAGAGAGAAAAAGAAAAAAGAGCAACTATACATTAGAGAGGGGTGCTAGCTTAGCATATTCAAGCACATGTTACTTGTTTTTGCACCTGGTGCTAAGATTAAACAAGCAATACTTTCTTCTCTCATTCTCTCTCTTCACCCACTGTCCATGTTGTTGGTAGTAAAAGTTGAATATTAAATTAGATGTGGGTCCCAATATAGCATGGACTAAATAGCTATATATTGGAGCATATATTTTCTACCTTAGTACCTTGTGATGTGTCAATTCTTAGCACCTCTTGCTAAATTATACATTGGAGTTGCCCTTATTGGTTTATATCATTCAGCTTGATGCGACTGTTACTTGTTGGTTTCTATCATTTAGCTTGATGCAACTGTCCTCAGCCGCATGTTTATAGAGAATTTATATTTGTATCATAGCAAAAATACAAGTACATTGCTATAAATTTAATCTAACCATGGTGTGTTGTGTGCATCATTATGGGCTTCTTTTAACGTTATATTTTTTTTAAGTTTTGATGTACAATAGTAGAAAAATGCATCTGCGTTGCTACAACTATAATATACCAAATCATTGAGAAAGGAAAGGGGCTGTAGCGGTGAAGGAAATCAGAGGGCTGCCTGTTGGATGGGGAGGGGACAATGGCGGCGGGTGCCACGTCGAAGGGGAAGGATAGCAGCGACAGATGGCAAGCCGTAAAGGGAAGGGGAGCGGAGGTAGGTGTCGTGCTGGACGGGGAGGAGCACCGGTGGGCTGGAGGAGGAGGGCGAGCTTGGCCATCGGTAGGAGATGATGGGGTGTTGGGGAGTGGGGCCACCAGAAAAGCTATTGTGTTGTTCATTCTCAAGAAGTTGCACTAGAATTTAAGGTGTCCCATAAGCTATGCTTTTGGCTAGCTTTGGCTTAAAGGACGTGTTTGGTTTGGTGCTAAACCTTTAGCATGCTAAAATTTTGGCAACTTTGACTGTGTTTTAATCTATATAAAAATTTAGTCAAACAATAAATTTTTCGTTCTAATGGGTTGTTTGAGCCTCAAATAACTCACCCGAATGAAAATTTTGATCTATGGTTAAATTTTAATCTAGATTCAAATATAGTCAAAGTTGCCAAAGCTTTGATATACCAAATATTTGGCGGCAACCAAGCCGGTGTGAGATGGAAAATCATTTCAGCAAGCAGGACTGCAAAAGTGCCACGCATTGATGGTACATATAGTTGTCCAAATGGGCCACTTGACACAGCCCTGCATGGCCCACCAAGACACGTCATGATTTAGGCCATACCTGGCACGTCATGGGTGGACAAGCGGGTTGTGCCGTGCTAGCCCATGGGGCCAAGAATGTAGCCCAGGCATGACACGATATACGATAGACCGCTCATCGTGCCGAACCGGCCCACGGCCCGACGGGTCATACATAATTGTTCATTCTCGGCGATTTTTTTATTTTTAGATTTTTTTTATTTCGTTTTTACAAAAATACACGGCGTCGGCGGGATTTGGCAGAAATAGGCTCCTGGCGCCCGGGGTCCGGGCGCCAGGCACCTGGCGCCCGGACCCCGGGCGCCAGGCCGGGCCCACAAACGGGTCGGCGACGGCGTCCGTGGCGGCCGTGGTGGCGGAAACGGATCGTGGGGGCCTGGCGCCCGGAGCCCGGGCGCCAGGCCCTGGCGCCCGGAGCCCGGGCGCCAGGCCCTGGCGCCCGGAGCCCCGGCGCCAGGTCCCCCTTATACCAGCGCTCGCCGCTCTCTCTCTCCCTCTCTCTCTTCCGCCCCGCCTCGCCTCTCTCTCCCTCTCTCTTCCAGAGCCGCCGCCGCCTCGCCTCTCGCTCCCGAGCCGCCGCCGCCCTCGCCTCTGTCCCACCGAGCCGCCGCCGCCCCGCCCTTTCTCTCTCCCAAGCCGCCCCCGTCCTATTCCGTGGCCTCTCCAGAGCCATTCGGCTTGAGCTCGCTCTCTCCGAGTGCCGTTCGGCCCCGAGGACCAGCGCCGTTCGTTCCCGACGGCAATTCGTTCTCTTCCAGCGCCGTTCGCATTCTTCCAGCTTCGCTCTCGCTCCTGCGCCGGTCGTCTGCGCGGCCCGCGCCTCGCTCCTCGCTCTGCGCAGCTCGCAAGTCGCCCCACGCCCTGCGCCGCCTGCGCCTCTGCTCGTCCGCCGCTGCGCCGTTCAGTGTGGTATTTGTTCCTGTGGGTATTTGTTCCTGCGCCGCTGAGAAGACCTCCTGCACCTGCGGCGAAGGTAGTTAATTTTTTTCATATTTTTTTATTTGTATAAATTATTTATTTACGAATTTAGTATAGTTAAATGTGGTAAATCTATTAGTATAGAATTTTAGAAAAATTTTAAAAAGTAGAATACCACCGCAGAAGTAACCCTAGATCTGTTGTAATAACTGGATTTAGTATTTAGTATTAGTATTTAATTGAATATATTCTGTTATATTTAGTATTTATTTATAGTATTTGTTATTAAGTTTTAATAATAATATATTGTAGTAATATTTACATCTAGTATCAGTATATATAGTTTTCTTTAGTATTAGTATTTATTTCAAAATATATTCAGCATATTAGTTTTTCTATTTAGTTTATATAATAAAGTCATAGTGTAGTAATATATTAGTTTTAGAAATATTTAGTATTTAGTTTACGTATTGTCATTATATATAGAATATGAATGGTTGAATATATTGCAGAGATGTCAACCAAGTTGCAGTTTGAAATATATTATGGTGAAGGCAGTGTTGTCGAAGGTCCATATGGAGTACAGTTGAATGGGTTTAGTCGTACGAGGAAGGGAATAGATAAACCTTGGGACAAATCATTTGGTTCCGTGCAAAGGTGGCTAGAGCGTGGGTTCCAGATTGACACAGAAACACATGTGCTCACAGTCCAAACTCTTGTGACATGGGCAAATGAAGGTGTTTTCTGGGAGTTGATGTTGATCCGCAACACCTCTGACTGGAAGATGTACATTAGTACAGCTGTGCAACGTGGTTGGCCCCTTGGAATGCTTGTTCAGAGCATTCCAAAGGGCATAGTTTCTTCTGAAGGTGTTGAGAACTACGGGAACACAAGTGTTGCGATGGCAGAAGATGTAGGTTTCGAACATGGACAACAAAATGAGGATGGACACACTGATTTGGGAGTTGCAGTTGTTGGACATGGGGCCAGTGGTACTGAAGATGATGAAGAAGGGAATGGTAGGCAACATGAGGTGGAAGAACAAGCATATGAGGGGCCAGGTAGTCAGGCAGAGCCGCAAGGACATGAAGATGAGGGCCATGGTAGTCAGGCAGAGCCGCAAGGACTGGCGGATGAGGGGGAGAGGATACCAAGCATTGTGCAACAAATGCAGAATGAAGATGATGAATTTGCTCAGGCGCAGGAAATCGGAGAAGGATCCGATGAAGATGAGGAGTACCCAATACCCGGCGAGTGGAGATAACATGGATTTGGCAACCCTGTTGTACATTATGCTAAGCAGCAGGAGTGGGAGTACAGAGAAAATGAGGTAGTTCAAGGTGCAAAATATGCTTCTAGTGCACTTCTTAAGGAAGCAGTTAAGCTATGGTCATTATCTCTGAAGAAGGAATTCAAAGTAGTGAAATCTACCCAGAGTGTGTATGATGTCTGTTGTGTCAGCGAAGGGTGCCCATGGCGACTTCACGCCTACAAAGGAATTATGAAAACCCATTGGAAAGTTTCAATTATTACAGAGCATACTTGTTACAACAGAGAGGTGCCAAAATACAATCGCAACTTGACCGCTGCATTGGTGGCAAATGAAATGTATGGCCGCATCCTTGACGCGCCACACTTCGAGCCAAAACAGATAATCAGAGAGATGGAGCTGCAACACCAGTACACCATAAGTTATGCAAAGGCCTATAGGGCGAAGCAGAAGGTCTTTGAGATGAGGTTTGGCACGTACGAAGATTCATACGATAATCTTCCTCGTATGCTCGCTACAATTGCTCAAAGAAATCCTGGAACCTATTATGATGTGATGCATTTTCCAAACCCTGAAGGAGGTCCAAGCATCTTGCAACGCGTTTTCTTTTGCCTTGGTCCATGTGTGAGGGCATTTCAGTATTGTTTGCCACTACTCTGTATTGATGGCACCTTCTTGACAGGGAAGTACAAGGGCACTATACTGACAGCCATCGGGGTTGACGGAAACAACCAAGTGTTACCAGTTGCATTTGCATTTGTTGAGAATGAGAATGCCGACAGTTGGTATTGGTTCCTTGAACGTGTGAAGGCTAATGCTGTATCTTCACGGTCTAATGTTTGCCTTATCAGTGATAGGCATTCTGGAATATTAGACGCAATAGAAAAGCTGAAATATGGAAATGGTGCATCTCCTCCATTATGGCCTGATGTGCACAGCCGATGGTGCATGAGGCATCTGGCTGCAAACTTCTATGATCATTTTAAGAACAAGGATCTACAGGACTTGTTCAAGAATCTGTGTTCGCAGAATCAGCAACGAAAGTTCAATGCAACTTGGAAGTTACTTGATGAGTTGACCGCGAAGCATCAAGCAGCCACTTCAAGTGCAAGTTCAAGTGGAAGGACAGCCAAACCATTCTCACAGTGGATTCAAGATAAACCTAAGGAGAAATGGGCTTTGTTGTATGATACAAATGGCAGACGGTATGGAATCATGACAACAAATCATGCCGAGTGTTACAATATGGTGATGCGTAGTTCAAGGGGCCTTCCTTTAGTGGGCGTAGTTGAATTCATTTTGTATGGTTGTGCCAAGTACTTCAGGGAACGTTACATGAGTATAAGTGCAGACCTGAGTAATGCATCTGTGCTGTTTGGGAGGACAATAACAAAGTACATGGAAACAAAGACGATTAAGGCACAAATCCATAATGCAAGACTTCTGGGGACAAGGGAGAACAGGTTTGAAGTTTCATGCAGGGACCGATCCCGCCGTGGTGTGCGCAGAGAGAGGACGGTGCAGGAAACCGTCATTGGAAACGATGGTACCGCTCATTGTTCCTGCATGAAGCCAACACTTCTACATTTACCATGCTCACATGTCCTTGCAGCATGTAGAGAGCTTAGTGTGGATCCTACAAACTTTGTTTCAACCTTTTATACGAAGGGGGCAATTGCAGCAACCTGGAACCAAGAGCTTTTTGGATATGGTATGGTGCGAGCATATACTGCACCTAACGAGCAGAAATGGTACATTCCAAACCCAGCACTAAAGAGACTTAAAGGCCGGCGGCAGACACGTCGTATTCGCAATGGTATGGATGAGGCGGAGGCGGGGAAGCGTCCTAAACAGTGCACTCAATGTGGTGCTGTGGGCCATAACTACAAGAAATGTCCCGAAAATGCATTTCCTGCAGGTGCCGAAGCGGGACCATCAGGAAATGCAACGGATGGTGCGCCTCCAAATTTTGAGTTGGCCTCAGGAAGCCGTGCTCGTTCCCGGCGATCGGTTTCCACCCGATCGGACGTAATATAGGTATCGTAGTATGGTATTATGTGGGTATTATGCTCCGTAATAATATTATGGTTTCAAATGAAATTTTATTACATGCTATGCTATTATCGTTTTCTATTATCGTTTAATATGCAATCGGTTTCTAATATTTTAACATGCTATCTTACTCCTATTACCGTTTTCTGTAGGTATGGCTGAGGAGCTGCCGACGCCTGAGCTGCTTGACCCAGTTGTTGACTCGGGTCACCGTTCGTACATGAGTGCCGTGGAGCACAAGCAACTTGCTACCTTTCAATGTCGGCCCCCTAAAGAGTACCTTGAGCTTGACAACCGTTGGTTGCAGAGGTAAGCAATAATTTGTGATAGTTTTGTCGTCCTTTGTATTCCTTGAAACTGATGCTATTGTAATGCCCTTTCAGGTTGCGGGGTGCAGGACTTCTTACTTTCTGTCGTCTTGTTGAGGGTGGTCCTATCGGTCGGCACGGTCGCGGCAGGCCCAGGCTGATGATCGATAACTCCCTTATCACGGCCCTAGTTGACAGATGGAGACCGGAGACCCACACGTTCCACATGCCATGTGGGGAGATGGCACCGACACTACAGGACGTCTCCTACTTGCTTGGACTTCCAATTGCAGGGACTGCTGTCGGCCCCCGTGTGGTCCCAGCGTCGTGGAAGGATGACCTAGAGATCCGCTTTGCTGGGGTTGACCGTCTAGACGATCTTGGTGTAATCGAGCCGCACCCCAATGCCCGGGGCCCGGCAAAGGCTTGGTTGTTGCAGTTTAAGGTACATTGTTTCATCGTAGTCAGTCCATGTTATTTATCATTACTGCATCATACTTATGTTGATGAGAGAATCACATTTACACTTGCAAATGTAGGCAACCAGTCTGCATCCGGACACAGACGATGAGAGCGTACGCCGTTCCTTGGAGGCCTACCTGTTGTGGCTGTTTGGATTTATGATGTTCAAGAATGGCACTAGCAACTCCGTCGACAAGGTACTCATACCCTATGCGCGAGAGATTGCAGATGCACCCGAGGATGCTGTTCCCCTTTGGAGTTGGGGTTCAGCTGTGCTAGCGGCGACGTATCGTGGCCTTTGTGACGCCTGCAGTAAGGATGAGAGCAACGCAAGGTTTCAGGGCTGCGCGCTACTACTACAGTTGTGGTCGTACGAGCGGTTGGCCGTGGGTCGACCTATTGTGGACCATAGAGGCTATGAGGCACAGTACTACGGCCAGCATGACGACGATGGGCCGACTATGGGCACGCTTTGGGTGTGCCCCCGTGAGGTACGTTGTTCATAGCGACGTTTATATAAAAAAAAATTGCATCATCCATTGTAACTCGGTCATTCATGCTTATTGCAGAGGACTTGGGCCAATGAGCAGGCAAGACGTACATATCCGAGTTTCGTCGTCGCGCTTGATCGGCTTGTGGCCGAAGACGTCATATGGGAGCCATATAGTGCAGCTGCTGTGGGAAGTCGTGCTCCTTATGGGTTGTCTTCTTTGTGCACGTCCAACGAGACTTTGTGGTATACGACAGCCTCATTGGTCTATGATATCTACATCGAGCCACACTGTCCGCACAGAGTTATGCGACAGTTCGGGTACGCGCAGCAGTTCCCGGTACCACGTGTGATTGATCGGGTTACACCACAGGACCACAGGTACGTTCCTCTTTATAAAATGCACCATTTCAAATGTATATCAGGTAAGAATGCAAGAAAACGGATAATTTATATTCTATTTCAGGTTGAGTCGGCTTGGGCAACCATGCTCAGGCACGTGGGTGACCAAGGTCCACCCCTACGTCGAGGCTTGGGACAACGCTCACCAGGACGTGGTGCACCCCGTTGCGCCACACACAGATTGGTGGTATGAAACTTTCTTGACGTGGTACCGACCCCGCACTCGTTGTCACGTCACGTATGCCGACACTCAACCTGTGCCACATGAGTCAAGCTCCACGGATGCATATGCCCGCCATAGGGACGAGGCACTAGCGGGAGCAGTAAGTCAATGTTTGATTTCTTGCTAATGTTTCTGTCAATGTTCAACACTAGCAAACATTCGCTAATGTCAGTCAATGTGCAGATGCAGATATGCTGCCAACTACGATCAAGCACCCACGATGCACTGGAGCGGGTACGAGGCGGCAACCCTTTTACCCCAGACGAGCAGTTGCAGCGGTTGACAGCGGCGAACGAAAGCCTCGTTTCCATGATGAACGCATGGGGTTATTCCATTCCCCTGCAGGGTCCCCCCCTGCACCAGCCACCGATTCCTCCACAGTACACTGGTACATAAATATACTGCGTTACTTATGTCAATATGTACCCACCTCATTACTTATTCCATGCCACATTGTTTGGTTTTATTGCAGCACCCTCTTGCTCATACATGCCACCGATGGATCCTGCATCGACGTCCTACACGCCGATGCATCCGTCTCCACAGCATGTCACACCGATGGCTCCTCCGTCCATGTCGTACACTCCAATGGGTACGTCACTTCAGCCTCAGTCGTCCATGCCGTATCAGCCGATGGGTCTGGCCACGTCGATGTCGTTCCCGCCGATCCGTCCACAGACGACAGGTGCTCTCATACAATCCTTTGTATGCTTGTTTATTTCTGCGGGTACATAATTTACTTGTATTGACAAACACATAATATTTTCTTTCAGGATTTAACCTATTTGAAGGCGTACAAGACCAACAGCTCAACTTCTCAGACTTGGAACACGACCAGCACGATATCATTGGCGCTTCACAGTTAGGGGGTGCTCCACTTTTTCCCACACAGGAGGCCACACAGACCCCTGTAGAGCAGATTAGGCCGCACCGAGTGCATCGGTCTCCTGATCCTTTAACGTACTCGGTGGGGCATGTGCACGCGCAGCAGAGGGCAAAGCGAGGTCGGAGTCGTAGGGATGAGTAGCTATGTCGACGTATATTTTTTATGATGCATGTATGTTTTTATGACGGACGATGCAGATGGCCTTCTCCAATTATTTCATATGAATAAATATTTTAGTATGAATGAATAATTCGGATTATTATTGGACATGAATAAATATTATTTAAATTTTTTCGGCCGGTTTTGCCTCCTGGCGCCCAGCCACCGGGCGCCAGGGTCCTGGCGCCCAGCCCCCGGGCGCCAGGTCTGCCCCGCCGCTGGCCGTCGCCGGGGCCTCCGGACGGCGCCGTGGACTCCGGACGGCGCCGGCGGTGGGCCCACGCCTGGCGGGCGCCAGGTGCCTGGCGCCCGGACCCCGGGCGCCAGGCGCCCATTCCTGCGAATACCCGCCGACGCCGTATATTTTTGTAAAAACGAAATAAAAAAATTCTAAAAATAAAAAAATCGCTTCATTCTCGACCAGCCTTACTAGTAGTGCTCGCGCATCCACATAACAAGTCCAACCTGTTCTTTCTCGTCGAACCGAGCCGGGCCGCGCACAAACTCCAAAGTCGAAAACGCAAAACTCCCTGTGTGCTGCGCCGATAAGACCGGGGGCGGTAGACCACCGCCGCCTCCACACTCCGCTGCGGACCAGCACCAGCTCCGCCGCTGTCAGCTCGGCCGTCCTCCGCCGAGTGATACTAGGCCGGGTGACGCGGCGATGCTGTCGCCTGCCGCTTTCTCCTCATCCTCCTTCTCGGCACTGCTGCGCAGGGCCCCGCCGCGGACCCGGCGCCTGCTCCTCGGCGCCCCGGAGCGCGCGCACAGCGTTGCTGCAGGCGCGGCAAGCCGCGCTAGCGGTGGACTTCCGAGGTTCCACGCCCCGTCTCTCCCTTCGTCGAAGGTGAGCGTGTTTCCTAACCCTCCGCCGTCCGCCCGCCGCATATGCATTTCGTCGAACGCCTTGTGCTCGTGCGTGCTGAGCGCGTGGTGGTCTTCATTTCTAGTTTCCTTGTGGTTTGTGTGACTTACATTTCTATAGAAATACCTCCGCCTTGTTTGTGAGTTGAGTTGTTGAGAGGACGTTCGTGTTGCATGAAACGTCCCCTGCCTCAATCTCTAGCATTTTGTCGAGCTGTGCTGTTGTGGCGTGGACGCGTGGTGTGGGCCATTCGTGTGCAGTTCCATGGATTCATGTCTCCCGTGACTGAAACGGCCTCGCAGGGTGAGGTGATTCGCATCCAAGGAGACGAGTTTTGGCACATGACACGGGTTTTGCGCCTTGGCATTAACGACAGGTTTGTATCACTGCTTTTCTTCTTTCTTAGCTGATGCTAGTTCGCCATGGGCATATAATTAGCTACTTGAATCAATGGGAGCCATGCTCGCTATTGAGTTCAAACCTGGTTCTCAAACTTTAGATTTTCGTATGCGTTCCATTCTCTGTATAAACTTAGTCCTGAAAGTACAATGAGTTGTAAATTAGTTGTTGTGGCTGCTCCAATTTCCACGTCCATACAATGAGTTAAGGACCATCAGGAAATGCTTTAACTGGTGATCATGCATGTGAGCATGAATAGCATCATTAAATAAATACAATAAGACATTTTCTAGGAGACCTTACGGTTGATATTGGTGGAATGTCTTTCCGATTTAAATATCAGTGGCTACTTTTTATGCTTCCGGGGCTTACCAAATACATCATGAAACTTCTTTTACCAACTTTCATAGGGTCGAGCTATTTGATGGGGCGGGTGGTTTAGCTGAAGGATTCATAAAAAAAGTTGACAAAGGTGGCTCAGATGTTGAGTTATTAGAGGATGCCGGGCTCGTAGCTCCTCAAGGCATCCAATGGCATGTCTTTGCTGCATTTGGTGAGCCTTCTGAAATAGATTTACTACGTAAACTAGGTGGGATTTTTAATTCCATTGTGTTATCACTTTCTTGTTCTAATCCCCAGGGACACTGAAAGGCGGACGTGCTGATTGGCTTATAGAGAAATGTACTGTATGTTACTTACAATTTGGGTGTTCTGCTTCTTCATTGTCTATTTCTAAGTATGTTTTCTTTTCCTATTTAGGAACTTGGGGCTTCTAGTGTTACACCTCTCCTAACAGAAAGATGTCATACGATAGCGGAAAATAGGGTGGACAGGCTGCAACGTCTTGTGTTGGCTGCAGTTAAACAATGTATGAAGTTTGGATATCACTTTTGATCTCGGTCTATTGATTAGTTTATTCTCGATTGATATGTGTTATTAGCATGCTCTCCATATGCAATTGTGAGTGACTAAGATTTCAGTGTAGAAAGGTCAAATTTTAGTAATTTACAGATTAAATTGCGCTTGCCTTCTTAGTAACTTAAGATATACTAATCTCATTACTCTTATCTTTGTTGTAGGCCAGAGGTTACATGAAATGTCATTGAAGCCCCCAGTTCAGATAAGCCACCTTCTACCTGTTGTAAGTATCTCATATGTGTTTGTTATCTGTGCATAAAATAGTCTGAACAATCTCGAAGTAATGCAATCACTAACTGTTGTGTTAAAGTTACATTTGTTTTTAGAGCAACAATGATGTTCTGCAGACTATGGTTCGTTGTTAAGAGAACAGTTAAGAATTTTAAGAGAACAGTTAAGAATCTAAGATGATGCTTCAGTTTACAGTCATCATTAGGGGGATGTGAAAAAGTAACATAATATCAAGGTTTTTTTTTTGGGTGACCGTAGATTGAAATTGATTGTGTACATCTGCTTTTAGAATCACTTAACTACAGTTACATCTATGATTTCTCCACTGCTGATGTATTGACTTAACGATTTCATCCCAACCCCTCTTAAATTATTTCAAATGTTATCTACTGCTGACCTTTTCTGTCAACAGGTGTCAGAGTCAAAGCTTGCTTTCTTAGCATCAGCAGAAGCGCCTCCTCTTTTAAGCGTTCTGCCAAAATCCAGCAGTGAACAAAATGGGCTTCTGATTGTTGGGCCTGAAGGAGGTAACGCAAATCCAGACGTGGTTCATATTCAAATTATTTGAATCTGTAACAAAAAATCTAATTATTTAAGCAAGAGCAATACTGGTCAATATAACTTGATTTTTTTTTTCACCAGATGCTTATCGCATACTTATTCACTACATGTTTTTCATTTTTGTTAGTTGCCTGGACGGCTGCTCTGGGAAATTTTTTAAAAATGCTACGTATTGTGCAAATCAAATACGATCTATTAAAACAAAACTGTAATGAAGTATAAGGATTTATTACAATGTAGCTTCAGAGTTCAGACATGAATAGTTCGTAGGGTGTTAAATGCCTAACGGGACTGCATTAAAATCTCAGCCATGATACCAATTTAATAGAACCAGTGACTACTTACGGAGTACTTGTACCTTTGAAACAAAGAACCTTATCTCTGAAAACACCTGATGTTATTATATTATTATGATGGTACTAAAGCTAACATGCAGCATCCATATTTCTCAGACTTCACAGAAGAGGAGGTAGATGCACTGAAATCAGCAGGTGCAGCCCCTGTTGGTCTTGGTCCATGCAGGCTACGAGTTGAGACAGCCACGATATCGCTCCTATCTGCTCTCATGCTATGGTCAGATGCTAAAGACCAGTAAACACAGCGATCCAGGCAATCAATGGACAGAGGTCAGCCACCTTTTTGTGGTATAATAGTGCACATAACTTTCCGGTGATTATCGGCGTGATACTGTGAAATGTCGCTCAAGATCTAGTTGGACTCAATAAGCAGAATACTGGATGTCGATTCCATTGGATATCACTGAGACTGGCCACAGTTGGGCTTGGCCAGCATGGTGGATGAGGGCCTCTCTTTCGAAGACAGATACATAATGTTTTGATTCAGTGAAGCTGTCTGATCATGTTGTAATTTTATCATTTTTTGAGTGCGACCGCGCACGTCGGCGCCCCACCGCTGACGCGCGTGGCGTTGCGGACCTCGAGATGACCCCAGCCACGGCTGCCCGGAGAACTCGCTCGGTCGCGTACCCGCCTATACCGCGGGATCGGCGACCCCTCCTGTGGGACATGGCTGGCCACATGGGGTATAAAGAAGAAGCCAAACCAGGCACCGAGCACGGACGATGCGGCCTCGCGGTCACCGGCGCCTTTTGTTGCTGCCGCACGTCGTCCCCACACCACACACTTGCCGCTGCTCCGACACAGCATGGGCACGCCGCTTGGAGTCGTGCACTACCCCTATGCAGCTGATGCCGTGCCGCTGCTGGGGTGCGTGGCGTTCGATCCATAGGACGCTCACGCTTTCTTGGATCGATCGCGCCGCGCGACCGGCCGGCACGTACGATTATCTGTATCTAGTGCTGCTGCGCCGGCACGCCATCAGCACGTACGTAACCGTGTACACGGCAGCTGCGGCAACCGTAGCTGCCGTCAGTGCTGAGAACACACAGCTAACAGCCGTGCTGATGGCATGCCGATGCCGGGGACATATATACCTAGCTAGGTTCAGAGCACGGTCTCGGTCCCATTAACCTGCAACTCTCAGTGTTGCCACCATATCATCGGTTTTTTTTCTCCCTCCAGATTGTCATTACTTGCAGAATGATACGGCCGCTCGTTTCTGTCTTGCTCTTCAAGCAGCGCATCAGATCCGTACGCAGTACGCCCAGCCCAATCATCAGGTTCCGACTAAATCCATCAACGTCAAGCCCAATCATCGGCAACAATGGAAGTAGAAACGTCGTTTCCTCGAAACAAACGGAAGCGATTACCGAATCCGCCGCCACATAGAACAGGCCCACGGCATTTCTGCTTTCCCGTGCTCGAGACAAAAAAAAAAAAAAACAATGTATGGATTCGGCATGTTTGATCTGCACGCACCGCGTCTAGCTAGGAGATCGATCGCGAGCGAGATTATTTGTGCTAGAGATCAGTGGGCCGTACATCTTGGGCACGTGGACTAAGAACGCTCTCGGATTTTCTATAGCTGATGAGGTGGTGACGAGGGTACCAGTCCTGCTGCTTGTTCTTTCGATCTCGGATTTTCAAATAAATAATTCCTTTGACCTTACGTATGATGGTTTTTTTTGAAACGCAGAAATTTCACATGATTGGTACAAAATTTTTACAGAAAACAGTTTAAAAACACAGAAAAAATATAGAAACAACAAAAGTTTTCCGCGTTCCAAAGTGAGCCTTACCAATGTACTTGCCCTAACGTGTGGTGTGTCTGGTGGGGGTGTACTACCATGCTGATAAGAGAATTAAGCTCCTATCTATATATTTCAAGATTTTTAGGGCCTGATAGTCGTCCGTTGAATGTTATTTACATGGATGGAGTATACAATTTACAAACATACTGTACTGGTTTATCTATAGTGTCGAAGTGTGACACGTATAAATGACTTCTTTTTTTTCTTTCTCTTTTCCACACTTGTCTAATCTATTTGCTCCTAGCCACAAACAGAATTTGTTCAACTTTTATGTATAACCTTCCATGTGTCACGTAACTCAAGATTTTGACTTGGCTTCTGACAAATCTCCTCACATTGTCGATGGGGCTGTACACACGGGAAAGAAAAGGAATTCCTCGTCTTCGAGCATGTGCATGATCTCCACAGGATCTGCGTTTCCCTGCAAGAACAGGAAACTTATATGCAATCAAATTTGTCACGAGATCTATCCCTCATGCAGTCGAGAAGGACACGACGGGAGGAACAAACACATCTGGTTTATCAGAAGCAAACCCTCGATCGGATCGACACGACAACGGTTTGCTAAAAGTCAGAGGCGGAAACGAAAAGCGCAAGAAAAAAACAGAGTCAGATTTGTTTCCCCCCGGAACGAACCGGACAAAGGCTACGCTAGCAACCAGGCTGCCTCCGCCACGTGGCCGGCCACCCGTCCGACGTGGCGCCGCGGCCGTTCGCGCCCCCCGCTCAAATCCTAAAACGCCGCCGATTCGCAGAGTCTGGAGAGAGAGAGAGCGACGAGACGAGCAGAGGCCGCGCGGAGGAGCAAATCGGCGCGGCGCGCCACCACCACACGTGGCCTCGGCTCCCCCTCCAACTCCAAGGTGATTTCCGGCTCCTGCATCTTCATCGCCCACCTATATTAATCGCACGCCAGCTATCCGTTCGCTCGCCGCCTTCTTCGACTCCGAGAAAGACGAGCGATTCGCCGGCCGGTGGTGTCCCGCGCCCCGAGCATGCCGCCATTGCGCTGCCACGCCGCCGCGCCGGCGACCCGCGGCGTCGCATGTGAACACTCGGCGCGTTCCTCGTGTCGTCTTCTTTCTTTCTTCTTTTTCTTTTCTGTTTGTTTCTGTTTTCTTGGCCCGTGCTCTGTTGCTTCAGATTGGATCTGCCTTCCTTATACCACCTAGTGCCTATCGATCCCTGCAGGTTTCCGCCCAGGCGGAGATAAATAAGATCAGCGAAGAGGAGAAAAAAAAAGAGAGGCTCTGTTCTGTTCTTGAAGGGATTATTAGGAAGCCGGCGGCGCGGCGGCGATGAAGTACGTCTCCGGGCCGTACTTCGAGCCGGACTTCGATCCGCTCCTCGACCGCTTCGGCACCCCCGGGTACGCGTGCGCTTCTCCTTTTTTTTTTCTTGATGAAAAGTGAGCGGCTCCTGACGAGCTCGTCGGCGTGCGTGGATGCAGGGTCGTCGTCGACAATGACACGCGCGAGGACTGCACGCTCGTCAAGGTTTGCTCTCTATCTCGCCACAGAGCCGAGCGAGCATGCCGGGCCAACAAGATGTGTTCTTTACATGTGTTTCTCTCTGTTCTTAGGTGGACAGCGTGAACCGGGACGGCGTGCTGCTAGAGATGGTGCAGCTGCTCACCGATCTCGACCTCGTCATCTCCAAGTCGTACATCTCCTCCGACGGCGGCTGGCTCATGGACGGCAAGCACTGCTCCTCTCATCTCGTTTCTTGTCAAAAATGTTGATCCGACGGCCGACGCCCATGGAATTTGACCCCGGTCTATCCATGAGAAGCTGCATCGAACAATTGAATTGGTTCCTGACCGACCGGCCGGCTGCCATGTTGCGCGATGCAGTGTTTCACGTGACGGACCAGATCGGGCGCAAGCTGACGGACCCGTCGCTGCCGGAGTTCATCCAGCGGGCGCTCGTGCCGACCCACCGCCGGCCGGGCGAGGGCCCGTCGCCCAGGTTCACCACGTGCCTCGGCAACGTGGTCGGGCCGGGGGGCCCCGACGTGTCGGACTGCGCCGCGCTCGAGTTCACGGTGCACGACCGCCCGGGCCTGCTCTCCTCCATCACCTCCGTGCTGGTGGACAACGGGTGCCACGTGGCGTCGGGGCAGGCCTGGACGCACGCCGGCCGCGCCGCGGGCGTGCTCTACGTGACGGCCACCGCGGGCGGCGCCACGCTGCACCCCAGCCGGTGGGCGCGCATCGAGCGGCTGGTGAACGCCGTGGTGGACGCGCGCGAGAACGTCACCGGGGAGCGCCACTGGGTGCGCATGTCGGAGCCCGTGCGCGGCCGCGTCCACACGGAGCGCCGGCTGCACCAGCTCATGCACGACGACAGGGACTACGAGTCCGGCCCGGCACCGACCCCCGTCGACGAGGAGCTCTTCAGCATGGGCGAGAAGGCGGCGACGGCGCAGACGGCGGCTCGGCGCACCGAGACGCGGGTCTCCATCGGCAGCTGGGAGGAGCGGGGCTACGCCGTCGTCAAGATGACCGGCAGGGACCGGCCAAGGCTGCTCTTCGACACGGTGTGCGCGCTCACCGACATGCAGTACGTCGTCTTCCACGCCACCATCGGATCCCAGGGCTCCCTTGCCATTCAGGTACCTAACACCACAGTCTCTGATCAGTTCATGTCAGCATCCGCTCATGGTGCCCATCATGTTGCATACTTTACATTGGGGAGTACTAGAATACTACAGTCTGACATTGTCATCCTTGATGGCATATCATGGGCGCGACGCAGGAATACTACATCCGGCACAAGGACGGGCGCACGGTGGACAGCAACGGCGAGCGGCAGAAGGTCTCGCGGTGCCTCGTCGCCGCGGTGGAGCGGCGGGCCACGCATGTCAGGCTCAACCATTCCTCTCCGTTGTACTTGGCGGTCGTCGCCGGCGGCGGCGGTCCACTAACACGCGGCGTTGCACGTTGCCATGACCTGCAGGGCGTGAGGGTGGAGGTGCGCGCCGCCGACCGGTCGGGGTTGCTGTCGGACTTCACCAGGGTGCTGCGTGAGCACGGCATGTCGCTGCTGAGAGTGGAGCTCAAGAGGAACAAGGACGAGGCCTTTGGCATCTTTTACCTCGTCACTGACACCGGCGGCGAGGTGCGCACTGAGGCGGTGCGCGCCGTGAAGGCGAGGGTCGCCGAGATGGACATCTTGCTCGACATAGTGAAGGAGGCCCCTGGATGGCCGCCGGTGAGGAAGACCAGCGTGCCGGCCCCGCCCGTCGTCGCCCAGCAGGCCCTGGAGAAGCCGAGACCTTCCCTGGGAAGCCTTCTATGGTCACACCTTGGGAAGCTCCACATTAGGTCTTAATAAAACCTGCTCGCAGAACAATCCCGCCTGTTGTTCTGCATGGACGCTTCCATTTACAATGACAGGAAGCAGCACAATTGTGTATATAAAGTATAGCATGTTGTATTGCACATACAATTCTCAGGAAATTGAAGCTCACGCTGCCTTTTTTTTTATCTTATATGTGCAATTCCTTGAAACCAACAAATGAAACTTTATTGTTCTCAACTTGTAATATCACGAATGATTATGTACACGAGTATGAATCAAATTACAAACTGTATTGCTGGTGAAGCGTAGCACTCTGCCACATCTCAAGCGACAAGATCACCCTGGCAGCTTGGAAGCAAAACAACGCTGCTCGGTTTTCATCATACACCCTATTCTATTCACGGACAACTTTCGCTTCTCCATTTCCTTGTACATCAGAGAAGGCCAGTTTCCAATACACAGGTTGAAAGCTTGCTTTGCAAGTTGCAATTGAATCATTTCACATCATCTTCTTCCAAGTCGCTAAAGGACACATCTTCCTCGTCACCTATGTGTATAGTTGGGTGCCCAGCAAAATCAGCTTCCTCATCAAACCAATCGTCTATGTCATCATCAAAGGCCTCTTGCAAAATATTTGATGTCTCCGTATGATCCTTGGGCAGCTCCTCTTTGATGACTGATTTGTCCACTACTGCAACTTCAGTTACTTGGATAGGATGCTTCTCAATCTCAATTTCTGTTATGTTCATGACAGAAGCAGCTTCCTGTCGCATGAATGGGAATGCCTCTGTACCATCTCTCAAGGTGTCTTCTCGTAACTGAACTCCAAGATCATCCTTATGATGACCTAGCTGCTCAGTTTCAAGCTTTGACTGATATTGCAAACGGTGCATAAGCATTCCTCTAGCTTCCACAATCTGCAAGAGCAAGTACTGGAGTTAGATTACCAGCTAGGGCAGGTATCATCATTCATATAACAAACTGTCAGCTGGAATGACAAATAATCGTATTTTTAGTTATATATGATTGCTTCAACCAGAGCAGCTAGTATTCTAATGTCCACCCGCTATAAAAAAAAAGCAATCAGAAACAAATACACATCTGTAGAATAATATTAGTAGATTTTCATTATCTAGCTAATAGGTAGTAGCCAATATTAGCTAGATAATGGTTGCTTTGATGGATAATAGGTGGTAGTGTTTGGATCCACAACTAATAGAGTACATAATAGGTGGAGTAAGGAAGGAAAAGTCCAATTATCTCCTATTAGCTGATATTATCTAGCATTGAGTAGATAATCAGATAATGAAAATCTGAGGTCTAGATAATCATTCTCTCCCCATTATCTAGACCCGTTTGGATTCAAAGCGCTAAAGTTTAGCAGATTCTCATTATCTGGATGGATCCAAACATGCCCTAAGCATTCTCGAATCTCGATCCTGGATGTGTTTCCACGTTTAATCATTTTTAACTTTTCCTTACTGGTTCCTCTATTGATTGAGTTGGAGTTTAAAATTTAATACCTAGTAGGACAACTTATGCCAAACTCAATGATTTCAGGTCGCTAACACTAGGGAGCAAGGGACCATTGAGAAAAAGCAATCAGCATACCTCAAAATAAAATCATCACAAGCAACCAAATTACAATATAGCTTCTCTACTGGAGACGGTTGCACATACAAAACTGGCAAGGGCAACCATAACTGGAAGATAAAGAATGCATACTGCTAGTTCTCTTTCTGCAGACCTTGCAAGCGCTTAATTGGAATTTTGTTTTAACTATGTCTCATGGAAAAGGCTATTGGTTCATTATTGCATAGTAGACACGAGCGGACAGGTGTGCTACGCAGTTAGGTAGCAGAATCTACATAAGCCCTGGGCCTCTGCTACTAGAAGCTCCATAATAATCAGAAACGGAGGATTTTCTAAACTTATTTTGTCAAATTTATGATGTTTCTAAAAAAAGATTACCACAAAATACTCTGTTTGATATCCAGTGGGGCCTCAATTTGAGTAGCTGGCCCTAAATGGTACCTATTACGATATCCCATTGCTTGAATTTGTACTCAAAGGCCAATTTAGCTATCCAACTTCTCACCGCTGTGTTAGTACAGCAATCAGGACTATCAAACAATCGCTGCACGAACAAATCTAACCAGTCATACAGACTAGAGATTAGAGAAAGCTAGCCGCATAGACCTAAACTACACCCACAAACTACTTGAGTTTCCAGATCTAGCTGATGAGGTTTAAAACATGCTGGTATGATTGTATTTGTAGACAAATAAAGAAGAATCAATTTGACATTACTAGCTCCTTGGATGTATGTACAAAAAATGCAAATAGCCTCGAAGGAAGTTTATATACTTATAAACTAATATCCATTGCAAAACATAGAGGAAACAATCATATATATTGCTGCGACATGGAGGGTGCACATGCAGAAGCAATGATGTTCCTATTTTGTTGTGTTTTCCTTAATAGCCATCGTATGGGTCTAGGTACATAAACTAAACTTGTTCCTTTTATGGACGCTTAATGTGGGACCACTTGGCCATCTGCCCATGCAATTTCTAGATTTGACGATAATCTTTGTTTATGGTCAAAATATGCCAAACACTATGGAAGAGAGGACATTGGCAGTTGCCACCTTCAATGAAAGCTAGATGAAGGTTCTTTAGCCTTCATGAGACCACTAAATAGCATGTTTTAAATTTGTATGGTGTGCTGGTGTGAACCCTGAGATCTTATGGTCTTGCAGTTGAGTAGTATGAAACCACAAATAGTGTGCTACCTCATATGTACAAATTATATAGCTCAGGCCATACAGCCTGAGTTCAGGAGATCATAAGAATATGCTACCTATTATAAGTTTGTCTATGCTAACATACATCCATAATTACTTTCAATCATTAATATATACACCTATACCAATACAGTAATATATAGCAATAATTCCTTGAATCATTAGTATATACTTCTAAATATTGACACATGGGATTCTTTTCTTCTTCCCTTAAAACAACCCTATAACAAAAACAAGTTAAAATATTTCAAAGTTGAGCATTTAAAACACGAAACATTGTACCATATTAATGAAATTAATAAATCCATAATGGTGAATAATGTACATCTGAAAATAGATGTATTAAGAAATATTCTAATCTAATGAATGACAATTTGTCAAGTTAGAACTCGCTCGATATATGGTGCAAGAATAGCATTGCTAACCTTAATAGTTAAACACTAGTATCAGCATGTTCTCACCTAATTGTTAGGTCAGATCAGCCCATCATGGGTTATTATTTATTAATACTCCATTGTCCTCACATGCACACACAACCACATAGCTGTACTAATATCTGTCACACTTTTCTGGAGCAAGTAATATTGCAAATGGACATAACCTCGTGTCATGAGAGAGGACCATTTTACCTGTGGTGTAGATAGAAGTTCTGCATCATTCTTGTTCAGTCTAGGATGTAGAAGAACAAAGTAAATCTTCCAAAAACACTCTTCACTCATATGTATTGGGCATAGTTCAATCCGCAAAGCTGCTAATCTGGGAGCAAGATGCTCAATAGCCAAGGCATGCTCTTGTTGAGCATCAGACATGTCAAAATCTGAAGGAACGAAAACCTTAAGTAAGCCGTTTTATACATAAAAATTGGTAGAAAAAACAGTGGAGATGGGGAGCAACCAAGACATTGAGTCAAATATAATAGGAGTTACATGAACAGTTTTGCAGTTACAGTAGAGTCAAAATTGCATAAGACACTTCAAAACCATAGATCAAGGTGAAATCTTAAAGAAAAGACTATCACACAAGCAATGCATTTAAATCGTAGAATTGCAATGACTATTACGGCCCGCATATAGAGTGCATCATGAATTTGGACCGTAGCTCAAACTGTGACAGTGAAGCATTTTTTTCCCATGCTATTGTTATTTGCTACACAAAAAGGAAATCTTACTTTAAGTACAAATCTACCAGGATACGATTTGTTCGGAATGATGCACATTATCTCAGGGCTTTTGAGCAACAGTAAGACATGGTTGGGCATCATTGTTTGGCACTGGAATCCTCGATGTTGGGGCTACGAATATCAAACATTGGTTCATGATAGGATGATGGTAAATGGTATCAAGTATATGTTCATTGCCCAAGATACTGTTCATACAAAAAAAATCCTTTGCAAAAATAGTTTTAGAAGATTATTCAAGCTCCTGTGGCAAAAGTTCACAATAGTTTATGATAAGACAACTGGATACTAAATACTAAGATAACTTTATATCCATGAATGTTAGGCCCCCTTGGAACAAAGGAAAAATGAAGGAATTTTGGAGGATTGAGATCCTATAGAAAATTTTCCTATATAGCCCTTTGGAAGAAAGGATTGATCAGTTGCTATAAATCCTATGAAGTTCCTTCAGAATGGTTCAATGCATTGAACTTTTGAAGGGATTCTAACATGAAGTTCAACCTCTTGGAAACTTTGTGTCTATCTTTCTCTTCCAATTCCTCTGTTCTTCCTATGTTGCAGACAAACGCTCCATTTGAAACTTTCCTACGTTTTCAATTCCAGTAGGGTGTTTTTCCTATTTGTGTTTTGGGAATCCTGCATTACAAAAGAGCCCAAGTATATAAAATGCATAAAAATTGATTTTCATTTTTTAAGTTATCATACCCGATGACACTTATTGCAAATCATATAGGGATGTATTATATGTTTCTTTCAAGCACACAGTGTTGTCATTCATGCTCTAGCTGCAATTTCCTAAGAGTCAGTCACAAATGATGAATTTATGAGTTTGGCAATGAACAAAATCAATCCATGTCTTCAACGTAGCAACACATCTTCCAATGATAAACTTGAAACATTACGCCTAGTTTCAACCAGAAGCAATAGCTTGAATAGAGAGGTGAAGAAATTACATGAGAATGGTCCATCAGACTCATCATCATCAGGCAGCAGCGGGAAGTCGAGCCAGGTCTCTGGGTGCTTTGCTATGTTTGTGGCAAATGCAAGCACCTCCCCAGTGATTCCGATCACATCCCAGTCCTCCAATTCCTCCTCCTCATGTCTTACCCTCTGCTCCTCTGATTCCCCATCCTCATCGTGCCTTGCTCTCTGCTGCCCCAATATGCCACCGTCCTTATGCCTCACTCTCTGCTCCTCCAATTCGTCATCCTCGCCGTCCCTTGCTCTCTCCATATTCAACTCATGCCTTGCTTCGCCATCCTCCACCCTAAGACTTACCCTCTCCTCCCATTGATGCCACTCCTCGTCGTCCTCCACCACCTCATGCCTCACAGCCTCCTCTCCTATCTGATACCTAATTTGTCGTCTCCGCTCTTCCTCCCACTCGTTCTCCTCGTCGTCTTCAGGAGCGAAGAAATTGGAGGCCATCTTAGAGAACCCAGACACGGCCTTGTGACTTGAGATCCGGGAGATCCCGCTCCTGAACTTCCCGCCAATCTCCGCAAAGTCGTTTCGGATCCCGACGATCTCGGGCGGCGTCGCAGCATCGCCGGATTGACCCCCCGCCGATTGAGGGGAGGGTGAGGGTGACGGCGAGGTCTCCCCGGGCGGTGGCGCGAGGAAGTTGGCGACGCCCCAAAACTGGCGCGTCAGGGTTTTGGACAGCTCGGTGAGGTCCTCCTTGACTCCCTCCGCTGCGCCCGAATGCAGCGTGTGAGTTGGGACAGGCGGCGGCAGCGGCGGCGGCGGGATGCGCGTGGAGGGGGAAGGGGCAGGGGTGGACCCGGCGTCGGCGTCCGGGTCATCGTCGGCGCCAGAATCGTCGGGGATGTTGAGGGACGTGGCGAGGGAGCGGGCGAGCCATGACATCTCCGGCGATAGCCGGCGGCGAGACGGAAGGGACTCAAGGGAGCAGGTGGGTTGGGGTTGGGCTGGTTCGGTTCAATCGGCGGCTTTCCTTCGGGTTCGTGTTTGAAAAGGACAGGTTTGGGAGAAGAGACAGGGACGGCAGGTTTGCTGAGTTGCGACTGGGCCCGGTCCTCGTGGCGCTCTTGGTTCCCTGCAATTCCTCTCAGACCTCCATCACCGTAGATCTCGATCTCGTTTGAAATTGTACATTGAAATTTAGATTGTGAAATCATAATGCTATTAACAGACTACTCGTTCATCGGGAGGCATTTTTCCTTAAAAATGTTTCCGTCCTCTATTGTTTAAAAAAAATAAATGTAACAAAACTTCACAATCTATCCTTATCGCAGAGTATAACCCTTCATATATAACTCAAATGACAGAAACCAAACAACTTTACAAGATAAATTACCTACTTTTATTTAACTCCGCATTCAAGTGGCTTATGACTTGTGAGCCACTTCACATGGTTTTAGCCACTTCACATGGTTTTCATAGTGCATCATTAATACCAAGACCGCATGTAAGACTCTCCTCGTTTTACCCAAAATCTGCCCTTCCCTCCAATCTTTCAATGTAGCAGTGAAAGGGACCCTAGGTTTTTAGGCGGTGATGTCAAGAAGGTCAAGACTAAACGCCATTCCCCTACACCATCAAAAGAAATACATGATTGTCTTTCAGGGCCTAGGCGGTGGTTTAGGTTACCACTACTTCTTAGGAAGTGGGGTAAGACTGTGTCCAACAGATCGTGTAAACGGTGATCTATAATACAAAAACGACATTGTAGCGACACTATAGACAGAGTGAAGTCTGAAATAGACGGCGAGGATAGACTATCTACTGGACCCAACCTAAGGTTATCGGCGAAAATGACATTGAGCGGACCTAGACTAAGCCCCCAGGGCCCAAGGCAATGTCCATGCCATCTTCATGACTTCTCCGCATGCGCTTGGTCTTCGGCAGATTGCATGTGTAAATGTGGTTGAGAGATAGGAGCATCACCTCCGTACGGCCGATCCCCGCCTCGACGTCAACGATGCTGGCCTTCTAACAACATTTCTTCTTTGTCGCCTTCATGGATGCTCACCTCACCAATATTGGCAAGCCACGTGGAGGATCTCAGGCGGTTGAGATAGCGGAGGGGCATTGTTGATTGTGTCTCGCCAAAATCCATTATGGGCACCTCATTGACCCTTCCATTTGAGGATCTTTGTCATGTCTTGCCCTGACCCCATGAATGGACCATTGTCGTAGGGAGGGAGGGGGCAGGTGTCTGGATGTGGGTAGTGGAACAAATGTGGTTGCGGCGCTACAAAGATGGGGAAGGCGACGCTGTAGGGAGAGAGGTAGAGATAAAAGAGGAGAGAGACAGAAGAGTTATAAGTTGATTCGACTTGCACGCTCGAAACAAAGCTTGCATGTACCGCTAAAACCCAACTAATTGTTACGGTACATATGGACCACTAAATCTGCCGGTGCTGAAGAGTGATCCACTTTGTGCGTGCTTAAGGCGATCTGTTTTGCGATGATGTGACGGATCAATGTCATTCTTAGGCTATGGTCAGAGAGCGGATATGGGTGTGCAAAACACTATTTGCGCACTGTACACAAAGTGGAAAAACACTGTTTGCACACTGTAGACAGTACAGATGCACGCCCTGATGACCATGGTCTTACGTTCTAACGCTCTGTCGTACAAATAGACATTATATGATCAGTGCCGTACCTTCTATATTCGTACGAGCAATCACTCGTTGCAAACCACACTTTATTCCATGTTAAGAAAGAAGCCTTATGATATACTAGAGTACTAACTGCATAGTAAGTGGAGTACTCCCTTCCATCATAAATTAAGGATTGCAACCTTGTGTCACATTCAATCTGCAATTCTCAATTCTCAGTTACAAACCATAAATCAACTGGTATTTTTTTCTCTTTTCCTTTTGGCTCTAACAAGATCGCTTATCGACATGCAAAAAAAAAAAAAAAAAAAAGCATGCACCCTCTAAGTCCCAGCTAAAAGCTATAGCAAATCCCAGTCTTCTCCAAAAAACTAGCAAATAGATCTAAACGATCAATAGAGTAGAGGTGGTAGATTTCAAAAATCAATTGTCTACTACCAACACGTAAAACTTCTTAGAAAGAGGACTGATAGGTGGTGGTGGCGTTGAAGTTGATGGAATCGAGGATCCTAATGATCTGGTCCAGCGCGCTCTTGTCGTTGAGAATGCCGGAGTGCGAGACCTTGGGCAGCTCGACCACCTCGACGACCTGCTCCGGCGAGTCGGACCAGGCCTTGATCGGCCCCAAGAGGCTTGCCAGGTTCACCGTGCCGTCGCCGTCGCCGTAGACCACCTCCTCGGGCCCCTCGTCGAAGCCGCCGTCGCCGTACACGAGGCGCTCGACCGTGTCGACGCCGGTGCCGACGAGGCACGTGACAGGGACGCCGGGCTCCGGCAGCGCCTCGACGAGCGGGCGTATCCGCGCGCGGTACGGCTCCACGCCTTCCTCGAAGCCGATGTCCCGGAGGAACTGCGTCATGTTCTTGGCGGAGTAGGCGCGGCCGCCGTGGAGCCGCGACACCACCAGCGTGGTGTTGCCGAACACCTTGGGCGCTGGCAGCAGCCAGAGGTTGCTCTCGGCGGTGCGCTGCTCGTCGCGGACGAGCGCGGCGTCGACGAAGGGCACCCCCAGGGTGTTGCCCGACGCGAAGGTGAGCATCTCCTGCACGGAGCCGCCCCAGGGCGCGGAGAGCGTGAGGAGGCGCGCGACGTGCGCGGCGCGCCACGGTGCCGGGCTGCGCGCTAGCAGCTGCAGCGCGTAGAGGCCGCCCAGGCTGTGCGCCACCAGCACGGCGGGCCGCCCGCCGTTGGCCGCGCACGCCGACTCCACCAGCAGCCTGAGGCGGTCCAGGTACGCGCTGCCCACCCGCGACGGGTGCCCCGGCCCCGCCAGCCCGTACCGGAAGTCGTACGGCGCGCCGAACAGGTCCTGGCCCTCCTCGTACCCGGCCGCCTCCTCCAGCGTGCTCGCCAGGGTGTTCATGTACCCTGTGAGCAACTTGAGGTTGGGGTCGAGGTAGCGGAGGGTGGAGGTGGATCCGAAGTCGGTGACCCTGGTCTCGACGCCGGGCGCGTTGAAGTAGTCGTCGGCGCCGGCGTCGTAGAAGAGCATCATCCGCTCGGCGAAGCACCTGGTGAGGGGCGCGAGCAGCACGGAGGGGTCGAACCAGAGGCGGAACCAGCCGCCGCGGCCGCGTACGAGCGGCCACACCCGGCACGCGAGGCTGCACGGCTTGTAGTCCTCCGTCAGCCGCGCCTCCAGCTGGTTGCCGCCGGCGCCCGGGATCAGTATCACCGGGTGCCGCTGCTGCCCGGCGCCCGAGGCCGAGGCCGAGGCCGCCCTCGCCGCCGACACGCCGCAGCAGCACGAGCTCAGCATGACGACTAGCATCACCGCTGCTGCTGCTGCTGCAGCTGCTGGCACGAGGGCCAGCCGAGGGCGCTGCATCCGCCCCATGCTTGCACTTGCACGCTTGGATTTTTGTCCCGTTCCGTTGCTGCTTTTGGGATCGGATTAGGTGCTCCCTGTCCCAGCTACGGTCGTGTGGCGATGCTGCTCTGCTCTGCTCTGCTCTCGGAGCTTACTGAATACTGATTGGCGGGTGATGCTACTTGGGTGGATCGCTTGGAGCCGCTCAAAAAGGCATGTGCATACGGTAACGGCAGTGGTTACGTGGTCCTTGCGGCAGCGGGTAACCAACATGCACGGTCAAGTCGCGCTTGTGTCAGCGTAATTAACCAGCGGTTATGTGAGGATCGGACAAAGACTACTAATGCCTCTCTCTGCCTTCAGCTGCACCGTCGCTTGTACATCACGATGCGCGTAGACTTGGAGGGCCCTGCTGTGCTGTCGCCGGATCTGGGGATCAAGGCGGCGGTTGGGAAGCGTGTGCCGGAGGCCGGAGCACGTACGGGCTGCCGACTGCGTGCCTTTGCTCGCCGGACACGACCGCGTACGTGCTCAGTATCGATCATTGCACGGAACGGATCCAGCGGCCGAATTCGTCTGGCTCGGATCTAGCAGGGCGGCGAGGGAGACGCCATGTGATGTGTTCGCCGGCCGGCCGTCGGCCAGCCAGCGGTCCAGCGCTCAAGCACGCGATGAATCGCGGTTATGGGAACTTGGCAGGTGCCTCTGGTCTGCAGCATTTTGGGGGAAGGAATGTTGCTACGCTAAAGCAAAACCGTTGGATAACCGACGACGGCAAGGTCACGACTCACAAGGACAAGGGACATGGACAGGGCACAGACTCGCAAGCCTTGGGCTGGCCGTAAGATCCGGTGCTTGTCCAACTGGATCTGGGCCTCATGATGGGCTTCCCAATTCAAGGTGCCCGGAATCTGAAAAGTTTGACACGTTTTCCCGTTTTTCCACTCCGTTTTCTTTATTTCAAGAAAATTTATCTTGATGGGTGGATGCACTTAATCTGGCGTCTGCATGAGCTGTGCGATCAACCACTCACTTGTATCGTTTAATGTATATACTGTACTCGATCAGTTGAATTGTTGAAATATTAGGTTAGTTGGACGTACAAAAATCTTATGTAATTAAACATGATTATTGTGGCTTCAATAGCCAGCTTGCATGGCATACATAGTAGTATTTTCCTTGCTGAAATTTCTGACGTGACTGCTACGCTTTTCCTGAAAGTGGTACTAGCAATTTGCTGCACCCACATGGCTGCAACTCGATCTTGTATCTGTACTCGCAGCATTTGTACCGTACATGTCTGTTGCTAATAACTATACTAGTACGTACTAAGTACAGTACTAACCGAGAAAAATCAGCAGGTTGACCTCAGCTCAGCCTCAAGTTAGCTGAAAGAAAACACACAAATAGCTTGAGCTTGACTTTCTCACGAAGACGCAATAGCTGAAAGAAACCAAACAATATACTCTGTTCAAGAGTCCGAAGATGCAGGCCCCGTCTGACTTGAACGGGCCAAAGCGCCAAACCAAGACCGCCAGCCAGCCCGTGCAATGCCCTGCGAGCTCAGCTCAGTCACGCACAACCATCGAGACGAGAATATCAATCTGGTCAGAACTCACTCACGGAGTCACGGTCACGGATTGTTTTTTTCCCTCAGCCATTCAGACACGTCGCTTCGCCCTGGCGTGGAACGAGTCGCGTCCCGCGTGTCCTCCGATGCACCTATATAACCTCCAGCTATGCACGTGTGCCGCTTCATCCGAGTGCCTGCTGCCACGCACCTCTCTCCCAAGCCGAGAACGAGCAGGAGGTGCAAGTGCAAACCCACAAGAAGCAAGCAAGGCGACCGGCACCGACACGACACGCAGACATGGCGGTGGCGACGACGGCGACCGTGAGCCCGGGGATGCGCGCGCTGGCCGTGCTGGGGCGGTGCGTGCGCGCGCCGTTCCGGGTGCTGGTGCGCGCGCGGGACATGTACGTGAGCCGGCTGGCGGCCTGCGCGGGGGCCGGTGGCGGCCGCGGCATGGGGCCCGTGGGGATGGTGGCGGTGCCGCGGTGCCAGAGCCACGGGTTCTACCGGTCGGCGGCGGGCGGAGGCACCGACGTCGACGTGCGGGAGCTCATCAGGGCGGCGTCCCGCGCCGCGGCGGGCCCGCCCAGGCCCCCCGGCGTCGGGCCGAGGAGCCGCACCGTGGCCATCGGGCGCATCGACGAGGACGGGCCCTGCGAGTTCGGGATGGAGGACGGCGAGAGGGCGCAGGCGCTCGGGCCCAGGAGCAAGAGCTGCGCCGTGGTGGCGTCGTCGGCCAGGACCAGGACGGCGGTGGTGGCTCCGAGGGCTGGCGTCGCCGCGGCCTAGGTAGGTCATCGACGCCGGCCGAGAGACGCGCGCGCCCGCGAGGACGGCCGAACGTGGTGGGCCGCTCACGTAGGCGTGGTTATTTGTACCCGGAATCTGTCAGTGTGTGTGTCCTGCAGTGTATCACTACCACAACGCAAATATGCATGCTGTTTTCTGGTAAAAAAAAAGAACGCCCAGTTGCTCAAGTACACTGTTCACTGTACACGTCCGTCTCAGTGTACACGTCTCTCGCTGCCGAATGTTTTTGCGAGTACGACGCGACCATGGGAGCTGTCCTTCCTAGTTTATGCCACAACCACAACGCAAACATATATGCTGTTTTCTGATCTAAAAATGAACGCCCAATACATGTCCGTCTCAGTGTGTCTCGGCGTCTCGCTGCCGAATGTGAGTGCAAGTGTTTGCGGGCCGGCAGCCCTGCACCATCATGCGAAATTCTATCGAGAGCATGGCGCCCCCAGCCACGACCTCGACTGGACGTCGTCGATCCTCTCGTCGACGATCCTGCGAGTACGACACGGCCATGGGAGCTGTCGTTCTTAGTTTGTGCCGGGATGCATTGGCGCCATATATTGGAAAGAAAAGAAGAAAACAAGTGCACCAGGACAGTGCGGCAACAACGGCAACGGGCGTACACTGTTCAGGACGTCCATGTTTTAGGGCCAAAGATGTAGAAACTTTTGCAGAGAGATGCCAGAAACACCAAAACGGGGCCGTCCCAAATAACAATTTGTATAAAGTACCTGACGTATACATGAACTTCGCCGATAGAATCAATCTCCCATCAGAATACAAGGGGGAGATGATCATAAACTCATTTCCCCACCTGTAAGCATCAGTTACAAGGGTAGCGCTGTCTATAAACTAGAGATCCTAGAAAACATTCTGGAAGCTGCACTATGTTTTCTGACCAAAACTAGCATTCTGAGACCCTGAGGCTCTCCCGTCAATCGTTGTGTGATATCACCGGCAGAAAGATTTGTACAGTATTTGCCATCTTCGTCCATAAACATTTGCCAAAGTCAGTCTCATACTAACAGAAGCCAAGGCTTTTCGCTGTGTATTGTACGCATCTCCGTGTGCTGAGGCCTAAAATTATCTATCTCTCGACTCTTTTGGAAGTATCTCACGTCTCCACAACCTTAAAGGGAATCTTCGACCTGTAAACAAGCAAAATCAGATTCTGTTAGCTAAAACAGCAGGTCAACAGCTGCTGTAGTATTTCTATGGAGAACATACCTCGTGGGCTTCTGGAGAAAAATTTCAATACCTCATCAATCAAAATCACCTAACAATTAGATGAAATTAGTCTCCCAAATAGTTAAGAGGAAAATATACATGGACACAAAAATGGGGATGAGTCTCGGTTGCAGTACTGCAGCCGGATTTGTGTTCCTGCCTAGTGGGCCCATGTGGCAGTGGCAACAAGTCCCGCTGCAATACTGCAGTGGAAGTGCGGAACCGCTTCCCAAAAATGGTAACTAATTGGCCATTGCAAAATCAATGTTACAAGGATTGAATGGCATAGCAAGTCAAGGTAGAATGAGTACTAACAGGGAAGGATAGATAAAAAACAATTTTCCACTCAGCCCACGACAGTGGAGACACCTGCATAAGTAAATCACAGTTTGTCCAATTAATTTCAACAAAAGATTGAGGACCACTGAATAGTAAATAAAAATTGTTTACCGAGAAAAGAGCTGATAGAGGTTCAATGTAGAGGACTGCTACGTGAAGAAGCATTGTCAGAATAATCGACCCAACAAGCCACAAGTTACTCCATGGACGAGTGATACTGCATGAGAGTGAAACTACATTAGTATACAAAAGTATTTCGCACATGCCATAACCTTTCAGTAACATGTGTTATTCTCAAGCTCGCAGAAATGGGAGGGCCAAGACAAAACAAGCATATGGTCTTGTGCTTCAATCTCTGCATGTAGTTATATCATAATATAAATATCAAAAGGCGAGATACATTATTCCTTTTGTTAGCATACATTACTCTTAATGAACTACACTGCCAAAGCCACCCTACAATTTAGGTCTCATAAAAAAGAGATAATTGCTACAGATTTCCAGTGTGCACATCAAAAGAAATTTCAGATTCTGTGTAATAATTTTTTTTGAACATCGCAGGAGAGCTGCGTGTCATTTCATTAAGAGAAAACAAAACAACCGGAGCGACAGAAAAATCAACTGTGTAATAACAAAAAAGGAATGTCCCAAGTTTCAACGTGCACTGCTCATGAGTAATGTAGAAAACATTGAATTTGAGGGTAACAGATGTAATTGATGATTCTAAGAAAACACATGGGAATATTTCGCAAATGAAAAGACAAGAACAATACAAAAAAACAAATAAGTATGCAAGCTGGCATCATCTTACACAACAAGTTAATCTGTCCATCCAAAACCAGGTGATATTCCAAGATGTTAATCTTTAGCTATTGATATTTTTAAAGGTTATAATGACATGCAAAATTTGCATAAAAAAATCATTTTGCAATACTATAATCATACCAGGTTTAAAATATATTACAACAGAAATCAGTGGTCATAGTAGCATTTTGGAGGCTCTATCAGTGCCCAAAACATTACTTATTTGTAGTGGAAGCATAGATGCTACAACCTTGAGCCTTGCATGTTAAACTAATAATATAAAATTAGAAACCTTAGAACAGAATAGTGGCAGTAAAGAACAAAGAGCTCTTACAGCAGAGATTGGTTTTCACTTAGGTTATTCAAGGCATTAAACATCTCGACCACAACAAGCACAGTCATTGAAACAGTAGAAGGATGACGGTCCTCAAAGATGCTGCAAGGATATGAAGTTTGCCTGGCAGAACATGAATCAAAATTGACCTGCAATGGTTAAAGAAGTTTGGAGTGCACGGAATCAGTAATGCATATCAGGGCCCCACAGCAATCAGAAGAAACTATAAAAGAGGTAAATTAGACTGTAAATTCTTTTTTTTTCTCAAACGACACAGGAGAGCTGTGTGTTATTCTTTCTCAAACGACACAGGAGAGCTGTGTGTCATTCCATTAAGGTAGAAGAAACAAAACAACACAAGAGGACCATAAGTTCATTTGGCAATCATGCAGAACAAAAGGTGCATATAAAGATCATTCAACATCAATCTAGGCTCCCCCCACAGTTCCAGTCCAAGAAAGAAACATCAATCTAGAATCTCACAAAATTTACCTATGAAACCATGCATATTAACTGCAGCCCAATGGTACCATTTCAGTGTGAGAGCTGTTCCGGGTGTTAGTTGGGATTTCCCTTGTAACAATCTTTTTTTTTTAAAAAAAGGGGGGAAGGGGCCGTAGGTAGAGCCAATTTGCTAATCCATCAATCAACTGAGATCTCATTGCTTAAACATATCACAAGGCCCAAATAGAGGGCTAAGGTTATGATATCGCATCATGAATCAGATTCTAACTTTGCTATCACATCTCATATACACCTATTAGCCGACAATGATAGATATTTTCGAAGTTTTGATTGCTCAATTGACCCCAAGAAAATATTTTTGAGAAATCAATATTAGTGACTCACTTGGACTAGTTCCTACTTTCTATTCTAACAAGACATTTCCCACATGTCTGTATAGTTTTTTCATATACATGTTTTACAATAGTGTATATAATAACAGAGGGATGGATGACCCAAACCCACTATAATTTGGAAATGGGGGAGTAACACATTCCACTTGGGCATAGTTGAGCAAAAATCTTGTCAATAAGATGCATCTTAATGAGATGCAGCAAACAGCAGACACCAGTTGTCATGTGAAACTAGTACTTTATATGGCACTACAGAAATGCCATGCTGGAGTATAACCTTTTGTTGTTGGATTGTTGAGGATAACACTAACAGCAGATCATGGCACAGCAGTTCCAGTAAATACAAAAAGGTACCAAATATTTCAAAATTCCCAACTTACCAATTCAGAGTATGGTAACCTAGGACCATTTTCAGAATAAACAAACCACCAAACGAAACCAGCTATAGTAGCAAGACCAACATAAGCTGAATTAACAAAAACAGAAAAAAAAACATGAGACAAAAACAGCTACAGCTATCGAAAGGACTACAAAAAAATAAGTAAATAGATGAAATGAACCTCCAATGACCAAATAACGGAAAAAGAGCCATCCACTGACTACAGCTTCATTAACCTGTAATGCAATGGAAAAAATGACGTTGCTTAATAGCTGAGATGGCAGTTTAGAAAATTAAAACCATTGTTCTACCTTGAAATGACTTGCCAAGCAATTTCTACTAAATACTAATCAATATAAAATCATAAACCAATCTTTTTGGCAATCGTCTAAGTTGATATGAAGTCATCAAAAGCATATCAAATCAAAGATCTCATGGACACAAGGACTTTCCTGATTTCCTCTATGCATAATTCCCTAGGTAGCAATTAGCAACATTCTTGTGCCAAAAGAATTTCAAGTGCAAATAATATGGCTCAGCAAGTCTGTTGTGCAGCAACCTGACTTGACTGCTATAACTATCCAATAAACAAGTATTCCTCGAGTAAACATAATTTGCCAAATTGAATAGCGGTAAAACATGCATTACACATAGCTTCAACAGAAGTTTAACTGAAAGCTACCAGCATGAATCATGAGTAGCTCTTTTTAACCTAACACGTAGGAGAGCTGCGTATCTTTGTATTATAGAGAGAGAAACAAATGCAACAACCTTCTTTACTCCGCTAGGAGAAAAGAAAGATTGTAACAGAACTACATAAACCGATCACCCAGGGGAAGAAAACAAATAAGGTGCATAACCAAAATGTTAGCTGTTGCTTACCTTTCGAGGCTTGGCTGTCATGATGTTGCCATCAGGCTTATTGAAACCAATCGCAGTTGCAGGCAACCCATCAGTAACAAGGTTCACCCACAGTAGCTGCACCTGCAAAGCAATGACGAAAAGAGGTAAGCATAGTTTACATCTGGAAAAAGTAGAAAGATCCACAACGATGTTTAGAATGGATTTGCAAGTAGATGGGTGTTTTGCCATGGGGGAGCATGTCAACATAAACACAAGGGGAAAAACTTAATCACATGATAAAAAATGTGACATACAACATTTACGAAGAATAAGAGTTTCTACTCACTGGTATAAGTGTGTCAGGCATCCCAAGCACTGCTGCCACAAAAATACAAACCACCTCTCCAATATTTGATGAAATCATGTACCGAATAAACTGCTTGGTGTTATTATATATGGCCCTTCCCTCCGCAACAGCCTACGAACAAATGTAGAATAGGAGGGTAAAGATCATCATCCGCAAATAACAACCAGTTGTTCCCATCATTTGTATGTCATGCATCAGAAATAATCTTACTGCAACAATTGTGGCAAAGTTGTCATCCGCCAAAACCATGTCTGAAGCACTCTGAGATTGAGAAACATTAAAGTGTATTTAGTGATTACATTACATACATGAAACAACCGTTACGATAAACAGGTTATTTAAAATTTAGGTGAGGGCAAAATTGGCTATAAGGTGTTTCACTGAGTTGCCATTAGCTGAGACACAGCACAAAGGCTATTTAGATAGACTCGATAAAATATGCACCATTGCTCAACTAAAATACAAATGTGTCCATTTTCTGGTCACTGGTGCAAATCACGAAAAGCCTAATTTAGTTGGGTAGTCACGTAGATGAGTGCATCCCAGCTATACCAATCAAGGCAGCACCTAGGAGCCAATTTTACAACCAGAAAAGATAAAGGAAAGGCTTATTTTACTTCTTAGTACCTTTGCAACTGCAGTTCCTGATCCCATTGCTATTCCTATATCTGCTTTCTTTAGCGCAGGTGCATCATTAACACCATCTCCAGTCATAGCAACCTTGCACATGAAGATGGACATAACTATTATATGGTAATAGATAACTGCATTGACTTACTGGTTACTGCATGAAGAGGGGATGGCATGTTATTAGGGGATCATTTTTTTGGAAATTAAAACAACTTTGGCATAGCACCGTATTATTATAATGACTACAAAGGGTGTCTGAGCTACATTAAAAAGATCTATGCAATAATTAAGAGAAACCCTTATAACAGATGTCTTTAAAGAAATGGATGCCACGGATTTTTCTTGCTATGTATCAGATGCCTGTAGGTATATTGATGGGACTTAGACATCATACATAAGTGTTAGCTTACCACTTCATTTTGTGTTTGCAAGGCTTCAACGAGCATCTTCTTGTGAGAAGGTTCCACTCTGCACCAACCAATATAAATTATCAGGGTAGCAAAGGGCAAAGCTCAATATGTAACTGCCCAATGTCACTTATGTTTGATCTGAAACATATGGATCAAACCAAGCGTTGAGAAGATCTCATTTTTCATATTCAAAGGTGGTTTGACATGTTATGGCCAGCGAAGTAAGAACTAAAATGCATTTTTCCCTTACGAAGTAGAAATTGAGAAACAAAACCTGATTCAGACATGATGAAATTCTGAAGTGAAAAGAAAGTGCAATGGTAAGCAAAGTATGCACAGTACAAGAATTAACCTCTTATTCTCATTTTAAATTTCAGTTACCCACATTCTCACTCCTTCAAAAAAGAGGTAAGGCACCTTTGACCATTAACAAGAAATTGGAAAAAATCCAACTATTTCATACCTTATTTTTCTCAAATACAAAGGAACTGTGTATTGTTATATCAAAGAAAGGGTATAAACCCTGAGTACACGTAAACATACACCCTTGTTTTAGATTGTTCTCTTGAAAGGTCAGAAAGTGCAGATTGCAAAAGTACATGCTACACGCCGCACCCCCCCATGATTGTTCTGTTTGGTAAAATAGCAAGATATTTTTATTTTTCAATCGGCCCTTAGATTCCAAAATTAAAACTCAGGCAAAAGGTACAACATTCCTGACATTTTGCATTGTACTTTTAACCTCACAATTCAAGAGAAACATGAGGACAGTGTCATTGTTCATTAACCATTCAAAAGAATAGCTATCCTGACTTTTTCTAGAAGACAATGATTGTAAATCACCTTGAAAACAGAATCATCCTTTGTAATGCGTTCGTTCTTTCCAAAGGAGCCAATCCTTCAAATTCTGATGCTGTATAGGAAAACCCCGCAAAATCATCCAAGTGCTCAAAAGCACCAATTTGCCGACATAGAGATTCTGCTGTAGACTAAAAGAGTGTGTATTAATTTTCTCACCAGTAGCAGAAGTACACAAAAAGTAGGCCAAGATTTCACCAACCTTGTTATCCCCGGTAACAACTATAACACGGATCCCTGCAGACATACAAGAGTTGATGGCATCCCGAACTTCTTCTCTTGGTGGATCAAGCATCCCAACCTAACAAGGTAGCAAAAGAAATGGTTTCATCAATAGTTACTCTATCACCTTAAACAACAGAAACAGGTACTGCAGTACAAAAGGTAACAAGAAAAAAATGAAGAGCATAACAAAGGAACAGAAGGGGGCAGGAGGAAAGTGACAAACCATACCAATCCTATAAATGTGAGGTTGGCCTCATCATCATGACAAATACTTTGTTGACCAGCTGGCATCCGTTTTAATGCTAATGCTAAGCACCTCAGTGTATCTTTCCCTGCAAAACTGAGTTTTGAGAACATTTAGCAATTAGCATAAGAACAGGTCAGTCTAAACTTTAACTAAGGCATAAAGTGTCAGAAGTATAATTACACTGATATGAGCTAGATATTTCGATAGTACAGTAAGATTAACTAAAAGCATGAAAGGTGACTTAAGACAGATTACACGTGAAAAAAGGCTAACCTTTGAAATCTAGCTTCCAACTCATTACGAATGTCCATAGTCAATGGTACTGAAGAACCGTCATCATTGCACAATATATGTGTGGATCTGGCCATTACACTTTCAGGGGCACCTTTTGAAAACATAATCTCCTGTTGTTTTCTACTGCAAAGGACGCTCATCATTTTGCGATCTCGGGAGAACTCTAGAACGGATATCTAAAAACGCAAATCAGAATTAATTATGAAATTATAAATCAGAAGAGATAGAAATAAAAAAAAGAACAGAGACCGGTTATATATAACAGAAAAGATTAGCCCCATTCCAGTGATCATCAATTCATCAAAGTCAAAGCCCAGAGAGAATAACAGGTAACGGAATATTTCAGTCAAATGTCAGCACTAGTTTACTAAAAGGTTACTAGGATGAGTAGATCAAATTAACGTTTATGCATATAGGTACTAAAAGCCTACCACAATTTGCTTGGGACTAAAAAGGTTTTGTTGTTCTTGCATAATGTATATAGGTACTTAGACAGTTGAAACCCTCGAATATGGGAGGAACAACTGTTGACACTGCTGGAACGTTCAAGGCCCTTGCATAGAATCAGTCATATTCCTGAGTGACTAAATAGTAAGGTTGCTTGGCACAGACCGATTTGATGTAATGTGAAAAATAGTAAAGAATTTGACAAGAATAGAAAACAAGAACAGCGTCAATAACACCATAATCCAGTCATCCACTAATTCCATCAGCTGCCTATGCATGTGAGGAACTGTGCTTGCTTGGCAGGGATTAGCAAGGTGCAGAGCGATTAGAGCAATCAAGGTGCATAATCCAGATTTCATCAAACCTGAAGTTTCTAGGCATCATTTCAAAACCTAGCAGTTATAAGTTATTTGCTTTATCTATTTATAATAAGAGTCACATCCTGACTTTTCAAATATATTAGACAGAATTAGTTCATGATCAAAAGATATTCCCTTGAGATAATACAAATGATGATCTTTAAAGGAATCACAAAAATAACAAGGTTATACTCCCTCTGTTCCAAATTATAAGGGGTTATAGTTCTAGCCCTCATTTTTCCGTTCATGTTCATATGGATGGTGATGAGTCTGGACACATATGCAGAACATATACATGGAAAATTGCATGAATCTATTCAAAGCCTCGAACCTCATACAATTTGGAATGGAGGGAGTAGTACAGAAGAAATATAGCAATCCAAACAAGATGAGGCACATAACCTTTCTGAATTGATTTTCCCAATAACGGTTGCAGTACGATGCACGCTCATGCTTGGTTAGCATGTTGAGAGCAGAAGGCATCGAGTCAAAACCAGGAAGACCAACCTAAGAGTACCGAAAATGAACATTAAATGAAGTTATTATCTCCCATGAAAGCAAGGCATGGATATGTTGACCTATATACAGAAACTGACCTTCTCCACCAGCACACGCAGAGCAACTTCGGTGGACTCTCCAATTTTTTCATAAGATTTTTTATCAGGATTGTATTGTAGAGTGGACTCGTTGCAAAGAGCTGAACACATAGCAAGATGAAGGAGACATGGTGATTGAGGAGGAAACTCCAGCTGCAATAGATGAAAGTCCCTAAATTAGTTCTAAAAGCTCTAACTACAGAAGAGACTTGCAACTATACTTGCATAATAACATAAGTGGCGTCACACATGGCTAGATAGCAGGCTGGAGTTTTGCACAGGCTGTCCAAAAGTATTCAGTGGTACACATCCAAAAGCGCATACAATGGAATCAGTTCCATCTGCTGTGTTAATACTACTTGTCATGCTGGGAAAGATAAAGTTTACAGATTGCGGAAAAGGTTTGGACTAAACTCGAGCCATAGAAGCCTAGAAGTAGGAAAGAAGGTTTTGTCACTTATCGGAATGAAATGCACTACTATTATAAACTGTTATGTTACTCAAATGAAAAACATTCCCTGATAAAGCTGGACTTGTCTGAATAAACTACGAAAAATATCAAAGAAGGGTGTGCTGGGCATTTTCAGGTGTGCCACCATGTCAGGCACTATCTTCTAGAAAACGCAGGCATTTTTCTTTCCATGGACTGAAAAGGGTACAGCTTCCATTTGATGATGCAGGTCTTCAGATTTTTGCACTACAGGAATACAAGACATTGATGGAACCTAGAGAATGCAGTATATTTACCTGCAACCCACTGGCATCATAAATAAAACCATCAGGAGCGAATGTTGTTCCACTAATGGAGTACTCATCAGTCATTGGTCTCCGGTGTACAGACCGTACGACACACACCTGGGATATTAAACATACTTTCAAGTCATGCTATAAATTCAAATATCAATTATCAACCTACCACAAAAACCTATTTTTAATTATAGAGCCTAATATATTTCAGCTCCATATCATTACTGAGCAATTACTGTATATGCATTATGCAACAAGGATAATGTAATGAAAAAGGCCAAAGAAAAGAGAAATGTGTCACCTTTGACACAGACATCATGTTTGTTGTGAGGGTACCAGTTTTGTCACTGCAAATAACTGTTGTACATCCTAATGTCTCTACTGAGGGAAGGGACCTAACGATGGCGTTCAAGCGAGCCATTCTCTTGGTACCAAGAGCTAAGCACCTAGAAGAGAAAAACAAGCAAATACTTTATGAGGTTTACTTCAACGTGGAATAGAGTATAGCACAACAGCTCAATGAATATGGTCTAGGAGCAACCAAGAAATTGTTAAGAGGAAACTCACGTTGTTACCACAGCTGGGAGGCCTTCTGGAATGGCCGCGACAGCAAGAGCAACAGCTACCTATCAAAAGAAAACCAATACAGATAAGTGAGCATGGGTGATATGACCATACACCAACAGATGATGAGCCAACAAGTTACAAAATCAACTAAAATGGTGTACTACATTGATGAACTGTTAGCAGCTCTGTTGCTAATTTGTTGAACATGCATAACATGTATTGCACTTAATGGTCACAAATAAGTATATCGTCTGAAACTGAACAGAGAAGAAACAGCATTTCATCTCTTCTTTGACTGTCAGCTCAGCAAATTATGTTGGCAGACTATTGGTTTACGATGGAACACGCCCCTTCCCTTCTTCAGCATGATGATAGAAACAAAGCAGAACAATCAACAACTTCTATTCATGAAGCTGTTTGGAACATCTGGAAACAAAGAAATAACCTTATCTTTGAAAAGAAGTAGCCAAGCATCCCTTCTCGGAAGCATCAATTTATAGAAGATGCTAATCTTCAAGTTCACAGATTGAAGAATGGTAAACGAGCTCCTTTTTTTAGCTTGGATAGGTTTCTATAATGAACTCACTACCTGTGGTTTCCTCTCAATTGTTTATATCTCCCTTCTTGCAAATCTTCTTTGGGCCTTTCTTGGGCTCAGCTTTGTGCAGTTTCCTTTTTCAATCTATATTAATGTATTTACCACAGTAAGGGTCTCCCCTACTGTATTTACCTCCAAAAATTTATATGGCAAAGCTTGTCAACTAACTTCATGAACTATGGCTTGCCAGAGAGTGAACTTTTTTAAGATATTGCTATGCAAGTATGCATGCTACCTGTTAGAATGTATGTATTAGGGCCCATTGGGCCTGGCTCTGTATTTGGCCTTTCAGGCCTGGTAGCTGCGGCAGGGGGTCCTATCCCTGCCTGCGCCTAGGTCTCTTAGCGGCCAAGGAAAGGGGGCGGCGGCTGGACTTGTTGCCCAAGCTGCCTCCCAGATAGATTAGGATGGGACTCTGTTATATATATATATATATGCATGTACCCTAATCAATCAATATACAATCTTTCCGAGCCATATTCTCTCTTTCACAACCATAGAATACAATAATGAAACGAAATGCATAGATATTTGTAGACAAATGACACAATAAAACTCAGTCCATTTACGTATGCTACCATAGAACCCACACTGATTGAATCTTACTGAAATGTAAATTGAAACATAGGAGCAAAAATATACCTTAAAATAGTGGATGGCACCCCTAACAAAACCACCATGAGAAGGATCTCTGAAATGGCCAATATTTACAACCCAAACAAGTATGCATATCCCTGCTATCACCTGAAAAGAAAATTGTATTATGCAGAAGATTTATGAGGATTTGAAGTTTTGAACTGCACAATTTGTCTGGAACTAAAACAGCAGCTCTCGGTCAACAGAATAAATATTCCATTTCTCTGTGGCGCTATAGTATTTACCAGCAATATGATTGAGTACATTGCAGCTTCTAGTTATAAGTTATATAAGTGTTATCGAGTCATTGTAATTAATTCCCCTTATCGGTCCCTTGATCCCAAGAGGTCCACCGAAGCGATTAGCTCTACTAGATTGCTAGTTGTACTAATCACCGATATATCGCAATTAGTCATCCAATTACCAGCAGGACAAGATGTCTGAGCAGGCCCAGCTGGGTTTGGGTGGAATGAGTCACTTGGGATTTTTGTTTAGCCCATTAGGGTATCCTCGGCCTGGCCACTGAGCAGTAGCCTCCAGTAGCACTCTCAGAGCCTCAGGTTTGCTGTCGCACTGGCGCAGGAGAGTTCGAGCACAACCGCCACCACTGCCCCCTCCCCTGTCATGGATGCCTCCTCCTTACCCTGCCGCTGCCGCCTCTCTTCCCTGCAGCTCCACAGGATAAGCCACCCCTCATCCTCCTTCGACAAAAAGTGTACCTCCTCCGGTCACTGCTGTGTAGGTGCTCTCCTCCATCTTCCTCTGTGCTATGGAGTTCTGGACTAATGTACACTTCACAGATCACAGACCATGCTTGAATCTTGATGTTTGGCTGTTTGTTCCTCACCCAACTATCTTACTCATGCTGTAACACAGGTGATCAACTATACGGTACATACGTTCTGGGTACAAGAGCATTTAGGAAGGGTGAACATACTGCCAACTAGGCATGACTAATTGGCCCAATCGATGACTAATCACCCGGTGCCCTAGCGACTTGGCTTAACTATAGGATTTGAAACCATTGAGTTAAATATTAAGATTCAGGAGAGAACATATCTGAATATGGGCAAGTTTTATTTTTCGTTCACCAGTATCCTTGTACTACATGCTACCCTCTCTCGGTTTTGTGCTGCTGATTATTTTTGTTGTGACAAAAAAGAGCAGGGGCAAGTCAGTGCCAAATGCATGGTTAAATTAATGTTTCTCAGATCATATATACTATCAGCAGTCTCAAGATTTCCATGATTGATGATTCCCTTCAGTGTAAAATTTTCATGCCTTGTACTCCTAAGTACCATGATCAGTCTTTTGGAAAGAAAAAAACTACTCTCAACTTGTTGAAAGAACCATGATCAGCTACCTTTGCCAAAAAAGTACCAAATTCATCAAGCTTTTTCTTCAGCGGTGTCACTTCCTGTGATTTTGTGAAAATTCTAACTGTAAGCAGAATAATCATCATATAAAGAAAGCATGGGGTGAAGCTTATCATTAATCAAAGTGCAAATAGGCATACTAGTCACAACATAGGAAAAAGGTACATTTAGAATGAAGCAAAACAATAAAGCTCAATTCTCACTGAAGACATGAATGAGAAGAAATAGAAATTTTAATTACTTACATCCTCTGTTCTCAGCATAGCATCACGTATACTTCCCATTGCAGTATTAGAACCAACCCCAATAACAATTGCTCTTGCTCTACCAGCTACAACAACAGTGCCCTGGGATACAACAATAGCAGAAAACATACTAGTCTCAGAGAAGATAATAAATGCTGGAAGAGTAAAACGATATAAGTGTTTCACACAGTACATATTCAAAAATCTTTCCAGGCATAAGAAGTACCAGGAACTAAAAAACTACATAAGTGTAAAGTCTCTCAGCTGCTGGCTCATAATGCTTCACTGTAGTTTTAGGAACCAATCATTAATCATGCCAAAAACCCAAAAAAACAAATAAATGGGGATGAAGGAAACGTAAAAAACTTTCTTGATTTTTATTCAAAACGTATGGGTCTCTAAAAATTCAAACAGAGATGCTAATAAGAAGAATTATGATTGACCATGCTTCAATGATTCTGATGAGATGAGCAAGGTATGCAGATATAAGAAATATTTCCACCAAACAGGATAAAACAGATGCTAAAGAACGGAAACTTCTATGAAGATATCATACTGCATGCACGATTTTTTATGATGCATATGAAGTTCCAGTCCATTGAATCAAGCTCATTAAATGACACTGCCAGCATGGTATGCTTACCGAGAAAAGAATGTTTGTTTTGTCCTGGTAGACAGCATTCATTGCTGAAGTTGACTCAAGCTCTTTAGCCACTGAACAGCTTTCTCCTAGTGAAACCACAAATTCACAACACTACTAAGAAACTATATTTTCAATAGCTGGATTTGAGCAGATTATAATATGTGCAGATGCTCTATAAGCACATGTTGCTAGATCATCAAGGGTAAGGGACATTACACCCTCTCACCAGAAACTGAAGAACACCAATAACAGCTCTAGGACACATGGCAAATCAGCCATGTTTTTTATGATGAAGTATTGCTATAATTGGAAATGTTGAAGAAAAATATTCAAAGTGATAAAAATTGGAGTCCATATAGTTACTTCTTGTCCTAACTCTTGCAGAAAAAAAAAAGACTTCATCAGAGCAAATGGTGTTGGAACCACCCAGGATCTACATGTGTAGAAACGAACTCACATGTATTGGACTTGGCTAACACATAGAGGCAGACTCTTGCGGCGACAAATGCCCAGGCGACGCCTGCCCCTTTTCTGTATTAGATGGAACTTACACCGTACTACAACCTAAGAGCCGGGTAAATGGCTTAAGTAGCATGGCCATGGCCTATGTACGTGCAGTAACAACTCGGCCAGGACTTCCTGCACACGAACACACGAGCCACTTCCACTTACACACGAACAGGTCGTTCTCAAAGCTGCCCGCAAGCCATGCATGCTCCAATGTGCCCACTACCCATACATGCAGAGCTATCTATCCACCACCATTGACATGCAACACATGCATCTCCTAGAAGCTATTTAACAGCTTCAAGACTCACTCCACTAACATGTGCCACGTGTGCACATGCTAACAAACTAGCTAGCCTATTATTGACTCTGCTAATGTGTCTAATACATGTATCCTACATGCAAGACTACACGTACATGACACACAAGCAAATAATAAAATATATCCTACATGCAGCACATGCAACCTAGAAGCTATTTAACAGCTAAAGTGCTAAACAGCCTCAAGACTCACTCCACTAACACATGCCACATGAGCACATGCTAACAAACTAGCTAGCCTATTATTGACTCTGCTAGTGTGTCTAACACATATATCCTACATGCAAGACTACACGTGCATGACACACAAGCAAATACTAAAATATGTGCAAGTTGGGATTAGTGCTAGCAAATGGCTGATACCAGCTGAGAGCCTTACATGAAAGGGCTCATACTAGGATGAATAAGCGGATGGCACAAGAAACTGAAAAGATTACCTGTAAGAATTGCTTGATCAACACGCAATTGGTGGCTTAACATTTCAACCATTCTCATGTCAGCCGGAACTTTGCAACCAACTTATCGACAACAAAAACAAGCGCCAACCAAGTAACATCAGGAAAATGCTAAACATGGCACTCAAAGGAAATCAACAGATAGGTAATTGACAGTACCTCCTACTTCAACTATATCTCCAGGGACAAGTTCTGTTGCTGGAAGTATAGAAAAGCAACCTACAGGATTTAAGCATTGCCAACGTACTAATCAGCTAAACATCTATAGCAAAACCATACATGACTAATAATTTGAGATTAGCTTTTAGAAGATCTCAAATCATTTGATGTGTGTGTGAACTAGTTAGTGTAGCAGAGCAGAGACATCATTTGGACTGTTGCTGATGGTGCTATTATCTGGAACTGTGGAATTTTGATTATAAAGGAAAATACTCTGTACAGTCTATATGAAGCGATTAGCTTTAAGGGGTAATACCAGTTCACGCTCCTGTTATGTGGATGATAATTGTAACTTGTACCTCCTCAAGAGCATATTTTTCTTTGGTTGTTAGCTAATAATAGGCTGCTCACTAGGGATAATTTAGCTATTAGAAGGAAAGTGGAAGATAAACCACTATTATTTCAATGATGTGTGGCAAAGTTAATATGGCAGATCATTGTATGCTGCTATTTTTATGGTCTAAAATGAGAAATATTTTGCGTTTTCAGGGGATAGGATGGAAAGATACATGAGAAATGCTGATCAGGATTCTGAGGATAGTGAGCAGCCAGAAGGGTTTATGGCTTTATGCAAGGAAAAGAGACTGGCTGTGTGCCTGTGTCTGGACTCTGGAGCTCTTTTCCGGGGCATTGCTGAAGAGAGCTGCATCGCTACAGGAGATTGGATGGCAGGGCACAACCACAAGGCAAGTTCAATTGGATCACAGGTCTGAGTATAGCGTCTGGAGCTGTGGGACGAAACTCAGATCATGCCACAAGCCGAGAAGGGAAAGAAGAGAACAAGTGGCACTTTGGAGCAACTGAATGAGGATTAACAGGTTCGGAGGGTGAGGGATTCTGGGCATAAATGTTTTGTGATGTTTACTGGTTGGAACTCTTAAAACTTAAGTTTGATGGCAGAAACAGAGAGACTATGGTAATTGGCCCCTGGACTCGTGACAGTTAATATATGATCTCCAGCCAAAAAGAGGATAGTGTGTGACAAAGTTTAATAGAATGAACAAATGAAATGCAAGAATCTATTGCAAAAGCTTCGTACCATTGCGCAGCACAGTTGCAATATCAGCTTGATAAGCACGGAGCTCCTACATATATGTTATAAATATAAGTCAGCATAGACGATGAAAAGAACTTGGTCATTTCAAGATAAATTAAGAGTCAAAGAATGCTGTGGAAGGCAATTAACAAATGGTAGCATGTGGTGTTGAGATTCTTGAGAACTGAGATACACCATGCATACAAGCAATCAGTTATGCAACAACAAGCATAGAGGATTACTAGTTAGGATCAAATTAAAGGCACTCCAAATGCCAAAAAAACACTAGAACATAACAGGATCTGAAAGGGACAGTATAATCCGAAAAACACAACCAGGTGGCCAGAAAAAGGTAGTAGATTCTATTATTCTAATCAAACCGCGGTACCACCTATAATATAATAGATATGATTCTGCAGATATAAACATACATAGGAGCCAAGGATTAATTCCACTGATCAATCTCATTTGTACAGACTATCTAATAACATGTGCCAAGAGAGAAATAATTGTATAGCAGGAACAGTAGCCTCAGAGCTAAACAAAATATGAGGCTCTTATTCAGAAGTAAGAACCTCAAGAGCTTTTTCAGCATTTGTTTCAGTAATTACACCCACAGCTGCATTTGCTGCCAGTATCATAAAGATGACCTGCAGCGAAAATCAAAGCACCAAATCATTTTTTGCCTGAAGGTAATTTTCAACCGATGGGATATATCCAACTTACAGATGGTTCCAAAAATGCTGATAATCCGGTTTCACCATTCATTCGAGCCAAAAGAAAGGAGATCACAGCAGCTGCTATCAATATTTTGACGAGCAAATCATCAAACTGCTTCAAAACTAACTTCCAAAAGGGAGTACCTGGGTAAGAATTTCTATATCAAAAAATGTGAATGCTAAAATGTTATGAAATTGCAAATTGCAAATTCGATGAGCAATTGGGGAAAAGAAAAGAAATCAAAGATGTAAGGTGTGAAAAAGTAAAGGTGGCTTCAGAAGTCCGAACAAAAGTCTGTCGGAACTGACAGATGTGCCTCGTGCATACACAGGCATGTGAGTATTGAACAAAAAGATGATAGAGCAGGAAGGTAATTATACTTGTAAGCAACATGTAACGAACATGTATTGTAAGGTATATTTTATAAATAAAAGGCAAATAAAATAGTAAATAGCAATAGCACCGCATTATCTGAATAGGTTTCACCTGTAATTATTCAGTGCTGTTTTCACTGGGGATACAAAAAAAAAAACTTAATTGTTGTTGTTGTATGTATCCTCATCGCAACCAGCCCCAAGCCCCCAACAAATAACAGGAACAAACTTGTTTTATAAGTATATATGCAGAGTTACAATGCAAGCAATAAATTACAGCCAGCGTCATGCTTTCACAGATGATAGAGAATGTTACATGTCTGGGCACTTGATAGAGAAGCTCATTAGCAATATGTTCCAATGGTAACAAAATATGTGAACATATGATTGTGAGATGGGTTCAACCCCAGTTGATCCCTATAGAAAACAACATAGGGGAATACAAAATACAAACTTGATATTATCATGAATACTCTTGAGAAATAGACAACAGTGAAACAGGTAACATGTATTGTGCTGCAAGACATAATAAACAAAATGGATACTTTGAGTGATAACTTACTTTCTTCTTGGGGAAGAACTGGAGATAGTCCATGCATGAAAACAATGAGGACAAGTCAGATAGCCATCGGAAAGGATATAAGAATCAAAACTGTGAATAATGCAATGCAAAAGTAATTGTGAAACACGGCAACTACCAAAAATACGCTCCAGGTGGAACTTTGAATTGATAAATAAGAGGGGACTCCAACTAGGTTAAAAGCATCGAAGATATAGTTCAGTGATTGACACAACAAGCATGGCCTGTGGCATAAACTTTTGGCTCATTCCATAATGCCCCTTAACAGTGACATATTTGGTTCAGATATCAGAACTGTTGATGCTTATGAGTTCTGACACTAGTTCCACTTCTTTTTATGTCCAAGATAAACTTATCCATGCATTTTTTTTTTCTTAATGAAATGGCGTGCAGTTCTCCTACGTGGTTCGAGAAAAGAAAAACTTATCCAAGCATTTGGTAAGGTGAGAAATGGTAATGTGATTTTATCACAGAGAGTCTTCACTCAGCAAGGTCCTGGGAACTAATATTATTTATCTAGAGATTACATGAGTTTATATGATGTTTGCCACTAGTCACAGCACTAACTAGCTATGAGCCACAGTCTACGAAAGAAAAAAACGGAGTTTAGCTTGTTGCTTTGTGTGAACAACCAAACCCTCATATGGATGAACATGGTGAGTATGCATTCCACAAGTCAATGGGTTCATGAAAAGCAATTTATCGAGAATAAACTCCTTTGCCTGAAAAACAAACTCATGTAGATAACCTTAAGGCACTCTCACAATTCAGCCCCAGGTTTACTAGACATGACACCACAACTGTACAAGGACAAACATAATGGCTCAAGCACTGTACAACTATTGCCACACTGACAGCGTTCAAGCCTTTTATGTTCGATGCTTCAAAACCAGTTAAACCCAACCAGAAGAGAATGAGCAATCTACACGCAAAGGAAACGCAAATAGCCTCACCATTTCTGCCGTAGAGCCTCGCATGCTGCTCTACCTGTGCACGGAAACCAAAACCAAATCAGCCCAAACCCACCCCTGCCACATTACCCGTACCGAAACTGAAATTCACGCAGCGAGACGCTTCAGATCAGCACCTGCGAGTCGGAGAGGCCCTTGGTCCGGTCCACGCCGAACGCCTCGAGCACCTGCGAGAAGCGGGGCGGCCAGATCCGTGAGACGAGGCGGCGCAGCGGCGGCAGGCGAAGGGATCAGACGAACACGCGAGGGGGTAGGGTCGGGAGGTGCTCATTACCTCGGCGACGGACTTGGCGTAGGCGTCCTCCATGGGCGGCCGGCGCCGCCGCTACCTCCGGGGACGCCGGGGAGTGAAGACTGTGGCCCTGCTAGAGAAGAAGGAGCGGGGGAGCCGGGCTGCCGGGGAGAAGTGATCGAGCCGGCGCCGTTGGGGTGCCTTGTTTGGCAACGGTCACGCACTCTGACGACCGTACCGGAGGTCCGGACTTCGGAGCCTGCTGGAGAGCGGCCGGCTGGCCGGCTGGGGTTTTTTGCAGATCGGCGTTCTGGTGCGGCGCGACCACGGACGCAGCGTATGCCTGGCAGGCTGGCACGTGAGGAAGTAGAGTGAGGCCCAAGCGATCCTTCAATAGTGGCCTGACCTTGCTTTGATTTGGGTTTCCTATCTTATCCTGCCTCGAGTATGATGCGAGATCTAGTTTGACGTGGTTTTCTTTAGTTTTTCTTTGAAGGTGTTTGGACCCATCGTTAATCATGAATTAATTAGGCTTAATAAAATCGTATCGCCGTTTACTTCTCAACCGTATAATCAGTTTTCTAATTAAATCATATTTAATACTTCTAACTAGCGTCCAAACATTCAATGTGATATGGGCCAAATTTTAGCTCCGGGATCCAAACATCCCCTTGATCTGATGGCACATAGTAGGCGTTGAGATTACTATCTGCTTGTGCCTCGTTATGATGCGAGACCAATTTTCTCTAGTTTTTTTTAGCTGACCTCACCAAGTGTGTATATATGTGTATAATGGTGTATACGTGTATAGTTTGAATATAAGTAGTAGAATAGATAGGCAAGTGAGATTAGTCATAGCTTAGTTTTAATGGATAATATCACATTCATTAATTACGGATAAGATTTTTCACTAATGTATCAAAGCATTAAATAGAAAAGGAAAAAATTTGTATCTAAAAATGATACCACTTTGGCATGATATCTTAAACAGTTACATGAAATCTAATGTCATAGATCCACTGATCTTATCGGCACAACGTTACAGCCATTAAATATTTCACCTTTTCATGGTAGCATATCCTGTGCACCAACTGACAGTGTGCCATCAAAGGCTCCTGACCTATATTAGACAAACATCTAACTCAAATTAGCTCGTTAGTTTTGCAAAAACGACACCCGCCTAACCCTAAGCATGTTTCACCACATGCTCATCTCCCACCTTTCGTCGCCTTCTATCATATGTGTCTTGTTATCTCACTCAAGCACCATCTCCATGAGCCATGGTAGTATACTAAGCAATGGGGTCGACGTACAGAGTGAGTTGCCGCGGGCCCAGCCAACTTGTAGCCTGTAGGATCTCCACGGGAGTGAGTAGTTGAAGATGATTCTGACGATTGAATCCCACATGTTAGTAGTAGAAGAGGGGAGAGGAAGAAATAAAGTAGGGGTAGAGCGTTCTTTTTCTAACATGTTGATGTCTGCTACACGTTGGTATACACATGTATCATGTAACACTAGAGCACCCCTACCTACGCGCGAACAATGGAAACCTCTGACAACCTCCAATAATATATATACATGAACAAATAATAGAAATAAGAAAATATGAAAATAATAGAAAGAAAAAAATATGAAAAACTAGAAGAAAGGAGAGAACAGAGGAGGGAGAAGAGGAAAATAAACCTCCATAAATTGTAGCTCTAATTCCACCACCAATGTCATGTTGTAAAAAAAAGACTAATGTGTAGACCAGTTCTCTTTTGGCAAAATTAGCCAAGAGACACTCTAAAAACGTGGCTTTTGCCACAAACCACTACAAAAATGATGTCTTTGCCAAAAGACACCACAATTTAGTGTCAATTTTCTTTATCCAATTGGTGGCAATATTTTATAAAAGACAAGTATACCATCTCCCTCACTCTTCCCAGTGTCTCAGCCTCACAGAGTGCCACTGGCCGGCGCTTCCATGCTCACTCTCCTCCAAGCTTGCCGTCCTCCTCCGCTCCTATTGCTATCAGCCAAATCAGCAGCCCCTGCCCTCGCGCAGGAGAGAGCCGTCACCGGCCACGCAGAAATGAGCCACCGTCGGCCATGCAGGAGAGGGTCGACTCGCGCAGGAGATAAACGCCGCCATCACTGGCAAGCATGGGGCGTGCGAGGGGGAGGGCGCCGCGTCGCAGTGCCGGCCCGCGCGCGGGGAGGGTGAGGCGTCGTCAGCTTGGAGCTCGCGTGGGCGAGGGCAAGGTCCCCGAAATCTCGACTGGCAAAAAAAAAGCAAGGGTATGTTTGTCATGTCTAATAGCCTCCAATTTTAATATAATATAATAATAAGAATAGTGTTCTATAGCTAATTGACACGTATTTCTAAGGACAATGTCTATTAGAAAAACAAAGTTTTTTGATGGTCTATGCAAAAACCACATTTTTGGAGGGTCCTCTAGCTAATTTTGCCTTCTCTTTTCTATGACAAACATGTCAAATCTATTTTAAACCTAACAAATAAGGGTGTGCCATACTTGCCATCAATAAGATTGAAATAATTAAATAGCCTCCTTCTTCGTTTCCGTAAACCAGATCCGTTGATTCATCACTGCAGCTCTGTTCAGAAAGAAAATCTTTTCCATCTTATGTTTTTTTCCTATAAAAATAAATTATTTTTTCTTTAAAATTAAGTGGTTTTCTGTAGATTTTTTTCTACTTAATTCACGTAAAATTCGTGACATACGGGTGCTCTGTTGCTAGGTGAGCACACCCGTGACGCTACACGTCACCCGATGCGCCCCCATTCTCCAAGTCCAACCCCACCAGGCCACCACTACGGCACTACCAGAGTACCAGCACCGCCGTCCGCTTCCAGTTCTCATCCCAACCACCGCCGGCCCGCCAGGGCCAGGCCCCAGATCTGAATTCTGATACGTGCCGCCCCTCGATTTGGCGCGCTCGATCCGGTCTACTACTAGAGACATGCCAGACTCGAGCTCAAATCTGGGATAATCCACCAATTCGAGATCCTAGTCGCGGATCACGGACACCGCGATGCAGGCGCGGGTGGCGTCCATGGAGGACGTGAAGGAGGCGCGGCAGGCGGCGGGGCAAGGGAGGGTGCTGCCCAAGGGGATGCTCAAGGTGTTCCTGGGATTCCTGCTGCTGGGCGTGGGGCTGTCCGCCGTCGGCATGTACATGGCGCGGCACGCGGTGGCGGCGGTCGCGCCCGCGTTGTTCCGGCCGTGCTTGGGTGGCTCCGCCGCGGAGGAGGAGCTCGAGGGGCTGGAGCGGTGGACGCGGCCCCCAGCGCGCGTGGAGCACGCGATGACGGACGAGGAGCTGCTCTGGCGCGCGTCGTTCGCGCCGCGGGTGCGCGGCGGGTACCCGTTCCGCCGCGTGCCCAAGGTGGCCTTCATGTTTCTCACGCGAGGCCCGTTGCCATTGGCGCCGCTCTGGGAGCGGTTCTTCCGGGGGCACGAGGGGCGTTACTCCATCTACGTGCACGCGTTGCCATCCTACCAGGCCAATTTCACCTCCGAATCGGTCTTCTACCATCGCCAAATTCCCAGTAAGGTTAGCTCACCTCCCTCTTGCTTTCCTTCAATTGGCCAGGTCGTTACTTATGCTGACCTAGATGGATTGACTGTAAAAACAAATGCCCTATAGTGCCATGCTTGTGTACATTTTGCTGAATTGTAAAGTCAACGATTTTGCATGTGATCTTGCAAGTTGGTTACTGAGTACACTGTACACCTACGTTCCTGTACTTTAATGAAGTCCAAATATTCAAGTAACATTCATCAAGTCTTAGTACATGGGTGTACTTACTTCAAGCTAGGAAGATGTAAATGATGCCCTGAGGTTCCCATGGAGAGGATGCAGCATAATCCTTGTGCGTTACCATGCCCCCCCCCCCCCCCCCCCCCCCCACTGCAAACGCTGGGTTGTATGATTGAAGTTATACTGAAAGAAGTTGATCAAATTTAGATAGATGTCTTGACAACTGAAGGGTATTACCAGGCCCCCAACCTTGCCTTTATTTTATCAGTTTCTGAGTTTGAAAATGTTGGATTTTGTGCTGTCTCTGTAAGTATCACTGCTAGTACCCTCCATTTGATACATGACGTGAAATCTGATTCGCAGGACTGCCAATCGTATGTCCAGACCTATTATCGTAGACAACCTTTTCAGCTTATTATATGCATCTAATAAGCTCACCAAACTCAAGAGTTATATATTGGACTAATCTTTTCTGTCATCACTGCATGCTTGCTTCTTAAATCGAAACTAATGAAATTAAGATGGCATCAGCTTATTATGGAACACTGACTGCTACCACTGGGAAGGATGTGTGTGTTTTATTTTTGGGAAGACTGGCCATTGCTGTGACATTATGGTTGGATCACGGCAGCCATGGTCTTCCAGACTAAATGTAGAACATGTCCTGATTAACTATGTGACATTATAGATGTTTCTTGCGTGCATCACAGTTATTGACGGATTCCTATCCTAGTGTGATGGCAGATGATTTAAACCATACGGACCCAATTTATACAGCATAGTTCTGTGTTCACTTGACCAATTGGATGGTACTTTCTTCTGCTCCCCTGGTATTGAGATACCCTGATATATTTGTTTGTTTTATATTTTGACTACAGGTTGCAGAATGGGGTCAGATGACCATGTGTGACGCTGAGAGACGTTTACTTGCCAACGCTTTGCTGGATATATCCAATGAGTGGTTTGTGCTTGTGTCTGAATCTTGCATTCCCATATTTGATTTCAACACAACATACAAATACTTCCGGAATTCAAACAAAAGCTTTCTCATGGCATTTGATGACCCTGGGCCTTATGGACGGGGCAGATACAATTGGAACATGACACCTGAGGTTGAACTTGACCAATGGCGCAAAGGTTCGCAATGGTTTGAAGTAGACAGAGAGCTTGCCATTGAAATTGTCAGGGACACTGTCTATTACCCAAAATTCAAGGAGTTCTGCAGGCCCCATTGTTATGTTGATGAACACTATTTCCCTACAATGCTGACAATTGAAGCTCCTCACAGCCTGGCTAACAGGAGTGTTACTTGGGTGGATTGGTCGAGAGGTGGTGCGCATCCAGCCACGTTTGGCAGGGGCGATATCACTGAGGAATTCCTAAGGAGAGTCCGAGAGGGACGGACCTGTCTATACAATAACCAGAACTCAACGATGTGCTTCTTGTTTGCGAGGAAGTTTGCTCCAAGCACATTGGAGCCATTGTTAAAACTAGCGCCTACTGTGCTTGGTTTTGGTTGACGACTTGATGTATGCTTGAAGAGGTTCCGGCTGTAATTTTGATATTAGATCAGTGTAGGGTTACATGCGTGGAGACGTGGGCTTAGATTGATGGATCATGGATTCAAACGTACACGGTGCCGACCTCCACTTGATTATTATACACCAACCTGTATTGTTTTGTACAGTAATCTGACAATCGATCTGAGGGTCTACTTTCTCTAGGGGTCTATTTTTCTCTAGGACTATGTTATTACCCTGTATTTTCCTGGCTTATTTGAAGATAATATACTGTAAAAGTTCGACCAATAACATGGCATGGCACGCCGCATGAACAAATGAGCCAATTTTTTTATCCTGATTCTGTGAATGGAACCTGAGTGAACCAGGCCCAAATTGGAAGCTGTACTGTACTGGATATGGTCTTTGTTTGTTCCCGTCCAGAAATGCCTTCATTGCTCTCTGGGGACTTACAGGTACCAAGTTAGCAACCTACTCCAACAATGTCCAATCCAACAGCGTCCAATAGCTTTAGCCTCAGGAGGAACTGTTGAATCCAATCAGAAGTCTGATCCAAGTCCGCGGGGAGCGGACCCAATGGCTTAGGTTGAGGTCACATGACTATTTTGCAATATACAGAGGTGGCTTGCACGTTGAGAAAAATTAGAGTCAACGAAAGTCAGTGGACTTCACTTATTATATGGATAGCTAGATTATTCCATGAATCCTGAGGGATAAGAGGTTTTGAACAAGACTTGACTCCTCTTTGAAACACATGATTTCTGTTTTAAAAAAAAGAAAACACACAATTCAATTTGCATGAAAAAAAAGTTTCGAATGAAGAGTATGGATGTAACACATAAATTAGAAGAGAGGAATAAGAAAATTTTCTTTCTAGGATGTTGGATATCATGATAGTTATTCTCCAAAATTTCAATGCATTGAGCCAATTCATAGGAATTTTAGAAACTCAACCCTTTTTCAAAGGCTATGGCCTCCTTCAAAACGCAGGAAAAACTAAATCTTGCATTTCTCATACGAGCTTGATGGTTTTCGATAAAATTCTTATATATTTTTTTGTGAATTTTTGTGTTCTAAATAGGGCTATATAGGAAATTTTCCTATAAGAATTTAATTCTCCATTTTTCCTTTGTTCCAAAGACAAAACTAGTAAGCATTGAGGTTCGATTTAAACTCGAGTATCAGTCCATGCAACGAATTGCTAACTTTAGCCAAGCTAGCAAATTTCTCCGGTAGGGGCACGGTTTTGCTTGGGATATCAGAAATTAAGCTTTTGACTTACTCATCGGCATAAAGCATATCTTATGAATGAAGTTACAACTATGATGAATCTAATGGTACATATTTAGCCTACGACAACTACGAATGAACTTACAGCATGCGGCCCTTGATCCGCGTCGTGCGGAGACATGCGACGCTCGCTCTCAAACAATACGGGGGAGTCCAATTCATCCGGCTTTGCGGGAAATCCTAGCCAGGAAGAACTTCCGCGATGGTGGAATCCATGGAGGACGCGAAGCAGGTCACCCTGCCCGCGGCGCAGGAGCAGCGCAGGGTGCTTCCGGCGGGGATGCTGAGGATGTTCCTGGCGTTCCTGCTGCTGTGCGTCGGGGTGGCGCTGTCCGCGTTCGGCGTGTTCCTGGCGCGGCACGCGGTGGCGGTGGCGGCGACCGCGCCCGCGCTGTTCCTGGGGGCGGCGCAGGAGCCGGAGGAGGGGCCGATGGAGCGGTGGACCCGCGCCCCCGCGCGCGCGCGGCACGCGATGACGGACGAGGAGCTGCTCTGGCTCGCGTCGTTCGCGCCGCGGGCACGCGGCCAGAGCGGGTACGGGTACCCGTTCCGGCGCGTGCCCAAGCTGGCCTTCATGTTCCTCACGCACGGCCCCCTGCCGCTGGCGCCGCTCTGGGAGCGCTTCTTCCGGGGGAACGAGGGGCGCTACTCCATCTACGTGCACACAATGCCTCTGTACCGCGCCAACTTCACCTCCAGCTCCGTCTTCTACCGCCGCCAAATCCCCAGTAAGGTTATAGCTCGTCGCCTCCGATCCTCCCTCTAGCTTACGCAAAAACAGATTCCGTTGTTATATTCTCAAATGACCCTTTTAGAGTTAAAAGGGCCTCAGCCCGGCCTTTCGAATTAACAAAAGACCCAACAATTCTCAAATGACTTCGCATGCGGTCTGACAAGTTGGTACTGAACCCCTGTTTTTGAACTGTTTTCTATAAAATTCTTGTGTTCAAAAGGCTTCTGTTAGAGATGGATAAAAGTGAGCATTTCCCATCAGGCAATCAAGAAACCATTATTTAAACTGAATAATGTATGTCGTGGTATATATACTGCAAGTAATAAAGCCGTAGTAAGTCAAAGCACCATGCAATCCCATGAAAATTTGGAGAGTTGTGATTTCAAGCTCCTAGTGGTGTAGGTTGCTGTTTTGATTTTCGAGGAAATCGACCAACCCTGTAATGCAGAGGTGTCAAATTAATAGCTATTTTTTTCTTAAAAAAAAGCTAGGGCAAGGCAAGAAAATACCAGGGGTGTCATTAAGAGTTAGTAGAAGAATACATATACTAATAGCTTTGTTAAACACAGAGTTGTGTCTATAGAAGTATAGATGTTTCCTGTGGAGTTCGTAGTTATTCACTGCTTGTTATTCTTCTAGTACTTCTATGCACATGTGTGGGGTAAGTACTTTGATGTTACAATATACATAAACGTGGTTGTGCATAGACCATGCTATTATTTGATAAACTGGACGATGAGTCATTTCTGTGGCTTCTCTCTTGTATTAAGACGATACGACCCTGCTGGCTGCTGGCATATATCTGTCTGAAATGTGCTCTGATTACTGCAGGCCGTGGAATGGGGTCGGATGAGCATGTGTGATGCAGAGAGACGTCTGCTTGCCAACGCTCTGCTGGACATATCCAACGAATGGTTTGTGCTGGTGTCCGAGTCCTGCATTCCTCTATTCGATTTCAACACAACCTACCAGTATTTCCAGAACTCAAGCCAGAGCTTTGTCATGTCGATCGACGATCCTGGAAGAGACGGACGGGGCCGGTACAATCAGGCCATGTCCCCGGAGGTTGAGCTCTACCAATGGCGCAAAGGCTGGCAGTGGTTCCAAGTTGACAGAGAGCTCGCCGTCGCCATTGTCAAGGACACACTGTATTACCCGAAATTCGAGCAGTTCTGCAGGCCCGGCTGCTACGCCGACGAGCACTACATCCAAACGATGCTCTCGATTGAGAATCCCGGGAGCCTTGCCAACAGGACAACCACCTGGGTGGATTGGTCGAGAGGCGGCCCAAATGCGGCGCACCCGGCCACGTTTGGTGGCGGCGATATCACGGAGGAGTTCTTGAGGGGAGTTCGGGAGGGAGAGACTTGTCTCTACAATGACCAGAACACGACGGTGTGCCATTTGTTCGCTCGGAAGTTTGCTCCAAGTGCACTGGGCCCGCTGTTGGAATTAGCGCCAACTGTGCTCGGTTTTGGTTGATGTCGTCTGTTTTGATCAGTGCCTCGCCTGTAGTTTTTCTTTTTTACGAAACTTGAAACTGTAGTTTTTATTAGGTTACTGTGAATCGTTAGACATTATTTCGGTGGCCGAATTGAAGAAACTAGGGATGCTGCCCACCTCCATCTGATTATTTTACACGGACTTGTATTGGTTTAATGTGTACGGCAAACCGACAGTGGATCGTATGACCTCTGTTTTTTGATTCATCGGGAAGTACTGTTGCAAAAGTTACGTCTCCCCCACCCCTCCTTCAGTTTTTTTCACAACATTGCCACAATAAAACTAGATGCACTATTAGAAAATTGGTCTATTGCTATTATGCCCAATCGTTACAATCTAGCTCAAATCGTGGCAATATATGCCATGGCAAGTTATGGGAGTCCTGCAAAATCGAGGCCACGTTTTTATATTTAGTTGCGATATGTGACAAGTGTAAATTGCCATGATATAATTTATTATGGCAAGGAATTCTAATGTTCTATCCGTACCAATATAATGTTATCTATTGTAGTAATTTTATTTTTGTTGCATCACAAGCAATCCTTTGCCACGACAATTAGCATTATGATTTATAGCAACACACAATAAATGATAGTAGCAAATTGAAAGTATTTGCAATATTAATTTAAATTGTGGCAATAACACTATATGGTTGAGCGTAGTGTTGCATGTCCAAATAGGCGTGTTCTTATTCATGAGCTGCACAATTGTATTTTTCTTTTTTCTTAGCAACCCGGCATCAAAGAATACTGATTTCTATATGGTCGAACGTAATGATGAGAAACCACATATATTTACCCAAAAATTATATGGTTGAGCATAGTGTTGCATGGCTGAATAGGCATGTTCTTATATCCATGAGCTGCACAATTGTATTTTTCTTTTTCTTAGCAAACCGGCGTCGTCAAAGAATACTAATTTCTGTCACTGTAATAAAAAAGAATAGTGGTTTGGTACAAAGATCTAATCTAAAAACTAAAAAAAACATAGAAGAAAAGGAAAATCACGAGAGGAGTAATAAATAGCTAGTTTTAAGACGTGTGCTATTAGACCATGGTCACCAGGTAGTGCAAATGTACTATGTACAGTGCGCAATTATTATTATTTTTACTCTGTGTACAGTGCACAAACAGTATTTTGCACACCCCTTTTCACTTTCTGGTGACCTAGGTCTTACTGCCACACGGTGCAACGGCTGGCAGCTAGCTTGGTCCCTATGGTATTTGGTCTTGTGTAATACGGAGTACTATGAGGCAGGAGAGAGTTTTTTCCTTCTAAGGCTGAGTCCAACAGCACTCCCTATCCCCATTCTCTAAAACACTATTCCAACAACCCCCACTCACAGCTACAGTGCGTAACAGTGCAAAACAGTGTTTTGGGAAACTCATTTAGGGAATCCCATTGGACTCAGCCTAAGTTTGATGGCTACCTCTTTTCATTGCGCAAAGAAAGGCTAGTCCTGTCATGTGATCAGTCATGTCATCTGTGTCCTGCGAATGGAACAAATGTGCTTTGGCACCGTTCAGATGGATGAGTCTCTGCTGCAGTTGGGCTGGCTGACTTTGAGTCACAGCATGTAGGGTCCACAAACATTGGGACCCGCTAACAGTGACTCAATGTCAGCAGCTTCAAAGTTAGCGGATCCATTTTTCAACGGGTCTTAGGGATTTGGATTGCACGTATTATCTCAGAAAATGCAGCCCAAGCGAAGTTACAAGATTTCATGTACCTTGAATAAAATCTTCCTGCTGCATTTTGGGAATTGAATTGTAGATTCAGCTAAAACCAAGCACAACATCAGTCAACCCAGCAAACATCTGGTCCTCTGGGTCTCGGCTCCTGTTGACTGCTATCTATTTCAGCCAACCTGAAATCTAAAACTAAAAAACTAAAACCCTAGTCTACTGAAACCCTGGCTCACCACCCACCACAGAAGAGCTCAATGAAGCCGGTCCACGGACCCCGTTGTCGCACAGCCGAACCCGACACCTGGTGCTCCTCATGGGTTCCATACAACGGGTCCATCCAAGTGGACCACCTCCGTTGATGGCCAGTTGGCCACCCACTATCCCGGTCCGCCGGCTGGCCGGCGTTTGCCTCGCTCAGATCGTCGGGGCGTTTAAAAAAAGAAATCCTACTCCCGATCCGCGTTGCAGGCACGGATGGCGTCCATGGAGGCGGATGTGAAGGAGGCAAGGCAGGGGCAACACAGGGTGTTCCCGTGGGGGATGCTCAAGGTGTTCCTGCTGCTCGGCCTGGGGATGTCCGCGGCCGGCATGCTCATGGCGCGGCATGGGCGCGCGGCGGCGGCGGTCACGCTGTTCCGGCCGTGGCTCGGAGCCTCCCCCGCGGCTGCCGCCGCGGCGGAGGGGCTGGAGCACTCGATGCCGGACGAGGAGCTGCTCTGGCGAGCGTCGTTCGCCCCCGGGGTGCGGCGGTACCCGTTCCGGCGCGTGCCCAAGGTGGCCTTCATGTTCCTCACGCGCGGCCCGCTGCCGCTGGCGCCGCTCTGGGAGCGCTTCTTCCGAGGGAACGAGGGCCGCTACTCCATCTACGTCCACGCGCTGCCGTCGTACCGGGCCAACTTCACCTCCGAATCCGTCTTCTATCGACGCCAAATCCCCAGTAAGGTTAGCTCACCTCGCTCTAGATTTATCTGGATGGGTTAGCAAAAGAAAAAACCGCACTTACGATTTTAGTGCCAGGATTCTACATTCAGCTTAACTGTACCTGTTTGATGGATTTCAGATTTACACTTACAGTAGAAGTACCACTGTATCAGCAGTGATGCACTGAACTACTGAATATGCTTTCGGTAAAGCTGAGTACTCTTGCTTCTAAAGCAGATGTATCGCTGTACTCAAATTGGTGGTACTTAATCCATGTAATAATGATCTAAGGAAGCAGCAAGTAATGTGCCTAGAAAACATGCTAGACGCTGCCCTAGACTTTGACCTGTGGTGCCACCACTTCAAGCAACACTGTGCTGCGAATAAGGTTGTAAGATGGATGGAGCATGGAGTAATCCCTGCCAGCAGATCCACTGTGCCTTTTCCCCTTTCTGGAGATCTATTTATATAACTGCAGCGCGCCAGGGATTATCATAAGAAATGGGTTCTTGCTTCTATTGTTGTATTGATAGAAGTTGGTTTAGTTTCCACATATTTCCTTAGAACTCAAGTTCCTGATCCGCACCTCTGTGAACCAGTTCCCATTTTTCCACAGGGTAAATACTAAATACTGTGCGCTTTTTATGTGTAGGTGTAAGTAACAACACTTATCTTCAACCAAATACATGATGCGAATCTAATTTACATCACCGCCTCCCAGATTGCCTTACTTGTAGGATACACCTGTTTCACCGATTCCTTCTTAGCTTGCGGTTACAATTTGCAAAAGCTGAAAGAGTAGAAATAGGTTTTGAAGTTAAAACTTATCAAAGCAAGATCATAACCTACTTATGCTGAATCACCAGCTACAATTGTTATTTGATTAGCATTCCCCCAATTGTGGTTTTGACTTTTGAGAAAACCAACCTTTTGAATAAAGAACTGGGAGAACATACTTGGTTACCTTTGCAGATGTGTCTCACAGATGCCGTAGTTATTTACTGATATGTGTTCTATTATGTACTGTGATTGTAGATTATGTGAACCATATGGCCATATGGGCCAACCTACTCCATATACCTAAATTGTGCATTCTATTATTTGATCAATTAGAGAAGTCACTTATGTGTCTTCCCTGTCTGTATTCAGATACCCTGACATCCGTTTGATATTTTTTTACTGATCGCAGGTTGCAGAATGGGGTAGGATGACCATGTGTGATGCTGAGAGACGCCTACTTGCCAATGCTTTGCTGGATATATTGAACGAATGGTTTGTGCTTGTGTCTGAGTCATGTATTCCTATATTTGATTTCAACACAACATACCAATACTTTCTGAACTCGAGCCAAAGCTTTGTCATGGCTATTGATGATCCTGGGCCATATGGACGGGGCCGGTACAATTGGAACATGACTCCTGAGGTTGAGCTCACGCAATGGCGCAAAGGCTCGCAGTGGTTTGAAGTAAACAGGGAGCTTGCCATTGAGATTGTGAAGGACACGGTCTATTACCCCAAATTCCAAGAGTTCTGCAGGCCTGCTTGTTATTCTGATGAGCATTATATCCAGACAATGCTCTCGATTGAAGTTCCGCAGGGCCTGGCTAACAGGAGTGTTACTTGGGTAGATTGGTCTAGAATTGCTGCACATCCTGCAAGGTTTGGAAGGGGTGATATCACGGAGGAATTCTTGAGGGAGGTTCGAGAGGGACAGACTTGTCTGTACAATGATCAGAATACAACGTTGTGCTTCTTGTTTGCTCGGAAGTTCGCTCCAAGTGCATTGGAGCCATTGTTAAAGTTGGCACCCACTGTCCTTGGTTTTGGATGACAGGCGTTTTGTATAATTGCAAGATGTAACATGACTTAAATCTTGCAAGACCTACAGGGCTTAGGCAGTTAAAGGCGTCACCTATGGAACAAGGCGAGCTGGGATATTGGGCCACCGTGCGCCTTACCTCGCCTAAGGCGTCACCTAGTCAACTGGAAGTGACCACTCTTCGTGCGTCACCTTACCACCTTAATAACTATAGCAAAGGGATGAGAGTTGGGCTTATATGGATTGTGGAGTCTGGTATTAGGTATATGATAGCATTGTTCGATACATGGATTACGTGTATGGGTATATCTTCATGGATGAAAACATGCTCGATATTACATGATCACTAACAGTCTAACACAATCTTTTTCTTTTGTATCGAGAGTTTATATATGGTTTGTACAGTAAACCGACGAACTTTTCGATCTATTGGATCAATTCCCAGTTTTTAGTTTACTGGATGGTATTGCTGTGGACTATTACCACAACATGTTAAGTTGCTAGATAGTTTAATTTAGACTTGGTAGACGCCAAACAGAAAAGAATGGAGGAAGTATATCAAAAGAAATGCAAAAAGTATCAATCCAATTGCAGTGTCAAGCTGATTCCTTAAGGCTTGATCGGTTGGAAGGGGATTAAATCCCTTTGTATTCAAATTTGACTAACGAGGGATTTAATCTTTTTCAATCCCCTCTAATACTCTTACAACTGAACAAGGCCTTAGACCGACGCCAGCAGCTAAGGTAAATGTTCCATCCATCCACTATTCCACCTGCCTCTCTCTTTGTAAATAGTGTCGCTACAGTGTCGTTTTGTACTATACTCGGCCTTTTACCTCATCTGCTGGAGTTAGATTTAAGGGCTAGAGCTTTACCCACCAAAATGCTCAAAATAAGATTAAGACAATTATTACAATTCTTGGGGCTTGGTGCTAGTTTATGTCACTTAGCACATTTCTATAGGTGTTAGCCTGGAGTTAGGCGAGGTTTGCATACCTGCTTTTTTGTTTGCTTGCACATACCAATAATTGTACACATGGAGCTTAGAAGTCTTTTTATTTATTTTTTCATGCTTGACATTCGTGTTATTGGGGAAAAATGTAACTGTTATTATTTTGTTGCGGCTTATTTTTTTAGCATGGATGAACTTTAAACACGATTATATTTTTAATTTGCACAATACAATATCGCACCCTGAACCCATGCCATGAAGAAGGTGCCCGTCTCCATCCAGAAAAACCTGTGGCCCTGGTGTCCCTCCCAGGATTTCCAAATACCAAGCCAGGCCAGCACCTTACTAGCATTCAGCAGCACCGTCCAATGGCTCACCCCCAAGCGAAACTGACAGATGTAATCAGAAGGCCAGTTACAGCAGCTTCATCCTTTCACCGATCAGCCACAAATCATCTGCAGCGAGCCGTAAGCTTGGCTCAGAGGAATGGGATTAGCAGGAGGTGCCTTCTCACTCTGCTGACCTCCGCTGCAGCCATACCAGACGGCAGTGAATCAAGGAAGGCCCTGCTGCAAGGTGAGCGCGAAACTGATCAGACTTTCCTTGGTTTGAGCCAGTAAGATTAACTTGCTATCCACCTTGGACGTATCAATAAAGCTTTCGCGTTCGTATGCACAGAGTATCTGAAAAAATCAAAGGAGAACAAAGAGAAGAACGATAAGGAGGTATGCAGCCTTCTTTTGGTTCTTTTTTTTTTTGGTAGTATTATATCATTGCCGATTGATTGATAAAAATAACTGAGTCGTCCCACAAGCCCCGAGTAAACAAGGTTACTTCGGGAGATTGATTACGAGCTTAAGTGAACGAAACAAGAAGTATCAGAATAAGCTTCTAGTGTATGAATATGAGTGGACGAAGCAACCTAGATGATATGATGAACTTGAGAAGTTAGGCTTGCTCTATAATTTAGGCTTGGTTTATGTTTCCAAGTGAACTCTGGATATATCATTGTTTCTGAACTCTGAAGTAAGTGTCTCATGAGTCATGACTCAAAAATGAAGGGAGCCTCTGTGCTAGCCGCAGATTGAAGCTACAATCAATACCTATAGTACTGAGTATTGACTTGATACAATACCCATAAAAAAGTATATTGACTTGATACTCCACTTAAACTAAGTTCTGTTTCAAGCGAGGTGATGTTTCATACGGTTCCTTTCGAGTTTCGAACTACTTATAAACCAGCTTGAGGTTGACACAAACTATTCGGAAGTTGGTAATTTTGACCATAGTAAATTGTGAACTGAAATAGGACCGGGAAATGCCGTTTGAGACTGGCATAGATACATAATAACACTGCCACTGATCATATGTACGCTGCTGTTTTCTCACGTTCAGAGGCTAGATGACTACTACAAGAGGAACTACAAGGACTACTTCGGGCTGATAGAGGGCCCGGCCAGAGAGAAGAAAGAGGAGGAGCGCACGGAGTCGGAGAAACGGATCCTCGAGTGGCTTGACAAGAACAAGTAGTCAATGCCTCAATGGCGCTGAAATTCTCACGGGCATCGTTGTTCGTCCCGTACTCCTGTTCTTGCTATGGCCATGGCGCCTTTTGCTGTAAAGAACCATCGTCCAGCTAAAGATTAGCGAGAACACTGCGTGCCCGTTTCAATATAATAATTTCAATATAATAACTAATGAATTAACTAATTCGATGGTCTAAGACACACTGTCTGGGTGGTGTAGTTGGTTATCACGTTAGTCTCACACACTAAAGGTCCCCAGTTCGAACCTGGGCTCAGACATGTTTTTTTGTATCTTTTTTTATTCTGTGTATTGCTTAAGTTGCCTGCTTCTTAATATTTTTCTCAAAACACTCGCTTTCTTTCATGCTTGCTTGTACCTAATATTTTCTGAAAACACTCGCTTTCTTTCTTGCTTGCTTGTACAAACCTTGACACTTCCGATCGAGTACAAGATTATTTACGGAGAAAATGAAGTATCCCTTTCCGCACTCGCTTGGCCCTGTTTGGAACGAAAGAATGAAAAATACAGGAATGAGAAATAACACAGAAAAGAGATATGCGTGTAGTAGCAAAACAGAGGAATGAAAAAACACATGAAAGGAATTGGAAGCCATGTTTGGAACGTACAAAACTGTAGCATAGGAATTGACCGTTGTGTGCTCAAGCTTCTACCGGCAAGAGAGAAAACAAGAGCAACAAGTGGATTTTTCCATACCTTTGGAATCATGAAGGAGCTACAGTGTTCCTAAGGAAAGGAATGAATGCTTTGCCATGTTCCAAACACCATTCCTGCATTTCTTTCCTTGGTTTTGGTTTCCTTTGGTTTTCCTATGGAGAAACTATGAACCAAACGGGGCCAAACAAAGGCCTGGGGGGATTCAGTCAGGACTCCGCAAGGCAGCAGGCACCACAACCACGGCAACAGATAACAATCCGCAAATGGTAACCAATCGCTGGACCAAAACAAAACAAAACAAAAACGACAGACCACAACAGCATCGAACAACTGAACAAGGTCCCAAGTTTCAACCCAACCTTCTTCGTCTCCAACCAGAACCAGGCACAGCGGTTGGCCGGCCCAGCGGCGACGCCTACCACTTTGACTTCCCCGCACCATATCAACGCCGTCACCCGAACGCCGAATCGAATCCCGCGGCCGGATAAGGCAGCTCGGTGGGCCACGTGAGGGCATCACCGATCCAGATCCCTGCCGTTTTTTACTGTGTGGGAGGCAGAGCATGCTTTGGCACGCGCGGCGCACCCGCGGGCCATAAAAAATGGTGCCCTGCACGGTCGCGGCCCGCGCACTGCCGAACAGCTAGTGCTCGGCGGCGGCGCGTGGTGGCGACGGCCGCGACGGGGGCCGGCGTACATTTGGCAGCGGCGGGCGGGTTTGACCGGCGGCGGGTGCCGGGGAGTGGTTGCGTTAGATTAGGCGTGGTTGGGTTAGGTGGCCCGCACCCCCGCGCCGCGCCGGTCGTGCCTTGCCTTGCTGGGCGACGCCACCGCAAAAGCGAACCGATCAATCATCCACCCGACCGCCCGCCCGCCCCCACGTCCGTCACCCATCCAGCCAGTGCTCCGCATCATTCGTTCGCTCGTTGTCGCCCTGACGGCGACGGTGGGAACGGTCCGTAGCCTCGTGGGCGTCACCGCCGGCCGGCGAATGGTGCCCCGGTGGTGGTGGAGGCGAATCGCGGAGCGTGGCGTGGCGTTGTCACTCACTCCTGCTAGCTAGCTAGTACAATGCTACATCGTGATGGTAATGGAGACGTGCGGTCGTTCAGGGCCAGAGGAAAACTCCCAAGCAAAGGTCGCTCGTACACCGGTACCGGCAGCGGTTGACGACGAGCTACGAGTACACGCACACGCACTCTGCAAAGCTCGCTACGCTACGGCTTTGCGTAGAGAATTCGTGCGTGCTTAGCTTAGTTGCTTCGATTTGTTTCTTCTTCGGAACCGCGATTAATTAATGCCCCCGTTCGTTCAGGTTGAAGAGAGGAGGTTCCGCGACAAGAAACAGCGGTACGGCCTCGCTGTCAGTTGGGAGGCCGCCCAATCCCAACAGGCTCCGCCGAACTGAACGACGTCGCGAAAAAGTTCAAACGGAGTTGAGACCTCCACCGTTGCCGACTCGCCGCCCCGCAACGGTACAAAATTTCCCCAGACGGCTCCGCGTCTCCGCCCGAAACTCCGTGCGCGCGGCTACCGGACCGGACCGGAGGAGTAGCCGGACCTGGACAGCGAGAGCAAGAGGGGTTAGCCGAAATCCAATAATAATTAACGTAGTGTAATTCCTTTTCCCGGTTAATAATATCTCTCTCGGCTCTGTTGGCTGGTCTGGTTGCCTGCCTGCCTCTGCCCGCCTTTCTCCCCGCCTCACTGCGTAGTGCGTAGTAGCCTTCACGACTAAATCCACCACCACTACCACCCCCGCCCGCACACCTCACCTCCCCGCGTCGACTCCTCCCTCCCTGCCCCTCCGCTCTCCGCGCGCGCTGGGCGGCCAGCTCCGCGGCTCCACCAACCAAACCCTAACCATCCCGGCGGCCGCCCGGCCTCGATCCGCTCCGCCGGCCGCCTGCCGAGGTGCGGCGGCGGGGGTTGCGCTCGCGCCTGGGTCCCGTCCCGTGAGGCTCGGCGCGCGGTGGGGCCTGCCTGTCTCCGGCGGCGGGGGTGCGGCGCGGCGCGGGCGTGGAGGCGGAGGCGAGCGGAGCGGAGGGCTGAATTGCCGCGGGCGATGAGGCGGAGGCTGGCGGCCGCGGTGGCGCGGGCGGGGCCGTGAATGGGAGCAGCTGGGCGCTGCGGCTGGCTGCGGGCATGGAGGCCGGGGCGCTGTTCCGCGGCGGGCGCGGGAGGGTGCTTTGGCTCGTCAGTGTCCAGGTGAGCTGCCGCCTCGATCCGGTGCTGGTTTGCCAGGCGTCGGGAGCGGGAGCGGAGTACTCGGAGCTCGCGGATTTGGGGGGTATATCGAATGGTCGGGAAATTCAAGAGTGGGGGTTGAGCCTGCTCTGGGCGGATTTGGTATGGAGTGATGCGCGTCTCGTGTTCGGACCTCGGAGGGCTGATTTGGGAAATTAGGCTTGCTGCTGCGTAGGGTTTTACTGTTCCGCTGCGCACTGTTGGGTTGGGGGCAGCTAATGTTTCTCTCGGAGCTATTTTTGGATGTCTGGGTTAGGACCCAAGTATATTTAGGCTAGATTTTGATTGTTTAGGTGGATTTCTTGGTGTTTGCTCTCCTCCTTTGTGAACATTTGGGGTACTTGTAGGCTGCAGTCGAGTGTCATTGAAAGGAGCTGCGCTTTTAATGATTTTTCTTTCTTCCGTTTCTCATTCTGCAGGTTGTGTTGATTCTTGTCTGGACTCGAGCCGCCGGTGCCGATTCTGGTGACAGCAAACCATTGTTTCCGCATGATGTCGAAACTGGAGAAAAGGATGTCTACCTTAGCCATTCCTGCATCCATGACGAGATACTACATCAGCGGCGACGGGCTGGCCGGAAGGAGTACTCTGTCATGCCACAAGTGTACCACGAGTCTCGGGAGGAACAGGAGCGTGTAGGAGGACGCCACTTGTTGGGTGAGGCGTCATGGCGTGCCCCACAGAAGAATGTCAGGAAGCCAATTCGCATATACCTCAATTATGATGCCGTTGGGCACTCGCCCGACCGGGATTGTAGAAGTGTTGGTGACGTAGTGAAGGTCTTTGTCGCATTAGCTTCTCATTGCATCAGCAGCCGTTTTACGTAAGTAGTAGCACTGAATTTGTTGTTTCTATATGGTAGCTTGGTGAGCCTCCTGTACCGTCAACACCAGGAACACCTATATGTGATCCTCATGGTGATCCACCACTGGTGGGAGACTGCTGGTACAATTGCACCCTCGAGGACATAGCTGGGGAGGACAAGACGCAACGGCTCCGGAAGGTGCAGTTCTTGTGTTTTTTTACCTCTGCAACTCAAGTTAAGATTTAAGAACACACCAAATTCGCCTGACTGCCATAGAAGGCGTAACTTTCATACCCCCATTCCGTGTTTGGCTGACTTCTGTTGTATGTTTAATTGAGTGAATTTACAGGCACTGGGACAAACAGTAGAGTGGTTTAGAAAAGCTCTAGCTGTTGAACCAGTTAAGGGGAACCTGCGTCTAAGTGGGTACTCAGCTTGTGGTCAAGACGGAGGTGTGCAGCTTCCCCATGCTTATATTGAGGGTAATTTTACAATTATAATCAATTTCTCAGCCTTGCCTGCTGATTTGCCTGACTCTATATATATTGTCATATGAATGATGAATCTCTCTTCAATTGCAGATGGTGTTGCGAATGCTGACTTAGTCCTTTTAGTAACAACTAGACCGACGACTGGTAACACCCTTGCATGGGCTGTAGCTTGCGAACGTGATCAGTGGGGTCGGGCCATTGCAGGTTTGTCAACCAACTCACACACACTTGCATACGGAGATCCACATGTGAGGAGTTTCTGATGTCCTGACCCAACTTGTATGCTCCTTTTGTTATTAGGGCATGTTAATGTGGCCCCTCGTCATTTGACAGCTGAAGCAGAAACATTACTTTCAGCTACTTTGATACATGAGGTCATGCATGTTCTAGGTTTTGATCCTCATGCCTTCACACATTTTCGTGATGAAAGGAAAAGGAGACGTGGTCAGGTATTCACAATATATTTCCCTACATTATTCTTGTGATGTATTTTCTTCTGCTTAAAAGAAAACCTCAATGCTCTCAGCATATTACTTCATTAAAATTTTGAACTGCAACATTTAGACCCGCTTATGACGTTTCCATAATTAAAGCGTTAGCAATTTGATGGCCGATGTCAGCAGTCAGCTTTGCCTGTTTGTTGAATAATCTATTTGGCAGTTGCTACCATCCTAATATGAGGGCCTGTAGATAGGCCTATGAAAGGTTAAATAACTTCAGATGCTTATAAGTCAGAGGTTTGGGGGGGTTAAGCGAAAACCTTTCGGGTCTCTTATAGAAAGATTTGAGATTGTTTAATGTTCATGCTATGATAACTGTCGTGACTTCCCTTATAACTATAAGCAAGTTAAGAAAGGTGTGTAAGCTTGTGTCATATATTAGGCAACCAGCCCACCATGGCATGTATGTTAAAACGTATGCCTTCAACTCAATGTTTCTTGATGAATTTGTGATCATGGGTTCCATACTTCTGTGTGAATGTTTATTGGAGAAAAAGAATCCAATTCCATGCAACATGGCATTCTTAACTTACTGAACCAACATTTGTGAGGAACGGTTTGAACCCTGAGGGAAAAGAGCTTTGAAGGCTAGCACATGTGACCATGGCTTGTTCCATAATAACGCTCTGCTTGCAAAAATATACCTGTTCACATTGATGAGTAGCACAGACTCAAAATTGGAAACCTTGTTGAAAATTTGAAATACTTTCTTTACCTTGTCTAATGATAGATTCTTCTCTTCTACTCAATGGCTTCCAACGTTGCTTCAGGTTACTGTTCAGACTTTGGACGAAAAACTTGGAAGAATGGTTACCCGTGTTGTCCTACCTAGAGTTGTCATGCACTCCAGACATCACTATGGAGTAAGTTGTAGCTAAAGATGTGAAAACTTAATTCTTTCAAGCCATTCGTGACAGATATCTGTTTTCATGCTCTTTATAAAAAAAACAATTCTATATAAACTAACCAATTTCTGTCTTGTGTTATGCTAGGCATTTTCCCAAAACTTCACTGGGTTGGAATTGGAAGATGGGGGAGGCAGGGGTACCTCAGGTACATAACATGAGTCAATTATATTTTTTCCTTTTGCATTCACCTTCAATTGTTTATTGACATCGGCATACTATTAGGTTCGCATTGGGAGAAAAGACTCTTAATGAATGAGATCATGACTGGGTCAGTGGATACAAGATCAGTGGTTTCAAGAATGACTTTAGCATTATTGGAGGACAGTGGATGGTATCAAGCTAATTACAGCATGGCTGAACATTTAGATTGGGGTCGGAACCAGGGAACAGAGTTTGTTATATCTCCTTGTAATTCGTGGAAAGGGGCATACCATTGCAACACAACTCAGCTATCAGGATGCACGTATAATAGAGAGGCAGAAGGTTACTGTCCTATAGTAAGCTACAGTGGGGACTTGCCCAAATGGGCTCAATATTTTTCCCAAGCCAATAAAGGTATGATCAAATGTAGCACAGATTATACCATTTCTGACATTAAACAGGATGTAGTTTACACTCCTTGTTTTTGGTGGAAATTTTAATGAGATGTAAACTTTTTTAAGAGAACACTACTTGTACTCGCACTCCTTTTGAGTTCTTTCTAGTTTAAAGCACATGCCATAGAGTATAAGCATTTGTTTTTTATGTACTAAATGCATACAGAATTTGGTTGAGCTTTGGAGATCAAGGTAACTTGATTTAGATCAAGGGCATGATTTGGCAAAGAAAGTTATGAGACGGGATACTTGTTCTGCACATAGTTGGTATTTAGTATAAAGTTGCCAGTATGCGACGCATACCTAAATGACAACCATTGCCACAAAATGACAAGTGGTGGGCACCCATCTAGTAGTGATTTATGGTCTAAACGACAGTTACTTGGTGAGGTTATGGTTGGGGCAACTGTTTCTAGAACATGGCCTAGTGAGTCAAACTTGTATTTAGAACATTGCTTGCTTCTGTAATCCTCTTGTAGAATTTCTAGACCAATCCTCCGTATGTGATGCCTTCAGTTGCCATGCTTTCTGATCTCTTCTTAATTGTATTGAATTATGTATTGTAGTATGTTGCACTTGCTATTTTGCATATGACCATATTCGGAATTTGATGACTGCAGGTGGCCAGTCTTCATTAGCAGACTACTGCACATACTATGTTGCTTATTCTGATGGTTCATGCACTGATGTAAATAGCGCACGAGCGCCGGACAGAATGTTAGGCGAAGTGCGAGGAAGTAATTCAAGGTGAGATCAGAGACAACAATTTGGATATATGCTCAACTACATTCACTAGCTGCATTATAACTATAAATTTGTTAATGAGTAGGTGCATGGCCTCAACTCTAGTGCGAACTGGATTCGTCCGTGGATCTATGACCCAAGGAAATGGCTGTTATCAGCATCGCTGTACAAACAACTCATTAGAGGTGAATATACATGATTCTGTGAGTTTGCACTGAGTTTGCTTTGCATGCTTTGGATTATCTTAAGAGTTTCTTTTACTGTGTTCTATTTTTTTCTGCTGGAATGTCTTATTGTTTTGTGATGTTCATCATGAATTTACAATTACAAAAGTATAGTTGTACACCTTACGAATTCCGGTTGATTGTCGAAGACTCTGCCCTCAACTGTTTGAATATTAGTTTTATATTTTTGGGTGACATTATCTTACTTATTTCTAGCTGAGGGCATCACAATCTGGTGTCAGGCTAGAGATTCTTCCTATCTTTTTTTTTTTCTCTAAAGTTTACCTTGTGCCATGTTGGAAATTCATGGTCTTCAGGTCGCTGTTGATGGGATCTGGAAGTCATGTCCACCATCCGGCGGGCCTGTTCAGTTCCCAGGATTCAATGGTGAGTTTTGTTACTTAATATGTATCACATCAATTTCTCCTCTTCTTATATTAGTTTTTTGTGCTATAGGGGAATTAATTTGCCCAGCGTATCATGAGTTGTGTACTGCTGTACCAGTCCTAGTGACTGGCCAGTGTCCCAAGTCCTGCAGTTTTAATGGTGACTGCATTGATGGAACCTGTCACTGCTTCCCTGGGTTTCATGGTCATGACTGCAGCAGAAGTGAGTATATACTTAACCTTGACTTCATTCCCAATCACATTGGGCCACCAATATTATTTATAGCATATGTTATAAAAGATGGTGAAAATTATATAATAAATTATATAATGATATGAGAGTATTTTAATGAGGAATCTAGATTTTTTTTTTGAAAAATCACAAAATATTGATCCTGGCATGACAGATTTAAATGCTTGTGTATTTGAGTAGCCAAAACTCTCACCTTTTGACTGTAAACACTCTAAATTGGCATCAACTTAGGAAAGGGGTGCCCTAAGAATAAATGAGCTGGATGTTCAAGGATGTTTTCAGAGTCAAGCAATATGATCAAACAGTAGTCATCGTCAGAAAAATGGCATGTAGGTTTTGTTGTTTGGCTTAATATCTACTGTCACCTTTAAAACAGTATAAAAAATACACAGCTTGTGAATGTACGTTTTTTTATCAATAGTATGAACTAATAGAATGTGTTGATTCTTGGGAAACCAATATCATGCATTTGGAGGACACAGCAGGAATGCAGGATTGTGGTGTTCAGAAACCGTTGAAAATTTCAGTCACCTTCTGATATATTGAAGTGTTCATGCTTTTATACCATACAGATTCACTAACTACTGTTGATATCGCGAACAGGATCTTGCCCAGACAAGTGCAGGGGCCATGGCATATGCAAAGCTAATGGGATCTGTGAATGTCAAAGTGGATGGACAGGGATTGACTGCTCAACAGGTGAAGCTTTATCTACCGATTTCTTTTTACTATAGATTTATATATTGATTGCTGGGTTGGATTCATGAGATCTAGGACATGGTATAATATTTTGCTTGATTGTTGTCACGTTGGGTTAATAAAGTTGAATTGGGTAGAGGAAGAAATATCTTGATTTTTTTGCAAACTGTATTCGTTTTTTTTGCGCGCAATTGTTCTGTTCTTATTTATGTAAACACGAAGTAATATCTTCCTTTCTTATGCAGCGGTTTGTGATGAACAATGTAGTTTGCATGGAGGGGTTTGTGATAATGGTAAATGTGAGTTCCGTTGTTCAGATTATGCTGGCTACACTTGTCAGAAGGGTTCTACAATACTGCCCAGCCTGTCAATGTGTCATGATGTATTAGTTAGAGATGCGGAGGGGCAGCATTGTGCACCAAGTGAACTCAGTATACTACAACAACTTGAAGCTGTAGTTCTTGTGCCAAATTACAATAGATTGATGCCAAGTGGGCGGACCTTTCTCAACTTCTTCAACAATGCCAACTGTGCAGCAGCTGCAAAGCGGCTGGCCTGCTGGGTACTGCTTTCTTTGACCATTTCTCTTAACAGTTTATCATGGTTTTCACTGTTTTTAAACATGATAACTTAAGCTTACTGTTGCATCATTTCACGATGAGTCTCGACTCTGTGCTCATTGCTGCTTGAAACAAACATTAAATTCAAGAGCATGCATCTCATCTCAAGTTTTCTAACAAGTGCCACATTAGATGAGCCTTTATACAAAATAGTTAGCAGTATGCCAGTATGTAGCTCGTTAAGTACTGGTGCTATTAAGGTAATGTCAGTAGGTTGATTTTTTAACGTTCTTTGTCTAGTCCCATCAATCATATCACTCGTGTCATGTGAACAACAAAAGTTGATGTAATATGATTTAAGCGAATTTATCGTCTATCAATAAATTAACTTTGCTCTGCCAAACTCTTATTAGATCTCAATTCAACGGTGTGATGAGGATGGGGATAACAGGCTCCGGGTATGCTACTCTGCATGCGAACTGTACAACACAGCTTGTGGAGCAGGTCTGGATTGCTCAGACCAGACCCTTTTTAGCAAGAGGGAAGAAGAAGAGAAGGGTGTTCCGTGCACAGGATATGGCGAGAAGAAGTCTTTCTGGCTATAGCTTCTTCCCTTATCGCTCTGGCAGAAGCTCTGTGATTGTGTAAAGTATAATTGACAATGTTCTGCCCCATATTCTTTTTCTGTTCTCTTCTTTTTTTCCCCTTTGCGTCCGCTACTTCCCAATTGTAGGATACGGGAAGTAGGTGGTCCATTTCACCTAGGCACCTGAAGATGGGTTTGCCTGGTGTACAAGCTGTGTGGGAGTGGGCTCTTTGTTAGAAGGTTAGTCTGACTGGAAGGGGGAGTGCAGGAAGCTGGAGGTGGAATGTGGATGGTAGGATTTTTTTTCCGTTTTTGCTTCAGAAATAGTGCAGGATATGTAAAGGTTGATGTGTGTTGTAATCCAAGATCCACTCTTTACAGAATCATTTCTATGGGAGCTCCCGAGTTGTCTTATGTCTCATGTCCAGCTGTCGTTGGCCTGATGGTATTGACACATCCATGGTCCCAACACGATGGCTCAACTTGTGCGGTCTTAGGGATTGATGTGTGATTACATGCCATTGCCGCTCCTGGGGAAGCAGACTTGCTGATCCCTGATGGGTTGCATTTCTCTGCTGTTTTTAGGGTCTGATTGGCTGAATACTGATGGTTCGTTCGACAATGGGCATTACAGCTATTAGCCTATCATGGGGTCGCATGTACTGTATTACATATGCCTTTGCCTCGTGAGATAATAAGCAGCAGTAACGAGTGCCAGTGTAAATTACCAGGGATCTTTACTAACGACTCTTGTAGTTCTTTAGACACGATTACAGTTAACGGCTGCTTGTCACAGTGCCAGGTGGAGCAACTAAGCAGCGTCAAAGGCCATGGCCTCGTGCCGGCACCGGTGCAGCCTAACATCCATGGCTGAACTAGCAGCAGATGGGGAAACGTCGTATCGTTCCCGTACATTTCACCATGTTATTTGGGGAAGCCTGGTGGCGAATTTTGCGTGAGAAAACTGACAATACAAGCGGGTAGGTTTGCTGCGGTTTTCTCATGACTGCCCATGCACATATCTTGCCATGTAAAATATAACTGAACTAACAAACCCGTGCCAAGAGATTTCTTCTCACCCGGGACATCGTGTCTTGCCCATGGTGATCGAGCTGCAGGGTCTTCTCCGAGGATAGGCAACAAGGGGCGAGCAAGTCGATCGATCGATCGATCCAACAATCCAATGGGCATGCTGACATCAACCCGGCCGGAGCGGTGCACATTGAGCCGTGTCGTGGCCCTCGCCACCGTCTGCATCGTCGTCGTGGTCTACACATACGTTGCGTCTTCTCCGGCCGGCGACGCCGAGGAGGAGAAGCTCTCCAGCATATGGCGCCGCCGATCATCGGCAAGCCTACTCTTAGAGTTTAAATAAATCGTTCTTAATTCTTTCGTGGCTGTTACTTCAGCTTGATAAACCCTGGCATAAATCTTGGCATTGTCTAAACGGATGGACAGGCCTTTGCCCCCGATGACGATCTGGAGGTGGCGCTGCGCGGCGCGGCGTACGCGAACAGGACGCTGATCCTGACCGTGCTGAACAAGGCGTACGCGGAGGAGGACGGCCTGCTGGACCTCTTCCTCGAGAGCCTGAGGAGAGGGGACGGCACCGCGGAGTTCATCGACCATGTCCTCTTCGTGGCCGTGGACCGGCAGGCCTTCCAGCGCTGCAGGAGCCTCCGCGGCGTCAAGTGCTACCTGCTCCGGCCGGTGGACGGCGCCGGCGACGACCTCTCGTCGGAGCAGCTCTACATGTCGGACGGGTTCATACGCATGATGTGGCGGCGGATCCGGTTCCTCGGCGACGTCCTCAAGCACGGCTACAGCTTCATATTCACTGTGCGTATACGTTTGTATAATGAACTTTGGTAGTAATATTTCCATTGCTTCATGTAATGGCATGCTTAGATTTTTGGCGCGCGTACGTTTATTTGTATAAGGATCTGGACGTGATGTGGCTGAGGAACCCGTTCCCGAAGCTGGACATCCGCGACGGCGAGGACCTGCTGATCAGCTCCGACAAGTTCAACGGCCGGCCCCACGACTACGCCGGCAACGAGCTGAACACGGGCTTCTTCTTCGCGGCGTCCAACGACCGGGCGGTGGCGCTGTTCGACGAGTGGCACGCGGCGCGGCGGGTGTCGGCGGGGATGAAGGAGCAGGACGTGCTGAACCGGATGGCGCGGCGCGGCGCGTTCCGCCGGCTCGGCCTGCGCGCGCGCGTCCTGGACACGGCGCGCTTCAGCGGCTTCTGCCAGGACAGCCGGGACGCCGCGCAGGTGGCCACCGTGCACGCCAACTGCTGCCGCACCAAGCGAGCAAAGCTCGCCGACCTCAGGGCCGTCCTCCGTGCCGCGAGGCGGCTCAACACGACGACGGCCACGGAGATGAGGTGGCCGGCGCATTCCGAGTGCGTGAAGTCGTGGATGTGAATGTGAGACGGAGATGAAGGTTTTCCTGCGATCTGGACATCTGGTGCTGTTCTTGCCTTCGTCCCCTCCTGCTGGAAGCTCCTCGTTTGACCAATGACCAATAGATTTTGTTCACAGCTTTAATCTGTCCAATCATAAAACCTTAACTACTCTGACCTGGAAATTGCAAGCGAACCTGCATTCCAAATTATATAGGAAGTAATTGGAAGTTTTATTACTATTTCTGATACAGCGAATGACATATCAAGAGTTCAAGATAGGAGTTAAGCTTTTTATGAACAGGAGCTCTGCATTTTTTTCTTCTTCCAATATAGGCATAGGAAATCCTGCATCTGAGTTCAATCCATGAACTTGTACATCAGAGTCTCTTCCCGGATATCAATTTAAGGGCCAAAAGGTTAAAACAGCAGATGCAACTTTTATTCACACAAGGACAATGCCTCGTGATGGTATACGTGCCTAACCAGTTACATTCATAGATAGGGTACAAGCATTGCCTGTGCAATGGTTATACGAACCTTTGCCAAGCCAGAAGCTATCATGTTCTTAACCAAAGTCCTGCTTACAATCTATGCATCCTGCAAATTTTATGAACAGGAGCTCTGTATTTTTCTTCTTCTTCCAATATAGGCATAGGAAATCCTGCATCTGAGTTCAACCAATGAACTTGTACATCTGAATCTCTTCCCCGACATCAATTTAAGGGCCAAAAAGTTAAAAACAGCTTATGCAACTGTTATTCACACAAGGACAATGCCTCGTGATGGTACACGTGCCTAACCAGTTACGTTCTTAGCTACTGTACAAGCATTGCCTGTGCAACGGTTCTACTAACCTTAGCCAAGCCATAAGCTATAATACTCTTAACCAAAGTCCTGCATACAACTTATGCAACCTGCAAAATTTCCTGACGCTTGATCTCAAATACCTTCTGAAGCGCATCCTCAACAACCTGCACAAGTAGAATGCCAGCGTTATTGCAAAGGAAGTTTTATGTGATCAAGCAGGCCACATAGAAAACAAACACTCAACTAGATCAGCACAGCTCCACGTTACCTTGTCTGGAGTTGAGGCACCAGAAGTAACGCCAATTGTAATAGGCCCCTCGGGTAACCAGTTCTCTTTCTCAACAAGTTCACCATGCTGTTATAAACAATCCAAGTTTCAGTAAAAAACGAGATTCTATACCACTAATTAAATTTCAGATTTTTTTTGTTCCTATTTATCCAAAGCAAAATCTCTTCATAATTATATTGGTTTCAGAAGAAATGCTTTATTGATTAATAAAGAAGCATCTGTGGAGGGTATTGGATAGTACATTTAGCTTGTAGCTGATCCTGTTTCCTGGTCCAATCCTTTGTTCACTGTCAATCCAGTAGGATGGAATTCCACTGAGTTCTCCAATTTCTTGCAGATGAGAGGTGTTACTAGAATTCCACCCTCCAATGACAAGAATAAGGTCAACCTTCTCTTTCACCAGCTGATACATGGCATCTTGTCTTTCCTGAGGTATTAAACAGATGATCAGCGTGATAAGTCAATATAATATGGTATATGTCTAGATAGGTATAAATCTATCTGCTGAAGAAACATTTTCTCAACCCAAAAGTAGAGAAAAATAAATGAACTTGGACCATTTAACATTGGTGTGAAATAAAGGTGTAATATAGCTGTCTTAGTTTTCGTTGCAGGTTGCATGTAAATGGTGATTATGTTAGACCATGCATCACTAACAGCTATCATGAATTGTATGCCGCCCTTTTCTAATCATGACAGTACAATAGCAATAAGTCCATCATTCCCAAGAAGGTCCACATTTTTACCCTCATGTAAAGATTAAGCAATGTTGTCAGATTACAGCTTCCATTATTGAATGTATCGCGAAAAAGTATCACTGGAGTAGGTGGTGGTCATATGGAGTTTGTTTTTCTTTTGGCACCTATGTTCCAATTGATCAATTATATGCAGTGGAGTACTGAAGTGTCTATTGAACATAAATTTGGGCAAAATCTGAACACAAACTTCTTTGAACAGTATGGCTGCCGTTCCTAAGGCGCAACGCAAGCATCTTTCATTTGCAATGAAGTAAACCAGATAATACAGAAATAACTAGTCTCTGAAATCAATCAGAAACCATACATTTTACAATGCTTCAGCACAGGAAAGACTCGGGACGTTTGGGACGGACTAGAAGATTTTGAGTTGGGCAAATCTGAAGGATATCTTGGAAAAGGAAAAAAAAATACCTGAGTGGCATCGCAAATAGTATTGAAGGCTATGAAGTGATCATTGACGTTTTCAACTCCATGCTTCTGCATCATAGTCTTCTCAACAAGTTTACCTATTAACCATACAGCACTGAAATCAATAATGGTGCGTGCTAAAACAATTTGTATTTTTATAAATAACAATGCGTAGCTATAAAGGCAGAAGAGACTGGTCATATCACCCACCGATTTCTTCAGTCTCTCCTTTCAGCATTGTTGTTTGGTTTGCAATGCCCACCTTATCAAGATCAACATCAGGATCAAATCCTGGAGAAACAGCATTTTTGAATTTCTGCAGTTGTGTGTCAAACAGTTTGGTTAGCCATTCCTTTACAGCATACCATAAATGGAATTTTTGAGTAAAATCCTCAGTACTAATTACCTTGAGGAACTCCTCTTTTGTTGAGCTAGACCCATCAAGTTTGCCGCCAAGTATATAATCGCACACATAGGTAGCCTGTTAAAATTGAGAACGTTCAACTTTCACGTCTTTGACCATGTCCAACACAAAGTCCAAAGAATAGGAAAACATAAAATCTGTTAGATGTACCTCTGCCATGTTCTTCACAATGATGTACTTCCCTGCAAAAGAAGCAGTGGCAACAGTTTCTTCATGAGAGTATTTTCCATGAATAATCGACGTATATTCGCTCTTCTTGTGTTTTTCGACCGTGTTCCAGACCTATATTGAATAATGGGCTTCGTCAGATTGTCAGTTGATAAAATTGTAGTGAGTTTTTTTCACTCGAGGAACAGCAATTGGCGAGTGGCATAAAACGAAGAGCACCTTTGAAACCCAGGGGCAGGTCGTATCGACTATCTGTACTTTCTTCTCATTGAGCGTGTACATCTCCTCCACAGCGGCTCCAAACGCAGGCAACACGACAACATCGCCTTGGTCGACAACATTGAAATCCTTGATGCCCGCGTTGACAGGAATGATGTCTACACCCATCTCATCCAGCCTCTGCAAGCGGTACTTATCAGAGCCCGCTGATGTGGGATGTGATTATCGTTTTTTTTATTGTATTACATACCTTGTTGACGGTGGGGTTGTGGATGATCTCGTTGGTGAGCCAGATGCGCTCGTCGGGGAACTGCTTGCGCGCCTCGTAGGCGATCTGCACGGCACGCTCGACGCCCCAGCAGAATCCGTAGGCCTCGGCGAGCTTGACGGTGACGGGGCCCCACGTGTACTGGTTGCCGTTGTCCTTGAGCGTCTTGATCACATCGCCTGCGCGCACATACAGCAATCCGACCCGGCCGGCCGCAATTAAACATCTCCGTCCGCGATTCGGTCGCTCGGAGGCTGCGGCCGTACGACACAACGGACTTACTGGTGTACTCCTGGCTCATGAGCTCGAGCGTCTCCTTCTTGTGGCCGAACCCCCTGCGGTTGTAGTTGTCGCTGCGGGTGAGGTTGTGGCGGAACGCCTTCTTGTCGAAGTCCGGGTCGAGCGACGACGCGGCGGAGGGCAGGGATGACGATGAGGCGTCGCAGCGGACGCGGGAGGGCCGGCGCCGTCCCCCGCGGCCCGGGGCGGCCGCCGCCGCCGCCGGGGACAGCAGCGCGGAGCGGAGCTGCGTGGTGATGGTCGCCATCGCGGGCGGGCGCGGTGGCGCTGGCGGAGGGGAAGGGAAGCAGTAGCGGAGGACACCTAGCGGGGCCGCGGGGTAGGGGAGCGGTGGACTGGGTGGAGGGATTGGCCGGCCGCCCCCGCTCAGGGACCCGCTCTCTCTTATCCCCCTGCGCCGTGGTGGAACGCGAGGGATTATTCCGTGGCGCGCGAGGCTTGGCGGCCACTGTCCTGTTGTGCGTGTGCCCGGTGGACGGCTCAGAGGAATGGGCCGGTGGAGGGGGCGCACCACGCCGGAGCTGCAAGCTGACACGTTTGGGAGGGCACGATGCGACGACAGTGCGCTGCGGCTCGTGAGAGCGCAAGTTGGGTTGGGTTGCTTGTGTTACATTTTTTTTTTTGATCGGGCTTGTGTTACATTTTTTTTCCAGTGAAACATGCCACCCAGATGGTCAAATGATGCGACTTTGTCCAAACTCCAAACACATGCTTATCGCGCTGAACAGTCCTCGTCGACCGCATGCGTGACAAGGGCCCCCGCGCGTGGATGGAAACTAGCTATAGTCATTATCGGAGCACCTATTGTTCTGAAAATCACGCAACACGTGGGATGGGTTCCAAGAACATGTGCCTTGAAAGAGGAAGGGTGCGTCACTGCTAGTCGCCGGTGCCTTGTCCCGCCTGGTCTTCTGCCGTGTGGTCAGCACTCGGCAGCAGCCCGGCCATCCCGCCTTGCGAGATCCGGTCTGGGCACATGGAAACGACTTCCAATCCACGCCGTTGACGCGCGGGGTGAAGATGGGCCGCCAACCCCCCGGCGCCGTGCGTCAGCGTGTGCCTGCGCGCGGAGCCGAGCTCGAGCTCTCTAGCCGCCGCCGTCGGGCGCGAAGCAACAACCGACAAGGGCATGCCCGGCTGCGCATAACTCGGTTCCATATGACAAGATGCAAACAGAATGGCATGCTCAAGGAGAAGATCAAAAAATTTTGGAAGCTCTTAGAGATATGTGAGAAGATCAAAAAATTTATTTAATCTCTTCATGGCACAATCGATCTAAAGGATTTTTTTTATGATTTTTGGAAGCTTGAAGATATTTTTTTTCCTGAAATCTTATCTAGTGTTTACCGAATTTTTATTTTTGAATAAAAAGATTTGCGTAGCTCCAAACGTCTGAAACCACTTTTAACAAGGATGAGAGAGTTGAATGACGCACGCAGTTAGCTAATGGAATTTGAGGAGGGAATTTAGACTTTGATAATGGTTTGGAGTTTGGTGCTTGGTGTTGGGCCGGTCCAAATTCCACGAGGCCACGGTTTAGTTGGAGAAAGGCCGCACTTTATACCTCCACTCCACCGTACGCCCGTTTGCAACAGAATGGTAGGTAGAGCAACCAGCCTTTCGGACCGGCCCACCAAAGGTGAGAGTACCGTTCAGTCCGTTTCTTTTCCTTAGCAAGTTAGCATGAATGCATGATTTTGTCGCTCTCTCATATTTTTCCTTCTCATTTTGACAAATAATATCTCTGAAACAAATATATCGTTTTAAATAAAATGAGTTACATAATGAAAAAGTATTTATCATTATGAATCTAGTAACATTATTGACCAATAATGTTATCAATCCATATAACATCTCAATTAATGGCTAAAACTACAATAATCCCTCCGTATTTTATTGTAAGCCGCGATTGACTTTTTCCACAAGTTCAATCGTTTGTCTTATTCAAAAAATCTGTAAGCATATAAGAAAATAAGTCATACTTAAACTCTCTGCTCTCTGCAATGGTAAAACAAATCATAACAAAATAAATAATAAATTTTTTAATAAGATGAATGATTAAAGTTTTTTTTTAAAATCAAACGTAACTTAATATTTGAAACCGTATGGAGTAGTTTTACTTTAACAAAATTCTAAATAGACTTATATTCAAGACCAGAAATACCTTTTGTTGTTGTAAAAACAAGATATTCAACTCTTATTAAAAAAAGGTATTGGCGGCAGTCCAACCCTCCTCCAGCCGAAATGTCATGTTCTCCATGTCGATGTAGAATTCGGTTTCCAACTACATTGGTTGATTGGTTGATGCCAATCGAAGTGTGAAAAGAGCCGTATATGGGCGTGATCGGCTACTAGTTTTAGCAGCTATTGCTGCAACTGCTGCTGCAGCTCTGTCCTGGACATCACTGTATACAACCAATACATAATGGCAAAAACAAGCATACATTTATCTCTAGTGGTGGGACGACACGATAAAAACACCGTGCTGTGGTTTGCATAGAGTAAAACAGTAGAAAGCATCGCTCCCAGCCTTGGGAACACCAGATGCCGGGAGGATTTCTCGAGAAGCCAGCAGCCATGCTGATGCCGTAGTTAGGCCGAGTCCAATGGGACTTCCTATCCCCATTTTCTAAATACTATTTTAACTACATCTCTCTATGTACAGTGCAGTATTTTTGTCAAACAGTGCAAAACAGTATTTAGAAAACCCACGTAGAGAGTCCTGTTGGACTCAGGGTGTGTTTAGTACCCCAACTTGGGATCCAAATTGGGCCCAATTTGGGGCTGAAAGCACTGTTCCGAATCGAAAAGCACTGTAGCACGTTTCGTTTGTTTATGGTAAATATTGTCCTACTATGGCCTAACTAGGCTCAAAAGATTCGTCTCGCAAAGTACATCTAAACTGTGCAATTAGTTTTTTATTTTATCTACATTTAGTATCCCATGCATGTGCCGGCATTTTTGATGTGACGGGGAATCTTCTTTTTGCATAGTGTATTTTGGAGCACTTTTGGTGCTCTAAACACACCCTCAGCCTTAACATTCGCCCAAAAAGTCGACTGCCGCAATTATCTTCCAATACCACTTGGAGTAATTAACACGCTAATGATCTAACCAATCCGCGGATGTGTACAGCAACCTACTAATTAACACACAAGTCATACACGGTTTACTACTCCTTGGAAGCTTGGATCATCACAAGGAAATTTAGAGCGGCCGGCGAGTAAACTAAAGTAATCTAACAGCATGTCGCCGTCAGGGCTCATGAGATCGGACGTACGACAGCGACCGCTCGATCGGCCGGAGCTCTCGTCTCGTCTCGTCTCTCGCTGGTCGATCGATCTCCGATTCGATCCAATTCGTCGTCCATAGCAGCCTTCCCTTCAATCCCAGTGGCAAGCAAAGCAAATCAGCATGCAGTTCAACATGGATCAGCATGCACAAAGTCCCAGAGTACAACAATGCAAGGACGGAGCAACTGAACGCAGAGCTGAATGGGACAGCACGCCCCGACGAAAGCTCTGAATGGACACTGCCTGCTGCAACCTGCAACGCCCGGGCTGCGGTCAGTCGTCATCGCCGCGCGCGCTGCCGGCGCCACTGGCCCGGGGTGGGCTCTGGGCTGTAGTATATGTGGACAGCTCCTCGCCATGCTTGTCATGGCGTGCACGGCAGCGCAGCCTTGGGAACGGCGCATTCCCTTTGCATGCCCCAGCGGCTGATCCCGCCGGGACTACTGGCGACGACGACGTGCGTACAGGTACAGGTACAGGCAGCTGGCCGCAGCTAGCGTCGCCAGTAGTGGCAGGCAGAAGGGCATGCTGCAGGGCGGGCAGGCCAGCGGCGCATCGCAGCCGCAGAGGCAGAGGCAGAGGCAGGGGCGCCTTGGATCACTCGGCCGCGCGGCAGGCAGGCTGCGCCTGGTGGCTTGCTGCGTCCCTGGGACCTGGGACCTGGGCTGCTGCTGGCCTCTGCAGTCTGCAGTCTGCACTGCACACCTTTATTTCAAAAAAAGAAAAAAGGAAAGGGAGAACTGGCAGGGCAGGGAATGAATGAGGATGGAGTCAGACGGCGGGTGGCATGGCAGCAGATTTGGCAGTGGCTGGGTCATCATCGGTTCATGATTCATGGGCGTATATGCGTGTTGATATATGGATGTGGATCACGGAAGGGCGTCGGGATGCAGCAGATACCTACCAGACCACGAGAATGAACCCAGTGGCTCTGATCATGCCTGCAAAAACTGCTGGACCCTGTGTGTACCTGTACGTATGTAGTATGCGCCCGCCGCTGCTCCTCCTGCTGCATCCCTTTTGTCACTCTACATACAGTACGTCGCAGCTGCTGCGGCGGCAGGCAGGCAGCCAGAATCTCTGCGCGCGCGCAACGCCACCTCTCCGAGACCCTGAATAAAATGAGATAGTTGTATCTTTTTTCTTTTTTGAATCCTTAAATCTGGTCATATACAAGCTGCACTAGTATGATATATTGATATCTGAACTCTCAGAACTACAACCGTTGAGAACACATGGTGAGTAGCCGTTTTCCCATGGAATAATGATAGACTATGTTGGACACCTGCTCGTATATATTTCTTCTTCTTGTTGTTGTTTAGTAACTTGAAGGTTCCTCATGAATAGCTACTAGTAGTAGTGTACTGCCACTGACCAGTGAGTAGCGACCACTGACCAGTGTAGCCGTGTAGGGAGATAGTAGCTCGGGCAGCAGTGGAGATGGACCGATACGCGGGATGGATGGGCCTGTGATGTATGGGATTGGGATCTCTATCACGGATGCGGCTAATGCTCTGCGCAAAATTAAAGCTGCCAAGCTTAGGCCCCCATTCTACCACTACGATCCAGGCCCACTGCCCAAGAGCCCAACAGGAGAAACTAACGTTGTGCACAACCTGGGGCTGGGCTTTGTCTATATACACCGGCAGTACATAGACGCCTAGACGAAACAAAGGTACGGAGTAGTATTTGTCTGCATAAATTCGTGTTGCTTTTAGCCAGCATCTCTAGCCCGCGCCTAAAGACGAGAAAGTGTAATTAACGTGTAGTGAGACCGGAATCCCTTTCTTTTTTTCAGGAAATTAAGAGAGGCGAGATAAACAGAGCAGGCGTATTTCCTGTGCCTGTGTGTGGTCGTGTGGACCAGTGCATGCGGCTATGGTGGGTAGTACCATAGTAGTAGTAGGAGGAGTAATTTGTACGCACGTAGGGCCTTTGTTGGCGCGGTCCCCAGCCGATGCATGGGCCGGACGGAGCCGTGGTGCGGTGGTGGTGGCCTGGAGAGGAGACTGTACGCAGGAGCAGGAGGAGGAGGATTTGGGGTTAGCTGCAAGCACAGCTCAAAGCAGTTGTCCGTCATCTCTCTCTCTCTTTGGGGTTGGGGAGGGGGGAGACGAGGGACCAGATGCCCTCAACTCCAAGCTAGCTACGCTACGCCGGGCGGCCCCCGCTGCCCTGGCTCATCAGTTAGCTGCTAGCTGGTCCCCCCGGTAAATTGAACCAACCAGAATCACACCAACAACTAGAAGATCTCCTGTGACAAGCCCCTCTGGCCGGCCGGCCGCACATCCCACCACCCACCACTTATTCCTTAACTGAACTGAACTACCACTGGCTGCTCATCTCTCTCGATCTCCCTCCGCCGCCGTCGTCGTCGTCTCCGTCTCTCTTGTTGTTACAGCCACTGCATGCATGCATGGCCTGCTAGCTGCTCAAGACGACCATGAATGGATCATGGATGTGAGGATTTTGATGGGGGGAATTCAACTGGCGCACTTAAGACGGCACGACGACCACCGGCCGGCGTCCGTGTAGACCGTGTAGCACGTACATGGTGTATAGCGAATCAATCGCGCGCGCGCACGAGGCCGGCCGGCCGGTACGTGCTGCTGCTTCCGCGGATCTTGGTCCTCCGATACAATCAAGACGTGCTGATAAGAAAAAAAAAAAGAAGAAGAGAAAACCCTGCAGCCTGCGTGCGTTTTAATCAATTCCGTTTTTCTTTCTTTCTCGAGCCATGCCAGCAAGCAATTAAGAGCTAGCGCGTCGTGCGCGAAACAACACATGCGTGATATACTACGCACAGTTGGTTAGCGAGCCAGGTAGGCACGCACAGCTAGCATCAGGAGCGTGTGGCGACACGGGTCGATGGCCGTCGCGTAGGCGTGTGGTATATATGCATGGCGGCAGAGCGGCCCACGTCGGCTTGCGGGTGCATGCCAACGGCGGCAGCGAGAGCTAGCGCTGTCGGCTTTAATAATTTATTATGACCAGTGTCGTTATGGGCCTGCCCGGCCGGCATGGCCTACCACGGCGGCAAGTTGTTGCACCGGTTCGGCGCCGATTCCCTTGCCTTCCCTACCCTTGGCCTTGCATTGGGGCTAGCTGCTCTCGCATGCAGTGCACTGCTGCCCGCCCCTGCTGCCTGCCTGCTCTGTGTGTGTGTCGTTGTGGGCATCTCTCAACGCCCATGCATCTTCTTCCCCACACCCCCACCTCCCCTCTCTCTCTTTCTACACACACACAAAAACACGTCACTTTCTTATCTTTAGTATCCTCCGTTTTCCCCTGTGGCGCAGGAGAGAGGAGAGAGTGACAGGCCGATATGATACGATACTATACTATACTATGCCTGACGGGAAGACGAGAGAGATATACAGAGGGGGGATTAATTGGTCCAATCCTCCTCCTAGCTAGCTCCCCCGCCCCTGTGTGTTAGTAGTAGACACTGTCATGTCATCATGCGCGTACAGTTGCGCAGGAGGCAGGACAGAGAAAGAGAGAGTTTTTATTTCATTTCTGAAAAAGAAAACAGAAGAAAGATACAGGAGGGAATGCATGCATGGCCGGCGCGGCGCTGAAGAATGGGGGGGATACCGGATACCGCATACACAGATAGGGTTGGGACTGGGGGGGGGGGGGGGGGCGCATGCCATAAGCAGGTGCGGCAGTGCCGCCCTAGTATAGTGCCTTAAAAGGGCAGGCCGGCTTGCATGCCAAATGCCATGCCATGGCACCACCGATGAAAGGAGCTAGCAGGTAGAGGGGAGAGAGCCACAACGGCCACCACCACCAGCAGCAGCGGCACCACCACTGACCCTGAGGCCACGGAGAAAGTGACTAACTGGAGAAAGATGCTGGGCATGCATGCAGCCGCCAGCTGCAAATAATCACCACAGTGATTGGGGGCCGGGCGGGCCGGGCCGACGAGATATATGCTTGCATGGGGTCTCCCCTCTGGGCTCTGGCCCTCTCCCTCGCCGGCTATCTAGCTGCTGCTCAGTCGTCCGATGCGGCAAATTGTTCGTATCCATCAGTGCACGCTAGCTGCTGCGACCAAGCCGCCGGAGCACAGGCCCACGCATGCACCCCCACACCACCAGCTCTCTTGGGATGGTGGTGTGGTGGTGCCATTGGCTTGTCTCCTACGCCCGCCGGCCCGCGCCCCCATCTGCATTTCTGCATGCCGCCCTACCATGCTCTCATCCATGGAATTGACCGTTCAGAGCTCTGCTTTACACGCTATGCATGCTTCTGGTCTCGCATATATGGTAGCACATCCTCTCTGTCATTATCATGCATTTAAATAGCTGGCTATAGCTGCAGCTATAGCCGCTATTAGCTGTTGTAGAGGTCTTCCGCTAAGCCAAATAGCCCGCTATAGCCGGCTATTTGAGGCTATAGCCCGCTAAATTGACAGCTATAGCTTTTTCACCAACTGGCCGCTAAATGGTTTAGCCCGCTATTTAAAACCTTGGTCATTATGGGTCCATGATTGTGCTTCTCGATCAGCTGCACGGTATTACCCCGTACGTTCTGAATTGAAGGTTATCCTTGGTCAGATGCATGCAGTCATGCATTGATCCAGCACCTAGCTAGCTGTAATAAATTAAAATTGATCTGAATTTGAGCATCCGTTGGAACGGATGAGGTGGTAGATATATCTTAATTACCCTACTTTATCCTGCTACATATCCAAAACCGACCAACCAGGTCGCTGAGAATGATGGAAACAAACAAAACAAAACCAGTGTGCGATGTCTTTTTTTTTTTTTTTTTGGGTTCTGTGGTGGCCTAGATGGGATGGGATGCGATGGGCCGGCCGACGGCCGGGGTCGGAGACCGGAGCTAGCTGACCAATACTTATCTTAATTACCACCTGGCCAGCCGCCGCATGCAACGCAACCGTCTGTCACCGACCGAGCGATCAATTTTAATTTAACTCGGAGAAGACGGAATCCCCCACGCGCGCGGATCGGACGCGGGCGTCGCGGTCGGCGCCCATGTGCCCGCAAATCCTCAGGGGCGCACGCCCTTCACACAAGCTGGCGCGCCGAGGCATCATATCCGAACGCGCCCCGGTCGCCATCGGCGCAATTGCTATACGACTCCCAGCTAGCGCAGCAGTGGCATGTGTGCCTGTCCTCCAATGGCGCAACCGCGCAACGGAATTGGAGCTGGGCTGGGTCCCTGGTCCTGGCTCTGGCTCTGGCTCTGGGTGGGTGTACTACGACATGACATGCGCCCGCCTGGTGGCTAGCGACCTAGCTGCCCGGCCGGCGACGGGTACGGCTGCTGTTTAATTGGGCAGTGACAGGTGCACCAACATATATACGCAGTAGCAGGGACCTGTGCCTTTTCTTGCCAAAGAAGCTTCCATTCCATCTCTCTCTGCTGGCGCCATGCACCAATCACACAAGAAAAATACTTCACCACCAGCTAGGCAGCTAGCAACAAAGTGCATGCATATGATTGGGTATGCATGTCGTCGATCGATCCGTATAATATATACATATACTAGAGAGCATGGTACGCTGCTGAGAAATATAGTAGCTGCTGTCTGCTGCTGCTGCTGCTGCTGCTGTTGCTTGTTGATCATATCGATGGAAATCGATGCATGCAGACGCCGGCCGGACTACGTACATGCATGCAGGTGTAGCAGTGCAGCGCAGAGAAAAAGAATATATAGCAAGCTCTCCACATATATCCTGCTGTTGTGTTGCGCCGCCCGCACTAGAGGTCTAGTGGGGGTGGTAATTGGTAAAGGACTAAATAAAGGCGCGGCTTTGATCCACTGGTGTGGCGTGCGGTTAGATACGGTGATTAGGACACGGCGGCCAGTGACATCGATCGATCGATCGAGAAGCCAATCAAAGGCTTGATTGGAGGAAAGGTGCGGAGATGATAGTCTATATAGACATAATATAGCACATATATACTACTATAGAGAGACGATGTGATCGATCAGTTGATCGATCGATGATGATGCTAGCTAGCTAGCAGGTGATCTGGAAAGGCACAACGTCTGCAAGATTCTGGATCCCTTACGTGTACATCCACGGTGATCGATCAGCAGATGCTACACTAATAATTAAACCAGTGTTGTTGTTTTTATAAACATATAATCTGATCGATCAGCTGCCTAGCATACGTACGTGTGTCGTTGTTAAGCATTTGGATTCTTTTTTTTTTTTTTGCACCTACTACTCTTTGTGGTTCCGAGCTAGCTAGCTAGCTTAGAATAATAGCCCGTTGTCGACTTCTTGTTATATATGGGGAGCATTAGCTAGGTCACGTCAACAAGCACCCAATTCTAGTGTGGTAGACTGGTGGTACTAGTTGTATTTCACCCCCCCTTTCCGTGCCTACCCGGCCGTGTGACGTGCCGCTAATGACAGACCGCCTCGGTCGGTCGACCCATCCATCCCCCGGCCCGGCAGAATTTTCTCGCCACGAAGAACGCCGCGGCGGCGAAAGCGCAGCCTTGTCCGTACTGCGGTGCGGCGGTACACGTCGCACGCGCGCGTGACGTGATTGCATGCCCATCTGTGACACAGGGAGAAAGGGAACAATCATAGACGTAAGTGTTTACCAGTTGGAGCATCGCTTTTCAACTCGGTCGGTGCCGATTCTTCTTCTCTTCAGTTGCAGCTAGATCGAACAGGAGTAATACCCATACACAACATACCACCTCGATCGAGCTCGAAAGACCACCGCTGGCACAGACCGACGCGAGTACGCGACAGTCACGCTCACGCAGCCAACCAGGTGAGTCTGTCTGTCGTCGTCGTCGTCCTCTGCACGCAGGCTGGTCGATCCGCCATGGCCAACTGACGACGCCAGTGGGCTAGCAGCTAATTAAGCTAGTGGACGATGCAGCGCCAGCAGCTAGCAGCAGGTTGCTTGGAAGAACAGCAAGCAGCTGAAGAGCTGACATGGCCTTATGCGCACGTGGGGGAGGCGTCGTCTCTCACGTGACTTGGGGGCCACTGCCAGATGCCGAAAGGCGATCGAGCTGCTGAGGCCTGAGAGTGTGTGTGTGTGGGCGCGTGGGGGCGAGACGAAGACGAGACTCGTCTTTGGATGCTGTTGATGCTGTGGTCCGCAATCGACACAGTTTTCTGCTCTCCTTGTCATGCCCAGCCCGTCCTTTCAACTAATTGCGGAGGAGGGATCGAGAGGAAAAGAAAAAAAAAACCCTGAAAACTACGCCACACGCAACAAAATCGCGCCATCATTTCCCTCCAGGAAAATTGCGATAATTTCCTCACCATGCACATATATAATTTCTTTTAATTTTCTTTTCATCGGGCCGGGCCCGTACCTAGTCGTCGTCCTCATCTGTAACGCGCCGCATTTAATTTGCCGATGATATTTCTCGGTTCTTCAGATGAGCCGGGCGTTGTGAATCTCTCTCAGGATCCTTACTGCTGCTTCATTGACCGACGTGACAGCATCGACATGGCAAACATCACCGGGAAGTGCCATATATATGTGTGTGTCAGCAGTGTATTTGTCGGTTACCAATAGAATGTTTTTTTGCCCGTGCCTAGAGGGCATTTCTTTCGACCTACTGTTCCAATCAAGTTGCTACAATACAATTATTGCTTTTCAGTAGCAGCTTTCAAGACATTGCTGTGTGCGCGCGCTTTCAACAATCTAGCACCCCTTAAATTTTGGAGGAGACAGCCCCCCAATCCTAGTAGCTTGTTTGAGTCCTCGACCGTGTCATATATACACAGTGAAACCGATTGGACTTTCTCACACCATCAACACACACATATGACTTGCAGAATAACGGTTTTCATAAGTGTTTCCCTTCTTTTTTTTTCCATAGGTGGTCAACAGCGTGGTGCCACGCCTCTGTAGGAGGCAGGGTCACCCATAGCTAAAGTCCATCTTTATAAATACCTCTATTTTTTTGAGGCAATCATCTTAAATAACCGGCACAAGTAATTACTAGAAATTTCTAGAGGTGGTCATTTAGAAAATTGTCATGGTAAATAGAGGTAGTTTTTAGAGATGTCCGCCCTAAGAAGATCTATTCTAAAAATTTCTATAGGCAGTTGCGCTTATATATAAAAATACTTTCCTATGAAATAGCACGTTTGTTAGCCTAGAAATACCCAAGTCATATATACAACTAGTCTGTCAACCCACATGGTTAAAAAATGACATTCCTCCTAAGCACCACCACTGGTGTACAACAACATCCTTCCAGCTCTATGGTACGTAGTAGAGCCACAACAGCCAACAACTAAAGTCCACCTCTATTGTTGTCTTAAATGACAGTGTATTGTAATGACTATTTCTAGAGTAACACACTTAGGATCCGTTTGGATGTATATATTTGAGCCGATGGATTTGAATTATATTGGGTACCAATACCAAATCATGTCAGTGTTGATTTGTAATACCAAATATGTTGTTTGGATATGAAGGGATTTGCTAGATGGAATCTAATTTTACCTTGAATTGGGAGATGTAACTTCCATAGTCATAGTCTAATACTAAAGACTTGGGTTCTGATTCCAAGTCTGAATTCCACACGTAACCAAATAACATTATTCAGGAAACTAGATTCCAAGCTCTAGTATGTTCATACAAATGGAGTGTTAGGATAATTGTATTAAATAGAGAGGTATTGTCATCGCAGGAAATCGACTGGCGATCGTACGGCAGCCGACCCGACGGTGATCCTAGATCGGCTAGGAATTGACAGCAACAAGTACTTTTAGAGATGTCCATCCTAAATTTTCCAAAGGCAGCAGACATATTTGAATATCTTATTTAACGATCTCTCTCTGTTTGTAATCTCTACTTGAATGTGATCAGCTTACCAACCACTCTATATATTGCTCTGTACATATTTATAGTTTTTCCGCTTGGTATTGCACCTTCAAGATATTCATTATGTGTTTATTAGTTGAAATAATTGCTTGAGTAATGCCAATTTTTGCTGCACTCCATGCATTTTCACATCATGAATCTTAATTTTAACTTTTGAATTATGATCATTTTAGTAATTCAGTTGCTGCAAGTGCGCTCAAAATTGAACTATCAATTTAATTATATGTTATTATATGTTCTAGATCAAACACATAAATTTATTTAAAGCAACAACTTATATAATTATTACTCTTGGTATTAATATAACTTAAAATGAATTGTCAATGTCACTGGTATGTGATTAGTAAAGGTAACATTTATTGTTATTATTAAACCATAAAAACATATATTTGTCATGTATGCGTGCCTATATAGTTTGTGTAGTGAAACACACCACATATGTTTGTTCTAAGTTAGCATTAACATATTTTAATTTTAAGTTATGATTGAAGTAATACGTGTGCAATTTAAAAAACATATGGCATACTAATTGGTTACTTGTTCTTTTTAGCAGCATAATTTGTAAATTTTAAACTTATTATAGTTGTTTTTGACAAAGGTGGTGATTTAAATGTAAATTTAAGAGGTTGTTTAGATTATTTATTTTAATGATTGAGGTGGTAATTTAGATAAAAAATTAGAGGGTTATACATCACGTTGTTTCCATACGTAATTTTCATGGAAATAGGATAGGCCCACCGACCATTATTGTCAATGATGATCACTGATTATAAAATTGGTGGCCATATGTTTCTGCATTTTATGAGAATTTTTAAGAATTTTTGTCTAGCGCGTTTCACCCCTAATTAGTTGTAGGAAGTAATTAGTAATAGAAAAAAAAATCTGTTATGTACATAGTGGCATTTGTACGTACTTGGCTCAACCTTGATCCCTCCTCGCTCTTTGCACAATGGAATAGCAAAAAATAATTCTGGCATCCAGTTTGCTATCAACGACATCAATAAGTCAAACCCACCTAATATCTCAACTGGTCCTCCTTCCATGGCTGTATTATCTCGTAGATTCCCTCGTGCCATTGCTCAGGTCCACACATCTTAGAATATAGAAATGTGGTTCTGGTTATTTTTGTTATTTGCAACTATATATACTGCGACAGCAAAAAAAAGCAGTATATGAGCTCAAGCCTTCAAATGTTCATTAAATACTATTCTCTCCGTTTTTTATTTAACGTTTCTTAATTAAAAAATAAATTAGCTGGAATAAATATTTGGACCCAGACATACTAATTGCTATATTTGTTTGAGGTGGTTGAGCGACAACATATTTCATATTTGCCACCCCGGCCAAGAGATGGATGAGCCTAATAAGTACTCAGTCATAAGAGGGGGATAATTTGGCCACAGCAGCCGTGCTCAAGCCAGAGGTGAGGGGGTGTGTCCTGCTTCTGGACCAGGCCTTGAAAGTAAGCACGAAAGGAAGAAAAGAAAAGAAAGTAACAGGAGGTCCCCGTGGGAAAGGCTCAAGAAAAAGGAGGAATAAGCAAAAAGCGCGTTTGGATGGATTACCCCTTTAATGTGACAATCAAGGGAGAAGGGGGAGGATTAGTCCTCGTCAGGTTGAGTCCGGGTCGATCCGTCCGGCCAGCCACTAGCCAAAAGTGTGTGCGATACTACTACACACGAGAGCTTATTTAACTGAATTTATTTTTCTTCGGACTTTAAGTGGATTAGAAAGAATTAAGCTAGAAAAGAATTTTTTTTCCAATTCTCTCCATTTCTTATAATTTCAATCGAAAATGGTTGATCCAAACAGACCTGAATCGGAGTAAGAGCGGGAAACGAAGTGTTTGGGCATAGCCATGGCTGACACGTGGGCCCTTGCAAACTTGTTCTCTCGATCGAGAGTGCGGCTGGTTAACGTGCGTGCGTATAATATCGTCATTGTATGGTATATTAGCTAGCCTGAAGCCAAGACAGCTTTTCCCCGCGTGGGTCCCACGGGGGAGATAACACATGATCACTGTGTGAGACTAGGATTGAGTTGGTGCCCAGTCCAAATCACAACGGCCCAATAATTGATCGGGACGCCACTGAAGGGGCTCCGCCTCCGCGTCCGCGCCCCAGCGCCAGCGGCCGACAAGGCCCGCCCGTGGCCGCTATCGCGCGGCTGGACCACCGCCCCCGCCCGCCGCCCGATCCCCGTCCGACGGCCCCGGCTCGCCGACGCTCGCTCCATACCATAAAGATGCAGAGACACGGCCGAATTACTTGAAGATTATACTATTAGGAAGCCGCTGTGCTCATGTGCTCTCCTTCCTTCCCGAGCGTACGTACGTCTGCCTAGTCCCTACCAGTACTATGCATGGAGCATGGTGTGCCGTGGCGCCGCGCACGCCTGATGGGGTCGGCGGCTCACCGGCGGCGGCGGCCTCCTCCCCTTTATCCATCCACTCACCCTTGGAGCTGAGGGGCCTCTCGCCGCCCGCCGGTGAACACACGGAACAACCGCAGCGCCCGCACGGACCACCTGCACCGCGTACCGTACACCCCAGATAGCCTAGCTCCGGCGGAGAAAAGTCAGCAGAGAGACCACCATGCAATGCATGCCCGCGAAGGCGCGAGGCCGAGCTGACGACACGAGCTCCTTCACTCCCTCACTCCCTTCAACCGCCTCTTATTAGAGCAGATATATATAGTAATTGGCTTTAAATCTGTTTACATGGCATTTTTGTCTATATGAAGAAGAGAGACATCCAAGAGCCAAGAGAGTGGGCTCTCATGCAAGAGCCAGCTCCTATACACGCCCCAAGACAAAACTGAAAAGAGAAAAAGATGAGAGGTTAATCTAAAAGCCAACCTTAGAGCCCACCTCGTTATATGAATCTATTTTGTGTTGTCTCTGTATGACATGGCAACAAGATAGAACTCATTATGGATTCTATTATTAAATTTGCTCTTAACACAACACCCCCGCCATCACTGCTAACGCGCACACACCAAGAAATAAAGCTAATGGCCGGCCGGAGGCTGGTGCAGGTCAACGTACGGCCAGGATCAGCGATTAAAGCAGGGAGCCGGTTGGATTGGATGGATTAGCGGTTGGAGCTAGAGCCGGGCTAATTATTAGGCCTGCACTGCGCTGCGCACACGCGCGTTGCTCATGATCTGGTTCAGGAGGTTGAGCAGCTAGCTAGCTTAAGTTAATCCCCGTCAGGTTTAGGGTGTGGCGGACGCTCACACTCACACGCCGGTACGTACGCCACGCGCGCGCGCGGTTGGGAGCGATTTGCTTTGCTTTCTCCATTAATTAAATTGTTCAGCAAGGAAATAAAAAAGGACGGGAGGGTGGTCGCACCCACCACCCGGCTCAGATTTTTATTTATTTTCTCTGTTCGCAATAAAGGCGGGGACGTAAACATATGGCGTTGGTTCGAGCTAGCTTGGTAGCACACATGAAAATAAAGCTTTTTTTTTATTAGAGAAGAAAGAAGAAGAAGGATAGCCTGCTGGTTTATTTGCAGCTGGGGTCGACTTCCTCCTCCTCCCCCTTCGCCTTTCGAGTGCTAGTCAATTTCGAAATGAAAAAGAAAAGATGGAAAGATGCAGAGAGGGACACCTCCTCATCGCTTTCTTTTCCCATCAGCCCCTGCTCCCCTTTACTTGCTTTCCATCGTCGTTTTTTTCCCCTTCCCCCCTGCATGCCTCTCGTACTACTCCTGCTGGATAATACTCGACATGATCGATCGACACATCATCGTTCCATGCATCATCATCATCATCATCTCCTTAGCTACTATGAAGTAGTATGAACTATAGCTGCTGCATCATGTAGATGTAGATGCAGCAGGACCTCGGTCGATCGAATTGCAGCGCACTGCATGCATGCATGCTGCACTGACTACAAGCTGCATGGTAAAAAACCCTAGCTAGCTAGCAGGCTGGATGAACAAACATGAATCAACTAAGCTCTCGATCACTACTGCAAAAAAAAAAAAAAAAAACAGCCAACAAATTGATTTAGGAATAGAAAACTACTAGGCAGACATAAAAGGGAGAAGAGGGGGGGACAAATGAAAACAAGCGTACGACATCACCAGCACCAACAATAATAACTTAACCACAACACAACAACGACGCCGATTATTAAACGCGGTACAAGCGCGGGGCACAAAAGAAAAAGAGGATCCCAACCCAACCAAAGGAGAGGGCCGGGACAGCGACGTCTTCCTCCCCCCTCTGGCCTCTGGGATTGGGCTCGGCTCCGTCCAATTCCAATATCAGCAGCGGCGGCAGGAGGGATCAGCAGCAGCGCGCGGCAGCCAAGGGGACGAGACTACGAGAGAGCGAGAAAAGGCCCGGTTTTTTTATATACCAACCGGCCTCCCTCCCCGCGCTAGCTGCTGCGCTGCGTGCCCTCCTCTCGTCTCCTCCCCCTTTGCTGCCTGCGTCGCCGCCGCTCGCTCTCCTCGTCCCCTTTCGGAATCGGAAGGCGATTGCACAGGGCCAGCTGCGTCTCGGCGTGCTGCTGCTGCTAGCTGCTCGTTCCGCCCGGACGGCCGGACAGGGAGAGGGGAAAATAGGGAGTTAGTCACACACAGCAGCACAGCGCACAGCAACAGGAGGCGGCGAGAGAGGGATTGAGAGAGATAAAGAGATTTCTCGGGAGACAAGGAAGGAGAGAGGGACAGAGATGGCGGAGAGGAGCAGCTGGTCTCGGAGGCAGCAGCAGCCCTTTCACCCCCGCACCCAGATAACGATGTGCTAGCTCCGTTCCTCTCCTCTTAGGTCAAGGTAAGCAGCCAGCGCGGCGCGCGGTGACTGGAGGAGACAATAGTGAGTTGGGTTCTGGCTCGCCTGCCTGTTGGGTAGTTTGTTTGTTCGTTCGTTCGCTGCTCGGTCGATCGATCGATTGTTCCGCGCAATTTTGGGGGCTGTTTTTTCGTGTTCATGCATGCTGGAGCTCGGAAGGAGGATTTTTCGTTCTTTTTTCTTTTCGGTTTAATTTTGATTTGGGAGCGAGCGAGAGTGCAATTCTGCTCTTGCTTAGTACTATTCGGCTTGAGATAGATTCTTTATCTCTATTTTATTTGTTTACCTAGCTCTCGCTTTTCTCTCTCTCTCTCTCTCTCTCTCTCTCTCATAATACCATGCTGCTGCTATGCGCAGGTAGCTGCGGAAGGAGGAGGTCCGTGTCCGGGACCCCGCCGACGATGATGACAGTGGCGCCGCCGGCATGGGCATAGCGGCGCCACCGTCCCAGCCAGGGCAGACCACCACGTACGTGAGCCAACCCAAGAACTCCGCCGTCGCCGGCCGGCCGGCCCCCGCGAGTTCTATGTCCCACTCGCAGGGATTCCACCACCAGGGCAGCAGCGGCGTCTTCGGCTACTCCTCCGATGGCTTCGACCGCCCGGACTCCAGCAGCCACCAGGACCAGCAGCAGCACGAGCACGTGGCCCAGCAGAGCCGCCGGGACAAGCTGAGGGTGCAGGGATTCGACCCGGCGGCCGCCGCCGGGCACGGCCTGCTCCCCATCGAGGGCGACGAGCACGCGGAGCCCGGGGCCATGTACGAGCACGCGGCGGCGGCCGCCGGGGCCTCCAACATGCTCTCGGAGATGTTCAACTTCCCCGCGCCGCCGTCGGGGCCCTCCGCCACCGAGCTGTTGGCCAGCCAGATGACCGCCAACTACCGCTTCGGGCTGCGGCAGGGGCCCGGAGGAGGGGTGGCCGGGCTGTCCGGCGACGGCAGTTGGTTCGGGGCCGGCGCGGCGGGCCGTGCTGGCCTGGTCCTCGGCGGGGCCAGCATGGGGTCGTTAGGTGAGACGTCGTCCCCGAAGCAGCAAGCGGGCAGCATGGCTGGCCTGGCCACCGACCCGGCCGCCGCGATGCAGCTCTTCTTGATGAACCCCCAGCAGCAGCAGCAGCAGACGCAGTCTCGATCGTCGCCGACGTCGCCGCAGCCGTCGGACGTGCAGCAGCACCACGAGGCGGCGTTCCACCAGGCGTTCGGCGGAGCTGCGTTCGGGGGCGGCGGCGGCGGCGTCGGCGTCGTGGAAGGGCAGGGTCTGTCCCTGTCGCTGTCGCCGTCGCTGCAGCAGCTGGAGATGGCGAAGCAGGCGGAGGAGCTGAGGGTCCGTGACGGGGTGCTCTACTTCAACCGCCAGCAGCAGCAGCAGCTGCCGATGGCATTGCACGGCGGGCAGGTGGGCGCGCTGGGGCAGCAGCTCCACGTCGGCTACGGGCCGTCGGGCGTCGCGGGCGTGCTGCGCAACTCCAAGTACACCCGCGCGGCGCAGGAGCTCCTGGAGGAGTTCTGCAGCGTGGGGCGCGGGCAGGTGAAGGGCGCCGGCGCGCGCGGCGGGCGCGGGGCCTCCGCGTCCAACAACAACCCTAGCAGCAAGGGCGGCGGCGGCGGCGGTGCCTCCAGCTCCGGCGCCGCGCAGTCGCCGTCGTCCGCGTCCAAGGAGCCCCCGCAGCTGTCCCCCGCCGACCGGTTCGAGCACCAGCGCAAGAAGGCCAAGCTCATCTCCATGCTCGACGAGGCACGCGTCCTTCCTCTTCCTCCTCGCTAGTAGCTCTCTTGCATAGTTGCATGGCATGGCATGGCTGCATGGGTTTGCTGACGCCATAGCTCCACTCTGCCTGCCGCCGACACCTCGCCGCCGCCGCCGCCGCCGCCGCCGCCTCTTGCTAAGGTAGTTGCGGCCCCGCGTGCGCGCGCGCGCGGCGGTAGGTGGGTGGGCAGAGCCGGTACGTAGCAGTACAACCGATGATCCAATCCAATTCCAGCAGCAGCAGAAGCAGAAGCAGCTAGTAGCTAGCTGGTGTGGTACGGGTACGATAGGAGACGAGCAAGACGAGGTTTGTTTTTTACCGCCGCCAAGCAGGTAGCCAAGTCATTCGTGTGGCAGGCAGGAACCAGGTGGGCGGCCGCCAATGGCACGCGCCACGCGGGCTGCGTCTGCGCGCGGCAGGAACTCAGGAGCAGCAGCAGGAGGCGCGCCGCCACACAGAATCCGAGAGGGATCGGATATGAATCTCCCAATCATAGTAACATCGATCCCATCCCATATGGATCGATTTCTTTTTGGGCGGTTGTTGGTGCACCCGCACCCTGCTGCCGCGGCGCTGTTGCGGCGGCGGCATTCATATATCGCCGCCTCCTCACACCCCCATTTCTTTTATGCATGCATGCCTCCATCTTCTCTCTCCATATCCCCACAGCGGGAAAGAAGTACGGCCCGCCACAGGCTCTCTCTCTCTTTCTCCTCCGATATGATCCTCCATTGCTGCTGTCATCACATCCCAACCATAGGAGTTTATGTCCTTGTCAAAAAAAAAAAACATAGGAGTTTAGGTTAGGACTAGCTAGTAGCAATTGTTTATAGGGTCGGGGCTGCGTCGTCGCTACCTAACTTTTTATCCATATATAATACATGGGTGAGCAGCTTAATTTGGTTCGGCCAGCAGGTGTATATATATAAATATCTACACACAACATGCTTATATCTATGTGCACCACCACCGGCCCGTGGTTGGTGCAAGCTGCAATCATGCATCGACGGTATTGCAATAGCTTACGATATATGCTGGCATCAGCTGCTAAGCTTATTACGGCCTCTGCTTCTTGGTCGACACTGTTACAATTGGCAATCCCTTCCCTTCTGGGCCGGGGAGGAGGAAGTACGAGGGGCAGCAGCTGCTGTGCTGCTACATGTTACAACTCGATGGCCGATGGTATGTAGTGTAGGACACACAGCTAGCTAGACTGCTGGCCAACTGCATGATTGGCAGTGATCCCTCAGCGATCGCCTAGCTAGCTAGCGCGCCTGCAGTGCAGCTGGATCAGCTCCGCTTGCTTGGGCACATGCAGCTGGTCACTGGTAGTAGATGCGTATGCTGGTGGCTGCCTCCTGCTGGGCTCGGCTCGGCTGTTGCCAAATGCCGGTGGGCCTCGGCTGCTTTTGTTCCTAGCTTAGCTTCTCCCCATTTCTTATAATTGTGCCAGAGACACATATCATGCGGCGCCATGCCATGCCTTAACTGCCTGCTCTCTTAGCTAGCCTAGATAGATGATGGATCGATGGGGCTAATTTGTTTCTATCTATCTAGCTTGCGGGTGTTTCGCGCACTGCTTAACCACTTCGTCCATCGTACGTACAGTAGTAGCTAGCAGTACCAGTAATTAATAATCTCTCGATTGAATTTATTTCATTTCTCGATCATTCATGTTAATTTTTAATTGGTTTATCTGTAGTACATACTAGCATCTGTCTTTTTTTACCGGCTAGCTAGCTAGGGATCATAATAAAAGTAGTAGGAGTTATATACTTAAATTCATTCATCATAATCTATTAATCTTCCTGTATGAATATATATAAAATAAATCACCATATATGCATGCAGGTGGACCGTCGGTACAACCACTACTGCGACCAGATGCAGATGGTGGTGAACTTCTTCGACTCGGTGATGGGGTTCGGCGCGGCGACGCCGTACACGGCGCTGGCGCAGAAGGCCATGTCGCGGCACTTCCGGTGCCTCAAGGACGCGATCGCGGCGCAGCTGCGGCACACGTGCGAGCTGCTGGGGGAGAAGGACGCCGGCACCAGCTCGGGGCTCACCAAGGGCGAGACGCCGCGGCTGCGCGCCATCGACCAGAGCCTCCGCCAGCAGCGCGCCTTCCACCACATGGGCATGATGGAGCAGGAGGCCTGGAGACCCCAGCGCGGCCTCCCCGAGCGATCCGTCAACATCCTCCGGTCATGGCTCTTCGAGCACTTCCTCCACCCGTACGTCGTCTTCCTCCTCCTCCATCACCTCTATGCTGCTTCCTTGTTCCTTCTATTCTCCTCCGGCCTGTTTCTCCACAATAATCCACAGTGCATATGCATATGCTGCATGGGATCAGCTAGAGAGCGAGCTAGCATGCTGTTGCTGTCCGGCGACCGATGCTGCCTATGCCTAGCTAGATCCTGCCTGATGCCGCCATGGCGGCCGGTGGCCCGCGCAATCCAGTCCAGTTCGCCTGCTACTGTTGGTATGGTAGTACGCAGTAGCACTCCTCCGTAGCCCGTAGGAACAGGACGGTAGGAGGAGACTACCAGCTAGTACTCATCACGGGCAGCTTCTGCCCTTTGCTTTTTTCCTCTCTGCTGTGCTAGCTTGGCTGCTGTATGCGCTTTAGCAAAAGCAGTAATTTTTTCGAGATCCACGCTAAAAAAAAAAACTGGCCGGCCGCTGCAGCAGCCATGCATGCCGGTCCGGGGACTGTGCGCCTGTGTATATTCCCACCCTTTTGCCCCCCTCCTCCCCTAGACCTCGCTCGCCAGGTTTACCTTTCCCATCATTGCAGAAATTTACCTTTTCTGGTTTTACTGCGGTCAGTGTCAGCAGGCCGGCTGCCAAGATCCTCCCTGCCTGCCGTACGTCCCAGTGCACGCTGCCGCCGCCGCCTCGGCAACTCTCCTCTCCTCTCCTCCGTCGCTTGATGAGGATGAGAAGGCTGCTCTGCCTCTGCTCCCTACCCCCCCCCCCCCCCCCCCCGCGCGTTCTGCTCCTGCACGCATGAACGGGGCCTTTCTGCAAGCGTCGCCGCGCTGCTGCTGCTGCAAACGGCATGGGCGGCGGCGGCTAGCGCCGGTGAGCCGCGGCGCGGCCTCTCCTCTCCCTTTTGCGTGCATTGCACACCGTGCCGTGCCACCATGCGTCTGGTCCAGATCCAGTTATCAAGCTGCATGCCATTGCCGCCGCCTGCGACTGCGACTGCGAGAGATCAAAGCGTCAGAGGGGGGGAATATATCTCGGCCTCGGAATCCGCTTCCCGTGGCTCCTGGCGCTGCATCTGCATGCATGGCTGGGCACGAGCCGCTGTAGTTGCTGCTGCCTGCTGCTGCTGCCGCCGCCTGCCGCTGTTGTGCCATGCAAACACACACATGTGCGTGCATGGATACCTGCACTCATCCATACATATGATCATCCCATATAATGCGTATATGATTGGTGAATAGTGGTGAGCACGTCGTCGGCAGCTAGCGGCGGTGCTGTTCCTGCGGCATCTGTTCTGCTGCTGAGGTGCTCGCAGAGCGCTGCACTCACCAGTCAGCCGCGCGCAAACGCGGCAGAAGATAGTGTGGTGCCAGCAGCATGTACTGCCGCGGCGGCGGCAGCCTTAAAAACGGGTCCTTTTTTTCAGCTCCATATGTTGGCTGTGTGGTGCATGCAGCGCACACAGTGTGTGTGGTGGCGTGGTATGAGATTGAGAACGATTCTCATGTCATGTGATGTGCCGTGTCGTCTCTGCATGCAGGTACCCCAGCGACGCCGATAAGCACCTGTTGGCGAGGCAGACCGGGCTGTCCAGGAACCAGGTTTGTACACTTGCACCGTACCCTCCATGCACAGTGTGGAGTCAGAGCTTAATTTCTCTTATATCTATCGATATGGTCGATCCGCTAGCTAGCTATCTAGCAGCTAGAGCTTTGCTGCGGATACTATGCGTACGCATGCAATGCAATGCATGCATGGAAAGAATCTCTATTGCCTACTGTTGAGCGTGTATGGCACTATGGCAGGCTACCTGCTGCTTGTGCTCTTTGTTTTTGCTAATTTGGATGCACTTGTTTTTGGCATCGACTCAAGATGGACGTCTGCGTTATTGTCTTATTATGCGTAGGTAGCGTGGAGTGCGAGGTGAATAGAAACTGCCATTGTACTGACTGAGACCACTGAAATTCTTAGGCTGAACCTAATAGAATATTGTGAAAACAACCCATGCATACTTAAAAAGATAACGTATCTCCACTTGTCTACTAATATATAAGTTCAAATGTGAATTTGCTTGCAAGTGTTCAGTAAGATTGAAATATTATGGAAGCAAAATATAGTACTATATGATAAAGCTGAAGATAATTAGTTAACTATAGGCATGATCTAATTGGAGTAATTTACTAGTACATCTTAACATCAGAAGCTATGCCAGCCACCTTGCTCGAAATTAAATTGTTTCAGTTAACATGTTGTGCATATGATAGGAAAACTAGACTGGACATTGAGTCTATGACATTGACATATATAGAACCCCGAACAACAACTTACAAACAAACTGACTGAACTTTCGAAATCGACAACTGGATTAAATCATTATAAGACACTTTCTAGACAATTACTCCTCCTCCTATATATATATATGCATGCATATATATACCTATCCTAGTACATCGATGCTACTTATCATATGAATGTATTATAAGACTGAAGTTAATTATATGGGGTACTCGATTTAATTATCATGCATGCCCACATATTTAGCATGCATGACGATGCACTGGAATGAGAACCCTACTCCAGCTCCTCAGGTTATGCTTTTTTTACTTCACCCCTCTCTTTATCTCAGCCTCTTTTGTTTCTTTCCTGCATGCACTTACGTGGTCCCTGCACAAGTGCCCATCATGTCTACCAACTTAAGGGCACTGGGTCATTATCAACCGATGGCCTCATCGTAGAAACATTTCCTCCTCTGCTCTTGCCCAATGTGACAACGCAAACCCGGTCCATCTCCATCTCCCCTTGTCCCGCTATCCCTTCCTAGCATCTTTGATTGAAATCTATGCATGCATATAGTTTCTACGTAGGTAGGTGGTACAATAATGCACATACGTTATGGCCCGCTATCCCGGTCCATCTTGGATTAAATTGTCTACCAATTTGGATTTGTACTGACAGCTTCTTTCATATATCTAGGTAGGTGGTACAATAATGCACATACGTTATGGCCCACTCCTTAGCGTTCATGAAAAAAAAAAGGCTCTGCCAACAGCTATATATATTTATCTTCCACACTGGGCAAATTAAGTTGCTCTCCTTGCTTTCTACGTGATGGCAACTCTTCTATCATTCCAAAAATCCAAAACAACCCGACTAGCATGTTTTATAGGGTACATCGTCGACTAGGAAATTAACTTCATGTTGTTGAGAAAATAGTTAGTAATTTATCGGAAGAAGTTAATTAAGACTATCCCTTGGTTGCACCGTACGTGCCACAACTATGTCCAACCACCAGCAGGTACACCGTTTATTCCAAGTTCTAGTCAACTAGCTAACTTGTTTAGGCAGCTAGTAATTGACAAGTTAACCTACTTTGATCCGTATGCAGAGATTTTTCCTTGTTACATTCATCATTTGGTTTAACTTTCACAGCAGATTTTTATTGTAGTTTGAAGACGATGTTACCCTCGATTTACATCAACATTGTTTACATATGTAAACAAGAAAAAACACACAAATAATATGTAGAAAAAAATAAATGGCACCCTTTTCAAGTAACCAACTACAAAAATAGAAATGCCTTCATTTTGAAGGGAAAAAAACGCCCAGTTGTCCTTTGTCCTTGTCTTCCAGTGTGTGTGGGCATGCCTTTGATGCATCCAACAGTTCCTTATTCTCAAATAATTATAGTATATGCAAAACAAAGAAAATCAATTCGCCTGAATCAGGTTCTACAGAAACTTACCCTTGACTCTTTGTTAGGCACACTTCATTATTTTTCTACACAAAATCGATAGTTATTTTTAAGAATATAGTTAAGTACAAATGTAATTTCTTCATGCATGCAAGCATACATTATAATGCGCTATAACTTAGAATATAACTTTATTTATTATAAAATTTAATTCATGTAAAATTTAGTGTTTGAAAGAAAATTGGTCCTAGAAAATTTAAAAGGCTTCATTTTTCTAATTTTTTTTCAATCACTGGTATTATTTTCTAGATTTTGTAAAGAGCATTACAAAAATTTTCGATTTCAAAATTCTCCATTTTATGTGACTTTATATATTTGAAAGCCATTGTCTAACTTGAGCTAAAACATTTCTCCCATCACCTGGCCGTAAGTTTATTTGCTATCCCTATTTTGCCTTTGCGTGAATGCATAAACCAAAATTAATATCAGCCAGCATGCTTCCAAGTGGTAAATTATTGTCCTTAGGAGCTTTCACGACTGTTTACTCCTTCATGGACTAGAATACAGATGCCATTCCACAACATCTATATATACCCTTAGCACCTTACAACAGATAAAAATGCTTTTCTATGATATTGACATATTGTTTTCAGTATACCTAGCCTTAAGAAATCATCATAGGAGAATATATACAACATACATAAAACACTACTTAATATATATCCTGCTTCAGGGTACATATAGCTCATAACATATGCTTAGAGCTACAGGGCAATGAATAAGAAACTTGCTAAAACAATGGAATTATCTGATAATTTTCTAATTTAAAATATTTGCATGTCTAATTTATGTTTCCTCTTCAGAAAGTTGACTAAATCTGAGTGCAACATTTTAAGTTGACCCGACCAGTTATCAACTTTAATTTGTTTATTTTCCAGTGGCTTAATTCTAGTCAAAGTTATCAACTACTGCATGCAATCAATACAATAGTACACAATCAACATATACTGTTTTCTACTCCATTTGTTTCAAAATATAGGTACTTTTAGGTTTATCCAAAGTCAAATATTTTCGTCTTTAATTTGACCAACAATAATATCCCTCAAAGTATTTGTTTTTCAAAATTATATGTTTTGCTCTCTGGTTTCATGGTGAACACACTAACATCATTGTTACATTATCAATCTTTATGGTTTTTATTATTTGTAGCCAAAATTTTGAAGGCTTGAGTGTTTAACATATATATGAAAAATCTTAAAATATATCTATTCTGAGAGACCGAGTAAGTTGTAAACACGTGGGGGCATTTTTATGCTAAGGGTAGTACCATTTGTGTTTCATCTCAGTTCATTGAAGTGCCACATGTATATCGTTACACACACTAAAAAATACAGTAAAGGGCAGCTTAAGAGAACAATGGGATTCTCCACTAAAATTTTATAAACTGTAAGATGCGGAAACTAAGAGTGCAAAGAACATTTTAAGTTTTAAACACACGTATGCATGCTAGCTAGTTTTATATATGATCTTCCCAGATTATTCTTATCTTTCGCTCTCTCAGAACAAACACCAAATTATTCTCAAGTATGTACCAACACTTTACAATTTAATCATGCATGTGCGCAGAGACATGTACCCAGAAATTAAAATAAGGCAATTTTGGTTGTTTAATGCACATTTTGCACACATTTAATTGTCTATTTCTCTTTCCAATGCATGGGATTTTCATCTTTTCTAAATTTTTGTTCTTGCTATGTATACTGTTCTCCCTCTGTTTTCTCATTTGACGTTTTTAATTTAAAAATAAACTAGCCGGCAACAAATATTCGATTCGAGAATAGAGGTAGTATTATACTCTCTCCATCGAAAAAAATAAAGCATGATAAAATGGCATCATAGAACTCAAAGTACTGTGAGGAGTGAGGACCGGATAGGTAGCTAGATAAGCTTGTAGCCCTACACGTCTCTGCTGCTAGCGTTCATGCATGCACGCATGGCGCCACACAGGCCGTACGTGCATGGACCCCCTGTCCCTGCAATAATGTGTTTGCTTTCCTTTGGATCAACTCCAGGTCTCCAACTGGTTCATCAACGCCCGTGTCCGGCTATGGAAGCCCATGATCGAGGAGATGTACCAGCAGGAGTGCAGGGAGCTCGAGGGCTCCTCGGCCGGCGGCGCGGGGCCCGAGTCCGGCAACGACCCCTCCGCCTCCGCCGCCGCCGACTCGCATTCCCCGACCACCACCGGCGTCGCGCATCAGCTCCCGCAGCAGCAGCAGCAGCAGCAGCATCACGGCACGGTGCCCGGCATGATGATGCCCCACAAGCCTGACCCGGGCGCCGCGGGTCCTTCGGCGGCGGAGGCGGCTTTCGTCGGGATCGACCCGGTGGAGCTCCTTGGCGGCGACGCGCACGTGGGCGGCGGCGCCGACGACCTGTACGGGCGGTTCGAGCCCGGGGTGAGGGTGCGGTACGGACCCACTGCGACCGGCGCGGCTGCCGGCGACGTCTCGTTGACGCTGGGCCTGCAGCACGCCGGCGCCGGCAACGCGGGGCCCGACGGCACCGGGCGGTTCTCCTTGAGAGACTACAGCGGTTGTTGATGCTTAGTTGCATACAGACATCGCTACATCACCAGCATTATTCATGGCTCATGCATGCCCGCATCGATCGTGCATTTGAAACCGTATGGAGAAGAGAGAGAGAGAGAGAGGAGATCGAGGAGAGAGAGGGGGAGCTAGGCAGAGAGAGCATCTAGAAAGAGAAAAAAAAAATCTGCATGGGGTGCTGGAAGTGATGATGCATGGGATGCATGGGATATATGAATATGAATCACCACAAATCTTCTCCTTCGTCGCGTCGTCTTCTTCTTCCCAGATGATTCTTAATTTACTTAGCTAGCAGATTAATTCCTTTTGTTAGGCATTATTGTTGGGGGGTTAAGGATAATTAATTTGTATACAGCAAAGGAAGCAGATAGGAAGTGTATAATTGTTTAGTCACACTTTTTTGGTTTCTCTGTTTTGCACATTTGCCCGTTTTTGTTCTGGTGTACCAATTTTCCTTGTACTCGTTTTTCTTTCCCTCTCTCTGTAACAAAACATATAAGAGAAACATACATGCATACGTAAATACAGTATATTGGTAAATATTGGGATACATGCAGTACATCTTAGGCTATAGGCTAAAAGAGGAACATATATATACTCCAGACTGCCTCCAGTACAAGTGTGGCTGGCATGTACGTGCAAATTGTGCGTGCCTCTTTTCTTCTGCCCCTTCTTTTGGGGAAATCCCATTGATGCCATGTCGGGGGCTAGATCGGAGGTTCCATTTTAATCCACGTAAAACACCAGAAATCACATGTTCAGGCCACCTGCAACACTCATGCCGTCATGCGGCAATGGCGTGATTTTGTTTTGAGCTGACGCACATCGTACACTATCATTCTCTCAGCAGGTAACTTCCCTAGCATGCCGGGGGACTATATGTACCTTGGTACAGCATTATCTATATTACAATTATTAATTGAAGACTTCAAAAAACGAATAAAGTAGCTACGAGATGTGCTAAAACTACTTGGTCAGTCCAGATTGTATTAATGGATTCTAGGTTTCGAAAAGATTCATACGACTTTCCGTGTAGGTTTTGTATGTGTCTAGACTCTGGATATTCATCAATGTCCTGTCCATATGGACAGAAGAAATAAGGGCTAAAATCCAATAAATTTGAAATTAATGGAGTATTAAATACTATAATGAGGCATTATGAGACATGCTAAAAAATGTATCCTAACAATTTTCATTTTTTTTAAAAAAATATGCTCATCCCTCCTATAGCCTCTAACAACACTAGTTATAGGACTACCCCACTTTTTAAAAGTTACCCATTATGGCCCCTAGATTAATTTTCATCTAAATCACTTAGATACCATTGTGAAAGATAATTTAAAATAAATGTATAAATTTACATATAAATTATCCATTATTCCATATGGTGGATGTTTTTAAATGAGACACTAAATTTAAGTCTAAAATATCCATATTTGCCACTATAGTAGCTAATTTATGTATAAACGCTTAAGTTTGCATGGAAATTATCCAATTAAAATGAATAAAATGTTTACTAGTCAAATCTACACCTAAATTACTAATCCCTCTATTTTTTATGTTTAACGCCTTTTAATATAAAATAAACTAACTGGCAACAAACATTTGAGAAAAGGGTAGGAACATTTATAGTATGTCAGATCTAAACCTAAGGATTAAAGTGAAGCTTATTATTAGTATTCCATCAGTTTTAAATTATAGATCATTTGACTTATTTACACCAAATTTAACCACTCATCTTATTCAAAAAATATAATTATTTTACTATGATTTAGTTTATTGTATGATATACTTTTAGGTTAAGTTGATTTTTTAATAAATTTTTTTTTAAATAAGACGATTGGTCAAACGCATTGTAAAAAAATCAAATGTAAAAATAAGTAATAAGAAGCTGGTATATCAAAAAAGAGAACTTCCTATCTCTTCCTCGCCACTAATAAATATCACATTTGAGCCCATTATAAACCCTTTGCAAGATCCTATTCGATGAACTGTTAGGTCATAGTAGGTCCATAAGGCACGTGCCTTAGATATAGCTAGATGCCGCATGATTGCCAATTATTCAATTCTATAAGACACGTACCGCTAATATTGATGACCTGATACCATATGCATCACATGAGGTGACTTGACCATTGAGTATCCACATCGATCAATGTATAATTAGGGAGTCGGTTCCTTACATGTAACTTTTCTCTGACATGATGGCTAACATGGGACTGTCTGATTAGCCACCACGTCAAAGAAACCTCATTGCTTAATTAGGACCGTACCTCTCATAAGAACGGTGTAGAGAAAGCAGATAAGATACTTATGCCTGCTACCCAGGATAGACGTACAATCATTCATATAAACACACCCTACCTCCTTAAGCACTTCCGAGAGATCAAAGTAGTAGATCTCAAGAAGAAGTTGAGACTCATGAAGTCACCATTGACATCCGGCTATCGATGGGAACATCGTCTATCACTAAAACATGATTAATTAGATTTTAAAATAAATTTAGAAAAAAAACAGTAGGATTTGGCTTCACCAAAAGAAACCTAATAAATAATCTTCACCGAAAGGAACCTAATCAACTGCTAGCTATTCCTTTTTTTTCCACATTTTTGTCAGCGTGGCAGTAATAACGAATCTGCCTAGCGAAATAGAGGAGGTGCCCTCAGAGGCAAAATCAGTGGTCGTAATTAACCAACGAAGCAGAGAAGCGAGGTAGGCGTAAAAGACTAAAAGGACACGTTGGTTCGTGGTTGCAGACCCAAATTTGGATTGATAGGTAGGCACTGCCTCGTTTCGTTTGAGCAGCAAAAAAATCGTTCTGTTTCCTCGTGACCCGAACCGAAAGGCAAGACCGCAAGGCATGCCCATGCGGCAGCGGAGAGACGGCGAAAGGAACAGGGCAGCAGCAGAGCCGCATCAGGACGCACGGCCGGTGGGAGCGAGAGCCGAATAATCAACCGTGACCGTCCGTCCGTTTGGCGTCGGCGTTGGCCACCTGCCGCCCCTGCTCGCACGCGCAGGCGCAGGCGCTGGGCCCGCCGGGCGGGGAGGGGGGATCGGACTGAGGGAGTGATGGCGGCGGTGCGCCGTCGGCCGCCGCGCGATCCGCACGGCATATGATTGGCGCGGTTAAATGCGGCGCGGGAAATGGTGGTTGGGTGCCCGGCCGGGGCGGCCGATGGGCGCCGCGCCCCCCGGTAGATTTTGTTGGCAGAGGAGATGGGGACGACGGCCGGGAGGGCCGTCCCATCAATGCGGCCGGGAGACGGAGCGAGGGCAAGGACGGAGACGGAGACGACGGAGGCGGAGGAGGACCACCGCGCGCGCAGCGGAGGTGGGGGTGGGGGCGAACAGGACAGCTAATCGGTGACGGATTAGATGGGTGGACGAGTCGAGGAGAGGACTGGCGGTACCAGTGTGTGTGTTGTCGACAGGGAAAGTGGAACCGTGTTTGGTTGGGTGGGGGTTCCAACTTCCAAGCTGTTCTCAACTCGCACGCACGCTAAACACCTGGGGATAAGAGGGAGTGCACAGTACGAGTGTTAGTTAACCTGGCCTCGGTCGGTCCTTCAAATTGACGTATATATGGTTGTCCATTCGCCCTTTCCCTCACTGTTCCAACTATAATTTTCTATTTACGGTAACTGCAATGTCATTTTATACCGAAGAACGGAGCACCAGTCCTCCACAGTCGACAGGGCATGATTTCCTAAGATTTGTTGTGCCAACCATACTCCTGCTGGGGTGCCCGGTCGTCTCGTCCCGTCGTTGGTCTCGTCCTCCCCACTCCCCAGTCGCGCGCCATGATTCGCAAGGTCCGCAATCGCGCGATGATTGCAGACCTAACCGAACCAACAACCAACTCGTCAGGCGCGCTATATATCCATGTTTCCATAATGTTGATGGAAGAACCAGCCAGCAGCGATTCCACGTCCCCGGTCCACCCTTTGGGGGCACAGTACAGCCGCTGCTCACCTCGCCACCAATCGATGGATCGATCGCTCGATCAACCGCCCAGCCGAACCATCCGGTACCTGTCGCAGGTTGCGTCACCTCCATCAGATTCGGGCCGATTTCCTCTCCTGCTCGATCGGCATAGCCACTCGGACACATGTTAGGCGAGCAGTAAGTCACACAGGACCTACCATTTTGGGTAGTACTGTCCCATACAGGCTGACCACCAAACGCCCAAACAGGCATGTAACTTCCTTAATATCGTTTCTGTAAACAGCAACGTGCAGCAGCAGTACAATCTAACAGGTTAACGGAGTAGAGTAGTAGTACTTCACAACAGGTTGCGTTCAAATGCACGCCTCCTTCATTGAAGTTCTGCTTCAAATGAGCGCTTCCGATTTAAGAAGCTGTGCAAAACCAGTAGCAGGCAGACAGTTGCAAGACTGGTAAGCTGTAAGCACGGTAACACCGACAAAATCTGAATTGTGTGACAAAATAGTTCAGTTAATTTTTGTTATAATCTGAAACGCAAAGGCCAAGCACTGTTTAAAGAACCCAAAGTATATATGCGCATCATAAGTAAGATGGATGACTTGCCCACAAAAGAGTTTTTGTGAACCACGAGCTTCGACATTGTTCTTTGCAGAGTTACATTTGTGAACTGAGTTTACATTATGCAGCAATGTCAGGGTCTGGATTGTGGATTACTGTGCTAACATAGAACCTATAACAATGTTCCAAGTATAAAGAATAAAATAGCTAGTATATTGTCGATGAAAGTAAAATGGCAGATAGCAAAAGCGCTTCACAGAAGTAAACAATTGTCTGTTTTCCTGAGCAAGGCATCAAAACATCAAAGCTACCAGCATGCATTTATATTAGCTAAGAGCTTTGTATCCTTACAAGGAACACATAAGAACATCATTTGGCTACTCCAGAGAGACCCAATATAGTTCTGTTCAATTTTGCCGTGCATCTACTCCTTGGACTACAGGTTTCTATCACAGTACTCGTAAAAGAGCCTCGAACGATTTTAAGAAAGGTTATACCGTTCACATAAACAACTCCGATCAGTGACCGTCTTCCTTTGCCTTCTCCTTGGGGATCGTCGAGTCAAGTTTCTTCGGAGTTGCTTCTTTTGCCGACCTGCAGTGAGGTTTGATTTAACTAGCAATCAAAGAATGTGTAGAATTCATCCTGTTACTCACTAGTAACGGAAAATGTATGCTGCACATTAATTATCATGTCAGTCAAGTAGATGGATATTCTCGGCAATCAGGTTAAAACTTAAAAGCAAAAAATCGTAAGGATCCATGCTATTAAAAAGATAGGGCTTCTCTGAAATGCCAAAGCTACACAACAATAGGATAACACTCACTCAGATAAACTTATTTAATTTGATGCAATGTTACAGTTGCTGTCTTTTCTTTTCCAGACTGGTTTAAACAGCTCTAGTTATAAGGTGGTAATTTGAATTCACTGTCTAGTGGAGCTAGGCAAACACGCAAGTAGTAGAACAGTACACACATGTTGGTATATTCAGATTACAGTTTGCAAATTTATGTATGTGTTCCAGATGCATAACTCAAAATGTGCCAAATATAGGCACAAGGAAATAGGAGGCTTCTAATAATTATGGATTCTCATATATTGTAGTATGAGATAAATTTCTTTTGCCCTTTTGTCACATGCCAACATTTACATAGTATTGTTTGGCGATTTGTCCATGAATGAAGGGCAGGTCAAAACCTTGGCCCAGCCCAAGATATTGTAGCCAGCCTGAACTGTGTCAAACAAAGCCCAAGCCTCACAAGTACCAATTATTTCCATTGTGTAGTGTGAGGTACTTGCTAATTGGATGGCACACTATTTAGATGAAGAGGGAACAAATGCAAGTCTCTAAATGAAGAAGCAGGGGTTAGTCTCGTTAGAGCCCTGCAAATTCACGAAGTCAATGACGAGATAAATATCATCAGAGAAATGTTTCACACTCAGCTACCTAACAAACGTGGTCGAATCACAAAAAACACCCCTGATCAATGTTATGTAAAAACACATGGACCTGAATCCAAACCGTTATCCAAAACAAGAACCGTGATGTGCTATGCTTCCAGTAGGCCACACAGATTCTCCAAAGATCTACTGCTGAAATGGCTTTCTTATGATACACCGAAATTGTCTGGGCCCGCAGCTCACTAATTATGATCCACCATTGAAATAATTTTCCCACGATTGTCTAACGCAAACATCCTAGGATTCACCAGTTATACATCAATTCCAAATTATCGATCGTCTGATAACTCCAAATCATTCATCAGCGCCAGAAATTTTCTGACGGCCGCATCACTCTAGTTGCCATCCGGGTATCCCAACTGCCGAACAATCCCTTAGTAATCAAATTTGAATATTCACCTCCAATACTCATCCAAACAAGCCCTAAATCTAAACAGCGATCTCGACACTCGAGAGGATCCAGAGCGAGTTAACCTCGCACTCCATCAGAATAACACGTCGCGTAGCATAAGCAACGGCGCCTAGTAAGAAGGTAAGAGGCCGGCGCACGGCGCCATAGGCAGCTTACTTGGACGCGGCGGAGGAGGTGTCCTCCTCGAGCCACTGCCGGAGCTGGCGCGCGTTGCGGCGGAAGAGGGCGCCGGACCTGCGGATGTCGGTGGTGAAGAGGAGCACCCCCGCGCCCACCACGGCCACCGTCACGATGAAGTTGGTCAGCGCCATCGCCCTATCGCTCGGCCGTCGAGATCGGGGGCGGCGGCGCTTTACTCCGGTGCGCGGCGGGTGCTGTCCGTGGAATCTTCTGGGCACCTGGGAGGAATTGTGCTCCGCTGTGTGTGTGATTGGGCCGGCGTGACATGAAAGGCTGAAACTTTTCATGGGTTCTTAAACCCAAGCCCATTATATTGGTAGACAAACGCGGTTACTTGTGGAATGAGGCCCAGCCTGGTTTGGGGCCTAGCAACCTGCAACCTACCCAATGGTATTTTGGGATTTAACGGCTTGGTTCATTAGTGGTAGGTGTGTGTGAGTGTCTGCATTGTACTGTGTTTTTTTTTAAAATGCATCGGCTCCATAAAAATTTGAAAATGAAGAAAAGGCCCAACGTTTTTAGTTGAAAATTAAATTAGTATAATTTATATATCTTTTATATCCAAACTAGGCCTCCCATTATAAGAATTTCCTAACTTCTCATGAAAAGCTACATCATCATAAGACCCACTAGGATCTCCTTAATAAGACCCACTAGGGTCTCCTTAATACTTTTTATCGATTTTCTATGGCTAACAACACTCAGGAATATGTTTAAGATAAACCACAAAATATATACATACATTTTTATTTTATGATTTTAATATTTTATTTACCATATCTCACTCTATGGATCTTAGTGCTATTCAACGCTAAAAATTTCCACAACAACGTGCGGATATCATCATTAGTTAATGGAATGGGAAAGTACTGATCGCAGAAGTCGTCGTCTGGCTGTTGTAATTCTTTTTGTCGCTTTTCTTGTTGAGCAAATGGCTCAGAAAACATTGTTGTGTCTAGAACGTGCACGGACTGAATAGGAAGGGGGCGTATTGCGTAACATGTTGCTGCTGCATGGTGCGGCCCATCAGGCCATCAGATTAGCAAGTAATCCCGTAAATGCACTGTCACGTTCGGGTGTCGCTACTCACTACTGGCCTCCTGCCCCATATGGCCATGCTGCTGATGTAGCGTAGCATGTTCAGGTGACAAATCATTTGGCATGGCGAGATGGGACGCAAGGTTAACCGCTCGATGCGACAGCATCAGCTGATAACAACGGGTATCAAATATGATAGCTAGCTCCATCAAATGGTCGTGTCAGGCTTCATTATCTTCTTTCTTTTATTTCCTTTTGTTTTTGTGAGGGAAGCTTCACCACCTTATGTAATGTAGAGTATTTTCTCCTACCTCCTGTAATATATTATATATTTACCATATCTCTCTTAAAAAACGCTCTGACCTATGGAGCGAATGGGATCATGCGGAGGGAAAGGAGATAGGAGAGACAGGTGTCTTTTTTTTCTTTAGGAGAGAAAGGTAGATTTATGGGGGATCTCAAAAACATAGGGAAAGAAAATGGGAAAGGTAATTAGTTGGAGCAGCCATCTCTCCTATATTTAAGGACTTTAGGGAATGGGGATAAGTTGTAGATGCTCTTAGGTGGAAAGGGGAAACAAGCTGACCTATTAAAGCCTTTTTCGCTCTTCCATGTATCCTTCAGTTCCTCATGTCAAGATATACAAGTGGTAACACAGTATACTGCAATTTCAGCCTCTGCCTTACATGCTACGGAACCCCTCGACCCCTGCTATTTACTGAACGCCCTTTCGATACATACATGGAAAATAAGCACAGCGCAGCATATTAGTTTGCCTGGCCAACCAGCTTGGCGCTTTTCTCCTAATCCAACTCTTTACTAGTTGCACAACATTAAGTTGGTGTGAGTACGGTCCACCTAGCCTTCTCGCCCTTGGTGTCCTGTTTTATTTAGATTCTCAACCTTGCATGATTGATCATTAAACAGCTATCACACGTACTGTCATGATGCTGTTTGATTATTAGATATTGACAACCATCATGCCATGAGCCATTCTAACTAATTAGTGCTACATTGTCTGACTCTCTTCTTGATCAATGACATAGACAAACTCAATTAAAAAAAAGAATTCAGGCTAATTTGCAAGTATATATAGTATTATTCTAGTTTCTGGTATCATGGTACTTTAGCCCCAAAAATGTTTGGTACCTTCTTGTAAAATACTATTTCAAAAACCATAATTTCGGTAATATATTGGCATTTTTGGAGTATATAAAACTTCGGCGCAGGTCAACATCTTTGGCTCATAACACTAAGTACACCGATACCAAACAGATATTTGTATACCTTCATTTTCATGAAACTATAGGATTATTATAGCAATTGTACACTATAGTATTTTTAAGCTATGATTTTAAAATATTATGCCACCATGCAGGGCTTTAAAGCCTATTTTTCAACCCACGGCTTCGACTTGTCTGGGTTGTCTGATTTTAGACCTCGAACCACGAAACCGGGCATCTGTCAATAACAAATAAAACCAAACATATTTGGTCGTCTAGCTCATTTCAAAGGTGGTTTTCTATATTTTAGAATGTTGAAATTTTGGTTTAATCTTAAAAACTCGTAGCTAATTACAAGTACCACTTTTTTATAAAATATATAACTTATTTATTGGTGTATCGATTTGGAGTTATAAAAGTAGGCATTATAGATAAAGAATACTCCTGACTATACGCGTTAAAAATTTGTAACATGGACAGATAATACTAAGAACTCCAAATAGAGCACCAACGAATTATGAGTAAATTATGATTTTTTTAAGATTAAACAATATTTTTAATATTCTAGAAAATAGAAAACCACCTTTATGATGAGCTAAAGGAGTGGTTTAATTTGGTTAGTTGACATATTAGGCTTGTCCAATTTCACAGTTTGGCATCCCCTAACAAGTTAAAGGTTGAAAATAGACTTTACCTAAAAAATATTGCCTAGTTTGATTCTCCCTTATGATTGATTCTAGTCCTATGATCAATTGATGCTATAATCCTTGGAAGAAGTATTGATTCTTCTATTTAGACGCCATTATATGTTTCTATTATCGAGAAACATTTTCTTGAGTTCTAAGGACTTATCCAATGGCTAGCTATTTGGTTAGCTATTTGCATTCTCTTTCCTACGTGGACACAAAAAGTTATGAGAGAGAATAGTCACTAATGACCAACTAATCACCAATCTATTTCACGTAACCCAAGACAATGGGAGTATTGCAAATGGGGCCTCTTGTCTCTTAGAAGGAGAGAGAACGTACAAAATGATTATTTTTTTCTCTCACTTCCACGTCAGCTAGCTATTTAGTCCACATCATTGGAGGCGCCCTAAAGATAGTCTTGTAAACAATATTTTTCACACAATCATTTTCAGCGTAAATGTGCCCCATCAATACATAGCAACATCGATGCATCATGCATGAACCAAAAATGACCAATACAAATGCGTGTCCATTGGCTTCGTTTTCCGCACCATATGCATATCCCTCTTACAAATGCATGGCCTGTTTATTAGACTATCTATTCTTCCATCGAAAATGTATATACATATATGCACTCTCTACCGCACGTAGCCTTAGGTAACAACAAACGGATCACGGTAGACGTTCACATCTGAAAGAAACTGTTGATAATTTGGATGCCTGGATTGGTATGTGATACACATGTGTTGCGTAGTGTTCATTGACTGTCCCTTTCAAGCTCCTGCCGCGCCTTAAAATTGGCGATGTGACCACACTACGTACACTGAAGATCCATCTAGCATGGTCATGGTTTACGTGAATCGAGCACGTTATCGAACTGCTCCCAAAGAAGACCATGGAACAGTTCCCACTACGGAGTACGGCAGATGCTGCGTGTTCAATGCTATAGCATGGGGTTTGATATCACAGAATCTATGGTATCAACTATCAATAGCAGCAACTACATTTTCTTGATCATTACATGGTTGCTGTTATTCTTATAGTCATTCGATCGGTATCGAGTATTCAGAGATCAACATGTTTTGCCAGTATTATTCTGAGGTAGAAAATGACCGCTGAATTTGTACCGATGCATAATTATTCTTGTTTTGAATGATCAATTAGGAGCAGCCAACGGGTAGTTGCAGTGGCGCCATAGTTTAAGCTATCTCCACCTCTAAATATCAATACTTTCCAAGGTACAGGTCATCAACCTCTTGTACTCATGCTCGTTGTACTGTCTCCCAACTGACCTGCCAAATCACACTCCACAAGCAACTCCTCCCAACACGTACGTACTCAGCTGACGAAGCACCCCAATCAGCAGCCTCATCTTCTCCTCCTCCTGACCAAACCAGACCACAGCGCTGCCGATGCACGAGGCGGTCAATTCGCCGCGGCCGGCCGGTGCGAGTTCAGACTTCAGACGTAGTAGTAGAAAATCACCGCGGCAGGCGGGCGATTCCGCTGAAAAAACTGGCCGTTCGGGCGCCGTGGCGCGTGCTGCTCCCGGCCGGCCGGCCGATCAGGCAGGTGGCGTGGAATCCGCCGCGTGGATACACGGAGGCCGGCCGGCCGGCACCAGCAGGGCGGCTAGCTAGGCGTAGACGGCAGCTCGCTGGCGCAAGTCATCAACTCAACTACTACCTGATGAGCAAGGAAAGACGCGTCGGCAAGGCAAGTCTTGGTGGTTCCTCGCGCGTCGCGTTGGCCTGCCTGCTGCAATTTGCATTTGTATTTTGCCCGTGCGATGGTTTTTTTTTTCTTCGCGAGGCTCTCGGCGAGACATCGACGTCTCAACCATTTTCTTTCCTCTCTTTGTTTATTTTCCCCCTTCTTCTCGGCTTACGTATGTAGTAGTAGTAGTACGTACGTCGTCCTGTTCGTATCGTTGCCGTGAGCGCCTATTAATTAAGCCGCTTGCCTTGCCTGCTACCTTGCTCCATCTCCATCATCCTCCATTGCCGTCCAAGTTCGTTCTGAAGGTCTCCCTCGATCGAGCTTGGGTTGGGAGCTTCTTGTTTTGCTTGGGGTCCATGTCCATGGCGATGGATCGAGAAGCTATATAAGGCTTGCTTGATTGGCCGGGTTTTTGTTGGCTAGGAGAGTGCGATGTTGGCATGGTTCAATCAAATCGGCCGGGCGACTTGTGCTGCATGCGCTTCTCTGCAGGTGCGCACAGGGTTGTGTGTTTTTCACCGTTTTGATTGAGCCGTGCCAATATCACAAACTTCTCTAGCCTATATAGGCTATAGTTATGTATACTCTGCTTTCTCAAGGTACGCACGAGGTTTTCATGTTCTTGTCATCCTATGCTTGCAGTCTCGCACTGTGAAATTTTAAGTTGTTGTATTTCATCATGTATATACTGGTGGTGTACGTACTGCAAAGATGTTATTATCGGTGGTATATTATCAGGTAAAATTTACAAGTATAGGTGGCTGTAGTTGACCTATGGTTTTCGTGTCATGGTTAGCTTTTGCTATTTAATTATTTATATATAAGTTTGTTAAAAGATTTTTTCTAAAGTATATATATACATTGAGATGACAGTATACAGAGGCCGTAATCTGCTAAAGGGTGCATATTGAACTATTGTTTGGCCTCCATCATTCCCGTTCTATAATACTACTCCCTCTATCCCTAATTGTGAGGGTTCTAGCCATCTTTTCATTCGTCCATATTCGTATAGATGTAAGATGTGATAAATTTAGACATATTAAACACATATACATAGATTAATGAATGAATCTAGTAGAAGTCTTTAACCCCTTACAATTTGGAACGATGCAGTATTGTCTATGGCCTCGAAAAAATATGTTCCAAATATTTGTTCATTGAGGATTTTAGGCAGTGGCGGATACAAAACCCTGGTCCATGGCCAAAAAGCGGTGATCTTTTCAAAGCTATATTATTTATGTATACTAAATGTACAAACGTTAAGCTACAATAAGCTTGGATTGTCCCCAAACCATACCTAATTCTGAGACACTTTGAAAGAATAGATATAATTGCCTCATGCAGTCATGCTCCCTTCATTCACAAATGTAACGGCTTCTATCATTTAAAAAAGAGGGGGGGAGATGAGTCTTAGCACAGTCCTAGATGCACTAGAAGTCCTTACATTTGTGCATGGATTATTATTTATCAGAGATATAGGTGGTCATGCAATCCAATTTTTTTCTTGGAAATAGTGCTTATATGGTCAATTGCAGGTTGTGCCATGAACAAACGTTGCAACGTTGCAGAACCAAGGGAGTAATCTATAATTAATATTAAAACAAATAAGGTTTTCTGGTCCCTCGGTTTCTCGGTCCGTCGTGACATATGGACCCGGCTGGTCAGCCTCTCCCCGTCCTGTATCCGATAATTCAAATCATGGCTACAATACGAACCAGATTCGGACTGCAGAAAGAACCCACGCAAAAACGGACGCCCAAATCGCAAACGGACTCCGTTTTCGTTGTTCAATATATTGGTGAAAAGCTAAAATAATAACCTTTACAACCAAACTAAAACCACTTTAAAATTCGGTCTTAGTCAACAGAAATCTTTGAAACAATATGACGTGAAATTTATTCGTGAGCCCGGAGTGCAGAAGCCGCCATGCAAAAACGGATGCCCAAATCGCATACAGACTTCGGTTTTTACGTTCTATGTATCGATGGAAAGCTAAAACAACAACCCTTCCAACCCAATTGACACCACTCTAAAATTCACTTGCAATTAATGAAAATCGTCGAGACAATATGGGCTACAATTTATTCGGAAACCCGATTTAAACGGTAGGAGCAGCCTACGTGAAAACGGATACCCATGTCGTATTGGACTCTGTTTTCGATGTTCTATATATTGCGACAAAGCAAAAAATAATATTTCTTACCAAACTGACACCACCTAAATTTCGATCACATGCAAGGTAAAATTCAAAACAATATGATATGGAATTTATTTGCGAAGCTATTCTTATGTGTATTGATCTTGAGGTCTTTAAGAATCTTTTTCTTCCGTTGCAACGCATGGACATTTTACTAGTATTTATAAAATCCATAGCATATTTTAGAACAATACAACAACAAACCAATTTCCTATAAACTTAATATCACGGCATGTAGTGACGCATCATATTTTGGCCAGTGAACTAAGATATTTCTAGAGTAGCAGATGTTTGTATAGAATTCTAGAATAGTTTGGTACTGTAAACCATGTACCATTTTTTGGATGCATGTTTTATGTTCATCGTTTCTCACATATTAGTGATAAAATGACAACATTTAACCCGCCCTATCTTTTTCAAGACAAATGTGCACGACTAAAAGGGAAAAAGGGTGCAATCCCCATTTTAGTTTCTTCCATATTGCAAAATTTATCCAACCTTCACACATCTACTCATATGTTGCTACATCTTGATTTAGTAATTGTTTTACTGTACAAAGCCGTTGTGCTTGCACGATGTTTTAATTTCCTATTTATTCTTATATGCATGTCTCTCTATATATTGAGATGACAAGAGATCCAACCTGATGTATAGACTAATAGCAACTGACTAGGTTAAAAACGACCCATTGTGTGTACTTGTCAGCTATGTTTGGTCCTTAGTGTGGCTTGTCTTGTCAAGAAATATTGCATAATTATTTGCATGATTATTCCAACACATGATGTAGAAAAATACTGTCAATACACAACGAACCCATCCCTACAAGATCCAAACCCCTTGTGATGGAGACAACAGACATGGAAATATAGGGGTGAGCATCCTTGTCAGTTTTAACTCCAACAAAGACAACAAGTTATCCGTGCTATCTCTATCTATCTATATATAAAACCTATACAAATGAAGCCCACTATCTATTTCTCTCAACATGCAATTTAGCCACATCATTTCAAAATCCAACTAACTTGCATGTCATATCACCATTCACTAAGGCCTTAATTTATATCTTTCATCGATTTTTTGTGACTTCATGCATGCTAAACTTCCATATGGCGTACTATGTGTAGTATTATTCTTCGCTATTGTCAAACAAACTTCACGATTTTTTTATCATCATATCCAATCTGCTAACATATACATAACTCATATTCTATAAATGTCATCACATTTTTCGTACAACCATCTTCATAAACCTTTACTTGATTCTCCAAAAATTGCTACTTTGCTTCTTTCTTAATTAATCACCAAATGGTTATCTGAAACTATCTTCACATTCCCGCAACAACGTGCGGGCACCTAGTTATATGTAACAAAGTGTTTCAGTTGGCACTAGTTTATTTTCATCATTGATTTTTCATCAAGAACATTCTGGTTTTATAGTTGGATGGTCAAAGATACCCGGTTTTGGAGTTTGATGGTCAAAATTGGACTTAGACAATAGTTCGATGATTAAAAGTGGACTTTTCCCATACAAAATAACCACACAGAGCTTATAAATAAAACCGTGCTAGCAACATTGTTGTAGCTCCATAACCACCTGAACTGTAACCTCATAACCACCTAATAGTTGTAACCTTTGTGGACACTATGTTTGCATTTAAATACCAAGTTCATCATTTTCCTCACATAAATTTAAATATTCAAAATCCCTTTTGGAAGTTTAAATGATTAAATTTAAAGCCCACATATGTTGAGTCATAAATTCCCGATTCCATTATATGAAGATCAAATAATTGATAGTTGTTGGCTGAATTTGTTAGGTTTGATACTACTTTCGATATTTTGATTGATCAGAAGGGCTATTCTGAAGGTTAATCGGCCGTAGAGTGCGGTGGTGCGGCGGTGGAAGGCAGAGAGAGAGTTTGCACATGACTTTTAAATTTGCCCGGTTGGCGCTTAGAAGATGCCTACAATGTTATTTGGCTGGTTTTATTGCCAAAGAAAGAACAAAACACCATGCCTCACTAATGGCCGCATCACTTTTCATAACAAAGGAAGAAAGTGGATGGTGTGCGTAATACATTCACAACGGGCAGAGCATCTGTGTCTACCGGTTGGCTGTGTACACCCTAGTTGTGTAGAGGACGGAAGATGTCTTAGTTTTTGTATCATCTTGATGTAATTGGTAAGATCAATAAAACTTCCTTTGCCAACAAAAATATGTGTCTGCGGGTGCTTCACAAAAGAAAAGAAAATCTAGGCTATAGTTACATCACTTTCGCAAATCTTGATTGCAACGCACACGGCACAGCAAGCTATCTATGTGGATTCTCTTGCTGTATTTGACAAATCATGTTAGACAAATCATGTTGAATTGAAGTTTATTTCATGCCACAGTGTCGCACTGAAAATATGAGCAATCTTGTCTAAGAATTTGCGCCTGGACGATATGAGCAGTCTTGTCAGCTTTCTTTGTTTTCTTTTCTCAAAATGCCCGAGTAAATCACTAGATACAGATAGGACATATTCCATCATTTGCATATAAATGTCATGGCTTCGTGTGAATAAAAAAGAAAAAAAAATCAATATGCTTACCAACTAGTATTAAATCCATGGATTGATGGTCATTACAGGGTGCTTGGTCTTCCATGTATTTTAGACGTGTGCTTCATCTTAGGCAAGGGTTGGGAGCCCTTTCTTTGGCAACGTAACAAGTCGGACTATTGTTTTTGGAGAATTAAATAAAGTATTCGTTAATTGTGAAAACAAAAGGCATAAGGAAAGCTTGAATTGCCAAACGCTTTGCTTTTGCACTAAGTCGCATCCTGAAGAATCTGAATGAGAATATGGCGAGAAAGAAAGAACTGAAGCCTATAGGTTTTTAGCTAGGCTGTCATTTTCCTGCAAGTTCATCAGCAAATTTAAATAGACTAAGACTGAAAGAAATGATCTCAGTTTAATTATAAGACGATCGATAATACCCTAAACTAATCCTACTACTAAGCCGCCTTGCTTTTTGTCTGGGAGGACCTGGCGATTATACTACACGCGCAACACCGCCATCAGTAGCTGACACGTACGTCTACGAAATCCGATGGAAGAAGATGCTAAGACCGCCGTCGCAGCCGGCGGCGGCGCCGCCAGTGACTCCGGGCCATCCGACCGGCTCCACGAGGTGGAACGACTCGGCGTCCGACGAGGCGACGATCCTCTCGAACCTCCCGCGCAGGTACTCCACCCCTCCGCCGGGCAGCCGCCCGGCGCCGGCGGTCACGGCCCGCAGCTTGTCCAGCACCCACCCCTCGGCGTCGGACGGGCCGTCCCGCCTGGCCGCGAACCCGACGCGCCTGCCGTTGCAGTACACGAGCCACTTGGGCGAGCCGAGGAGCGCGCCGGCGCCGGCGCCGCCGTGGGCGGCGGCGGGCGCCCACCGGCGCTGGTACTCGAGCACGATCCTGCCCGCGGCGGCGAGGTCCGCGCCCGCGAGGCCCGGCGGCAGGTCGAGCACGAGGAAGAAGCGGCCGTGGTCGTCGCCCCCGTGCTCCTGGAGGAAGAGGCGCACGCGGCGGTCGCCCGCGGAGGGCACGAAGAGCGTGCCGCGGACGACGGTACTGGCCGGTCCGGCGGCGGCGGGCGGCGGCGGCGGGCACGGGCACGGGAGGAACGCGGAGGCCAGGGTGCAGCGGGCGTGGCTCCACCACGCGAGCCACGCCACGTGGCAGCTGTAGTAGTGCGACGCCTCGGCCTCCTCCCCGGCGCCGTCTCCCACTGGGGCGACCGCCGGCGCCATCGCCCCCCGCGCGCGCGCGGTCTGGGAGTTGGGGTTTTGAATAGGGGCTTTGGCCAGGTCTGTCTCTCTGGGACGGGACGGGACGATCGGTTCACTCGCGAGAGTTTGTTGTTTTGGATCCATTATTTAGCATGCATGCTCATCCGAGTCCGGCGGCAATAAACCCCACGACTCCGAATGTACCGGACCGGCGCGGAGACTGCCCAAGTGGGCGTTTTTTTTATTTTTAGATTTTTTATTTTTTGTTTTTACAAAAATATACACCGGTTGGTAACATTTACATGGATGGTCGACCGGCGCCCGGGGGCCGGGCGCCAGGGGCCTGGCGCCCGGTGCCCAGGCGCCAGGTGTGACCGTCAACGGACGTCCAACGGGCGTTGACGGGCGTTGACGTCCAACGTCGCGTCCAACGGGCGACGGACGTCCAACGGGCGTTGACGTCCAACGGGCGACGGACGTCCAACGGGCGACGACGCGGCCCCGGCGCCAGGGGCCTGGCGCCCGGAGCCCCGGCGCCAGGGGTGCTTTTTTTTTTTTTAATTAGCTCACTAATCACATGTTTAATCGCTAATCTCGTTGTTTAATCTCGTGCATCCGATCCGAGTTAGATTCTAACCATTTAGCTTCAACCTTGCCTATTATATTAGCATTCTAAATTAGCGCTTCGACCCTTTCACCAGGACCTCTCCAGTTTATTTTGACCCCAGTTTATTTTGAAATTACAAGTATTTTGCTCTATTTTCTTTCTCCATTTTCTATTTCCTATTTTGCGTATGTTTATTAGTATATTGTAGTAATATTTACATCTAGTAGTATTTAGAACTGAAGAGGAGGGAGGATAAGCTAAAGCGCCGACAAGATCTGCTTCGCGAAGCAGAACAACGTGACCTAAAAATACTTATAATTTTAAAATAAACATACGCAAAATAGAAAATAGAAAATGGAGAAAGAAAATAGAGCAAAATACTTGTAATTTCAAAATAAACTGGGGTCAAAATAAACTGGAGGGGTACTGGTGAAAGGGTCGAAGCGCTAATTTAGAATGCTAATATAATAAGCAATGTTGAAGCTAAATGGTTAGAATCTAACTCGGATCGGATGCACGAGATTAAACAGCGAGATTAGCGATTAAACATGTGATTAGCGAGATAATTAAAAAAAAAAAGGAACGCCCCTGGCGCCGGGGCTCTGGGCGCCAGGCCCCCGTCCGTCTCCGTCCGGGCGACTCCGTTGGTCGCCCGTTGACGGCCCGGCACCTGGCGCCTGGGCACCGGGCGCCAGGCCCCTGGCGCCCGGCCCCCAGGCGCCGGTAGACCATCCCTTACCAAGCGGTGTATATTTTTGTAAAAAAAAAAAGAAAAAAATCTAAAAAATAAAAAAGCGCCCCAAGTGGCTAGGCCTGGGCCGGGGCCACTGGGCCGAGGCGAGGCGCATGGTGGGCTGTGGCCCGTGCGCGAGATCGGTGCTCAGCCTCGTAGGCCGTAGGGAAGTTGATGGGCTGATGCCTAGCTCGCGGTGCTCACGTGATTCGATCGAATGTCATGGAGAGGATACGCCGACGGCGCTCGTGGGCGTCCCCTGCTCGTGCAAAAGCCAAAGCCATGTGCGGTGGCCCTCGTGCTGTAATGCTCTGCCTCCATTGATGCACTCTTCTAATGAAAAGAAAGCTTTGTCGGTTGCCCTCGTCACTAAGCTAAGATGCATTTCTACCCTTCTACGTACACACAGCTACCGTCTAGCGGAAAATTTTGTAACGAGCATCATCCAGTTGATACGCTCATATGCCACACATCTGTCGTCTCCGGTTGATATTGCCAGTGTTGCATGCATGGGAGATCCTGGTCACGTGGCAATTGTTCGCAACTCAGCGAACCAACCAAAGTCAGCCAACACGCATCAACACAACACGAGGAAGGAGCATCACATCACAACTTGGCAAAGCATCCAGGCGGCACACATGTTAACAAACAGTCCACACACGAAACAAAGTTCCGAACACCAAGAACACCACCAGATCACACCACACAGCAAGCAATCCTGAAAAGACTACACCACACGTGTGCATCTCTACCTACTCAGTTACTCTAATCAAGGATCACGCACCGGCGCCATGGCCGGCGTCGGCGTCGGTGGCTTAACAGCAGAGAAGAGAGCATGCACCAACCTGCTGCCGAGCTATTAGCTAGCCTAGGAGCTAGCTAGTATGGGCTCTGGCCCTGCACGTTGCCGTGCGGGTTGTAGAGGCAGATCGTGAGCGTGGCGCCGGTGCCGCAGGTGGCCTGCGCGCACCCGACCTCGGCGGTGCGCCGCCACACCACCTGGGTGTAGGTGCCGCACTGCCGCCCCGCGGCGCACGTGTTGTTGGCGTGGCTGTAGTACCGCCCCTGCTCCACCCACGACGCCACCACCTCGCCGGGCTTCGCGCGGTAGCTCGCCCACCCCTGGTTCGCGCCGTAGGGGCTGCCGCCCATGTCCGCGAACGCGCACCCGCCCTGCCGCTGCTGCTGCGCCACCGTCTTCGCGGCTGCCGACGCCAGCTCCGGGCTCCACCGCAGCGGCGCCACGCCCACCGCCGCGCGCGCCTGGTTGTGCGGCGCCAGGTACTCGTCAGCCGTCGCGTTGTTGCCGCTGGCGGTGCCGGTGCCGCCCTGCTGCTGCGCCTTGGTGACCGCGCCCGGCGTGAGCACGCGCGCGCCGTGGGCAGGCGCCGGCGCGGCGCAGAGCGCGAGGAGGATGACGAGGAGGGAGCACGCCGTGGCCATGGTCGCGGAGAGGAGGAGGTGGTGGCAGCGCGAGCGCGCCATGAGATCTGGAGTTGGTGAGCTGAGTAATGGCTCGGTGAATGAGTGTGAGTGTCCGTAGCGAGTTAAAGAAGAGAGAGCTCAGGGCTCAGCCCAGCACCGGCAGATAGCGACGGCTGCCCGCGCGCAGTGCGGGCGAATGGCTTCTTCGTACTTGGGTTGGGTGCCGACTGGACTGCCACGGCGTCGGTGTGTCTCGTGGTCTCGCGATGGCCCGTCCGGCGCCCCGGACGGTTCGCTCGATCCACTGATCCATCTCGCAAGCGGCGCGCTGAACCTGGCGAGATCCGGGGGGGGGGGGGGGGGGGGGGGGGGGTTGTTGGCGCGTGTCAGCGCTCGATATCGTTGCCTCGTGGATGCGATTTCCTTGTCCGTGAAAGATCCGGATCGACACTATTTCTGCTCTGAGATCTCGACGAGCTAGTCGCAGAAACGCAAGTTGATAATACAGCCAACCATAATGTTATGTAAAATAAATTTTATATTGTTGCTATATCATTATATGCTAACTAATATAAATAGGTTACGTATCGATAGAATGGCTATACATACTACAGAGTACTACACATTAAGCCATTAATATCCAGTCCACAACCGTGTTATCTTATCCACCCTCCTTTTGCCTCTCAAGCCTCCATCTTGTGTGGGGCATTTCAATCATTTTCAATCAAACAAACATACGAAATACGAAAAACTAGGACGCAGACACTGAGCCACTCCACTCATTATCCCAGGAAACAAACACAGCTTTAAAGAACACGTCAAAACTCAATTCATTAAAGAAACCTACGAATAGTTAAACCTGAGTTCAACGCAATAAATTACACCATTAGGGGATAAATTTCATAATAGATTATAACCCGTTCGCAACCGCTGCCTAAAATATGACTACAGTTAACTACACTCGATAGGTACCACAATCTTATTTTTTGCTTCAACAGGGAAATCCTTCCGACTTGACCATTGGAGAACCTGGAGCTTCGGTTGCAGCCGGTGAATACTGGAGCCAGTCTTTCGCGCAGACAAGTGCCTCCACAATCTCTGGACGAAGAGAGCTTCTGTAGTCATCAAGCATGCGGTTACCGGTTCCAGCAGAGAATATGGAGCTGCCTCTGCTAACCATCGACATTGGGATGCCCAAGATATCCCGCGCCATCTTTGATAGAGTCGGAAACTTGAGTGTGTTGAGCTTCCACCAGTTAAGGATATCGAACTCCTGGATGCGTGGGGTGAGGGATTCCTCCAGGTACTGCTCCAGTTCACATTTTGCAGGCTGGCTACTTTGGATCTCAGAAAGGTACATATCAAAGTCAACAAGACCATCACTGGTGGAAGGAAGATTTCCTTGGGTAACATTTGCATTGGTCGAAACATTATTAGCTTGACCTTGTTCGACATAGGCAGGGGTCAAGGGGATTGGCTGTGCCACGTACTCCCTGTAGAGCTCATGCAGAGAGTCATTTACCACCTTAACATATTTCAAAGCCTCAGCACCATAAATTTTGGAGTAACTGAACTCAACAAGCTTCATCTTGAAACGTGGATCCATGACAACAGCAATGGCTAACACCAGGCTGCAATCTTTCCAGTACTTGTCAAACCTCTCATGCATATCCTTGGCAACACTCCTGAAATAAGGATCTTCGAGTTCTGTGCCATTTGCTAGCTCTAGCTGAATTTTCCATGCTTCATGGAAAAAGATGTTTGCAGTAGGGTTTGGTGCAGCCATGATGCTATGTGCAGAGTCGTATAGCAGCTTCAGGTAATTACAGGTAGCCTCAACTCTCTTCCAATCCTCTGCAGAAGGAGCTTCATTGTAATTATCATCACAAGTCTCTAGTGTAGTAAAAGCCTGCTTATAGTCCAAGGCAGCAAGCAACATCAGATAAGTGGTGTTCCACTGGGTTGTAACATCTAAACAAAGGGTCTTGGTGCTGGGAATCTCCAGCTGCAGAGCTATCTCAGCAAACCTCTCCTCACGGGTTGGAGAAGCTTTTATAAACTTGATACTCTCACGGATGCTGTAAATCACACCGTGAATCGAAGCAATAACATCCTGAGCAACTACATTCAGAATATGTGCATAGCACCTCACAACAAACAGCTGACCCTTAAGCATGAGGTTATTCTTATTGGAGAGGTGATCCCTAAGATTTGCACTGTAAATGTCATGGGAAGAGCAATCATTATCCAAGGTGATAGTGAATAGCTTGTCCTTCATGTTCCACTCCAAAAGGCTTGAGCTAATAGCTTCACTAAGTGCATTCTCTGAATGAGGAGAAGATACCATCATGAAATTGAGCATTCTTCGGTGCACTTTCCATTCAGAGTCGATAAACTGACCAGCAAGCGAAACATAGCCAAGAGTCTGACTGGTTGTCCACAGTCCAATAGTGAGACTTATCCTTCCTGGCATACCCCTGAATGATTGCAATAGGTTTTCCTTTGCTTTATGAAAAACATCATACACCTCTCCCTCCATTGTATCGACATCAACAACTTTGAAACGAGGCTGCAGGCTCTCAATAAAAGAAGCAAAGGCCGGCTGTTGAACAATGTGAAGTGGGTAGTCATGCAAAATGATCATCTTCGCCAGATTAGAGGAGCTTCGTTCCTGATCAAAAGTAGCATTTGCATAACCAGTGTATCTGTAGCGCCTCTTTAAAGGGCGTTCTACAGTACCATCACCATCATTATCCATAACAGGGCCTCGCGCTGGTGGCGGTGCAAGCTTCCTATCTTGGTCTTTCATGACAGGACAGGAACCCAGGGTGATGTGCCTCTTGAGATGGCTAGTGCCTGCAATTTTTGATCCAGAACTGTATGCAAATGTTTGTTTGCATAAATTGCAGCATGCTCTTGAGCTCCCACCTGGCATGGTTTCTATAGTGAAGTGCTCCCACACTAGTGACTTCTTCCTCCGACGTCTTGTTGTTGTCTGTGGGGTCATATCAGCATTGATCAATTCATTACCATGGGCCATCTCATCACCATTGACCATGTCGTTAACGTGAACCATCTCATGACCATGGATGAGATCATTAACTTGAACCATCTCATGACCATGGATCATCTCACTGCCTTGAATAATCTCAGCCCCTTGAATCATCTCATTGCCATGGATCATCTGATCGCCGTGGACCATCTCATTACCATTAATCATCTCACTACTGTGAACCATCTCATTGCCATGAATCAACCCATTGCCATCAAGCAGATCACTTTCATGCATCATTGCATTGTCATTGCTGTTTGGTTCACCCATGATGAGGGATACAAGCCAATGGACTCAAGAATGCCTGCCAAATCGAAATTGGGAAAAAAACAAAATGGTGTTAGGAGTAATTCATTCACATATTCTCTCACAAAAAGGACTCCACAATAAATCTCATAAGTCATAGGTGAACTGTCTAGGTTACCACACAAAATAGATAGGCAGCAGATATTCTACACAGTTTCATGAATGAAAATATCTGATTGTTTATGAAGATATACAATGACAGTATTACTTCATAGTAAACATGATACAGTCAGAAGTAAAAAGGATTACAAGACATTGCACGCATGAGATAGATGCAAGCAATGAAGCTACGTTTAAATACAAAAGTGACAATATCACCAAGGAAAATGCTCAATGCAAGTAGTTTTTTTTTAATACTGCTGAAGAGCTGCAAATTTAAGTTAATATCACCAAGGATAGGCCCTTCAGCAGAAGCCACATGGGACTGCACATAAATAGCTAAGGAACATAATGCTACTGGTAACACAGCCTTTCTGCATAAACACAACTATGCTCATCCTTTGCCAAGCTCCTAGTAGAAACCAGCCATGGTTGCTGGAACTTCCTAGCAAAAAAGGAGTTACAGGAATTGAACTTATAAGGGCTATGGGCTCTGAAATCATCTCAATACCTATTCAAGCATCAGTACCAATGTCTATGCCCTATGAATTGAAAAATCAACCCAGCAGGTTTACATGAAAGCTACCCCATGTGTCCACAGAATTTCAGCTCCAAGCGCGTACTATACTAATTCTGCACCTCGATAATGTGAACAAGACTGTTTATTATGAATTCTCCACAGATTACAACTAAGCCCTACTGCTCCACACCGATTTAAGCCATGCCAAAATGTTGATTAATTCCTTTGGAAAATCGAAACCCTACCGAATTCTGAAAAGGTTATTCCTACCATAGCAAGTGCTGAGACGTGCTTCCTTATCCTCTCGGCTCTCACAATTAAAAAAAATATACCCTACTCCTACCAGCAAGAACAATATACACAAAACAAGCCATTGCTCGTACCAGAATATGCAGCATATAACCCACATAATCCAAGTGCCAACGACAGTGTTTATTATGGCCGTGTCAAAATGTTGATTAATTCCCTTGGAAAATCGAAACCCTACCTAATTCTGAAAAGGTTATTCCTAGCATAGCAAGTGCAGAGCCGTGCTTCCTTATTCTCTCACGATTAAAAAAATTATAACACTACTCCTACCAACAAGAACAGTATACACGAAACAGGTCATTGCTCATACCAGAATATGCAGCATATAACGCACATAATCCAAGTGCCAACCAGCACACTGAACGCCCACCAGTATACACAAAACAGGCCATTGCTCATACCAGAATATGCAATATATAACGCACATATAATAGCATAATCCAAGTGTCAACCAGCGCACCGAACGCCACCCTAAAAGAATTTGCAATAAAACAAACCATCGATTCTAACCCATTCCCACGAACCCTCTCATCGAAGCGATTCCTCCCCTATAGATCCGACGAAACCGAGCGCACTAAAACAGCACCCACTAAAACAGACCAACTCGAGCGGCGAACCAGACCCAAGCCGCGAAACCAATCCATCCGAAAGCTACTAGCAGCACGGATTAGGGGGAGACGGAATAATAAGCGGGACAGAGGGAGGGGTTTGGGGGTTTGGAGGCTTACGTAGTACGGGGGAGGAAGCCGGGCGCCCGCAGCGGAGTCGGCTCGTCTTGGTGGCGGTGCAGCAGCAGTATTAGGGCTCGGCCCAAGAAGAACGAAGGCCGAACTCGTAAACCCTAGATCTTGGGGCGGGGAGGACGAAGGGGGCTGCGGCCGGTAGAGAGAGAAACCGGAAAGGGTCTGCGGACTACGGGCGCCGAACGCACCCCGGTGCGGGGATTTAATGGGCTCGCGGCCCACGGCGATGGGCCTCCTGAGCTGGCGCGAGCTGTGACTCTGCCGGTGGGCCACGCGGGGCCTCCCCTGGTGGACCGTCTGCTGGGTCCTTTTCTTTTCCTTCCTTTTTTTTCCCCCACCGGCGGTTTCTTATCTCGTGAGGAGTTTCCGGGCTTCCGGCTCGTTTGTTTTCGCGGATTTGGATCGGAGTGCGGTGGGTGGGGGCTTTTGCTGGGGTGGCGGCCGCAGAACGCGGTTGGAGGATATCGATGGCGTCTTGGGCTGGGCCTTCGGCCGGCTAGCTGTTTATTTCTAGGGTTTTCATCTGGACCGTCGGATACCCGGATCCAATACGAACGGTACGAGTACGATACAACTTGACTCCACGTTTTGGGTAGGAAGGAAGTAGCACAGCAGTTTCCCGACCTGTTCTTGGAAGTCCAATTCCTTTTCTATTAAAAGTTGGACTCTCTTTTATTGCTTTCCTGCGATGCTTTTTTATTTTTGTATTTACATATTTTATAGACATATATATTCATGCATATTATGAGATCCTATGAGCACAAGCATACACATTCTAGGCATGCTTGGTGCGAGGACAATGTTTTAGCATTCTATCTACATTTTGATAGGCCAAAAGTTGGACAGTGGTTACCAAATTTTTATTGGCATTTTTTGGTAACAAACTAAATGGCAGCCAAAAACTTGGCATGTCCAAAGTTTAGCATGCCAAAATTGTCATGAAACCCAACAGGTCCTTGACTCATGACTCCTGAGTACATTGGCATATCTTGAGATTGACAAAAGTCAATATATACACTTTGCTATCACAAACACATCGTTTGGCACTGAAAGAGTAATTAGTTTTCAAGAAGAGCGCGCCAGAGTGAGAGACTTAAATTTGGATGAACAATTTCAACAGTAAGAAGCCCAATTAACTATCACTCTTAAATTCATCACAGGAACTGATCGGGGAGCACATGCCTTTTTATCCCCAGTAATTTGGGATAGAATACAGATGAAGCCCAACAGCTACACAAGAGCATGAACATCATTCCACGGGTACAACACAAATTGAACACAAAACAAAAGAACAAAGTACACGGACAAACCAAATGATACACAGCTTGTCACGCACATCGTGTGCAAAGTCAGACAACACAGAACATGGTACAATTAAAGCTATTACATGACAACAACGGCGAGTTAAACTGAGTTCGATACAAAAACAAGTTACACCTCTATGAGATAAATACCAGAATAGATCACAATCAGTTTGCAATCTCAACCTACAACACGCCTACAGTTAACTACACTCATAGATACGACAGATAGATAGATTCATGCTTCAAAAAGGAAGCAATTACCATGGCAAACCTACAATCCTTCGGCCTTCAATAGTGCAGAATTCTGTGCATCGGTAGCAGCTGGTGGTGCATACTGGAGCCAGTCTTTCGCGCAGACAAGTGCCTCCACAATCTCGGGTCGGAGAGAGCTTCTGTAGTCATCGAGCATGCGAGTTCCTGTTCCAGCAGAGAATATAGAGCTGCCACTGCCAACCATGGACATTGGAATGGCCAATATATCACGGGCCATTTTAGAAAGGGTTGGAAACTTGACTGTGTTAAGCTTCCACCAGTTCAGAATATCAAACTCCTGGATACGTGGAGTGAGGGATTCGTCCAGGTACTGTTCCAGTTCAGATTTCGAGGGCTGGCTACTTTGGATCTCAGAAAGGTACATATCAAAGTCTAGAAGCCCATCACCAGTGGGAGCAGCACCTTGACTATTATTTGCATTGGCTGGCCCATTATTCGTTTCACCATGCTCAACATAGGCTGGGGTTAGTGGAAGTGGCTGAGCCACATACTCCTTATACAGCTCGTGTACAGCATCATTGACCACCTTTACATACTTTGCAGCCTCGGCCCCATAAATTTTGGAGTAACTGAACTCAACAAGCTTCATCTTGAAACGTGGATCCATGACAACAGCAATGGCTAACACAAGGCTGCAATCTTTCCAGTACTTGTCAAACCTCTCATGCATATCTTTGGCGATGCTACTAAAAGTGGGATCTTCATGCCCTGTGCCATTTGCTAGCTCTAGCTGAAGTTTCCAGGCTTCATGGAAAAATATGTTTGCAGTTGGGTTTGCTGCTGCCATGATGCTGTGTGCAGAGTCATATAGCAGTTTCAGGTAAGTACAGGCAGCATCAACTTTCTTCCAGTCTTCCGCTGAAGGGGCTTCATTATAGTTATCATCACATGTCTCTAATGTAGTGAAAGCCTGCTTATAATCCAAGGCAGCCAGCAACATCAGATAAGTGGTGTTCCATTGTGTCGTAACATCCAGACAGAGGGTCTTGGTACTGGGAATCTCCAGCTGCAGAGCAATCTCAGCAAACTTCTCTTCACGGGCAGAAGAAGCTTTTATGAACTTTATGCTTTCACGGATATTGTAGATGACACCGTGAATTGAAGCGATGACATCTTGTGCAACAGCATTAAGGATATGGGCGTAGCACCTCACAACAAACAGCTGCCCTTTAAGCATGAGATTGTTCTTGTTGGAGAGGTAATCCCTTAGATTTGCACTGTAGATATCATGTGAGGAGCATTCATTATCCAATGTGATGGTGAATAGCTTGTCCTTCATGTTCCAGTCAGAAAGGCACAAGCTAATTGCCTCACTAAGTGCATTCTCCGAATGAGGAGAAGACACCATCATGAAGTTAAGCATTCTCTGGTGTACCTTCCACTCGGAGTCAATAAACTGCCCCGCAAGTGATACATACCCAAGAGTCTGACTAGTTGTCCACAATCCTATAGTGAGGCTGATCCTTCCAGGCATAGTGTTGAATGCTTGAAGCAGGTTCTCCCTTTCTTTCTGATATACAGCATACACCTCTGCCTCCATCATTTCAACGTCCACTATCTTGAAACGTGGCTGCAGACTTTCAATAAAAGTGGCGAACGCTGGCTGTTGAACAATGTGAAGTGGGTAGTCATGCTGAATGATCAGCTTTGCCAAGTATGAGCAGCTACGGTCTTGATCAAAAGCAGCATTTGCATAACCAGTGTACCTATAGCGTCTCTTAGTGGGACGCTCCACAGTTCCCTCACCATCATTGTCAGTCCCTCCAGTTGAAGGTAGTGCCAGCCTATCTTGATTCTTTATCTTCGGACAAGAGCCCAAGGTGATGTGCCTCTTGAGATGGCTAGTCCCAGCAATCTTTGAACCAGAGCTGTAAGCAAAGGTTTGCTTGCAGAGCTTGCAGCACGCCCGTGTGGCCCCTCCGGCGACATTTTCAATAGTGAAGTGCTCCCATACCAAGGACTTCTTCCTCCTGCGTCTTGTACCGGTAGTAGGAGGGGTTGTTGCCTCAGCAACGACCAACTCGTTTCCTTGCACCAAATCATCACCATGGGCCAACTCTTCACCTTGGACAAACTCATCATCACCTTGAACTAATTCTTCACCATGGACCAACTCGTCACCTTGGATTGCCTCATTGCTGGGGGCCATCTCGTTATCTTGTGCCACCTGAGTGTCATTGGCAGTTTCCTCAGCCATGCTGATAGGCCAGCGGCTGAAATCGTGAAATCTGTCAGATATGGCGATGGGGGTAAAATCAGGACACCATCAAAGGGTTAAAATGGTAGCTAAATAAAATATGCAAGTAATAATGAAACCAACCGATGTATTCACAACATGACAAATATAACATGATTCCACATGGAAAGGTCCATCGGAGGAACTAGGCACGACTCACGACTCAAAAGAGTAGGTTGTTTTAGCAATTGTGCCTTGTGTTGTTCCTCCACGACAAGGAATTAAAATCTCATAGGCTGTGAGACAACATGAAAAGTTAAGCGGGGGAGCATACAGGCGGTCGGGCATACACCGATACACGTTACCTAATTCACAACTGAGATTTTAGAAAAAAGCTCATGAATCACCAAAATCGTTTGTTTCTTTTTCTTCTACTATTTTTACACTTATCAACATTCTTTGCAATTACATCACCGTCTTTAATTCGTGCATCAGATGGGAGTCGCTGGCGCTCAGCTTGAACTGGAATGCCACAGCACATAGGCTTTCACCATGGCACGGTTTAAGCTACAAAACTTCAAAGTTACAAGACACGGTGAAGCTACAGAACTTCAGACTACGCTCCCAGCTGACATCCCAAGCACCCCTACTCCTTGGCCTCGCAAGAACAGGGAGGCATGTGTGGACACGGCTATGCACGCACAAACTTCTGAATTCAACCGCCTAGAGATGCTACGCACAGAGAACTCAACAATTCCCTAGTCGCCCCAACCCACAGAACCAAACTCTGCGCGAAGCTAAGGCGGCGCATGAACTGAGCCGACAAATCTGGCCCATGGAGCGGAATCTCGTGGCCGTGTCCCGTCCTCCCAAATCCGAGATCCCGTGGAGCAGAGACCATGGCAGCTCCTCCCACTCCCATGGCCTGGTGTCCTGGACCGCACCCCGCGGCCGGTAAAATTTCCCCGAAATCGAAGCAAATCCCGGGCGTGGCCCACCTAGGCCCAAATCCGGGCGGGCAAAACCTTCCCAAATCGCGCTCAAACGCAGCACCAAAAAAGCCCAGAAATTTCAAACGCCCGCGCGCCGTTCCCCGCAGATCCGGCGAATCTAGCCCAAACGCGCGCGCGGACCTACGAACTCGCGCAAGCGGAAAGGAATTAAAACGCGACGAGACGAGACGAAACGAGCTGGAGCGAGGAGAGTGGTAGGGACTAGGGAGAGGGAGAGAGTTTGCTTACGGGGGGGAAGGAGGAGAGGAGGCCGCGGTGGTGGTGGTGGTGGCCGAGATCCGGAGGCCGGACGGGACTAGCTAGGGCTCGGCCCAAGAAGCGCTCCAAGGCCGAGCAGGTGTGGTAGATCTGAGATGCGGGAGACGGACGGGGTGGGAATGGAATGGGGGGAGTGGCAGGTGAGGGAGACTTTGGGTGGGTGGGGGAAAGGAAGGAAAGGAGCGGATGCGGGGGTGCGGGTGGAGAGCCGAGCCAGGGGGGCTTGTGACGTCTCTCGATGGGCTCACGAGGGCGCGGCCCATCCCTCGGCCGTGGCCCCCGTGCCCGCCCGCTGGCTGCGGCTGCCGGGCGGGCCACGCGCGCGCGTGGGTTGGGCGGCTTTGCCGGCTTCGGCTGGGCGCTTCCCTCGACTTCTCCTCCTCCACACCCTGCTTTGCGTTTTTTTTCCTGGTGGTGCGCCCGTGCCGCCGTCTGCGGCCGGCCGTGCCGCGGCGCGGTGTGTTTGTGGGTTGGGCGGCTTTGCCGGGTGGGTTTGTTTGTTTGTTCGTCGCCGGCAAGGTAGTGGTGGGTTGGGATTGGGACGTAGCCTTGGGCCTCTGCTTCACGTGTAGGAGTAGCCAGTGCTAGTCAGTTGAGTTGCGCTTGCCGGCCGCGCGTCCGGTTGCACTTGCACAGGGTGATGCAGAGAGCCCATAGGCCATAGCGATAGAACACAGGCTTCGGCGTGGAGGCCGCTCTGTGCTTGGCCATTTCTACCAAATTCTTTCGCTGCCGATTCGTATTGGCCCGGTTCGTCGCCGCTGCTGCTCCACTCCCGAGTCTGCTTCGGGGTGGCCTGGCATCTCTCCCTTCAGGTCAAAACATCAAGTGCGAGTGTGCGACTGTTTCAAAAAAAAAAAAAAAAAAAACACACATCAACAGCAACGATTGATACATACGAGATGACTGAAACCGTGAAGGGCTACTTCGTATACTTCAATCTCCCTGCAGATTGGAGGGAGCTGAGGAAAAAAATCCCTTCCATTTCGTCTACGAGATTAACTGTTTCCAAACATACCGAAGTGATTTCAAATAGTTCACGCCACGCCATCGAATTGCCGTCGCTGTCAAATGTTACGGGGCAACGAACAAGAGCATGTAGAAGGGTTTGGAGGTGGAGGAAGATCCATTGTATATTCATATGAGGGATCAGGTTTCTCACAGGAGCATGTAGAAGCGTGGGGCATTCATGAGCCATCCATTGTGTGCATCCTCCTTTGACCATGATGTTTTCACGGGTATATAGGATTGAGAAAATTATACATAACGCTATCTGTCTACTTATATGTCTTATCAAAAAACCGTTTACAAGTACCATGTATTTTCCCGCGACTTGTTCTATCATTGAAGCGTTAAGCAAACTTATCATTTTGTATATTTATGCAAGACATTTAAATAAAATGAATAGCTAAATACCGTGTCCAAAAGTCAACGATGTCAAGCGCTTAGACTGAAGAAATACATGATAGCATAACTCCTAAGAAAAGGGCTGCACCATTGGTAATCTGTGTTCGAGTATAGAGTGTATATTTGGTTTCGGAGTGGTGGCACGCGGGCACGTGATCTCGCTGCTTGAGAAACCCTAGGCATGAACTGCGTCGCGAGTCATTTGACGTTGAGAACTCGACGAGTTAACAAACAAATCACAACAAACAGAATGATGCAATTCGAGAGTTCCAGTTCCTGCCAAGTCTAGGCGCCGCTGCTTGGAGGTGTACACAGAGTACTACATTCAGGAGTTCAGGACATGCATGGCGTGAGGATCAGACCTGATGTGAACATACCTTGTCCAAAGAAAATACAATAAGTTCATATAGTTTCCAATTGAAATCTCTATGTAGTTGTCGTCAGATGATATTCATTCTGCCTTGCAACATAAGTATACGACATGAGTAATGAGTTCGATCCATGCAAGATTTGCAATATCCTTGAGCCTTCCATCTATCTATGAACTACCGATCTGACCTGCCATACACATATACATGTCGTACGCCAGAGAGTACAAGTAACACAAACTAGAAGAAACCACCCACAACAGATAAGGGACAGGCATGGATCTGGTCTCCCATGAAAACTCTCAAATCTTACGGCGTTTAATTTCGTCGTTTGGTGTCCAGACGGTTTCAAAATCTTTCAATAGAGTCTCGTCCAAACTGAAGCCATTCCAACAGCCAGCAATCACAAGATCAAAAGGCAGTAGTGATGTTTTCAGTCAAGATCATCAACGCTGCAGTGTTCGTGCAAGAGGCCACCATCAACCTTCCATACTACATATCGGGAGAGAACCTGCCACGCACATCCAAAACAAGTGACCCCGCAAGCATGCATGCATGCTAGCTGGTCACTACCACCTCCAGGTTCCCATGGAGCAAACCTAACTTACGGACCATCATATACTAGCTAGCTAGTGCTACCACTAATACGCTACTTACCCCCACCCCTCCTTCTGCAAAGCACAAAGCTACTACCCGCTAATCCTGCTGCTATGCCGTTGCCGATGGCAGTGCCAGCAACAGTATCTTAACTGCCTTCTTCCTCGGTGCCGGCCTTGAGGTACTCGCCGTCGCCGCTCATAGCGCCGGAGCTGGCGCCACCCCGGACGTCCACCGACAGCGAGGTAGACCCTTCCTTGGCACCGCCACTGCCGCTGCCGCTGCGGCCGAAGCCTGAGAACATGCCGGCGTTCATCATACTGTTGCCGGCACCAGAGGCGCCGCCCATGCTGGCCTCGCCATGGAGGATGTTGAACCCGCTGCTCGCGCCACCGCCGCCGCCTGAGGCCATGCCCAGCTGGCTGTGCGCTGCCGCCTGCTGCTGCTGCTGCTGCTGGAGCGGCGACAGGGACGGGTGGGCGTACATCATGGAGGACCGCGCCGCCATCAGCGACTGCGGGCTCATCATCTGCCCCGACTGCGGTGCCATGTACCGCGGGCCAGGCTGCATCATCAGGTTGGACGGGTACTGTAGACATGCCGAGAGGGATGCAAACCTTCATTTCACCAACGAAGAATGCTTGGACGTAAGGGACGCGAGGGCCAAGCAGACGAGCAGTACCTGTGATAGCGGTGCCGTCTGTGGCGGCTGGTTGTCGGCGATGGCGGCCAGGTACATGAGGTTGTGCTGGAGCTTAGCTTGGTGCCTGCAAGACATCATCAGGTGGCAGCCACCACACAAGAGAGCACTCAGCTTATACAGTACGGGATATCAATACTTCATTGCACAATGGCACCATGCATGATTGTTCTCAGATGCTATATAAGGGAACAGATGAACATGCATGCTATTACTCGGACTGATGAATGAGAGAGGAACACAAGGAGTTCCTTCAGTTCTGGGGAAACTATAGAACATGTGATGTATGACATTGACATTAGGACCACAAAAATAGTAGATTGAACAAACCAGACCATGGTATGGTTGGTGTTACAGAACTAATCACATGCTTTATCACGTGGCCCTTTGTCAAATATTATATCAATATACGAGCTACAGCAGACAAACAGGCATCAAAGTGCAAATATGGTAGTATAATCTTTCACAAGGAGCATTTCAGATATAAACCTATTTTATCAGTCCACAGAATAATAGACTTGTTTGATGCTAGACTGAACAAAGGGATTTTGGGATATTCTCGTTCGTATTAGCGCTAGTGTTTCTACGGTACAGTTGCTAGTGTCTAACTGCTACTATACTAGGAGTACATCCATGAGAATCACGCAAGAGATCACTATGGAACTCACCGTTCGCACTCTTCAACCTTGCCATTGTTCTGGTTGTCGAGGATGGCCAGGATCAGCTGCTTGTTCTCATCCAGGTACTGCACAGTTCAGGGTCGAAAACGAATTGGCATGTGAATACACCCACCGGTAGATGCCTGTATCTATCACCTCTAACCACCAAAGCTAACAAACAAATCAAGCAAGTCTCAAATACTTTGCAGGACAATGAACAATCCTTGGACCTTGGGTGTCCCTGCAGTTTATTTCCAAATCAGCTCGTCAGGCGGACGGTAGCATTTGCTCCACGACTGACCAACACTGCAGTTCATCACCAATGAACTGCCTTGGAGATTCAATGATTGATCTGCTAGTTTTTCACTCAAGCGTACGCTCTCCCAATCTAAAGATCAATCATTGACTGACAAGGGAGGAGGAGGACGCAAACATAGGCATCCCACAAGGCCAGGACAAGCAGCCCGCGGTCCGGGGCCCGTAGCATTTCGGCGTTTGCCTGTGAACCTGAGGCTTTTTAAAGGTCCATCAGTCAAACTCCAATGGGCGACCGGCAGTACAGCGCAAGCGAACCTACATTCGTTGCTACCCACATGAATATGGACCAGATCATGCTCAGCACAGCTCGGCCAATAGTAAGGGCCTGTGAGGCCGTGACCACCCCGTGTATGCTAAATCAATTATTTCTCAAACACAAGCAAGAAAAAAGGCAAGCACGAAAGATATTTGGCACAGTAGCTTCCTTTTTTATTATTTTTTAAATATCGCAAACCTTCCATAAATCTACTCCGTATGCAAATCTCACAGCTTTGCAATGTTTCCTTTGATGGAATATCGCACATGATGCGCCTGGGCAGGCTTTAAAGATTGCTTGGCAGGAGACAGGTGCAGAGGGCGCAGGCCTGGCATCGTTTACTGCTTGCGAAAAACAGCAGGCGGAGGTATGATCATTCACAGCGGGTCACCAACCAAACCGAGCTACAAAAGGTTTGGATTTGTAGACGAGGGGATAGAGGTGGTATTCATACCATGTGGGCACTGGACCAAACAGACTGCAGCAGTTTGAACTGCAGAGGGAATCGAAAACTAGGGACCATCTAAAAACACATCGATATAAAAAATGGCACAAGGCAAGGGGATCAAAAAGATGAGAAAGAAACGAAGTCAAAACATGAAGAACAGAAAAAACAAGGGTCCACCTGGAAGTATGAACTCCTGTACTACGTATACCACACTGAAATCTCATGCAAGATCAATAGGAGGACCTTTATCTAAAAAATAGATCAATAAAAGGAGCATTTGCCGTCGTTAAAAGAGAGAGACGTAGGAGCGAAGATAGTGCAGAGAGAGAAAATCAGAAAGCGAGGGATGGGGAAACATTACATAACAGGCGAGAAAACCTAAAAATAAAGAGGGATCTTTGCCTCATATCCAATACCCAGACCAGCCAAATCACAACGAGCAAAACGAGATCCAAAAAGCAATAGGAAAGGCAGGATCATTCACGGCACAAGCAAGAAGAAAAAAGATTCACAAGACACGAGGGTAATAAAGCGGGGGGAAGGGGAAGGAAGGAGGCAGGGAGATTAGGCTAGGGATCAGGACCTGCTGGATGAGATCGGTGGTGACAGCGGCCGGGGCGGCGCCGTAGCCCCCAATCATGTTCTGGTTCATCTGCATCAGGTGTTGTTGCTGCTGCATTCCACGACCACCACTGCCAAAAGCCTTTTGCCCCCCCTCTCTGGCGCGGCCTACGCGCCGCCTCCTCCAACGTCGCCGCCGCCGCCGCTTCTCTTCCTGCGCAGCGCAGCTTCTTCCCCCTCTGTGGTTGCTTTCGAGCAGGCTGCGGGTGAAAGAAAAAGGTGGAGAGGCGCAGAGGCGGTTCTCTTGCGCCTTCCGGGGGGTTTTGGCGAGATGAGAGCGGGGTGGGTTTTGGGTGTCCGTCCGGGATGCGCCTGCCCTCCTCCCTTGTGATTTGCTTTTGGTTCCCTCCTTAAAAAGAGAAGGAAGGAGGAGAGGAGAGAGGGCTACGTTTGACGTGTTGTTTCCATACCTTTTTTTAACCTCAGAGTGGAAAACTTTTTACTTCTACGACGAGTACTATGGAGTAGTGGTATTGTGGTAACGGTAACTTTTGCTACCATCCCTACCAAAGAAAAAGCTCGGTAACTTTTGTGCGCTGGGGCCGCGGCACCTGTGTGACAAAAGAATCCGGTGGTTGATTCTTTTAACAATGACCACTACAGGCACTGGCCCTATAGAGGAGAGGGGCGAAAACAAATCGAGCCCGAGCGTGTCTGCAGCAGCGCCCGCGTAATTTATGTGCGGCTGGCTGGCTGCACGCCCGGATCGAGAGTATTTATGTCTGGGGGCAGCAGCAGCGGGGCAGCGCTGGAGTTAATATTTTTTTGTTTGTCAAAGCAGCTAGCGGCGCTCTGGAGGTCCGGCGACTGCGTAACCTGGGCGATTTGTGGTCAGGCTGGATTTGGTGATGACACGGCTGATTAAGACAAGAAACCGGCGCCGCGTCCAATGCTCACCCGCTGATTTAAAATTATGTTCGTTTCCCTGCCTAAGACCTCATTCGGCCTTAAGTGAATATTTGTTTTCCTGCATAAGGTCTAAAGCAGGCTTACACAATGCAAACTGTTATGCTGCATTGTTGGAAACGCAAAAATCCTGCGTACTAGCTATGCAGGCCAGCAATTTATACGGCGCAGAAACCAAAACACTTTTTTCATATCGCTTTTGTGTTATATCTCTTGATTAAAAAATCTAATCACCAAACCAATTTCATATTTGAGTTCGTAATATTTTTATCAACAAAACTTGATCACACTTGTGATATTTTATTAATTTTTATTTATTGTTCTCCGTTATCCTAACGCAGAGAACCAAACACGAATTTAAAAATACTGGCTAACTTGAACAGCAGAATCAAGCACCGCTACACTGTATCTACTATTCTGGCTTAGATTAGGCCGCATATGATCTTATGCAGCTTTAAAGTTAAGCAGAGAACAAACAGACCCATAGTACATCATTTTAGCACAGCATTTTCAGGCGAGTGCTTATTAGTGCTGGATCCTCGGAAAACCTGCTGCTAACTCGTCGTGCTAATTTTTTACGGCGTGCATACGTCGTCGTGGATGCGTGTCCGGTCGGTTTACAACTTTAGATGAATCACGTACGTAAATGAATAGCTTCCTCCTAGCCGAAAACAGCTAGTACTAATACTTAACTGCATAGGACAAATCGTCTACGACTCTCGCGCCGCGCCGCCGCCACGATCTCGCGCCGTGATCACTCTTCAATTGTCCAGGGAGCACTGTGCACCATGTTGATGCTCAATCCAGAGGACCGGTGCAGTGCACACATCTCGGCGTCGAGATACACGTCCGCCCAGCGCCTCGACAGCGAGGTAGACGATGCACAGACGGTGTGCGTGTGTCGACGCGTCAGGATGCCGGGATCGAGTGCCGCGTGTGACGTGAGGGATCGACGTGCTCGGTGCTCCGCCGCGGCTAGCTGCATGCGCATGTGCCTCGACCCGGCGGCCGCTTCACGAGTTCACGTGCCCGGCGGGCCCGCGCGACGAGCTTGAGGCCGCCGCCGGGAACCCCCGTGGCTGGCTGCTCAGCGCGGCGCGGCCGCCCCGGCCGCGGCAACGGTACGCTGCGTCCGTGCACGCGTCTGCCGCGTCCGTCCCATGCATTCCCATGCCGGACGACCAGGCTCCAGAGCGGCCACCAGCACGCGCGTGGAAAATCTCGTTGCCTTGTCGTATGCGCCGCTCGCTGCGTGCTGCTACAGTGCGACCTCGGCGCGCTCGGCACGAAAGAAAACTACCGGTAGCTGGCACCAAAAGTTTTTACAGCCGGGATACAGCCCACAGACCCTAGACGCCGAACGCACACATGCCAATGCCATGCATGCCTCCGCGTCCCACTAGCTGCCTGCGAGGGCGTTTCGTCCTCTCTTGCGAGAGCGAGACTCGGCTCCGCGCACGGCCCCGCAGGGCGACGGTAATAAACGGCAGTAAAAACAAAGACCTTTTGCCGAGTTACTACGTAGTAGTAGTACGGAGTACCACTTTACGGCTGCCTCTGGGTGGTACGTGCGGTAAAAAGTACTTTCACAACCACGACCAAGAATCAAACGATATTTCTGGGGCCCTGGTTTTTGCTTGCGCCGTCTCCCAGCCACACGGCTATCCATCATGGTTTTTCAAAAGATTTTTAAAACACTGTTTGGCATAAATGTTATATAATAGATATATAGAAAACTGTTTGACATAAATGTTATATAATAGATTGATAGAAAAATAGTTAAAATAATAATAAGGAATTGGATTTAAGGGGTAGCATAGTAATAGCCTCATGCAACACGTCCAGGGACAAGCTCGTGAGACGCAAACCAAGCTACCGATTCGTCAACGCCGCAGCACAGCAGGATCCCAGCATGAGCTTCCCTACCGTCCGATCCGTCACGGGTTGAACAACATGCATCCTCGACCGTCCCCTATCTCGTTTCAAACGTGCAATCATCAGCCCGTGGCCGTGGCGCGCGCCGCCGTGTCCCAGGAGAAAAAAGCCTAGCTGGAACCCCCCCACGAAGGCGGGTCGACTGGAGCGTGCGATCGAGAGGCCAGGCCACGCAACGAGTAGCCGGGGTGGTGGTGGATCCGGGCGAAAGGGACGTGCGCCACCGGGGCGCAGCGCGGCTGGTCCCAGCGGTGCCGGCGGCAGGGGCACAAGGGGCGGGCCCTTCCTTTTGACCGTCCGATCCATCAGTCGCAACAGCTAGCGCGCGGTGGTTACCCAGTTCAATCGCACGGAAAAGCGCCAGGGAATACAGTGCACGGGTCGTCCATCGCAGAGCTGGCTAAAAGCACCTGCCTAGCTGGCTGGTTGGCTGGGTGGCTGAGCTGGACCAAAGCACGCTTGATGGATGGACCAGGCTAGTTTGTGCATGACTCCATGGTGCACACACCAACCTCTCCGACCACTCCATCACATCTTGTATTCGTATACGTTTATATTGTTTTGCGTGATTAGTTACAGACAAGGCTGGGCTGATCATCAGAGGCACTGTGCGTCTGCTAGGGCACGTTTTAATTCGAGCGTGTGGTGTGGTGTGCCGTGTGCCCAACCCAACCCACGGCGGGTGCAGTGAAGTCGACTGGAGCGGGTCCCTTCCCTTCTGGCGAACGTCCAGGTGTATGATGGGCTTTTAAGACCAGGACGACATGATCCGGTTGATTTGTGTCATAAACAAGTGGGGGGAACAGTACGTTCGTGGGAGCATTGAAGCCAGTTCCGGATGGCGCCAAAGCCCCTAGCGGCATCACCATCATCAAGGAGGAGGGCCGGGCCTGGCTGACCCTGACTGAAAAAAAGCTACGGTACTAGTGGCACGAGAGGAGGAGGAGGAGGAGGAGGGCGATAGCGATAGGGTCGCTCTGGCAGTCTGGCTCGCCCTCTGTCCCTATGCGCTGCTCCTGACTGCCACTGCATGCGTAGGAGGGGGGAGGACATGAGCTGACGGGGGCATTGCTATGGCACGCAGGCAGCAGGTGCAGACTGCGGCGACCAGGGAGGCCAGGGCAGCGCACGTCAGGCCCGGGCCCCACCCACTCGATCGCGCGCCCGAAAAAAACGAGACCGAATCTTTGACCGCCCCACCTCTCCTCGTCTCCTCCTGGGCCCACCCGTCGTCTCCGCCTCTCGGGCGCCACCGTCGCCATAGCCGGCTAGAGGAGTCAGCAGCGGCAGACGTAGCGGTATGTGCCGGGCGGCTCGGAGGAGCCCTAGCTGTGCCTAGCCTATAGCGAGGCATGTATGCATAACGGAAATGGGCAACTGCGCGCGCAACGTCTCGCCGGACCCCCTGGCCGCGCTGCTCTCGCGTGTCAGCGTCATGCGTCAAATCACGCCCCGGCCGGTGCGTCGCTGCCCGTGCCCTGCATGTACGTATTCGTGCAGCAGCCAGTCACAGACACTCGATAAAATAGGTCTACCTAGTACCCCTAGCAAGCTAGTAGCAGCTGCTACGCTGACACGCGAGCTGGCCATGCACGTACGGGCAGCTTGGCAACCTATAGCTAGGCCGCCTAGGAAGAGCTAGCTTGCTGTACACACGGGCCAAGTTTCGGCGGCAGGAGGCCAACACGACGACCGGCTCCTTGCAATTTCCCGTGTCGCCGGGCGGCTACGTACCGGCTATCTAGAAAATGGGTACACGACCGGTCACACATACGTCTCGCCGCGCGACGTGCGCATGCCGGCAGTTCGCCGTGGACGGCCGACGGGCTCAGCCTACTGCGCTGTCCGCTATGTGCATCACGTGAAGACGCAGGAGGGAACGGCGGAACATACACGACATATCAGGAACGCGAATATATATATCTGGAGGAACCAGAGCCATCTCCGTGCGATGCATGCATGTCTCGATGACGTACGAGTAGGATACGATCGTCGGGCGAAACATTGCGGGAGTGCGGGAGTAGGATACGATAGTCGGGCGAAACATTGCGGGCCGCGCCGCCGCGGAAGGAGGTGGCCGCGCGGGGCGTGCTACCGGGGAGGAGGAGGTGAGAGCGTCGTGCCACACCATCGGGGAGAAGACGCGCGGCGGGGCTGCACCATTAGGGGAGGCGACGGCAGCCGGCTGAAGGAATCGATCCCATCGCTCGGTTGTTATTTTTTAGCTTTTCTCTGTATATACGATACCGTGCCAACCAACAATAAATCTCTGTCGTCCCTCTATCGGTCGTCGGCTCGTCGCCATGGCCACACGCACCACGCTCTCTTCGTGAGAACCTCCTGATCGATCCGTTGCACGAGCTTGCGCTAACAGCGGCCACTTGTCTGTGACTGCGAAGATCGACCACCGCCGCATACAGTGGCTAGCCACGTATCCTTGAGCTCTATCACAGCATGGACGTACCGCAATCATCAGTTCATCAGTGCCCGCGCACACGTACGCTCGCATGCGCCATGCGCACGTACAAGTGGAGTATACAACACAAGCATGCATGCAGGCTAGCAGTACAGCTGGCGCGCTATTTTTTGAACTCGAGAACCAAAGGACGGAGCCGAGAGCGAGTCAATGTCTGCAGACCAACGGAAACGCCGGTGATTCTTCTCCTCTACGTACGTGGCGTAGTAGGTAACAAATAGGGCTGCACAGCACATTCCGCGGAAATTTGCCTGGAGTAGCATGACGAGAACGATCCACCTCTCGTCGAATTCTTCCACGAACTTGCTGCTTAATCCTGATACCGGAGATTAACGACACCTGCCAAACGTATTCCACGAATACGCGTCCGGAGATGGGCCCCACTTTTTTTTCTTATAATACCCAATTCTAGTGTTTTATAATACGACAGAGAAAGTACAGTCCACACACATGACGCTCAACGGCTCAAGCAAGTAGGGGAGCTCCTGTAGAACTCGGCGACCACCGCCGTGTCGTGCTACCGAGGCAATTTCCACTAGCTCGGTCCAGTGCAGTGGCCGGCACTACTACAACCCCTGTCATATGGAAAAGCACGCAACACAACAATTCTCAGTTTGACAAATTCCGGACCCTGGCCCGGCCCCGTGCCTCCACGCCCAGTGTATTCCAGTTGACTTTGAGCAAAATTCGCAGGAAACTTCACTGCAGTTGGCATGAAATCTTACACGTAAGGTGCTGCAATATGCCTGCATGACAGTGTCGACCGATCTCCAGGTCGTATATATATCACGAAGCTCTCTCAGCTTCTGCACAGACATACTCCTACCATCGAGGGCTGTCTCCGACCCGCTGCTTGTACATTGCACAGCAAAGACACCTCGCCGTCTCCACCTCGATCGGCAGTGTACTTTGCAGCAAGGGTCAGGGATAGATGGCAGGCGTTCGGAAGCCAGGTCCGTGCGCCGTGAAGCTGCTGCTCGTCGTTGTCCTCGTGGTGTCGGCATCGGGCGGCGCCGCCGCCTGGAGGCCACTGAGGGTGGGAGGAGCGGCGGCATGGCCTGGCGGGCGGCAGAGCACCAGCGGCACCGCCGGCCTCCTGGGGTCAGTTAAGTTGGCCGTGGTGAGCAGGTCGTCGGCGGGGCCTTCTGGCTGCACCTTCGACCCAAACAACAACGGGGGGCACTGCCCGTGACTGTGACACGGCGACAAGCTCTACAAGTCCCGTTACCATATACTTGCCTGGGATCAAATTATTTCATTCTCGTATAGCAATAACTGGTTGCTGCAGTTCAATACGACACAAGATTAAGTTGATATGTTTTATATTTTTTAAACATTTCTGTTTGTTTCAATTTAGCAAAATCGAAATCTTTGTAATTTTATCTGTAAAAATACCATTCATTTGTAGTTTTATCAGCGCAATAAAAATAAAAATGTACACTGTATATATGCAAGTTAACAGAAATGGAAATACTGAACTGTGTATATTGTGCAGCAGGCTCGAGATTAACTGAGAAAAAGTATGAGCTTGTATTAATTATACCAGTAGCTAGTGCTACTACTAGTTTACTTCGTGATATTTTTACAAGTACGTCCAGATGGAATGTTGATGGGCATTACCAACCACGTGGACGCGCTGAGTCAGTGTCGTCGCTAGAGTCTCCAGGCGCACTGTTCATGCGTGTGCTCGCACATACGTCCCGAGAAATTCCTCTCGTGGTTGTGCTCCATGCATGACACGAGATAGCATCACCGATCCATCACATCTTGGGGGGGTCCCAGACAAGAGGCCAAACAAGTTTAAGTACATACTATTATACTGCATAAACAAAGCAGTTTAAGTACATGATGACATTGAGAAAGGATCTTTGCAAGTTGCCACTGGCATTGCACAGGCCACGACATTGCGGTTTGCATGGCATGGCATCCAGAGACCTGTATCCCAGAAGCAAGAAAGCCGCACCAGGCTCCAGGGCCCCACAGGCCACATATTCTGCATGAACTCCAGCTCCAAGAGTATCAGGACATGGATCACGTTGCCCTACCATAAACATGCATCCAAAAACAAATGGTTTTGTATCTGGCACAAGAGCCGTCGCCTTCCATGCTGCATGGCTTGTCAATGTCACGAGCCCAACCTCGCGCCGGCCGGGCGACCGTCCGGCTGGTTTACTGCTGGGCCGGCGCGGCCACCGGCGGGCCGTGCACCGGCGACGCTCTGTCGTCGTCCGGCCACCGCCTCCTGTTCTGCTCGTTCGTTCCTGCAACTTCCGGAACTGCTACTGTTCTGCCATGCTAGTGCAACCATTTCTTTATGAATACGAAGGGGGGTTTTTTCAGAACAGACATTTGCTACCGCATCAGCGATTTATCTCTGCTCCAGTGACTAGTCCGTCAGAACATCACCGCCCATGATGATCCTGGCCTGGGGTCCAACGTCCAAGGGATCTAGTGTATTTTTAACAACTCCAGGGGGACACAGTTCCATGCATGAACACCTAGCCGCCAAGCCGTGTGCACTTCACATACAGGTGAGCTGTTCAGCTTCATGCTGTGGTATGGGTATGCCTGGCACCTTCCCGGGGGGCATTCTGGCACCCAACCCGTGACAATTTTGAGTCCTGAGAAGACTATTCCTTCCGGCCTGAAATTTTCTACTACTAGGATTCATGCGCATATATGGTAAATCGCCGTGTAAAATCCTTGGGTTTCAAGTGGGCGTCACTGTGTGTCTGTGATCCTGTTTAAGGCATGCAGCAGCACTGCATTTGTGCCTGCCATTCTGCCAATGCCGCTGTTTCGTAAGACTGTAAGCTGCACGCGATGCACACTGCCGCCGGGCCTCGTGCGCCCCCGCGCACGTACGTGAGGCTCCGCTGCACAGCCTGCAGGGGCCGGACCTGCCCGGCCGCCCGTGAGCGCGCTGCGCTGGACAGGCGCTGGGCCGCCGTCAGAGGGGTGGGGGAGGGGCCGTGCCCTACGCCCTTGACCGGGTGCTGGGTGCGCGCGCCGCCCGTGTCGGCGACCGTCCGGCTGGTTTACTGCTGGGCCGGCGCGGCCACCGGCGGGCCGTGCACCGGCGACGCTCTGTCGTCGTCCGGCCACCGCCTCCTGTTCTGCTCGTTCGTTCCTGCAACTTCCGGAACTGCTACTGTTCTGCCATGCTAGTGCAACCATTTCTTTATGAATACGAAGGGGGGTTTTTTCAGAACAGACATTTGCTACCGCATCAGCGATTTATCTCTGCTCCAGATGTGACATATTATCTGTGCAAAAGTGGCAGTCATATCTGTGCAAAAGTAGCCATATACAAGGATGCCTTCTGCGCCACTGACTACTGTGCAACCCACTAGCTCTCCCTGGCTGCGACACGGCCGACATGAGACAGCTCTATTGCCATGCTCGAACTCAGAAGGAATCTACTGTGCTGCCGGTGCCCGGTGGTGGGGCTGTGAGGCATCAACCCCTGCACTTCAAGCACAATGAAACGTGACCATGTCCTGCTGTCCATGTCCCTCTTCCGAAATATGATTTTACAGTTCTCCACAGGAGATTTAACCGAGCATCTTTATTATCCAGTAAATCAAAGAAACATCCTGTTGTTTCCGAACAGCTAAACATTTTCCATCTCGACATACACCAGGAAAGTGATTAGCTACTGAACCTCCGGCGTACGGAATACTGACCTTTTTCTCTGCTCTGGGTGATTGGCACAATACCGTACGCCCTCCCTGAATACAACATTTTTTAGCGTTAGCGCATGGTCACACTCGGACACCAACGTCAGTCCAGGAATGCAACATTTCCCTTTTTCTAAAGATGAACACATCAGTCGTTGACATCGACATAAATTTTTTGAGCGTAATAAAGACAGCCGATAAACTGAATGTTAGGCAATCCGCACTTGACCATTGGCCAATATAAAAGGCGGTGAGATCCTTACAACAGAGGAGGTAGACTATGACTATACATGGAAAATTTGAAGGGCCGGAGCCCACCAAAATGGAAGAAAGAAAAAACTAGGTTAACGCTGTCATTGTATTCAACTCCCAAGGGTTTGTATCTCTCATTCTCTTTCAGAAGGCTGCAACAGAACCACATATGAAACCGTTTACAGCACATGTTAATCTATCGGTACATGTATCTGTTGTTAATCTTCTGGCATGTTCATGCAACTACAAATTACACTCTTACATCTCACCCTGCAGGAGAATCGAATTATGCAAGTTTATGAGGGACGAATATAAAAGAATAATATAATACTGATGGTGGAAACAAACAGTAGACATACCCTTTTGAACAGTTGAAGGGCTCTGTTCCTTAATGACTTCATGTACAAATTTGACAGACTCTGAGAGTCTATTCAAAAGATTGAACAATGCAATGACCTCATTTCGCTGCAGCTGCAACTGGGCAATCAGCAAGAAGTATTGTTAATGGTTTTTAAAATAAACAGCATTTCCTCAATTTAAGAAGGATTCACAGTGCATCAATTTTACTTCAGTAGCAATTTAGCATAGAACTCATTGTGCAATCCAATCTTAAAATCTTTAATACGATCCATAGTTCCGGGGGAAATATAACTGATCAAGACGAATTGAGAGCGAGGAACTTAAACATGAGGACAATATTTCAAAATGAACAGTTTTTTTAGCAAATACCAACAAAATGCATGGCATTGGCATCTATCTCTCCATCATCAATCTGCAGAAGTGATTATGAGTATTTGAGAAAGGAACTACATACTGGCTGATTCAAATGGCTGCCTCCATCAACGGAGAAAAGAATTTTTAGTGCAGTTCCGAGACCAAGAACTTGGAGCTTTCCCCACAATCGGCACTTCTCACATCCAACGCAATCCATAATTGCACTAAAAAAGAAAAAAATGCAGTAGTAAGGAATCAAATGGTATATAGGCATGGTATGAACTGAAGATGCAGGGAATATGTCACAAACCTGATATTTCTAAATTGCTTCTGAATCTCTTGCTTTAGCTCAGGACCATTTTCGCCTTGCCAGAGTTTCGCTTCATCAAAAGGTAATGGGCATGCGGATCTTAACTTGTGATTGTAAAGCAATTGCTTCACGAGAGATTGTGTTTTCAAATCGTCTTCCGGGTTGCCTGTATTGTACTCAGCCTGCTCAAGATAATCTGCTGCCTGAAAGATACCAAATCAAATCATTATCTACTACATGCTTGCAACATAAAGAAACCTGACGGTGCAAACCAAATGAAAGAGTGTGAAATAAGTGGGAACCTTTGTCACTGCCCGAAGAACAAACAGATAGGTAAAGTACAGATTCTGGACACGCTCTGGGTAATTCAGGACACGGTCATACAGCAAAGAAAGATTTTGCCCCCACTGTGGTCATTTACATCAGAAGTGGTCAAGACAAGTATGAAACTTGGGCCAATAAACAACAAAGTGAGTGTACAATTCCTGGCACATACCTTGTTAGTAGATTCATCAAGAAGGTAATCGTAAGCAATATGCACTGAAATTGAGGAGTGCAACCCTGAAATAAGCTTGTACAGTGCCTTCTTCTCATGGCACAGTTCTTCAGAGGGATCTGATGAAAAGGGGGCAATTCAAAAAACATAGTGTCAAAAGAACTTTACTGCTGCAGAAAGAAGTTTAGACAGGATTCTTTAGCATGCAGGACATCTAATGATCTAATGGCACTACAAGATACTAAAGTAGAACAGATGGGCCAATATAAGCCACACATATTGGGCTAGTGTAGAAGACGGATAAAGTTGACATATATCTCAAAAAAGAATTCAATATATGAGGTAATCAATCATCACCACTCCATTTAATATGCTGTGAACTAATGACATGGTATGCATAAGCACAGGCATGAAACAGGAAAAAAAAAAGTCAGGATAAAGTGCAAGCCGTTAACATAATAAGAAATAGAACTGGCATGAAATAAAACAAGCAGCTCAGATACAAATTATTACTTGGCCCTTGACAGTTGACACGGTCAATCGAACCAATGTAACGAAAGCAGAATGAGAATGTGGAAATAAATTTAAGACCACATTTGCTCACATTTTGGGCAGTTTTCTTTGTAAATTGAGTCCCATATCCTTCTTGCCGAATCTCCAGTATAGCCAGTGTAACGTTCAGGATTAAGTTGAAGATTCACGTAAGTCATCTCATCTGAAATGGGTACAACAATTTGATAATCGTCATCGATGATAATAGTGAAGTAACAACTAACAAATAGTGTGTGACATATGAGATCAAGACAAAAATAAATTACTATTATCAGTCTCATCATCAGATGTCCATGGATTGTCGGTTTCAACCCATCCTTTGAAAACCTTGGTGTCAAGGGTTTTATCAACAGCAGCCTGTGGTTTTCCTTCTTGACATATCATACTATCTGGAGAAAGTCCACTGTAAGGCTTCTTGAATGGTTCAGGGAACTCATTGTCGGGGCATTCACAGACACTACAGTCTCTAAGCCGGCACATTCCATCATCAGGCCAAAAAGGGCAGTCACACCACAATTTAACCTGACAAAAGAAAACGAAGATAGCATGACTTAGAACAGCTGAACCATTGTTTTCAAAATTTTATTTTCAATCGTGGAACCACATCTAGCTAGCATATATATAGTAAATAGACTAACGAATACAAACTACGATCCAAGAGAATTTAAGGGGTTCATGCTTCTGAAGCCATGTCATCACATAGATTTTCATTTCCATTCCTTGATGAGTAATTCGCATGAAATGGTGAAAATAATTTTTAATGCTGAGTATACACGAGAAGAAAGTATAGTTTTAGAAAAATAATAGCCACACCAATCAATTCCATTTCTGCAATAAAGGCTTACAGCAGAAATAACAATGAAGATCAATACCATTCTCTGCCATAGATTTCCTAACCTTTAGCTTCCTCTAGAAAAAGGAATGTACAAATAGAATGGCAAAAGTAAAGAGACGTAGAACCAAGCGTAAGGTTACGAGCCAACAGGTACTGTTAGATGATCCTCAAGATTAGACTGTGCACTATTTGCATTAGGTTACATAATAAGATAGGCCAAATTTCATGTTCTGAGCAAACAAACACCATTTTTAATTCCATATACAGCATAGTTATTGCATTTTCGTTAATCATTATTATTCAAAAGACATACTTGGCACAAGCACAGTACAGAAAAGTTTGAAATGTTTGCCTTATAATGGTAGAAAACGGGATAAATAACACTCAAGTAACTGAAACATAATAATCTGACACAGGATCGCAAAATCATCACAACAATCATCCACACACAAAATCGCAGAAGCACATAGAAATTTTCCAATCAAGCATGCATGACTCTAACAAACAACTCTAGCTCCCCGTTGGAGAATCATGACATACATTTTCCACTTGCAGTCTTAAGACACTGGGGGGAAAATCACAGTACTCACCTTGAAGTACCTAAAGAAGGGCAACGTGACAAGTTCCTGCAGGATCGGATGCAGGACCTCCTCGTTGATGGAGTCCGCCGTCTCGTAGTCGCAGCAACAGTCCTCCACCATCCCCGTGTACTCCCTCGCAGCCTGAACGAACCGCGCCACAATCTCAGAAGTCAGAACCACGCCAACCAAATCAAACCGCCGCCCCCACAGGTCCCCTGAAAACGGGAAACCAACGGAGAGGATCTTACAGGGCAGCCGCAGCCTCCTCGCGAGGAGGAATTGATGCCCGGGAAGCTGCGGGAGTTCACGGCCACGGCGAGGAGGGCCGCGAGGAGGGCACCGGCGGCCGCATACCACCACCACCGACCGCCCCGCCGTCTCTTGCCCCCGCCGGCGCCGGCCGCGGCGCCGTTCGCCACCGGAGTTGGCTTCGTCGTCATCGCTGCTTCGGCGCGAAAGGTTCCAGCACGAGATCTGAGGGGAGCCGAAAGGAATTTTCGCCCCCGTGTGTTGGAGTCGGGGCAACGGCGGTCGGTCCGGCCGGCGACTGGTGTGGCGTTGGAATTTAACCGTGTTGGTATAATATAATGGTGGCGGCATTTAATACAGGGGTTTGGTTAGGGAAATCCGTGTGTGCCTGCGAGGTGGGTCACGCGGATTAGCACCTGTTGTTTTGGGAGGCAATTGCTAGGTCCACTGGATCTTTCTAGCCATGGCAGCGGGGCGGGCGGACCCGAAACCCGCTGGGGGACCCGACACCCGAAATTCAACACCACTCAGGTGCTCCGTTGTGCCGCAACTGCCGGCCAACGGAGGGTAAAGGCGGAGCGACGGTCCACCGCTCGGACCTAGTCGCCGACGGAGCCCAGGAGTGAAGGAGAGGCCGGGAGGGGTCTGTCATTTAGGAAAGGACAGAAGAGGCTCGCAACTGAGGGAGGAAGATCTAGCGGGCGGGCGGCAGGCTGGACCGGAGACGGAGGCGCTGGGTGAAGAGTGGGTGGGTGGCTACCGGCTGGGAGGAGGAGGCGCCGAGTGGGTGGTTCGAAGCCGCGGGGCGGAGGCGAGGTCGCGAGGTGCCGCCTGCCGAGTCGAATTCGGTCAGTCGTGGAGCGGCTGCCATGTAGGAGCTATTCTAGGGTTTTAGATTGCTGAGCTTTGATGGCCTTTCCGTATGTGGGCGTTCTTTCTATCTTTCTAGTTCGGGTCCCTACAGAAAATCCATAGGTTAGACGCTATACCTGCCCCGCATCCGACATGCTAAACCCCGCCCCCACGGGTGTTTGGATATAGATGACTAGCTATTATTTAATTGCTAGCTGCTTTTTATCTAAACAAGTCTAATTAATAAGACAACAAATATGTGTGTAATCTATTAGCATCCACTAGTTGGTTGAGTGCAACTATCTTTTAGCTAATCTAAATCGGACCTTTTATATTAATTAATGCTTCCTTTGTTCATGTTAGCGGGTTTAGTTTGGCTCCCTAAAACAAAGCTTCACCATGAAAAAAAAATTATTTACAAATAGATAGAATTTTTGTGATACAGCACATGATTTTGGTGGAACCTAACCTCATTTTGAGCCTCATTCTTATTTAAATATTCTTTCAGGGTAATCGAAGTGCTTGTCGACAACTAAACGTCTGTGGTTGCTTCATAATTTCAAAATATGCTAACCTAGTCTGGTTGAAACGATTGACTATACATAATATAACCACAATTGTGATTTGAGAATGAAAACTACAATTTAGCAATTGACGAAGGCATTATCTTAATATTCTTACAAGTTAATGTGCGACTAATATGCCATCAACATCTTTTTTCTACTCCTTCCGTCTCAATTTGTAAGGGGTTCTACCCCTCTTTTTATTTGCCCATGTTCATTTGAATCTTAATGAACCTAAACACATACATACATGGAAAAATGAATGCATCCAATAGAGGTCTAGACCCCTTACCATTTGGGACAGAGGGAGTATAGTTTTTTTAAAAAACATAAATGTTGGACAGGACATTAGAAACACAATGTTAGCAGCATATAAATTTTAGTTTGGCGAACAGTTATTTCTATGTACACGTGATTCGATATTAGCAGTGTTTTATGTGTGTACTATTCACCCATATCTATAGTATCAATCCAATATTTTATAGGTACACATAAATAAGCTATTTTGAGGGGTATGTCGGCTGGGATATGGGGCATCTTTATGTCGGCTGGGATATGCGGCATCTTTGTGTAATCTATCCCAGACCGCAGCCACCGTGTGGACGTAGCCATTGGGCACGGGATTAAGCGTGCGAACACGTGCAAGACGCCGAGAGGTGGAAAGGGGGAAACTGAAAACCGCCTGCCCTGAAACACGCATGCGCATCCAACGGCGGTCGTCAGCATTCGGATGATCGGACAGCCAGGGATGCTCCATTTGACGTGGCTGTGGGCCGTAGCTTTGACCGTAGGGCATTGACCAAACATCACACGTCACGGGCATATCGAGTCTTTTTTTTCATTTGGCAAATTCAGCGTTTTACCATTTTCCACGGATCGTATATTTATTTTTGTCTATTACTATATCAACTATTTTCCTCTCTATAATGTTATTTTGTAGAGTATGCAGTTCATATATACGATTTACTGGAGACAATCTAACGTACTCCGGTCTAAAAAATCTATTTTTGTGCTCGCTGGTAGAAGAATCTCAGAGTCAAATTTTATTTCGTTATCTTACTATTATTGATTGGAGGTTTTTTTTAAGGCCTACATGTTAGTCTTTACCAGAATCGTTAGAAAAAAAAAACATAAATCTAAGAAATTCTCACAAAAATCAGAAAACATCGGCCCGTTTATCATGTAGATCTAATAACGGTAGCCATTAGATCTATTAGATTTTCTAAAAAGAATATCCACCATACCATTATAAAATACAAAATAAAATAACCCTCTAAATTTATATAAAAATTACCCATCATGTTATTATGAAATACGAATTAAAATAATCCCTAAATTTACATAAAAATTACTCACCATGCCATTATGAAATACAAATTAAAATAATTCACTAAAATTGTATAAAAATTACCCACCATGCCATTATAAAATATAATTAAATAACCACACCATTATAAAAGGTGAATTAAAATAAAACTTATATAAATTACCCTATATATCATCATGAAAGATAAATAAAAATAATTCTTAAATTTACTTATAAATTATATAGAATGGCATTACGAAAGATGAAATAAAATAATCATTGTCGGTACCCAGCAAACCGGGTACCCGTTTATACAGGACAAAGGCTAAGTACTGCCCTTAACAAAGCTCCACGCAGCCTGACGAAGAAGGGTTTTTTCCACTTCTTGCGGACCAACGGACCTGGCCTCCCGCCCAACCAGAGGGAGCGGCCAGTAACGCCACGTGTCTCAGTAAGGAAAGAGCCCAAAGCCACTCGAAGTTCTGGCCCACCGCTTGTGGGCCGGACTGCGCCTCGGGTACATATGGAAGACCAGACCTGTTCCCACGAGGTCCGGTCTTAAGTTGGGACGTGTTACGACCCCACGAAGGGAGCCAAGCCGACCCAGCTCGGGAGGTCCGGAGCAGCCACGTGCCATCCACCCAGCGAGGAAGCTGCGGACTACGGAGGGTGCCCGCCCCCGCGACGGCCTGGTCCGGGGCCGCCACGTGCCCCCCGGGCTCGCGGCGGGGCCTCCGGCTGCGGGCCACACCCACCTACCGCATTCATTGCAGGCAGGTGGGCGTGCCCTAACATCCGCTGACGGGCTCCGGTACCGCCGCTGACAGGCGACAGTGACCATACTGTGAGACGCGCGTTACCGAGGAGCGGCAGCCATGACAGGGCGTAGCGGTCAACTTCCCGCCGGATATCGGGGATTAAACCGCATAAACAAGTACACCGTACGTGACGTGGGCTACGCCACGCGCACGCGACAGCCACGCCCAGGCTATTACGGTAGGGTCACTGTGGTACGCCGCACCGACCTGTAATGTCGCGCCGGCGCGCCGCCTGCCACTCCTGCTCCTGGAGCCATACCGCCGGGTACTACGGCGGATTGGACCAAGCAGCGCAAGCCAGGGCGGCGTGGCGATATTTCCGAACTACACCAGACCGGTGGAGCACTTCCCGGACAGCACCATACTGCTGCGGCAGATGCAAGTACAAGGCGCAGGGATCAAAGGTCATCACGGCAACGGAGCACGGGACGTATCAACGGAGGTGAAGCCGAAGGCCCTGACCTCCGCGGGAGATAACCCAAGAAGCCAAGTCAGCATAAGGGAACTCTGCGGAATAAAGATAGCAGGCCGGGACCACCTGTCGGGCCCGGTCACCATGTACATGCACCCCTTGGACTATAAAAGGGGAGGCATGCGAGACGTAGAAGATAGGCTGAAACACACGATCTTCTCCTCTTCCTTCACACTCAAGCCAATACCAGAACATACCTCTAGTGGACGTAGGGTATTACGCTCCGGCGGCCCGAACCACTCTAAACCCTTGTGTCTCCATCGTGCTTTTGCTACGTGGCTATCAACGATCGCTCCCCCTAACTACTCATAGTACTTAAGATCGGGCGGGTGCATTCCGCCACCCGGCCGGAGCTCACGCTCCGACATTTGGCGCGCCAGGTAGGGGGTAAGCATCAGATAGCCACATCCACGAGGTGTGATGGTTCGCATCAGCGACATCCATGATGGCGCAGCCGCGACGGAGGAGGTGGCTTCGTCAGGGTCGCACGCCTCCCACCACGGTTCTGGCGGCACGGCGCGGACGCCGCGAGCACCTCGCCACCCTGCGATGGACGCAGTGGCGGCGAACGTTGCGGTGGCCAGCGCCGTAACGGTAAACGGTGCCGCGGCGAACCGCGCTGCTATCCGCGGACCGCTCGCCACAGCCAGAGAGCTGCTCAATCATCCTCCTGGGCCGGCAGCCTCCCCCAGCGCTCTCGCGCAATGGCGCAGCGACGTGGATCGCCTGATCCACTTAGCTGAGGCCGCCCCCAGCTCATCAAGGGCTGGGTCTCGACTTCCACTCAGCAATGGTGGAAGGTCGGATCGCCACGGGCCGCTCGACGCAGCAGCGTCCGTGCGCTCCTCCACGGTGGGTAGCGCGCCGACTAAAGACCTGCGCGCTGAGCTCAACCGCTGGCGAACAGGCACCCATACAACTGTGGAGCAACCACGGTTGCAGCCGAACGCCGTCAAGGGCAAGAACCTTGACGCAGTGTTCGCTGCTGCGGCGCCTAAGCCCCCGGGGTATGCGCAGGCCCTGGCCGGGGCGCAGACACCGCCAGGGGTCATACCGGCTGGAGTCGGCTGTGCTGCGCTTGCAGACGGCCTTCGCTCCACGCGTTGGCCACCGAAGTTCCGGCCACACTTGCCGGAGAAGTACGACGGGACCACCAACCCGTCGGAATTCCTGCAGGTGTATGTCACCGCTATCTCAGCGGCCGGTGGCGATGACGCCGTCATGGCGTCATACTTTCATGTCGCCTTGTCTGGGCCAGCCCGGACTTGGCTTATGAACCTCACCCCTGGGTCAATCCAATCCTGGGAGGAGCTATGCACGCAGTTCATCGCGAACTTCGCCAGTGCATGCCAGCAGTACGGCGTGGAGGCCCACCTCCATGCTGTGCGGCAGGAGCCTGGAGAACCGCTCCGGGCATTCATCGCACGCTTCGCCAAGGTGCGGGGTACCATTCCCCGCATCTCCGATGCGTCCATCATCACCGCCTTCCGACAAGGCGTCCGTGATGAGAAGATACTGGAGAAGCTAGCAACCCGCCAGGTGCAGGACGTCGCCACGCTGTACGCGCTGGCAGACAAATGCGCCAAGGCCGCTGAGGGCCGTGCATGGCACTCCCCTCAGCAAAATACGGCTGCCCAAGCAGGAGGCTCTGCCGGTGCCGCCCGAGAGGGTGGCAAGAAGAAGAAGAAGGACCGACGCCCTCAGAGGTCCTTATCGGCTGTGCGTGGAGCCCCCATAGCCGCGGCTGCTCTTGGCGGCCGTGACGCCAGCGACAAGCGCCCGAGGCAGCAGGCGCGGAACAGCGGCGGCTCGTGCCCTGTTCATCCCAACAGCGGCCATAGCGCCGCCGACTGTCGCGAGATACAGAAACTCGTGCAGCGGCGCCTCAACGAGCGGCGGGAACGCCCGCCCAAGGACGACCCGCGCCAGCGGCCTGGCAAGGGGAAGGCAGCCAGCGACGGCGGGGCCACCGCTGGAGGCAAGGAGATGGGCTATCAGCCCCCGGAGCAGGAGCTCAAAAGCATCTACGCTCTGGCCAACTCCGACTCCGACTCCAGCGACAACGAGCGTCGCAAAAAGCTGTACGTCATGTACGGCGGGAGCTGGGAGGTTTCCTCCCGGCGAGACATGAAGGCCCTGCGCCGAGAGGTCCTCTCGGTCAGGCCTAGTGTCCCCAAGGTGGCCCCACACCTCAAGTGGAGGAACACCACCATTTCCTTCGGGCCATCCGACTGCCCGGAGAACATGGCCGGGACCGGCCTACTGCCGATCATCACGTCGCCGGTGGTCGCCAATATCTGGCTCTACCACGTGCTGATCGATGGTGGGGCCGCCCTCAACATCATCAGCTACACAGCTTTCAAGCAGCTGCAGATTCCGGAGTCACGCCTGGCTCCGTCGCGCCCATTCTCCGGGGTAGGCCCGCTGTCGGTCCACCCGAAAGGGAAGATCGACCTCCCGGTCACCTTCGGGGCACCGGAAAACTTCCGCACGGAGAGCGTCCAGTTCGACGTTGCGGATGTAAACCTGCCGTTCAACGCCATCATTGGCAGATCGGCACCCTACCCTGCCAAGGTAGTGAGCTACCAGAGGCAGAGGGGCGGGCTGCCCAGGAGGCTGACCTAACAAAGGCGGGTAGCCCGGGATCCTCCGCAAAGGTCCGGACCACCCAGAGGCCGGTGTATTACGTCAGCGAGGTCCTCCACGGGGCAAGGGCCAGGTACCTGGAAACTCACAAGTTCGCTTATGCGTTACTGGTAACTTCCAGGAAGTTGCGCCATTACTTCCAGGCGCATAAGATTGTCGTGGTGACCTCTTACCCGCTAAGAGCGATCCTGCACAACTCTAACGCCACCGGGAGTATCGCCAAATGGGCTGCGGAGCTGGCAGAATTCCAACTCGACTTCCAGCCCCGCAGCGCTACCAAGAGCCAGGTCCTGGCAGACTTCATCGCGGAATGGACACCCACTGCCACTGAGTCGGGAGGCCCGCAGTCTGGGGCGGGTCCTTCACAGCCAGGCAGGCCTGTCCGGGTTTTCACTGAGCCATACTGGACGCTCTTTTTCGATGGGTCCGCCCGCGAGAGGGGATCCGGAGCAGGTGTGGTACTCGTGGACCCAGACGGAGATCAAGTAAAGTACATAGTACGCTTCGAGTTCAAAGCCACCAACAACATGGCAGAATACGAAGCCTTGATCTTCGGGCTAATGGCCGCCCAATCACTGGGAATCAAGCAGCTCCTAGTCAAGGGAGATTCCCAGCTGGTGATCAGACAAGTCCGGGGGGAGTGCTGCTGCAACAACTCCCAGCTCGCAGCGTACCTCATACGAGTGAGGGAGCTCGAGAAAGACTTTGAGGTCCTGGAGCTGCAGCACATTCTAAGAGACCTCAACTCAGTAGCAGATGACCTCTCCGCGAGAGCATCAACTCGGGGCCCAGTACCCGATGGCGTCTTCGAAAGACAGCTACTAAGACCAGCCGCCCAGCCAGCCGAACTGGGTGAAGGGGGCGGAACTAGCACCTCGAAGCTAGCAGTCCCGATGGTCCTCCACCTCTGGGGGCCATCAAGGATCGTGTGGACTGATGACCCCGGCACGTCATCAGGGACACATCCACTGGCTCAGGGTAGTCCCAATGCATGGATCTCCGAGATCCGGGACTACCTGAAGGACAAAATCCTTCCCGATGAACATGTGTCTGCTGAGCGCATAGTGCGGTTGGCTAAATGCTACACACAGGTAGAAGGGGATCTCTACCGGCGTGGCGCCAACGGCATCCTCATGCGATGCATAACCCGGGAAGAGGGCCGTGATTTACTCACGGAAATCCATGGGGGCGAGTGCGGGAATCATTCGGGGTCCCGTACGCTGGTCGGTAAAGCCTTCCGGCACGGATTTTACTGGCCAACAGCTCTCCAGGATGCAGCCAAGCTGGTAAGGTCGTGTAAAGCGTGCCAGTTCCACGCAAAGCAGATACACACACCAGCTCAACCGCTGCAGATGATTCCGCCCTCCTGGCCCTTCGCGGTATGGGGGGTAGACATCCTAGGACCATTCCCTAGGGCCGTCGGTGGGTACCGATACCTCTATGTTGCCATTGACAAATTCACAAAATGGCCAGAGGTAACCCCAGTGGTGAAAATCACCCAAGGAACCGCAACAGCTTTCCTCAAGTCTATTGTATGCCGGTTCGGCGTCCCTAACCGTATCATAACGGACAACGGGACCCAGTTCAGGAGCCGAGTCTTCCAGGATTACTGTGACGGTGTTGGCATACAGCTATACTTCGCGTCGGTAGCACATCCTAGGAGCAATGGACAAGTAGAAAGGGCTAATGCGGAAATCCTCAGGGGGCTCAAGACTCGCATCTACGACTGTTTAAAGAAGCACGGTGCCAAGTGGATCGATGAGCTTCCCTGTGTGTTGTGGGGAAACCGGACCACACCCAGCCGAGCGACCGGGGAAACCCCGTTTTTCCTGGTGTACGGGGCCGAAGCATGCCTCCCGCCAGAGATTCTCTTGGGCTCCCTACGGGTCCAAGCTTTTGATGAATCTTTGCAGGAACAGGATAGGCGCGACGACATCGACCCCGTCGAGGAGCGACGGTGGCAAGCGGCAATCCGGAACGCGCGGTACAACCAGGCGCTCAAGCGCTATCATGAACGGACCGTGCGGGGAAGGGTCCTCCAACCTGGGGACCTGGTACTGAGACGCATCCTAAACCGAGAAGGGTTCAACAAGCTCTCCCCTAGCTGGGAGGGACCCTTCAAGGTGACGGGACTAGGTCGCCCCGGTTGCGTCCGTCTTGCCACGGAGGAGGGCGTTCCGCTGCCGAACCCATGGAACATCGAACACCTCCGTAAGTTTTATCCATAGGCAGAAGCAGGGCTTTTTTCTTTCTTTATAAAGTAGATAATACCGCCATGTGGTCCAGAGCGGTGGAGGTCCGCCCTTGTAATCCCGGCCTCTGGCTGACATCACATGATTTCACCTTATAAATAAATGAAATTGCCCCTGTTGCTGCCTTTGCGATGATTTCAATCACCTCCTTGTCTCCCTATCAATATCGTTATCACTAACCCCCGTCCGGTACCCTATTATCGCTTAAAGCTTGAAACGGGAAAATCTGACTTGGGAGCAGGTGAGGAATACCTTGTCTAATCGCTCGGGTGTGGTCCGCCGTGCTGGAGGCCAGCTCCTGAGAAAAGGAACTTGCCTTGGTGGCCCGGAGTCGTCAGCTGCTTAGCCTGGTTCCGTACCCTAAGCACTGTACGCTCCCCACTTCGCCGCAAGTTTCCCAGTACCAGGAGCAGAGCGTGCAGCACGCCGAACCACACCCTCGCCATTAGCAAGCTCTCCGGATCCTGACTAACAAGGTCCAGTCCCGTAAAGCCCTAAGGCACCTGAGAAAGTTGTGTTTCGCTGAAAGAGGCCTGTAGCGTCAGGAGCCGGTCCGTGTCTAAGATACCTGAAACAGGGATAGTCCGGGGCTGTACAGTGCCTTAGCCTGGTCCTGCACCCTAAGCCTGTGCACCCTACTACCCCCATCCGGGCATCTTGGTCACGGACCATGCACCCAGGAACGCCGGGCCACAGTCAGTCGAGAAAAGTCAGCTCATAATAGGGTCCCGCGGGTTTACTACTAACATCTACCATGAGTTGTATGCAGGTCCGACTTGGTGGTAGCCAGCCTCAAAACTAGAGCCTACCTACCAGGGGGCCAGGGGTCAGGCAGAACCATACCAGCGTGCAACAGAAAAGAGGGAAGGTACAACATACAGATAAGTCACAACGCCCATCCTCCCTCATTTCATAAGTTGTCCATTCAAAAAAAAAGGAAAAGAAAAAAGATACACTTGAAGCCGGATTGAAGGGGGCTCTGTTCTTGCCTTTGGCAAGGGCAGAAGATCCACAGGCGGCACGAGAGCTCAACCGCTCGGCGGCAACCGCGCAGAACCAACGCGCCCGAGCACGACAGGCAGCTCGGGGTCCGCGGGGCGCGCAAGCCGAGGAGCGTCGGCACCAGCGATGGGGAGGCGGCGTCGAAGCTGCTGAGCTCCTGCCATGGCCACACCGCCACCAGCCACGCTGCTGCCATGCGCGCGCTGTGGAGCGCTTGGCAGTGGTTCAGGAGTGCCCCGTCCCACTGCCGGTGCCGGATCCCCCTCGACAGCGATGCAGATGCGCGGTCGTTGGGAGGGAGTTTGGCTACAGGTGTCCCCTATGAAGACACTCGTAGCCAAAAATCGGCACACATATGAAGAAACTCATAGCCAAAGAAGATGGGTTCCATGGGAACACTCCCAGGCTATCCTAAGAATATCTTTCCCAACCTGAGGAAACACTCTTGGAAAAACTTCCCATGCCTTGCTGCATGGAAGGGGCCATGCCCCTCCTGGAGAGGGAGGGAGTCCCATGTTCTACCCTACCTTGCTTGACTATGCAGCTGGAGAAGTTGTGTTAAGAACGGGTGGCATGCCCCTATTTATAGTGATAGCACAAGACACTGTGGCTGCCAAGCCCAAGTCGTGGTGAGGAGCGCGGCTCACGGGCGCACTATTCCCTCCTGACGTGCCCGGGTCAGACTGAGAGTACGCGCCTTTGTAGGGGCTGCGCCGCCCGAGAGTGAGGTGACCTATCCCTGTGATAGAGCAGGAGAGCATCCGATGCCCTGCCCGCCAGCAGAGACAAGACTGGACATAGAGGGATGGGGGAGACCCAAAGGAGAGCACGCGCGTGACTCGCCGCGTCCCTCCGGCGCCCCACCGACAGTACAACCGCGTGCAGACGAGCGAACCGCTGCGACCGCATTTAATAAGAAGGAAAGGAACTGGCCGGTGCGGCGTCAGCACGGCATCGTGTCACCGGTGAGCACGAGCTAGCGCCTCAAAAGGCGGAGGATTCCCACGGTCTGAATCGCCAGACCGTGGGGCCCGGCAATAGCCCACACAGCCGTTAAGGCTCAGCATGCAACAAAAAAAATATAAGAGAAGTGAAATAGATAAGTCACGCTCTCTATTTTCATTCCAGATATGACTTTTTACATAGGAAAAAGAAATAAAAAGGAGGCAGGTGAAGCCTCTAAGGCGCTGGGGGAACTCCCGCCTCCGGTGCATCCGGCTCCTCGTCCGCAGGGGCCCGCTGAAACCGAGCGGCCACGATCTCAACCACTTCCCGCACGTTTTCCCGGACAGCGACCTCCGTTCCTTCCACCGGACCAACCACAACCGGATCCAGGGAGATGGCGGGGTCGTGGCTCCGGAAGCAGACCAGCAAGTGCTCCGCCACGGCACGAAGCAGATCGCGACCCTCGGCTTCAAGGCGCTCCGCAAGCGCGGAATCTAAGCACCGGAGCCGCTCCATAGCAGATTGAAGGACGGGGAGAGCGTCCGCCATGGTCGACGGCGGCTCCGGCACCTGGATAGGGCTCAACCCGAGCGGCACCAGAGCGGTGTTCGCCTCCCCAGCCCAGACGGCGAAATGACGAAGGTCGGCGCGCAGCTGCGCCTGACTCTCCGCCAGAGCCTGCTGGGCGGCCTCCAGTTTTAGCTGCTCCAAAGCAGCTTGCTCTGCTCGGAGCTGCTTCGCCTGCTCGTCAAGCTCCGCCTCCCGGGACTTCACCCAGTCTTCTCGGACCTTGAGGGTACCGGACAGGCGGGCGGCCTCCGTCTTGAGGGCCCTGGCCGCCGCCTCGCGTAGAGAAGCGGAGTCCTCAAGGGCCTTGGCAGCAGCTTCGCGCTGAGAGAGGGTCTCTTCGAGGGCCTTGACCGCCGCCTCGCGTTGGTCAAGCGCCGCCTCCTTCTCGTCAAGTTTTTTATTGACGGCGAGCTGCCTCTCGGACACCTCCAGCATCTCCTTCCGGCGCCGCTCCATCCCCTGCATCTCGGACTCCAGCTCGGCCCGATCGAGCCTCAGCTTCGCCTCATCCACAGCGACCGTCTTCTCCCGGAGAGCAACCGCACGCTCTCGGGCGACGAACAGCTGTAGGTCCTTCTCATAGGCCTCGCGGTCGGCGCCGAGGTCCCTGCGGGCGGCGGTGAGTTCCGTGCGGACCTGGGAGTACCGAGAAGACGTGGCGCGGATCTGTTCCCCCAGGCGGGTCTGCCAGCCAGCCAGGCGCTCGCGCTCCTGCTGCAGCTGCGCCCATTCCAGCTGGAACGCCTCCTTGACGTCCTCTAGGGCCTAGAGTCCTCGGCGCAGCACACGGGGGAGAGCCGGCACCCCTGGCAATGGCAGGTGCGGTCGACCCTGAACCTCTTCCAAGCCGCCCTCAGTTGGACGAGGGGCCCCGAACCCCGTCGCAACTCCTAGCGTCAACCCGCCCGGTGCGGCCTTCTCCGTCGCGGCCCTCGGCGTCGGGCCACCTGGAGCGACCGCCTCTGTCGTGTCCGCCCCACTGCCGGACCCGCTGGGTGGGACAGCGCCGGCAGAAGGAGCAGCCGCGGAGGAGCCGACCGGGCGAGATGCCCTAAACAAGGCAGGAAATGAGGACTGGAAAAACCCGAGGAACTAACAGCGACACTGCAAAAATGCTTGGACCAACCCAAAATGGCTTACCTCGGTGTCTGCGCCGTCCAGCGACCTCGGAGGCCAGGAGCCCGGCGCTGCTGTTGGTCCGGCTTGGGGGGCAGCGGCGCCTGCTGCCGATGCTGCTGCCGGTCCGACTTGGGTGGCGGTGGCGGCACTTGCTGCCGCTGCTGCTGTTGGTCCGGCTTTGGCGGTGGCGGCACTTGCTGCCGATGCTGTTGCTGGTCCGGCTTGGATGGCGGCGGCGCATGCTGCCGCTGTTGCTGTTGGACCGGCTTTGGCGGTAGCGGCGCCTGCCGCTGCTGATGCTGCTGGCGCGGCTGGTGCTGCTGGTCCGGGCGCGGCGGAGGTGAAGGACGCCCCCACTGCCCGGATGAGCTTCTCCCCTCCGTGGTCCGCTGGCGCTTCGGCTCGGGCTCCGAAACGAAGGTCCCGTCGCCGCGGGACAGCCTACGCCGCCTTTCCTCGCCGCTAGCCGTCGCCGCGGGTTCCTTCCCCCTGCCAACAGGGGTGGAACCCCCAGTGCGGACGCTCCCGATCGGAGCGTCGCCAATGTTGATCCCCCGGTTGGGGTCGCCCCCGAGCTGCCGCGCCGCGAGCCCGGCGTCGTCAAGTGTCGGCATGTCCCGGAGCACCGCCGTCCGCAGGGCCTGGTCACTGCAGAGCAGCACGACGGCGGCGGGCAAAGTCAGCTGCTCGGGGACGAATGCCTCACCCACTACGCGGCACATCAAGGATTCTAGCTCCCCCGGCGTCAGGTTGTTAATCTCGCCCCGCGCAATCCGGCTACTGTCGTTGGGGCCGGTGTAGCTCAACGCCCGCCTCGGTCGCTGCTGCAAGGGGGCGAGTCGCCGCGTGAGGAAGTCCGCGAGGACGTGCATCGAGGTGAGCCCGTCATTAACGAGCTCGGTGATCCTCACTAGCACGGTGGAGAAGTCGCCCGGCAGGTCCGCAGGGGCACCCCATTCCGGGCGAGGCGAGGTTGGACCGCCCTCAGGGAGCTTCAGCCGGTCGTTCGGGTCCGCCCTCGCAATCACCCAGTCGTTGCGCCAGTTCTCCCACTTGGCGCTGGAAAAAGGGGGAAGGTAGGTCGACGACCTCCCGGACCCCCTCAGCACGAAGTAGAAGCCGCCGATGTCGCTCGCGCTCCTGCCGGAACCCTTCAGCGAGAAGAAATGGCGAAAGAGCGCCACGCAGGGCGGCACCCCCACGAACATCTCGCAGAGGTGGACGAAGATCACCGCCTGGAGGATGGAGTGGGGAGTGAGGTGCTGGAGCTGCAGCCCGTATCCCTCCAGCAACAGCAGGAAAAAGGACGAGATCGGCACCCCCAGGCCGTAGTAGAGGTAGGAGACGAAGAGCGCAAACTCCCCGGGCCGCAGATTGCGGAGGGGGAGGAAGCCCGCACGAACGCCGTCGCGACGCGTCGAGTCCGTCCAGCCAAGGAGGCGACGCACGATGTCGAGGTCCTCCTCAGACTGCCAGTTGGCGGGATCACCGAGACCCATCGCCATGGATTGGAGTAGCGAAAGGCGATGGGGATGCACGGCACCGGCGAGGGCAAGAGCTCTGCGGCGAAGAAGGTGAGGCGCGGCTGCGGTTGCTAAGGGAACGGAGACGAAGCCTGAGAAAGCGTACCAGGCCTCCGGTCAAAAACCCTATTTAATGGAGCCGCCGGTGCGCTACATACTTTAAACACACACGCACGGACGCACCCGCAACCCGTCCAGCCCCTGACAAGGGGCCCCAGGGGCCGCTAACCGCGACAGGCGGGTAAGAAACCGGGTGAGAAAGAACGCGAACCGTCACTCGGCTTTCGTGCGGCCAAGCGTGCGATCCGCTGCCCCCGCCTTAACTGCGGAGAGGTGGGCAGGCGGCCCGTCGCTTCGTCTGACCGGCGCAGGCCAGCCTCCTCGAAACTCAGGAAAATTCCCACGACCTGGCACGACCAGATCGTGCGGGGCCCATCAGGCGCCCATGTGATCCGGTGCGGGTCGATGGGGCCGGGGCCAAAGGCCACACGAAGCTCCCGATGGTGCAGGCGATAAGTGCTGGTGGACCCACCTTAGGTTTCCAAACTCACCTAAGATGGGCCCAGGGGCCACTGTCGGCACCCAGCAAACCGGGTACCCGCTTATACAGGACAAAGACTAAGTACTGCCCTTAACAAAGCTCCATGCAGCCTGACAAAGAAGGGTTTTTTCCCCTTCTTGCGGACCAACGGACCTGGCCTCCCCGCCAACCAGAGGGAGCGGCCAGTAACGCCACGTGTCTCAGTAAGGAAAGAGCCCAAAGCCACTCGTAGTTCTGGCCCACCGCTTGTGGGCCGGACTGCGCCTCGGGTACATATGGAAGACCAGACCTGTTCCCACGAGGTCCGGTCTTAAGTTGGGACGCGTTACGACCTCAGGAAGGGAGCCAAGCCGACCCAGCTCGGGGAGGTCCGGAGCAGCCACGTGCCATCCACCCAGCGAGGAAGCTGCGGACTACGGAGGGTGCCCGCCCCCCGCGACGGCCTAGTCCGGGGCCGCCACGTGTCCCCCGGGCTCGCGGCGGGGCCTCCGGCTGCGGGCCACACCCACCTACCGCATTCATTGCAGGCAGGTGGGCGTGCCCTAACATCCGCTGACGGGCTCCGGTACCGCCGCTGACAGGCGACAGTGACCATACTGTGGGACGCGCGTTACCGAGGAGCGGCAGCCATGACAGGGCGTAGCAGACAACTTCCCGCCGGATATCGGGGATTAAACCGCATAAACAAGTACACCGTACGCGACGTGGGCTACGCCACGCGCACGCGACAGCCACGCCCAGGCTATTACGGTAGGGTCACTGTGGTACGCCGCACCGACCTGTAATGTCGCGCCGGCGCGCCGCCTGCCACTCCTGCTCCTGGAGCCATACCGCCGGGTACTACGGCGGATTGGACCAAGCAGCGCAAGCCAGGGCGGCGTGGCGATATTTTCGAACTACACCAGACCGGTGGAGCACTTCCCGGACAGCACCATACTGCTGCGGCAGATGCAAGTACAAGGCGCAGGGATCAAAGGTCATCACGGCAACGGAGCATGGGACGTATCAACGGAGGTGAAGCCGAACGCCCTGACCTCCGCGGGAGATAACCCAAGAAGCCAAGTCAGCATAAGGGAACTCTGCGGAATAAAGATAGCAGGCCGGGACCACCTGTCGGGCCCGGTCACCATGTACATGCACCCCTTGGACTATAAAAGGGGAGGCATGCGAGACGTAGAAGATAGGCTGAAACACACGATCTTCTCATCTTCCTTCACACTCAAACCAATACAAGAACATACCTCTAGTGGACGTAGGGTATTACGCTCCGGCGGCCCGAACCACTCTAAACCCTTGTGTCTCCATCGTGCTTTTGCTACGTGGCTATCAACGATCGCTCCCCCTAACTACTCATAGTACTTAGGATTGGGCGGGTGCATTCCGCCACCCGGCCGGAGCTCACGCTCCGACAATCATCATTAATATTACTATGGATTAAATTTATAACTTTTAAAACTCTAACATATTAGTAAGGATTAAATCGCACGGGGTTGGTGGACTAGTTTCTAAAGGTGCCGTAGAGTACTATGATTTGACAAATGAAATACTCTTTCCGTTCTACGAGTAATTTATACAGTACCAAAGGGAGTTAGTACTTGACGTGTTTGAACTTGAACACGTATTCATACAAGTAGACAAGACATGGCTAGTAGTAACCTTAACTTGTGTCATGCAGGTCTCGGTTCGACATCTGGATCTAGGACACATTGTCTCTTTTTCCATTCGAGGTCAAATCTTTGTCTCTTTTTCCATTCGAGGTCAAATCTTCTCCACGTCCAATATAAGCTCTTCTTTTCGGAGGTAACTAGGGGAGAGGGTGCAAGGATGTCCTCATACAACTTCTCGCTGCCGTTGTCCCGTTCCCGCTCTCAGGTAGCGTGCGCGCACACTCCATTTCGCTCTGAATTCACAGTTTTCATTTGAAGGGAGTATCCATCTATCTAGGAAACTGATGTGTAACTTAATCGTTTCTGGACTTCTGGTGAATTATCCGTTCCCCTAAAAAGATTGCCAGTTTTTGGCGAGGACTTGTTTGAGACTAGTAAGTTCTGACCCAAACATGGATAAATGTATAAATAGGCTAGTGGTACTGAACTTCTGATGGTCCATTGCACGTAGAATTCTTATGTCGATGTCACTTTGAGAGTTTCTGTTCTCCAGCCTTGATGCATAGGCGACTAAGCGCTATGTAGTTGAGGCGTAAAGAGATTGGCCACGTTCTCCAAATTTACGTATGTGGAGTGGTGGCACAAAAGGAAGTCAACAGTCCACTCTGAAAGAGGGTTTGAAATCAACACTTCAAAAAGGGATACTGATTTTTTTTGAGGAAAAAAAATGGTACTCAAATCCATAAGTTATGTTGCAAAACAACACCAGAACTTAGCTGAAAAATCGCTGGTTAGCTCATTTTGCATGGGCTGACTTCTCCTAGTGGGAACTCCGAAATTCAGTGTGAAATCCGCGATTTGACAAGTACTCGAACTCTGAAATGGTCCATCGGCTTGCGGAGGAAGCAGCGAGATATATAGGATATGTTACTTTAGTGCAGCGTCCACCAATTTCAATATTTTGACATCTGTAATTCTGTATCAAAAGATTTTGTAATTCCGTAATTTTGCAACTGAGTTTCGATTGCCAATGGCTAATTGGCTTGCAACTTTGCAAGCGACCAAGTGATTTGGAGAGACGTGCAGGCTTCACCGACTCATGATGCATAACCTCCTATCTAGTGGGTTGGTTTCAGTTTCAGGCATGCTCATCACAGCTTGGCATCGCCATCTTCCTTATATAACCCAACGTTATGCAGCCATTGCAGCACGGATACACAACACGAGCAAAGCAAACTGCAGGACAAAATGGCGTCTCAAGAGGTATAACAACATCTACCATGGCGACCTCACGGCGGACCACCGCCAGGCCATTTCCGAGTTGTTCCCAACGGCGACGCCTGGGCGTCGAGGCTCGGCTGTGATCGCTTGATTAGCTTTAGTCGGGTCCAGAGTAGATTTGTGTTGTGTTGTTCTTTGTCGTGAGGTAGTCCCCTTCTTTTTCTGTCTGTGTGCGCTTGTCTATGACTTGTCGCATTGTAATCATTGTTTCACCTTCTTCTTAATACAAAGATACACAGCTTTCCTGCGTATTCGACATAAAAAAAGGACAAAATGGCGTCCATGAAGCTGCTCTCCCTCACCTGCATCCTCATAGTCACTGGTATGACATGCCACATTTTCTAGCAGAGCCATCTTACCGTCTATTACTTCAGAGTTCAGACATGGTCACATGGATCCACCTGAACTGCTTGTTTATTACACACTTGATCCATGTGCTCTCGAGATAAGATAACGGCTCTTCACTGAACTCAATTTTGGTATGTTCTTATGAATGAATCAGGGCTCGTCGTGTTGAGCGAGACTGGTGGGGCGGCGCCGGCGCCGGAGCGGTGCCCGATCGTGTGCATCCAGGGCGGGTTCATCACCTGCAACAACTACCCCTACCAGGAGGAGCTGGACGGCTGCGTCTGCGAGTGCGCGCCCAAGGACGGAATCAACTGCGTGCTCCACCTCCTGGCCACCGGCGATACGTTCAACTGCCCAGCACAGGCATAGGCTTTTGGCATAGTTTGTACGACGTGGCATTGTGATCGTCTGAATAATATTGTTTGTGAACTTTAGCGAAGTGTGTTTCGTTAAAAAACAGTAGCAACGATGAAGTGGTATATGTGTGTCTGTATGCTGTGAAACACCTAACAAGCATCGTAAGGTCATGACAGTACTTGTGCCTGAACGCTATCTGTTGACACTCTTCTTCCAACAGACCACTCTAAAATTTTTAATTAAAAGCTACCCCAAGTCCGAGTTTTGAAATGTGATCACAATTTAAATTTGTAAACGGAGTGAGTGCTATTTCTGTTGTTCCAGACTTCCAGTACAACTACGATTTTTCTCTTTATTACTTGTGGACTACAGGACTAGCTGGGCAAGGGCAATGCCTGCTGCTTCCAGGTCTTCACTTGCCTACTGAAAAATGTCTTCTGGTATTTTAGCAGCTTGGAGAAGTTAGCCCTTTTCATTCTTGGATCTGCTGCCGGCGGCCGGCTGCATGAGTCTGATCTTCGTGATCTTGTCCATGTGACGGACGGTGATGAACAGAACACAAAACAAGGAACTCTTGAAGTTTGGGGCGAAGAATGCCGCAAAATGCACATACCCAGGGGGGGAGGCTTCACCTTCCCTATATAAGAAGCTCGAGCTCTGTGGAATTCCGGGGGCACACTGGCACTGGCAGAGAGTGCAGTGTCCTACTGAAGAAGCATGGCCTCCATCAGCTTCTCCTCCCTCCTAGCTGCCGTCCTTCTCTCCGGTAGATCCCGGTCTCATCAATTGCAACAGTCGTTAGTACTTTGCGCATTTCACATCTTTCTCCTGATCCCGTTGATGAAAGATCCTCGTAAATATATACAGAAACTGTATCATATATGGGATCTTTTCTGTCTTGCATGTATCAGGGCTTCTATTTCTGGGGACGACTGAGCCTGCCGAAGCAGTGTGCACTCTCATGTGCGCACAGGGAACGTACATCACGTGCGCCAGCTCCCCCGGCAAGAACTTCACCGGGTGCGCCTGCGGCGAGTGCGCGCCACCAGGCTGCGCGGGCTGCGTCGTCCACCTCGCCGGCGGCCCGACGCCGCGGGGCTGAACATGAACATGGAGCCTCCTCCCCGGCCAGCCGCGTGTGTTTGCGATTGAGTTTCTGAAATGAGGGACGGTGTTCTGCAGTAAAATGCAGTAGCTCTCACTACCGCCTCTGCATTTTCTCTGGAATAATATGAATCGTTGCAAGCTGCTCCTCAGCCTGAAATTGAGGCTTCTACGTTTGACCTGAACTTGGGTAGTGTTTCAATTCTCAAATCACAAATAAGCAAGTATGAGTTGCTTCAGATGAATCAGATCAGAAATGAAGTTTCAGTCAACACAGTGAACTCCGTCTTCAAGGACAAGATATGTGAGACGAGAAATGAGAGGATTATGATATAGTACAATATTAATGTTATAATTATAGTTTTTTTTCAATACGAACGTAATGGCACTGATTTTCTATTAGAAAAATCTTATACTAAAAAGTCAAAGACTTGCCAAACAAAACGAAATGGGCCTACTAGTTAGTCTGAAACAAAGGCATCGGAGGGGGACACGCTCGTCCTGGCCTGAAAGCTCGGGACGCATGGCGCCATGACCTATTGATTTTGATGTCTCTTACACACTGAACGATCTTTCGCCTCTGATGGTGTTCATCTCTAAGCTGCTATCAAGCTGAACGATCCCAATCCCCAAGCAACCGCGTTGCCCTGCTCTTCACCTGTCAATCACCACTACCGGCATGCTGCAATAATCAACTGAGGTGATGAGAAGGAATTTCTTGGGGAGCGTTGAGCCGTTGACTACAGCGATCGACGGAAAGCCATGGAAGGAAGCTCGCTCAGAACGCTAGTATATAGAATTCTTACACTTGCTGTTTGGGAGGGATGCCCAATGCGCTAAAGAAATTGAAATTAAACAACTACCCAAAGAGTGTATCTAGTGGAAGGCTAAACCCTTCTCGGCATCCTAGAGCTATATATATAAACTAGATCTATGGAAGATTGGAAGTTCTTCGAGCATAAGAGAGTGTTGTATAGTGGACTATCGTAGATAGGGGCATTGTTGTCAAGCATGACGGCCTCCAACTTCCCCATCGCAGCTGTCCTCCTCTCCGGTAGATTCACCATTTTCAGTGTGAATTTTCACCCTGTAAATCTAGCCTATTTATGCACCTCTACCCATGGCCCTGATTCCTCTCGTATATATGGTCCATTATGGATGCTGAGATTTTGTTTCCTGTTGTCTTGCGAATCAGGTCTTCTGATACTGGGGGCGGTCGTTGAGCCCAGCGAGGCCGTCTGCAATCTCGCCTGCGTCCGAGGAGCGTACATCACCTGCAGCAACTATCCTGGCGAGCAGCTCTACGGGTGCGCCTGCAAGTGCGCGCCGCCGGACGGCAAGCGCTGCGTCGTCCACCTCGGAGACGGCTCGGCTAAGCGGTGCTGGAAATCCAGATGATCGTGCAAGAAGATGCATGTCATCTCATCCCAGTGTTCCAATTCTGCTTGACTGCTTCTACTGCATCTTTATCAAAAAAAAAAAAAAAAAAGACGGTCTGCTTCTGCATGTGTGTTCTTAACTCCTAAGTGATATACTAGTAGTATGACTGTATGGCTAAATGATGTCCTGTAATAATGGAGCTAGCAAGACTCCGTTCTTGCTTTTGCCGTTTGCAGTCATATGAAATGCTGCAGAATTTCTTTCAGACTTCGGTGTGAAATGGAACCGAAGCCAGCACTTTTATTTATTACCGTATCCTTGAAATGATGCCAATTTTGACCTGAATTTGGATAAGGTTCTGACTAACCAAGTACGGAGTATGTACTACTATGTGCTGACATGAGTTTTCAGCCATCACATCGGATTCTTATTTTGCGGCCGCATCTTACTTTTCAGCTCCTTTGAAGAACAAGGCATGAGTCACTGTTTCCCTAAACGGTCGTTTAGTCCGTTTAAACACCGTTTAAACGCTAAACAGTGGCTCACCGTTTCCGTTTAATTGGCTATTTACACCGTTTAAACCCGTTTAAACGGCCGTTTAGCACCGAATAATGGCTAAACAGTGGGTGACCGACTGTTTACCGTTTAAGCTAACAACGCTATGAGAAGCGTATGGGGATCGGCAATATTCCCAAGTTCCGATCTATTCCTTAGAAAATAAATTATTTTAGCTCCTTAGTCCTTATATTTGTCTTCATTTCACACCACACTTCTAAACCATCTAAATTTGGCATATCAACAGTCAATACCGTATGGAGAATTGGAGAGTGTAGACTTATCAGAAGCTGTATCAACTGCTTGGGCAACTACCCTTATCGGAAGCTGGAGGGGTGCGACTGCTGTGCGCGCCCAAGGACGGCTCCACCTTCAACTGCCTAGCGCAAGCGTACATGGAGGGGAAATACAGTGCAGAAATTACAGTTAGGCATGTTTGGATGGCATGTTTTGGATCAAATACTCTTGTAAAATACAGGCTTGTAAAATTATGCATTTAGAAGTGTTTGGATGATCGGTGAGTAGATTAAATTTACATCCAATTTACATCTGAATTGGGCATTTACCACCGGAAAATAAAAAAGGGCTCTAGACCTCTCACTAAAAATACGACATCTATCGGGCTCCTCTAGCTCGCGTGAAGATGCGAGCTCCGCTCGCGCCACATGCCACCATGAACGCCGGCGAGCAGCGACGAGCAGCCATGGAGGCTCAGGTGATCTAGAGCAACGGCAAACATAGCGGCATCGCCATCAACATCGGTGGAGCGCAGACCCGATGACACAGCCATGCTCCTCAACATCCACGGCAAAGGCTGGACAGGGCGCCTCGTCGTGGGCGGACTACCTGCTAGGCGCCGGATCCGGCGATGGTGGCCTAGGGGAAGAGCCGATCCGGCCTCTAGGTGTCCGGATCCGGCGGCTGTGGCCGGGCGGAGCTTGCCGGTGGCAAGAATGCGGCATTGGGGAGGCACAACGGGAGAGGGAGGAAGTGAGCAACAGAAAGGGCACGCGTGGGTCCGTCGGCGAGGTACTGCCGATGTCGCCAGTGCCGAGGCGGCGGAGGAAGCGGATGTCGGAGAGCGCGACTACGCCGAGGCGTGGGTGGTGGTGGTGGCGGTGGCGCGCGCCAGCAGAAGCGGGCCGGGTGGTGCGGGGAAGGAGTTGGGGCGGGTCCGAGGAAGAGGAGCAGGAGGCAGTGGAGACGGTGGAGGCGGAGCGCGGGCGCGAGAGGAGAGGCTCTGCAGCTCGTCCGCTGTGAGGTCAGCGGTGTCCGGGAAGGCATTGGGTGGTCAGAGTATGGGGACGAAGCTGAACTGAACGAGAAGCGGTGCTTCTTCCAATATATCCAAACAAAGTATTTTCCAAGAAATAAAATTCCGGTTGTATTCTTGTGCACAAAAAATTCCAACCAAAAACAAATAACAAGTGAATAAATATACAAAACATCCAAACATGGCCTTAAGGTCAATTTCATGTCCATTATTGGCGCCTCTGGGTTTTGTGTGTGTCGATCCATCGCTTGGTTTTTGTCATAAATGTATGGTATGCTTTCTCTGCAATCAGGTGGGCGTGATGTGTCATGCAAATATACAAATGCATGATTTTATCCCCCCTATGTCCAAACAGCGACACCTTGCATGATGCCTACCTCGTTTGTCTAAGGCCGTTTTCAATGGAAACACTCATCCACTTCCTCAAAACACTATTTCAACCATTTTCTTTTCTGTCTACAGTACAACATTTATATTAAATAGTACCAAATAGTATTTTAGAGCACCTTTTTAGAACACCCCATTAGAAACAGCTTAACAATTTGGGCGGCCTGCTGCCCATCTGCAGCCGCCAGCAACGCCTGGCCTGGCATGGCGACCTGAGCTCTGCAGGTGTTTATTTCTCTTCTCGATGCCACGCTGTATGTTAGGGCATTCGTCAGAGAAAGCGGCGGCCGTACGTACGTGCAGCAGGCCGGTACGTGTCGAGCACCCTGACACCACACCGACGGGGAGCAGCAGCATCCATTTCACACACGCTAGCTCACCAACAATGGTGTGTTTAGACGGTTGAAAAAAACACTGTTTCGAATTGAAAAGCACTGTAGAATCACTGTAGCATTTTTCGTTTGTTTGTGATAAATATTGTCCTATTATGGTCTAACTAGGATCAAAAGATTCGTCTCGCAAAGTACATCTAAACTGTGCAATTATTTTTTTATTTCATCTACATTTAGTATTCCATACATGTGCCGGCATTTTGATGTGACGGGAAATCTTCTTTTTGCATAGTGAATTTTGGGAGAAAGTTAGGGTACTAACAGCACCCAAGTCGCGATACCTACGTACCAGCTTCCCTATAAATCCGTCGATTTGCCGCTCGCTGGGTGTACTGTTTGCTCGCAGTCGCAGCCACAGCCACAGCACGAACAGAGCACGCCCAAGCCAAGGGAGAGACGGCAATGGCATCCATGAGGCTCTCGCTCTCCTTACTCACCTTCATCCTTATCCTGTCCGGTACGCCGGCATCTCCTGTGCCTATATACGTACAGAGATATATATATACACATACATACAGTATAAATCTGCTTGCCTCTTTAATTTAGATGGGATCCCTAAGCATCTACTGCTATGCTCGCGTTGCTTGCTCCGTGCAGGGCTCGGCGGAGGGACGGCGGCAGCGGCGTGCGGGGTGCAGTGCTTCCAGGGCGGCTACATCACCTGCGACAACTACCCTTATCAGAAGCTGGACGGGTGCGACTGCCAGTGCGCGCCCAAGAACGGCATCAACTGCGTGCTCCACCTCCTGAGCTCCGGCGATACCTTCAACTGCTCACCGCGCGCGTAGGCGGCTGGAGGAGGCGAGGCGCGGAAGCAAAGGCGAGAGCGAGATCATGCAGCAGCACAATTCACAATTGCGTGCTCGCTGGTTGGCTTCGCTGCCTGAGATCGTGCGAGTTGATCGATATGAATAATGTCGTCAGTCGTCACTGGATATAGTTCGACACAATAGTTGTAGCAGAATGTAGTTGTAATATGTATGGCTTGTATCTGTTTCAGAGAGCCGAAAACAAAAACAAAATGTATCTGGCTTTCTTGGATGCAATGCAAGGGATCATATCAATCAGATGTGATGTCACGCATGACACATATATGCGCTGCTTAAAAGTTTCAGACGCAGGTGCCTGATCGTTCTGATCGACCGGTCAGACAGCCATCCGTCCCCCCTGCTCCTACACACGTGCCCAGGCCACGCATCCCTGCGTGGATCAGTGGATGGCCATTAGCCGAATATGGTAATTTAACCACCAATCTGACTATCTGAGTGGTCGATAGCATGCCAAAAGATGCAGCTTGATCGGCGACGTAAAAATTGCGCAGGAGATGGTCAGACGGCAAGAGCAGCATGACCAAAGCTGCGAGTCAGAACAAGCGCCGTATCCGGACAGTATAGCTGCACACGCACTGTACGCTGATAAGTGGTGCCAAGCAGCTGGTCTGCACCTCATTGCTTATAAAAAAACAACCGCGGCCACGCATCGGTCTGTCGCGATTCTCAGGGGACAGCCATGGCTGGTGGTGCTGGTGCCTCCATGAAGCTTCCGCTCACCTTCGTCCTCCTCCTCTCCGGTATGTAAGCTCGGCTCCGTCGTGTCGTGGGCTCGTGGCGCCATCCGATCCATGACGAGCAGATTCTTGGCATGTTTATTTCTTGGACGCTGTTCAAGTGCGTGGTGCTAGCTCTGATGACTTTGTGTGAATCGATCGTTCAGCGCTTGTCGTGTGCGGCGAGATCGGAGCGGCCATGGCGGCGGACTGCTCGACGGTCCGGTGCATCCAGGGCGGCTACATCACCTGCGACAACTACCCGAGGAAGCAGCTGGAGGGGTGCGTCTGCGTCTGCGCGCCCAAGAACGGCCGCAACTGCGTGCTCCACCTCCAGTCCGGCTCCAGTTACAACTGCAGCAAGACGGAGTAGCTCGCCGGCGCCGGCTGGTCTTGGAGCACAGTGGACCCAGTAATGCCTGGTGTGGAATAATAATTGTACCTGGTGTTGAATAATAATTGTACCGAAAGGAGCCGAATAATGCTAGCTTTATTTGGGTATATACGTGCCCCGAACGTAGGTGTTTGGGGGTGAACGATGAAGCTCTCAACAAGATCACATATTCAGAATTTCTGCATAAGAATGTGGCTCTTGTTTCCTGTGGGTTTCTGAACTTGTATCGGTAGTCCATAGGTTCTTGAAGAACACCTACCGGCGAAATGGTTATGTGATTATGTGATGTCAGTCACGTCACTTGACAGTGTCAAAAAAAAAGTCACGTCACTTGATAGAAATTAGTCAGAAGTCTACTCGGTGTAACCATTTTAGTTCAAGTCAGCCAAATGCGACCAATCTGCTATTGTACGCATTATGGTCCCGTGTGGACAGTGGACCTTAAGTAAACAGTAGTTCAAGGAAGAAAGAAGACAGGTGATTCAGAGCACACTCTCGGATAGGGGATTGGCTACACAGTCCAAATGAGATGATATGCCAAAAAAACACACCAGGCAAAGTCAAAGATAACTTTTGCTGACTTATGAGGCCATGTGCCCATGTACTGGCAACTCCATATGGCCAAGCTTCGAGTCCCTCTCGAATGCATGAATTTTACCGAATTCTCACAAACAATTTAATTTTTAGAAAACCCACACATTCAAGAGAAGACGAGCAGAATGTACGAAGGACAAGACTAACTACCGTCAAGCCTGCGTGGTATGCTGGTAATTGTCCCTACGGACCTACCGCTCTTCTTCCTCCAACTATTTCTCCGTCTCCGTCATGAATTGTATCGTCGTGGTGATCGGCGGCTTCATTCAGACCACAGGGGCAAGGCAGACAGGGTTTTGCTTTTGCCCCATGTAACGCCTGGATGTCGAGGACATGATCTGCAACTCCACGGACGCCAGCACCACCAACCTACAGGACGGGGGAGTGCAGAGAGCCAGAGATGCCCTTGAATCGATAAACCTTTCATGTGTATTCAAAGATCTTGCAATTATAAACAAGGCATCCATAGTGTATCACGGCAAGGAGCACTTCAGTTGCACTAATGATTCTGGAAAATTTGAAATATCACCGGAAAATTTACAGGAAACAAATATTGAAAAGGAAGGATACAGAACTGCTCAAATATTAATTGCAGATCAAACAATGAAAGGCGGAGCAAAATAATTCTATATTGAGACTTTATAGCCCATACCAATGCATGTTACACCCATACATCAGAAACATCAGGATGAAGGCCTACAACACCAGCGTCCATGCTGGATTATAGTAACAATGAAGTATTTCTTTCTGAGGAAACAAAGTCTGTTTCTCTCTACAAAATGCAAGCTCCTAGTTATTATAAAAAAAATGCAAGCCCCTCAAAACAAAATTTTCCACCGGTTAGCCAAAACCCCTACTGTTACACAATTGTCATATGAGATGCTAAATGAGTGAGATGTGGACTCAGCCCTGAAATGAACACCATGGGACACCGTCACATCACTTAAACTCAGCAGTGCTATAGGCACAATATTCTTACTTCCCCCCTATCCATTTCTCCAGGATTTAGTGAATAGTTATGTCTTTTCCTTGGTTGCTTTGAATAATTTCATAACATTTTCATACACCACAAACGTGAGGGAAGCCGCAGGAAGGTTTTTCAGTAGATTGGAAGTGATTCCCCTATAAAATCCACGGACGCCTTCATACCTGCAGTACAGATATATTATCCAAAAAAGCATCAGAACACCAATCCCTTAATTTAGAACAAAGGTTTCAGAAGAACAAAAAACTCCCTAAGGTTAAATTCAGAACTTACTTAAAGAAGATACTCTTTCAAAAAATAACGTACTCAACATAATTAATTCCACTTTGTCGCCATGTTACACGAGTGACAAACATTAAAATTCCAATACTAGGTGACGTGGTGAGTAAATAATACTATACATACAATACAAGTCTTTCATGTTGCCTTTTAAAGCCAGTTTACACTTATCAACTCTTCTTTAAATATATTTCATGTTTTCCAATATGAAGCAATAAGTAAAAATGTAGGGGCAAACTTGGGAAAATCGAGATAACTTCATACAAGACACATAAAGCCCCAGCATATGGCTAAGAAAACATCTGATACAGTAATATCATTCTATTGACGATTCAACAGCATAACTAGAAATAAGTCTCACGTTGCAGTTTCCTTCACTACATGCCAGCTATTCGAGTACTTTGGAGTACCATCAGTGCCAGGCCGTTGCTGGAAAATTACACATAAGAGTTACATTATCAAAACTTGAAATTATTAAAATAAATGTGTAAACTAAGGAAAAATAGCATAAACATGAAAAGTTCCAGATCTGCAACCTGCAAGCGAGCTCGGATGACCTGCAGATTGGCAAAACCTTCAGTTCAGTGCGAAAGCAGAATATACGTTTGAAGTTTATGAGAGTAAGTAGGAGCAAAGAAAATTGCCTGGTAAGGATAGGTAAGTAGAATAGCAGCTACTTTTGAACCAGCCCCAAGTGCCGCAAAATCAATGGAATTCAACTAAGCATTAAGAGTGAAGAGAAGGGCATATCAGGCATAGTAAGTAGCATTAGCCCACAGGATAAAAATGTACCTATATAGAGATAACTGGAATACTGCATACATATTTACCCAGAAAAATTGAGACATCATCTACCTATAAAGGAAATGTTGTGCATGGAGTCGAACTATATATACTGCATATTTTGACTACCTTTTTCTATTTTTCATAGCTGCATGTCCAATTCTCTTATATTTGGCAAGTCATATATTGTACAATATAGAGAAAGAGTGTCTACGTGTGTGGAATGTCACGAAAATCCTAGATATAAATACCATGAATGAGCGTATAAGGAAAGAATATAGTGATCACATGATCTATAGTTCAAGTACACTGAAGTATGTCTTTATTGAAGCAAGTTAAACAGGAGATTTAACACGCAAGCACACATTTGATCAGTTAATACCAATGACTCCTCGCCTCCTCTGTTGTCTGCCCTTGATTGTTTACTTTTGAAGAATATCATAGCTTTGCGAAGTTCCTCGTAGGCTGTGAACTGTATTGCACCATGGGTGACCTTTCATGCATGACAGAATAAGCATGGAGGCCAGAATTAGATTTGTACACCATCCATATCCATAAAACATAAAAGGAATCAGCACACAATGTGAAGCTTATGACTATGACATATGTACCTTCATCAATTCAACTACTCTAAACTCAATGTCTAGTATATTAAAATAAAACTGCCAGATCCAATTACTGCAGTACTTGTGACAGAGGGTAAAAAAGCTTGCAATTATGGAAATCCGGTGACAAGAAGCACACGAAACAATTAACATAACATTTAGCTAAACTTGAATCTTTTCCATACCCACAACTAAGGCTGATCTCCATAGTAAGTTCAGGTTTCAAAATAGGAATAGTATCATAGTAATAAGGAAAAGACACATACATGGTACAATAATGCGAAACTACAAACACTGATCATCAGGTTCAGGATTCACATGAGGTTCTTATCTGAGCACACAACCATAAATTTGATAGGTCGCTTCAATAAGTTTAAAAGGCTACCATCTCAAATTTTAAGTGATAACTATGAATTAAGTGGTATATTTTGGAAACATAATTTCATACCCTTTGGAGCATACAGCTAAGAAATACTAGATAATATAAATCGCAAGAATGAAATATGGCGCTCCACTCAGGAAGTCATAAGAGTATAGCTGTAGTTTAAATGTTTAATTAGAAATGCAGAATAAACTCAGCTAGCAGCAGATAAATAAGGAATGCATACCAGCAAAAGCCCAGGTCCGATTCCTCTATAAAGTGCAAGAAATCCCTCCTCTTTCAGAATAGTACTCAAAGCATCTGGCTTTACACAAACAAGTAAGCAAAGTTACAAATGTATAAAATCAATATATAGACAAAAGGAAGTATGAACAATTGATAAGAGCAGAAATAATTCATAGAAAGAAGCACCAATAATGTGATGCCTAGAGGTACTGCAATGGCAGTTCACTTGAATCAGCGTAGCGCCCAACGATGCAGCAGCAGTGGGCAAGATGAGATTGGGATGAAAACACTTTCCCAATAAGAATTTTCATTTCATAATTAGTTAGTTTCCTAGGATATGAATTAATTAGATGGTCCTTACCTATGAAGTAGGTAGGTTACTATTTATTTGATTATATACATAATTGTTAGGTGAATCATCTGTATAAGGAGGTCCACTCAAACTGCCATTGTCAAGCAGACTCCCCTTGCTACACCCTACACTACAATTCCAATCAATCCCACATCACATCAGTTAAGCTTCAGACAGATACTTCATTCAAACCCATGTAAATAGGCATAGCTTTTATAACTTATGCCAGAAGGAGAATGAGCACAGACCATGCTGAACAGAGTGCAAAGTTACACCAGTATAATGTATTTTGTTAATTGCTATACTAGGCTTAAAAACATATACACAATAATATGAGTACTTCCTATACCACATTTAAATGTAAGTTACTCAAGGGAAGCACATATTACCAGAAAAACCAGAATATCGTGAGGTATGATGTTTAGGTGTTTGTAGTTGCAGTCTTGTTTTCACTAGCCATATGGGATTTGTAAACAAGGAAACCTGTATAGTGTATAATAATAAAATTAGTTTCATGAAAAAAGTCACTGTACGAATCACAATTAAATAGTCACATTTGAATCTTACATTGAACAATCTGGAAAACAAATCACAATTAAATAATAACGATCTTTTCAGATAAGATAAAAGTCACTGTACGAACCAAAGCACCTGCTTCTGCAGCTGAGATGAGATGGTGGACTGGATGAAGCTGCTCATCCTTCCTCTGTAAGTACCTTTGTTTAGCTCTGTTATAACTGTTAAAAAATGCATCTGATGTCAATTGAAATGTTAGTGAACATATGTTGTGACTAGCATCCAGATTGCTAAAATTTAAGCATCCCAATTTGGTAACAAGATACTCGAAATCTCAGTAAATGCTGAAATTAACTATTCACCTGAGGCTACTTTCGTGCAGCAAAAAGAAAGAAAGAATGGATGAAAGAAAGAAAGAAAGAAAGAAAAATAAATAAAAACCCACATCCAATAATTCAAAGGGAATAATATAACTTACAAAAAGAAATACAGGCCCCAGGAAACAGTTGATCCAAGAACTGCCGGATAAAATCCAGCATAAAGTCCTTTCAGGCCCTACAAGAACTCAGTTAAATAAGAAATAACTTATAGTGAATATATTAGCAGCACCAAGGGACACAATCAATGGACGTTTGGAAGAACCAAACTTTGAGCAGGTAATTTCTCATATGTACAGTACACAAACCACCTAGCTGCAGTGAATTGTGTTTCGTATATAATTTTCAAACTCCTCAGTGAACCCTCATAAACATTTCCGATTGTGACACATCTAAAATGTCATAGTTAACATCATGTCATCATTGCATTCGTGTTCCATGTTACATGAGCTATCGGCAAGCATAAATAAGCACATGTTTGAAGACTTTCAGTTTGAGCTCGTTTTTTCACTCAAGAGTAAAATTGTCAACTAAGGATAAGCTACTAAGCAATTTCAACAATATATATAATAGGCAAACTCTATTCCAACTTTGTGGGAAGCATCACAAACACAAACAACCAGACTTATCTGTAAGGCGAAGCGAGAAGATAAGAACAACTTTCCCAAAAAACATCGTGCAACTATAATCAGTCCCAAAAAAATGTGGTAAGGCTTGATACCTCAGATCGCGTGATGGTGTAGAGAGCGTGCGCGGTGTTCCTGTACGGCGGCACCTCAGACCACCCCCTCCCGCCGCACACTGCACGCCGATACGAGAGTAAGAGCACGGTTACCGGTCGTCCCTCCGCCTCTCCGAAGCCTTACTAGAGTCTACTATGGCCCGAGGGAAGGTTACCTTGGAAGCGGGTGCGGACGACGTCGAGCGGGTGGAGGGCCGCGACGGTGGCGAACCCGGCGGCTGCCCCAGCCGCTCCGTTCTCCCACGTCCACCCCTCGGCCTCCGCCGCCGCTGGTGAGGTCCCGGGCGGCATCTCCGACAAGAGGTAGCCGCTTCGCTTGCGCCTCTCGGTCCGTGGACTCGGGAGCCGCGGCCCGCGGCCGCCGCCAGATTGTTCAGGAAGTCGATGACGCCGCGGCCGCCTGCGCGTGGGGCGATCTGCAGAGCGTGCTGCGTGCCTGCATTGACAACTCCATCTCCACGTTTCCATTTTCTCCCTGGGCCCGTGCGGGCTGCTTGGATGTACCGGACTGGAAGATTCTCGGCCTGTTTCGCACAGTAGTTTCTGGGCTGGAAGTGTGCTTTTCTTGACATAAAGTGTTTGAGACCATTTCTAAATTCTAACCCAAAAGGTTGTAAATTTGGCCATTTTGCCGTCAGCGGTTATAAACAAGTTACAAAACATATTTAGGCCCTAATTAGGATGACCGTGTCTAATATTGCCTCCGTTTTAGCGTATATTGATTTTACGAATGCGGTGTTTGATGATTTGTTTAATTTAAAAATAGAATTCACAAGTATGTAAAAAAATATAAGTTATGTTTAAATTACTACCATCGATAGTAAAAACAAGCCACGTATACAAATCAAAGTTGCCATATAGGAGTATTAACAAAGAGGGAGAATATATATATATATGATTAGAAAGAACATAACCCGGTCGCACAAAAGAGTCGGTCTTTTAGTTGGGCAAGCAGTGGTTCAGACGTGCTGTCATTGTTTCCAATAGGTCCACAATACAAACTCGTGGAACACGGAGATTCCACGAATCCCATGATGTTGGTTTGCAGTTTTGTTTTGGATAAAGTGTGGTGGTTTGCACTTGTGTCAGCAGCATGCCGGCACGTGATCGCGACGGGCCGTGTCTCTTCTTTATTAAGGAGGAAATAAAAGCGATGCTAATTGAAGCTAACACGTTTCCACGCACACATTAAAATGGAACGGGTTGTTTCTTTTAGGGCTATTCGCCACGTGACAGCTCCAGTGTACTGGCACTGGCAGTGATCCAGGAATCCCTTTTCTCTCGGTCACGCACGTCACTACGTTAGCGAGAAGGCAGGCTGAACAAAAGCAGCCCAGTGCAGCGCGACCGAATCCACCGAGCGAGACGACATTTCACGGACAAGATTTCAAACCATGACACTAAAATTCGTATGTCTTTCAAGATTTCACACCACGTAACGAGCTATAGCGGCAGCAGGTCGTCACAGCTACGAACTCCCCAGTCTCCACCCCCGGCGCCACGCGACGGCACCGTGGACCCTCTGCCTGTTGTCCCTCGCCATCCTTTTTCCTGCGCTTTTTGTTTATTTATACGTCCTCGGCCGTCGGCCGCCGAGCGGTCAAAGGGGCAAACGCAGAGGCACGCCAAAGCCAAACGCCGCCGGACGGGAAATCATATAATCACCCCAAATCTTCAGTCCACTCCGGCGCTGGAGCGAGTGCGTTGAGACCACGCTTCCATTACATGCTGGAGGGCACAGGGCGCTGGACGAGGTCCAAGTCCAAGCGCGTGCACGAAAACGAAAGCCATGCGCGAGCGCGACCCAACCGCGGCCGAGAAGAGGGGGCACGTTTTTTTTAGTCAACCGAGCTCCCCCACCGCGGAAACCGGCAAAACCTGCACGAATGCAACGCGAAACACCACGCCCGCCGCGGGGTCCCCTTTGCTCGGCCAAGCCAGCGCCGAGCCTGCCGCCCGGCTATATATAACCAACAAATTCTGCTGCCTGATCCCATCACCGCATCACCCAGACTCCCAGAGCCAGAGGCAGCCGGTGGCGGAAGAGAGGCAGAGGCAGGCAGAAAAGGCGTCGCCCGGCCATCACCCAAACCACCGATCGAGATGTCTCGGTACGTGGAGATGCTGGACATGGGCGTGCGCATCGCCGCGAGGTTCCACTCGCACTGCCCGCAGACGGCGCGCATGTACTACAAGCCGCCGCAGACGACGCACCAGGCGGCGGCGACGTCCTCGGCCGACGGCGCCAACAATGGAGGCGGTAGCTTCGGCTTCGGCCTCGACGCGGCGCCGGCGGCCTTGCGGCCCTTGTTCGCACAACCGGCGGCGGCGGCGGGGGACTGCCGCGGTGGGCAGAGTTTGGGCCACCATCAGTTTCTTGAGTTCGACACCGCGCGGGTCGTCGTGTACGAGGTCCTGTGACTGTGTGAGGAACGATTCGGGAGAGGAGGAGAAGGGGAGTTTCCCCCTGCGACGAGTTTCTTGCGAGCCTAGGTGGAGATTTTTGGACTGGGGAACAACAATCTGTACATGTGTTCTCTATTCATTGATTCTGTACATACTAGTATAGCTCGTGTCTGTGTCAGAAATTTCATTCCACACAGAAGAAAAACATTCATTAAGCAAAGATCCAATTCCAAAACCATGCTTTCCTCGGGCTTTGAATGGGTTACGATCGCATATATGTACACTGATTGATCGGCAGAGTTTATGAGAGACTATGCTAAATGCTGTCGGAGTACCCTATCACAACTCTGGAATTTGGTATGGACCAGTTCAACGAAGTGGGTGAGCGAGCCTAGACGACGAGAGCAATGATAACTCGATGGATCATCAGTGAAGTTCGCTGGGTGCGCGTTTTGGGTGGACTAGTTCGATGGAGTCTAGTTGCAAGGCTGGTGGATTATTCTGCAAAAATATGAAGCAAGAAGATGAAGCCCAACTTAGCCGTTCGCCCGTTCCAATCAAGTGCAGGCAGCAGCAGAGGGGGAAAAAAATACAAGAATGTAAACTCATGTGGCGATGGATCTAGGGGAAAAAACCATTTGACAAGGACAAAACACACGGCTGGCAGTACATGATCTGTGAAGTGTTGGTTTCCGGCGACACCTGCTGTCCTGCTCCCTGCACACTCCTAGCTAGTCAGTCAGTGGCTATCAACGGGACAGGAGCACAGGACATCGGTAGCGTTTGGTTGAGGCGCAATCCCTGATTTCATTTCAGTGACGAGTCCATCCCGTTTTATACTCGGTGGTGCTCGTTTGGTTGGAAGATATGGCCAGAGGGATCAAAGACATATGACAATTGACAATTGGACCCCTGTGCCGCGCTCGGCTCCCCAACGGCAGTGCACTGCCTCACACCCGATTCCCTCTCCGGTGGCGGTCCGCCCCGTGCCCGACTCCCGACTCATCCCATGTCGTCCCCTCGTTTCGAAGGGATGGCGTTGTCTCACTTTTTGATGGAATATTCTCCAATAAAGATGACCCTGTCCCACCTGACTTCCAAACAAAGAACAAAAGTGGAATTGTCGCATTCTGTCCCATTTCATTCCACCAAACAAACACATCCGAAAGCAGCACACTCGTACGATACGGCCCGGTGATATGAAATTCCTTCAGTCAGCGAAGGCATGACAACGACCGGCTCACGGAAACAAGCTAGTACCACAGTGCAAGTCAAGCACTCAAGTCCACCGAGTGAGGTGACTCTGCACTTGCCGAACTCTGCTCACGGCGACAAAACCAAACTAAGGGTTTAGTTTGGCAATTCCATTTCCTCGTGGGATACAGGTGGTTTTAGAAAATGGAGAAAAAATAAACTAATTTTACTTCAATTTCTTCAAATCTTTCAGAAAATGAGGTTGCTAAGACCAAGGTCACCAGACAGGGCATATGGGAGTGCAAAACACTGTTTGCGCACTGTAGACAGAGAGAGATAGTTGAATAGTGGATGCACCCCTTGGATGCCTCTCTTGGTGACCCTGATCTAAGGGCATGTTTGGGAGAGTTCCGCTCCAATTTTTTCAGCTCCACTCCCCCAACTCCATTGTGAAGTAACTCCACCATAGAGTTGGAATGGGTAAAAGGAGTGTTTGGTTTGCAACTAGCTCCAGTTTGTATAATTCATGAATTTTATATGAGTTTCCTGTTTTATCCTTGATGGCTCTTAAATAAAATTGTGAAGTACTACAGTAGCAGCACATTCATCGGAAAGGTGGAGCCTATTTGATGTGCATGCATGCACGTTGCAGAGGGATGCTAGCTACACATTGACGCCTGACGCGAAGTTGCCCTGCATTGTGCAACGGGCTGCGCGGTGCCATGGCCATGGTGCGACGGGCTACGCGGCACCCATGCCCATGCTGGCCGAGGCAATTGGGACAACAGCGGCGCCATGGACAAGGCCTGCGCAGCGCCCAGACCTAGGCGACGACCTGCGCGGTGCCATAGCCATGGGCGACGATCTGCGCGGCGACAAGGCCAAGGGCGTAAGCCGACGGTAGCACGCCTAGGGCGACGGCACCGGCACCATGGACGTCGGCGGCAGAGGAAGCGCCTAGGCCTTCAGCGGAGGAGGCGCCCAGGCCACCGGTGGAGGACGATGCTCGGAGTCCCAGGCGACTCGAGTATAGAACCGGCGGCGACTGCGTATTTTTTTCCCAGGAAACGAAAGGGTACGCACACCCTAACGAGTAGGAAAGTGGGTAATTTTTCTACAACTCCATAAAAAAATACTAAAACAATATTTGTAGAGCTTCCCTTTACCAGCTGAAAAATCTGGAGTTGACTCCTAACTCCACCTTTTTATCGGAACTGAAGTTTACAGTGTTGTACATGTTTGGCTGCAACAAGTGGGAGCGGAGCTGAAATTGTTGGAGCGAAACTCTCCTAAACAGGCCCTGAACTAGTCCTAAAACGATTAAACCACCCGTCATTCCATTTCTGTGACCCTTTATTTTGTTCAGTGTCTACAGCCGCCGCCGCACGGAAAGAGTGCAAGGCTCTCCAAAAAAAAAAAGTCCCACTTGGGTGGTGACCAGGGAAAACCATTCCGACGGTAAACCGTCGGTTTTTCGGAATTTTTTCCGTTTCCGGACTACTACGGAAAATGAAAAACCGGAATTTTCCGACGGAATCCGTTTCCAAATTCAAAATTTTAAAAAAAATTGTAAAAGTTTCTAAAAAATTCCAAAAAAATATGATAAAAAACTAGATATTTTTCTGAGCCATTAGCACTTGAAATCGTTCAAATCCAAGTTGATTTGGTTGGTTAAATTTACATTTTGGGTTCGGACCCGTTAAGACTCTCAAACCCGTTTAATTTGGATGATCTTATCCACTCCTCCGCTTTGACCGACAGCCAGCCTAAAACCCGTTGATTTGCTTAGTTAAATTACGATTTGGTTTGGGATCCATTAACACCTAAAACCCGTTAACAACAAAACTCCACTCCACCTGGCCGCCTATAAAATTTTATTATGGTATATGTATTTTAACTATGATCTTATATTGTTGTGATAGATTCGATTTTTTATGTATTTTATGTGTGATTTTATGTGGCATACGTAAGGTTGTATGCATTTATTAATAAATTATGTGAAATGTATTTGATATATATATATATATTATAAATTGTGATATGCAAAAAATTTAAATAAATCTATATAAAATATTTGATTGTTTAACCGTCCTTCCAGGATAGGGTTTGTCGAAAAAAAACAGCAAAAATAGCCTTCAATGAGATTCGATCTCAAGTCTTATCTTACAGACCAAGACAACAGACAACATCTACTAACCACTAGAACAACTACCATTTTGTCAGTTAAGAGTATGCCGCAACATATATAGACCATCACTTGGCTCCTCCACTCCGTTTTACATCACATTTTGTCGGAAAACAACATTTTTCGGTCGGAAACACCGGTTTTCCGATGGAATTTTCCGGAATTCCTATCGGAATCCTCGGAATTCCGTTTTTGAATTTGAAAAGCCTTTTCGTTCGGAAAACTCGGAATTCCGTTCGGTTTTCCGATTCCGAATGAGTCCGGGATTTGAGTTCAAACGGATGCCAACCCAACCCAGTCAGGCAGCCACAACGAAAAAGGGCACGTTTAAATAGTCAACTGCCACCATGGAACGCCAAAGTAAGTAAGTAACCCGCACGAAAGCCACGCGAAACACCGCGCGCTCCGAGCTCCTCGCTCCCGGCTGCCTGCCGTGCCCGGCAGCGGGCGGACGGGACCGAGCTATATAAAACCGCGCGCGAATCGTCCTCCCTCCTCGTGCCGCCCCACGAAGCTCACAGCACAAACACCAGAACCGCTGCCGGCTGCCGCACCCCCCCGTGCCTTCTTCTTCTTGCTCGCGCCCGGCCGGCCTCCGGACGAGAGGATATGTCTCGGTACGGGGAGATGCTGGACATGGGCGTGCGCATCGCCGCGAGGTTCCACTCGCACTGCCCGCAGACGGCGCGCATGTACTACAAGCCGCCGCAGACCCAGCAGTCGGCGGCGACGACGACGTCCTCGGCAGGCGCGGCCGACGACGCCGCCAAGGCCGGGAGCGGCTTCGGTCTCGACGTTTTCCGGCCCTTCGCGTCCGCGGAGTCGGCTGGGGAGTTTGGCGCCTGCGCCCGACCGGGATTCCGGCCTCACGACTTCGACACCGCGCAGGTCGTCGTGTACGAGGTTATCTGAGAGCAGAGGTTTCATTAATTAGACAAGTTTTTGGAGAGGTTGTAAATGATACTCCGCTCCTATTAGTAGCCTAGTATAGGAGTAGTATATGTGCAGTCCATTCTTTAATTTGTGCGTGTTACTGTGTTAGAAAGACATGTAAGTATTTCCGACGGGAGGCATTTTCAATCTGGAATATTGATGAGCGTGCTGCTATGCTATTATATTTGGCTGGCATTCTTTTTTAGAGAAAACAAGAAAGGTGAACCAATAACTTTTCTTTGGCTGACAAGGCAATCGATTTTGCTGCACGGGATTGCACCGGAGATTCAGGTCAGGTGTGATGCTATATGCTAATGAGTGCTGTACTGCTGTGCCGTGGACCGCGACCATGGACAGATTGCAGCTTTGGAGGTCGGAGCAGATGGAATCATGGACATGTTGGAACTTGTAAGCTTTTGTGGAATTTTGATGGAATGGAACTATGGAAGCACGAGACACGTTCAACGACCCCGTGGACCTTGTCGCAAATATATGTTCAACAAATTGGCGCGTGGTTTCGGGCGGGCTAGCTTCAAGCCTGACGTTTCAGCAGGGTACAAGCAACATCACTAACAAATTCCGAATCGCGTTAGGTGAGACATAGTCGCAGAGGGAGGGGGGAGATGGAAGTCCGGCGACCAGACCAACATGGTTGTTCCAAACTTCCAACCAAATACTCCACCGTGGTTTTTCAATGTTCACAACCCCACATTAGCTAGACAACACATCGGATGTTCCCCACTCAACTAATACCAACTCTCTTTTATTTGGCAGCAATGTCGCCGCCGCTTCAATCATCTGCACGTTAGTTCGATGAGAAATGAGAGATGAGAGGTTGCCAGGTTGGTCGGTACTTGTAAAAGGTCAGCTGTCGACTTGGTGCCAACATGAGACATACATGGATGGTTGCATACAGACACGCTCGCTCTTTTCAGTACTTGTAGACTTGTAGATGACCATCAATTTTAAAATAGATAGTGTCATCATAAGTATCTCTCTATCGCACCGCTCTATCGACGGACAAACCATCATAAAAAAATATCATATTATTTTAGAAATAAATCCAGAACAATACAAGCACATATTAAGTCTACAACTTAAATCCAGGCGAACAGATTTCACCTAGCCTAATCAATTCAGCCGTTTATTCCTGGGTTGTTCTTCAACAATTTTTTTTAAGTTGAAATACTCCTTATTTCCAAGTTTACGTAATTTACCAAAACCCGCCTTCAAGTCTGTCTTCAGGTGATGTCCTCGTGACGAAATGAACTCCTCCTCCCCTCGGTTCAAGTGATTTGCTCCGCACCGGCCGGCCGCCGTGACGGCGTCAGCTCTCTTCCCCGCGAAAACCCTAATGGCGGCCCGCGCCCTCCACCTCCGCCGCCTCTTAACTACGCGCCACACCCTCCCCGCCGCCTCCTTCTCCGCCGCTGTCACGCCGACACCGCGCGTCTCCGCGCTCGTCGATGAGATCTGCGGGCTCACCCTCATCGAGGCCTCCTCCCTCGCCGACGCCCTGCGCGGCCGCCTCGGCGTCGACCAGCTCCCCCCGCTGGCCATCCTCACGGGCGGCGCCGCCCCGCTCGCCGGAGGAGTTGCGGGCCCCGGGGCGGACGGCGAGGAGGCGAAGTCCAAGGAGGAGAAGATGGCGTTCGATGTGAAGCTGGAGGGATTCGACGCGGCGGCGAAGCTCAAGATCATCAAGGAGCTCAGGGCGTTCACGAGTCTGGGCCTGAAGGAGGCCAAGGAGCTCGTGGAGAAGGCGCCCGCCGTGCTGAAGGCCGGAGTGCCCAAGGAGGAGGCGGAGAGCATCGCGGAGAAGATGCGGGCGGTCGGCGCCAAGATCGTTCTCGAGTGAGACGGCGAGAGTTCTGTATGGCCTCGTTTCTTGGCTTTTACCTTTGTATGAAGGGAATGTGAGAATTTCGAAACAGGAGCAATAACTAGTGATTTTTTGTGATCTTTTCATTGCCAGTGGTAATGGTAATGCCAATTGGGCTTTGGAGAGTACGATCATAGACTTAGAGATAGAGCTTCGATCTCTGTATCTTGACTCTTTGTTGGATTGTATGAGAAATAGAGAATCTTTTACTTCGAATTGAGCATCCCACTGATGGACATGATGATATTGCTTCCTAAGGAGAGAATTGCAGCGATGTGGCTTTCACTTGCCACTGGGTGGCTGTTGCAATGGTAGCAAGAAGGGTAGGTTATAGGTAAGATTTTGCAAGCAGGGGTGGTGTAAAGTTGTTTCACTGTGCAAAATTGTTTTCTTAGAGAGGTGTTATCATTTCTGGCAGCATTGGTTTGAACTTTCAATTACTGTAGAAGTTTTGATCCAGACTCTACACTGGAGTAACCTGCTGAAATGGTTATGGCCTGGTGAGAGTGAGACTACTTTTATATTAACTACAGTCAAAATTTATGAAATTCCTGAAATAGTTAAGTAGTTAACTAGGTTTTGCGTAGATGTTGTGTTAAGAATGCCATATGAGAAAAAAAAAAGCTCCATTGGAGTGCGCTGCAGAGTAGCACGATCAATTGGTAGTAGGTAGATTGTGTAGCTTGGGTATTACAAGGGAACTATTTCTTAGGAAAACTGTTCCTGTCCATCAAGATTTAAATTTTGCAAGTATTGCAACATTTTATAGAAAGTCGGTATACAATGAACTCACTAGAAAAAATTGAATATTAAACATTTTAATCAAATGAATTAACATGTCTCCCATGTATGTCTGCTGACTGAACTTTTGACTTTGTGAGTGTTATTCTCTGAATACACTGTTCTGGTCGTACATAAATTTGTGCTCGTAAATCTCCTCTATTGTTGTATCATGTTATGACATTATGAGCGTTCAAGTGAATTATCATGACCAATTTGTGGACTCTGTTGTGTTGTGTTGCAAAATTATGGGATTTGGCAGCAATGTGATGCGTGCTCAACTGTATTGAACTGGAAGTAACTTTCAAGCAGAATTAGCTCTCCACTTTTATATTTTTTGGTTTCATTGTGTGTGGTCCTGTAAACCTAGCGTGGCGTGCAATGCTGCAGTATAACTGGAGTCTTGCCTCCTGATGAAACCATATGCAGCTACTGAATCTATGTTCGTTACGCAGTTCATTTATTTTTGCAAGATGACTTCCATTCAACAGAAATTCTCCCAATAATCTAGTTCACAGACAGTTTCTTCAACAGCAAGATCTTCAACAAGAAAGAGTTCACAATCAGGTTCGACAATAACAACAGTAAGAACGAACAGTTGACGATCTGGTTTTTCAAGGGCATTTCTGCACTCCCCCATTCGTCAGGTAGATGGTGCAGCCTTTCTCGTTGGCCATGCAGCAGTTGCACGCTGGTTTCAGATGCTGTGTGCCTGTGGATGGGCACGTCGTATAGTTGGCTTCCAGGCAATACATGGGACACATCTTCCCTTCCTTTGCCCCCGTGCTTGGAATGGAGCCAAGCACCATAAGCCCTGCATAGTTCAGAAAATGACACCATTCATGTTGGAGCAAGAGAACCAGAAGAGATAAGGCCTGATGGACTTTAGGGGAGGTTATAGACAAGCCTACCACACAGACACATTAGGAGAGCCATCGGAAGAGCAAGCTTGGAGGTGGCCATGTTCTGTAGCTTCTGTTCATGCGGTCTGCCTGGAGGAGTGAAGTTTATATAAGTCCTGCAGTAGCACCCAAAAAAAACAGAAACAAAATAGATTGAATATATGTTATTTGTGCGATAGTTGGGCATAAGTAGTAAGTAGGCAAAATCTGGCATTTCGTTTGACTTGCTTGATTTTGCTGACTTCCTTTTTGACTTTGTAGGTAGGCGGTTATCCAGAATTATGAAGTGTGGGATCCAAGATTGTCTGGTCAAACAATCACCACTCTCCTCTTTCTTGTAGATCTTGAAATGCTGTTTATTTAGATGTGAGATCCATTATGCATGAAGGTACACTTATTGATTCAGTCATGCTGAACATTGTCATATATAATTATAGCATCCTTCTAAAATCGAACTGTACTGGTGCACATAGTGCGTTTTACGGAAGTTTGATAGTGAGAGTGTTTATTCTTGCTTCAAATGTCGCTAAGACGCTGACTGATTTGTCTACAGGCAGTAGGACTCCATCCTAAGGGCGAAAGAGAGGAGCTGGCTGTTGCCTGTTGGTTAATGGAACTTTTGCGTCACTCTCTTTGTCCTGGTTAGATTCAAACAATTAGATTCAAACAACAATGATCCAGTTCCGTGGCAGCAACAATCATGTTCTTCAAGGACATTTCTCCCAATAGAGAAGTCCTTCAAGGGCATTTCTGCACTCCCCCGTTCTTCAGGTAGATGGTGCAGCCGTTCTCATTGGCCATGCATCGGTTGCACACTGGTTTCAGCTGCTTAGTGCATGTGGATGGGCACATCATATAGTTGGCTTCTAGACAGTACATGGGACAAATCTTCTGCTGCTTTGCCTCCGTGCTTGGAATAGAGCCAATGAGAACCATTCATGTTCTGTGGAGCAAGAGATGACACCATTCATTTTGGAGCAAGAGAACCAAAGGAGAGAAGATTGGAGGACGAAGAGGGGGAGACAGCTAGCCTACCACACAGCAGGAGAGCCACTGGAAGAGCAAGCTTGATGGTGGCCATGTTCTGTGGCTTCTGGTAACGTGGTATGTCTGCAGGACTGCCGGAGTGAAGTTTGTATACAAGAAACTTGGTCAAAGTGCTACAGTAGCCCCAAAGGAAAAACATAAACAAAATAGTTTGAATGCTTGTTACTTGTGCGAAAGTGGGACATATTAAGTGGGCATAATCTGGCTTTTCATTTGACTCGCGTGTATTTTGCCTACTTCCCTTTTGACTTTGTAGGTAAGCGGCGATCCAGAGTCCAGAAGCGTGCTCCGGATCCAAGATGGCCTAGTCAAACAATCGCCACTCTTCTCTTTCTTGTATAGATCTTGAAATACTGTTTATTGACATGTGAGATCCATTATGCGTAAAGGTACACTTATTGATTCGGTTATGCCGAATATTGTCACATACTAAAGCATCCTTACAAAACTGAAATTTACTTGTTCACATGATGCGTTTTGCAGAAATTCGCTATTGAGAAGTGCTTATTCCTGCTTAGATCGTCGCTAAGACGCTGACAGATTTGTCCACAGCGGCCCAAAAATGAAGCTGTCTACTCTACTGCATTCATAGAAGCAGTACGACTCCATCCCAAGGTTAAAGGAACTTTTGCGTCACTGTCTTAGTACTGGTTTGATTCAGAACAAAATGGTCCTTTGACGCGTCTCCTGTCATGTTTTTCGTGAAGCGTCCAGTTGCACGTATTTGTGGTACCACTCAAGTCTGCATAGACGATGCATCAAAACCTTAGGGTCTGTTTGGACACATGAATTTCATAGAAATTGCATAGAAATTTTACAGTAATCAGTTTAATTTTACATGAAAAATACAGGAATAGGAAAAAATTCAGGTAATCTCCAACTTATGCCACGTCTTCGTTTTCAGCGCATTACTACTCGGTGTACAAAACTTGCTGCAGTATTCAGATTGGCTCAAAGCCATATGATAAAGCTCGAGGAAGACGCGCATAGCGACGGTGGGGTTCATCTCAAGGAACGCATTATTACTGAAAGATTCAAAGGTCAGGTTACAGAGTTCTTTCATTGTGATCTGTGAGATCCATTTCAAGGCCGCTAGCAGGAATCTCAGCAACATTTCAGGTCTCAATAGAAGGCACAGGGGAGGTGTTGGCGTAGCGGACGACGCAGCCCGTGCAGCCGGGTGGCGCGCAGTTCTGGCAGGCGCACCCGGTGAAGTTCTCCCCAGGGCTGTTGGTGCAGGTGATGTACGCCCCATACGCGCAGGGCACAGTGCAGGTGGCTTCACAGGGCTCCATGGCGGCCATCATCAGAAGCCCTGGTTTCCAAAGGCACCCCAAAAAAGTTTCATCATTCAGACGGTTTTACTAAGAATCAAGAGCAGGAGTAAGTCGAGGAACGGTGTTGGATCGGAAAGGTTCATGAAAGAAACGGGGTTCTACCGGAGAGGAGGATGGCGGCTGCGAGGGAGAGGTTGATGGAGGCCATGATCGAGGGAGAGTGTGCTCAGCGCTCAGCAGTAACTGCGTCCTCTACCTCCAGAGCTTCCACGGAGCCTGAGATTAAGTATATAGCAGCCCGGGAGGCAAAACCTTCACTAGGTGTGCGCTGCATTACTCTTCCCAAATACCTGCTGCTGTGTTCGTCCGGATATCCCGATCCCCAAGTTCCAAGAATGATAACAAGGTCTGCGTAGGTTTCCACACATCGGTCACATGGACGCGATCACGAAGATCACAAGACGAATCGGGAACTCAATCCCCCAAGGGGATAAGCGCGCGTGCTGCTGCTATCCCGCACCGTGACCGCAGTGCCTCTCTCGCCCGACGCGCGTTCATTCTTTTTCAAAAACTTCAATATTCGTTTTATTTTAAAAATTTGTCATGCTCAAACTAAATTTAATAATAAAACAAACCACGACAAAATAAATGATGGTTTATAATTTTTTTAATAAGTGAATGATCAAAGTTGTGGAAAAAAAATATCAACTACAACATATATTACGAAACAGAAGGAGTATAAAATTTCATCTTCTTGTATACTCATTTATCTTCGACAGTACCTTTGGCATGTATACATAAAAAATCAAATTATTGAGAAACTCTAGGACAATTTTTTATCATTTCTTCATACCCTCAAATATTATTTACATATTTAGTTCTTCCTAAATTTATCGACGAGAGAAGAGAGATGGACCATTGGACTTGAGCACCAGGCTCCTGTATTGCTAGTATAGGAAGATTTACCTCTACTGATGGAGAGACTTACTATGTATGTAAACGGCCGTTTAGATCATCTAAACACAATTTAAAGTTCAAATACTACACGATGACTAGTTTGCGTTCATTTAATTGGCCGTTTATCTCTTCTAATAGGCTGTTTAGCCTGTTTGGATAAATGTTTAATATGAAAAGGACGTTTAACGGTAGATGACTTGCCTATTTGGCGTTTAATATTTTATTAGGTGAGCACCCCTAAGGGCGTTGAGGACTACTTTTTATGCTATTTCGCGCTATTTTTTATGACAAAACGCACCATAAGGCGCCCCTCGCCCTCGGGCAGACACGTAAGCAAGCGGTGTATATGTGCTCCACCATCACACGTGCAAAGGCCCTCGTCCATCCTTCACACGTGCGCTCAAACCGAGCCCGTCCGCCCCCTCGTCCGCGCATCTCCACCGTCCGATCCCCAGCCGATGGCGGAGGAGCCCGCGGCGGAGGACCACGATCCCCGGCCGCCCCCGGCGGATTGCGCCGCCGCGTCGTCGGCGGCGGAGGCGCTGATGAGCGCAGCATCGGAGCAGCTCACGTTGGTGTACCAGGGCGACGTCTACGTCTTCGACCCCGTCCCGCCCCAAAAGGTCGCGCCTCTTGCACCTCTGCAAATTCCATCGCCCCGTCCCAAAATTTCCCGTTGGGCCCTGTATGCCGCGTTGACTTGTTGCAGTGGTCATTGTTCGCGCTGGCCGGAGATTAGCCTGCGCCGGCGATGAATTGCGCCTCGAACAAGCCTTTTATTTGCATATATTGTTCGAGTTTGCGGAGGCGCTGTGCTGCTGAGCTGCGCATAATCAAATTCTATCTTCGATCCTATTGATTGAATTCTAAGGGGAACTGATTGTCGATTACGGCTATATTGGTTGCGGTTTCTTATTTATGATTGCAAATACCTGATATCCGTTTGTTCCCTTGCTGAATTGCGCCCAAGAATGCGTGCTATATGACTGCTATTGATCGATTTCTAATGTTACTCTGAATAAGTTTGGCTGTTTTACGATCAGTTTGGCTGTGCCGTTCTACTGTTCTCTGGGAATCGTGCTTTTTTTTAATGCTTGATTGCTATACTGTTTTTCATTTGATCTTTTCCAATGAAAAGCTGTGCATTTCTTGGATAGGTTAGGCAGCGTTTGTCTGTAATGAGATAATTGAGTTGTCTTGTGGTGAAGTCCCATGTCTGCCGAATAGTGGAGTAATGTCTACTTTCTTCTGCTAGAAATTATAACAGATCTTTATTTATGTTGTATTTGCTGTATGGTAATATCGCAATAGAAGCATATATTCTTTTTCTTAGAATCAGAAGCATATATTCATTATTCCTTACGCTTTATTATTGTTTGGAACCAAAACATGAAACCTACAAGCATATTTCATCTGTGGTCCTGGGCTCATAGGATTTACTTTTCTCATTGGCAAGTTGAGGATTCTATTTGTTCTTTATTTAGGGAGATTCTTTGGAGAGCTGGAGCAAACTAAATTAGGCAACTGCTGTGAGTGAGCAATCGAGATGAATTACCTGGATTGGTTAAAGTCATATTCATACTTTCAAAATGTTATGAGGGGTCTAATCATGAAATATATATTGATTTGGTCTGACAGTCACAAGGTGGTTTTACTTCTCTTTCATTTAAAAGGTGTTTTGTTTTTGGTATAGCTCAATTCCTCAAATACTGTATTAGTAAGGAGAGTGTTTGTAGATGCAATCATGAACCCTGGTGAAGCCAATTGTAGCGAAAAGCTTTACTGCCTGCATGTATTTCCTAAGAACCATATTAAACTTTTGAGGGTGGGTGACCATATGCATGTGTCATTATTGTTTTACTAGAGTGTGTATGGTGATGATAATGTTTCGCTGACACGTGTATTCTGGGGTCACATGTCAGCAAGCGTGGTCAGTGAGATATACGAGTGGCATCTCCAGAAGCTCAATATAAGGGGGCAGTATATCCTAAAAAAATTCCTCTTTGAACAGGTTCAGGCTGTTCTGTTAGTACTTGGAGGGTATGAGGTTCCGCCAGGTTTAGTAAACATGGCTGTTCCTACTGCAAATGATGAGAAGGTATACACAAACTACGAAATCTCTGCAGTAATGATATATAAGTATTTCTAGTTTCACCTAATGCCGTTCCATATGTGCAGAATACAACTGTGGCTGCTAGAAGGGTTGCTTCCTTAATGAGATTCCGTGAGAAGAGAAAGGAAAGATGTTTCGATAAAAGGATTAGATACAATGTGCGCAAGGAGGTTGCCCAAAAGTATGGACATAATTAATTTCCTTGACTTGTGATGATACTCCCTCCGTTCACAAATGTATGATGCGATTGATTTTTTCCACAGCTTTAATCATTCATCTTATTCAGAAAAACTATTCAAACATGTGAAAATATAAGCCATACTCAAACTAACTATAGTAATAAAGCAAATGAAAACAAAATAACTTATGAAAATTTTTGAATAAGATGAACGATTAAAGTTTTGAAAAGAAGTCAACCGCTTCATACATTTGTCAAAGGAGGTAGTATATAACTAATTAACTATGCTGCACATGATCTGACCCATCATAGCCTACCCGGTCCATACGTATTAAAAGTCCATGCATAATGGAACTTTAAAAATATTCTTGGTTAAATTTTTTTAAAAAAGGTCTGTTGTCATTTGGGAGGATTTGAGATATAAATTGTTACAATGTCTGTGTTTGTTAGCACACAATTATCAGGCTATTATAGACCTGGCTATGTTTGACACTGCTATACCACATAAAGGAGGATGTACTGCTCCTTCTACATTCCTAATGTGAGAATATTCTTGGTATAAGACCAGCATTTGCTTATCTTTTCTCATGCCTCTCTGTTTAAATAGGAATTCGCAGGCTCATTTATGTGGTATAATAGTGTTTGTATCTCTCCTATCCAATATTGGGCCACTTTTGATCTTGATAGTTCACCAAGTACTAATGTCGAGAAAAACAATGGTAATATTTGTTTAGTGAGAAAAACAAGGCATAAATAGCAATGGTAATAGTCTGAATATACACCATGGAATCTACCTATTGGAATATTTGTGCACTAAAGATATGTTACTCAAGATAATGTGCTCTGAGCCTCTAATACATTATAACTACATTTGTTTAGTGAGAAATCGCTAAACATTCTTGGTTATTTTAAGAAAAGTGAATGCTTAAAAGAATTCATTTCTGTTAGATATCATAATGAATGAGGACTTGTTTTTTATGCCTTTTAGTTTAGGAATTTGGAAGAAGTATCATGTAAAGGCTTAGATGGGTTCCATGGAGAATCGAACTTGCAGTGATTTTCTGTTTTATGATTTGCCATTACCTTGCCAGGCACTTAATTTTCCATTTATCACCCCTGCTTTTTCTAGAACCAAAATGTTTTTTTCCATGTCCTCTAAGCTGGTTCAATCCAACTGCCCTTTTTTCATTCAAATTGTACTATATATGCGTTTTTTTATCATCTTTTTACCTTCTGGTGCAGCTGCCAGGGAACAAACCCTGGCCAATCTACTATGCTCCCCACCATTCACCACTGGGAACATATCTCAGATTATTTACCATAGCCACTGCATGACCATATTTCCATTTGAAAGATCATATTATTTTATTATAGATTATTTTGTTTCATATATTGCACAAACTAATTATATTGTCAGGATGAAACGGCGGAAAGGCCAATTTGCTGGAAGATCAGATTTTGGTGATGGTGCATGTTCTTCTGTTGCTTGTGGCTCTCCAGCTAATGGCGAGGATGATCTTTTTCGAGAATCCCAGTGAGTTAGTTGTCATGTGTATCAACTATCAACTGTGACTGTGCGTATGTGCAAACTTTGTTACATCAGTTTCATATCCAGAAGGCTGCTGCCTTCAGGTATTGACTAATGTTGGCCTGTTTTGCTAGTTGCCAAAATTGTGGCATCAGCTCAAGGCTTACCCCAGCAATGCGTCGGGGCCCAGCTGGTCCAAGGTCCCTCTGTAATGCTTGTGGCCTAATGTGGGCAAATAAGGTACATCTTTCTCTATGCTGATCTCTTGTCCTGTTTCCTACCTCTTTTTTTCCTCGCGTCGAAGAAAAAATAGCATTCCCTTTCTGGTAAGATATTCTGATTAGTCAACAAATGACCTGATTAACTTGTTCTTGTGGGCCCTATTAGCAACATTCCTACTAGTTAATCTTTGAATTTTTCAGGGTACTCTAAGAAGTCCTTTGAATGCTCCCAAAATGTCTCTGCAGCATCTTGCCAATCCTAGTAAAATGGTATGTTATGTTTGTAATACAAACTTGTTTATTTGAGCATGTTTTCTTGTAACAGTTTATCTGAACACTGCACTTCTGATTTACTTTTGCAGGGAGATACAGATGACAGAAACTTGATTGTTCTTCCTGTGGAGCATAGTCTAGCCATAACTGACGACAGGATGTAAGCATGCTCTTTATTATATCTGAAATCATTGTCTTGAAGCTGTGTGATGTAGTGACTGCGGGGGATAAACTCTCATATAGCTGCTTAGGGAGCTTTTCTTTTCTTTTCTAACTCAAGAGGTCTCTCCAAAACCTTCTTTGTATATAGTGAAATGTTCAATCGCTAAACCTTCTTATTTTATTGTTCAGGATGCCAAAACAGGAGCAGAAGCTGGATGTGGGCCCAGCGACAGAAGAAGATATCAAGGCAGTTTCATGACAAGTGCTCAAGCATGTGTATATAAATTGAGGCAGGTTTCTGTCAGAAACACCCAAGTTTAGGATGACAAATATAAGGCAGAGAAACTAACAAAGGCAGCTCCATTGCGGAAAAAAAATGCACGCATTGGGCTGCCCATAATCTCCTACCCCATTCGTACGGTACGATTTGATTGCTGACAGTAATTCAGTCCTTACCCTGCTTTAACATGACTAGGTGACTGGGTATCAACTCAATGTTCTTCTGAATACTGTAGCATTCTCGGGCACTGTTTTGTTTACTGTTGCAAACCAGTTCAATAGTGGTTTCATCAACTTCGATGCAATTTATTTTATAGAAAAAACTCAGTGATATTTTGTATGGTGCAGTTGAAATATAACTCGACAAGTTGCATAATATCGAAAATTTAGACAAGCAATTTCTAAATCAGTCGATAATTTTCATCAGATATAGCTGTGTTTTGTTGAACTTTACATGAATAATGTGCCACGTATGATTTGCCCTGATCACAAGTGACACACTACCGCTGTGTCTGACTAAAGTTTTATATGGCATGTTTGAAGCAGTTTGTCAGGATAAGGCATGCTACCTCTACAAGTCCTAGATAATGTAACCATCATGAACATGCAACCTATAACGTGAATACATGATCGAGCACATTGATTTTGGTCTAAAAACCTTTAAACTTGGGTACACACTGATCGGAAAAAATGGAGCGTAAATTACTGCTCAAGTATGTATCAACTAAAAGGCGATAGGCGATAAAAAGCTTTTGGTGTAAAATGTAAATTGCGCAACGCTGAACCGCAGATAATGTCTACGATCTGCAACGTTGTTCGATTCAAATACAGCATGGTGAGACGCGGTGGATTTGCAGACAAAAATGATCTTGTATGGACAAGCAGAAGTTCTTGACTGCTACACATCTTATTGTAAAATTACAAAGAACTCCTATGATTATTTCCGCCGCGAATACCAGCCTTGTGAGCCCGTTTCATCTCATATGATTAATCCATCCGCAATTACCGAGTTCTTCAGTACGATAGTGATGCCGGATCGGATGTAGAAGCCTTCGGATGTTCTATCAGCTTCCTCTACACCCTGCAAAATGTCCAACAGACAGCCGGATTTTGTTTAGGATTGATTATACATTAGTTGTTGCAGAGGCCAGAACGTTTCCATTTTCTAAAAAAAAACTATTCTGTTGCAGGTTGCAACTCTTGGTGACTTCAGGTACTTTTAGTCTGCTAGAAATGGTATTCTTATTGAATAAAGAGGCAGCAGAGATCATGCTTACTTCAGAGTTGGAGATTGTCACATTCTTCCCTATCCTCGCATTCTTGTCTATGATACACTTTCTGCGGAAGAGCATAGAGGAAAATATTATGATTGAACAGTAAAAGCTTAGAAATGTCTTGGACTTGACGTATATACAAAATTGGGGTACATTGGAGATGGAAAAATATGAACTATAATCATATGCTTATTGATTTATGGTAATGTCAATCTTTTGATCTAATATGCTGGATATCCTTTATTTACCATGGTATTGCTCTAACTAACTAACTATCCACATAAACTACAAACACCTAGCGCTTTTTCAAACATTGAGTAAATGATGGTGTCAAATGAGTTAGCGGTAGAAGTAAAATATGCATGCGTACTGAATCTTTGTATTCTCCCCAATCCCAATTGGAACTTTTCCTCCTGCAAGCAATTCTCCTCTCTCCACGTCAGTTTCATAATAATCAGCACCAAGCATTACAGTATCCTGTTGGGGGAAGATGGAAAGGGGCATTTAGCCACTATGGAACTTTAGGATCAAATTCATGACACTTGATAATTGTTTCTCTATATCTGTATGATGAATGAAATACTTTAGCCAACAAAGGAAGAGATCTGACCTTGAGGTGCACATTTGAGCCTATCCGAGAACGAACTCCAACAACACTATGTTCAATCCTGCAGTTATCCAAGAAACATCCGTGGGAAATGATTGAATCAGTGATCTGCAATGGCACCGACGTGTTAGAAGCGGGAACAGCAACCCGATAGAATATCATAATAGCGAATAAATGTCACAAATTTAAAATAAAGAAATCAAAGGCAGACTTCCACGGTACATCCAATTGCTAACTAATAACAACCGTGAAATAAATAGTATCTGGGGGCAACTAATATAGTGCAAAAAACAGATGACCAAATGAGTCATTTTAGTACAAATTGAGGGCATAACGGTACCTTACTATTGTTGACCATAGATGGTGGCAGGTTTCTCCGTGATGTGTACATTGGCTTATCAGCATCATAAAAGCTGAACCTTGGAGGCTGCGTGGTTTAATCAAAGGGCAAGCAGAAGTTACAAAGAGCTCAAAATTTCACATTATCACTACCACACCATAAACGTTTGGGAAAAAATCATTACAAAGCTGAGAACATTAATGGAACAGGCGTATGAGAAGAGTTTGCTTCAGTACTCCTTTTCTAGAGAAATATAAAAACCTTAAAGCAAAGTGGTACGGAGAGATATTTTCAATAGTTTGTGGTAAACATAAAAGGAAATACCTGTTCAGCAAGGGCAAGGTTTGCCTCAAAGAAGGACTTAATAGTTCCAATATCTTCCCAGTAATCATTGAAAAGATATGCCTGAAATGTTCAACGTTAGACATGCCACCATGATATGATGTTGAGTTTTTGGGAAAGATTATGGCAGATTAATACATAACTAATGGTCATGCATAGCATATTAAAATTTTCAACGGTTTGTTAGCAAGGAATGTGAATAGCATTCTGTTTTCTTGAACTATACAACAATGCTTGAACAGTGTAACAAGCTTATGATGTTAACTGCATACGTACACGTACCTTTACATTGATTTCTTTTGCTGCAGCAGGAATTATTTCAGAACCAAAATCATTTGCAGTGGGAAAACGCCATCTGACCTAACGATAATACAGTACACCTTAAGATTGACTAGCAGTTAAGCTGCGAGATGAGTAAAGCATTTGAACATAAAAAAGGACAACCTAAATAAACCACCTTTGTGTATGGATAAAATATTTAATGAAATTCGTGTCAGCTCCAGTGAGTTGAATTGTCATACCTTAAAAGGTTTAGGAGTATGTCCTTCTTAAAAACATAGACCCCCATTGAAGCTATATAGGGTTTCTTTTCTGCCTCCTCCTTTGATAAGCCAAGCACTGTGGTATCAACTTGCTGCAGATTTTTTGAAATGATTCCTCATGACTGATGTTTTTTCAGTTTAACACGTTGTGACAACTAAAAATTCGGTATTCAAAGCACTACAGGGTAGTTGGCTGGAAGGAGGAAACGTTCAGCTTACCATTGCCTTCAAATCATCTCCTTTTGGTTTCTCGCTGAATGAAATAACTCTTCCAGTTCCATCTATCTTCATTAGACCAAAATCAGATGCCCGGCTAACATAGAAAAGAGAGTTTAGTGTATACTGAATCGTACTTTTTGCGTCAACAGAGTAACTAAAGTTTGTCATCTAAAATCCTGTATGGAAATGCACTTGAGCAGTCAAGTTTAGTCGGTAATGGCTACTGAAATGGAAAGAGAGCCACCTGCCATCAATTGGCAAACAACAGATGCTGATGCCTGCCCCTTTTTGCCGATGACTCTGCAAAATAAATTGCAAAAACCAATTTTAAATGTGTTGCGTGAACAGCCAGCTGAAAGTTTTTTTTTTTATCCTTGGTCGTTACCTGAACAAAGTCCATATAGTCCATACGGTAGAGGTGATCACCAGAGAGAATCAATACATCTTCAATGTCTTTAGATTTGGCATCCTGCGAAACAAAAAATGCATGTTTCTATAAGGAACAATGAAACAGCATTGTGTTTTCAGTATAGTATTATGACGAAAAGTAATACGGAATTGAGCAGGTACTGAGTGTATTTGCTAAATTGAACAAAAAGTATACATACATCGAAAAGCCAGTCGAACTGGCGAACAGCATCAGCGGTACCCTGAAACCACCTCTTTCCCTCCGTTCCAGGCCTCTGCGTTGCTGCTAGAACCTGAAAAAACAGTGGAAAACTGTGTCTGTCAAATACCTTTATCAGATAGATCATCGAAGTTGTATCGCAAATTAAACCCTTGTGGCTCGGCCAGCCATCCCAGTACACAATCCACAATCCACACCTCGACGAATCCGTTTCCGAACGCCACACCGTTGCTGAAATCGTAGGACCTGGAGAGGTGACGGTTGAGGGACGCTGAGTTGAACTGCGTGAGGACGTACACCTTGTTGATCCCGCTGTTTATGCAGTTGCTCATCGGCACGTCGATCAGCCTGTACGCGCCGCCAATTGACACCTGAAATGCAGAGGGGCAGCAATCAGCAGTTAAGCTGCATGTGTCTCTCCCGTGACACGCACCACATTCTGGTGATGAAGAGCTGCATGTGTCTCACCGCGGGCTTGGCCCTGTGCTTGGTGAGCGGGAAGAGCCTGGTCCCGGCGCCACCGCCGAGGATGACCGCCACCACCGTCTTGGCGTTCCTGGCCTCCAGCATCTGCTCCTCCGACTGCACCACACCCCAAGCGAAGCACTCGTGAATCGCCATGGCTGGCTAGCTAGAGCGACGGCCGAGAAGAAGGAAAGGGCCCGCTGATCAAACAAAGGCCGAGAGAGACAGAGAGAGCACACTGACGGCGCCCACGGCGGCGGCGGAGGCAGCCTCGGTGGTCGCGACGGACATCCGCACGGAGAGGCGTCTCCTGCCGCGGAGCGCCCACGGGCGCGGCGGCACGCGTGCGACGACGCCCGCTCCGAGCACGCGCACCCCGGCAGCCACGCGCAGGTCCATCGTCGCCGAACTAGTCCGCTCTCGCGCGCAGTCTTCGTTGACAATGGTAGAGCGAAGCGGCGGCCGTGGAGCCTCCGAGGAGCTGCCCGTGAGTTTTAAAACTTTGCAGCAGCGGCATGGAGATCAGGTGGTGGTAGTGGAGCTGCGGGAGACGGCGAGGCGACGACGCGCGAAAAGGCTCTCGCGTCCCTGACCTGTCGGCCCCGCACGGCGTGCGGCGGGGGTGTCAGAGAGAGCGGGGTGGGCGCGTGGCGGGTGAGCGGAGAGCTGGGTTGTGTTCTGTCGCTGGCTCGCCCGTCGGCACGCTATCCGGCGGGAGGCCTGACGTCCACACGTCGCCCGCGCTCTTCTCTTCTTCCTTTTTGGATTGGAAGCTCTCGTGTCTCCCATGGGACTCCGCGGGCCCACCGCACGGCCTGGCGCCTGGCGGGAGTGGGCAGCCAGCCACGGAATGGCTCGGTCCGGCCTTGGTGGCGACGGCATATTCCAGATCTTTGTGCGCAGAGCTTTGGACGGTTGCGGCCGCGGTCACCGCCTCACCGCCGCCGGAGTTGGGCCGGAGGGGCATCGGCATTTGCGCACTCGGCAATGGTCCGAAAATGTTGCTATCCCTACGTACTACTAGTACGTACCCCTCGTTTCGCCCAATTCTTATTTGACGCGCGACTGCGCGAGGTGGACTCGCATTTTTATGAACATGTTCGGCTCTGCATGAATATTTCTGTCGAAATGGTTGCCCATTCATGATGTTTAGACCATGATCACCAGTCAGTGCATTTGTACCGTATACAGTGCACAATCATTATTTTTTTACTCTGTGTACAGTGGGCAAAAAAGTGTTTCTCATACCCATTTTCATTCTCTGGTGATCATGGTCTTACTGAGATATCAAAAGACACATGTGCTTGCTAGCTGCCTCACCACAACAGTTTATTGTCAGAACTATGCGCTTGAGACAAAAGCTGTCAGCACCAAGTGCCATATTGTCTTATCAAAACTCTGATTTCAAGTAGCACTGTCAACTGAGACCCTGTCTCATGCATGCAGGAGACGGATCGTGTAGGCCACGTCTGGCTATTACATGGCATCCAAACAACAATTTTCTATGGTAAAATAAAATACCAGTGGTTTGTTTCTGTGCACGCTACATATAACTTACTCCTAAAAGACTTCCAAACAGGGCCTTAGCAATTCGCACGCCACGCTCGTCGGAAACTGATCGCCGGCGACGCGCAAAATAATGATTTGGGCTCATGACTCGTGAGCGGTGACATCGGCATCTTACTGTGAAGAGGCTTAACCGGGGTGGATTCATTTGAAATGAGACTAAACAGCCAATTTTTTATTATTACATTCTAGTGAATTTCATTTTTTTGAACTTTAAATTGAATTTTAGACAGAGGACACAGATTTACCTTTTTTTTTTTTTGAGACGGAGGACAATGGAAATCACGTCATCGATTACCCTCCAAGCCCAATGGGCCAAACGGCCGCTTCGAACAGGCCCGCCGCTTTCTCAGGTCTCGTAGCCCGCACTCACGCTGCCGGCGACCAACCCAGCCCTACTTGCCCTCCTCTCGCTCAAAACCCTAACGTGCGGCGAGCCGCCTCTCTCGAGCGCCTCCACACTTCCCCCGCGCCGCCTGCCCTCACTCCCTCGCCATCGCGAGGTCCTCCTCCTCGAGGCCCCCCTCACCCGTAATCTTCTACAACGACAGGATCGCCGCTGCGCCGCCGCAACGGGCCGCCGGCCCATGGATAAGCTCCGCGTTCACTGCTACAGCGGCGGCGCGGTCGAGTGGTCGCCCTCGCCGGTCGTCGCGCTCGCCACCTCCCCCTGCGCCTCCCAGGTCGCCGCCGCGCGCGAGGATGGCTCACTCGAGCTCTGGCTCGTCTCCCCGGGCTCCGTTGGCTGGCACCACCAGCTCGTACGCTTCTCCACACCTCCCCTCCCCATGACCCTGCAGTTTCCCTGCGAATAGTCTTGAGGATTTGCTGTGAGCTGATTGGGGGCCCTGTATGGGTGTAGACGATACAGGGGAACGCTGAATCGAGGGTCACATCGCTAGTGTGGGGGAGGAGAGGAGGCGGTGGAGCGGCCGGCCGGCTGCTCTCGTCCAGCGTGGATGGGTCGGTGTCCGAATGGGATCTCTTCTACCTGCATCAAAAGGTGTCTCTCTTTGCATGCTTACACTACATTTCGATTTTTCTTTGTGAAATCAAATTTTGGGATAGTGAACTTAGCATGTATGTTTTAGTTTTAACTCTGAACTGTTAGTTGCCGGGATAGTGGGATCTTTTGAGATCAATAAAAGTGGGAATTGGTGTAGAGCTTATGCAGCATGATTTTGTATGTGCAGGTTGTAAGCATGTCTGGGCAGTGAAATAGTGTGTCTTAACGCAGTGAAATAGTGGGTCTTAACCTAGGCTAGGAATGTCACATTCAGTTTCATCTTATGGTTTACCTGAGTCTGCTTGTATCTTTTTTTTCTTTTGCTATGTACTCCCTCCCTTGCATATCGTAAGGGGTTCTAGCCCTCTTTTCAACTGACTATGTTCATATGGATGTTGATGAATCTAGACACATGCAAAACACATACATTGAATAATAAATGAATCTATTCGAACACCAAAACCCCTTGCAATTTGGAATGGAGGGAGTGTTAGTCATTTTAGGCTCATGGATATAACTATAACGAATTTTGGTTCTTTATTGTAGACTGTCCTAGATACTGTAGGCGTACCACTCTGGCAAATGGCTATGGAGCCTTCAGATGATTCTAAAAATAGTGAAATTAATGGCCATGCAAATCAAAACGACTCCAGTGATTCCGACTTAAGTAATGTCGATGATGGTGACAACTCTGAGGATGAAGATGGCTCTGCTCAGACAAGATCTGTGAATGACAACCAGCGACTGGCTCTTGCATGTGATGATGGTTCTGTTAGACTGTACAACGTGCCTGAATCAGGTGCATTGACTTACTATAGATCTCTCCCAAGAGTAAGCGGTATGTCCTGCACATATTCTATTTCCTGCTATTTTCTCAATAAATTCAACTTCCGCAGTTACGTTTGTGCCTCCTCACAGGGCGAACTCTGAGTGTGACGTGGAGTAGTAACGCCAGATTTGTATTTTCTGGAAGCAGTGATGGGTACGTTTAAATTTCCATGCTTGTGTAAGCAGGCTTTCGTTATTTATACCTGTTCTCCCATACATATGCGAATAGTTGTTTCCGCATTTGTCTTGTTTCGGTAATTAACTGTCATCCTTTTTTTTACTGGTGTGGGTTTTTATTCTTATGATTTCATTTTTGGTATCTTTTTCCGCTATTGACAGTTTAATCAGATGCTGGGATTCAACATCATTCCATGAAAAGTATCGTATTACTGCTGGATTAGGAGGGGCTGGTACTGGACCTGAACTTTGTATCTCAACATTATTGTTTCTGAGGTTAGACAGAATTACTATGACTGTCCTCTCTGAACTTCCTTTGGTCTCCCTCATTTTTTAGAACTGATTATTGTTGCTGTTGTCCAGGTGTGGAACCCTAGTTAGTGGAGATAGTACTGGGAGTGTGCAGTTTTGGGATAGCTGCCATGGAACACTTATACAAGCACATTCTTATCATAAAGGCGATGTGAATGCACTAGCAACCGTGCCTAGTCAGAACAGGGTATTTTCCGCAGGGTCCGATGGGCAGGTTGGTAGCATTACTAAAACAGCTATTAGGTGGATTAACTAAAACAACCTGTACCTCTTTATGTGCTGCTTTGTTTCTAAGTTAATTGGAAAATTCACTCCCTCGTTTATTTATTTGTCAATGGCTTTATATTTTTATCAGTGTACTAATTGGGTGACACTCTAGGTAATTTTGTACAAAGCATCAAAAGATGAGTTTGATGGTAGTAAAAACATGGCCAAAGAGCAAGTTCGCAAGTGGGTCTATGTGGGATATGTGAGAGCTCACACTCATGATGTAAGGGCATTGACCATGGCTGTACCAATTTGTAAAGAAGGTACTTGATTATTTTAGTTGTTTGCACTTAGTTGGTGTCCCTGTACTGGCACTTGCACTGATTTAGCTCTCATTCTTTTGTTCTATAGATGCATTACCTGAGGAAAAGGCGGTGAAGATTCGCCGGCGTGAAAAATATGAATTCAGTTACCACAAATGGGCTCACCTTGGTGTTCCGATGCTTATTTCTGGTGGTGATGACACAAAGCTGTTTGCTTATTCGGCAAGAGAATTTACTCAGTTTGCACCTCATAATTTCTGCCCTGCACCTCAACGTCCTTTGATAATTCTGGCTAGAGATAGCACAGTCAACGGGGAATCTGTAATGCTTGTCCAATCTGCATACTGGTTAGATGTTTTACTTGTGACAGTTCAGAACAAGTTGATGACTCCCAGCACATCATCTAGAGGAGATGCTACAGTAAGGCAACTTGCTCGTTTGAAAAGCAAGGGTTCTAGAAAAATCATTTCTAGTGCTGCCTCTACCAATGGAACATTTTTGGCCTACTCAGATTGTGCAAGGCCCTGCCTTTTTGCGCTAAAGCATAAGGGTGGAAAGAAGTACACTCTTGAAAAAGTAGAGCTGCCAAAAGGATTGCCCTGTTCTCAGAGTATGATGTTTACTGTTGACTCATCACATTTGATACTCGCTGGACGTAATGGAAAAATATATGTAAGTCTAACTGCATTTTACTTCGCTTGTCTTATGTTCTGTATGCAAACGTGCAGTCTGTGTGCTAGATGAGGAAGCACTACATGTGGCATGCCAGGATATCTGTATATTCAATTCAATTTAATTACTCTATACTCTGAGCATTTGAAATCAGCATGTGTAGCAATCGATACATGCCATTATCATTGTGATCTGACCTACTACTAGGCCAGTGTCTCTTAGTTTAGTGCGCGATTAAAATTATTTGTGTTTTGAACGTCAGTTATGTAGTAAGCTGCATGGTTTTTTATTGCATTTGGATTGAACTGTGGTTCAGTCATTGTTGATCATGACAAGGCGAGACACCATGCCAAGATTATTGCTTTTTCAAGCTATTTGCCTTTTGCATCTTGCTATTATTGTTTAAAACTCACATTCCTCGTTTCTTTTGCATCATTCAGATCATTGATACTGCAACAAGAGATATTTCCAATGTGTTTCACCTTACAAGAAAGGAGGATGGGGCAAAAGTCTCTTCAAGAGAATCACCTGTAACGAAGATGTTCCCAAGTGCAGACGGGCAATGGTTGGCTGCAGTTAACTGCTTTGGAGATATTTACGTATATAACCTTGAGGTGCAAAGGTATGCACCGGTTTGTTACTCTCGAACTTGCCTTGCATATTCTTTTTTTTATTATCTGAGTAGATATAAAGGTCATACATTTGTCATAGCTATTTTTCCCCTTGTATGTGCAGGCAACACTGGTTCATATCTCGTATGAATGGTGGTTCGGTTACATCTGGTGGCTTTTGCCCCAAGAACAATGTCCTAGTGATAACGACATCTAAAAATGAGGTGTATGTATTTGATGTGGAAGCAAAACAATTAGGTGAATGGTCCAAGCGATATACACATCAGTTGCCCAGAAGTTTCCAGGAATTTCCTGGAGAGGTCATTGGCCTATCATTTCCTCCCCAAAGCTCATCATCGGTTGTTGTCTACAGTACAAGGTACCCTTCTCTTTGTTATTTATTTCTGCTAACTCATGTCATGACCTTGGCACTTCTGAACTGACTAATCTGGGCTTTGTACTGTTGAAGCTCATCTTGTAGTGCTGAGATGTGTGTTTAACTTCTGTGATGTGATCTAAAAAGTTTATTCTCTTTTCAGAGCTATGTGCTACATTGATTTTGGATTACCTGTCATAGAGGATGTTCAATTGCCAAATGGATCTACTGGACCAGCAGAGAAGTCAGAAGCACAAAAGAGTACAAAGCGAAAGCAGAAGCGCAAGGCCTGCGATGAAGAGTCAAAACAAGACAAAAAGAGCAACTTCAACTTCTTTGCATTTAAAGAACCGGTCCTGTTTGTCGGGCACCTACTGGACAGTTCAGTTTTAATAGTAGAGAAGAGATGGATGGACGTGGTTAAAGGTTTCGGCCAACCGGTTCACAGACATATATACGGGACATAATGCATGCTAACATCAACATCTGGCGTTTGTGATGTGAAGCCCATTGTTTTTGTTTTAGCTCAAGTAATGTAATGCATCCATCCTCTAGCATGCTATTGGTTGAAGGGTTCTAAGATTTTGTGCCACAAGGTGGCTGCTTCGCCTAATCTGTAGCATCAAGAGTGTGGTATTGGTGTATTCATTTTTCTTCACTTGAGTAATGTAGTGGACTACCTGCGCCAGTTCGTCAGCTTGCCACTGCGCAAAATTTTTGTCAGATGTAAACACTGTATCATCAAAGCTGTTGCTGTTAAGTATTATCAGGTTGTCTCAGGAAGCATGCTCTGTATGTACGCACGAGTGAAGGATGGAACTGCTGCATCGAATCGGCCTAGGTATTTAATTTTCATTAGTGAATCTGGTGGTCACCCAAACTTTTTCTTTTTAGTGTGCTACTGTTTTCCAAATGGCTCTGGCAATTGCAACCACTGACCTTAGCTAGAATTAGCTGTTTGTGCTGCTCTTGTTCAGATCGCAGCTTGTCACTCTAGAAGAACCAATTAGTGAGTCAGCTTCCCCCGTGTAATGACGGAGTAACACGTAAACCATGACTCGGAGGGGTGCACCGTGGTAGTTAAATCGCATGTAATTTTTTTGTTTTCTTTCCAGTCACCAAATGACAATGAAATGCCTAATTCTTTCAAATAGAAGATCAGGGGGCACTGAGTAAAAGTATCTGCAACTCTAATCGAGTAATCGTTGCACACGAAATGGCTCGATTCGAGGGAGGAAAGGAGGGCAAAGACAGAAGAGAAAACGGCGAGGAGAATGACGTGGGGCTAAGGCTGTCCCCAACAACACTCCTCGTTCCATTTCTTCAAATTCCATCCCACTCTGTACGTCATGTCAGCTACAGTGCAAAACAGTGCCGCTACAGTGTTTTAGGGAACCAATTTGAAGAATTTCATTGGGGACAGCCTAAAGCCACACATAGTCATCTTCGATCTTTGATAGGTGGGGTCTACTGTCACGTCATATAAAATCACCTTCAATACCATCCAAAGAAGAAAAATGAGAAGTTCAATAGTCCAGGGAGTAAACATTTATAGTTTTGCGGTTTATATGGTACAAAATCAAATAATAGGCATAGTTCAGGGTGGTTTTGTTCGGTTGTATCTTCCTATTAGTCAATTGATCTGATCGAGCCACTTGCCGATCGCAAGTCCATACATTGCTCCCACCAGTAGCATAAGCAAACACGTACTTGCCACGTAGTATGGCACCACTATTCTACGCAGGCGTATAAACTGTTTACTCGTTTTAAATGCTATTGGCTCTGTAAATTGTTTGAGTTTTTTAACACTGTGTGACCAACTCTCTATAGGTCAAACATGGTTTAAAAAAAAAATCAAACGACCTATAATTTGAAATAGGGTGAGTACTACTCAAAATGTAATCTTATTACTTGCTTGGAGTATACTCTCTCCGTCCCATAATAAATGATGTTTTAAGATTCAATGTTGTCCTATAACAATTGTATTTATAGGAGAATAATAGTTTAAGAAAAGAAAGTAACGTGCTGCATGCATGTGTGTATATACCAGATAAAGAAATATTATATATTAATTACGGGTACATGTGCCATGTCCAACTCTATCTAATCTGTCCCAAAAGTCTTAAAACAACGGTTATTAAGGATAAAGGGAGTAGATTCTTATGTGAGCAATATTGCTTGGCCTTTTGCTATACTTGACATGATCTTTTACTCACAAAGTGAAAGTGGAGTTCTCAATTAAAGATTGAATTAACTCAAAAAATATTATGAACTATTGCCGGCTAATACTCCATTTGGATATACATAATTAAAATTAGCTGTAATGTATCTTAACGGACTAGCTAATTTTTAGCTAATCCCTAAGCTAATACTCCCTCCATTATTTTTATATGCCGTTCTTGATTTTTTTATAACTTTGAATTTGCAAATTATTATTATTTTTATTTGTGACTTATATTATTATTATGGATAATATAAGCATGACTTGTATTTTATATGTAAATTATTTAAATTAGACAAGCAAATCAACGTTGTGAAAGAAGTCAACGACGAAAAACAAAAAATAAAAGAGCAAGCAGTTAGTAGCTAAGCAAACACGGTTAATAGCAGCTAACCGGTGAGAAATAAATTAACTAATATAGCTTTAGGAGATTTTTTCCGTGCTGGGACAGAACTCATGTTCCTTGTTTTGAGTTTTGGCCCTCCATTTTTTTCTAGACCACTAATTTTTGTTTCCAGTCCACTACTTTGGTAGCCACCCCTTTGCAAAAAATTATTATTGCAAAGTGAATGACGACGAAGGAGTCGGTGCGTCGCTCGAGTCAAGGCATATCGACGGAGGCGAGGAAGTCGTCGGAGCCACTCTCGGCAATGTCACAACCACTGAAGTTGTAGGCGAGCCCCTCGAGCTGAAGTGTGTCGGTGGATGGGCGAGCGCCTCGAGCCGAATTATGTCGGTGGATGCAAAGTGGACACTGGAGCTGCTCTTGGCGAAGTCGTAGTCACCACAGCCGTAAGCGAGCCCCTCGAGCTGAAGTGTATCGGCGGAGGCGAAGAGGTCGTCGCAACCGCTCTCGGCGATGTCGTCACTGCCACAGTCGCGGGCACATATGTAGACGAGGCGAGTCGAGGCATATCGGCAGAAGCAAAGCGCTTGGCGTTGCCTCCTCTTCGTAGCTTGCAATCACCAGGCAATATCTGAATTTTGGGACAAATTGATTCTTCATTGTGTCCCTCCCTTGCCCCTCTTGGCTGGTGCTCGCAAGCTTTTTATATGTAGCTAGAGTAGTTGTGGGTACTTACTGGTGCCTATTGTAGCGAGAGGAAATTTCCAAAGCTAATCATCCTCAACTCCGTAGACCATAGCCCATTTGTTAGATCAATTCTGAAGCTCATTTGAATGTTGGAGCTAAGTGGCTGCCCACACGGTGGCCTGGCAATTCTGGGGTCAATTTTCCCCAAAGACCAGAAAATAGAATACAAAGTTGATGTTGCCTCATTCTGCCCAGAGCCAAGCAGATAATATTCCGAGGTGCAAAGCCCAAGATTCCAATAATCACTGATTCCATCAATGCTGATGATCACCGAAGAGCACATAATCTCTGAACCAGTTAATGTTGATCCAGTGGAGAGAACCCGACAGAAAGCTGTGTGGCCGAAGATAATTACAGACCACCCCTAAGGCCAAATCAATAAATGCAGATCGGAGTTTTAGATGCCTTCTCTGAGATCAACCATTCTCACCGAAGAGACGAAAACACTAGTGTATACAGTGAGGGTGGGTTTCGTTAGCGAAAGCTGTCTGGTTTCACTAAGCCAGCAGCGGATGCGCCTTTAGCATAGTTCACCTTCTTAACGGTGTTGTCGAGGTTGCCCCCTTCTCGGCCCTCATGTGTGAAAGCTTATGCCTGTCAATGGTCAGATTACGGCTCTTTGGCATTCGTGATCTCTTGGTGCGGATGACGGCGACACCCTTGGTGTCGTACCCTCTTGGTGCGGTTGGGCCTTCCTCGCCTCAGTCTTGACGCTAGGAGCATGGTGGCTTTGGAGCTCCTCTTGTCGTAGGTACTCGTTCGTTGCTTTGGTTCGGTTATTAGTGGAGCTGGGTAGGTGTTGTGTTTGTAGCGGCAGTGGTGGTTTTCTCTTCCTCTCCCATCTGTTTTTTCTCGCATCTTGTACTTAATGAAATACGTGCTATGTACGTTCTAAAAAAAGAAGTGTTCGATAACGAGCACTCATTCCTTGGAAATATGTTTGAGCGGTCATTTGAGGTGCTAAAGACGAAGTGATGCATTCTCTTGCACTTGCCTAGCTACCTAGTTAGCAAGCAATTGAAATTATAGTTGCTTGGATGTCTATTCACAATTTTACTAGAGACAAAGTTATAAATGACGTAGACTTCAAATCAGATGTCCAAGATATTGGTGCTCATGGAAGCCAACCTAGCATAGTAGACAATAATGCTTTAGGAGATGCCAGTGGCATGGATGCTTTGCATGATTCAATTACCGCCGCTATAGTTTCAATGTTTCATAAATGATTCTTGTATCTATGCAGTTATATTCATGTTGCATCTTTTAGTGAATGTCATTGGCCCATATTTATCCAAAAGGACATGTACATATCCTTTTAGGCAAGCTCTTTGAGGCAGAGGGAGTATTATCATAACATTTTATTATTTTTATAGCTTGATGTTGTAACTTAGGTCTATTTGGGAGGGCTCTGTTCCATCTTTTTCAGCTCCGCTCTAACTTTGACGAGCTAAATAGGTACAGCCCCACAAATTCCAACTACATAAAAAACTGAGAGCTAAAGACCAACTCCAACAAATTTTTAGAGCTCATAAAAAAATGCTTAGGAGAAAAATTATCCACCTTTGCCATTGCAATCACGTACAGGTTTGTCGAAAGAAATATCCCGTGCCTGTTTCATTCCCCATCTCTTTCCTTCGTGCAAGACGACCCGCCGATGGCGGCGGGTTCCTGGATCCCGGCGATGGACATGGCCTGGGCACCGGCGCGGACGGGCGGACCGCAGCCTCCCCTCCGCGTGCCGCCTCCCCATGGAATGCCTCACGTCTCCTATGCCGCGCCTCACGCATGACCTCAGACTGCTCCTCGCTACCGTCCTTCCCGTCCACGAAGCGCACGACGGTGGCCTGCACGCCGGGGTGCTCTGCCATCCTCCCGGCGAGCTCGAGTGCCTCCCTGTCGTCGGGCCCTCCAAAGAAGACGATGCAGACGCCGTGCGCCACCTGCTTGGAGCTGACCTGCTCGCCGCCGCCGAAGCCGCGGTCGACGATGCAAGGATGGCCAAGCAAAACAGGGCCCGAGGTTCTCGGTCTCGGCGTCGTCTCCGTGGCCGTAGCCGTGCCCCGCCTGGTGCTTGTGGAACGGCTGGACAACGAGGGAGACGCGCTTGTCCTCAACGACAGCGGCGACGTCCTCCTGCATGGTGTGGAGCTCGGACACGGCGGCCATGGCGTTCGCTCCATGGCGTTCGCCGTGGCGGCGCCGGCCGATGGGGAGGACGGCGCGTAGGGGGCGGGCTTGTACAGGGCCATGACGGTGAGCGTGGTGATGGAAGGTGGTGACCGACGCCATGAGCACAACGTGCATAGCGCATCCATCACCATATACGACATTACGACTCCACGAAATGAGTGATGGCAATGGTACTCGTGCACAATATTATCAATGAATGCTCGTGCACAAAAGCATGTTGTCTATGCACAGGACGTGCAAAGAACAGAGCATGCACAAGACGTCCAAGCATGCACGAGCAGCCTAGCAAGCAGCCAGCCCAACCTCCACTGCAGCCCATTAATTTGTCAAGGGTACTTTAACCAACTCAAGTAAAACCAACGTATTACATAAACTAGAGATTTTTTCAAGCCAAACACTCTTTCCGCGCATTTCAACTCTACAGTAAAACTGCTGCATGGTAAAATTATGAAAGTGAAGCTAGAATTGTTAAAGCGGAACCCTCCTAAACGGACCCTTAATATCACTCATATCTATATACTCCCTACGTATTCAAGTCACGATTGATTTTTTTTTCAGAACTTTGATCCTTCGTCTTATTCAAAAAATTTGCGTAAACATATAAGGAAACCAGTTATGTTCAAACTCTCTACAATGATAAACCAAATCACATCAAAAAAAAAATATGACGAGTGATTAAAATTTTAAAGAAAAATCAACCGTGACTTATATTTAAATACGAAGGGAGTACAACATATTGGAAAAAAATATTAGTTCCACTGCCTGCCGCTCGCATTTATAGCTTGTGCAAATGGATTATTATTAACCTTAGGGCATATGTGACATCTAATAGACAGGACTTTGAACCCACTGGAAATAGCCTCCCACCATATTTGTCATGATCATTGTCATTCCTCTACAAAGGAATGTGGTAGTATTTGATTTTTATTTTCAAATCCCATGTGAGGTTCAAATACTACAATATCTCAAAGCAAGAACATAGCACGCCCAACGTTCTCACACGCACGACATTGAATATTTGCACAAAGGAAATTGAGTTCGAGCATTTGATGGCGCCAACCATCAAGGAGACATTAATTTAAGAAAGCAAAACTGCACAAATAAAATAAACAATTTAACACAGGGGAAGAGTTTTCATCTGTTTATACTTAATACTGCAGGCATGAACATATGGCAGCATGCTCAGCATTCAACGATCATTGGGAAAACAACCTCAGCAGCAGAAACATTAAATGGTGACATGAGAAAACTTGCAAATGCATTATGATCAACCAAACCTCGCGCTCAGGGAAAATAACAGATACCTCACACATAACTGACGGCTTCCAACACAAATGCTCAGATAACTTATCTTTTCCCCTGATATTGATAAAGCATGCATTTTAGGAAACACCAGAAGCCCGCTTGCACTCAGTTCCCTCGCCCGCGGCCACCCATTCTCCCCCTTCCACGGCCACCATATCCCCTTCCACCAGGAGCACCACCGCCCCTGCCTCCTTCATAGCCGCCACCCCTGCCTTGCTCATATCCACCTCTTCCTCCTTCATAGCCACCACCCCTGCCTTGCTCATATCCACCTCTGCCTCCTTCATAGCCACCCCTGCCTCCTTCGTAGCCTGGATGCCAATAAAATTTAGACCAGTTTTTTTTACTTGAACCAGGGGTACAATTGTGAGCAACTATTTTTTGCATGCAGATGCTAAAAAAGGCGCTAATTGCAGGCGCAATAGCACCATCTGCCACACAATTTTTATGCCCATACCTACTACACTCGGGAAGAGTCAAACTGGTTTTAGCCGGTTGACAACACATTGGATTTTGTATTGGTAACGTGGAAGTGGTAGTAGCATTTTCCACCATAAGTACTGTCAACTTATTATAATATAGTACATCACAAATATATTTTATAATAGAAATTTATGGTCAATGAACTTTTGGCCACTGTTTCAAGGCCGAAAACTAGAGTATGACTAACTGCAAGCAATGATTGATCACAACAGATTCACAAGTCAATAAAGAGAATAGGTAAACGGGTTGAAAAGCACAGAACCAAGATCTCAATTTTGAAGCACATGCATGTTATAACAAGGCAATGGACATACCTCCACGGTAACCCCAGTTGCCTCTTCCTCGCATACCACCTCGCCCTCGGTTATATCCACCATTTTCTGGGTCAACATATCAAGATATGTTATTGCCTAAAACATGACGCAAGATCAACTGTATCTGCATCAAGACAACATACAATACCTTGATAGTTTCCATATCTGCCTTGGTTGTAGCCATATCCACCGCCATACCCACCTTGATTATCATAACCACCATATCCACCTTGATTATCATAATACCCACCACCTTGGTTGTAGCTACTTTGGTTGTTTCCATATCCACCATAACTACCATAGCCGCCTCTACCCCAACCCCTTCCACGCCCTCGACCCCTTCCTCTGCCTCGGCCCCGTGCATAGGAGTCTAACAAAGCAGCGGATATCAGATGCAAGTAATAAACAGAAATAACACCATAAGAGCGAACAATCACTGCCGTACCTTCATACTCGACCTGCTGGAATTGGCCTGGTGGTCGGCGAGGTTGGCGCAGCGCTGGTGGAGCCTGCTGGAAGCGCTGCTGTTGCCTGGGTTGTTCAACATAAACTGGAGCTTGGTACCTATGTAAATATGAATTAGTGTTCCAATCATATACTGTGCACAAGTGCTTTCCTTAATTTTGCAAAAAGGACACACATGACACCAATAATGCTAAAAATTAACAGATACGCATATTTGGCTCACCCAGGAGTGTTCTTGTCCAGCTCTTTGGGAGATAAAGTAATTGATATCATTGAAACATGCCGAGTCATCTCCAATCTGAAAATGGGCAAGACATAAAATAAGTTAAAGTGTAAACTGAACAGAAGAGTGTATGACAACAATATAGTAGAACAAGTAGAAACTTTACGGGACAAGGCCTTCTTCTATGGGTTCCCAGACATCTGTTATGCTGACAGAACTTATGTTGGTATCCTGATATAACCCAGGGATCCTTTTCTGTTTCAAACAAAGTTTGTCATATATGGACGGTCACAAATGGGGAGAGAGAGAGAGAGAAAGAGGCAGTGAGAGTATTACCTTGATAATCTCTGCAACAGCAACAGATTTACTGATTGCCTGTCCCATGGCCTTCAAAACAATCTCTTTAATTCTCCGTTCCTGATTATGAAAAAAAAATAAGGAAGATCTTAGAAATACCCAATGAACTAAAATCAAAGAAAACAGTATGTAGGGAAAACTAGTATCAGTTATGTTTCATATCTAATACATGGAAACAAACAGTCATAACGATTTATACAAGAATCATGACTGCCATCACCTTTGAAATAGCAGAATGCACAGCCTTCAATACTACTCAAATAGGACTACAGTAGCCACCCTCATAAAAACTACTCTAAAGATCAGGAAAGCAAAACCGGTATCCTATTTAAGTTTCAGGTGTGAGAATTAAGCTCTGAATCCCCTGATTGCAATGTAAGGGTGCTGATTAAGCACAAGAAACACCTGACAACCATTTTCCAAACACACAGAACAGAGTGCTTTGAAGCAATTTTAGCAAGAGTGTAAGAAAGCAAGCTTTTGCAACTAGAACCGCATTAACCACTGACAATCAGACCTACACCGCACAAAGCCCTCTTACAGGCATCCACAAGGTTTAAATGCACCCCGAGTGCGAAAATTAGAAAAAAAAATAGCATGCACTGCATTATCATAGCAGTGACACCAAAGCAGCGACAGAAAACGCCATACTACTTATGGGGCCCTACATAGCCACATTGTCATTCTCAATACTAATCTACAAAAACATGAAACGATGATAACAGATTGGCGCATTAATATAAGCACTCTCCTTATTGAATTGAACCCATACTATACATCACAACATCAGACATTAAAAATAGGTTTCAGTGAATTATATGCAAAATTTCACAGGTTCAACCAATTTTACCAGATGATAATCGGGTTGGCAATAAATAAGTGGCCCACCAATCCCCTTCGCATAGGCCAAATATTTGACATCAACATGGAATTAGTGCACCTAGCACCACACTTGCCTTCAAACCACAAAGCTCGACACAATCTCACATCAAAACCCACAAAACCCGGCCGTTCGAATCCACCTATCGTGCCCAACGGTCAAAACCCGCCGCGACCTGTCACCTGTTGCCCCGAGACAAACACGCCGATTCGAATCGGCACAGACACAGGGGACTCGAAACGAACTGCACATCCCAAGACGAAACGATACGACGGCGATGGCAACCTGGAGGAGGGAGGTGGCGTAGGAGACATAGTTGCGGATGAGGCCCTGCGCGGTGATGCGGATCTCGTTCTCCTCGATAGTCGAGTCGGGCCTCGGCCGCTCCACCCTCTGGTACCGGTCCATCTCCGCCGCCGGCGCCGACGCTCGTCGCCCGGCGGGTTGCGGCGGCTGGGGATACGGGCGGGATTCGCAAGGAGGAGGGTGCGGCTGCAGGGGACGTGAAGTTGCGGCGGCAGGGGCTAAAACCCTAGACGGAGCCAACGATACCCGTGCGGTGCGCTAGTGGGGGGCTCTCTTACACGAAAATAGGCAAAGGAAAAATAGGAAAGGGTGGCGTGATGTGAGGCTTCGATCCGGAGATCCGCAGGGCTTCTGCCCCGGTTTATGGCTCTCGCGTTTCGGGCCGTTTCCAAGGGTGGCCGTAGGTTCTAGAACCCAGAGACTCTGGGTTTTGAAATTGTGGTCATGGGCTTTGCCATTTTTTATAAGAAATTGTTCCATGGCAATGTTATAATAAATCGTTTCCTTAAAAATACATGTGATTCCTTATTACTCGCAACTTTTTTTCTACAAATGCGACATATAGTTATTTTATTAGAAGAGAAAAAAAGGAAATAAACGTAAATGATGGTGAAACCATGAAAAAAAAACGCGCATGCACACACATTTGTTCATTAAAGTTGAACAACAACAAACCCCATGCCACTTACTCCCTCCGTCCCAAAAAGATTGTCGTTCACCTTGATTTCAGTACACGTTCCGGCACTCATTTTATTAAAAAAATTAATTTAAAAATTAAAAAATAAATTATACAAAAATACTTAAGGTTACAAATATAATCATAAAAAATTAATGATATTTATAAAATTTTTTGAATAAAACAAAGACTTGAAGGTAGTAGACTAAAATAAAGGACGGTACTCTCTCTGGGACGGATGGCGTCCTGTGGGGATCGGCCGATGGGCCGACGACATCCGCAAGGGCTGGGCCGCCGTGCAGGCTGCCCCGAGGAAGGTCTGGCTCGCTCAGGACGGCAAGCAGCTCATGCAGTCCCCTCAAAAAAAAAGCAGCTCATGCAGTGGCCGCTCGCCGAGATCGAGTCCCTCCGCGGCAACCACGTCAACGTCACGGACATGCTCGTGAAGGGCGGCCGCCACTTCGAGGTCACGGGGCTCGCGTCGCCGGCGCAAGCCGACGTGGAGGCGTCGTTCCAGGTGGGTAGGTGACAGACCTGGACAACGCCGAGCCGTTCAACCCGGCGTGGCACACGGCGGACGCGCAGACGGTGTGCGCGGACGCCAAGTGCGGCGTCGGGCTGTGGGTGCTCGCGTCGGACGACGCCAAGCAGCGGACGGCCGTGTTGATCACCTTCTTGCAGCGACTATTGATCACCGTCGATACGATATGTTTTTGCGTAAATTTGTAGTCTGATTAATCTGGTGATTTTGATTTGCTACTAATCGGTGTCTGGAATGGATGGCATGTACTTCGTGCAGATTGACCACTCGGTGGTGGAGAGCTTCGGAGGGCACGGCAAGACGCCAAGACGCCAAGACTTGCATCGTGTCGAGGGTGTACCCGATCGACCAAGGCCGTCGGCGACAAGGCGCGGCTCTACGTGTTCAACACCATTCCTCCTCGGCTCCTCCCGTTTAAACCAGACAAACAGTTGCAGCAGACAAACCAGAGAAAGCCATGCAAGCAGAGTAGCAGACCATGCCCTGTTTGAGGAAGTCTAGCTACAGCCTACAGCGGCACAAAGATCACCTCCTTGCCCAGCATGAGGAAGACGACGGCCGGAGTGCTCATGCCGATTGCGATGACGACGTAGGCGGGCCACCGCGACGTGGGCGCCACGGTGATGTAGACGGCGGTCATGAGAGAGACGAGCATGCCGAGGCAGGCGATGACGGTGAGCCTGTGGCCCCACAAGAGCTGGTCGACCTTGAACCTGACGGGGTCCTGCCAGGCCCAGATGAAGCAGAAGACGACGACTATGGAGCTGCACATGGCGACGGTGTTGGAGATGACGAAGATCTTGAAGGCGGTGACGTGTCCATGAATGGCGATGCCCTTGCTCTGGTCGTAGCCGCCGGGCATGGTGAAGGTGGCGGCGAAGGTGACGGTGGCGATGAGCGTAGCGACGAGGATGTAGGTCTCGACGATGCGCTCAAAGTACTTGTCGTTGGAGCCCCTGCGGCTGGGGTAGGTGGCGAGCTGCGGCAGCTGCTGCTTGCGGCACCGCTTGGACTCCTGATGCTTGAGCTGCTTCCAGAGGTACATCTCGTAGGCGTCCATCTCGCCGCTGTGCAGCTTCATCTCCACGAGGCTGCGCGCGGTGTGGCCTTCGTGGTCGCGGACGCAAGGGTCCACGCGGCGGTCGCTGAGCAGCAGCAGCGCGGAGTGGACGCGGCTCATCTTGGCCGCGAGGTGCAGCGGCGTGTCGCCGTTGACGTCGACGCGGTTGAGCAGCTCCTCGGGGCGGACGCGCCGGAGCAGGCTCCGGAGCGCGTTCGCCTTGCCGCTGACGACGGAGGCGTGGAACGCGTTGCGGCCGTAGCTGTCCACCATCTCCGCCACGTCGGGGCAGTGCCGGAGCAGCGCCTTGATGGCGTCCGTCGAGCCGTAGTGCGCGGCGACGTGCAGCGGGGACAAGCTCTTGAGGTTGCGCTTGTAGGCCAGCTCCGTGCGCTTCTTGAGCAGCAGCTCCACCGCTTTCTGGTGGTCCTTCTGCGCCGCGTAGTGCAGGGCGTTGTTGCCGTCGGAGTCGGTCAGGTCGATCAGCTCAGGCCGCTTCTCCAGCAGGATCTCCACGATCCCTGTGCGATTGTACTCCACTATTTGTGAACGGTCGATACACGATTGTATTTTTTGAGGGAAGTCGAGTGCTTACGGTGGTGGGTGCCGAGCACGGCCTGGTGCAGAGCCGAGCCGCTGAGGGAGACGGAGGGCAAGAACTCCTGGCCGACCCAGGGGAAATCGACGATCTTTTGGACGACCTGGACGAGGCCCTCGCGGGCGGCCATGTGCAGCGGGGACTCCATCTGTTCGTTGAGGTCGTGGCCGCGGGTGGGATCGGCGTCCAGCAGAGCCACCGCCACGGCGCTCCTGCGGCTGCGCACCGCCTCGTGCAGCGCGGTGTTGCCCGCCTTGTTGGTCATGATCAGCGGACTCTTCTCGTCCTCCGGCCGGGCCTTGGCGCGGGAGATGAGCAGCTCGGCGACCTCCAGCTTGCCCGCCTTGGCCGCCAGGTGTAGCGGGGTGTCGCCGTCGTCGTTCCGGGCGACGAGCAGCTCCTCCATCCTATCCAGGGCCTCACCTGCGAACTCGGCGTGGCCGTGCAGGGCCGCGAGGTGGACCGCATTGTTGAGCTGGGGCGTCGTGGAGCTGAGGAGGCTGGGGTCCTCGGGATCCACCAGCTGCCTCAGGCTCGCCACTTTCCCCTGCGTCGCCGCCTTGTACAACGCAGGATCCATGCCTTTCTCGCTGTCCATGCCTTGCAATGCAACTACTGATTCAACAGAGAGGGTTTCAGTTGCAGGCTCTGTTCTCAACAAATCTAATCTCCGTAGATCAATTTAAGGAGAAGAACGGCAGGGGACAGCAGTAGTAGTTCAGTTGGTGGACGTGAAGTGTTTGCAACGACGGTGACGAAGGATTACAATGGCAGTTCCTATATGGCTACTTTATGATAGATGTGTGGGTGTGCAGTACTACAGTACCTTTCTTGCGCTTTGAACTTTCCAGCAAGCAGGACGCTTTGATGGCACATAAGAACTGGTTACTTCCAAATCAACCTTGGTATATTCCTGCTCTCAGCATCTGCAAGCATGCTTAGCCCAAAGAGACCAAGTTTGGTATATGTACTGTCCCGCTTAAAGAATGATACCATCAACATATACTATCCATTTTTTGTTAGGCTTTTAACATCATGGGAACTCCTACACGGATAGAGGACGTCTGAACAAGGATACATAAAACAGATTGTCTCCTTATATTGTCTCTGAAGACTATGCAAATGTAAAACCGTCTGCAGCCAAAAAGTATACTTATTATCTAAACAAAAATGTAGGCACCTTCAAATAGAACCTGAATTTCACGTAGAATTATGCAAAAACAATGCAAGAGGCAACCTATTGCGAATATTGTAATTGAAAAATGACTTAGGAAAAATCCAAAGGTGGCTATATATTTTTAGAGAATTGTTTCAAGGATGAAGGGTAAATCGTTTATGAATCTCCAATGGGTCCCAAGTTTTGGGGCTAAGGGGAAAGGGACGTGGGTGCGCGCGTGGCTGAGGATAGCGGGCGGGAGCTGGGAAGGGGGCGAGGTTCTCAGACGGGGGTGCAGCACGTGAGAGTGTGAATGACGGCATGGGGGTGCGGGGCCGGGGCAAGGGAACACGAGGAGCTGAGTAACGTCCACACTATGTAGTTGTAGACAGAGCTAAGTTTGAAATAGAAGGCGAGATAGAAAGTTCGATAGAAGGATGACAGTCTTAAGAAGTACTAGAGATATGTGCTATGGGAAAATCTGACTTAACTCAGTTGTCATTGCTTGATTTTTTTTCTTCACCCCCACGCCACTACCTTTAGCTACGGTACCGACCGGGTTCACATATCATTGAACACGTGATGTACAGTATCAAAATAAAACCTGTAAGTTTAACTACAAATCACAAAAAATGCAATAAATGTGGAACTTATTTTGACAGCTTCATCTTGATGAACTTGTCATTATGGAACTGCTTCATGCAAGTGAACTGACCATATTCCCGTTGCTTTATAATGTTTTTGCATATCATGTTTACGCCAAATGTGATCTTAAACAAATCCATAAACGGTAAATGACCGGTGCGGATATTTTACATGTATAATATAGTTAGAAAAATCCTATGAAGATATGAAGAACACACATGTTGAAACACGCAAAGCGGTCATTTTCCATTCACACCGCGGGAGAAAAAGAAAACGAAAAAGGAAAAAAAAAATTGAGATCGGACTAGGTCCTCAAGGGGAGGCCCAGCCCAATTCGAGTTGAAATAGAAAAGGCACTAGGTACCGTGCGTCCCCCGATAGGGAATTCGGAATCGGAACCCTGCTGATACGCGCTACCGGCTTAATTTGCAGCCCCGGCCTATATAACGGGACCTGATTCGATCGAATCCTCCACAACGAACGAACGCGTCGGTGCCGTCGTCGTCGGGAGAGAGAGAGAGGACAGCGCCGGGCAGATCGAGAGCTGAGCTGAGATCGATTCCATCCATCAGCCATCGTCATGAAGGGGAAGGCCGTGGCGCCCAGCTGCATTGAGTTGAGCGCCGCTGCACTAGGAGCGCCGAGGAGGCGGCCGGGAAGAGCATACAGCAGCAGCAGCAGCAGCAGCAGCAGGAGCAGGCAGAGATGCCGGCAGCTGCTGCTGATGGTATGGTGACTAACAAGGGCCGACGACGACGATCGCATGACAACGACAAGGAGGACGAGGAGAGGAGGGACAAGAAAGCCCGGCTGTTGCGTCTGACCAGAGACCAGTACAACCTGCTACCCAGATTTCTCACCGAGTACGACACCGCCGAGGCCGCCGCGAGGTTCAATGAGGACATGGCCCACACCGACAGGCACCTCGATGAGTTCCGTTCCAAGCTTCGTCGGGGTGTCGTCGATCTCCGGCCGTGCTCGCAGAACTTGGCGGCGGAGCGGGAGGAGGAGGAGGACAGGGCCCTGGGCCGCGTGCCGGACGCCACGATCAGAATGTTCCGAGCCCTCACGAGGACACGGTTCCACCCCACCTCCGAAAGGCTCTTGTCCGATCCCTTCTTGTTCAGCCAACCTGCCGCCGACAAGTTTAGGGAGTCTGACCGCTTCTTGTCCAATCTGTACGCGTGGGCGCAGGCGCAGGCCACGCAGGCTGTCCACGAGTACAACGCCAAGGGCTATGTCGACTACAATGCCGATGGGACCGTCAAGCTAACTGCACCTCGATCTCCGCGCGCTACCTAGATTTACAGGGGATCCATCATACATGTCATTTGTCATTGGCTGTCTATGTTAGCTGAGTCCAATAGGGTTATTCAAATGGGTTTTCTAAAACACTGGGGTTATTCAAATGGGTTCCTTAAAACACTGTTTTATACTGTTTGACATAAATGCTGCACTATAGACAGAGGAGGTAGTTGGAATAGTGATAGAAAATGGGATTTGGATAACCCCATTGGACTCGGCATGGTAGTATGTAAAGCAGTTCTCTGAAACACTGTTTTGCACTGTTGGACATAAATACTACACCGTAGACAAAGAGGGAGGTAGTTGGAATAGTGTTTAGGAAATAGAAATAGAGAGTCCCATTGAACTCAGCCTTATTACCATAGCCAGTGTTTCGCTTTAATACTTATGTCATCATTATACTATAGCTATATATACGTGCAGTTAAGCTGAGTCCAATGAGACTCTCTATATGTGTTACCTAAACACTGTTTTGCACTGTTTGACATAAATGCTGCACTGTACACAGAGAGAGGGATAGTTGGAATAGTGTTTAGAGAGTGAGGATAGAGACTCCCATTTGATTCAGCCTTAACTACCCTTCGCATTATTTATTATAAATGATTGTGCATATGTATTTTTGACAATTAATTAGACAGTCCAATAAATGCGTGTATATTAAAAGAACACGTGTGAACGTAATATAGATAGATAACGGATTAGTTAATTCGTAGGGTCTATCTTACCCCTCCATAACTAAATATACAAGTAGGAGCTGACTTTTTTTTTTTAACTTTAATCGTTTATTTTATTCAAAAAAATTATGTAAACTTATATATGAAAACAAATCATACTCAAACTCTATATTATAAATATAAAACAAATCACAACAAAATAAATAATAATTTATAATTTTTGAAGTAAGACGGATGGTTGAAATTTTAAAAAAAAATCAAACATCACTTAAATTTAAATTCGGATGGAGTACATGCTATGAATTTGATAGAGGCAGTGTATATCTATTGCACACTATCTATGAGGAAAAAAAAGCTTCACTTTCGCATAAAATTTTGTACTCATAAATTGCCGGATACAAACTGAAATGCGGCCATAAAAAAAATACCGTGCACGCAGGCTGCACCTACAGCTGCCAAACTATGAACAACTCTGTTACAAGCTCGCACGTGCACGAAAGAAAAGCAACCTCAATTTGAAACAGCGAAATCTTTTCCCTCCCAACAAATCAAGCCGCCTACATGGTTGAGCTCAAATCTTGGGCCTGCCTGCTTGGCCACCAAAAAGTCTGCCTCAGATCAACCCCTACTTGTAGGTTGCAGTGAAGTGTGCATGATGTATGCTTCTAAATTCAAACTCTACAGTGCTACTGCAATGCAGATTTCATCATTTGGTTCATCCTTTGATTTTTGAGAAAACCATGTCTTGTCCTTTTGCCATCTTCGCACGTGAAGGCAGATCTAGTAACTTTTCTTTGGTAAGTCACGTTATAACTTTTAATCCACAGTCCTTCTCACATCCAATGGCCTAGATGATTTTGATGGAAACACACAACTAAGACTTGTCGATCTTCAGCCCACGACAGACCTGCGCGAGGTAGATGAAGCGGCTTTCTCTTGTCTCGAGTTGCCCTCCAATGCTCGTGTCGCGTCACCATCCTTCCACCATTCCACGATGTCCCGTTGTTGGGATTGATCTCAGCTCAGTCAAGGACCGAGCTAATCGCGCCCTGATCGGGGAAGCAAATCCCTTTCTTAGGTTGTGGGCTCTAGCCATACACACAATATGGAAGAGAGGAGAGGGGTCGGCTCGCAAACAAACGTTCGCCGTGCTCACCCTCGCCCACAGACACCCATCACCCACAGACACCCATCGATTAGGGTTTGCGCGGAGTGGTTGGAATCGTCCTCAATGACACTGCCGCCTCCATCACCGCCGCCTGCCACCGACAACAACACCAGCAATGGGTCGGGAGACGCCCCCAATGGCAGCCACCAACAGCAGCAGCCGTCTAAGGCTTGAGGATTTGGGGTGTGAATCTAGATCCTAGAATCTAACACCCGCGCCTTGCCATCATCTCCAACGTGCCATATGCTGCGCTACCATCCTCAACGAGCGCGGTACGAAGGAAAGGAGGTCGCTAGAGGGAAGAGGGAGGCACGCCTTCGTGTGGACACCGTGGAGAAGTGGGCGCGCTGTACTGCTGTGCCAGACACTACCCGGAGGAGATAAAAAATGGTCGTCGCCATTGCAATTTATTTACCCGGTGACTTCCTCCGGCAATATGTCCTTCCCCACAGCTCGCTTACTCCCCTTGCATCCTGCTATCCCGCGAGATTGCGATGGATGTTAGGGGTGGCGACCGTGCGCGTTCACCGGCGGAGGTGCTCGTTGTTCTGCATGTTCAGTCTGCTAGATAACTGCTGGAGAGGAGTCAAAGGCTCCCAGCCGACGGTGAGCTGTGGATAAGTCAAAGAGCAGAGAGGATAATGGAGCACGGGAGTTGGGATGAGGCTGAGGTCCCGTGCAATTTTGGTTGAAAACCTCTGGAGCAATCTTATCTTATCTTACTATTACTAATTGGAGGTTTTAAAAGTTATATCAATTTCAAAGCGCGCTAGAAAAAAAGATAAATCTAAGAAATTTTCACAATAACTATTACTATTACTAATTGGAGGTTCTAAAAGTTGCACCAATTTCAAAGCGCGCCAGAAAAAAAAAGATAAATCTAAGAAATTCTCACAATAATTAGAAATATCCGACCATCAATTGGCAGATTAGACTATTAATAGTCATTAGATCTGTTTTCTAAGTAATTATCCACCTCTACCATTATGAAAGGTCTTGAGTTCAAATTTCAATGAAAACAAATATCCTCTGTTTTTATTATATATATTTTCTAAGTAATTACCCACCTCTGGCATTACGAAAGATCTTGAATTCAATTCTCAACTAAAGCAAATATCTTTTTCTTTTTTTAGATTTTTCCCATTTTTAAATTTACCTTAAGTTTTGTCTTTTTTCCATTAAAGATGCTAGAAACATTTTCATTAAACAGATATTTTATAGACTTTTTGAAATTTCCATGTCAATACTCACAAGATGCGCTAAAAAAATAAAATTAAAGAAATCCAAACAATAATAAAAAAATACCCTATCATCAATTAACATGTTGGAATCTTAATAGCTATTAGATCTGTTTTCTAATTAAGTAATTACCCACCTTTGCCATTATCAAAATAATATTAAATAACCCTTAAAACTACATACTCCCTCCGTCCACAAAAGAATGAAATCCTGGCTTTGTCCTAAGTCAAATTTTCGTAACTTTAACCAAATTTATATCAAAATATATTAAAATTTATGTTACCAAATTAGTATCATTAAATTCGTGTTGAAATGTATTTTCATATCATACATAATTGATATCATAAAAGTTATTACATTTCTATATAAATTTGATCAAACTTGCGATAGTTTGACTTAGGAAAAACTCAGGATTTCATTCTTTTGTGGACGAAGGGAGTATTAATTACCTACTCTGCCAATATAAAAAATATATAAAATAACACCCTAAATTTATATCTAATTGCTCACATTTGCTATTTTGATAGGATAATACCAAATATCCCCTTTAATTTATATTTGAATTGTTCACCTTAGTTATTATGACCGATAATATAACGAAAGTAACCCCTCAACATTATATTAAAATCACCTATTTTTGCAATCGATCAAACATTATCTAAATCAATTAAGCATACATATAAAGTAGCAAGATATGTTATTATAAAAACCCAAGTATAAAAATAGATCTATATATGTTGTGCGGTTACGCATAACACATTTAAGACTCTACGCACAGGTTGATTGACTAGTCGGATCATAATTGGTCGCTGAATATGTGTGGAGAAGTTACAGAGCAATGTCACCCAATCTGAGATCCTGAGCACATCTCATCGGTGTATTTGTGGGTTATTATATGCAATGCGCCATTGTGCGGGAGCCATGCTGTCGCCATTCTCAATAGAGTACTATTTTACGTCTTCAAGATGCCGCATAAAGAAGAATGCAATTGTAACACCCCGAAATTGACCCTAAGAAATTATCCTCTAATCTCTCGTCTAAATTCAAAATATGATTTTGAAAAAAAAAACTGCTTGTTGTGAAGTGTACACTATGAGCTCATAAAAATCATCTCAAGTCCCTCGAATATTCCGAGAAAGATCCTCTCAAACCCTTCCCAAAATATTCCTCAATTTTCCTTCCACAAAATCCATCCAAATTTCAATCCCAAATCAAATTCAGAAAATGGAAAAACTCCTCCCTCTCCTCACTGGGCCGAAGCCCAACCTTCCCCCCTCCCTCGGCCCACCTCCCCGTGGCCCAGCTCCCTCTTCCCCCTTTCCCACGTGGGCCTCGCCACCCCCCGGCCCACTTCGCCCACTCCCTTCCCCGGCCCAAGCCGAGCGGCCCAACCGGCCCTCCCCCATCTCCCTTCTCCTTCCCCTACCCCCTGCTCACCGCGTCGCGCGTGTACGCGCCGCGCCGCGCACGCGCGCGCCGGGCCCCGGGTGGCGCCGTGCCAGCGCCCCGCGCCGGACCCCGTGCTCATCACGCCGCGCCCTCGCGCCACGCGCGCTTTCCCCCGCCGCGCACTGTCGCCGGGCCCCGGGCCCCGGACGACGCCATGACCCCGCGTCACCACCGCGCCACGCGCGTGCACACTCCTCTCCCCCTCTTCGCCTCGGCCGACCCCGGTTCGCCATGACCCGGAGCCGCCCGATGCGAGCATCCCCGTCCCCTTCTCCTCCCCGCATCACCGCGCCGCCCGCGCCGCTCGCCCGCGTGACGAGCCGTGCCGACGCCGCGCTCGTCCCCTCCGTTCCTCCCTCTTACTCCTCGCTCCCACTCGTGTCGTCCGCGCCGCTCACACCCACTGCGAGCCGCGCCGGTGCTGCGAGCTCCTCCTCCTTTTGCTCCACCTCGCCGAGCAACCGCCACCACACCGCGCACCGTCGCCGCGGACAGCCCCTGGTTCGGTCCGGGAGCCATCCGCCGCGAGCGCCATCGCCTCCCCCACTTGCTCTGCTCGTGCCCGAGAGCAAGCCGCCGCCGCCTCGTGATGAAATTCTCCATCCACAAGCCACCTCAGTCCAATTCCTCGGGCATACACCACCACACCATTGCCATCTACCTCCGCCCGGCCTCAATTTCTCCTCCCGTTGCTCCAGTCGCGCTCCCCGCGAGCACCCGCGGCCGCGGCCATGGCCGCCCGTGGACACCCTTGCTCCGCGCACTTCTCCGCACCCGGAACCGCTCGGACGGACTCGCGCCAGCCTCCCCGTCGCGCCGGTGTCCTCGGCTTCGCGAACGGAGGTCGGGAGCTCCCCTCCCGACGAGCTCCGGCGAGCGAGCCCGGCGGCGACCGGGCGAGCGCTCTGGTCGAGCGAGCCGCTCGCTCGGCGCGCCTGCCTGCCCTCGCCCCGCGCCACATGGGCCGGCCCAGTAGGCCGGTGTGCGCGCGGGCCAGGCCGAAGTGGGAAAAAGAAGAAAAAGAAGAAGAGGCCCCGTGGGCCGAATCTTTCCCAGGCCCAAGTTTGTTTCTGCTCGGGCCAAAACCGAGAAGTTCGCCCAGAAAAGTCTGATTCTACCCCCTCAACTATCCCGGAAGTTCATATCTACCCCTGCCACAAAATACCCCGTATCTTCTCCGTTCTAGCTCCGATTTATGTGATTCTTGCACCTAAATTCTCTGAAAATCAAACTCTATCTATTCACGTACTTTTCATAATATCCTCACATACCCCGCCACGACACTTGAAGATCCACGGTTTACGTCGTTTTTGGGTCGATCCGCGACGACGGGACTAGGGCACCTGTAGCAAGCCACTTGTGCACTAGTTCCGCCCTCGCCGATCGGTTCACTGAAGACCCGGTTTGGTTGAACCGAACCGGACGGTTGTCAAACTCTACCCCTGTCCCCGTACTGCGGACGACAGGAGGAGATGGTCGACACCGCCCGAGTTCGTCGTTCTCTCCCTCACCGCGATGTAAGCCCATCGCGCTGCGAGAGTAGACCGAGCCCAACCGGAAGGAAGAGTTGGACCGTACGCGCCAGGGTTTGGCCCGTGTCGTCTCTCTCTTCTTCCAAATTAATCTTTATTGCCGACATGCTGCCCTCATGCTGCCGGAAAATCCGTCTCATGAGCCCAGGCATGGATGGCACTAAAGATCAAACTCTTGATATCTAAAAGGGGGCCAAACGTGCCATTTATCCGTTTGACTCCCGCTCTATTCACATGCAAACCCTAAGGATATCTCTAGCCCCACCAAACCCATATCACGATGAGCTCAGAGTGTACCTTGATTTGGTGCGTTTTGCTTGTCTGTACGTGTAGGCTTTCTCGGAGAGCCGTTCGGTTCCGTCTCTGAAATGGTTGACTCAGAGACCGGAACAGGAGTCCAATGGTGTAACGACCGTCGTACCGGCTACCTCGGCGAATGAAGGCAAGTCCACTGGAATCCTCACTTGATGCATAAATTACCCATGTTTTTATATACACAACCTATTGCCTTATAAAACAAGAAAACTTGCATGTTTTGCTGGCTAAGGTAAAACATAGTAGGATATAGCCTCCCGAGCCACTTTAGATGTAGTGCGCTTAGGTGGATCGCTCACTCAATTATATACATTAATCTTGATGAAAATGATGGGAATATGATGGTGGGTATGGGCGGTTGTTTTTCAGTAAAACATAGGGTAAGACCCTGGCAGACGACTTCGGTTGTTGAAGCCATTTACGGGGTGGAAACCTGGTCCTTGTTGTGAGGACTGGGCTGGTGTTGCTCATGCGTGAGCATTGTGGGAGTTCCACCCTGAAGGACCGAGTTGACGTTTCATCTTGCCTAACTCATCTAGCGCAACCACTCGAGGTTGTATGCGGCAACCCTCGGTTAGAACCCGCTTTGGACGAACCAGGCGTAAGCCGGTGTGCTGGGATGCATGAGAGATTGGGTGGATGGGCGCGGTTGCATGGCTGCGGTCAGGGGTCAACAGTCGCGTGGCTGCGGGTCTGAGCGACAGGTGGGCCCGTACTCTCTCATGGTTGAAGTCTGGGGAGCGCCTTGCGGGGGAAAAACCGGCGAGCGGAAAGGGGCTCACTGATCATGAGTACCTGGACCAAACTTGTGGGTAAAGTGCGCACCTCTGGCCAGAGTATAATTAAATCTATCATGATAGTCCGCTGTCCACTGGTATGGATAAACGAGTTACGGCTTGGTTTCTGAACTAGCTTCTTATAAAAATATGGTTTCGGGTTGGGATCAAAATGATGGTTTTGAGGCAGCTGCGGTTGCCGAGGAGGTGTGTGTGTGGAAAAGGTGATGGCATGCGTGCCACGAGCCGCGATGGACCGGCAAGTCCAGTGGCAACCTCTTTTGGGATAAAGATGTTTTCTCAATTAAAACTGAGAACTAAGGAATCCTGCATATCAAATGTTTTACTGCAAACTTACCTTCAGCTCCAGATATATCTTGCATGTAATGATAGCTTATATCCCCCTTCCTATGGAAGAAGGTGGACTTGCGGAGTACGTATGTACTCACCCTTGCTTTGTTGTTGGTTTACAGAGCAAAGAAGATCATGGACGTGTGAGGGTTACGGCCTGCTTCCCAACTGTGTGTTGTGGGAAGGTATGGGTCGCGCTTTTATAGTTTCCGCTGCAGTGTTTTCGGGCTGCGCCCCGTTTGGTCTGTCCCGTTAGGACGGATCTGTATACATCTGATGAACAAATGTGGTTACCATAACTCCTGGGAATGGTAACAATACACATTTTAGTCCTGCTTAAGGGCTGGGACGCTTCAGGTGGTATCAGAGCCGTAAGTTGGCCGTAGGACGTAACCCTAGGTTGGAAAAAGGTTTTTGAGTCCAAAATCAGTTGAAAAACACCTCTACTCCTTATCTTACTCCGTTTCAAAACGAGTTTATCTGCTCTTTTCCCCTTCCTCAGTCAAGTGCCCCGCTTCGAAGACCGTGTTCAACCTGTCTGCAACAAAAGGTGTGCACACCCTATGGAAGTCAAAAGTGACACCCTACCCTATGGATGACCATGACGTGCACCGGAAAACAAGGAAGTGACCCTCCTTGTGTTTCCCGCCTCCCTTGCCTTGAAAGGCCTTGCAGTGCAGCACAGTGGACAAGGGACCGTGCATGCAGAGCCCCTCTGAATCAGTGCAACACAGTGAGCGGTGCCTAACGCCGTGTCTGCTGTCTGGAAAGGACACCAGGATTCAGCCCCAGACACGCCGGCAAGGTGTTTAAAAGCCCACCAGAAGGCCAGAAGAACTCAAGAACTGCCCCAATACAAGCAGCCATGGCCAAGCAACCTCCAACGCTCATAGGCATCCCCACGCCTATAAAGAAGAGAAAGGTCGGAGACCTCATCAATGGAGTTCCGATCCTAGAAGGCATACCAGTTGAGGAGAGTGAGCCAGATCACCCAGAGCTCTCCCCAGTTCCTTCACCAGAGCTAGCAGAAACCCTAGAAGCTGCACCAACCTCCCCGTTGTCAGTAGAAAGCCCAAGAGCTCCGCCACCAAGTCCTGTTTTACTCAGTGAGCTGCCTTGGGAAGAGCTGTTAAGGACGCGAGCTGCGTCTCCTCTTGTGGAGTCCACCCCAGAACCATCCAGCTCTGCCTCGTCCCGCCAGGAAGAAGACTCAGTAGTCTGGCCCCCGTCGTTGCAAGAGGTCAACAGCAGATCCAGGGAGTCATCCCCGGATGAAGTCACCAGTGCCCTCCGGGAGTGAAGCCGTGTGGTCCGAAGTTAGTTGTACCCAGTTCCCCTCTTACATGTGAGTAGTGGAATTTTTGTTCCACTTAGGTTAGCACCCTCTGTAAGAGTGAATCGTTTAGTTCGCGTGTGTTTCTTGCAGTGTTGTTGTAGTCGTCTGTGTTGTAGCTTTTGTCCGCTGTTGCGCTGGTGGTAAGCCGAGTCCGGCCTGTTTTGCTCAGATGGAGTCTGCCGAGTATGTCAGCTGCTGCCGGGAAGAAAGTGGCTTTCCCGAGCTGCTAAGAGATACCATGCGATACCTCAGTATTCCAGGATACCCGGAGTACTGCGGGTTAGCATTCCCCGAAAGGGAAGAACGAGGATGGACCGTCACACTTTATATCAGAGAGAACCTCAATCTCAACGGTTGGTACTGCAGAGCCATCGGCAATGGATTCTTAGAAGCCTGCCACATTGCCGCTCGTGGGGCAGCAAAAAGGTTATGCTCGACCTACCATGGGGCAGTACAAAGCAGCCCTATGAGGTTCTTTCCACCAGTGAACCAACGTGCTAGTACTTGGATTAAGAGGACAGCAATCTTGACAGAGATCAAGAAGTCCAGAGATCCTACCCTAGCCTACCTGGTCCAGTATCTGCTCGCCTTGGACGACGAGTATGAAAAACTGAGCCGCCTGCATGACAGGTTGGTAGACCGACACCAAGACACAGAAAGAGAGTTGGTCAAGTATAAGAGGGCGTGGATGCATCCAGGATCAGTAACAGACTCCCCTCTCAGTCATGGAGTAAGGGTAAGGGCCATGTCCGGTCCTCGCCACCCACCTCAAGGAGAAATACAGAACTCCATGATGGCAGGAAGTTCAAACCCTCCTAACCAACCAATACTGAGTCATCCTGGAAATTTTCAGGCCCTCCTGCTCAATCACATGCAGACCAGTGATAAGAACCCAGAAGACCTCAACAGACGAGAAGATAAAGCAAGCATGGGCGCCTTTTTGTCGCTCTCGCTCCCAGGAGAAGGATCCAGTGGTCAGCCACCAGTGCAAGACCGAGCCTCCAAGCAGCAGAAGCTGAAAGGAGTCCTGCGTGAGTAGTCGCGTTAGTGTGTTCGTTTTTGTGTTTGCAGTTTTGTTTGTGGAGTTTTTGCTAATAAAGAACACATCATTTGTAGACCTAACTGTTGACGGCACTTAAGCGCGTCAAACCTTATACTGCAAGCGCACAGTATCGTGGTAGCTTTTCCCCAGGATGAGTATCTTGGGTTTGTCAATCCAAGGATAATTATGCTTAGGATATTATTAATCTAATATTAACTTAATTACTAGCTAGTTCTAATAAATCTAAACAAGCTTAAAAAGGGATTAGAACTACTCTAATAATACTTCTAATTATGCTCTAATTATACTCTAATTAAGGTCTAAACGAGATCCAAACTATAGCATAAAATGATAGAACAAGTATTAAGCTATAAACGAGATTGATATGGTTTAACGTGGCAAAAGGATCCACAAGAGATATGAGACAAACAACCTATGTACTAAGAACCACCTTGAGATAAAATCTAAACATAAAGCAAAGATTAAGCATGATCATGAATGTCAAAAGCTTACTAGAACCTTTCTCCAGCCCTACTGTCACTAGAACCAGTTAATCGACGAACTAGCAAACCTTAACCATCTCTAAGCATGAGTAGATTCAATCAACTAATTAAAGTAAAAAGATCTACTAAAAGAACATGCTAAGCTTATTATCTGGCCAGATATAAACATGTCGGAAATAAGCATTGCAAAGATATGGATCATAAATCATGCATAAACAAGAAGCTAAGTCTAAAAGACAAACTTTATTGATCAAATCATCAAGGTTTCATCAAAGTAGCATAAGAAGTACGAGAAATTATTCGAGATACATCACGAAGTTGAAGCACAATCGTCGGGATGAACTCGACGAAGAACTCGACAGAAGATGAACTCGAACAACCCTCGGGAGGGCTTGGGTCGGCCGACCAGACCCCTAGGGGTCGGCCGACCAGCCCCCCTCCTGTCTCCTCTTGCTTCCTCCTTTCGCCGAGATGCGCCTTTCGCCGAGTTGAACGCCTTTGGCCCCCGACCTCTGCCCTAGACTCTCGGCTTACAATGAATTTGCGGTGGACAATGATGCCTCTCCCCTTGGGAGGCCATATATTTATACTCCGGAGAGTCCCCTATACATGGAAACTAATAGGTCGGTTCTAAGAGTCCTAAAATACCTAAAACACTTATTTCCAAGTATATATAAGTTTCCAAAAGAGTCCGGGACGTCCATATATTTCCTTGCTTGGAGATGAAGTCATTGATAGAGTCCTTCCCGAAATCACCTTTCCATATTCTGCAGCTTTTAGTAATTCGACCATAACTTCCTCATCTGAAGTCCAAATAAGGCAAACTCTGACTCTAAATTGTAGAGCTCGAAAATATCTACAACTTTGGTATTTAAACTTTCTTCATTTGACGTCGTTAAGGTCTCCGAAATTGGCCGACAAGCTGCTGCTGTCCTGAAATCCGAGAATATCTCGCGATTTATTTGGAGTTTGGATTGGACTCTTGATAAACCTTCCTTATCTTCATATTCTTCATATCCAAACAATCCTTAGCTTCTGGAATCTTCTCCATAATGGGTTTGGGCCCTTAATTGCTCTCTTTTAATTAATCATCTCTCCTCCTTGGACTTGTAGCATAATCCTTTCTTCGAGAAATCCTCAAAATATCACATTTATACCCTATTTTCCTGCAAAAATTAATATTGCACAAAAACAAAGAGCATTCTCGAAAACGGGGTTATTTGTTAGCAAAACAAGACTAAATCATAATATTAATCCCTGAAAATATATAAAATCATATAAAAAAAAGAGCATAATTTTAGTCAATATCTTGCGTCAACAACATCCCCACACTTAGATCTTGCTAGTCCTCGAGCAAAGGATCGATAAACTTATATAAAAACTCTATTTAAGAAAATTCTAAACAAATACTTTTCAACTTAATCTTACGTTAGAAATCAATCAAATCATAACATGGATTTTAAATCGACTTTTATGCATATAGATCCCCATAAAAATTATCAAAGTCAAATGAATCATAGCAATGCCAAAATTTTCTTTCAGAATCATAAAAGAGGGTTTTAGAAAACGAAACTTTCAAAGTTCAAGAATTTACTTGCCCTTTACTAAGCTCTCAAAAGACACTCTTTATAAGTGGCTATCCTATAAAAATTTACTCTCAAATTCCTCTTCTCACAGGAGTATATGTGGAGCTTGGTAAAGGTTTAGCAAAGCTAATCATTTTATTGTCCAGCTAAGTTATCTCTCTAAAAATCATCTAATCAACTCAAATTATCTTGGTCATCGAAATAAGAAACTAAATATATAAAGAGACAAGGAAAAGAAGATAAAGAAAGTGGACATGTGCAATAATATAATGAAGTGGAATAATTTCCGGAATTTGCACATGGTTGGAAAAGTAAAAGTTTTTGCTCATTACACTGATAAGATTATTTAGACTTTCACATCTCTTCTCCAAACTCTCCAAATTCTACATTTATTTTTTTCTTTTCTCCCCCTTTCTCCTTTTTCTAATTCTACTTGCGACCACTTGGTCATTTTTTTATATATAACCTAATTCTACAAGCGACCACTTGGTCATTTTTTTTCTCCCACTCTTTTTTTTTTTATGCTAGGCGCCATCCCTCTTCTCTCTTTTTTTTTTCTTTTTTTTTTTCTTTTAATGGTGCCCTACCTCTCTTTACCATCATTTTGGAAACAATTGCTTTTTATGACAAGATTATTTGAGCAAAAACTTTACTTATATAGGTAACGATGAAATAATGAGAAGAAATTTGACTCAAAGGATTTAAAGAAATCGCTCTTTTATTGTAAGCAATTGAATTTATAGAAGGCTAGCAAAAGATGAAATAAAGATGACCAAGATTATTTAAGAGATCAAATTTTCTAAAGAGATCAAACTTAACCAAACTCACATGAGATAACTTGCTTATAAACTGGCTTTCATAATCTAAGCTCTACTAGGAATTTTAACTCTCTCTTAACAAAGGGTTTGTAAAACTTGATCAAAGAAGAGAGGTTTTATGAAAAAAAATAGATACACCTCTAATCTTTTTCTTAATTAAAAACTTTGGCAAAGCTATAAAACATAATCCTCTGATAAAGATATGGGTTATGCATTACTAATCAATCTAGTAATCACCACATTAATCAAATCATGAAAACTTAAGCAAGATTAAATATCAAAGTAAAAATAAAGAATAAACTTAAATAAAGAGAGGCAATTATTCAACACACATTTTATTAATATAATAAGACCTAATAAAATAATTTCATAGACTAAATATATAATACTTTAATAAGGCTTTAATAAAACCCAAATACTTATTTATTTATACGTCCAATTAGACGTTTTATTTAGATATGGGAGGTAATATAATAACCTCCCCACACTTACACTAAGCAAAGCTCTTAAATTTCCCTAATCCACATTGTCTGAACTGAATTCTTCCTCAAAATTATTAGGGAAACAACAGAGACTATGCCATAAAAATTTGAACTTAAACCGACGAGGAAACACCCTGGGTCGGCCGACTTCGACCCTCCTGGTCGGCCGACCTGGGGCTATCCTCTGGCCAAAAGGCCTCATATTGAGTCGGTAACCTTATTTTCTAATTTAAAATAAATATAGATAGAAAATTTTTAAAAACAAGAAACTAAACTCTACTAAATATATACAAAGATGCGAAAAATAAATAAAACTAGGGATTTAGATCATAGTACGGTACCTTTACTTCCTTGAATTCATATGTATCAATATAATTGATTTCAAATTTGTCTTCTTCAAAGAAAACTTTAAGTCTTTGACCGTTGACCATGAATCGATTCCCTTCTAAATCCATAATAGTAACTGCCCCGGTAGGTGATACATCATGTACTATATAAGGTCCATCCCATTTACTTTGTAGCTTACCTTTTCCAAAAAGTTTGAATCTTGAATTGTAAAGAAGAACCTTATCACCTTCCTTGAACTCTTTCTTTTGGATTCTTTTATCAAACCATCTCTTAACCCTTTCCTTATAAATACTAGCACTGTGATAAGCTCGTAGTCTAGCTTCATCAAGGGTACTTAGTTGAATCCTTCTTTTGATCAAAGCAGCGTCTAAATCTAAATTTAATTCCTTAATAGCCCAATAGGCCTTGTGCTCCATCTCTACTGGTAAATGACAAGTCTTTCCATAAACAAGCTGATAGGGTGTCATTCCAATAGGGGCTTTAAATGCAGTTCTATAAGCCCAAAGAGCATCATTAAGCTTCTTTGACCAATTTTTACCACCTTTAATTACTGTCTTTTTTAGAATATCTTTTAATTGTTTATTTGATGTTTCGGCTTGGCCATTTGTCTGTGGATGATAGGCTGTAGAAACTCTATGCTCGATTCCCATCTTTGCTAGATAATTAGTAAATTCTTTTCCAACAAAGTGTGATCCTCCATCTGAGATAATAACTCTAGGAACTCCATATCTTGGAAAAATATTATCTTGAATCATTTCAATGGATTCTCTTGTAGATGCCTTTCTGCATGGTATAGCTTCTACCCATTTTGAAACATAATCCACAGCTACTAAAATATACTCATATCCATGTGAATTTTCAAATGGTCCCATGAAATCCATTCCCCAGACATCAAATAAATCTATCTGTAAATTATATGTGAGAGGCATTGAATTTCTTGAAGTGATATTTCCAGACCTCTGACACTCAGGACAAGTGGCTACAAATTTTCTTGCATCTTCATGCATTTCTGGCCAATAAAATCCACTCCCCCATACTTTAGCTTGGGTTCTAAAATGACCATGATGTCCTCCATATTCTGCAGAGTGGCATTTCCTCAAAATCTCCTTTCTTTCCTCTGCAGGTACACATCTTCTAAGGACACCATCTGATCCATATCTATATAAGTAGGGAGCACTCCAATAGTATTTCTTAGCTTCGGCCAGAACTCTTCTCTTAGAATTATAGTTGAGGTGTGGTAGTGGTTCTCCTCTTATAGCTCTTATCACATCTCTCATCCATGAATCTTTATCTAGGACCGCATACAGAGTGTCATCTCTTAGTGCATCTTCTATTGGTGAACCATCCTTTCCATGATCCATCCTAGATAAGTGATCCGCCACTACATTCTCAACTCCCTTCTTGTCTCTGATCTCTACATCAAACTCTTGTAGCATTAATATCCATCTAATTAAACGAGGCTTAGCATCCTTTTTAGTGAGTAGGTACTTGATAGCAGCATGATCAGTGTAGACTATAACCTTTGAATTAACTATATAGGATCTAAATTTCTCAAAGGCAAAAACTACTGCTAACAACTCCTTCTCCGTAGTAGCATAATTGACTTGAGCCTCATTGAGAGTCTTGCTAGCATAATAAATGGCATGTACTTTTCCATTTTTCCTCTGTCCTAGCACGGCTCCCACTGCATAGTCACTGGCATCGCACATGATCTCAAAAGGAAGATTCCAGTCTGGTGGTTGAATGATCGGTGCACTAATAAGTAACTCCTTAATCTTTCTAAAGGCAACCTCACACTCCTCAGTGAACTCAAATGGAATATCCTTTTGAAGAAGATAAGTAAGGGGCTTAGCTATTTTTGAAAAGTCCTTAATAAATCTCCTATAAAATCCAGCATGTCCAAAAAAGCTTCTTAGAGACTTAATATTAGTGGGTGGTGGCAATTTTTCTACCGTCTCTATTTTAGCTTTGTCTACTTCAATTCCTTTCTCGGATATGATGTGTCCCAACACAAGTCCTCTTGTAACCATAAAGTGACACTTCTCCCAATTTAACACTAAATCAACCTCTGTACACCTCTGAAGCACCTTTTCTAAATTCCTTAAGCAGTGGTCAAAACTAGTGCCATGGACTGAGAAATCATCCATAAAAACCTCCATAATGTCTTCAATAAAGTCTGAGAATATTGCCATCATACACCTTTGGAAAGAAGCAGGTGCATTACATAGACCAAAAGGCATTCTCCTATAGGCAAAGGTTCCGTATGGACAAGTAAAGGTAGTCTTGTGTTGATCGTCTGGATGAATAGGAATTTGGAAGAAACCAGAATATCCATCTAAATAGCAAAAATGGGTATTCTTAGCTAGTCTCTCTAACATCTCATCTATAAAGGGTAGCGGGAAGTGATCTTTTTTAGTGGCTTTATTAAGCTTCCGGTAATCTATGCACATCCTCCAACCAGTCACTGTCCTTTGTGGAATTAATTCATTTTTATCATTTTTAACTACGGTTAAACCTCCCTTTTTAGGCACACAATGGACTGGGCTTACCCACTCACTGGTTGGTACTGGGTAGATAATTCCGGCGTTTAAAAGTTTGATTACTTCCTTTTTCACTACAGACCTCATTTCATTACTCATCCTCCTTTGATTGTCAACCACTGGCTTGTGATCTTCCTCCATTGGAATCCGGTGAGTACAAAATGCTGGGCTGATTCCTTTTAGATCTGCTAGAGAGTAACCAATTGCCTTCTTGTGTCTCTTCAACACTTCCAGTAGCCTTTCTACTTCTTCTGGACTTAATTTATCACTGATGATTACTGGGTAAGTTTTATCTTTTCCTAGAAACTCATATTTAAGTCCATCAGGTAGTGGCTTTACATCTGGTGCTTCCTCATGATCTAAGTCGCCTAGTGGCTCTACTAGAGTGTCTCGGGTTTCTTCTATATTTTGCTCTAGTTGATTAGTGGCATTGGTTGTTTCTTCGGAGAAGAAACCTTCCTCTTCTCCTTCTAGGACTAGTTTTAAAGGCTCTCTAAAAGCATTTATATAATTAATACTCTCTATCTCCTCTATATCGGGAGTGAGATTAATAGGCACTTTAGATGCCGATAAGAAATCAAAGTCATATTTTAAATTATTAATATTAAGCGTGACTTTTCCTTTTTCATTATTAACTACAGCATTAACCAACTTAAGAAAAGGTCTACCAAAGATTAAATTAACATTATCATCATAGACATTAATCACATAAAAATCAGTTGGTATAATTTTATTAGCAAAGTTAACTTCAACATTTTTAATTAAGCCTACAGGTTTAATTATTTCATTACTAGAAAGTTTAATCTTAAGATTAGTAGAAACTAGACATGGTTTATCACATAACTTAGAATAAACTTCATAGCTCATTGTACTTACCTGGGCTTCCATAGAGCAGTGTATGTTGTTGAAGTCTTCGTTGTTGATGGAGCATGAAATTCCAGTTGAAGATTCCTCAGGCGACAGCTGGACGATAACCTCCTCAGTAAGTGATGACTCCGGCTTGACTCCGATTACTCGCTTCACTTCAGACACAAAGTCACTATCCAACTCCTCCTCTTGGAACAATTTTTGCAGCATCTCCCCTGTGTCTTGGCTATCAGAATTCCTCCTTAGTGGTATTTCTGGTGGAAACAGCTCCTCCTCTTCCACTAAGTCTTCTGGTGGGAGTGGTCCTGCACACTTGAGTGTAGCTCCAAAATCCACTGGCATCCAGCTCATTCTCTCGAACTTAGTCAAAGGTTTCGCACTGGCAAGACTTCTGTGCTCCACACTCTTAACATCCTCTTGAGGTGCAAAGCTTCCAAAGTCTTCCTCATCAAATGCATATGAGACTGGAGTCCTTTTGGCAGGTAGTTGGTCCTCAATTATGGTAGGTGTAGGCGCCATAAGCTCCTCATCTGGCTCTTTCACTCTTCTGTCTTTTCTCTCTCTTTCACTCTTGGAAGTCAAAAAAATGTTGGACAGAACTCTGGTGGCTTCTTTGCTTGAGTGGCTCATGAGTGATCCTCCTGCACACGTGTTCACATGCTTGAAGGCTTCTGACGTCAGACCAAAGAAGAATATGTGAATAGCCATCTCTGGTGTCACTCCAAGTGGTGGTCCTTGCAGCAGCAGATCGTTGAGTCTCTCCCAGGCTTCGTCGATGTCTTCATCCGTCTTTTGCTCAAAGTTCCAAACCTCCTTCCTCAACTTGTGCACTCGAAGTATAGAGAAGAACTTGGTGAGAAACTTTTGTTCGAGCATTTGCCAATCTCCTTGAGTTTCAATTGCGGCAACTTGGTACCATCTCTTGGCTTTATCGACGAGGGTAAATGGAAAGAGGTTCCACTTAACCCACTCTACTGGGACTCCATCTTGATGGAAAGTGCGGCACACTTGGTTGAGCTTCTCCAAGTGCTTGTAAGGATTCTCGTCGTCTTCACCACTGAATAGATTTTCAGCAGCAATCCGGATGATTCCTGGCTTTAGCTCGTAGGATTCTGCTTCCGGCTTCTTGTTTGATTCTTGAAACTTCAAATCTTTAGCTTTTGTAGTTGAAAACTCTCTAAGCGTTAAGTGCTGAAGATCTTCAAGAAACGTAGTCATATCTGACACAAAAAATAAAAACAAAACACAAACAAAAGATCTATGACAGCAAAGTTGCTGGGTTAGTTTTAATAAAAAGAAACAAACACAAGAACTTAACAAAGAACACAGAAACTAAATTAGAGAATCAAGATCGTAATTAGATATCTCTAAATAACTAGAACCAAATCTAAACACAGAATAAAGAACTAGCACACAATTAGAAAAACTATTAGCAAACAATTAGAACAAGATTAACACACAAATAGCAAACTAATCTCACTATTAAAACTAGTAGTAAAAAAAAGTTAATAAAAGATTTACAATAACTTAAACGATAAATATCCCCGGCAACGGCGCCAGAAAAGCTTGTTGACGGCACTTAAGCGCGTCAAACCTTATACTGCAAGCGCACAGTATCGTGGTAGCTTTTCCCCAGGATGAGTATCTTGGGTTTGTCAATCCAAGGATAATTATGCTTAGGATATTATTAATCTAATATTAACTTAATTACTAGCTAGTTCTAATAAATCTAAACAAGCTTAAAAAGGGATTAGAACTACTCTAATAATACTTCTAATTATGCTCTAATTATACTCTAATTAAGGTCTAAACGAGATCCAAACTATAGCATAAAATGATAGAACAAGTATTAAGCTATAAACGAGATTGATATGGTTTAACGTGGCAAAAGGATCCACAAGAGATATGAGACAAACAACCTATGTACTAAGAACCACCTTGAGATAAAATCTAAACATAAAGCAAAGATTAAGCATGATCATGAATGTCAAAAGCTTACTAGAACCTTTCTCCAGCCCTACTGTCACTAGAACCAGTTAATCGACGAACTAGCAAACCTTAACCATCTCTAAGCATGAGTAGATTCAATCAACTAATTAAAGTAAAAAGATCTACTAAAAGAACATGCTAAGCTTATTATCTGGCCAGATATAAACATGTCGGAAATAAGCATTGCAAAGATATGGATCATAAATCATGCATAAACAAGAAGCTAAGTCTAAAAGACAAACTTTATTGATCAAATCATCAATGTTTCATCAAAGTAGCATAAGAAGTACGAGAAATTATTCGAGATACATCACGAAGTTGAAGCACAATCGTCGGGATGAACTCGACGAAGAACTCGACAGAAGATGAACTCGAACAACCCTCGGGAGGGCTTGGGTCGGCCGACCAGACCCCTAGGGGTCGGCCGACCAGCCCCCCTCCTGTCTCCTCTTGCTTCCTCCTTTCGCCGAGATGCGCCTTTCGCCGAGTTGAACGCCTTTGGCCCCCGACCTCTGCCCTAGACTCTCGGCTTACAATGAATTTGCGGTGGACAATGATGCCTCTCCCCTTGGGAGGCCATATATTTATACTCCGGAGAGTCCCCTATACATGGAAACTAATAGGTCGGTTCTAAGAGTCCTAAAATACCTAAAACACTTATTTCCAAGTATATATAAGTTTCCAAAAGAGTCCGGGACGTCCATATATTTCCTTGCTTGGAGATGAAGTCATTGATAGAGTCCTTCCCGAAATCACCTTTCCATATTCTGCAGCTTTTAGTAATTCGACCATAACTTCCTCATCTGAAGTCCAAATAAGGCAAACTCTGACTCTAAATTGTAGAGCTCGAAAATATCTACAACTTTGGTATTCAAACTTTCTTCATTTGACGTCGTTAAGGTCTCCGAAATTGGCCGACAAGCTGCTGCTGTCCTGAAATCCGAGAATATCTCGCGATTTATTTGGAGTTTGGATTGGACTCTTGATAAACCTTCCTTATCTTCATATTCTTCATATCCAAACAATCCTTAGCTTCTGGAATCTTCTCCATAATGGGTTTGGGCCCTTAATTGCTCTCTTTTAATTAATCATCTCTCCTCCTTGGACTTGTAGCATAATCCTTTCTTCGAGAAATCCTCAAAATATCACATTTATACCCTATTTTCCTGCAAAAATTAATATTGCACAAAAACAAAGAGCATTCTCGAAAACGGGGTTATTTGTTAGCAAAACAAGACTAAATCATAATATTAATCCCTGAAAATATATAAAATCATATAAAAAAAAGAGCATAATTTTAGTCAATATCTTGCGTCAACACTAACCCTTATCCCTGCTTCCCCTTCTTACCTCAAAAAAAACGTCTGTTAAAAGGAAGCAAAACGCCTACAAGAAGCCTTGTTCAAACCAGTCAGTCAGCATGCAACAACAGTGTGTCCAAGAAAGCACAGTACCAGCAGCAGAAAACGAGGAGATAAAGTGTACGCAGTGAAAGGAAATAGTGCCCTGGGAAAATGGAAAAGACCGGATGAGACACTGCATACTACAATCCCTAAGCGAATTGTGTACGCCACAGTTCTCTGCCGCTCTCGTCTTCCCACCGCCCTCACCTCCCCGCCTTATCAGCTGCCGCTCCTGTCTTTTCGCCGCACCCACTGCGCCTGCCACCGCCACCCACTTGCCTTTGCCGCCGTGCAGGCATGCATGTGCCCCGCTCACCGCTTTAGCAGTGCACCCCCGCGCTGCTGCCGACCGAAACCGGCCCCTACACCATCGCATGCAGGCCGCCGCATGCATCCGCTCGTACCCTGCCTGCCGCTTTTGCAGCACACCTCCGCGCCGCTGTCAACCGCAACCCGGTCCCCACTGCCCTTGTTCCCTGCATGATCGCCGCGTGTACCAACACCACCTCCACCGCTCATGTCCCTTCGATGCACAAGCCACCGCACCGTAACCACCACTCTCCCGGGCGTCCATAAAAGCACCCCCCCGGACGTCGCTCTTCATCCACCCCGCCGAGCAAGCTCATAACACTCTCCCTCCACCAGCTAAATCAAAATAATCCTTCCCCAGATGTTCGTTGATTCTCTGATCGAACAAGTCCTCTTTGGTTTCTACGCTCTTGCTTTTCTCATTCTCATCATGTACCTCCTTTTTTTGTGGGAAGATTCATCAAACCCTCCCTTGAGAGCAAAACAAGAGAGATAAGCCCACACCACCCAGAATCGATGAGTTTGGGAGCCCTCTTTGCCCTTCTCGTCCGATTGATCGTCCTCATCAACATAATCAAAGTCTCCTTCCGGATAGCCATCCTTTTGTTCTCCACCCCCCAAGGAGACAATCGTCTGTGAGATTGTCTACTTAGACTAAGCCTTGCTACCCACACCCTCCACCGAATCCAACTCGGGTTATGAACCCAGAAACCAGAGCTTGCCTTCCACTTCGCTACATAGTCTTTGCTGAGATCTTCGTTCTATGCCTCCTAATCCTCCTCCGGTTAGTCACTCTCCCACGGGCAGAGAAGAAGCAAGAAGAAGCTCCCTGCTAATAAAGCGGCCCCTAGATGAAGAAGCTCCAAGAAGCAAGCAAGGAATCAAGACAACAAGCAGGCAATAAGTTATGCTTGGGATAAAGAGAAAAGTATCCAGAAGCGCTTGGGATAAAAAGAAAAGTAACATGAAGAAGTTTATCCCAAATGACCGCTTCTTCCCCGGCAACTCCCCGCTTCCAGAAGGGATATTAATCCACTTAGAGGGTACCCTAATCCTTTTAAGTGGGGTAGCCTCCCCTCTGCTAGTCCTGATGAAGGAAGATCCAGAAAGTTGAGGCATGCAAACTTCTAGATGATGCATGAGTTGCCAGTGCATGCCACCGCCTGCCGTTACCGGCCAGAGCAACCTTCAAAGTGCATGAGATGAAGGAGATGGAAATATCTCTTTGTATGTGGAAGGTTTGCACGGCAAATTCCCAAAAGAAGAAACAAGTAGCCAAACAAGGGAAAGCCGTGGAAAAACCAGAAGTTGAAGTTGCTTCAAGCAGAAACTCCATCCATCCTAGCCGAAGAAGCAAGAGCTCTTTGTTCTTGAAGTTCTATCTTCCGCTCGTGCAGGCTTAAGTTCCAGTTGTAAGCAGAAGCTGTTTAGCTGAAGTAAAGCTATCCCTGTAAACCCTTCTAACCTAATCTCGGGGACGAGATTTCTTTTAAGTGGGGTAGGTTTGTAACACCCCGAAATTGACCCTAAGAAATTATCCTCTAATCTCTCGTCTAAATTCAAAATATGATTTTGAAAAAAAAAACTGCTTGTTGTGAAGTGTACACTATGAGCTCATAAAAATCATCTCAAGTCCCTCGAATATTCCGGGAAAGATCCTCTCAAACCCTTCCCAAAATATTCCTCAATTTTCCTTCCACAAAATCCATCCAAATTCCAATCCCAAATCAAATTTAGAAAATGGAAAAACTCCTCCCTCTCCTCACTGGGCCGAAGCCCAACCTTCCCCCCTCCCTCGGCCCACCTCCCCGTGGCCCAGCTCCCTCTTCCCCCTTTCCCACGTGGGCCTCGCCACCCCCCGGCCCACTTCGCCCACTCCCTCCCCCGGCCCAAGCCGAGCGGCCCAACCGGCCCTCCCCCATCTCCCTCCTCCTTCCCCTACCCCCTGCTCACCGCGTCGCGCGTGTACGCGCCGCGCCGCGCACGCGCGCGCCGGGCCCCGGGTGGCGCCGTGCCAGCGCCCCGCGCCGGACCCCGTGCTCATCACGCCGCGCCCTCGCGCCACGCGCGCTTTCCCCCGCCGCGCACTGTCGCCGGGCCCCGGGCCCCGGACGACGACATGACCCCGCGTCACCACCGCGCCACGCGCGTGCACACTCCTCTCCCCCTCTTCGCCTCGGCCGACCCCGGTTCGCCATGACCCGGAGCCGCCCGATGCGAGCATCCCCGTCCCCTTCTCCTCCCCGCATCACCGCGCCGCCCGCGCCGCTCGCCCGCGTGACGAGCCGTGCCGACGCCGCGCTCGTCCCCTCCGTTCCTCCCTCTTACTCCTCGCTCCCACTCGTGTCGTCCGCGCCGCTCACACCCACTGCGAGCCGCGCCGGTGCTGCGAGCTCCTCCTCCTTTTGCTCCACCTCGCCGAGCAACCGCCACCACACCGCGCACCGTCGCCGCGGACAGCCCCTGGTTCGGTCCGGGAGCCATCCGCCGCGAGCGCCATCGCCTCCCCCACTTGCTCTGCTCGTGCCCGAGAGCAAGCCGCCGCCGCCTCGTGATGAAATTCTCCATCCACAAGCCACCTCAGTCCAATTCCCCGGGCATACACCACCACACCATTGCCATCTACCTCCGCCCGGCCTCAATTTCTCCTCCCGTTGCTCCAGTCGCGCTCCCCGCGAGCACCCACGGCCGCGGCCATGGCCGCCCGTGGACACCCTTGCTCCGCGCACTTCTCCGCACCCGGAACCGCTCGGACGGACTCGCGCCAGCCTCCCCGTCGCGCCGGTGTCCTCGGCTTCGCGAACGGAGGTCGGGAGCTCCCCTCCCGACGAGCTCCGGCGAGCGAGCCCGGCGGCGACCGGGCGAGCGCTCTGGTCGAGCGAGCCGCTCGCTCGGCGCGCCTGCCTGCCCTCGCCCCGCGCCACATGGGCCGGCCCAGTAGGCCGGTGTGCGCGCGGGCCAGGCCGAAGTGGGAAAAAGAAGAAAAAGAAGAAGAGGCCCCGTGGGCCGAATCTTTCCCAGGCCCAAGTTTGTTTCTGCTCGGGCCAAAACCGAGAAGTTCGCCCAGAAAAGTCTGATTCTACCCCCTCAACTATCCCGGAAGTTCATATCTACCCCTGCCACAAAATACCCCGTATCTTCTCCGTTCTAGCTCCGATTTATGTGATTCTTGCACCTAAATTCTCTGAAAATCAAACTCTATCTATTCACGTACTTTTCATAATATCCTCACATACCCCGCCACGACACTTGAAGATCCACGGTTTACGTCGTTTTTGGGTCGATCCGCGACGACGGGACTAGGGCACCTGTGGCAAGCCACTTGTGCACTAGTTCCGCCCTCGCCGATCGGTTCACTGAAGACCCGGTTTGGTTGAACCGAACCGGACGGTTGTCAAACTCTACCCCTGTCCCCGTACTGCGGACGACAGGAGGAGATGGTCGACACCGCCCGAGTTCGTCGTTCTCTCCCTCACCGCGATGTAAGCCCATCGCGCTGCGAGAGTAGACCGAGCCCAACCGGAAGGAAGAGTTGGACCGTACGCGCCAGGGTTTGGCCCGTGTCGTCTCTCTCTTCTTCCAAATTAATCTTTATTGCCGACATGCTGCCCTCATGCTGCCGGAAAATCCGTCTCATGAGCCCAGGCATGGATGGCACTAAAGATCAAACTCTTGATATCTAAAAGGGGGCCAAACGTGCCATTTATCCGTTTGACTCCCGCTCTATTCACATGCAAACCCTAAGGATATCTCTAGCCCCACCAAACCCATATCACGATGAGCTCAGAGTGTACCTTGATTTGGTGCGTTTTGCTTGTCTGTACGTGTAGGCTTTCTCGGAGAGCCGTTCGGTTCCGTCTCTGAAATGGTTGACTCAGAGACCGGAACAGGAGTCCAATGGTGTAACGACCGTCGTACCGGCTACCTCGGCGAATGAAGGCAAGTCCACTGGAATCCTCACTTGATGCATAAATTACCCATGTTTTTATATACACAACCTATTGCCTTATAAAACAAGAAAACTTGCATGTTTTGCTGGCTAAGGTAAAACATAGTAGGATATAGCCTCCCGAGCCACTTTAGATGTAGTGCGCTTAGGTGGATCGCTCACTCAATTATATACATTAATCTTGATGAAAATGATGGGAATATGATGGTGGGTATGGGCGGTTGTTTTTCAGTAAAACATAGGGTAAGACCCTGGCAGACGACTTCGGTTGTTGAAGCCATTTACGGGGTGGAAACCTGGTCCTTGTTGTGAGGACTGGGCTGGTGTTGCTCATGCGTGAGCATTGTGGGAGTTCCACCCTGAAGGACCGAGTTGACGTTTCATCTTGCCTAACTCATCTAGCGCAACCACTCGAGGTTGTATGCGGCAACCCTCGGTTAGAACCCGCTTTGGACGAACCAGGCGTAAGCCGGTGTGCTGGGATGCATGAGAGATTGGGTGGATGGGCGCGGTTGCATGGCTGCGGTCAGGGGTCAACAGTCGCGTGGCTGCGGGTCTGAGCGACAGGTGGGCCCGTACTCTCTCATGGTTGAAGTCTGGGGAGCGCCTTGCGGGGGAAAAACCGGCGAGCGGAAAGGGGCTCACTGATCATGAGTACCTGGACCAAACTTGTGGGTAAAGTGCGCACCTCTGGCCAGAGTATAATTAAATCTATCATGATAGTCCGCTGTCCACTGGTATGGATAAACGAGTTACGGCTTGGTTTCTGAACTAGCTTCTTATAAAAATATGGTTTCGGGTTGGGATCAAAATGATGGTTTTGAGGCAGCTGCGGTTGCCGAGGAGGTGTGTGTGTGGAAAAGGTGATGGCATGCGTGCCACGAGCCGCGATGGACCGGCAAGTCCAGTGGCAACCTCTTTTGGGATAAAGATGTTTTCTCAATTAAAACTGAGAACTAAGGAATCCTGCATATCAAATGTTTTACTGCAAACTTACCTTCAGCTCCAGATATATCTTGCATGTAATGATAGCTTATATCCCCCTTCCTATGGAAGAAGGTGGACTTGCGGAGTACGTATGTACTCACCCTTGCTTTGTTGTTGGTTTACAGAGCAAAGAAGATCATGGACGTGTGAGGGTTACGGCCTGCTTCCCAACTGTGTGTTGTGGGAAGGTATGGGTCGCGCTTTTATAGTTTCCGCTGCAGTGTTTTCGGGCTGCGCCCCGTTTGGTCTGTCCCGTTAGGACGGATCTGTATACATCTGATGAACAAATGTGGTTACCATAACTCCTGGGAATGGTAACAATACACATTTTAGTCCTGCTTAAGGGCTGGGACGCTTCAGCAATGCATCGTTTCATCACATCAGCATATAAGATATAAATATTTCTGACAACAATATATAGACAGTTTCACGACGCTGTGATCATTTCTTTCCTCACAAATACGATGCACGTTATCATAATTACTAATGTGAAATTGTATTTTTATAAAACCTTCCATGGAGAATGGTCTAATTGTTAGTTAGATATATAATTAACATGACATGTTTAGCTAATAAGTGTGTTATTTATTATCAGCAATTAGCTAGTTGAATGCAGCAATGGTAATTTTCAACCGTGTCTGTGTGTTTTCATTCAATTTAAAGACGCTCTTAGGTAAAGATGCAAGCGGCGCGGGCCACGCCGCCAGCCCATTGGGCCAGGCCACGCCACCAGCCCACTTGCTCCTACCAATTAACCCACATACGTATGAGGGTTTCCTTGGGCAAACCCACGTGATCCAGCGGCGCCGCCGCGTCCCGCACGCGAGGTTCGTCGCGTCGTCTCCGAGACTCCGACACCCCTCCGATGGCGGCTTCCCCTGGTGCCGCACTCACCTCCGGCCTTCCTTCCCTGGACTCCGGCTCGGCGTCCACCTCCTTCCGGCGCCTGTCTCACGGATCTCCGGCTGTTATGGCAAATACTCGCGGATCGTCGCTGCCGCCTCCTCCTTCCGGCGCCGGCCTCCAAGATCCGCCGCCTCCTCCCGGCAGCCTCCAAGATCTGCAGCCGCCGCTGCTATCTCCTGGCGCTGGCGTCTCAGCTCGACAGCCGCAGCCATGTACAACCTCTACTGGCACCGGCGTCCCAGCTCGACAGCCGCGACCATCTCCCTCTGCTGGTGCCGGCCTCCTAGCTCGACCGCCGCGGCCTCCTGCTCCTGGAGAAGCAGCAGCAACAACGGCAGGTCTACATCAACTTGTATCTAATGCAAAGGAGAAGAGGAAGGAAAAGAAGCAACAGCAGGCATATTGTGTTCCTGCCTGAAAGCTAATTTAATTCTTAGTTGGGTGCTAAACATTGGTTGGTTGATCTGTTTAGATCCAACAATCAATAGGTGGTTGGATTAGTGATTTTGTTTGAATACCATTCTCACTACTAAAACTGTTATCCCGAGCAGCTCAATTTTTTGCAGAGGTATATCTTGTATCATTATTCACTGGCTATCATTAACGCAATGCATTGCCTAGTCTACTAAAATACTCTATATACTATTGATTGATACTTTCATGCATTGATAGGAGTAGCTAGGATTGGTTGGAAGGAGCCTGATATACTTTCATGGATTGCTTTTACTATTTCTCCCATACTTGTTGTATCTCGTAATCCTGATATAAAGTGATTCTTCATCATTTTTCAGACTATAGGGAAAGCACTTAAAAGCATACCTCAGACCACAGGGAAAGCACTTAAAAGCATGGCAGCCGCTCCCGTCCATATTCAAGAACCCGCTATTCGAGGGGGGCCTCGATCAAAGCAGGCACTGTGTACAAATTCCTCAGAGCAACAACAGACTAGACGCTCAATGGTTAGCACATATCTAGTTCCAATACTTGCTTTTCCTGTGGTATATTCAAATTATATGTGGTGGACGTGTCTTGTAATTCTGATAAAAGTGATTCTTCATCGTTCTAGACCGCGGGGAAAGCACTTCAAAACATGTCAGCTGATCTTGTCCCTGTACAAGAACCCGCCATTCTAGAGGGAGCTCGATCAAAGCAGGCAACCCGTCAAAAGTCCTCAAAGCAACGGCAAACCGAACTCTCAGAGGTAAGCACGTATCTAAATCCAATAGTTGCTTGTCCAAAGGTATATTTAGATTATATGTAGTGGATGTAGCTTTGAATTCTGATAAAAATGATTGTTTGTCATTGTAGAGTGCAGGAAAAACACTTCACACGACAACTGCTGCTGTCACCAAGAAGTTGAAGCGGAAGATATCAAAGGAGAAGCAAGCAGAGGCACCGCCAGCTAAGCGGTTGAAGTCACCAACACTACCATTGTCACCACTGGTAGCAGCAAGGTCTACAGGAATGAAGATGATTCTTTCGCCAAGGCTAATGTCCCCCTCTACACCATTGACAAGCTCTCCAACATCACAATCCCTCAAGAGAAGTACACTTTATAGTGGTAAGTTCACAAACTCCCTCTCTAAATCTGCAACCAAATCTGCCATAAGTCTTAGAATATGCTTTCCTTGCTAACCATTAGGATCCTCAAGGAGTAAGAGGCGCACACTTACTTCTCGCATATGGAAAGACTTCAATCCTATATATGAAAATGGAATGCTAGTACAAGCTCAGTGTAAACACTGTAATCAATTGTTTAAAGCAACTAGAAATGTGGGGACAAGTGCTTGTGGTAGACATTTGAATACTTGTGAAGGAAAAAAGATACTAGATCAAATGGTTTCACAATTGAGTTCATATGATTTAAGTTTGGCAAATGCTTCCCTATTGAAAGATTGGAAATTTGATCCAGAACGAGCTCATGATGAACTAGTGCAAATGATAGTGTTGCATGGATTGCCATTTAGCCTTGTCGAGTATCCAAAATTCAGATCCTTTGTGGCTACCTTGAATCCATGGTTTAAGCCAGTTTCGAGAACTACCATTAAGTCGGATTGCATTAGAATGTATGAGGAGGCAAAGCAAACCCTACGGAACACCATAAAAAAAATTGAAATCTCGGGTTTCTCTCACTGCTGACCTATGGATCTCAAATCAAACTTTGGGCTATTTGTGTGTAACCTGCCACTATATAGATGATAGTTGGAAACTTCACAAGAACATCATAAGGTTCACACCTGTGGAAACGCCTCATGATGGTTGGAATCTCTTCAATGCTATGTTGAAAACTCTTCAAGATTGGGATATAGAGGACAAGTTATTTGCAATCACTTTGGATAATGCCTCAGCAAATGACAGTTTTGTAGAAACTTTGGAAGGAAACCTTGTTGCTAAGGGTTACTTGTTTTGCGGAGGGGAATTGTTCCACTGTCGTTGTGCATGCCATGTATTTAACCTTGGTGTCTAAGATGGCTTTGGTGTCATCGGCGGTGCTATCAAGAACATCAGAGACAGTGTGAAATACATAAAGAGCTCGCAAGCAAGAAAACAAAGATTTGAGGAATTGGTTTAGCAAGCCGGCATACATTGCGAGAAACGCCCCCCTCTCGATGTTGTCACAAGGTGGAATTCGACCTATCAAATTGTGAAAATAGCATTAGAGTATAGGAGGGTGTTTGAATCCCTAAGGCAGGTTAACTCACAGTACACACATTTGCCTTCTAATGCTGAGTGGAAAATGGCAAAGAAACTGTGTGTTATGTTACAACCATTCTATGATGCCACTAAAATGGTCTCTGGTTCAAGTTATTCTACTTCAAGTTTCTATTTTCATCAGATTTGGGAGGTGAATAAGGTGCTGGAGAAGCAATCCTCAACTTCTGATTTGGTCATCTCAACTATGGTGAAAAAGATAAAGGAAAAACTACAGAAATACTGGGACTTGTCATATGTGAAAATATGCATTCCAGTAATTCTTGATCCTCGGTTTAAGTTGCAATTCTTTGAGTTTCGTTTGAACGAATGGTTTGAGGAAGAAGCATTCAACTATCTTTATGAAGTGAAGAAGACATTTAGAAATTTATTTGCTGAATACTCCTCTGAGTTCAATGACCCTATCCTTGAGAAGGCACAAACGGGCAGTAGCAGTGAGGTCAATGTTGATGAAGATAACCCTTGGTCTGATTGGAGGAGACATCAAAGTGCACTACAAAAAAAATGAAGACTGAATGAGCTAGATAAATACTTGGAAGAAGAGACAATGGATATTGATGTCCATTTTGATATCTTGCAGTATTGGAAGATGCACTCAGCTAGTTATCCAATACTTGCACGCATTGCACGTGATGTATTAGCTGTCCCTACATCCACCGTAGCCTCAGAGTCTGCGTTTTCTACCGGAGAAAGAATCATAAGCGACTATAAAAGCCGGCTGAAAAGTAAAACAATTAAGGCTCTCATTTGTCTTTAGGATTGGATTAGATCAGATGGTAAGTTTACTCTTCTATGTATATAAATATTGTCTCAATTTTATTTAACCTCATGTTGATTACATCTTTTTCAAAATTTTCAGACAGCACACTTGATAATATTGTTGGAAATATTATGGTGGGTGATGAAGATTGCATCTGAGATCACTGCTTGAGGTATGGATATTTCCAAATTGATTTTCAGATTTGTGAAAGGTTGCTATCTAGCTTTGAACTGTATGCTCTGAATTTTATACACCTCCGAACTCATTGCTGCAGCTCTATTCATTTCTGCAGATTCCATCCATTTGTCTGCCTTGCAATAACAGTACAGTCATTGTCGCAGCAGGAAGTTCAATACAACAGCTAAAGTTATTGGGTAGCGTAGGCCTGGAGACTGAAATAACCTTAGATTACACTGACAAGAGCTACATGACACTCTACAATGAACTTTGACTAATCGACCATTGAGTTGTGATATACTGTATACTCTAGCTATGTTATGCTCTGGTACTCCTTTGTGATGTTGACCTGCATGTCACGTTCTTCAGGTGTGACTTTTCACATGTCACCTTTTACTACTGCTTGATGAGACAAAATCTATGATTATGGTTGTAAGGCTGAGTCCAATGGTCTTCTCTAAACCTAATTCCCTATAACTATTCCAACTAACCTCCTCTCGGTCTACAGTGCAGCATTTATGTCAAACAGTGCAAAACAGTGTTTTAGTGAACCACTTTGGATAACGCCATTGGACTCAGCCTAAGCATATAAACATAGCGAGGACATCATCAATGCAGTACTTTTTTTTGCATGAATTGGACACATTTAATGATACTTTATTTGTATATATCTGTCCTTTCCTCGTTGATACGTCACACGGTCACAGGCTTATGAACATGCTAGTGTGTGTAAATTTGATGTATGATTACTGTGTGCTACCGCTATGTGTGCAAGAACCTTGTGTGTGTGCAGCTGTGTCCAGCGTATCATGCATCTGTGTGGTTCAAACTACAGCAGATGGCCGCTGTGCGTGCGTGTGGATCGAACTGGAACAGATGGCCGTCATGGACGTGTGTGCAGCTGTGTACAGCGTCCGTATACAGCCATGTGGGCTGCGTGGGTTGCCGCTAATATCGCAATAACCCAGCGGTGCTTTGTGGGCTGCCACCGAACCCACTCGATGCAAAGCGGCTGTTGTGGGTGTGGGGCGGCCAGCCCGCAGCCGCCCCATTTACATGCATACTCTTAGGACATGTACAATGCAAGATGTTTGGACATAAATCCTTATAGTATCACAATTCTAAGCACCTGTATAGAAACTTATTTCTACCATGTAAACAGGTGTCTAGAAATGTTTAATCATCTCATCAACATTCGTTAAACACCGGTACTAACTTAAGCTCTTCAGACACCTTTTTAACATCAGGTGCCCATATATTATAATAAAAACAAATAGATTTTTTATATTATAATAAAATAAATAGATTTTTGCTAAACACTCTCTAAACATCCATTGTACGTGCCCTTGTAAACCATGAACCAACTTGCTTTCCGTGTTTCCTCCCGGAGCCATTCACGTCCTTGCCCCCGCTCCCAATTGCCTCGTCCAGTAGCTGTACAGCAAAAACGCAACCGTCCTAGTCTGCACTAGGGTGGGTAGGGTCCGCCACGCGGTGGCGGTGCACGGCTTTCCTGTGGCGCCCGCCGGCCGTCTCGGGTAGGAGTACTAGTGTCCACGTGCTACATATACGGGTCTCCCTGGCACGGATGCACCAGAACTAGAGCGGGGCTTGTGCTCGATCCTCCTCGTCCACCCTCATCGTCTCGGACTCGGAGCCGCAACCCCGCAAGCATGGCGGCCTCCCCGGCCCCGGCCCCGGCCCCGGCCCCGGCCCCGGCGACCGCTGCCTCACACCAGCCATCCACCGCCGCCGCTGCCGCCGCCGCCGCCGCCGCCGCCGCCACCCTCTCTCCCTCCTCCCCCACCTCCGCTGCCTCTCCGCCCACCCCTTCCTTCCTAGCGACCGCCTCCTACGCTCCCACCACCATCTCCGCCACTTACTACTCGGTTGTCCCGGCGACCGCCTCCTACGCGCCCACCACCGCCACCACTTCCTCCTCGGTGTTCCTGGAGACCGCCTCCTCCTTCGCGCCCTTCACCACCACCACCACCACCACCACCACCACCCCTTCCTCATCATTCTCGGCGGCGGTCGCCTCCCACCCGCCCTTCACCACCACCACCCGCCCTCCATCCCCATCCCCGGCGACAGCCGTAGCCTCCTCCCCTCCCAGCGATGCCTACGCTCGGGGTGATACGCCTTCGTCGCCTTGCTCCCCTGAGCCATCCTGGAGGCCGACATGGCGGAGACGGAGGCCCGCCAGGCTCACGTCGATGGCCGCGAGAAGAAGATCTCCATGGACGATGTCCTCAAGGGTTTCGGCACCAACACCGTCCACGACGCGGACGTCTCCCACGGTCTTCCCCTGGGCATACTTCAGGACCAGAACCCGCCCAGCGACCACGCCACCGATCAGTATCACGTGTTCATCTGCTGCGGGTACACGGGCTCTGGGTTCTCCAACCATCCCCTCCCCGCCCTTGTCGAGAAATCCATCACCAAAATCGGAGCTCCTGTCCAGGTGAGTGCTGATCCTGGTTTATTGATTCGTCCACGGTTACGACAATGATTTAGCAGCGTCGTCCCTGCAATTTTTTGCCTGTGACTTGCAAATTTCTGAGATAGGTGAAGCAAAAATAGCAAATAAATTTCTGAGATGTTTTTGCCTGAGGCTTCCACTCTCTAGCGCACCTCTTCATTGCTACAGGCCCGTGCCACAGATAGATCCGTGCGTGCGTGGCCATAAGTCATGCAGGTTCTCTTTCGTTGAGATTGCATCATTTCTATTACCAACGAGCACAATCAGGTCAAAATCCGGTTCCAAAATCGATTCGTGTTTCCCATTTTTAAATTAAATTTTCAGCGCTCGCATTTTGTCCAATGAACAAAATATTATCGCTGTGATGAATTCCTGTGCTCATGCCTGCTGTTTTCTGCCCAGATTCTTCTAGATTTAGGTATTGTTTCAATTAAATCACACGCGCACACATATGTTTGCTAAGGTTTGAGATTATTGTGTCAATTTATCATGGATATACCATGCACTGTCAACATCTTTACTGTTCTCACACTACTAGTTTGACGTCCTTGTCTCTATAGCTGAAAATGTGGGTTCAGATGAATTTGCAAAATTATGTCTCATGAACAAAATATTAGCACTGTAATGAATTATTGTGCTCATGCCTGCTGTTTTCTGGCCAGATTCTTCTAGATTTACATATTGTTTGAATTAAATCATACGCGCGCGCACATATCTGTTTGCTAAGGATTGGGATTGTTGTGTCAATTTATCATGGATACACTATGCATTGTCAACACATGTTTACTGTTCTCATACTACTAGTTTGACCTCCCTGTGTCTGTAGCTGAAAATGTGGGTTCTGATGAATTTGAAATTTATGCTTGTCGTATGCCACTATTAGCTGAAGAATATCTAGTCTGCTTTTAGGCAATCTTGTCATGCGTCTCAACCTACCGAGTACTGTTCCTAGTTATAGAAGCTATTGTTATGTCTGTTTTTTCAGTTCAACATAGCCTTTTCTCTTTAGCATTAAGGAGGTCACCCTGCTTGTTTCTCTGTTTTTTTGATTTTTTTTTTTGTCGTTATACGTAATGGCACGTAGGGAATATGTGCAGTGTAGTTAGAAATGATGCCTGCTACTACCCAAAAAAAAAAGAATAGGAATGTTGTGAGTAGTTCACTAATTTTATGGAAAAATCTGATTAGTAGGGCAACAAATTTGTGCAAAAGTATGTGCAAAACTACCGGTAAAAGCAGATCGGTTTGATAAATTGTGCAAATCCAATTTATGGACAAAAGTATGTGCGCTGAAAGGGGGTGTTTGGATCCAATGGCTAAAATTTAGATCACGTCACATCGAATGTTTCGGTACTAGTTAGAAGTATTAAATATTGTTTAATTATAAAACTAATTACATGGCCGAGGACTAAACAACGAGACGGATTTATTAAGCCTACATTTGCTAATCATAGATTAATTAGTGTTAATAAATTCGTCTCGCCGTTTAGTCCTCATCTGTGTAATTAGTTTTATAATTAGACAATATTTAATATTTCTAAATAGCGTCGAAACATCCGATATGACGAAAGCTAAAATTTAGCTCGGGTATCCAAACACCCCCTTAAGGAGACTGATGGCCTCGCTACCGAAGCTTGTGTTTGTGGCCCGGACAGAAGAAAAAGGTGGAAATTACTTCTTGTGCGCTCCCGCAGTGCTTAGAGAGCTGATCATCAACTTCATGGTGGATAATCTGATCCAGCTAAGGGCAACGCTCAGTCATATCAGCATGATGCCACTGGAGATCCCATTCGATTGGACACATATCGTCACGGTGGAATTCAATCTTGTGGTGGAATGGCTCTACAAGGTTGCAGGTCAAGTTCTCGAGAATGCTAGAGAGGAGGCTGCTTTCTCTGTAGTGTCTCCCACAGCCAAAAGAGAAAGAATTGCTTGCTGCCATTAACCATGCTGTTGAGCTTATTGAGATGGCTCAAGAACTCTCGCTCGATATTCAGTTTGTTCTTGGTTGGACACCATATCCACAGGACGAAAGCTTGAGGCGCCCTATCTTTGGTGTTAAGATTGTCGGAACTGACGAGGAACCGGATCTCTCAAGAAAACTGTTCCTTAGGCTATCCACTGTGGTGGTGCTTAAATTGACATCTCAAAATTAAATGCCCAGGTGCCTCCTCATCCAACCATTGGCTCCTCAAAGAAGCCCAGCCTGCAATGGCATTCCGCATGTGGTTCCTCATTGGGCCAGTGGCGTCTCCCGCGCGGACCGGAAACTTCATTCCCACTCCCCCGTCTCCAACCCCGCCTTGCTCGTCCAAAAACCACCGACAGCTCTTTCCCCGCGTCGTCTCCCCCAGTCCCCCGCCTGCTCCACTCGCGCTCAGCTTCCGGTGAGGCTGTACGACTGAGGACGCGCCGGCGACACGCGGACCGCACGGGCAAGCTCCCTCCAAAAAGCCCCGTGTCTGCAAGCTCCTTTCGCGCGGCAATGGCGCCCTATGGCGTCGCTGCCAGTACACCGTCGGCGGGCTTTGGTGGCGCCGCCGGCTGCGCTTAAAAGCCAATGTCGCCGGCAAATCAAGCTCCTTCCCCCTCCATTCCGCCGCCGATTGTGAGTTTCATCAACCCAATGTGATGTCTACTGAACAAGGGGATCTAGTTCGATTTCGGCCGCCGACGTGTAACCTCGGCGCTTTGGTCTTGTCCTCTGCTGCAGCTTGCTTGTGGCACTTTGATCTTGACGGATACACGTCGGCATTGTCGTCGTCCTCGTCCCCGGTCGCCACCTCTACCGGTGAGTGCACTTGCTCTCCTCATTTTTGGCGATACCGTGCATTTCGGTTTAATCCGTGTGGTCATGGCAACACTCTAGATTATGGGTCTGTTGCGTCGTCTCCGCGCTGAAAGTGATGACGAGGCCGAGGACATTGCTGCCACTTGTTGTGTTCTACAATATCTCAAGACTCGAAGGCTTGCTGTAGCACGCCATGTCACTCCTGCTACCCGCGAGTACCAATGGCGCGACGTTGAGGAAGGACACGACCGGCTCTACGCCGGCTACTTTGCTCCCAACCCTGCCTATGGTCCCAAATTCTTTCGACGCCGGTGGGTTGTTTAGATCCTTTCCTCTTTTTTGCAGTGCCTTCTGTGGATATTTTCATAATACTGTATCCAACTCGTTAACCAATCACTGTTGTGCTTCTTTTAGGTACCGGATGCGCAAATCTCTCTACCAGAAGATTGAGAACGCTTGCGTGGAGTACAAGCCCGACTACTTCCTGAGAGCCAAAGATTGCACAGGCAAATGGGGTGCCTCCACCATCCAGAAGCTCACAGCCGCAATCCGCATGTTGACTACAGGCAAGTCAGCCGACTCTTTTGATGTAGAGTTGAGGATGGGTGAGACAACAATTCTAACAGCACTTCGTGAGTTTACACGTGCCATTGTTAAAATATTCGGGCCTCAGTACACATGTAAGCCAAATGCAAAAGACCTTGCTCGTCTTCTAGAGATTGCAGAGGCCCGTGGGTTTCCAGGGATGCTTGGTAGCATAGATTTCATGCACTGGGTTTGGGAAAAGTGTCCAACTGGTTGGCACGGGCAATATCGTGGCCATGCACATGAGCCCACGATGATTTTGGAGGCTGTTGCAGGGCCGGATAGATGGATATGGCACTGCAACTTTGGCGCTCCAGGCTCAATGAACGATATCAACGTCCTTCATAGGTCCTCACTTTTTGACGACATTCTCACTGGGAATGCACCTACTGTGGAGTACACTGTCAATGGGAATACCTACAATATGGGTTACTACCTAGGAGATGGGATATATCCCAACTGGGCGACTATCGTTAAGGGCATACCCATTCCCATAGATGAGAAACAGAAGTTATTCACCGATAAACAATCTGCCTACAGAAAAGATGTGGAATGTGCATTTGGCATACTCCAGAAAAAGTTTAATATTATCAAAAGTCATGCTAGAGCATGAGGATATGCGGTACATTATGGAAACTTGTATCATCCTTCGTAACATGACTATAGAAGATGAAAAAAACCAAGAGCAAGCATTAGAGGATGACTATGAAGACAGTGACTTGCCTCAGCCTGTGGCTAGACATCATCCAAGCATTGAAACAATTATTGACACCATATAGTCAGTCTGAACTGATGTTGCTGTTCATACTTTGCTGTTCATGTGACAATTGCTGTTCATACTTTGTTGTTCGTGTGACAAATCCTGTTGCATGGTTTTAATTCGTTTGATCTTTACACAAAAAGCCTGGTTCTCAAAATCAGTTTTGAATTCAAATTTCAAACTCAAATCAATCAAGCTTTTCCTGCAAAAGATCCAAAATCATACCTCTCCCCCTCAACCTGGTTTCTGGCCCGGCCACCCTCTGCGACGCGAAGACGAGCCCGCACCAGAGCATCGCCGTCACCGTCACGACCCAAGCCCGCCGCTGCTTCCCCGTCGTCCAGGACGCCACGGTGAGTGAGGCTGGTAGCAGCGGTACCCTGTAAAGCCGCCTGTCCCAGATATTTGGCGAACCAAACGTTCGATAATAGCTGCAGCGGTGGCCTGGAAACGATCCCGTAAAGTCCGGGACGGAGCTCACCTCCCCAAATCTCCAGGATTTGAGCGCGCCTGCATCTTTTCTCTCCTCCGTGTTCCTTCTTCTCGCCTTCGCGTCCCTTCCAACCATGGTTGCCTGCTTGCGTCGCATGCTTGGTTCGAGGAGCGCCGGCAGGGCGTTCGACGGAGCACGCCGGCGGAGGGAGGGGTGGTCGAGACACCCGGCAGTGCGTAGGAGGTGGAGTGGGCAGGGAGCACCAGAGCGGGACACAGCGAGCGGTGGGCGCCGGTCACGAGAGCAGCAGGTGGCGCGGCAGCGACCGAATCTTGCTCGGCAGTGGCCCCAGCGTGGGGAACTGGAGGCCGGAGGCAGCGGCATCTCCCAGCGCGAAGAACTGGAGGCAGGTGGCGGCGCCCGGCCACGCGTGCCCGCCTCGGTGGCAACAGCAGCCCCCAGCGCCGGCCAGCGGTGGCGCCGGCTCGTGTGGTGGCGCCGGCAGCGCGCAGAGGAGGGCACGGGGTGCCCTTTCTGGTGAGCAGCACACCACGCGGGCAGCAGCGCGGCGGCGTCTATCGTCGGCGGACGTATTGACGGACTGCTGTAGGTGAGCCTGCCGTTGGAGTCAAGATCTGCATGGAGGATAATGCGATAGCTGGGCGGTGGAGCGTGCACACGATGCAGGTGATCGTTGGTGCATGACAGCATGGTGCTATTCTTCAGGGCCACGCAGGTGCTTGCTTGGTCTAAGCGTGATTAGTGGCCGGTGACCGCCTTGCTCGCATGGAGAACGTAGTTAGTGTGATCGGTTCTTGCGGAGGCGACGTGCAACAGTGGGCGTAGTGGGAGTCTGTAGCTCTGTGCTTAAAAGCTGTGAGTGCTGTGCGTGTTAGTGACTTCGTGCGAGAGACAGAGGGTGAGTGCAGTGCTGTGTGCGTGTGTGCTACTGTGCTTGTATTGTGTCCGGTGATTAGTGATAATCAAAATGCTTGTGTGGGTGCTGGTGTGCAGCACCAAAATCTTTCGTGTCCTTCTTCCACCTCACGTGAGTGTTGTGAGTTGTGAGAGGCTGGGCCAACAGCGGCCACGGCAGGCAACAGCGGTACCACACGTGCCGGCGAGGGCGCACTGCGCCGGCAGTGCCATGCGGGCGGAGAAGACTCGACGGCGGAGGGGAGGAGGAACACAGCCGGCTGCTGGACGCCCGCAGAGGTGGCACGCGGGGTGGCTCGTCGGAGCAGCGCCGAGAGGTGTCCTGCACACGGGGGCGACGCGGCGGTGCAGGGCTCGGAGGCAGCATGCGCTCGCAGCGGCGGCCCGTTCGGCCTAGCGCGCACGGGGCAGCGGCCGGTGTTGCACGGCGAGGCGCTGGCGGCGACGTTGCGGCGGCCAGCCTGGCCTCCGGCAGGTGACGGGGTGGCAGTCGGCTTGGCCTCAGGCAACACGGCCTGCGTGGCCTCGTGCGTCGGTGCGCCAACAGTGGCAGCCTGCCGGCAGTCTCGGTCTCTTGGGAGGAGCAGAGAGAAGAAAAGGAAGTGAAAAATAAAATAGGGGATGCAATTTGGAGGAGACCGCTGCGGGAGAAAATGAATTAGAGGATGTAAACTTGTAGAGGGATCTCTAAATACACTTTTAGAGGATTGAATTTAGAGGGTACCGCTGCTACCAGCCTGAGCTAACCCACGCTATCTCACACTCTGTGCGCGCGGCCTCCTTTCCTTTCCCTCCTTGTACCCCGCAGTACCCGCTCACCAGCGCCCGCCCGGCAGGGGCTCAGGCCGTCGCTGTTCGCCGTTCTCGAAGCCTCCCCGCAATGGGGTCCTGTAAAGCCTCCTCTCCCGTAAATGTAGGGGGAAAAACAGCTCCTGGGTGCCTGCCGCGGTTCTTGTAATACGGGTGCTTCCTCTCCTCCCCCAAATACCTAGGAAGAGATGGACGCCTGCATTTTCTCTCTCTTCAACAGCCGCGACGGGCGGAGCACAAGAAGCAATGCAGCATGGACGCCCGGAGTGGTCCCAGGCTCCCAGCAGCGCACGAGCAGAGGGGCAGACTGGCAGCCAGATCCACCTCGGGCGCGCCAGCGGTGGCGACGCACATCGCGGCCTCCCCGCGGCCAGCGCCAGCGGCGACGCACGTCGCAGCCCACCGCGGCCAGCCTCGGCGGCAGTGTTGACGGGCAGCGCAGTGGTGAATGGTGACGATGTCGTCGGGGCGCGGCGGTGGTGGGGCGCGCCAACAGGTCACACTGCAGGGGCCGCGCGGGTCGCACAACGGCGCAGCGCGGTGGCTAGGCGTGGTACAGCGGTGGTGTTTGGACGCGCGGTAGCGGGTCACGGCGGAGCAGGCGGCGGCGGGCGCTGGCTGGCGCCATAGCCAAGGCGCTCCACCATGTGTTCGTCGCCATAGCCTGCACTGCGCCTTGGCCGACGACGGCGCGCTCCTCCGTGTCAGCTCGCCGGGCCCGTGAGCAGCGTGTATGTGCTCTGCTTCGCCGCTCGTGTCACTAAGAGCTCTTTCGTTCCCGTGTCCGTCGCCGGCGCGCGCAGGCTGCTGCCGTTGCGCGCGCAGGCAGCACACGCAACGCAGGTGGCTGCCAATGGCGTGCAGCAGCCATGGAGGTGCATGGGGCGGCAGCGGCGCGCTGAGGCGGCGGGAACGGCACGCAGCGGCCACGAAGCCACGCCCATGGGACAGTGGAGGCGCATGCAGGCGGTGACGGGGTAGCAGCTGGCATGGCATCGCGCGGACGTGGCGGGGTGGCGACCGGCGGCGAGGCGGCCGGATGCGGCATGGCCACACGTGCACGGGTCTCAGGCGAGAGAAGCAGACAGGGGGTGAGAGAAAAATAAAAATAAAAAATAATCAGGGATAAGATTTGGAGGACTCCGCTGCGAAAGAAGATGATTTGAAGCCTACGAAAGGAGATGATTTGAAGCCTATAAATTTTGGGAGGGATCTGTAATTGTACTTTTATGGGATGAAACATGGAAGATACTATGGAAGATACTGTTACGGATAACCTTAGCCCCGATGTGTGACACGTCATGTGCCAAACCTTCTCCCCTCTGTCCGTCTCCTCTGGGCTCAATTTATTGATGGAGCCGAGCCTAGCACCGCCGCCTTCATCACCGTCGCACTTCACCACCGGCCGCTCCTCCTACACAAGCTTCGCCGCGCCGCATGCTATGTCTACGACTAAACCCCACCGCCCAAGACCCACTGGAGAGCGAAATCGTTCGCACTCCGGCGACGGTCTGCCGACACACTCGTCCCCACCGCCATACCAGTCGTGACTGCCGCCTGCGCCCTGCCTTCCATCGTATCCCCATCGCACATCTTCAATCCAACGGCCTAGAGCGCCTCAAGATGGGTCAATACCGTCATCGGGGCTCTCTTTTGCTAAAGAGGCCCTAGACTCTTATTTAATCAACCCACATTCCATAATTGATCTTGAGAAAGGAAATTTGATCAGGGTAAACCTGTCTCGAGCTTCAAAAGGCTACATGTAATTCTCATTTTTCCTTGGTCTAATACGGAGCATTGGAAGTCCTAAAATTCAGGCTTCGAACGGATGAAACAAATGGATTTTGGAGAATTCAATTTCTATGGAAAATTTTTCTCTAGGTGCTTTTCAAACAAAAGGTTGAATCCTACCCATTCGTTTGAAATTTCCATGGAATAACATCTTTCATAGCACTTTTGAAGGAAAATAAACATGGGATTTAATCTTATGTTTTTTTTCTTTTGTCTTGCATTCCTATGTTTTCCTTATGTTTGATCTAAACACATGTTTCATGACTTTTCCGTGTTAAAAATTTCCAAAAGATTTTAATTGCATGTGCATTCTAATGATTTGTTTTTTTCAATCCCTACATTTTGAGAATCATAGGTTCAAAAGGAGACCTTAAAAGGGCTTTCATTTTACAATCTTAAACTTTCACGGTTGTTTGGTTTTCTATCTATAACTATGAATTAGACAATCTCAATCCTTCAACTATTGAAAACTGGACAAAAGACATGCATCCAAAACCGGCTCGAAGTGGTCTGTAGGGTGGTTTTCGCCGCCATGGTGTTGTGGGTCCCATACTTCAGCACCACCTCACTCCACACTCCTTCACTGATAGTTGGCCCCCACTCCCCCTTCCCCTCTCATCCTCTCTCTCGCTCCCCGCCAGTCCGCCACCACCATGCATGGTCATCGAGACATGGTCGCGGTGGCATGGGCGAGGCGGCTGAATCAAGTGCGGTCTGAGGTGTAGGCCGGTCCGTAAAATTTAATCTACAGATTAACATTATTTATGTTTTTACAAACTATCAGCACGTGCTGCTGGTACACGTCGTTGACGATGACTACTGAGTTACAGCGGCACGAAGATCACATCCCTACCCAGCATGAAGGCGACGATGGCCGGAGTGCTCAAGCCGATGGCGATGACGACATAGGCAGGCCACCTTGATGTGGGTGCTACGGTGATGTAGACTGCAGTCATCAGCGAGACAAGCATGCCGAGACCGGCAATCATAGTGAACCTGTGACCCCACACGAGCTGGTCGACCTTGAACTTGATGGGGTCTTTCCATGCCCAGATGAAGCAGTAGACAACGACGATGGCACTGCACATAGCGACGGTGTTGGAGATGACGAAGATCTTGAAGGCGATGTTGTGGCCGTGAAGGGCGATGCCCTTGGTCTGGTCGTACCCGCCGGGCATGGTGAATGTGGCGGCGAAGGTGACGGTGGCGATGAGGGTGGCGACGAGGATGTAGGTCTCGACGCTGCGCTCGAAGTACTTGTGGCTGGAGGTCCTGCTATCGCGCGCCAAGGCGATGGCGGGCAGCTGCTGCTTGCGGCACCTGATGGACTCCTGATGCTTGAGCTTCTTCCAGAGGTACATCTCGTGGGCGTCCATGTCGGCCTTGACTGGCTTGATCTCGACGACTCTGTGCGGCGTGCTGCCGTCGTCGCCGCCGCCGTGGGCCGACACGGTCTCATGGACCGCGCGGCCGGCGTGGATGTACCTCCTCTCGAGGAGGCTGCGCGCCGTCTGGCCCTCTTGGTTGCGGACGCAGGGGTTGACGTGGCGGTTGCCGAGCAGCAGCAGCGCGGACTGGACGTGGCTCATCTCCGCGGCGAGGTGGAGAGGCGTGTTGCCGTCGCTGTCGACGCGGTTGAAGAACTCCACCGGACGGACGCGCTTGAGCAGGCACCGGATCGCGGTGGCCCTGCCATTGAGGGCGGCGACGTGCAAGGCGTTGCGGCGGCAGCTGTCCACCATCTCGGCCACGTCGGGGCAGTTCCGGAGCAGCGCCTTGATGACATCCGTCGAGCCGTGGCGCGCGGCTACGTGCAGCGGCGACTCCTTCTCGTTGTTTTGCTTGTAGGCCAGATCCGTCCGGTCTTTGAGCAATACCTCCGCCGCGCCCGACTTGTTCTTCTTCTGCGCCGCGTAGTGCAGCGCGTTGTTGCCGTAGGAGTCGGTCGCGTCCAGCAGCTGAGGGAACTTCTCCACAAGGATCTCCACTATCCCTGCAGCGCAGAACACACGGTTACACAAGCAGACAGACGGATAAGCCATGGCCGGAGGAGAAGAAGAGATCGCTAATTAAATGGGTGGTAGCTAGCTGACATACGGCTGTGGCCGCCGAGCACGGCCTGGTGCAAAGCCGTGCCGCCGACGGACTGGATGGAGATGGAATCCGTGTGTACCCATGGGATGCTGACGATCTTGTGGACGACCTGGAAGAGGCCCTCGCGGGCGGCCACAGCAAGCGGCGACTCGTTGTGTTTATTGAGGTCGTGGGCGCGCTTGATGTCGGCGCTCAGCAGCTTCAGCGCCACGGCGGTGTTCTGGTGCAGCACCGCCTCGTGCAGCGGGGTGTTGTCCTCCTCGTTTGTGATCACCAGCGGGCTCTTGAGCAGCACGTCGTCGACGGTCGGGTCCTCCGGCCACGCCTGGGCGAGGCTCAAGAACAGCTCGGCCACGTTCAGCCTGCCCATCCTGGCCGCCAGGTGCAGCGGGGTGTCGCCGTCGTCGTTCTTGGCGACGAGCATCTCCTCGCTCACCTTGAGCACCTCGCGGGCGAATTTGGCGTGCCCGTGCAGGGCCGCCACGTGGAGCGCCGTGTTGCCCTGGGGCGTCTTGGAGTTGAGGATCTTGACGTCGCGCACCACCAGCTTCCTCAGGCTCGGCACGTCCCCGTGCGTCGCCGCCTTGTACAGGGCCTTGTCCATGGACATGGGCAAAGCTGCAAGAGTTCTGTGGTAAGGCAAGGAAGGTTTCTACCGAGACGATTAACGTAAGCCGTGGCATGCGTATGTATATAAACTAGTCATGTGATTCACAGCGTGTAGAGAAACTGCCAGTGACCATTGGACCGGCCTACAACTCGATACGTCGCTTGCGCTTCTGTACTTGAGCCAGCAGGGCATTTTGCTTTTGTGACATACAAGAACCATTTACTTGTCAAATCAACCTTGGCATATATCCCATTTCTCCTCATGCTGCTCCAGGTGGATGCAAACCTCAACGCCAACCTACCAAACTTGGTATCTCTACACTCCACTCTCTGCTTCTGTTTTTTATTTTTCCTTTTGGTTCTTAGCTTAGTGTCCCCATTTCGCTCGTTCAAATCTTCCAGATACTTACTAGTCTTGGGCTCTTGGCTCCACCGAAGCTCGACACTTGAAAATTTGGTTACACCAATTCTAACTAAAAACTATTGGGAAACTAAAAGTCAATTTTACGACATCGAATTGTCACGATTGTCCGATTTTTTATCTCGAACTACAAAACCGGATAACGTCGGTCCTCGAACTAACCAAACCGGACAAAATATCCCCTTTGGTTGTGTTGAAAATGGTATTGGATGATGATTTTCTATTTTATAAAATAATAAAACCATATGTATACCTAAAAATTCATAGATAATTCATTTTAAATCTAAAAATATTGAAACTCATATCAATTTTTTTTCTAAAAATATGATCTATCTATTGGTGCTTTGTTTGAAGATATTTGGAACTTATTTGTTTGTGTTTATAATGTTATACTTGGAGAAATAAATTTAGGTATAGGAATAAAACCCTAATCCAAATATTTTAAAATTGAGCACCAGTTGATTGGCTGCATTTTTAGAAAAGATTTGGTAGAATTTTTTCACATTGTTTCATTTAAAATAAATCAAGTACAAATATATAAGAATTAAACAATATTTCAATAATTTCAGTAATAGAAAAACACCCCCCCCCCCAATACCGCTTTAACAGGGTCTGAGGGTGTATTTCACTCGGTTTGGTTAGTTCGAGGGCCTAGGTTACCCGGTTTTGTAGTTGAAGGTTGAAACCAGACTCAAAGTTGTCCAAATTGTGATCTAAATCCTTATGAAGGTGACCAAATCGGCGAGACGGTGAGTGACGCGTAGGCCCATCGCTGAGAGGCTTGGGCCAGATATAGCAGAAGCCAACACCAACACCTAGTAGGCACCATTTAGCAGATCCAGTGTAATATACAAACAATGATCTAGAAATGATCTTTATTAGAAATGGTCAAATGGATATCTGCTGCAACCATCTGGTAGCTGCTGCTACTCCTACTCAAGCATCTAAATAGCCGGCTATAGATGCCGCTATTAGTTATTTTAAAAGCCTTCCGCTAAGTTAAATAGCCCGCTATAGCCAGCTATAGCCCGCTAAATTGACAGCTTTAGTTTTTTTTAACATTTTACCGCTAAATGTCTTAACCCGCTATTTAAAACCTTGCTCCTACTCCTACGTCCTTAGGAGCACACCCTCACTACCGCTTGAACAAGCACTGTCGCCAGGAAGTTCATCAGCTCCAGGAGATTCTGCAGGCTGCTCACCCTTGTACCGGTAGAAGTGTGCGCACACGAGGAAGTAGATAAAGTTCACGGCGCCGAGCACGGCCATGGCGTAGTAGAAGTAGTCGATCCTCCCGGCGTTGATGTCATCGCTGACCCAGCCCGACGACCGGCCGCTCCGCCTCGTCCTCGCGTTCACGATGCTGACCACGAGGGTTGCCAGGTAGCTGCTGGCGCCCTGCGCGCAGTAGAACGCCGCGTTGGCCAGCGTGCGCATCTGGTCCGGGAACTCCGTGTTGTAGAACTCCAGCTGCCCGATCATGTTGAGCGCGCCGGACACGCCCATCAGCGCGAGCTGCGGCGCGAGGAGGAAGACGGACAGCGAGGACATGCCGTCGCCGTGGCCAAGCGCAGAGCTCCTCCTCCTGGGCTCCACGACCGCAGCCACCACGAACCCCAGCACGCCGACCGCCAGCCCGGTGCCCTGCCTCTGGAGCAAAGTGATGCCACCGGCGGTGAGATACCGCGCGGCGCGGACGATGAGCAGGTCGTAGACGGGCACGAAGAGCGCCACGAAGAGGTAGAACACGGCGAGGATCGACACCGGCGGGATGGTGAAGCGGCTGCCGATGTGGAGGTTCATGGTTAAAGCCTGTATCGTCGTGTAGTTGAGCATCTCCGTCATCACGACGAACCACAACACGCCGGAGACCCACACGGGGACGATCTTCACGATGCACTTCACCTCCTCCACCTGCTGCACGCTGCACAGGTTCCACGGCCTCGCCGGGGAGCCGTCGGGCCGGATCTCCTCGTCGGCGTCCGTCACGATGGCCGCCTTGTTCAGAAAGCTGAGCTGCAACGTGAGGGGGAGCCTGAAGACGCGCGGCCTGCCGTTCCCAGAGACGGGACCAGGCGGGCTGTACAGGAGCTCCTCCTGCCGGCGAGCGTCGCCCGGGTGCGGCAGCCGGAGCCTCCACTTGCGGCACGACGCGACGACCACTCGCGCCACGCTCGAGAAGATGCTGCCCTCGGGCGGCACGTAGACGTAGACCGACGTTCCGGCGAGGAACACGGCGAAGGCGACGAGCATGACAACCGTGGGGATGGCGAAGCCCAGGCCCCATCCCACCTCGAACTGGACGTACACGACTACCGTGAGCCCCAGGAACATGGCCATCATCGTGATAGCGTAGAACCAGTTGAAGTAGCGCGTGAGCCCGGCCTTGTGCCGCTCGTTGTTGGTCTCGTCGAACTGGTCCGCGCCGAAGGGCAGGGCCGTCGGGTTCGTGGCGCCCAAGGACACGGCGAGCAGGCCCATGCCAACGTAGAGCACAGCGCGCTGGAGCGCCGACGGGGCGACGCACGTGCCTGCTTGCCGAGCCGCGGCGCTGCACGACGGCGGCTTCAGCTGACGGATTGTCGCCGAGAGGGTGATGACCACCATTCCCTGTATGTGTATGAAACTAGCGTCAGACAGCCACTCGCCGAAATATAGCGCGAATTTTGATTGATAACCAATGGCATTATTGGACTTGGTAATAGTAACTCACGATGATCCCGAATACGGATCCGAAGAGCATGGTTCTGAACCTGCCCCAGAATGCATCGGCGACGAAGGCTCCAAGCACGGGCGCGAAATTGGTCAAGCCAGTGTAGATGTTGTACACGTTTGTCGCGGCGTTCTCCTTCATGTTGTAGCGGTCGATGAGGTAAACCTGGAGGGGCGTGGAGAAGGAGTTGGTCGCCATGAAAGCTGCTGCGAAGAAACCTGCGTTTTGTGTCGGCGCACGCACGTACGATCGAGTTTTAACAAGAATGGTGGTGTTTTCAAACGCTCGCGGAATTCAAACAGTACTGCTACTAGCAATGACAGTTAAAAAACATAGGAATATGCATTTGCATGAGGAGGTGCAGTGACAGACCGACGATGAAGGCGACGGCTCTCCATCCCCTGGGCCTGCGTCCCCCTCCTCCTCCGCCCGCCGCCTCTTCTTCCGCCATGGATAATCCCGGCCGTCCACCCTCGCACATCTGTGCCAACTACCACTTGTCGTCTGCTTGATTGAGGGTGGGTAGATTTGAAGGATGAATTGATGTTTGATGAAGAGGTGTGGTGTTGGACACCAATATTTATACTGGGCTACTTGCCTGCCCAGAGAAAATTAACCGTGACTTTGTCTCTTGGGTCTGCACGTACGCAGCTTCGTTATTCTCGCTGGATAGGATAGCATCGTCGATTTGCTGAAGAGAAGGGACGGGGAAGTCGCCGTGGAACATACTCTGCGGCTTCGTCTCTCGGACTCGAGGCGACAATGGCTTGAACATTCTGCGTTGCGAAAGACCACCATCTCATCACCATGCGTGCAAACATTTAGATGCGCAGCGCTTCAGGACGGCCGTGGGCGTTTCTGAAGCCTATGCCGCGGCCTGCGGCTTCGGTACAAATGCCGCGGCCGGCGCCAACGCTCCACGCAATCACCTGTTGCACGGAACGGGACCGCCGCGTCCATGGACTTCTTCTGGACTAATATGGTTATCGTCCCTCCACGCAGGTCCAATCCAACCGATCGAGCGCTGGCATCACAGTCACAGCAGCAATAGAAAAGATTAGTACTCAACCTGAATATGTTGCTGGTATATGATTACAACAGAAAACAGAAGGTTGGTAGTGACATTTTTCTTGCTAGCTAGCTGATGTTGATGGTAAATTGGTAATAGATACAGTACTTCAATCCCTATTTTTGCCTCTTGATGAAAGTGCATGCAGTGCCCTCCTGCTTCCTAGAACGAGCCACGGCTATAAGGGCATGGCAGTGCTCGATATCCACCAATATAGGCCCCAATCGTTTTCTGGTCCCTGCGGCAGCGGCTGCTTGATTACAACAGTAAAAACTAGCACGTGTACACAGTGCAAACAGCAGCAGCCCCGGCCTAAAAAAATGCAGAAGCGATCACCCCCAGAGCTTCTACGGAGTAAATTTGTGAAGTTCTACTAAACAATATTTTTATGTGAGAAGAATCATTCTTAGAGGGAATCTCCTAATTAAAGTGATTCTATATGATAACTGAAAAAAATAGCTTTAACTCCACTCATACTGAAACATTTTTAGGCTGAGTCCAATAGGGTTCTCTAAATAGGTTCCTAAAAACACTGTTTTGCACTGTTTGACATAAATGCTGCACCGTAGACAAAGAGAGAGGTAGTTGAAACAGTGATAGAGAATGAGATTTGGAGAATCTCATTGGAGTCAGCCTTAAGTTTATCTCCTTCTAGAGGTCCACCAAAAATAAATGACGATGGTGTTGATTCTCCTTTGTTGGTTTTGCACTCTCAGCCTGCCTTTTCTCCGCCAATGATGTGTGTATTTTCTACATCTATGTGGGTGGGACCCACTTGCGAGTGATTTTTATTTTTTATTTTTTTAGATACACAGACAACAACGGTGAGGAAATAATGGCAAGTAGGCAGCAGCGGCGGAGAGAAGGGATAAAGGGGTGAAGAAAAAAAAAAGTATATTCACTTACACTTGTGAGTTCCACACGTCATATAGGAAGAGATAGGATGTGAACCTTATATGTGGGCCCCACGTCTACCACAAACTCGAAATCACTTTTAAAGAGAGAGCGTAAAAGCAATTTTGGACCCAGATGATACCAAAAAACAAGTTTAGAGACCTAGAATGCTGGTATTCTAAGTTCGGGGACACAAGTAACACATTTTTTTCTCTGTTCGCCACTGATATAAATGCAATATAGGTATACTCTCATAAGTATGCATTACCTTATTAGCTACACATAATTAAATTCAAAAATATATATAAAAAAACAAATATATAAACGAACAATGTACGCATACGTTTTCTCTTGCATAATAAAATAAAAACAAACAATTACATACGCACGTATCTATCTACGTGCCAAAAACATGAAGCGCGCATACGAACGGAACGATGCTGCTTATTGCTGGCCTTTTAATAAGCTACTAGATAGAATAGAAGAGGCCGGCCCGTTAAGCCTTGCAGTCACTGCGTCGTACGACTGCTAACAGCCCATGACCTTCTTCTTGTCAATGTTGGGCTTGGACACGACGGAGCCATCGTTGCCGGCGAGCGCCTTGTACTTGTCCTTGCGTGTGAAGCTGGTGCACTCGTAGGACAGCGTGGAGGCGATGAGCCTCTGGATGTAGTTCGCCACTTCGTGGCTGCTCTTGCCGCCGCTGCAGGTGAGCTCGGCGGGGAGCTTGTTGAGGAAGGTGACCACGTACCCGGGGCTGGGGTTCATGAAGAAGTAGAAGGGGTCCAGCCCTTTCCACCCGCGCGCCGTCGTCCCGTGGAACATGCTCATCTGGTTCTCCATCGCCACCGGCACGATCTCGTCCGTCAGCTCCGCGAACAGCGCCGAGAAACGGAGCAGGAAGGGCTCGCGGCACGTCGTGCCCTCGGGGCAGATCACGAGGTCGCCCTCGGTGAGGAGGCGCCGGATCATGGCCGCGTCGGCGGCGCGGTCACGGGTCAGCCGCACCGTGCGGATGGGTGACAGGATTTCCGACAGCCGCGAGACCGAGTAGGTGACGGCGGTGATCGGGCGCCCCAGCGCGGTGGACAGGAAGATGGGGTCGAGGAGGGTGCGGTGGGAGCAGATGAAGAGCACGCCGGTCTGCCCCGTCTCGCGGCTGGCCGGCGGGGGAGGGTTGCCCTTGATGGTGACGCGGACGCCGAGGGCGCGGAACGCGTGGTACACCATGCGCATCGGCAGGAGCGCGCCGGCCGCGATGCGGAGGCAGGCGAGCAGGAACCCGATCGGGATCCAGAGCACGGTGAGCAGCGCCAGCGCCGGCGACGGCTTCTGGACGAGGCGGCCGTCGTGGAACACCACCGGCTTCGGCAGGTCCTCGCGCGGCACCGGCTTCAGCTTCGGCGCGGCGGGCACGACGTAGCCTTCCTTGCACAGCCTCATGAACGGGTAGTCCGTCTTCCGGTCGCCGAGCCCCACGTCCGGCGCGACGTCGCCGAACGCCCTCCGGAGCGCTTCCGCCTTCTGCTCGCCGACCAGCACGCCGGGGGAGCGCACTAGCCCCGTCGCGCGGCCGCGCCAGACCGCCAGCTCCGTGCCGAGGACGACGTCCGTGCCGATGTACTCCCTGAGGAAGGCCTCGACCATGATGCGCGGGTTCGCGGTGAGCACGCACCGGCGGCCGCACGCCGAGAACACGCGCCACGACTCCGGGTGCAGGTCGGCGCAGTAGAACTTGGGCAGCACCGCCCGCGCCACGGCCTCGATGTCGGCGACCCTGGCCCCCGCCATGGACGCGAAGATGAGCACCTGGATGCCCGCCGGCTCGGACACCAAGTAGTAGAGCAGCCCCGCGAGCGGCGCGAGTAGGATGAGCAGCAGCAGCCGCAGCACGCCGCCGGTCTCGAACGCCATGTGCGCGAAGTACGGGAAGGAGCTCCGCCCGCACAGCAGCGTGCCGTCCAGGTCCGCCACGACCGTGTCGCCGGCCCGGTCGGTGGACGAGCACTTGTCCACCGTCGGGAACGGCGAGGCAGTCATTGTCTCCCCCATGATGATGATGATCTCCAAGCTAGCACCCACAGATCGTAGCTAGCAGCTTAGCTGCGAGGCAACAAGCACGCACGCACCAGAAAAAGCACCAAGAAGTGTGCTGCCACACTCCCCCTTGACACCCTTTCTGGTGTATTTTGCATGCGAACCTTGCGCTTCGCCATGGCCGCTTATATAGAAGAAGCGAGCTGCATGCGAAATGCAAAGGACAAACTAAAGGGAATTGATTGTGACGTTGTATAGAAGAAACCGAGGAAAGGGACGCACACAAAGAAACCAAGCATATTACGTCGATGGAATTGTGAAGGTTTACCAATGCTCCAAGGAGTGTTTCTTAGGAACCATCGGCGCCGCGTTGTTTCACATGGGGCGTACAGCATTGGCATGGCCGCCACTAAAGCGAAGCTTAGGTTTGTGAGAATTGCATGGAGTGAAATTTTGTTCTCTTCGTTGAAAGCGACATGCGGTCTCTGTTTGGAGAGGAGCTTATTGGTTTGGTGTACGTGAATTAGTAATGGTAAAATGATTGAGTATTTTTAAATTTGTCGAGTGACAACCAAATTTGACAGACCACGTTATACTAGTTCGGAAGCGTAAATGCCAAATACTATTGAGTTAGTTTTACTCTTCTCTTCTCTGTTTTTTTTTTACATGAAGGAAAAAATATCCAGCATCAGTGTTACTCTTCACTTCTCCTACTTATCCATCAAATCACTAGGGGCTAGGGATCTTTGTCTCCTTTGCAACTTAGAACCTAATTAAGTTCAGCCTTCACTTGTTCGTCAAATGCAACTTCGTGGCTAGAGTTGGGGCGGCAATCGGCACTGCGTTTGGCGTGCCTTGTCCAAGCAGAAGTTGCATGTAGTTCCATCGTCGATTTCTGGTGCCGTCGTGCCGAGCTAGGAGGAGGTGGCCCTCTGAACGGCGCATCTGACTGATCATGATTGTGGCGGAACCGTCGATTTAGTACGGGCTAAGTACACCTGCCACCACTGGTCCATAGTGCACTTAGACCGAACTAAACTCGGTAATCCGTCGAGCTACCCAGAAGGGCACTCGATGAATCCATCTCCCAGGGATGCCGACATCACACACGTTAAGCTCTCGGAAGAGCCGCAACAGTTACAACAACCCACCATTTCATACAAACATAATTTGATTGATTTCAAATACTTTTGCTCAAAAGGAGTACAAGGTAGTGAAAAAGAACTTTGAAATAAACCTCGCAGCGGAATACATATCGTTACAAAGATGTAACGGGCAGCGGAAGGTAAACATCAAGTATGACCTCGAGCCCATCGTAGTCATCCTTGATCGTAATCTGATAAGCACCTAAAAGAAAAATATCAACAACAAACGGTGAGTTCGTGGGGAACTCGTAGGACTTACCCGTGGGCGGTTTCAGCCCGACACATTTGAGATTATGCAAGGCTTTTTGGTGGACTGACTTCTAACCCGCATAAGCTTACTAAAAGTGGGTCCTTAGCCATTGATTGTTTATTTAAAACATGCTATCCTAGGATAGCAGGATTTTACAACTGCTACCCCTTAGCTCTGATTATCAATAATATCATAGGGGGAAAACTTGCAGAAAAATAAAACATGAACGCATGCCTCGTCCCAAAATTCATAGAGCCCCCATCGAACTCTTGGGAGTAGCGTCTCAGGAGCGACGCCCCTGTACGTCGGGTCATCTCTCCCTCGACCTCGAAGCATCCCCCAAATCCATCAACCTCCTCTCAGTGGATGGGTAGCGCCATGAATAGTCGGACGGATCATACTTATCCAAGCATGTTGTATATAAAACATGAATATAAGCATAAAGTATTTAAGTTGTTACTACGTTGCCCGTATGCGATATCTGGCATTCTCACACCTGGTGAGCATCAGCGATTCGAATCGATTTTTAATTCCCGGGAATAACTAAAAATGCCAGAGGCCCATATGCTTACTCACACGACGGCTTTCCCACATATGGTCCCCCGCCTCCACTTGTCCCATCCCAAGTTCGATTCACTCCCGCCTGACCTCCGGGTTGTGCCCCCATGACGAGCCTGCCGGCATCCCGGTCTCCCCGTCATGAGTACCAAGCTCCCCCGGACCACCTTCCTCTCAACCAGTGGGTAGGAACGTGTTTCTGTTCTCCGGATGGCACAAGTAAGGTTTCACCGGCCCCATATACCGGATAAGCACTCTAGCAATGTTATGCCAATCAGCAGGCGAACAGCGGACGGGCCTTAATCGACTCGGGCGGAGTCCACCAACACATTATCACAATCTCATCATATCAAACCATATCTCCGCCCGGTCTCAACTTATCATCAAGTCATAACAGATTTCCTTTCGATTCCAAGGTTTTGTAAAAACATTTGTAGGCCCTATCATCTCGCGAGTGAATACCTTCACTCGTCTTCTACCGTCTAAGCAGGGCTAAGCATAGACTTCGTTTTATCCTTTCTACTTTGGGCATCAAGGATTTATGCATGTGGGGTTTCATAAAATCCCTAAACGTAATGCACAAACAAGAATAGGGTGGTGAGACTCCCTAGATAGGTGAAAATGCCTAAGGGGCCTACCTTCGTTGTTGACAACTTGAACAAACTAAGCTACTGTTAGTTTGTCGGGTTGTGAGGCCTTGCCCCAGGCAACCCCTTGATCCCTTGGACAACTCCCCCTTCCAAACACGACTGATGGGCCCTCCAGGTCGTGAATGGGTCTTAGTTGGTCTTTTGGATCACCGTTGGTTGATGTAGACCCGTGCACTTGTTTATTTCTCACGTATCTGCAATAAGCGTCGCTATATGAATAATATGCATGATGCAATACATGAGATGCATGAGGATTCACACTCACAATTAAACGTGTCAAGGATTCGGTCACTTGATGATTTATAACTACTTTTTCGTATTATTCAGTTAAGCAAGCCACGTTTTGTTATTTTTCAAATCACCAATCAAACTTTACATGCACAAACTCATATTTTACCAGTGAGATACTTATACTACCTAAAGTATATGAAAATTGCTAGAAAGTTGATTTGAACGTATTCTTTGTAGCCTCCACCTCCTAGGTTAAATAAATGCACATACACGTGTATAATGACAAAAGGGTAATTAAGCCGCAAGGGCTAGGGCTACAAAAATTCACCTAGTGTTATAATACCCTAAGAAATCTACTGTCCAAGTTTCATGCCATTTGGAGTTCATTTAGTCCACTTTTGTTATTTATCCTAATTAATCCTGCATGCAACAATACCAAGGGCAAAACAGACATTTCACACCTCCACATCATACCTATCATGTAGATCTACTCAAGAGGAGTGCATAGACTCCAAGTTTGTCCATTTTAGATTTTTATTTGAATTTATATGAATTTCTAAAGTTCCTAGTTCAAATAGGCCTAGATCTAGGACCTAAACGCGAATAAATATAACCTGCAGGGGCTGGATTGTAGTTTGCTCGAGAGTCATTCAACAGAGCTCGGACGGGTTCGTAAAAAGACTAAAGCGAAGGGGCTTAATAGCAAAATGGCGTCGTCTTCTTCCTCCTCCCCTTCTTCTTCCCCCCGACGGGAGAGAGGGAGGAGGGCGGCGCTCGGCGCGCCGGCCAGGCGGGCCGCGGCGGCTCGCCGGCGGGGCGGGGAAGGGAGAGGAGGGGACGGGGAACTCACCCCTCTACCTCAGGCGACGGGAGGAGGAGCGCAGGGGGCCGGCGACGGTGAGGTGCCCGGCGGTGACCGGCGGAGCGTGGACCGGGCGATGGGGAGGCGTAGCGGCGCCTAGACCTTGCCCCTAGGGTCCGCCGGGTCGAGGCGGAGGTGGCGGTGATGTCCTGTCGGCGTGAGGAGCTCGGGAGGCGGGGCGCTGCGGTGGTGAACCGGCGGCGCGGCGCGGCGAGCTCGGTGGCGCGGTGGGGTCGATCTGGCGAAGGGAGGGGTAAGAGAAGGCGAGAGCTTGTCCCTCGGGTGCGCAACGAGGTGGCGAGCGCGATGGATGGGTCCTAGGGGCGCGAGAGACAGCGGTGGCGGCTCGGGAGCTCGAGCTCCGAGCTCGCTCCAATGGCGGACGGCGCACTGGCGTCTCGCGCGCGGGGGAGAGGGAGAGAGCAGGAGGCGTTCGGTAGTGGAGAGGGGAGGGCGAGAGTGGAGAGGGCTTCCTTCCAACCGAAGGAAGTATAGGAGGGGGAGCGGGGCGCGGCCTGGCGCGTCCGGCCGGCCGGACCACGGCCATGGCCGGCCGCCGCCGCGTGGAGGCGCGCGTACAGGGGAGGACGAGGGCGAGGTGGCGTGGACCTAGTCCGTGGACCCGTGGGGCTGACGGGTGGGGCCGGGGCGAGGATGGGGGAGTGTGGTCCATGGACCGAGTGCGCGAAGGAAAAACCGAGTGGGGCCCGCGGCTGCTGCCGGTCCGCGGGGATCCGAGGGACCCGACAAATGGGGCCCACCTGTCAGCCTCCGCGGAAAAGGGAAAAAGAGAAAAAGAAAAAAATGTGTTTTCTCCTCCGCTGAAAATCGCTATTTTGACCAATTTAGAGGCCGAATTTGGAAAAACTCCAATTGGATGAAATGTTCTACTCTTTTAACTCTACAACTTTGTCAATAGGCATGATTTCAAAATCGGCATGGAAATATGAAATTTGTTTGAATTTATGCAGCAGCCATAGGTAGGGACAGGGTAGGTCATCTGCTTGGGAGGGGAAAATACCCTAGTTATAGGCCTCAACTCCACTTGCTCCTTTTGACAAATTTGTGGGGTACTTTCTAAACTATATTTAATTTCATTAGGACAGGTCATGAAAATGGCTCTATGGGTAAGAAAACCTCAATTTACCAAACTGGACAGAGTAGGGGTGTGTTTCTGGGCTGACAAAATTTGGTTGAAAAGACCAATTTGAATTCATATTATGACCTGACTCATATTGACAAAGTTGTTTCCTAGATCATTACCTAAAACTTTGTTAATATGATCCTCCTCTAAATCACAACCTATTTTGAAATACAACCCAAATCTTGTTTAGGATTTTGGTAAAACAGCAGATTTACTCTAAGTAAGGCTTTTCTTGTTTTCAACTTTTGAAGTATCAAATGAAGGCCAATCCCTTCCACAATAGGTTCATTTGGAAGGTAAAAAGTTCAATTTCATTTCATAGAAAGGGAGAATGTAAAGTTGTATAGTGAATTCAAAAGTAATTTCAGAATCAACTTTGGGGATGAGTTAAAATTTCAGATTTGAGAAATTTTGACTTAGTGGTTTATCTACCAATTCCTCGTTACTCTCTTAAGCATGATTTAGTCTTAATTCGTCATTAGCTTATGTATAATTGTGTGTACGGCTTCTGAGATGCCAGGGGCATCACAACCCACCCCCCTTAAAGAAATCTCGTCCCGAGATTTTGAAAGAGGCAGGGTTCTATGTCGTAGGGTGAAAAGATACTACCCGCATCTTGGGGCTCGGGACTCTTTTAATAGTTGCAAACGCACCTTAACTCTTCCTTTGTCCTTTGTTGGCTTTGTTAACGACCGGGTGAGTGGTTAGTACCTTCCTAACACAAGGTAGTTACAAAGCATCATTTGGTTGACTAGGATGGTTCCTTTAAGGTATTCGATAATTCACGTCTCAGATGAGGGGGAATGAACAAACCACGAAGAGAACGTGGTGGCAGCGAGCGAATGACAGGATTGATTCAAGCACGACGAGAGGGTTACTTCCTGTCTTTGACACCGAGTTTAGGAGCGTAATAAACATCTGATTTATTTGAACAATGAGAAGCAAAGCATACGCAGTGGGGGGTTTGAATGAAGCAAAAATCTCGTGAGTTATGGAAAACAACAATGGATGTGTTGTTGGGAGGCACATTCATTCCATTTTGATGGGGACTGCGTACACATATAAGATATCAAATCCAAATAATTTCAAAGAGTAAGGTGTGGCGATGCATAGCACACACTACTCATCGTTTCAAGAAAGATGCCGTGGAAAGAGGATAGGACATATTCACCTAGATAAGGTGGTGGTTTGTATGATTTCATATAATTGATCAAGACTGACCAAGAAAAGCACAGGCAGAGGGCTTATGCTTACTAACAGATCACCAAGGTTAGTGAGCCCAACTTTGAGGATAACTTCAAAAGAAGAATGAAGCAACTCTTGAAAAGGACAATGCGATGAAAGCATTAGCCGAGAACAAAAGCTTAGTGCAGTGGATGATGCTGAAATTCTTTAGGAGATAAGATTCAACATATATAAAGGAAGAAATCATAAGATAGAGTGGTGGAAACAGAGTTGATTGTTTCCCACAAATCAAGCGAGGCAAATTGGAAGAAAGCCATGGAATGATGTAGCAAAACAGTGGAAATGGAACCAAGCATTCCTATAGATACGGTCGTTAAAGCTGATCAAGGTAAGCATAGAGGAGTCCGAGAAAGATGTGGACGAGTGGAACCCTAGAGTCGATCCGGCTCCGCTGATCGAGAAGAACATGACTCAACAAGGCGAGGCAAAGGTGTGAACGATACGGGGATTGAGACGGATTTTTCCCACAGATCAAGAAAGGCAAGGTGAAACAAAGCAATGAAACGATACTAGGCGGCAGTGAAAATAGAGTAAATTATTTCCACGAATAGAGGGATAGAGGTCAACAAGGGGTTAGGAGTTGGATAGGAATGTTCCACAATGCAGCGGTGTCATGCCTTTGCATGTCTTGATACCTGCGCCCCCCTAGTGGAACCGTGTGACGGCCGTGCACACAGGACCCTAGGTTCCGTCGCGGCACCATAGACTACTCGGGTAGACACCCCATCAAGTGCGGTATTTCTTTCCAACTTCCGGGGATATGCGAATAACACAGGGTTATAGAAAGACATAAACAAGGAGTTTTACACGCCATAGCATAATGTTTTCGGAGGTATAACTCATCAGACTTATTTCCATCAGGAACGGGGTAACCATAACAAAAGTGTCATGGATTACAGGGACTGAAGTGCCTGAATGACAAAAGCGTGAAACGTGAGAACTACAAGAGTTTAGAATGCTCCATTGAAAATAGAGTTACATTAGCCATGAGGGTGGGACATATGCCGACTGCAAGGAGCTGGATACATGGGAAACTCAAGGGTTATGAGAGTCAACCTCCTCTTATTACAACAGTTTGCGATGACTGCTAGCACACCAACTAGTATCTAGCTAATACTGCCTAAACGTAAGATTGATACGTCCAGGACGAATGCCCGTTTCTTCTTTCAACCAACTTGGTGCAGTGTCAGTCTTCACGTGGGAAACGCCATGAAATAACAATCTTGATTCTCCACCGAGTATGAGAACGTCACCAGATTCGAGGTTGATCTTGGTCGCTTGGTCTTTGTCTCTTGTGTTGCCGAACAAGAACTCGGCGGTGTCTCCTATGGAGACGGATATGAAAGGTAAACCTTTGGTAAGGCTACTCTCTGACTCGTCCTTGTCTTGGTGAAGTCCGAGCTTCCCGGAGTTGGTGTAGTAGTTGACGATGCATATGTCCGGGTTAATTTGAGGAAACTCGCTTGCAGTGGAGTTCGCAGTTTGAGCAATCATCTTGAAAGCATCTGGTATTGTCGGGGCTGGTGCTCCGTCGAATGGACGCGTGGGTCCATATGAGCGTAACGTCGGATCCCAGTTCTTTCCTAGGGACATCATCCATAAGTTCAGCTTGGCACAATTCTTGAAACTTGGCCTGTAAAATCCTCCTGGGCCCTTACCCAGTTGTCGACACATACGAACCATCCCGACCTGATCTTCAGGCTTGACAAATCCTTTTAATAGAACCATCCCAGGTCGCAGGTGTTGAACTGAGGCTGCTTCGGTGGAAGATTTTCCCGTTTTTCTCTTCTTTTGTTCTCGAGGAATCGTTGTTTTAGCTTTTGCGGACTCTTGGTAATTAGGGCATAAGTCGAAGGGCTGCGTCGAGGGTTGCGACATCTGTAGCAGGAAGAATAAGGCTCCCGTCAATTTGATAGTTTCGAAGGCCAAATGTGGTCATAAGGCAATTTGTATTCATGTGCCAATTAAGTTACGTCCCGAACTTCATCTTCTAAACTTCGTACTTGCTACCTAGATGTAAGCTTGGACTTAAAATGGTTGCAAGTTAATGTCCAGAGTATTTTGACGAAGGGTCGTTATAGATCAATTTGTTGGTTGAATTTTTCGCACTACAACTTTTATATATAATACTTGTTTTAAAATGGACATAAGACACGCCCTAAACTGGTACCTCGCTCGTATTTACTTTCAGAGCAAGTAATCTATATATAAGTTGTTTAGAAATTTCTTGTACTACTAGGTTCTTATAATAAGTTTCTGTTGATTTTATTCGTAGTTTGAAATGCATCTTAAAACCACAGACAGGATTCATATGTAAAATGCTACTACCCAACGAGTATACTTATAGATGCAGTAAGAAATCTAGTTATTTTCAAGCAAAAACAAGTAAAGCACATGAGATGAGATGGAATGATGTATGCCCGTCCTATCCGGTCTCACATCACACTTTCTAAGTATACAACTTAGCGATATTCGGTGACATATATGCACGCCTCTCCTTAATGCAACTAGTCGAGTCCTAGTCGTTCTTAGTTTCGCACGTGGTTAGTGTACCTGCAGAAAAATGCATGCTCATACATTACCACATAGTGTGGCATCCACGCGTGACCGCTGCGTGGACAACGTTTGTGGGCCGCTGCACCTTTTCCTCAAGCCTGACTTTCCACCAGTACTGGGGATTGTCGAGAAAAAGGTGGATCCCAAAACCGAATGTAAGTGTGGTGGGTATGAAAGCCTCAAACATGCCCACCACCCTTAAAGAGCTTTTACTTATACAGCATGAATGCAGAGATTACAACTATCCGCAAAACCCAATAGCTTCCACCAGTACTGGGGATAGCTATGGCCGAATAGTTGCCTCTCAAAGCGCCCAAAATGCATATGAATTCTATCTAGGTCAGAATGTTAGTGATGTCACCTGATATCTCCTAACATCCTTATAATGGGCATATACGCGATATCTCTCATTTTCGCAAATACTCTGAAAAGATTTGGAAAATAGGCTTTTGAAATCAAAACGAAGTTGTTATAATTGTTGCTCGTGCATGATCGGCTCTGATACCAGCTGTGGCGGAACCGTCGATTTAGTACGGGCTAAGTACACCTGCCACCACTGGCCCATAGTGCACTTAGACCGAACTAAACTCGGTAATCCGTCGAGCTACCCAGAAGGGCACTCGATGAATCCATCTCCCAGGGATGCCGACATCACACACGTTAAGCTCTCGGAAGAGCCGCAACAGTTACAACAACCCACCATTTCATACAAACATAATTTGATTGATTTCAAATACTTTTGCTCAAAAGGAGTACAAGGTAGTGAAAAAGAACTTTGAAATAAACCTCGCAGCGGAATACATATCGTTACAAAGATGTAACGGGCAGCGGAAGGTAAACATCAAGTATGACCTCGAGCCCATCGTAGTCATCCTTGATCGTAATCTGATAAGCACCTAAAAGAAAAATATCAACAACAAACGGTGAGTTCGTGGGGAACTCGTAGGACTTACCCGTGGGCGGTTTCAGCCCGACACATTTGAGATTATGCAAGGCTTTTTGGTGGACTGACTTCTAACCCGCATAAGCTTACTAAAAGTGGGTCCTTAGCCATTGATTGTTTATTTAAAACATGCTATCCTAGGATAGCAGGATTTTACAACTGCTACCCCTTAGCTCTGATTATCAATAATATCATAGGGGGAAAACTTGCAGAAAAATAAAACATGAACGCATGCCTCGTCCCAAAATTCATAGAGCCCCCATCGAACTCTTGGGAGTAGCGTCTCAGGAGCGACGCCCCTGTACGTCGGGTCATCTCTCCCTCGACCTCGAAGCATCCCCCAAATCCATCAACCTCCTCTCAGTGGATGGGTAGCGCCATGAATAGTCGGACGGATCATACTTATCCAAGCATGTTGTATATAAAACATGAATATAAGCATAAAGTATTTAAGTTGTTACTACGTTGCCCGTATGCGATATCTGGCATTCTCACACCTGGTGAGCATCAGCGATTCGAATCGATTTTTAATTCCCGGGAATAACTAAAAATGCCAGAGGCCCATATGCTTACTCACACGACGGCTTTCCCACATATGGTCCCCCGCCTCCACTTGTCCCATCCCAAGTTCGATTCACTCCCGCCTGACCTCCGGGTTGTGCCCCCATGACGAGCCTGCCGGCATCCCGGTCTCCCCGTCATGAGTACCAAGCTCCCCCGGACCACCTTCCTCTCAACCAGTGGGTAGGAACGTGTTTCTGTTCTCCGGATGGCACAAGTAAGGTTTCACCGGCCCCATATACCGGATAAGCACTCTAGCAATGTTATGCCAATCAGCAGGCGAACAGCGGACGGGCCTTAATCGACTCGGGCGGAGTCCACCAACACATTATCACAATCTCATCATATCAAACCATATCTCCGCCCGGTCTCAACTTATCATCAAGTCATAACAGATTTCCTTTCGATTCCAAGGTTTTGTAAAAACATTTGTAGGCCCTATCATCTCGCGAGTGAATACCTTCACTCGTCTTCTACCGTCTAAGCAGGGCTAAGCATAGACTTCGTTTTATCCTTTCTACTTTGGGCATCAAGGATTTATGCATGTGGGGTTTCATAAAATCCCTAAACGTAATGCACAAACAAGAATAGGGTGGTGAGACTCCCTAGATAGGTGAAAATGCCTAAGGGGCCTACCTTCGTTGTTGACAACTTGAACAAACTAAGCTACTGTTAGTTTGTCGGGTTGTGAGGCCTTGCCCCAGGCAACCCCTTGATCCCTTGGACAACTCCCCCTTCCAAACACGACTGATGGGCCCTCCAGGTCGTGAATGGGTCTTAGTTGGTCTTTTGGATCACCGTTGGTTGATGTAGACCCGTGCACTTGTTTATTTCTCACGTATCTGCAATAAGCGTCGCTATATGAATAATATGCATGATGCAATACATGAGATGCATGAGGATTCACACTCACAATTAAACGTGTCAAGGATTCGGTCACTTGATGATTTATAACTACTTTTTCGTATTATTCAGTTAAGCAAGCCACGTTTTGTTATTTTTCAAATCACCAATCAAACTTTACATGCACAAACTCATATTTTACCAGTGAGATACTTATACTACCTAAAGTATATGAAAATTGCTAGAAAGTTGATTTGAACGTATTCTTTGTAGCCTCCACCTCCTAGGTTAAATAAATGCACATACACGTGTATAATGACAAAAGGGTAATTAAGCCGCAAGGGCTAGGGCTACAAAAATTCACCTAGTGTTATAATACCCTAAGAAATCTACTGTCCAAGTTTCATGCCATTTGGAGTTCATTTAGTCCACTTTTGTTATTTATCCTAATTAATCCTGCATGCAACAATACCAAGGGCAAAACAGACATTTCACACCTCCACATCATACCTATCATGTAGATCTACTCAAGAGGAGTGCATAGACTCCAAGTTTGTCCATTTTAGATTTTTATTTGAATTTATATGAATTTCTAAAGTTCCTAGTTCAAATAGGCCTAGATCTAGGACCTAAACGCGAATAAATATAACCTGCAGGGGCTGGATTGTAGTTTGCTCGAGAGTCATTCAACAGAGCTCGGACGGGTTCGTAAAAAGACTAAAGCGAAGGGGCTTAATAGCAAAATGGCGTCGTCTTCTTCCTCCTCCCCTTCTTCTTCCCCCCGACGTGAGAGAGGGAGGAGGGCGGCGCTCGGCGCGCCGGCCAGGCGGGCCGCGGCGGCTCGCCGGCGGGGCGGGGAAGGGAGAGGAGGGGACGGGGAACTCACCCCTCTACCTCAGGCGACGGGAGGAGGAGCGCAGGGGGCCGGCGACGGTGAGGTGCCCGGCGGTGACCGGCGGAGCGTGGACCGGGCGATGGGGAGGCGTAGCGGCGCCTAGACCTTGCCCCTAGGGTCCGCCGGGTCGAGGCGGAGGTGGCGGTGATGTCCTGTCGGCGTGAGGAGCTCGGGAGGCGGGGCGCTGCGGTGGTGAACCGGCGGCGCGGCGCGGCGAGCTCGGTGGCGCGGTGGGGTCGATCTGGCGAAGGGAGGGGTAAGAGAAGGCGAGAGCTTGTCCCTCGGGTGCGCAACGAGGTGGCGAGCGCGATGGATGGGTCCTAGGGGCGCGAGAGACAGCGGTGGCGGCTCGGGAGCTCGAGCTCCGAGCTCGCTCCAATGGCGGACGGCGCACTGGCGTCTCGCGCGCGGGGGAGAGGGAGAGAGCAGGAGGCGTTCGGTAGTGGAGAGGGGAGGGCGAGAGTGGAGAGGGCTTCCTTCCAACCGAAGGAAGTATAGGAGGGGGAGCGGGGCGCGGCCTGGCGCGTCCGGCCGGCCGGACCACGGCCATGGCCGGCCGCCGCCGCGTGGAGGCGCGCGTACAGGGGAGGACGAGGGCGAGGTGGCGTGGACCTAGTCCGTGGACCCGTGGGGCTGACGGGTGGGGCCGGGGCGAGGATGGGGGAGTGTGGTCCATGGACCGAGTGCGCGAAGGAAAAACCGAGTGGGGCCCGCGGCTGCTGCCGGTCCGCGGGGATCCGAGGGACCCGACAAATGGGGCCCACCTGTCAGCCTCCGCGGAAAAGGGAAAAAGAGAAAAAGAAAAAAATGTGTTTTCTCCTCCGCTGAAAATCGCTATTTTGACCAATTTAGAGGCCGAATTTGGAAAAACTCCAATTGGATGAAATGTTCTACTCTTTTAACTCTACAACTTTGTCAATAGGCATGATTTCAAAATCGGCATGGAAATATGAAATTTGTTTGAATTTATGCAGCAGCCATAGGTAGGGACAGGGTAGGTCATCTGCTTGGGAGGGGAAAATACCCTAGTTATAGGCCTCAACTCCACTTGCTACTTTTGACAAATTTGTGGGGTACTTTCTAAACTATATTTCATTTCATTAGGACAGGTCATGAAAATGGCTCTATGGGTAAGAAAACCTCAATTTACCAAACTGGACAGAGTAGGGGTGTGTTTCTGGGCTGACAAAATTTGGTTGAAAAGACCAATTTGAATTCATATTATGACCTGACTCATATTGACAAAGTTGTTTCCTAGATCATTACCTAAAACTTTGTTAATATGATCCTCCTCTAAATCACAACCTATTTTGAAATACAACCCAAATCTTGTTTAGGATTTTGGTAAAACAGCAGATTTACTCTAAGTAAGGCTTTTCTTGTTTTCAACTTTTGAAGTATCAAATGAAGGCCAATCCCTTCCACAATAGGTTCATTTGGAAGGTAAAAAGTTCAATTTCATTTCATAGAAAGGGAGAATGTAAAGTTGTATAGTGAATTCAAAAGTAATTTCAGAATCAACTTTGGGGATGAGTTAAAATTTCAGATTTGAGAAATTTTGACTTAGTGGTTTATCTACCAATTCCTCGTTACTCTCTTAAGCATGATTTAGTCTTAATTCGTCATTAGCTTATGTATAATTGTGTGTACGGCTTCTGAGATGCCAGGGGCATCACAATGATCAAGTAGTGCCTGTAGATCATGATCGGAGGGCTTGAATATCTGACTGATGGATGAGCAAAATAGTAAACAAACTGACAAGTAGATGGATCCAACATTATCTGAGCAGTTAATGTTATAGCATGAGTATATGTTTATGCATGCAGCTAATTAACCAGCCAGGTTAAGTTATCTTGTTTTGCTGAGTAGATAAGCTGAACACCAGGCGCTCCAGATAAACTATGGTCTTCTATTATTGCTCCAATAGTATCGAGGCCGGTTTGGAAAACAGATCAATAGTCGGCTAAAACAGTCTTCTATTATTGCTCCATTTATGTCTTAAAAAGATTGTAAGTTTGTCCTAAGTCAAATTATTTCAAATTTGACTAAGTTTTAAAAAATAATATTGACTTGTACTTGTACCATATTAAAGAAGTAAAGTACAAAAATATGTTTCAGAATAGATCTAATTATACATATTTTGGTATCATAACTATTATTGTTTTTTTCTATAAACTCTGTTAAATTAAAAACAGTTTAACTTAAACTTGTATTTCCTAATATAGGAGTACGTTTTTAGGCTTCATTGGAACAAAGAAAAAATAGAGGAATTTTGGAGGATTGGAATCCTGTAGGAAAGTTTCCTATGTGGGCGGTAAGGAAAATGTGCCTTAAGCCTTGTGCTTAGTCCCCATATGTGATTTTGGTGGTTGAACTGACAACACGTGCCATGGGATTAATATTGGTGTGCAAGTGTTTTTGTATAAAATCCTAGGGTGTAATTGGTGGATTTGGAGTACAAACATCTCAAAGAAGGATCTAAAAGACACAAGAAAAGACTCAAACCGCCATCAAATTGAAAGCGAAGGTCCTGACTCGGCGGTCCCGCTGACCGGTCAGCGGGCCGATTTTTAGGCTCAAGAACAGAAGAAAATGCATGCACCGGACAGTCCGGTGGTGCAGCACCGGACAGTCCGGTGCCTACAAGGAGCCAAGACAAACGCTGAAAAACCGATGCAAAATTACATGCACCGGACGATATAAGCTGAGAAGAAAAGGGGCGAAGTCCGGCGCAAAACCTATCGCCGGACAGTCCGGTGGCTCACCACCGGACAGTCCGGTGGTGTCACCGGACGATATAGACCGAGAACATTCCAAGACGAAGACCCGGCGCTACAACGCACCGGACAGTCTGGTGGCTCACCGTCGGACAGTCCGGTGGCTCCAACGGCTATATTGTCAGAGCAACGGTCGACTCGAAGAATGGGCAATTTACACGCACCGGACAGTCCGGTGGTGGGTATACAGAAAAGCTGAAAAAGCCCCCAACGGATAGTTTTGAAGGTGAGGCCTATATATACCCCCTTGGCCAGCCTCCCCATTGTGGTTGGAGTATCCTGAGCTAGCACAAGTGTTGATACATATCCTACATGCCCATTTGAAGTGTAGCAACACCATTTGAGAGCCCAACCACCACAAGAGCAAAACTAGACACATCCGGCATAGCTAGTGCTTAGTGCATCCTTGCTTAGGCCACCTTGTCTATTCTCCGTGCATGCGTGCACGCTTATCTTTGTGTGTGTGCGGTTGTAAGTCTTGCGAGACCCTCCGGAGTGTGGAGTGGCCGCCACCACCTTGTGAGAGGGAGGAAGGCCCTCGGCGTTTTGGCCAAAACTTCCCTTAGTGGAGACAGCGGGGTAGCTCCGCGAGAAGGACTCGGAAGACCCCAGCGATCTATCAATCCTCTACCCGTGGTACGGGAGGATCACGCGAGAGATAGGTTCGGGTGGGTGTGTACCGAGGATATCTGGAGACCCGACCGGGGTTGCTTGACTTCCGTGGAAGTCACTTTGCCATCCTCCACCCTTGAGTGGGCGAGGCCATGTTCCTTTGAGGACCACGCGTGAGCAAAGCCTTTAGTGGAGCGCCAACGAGGACGTAGGGGGTACAGATCGCGAGTCTTCCCGAACCTCGAAAAAAACATCACCGTGTCCTCATCGTGTGCCATCATCGTCATCGTCTACGGAAGTTTGCATTCTCTGTCTCATCTCCTTAGCTTCCGCATTTACTTTCTTGCAATTGTGTGCTTATTTTCCTAGACTAGCTTTATAAGTTAGTTTCTAGGTGAAACTAGGTTGCAAGACTTGGCCACGATAGAAGTAGCAACACTTAGCAAAACCTCAGTGCATTTAGCTAGTTTTACTTGCATAGGTTTTGCTTAGTAAGTGTGGTTTTTTAGAGTCTTATTTTTAGAAATCCTAATTCACCCTACCTCTTAGGCGTCGGTCCTACCTTCATAGTCCTTTGGAACAAAGTATTAGGTTTCCATGAATCCTATGAAATTTCTATGGAATGTCTCATCAATCAATAGGAAATCTAAAATGAGGCCCAACCTCATCAAAATTTTCCTTTTTGTCATTCTCTCTCTTCTATTTCCTGTGTTGCATCCAAAAGCTTTATTGGAAATTTTCATGTGTTTTTAAATCTTGTAGGATTGCAAGGGACATGTAACTCTATTTCTATGTTTTAGAAACCACGTGTTTTCAAATCCTATTGGATTGCAAGTGACACCTAGAATGAACCAGCAGTGTGGATATTCCTGAAAAATCCCTCCCTTTCCTGAGCCTTTCGAACGGTCTTTGTTGGTTTGCTTCTAGAATTGTCATTTATCGCTACGCAAGTGTGTTACGGGGTGTTTGGATCTATTGGCTAAAATTTAGTTCACGTTACATCGGATATTTCGGTGCTAGTTAGAAATATTAAATATTGTTTAATTATAAAATTAATTACACGGTTGAGGACTAAACGATAAGACAAATTTATTAAGCTAATTAATTTATGATTAGCAAATGGTTACTGTAGCATCACATTTGCTACTTATGAATTAATTAAGCTTAATAAATTCGTTTCGCCGTTTAGTCATCATCTGTAATTAGTTTTATAATTAAACAATATTTAATATTTCTAAATAGCGTCGAAACATCCGATATGATAAGAGCTAAAATTTAGCTCGGGTATCCAAACATCCCCTAATCATTCACTACTAGTTTGCTTTAAAACGAATCACTTGTCATAAAGAGTGCCATTATCATGATGCGTCCCAGCATGCGTGCTGCTACGGTTCGGACACACAGCCAGAGGAGCTGGTATTGTCTAGTGTTAGACTTTACAGTCTATCATATAATTTTGGGTTCTTGCACGGCTTGTAGCCACTAATCGGTGTTCGCATGTTTGCATTTTATTACAAATAATCTGAAGACATTTAGAGGATGATAATATTATACAAGGACATATAGACTTTATTCTATATGTAGGCTTAGTTTTGGTAGTATTAGCTTGTCAAGAAATGGTTGTAAATACTTAAGGACAGGCTGATATTACCATGAGATGCAAATGGATATGCAAAATAGTGTACACGTACTGTAGGTGGAGTTTTAAATATAGCCGGTTAAAAGGCGGTTGATAATTTTAGCCTTCCATATTTTTACTGCTAATCAACGTGCATTGATACCATTTCACTACAATAAGCATCTCGTTCAATGTATTAGTAAGACGGCACAACCAGTTTATAACTGGAATATAATAAAACGCGGCACAACCTAATTGTTGCCTAAAGAGTAGTACAGCCGAAACGTTGAACCAAAGCTCGATGGGCTGTTTGGGTTTATGTCTAAGAGGTCTCACCTCAAGTTAGCCGTACCACAATATATTTAGAATATATTTAGGTAGTTATTTAGTTCTTTATCTAAGGTAAAGCATGGCTCACCTCATGTACAGTAGAATAACTCATTTTCTTGTTTCTACTTTCCTCAAATTAGGAGCTGGATTTTAACACTTTAAGTTAGGCATTGTTGGAAATGAAGTGAGGCACCTTTGGACACAAATTCAAACAACCCCTTAGTAAACAAGAGTTGAAAAGAATTGGGGGGGATGAGTGAGAATATTGAAAAGCTTTTAAACTTGCGCTAATAATACAGAACCTTTTGGAACGTACTATGATTTTTCGTAGAAATCTCCCGTGAAACAGTAAAATCCCACAAAATGGAGCCGGATCATTATGCCAAGCATCTATTTGGTTTATATATATTTGCATGATTGCATCGAAAGCTCCGTCAAAGTTTTGCTCTCAGCAGCCATAGAGGGGTGGGGTGTGCGGTGTGCCTTGTGACTCTGACCATGCATGCATGGCATGGCATAAACTTCATAGCTATGCTTTATTATAAAAAAAAACTTCATCATGTAGCTGAAAAGGACTCCTCCGATCCCCAGCAGACCCGTATTATTCTTCCTCGCGTACCAGTACCACTATGGCTATAGAACTATAGAAAAGTCAGGCCCTTCGACTGCACGCCAAAGTCGGATCGTCTGGAACTGTGTTGAATGGACTGCTTATATGCATGCATGCATGTCAGCGGTGTTCGTCCTACACATCGTACCCATGTCAGGCGGCGTTCGTTTTGTCACAGAAAGCACAGGCCATTTCCTCATCTAGGCACCTACCCTTGGCCGGGTACAACCAAACAGCTAGCAGCGATGGATATCCGCAAGAAATCTCTGTCGCCCAACCATAAGCAACTAATGCTACTGATGCTACCTATCAGCATGATTAATTTGATCAGTATCTCTCTTTCCTTTTCAACTACAGTTGACAGAAGAACTGCTGGTATAGGAGTAGGAGTAGGACTGTTCATCCTAAATCCGATGGGTTAGGATCTCCTTGTTGTCCTTTGGTAAATTTTTGAACCTTTTGTTGAACATAAATAAATGAAAAAATACAGAGAAGATTTTTCTGGATCATGGTGTAGTATTAATACTAATAGATATAGATATGAGTATTAGCTGCATTTGTATTGTATTCTTCGTTGTACTACTTGTCCAAGTTTGATAGCCGCCGGTAGACCGTCTCTGTTGAGCGCTTTTTGAGGTTGTCCGGCCAGCAGAGCTAGCGTGTGACGCGTATTTTGATAATCTTATGTTTGGAATATATAAATAGATACGTGTATTCTGTTGGAATTTATATAGATTCGAATAGGAATATGGATATGCAAATATTGAAGATGCATACATCTATTTTTCACGCCCTACGCCTGATATCAAAGACACGGTTTTTTTCATACTTGTATTCTCTGCAAAAAGTTTGAATATTTTTTGCAGTTGCTTGATTTGTTTTTATACTCCAAAACATATTTAGATTGCACGAGCACATACCTCTTTTGCCTTCAATTCGATACTAATTGTTGTGAATTAACCTATCAATTGTACGCTTACACAGGCCATCATATGAGTATTATTGAAGAAAACATTTAGATGATTTAAGATTCAGAGATGAGTAGATGACGAGCGTGCATATATATTCACCACATGTTTTATACTACTATATCATTTAGCCACAATTTTGTGGAAAGTTTTTGTTTATTCTTTTATTGTTGGCAACTATTGGCTTGAAGGAGATTGGATTGGATTGAGGAGGATTCTGACTGAAATCCACTGCAATCCCCCAAACCACTTCAATTCAAGAGTTTTTAAGCTAGCATGTAGTATGACGAGTTCTAAGCTTAATCCATGGAGGCCAGCTTAACTGCCCTTGGACACCGCGAGGCGAAGAGCTAACCCCCCCCTAGGTCGGCATGAGGCAGAGCAGCTCGATCTCTCGAGATAGAGCACCTCAACCTCTCGAAGTCGATGCAAGGCGGAGCGATTTGACCTCTCGAGGTCAGAGAGCTTGCAAAGGAAGCCAACGCCACCCCTACAAGCAAGCTAGGGGTGCAACCCAGGAGATGTCGATCCCATCAAGGTAGGTCGCGGGGCCTTGATGGCTCGAGGGAATATCTAGGCATAGTGCTGCATCCGCCAATCAGGAGCTCACGTGTCATCCAAGAGTCAGGATGGCACACTGCCCCAAGCTGTTGTGTAATGATCGAGGGCGATGCGCATTATCGAGGGCGGGGTGGAACGCCTTAGGATGTCAGACCTGGCATTGGCCCTAGGCGCCAGAGGGAGACGCCTCGCCACAGGCCGACCTAGGGATGACGCACAAACGATGAGAGGCGCAACCCAACCCTACCTCTTTAATTCACACACTGCATGTAACGTGACTAGAACGGGTTTCTTTAGAGGACAAACTCTTCTTCCGCCTCCAGCTAGGTTAAGTAGAATTGCTCACGCTCCTGCCCTCGGCTGAAACACAAACACTTGTAACACACTCGGAGCTTCATTTACCCTTGAACGCAATACAAAATCACAGCACTACATTGGAAGCAAGAGACTCGCCCGAACCAATATAAAGTTATAAAACCTTGCTCTTTGCGGCCACCATTCAGTCAGAAAAGAACCACCGTGCCCTCCCCACTCCCCCGTCTCCCTCCCAAACCTACACATTCACTCGTTCGGAGATGAAACACTGACGACGACATAGTAGCTGCTTAATGCACAAACGGCAAGTTACGGTTGGTCTAAGAAGATGTGGACCGTCGGATTACCGAATCAAGGGCCCAAAAATCAGATGCTAAAGCCGCGCATAAGGCTGAATCTAGCAGCACCTCCATCCTCCATCACTATTCCAACTACATTTCTCTCTGTTTACAATACTGTAACAATACCACATTTAATTTTGCAGTCACCATATGCAGCTCCTGCTGGTTTTAGCCTCATCAATTCATATCATCAGGCTAAAACCAACGACGACTGCATATGACGACTGCAAAATTAAATGCGGTACTGTTATAACACTGCAGACAGAAAGAGGGGTAGTTGGAACAACGATGAAGGAAGATAAATGGAGGTGCCCCTGCATACGTCGACTGCAAAACTAAATATGATACTGTTAAGCACCGTAGATAGAAAGTTGAGTAGTTAGGAGGTGCCCATGGTTTCAGCCTAAGGCTATCTCCAATGGAATTCCCCAAATAGGTTCCCTAAAACACTGTTTGGTATTGTTTGACATAAATGCTGCACTGTAGACAGAGAGAGGGATAGTTGGAATAGTGATAGGGAATGAGATTTGAGAAATATTGTTGGAGAGAGCCTAAGACGGTCCCCAATGGGGTTTTTCAAATTGGTTTCCTAAAACACTGTAGCGGCACTTCTTGACACTGTTCTGCACTGCAGCTGACATGACGTACATAGTGGGATGGAATTTGAGGAAGTGGGATGAGAAGTGTTGTTGGGATAGCCTAAGGCTAAGTCCAGCAATCCGGATATATGGCCGGGTATAATAAAAAATAACACTATAACGACACTGTTTAAAGAGAGAAAGGTACTTTGAATAGGTCTTTTACCCACCCTTTTGCCTTAGACCAAGTCCAACAGCTAAGGTAAAAAGCATATCTATCCATTATTCCAACTACCTCTCTCTCTGTGAACAGTGTTACTACAGTGCCGTTTTGTACTATACCCGGCCTTTTACCCGGACTGCTGGACTCGTATCTAGACAGATCCCTGGTTCACCACGCGCTCATCGGTCTCAGTGCAGGGGCAGTCGTCAGTAGCCTTCCCGCTCAAAACCGGCAGGCGAATTCCAGGCCCAACCCATGTCTACCCCGTCCCCGTCACGCCTCGTGCCGCAGCTGCTGGTCGCGCTCCTGCAGCGCCGCCGCTTCGACGCCACCCTCCGTGTCTCCCCCACCTTCCGGGGCTTCTCCCCGCACTCCATCGCCACCGCGCTCGCCGCCATCCCGCGCCTCCTCCTCCCGCGCTCCCCGCGTCGCCTCTGCCCGCAGCGGCCCTTCCCCTCCGCCTCGTCCGCCTCATCTCCCGCCAACCGCCGCCTCGCCGCCGCCCTCACCCTCGCCTTTCTTTCCTGGTCCCACGACCGCGCCCATCCCCACCCCGTCCCGCTCTCCGAGGCCCCGCTCCGCGCCGCGGCGCTCGCGCTCGTCCGGGCCCGCGCGCTCCCGCCGCTCTTCCGCCTCCTCCGCGCGCACGCCGAGCTCGTCTCCACGCCCCTGCTCACCGACGTCATCCGCGCGCTCGGGGAGGAAGGCCTCCCGCGCCACGCGCTCGCCGCGTTCCACCGCATGCGCCAGCTCCGATGCTCCCCCGACGCGCAGTGCTACAACAGCCTGATCGCCGCGCTGTGCCGGAACGGGCGCTTCAAGGATGCCAGGTTCCTGCTCGACCAGATGGAGCGCCCCGGCGCGCGCTGCAAGCCGGACCCCTACACCTACACGGTGCTCATCTCCTGGTACTGCCGGATCGGGGTGGGCACGGGGTGCCGGAAGGCGGCGCGGCGGCGGATCTACGAGGCGGGGAGGCTGTTCCGAAGGATGGGGGAGAAGGGGCTCGAGCCGGATGTCGTGACCTACAACTGCTTGATCAATGGGCTGTGTAAGACGTACCGCGTGGAGCGTGCCCACGAGGTGTTCGATGAAATGCTGAGGAAGGGGTGCGCACCGAACCGGGTTACTTACAATTCGTTCGTCAGATACTACAGTGCGGTGAACCAGGTGGACAAGGCTGTCGAGTGGATGAGGGAAATGGTTGCAAGGGGCCATGGGATGGCTTCATCGAGCACGTACACGCCTGTCATCCACTCCCTGTGCGAGAGCCGGCGTGTTAGCGAGGCGAGGAGATTCTTGATTGATATGGCTGAAAGGGGACATGTGCCTAGGGAGCATACATACAAGCTGGTGAAGGATGCAATTGAGGATGCTGGTGAGGAGGCCTTGCCAGCAGAGCTGTGTCAATCCATTGAGGAAGGCATTACAGCAAGATTTAGACAAGTGATGCAAATTAAACCAATAATGCGGTCACGATGATCTGGGAGAACAACAAAGAGCTTGTGGACACTCGTAATCTGTTTGCCTGAGTGACGCTGGTCTTGAAGCAAAGTGTTCTCGGTGGATATGCTTGGGGTGGTACACGGCTACAAGCTAGTACATGTGTAAGGTTGTGCCGACTGAGTGCTCTCATAAGGAAGATTTGTTGAAAGAGCCTTTGCCAGGGAGAAGCAATGAGACTAGAGTGAGGTTTTGGGATATCCCATTATTCACATGATGGTTTGAGGCTAAAATAAAGTATTTGCACAGAAGTTAAAAGGTAAATTATATCTGGGATTGTTCATTCTGTGCAATTGAGAGTAATTGTTACCTTACATTCTTGTGCGGATCATGTAGTAGTTTGCACTTTGCAAAATAACTTGTATAAAATTACTTTCCCCCCATCATGTGCATGCAGTTTATCAGCATCACTGTTTCCTGGCATGTAACCCGAACAATCCTCCTGACCTTTTGCTTTCTATTTTTCTACTCGATTGCATTGTTTATAAGACCTTATTGCATGAGTCGTGAAAAATACGCATTGTCTGTAAGATCTGCACATGTTTGATTTATCAGAGTTGTTAGTTTGTGATAGATGAAGTTCTTGTTTTTGTGTTTGCAACAAGCTTGTTAATGATTGAAATACCTTCCCTCAAGCAAAAAGGAAATTATTGGAGAGGCCTTCACGGTAACTCGTTAGGTCACTTAGGTCATCATAATTTCTGTACAGATCCTAACATATACTCTGCTTTGCTTCAGAACATGCGCAAAGAAGCTGTCTTAACTCATTTTCCCTACTTTTGCCATTCGGCATTCCTATATGTAATGTCTGAGAACTTAGCGAACATGCCGCCCCTGAAATTGTGACTTTTAAACCAGAACGGAATCAAAATGAAGCAAGCATAGAACTCACATAAATTCTTTACTATGATGAAAAGTCACTCCTATAAAATAATTTGTAAAGGTGCCATTTCTACAAAAAGAACTTCACACATAAGCTGGAATGCCAATAGCAACAAGGACCTCAAAAATTAGCTTCACGCAGTGCACACAACTTCCGATCTATGTTTGACAGAGGATTTTATACTGATCTGTCATACTGGTACAGAAATAGAAGCCCTATAAGCTCATGTTGTTCATTTTTCTGTTCTGGCCTTTGCTGTACCAAACGATCATTCGTTTGCTCCAGTTTCCTGTTTGATGCTTGGGAAATATTCAGAGGTCTGTCCCTTTACGGTTTCCATGCTGATGGCGGTGGTGGGGGTGTTGGGAACATTGGAGGAATCGCAGAGAAGATGGTGTTCTTATCAATGCTGTACCTTCCAGTATTGATATCAGATATAGAAATCAGTGCTGCGACCAAACCAGCGTTTGCTGCCAGAGTAGGCTCTGTGTAATTGTAGTTTGTGCGGACATCTTTGAAGCCATCATGCTTGTCAGGGCCGGCCATCATTGCTCCAACAAGGATATTAGGGTTTGCCTTTTTAGTCTCCCTCCATTTGAAACCTCCTTTGCATCCATACTTGACACCATTATGAGGTATTGATGCACCTCTGTGATGAGGACGTTTCGGATACTTGTTTCCAAAACCCACAACATAGCTCATCTTTAGTGGATTCTTTCCAAGGATGTAATCAAGCTGCAATTTTGAAGATATTTAACTGTCAATTCACTTTTCCTGCTAAAATGTACATTAGGCACTTAAAGGGCACTAAGAACAATACTTTACCTGTGACCTGGCAAACTTGCGGAGGACTTCTGTGGTGTAGAAATTAGGTCCACAGTACCACCCAGGTGTGTCTGCAGCGTCAAGATAGTCACTATATAAAGAAGCAAGGAAAGCTGCGTTGACAGCATACTGAAGCGGCTGAGGCCTCCCATGGTTGAGTTGTATCAGTCCTCCTGCAAAGTGTCTTGTTGCTTAGCTTTCTTCTGTGGAAGAAGAAAAAAGAGAAAGAAACATAGAGTTTGCTTACCTTTAGTGAAGTTGAATGAATTGAATACTGGTAAATATGAGCACATAACATTGTCAGTTTGGTTGTGGAATGTCCTCAGTATTTCTTCATAAGGGTACCCTGGACTTAGGAAGAGTCGCAGCCTGCTGAGAAGGACCTGAGATAAGTAGAAACTATGTTAGTGATTGTAGTTATTCACTAGAAGGCTGAGTTGCATTGATAAGCCTTTTCTGATTTCCTTAGCAGTCTAGTTGCTTGAGAAACACACAAGTTTTTCTTTATGTTCAGCTTATAGCAAAATTGTTTATGACATGTATAAAGAGGGTCATGTTTTCTTTTCTATCTGCACCGTGCTAGGTAAACTATATTCAGTGATGAAGTATGAAATATGCTAACCTGAGCTCCTGGAAGCTTGTCGTCCCAGGTAAATACTCCATAGTTTGGACTGCCAAACCAGTAGGCTCCAGCATGCTTGGCCATTCCTGGGGCTGTGGCGACTGTGAGGTATGAATTGTTCCCTGTGGCGAAGTACATCCAGGCACCACCCCACACAAACTCATCCCAGTAGCTGGTGGAATTGTAGAAAATTGCCTGGTCAGATCCATTGGGGCTGTATCGCCCACGCTGCATCCTGCCAAATTTGTACAGGGCTTTTGCACCTTTGACGAGCTTATCCGAGTAGGTCTTGCTGTCCTTGAACACTATGGAAGCTGCAGCCAGAGCGGCGGCCATTTCAGATGCTAGATCTGAGCAAGAGTGGCACTCAGTGACAGGCCTGGGGTAATCTATATCCTCTGGTCTCATCCAGCAGTAGTGATCATTAGGCTGGGTGCCTTTAGAGGTGTCACCTATGCCCACCTGCAATGAGAAGTTCATGTGGGCGTCAGTCTCTGCTGTCCGCAGATGTTTTGAAACAAAGACGCTGGAAGTGCACTTAATTGGGTGGATCTGATGTCCACAGAGCAAAACCAGCACATCAAGATGGTGTATGGGTACCAACCTGGGCGACGATCCTGTCGATTGTGTCTGCGGATGAATTGAAGGTCTTGAGCATGTAGTCTGTTCCCCACTTGATCAGCTCCTTGATATGGTCGAGCTCGCCGATGGCCTCGTACTTGGCCCTGTACTCGATCACACTCCAGCTGAGCATGGTCATGGACCAGGCCATGGGGTAGTTGAATTTGATAGCGTCCCCTGCATCGTAGAAGCCTCCGACCAAGCTCCGCCGGACGCTGCTGTCGGAGAGGCCATCCTTCATGCAGGAATTGCCCCTCCAGCTGACGCCGTTATGCTTCGGCAGCGGGCCGGCTGACATTCCAGAAGACGCATCGTCAGTCAGCAGGTGAGCAGAATTTCTGTCGGTGCACTCACTCCCTTGGTCAATTTTAATTGCTTTTATAAAATCCTAGTGTTCATGCTATTTTTTTTTCTTTGCAGATCAGATTGAGAGACAAGCGGTCGATTATCCATTTCTCCCCACCACGTGGACTCTGTTCTTATTAAATAGACGACGGAATATATGTCTGCCCCGGAAAAGGTCAGATCTTTGAGCGCCAGCGCCCAATGGGTGCTAAATGTAGAAACGAAGGAAGGAAAAATATATGTGGCAGCCACCAATTGAAGCAAAGAAAGGCAAGAAATTGCACGGCGGACGTCTCCACCCGCCGGAATTATCTGCATGTCTACGCAGAACCGGATCTGATGATGGCAGAATTCAGCGAGAGGAGGAGTAGGCGGAGGAGAAACGGAGGAACCGAACCGAGAGCCGGAGAGAACTCACATCGCTGGGCGTTGAAGAACATGAGCGCCTTGTGCAGCGCCTGGGTGTACTGGTCGGGCGGCGGCGGCGGCGGGTGCTTGTGCGGGACGAGCTTGACGATCATCATGACGAAGCCGATGAAGAGTCCGACGCCGAGGATGGTGCCGACGGTCCACATGAAGATCTTGCGGTCGAGGACGACGCAGCCCAGGTCGACGTACTTCTTCTTCTTCTTGCCGGCCTGGTCGCCCGGCCCCGCCAGGAGCCAGCTCTGCTGCGTCTCGTCCAGCTGCCGCATCAGCGCCGCCCGGTCCAGGTCCCGGCTCCGGTCGTCATCCGTCGCCGAGTCGGCGTTGGAGATCTCCAGCGGCCCGCCCCAGGGGTCCCGCCCGAACATCCTGCCGCCCGCCGCTCCTGTTCCTGCTCCTCGTCCTCCTCCTTCTCCCGCGCCGCCGCCGCCGCCGCCGCCGCTCCTCCTCCTCTGGGCTCCGGCTCGGCGGCCGCAATGCGAGCTGTTGTTGGGAGCGGAGGAGGGGAAGGGTGCAGGTGCAGGTGCAGGCAGCACAGCACACCGCGAGTGAGCTGGGGACGAGGTGAGGGACAGGCAGGTGTGCGGGTCGAGTGAGAGTTACTATGGGGTGGGGTGGGGGTGGCACTGGCAGGCAGTGCGGGCAGTGCGGCACGGCACTGCGTGGGCAGGTGTCGCGCGTGCTTTGTTATGGCGTGCGATGGGGTGGAGTGGAGGGATCAGGTAGGTGGTTGGGGCGTTCCTTTCGTCCGTCCGCTCGCCCTCGCCGCCTGTCGTTGGGCGATCGGGTACGCGCTCGGGTCGCGCCTCTCCTTGCCTTGCCGGCTTGCCGCTGCGCTATCGACCGACACCGATCGACCGACGGGCGGGTGGGTGCGCCGTGTGGTGACTGGTGGCCACTCCACTTCACTTGTGGGGTGTGGTGTGGGGGCTGCCCGTGCCCGGGACACCTGTAGGCTCCGCTCTCTCCTGCACAGTACAGCGCAGTTGCGTGATTGGAAAGGGCTCGGAAAGAGGGAGGGAGGCGTACAATGGCAGCCTCGGCGGTTGGGTTGCGATTTCATATACGAGAACTGAAGCTGTCACGCACGCGTGTATCCGTTCCGCGGCATCGTTTGGTACTTACTACTAGTATGTTTGGCTCGATCTGGGGTGCAATGCAATCCACTCCACGTCTCCACCTGAACGTACGCACCGACGATCCCACGGAGCTCCGCTCCGCTCTTCGTCTTCAGGCCACGCACGCCGCTTTGTACCGTTTGGAACCCATGAGAGGACGCGCGCGGTGGTTGCAGGATACCTGGCCCTGTGGCTGTGAAAAAAAAGGGAGGGTAGGTCTTTGTTATTAACTTTTGTAGATCTGAGTGGGGAGGGCACAGTTGTTTGTACGCGCCTCATCAATACTGTACGTGACAAAGCAAGATTGGGGGGCCAATAATGCATGAAAGCGACGGCACCAACTTGTTCCCCATCTGCTTGCTTTCCTTTGCAAAGCAGTAACCGTTGCTCAACGCCTCAAGCAATACTTATAAAAAAAAAGAGCCTCAAGCAATACAGTAGTGCTGGTAGGAGTAAATTACTAGTAGTATTAGTCTAGACTGACCACCCATAGTGCTGAATCTGACGCAATTTGTTCCTTTGCTGTTTGTCCCTTTTTTTTTCTAATCCATAGCTGCGCAGGAATATGGATTAGGAGGGAAAGGGGACAAGAAACCAGTCTCACAGACTCACACACAGGGCTCTGAGGAGCATGTGGACTGTGGTGGGGAGGAAATGGAGATGGTGCGCTAGGCCCCTAGCTATGATGGTTCTCCCGTTCTTTTCTCTGTAGCCAACAACCGCTGTCCCTAATTTTATTATCCCCCGGCATATCTACCAACTCGGACGACATGTATTAGACTATGTGAAGTGGGTTGGATAAATGGATTGTCTGTACACTGTAGTGACACTGTTCACAGAGAGGAAATTAGTTGGAATAGTAGATACACAATGCATTTACACATCCTGCTATACATAGTCTTACCTGCTGGAGCAGATAATTGTATTAAACTGAGATTCCTATCTAAGCCGACTGCATACCACTAGGCTACCAGAATCGACCTTGCCCGGTTCTTTTTTAAAGCGTAGTCACGTATTCTATGGCTTTAATAAGGAGGAGTATCGTGTTCTCCTGCAAAAGAAACCAGGAGAAATGTGAGATGCTGGTCATCACACAACCGTCCATCTACTGGCAACAGTCCATGAATACCAATGGTGCCATGCACTGCCGTTTACCGCACAGTGTGCTGTGGCAAATTAGTTGCGCTTGCGCGCCGGCCCCTGCGACGCGACGCGTGCCTGTTAGTACCTGCTGGCGTGGATGTGAGGCAGCACGCCTTAAACTGGTGAGCGGTCACGCCCTCCCTGTCACGGTCGCAACTCACAGGGCGGGTTACGTTAATAAACGCGGCCTCCTGGCAGGACGGGGACTAAATAACCAGCAGCAGCAGCGGCAGAACAAAAAAAAAAGAGAGAAATGGTTGTTTGCTTGCGGCTGCGGCTGCTGGGGCGCCGGGATGATAGAAAAAAAAAAGAGCGAGATCTGGGCAGGGCTGGGGGCGGTGGCGCGCTGTCGGTGGACTGCTGTCGGTGGCGGATTCCTTGGACCCGCGCGCAATTGCGTGCCGAGACGAGACTCGTGTCGTCAGGCCATCACGTGGTGGTGATTGGCTGTGCGCGCGGCTCGCGTCGTCGGACGGACCCCCTCTCGCTCTGTGGCCGCTGCCTGCCTTTGCCTCTGCAGGCCTCGTCCGCTGGTGACGCTGAACCCCAAGCAGATTCGCCTGTTGGGGACAGGTTGCAGAGGGCCGTGAGACCTGCTCCACCGCGGCCATTTGCCCATTTTTTCGATTTTCGCAGCAAAGGGTACCGAGAATAGAATGGACGGGCAGGATCGCCGGGACTTTTTGCGGAGGGCAGTGACAGTGAGCCTGGATGGAATGGGAGTGGCCTGAGCCTGACCTGCGCGTGCTTTTGCAATAGTACCTCTTGCTCAAGAGTTGCAAAAGGTGACTGGCCACGCCAGGTAGATCATCCAACGTTGCCTGCATGTACAACACACTTATAGCTAGCGTGTGATCAACCGATGTACCGAACCCCGTCATCAATTCCAGTTTCCAAGAGCGTGCACGTCTCGACCTGATCCGCGGCAAGGTCGTACCAACAACCAAGCCAATCGGTCCTGCGTGATTAGCCAGAAAAGCGTTTTCATCGCGGCGTCCTTCACCCTGATATGTAGGCTTGCCAACTGATCAAGGGCTCGCTTCAGAGATGCAGGGACTGGGTGGGCGCACAAGACCAATCGGCTGCAACATTTTCACAGTTCATCCATGTCGGTACAGCAGGAGCAGGCGCTGGCTCTCTAGTATCAACTGCACTGAATAGCGAACGGGGACACCTATATAAAAATGACGCGAGCAGGCGCCCAGCCGGACTCTTACCGTGGAATGCAAGGAAGTATCAGGCGGTTGCTTCGGATCGCTGCACCCGCGCATGTTTGCACGTCTTTATCCTGACAGCAATATCATGGAAGGCTGAAGCGCAAGGCTGTTGTAAAATACTACTACTAGCAGAAAAGGCAAAGGAGTTTGTTAATTGGCTCCATCATTGGCCTACTGCGATCTTGTGCGTTAGACTGTTGTTAAACAGGCTAGAAAGCTGCACGTTGAACCAGCGTACTGGACACATCTTGATATCATACCGCCCAGAAAACACGGGCTAGGTATAATCATAGAAATGTACAGGCCCTCTGCAAGAATACTAGCTAGACGCGTCATCAATTAGCAGCATTGCAACGTAGACCACACATCTCTCTTTAATTTCCATGGCGTGCATGAAATGCGACTTTGATGCCGATGCTTGGAAGGTAGAGAGCCCTTTTTTTCCTCTTCGGATGTGGATCTGTGACCAGAATGAAAGAGAAGTGTGAGCTCTCAGTGCGCCAACATCAACCGCCTTCCTATGCCCTGCTTTGCTGGGTCAAGCATCTCCGGTACAAATGCTGAAACGTTAACCTTGCCCAACCGTGATTTCCACTTCTTGACCAGTGATGATATGGCAGAGAAATCACTCTTTTGTAATCGAGTATAGATCTGCATAGAGTTTGTGAAGAATTATGATCTGCACAAAGGCTCAAGTAGTAAAGTGCATTACTGCAGTGAAGATCTAAAATGTCCATCAAGAAAATAAGAGAGTATACCCTGAGTGCAAACTTCGCTTGAGTGCTTCAGAAATCATCTCAAGTTCTTCCTCTTTTTCTCTGACCAAGTTGGCCCATATATTAGCAAGTTTGTCCTACCAAACCTCCTGTCAGCTATCTGCAGTGTTTGGGAAATAAGTGAGCAATTGCAACAACCATCAACAGAGCCACAGCTACACTACTGGAAAAAGCTTAGCACTACATCAAATCTGGAGCTGGATGGAGTCAAAGAAACAAGGCAACCCACCTTTACAAGGTTTCTGCAAGATTCAGCCATATCTGTTTTCAGTGGGTACTCAACTAGCTAACAACATAGATGAAGTTAGAAATGTGCATAGGGGAAAATAGTTTGGGTTACATAGTATGAGGAACTCACAATGAAGCAATCTTCTCCAACTAACGGTGAACTGGCAAGTTGAGCAAGCAGTGTGCTATAGTTGACCTCCAGATATGGTGGTGTTACACTAATATAATCAAAGCAAGGATATTTACCTGAGAGAGATAAAAAAAAGTGTTGGAGAAGAGAAAAAAAAATATTGCTGTTAAAGAGTCCCAATTACCACTGTTGCAGCTCCAAAGCTACACAGCACTGTAGCTAAAGCTACCACAGCTGCAGCAGCAGCCAATTTGAGTGCAGCCGATCAGTACCATGATTTATTACATGAATTTAATCAGCCTATCTCATGTGAAACCTGATTATTTATATCATTAGGATTAAACAAGAAAGGGGCAGTTGACTCTGATGCTAAGAAGAAAGTCTAGACTTTACAATACAATATGCAGACCACTACTTATAATCTAGTGTGTAGCTAAATATCCATAACAAGCCATTTGCATGTTCTCTGCAGTCTGCACCTTAGTGTGTAGCTAAATATCCATAACAAGTCATTTGCATGTTCTCTGCAGTCTGCACCATAGTGTGTAGCTAAATATCCATAACAAGTCATTTGCATGTTCTCTGCAGTCTGCACCTTCATTCTAACTGGACTTTTGGCAGGCCATATCACTGCTCTTTATATCTAAAAACAATGCTTAGACATCATATAAATCTTCCCATGAATTGCTAAATTCCATCTAAAAACAATGTTTACATAAATTGCAATTTTCACATCAAATGTCAATCTGAAGAAATAATCCATAATATAATATCAATTTATAGGCTCTGTATAGTATTTAAATATAGAATTTCATTGTACATTTGTTCACTCGTCACTATCTGTTTATCTCAGTGGCCATAACGCAATAGTAAGTTGTTTATTAAGAAGAGTCTACCTTGAGACTTTTCAGCATTGGCTAAGAATTTTTCAACACGGAGCATGTGTATGTGCGATACATCAAGAAATCCAGTACACTCCAGATTTGGTTTAAGGACCTCAGAGATAACCCAAGGATCCATCTCAACAAAATGTGCCTTGATAAAACAAAAGACAAACACATCAATAAATATATCACATTACTTCTCATTTACATCACTCATCAAATCCAGTTTCAGAATTAATCTCTTCAAGAAGAACTTACACACTTTTTAATTGTCAGAATTTGAAATCATCTCTAGCTATAGGACCAGATAGAAAAATAAACCAACCTAGGAGAGATTAGGTAGGATTGTAAATAAGAAATAGGCACCAAAACTCGAGCAGAAGAAAAATAACCTATGCGGTATGAGTGTACACTGTACACCCACACCTTTCTTAGCTATAAGACTAGATAACCCTTGGAAAAATCATCATGAACACTGAACATAAATTACACTGTATTGGATATACTATTGTGCGTGAGTAATGAACGGTTGGCATGTATGCAGTGTTCCTTACTTGGATGTATGAAAACATCATGATAATGCTGTTCTAGTCTACTAGAAGCACTTGAATTTAACATGTCAATGGCCATGACTTCAAGAGAAGGAGATTCCATTTTTGGAGACTCAGATATAGCTTCACCAATGATTATCTTAACAGCAATACTGGTCTTCACCAGATGTGTGTATGGCGATTGCTTCATAATCAACAATATTGAAAATTTGAACTTGCGTGCTACCATCCATGATCATGATGGCACGCCTAGAGTGCAAGGGCCCATAAAGCTGTAAAAAAAATGAGGTGACTGAAGCTATACTTCTCTACCATGCACCAGAGACCAGGAATGAATTGCACACCAGCTATTGTTTTGCATTAGAGATTCAGCTTAATGAAATATCTATAACTCATATACATACTCCAACTTATTTAGAATTGTGAAAGAATCAGAAGAGGATAATGGGCGTTTTCATGGACTATCTGCATTAGTGTGAAGATTATCATCACTAATTTCAGTATGTTTTTTTTGGACAACCTCTGAACATCCTCGGCTCATAGCTTCAATTCCAACAGATCCAGTACCACTATACAAGTCTAGCCATCGACCTGGTCTGAGTGAAGCAGGAGAACCACCAGCAGACTGTGAGTTATGGTCACAAATTAATTAATGCCGATGAATAAATCAAAAAAGGAAACAATGATTAGAGTGACATAAAAAAATTCAGTAGATGGATACTTGTAAAATGTCAAAGGCTGCTCCTCGGACAACTTCCATCATTGGACGGACATTCCTATCTTTGGGTGAAAGTAATTTCCTTCTCCGGACTTTTCCACCTAGCACCTGAAAGAGATATACATACTTTAACACCAAAAGTGCCTCATTTTGTAATGATCGCTGAATTCAGTTTCAATAAAGAGGTGAAGAAAAAAGTCATGTTTTGGACTGATTTTGTGTGACGTCCTTAGGGGACTTGGCTTCAACTCAGGTGCTCCCAAACAGAATACTTGGCGAGGTCATTTTCACATAGGTGTATTGCAGCAAGGGGATCCCCCCTCCAATGTTCTTCATTCTAGTAAATGATGTTCTGAGTCACTTAATCTCCAAGGCGGATACTGATGGTTTGCTGCAGCCCCCTGCTCTGAGGGTGCTGCAGAATCGGTTTTGTTTGTATGCAGATGCTGTGGTCCACTGCTTTGAATATGAACACAACAGTACTACAGTAGATATTCTGAAACTGTCTTAGGTGAGACCTCAGGTCTGAAGACATTGTCACTATACAGCAACACCTTCCTTGTGAGTTGCTTGGGTCTTCCATGCAAGTATCTCGGCCTGCCATTGTCCTTGTGGAAATTGACAAGAGCATACTCCCTCCAGGTCTGAAATTCTTGTCGTTTTGGACAATGATTGATTCAAACATTTTAAACTTTGACTATAAATAACTTTTAAATTATTTGGTTTTGAAACTTTAATGTCATATCATTAGATTTGTCTTAAAAGTGCTTTCATAAAAGTATAAATTTGGTAGGAAATTCATTTATATTTTTATAGAAAACATTGGTCAAAACTATGTTTTGGAGACCGTGTCATTGTACAAAACAACAAGAATTTCGGACCTGGAGGGAGTAAATCCAGCCCATTATAGATCCCCTTCCTGGTTGGAAGGCTGATTTACTGACATGAGCAGGGAGGAGAGTCTGCTTATTTCCATGTTGGTTTGTTTGGCAATGGTAGCTGATGTTCCCCCGTGGAATATCAATGAGATCAACAAAACACGGTGTAGATTCTGGTGGAGAGGAAGAAAAGAAGCAAATGGTGGGCACTGTCTTTTGAACTGGTCACTGAGTCAAGATATGTTGCCCCCTGAACTTGGAGGTCTTGGCATTTCTGAATTCTGATCTGCAAAGGATGGGGTGGGCTCTCAGGATGATGTGGTTATGGTTACAGACTATCGTCAGTATATTTGGTTCAGGTTCGTTTGGAGGAGTTGGGCACCGTGCAAATGTCATACCTTCATGTGGTTGGTTGCACAAAACAAATGTTGGACCTCTGATCGCCTTGCTAAGCAGGGTCTGCAACTGCAATATCCCCTTATTGCCCACTCTGTGATCAGGAAGAAGAATCGATTAATAATCTGTTGGTGGTGTGTCTTTGCTTAGCAGTTTTGGTTCGGTCTGCTGCAAAGCCGTCTTCAGAGACTCTCTCCCAAAGCGCGAGAAGAAAGGTGGTTTAAAACTAGTGATGCAGTAGATGGACAATCACGTCAAGGCATCAGTTATATCACCATCATGGGTGCTTCGTTCATTTGGATCTCATTGTGTTCGATGGGGACTCGCCCAATCTAGTGAGGAGATGAGATTGTGGGGTATACAGGAGCCAAAGGGATTTCCTACTTGTCTTCCCCGTCACAGGAAGATGGATATTGGAGGTCTTGGCCGTGGTAGTCCTCTGCTACGGACACATTTATCTCGCAGAATTCTGGGTATAAGAATGTAAGTGGTTAGCACGTGGGTGTGTCATAAGGGTTCTTTACCCCATATTTCTTATTAATATAAAGATACATAGCTCTCCCACGTGTTCGATAAAAAAGTGCCAAAAACAGGAAAGAGGCCCATACGCCAGTCTTAGTTTTTAGAAAATCAAGTAAACCAGTGATGTTTTTTTTTTGTGAAAGCATATGAAGTTAAATTCAAACGGTTAAAGAATAATTCCAGCACACAAGACTGTATAAACAATAAAAAAGTTGATTCACAAGTCTGGCATTTCAGGTTAATGACAGATGTGCATGCATATAATGTGGTTTGTTGGGAAAGAAAAACAGCAACAAACAGATCCTTTATTGGACAAGCAAATCAACAAGTGGACACCCTTTTTTCAGAATCTGTAACTATTTACATGATTCAAAGGATGATAAGATAGGAGAGAAACTGCTTCATTCAGTCATGTACATGAACATAGAATGTGTATGGACCATTCAGGTACAACATGCCTGCATCAAGCTTAAAAGTTTGTATGGCCTATCAATCACTACTAAAGTATTAAGCTCCATGAAACATGACAGGTGCCTGCATCATATCATACAGTTTGAAAAAAGCTTTTAGGTTTCTTCAAAGCTTAAGCCATGTCGCCAGCAAAGCAACATTGAAACAAGACCCTGAACTACACGGCAAATTGGCGCACACACTGAGCTTCAGTTGTATCGGGTCTAAAAAGCGAAACCCCTTCCACCTTAATGAGCCAATGCAGGGCGCGTAAAAGTGGACGCGTCAGATAAACATAGCTGGACTAAAATCGAATCGCCTTTTAGTGTGATTCTGAAGTAGACTGATACGAATACCATAGCTACATCACGAGAACCAAAACACAGGAGCAGTTACTGTCCAAACCTGAAGCAATTTGTGAGTCTCCCGAGGCTCTGCCGGCTTCGCCGGAGCAACCGCCGCTTCAGCCGCCTCCTCCCCTTTCCCCGGCCGCCGCCGCCCCCGCCTACCCCTCCTCTCTTCCTGAAGAAAAAAAAGAGCATCCGCTCAAATCACACCAGCCAGCAACGCAAACCATTACGGATAAACCCCGAGAAATTCGAACCAACCCTTGTATCCTCCTCCGCGTCGTCCTCGTAGTCGTCGGGGTTGAGCCCGTACCGCTCCAGGAAGCGCCTGCGCTCCCTCGCGGCCGCTGCGGCGTTGGACGGAGCCGCCGATGCCGCAACGGGGAGGCGGCGGACGGGGGTTCGGACGTATAGGTGCTTAGCAGGGTTCGGAGCGGGAAGAGACGGGAGGAAGGGGGAGGCCGAGGCTCCGATAGTGGAGGACGCCATCGGCGACGAGTGGCGCGAGCTTGGACGCGGCCGTTCCTTCCTGGGAGACGGGACGAGAGAGGGGATAAGAGAGGTTTGCTTTGCTCTATCACACAGTTCATGTGTTCTCGACTGTCCGATCGTATCTGGACGGTGGAAGCGTACAAAGCCGGGATTGTGCTAATGACAGTGGGCCATATGTGTCAGTGAGTAGGAGTGCGACACCCGTCCATCTCTCTCGCTTTGCAGAAAGCCGTTGCAACGATCGGGGGAAACCGGAAAAGTTTATTTTTCGCTCGGGAAAAAATGAAAAAAAAATCATCTCATAGCCGTTGTCCAAGATCGCCTCCCTCTCCGGTACGGTGCCCGGCCAGCCACCGCCTTGCCCAACGGCTCTATTCCCGCTCCACGTTGACCGTTGCGAGTTTAAAGCCTCCCCTTCCTGTAACCACTCGTCCCCCATTCGATCGCTCTTCCTCTTCCCCGCCGATTCGATCCACCACCACGAAACCCTAGCCCATCTCAGAGAGGAGCGGGGAGAGAATCGAGAGATCGTCGCCATGAACGACCTCATGACCAAGTCCTTCATGAGCTACGTCGACCTGAAGAAGGCGGCGATGAAGGACCTGGAGGCGGGCGGCGAGGGGATCGAGCTCCCGGAGTCGGGCGCTGGCGGCGTCACGGACGAGCGCCTGCGCGGGTTCTTCCAGGAGGCGGAGGCGGTGAAGGCGGAGATGGCGGCCATCCGCGACGCGCTCGACCGCCTCCACGCCGCCAACGAGGAGGGCAAGTCGCTGCACCAGGCCGACGCCCTCCGCGCGCACCGCGGCCGCGTCAACGCCGACATCGTCGCCGTGCTCCGCCGCGCCCGCGACATCCGCGCCAGGCTCGAGTCCCTCGACCGCGCCAACGCCGCGCAGCGGAGGCTCTCTGCGGGCTGCCGCGAGGGCACGCCGCTGGACCGCACGCGCACCGCCGTCACCGCGGGGCTCCGGAAGAAGCTCAAGGACCTCATGCTCGACTTCCAGGCGCTGCGCCAGCGGATGATGTCCGAGTACAAGGAGACCGTGGAGCGCCGCTACTACACGCTCACGGGGGAGGTCCCCGAGGAGGAGGTCATCGAGCGTATCATCTCCGACGGCCGCGGCGAGGAGCTCCTGGGCGCCGCCGTCGCGGAGCACGGCAAGGGCGCCGTGCTCGCCGCCGTGCACGAGATCCAGGACCGACACGACGCGGCGCGCGAGGTGGAGCGCAGCCTCCTCGAGCTCCACCAGGTGTTCCTCGACATGGCCGTCATGGTGGAGACGCAGGGGGAGAAGCTCGACGACATCGAGAGCCACGTCGCCAACGCCTCCCACTACGTGCAGGGCGGGAACAAGGAGCTGGGCAAGGCCAAGGAGTACCAGAAGAGCAGCCGCAAGTGTCTCTGCATCGGTATCATCATCCTGCTGCTCCTCGTCCTGCTCGTCATCGTGCCCATCGCCACCAGCCTCAGGAAGTCTTGACTCGATTCGACTGTGATGGGTAGATAGATGGAGGAGGAACAACGCCGGGGTTGTGAAATTGTGATGATGAGGGGTTCGAATTCGATTCATTGGGTGGGTGGGTTCGAACGATCTGGACACTCTGCGGTTGTGTCTCGTTGTTTGTTTGGTATTCGTTAATTTCAGCCTGAATGTTTCTGTAATCTGTAATCAGGATTTAGCTGATGAAACCACCGTTAATTGCACTTCCTAGTTCATGGGTTGCTGTATCGTATAGTATGAATATGATGATATGAGAAATGTTGCTTTCTCGTTGTTTTGATTCCCGGTGTCTGTGCCAAATCGCTAAAATTCGGAGAAGCTGGTCGTCACATACTCACATGTACTTGCTGTTTCCCGTTGCTCTGGGTTTTGTACAAATGTAATTGCTGTTTCCCGTTGCTCTGGATTTTTCCTGATGTTGATTCTCATTGATCAAGAAAATGTTTCTATCACTCTGCATCAGCCAATCCCATCGATCAACACTATTCAGTTGGTTCCTCGTCTGAATTGTGAAAGTCTGAAAGGCGCCTCTGATCGAAGTGTGACATACTGACATGTATTATGATTTACGGTGAACTGAATCATGGCAGATCCTAAGTGCCTACCTAAAAATTCATCTATGCAGCCGCTTAATATAGATTATATGTTTGGCAACTGGCTTGATGGTCTTAATAAAGAATGGAGATATCTTTTTAGGTTAGGAGCAGCAACAACATGTTGATTTTTTTGGCTAAGCAGAAACGATTTGGTTTTTAAAAAAAAAGAATGTGTTTTCTTCTATGTAGGTTATTCATACAGTGGCACGATGGCTCTCATATTGAGCCATCCTCCAACGACCAGATTTGCAGGAGCAAGTTGTGGAGGAATCGCAACTTTTGGTACAAACGACCAAAAAGTTTTTCTCCCGAGCACATGGATGGCGATCTAATCTTCGGATTGAAGGCCATTAGTGTGCTTGCCTCTTTTCTTTTACGTTTTAGGCTGTGCGCTTTTCAGAGGCCGGAAGTTAGGCCAAGACTTTGTATCTTTTTTATGTACTGATCTTGGACTTAATATTATGCTTTCTTTTTCGAAAAAAAAGATCATAATTACTATGTGAGTGTATGTTGAGAGTAGGAGACTCAGGACTAGCATGTTTTTCTCTCGTCATTTCTGCTCCAATGTTCAATCTTATCTCATCAGCCAAAAACAACTCTGAAAAAATCTCGGTGGTAACTGGTAGAGGCCTAGAACACAAACAAATGGCTCGGCCTGCATGTGCTCGTCAGTTTCCTCTTACAGTCACACAGTCGCCCCATTTCGGGTTTGGAAAATGTCCATGCCATATCATCATGCCCCTCGACAATCGCGGTCGTTTGATTCATGCTGTACATACACTCAAATATGGAGAAAGGTGACCACATGTAATTGTTCTTTTCCATTGCTCTGTTTTGTCCTGATGTCAATTCTCATTGATCAGTTCTATGCATCAGCCAATCCAGTTTATCAGAAAAGAGATCAGCAGGTGAAGGATTTCAACATCATTCAGCTGACTTTTCAGTTGATGCCACGTTCTTGTCAGTCTTCCTCTTACAGTCGCTCACTTTTCAGTTGATGCCATGTTCCACCACGGCGGCCAGGTTCTTCAGGTCCGCTTCAGGGTCCGGGCACAGAGTTGACAAAGATCTGGAGCTGGGATGCCAGCAGAGAGCAGACGCATGTCATGGTTACCGCAGGGAGTTATGTAACATTAATTTTTTTCTAAGTCAACGTATATGCCTTTAACCAAGTCTAATAAAAATACATCATTTTTTCCCTTATAAAATCTGCCACAAAACACGCTTTGATCGTGTATTTCATTTGGTATTGTAGACGATAATGAATTTTTTTTCTAAAAATTAAATTAAAGTAAGACAAGTACGATTTAGGACAAAGCTAAAATAACTTGCAGTTAATTAGCATTATAGCTGCGATTAGGATATCCGTAGCATATTTTGATCTCAATAAATCTTTGGGGGCGAGTATCATTTGTGTTAAGGCCTGCTACTATTATGTGTTTGACCAGAACCAAACCTTAAAATGAGAGTCCCATTTTGAACCACTTCATATCTTTAGTGGGCATTCATGAACGCAATAGCAATAAACTTAATTGTTTTCAATATTTATTAAGGTTGGGAGTTATAAGTATACTAGCATAGATGTACGTGTAACGTATTGTGAGATGATCAAGCAGTCAATAAAAAGAAGAAAAAGAAAAAGAAAATTAAAAGAAAAAAGATCTGATTGATTGGCGTCATTCCTTTCTCATTGAAACCAATAGAAGGAAAGTAACAGGTGGGTATCGGTATAAAATAATGTGAGAAATAAAGAGAGAAAGTGGATAAAACATTTTGCATCTATGGGTTTTGGGTAATTCCACCTCTTTCCAACTTTTTCCAAACTGCGCAGTGGAGCCAGCGTGAGGGGTATACCTATGTCTTTTTAAGTAAAAAAGATTTTTTAGAAAACTCTCTCGCGTAGAAATTGGCAAAAGGGACCTGAGTCTGCGAATCTGCGAGAAGTGACCTCGTATGACCTGCGTGCGACATACCGACATGTATCCTAAGTGCCTGCCTAAAAAGTCAGAGCTGTAAACACTAGATCTGGAGCTGGCCTCTTTATCTGATATATCTATATGTGACTGCTGATCCAAGGAGACTCAATTAGCTTGTTTTTATCTGTTCATACAATGTTCAATCTAATCTCATCAGCCCCCCCCCCCCCCCCCCCCGGCATTGTCCTAGAAAACAAACAAATCTTCTTCATGGACCATGAGGCCATGGACATCTTCAGTCTTCCTGTTACAGTCGCTCACTTTTCAGTTGATGCCACGGCGCCACGGTTCTTCAAGTCCGCTTCAGGGTCCGCGTACAGAGTTGAGAGATCTGGAGCTGAGATGCCAGCAGACGCATGGCAACGTTAGTGGTTACCGTAGGGACTTTTCTATCAGTTCAAAATAATGTGTATAACTTTTAACTTTGTTCTAAGTGAAACAGACGACTTTAACCAAGTCTATTAAAAAATGCATCACTTTTTTGTTTTATTTAATCTGCCACAAAATAAGTTTCGATAGTGTATTATTTGGTATTATAGATGCTAACTTTCTAAAAAAATTGGTTAAAATTTGATAATATGACTTAGGGGACTTGCATAAAAATGATCTCAATAAATCTTTGGGGGCGAGTATCATGTGTGTTAAGCTGTGCTTCTATTATGTTTTAGACCAGAACCAAACCTTAAATACGAATCCCATTATGAACCACTTCACCTTTTTAGTGGCATCCATGAATACAATAGTAATATGCTTTTTTTATTAGTATTTTAGGTTGGGACATAAATATAAGTTGGCAAAAATGAATATGAGCTGTATATGTATTTTTTTAATAAACATAAATTGGCAAAATGAATCTGAGTTATTGAAATAACTTTCAAGGGCTCAGAAATGTGACTAATGGATAATCAATTTTTAGTCACATGATGACAAGGAGATAGACCGCATGTAACATCGTAGGCATAAGCATCCGACATCATTGTGCTTAATACGATCGCATAAAACAAATTTTGGAAGGTGTTCGAGGCGAGATCACTTGGTGCTAGGCTTAGACGGTGCCATGGGTGGGAAACGGCCAGTAGGTGGTGCCTGGCTACAACACGTGAGAGGAGGATGTTTTATGTTTAAACAATGAATCAGCTAGCCATGGACAAGAGGTGGTAACTGATTCGGCAGTGAGGAAAAATCGGCAGTAGGCACTCTCAAAACCAAACCCCGAATTGTTATAAAAAAAAAAACAAACCCAGAATTTTTGTCAAAAGATCCGAATCTACAACCAGCAGGCACAGGCGACAGAATAATCCATCGTAGGCGTCAAGGCCAGCAGCCAGGCCAGCCATAAAAATCGCATCGCATGTCCCCAGCGGCAACGGCGCCGTTCTCCTGCATACCAGTACACCACACGGCATGTGACGGCCACATGCAGCGGCGCCCACCCATGCTTCCGCGTCCGTGAAAAAAACACGAGCCCTGCGCACCGCGTATTTTATCTTTTTGGGGTGTCCCGGAGGCCGGACCCGCGATGCACCGCAGTCCAAGTCCAAGAACGTCGCGCTCGGCTCGGCTCGGCTCGGCTCGGCGCTGCGCGCGGGGCTCGTGATGGAATGACCGGTGACCACACGGGATCAGGGGATTGGCGGACGCGGCACGCAGATTTTCCCGGATGGGGCGTGTGCGGCTGCCGGGGCCGCATCGTGTGCACGCCAAATTCTCCCGTCCTCGGCACCAGCTAGCCAGGCTCCGCTGCTGCTGCGCCTGCTACCTTATCCCCCACGCTGGGCTCTCCTCTCCGCGCCTCATCACGGCAGCTACTACCCCCGCTGGCTTCTTCAATTCTCCCTCCCCCTCGCTTCGACTTCCTCCGTGACGCTCCCTCTGCTCCGATCACCGGCCGTTTCTGCTGAGCAACACTACTACTGCTACGCAGGTTAACGTTGTGGCATCGCGTTTCTCTGTTCGAATTCTTGCCCTCTATCTTCTGTTCTTGCGCTTCTTGGTATCGTATGGAACTCTGGATAGTTAACTAGCTTCCGTGTAGCTGGATTAATTACTGCTCTAAATGAGCAGATGCGACTGGTCTTGCTTAACCTTCGAGTCCGATTGCAATCTGCTACTAGCACGTCTGTGTTGATTCGACCTAGCTCAAATGCTTGGAGAGGCCAGGCTCGATGCGGTTCACTGATCCCGGAATGTTGTCCGTGCAGAGCAGGAGCAGCGATGAACATCTTGAACCAGCCCATCAACCCAGGCGGCCACCCGGTGTTCCCGGCGGCCAAGGAGGGCGGGCACCCCACCGTGCCCGCGTCGGTGCGCTTCGACGGCGTCCCGGCGCAGCTGCCAAGCACGGCAGCCGCGGGGCGCGCCCACGCGCACTGCCCGAGGTGGCAGGCGCAGACGCTGCCCCGGGCCAGCAGCTACGTCGGCGTGGAGCACGACGGGGGCCCCGCGGCGGCCGACGCGGCCCCGGCGCCGTTCACGCTCGACTTCCTGCGCTCGTTCCTGGACAGGAACTGCGCCATGAGCGCCGCCGTCGCGGACATGATTAGCTCCTCTGCCGTCGCGGACACCGAGGCCAGCGCTCCTCCGCCTGCGGCGGCGGCGCCGCCGCCGCAGCTGCTCGCGCTCCGGGTGGTCGTGACCTCCGCCGTGGAGCTGGACGCGCGCCAGACCGAGCTCATCGCGCGCAAGATGCGCCGGCTCACAGGATTCGTCAACCTCACGGTTGAGAACGTCGTGGACCCGTCCCTGATCGCCGGCTTCGTCATCTGCTACGGCATCGATGACTCGCATGTCATCGACCTCAGCGTCAAGGGCAAGCTCGCCGCGCTCAAGAACCGCGTCGACTCCATCGACCAGACCGCCCACGCGCACGGGCACCCGTACCACTGATCATCCATCCAGCGCCTGGCGCGCCGAGCAAACTCAGCAAAGCGCGCTGCCATCGCTACACCGTGCTGTACACTACAAGCCTACGACAGCACTGCCCCCATGATTATGAGACCAACCATGTATACAGAACCGAACGCCATGCCAACAACAGTTTTCCTATCTAATGTTGTGGTAAATCGAGGAGAGAACTTATAGTAGCAGCTACCTTCCTGATGGTGAGCGTATAAATGTTTGTACTGCTACAGCAAGCATTGTTGTATACGAAACAGCGGTGTAATTATCTAATGTGCTTTTGCAAAGTTGAAGCTTGTAAGCGGGGTTCAGGGCTTTAGCTAAATAGCTTTGTAATGTACTAGTAAGAGCTAGCAGAGTGTAATGGCGCCATGAGACTGTATCCATGAACAAAGAAATGGAATTTTGTGAGATGCGGTGAGTTATCGATAATCCTCTGCACCGATCAGATTGGCAACACAAACACATCAGAATTTTTTCAGAGTTTTTCTTATTCAGGAACAGCAGCTCGAGACCAAGGTAAAACAGTTCATCACGAATGAAGTGCAGGCACAGTAAACTATCAGTAGAGGATCGAACCGAAGACTGATCAGGATCAGCTGTGGTTCTGCTGGACGTGGACATCGCGGTACTGCAGGGCTTCATAGAGGTTCTTCATGGCCTTGTCGTAGTTCACGAACCCCATGAACCAGAACTCGTGGCTATCCGTGGTCGTGATCTGAATGTACCTCTCCGCCCGGTTGCGCGTGCTGGAAGAAGGGTTGATTGACCTCACTTGGCTCAGGGGAAGCACCACCTGCAGGTCAAAATTTCACACGCAAAACCATTTTGTTTGTCCTGTCAGTCCAGGACTGATACGGGATTGAATTGAACTGTTGAAGTGAGCGTGAAGCACTGACTGAACTGAAACTGAACACGACTGAACTGAAACTGAATCTACTACTTGCCTTGTAGTAGATGCACTCGTGCGGCTGGCCGGCGGGGCCCTGGTAGCAGACGGGGCTGTCGCTGCAGAAGGCGAGGCGCGCCGTGGAGAGGTAGAGCGTGCCGATGACGGGGCCGGAGGAGGTGGAGAGGTAGCAGGCGTAGGCCTTGCGGAGCTGCTCCCCGGGCACGGCGCCGAACGTCTGGTGGAACACCCTGTCGTGCCCGCCCTCCGCGTACACCTTGGTCCCCTGCGCCAGCCGCGCCACCGCCGCGTCCGCCATATTCGGCGCCGTCCGGACTGTTCCAACAACGGAAGAAGCAGCGAATCACGCATCGGCGGGAGGCCATTCGTGTGAAACAGAGCGTGCGATGTGAGGAATCAATCGGTCAGAGAGAGGATCGGGGCACGTACGGTGGTGCCAGATGTTGCCGGTGGTGTCGGCGGCCTTGCGGGTGCCGTCCTCCAGCAGCTTGCCGTAGCGGCCCAGCGCCTTCATGACGGCTGCAACGCATCCAAGTAAATGAGCACGAGATGGATTCAGGCACAGGGGGCGCAGGAGCAGAGCAGGAGATGAGCAAGAGCAGATCATTCCGGCGATTACTCTGGCAGGTGGACGATGTCGCGGCCGCGGACGCGGGGGTGACGACCACGTAGGGGTTGCCCACGCCGTTGCTCGCCGCCGTCACGGCCACCGCCGTGGTGGCCTGAGGCTGCTGGTTACCGTACACCTGCCCGTGCCCCACCGGGTACCCCGTCGGCGGAGCAGCCCACGGCGACGACGACGCCATCTACTCTCTCTCTCTCTCTCTCTCTCTCTCTCTCTCTCTCTGGTGCCTGGAACGCGTGCGTGGGATAGAGACGTCCCGCAGCACTGTGGGTTGATTTCTATCGGGAGGGACTCGCAGCTCTCAAATGGGGAAGGAAACGCTGGTTTCTGGTGATCTGATCGAGTGCGGACGCCTTGCTTCCTTCTTGTGCGGAATCGGAGGCGACTGATCCAGTGGTGAGCAACCGAAGGTTCTGTACTCTAGTAGGCCTCCGCCTGGGGAAGGAGAAAGGAAAGGGAAAGGAAGGGGAGCGTGTGTGCAACTGCAGCGCGGTCTACGAGGGGAGGGTGATTGAAGAAGAAAAGTGGAATATTTTGGGGGGGGGGGGGGAGATGGTCGCGTCCGCGTACGTCTGCCGCACCGAATCGGCGAATCCGCGGGGCGAGGGCGGTGCACCGGAATCACCGGCGGGGCCGGCGACCGTGCCCACGCCGATGGCTTCTTCTTCGTGGGGAAGGAAAAAAAAAGGAACGGCTGACTTGGCTGTGGCTTTGTGGCCCAACAGGTCAACATGCGCGGCATTGCACTTGATTAGGCCCTGCACCTGGTTCGGCCCAAGATGCACTTCACACGTTTTACCCTGGGCTGACGGCTGAGGTCCAAGAGCCTTGACATGCCTACGCCTACTGAGTTGACAGGTTTTTGTTTTCAATCGCTGTTTTGCACTGTACAAAACTGTTTTGCTCTGTTACAGTACTGAATGAAAACAAAAACAACCAGAAGACCTTTTGGAGAACCGCAGTACTCCATAGAAATTTCAGAAAGAAGGATGCCTACACTCAAACATCAATGGTAGCAGGAAACCACGCATGTTTACATGAGCACACAATGACATCCATGTCCCTGTTTGTGTTTTTACATCCAAAATGCCACAGGATTCTTCAAGACTGACACCCTGTAACACCGAACCAGTCGTCAGGTCCCCGTTCTTGTCATACTTGTGTGAGGGAAAAAGTTGTTAAAAGACACAAATGGCGGTGATTGGGTCCCTTTTTCTCATGTTTGCAGTCATTCATCTCAACGGAGAAACACTCCACGAGGCAGAAGTTGCTTCGGCCTCCCATGTAGACGAGGGTGGCACCTTGACCTAGGTGCCTCTCATTCGAGTTCTCGCTAAACAGCTTCTCCTTGCTGTGCTTGAGATCCTGGCACTGTTTTACAAGGTGGTTGGAGTCAGAGCTGACAGGCAGCGCGTCGCACGAGCAGAGGTGGCCAATTCTGCCTCGCATCACTAGGAAGCCCAACCTAGGCGTCCAGCTCGCGGTCGAAGTGAGCACGGCCACCGAACGGCAGCAACCACGGGCAGTATGGCTTCCACCCGGAGTCCTCAACTCCTCCCCCCATCAACTGCCGGCTCTTCAACCTCGATGTCGTCTTCATCATCATCTTCTTCGTCGTCGTCTTCTTCCAAATCTTCACCTGCAAAAGACTGAGATGGCAAAGGCGGCGCCCCAACGCTGACGAAGATGGTCTGTCCATCGGGATGCACGGCATAGGCGGTGACATGCTTACTCTCAAAGGGTGGACTGGGGAACTTGCACCATGACCACACCGGGCAATCGTGGCCCGGATCACACAGTCACGGCGGGTGAAGCAGCTCGAAGGAGCTGCCGGCTAGAGAGAAGAGCCTGTCGCCGCCGACGGGGATGTAGATGGGGTCAGCGTCGGCGTCGGTGTCGGCCTGGTCGAAGAACCGGGGCCGAGGGCCAAACATGAAGCCCCGTTCGCTGACATCCAATACAGGGACGAAGCGCTTTCACTGATCCGGCGCCGCCCTGGGGTGCATGGCCATGATCTTGGAACCAAATGCGGACGTGAAATGCATGGGCAGCCCGCGGGGCGCCTCCAAGCGTAAGACGCTGGGTGGTGGCGGCTGCTCGGCGAGGTCGATCGCGGCTTCGCCTAAGACACCGTCGGCGGCAGCCATAGGCTCGTCCAGATCTACCTTGCGGATGCTGTATCCCCACAAACAGTCATCAAAGATCAGATAAAGATACCGGCTGGGCGGACGACTCGCGGCGCAGCCGGCGGCGGCGACAAGACCGCCGGACTGCTGCCGCTTCGGCATAAAGCCTCCTCTCTTTTTCAGTCTGCGTCAGCGCCTCGCCGATTTTTTTTTCTTTCTCTTCTCCCCGTTGCGCTTAAATAGGCCTTCCGCAGGAATTCTCAGCGCATAAATAATCGATCAGGCCTCCTCTGCAGTTCGGAATCAGATGCAAATAGTGTTAGAAAATAAGCACGTGGAAGCGAGATGGATCGATCGAGATACCCATGCACAATCACAGACGATTCCAGAGGCACGATGATTGTTAACGAGGTTCAGCCGAAGCCTACATCCCCGAAACATGACTATGGGCGTTTTTCTCCATTATCAAATAGCTATGCCGACATCTATGTACACCGCGGCAACGTCGCACCCCCAAACCAAGCCATCTAGTCGTCCTAGTTATAACAGCAGCCCTCCCCTCATATTTATGAGGAGATCCGGGTTACAGAGTTTGACTAGAATTCTACCCTATACCCCTAATACAACTCAAAATCCTACCATAACCAAAACCGTATACATATTCGACACAAACTATAACAAATAGCCAAATGATAAACCCAATCCTAGCGCTACTATAACCCATCGCGTCAAATCCATATTTCGATGGCGGACGTCGAAGGCGGGGCGAGGCGCTTGGGCACTAGGAGACGGACGTCGTCCTTGGGACTCCTGGCGTGCACGGCCATGATCATGGTGCCAAAGCCGGCCACGAAGCATGAGGCCGCCGCCGCCCCCACGCGGTGCACGTGCAGCCAAGCGAAAGATCGCCGGCGGCGTGGGCTGCTCGGTGCGGTCGATCGTATATATAATGTTGTTGTCTTCTGCTTCAGCTGCTGCTTCATCGTCGGACGGCAATGATGCCTTGCGGATGCTGTACCCCCATGACCAGTCATCGAAAATAAGGTAAAGGTGACGCTGCTGCGGCGGACGACTCGCCGACCTCGGTCTCTTCCCCATCCTTGCGCCGTTGCGCGCTTCTTTTGCTGCCGCCGGCCGGCCTCCCCATCTCACTCCCTGACTCGGCGCGTCACCCTTTTTTTACACCGCCTGGCGCCCTCTTCTGGACTTCCCCTGCGATTCGGAACCAGTACTCATCTTTAGATCAAGATCTACTTACACAGATAAACCCAATACTAGAGCGACTAGAACCGAATTCATCAAATCCGTATTCGAGTTCGGATCGAGAGAGAAAGAGACGGATCAAACGCGCACACCTCCAAGTCGAAGTCGATAAGAACAGACAAGACCGTGGTTCATTTGTCAGGCAAAGGCGGCGGCGGCGGCGGCGTTGGTTAGTTGATGATTTAATGGGCTGTTCTTAATTGGAGTCTGCTATTGTTCTGAGGAAATCTTTTTGCACACGGAATTCACATACAAATCTTTTTTTTTCCTGAGATTAGTGTTGTTGTTCATCGTCGGCAGATAAGAGTTGAGATGAAAGAACAAGCCCATCAATAATAAACCAGTTTGAGATGAGTGCACATGACCTGACACAATTTGAGTAGAAGGGATACGTGAACAATTAAATGTAGTTTGAATCTCAAATCTCAGAATGCATTTTTTCACTCAATATCAGTTTTGTTTCGCCTCAGTGCAAACAAACGTATCACATTAACGATTCCCAAAAACCTAACGATCTGCCAATCTGCCATGTATATTTGCTCAATTCAAATAAACCAGAATGACGTAAGGACTTTTATATGTTGTAAAGTACGGAGAGTTTGTTATGAAATGTATATTTAATGTGTGGGTTTAAACATAAACATACAACACATGATTGATCATTAAAGATTGCTATGTGATTTACAAGAAACCAAGATGTTATGTGCAAAAAATGCTGCAGACTTGAAAAAACTAATCACAAACTTTCACTTAAAAAAAGAATCACACACTTCTAAATTAGAGTAAGTAATAATATCGTAACAGACCAAACAGGCCACGATTTTGACTTGCATTGGTCACTTAAAAATCGTTTTCTCTATGGTGTGAATAAGATAGAGCAAACCTGCACATAGAATTCGTAACATCGACTGTTCTGTTCCGCAATCACGTAGATTGGAGATTTTTTTAATTTTTGTTTTCTTACTAGTATTTTTTTTGTGACGTCAGCGACCGAAGAGGTAGGCCAATTTGCGCTACAAAATCATTTAAAACTGGAAGCAGTATACCGTAGAAAAAGATTAGAAGAACCGTACTCGTATCAATACCCGAGTCCACATTCTCAGACCAAAAAAAGACCCGGGTCCACGGGGTGCCAAAGCCCGCACGCCGCACGGTATAGTGCTCGTGTGGCACACGACGCGGGCGCGCCAGGATCACGAGCAAAACGAGACCCGCACGCGACCACGCCGCGCGCGTTCTCTGCGGCCGGCGCAGGCCCACACGGCTCGCCTTGGGAGAGCCACAGGGATCGGAACACGTCGACACGGGCGTCCGGTGGCGCGAAGCGGACCCGCGCGCCGCCCGCCGCCCATCCGACGTGTCCGTGTCGCGGCGCGCTGACCTGTCCGCCCCGTCCAGCGTGGCGCGAGCAAACCCCCGCTCCTCCGTTCCCGCCTCCTGCCCGCTGCGTGCTCGGAGCGTGCCGCGGCGCGCGAGCACGCGCGCCCCACGCGCCCCCGCCCGCGCATCACATCGAGCACGAGTGCGGACCAATTGCAGCCCAGCGATCCGCCACAGGCTCGGCCATAGACCCATATAGGACGCACGGGATCCCAAGATTCCGTCCACGTAGGACGCCACGCACGCACAGGGGGCCGTTCCGGGAAGCCGCGGGCGGTTGCGGCTCGGAATCCTCTGCCGTGCCGGCTCCACCCATCCGACGCCCCCTCCCTCCCCTGAACCTATTTCTACGCGCACCACCCGTTCGTCGCCGGTGACTCGCCGTCTCGGCTCGTGCTGCTGCTGCTACTTGGGATTGCCACCGGTTTCGCCACCACCCCGGCCGGCGAGGAGGATCATCGTCAGTTGCAGGAGCAGGAGCAGGAGCAGGAGCTCGCGGCACGGTCCGATCGGTGGTGCGGCGCGCGATGGCGGCGGCGGCGGCGCCTACGGTGCGGGGCTACGGCCCGGCGTCGTCGTCATCGTCATCGGTGGCGCTGCGCGGGCCGCGGCCGCGGATGCCGGCGTCGTTCGTGCCCGTGACGACGCGGCGGGCGCCGTCGGTGCGCCTGCGCGCGGCGGTCGCGGACGCGGCGCCCCGGGGGCTGCAGCTCCAGCGGCGGGAGGAGGTGGGGTTGTTCCGCCGAGGAGAGGAGGAGGGTGCAGAGGAGGAGGAGCTGGAGAAGGTCGGGGAGGAGAAGGTGGAGGGGTGGATGCGGGAGTCGATCGCGGAGATCGTGCGGCACGTCGGGGAGGCGCCGTTCCTGGTGCACCTGTTCAGCAGCGATGACGGCCTGACGGTGCGGCGGGAGCCCGCGGCACCGGAGAGCTGGCCCGACGTGCGGCGCCGGTGGGGGCCGGGCGGGCAGCGGCGGCCGGACGGGATCATCCTCATCCTGGTGGAGCAGGTGGCCGCCGCGGCCGCGGACGGCGGCGCGGAGGCCGCGCGCCAGGTGTTGGGGCTCGTGGTGCAGGCGCGCGGCATGGACTGCGCCTCCTGCTACGTGCTCGACACCTGCCGCGTGCGCTCCTCCGCCGGCTTCTGCACGCACTTCTGCCTCGCCCGGGCGCAGTGCTTCGGCGACACCGTCGAGCTCCAGCTCCGCAACGCCTGGCTCAACCGCCTCGCCGGCCGCCGATAGCCGCTGCTACTACTGATCTAGAACTACTACTACTGATAGTATTCGATGCGGCAACGACTCAGGGCTGCAACGATGCCTCCAGTTCGCTGGCAAGAACGAGGAAGAGAAGCAGGGGAGACGAACAGATTGGATCAATTATTTTCGTTCAGTTCGGTTTTCTCCCTGAATTGAACATCAATTGTACAGAAGACCATTGATTGCTTGCATGTAATTCTTGCTCGCTTGCTTATTCAATCAAGAATTGATTCATCGAGGCAACTACAATTCGTTGCCGATTGCTGCAAGTTTGAAATTTCCAGATCGCTGTTGTCTTTTGGGCACCTTATCTGTTGCAACTCCTTGCTTTCGTTGCAACTTGCAAGGGAAGTGACGGCATGATTACGATTCCATCGATTTGATCGCGCCGCAAAGTTAAGCGATCACGTTCTTCTGCAGTTCTTTTCCTCCCCTTTTTGACTTCTTTGAGACGTAGGGGTACTGTAGCACTCCGTATGACGGCAGCATTAGCTAGGTAAAATCTCTGTTGAATTTAATATCCATTTTACGGCAGGATAATGACTTGGGGACATAATCAAAGGCAGGAACATGGGGCTAACATTACCTGTCGGCCCCATTGCTCCGCGAGATCCTTTTTCTGGTTCCCGTGCTGTTTGCACCGTCAAGTGGCCTGATGCCTGTCAGTGTCAGCCTCGGCCATTCAACAACAGCACGACCATCCGATTGGGCATGAGCTGGGTCCAAACATTTAAAGCAATGTTACGCGTTAAATAAAACAAAAGCAATGTTTTACTCTAACTCTCCAAGACAATGAAAGCTGTCAAAACCGATAGCAATCTGTCTTCTGATTTTCTAAGCGACAGTAGCTGTACGATGTGAAGTTGCCTTGCAAGCTCACTGGAGACATGTGCGATGCATTAGTAACGCCATTGATAGTTGACAGGGTCGTCGCGAAGGCCTGATCGTACCCTCGAGACACCGGAAGAGAACAGTTCGACGAGAGCTGGAAGGAACACGCTGAATTTTCTGCAGCTTCCTTCAGGTGTCGGCTTAGACCGCGAACAGTCAAAAATTGTTTAGAGATTATATACACGTCGGGAACGACTAATCAATCAACTATATATAGCCCAGGTTTGCACGGTTTGCACTGATTGGTTGGTTTCCACCAGATAGGCTGCCCGGCAACAATGCAACAAGTCAGCACCCGCCTGAAACTATTCAACTTGATACTTGAGGCCTTGAATTGAAGGTCTGCCAGGCAAACATTGTCACGGGCAGAACGCCTACGACAACGTGTATGAGTATCTCCCCAGGCGAGAAACAGACGGGAAGGTGATTTCTGTCCAATATACCAACCCGTTTGGTCTCCAGGAACTAAGTGAGAAACCCACACCAAGCGCCCTGCAGGACTCCAACCCTACAAGAACTCACGACAGCTGGAAGTCTAACAGCAGCAGCAAGGCACAACGAAACGAACATCCTTCAAAGGAAGCACACACGGCGGGACGCTTTTATTTCCGGTGTTTCCACCACCATCAGATAATCTCTGCTGCGCCCCAGCAGCACCAGGCGCAGTGTCACGCGCGCCTTTTGGCAATATATACACACACGAGACGCGGGAAAAAAAAAGGAAAGAAAACACCCTGCGCAATTTAACAGCATTGTCCACGGGAACACGGCCTGTTTCGTCATCATCACTGTTCCGAGTTATTGGGTTTAAAAGGCGGGCTTTCACTAGGGTGGCGAAAGCTGCAGGGCATTCCTAGTAGCCTCCCTGGATGTAGTCGTTGAGCCGGTTCAGCTCCTCCCTGTGCTCGGCGACCACCGCGCGCACGACGTCGCCGATGGAGACCATCCCCAGCATCCCTGAGCTGTCAATCACCGGGATGTGTCTGACACGGTTTTCTGCATGAGGCGATCAGTGTCTCGGGTCATGATCAATTTCAGAGCTTCCATAAACTAGCATGGCATGGCATGACATGGAGGAAGAGCCCAGGCTGGTTACCTGTCATCAGCTGCATTGCTTGCAAAACTTTGGTATCTGGCTTCACCGTGATCAGCTTGTTCTGTCAACGTGATGCTTCATCAGTTAAGATGGAAACAAAATAAAATTATATAACAATAACAACATAATAGAAGGGAGAATACCTCTTCGGTCATGATGTCTCCAACCTTAGTGGACTTGGAAGATCTTCCCTGCACTATGATTTTCCGGAGATAATCTGAAAACATGAAGTTTCAGATGTTAGTCACATTGCAAGATGATCTTATGTATTTGTCTTTCTTAAAATATTTTCATGTGCTTCCAGCTTCGTTTTCAGAATGTAAGAATCTCTCAAGTGTTAGTTCTGTCCTCAAAAGCAGTCTCTATATGGCTACTATCTGGAAACATTCACGTCCCAGATGTAAGTGGTGAACAGTGCAGTGCAGTAAGGCACTGTTTACATGAAAAAGATTTTACTCCTCTGAACAATACATTTCAAATAGAAAGTTACAGGTGCAAGCACAAAGCACTAGAGTTCCTGCGTTGCAAGATTTTACTCCTCAAAATTCTGATAATTGACTCTTAGCTATCATAATTTTCAATGTATGACTAAAGAACAACTCTACCGTCTAAAGCCCAGTGAAACAGAAAAAAAAAAGGTAAAAGTTGGGACAGTCTAGGAAGACATGCATTGAGAATAGTAATTGCAGGTAGTGGTACAGGATTTTGTATTTCCCCATTTACCCACAGCTTAAGGAAAAATGGAGGAAAACCAAAGGAAAAATGGAGGATTCCATTCCTATATAAAATATTCCTATGAGACCCTTTGGATCATAAGAGTGGGGCTCCTTTTCGATTAAAGGATAAATGGAGAAATTTTAGAGGATTATAATCCTATAGGAAATTTTCCTTTGAACCTCTTTGGAACAAAGGATTGAGATGCTCCAAATCCTATGGAATCGCCCCTTATGGAAAAAATTCCTCTGTGTCACTCTCTCTCATCAAAAACTTGTGTTTTTCCCATGCTCCGTCCAAACACTTGCCTGTTTGGAACACGGGAAAGTTTGGAAAGTTTCCCTGTTTCTGCGTTTTTCCTGTGAAATTGAACAGATTCCTGTGAAATTCCTGCGCTATTCCTGTGAAATTCCTGTGAACAATACATTTCCTGCATTGTTTAAATCCATAGGATTCAAATTTCAGCACATTCTATTCCTGCACTTTTCCTATTCTAGTGTTTCTACAATCCTGTGTTCCAAAGGAGCCTGAATCTTATCAAACCCTTTGAAATCCTATGAATGGGCTCTTCCATAGAGATTTTGAGGAAAATAAACATAAGGTCCAAATTCAGGGTTTCTTTCCTTTGTGTCCCATGGTTTCTGTGTTTTTCCTACGTAGTATCTAAACACATGTTTTGCAACTTTCCTGTATTATATATTCCTATAGCAATTCAGCTGCATCCTGTGTTTTGAGAATCTTGTGTTCCAAAGGAGCCCTAAATGTCATGACTACAGAAAGTTGTTCATTACCTCTCTCTGTGACAATTCCAGCAATTGATTTATCCTGTCCAGGTTTGACGACCACCAAAGCTCCCACATTGTGCTGCGTCATCTGCATTTTTTTAAGGTACCGAAAAGTATGATTATCATTCAATGCACAACCATTGCCTATAGAGTTAATATGGCCGTAAGTGAGCACATACCGATTTGACAGCCTCATAGACAGTGTCCTCCGTGGTGCACCAAAGCCAAGATCCGTCAGCACTTTTCCCTTTAGACTTCAATACATCTGCTACAGTGGCAGTTTCGAACCCACGGTCCTCTAGGCGGGCAGATGAAACTGACATGAAGCGAGAAAAGGCAGTAGGAAGCATTGCTGGTTTGGGAGCGCTGATGTGTTGTAGGACAGCATATTTAAGCACACTGCCATGTGACCTGATGGCTTGCACAGCCCGCTGCATTTTCTTCTGTGTCATACATAAATCAAAATCAATAATCACTTCATTTTGAATTATCATTGATTTAAGATATGATTTTCTGTATCATATCAGTTGCCTTGCTGCCTCTTAAGCTAAACCTGTGAATAATGTGCCAAACAGTATCTCCATAATAGATGTTCAGCATAGAGTACATGACAAGCAGCATTAACCTCAAAACTGCTACTCTACTAGTCAATACTGTGAACTGGTTTCCAAGAATAGTAGATCTTGGAAACATCAGATTCAAGTGTTCCACAGAAGAAGAAAAATGAAGAGATACTAACATGGCATCAAAAGCAGGTTTTTACCGACATATACCATTAAGGAGCAGGCATGTCACGGTTAATTTGCATCAAGCAATTCACCTTGTCAGAAACTAGGGCAAGGAGGTACAAAGGAAAACAGAGCCAGGGAAGTGAGCAAATACTAATTACTTGATCTCAATCTAACAAAAATGAGGTGAGGTGAGGCTTGGCTAAAATAAGATTGTTGCCATACAAAGCAAAGGGACTAGGCCAACCATGAGCTGGTCTGGATACAGAATTTGAAGAAAGCAACAAAAAAGACTGGATAATTGAAAGCATTAAATCAATAATGGAGTCATTGTGCTGTTCTGCATAAACAAAACCAATCCTATCTCAATCATAGTGGGAAATCCTACCCCAATCTTATTGGGACACAATACGAAAGGCAGTTAGTTTTCAAGTTGATGACAACATGAAAGGGATGTCTAGCATATCACTTTGTTTCCTGGTCAGTAAATAGTGGAAGAGGGATACATTTACACACCACACCAGTAGAGAACAGATCCAAATACTTCATCCTGCTAGCGACATGGCAACATGCCATATTCTATCTATAAATCAGCATCGGCACTGAAATAGTATTAGGGATACCATACCAATATTTTTCAGCCTAACACTCAAAAAAAGTGTTCTATATATTCAGGTCGGGCACAGTAAGGTTGTATGCCTTAATACCTTTGGCGGGCCTGTTTCTGGAGTTCAGATAATCCAGCCCACTAACAAATTTAAAAAAAAAATAAAAATATGGCACGGACCGGGTCCATGGCATTGCATTCGGTTTGATGTCACAATCAAACCAATAAGGAATCACCACCAAACAGAGAATCCAACAAAATAGCGACCCTACTCAGGACACTAACCATGCGCTCAGTTGTATCCATGGCATTTAATTCGGGTTTATCGAATCACTGCATCTGCTGGGGCACTGAACTCGAACCATACGATTACGATCGGTTGTGTCCATGGCATTTAATTCGGGTTGATCAAATCAGATGCTGGAATCAAACGCACAAACGAATCATAAACTGGAAAAGTAAGTGCCACACGAGCCAAATAGAGTTTCTCCCTTTTAACTTGCTCACCAGAAAAAAAGTTTTCTAAAATAATTAATGCAGCAGCCCTCGCCAAGAGGGAACTCAAATCTCTAAGCGACAAGAACTAAATACTGACATCGAAGGAGAAAAAAGGGGTAAAACTCGTTCATCACTCTGTGAGAGGCTTTAGACACAAACACGATCTACAGACAGCTACTGCAAGGGGAGAAAAATGGAAGGGATCAAAACGGTGCCTCCGCTAACAGACTCACAACAAAGCCATCGAAACAGCAGCGACAAGGAACAGATCAGGCACTGGGTAGCCACAGCAATCAAAGGGAACATGCTCTTTCACTCACCTCCTCATCATTTGTCAGCGTTGTTTCTTCTGTTCTTTGCCTAAAAACACCTCCTTTTGCTATGCAGACCACAAGAAGAGTTGCTCGCGGAGGAACAGACCAGCTCGTGCAAGAACAAGAAAGAACCGCTGTGGACGTACAGCTAAAAGTTCACCCGATCCAGAGCAAACTAGCACGTGAACAGCAGCAGTTCCATCGAAAACACCTAGACACGCACACACGCCGCCGCGGCATGACGCCTCGAGACCAGGCAGTTTGACGGCTGAGGCATCGATCCGTCTACCCTAGCAAATCAAAGGGGAGGTCATGTTGCGGCCTCTCTTCATGCCTTACCTGCTCGAGCCGAACCGGAGCTCCGCGCGCGGCGGCCGCAGTGAAGACGGAGTTGGGGGATGGACTAGCTCGGGAGTGAAGATGGAGGAAGGACACTTGTTACGCTTGGAGGCGAGGGTGATCGCTAATTAAAAAGCGACGTCTCTCCGCGGGTGGGGAGTGGGACTGGGGAGTGGTGAAGTCATGTGCCGTCGGCCTTATCCACTCGCCCCTGTCTGCTCGCTCTTTTTCTCTCTCGACTTCTTTTCAGTGCAAGTTGTTGGAGGGGAAATCAGTGCACAATCTCTATTGATGAGCTAGTACCTTATATATATATATAATAAAATAAAAAACTCCCTCGAGCTAGGTGACTAAGGTGAGAGCTCCACAGCTGCTCTTCTCGGAGCACATCGTACGAGCTGATCGCCTCCGCCAGTGGTGCCTGCGAAGCGGCGATCTCGCAGAGGATGGTGATGGCATGGCGGCTTCTGTAGCGTGCCTTGGATCCGAGGTTGAACAGTGACTGTAGATGATAAATCGACACCCGGAATCCTCGACTTGGTAATAATCACGATGATGACTTGAGGAGCCAAGGATTAGAGGGGGCGCAACGCAACAGCCGCGCGCCACGGCAAGGACCGAAGCACCGGGTCGGCGTCGCGGTCACGGCTCACGGGCGCACGTAAACAAAACAGACGTCGCCGTCCCGGTGCCTCGTCGGCTCGCTCGCGAGGAGAAGAACCGGATGGGTCGGATCATTCATCGTAGTGCCCCCGGAGACGGAGACGGAGACGGAGATGGCGAGACGTGTCAGTGTGTGTGACCTCCACTGATGCCGACGTTTTCCCCACCGCTCCGGCCATCAGCCTGCTCGTCTGTCGCTACTCGATGACATGTAGTGCTGGTGGAGTGGTGGTGCCTGCCGAAAAATATCTTGGCGCCCAGCGGCTGCTGGATTGGGTGGAACTGTGCCTGCAGCCTCGAGCGGCAACTGCGCGTTTCCGAGCGCGTAGCCGCGGACACGTAACACTAGCGGCGGCGGCGGAATGGGCGCGCGCCACGGCGGGCCGCTCTGAGCGACCAGTAGTCGACCGCGGGGGTGGACAGGACAGGACCGACCTGACCCGCCTGGACGCCGAATCAGTTGGCGGGCGGGCGGGCCGGATATGCCGTACGGAGGGGCGGTGCCACGCCACGGTCGCCCGCCGCGCCGTGCCGCCGTCCCACGCCACCACCCTGCAATCAACGAGGGTCCGGACTTAACAATTCTGACCCCGCACCAAACCGCACATGGTTTTCTGTACACCAATGCCGGTGCCATTTTTTCGCGGGCAAACAACGGGCTCCCTCCTGCCCAGTCCCCCCGACGAAACACGCAAGAAGAAGTGTTGTTTTTATCCATCCATCCATACGGTACGAAAAGGTCATTTTGTATGCTGAGTCGTTTTAGGTTCGTTTCTCAATCATTTATCAACTACAAACTGCATTTTTTTTTGTTTTAAGAAAAATGGCATCTGATGCAAATTACATTTTTTGGTGTAAGCTCAACTTGGAAACCCACAAACAAGACACACTTAGAAGTGAAAAAAAAAATACTGGGATACAATAAATCATACGACAATGAAAAACTTTATGTGCAAGGGCACCAGAAGACAAAATCCTACATGTACCAAAACACTGCCATTCGGTTGCATTTTTTTTTTACATTGAGTTATTATCCTGACTTTCACATGTATTAATTCCATGGATGTGCATTGTTTCAAGAAAAATGAAAACTTGTACCGAAAAGTGGTTTGCACAATTTTTCAGGTACACAATGCAACTGAAAATCTCCAACGTTTCTGCAATAATATGTTAGGAGGCCACAAGTTTATAACTGCCGTATTGCACTGCTCATATATTTATTTTCTACCATAATGATTCGATAAATACAATATATGTTGCACTTATTGCCGTAAACTCGTAAAGCACACTACCTCCATTCTAATAGTTTGGGATTGTGACAATTATTTTTTCTATGTTTATATAGAATTATGGATATTAATAAATCTAAATATATATATAAAGCACATGAATAAAAGATTGTATACATCTATTTAAAACTTAAAACCCCTTACATTTTGAACAGATAAAGATTATGCAAGCAATAACACTTGTATCACCCATGAAATGAGATGAGCTCATGAGGATGATTATTGGACTTAAGACCAGGGTCACCAGACAGGGCATATGGAGATGTAAAACACTGTTAAACACTGTTTGCGCACTGTACACAAAGTGAAAAAATACGGATACAGTACGGATGCACTTTTTCTTGCCCCTCCTGGTAACCCCGGTCTAACACCCAATGTGCTGATGGGTACTGTACTACTGTATATTTGCTAAAAACGTTGGGAGAATTAGGCCATGTTCGGATCCACCCCCAAAAGGGCAAATGGCAAAATTTTGCCCCTGTCACATCAGAGGTTTGGACGCTAATTAGAAGTATTAAAATTTGTCTAATTAAAAAACTAATTACATAGATAAGGACTAAACGACGAGACGAATTGATTAAGCCTAATTAATTCATGATTAGTAAATGTACCGTAGTTTTTGCCCTTTTGCACTTTAGGGTGTTCGGATTCAAATGGCCAAAAAAAGGCAAAATTTTGCCCTTTTGCCATTTGCCATTTGCAATCCGAACATGCCCTTACAATTTGGACACCGAACTCTCTGAATGCTACGTGCCTATGCCTTTTCATTACCCAGCACCTCTTGGTTACACTTGGACCGCATCTCGGCCATGGTAAGTGCAGATTTTGCATGGTATTCGCCTAGTCGCCAAAGATTTTTTTTTTTTGGTCAAAAAGCCATGTAAGAGGCAATATACTCTTGTCCCTTGAAACAAATTACCGTTACATTATGGAACAACATTACGAATATATTCAAGGAAACCTCCCCTGCAAACAATTGAGAATCCCTGAGGATGCGGATATATATCATCATCTTCTCGAAAGTCTCGGTCGCCTTCTAGTAACAAGAGAAGCTCCGCTCTCCTGGTTTGTTCTGTCGTCGTCATCTTCACTAGACTCATCGGATCTCCACCTTGACACACCTTTGCTGGCTGCTGCTTCATCAGCTAAAGATTTCTTGGTAAAGCTACATAAAATAAAAAAAACATTTTCAGCTGTAAACAGGCCACATTAACGGATAGAATAAGAAAAGACCAGGTTTGAAAAGTGAAGCTGGAAACCAGACATTGCAGTAATCTGAGATAGTTGCAACTGGCATAAGTTCTATGTAAAATTCTAGAAAATAAAAACTAATCAGCAAACAAGAGGGCAGACATATCAGCCAGTTTCCAGGTGTCTCAAATTGTACACAACAGTAAACAAGAAGGCAGACATATCAGCCAGTTTCAGGTGACAGGTTCAAATTTTGTACAGCAACGCTTCCTGAGTCCAATGAAAGTTACTGAAAACCCACAAATTATGTTCTAAATAGTATTAGACTTCAACTTCCAAGTGTAAGTTCCTGCTAAACACCATCAAGGACCATGATAAACCAGAGTATAGAATCATGATTACCTCAAGATGTTCTCCTTTGTTGGTACTTTATAATCTTCACGAAAACCAGCAGTCCCAGATACCTTAGGGAGGCCATTTTGACCGACAATAGCTCCATTCAAGATGAAAGGCCTCTCAGCACGTGGACCAAAGTTAAACCCTCCTTTTCCAACAGAAGTGGTTTTGTTAATGTCAGTCTTCAACAAACTTATCCGGTAGTCTTTCATAGGTGTATCACCAGAACTCAAGTTCAAATACATAGGAAGTGAATCATGATCAGCAGGTTTAATTCCTTTTCTAAAACCTGACTCCCCTTTTCTAGCATTGAAATCTTTAGTCCCCCTTAAAAATGGACTCTCATCATTCTGGCCAACTGAGGGGAATACACCCCCTATAGATGATCTCATATTGGATATGGGAGTTCCCTGGGGAACAGCCCCAGGTTGTAGAATAGATGAAACCTTTCTACCAAACTCTGAGCGGTGGCTTCCAATCAGGCCAACAGAATCATGGAATGCGTTGATATTTTTTGAGTGGAGGCTAGACTTATTTTGAAGAACAGGGTTAAAAGATGTGCTCAACTCGATGTCAAGGTTTTGTGATTTGACCATATGACTAACTGGAGAAGGCATTTGAGCAGTTTGAGCAAATTGACTTTGTTCTCCACTTTTGATGGCTTTCACCTTCTCCCTCTGGACATCCGGAAGCATGTCAAGGCATTTAGCCTGTATAAATAAAATAAAATCAATGCACTGCATTGCATAAATATTTCTTAAATAATTCATGTTATCTTTGTGTTGAAGAAGGCAAGCTTCTTCAACTAGTACATAAAGAGAGTAATTAGTTTGCTTGGAGATTTTTGCTTTGAATCTTTGATAGTGAGGAAAAGCAAAGAAAATGATGATGGCAAGGTCCATGGCTGTCTGCTAACACATATGGAGATGGAGAATGGTAATGGGCCCATTATTCCAAAAACAGAAGACCACAAGAACCCAAGTAATAACTTGAGCCTTAATCAATACAATAACAACAAAGCCTTTTATTCCCAAGCAAGTTGGGGTAGGCTAGAGTTGAAACTCAAAACAAGCCTTAATCAATAGCAAGTTTAACTATTGCATAAGATTAAACCCTTACAGATGACTCTACTATTGCATGCACCTAAGACTGGGAAGAGCCCAAGAAACTGGCACGACCCAGTGCACAAGCTTAGTCATTGTGACAGCAATTACGTCCAACCGTTTGTGTTTGGAAATGATCACAAATGTTGTGATGACTTATTAATATTATGTTCACAATTGTGATAATTTTTAACATCTAAGAAGCAAATTGTGGATCGAGATTGATTAAGTGTTATTTGTTTCAAGTTTTTTTCCTGCGGTCAAGTTTTTAACATCTAACCATTTTCCAAATACATTATGAAGAGAACAAATTACAAGTCACAGTACCGACAAAATAGAATGCAACAGTTAGGCATGAATAATAAAGCAGAACTGCATGAGCGCAAAAGGATAGCACTTACAACCAAACCTTCCCTCCAATGAGCAATTCTTCTAATTTTTGAAGAAATCTCTTCTGTAGCACTTTCCAATTTCTTTTGCTCAAATCTCTGAAGACTATGATCAACCTCATATGCCTCCAAATATCGATAACGCTAGCAGAACAGGCCAAAAAAAAGGAGAATCACTAACTATTTATGTCCATGATGAAAAGAAAGGAGGAAAAGGTCAAAATCATAAATGAATGTTCTTTTGAAATTTAAATTTAAGAACAGACCAGGAAGACTATCATCATGAAGCATAATGGGAAATTGAGAAAAGTTGTATTAGATAGAAAACACTTTTGCAAACAGAGATCTAATGAGGAATGAATTCCCTTTTGCCATGTCTATTAGTGAATCTTTTGCAAAATAGAAAAGCAGTACAGCATCATAATATGCTATTAGTGAATCTTTCGTTCAGTCTATTATTTGAATGAATATTTCCATTTATCCTGGATTAATATAACAAATTAATCATAATTCGTATCAGTATTCTTTAAGCTTTGAATTCCAATTGTTATATTCATAACTTCAAAATCTGACCAATGCGCATGTCATATAAAACAGATGCAGCAAATCAGTATATAAATGAGAAAAGACACAAATGAGCAACAAATTCATGACATGAGGACATCCAGAAGTTATAGTTCCATCAATAATTTCCTGAGCGTATCTTAATCTGGTGCACAAAAAAAAACGAGAACCAAATATTTACCTTAAGATAGTAAACAACAAGCAGACTACCATATGGTTTCATGGGCATTTCACGAGCAGAATCGAAGAGCGACTTGTGAAGATGTTTCTCTTCCTCAGAATCCCAGGGCAGATCAATCAATTTATCAACCAAATTCCTTTCAATGCAGATAGTGCAAAATTCAGTCACCATCACCTCAACATGATAAATCCAAGAGTTTCTAAGCGCATCCTCAGCATGTGTCATATCTGCTGTTTGTTGCTCTTTCACCCTAGCACAGTAGCTCACATGGTACATAAATGCTTCTGTTAGGTGACCGTATTCAATTCGTACACGGACTGCAGTAACTGCCTCGCCAAGAGATGAAATTCCAATTTTTCCAATGCTTTCTGTAGCAGAGAAGCTACCATGCCCAGTGCACTTTAGCACAACCAGTGCCATATCAGGTCTCTGGCGTTCCAGAAGAACTTGTGCTATCTTCGGATGTGTTTCTTTGCTAGAGATCTTGGGAAGAAGAGAGCATGCCTCCTGTACCAAAAGTAGAGGTTCATCACAAATGTAAGATAACCAAGAGAAAATCCATGAAAAAATAATTGAACCAGTATGAATGTGTTCAGATATACAAACAAAACTCAACTTTGAAGTCAATGGTATCATGAACAAGAAAAATAAAGCAATACGTAAGAAAAAAAACACAGCATTTTTTTTTTTAAAAAAAGAACTACAATGTTCAGGTAAGTGAAGGCAGCAGCCAAAAGAACAGTTGCTATCACAAAAAGGTACACAATACACTTGGTACCCAAGCAATTGCTATGCTCAATAAGTGCTGTGATTTTTTGTAAGAGAACTGTTAGATTAATTAACAATTTAAACATGTGTTGTTTTGGGTTATATAGTAGCAGCTGTGAGAATACAGTATAGCTATATCAAAATCGATGTTAGCCTGATATGTTTGGTAATAGAAGCCAACTATATTGACCAGATGATTAGAGTTCAAAAGTAGGTTCACTGCTGTACAAAGTGGGAAAACCTTAAGGCAGCACATAAGATATACAAGTGGTGAGTCAAAAAACAACCAATATTCCACAATAACAGAAAACTAGATAGCTGGATATGAACATAAGTGCAAGGTTTTGTGTGTGCATGCGTGTGCACGCGCGCGTGTGGTGGGTGGGGAGGGTTCCATGAAAGGTTTATTTGAGCTTAGAAACTATAATTTGAACAGCTTTGGACAAAACAATGAGAAGAAGATAAGTGATAGAAGGCCAAGCTACACACACATAAATAGCCACTCAAACTACACAGGGATAGTTGGGACTTGGGAGCAAATACAGCACCAACTTTCAGAACTTTGCAGTTTGCACAATATATGTCTAATTGTCAATGTCAAATCTCAATGTCCAGCAAAAACAGGTAAAGAGCAATTACCTCCAAGGCTTGTGAAGAATAATCATCTAGAAGACAAAATACCAAGCACTCAAGCACTGTTCTAGCAGTGATCCCAAAGGTTGCAGCAAAATCATCCACTAAATACCTCCAATCTGAATCTGGTCTAGTCCAATGCCGATCAAATAGATAATATAATAACTGAAAAGTGTCAAGGATTTAAAGAAGTAGCATGCTTGTCAGAAGCGATGAAAATCTTTTGGATAACTGCTCAAATTGTTCCCAAAAAGATGTCCTTATAGAATGTAGGCACTGAAACCTAAAAATTTTTGACAACTAATATACACAAAATTGTTAGGATGACACATGAGAATGGTACGAATGGTTTTGCCATGAAAATAATTTTCGAAGTTTTATATTTCTATTACTTTCTTACAAAAAAAAGTAATGCTCAAACATGTGTTGGAGACCATTGTGGCATTGTCAATGTCCTAAACAATAATTAAAAAATAACAGAGGTTAGATAACAAAGCTGAAGGATACAATAGCTTGCTTTGCAATGACCATGTCTGATGGTCCATTTAGAAAGAGTATGTCAACTGCCTCACGCATGTTTTTAAATGGGTATGCGTCAGTTGCATAGGATGATGATTGTTCATTCTTCAAACATGAAATTGCCACTTCTTCCCCCTTCTCCCTATAACTTTGTTCAATCCCAAGGTTTTGTAGTGCCTGCTCAATGAATAGTGTCCCCTGACTGGGTTCATTATCACATGACCCCTCATCAGAAAATTCAGGCCATTTTCTTTCTTCTGCAAATGCCTTTCTTTGAATAACATCAGAGCTCCATGATGTATAATCAGTATATCGTGAGCAGATGTTCTGAAGAAATCTATGCCTGATGCACCAGACCATGGCCTCCAAATGCTGTAGAAAAAGCTCCAATTAATGTGTTACCAGGATACAATAATCTGTTTGAAAAATGTTGCGACTACTTGCCCTTTCAATTATCTCAGTGAGCAACTGGTGGGAGATAATACATGACCAACAGATACAGATTGTTTGAGAAATTGTGCACAGTTGTGGTGTATAATGGGGAAGAAGAATATTAAGAAACATATGACATCACCAATCGAAGTGACTCCTTAAATTTAAGATTATATATCCAGTAAATTGATGCTAAAAATTCAATTAAAAGAACAGTTGACATGCAGCCACCTTTAACTGATGTTTTAGAAGCTATCACATAGCACATTCTCAAAAGGAATATTCTTACAGAAGTACAGAACAAACTATTCTCTGACCTAATGCAATAATGATACATCATTTGCAAAAGCAAACTGTTTCAAACAAGAAAAGTGCTAGATAATCCCTGTGATTGTAAATATAAGTTGTTTTAGGATTACTTACAGTCAAACACTTTAGTATCAATACACAAAAAATTAGGTTGATTGACAATGTAAGATTGGTGTGCATGTACCATGAAGATTAGTTTCACAACGCATAACCTCTTTTATTTTAGATCACATATTTTATAAAAATTGGTAGTTAAAGTTCCACATAATAGGCCATGCCAATATACAAAAAAAATTATATTCATGACAGGAGGAAGTCCCAATTACTAACATGAACAAACAAAATATGTTGAGGAGTTATGAGACAAAAAATTTAAAAAAGAGGATAAAGAGGTGGTGTTCTATTGTGTGCATGGCTTTGTGAATTCCATTGTTATATGATCTTAAGTATCTCATGCAATTTGGAAAAAAACATATCTAATGTAGTCCACTTATACACTCATCTTATAGAGCAATTTCAACAACAATGCATGACAAGCTGTAGTACCTATAGTTTACTTTTTAGTTGTTGGTGTCTAAATTGCATAGCAGTAGAGGGGTGAGGAAACAAGACCTGCTTTGCCTTCAATGTGTTCTCAATGAGTTCATGCAGGTCATTAACATGAGCTGAAACTGCTTCTGTGAAAGATGAAACCATAACTTCAAGTACACTGTAAATTCCTGCCAACTGTGATGCATACTTTTGCAGTTGTGATAACTTAGACTTCATCATTTCTAATCCAGATCGATCTACGATATTGTCAAGGTTACTTAACTGATTAAAAATACCACTTCCTCAACAATGCGTGGACATGCACACATGAGTGGCGAAACACTAAAATATACATATACAGTAGCTTAAGTATGTAGCTGAAACTATAAACAAATCTAACATTGTTGGATACAAATCGTGGCAATCTCAGAAATAAGAGCATTAACGGCCCTCTTGCACCAGTCCTTGATGACCACCTCGTCCAAAAGAAAAGCCAGAAGCGGATCACTAGACACAGCATTCTCATCCAAACAAACATCCGTGATATCTGATCTAAGTGTTAAGGAAACAACAGGGGAAAATGGGATATATAGAAAAGCAATAGCAACTTCCTGAAGAGGATACAGTGGCAAATCAAGGAAGTAAGATTATTCTGGAGCGCAACATCAAACAATGAATGCAGCCGCTGGACATCCATGTTGACAGGATTGCCATGGTCTTCCTTTTCCTGAAACCTTTCATCATGCTGCTTAGAAATAAGGCCGGCTTCGAGGCACATGTAGTAAAGACGTAGCCGAACTTTACTTCCATTGCTCGGTATTGGACTTCTGCAAATTGGGCAGACATCGCATCTTTGGCTGCACTCGGCACATAATGAGGCATGGCCGCATGAGTTAAGCACATGATGTACATAGCGGCCACAGCTACTCAAGTCTCTGGTTGCACGGCAGCGCTCAATTCTGGCCTCCTTGCATAGCTCGATGAGATCAATGGATGCCAGGTGCTCCAAAGCATTCTGCCGACATAAACCAACAATGAAATTGTACTCCAAATAAAGAACATTTCATTTTCTGAAGCCACATGGGGCTCACTCAAAAAGACACAAAACAGAAGACCCGTACCTCTTAGCCACTTAGTTAATCACCTCTATCTCTATATAAAAAACTACTATTAGACTGTCATTATAAGAAATACACCCAAAAAATGAAACGGTACAGTCACATGTACTCACGGATAGTGAATGTAAAGTCTGAAAAAAACACATGGGTTGGTCATGATTTGAATCTCAATTCGCTTCTACTTTCACGTGTGGGCTCTTATGTCTGTTTTTCTGTTGGGTTGATGATGAAATGAAGGAACGATCTTCAGTAAAGGCAATTCACAGAATACATCCCCTCTCCCCTCAAGCTGTTTACTCAAAAACTCAGTGAGGGAATGAGAGCCCCGAAGCGAGTCTACTCTGGCCACCCGAGTTTCACGGGTTCAAATAGCGTTTGTTCTCTGCAGTGAGCGCAGCAGTTTCACTCGGAGGTTGGAGCCAACTGACAACTGAGCACCCTAAAATGTGTCGAAATAAAACCCCGAGCTTCTTGCATCTAGCAAGCAGCCAGAACTCGTCAGTTCTAAACCACATTCATCGAATTCAATAAACAAGCAGATCGTTGGCTCAAAGCGCTTATATAAACAAAATGCACGAGCGGACAGACTGAATCACGGACCTGGACGACGGCGCTGCTGTACTTGGGAGGGTGCCTCGGTGACGAAGGGAGCGCCTCCATCCTCCTCTCCGCTCCGCGAAGCCCTCCCAGCGCCCGCTCTTACCGCATCAATAGGCACGGCAGCCGCACAAAACCCCAGCCGCCCCGTGAAATCTACGGGCGTTGAACAGGGTACGGCGCGAAAAGCGTAGCTGAGGAGGATGCACTGAGTGAGGGAGGGAGGTCGCGGCGAGATAGATGGAGTGAGGCGGCGAGAGAGAAGGCCGGCGGGCCGGCGGCTGCGACGAGGTCGGCGCGGTGGAAAAGAAACCCTACTGACAGGGAGGAGCTCAGCGGCGTCGGGTTGGCTCTCGGCTGACGCCGACTACCCGTTGCGAGTTGCGACGACCTGTGTGGGTGCGGCTGGGCTCCACGCCTCCGCCGCTTCCCAGCTAGAGCGACCTCGAACTCGAACCAGTCTGTTGTCAAGGAAACGGCCCACTTCTAAGCGAACGGCCCATTGCCTTGGCCATGTTTGTTATGGTGTGGGGGTGTTTCGTAAGAAAAATATCCCTTCATCCCTAAAAAAAAAAGAAAAATAACCCTTCGTATCTAAACATATATAAATTTTACGGTGGTTGAAAAATAGAAGCTATTCATCAAAGAAGATCTAACGGTTTAAAATATGAAGATCCGGTAAAAAAATGGTGGGACCGGTACCCATATTTTTATATTTTTAATCTCTATAAAGGGCATAAAAGCCTTCAAAAAATTTAAAAATAGTGGTGTCGTCTGGTACCGGTGGGTACCATTCCAACCACCGTAAAATTTCTCTTATAATATAAGTCATGTCGATATATTTTTTTTCAAAATTTTAATGGTTCATTTTGTTAGAAAATTTATAATTTATAATGTTTATTTTGTTGTGATTTATTTTATCATTGCAGAGCTTTTGTACCCACGTTTAAGGATGGCAACGGGTAACTTCCCATCGGGTAGTGCCATTTCATACTCGTACCCGCGAACAAAAATCATACCTGCTATAATACCCATACCCGCTCGCGGGTATAAAATTTTATCCATACCCATACACGTGTGGATAAAAAGACTCGTCGGGTAACCCATACCCGACTAACTGCCCACTGCACACATGTTTAAATAGCACAAATATAATAGTTAATGGCGTAATTAAATTAATAAATCATCAGTATATGAGTAAATGAATTGAAAATAGTAATAAATGATATTGAAACATGCAAATTGACAATATTTTTTGCCCAATATGGATTTATGCTTGTTCAATTACATAGAATAAATGTATGGTTGTGGCGAGTATAAATTACCCATGGTTCTCGCACCCCATGTACCCGACGGGTATAAGATTATGCCCATTAACGTATCCGCGGGTAGAAAAGTCATCCCATACCCGCTCTTATATCCGGTAAAACCCGTCGGGTACTCGGGTTTCGGGTACCCATTGTCATCTCTACCAACGTTGGTCCCATTTTTTTTATTTTCCACCTTGTTTTATACCCATATCTACCGGCTACTTTTGTTTTCTTTGAACTAACAAAAAAGAAAACGCGTCAATTAAGCGAGCCTCTTTTCTTTTAATAGCTCCATCTTTCCATTTCCTCCTTCCTAAATTACCCCGCCTCCACTCTTCATGCGACAAGCTAAGACATGGTTCGCAGCGTGCTTGTCACACATATATCTACGTGGGCTGTGTTTAGATCCAAAAAGTGGAGGCGAAAAGCAGGCGAAATCTGCTAAAATTTGGTCAAAAACATCACATCCGACACTGTAGCGCACTGTAGCACTTTCGTTTGTTTGTGGTAAATATTGTCCTACCATGGCCTAACTAGGCTCAAAAGATTCGTCTCGCAAAGTACATCTAAACTGTACAATTATTTTTTGATTTCATACGTACTCCATGCATGTGCCGGCATTTTTGATGTGATGGAGAATGTTTTTTTACATATTAGAATTTGGGGAAAAGTTTGGATCTAAACACAGCCGTGGTTCTCTTATAAATGTTGTCACATCAGAGCTCATATACAAGAGCTGTGATTTTACAAAGTTGTGTTTGGGAAAAAAAACTTTTGTTGTGCCAATTTTGCGGCTTGGCTTCTGGACCGCGGGCTTGGAGGAAAACCAAACATCTGGATGCAGACAGTAGCTATGATCGATGTCTAACAACCAGCAACTTCCCAGATCAATAAAATATAACATGAAAAATGAGACAAACAGGAGTGCTGACGGCATTACAGAGCATAATAAAATTATGGCGTGATATATAAATCAATCACAGTGCACAAAACGTATCGTTTTAGGACGTGAAACAAAGCCACGCAGTGCATTTCTTCAAAGAAATATTAGACGGGCGCTGCATCAATTCAATAGCTAGTTTCCGAGATCAACATTCCTCAAAATATTATTCATGAATAGGGGCAACTAATCACAGGAAATTCAAAGGCCCCAATGTATCACTTCTCCTCAGGGTTACTCGTCCCGCTTTTTGCTGGAGGCAGCAAAGTTAGTTGCGAAGTTACTGAGACCCAGCTTAAACATGTCAAGGTTCACCCCGTTCTCTACTAAAACACTTGTCACTCCCATTTTTGATACCTGGAAACAGGATATATAGTCAAAGTGATGCGAAAGAAACAACTTGTATGTATATGCACAAATGCAATTGAGATGCAAATGCAGTCATCCTCTATCCTCTATCCATTTTTTCATGTTTTAGAAAATGAATTAATCAAAGAATAAACATGTACATGGTATTTAAGGTTATACTATAACAGATACGACGTACGGGAAAAAACACTAGAAATGCTTTACTAATACGGTTTTTACATATAAAGAATGTTGTTTGTGAGGAATGAAATAGAGGAATTTTTTTAGAGGAAAATGTAAAATGATGGTATGGAGGTAAAGGAGACATAGAGGAGAACAAGGAGATAGCTAGTCTTATGCACTATGGTCAAATGATGTGTTCTGGGGAACCAAGGTCTATGCAAGAACCAAAATAGCAAAGACACCTAAACAATAAATTATTTGATTGTGAATGAGGCCTAATAGTACTGGTGCTCAAACTGCTGAAATTTCACTGCTGATGGTGTATATAGTTATCACTGTAGTTTTTAAGCGATTAATCACTTTGTACATGGAATTGTGTTACAATCATTTATCATAGCAATTAGCATGAGTATGACTGAGTGACTTAACCAATGTTGCCTTCTTAGTCACTTGGTTAAAGAACACCGTGAATACACGGTTTATTTGTTATCACAATGGAAATTCCAACAGAAATTATACAGAATGTGTTTTTGAATTTTTGCCTTTAACAAAAAAAGAAGGCATAAATAATCCTGAAAGCATGAATGAATTATCTGAAGTTCTGAATATACAACCTAGGTCTCATCAAGGTTCAGTAATACAAGATAGCATTATACAATTCACACATGGCCACATCATATTATTAAAAGATTATTGCCATAGCTCTGATTGATGTATAACGGTAAGCCACTGAATATGTTCAGCATTTAGCTGGAGAATGAGATTACCGTTTCAATATTCCTGTCCTCATCATCAAAGAAAAGCATGGACTTGTAGGGAATCCCAGTTTTCCTCTGGATCTTTTGGAAATGCTCAGTCTTGTGAGTCCAGCTGGAGAATATTTCCTTCATACAATAACCAAGAGAGAGTAACAAGGTATCCAACATAATGTTTTTATACAACAAAAAAGGCATCTGCTCCAGAGAAAAACATGTGCGAGGGATGGGAAGGTATGGAGGACAACCAAAAGAATATATATTTGGGAATGAAAAAATGTTGATGGTATACTGAATTCACTATGTTATAGGCCACTTCTTAGTTCTTAGTATATATTAGAGTGGCATACAGTACAGGCAATGTTGCCTTCTGCAAATATGTGGAGTTTTCAACAAATATAGTACAGTACTAATATGCTAAGATGGAACAGGAACACCAAAAATATTATCTTCCCAAGTTTATGAATTTGATTGAGATGCCACTATTTTCTTTGAGTCCAATTTTTAAAAACACACACTACTATTTCGATATTTATATGTTCATCAGTTCATGTTCAATGCGCCCAAAGAAATTGATCCCAAAACCTGCACAAATACCATGGTATTCACAAATACCATAGTATTGTCTTGAAACCATAAAAATACTTTGCTCCCAAACAGGCCCAAGACACCACACTCTCATATAGTATAGCCAGGTAAAGGATCATTTTCTGTTTCATCATTTGATTTTATTGTTTTATAAGAAGAATTTGGCCGACAATGACGCATTGAGGAATTCTGATCTTTTTGAACTTGAGGAATTCTGATATTCAGAAAGTCAAACAACAGTCCATACGATTACGGCCGGTCTGGGGTTCTTACTTGGGCGACGAACATGGACTGGAGCTCCAGCTTGTCGAGGAACACCTTGGCTATGTCTGGGGTGGGAGAGCGAGACGCAATCGCCATGTCCACCCCCTTCTCCTTGAGGGCGTACATGATGCCTCTGGCGTGCCGGAAGAGGCTCGGCGAATCCCTCTTCGATCGGCACTCGCTGTCGAAATCCGAAACTAGTCAAGTCAATCAACTAAACAAGAAGCACCGAGCATCCAGCAGCGGTCATCAAATGCTCTCTCTCACCAGCCAAGCTGGGTTGCGAGAGGAGAGGGAGGGAGGGAGGGAGGGAGGAGACGGACCAGTAGAAGGGCCAGAGGGTGTAGTCGAGGTCGAAGACCACGAGGCGGGGGAGCACCTCGAAGAGGCCCAGGATCTGTAGTGCCTCCGCCTTCACCCGCTCGTCGCCCATCTCCCTCGCCTCTCCTCGCTGCGGCGACGGCCTCTCGCCGGCGGGAAGGGGGCGAGGCGACTGGGGGAAAGGGGAAACGGCGCCCGCGCGGACCTGGACCTGTGGCTCGGTTCGACACGGAAAGGAACGGCCTGGTGCTGAAACGCGTGGTGGGCCGTGCATATCATGGCGTGGTTGGGCTGGGATGGGCTTGGGCCAAAGCGTACCGCCCAGGCCAAGAAGGCCGACTCGAGCTCTCCTTCCTTTCTCCACCGCAAACGCAAAACCACGACCTCTCCCCGGCGCTCGCCGTCGCCGCTGCCACCCGTCGCCGCGCGCCTCTCCGCGGCGGCCGCCGCCGCTCTTGCGTCCAAACAGCAGACCCTTCTGTTGTTTCATACTGCCCACAGACATCCTCTCTAAGTGGTGGGCGTCCTTGTCCCTCTGTACTGGCCGCTTGCCGGCTCCGAGGGTTCGATCGACGATCGGCTGTACTGACTCTGAAGGTGGAGGCGGACCGCAAAGATGGCGGATTTTCGGACCTCCACGCAACTTCAGAAGTGGATCTTCAAGCCTCACGATCTGGTGAGCCCGGCCCTCAGGGTTTGCTTTCCTATGCTTCGGCATGGCCTCAATCCTGTTCTGATATTCTGACAATGCGGTGCGCGTCTCCTTGCTGTGTGCTTCTCAGATGGAGATGTGGGCGGCGGCGAACCAGCGGGCCGCGGAGACCCTCGCGCAGGTTGGGTCGGGTTGGTTACCTGGAATTGCCGTATTTACTTTTATCATCAGCTGTATAGTCAGCAAGTGCTGAATTTACTCATTGTTCCTCTCGTGCTCTTTGTGAAGTATGGGACGACGCGGCTAATGGTGAACCCACGTGATGGCTCGGCCTCCTACCCAGAGCCTGTGCCAGATCATGGTATGCGGTTGACAACTGGTTTCCAGATATGAACTGTTGGTTCACACACAAAAAAATTGTGCTTTCTTGGCCTTTCGTGTTTTGTCACATTTGTGTTGAAGTAGCGTTGTTTGATTCAGTTGTAGGTAGCTCCAATGTAAAGCCTCTGTCTTACGAAGAGGAGCAATTGACACGGGTATTTTACGAGCAGAAGATTCAAGAAGTATGTGCGGCATTCAAGTTCCCTCATAAAATTCAGGTGAAGAATCCCTCTTACAAGATAGAGATTCTGCCTGCTTATGATTTGGTTGCTCACGGTTGTTTATTGCTTTGCAGGCTACAGCAATAATATATTTCAAGAGATTTTATCTACAGTGGTCTGTGATGGAGCATCACCCCAAGCATATTATGTAAGCACTGAGCAGTAACGGTAAAAAAAATATGGTTCTATGGTTGAGATTTAAGAATGTGCTGATTGATTTCTGTTTTTCTAGCGTATTCATGCTTTGATAAGTTCTCTTGAGCATATTATGTGGAGAGGGATGCATGTGTCTTGATGAAAAGTTTGCATTGCATCTTGTCCTATGCCTATACATTCAAGGTCTTTCCTGAACGTACTTAGTATTTCATAAGGAAATCCAGTTAACCAACATTCGTTTGACAGGTTAACATGTGTATATGTTTCCTGCAAAGTGGAAGAAAACCATGTTTCTGCTGAGGAACTTGGTAAAGGAATTCAGCAGGACTACCAGATCATTCTAAATAATGAGGTGGTTCTTCTTAAGGTATGCCACTCACATTTTGTTTTGTTAGTACTGTACCTCACAAGCAACCAGAATATGACATTAAGTTTCTTGTTGGCTTCCAGACTTTAAATTTTGATCTCATTGTGTATGCTCCATATCGATCTATCGAAGGATTTATTGATGACCTCGAGGTAGGTCCCACGTACTTGTTTCTTAGACCTGGGTCACTAGGGAGTGGAAATGGGTGTGTAAAACACTGTTCGCACACTGTACACAGAGTGGAAAAGTAATGATTGCAGTACGGATGCACTACTTTTGCACTAGCTGGTGACCACGGTCTTACTGCTAATAGAAAACTACCTTCTCTTGTTGCTCTGTTCTATAAATTCATTGCAGTTCAAATTTTTCCATGCACTGTTTATTGCCTAATGCTATTCGTTTGCATATGAAGGATTTCTGCAGGGCAGGTAATGGTGAGTTCCAGCGTTTAAAGGTAACACTTTCTGTTTTTGCTTCTTCATTTTATTTATTTATTGGCAAGTTCAAATGTGTGCCACTTAGATTGTGATCACCTGCACAGTATTTCCTACCAGCCACTTAGATTGTGCCAGAAATCAATTTAGAGATTGGGGATGATTATTACACGTTTGGTATGGTAATTGCACATGGCTGATGCTACTAGGAGTGGTACTAGTACCAAGATTGTAACATTAGTTCGCACCTTTAGAAGATTATAATTATTATTAAAATACTACCACGTTATAGTTCTGCTTGTGACAAGGGCAAACATTGAATTATCGGAGTTGGTTAAGTTTTTTGTATTTCATATGTGGCGATCTAAACATTGATGAAACAGTGGACAAATTATGTTTAAATCAAGTTGGGTGCGAAAGATGTGGATACCACATGAAACACAAAATTTGCACATGTTATATCTACTATTTATGATGGTACACTACTTCTGAAATTTATTTTCCTTTCAGTAAAGCACATTATTCGAATATGTGATTGGATCCTCTGAGATTAACGCCCTGTTTAGCACAACTCCCGCTCCAAGATCCATGCAGGACTTGGAGTTTGTAAAATAAAATAAATGTTTTTTCTGGAGCTAGAGATGAGCAGCTTGAGAAAATCTTGGAGCGGGAACTGTGCCAAAAAGCCCCTTAGTCACCCTGGCTTGGTCATTAACATGGGCCCTCTTGCAACTAGGGCCCATGTGTCATTGATGAAGTCACCGTGATTTTGATGTCAGAGGAGATGTCCATTCATGAGTCACAAAACTATTATTCTTTTCAGTGAAGATACAACATTTATACGTTAAACAATAATTGAACCATCACGAAATGAGGAATCGTGAATTTCCAAGCTGGGTTAGATATCCTAAATGCTTTCTCAGTTTATTAGTCCTTATATTGAAAGAAACAAAATAATTGCTACATCCCGTTCAATCGGAAGTTTATGCACCAGGGCTGCCCTTTTTTTATATTTATATATAAATATGTAAGTTGTACAGCCTCCATGCTTACCTGTGATTTGCATACAGGATTTGCGTCAAACCGCAATATCCCATGCTGACAAAATGATGTTGACTGATGCACCTCTTCTCTATACTCCTGGGCAGGTAAGTTAACTCTTGTTACTTACAGTATTATTACCATTTTGATAAATTTACTCCTTCGATTTTGTATCATATTGAGAAAGCATCCAACATGCATACTTCTCAAGCTTAGCTTACTCAAACTTCCAATTTCAACTGATTTCATATGTGATCTCATTAGCTACTGTGTTTCAATTTTTGCAGTTGGCGCTGGCTGCTTTACACAAGTCCAATGATATTCTCAGGGTCGTCAAATTTGAAAGGTCATGAACATTTAATCTGGATTATTGTGGATAACATATTTCAGAGTTTTGTGGTTCAATATGTAGTTGCTTTCTCTTTTTGTTCTGTGTTCATTGTTACTAAATTCACTGATTGTCTGCAGGTACTTGGAAACTGTCTTCTCAAGGCAGCATTCTGATTGTCCAGTCGAACAGTTTGTTCAGACAATAAATGCAATCAATTACTTGGTAAGGATTTTGCCTGGCTTGGGGCCATGCAGTGCATGTACAAATGGGTTGCGCGAGTATTGTTTTCCAATCATATAACCTAGTATTATGAAAAGTATTTGTCATGCTTCACTAGCCTAGATTACACTTTGTGTTACACAGGACGATTGGAAAACTTGATAGAATTGAACTTGGATAAATTATCAGAAAGCTATTGATCAGTTGCGCAAAATCTCTGAAGCACTGTGTGATTGTGGAGTTATACATGACAAATATCAAGACCATAGTCAGATGTATCTGCTGATGGTTAAATCATGACTGGTAGATTTTCTAGCACTAGTCACCACCTAGTAAAGATTAGGACTGTCATGTGGCCATCTTATAAGAGAGATTTCACAATGGTAAAGAAAAGGCTTTCTGGATGTCATAAACCAATCTAGGTGGCCCTAAACCCAAGCAGCGCGACCTCGCTAATAGGCGGCAGCCGCACCACAAGGGCAGGGATAGAAGGGGATTAACCCTAAATTGATATTTTTCTTCTTCTTGCTTTGATTGATACATCTCCTCTCCTTATATAGAGGGATTACTTGACCCTTAAAAAGATATCTAAAGACTTACTTGACCCCTAAGAAAGATATCTAATCTACTAATATCCCTAACTATTGGCCAACCCCTGCTACAGTACCCGCGGGTACTGTAGCGCTGCGTACTGTAGCATGGCCCTGGCCCAAAGGGCCTAGCCTCGCCCATTACATTACTCCCCCCTTTTCGAGCAGCTCGTCCTCGAGCTGCAATGCAACCTATGGGCGACGACTTGACGCTCTAAACCTATACCCAAAAATAGACCTTTTACATCTCGGCCTATGCGAAGATGGGCCCTGGGTGGTCTGCGGCGAGTTGTGGCCTTGTCTCCTGAGCAGTACGCAGGCCTGCTGCGACGACGAGCCCGCGGCGGACGGCATGCAGGCTTGCTGCTGCGTTCACATCGGGTCAGCGCCATGCGACAGAAGGAAGCGGCTGCAGTACGCTGGTCGCGCACAGCTACCTCCCTTGCAGTCTGTCTCGCAATGTGCCCGCGTACAGATCTGGAAAAATGGCGGATGGATGGCAGTGGCAGGACGGGGTCGGACACTGTATTTGTGTCGGCTGCAACGACTTCCTGCCGTGCCTGCTGTTTTGCCGCCGTTACCGAAAGCAACATCAGCTTCACCTGGTTCTCTGCACGCAGCACCTGTGTGTACCTTCTCGCGAGGAACCCACGCACTGCAGTTTGCATCTTTGTTGCTGCCGCTGCTTTGCGCCTCTCCACCGCCGCAAGCTGGAGTATCGCGGTGTTGATCTCTGCGCAGTCAGTCATGAATTTGGTGCCGAAGACTTGGAACCTTGCAAGCCAATCCTTGAGTCTTGCCAACACATCATCCAGTGATGGGTTGTTGGCAGCAGAAGCCATGGAATTGGATCGAAACCTAAGCCAACTGATACTAGATGTTATGAGCCAATCTAGGTGACCCTGAACCCAAGCAGCGCGACCTCGCTAATAGGCGGCAGCCGCACCACAAGGGCAGGGATAGAAAGGGATTAACCCTAGATTGATATTTTTCTTCTTCTTGCTTTGATTGATACATCTCCTCTCCTTATATAGAGAGGCTTACTTGACCCTTAAAAAGATATCTAAAGACTTATTTGACCCCTAAGAAAGATATCTAATCTACTAATATCCCTAACTATTGGCCAACCCCTGCTACAGTACCCGCGGGCACTATGGCGCTGCGTACTGTAGCATGGCCATGGCCCTGGCCCAAAGGGCCTAGCCTCGCCCATTACACTGGAGCCAAATACTACCAAGCAGTGAGACTACTAAGTAGGCAGCAACAGGGCATGTTTGGTGTGCTTGCGGCTAGCCTGGCCTGGCCTCTCTCAGCAAGGCAAGAGTTTGACATGGGAGGAGAGTCAATTTGGTTAGCCTAACTTAGCAAGGAAAAGCTTGAGAGCTCAAACATTGAGAAAGGCTAGCTAGCAAACCAAACATGCATGTACAGTATTTATTATCCTTGCCAAGCTAGGCAACACAGTACCTGGCAAGGGTACCAAACACCCCAAGAAAGTCCACCAGATAAAGAAAATAGAAACTTTGATATTCGGTGTCACTATGGTATTGCTATACTATGCTATGGTATCTTGTCATGTAAAGAAATGTTCATGTAAAGAAATGTTCATATATTCAAGTAAATATCTCAGTTCTGGTTTCAAAATACGGACACTCAACCCTGCACTCCATTCCATCTGGACCCTAATGCAATGATGATAAATTAGTTTTTTCAGTAAATGCACATTTCTTCTTATTATTCCTAGTGTTCACTCTTCTTTTGTATCGCCTAATAAATGTTTTAAATGCATACTCATAGAAGAGCCCCATTGACCATTGTATTGTGGAACTTGCATTTGCGCCCAGAGGCCTATGTTGAAGCTGCGACGACAACATTAGGCTTAGTGCACCGATAGATGTGCTTAAGCCCTACAAAGATTAATGTTTAGAAATTCAAAATATTCCATCAATATGTTAGAGAATAATATAGAAGACTCATATAGTATGGAATTTTTCTCTTTATTTTAGTAATCATAGGGGCTTGTCATGTGCTATTCTTTGCTATGTTATCATATATCATTTTGATAGCTACCGTACCTTTGTCATTTTCTTTATATTCTTTGTGCACCTTGGCAGGCTGACCAGCTTAAAATACCTACTGTTAAGGACATGAGGCACATTGACCGTAAGCTGAAACATTGTTGGGATCCTAGCTCACATGATGAGTAAGCTATCTTGTTTCTGTCCCAGGCTGCCAGAGTGTCCTCTATTGTTATTACGATTCACAATAATTTTGCGATTTGCGCATCTCCACAGGCATAAGAAGAAAGAGAAGAAGTCAAAGCACAAATCAAAAAGAACACCAACACCCACTCATGCCCAACTGTAAGCACCTTGTACGCCAACTCGAATGTCCGGCTATATTCCATTTAGTTCTTGCTTCTGAACAGCTTCTCTTTAGCAACAGCTAGAAAACATGTGGTCCAGCAGTGGTTGTATAAAGAATTGAGTTCAAAAAAACGGTGGTGAGGACTTGTGCTACTCATCTGTGGATTTATTTGCTTTGTATGGTATACCATATTAACAAGTGGAGCAGGTTCATTTCATTCAGGCTCTCTAAATGACCGAAACTCAGGCATCCAACACAGCAGCTCTTATGACAAGCTTCTTTCTCCACCAGCTGAGGCAGAATTATCTGAGGACAGGCAATTTTATGACGAGGCTATGAGTCTCTTGCCAATGGATGTTTCGCCTTATATTCCTTGATGCAAGGGAGAATGTTGCAGCAAGATATAAACCAAGAGGTGTAACATTGGTGTTTATCACGATGTATGGAGAATGGAGAACTGGAAATGGTCTTTGCTGTATTTAAGTCAGCCAGCATTACTTTTGAGTTTCTTCTTTGTGGCTGACTGATTGTACCATTGTTGAGTCTGAACGCCGAATTCATGATCCGACCAACGAGTGATTTTGAATTTGAATTGAGTATATATTTATAAAGCTTATTATGGCACCAACCAACTCCATATGAATATTTTCTGAGTTTTGTATTTATTCTGTTTTTTAATAACCAAAAATGTTATTAGAAGTTAAAAGTGAATTCAGACACCAGTGACGCGCTAACCTGATTTCATGCGCGTTATCCTGTCCCGGTTCAGTCAGACAAATTACTGTCTTCAGGAAGCGTAAAATTTCTACTAGTAAATTTATCAAGAATCAGATCGAGTAAAAGGTTAACCGCACTCGAAAGCTCAAAAGGGCACCCATTCATCAGACAGCAGGATGCGTAGAAGCGGGCAAACGGCAAAGCTCAGCTGATCGGTTGTTTTAATTTTTCTTATCAGCTATTACAGGCAGAGCCGAGCCCTCATCAGCAGGACAGAATTAGGGTAAGCTGGAGACAGCGTCTGCGAACTTTCTTCACTTGTTGGCAACGTGTCTACAGACCTCAATGTGAAATCTGGATTGCAATGCTGCGTTATTACCCACAAACATCAGTTTGGCGTCTGACTGCTTCGCTGTGAAGCCAGTTCCTATGTCGAACAAATATCACCACCATGGCCGTTCGCAGGATCAGCTTGCTGCTGTTCAGACATCAGCCTCGCAGCTTCTTGGAGACCTGCGTGTAACTCATCGTGCATATTCGACCTCTCGAAGGTAAAGGTGATGCCATTTATACATGGACTAGATCCTTTTGTTATCTTCTCTTCAAGCGTTTCTCTAACAGCCTGTGTCCAGTTGAAATACATAAAAGATCATTAACATTCCATAAGAAATGATGAAAGATTATTAACTCCACATTGGGCATCCTAAAATGATCTCGATGAAGGTGAGATTGTGAGAATGTGCCAATCATTTGTTTTTGGATAATGAAAGATAATAATTGAATTAACGGTCGTCGGTCCTCAACAAAAGGAGAGATGGCAATATCGTCGACGTTAGAATATGTTCTAGCCAAGTCACCACTCACCATCCACATAAATTGGATGTGAAGTGTTCGGTGATAGGTCAAAAGATATATGCTAATGCTAGCCACAAACATTTTTGATTAAGAAGATATGCTAAAGCCTAATGCTAGCCATAAAAAAAATTTTTTGAAGCATGCAGTAAAGAGAAAGATCATCATATCTAAAAGGAACAGAATCTTCACGAGACGTATACTCATTATTGTTGTCATTCTATTCTAGCTATTAAGGGGGTGTTTCGTGTTTGGTTTGAGGATTGAGTTGGTACACAAAAACCAAATATGGCTGGCCTAAAAGTTCAGGATCTGCTATTTCCTTCAGCCTGAAAATACCCTAATAAATAGTGGCCAAAAGTCAATATTTGGAAGTCCTCGAGTCCCATGCCAAAAAGATCACCTCTCCTCAAATCGCTCCTAACAGCCAAATACTGCTCCACCAATGCCATGGATGAATAATTGGGTCATCACCAGGCTGCAGTCAGTTAAGCTACGATTTTGCCTCTGATATGTGACGCGTTAAACCAATTGACCAATGACTATGATAAACACTCAGCAGAATAATTACTTTCAATTCGAGCACTCAAGGAGCTGAACAATTACAAATGGAGCAAACCTGCAACATCTTGGGATGGAAGGTGGGCACGCCGACCTGCGAGACGGCAGCGGCGCCAAAGAAATTCCCCAGCAGTGCGGCGTCCGTCGCCGATAGCCCCCACAGCAATCCGGCTGCGAAACCGGCGAGAAAGCTGTCTCCAGCGCCAGTAGGGTCGACCTGCACGGCGGGGAACGGCGCCACGCGCGCCTCCCCACCGTCCCAGTACAGCCGGCACCCGTTCCTCCCCTCCGTGACGATCACGCAGCACCACCGCCTCGCCGTTTCCACCCCTACGTATGGCGCCTCCTCCGACGACGCCTTAATGAAGGCCACTCGAGGAAGAAGCCGCGCGTACGGCGTATCTCCAAGCGCCACGTGCCCGACGGCGCCGTCGCCGTCGAACGTCCGGATCAGCGCCTGCGCGTCTACGAGCACCGCGCGGCAGAGCCGGATCATCCGCTCGAGCGTCTCCGGTAGCACCTCCCCGGCGACGCCGACGGCGAGGCCGTAGGCGAAGCGGCGGTCGGGAAGGTCGGCGGGGCAGATCGGGTCGCAGGCGCGCACGCGCCGGAGCTCCCGGTCGGGGGCGTGCGCCGAGGCGGCGGTCTCCGAGAACTGGGCGTGGAAGGAGGTGGTCGGCGACGCGCAGAGCAGGGGCGGGTGCCGCGCGGGCGCCGGCGCGGAGGCGTAGACGAAGTCGTGGCCCACCTTGGCCACGACGACGACGGGGGGCGGCTCATCGAGCGCGTCGTGCTGGGGCGAGGCGGCATCGAGCACGTTGGACACGAAGGCCGCGGCGCCGCCGAGCGTCTCCCCCACCACGCGCCCGCCCCGGATCAGTACGTCGTGGCAGTAGCTCCCCACCACCAGTCCCTCAAGCGCGGGCCCTCCATTCGTTGTCGTCGTCGGCAACTGCAGCTGATCCTCCCCTTCCTCACGCGCGTCGTCGGGCTCTGCCGCGAGTGGCATCGCGGCGGCGGCGGCGGAGGGAGGTGCCACGGTTGAGGACGGAAAGGGAAGCGTGGGGATCTCGGGGCGGCGTGGGAGAGGAGGTGCGCGACGGCATCGTAGGGGAGCGGGGAGATGCGGCGCGGTGGGGGATAAAAAGCGCGGGGGCGGGGCGGGCGCCGGGGCGGCGACAAGGGAGGCTTTACAGATGCCGCTGGCGAGGGGCGTGCGGCGGGACACGTGGCCGAGCCGCACGTGTGAGCTGGTGCGGCGGCAGTGGCAGCTGACGGCCTGACGCCGCCGCCCGGCGCGTTGGAGTTTGGGATTGCCAGAGCCTGGATCGTCGGACCCTCTGCTGCTCTGTCACTTCTGTCAGTCACGACTCACGATCGCGAGCCGCTCGACGCGACTGACACTGCTTGCCCTCGAGAAAAAATTATCCCCAAACAGTTGTTGCACAGTACCATAGGTCATAATGTATATAATTTTGTCATGGTTAGGCTCTCCCCAACATAAGTTGTGTTTGAATACTTTAGATCTAAAGTTTAGCTTGGACTAAAATTTAGTTGGCAAAAATTTAGTTCATTGGCCATCAGTCATGGAGTGTTTGAATAGTATGGGCTAATTATTAGTTGACCCATTAATTGCACTAGAAATTGGTATTAGCACACTTTTGCTCACTTTTTTGGACTAATTTAGGTTAGCCCAAGGGTTAGCTAAAGTTTAGCCCGCTCATTAGCTACCCTGTTTGGGTACAAATGGACTAAACTTTAGTGGCTAAATTTTAGCCATTTGTATTCAAACACACCCATAATATGGAAATGGTCGTGTATGTTTCAAGAGTGGAATGAGCAGGCACCTAGAGACAACATTAGATTCCCCCAAAAATCCAAAAAGACCATATTTTTTATCGGATAGTGTGCAAAATCCAATTTTTTATCGGATAGGTGTAAAACAAGAACTTGTGCACCTGAATTTTTAATTACACAAACTTTACCTACTATTTACACCATAAAAACCATTACTTCTCCAGGTCCGAATTAATTGTCATTTTAGAAAAGCTACAAGTCAAACTCTTAAAACTTTGACTATATATAACTTTCTTATTGTTTAATCTTGAATCTTGAAAGTCATATGTATAAATTTGTCTTAACAAATACTTACATAAAAGCATATTTTTTAGGATATTTATTTATATTCTAATAGCAACGTTGGTCAAACTCGTGTTTTGGAGATTGCATCAATGTCCAAAACAACAACTAAGAGGGAGTACAAGTTGAAAATGGAGTATAGGTTTGACTCGTTGACTAGAGTGCAAGGAAGAATACTTTTACTTGAATTCCAGTTTACTTTCTTCCCATCGATACTATTTTGGAAGAACAAAATTAAACGAGTTTTACAACAAAAGAATTCAAGTGTAGGGGAGGAGATTTAAGATTTTCATTCGGTCTAATATAGCAAATTGAAGCTAAAATGTTAGCTGAATGCTTGTAGTATAAAGGGAGCAAATGTGACGAACGTAATATGCCAAAACATCAAGGGAGGAGTTACATACATTTCAAAACATAAAGTGTGTTATGACCATGTATTGTCTCCAAATTATAGAACTTAATCTGACACTCCTTTTGAAGTATAATGTAGCATGCATATGATTCTAATAATAGCATATTTTATACTAGAAAGGTTGTTCAGCTTCATTCTTTTCAACTAGCTTCAGATTTAACATAGGTCATTTAGTTCGATTATGGTACTTGATGATTACAATTGCATGTATGCTAAGGTTAAACTTGTAAGGTCCTTTTGGAACATGAAAAATTTCTTAAATCACTTTTTTTAACATTAAACAATTTTCTATAACAAAATTCTATGTTCAGAAAAGGCCTAAATTTCTTGGCTGTTCAATTGCAAACTATTTTAAGCTTATATATGCATATTCCAGACATTTGTTTTTATAGCACACATGTATTTTAATTATTTAAACTTTATGGTAGTATTTAAAGTAACAAACAGTTCCGAAATTTTATTGCAAAGCAGTTTTGAGAAATTGGTAGCTGAATAACTTCATTTGCATCTCCACTGCACTGTGAAATTTCATTACAGAACTTCTAAAAACACCACCTTGTCTTTCTCCCCCGACCAGAGAGATTTCAATATTCGACATTCAATGCGCATGCCTAACCAAACCTGACACCAAATTCATATGCCTTTCAATATTTAACAACGTGAACGCGAATTTTTCGTTTGAAGCAACTCTTACCCTTTCCTCCAATTTCATTTCATATTTTTCCTGTTTTGTCCCTGGTTGTTCTCTCTGCACCTTCCTCTTCCTCGCTCGCTGGCCAAGTCCGGCGGCGTGAACTTCTCTCTCCACCAAATCATCGCCGGTCTCCGCCCGCCCGCCTCGCTCCTTACCGCCGCGCCCCCGCTTCGGATCTTGCTGTCGCGTGCCGTCGTCCGCCTGCCACGTCTCCAGTCTCCGGCGTCCCGACTCCCGACTGCGAGCCCGGCAGGAAAGCCTCACCGATATGGCGACAACCGGTGGCGCCGCGCCTCCGGCAATGGATGAGAAGGCGCGGCGCACGCGAAACCTCCTCGCCAGCTTCTACAACACCGACCCATCGGCTGCCGCGGCCGCCGGGGCCACGGCCCCCTCATCCCTGGTGCGGCCCTCCCCTACGGCAACGCCCGCGTCGCCCCTCGACTCCATCAACTCCGCCTCCTTCGATCCCGACATCTACATGAATGTCCTGGTTCGTGCTTGCATCTGGTCCCCACTATCTCACTCTTCCTCGTCTCTCAGATCCAGCTACTTCTCGATTGGATCGTGTGGTTGGGGACATGTTACGTAGACTTTGAACGAACGTGATGAGCTGCATTCTGTACCCTGAATTGTTAAGCATTATCTGGAATTAATCTGATTTATGCACATTGCATTTTGTGAGAATAACTGAGCCAAACTGGCTGTTCCTACGATGCTTAAGTAGGGTGTTAAACACATTTAATTGTGCAATTTGTGCATATGCTGCTAAATTTATGATGGTATGTATAGCTTATGTAGTTGAATTTTGGATTCCATTACTGTATTACTATAAATGTAGCTGTGCCCAGGAATTGGAGCCCTTAAGAGATCATATCTGAGACGAATAGTTACATATGTAACATTACATATATAACATGGATCATAGCATTTTGCAAAAACGGACGAAACTGAAATTTTGCATTGGAGCACTTCTATCAGTATGTACATAGTGCACTTGCTGCATATCTATGCTGTTGAATGTTGCATGAAATTGTGGATCATGTTTTTGTTTTAACTAAGATCTTAATCAATTTCATCTGGAAGCTTATCTTAGATTTGGGATCCAGGCACATGAATCATGTGAACCAGAAACATCAAATTTACTGCCATGCTACTTGTTAACACTAGCATTGCCTTTTTAAGCATCAATTTACTTATATAGTTTGCTTAGACTACTTAGATTGCACTGATGTTATCTTTTTAAATGTTCACTTTTTGGTTCTGTACTTAGATTACTGGCATTCTGATCATATGTGATTTAACATGACCTATCAATGATCTGTATTTAAATCATCCTTTTTCTGCATATGGAGTTATGGACCTACGATATCTTTGGCATGTACCCTAACTGGTCTGGTTCCTTTATTTTTTTCAAATTACCGATGAGTTGACCATGTTTGGCAAGAAAATGATTAGAATACGACCAATGGACTATGGCTATGAGTTTGCCAAAATTTCACAGCCATTTAATTAAGTTCCGAATTCTTACGCCATCACTGAAAATTAGCAAGATTTTTTCATTTTTTGGGCACAAACCACGTATTCCAATATGCTACTGCTAGTGTTTGTTGAAAATGAAAAAAAATATTGTAACATAATATATTGTTTAGCTTGTTAGTGCTGATACCTAAGTTAAGGGTGCCCTTGTGGTTTTTAGGTGCAACAATCCAATCTGGAAGGTCTTTTACAAAGGCATGTGAAGATGGCTGCTGAGATCAAGAACCTAGACACAGACTTACAGATGCTGGTGTATGAGAATTATAACAAATTTATTAGTGCAACTGACACTATAAAAAGGTGACGCTATATCATAACTGGCAGCTCAGATCAGTCCTTCTGTTAATGAGTTTGATGCACTGATGTTTATTTGCAATAGCTGTAATGTATATCTCTATGTATCTGTGATTTGTCTACAGAATGAAGACGAACATTGTTGGAATGGAGGTAAATATGGAACAGCTCCTTGCAAAGGTATGCATTATCTAGTTGTCGGTATACAGAGTATGGTTGATTCATTTTTCTGGTTGAACCAGTCTTTTTTTTCCCCAGATAACATCAGTGCAATCAAAAAGCGACACAGTGAATACATCTCTTTTTGACAAAAGGGAAAACATAGAGAAATTACATCGCACACGCAATCTACTCCGGAAAGTTCAAGTAAATCGTCTCCTGCTTCCTTTACTGTTCTTAGAACTATGATTTATGCTGCTCTGTTAGTTGTTGCTTCAAGAACTGACAATTTGTAGCATCATACAGAATTACAGACAAATCGCCAATAATATGTTAGCTAAACCTAAGGGTACTCCCAAGGGGTGGTATCATGCACTTTAGTTAGATGCCAGTGCCACATTGGATTTTTTTACTGATGCGCCATATAATTAAATACTATGAGAGAAACAACACATAACTTGAAATGCAGCATTTGGCACCAAGTTCAGCTGCTATGGTCCACTCCGATAAACACAACGCAACAACAGTTAAAATATTTTTGGAAGCTCCTAAGAAACAACAGTATAATACTATTAATTGGAGGATTGTATCTACGCATGAGTTTAATTATCTTTGTATGGCATGGCAGTCTTGATAGAACAACATGACATTATGCACTGGGAATAGCCTAAGTGGTATATACATGTATCTTCGTTGATGTCCCAGCCCACGTTTTAGGAGGCCCAAGCCCAAGTGACTCGCGTGTTTAGTTTAACACCAAGTTTTGGTGTTGCATGGGGAATGCAGTGGCACAAACATTAGGTAATCAATTGTAGCAATTTTGAGTTAAGCATTTCCTATGAAGCCTGGAAAATAACATCCTCAAGTTGTTCTGCCTGTGTAGTTTATTCCGCTTGAGATTTATGAGTCTCCTATCGTGTATACCGAACATTTTTGCATGAAGTACGTGGAAAGTTAGAAACATATGTGAGTGACCTCCATGGGCTTTTTGTTTCTGGTCACATGACATGCCATGAACATGTTTGCTCTAGACTTCTCGGTCAGTAGTGTACTCTGTATAGTTTTTTATATCTCTCCAGAGTATTTCTGCCACTAGTGAAGTTTAATATCTAACTGAATGTAGGCACAGTAAAAGAGAACTTTTATTATAAGTTTCTGTCAACTTCTTCTGCAGTTCATATATGACCTTCCAACTCGGCTTAACAAATGCATCAAGACAGAATCATATGCAGATGCTGTCAGGTTTTTTACTGGAGCAAAACCTATTTTTGAGGTAAATTTGAGCTTAAGTGAAATTCCCCATCTTAGAAACTCCCTGCAACTCATTTTATCATTGTTCATGCATTTTCTTCTGTATTATAGGCCTACGGTGATACATCCTTTCAAGAGTGTAAAAAGGCATCTGAGGAGGCGATGGATTTAGTTATACAACACCTTCAGGTATGCATGTTTTGACTCAGATATCTATGGAAGTGGACATAATTATTTGTTCAAATACTGTCTACTCCGTCTTTCCACAAAAGAATGAAACCTAGGCTTTTTTAGACAGATCAGCGATGGAAGAAAAATACCGCATGTGCCCCCTACTCCTGTGTAATTAATGTCACGCCCAGTCACTAAAGGAAACAAAACACAATAACACCCTTTTTTTTGGTAGGCTGACTAGGCATGTCTCATAGTTCAACTCCAGGATTTCATTTTTTCGTGGACAAATTTCAAACGCTAGGATTTCGTTCTTTGTGGATGGAGGGAATACTTCTTATGGTTCGCCATTACATAATTGCATTATATTAATTGTGTATTGATTTTAATTAATTTTTCCTACCTATAATTTACAGGCAAAGTTATACTTAGATTCTGAACCTATTGAAGCAAGAGCAGAAGCTGTAGTTCTCCTTAAACAACTGAACTTTCCGGTATACATTTCATTACTGCTAGTTACATTGCTACGATGTACATAATATTATGAGGCTATGTCAGAGTTTCTCTTTGTCTTGTACCAATGTACTACCTTCATGTGTTGCCCTTTTTCTTTAAATGCCCATCTTAGTATTTTTTTCCACATGTCCACAGGTGGACAACCTAAAATCAAATCTACTCGAAAAGTTAGAAGATTGCCTATTGAATTTCCAGAATGAGCCTACGCAGGTATACCAGAAATATTGCAACTGAACAGTTTCCATTTTATATTGGGTCGAAGTTCCATAATTTGGGACTGGCACAGCTTCTGTGGCCTGTATTGTGACTAAGTATGCATACTTTGTGTATTGTGATGATGCTCATGCTGTAAAGTGCAGCCTATTTGTAACAACCATTTACAATTTTGTTTGCCAACTACCATATTGATTAATCATCTAATATCTCATTAATTTTGTTAGGCTTCCATTGGTGACATTTCAAAGACATTCCGTGCTTACTTAATAATATTTCCTGATTCAGAAAGGCGTCTCATTGAACTTGCACAGGCTTTGTTCTCAAAGTAAGTTTAATTCAGTCCTTATGCAACTGTCTTATCAAACAGTCAGCTGTACTTGAACCATGAATTACTATGTCCTGTCAAATCTTTGCTGTTTTAGCTCCCAGAATATAAACCGAGATTACTTATGTGAAGATACATGGCGTGCCTTCTTCCATTAGTGACATCAACATTCTAATCTTGAAAGATAAGCCTCCAAGTTGATATATGTAGATAAAGCTTTGCAGATACAGCTTCAGATGATTTTTTTTCTCATTTTATTGAACTTTGAATTGTAAATTCTTGAGACAGCTTTGGGGTGGATATCCTCCCCGCCCCAAATGCTTTAAATTACAAATTAGAACAGCCAGACTTTATACAAATAGGGAAAACCTTTATTGGGGCCCTATCAAGATTTAGTTCTCAATATTTGCCCCCCTGGTGTTAACTATTCTACCTCCGTTTCTGCTAATATTTGGGGCTGAGGCTGATAAGGCAGATGCCTTTTGAACCTGTTGCTTGAATCATTGAATGGGAAAGAAGCTTTAAGGCTATGACAACCTGATGCATGGACTATCCCGTCAAGTAAAACACAGAGAGAAATGGGAGTGAAAAACAAAGGGTGAATTTTTCACATTCTTTTCCTTTATCTGCTTTCTATCATTCTACATGTAGGCTGCTATATATATTCCTTATTATGCAATCGGGATTCTAGGAGATTACTCCAATCCACAGTTATATGAGATAAACTGAAACACCTAGGCTCTCCATAAGTCCATATGGCCTATGCTGTTTTCCAATCTTACATTTGTATGTGAAATTCATCACACGTAAGCTTGTCTTTCCCTTTTCTTTTTGCATGAAGCCGATATGAAACGGTCAGAGAGAATCTGAAGAAAAGAATTCCATCAACAGATCTACTGACAGTTCTACGTAAGAACCTCATCTACATTCTATGTTACAGCGCCATGTCAATATTGTTTATGAATATACTTAGAATAATAGTCTAAACCTCTACGGACCGGTGACTGTTGGTATTTGAAATAATTGAAAAGTTGTTCCCTCTATAGGCAGAGTCAGAGTCATTAATCTGAATTCTGAACATCCTTGACATGAGTTCTGTGATTTTTTTTACCTTTAGGGCCGGTTAGCTGTTGCTTCACTGTGTTGTATTGCATTGAAATGGGAACTTGCTGATTCTACTGAGATTTTGCTATTATGACTTGAATAGGATTCTTTTGAAATGCTTTCCAATTCCACTAATGGTGTTGCTTAAGAATTTGATATTACTATTTGTTAGATCATTTCATTGTTGCACTTAATACTCCTATTCTTGGGTGATCAAAGGGTCCTTGTGGGAGGACGCAACCGCCATCGATGAAGTTATTCCAGAGGCCGCTCTACCAGCTTTTTCTTTGGAGGTTACTATCTGATTCAATGTTACGCTTTTCTCTTTTCACTCAGCTTTTTTGTTCTGCCTAGAATCAACTAGTGACCATGTGGCTAAACATGCATTCCGTACTTCATCAGTTTGTGGCCTGTTCATTCCTCCTGGTAGTTTCTTGCTATGGAATTTTTGCTTAAACCACATCGTTTTTTCTGTGCTGGTGTATTGTTATTTGCTTCCTCTAACTATAGGGGTCGTGGTGTAGGGTTAGGTATAGTCTTCGACTTCTCGTGGAGGCATGAGATCATATGGCAGATAATGATGTCCTGCTCTCCGAGACAGTGACTCCTGGCATTGGAGTGGACTAAGTCCACAAATTGATGTCTGGATTTATCATTTATGTTTGTCGCTATTTGATAATCATAATCAACAACATTCTTTTTATAATGAAGTGATAAACAGAAATAAAAATTTAACCATTAGAATTACTCAATATTTTGCTAATAGTGTTGGGACATATTTCAAGCACTGTTTTGCTATGGGAGTATAGTTTTTATTTATTAGATCTACCATATTGGAAATAACATTCAAAGTCACTTACTAGTATTACTCTATGATCCAATTTCACGCCTTAGTTGCAAATGAGCAAAGAACTTTTGCACTATATGTTTAGCTGAGGATTGTTTGTTTGTATACTTTGCTTGTATAGAGTTAATGTATAGGTTATAAGGTGTCTCTGGAAATACTGAGGTTTGTTTTCTTCACCCCTTATTTCTTATGCAAGGGGTAAACTGAGTTACTTAAATACCCTCCTGTAATTGCTGCATTTGATATCTTTGTTCACTGCATATTTCTTGATACTATTTTGCTGGTGCCATTTTTTCTGCTGGCAGACTACTCGAGACATCATTAGGCAACACATTGCAACTGCCTTCCTCCATCTTCAAAGTGAAATATCAGGTTGCTCCCCTTCCACTATATTTTATCTTCGGATTGTATTTTTCTCCAGAACTGACCTCATCCTGGATTTCAGTTCAGAGTTTGTTTGCCAATACTTTTGTTTTGGTTTGGCTTGTAGTGGTACACTTAGGAAAATAAAAAAGGTTCTGACTAGAAAAATTCACATCTGTTGTACATGGGTGAGCAGATGCACTGGTTAGGACACATTCAACATCAAATGAGAAGTTAGAAGAGTCGCAGCTGCAAACTGCTATGGAGACAAGCAAAATCAAAGTATCCCAAGGATGCATAGATCTCCTGCAGGTACATCATTGTCAGCTTCAGAAAACATTTGAATACCCATCCATTTTGTTGCATTGTCAAGCAACTTTAATGTTACTCCCTTTCCCATAAATATTGAATTTCTAGCATTTAAAATTTATCCCACAGAGTATGCATTTCTAGCTTTTGGAGCAGCTAGATTTAATTGCACGCACATTTAATTGCCTAATTTTCTTCTTTATCAAGGTGCATGCACATTTAATTGACCAGATTTTTTTCACTTTCCAAGGTCTGGTTCATCAACGTATGATTGATCAACTTATTTAATTAGAGGCATTCAGGCCATTTCTCAGGACTACCAATCTGTCTAAAAATTTCTAGAAATATGGAGTAGGCACAGCACAATCAACTAATTAGTTCATAGCTTTCTTGTGTTCTATTTTTATGTTGTATTTCTGTGCATGCTGCTTCCAGGAATTTCATCATTTGATAGATGGCAATACAGAGTTGCTTGTAAAGCTGAGAGATTTGATTATTGATTGGGTGCAAGAAGGTTTTCAAGATTTTTTCCAGAAACTTGATGTGCATTTTCATGTGCTTTCTGGGAGAAGCAAGATTTTTTCACAAGAGTCAAGTATTCTGGATACCGTGCAAATTGATAAGGTCCCAACAGTATTGGTGCTTATGCTTGCACAACTCTCTGTTTACATTGAACAGACGACAATTCCTAAAGTTACAGAGGTACATTGCCAATTTCACTTGTTCACAGTCCAACGTGAAACTTCATAACGAAACGACTCTGAATTCTGTCACCTTTTTAGGAGCTAGCTTCTTCTTTTTTCGGAGGTGGTGCACGTAGCTACGAATATGGACCACCTTTTGTGCCTGGAGAAATATGTCGGCTATATCGTTCGTCTGGGGAGAAATTCTTACACCATGTAGGAAACTTTCTTTATCTTCTCTATTTCATTCTATTATTGCTCATTGTTATAGGCTTGTATCATTGTATGTAGAGATTTTGTCTTGGCCTCCCATATGATGCCTTTTCCTTTGCTTCTCATCAACTGCTATATGGAGTTGAATCTCTATATAGAGATAGAAAAAGTCTGCAGAGTAGTATTTTCTCTCGTTCTTAATGATCTCCCTTTTACAACAGTCGTGGGCACTGGTGTAATAGGGAAACAGTGGTATGTCTGCACTGTTTTAGTCTTTCAATTTTTTAAGAATCATGAATTCTTTCAATTTTTTAAGAATCGTGAATCTATTGCATTGTAGATACATTTCGGAAAGCAGTATAGTACATGGCTACATGCATGAATCATGATATCTTGTATCATGAAAACATAGTATTCATAGTGCCCTGCCATTAATTTCTCTAGAATTTTGTTTCCAAAAGCAGAACCGCAGTTTCTAAGCACCCATATGAAGGGTCAATCCCCCATACTCGGAAACATATGTAACTCTTCTGTTTGTAATCTGAAATTGCTTAATCATTTTCTCCTTTAGGAGTACAGCTTTTTTTATTTGATCTGCCAGTGCCAGTAACTGAATATTGCGTTCCTTGGACCAGTACATAAATATGAAGACTCAGAAGATCTCCAAACTTCTTAATAAGCGATTTACAACACCGGTTTGGATAAAGGTTAGCTTTTGCATCCAACACAGTATTTGTACCCAGTGATTCTGCTTTCTCTGGTTCATTATGCTCACATGTATATTTCTTTGTATGTTCAACCAAAACAGCACAAAGAACCAAGGGAAGTGAACATGTTTGCTGATCTACTTCTCCTAGAGGTCTGTTGAGGTCCTTTTCCTATTGAATTATATGTGATTTGCTAGTATGACTACAAAATTGATAATTGAGCATGCATACATGCCAATTTAGCTGTAAGGAGTCGGCTTTCAGAAACATGAGCTCACGCTGGGAATTCTGGTTCTTTGTTTTCTTTGACTAAAAAGTTCTCATTTCCTTGTAGTTCAATGGTGTGGTATCTGAAGTCAAGCAGATCTTACCTGGTCTAGTTCGGCGACATCGGCACTCTGATAGCACTGGTAGCACAACTTCCTCCAGAAGCAATCCAATGCGAGAAGACATGTTGAACCGATCAAACACACACCGTGCTAGAAGTCAATTTTTGGAAAGCCACCTAGCAAAATTATTCGAGCAGAAAATGGAAATATTCACCAAAGTTGAATATACACAGGTGATCTCCTGGAATTACCTATTTCCCTTGTCCATTTGGAAGTAAAATGCTTTTATCAGCTTTTGTTTCATTAATCTTTTATTTTGTGAAATATTTGAACTTGGGGCAGAATACCACATCTGACATCTTATACTATGGTTTATGACAGCAGTCCAAACGTGCAAACACATGTTCTGTTTGTTTTTAAGTGAAAATGTTAATTTTTATTGTGCATATAGTTCCACTGCTGACAGAATTCTCAACTGTATGGCATACTTCTATAGGACTAACAGCGGAGAGGAATGTTTTTATTTACTTGTGCCTTGTGACAAGATGAATATAACAAGCTTATAGTTATACTACTTATAGTTATACTATAATGTCTTCCAAGAGAATTGCCTTTTATTTCCCTTATCACTTACTGGCTAAATTGTGGTTTCATTTAACTTTGCTTACCACGAATATAAAAAATGTGTCTGATTGTAGCCAACTAGTTCTGTCAACATTTTACAGGTGGATTTTTACAATCTGGTATTAACATTGCAGCCATACGAGCTTGCACAGTGGGAGTGTCACGATCATTTTTTGAGTCTGTTCTTGTTTAGTTCTGCCTTTTCGCCATCTAAATCCCTAAAGTCAACGCGCATACCAATGGGCTTGAATGTTCTTATTTTCATATAGACATCTAGTTTATATGCTGAACTTCTAATTTCAAAATAAATAAAGAAGCACCTAAATTCAAAAGGGAAAAGACCTGCTATTTTCCCAATTGCCAGAACGATATTTGTTTGGCGCCCAGTGGTGCGCGCGCCCCACATATCTGCAGCGTCCATCAATGCAAGGCGATGTGTGCTGCCGGAGAAGCTAGCTAACCCCGTTAGTTGTTTTCACTTTTTACCATTGCATATGCACTGCTCCATAAACAGCTTATTAAGTGTACATGTTATACAGCTTATTAAGTGTACAAGTTATACAGCTTATTAAGTGTACATGTTATACAGCGTATGCTAGCTAACCCTGTTAGTTGTCCTTCACACATATATACAGCTTGTTTAGTGTACATGTTATTTCCCAACGCTGGTATGTAGGTGACCCATTAAACATTGGGTCCTCCAGAGTCCAGACATATGCACATCATATTAAGTTTATATGTTATTTTACACAAGTGTCGTCCAGCAGCTCCTTCCTACTACAAATACCATTGTGGCTATTGTATGACTCAATCCAACACATGACCAGCAGCTCCTTCAAACATGGAAGAAGTACCTACTCATTCTCAGAGAAATGCTCATGTACCAATCAAAACATATGTTCGAAGGAGGAAACCAGTCTCTGCCAAGGAAACTTCCTTAAGTTTTCATACAGTTGATCTGTAAATGTAGTATAAATAAAATGGCCTTGTATGCACACACCACACCATACATCTGCCACTGAATTAAATGATCTTCTGCAATTTACATGAGCTCAGATTTTACCATGAGATAGAAAGTTGGGTGACTAACGGAGACTGACGGTGGTGCTTTAAGATGACTGCATACCTCCTGCACTCAACGGTTCTGATATCTGGAACGCGCGTCCTCCTGGGCGCCCCTTTCGCTCTGTTGCCAGAATCAGCTGCCTCCAGTTTTAGGATCTAGTAATGCTCATTATAGTACCTGAAACCCTGCATAGATTCTCTTAAAATCCACTATGGTGCTAACTGCAGCATAATTTGTTGAATGCATTATCTGAATGAGGTCATGGATCAGCTTATGAATTGAATTTTCTGGTGCTTATAATAGCAGAGACGCTATAGATCAAGTATAGTTTTCTTTCATCTACAGGTACATCACCTAGCCGCTTTTGACTGTAATTCCTTATGTTCTGGATAAATTTCAGGAATCTGTAATTTCTACTGTCCTCAAGCTCTGCTTGAAAAGCTTGCAAGAATTTGTCCGTCTTCAGACTTTCAACAGAAGTGGATTTCAGCAGATTCAGCTGGATATGGAATTTCTCAAGACCTCCCTTAAGGAGTTTGTGGATGATGAAGCAGCTATTAGCTTTTTACTCAAAGAGGTCAGATAACTGGCACTTTATATCCGATTTTGCACTGGTTAATTTTGCCTGAAACCAGGCAAAACTACATTCATGTGCCCTAATTGCTCCTTATTGTGCTTGCCTGTAACTTGATGTTCTTCATATCTCTGCAGGTGAACAACGCTGCCCATGAGAGATGTCTTGACCCAATCCCTCTTGAGCCCCCCATATTGGATAAGCTCATAAATGCAAAACTAGCAAAAATCAAAGAGCAAAACCCAAATATGCAGTAGCTATACACGATTGGTATCATTTACTAGCATTCAGATCTGTCCAATTGAATGTACCCTTTAGAATTATGTCTGCAACTTTGTATAGTTTTGGGCATGTAGCATGTTATCGACCATATGTAAATCTGGAGTCACACTCGAACTGAATAACACTCCCCAAATATATACCAGTATACTACCTAATTTTGGTGGAACGGTGGTTGAGCTCCCAGCACCACCTTGCTTATCAAGTGACCATCAGGTGGTTCTGTACATTGCCTTGAATTCTGCCAGGGTCAGGAGAGTTTTGGTCTGAATTTGATCCAAATGGACATTTTGAAGTTTTTGAGTAAAGATGGGTAAATTCAGTATTCTGAGTACGCTGCGGGTGTAGAAATTAAGTAAGCATTCTTTAACCCTACCTCCCATGATAACTGATGTTAAATAATGCCATTTGTATTTCACAAAGGGCTTACCATACTTTCACCTTATTTGCAGATTGGCTACTATGACCAAGCACCTGATGACACCAAACATATTTTTTCCTTTCTTTTCCCTTTTTGGAAACTAAGAACAAAGTTGCCATGACTTTATAGTGAATTTTGCTTGTGGGGTTGGTTATTTCTCATCTTCTGTTGTGTCATCTTTTCTTTCCGCTAAAGTTTCCTGTGGTACATGACACCACTATTACCTTGGTAAGATATATTATTCTCCGTAACATTTTCAGCCATGTTGCTATGCCTTTGACTAATTAATTCCTGCTCATCTTGGGAATGGATAAACCTAAAAATCTATAATTTTCACATCTAATATTCATATAATAGCAAGTAAAAATCATTCGTCCATTAGAATTGTTTTATTTTAGCCCCGTTGTTTCAAAATATAAGAAGCAATTTTATTCTAAAACTGCATTTGGTTCACTGATTTCTTCTTGGATAATGTCCATAATAATATAGTGGCAATTTCTTTATTATAAAATTCCTCCGTTCAAAACATAAGATGTTTTGACTCTCTCTTCATCCATGTTCATATGGATATTGATGACATACAGATCATCTATATAGAATAAAATACATGAATCTAGAAGCTACTGAAATCTGTTATAATTTGGGATGGAGGGATAGACATAGTTGCCGTGTGTGTGCTGTGTCTAAACTATAAAGGGACGAAGAGATTTCTTTGGAAGCAGGATCCTGACCCCTTTGATCTGGACCATCTACGAACTAAATCGATTAACCCGCAGGTCTCTGGTGCAAAGCTCATACAGACAAGCCTGAATTCAGCAAGTCAAAGAGCAAATGACTCGCAGTTCCTGACCAACTTCGATTGTGGGCGGATTAGAATGGGGCCTCCTCGGGTGTACAAGGGGAGCCCAAAACTTAAGAATGGGCCAAGCATGATGTAGGAATTTGAAGCTCTCGAGCTCAAGCAATATAAGTCTTGCGTGTTCTGTGAAATTTGAAATACAGAACTGACTACCCCGGATTGGGATTTCTGTCGACGAGCACACATGCGACAACAGTGAATACCTTTCTCTTTGGTTCATCGACCCATATGTGTGTGTCGCAGGTAGACGATCTTCGATTGATTTGCTTATGGAGTGTTGCTATTTGGAGGTCTATACATGGCACCATTTGTCTACTTCGCAGACGTTGATTGGACAAGCAATGTTAGATGGGGAGTTTTTTTTTCTTTTTTTGGTCTACCAGAATAGAAAGAAATAACCTGACTAAACAACTCAAACTCAGATGTACTCACGGCTCCAAATCATTGGATTTACAGGGGTACAGGAATACCCACCTAATAAAGTTTTTTTAAAAGAGGGAGCTTTGCTAAACACAGATGCTGTAATTATTAGCGTCCAAGTAGGAACAAAAATGTTGAGGCGAGAATTGAGATGTGCTATTAGATTAGAGCGTGGAATGTGTTGTTGCCATGCAGCGTTTATGATGTCTTTGACACCAGAGAGACTTTGCACAAAAATGATAAATAAATCTCAAGAAACACCAGCTTGAGAATCTATTTATTGCGCATGATATGAGGAACATGAAGAGACATCCACAGACGTAATCGAGGGGCAGGCCTAGGAACAGCCGAGTAGAGACATATGCCCCCATACATAATTTATGGAACACAGACGATGCACAATTTTTCGCTATATATATTCCCTCTCTAAGCAAAACACAAGGCCTCCTCTTGGTGATAAACAACTGTTAAAATTTGGACTCTGGATGGGTTCGTACTGGCCAGATCATTTGAATTTGGATCCAGTCGAATCATAAGCAACACCAATATAAGGGGACATTCGGTGGCCATGTCAAGTTTGCAGACTAAAATCATGGTAAAATTTTAAGATACTAGATACGTTCGGTAGTACTGTCCATATAGTCCTAGCTAGTGACTGATTCCTCCATTCGATGCCGAGACAGCTACGAGCGCAATCCCACATCGGCAGGGAGGCGTGGACCGTGGACTGAACCTTTTGGGTGATGAGCCTCCTTTCTGAAATGACACAAGCGATAAAAATGGATAAACATCCGCATTGAATTGAGCAGCGAGCCATCGGCTGTAAGTTGGAACATCAGTTCATTTGTATATTAAACATCAATTCATTGTTCTCAGATAAAAAACAGAGAGCAACATTTTTCCAAATGCCATGGAATACAAACATGACAACGAACCAACACACCCTAGTGTGGTTTGATAGCTAGACTGCTAGAGGGCCTAATTATGGCAACCCTGAAGGGAACCCGTACGCAAATGTACAGAAAAGGCTAACGATAGGGGTAATACTGAAAGAGGACGCATTCCACAATTACACACTTGGCATTGAAGTGCACACGACGACATAGGCCAGGTACTGCAGGGCATCTTGTAGCTTACTGACAGCACTGGTCTGGTCGGAGTTTAGATGGATGGATATGGACTTAGCCTTCTCCTGCATCGACTTTTGATTCGGGGGGTCATCCTGTTTGTCAGCGAGAGCATTTTGTATAGCTGCCGCATAAGCTTCAGCAACATCCGATATTCCTACAAACAAATGAGTTGGCATTTGTGAAAATTGAAATGCACGCATCCAAAGTTGAGTAATTAATAACTCATCGTGAAAGGAACATTACCTGTAGCAAAACTAGTAGAGACCTTTTCCATATCCACAGAGATGGATTGCGCCTTCCATCTGATTATTTTAGCTTTTGAAATAGGATCTTCAGGCCAATCAATCTTAATGTCGCTTTCATCATCTTCATTCTTTGATTTATTGGCAGCAGATATTACTGACTTCCCTAGCACCAGAAGCTGAGAAACTGCGAGGCAGCACATCTCTGATAGTTTCTGCAAGAGAGGGTTCTTATTTTATCAAAGAAATAAAAACAGTTTAATGGGCAAAGAATGAAAGAGATTATATAGCATGTACATACATGAACACCCTCTGAGTGAATGGTCTCTAGCCTATCAGTAGTTCGTTTGATTATCTCATTTGGAGAAAGCCCACCCAAGGCAGTGGTGAACCTGTAAGGTAGATGTAATCACGGTCTCATGAGTGCTTTTAATGAAACAAATGCCCAAAACGAAGTCTGAATGAGAAGATGTTTGGTAGAATTGAGCTAAATGGACAATATATTGAAAAAAACTTCAGGTTGTTTCCTTCATATATGCATCGGATTTTCTTAAGGTGATGCTGTCTTTTTGGAAAGCCACATAGTAAAATGCATATCTATAAATGTACATGATTTCATGTCCTTAGACCTATGGTTTGGCGTGGGACAAACAAGGGGGTTTTTTTAACCACAGCCTGAAATTCGCTCCTACATGGAGTCGAACCCAGGACCTAAGGAGTAGAAGTGCCATCAGAGACACCTAACCAATTCAGGTAGAGACCCCTTGGCTAGTTAGGAATTTACAAGGAGTGAAGGATGCATGCATACCCTGAAGCCATCTTAGCAGCCTTGCTAACACTTGATTCACATAGCTTTTTCATCTCAGCGTCAGCATCAGTATCAGCTGATTCAATCTTCTTCCCTTTGTCAGAATCTGGTCCATCTTCTTCAGCATTGGTGCTAAGAGTAAAAATTTGTTGTATTTCTTTCAGCTTTCCTTCATAATATGTTTTCTGCTCAGCATTAAGTTTTCCCTTTTTCCTATTGAACAACAATGCATAGTGGCTTGATAGCGCTTCCAGCTCCTATTACAATGGGAGGAAAAGGAGAACACATCCGACTAAGAGAAGATGGGGTAATATAACAAACAAACAATAACCTTGAGAAAACAAAGCATCACCTCTAATTGATCAGGTCCTCCATAAATATAGAAGCATCTGTCAAATGAGACTTCTTCAAACTGCTCTTCTTCTGTCTGCTGTTCACCTTCACCAGTACTACCTTTGTCAACTTCCATGCCAGTTTCTTCAACAATGAATTCCATTGTCTCCTTTCCAACACGCTCAAGCACTTCCATACCTCTTGCCGTGAATGACTTCCCAGTCTATGATTATTGAACTTTAATACTGAAACGATATCCATTTCACATACATGTAGAAAGCAATGCAATTACCGAGTCCTATTTACCTCTAAAATGGTTGGTGCTATCGCAGATGCTTTGGAAGGCAGTTCTCCTTGCTGAATGGTTTCAGCCAAGCTTGAAGCTGAATTCTCCAATCTAGGAAAGTAATCATGTTATAGTCAGGGAGATAAATACAGCGAGCAAACATGTTACTTCTCCAAGTAAAGGAGAGACACTTGCAGGCTTATTGTTACATTATTAACTGCCCAAAGAAAAGATGTAGATGAAAAGTCTAGATAAGTATATAACAGAATAGCAACAGATTTATGATGGAAAGGCTGTTTTCAGAATATGATCACTATTTTAATTCCATACATGCACACATGCAGCTGAATACCTATATATTCATTTGTCAACCAATAACTAAAAATGAACGGCATTGTAAATTTGTAATACAGTGGCATTCCACATGTGGGCACGTGTAAGACGTAACCAACTATAGCCACAATTTCATCAGCAGAATAGACCGCGTGGAGATTTTTAAGTATATATATATATATATATATATATATATATATATATATATTTATATATAGGTTTATGGATTTACTACGATGGGAAAGCAATCCTAGGCTGCCCTTGGTTGTTTCATGCAATGTAGGTGAAGTAACATGGGATGTGTCTGTCATCACTGAACTAAAAATTTTCTGTTCAATCCACAAGGGCAGTGATAGCAGAAATTGAAGTAGATATAAAATGCAGGATATACTTTTGAACAAATAGCGAGCCACTTTTCCATGCAGTCCCAAGCGCTTGCCAAGTGCCGGTCGTGATGGTCTCCACTGAGCTATCAAAGACCTTCAGCCCCTGCAGAAACCCACGTCGACACATTCCAAACAGCTTATCACCCGCATTGCCAAGAACACAGCAGAGATACCGAGAGAGTTGCAAGGCAGATACGTGCCTGGCCCAGGATTGAGTCCTCACTGGCCTTCTCCAGCTTTTCCAGAGCCGCCTTGCGTCGCTCCTCGTCCTCCCCCTCCGGTTCTTTCTCTTTATTATCCTTCTCGCCACTGCCGGGTGCCGCATCCTGCTCCGGCGGTTGCTGAATGTCGGCGATGGCACTCTTAGCAACCTCTACCGCCTGAAACAAACCACACCACATCAATTCAACACAACCCCTAATCCGACCTTCCCACCTAGAAAAAAAAATCGACGCATGGCGTATGAAGCCGGGCAGGTCGGAGTGCAACTCAGTACTCACGTTGCGGGAGATCTCGGAGAAGACGGAGAGCCCCCATCCGCCCCAGCCGCCGGCCGCCTGCTCGGCGGGCTGGCTCTTCTCGGCGGCTTGCGACGGCGGCGCTGGCGGCGGCGGCGACTCGTCGGACATGGCTCGTGCCGTGGGGTTCACTTCTCGCTCAGGCGGACGGACGGATCTAACACTGCAACCACCAGTGGGCTCGCGTCTCCAACTACCAGGAGTGGAGAAGTGCGTGCCGTGCCGTGCACGTGGGGTTGGGCTGGGCCCGGCCCTATACGTCAAGTCCAGGCCACGATGTGGCTGTTGGCCCGGCCCACGACTTTGTTGGGCCAAGCCCGCCTAGCTATGTTTCCAGTTTCCACTCGGTCCTTTGCTTCGAAACCCCAGGCCGCCGGTTGCTTTGCTTCGCCGGAGAAGAGCTGAGCGAGCGGGATGGCAGCAGCGCAGGAGGAGGAGGCGGCGGCGCCACCGGGAGGCGCGGAGGTTGAAGCTACGGCGATGGAGGAGGCGGCGGTGGATGGGCAGGAAACGGAGGCTGGGGCGGAGTACTCGTGGCCCCAGCTCCGCTTCGACCGCCCCCCTCGCCGGCTCTACCACTTCGCCCGCCAGTTTCGCCACGCCGCTTCCGCTGGCAGCAACAGCGGCGGCGAGAACTTCCTCAAAGGCGTGAAGTGGTCGCCTGACGGATCCTCGTTCCTCACCAGCTCCGACGATAACTCCCTCCGCTTGTTCTACTTGTAAGCCGCGCGCGTTTGCCTTTTCTGATAAGCTCTTTCTCGCGCGCGACAAGAGGCTAAAATTATGGAAGTTCCCTTCTTTCTATTGGGCAGGCCGGAGGAAGCGTACAGTGCCGGGGAGCATGCTGCCGAGGCCGCCGCAGGAGGTGAAGGTGCGTCTTTTGTTTTTACTTGTTTGCTGCTGCAATTGTGCGGATGTATCTTGTGTTCTTGTAGATGCTTGCACTGAATGCTTTAGCTTTTCCTTTAGTTTTCTCTGTTAGTTTAATTGCACGATGGGTTTTCTACTTCTTAATCCACGGCTTTGATTTCAAAAAATATTCCCCTGCAGATTCTTATGGTGCATTTCTTCATGTGAACGAGGGTGAGCCAGTGTACGATTTCTGCTGGTACCCGTGCATGTCCTTGTCTGGTGGGTTATGAATTGCCCTCAGTGATACTAGTTAATTTTTTGCCTTTTTCTTTGCGGCCAATTAGTGAATTTTGATGTGTTTTTGTTGCTTCGTAGACCCAGCCACCTGTGTATTTGCAAGCACCAGTCGTGATCATCCAATACACCTTTGGGATGCCACCAGTGGGGAGGTAGAACTAGTTGTTCCTGCTTGTTACGTTTGGTGTATGGCTAATGAGTAATAGTGGTTCTGATTATTTGTTTTGGGAATTGCAGCTCCGGTGCACTTACAGAGCATATGATGCCATGGATGAAATTACCGCCGCACTTTCAATTTCTTTCAATTCTACGGGGTCTAAGTATGTGTGGTGTATTCCGACCCTAAGTTGAATTCATGTTACATAAGGAATTTTTTCTGAAAATACTGTTCGCAGCCATTGATTCTTTTAGGTTCTGTTCCCACTATGAGAAATTAAGGGCTCCTTACTGATATCCTTTTGTGTTTATTGCTCACTGTTAGGATCTTACTTTGGTATCTTAAGATAACATATTGTGTTCATTCGGAAGTTAGTGACCTAACTCCTTTATAGTCTGTTTGTGGTTGTTCGGCTGTGACCTAACATTTTGGCCCTTTCTCTTTCTGAAAACTATTTCAAAATGGACTGGGGCCAAAACTACTTTTGAGTTTTCACTGCTCTAAACCATTCCAGGACTTGAAGATGCATGAGGTGACTTTCAGTGCAGGCACTGTTGCCCATTGGCACAGATTCTGCGAGCCCTGCATCGCTGACCTGGTGAACTGGTGACTTGGCACTGATGACCTGTGGCAAACAATCTCTTCTAGTTAGAGGAATCTTTACAAATTACAAGCTAGTTTGATTTACTGTTACATCTTCATGAAAGATGTTCCAAACTAACAGCTACATCCAAAATTAGAAATATATCAGTGCTTTTGAAACCTCCACAATGGCAAACAAAGCTTTGTATTGTAGAGTCGACTTCCTTTTCAGGTTTGGAAAAGTCATACAAGCTGCATAATACCAGGCAAATAAACTGAAGTAAAATCTTATTGATTATTCTGTTTGTTTGCGGTATGTTGTTCTACAGGCTATTTGCTGGATACAACAAAGCAATAAGAGTGTTTGATGTTCATCGGCCTGGTAGAGATTTTGATCAGTATTCTTTACTTAAGGGAGGTGAAGGGCCAACTGGTAAGTGAAAATTCCATTTGTAACTTTGGTGCCGTTGATATGCTTTTAACAAACCTTAAAACTGTTGGAGTATGTAGATCATAAATTATTAAAATGTGCTTTATTTCATATTCTTTTTCCTGAAACAGTAGCATTTCACATAATGAAACCACCAAAATAACTTTGTGCCAGATGTTGTTGTGCTTATGCATGTCTGCATAACTATCTTCAGAGCTTTATCAGAAATGAGGCTGCACTATCAACACACAATTAAAATTTGGCACTAAGCTTTACCTATGTAGATCATAAATCTTGATTGTTGATGAAAGAAGTTTCTTCGGTATGACTTGGGAATGAAACAAATTTTACTACAAGTGCTTGTGCTTCTGAGAACTTTGTTTGCTTGTGCTTCTGAGAACTTTGTTTGCATGACAGGCATAATATCTTCAATTTCCTTCTCTCCGCAAAATGGGATGCTTGCTGTTGGTTCATACAGCCAGACAACTGCTGTGTATGCAGAGAGTAATATGGAGCCTTTGTATGTCTTACATGGACAGCTTGGTGGTGTTACACAGGTTGGGGAAGCAGTCATGTACTGATGTGCTTTTGAAACTTACTGTATGAATAGCAGATAACATTGATGTAAGTTTCAGGTGCTATTTTCGAAAGATGGGAACTATCTGTATACTGCAGGGCGCAAGGTATCTATTTTCTCAACAATTGGTCCAGTTGGCATCCTATCGGGCAGTTCAGGGTTCATATGCCTTGCATAGATTTACTCAATCCTTTTTGGTCTGTGATAACAAGCATCTATTATTTTTTATCAGGATCCATACATATTATGTTGGGATATTCGCAACACTGTGGATATTGTTTACAAGTAAGCACTCTGTAACAAATCATCTGTTTTTTCTTAACAAAATAATGTATTTCTTAGAGGCCTTATCAGATGTGAACAATGTTCTTCAGTCATCTTATCATATCTTAATGTTTGATTTAGGCAGATCTTACAGCTATTTTTTTAGCTATATGTGTCCATGGTGTCATGTGTCAGATATGGTCTAACTTTTCGATGCTGTCCTGTCTGCTTCCATGTGGTATACTTAGTATTTTGAAGCGATGAGTTCATTCAATTGATTAGGTGGAGTACTAAGCTTACTTTCCAATGCAGAGAATACCTTACTATAGCAATCTTTCAGTGTCTATACCAATCCAGAACATTTTACATCAGTTACTAAGTAGAACAGAACTACTAGTCGGTGTACTATGCTGGATTTTTTGAACTGCGATCGTGTTCCTTATACTTTTTCTGTACAAGCTTTTCTTATATTCTTATTTGTTTTGTGGTTTCCTTTCTGTAATCAGGCTGTACAGACCAGCTGATACTACTAATCAGAGAATATATTTTGATATTGAACCTTGCGGTAGACATTTAGCCACTGGTGGGCAGGTATGGGTTCATTTTCTTTGAGATAATTATATTTTGGAACCAGCAAACACTGAGAGGAATTTTTGTGTCTATAGGATGGTATGGTCCATGTATATGACCTTCAAGGTGGTCAATGGGTAACAGGCTTCCAAGCAGCAGCTGGTATGTGTCTCCTGAACTTGTGTTTATGGAGTACTTTTTAGACTTGTCTTCATTTCTGTAGTATATCTCCTTTGTAATCTTATCAACTTGATCTTAGATACTGTAAACGGGTTCTCGTTCCATCCATTCCTCCCATTTGCTGTAACATCATCCGGGCACAGAAGATTTGGCATGCATGATGAGTTTGAAGAAGAGTTAAACTTGGCAGGTACATGCTATACACACTCGATATTGTCCTACAGATTACAGCACTGATGCTTGAATCAGAGATCCAACACAGTTTAATTTCTGTGCACTACCAGGTGATGAGAACTGCTGCTCCGTCTGGATGTTTTCTTCCTCGCAAGAAACTTGAAACAGCCAAGCGTCTCTGAGAGAGTGAAGATATTGGGTGTTAGATAGGTATGGAAGCTAGATGACGCCGATTGCATTTGCATTGGGCGGTAATTGTATCAGATCGTAGCTGAGCAAGGCATAGGATGCACGATTAAAGCAGCATCGGAAATTATTCTTTTTTAAAGAGCGGCATCAGAAAAGGCCTCATGTACCAGAGCGCTATTTTTTACGTTGATGCTCCCGTGCAAACATTGTGGGGTTTAACCCATCCAAGTGTTCTATGTTCATATCGGTTGAACCAGTCTGTCGTCGGCTCATCAAGACATCAAGGCCGTGCATTGGCATGTGCAAAATGTGCAGCTATTCAGGTCCTGAACCCCAGGATTAGAGGCTCCCAAATCTACCTTTAGGTTTTTTTTTTTTTTTTTGAGGGGGGGTATACCCTTAGTACTAATGTGCTAGGTTTAATTGACAAAATGTTTTTAAGGCCCAATAAACATATATTGTTATTTTTAGGGTGCCATTATGTGTTTTGACCGAGGCCTCTGTCCTCCTAGCTACGGCCCTGCTGCTCACCATCTGAAATCTGAACCATCAGCACTACTTGCTTCTAGATTCTGAAGGCATGCATGCAGACTGATCTCAAGTTCTCAACATGACAATATTTTTTAGTCATCAACAAACAAGTTGAGCAACAAACTTTGGGAGGTAAATTATGGCGGAACCGCCCTGCTTAATCTAAACTAAACACACCTGCCACCTCTGGCTCGCAGTGCATTTAGGCCAGACTAAACCCGGTAGTCCGTCGAGAGTCTTTCGGCCTCTCGATAACACCATTTTCCGAGGAACCGACATCAAACATATCCGACTCGCAAAGGAACAACAACAATTACATCATCACAGGCAATTGAAATAGAGAATAATAGATTTAATTTACAATACAAATGTATGAAATTAAATACATGTTCAAATATAGCGGAAGCGAATTCAGAGTATATATAAATAGCGGAAGCGTTTTCAAAATCTCGCAGCGAAAACAATATACTTAAGTAGTCACAGCAGAAACAATATATTTAAGTAGTCTTCGTACAATATACTTAAGTAGTCTTCGTGATCTCACAGCAAAAACAATATACTTAAGTAGTCTTCGTGATCTCACAGCAGAAACAATATACTTAAGTAGTCTTCATGAAAGAAAATATACTTAAATAGTCTTCGTGAAGAGCAAAACATGCTTACTGATCATATACTTAAGTAGTCTTCATGAAAGAAACAATATACTTAAGTAGTCTTCGTGAAGAGCATATACTTAAGTAGTCTTCATGAAAGAAACAATATACTTAAATAGTCTTCGTGAAGAGCGTTAAGTAGTCTTCATGAAAGAAACAATATACTTAAGTAGTCTTCGTGAAGAGCATATACTTAAGTAGTCTTCATGAAAGAAACAATATACTTAAATAGTCTTCGTGAAGAGCAAAACATGCTTACTGATCATGTGGATCCTTAAATGTTTATTTTTAACCATGAAGAAATGAAGGTCTGATTTTAGGGTGTCTAAATCGCATTCTTCACATCAGGCCCCCTAGATTTTGCCAAACCTCACCCAAAATGAAGATTTAATTAACCATGAAGAAATGAAGATATGATTTTAGGGTGTCTAAATCGCATTCTTCACATCAGGCCCCCTAAATTTTGCCAAACCTCACCCAAAATGAAGATTTAATTTTAGGGTTTGGCAGGGGCCGCGCGAACGCGTACCCCCTCTACCACAAATTATGACGTCCACTCTCCCACTTGGGGAGATGGTAGACCAACGCACCCACCAAGTGCAATGTGGGCCACTGATCTAGGCCATGGGCCTTCTTGATCGCCCATCGACCCCGTCCAGGTAAGTATGGAACAACGTCGCCCGGGGGCTCTGTTATGTAGGCAGCTGGAGGGGCTGCGGCTAGCTGAGGCGCCGAGGTGGGACTAAATGCGCGCCCCTGGAGACTGAAGAGAAGCCGCAACGGCGCGCCATCCGCTTGATTTTTCGTCGCTTCCGCTTGGTAGGCACCGCGCAGCCCGAACGTGGTTCTGTGCTGGGCCGACAAAACATGCCGGATGATGGGCTGAGCCGTGTGAGTTTTGCTGTGTCGACTTGGGCTCGATTACTCGTCTCAAAAAAATTAGGCTCCTGATAAAAAAATTGGGGTCGGTTATTTTTTTTTACCTTTATTATGCCATGAGAGCTCAGATCCTTTTGTTCGGCGGATTTGGACTCGGATTTATGCATTTCATGATTCTTGTCATCAGTAAGCTGTCCCCGTGGACTTAAAACCCAGAATAGACCCGAAAGGCAAACTCAATGTCTACGTCAACGCGCCGAGCAGATGGACCAAATATTTCTTGCTGCCATGTTGCCGAGACGCACCATCTCATTGGCAGAGATCAGATCACCGTTCCAGCAAGCAGCGGGCGGATTGCCAACTTGGGATGTTGCACGTATGCTTAATTACATTCCATGCCGTGACTGCTCGTCAAGGCCCGGCGGAACATACTAGAGCGGCAGGCACGCTTCGCCGCGCGTGAGCTTTTTCCCCTGTGGTGTGGAGTGAGCTGTAACGGGTGGGAAAAGCTTGAATAGGTTGCAGAAAAACGCAAATTTGCTCTACACAACAACATAGCAACATGCATCAGATAGAGGAGAAAAGATGAGGCGCACATCAAACAAACAGCAGCAGCACTGACCATCGAAACACATCTCTCCTAGCGGCTGCTTTGACACGGTTACGCCACATACGAATAACGCAATTTTGATTTGCCTCTAGGCACGGCATAAGGGGGCACATATGATCCTGTACAGAGAAAATGGCAAGTTAAGAAACCAGACACCAAGCCATAGGTAAAAACGGCAGGTAACAACAGGAAACATTAAAAAGGAAACTAACGAATGACGGTTTTCCACCGAGGCTGAACTGGTCACAAACCATCTGCACACACATGGTGCGCACGGGAAGCGATCCGGGCCTGCCGCCACCTAGCAGCTGAAGAGGGCCTTGGGTTCTTCACTTCTTCGCTGACCTCCTCGGTGGCATGATGCAACGCTGGGATGAAACAGGGAAGAGAGCAAACCACATTGGCCACAGAGGAGGAAACCCAACCATAAACAACTGCCGAGACTGAAGGCCTAGTAGTAAACAGGCACACCAAACAGGATGACATGGACGGCCAAATCTAATAAAGCAGCAAGCATATTCCAAAGCTAACAAAAAGGATGGACAGGAAGAGGAACCCATGGACTGAATCGCGAGACAAAGAAACAACGGGAACAGGTGCACGCATCCAGAACAGAAGGGGAAAGCTCTGAACTGACCATAGGTCCGCCAGGAGCCGAAATGAATCAGACCTGAGGACTACCGGGAGCTGAAATGAAGCAACAGCACCCGTCACCCAACCTGAACATAAAGCGAAGCAACTGAGAACCCCGCGAACCCTACGGCGAAATCACACGACAGGGAGTGCGAGGAGGGAAATGCTACTGGAACAGCCAAGGAGACGTCGTCCGCTGAGAAGAAGACGCCGGGCGCCGGCGAGGATGCAGCAGGCAAAGTGGAGGAAGCGCAAGAGGATTGAACTGGGCGGCGGCACGCAGACAGAAACCGAAGCAACGCTAGGGCGAGAAAGTGAGGGAGAGGGTCCGTAGTTTTTTTTTCACGGAACTCAGAAAGCCCACTGGTAGCGTGAGAAGGACGCGGGCTGGGAGCCTAGGACGAGCGCGGTAGATGGCCGAATCGACGGTTGGATGTGCTAAATCAACCAGAAGAGGGGAATCCTAGGCATGGTATGAACTTTACTATTAGGAAGCGCGGATGAATGCTTCGCCTGTAGTGCAGAGCCAAAAAGCCAGGGTCAGATTGGTTACTGCATGTTCTGGCCCGGTCCGTATCTGTGAGCCAGGCTCATCTCAGCTAGGATGGTTGTATGCAATAGCATATTGTTTGGTTGCATGCATCTATTTGGTCTGGTTAGGGAAAGATATTGTTTGGTTGATTGCACAAAGATACGTTGCATAAAAGGCAATCTCATAAAATATATCATTGTAATATTTTATTTTGTGAAACTACACTCTTATGATTTTTACTTTACCTTTTTATGTTTTAATATTTCTTAACATATTTTAATACGACTTTATATACCTTAATCATACGCTAATACCATCATTAGTTCCATAAGAGGTTGCATCAGTTAGCTAGGCTCCACAGTAACGTCCAAAATCTACATACTAGTGGAGCCTGGCTCGGAGGTGCTTTGAGATTCGTGCGGGCCTAGCCATGACACTCCTCTAGGCAACCAAACGAGCGCTACCTGTATCCCATGGGCCTAGCCGGCGTTCATGCAGGCAACAAATTGCCCCCCTAATCACCGCGAATTAGGGATGGCAGTCGGACCCACGGGTGCGGGTGCCCACGGGTTTCACATCCATTGGGTGCGGGTGTCAAATTAGACCCATGGGTGTGAGTGCAAGTGTCAAGTTAGACACGCGGGTCGGATGCGGGTGTAGATTTCCACCCGCGGGTGCCCATTGGGCCCTATAAATAATAATATATTGTCATAAACCTTAATCTTTGATGGATTGAATTTATCCTAACTCACTAGAGTCTAAAATCTTACTGTGTTTGAACTTTGTTTCTCTTCATTCTGATGCTCATCAGCTATTTGAACATATAATAGTTATTGTTTTATCAAGTGTCATTTCACCATTACTAATCTGAAATATGAAAATTTTGATTTAACATATCGTTAAACCTTCTACAATGCTATTATGTAGCTAAATTGAGTTTGAAACATTATTATCATGTGAATTGCCAATAGATTATATGCTATGCCTTGATAAATTGATTTCCTATATATTATATGTATGTTTTACATGCTATTTATGGTGTGGTGTGTGGTGCTACATTTCTAAGTATGCAAATATCGGTCACCCAACGGGTGCGGGTGCGGGTGTGGAATTGCACCCATTAGGTATTATAGGTGCGGGTGTGCCTTGATGTTACAGGTGTCAATACGAGTGGGTGTTTGCTCCATCCGCCGGGTGCCCACCCATTGCCATCCCTACCGCGAACGGCCAGAATCCCCGTCGGCCGCCCCAATCCGACGCTGTCAATGTCTGTGACCAGGATGATAATAAATGTAGAACGCCGCCCTCCACTGGCGCAGCATGAGAAACAACCATCTTAAACAAACTCTAAAGTTTCTCAAATGTGTGCACCTGATTGGACACCCGGCCCGGCCGGCCGCAAGGCGAAGGGCTTGTTCGGTTATGCTGGTTTTGGAAAGGATTGGAGGAGATTTAATTTTTTCATATTTAAATTTGATTAGCAAAGGCTAGGACACACGTGTATTTAGCGCCAGATATCGAAACATACCGTCACGAGAGATTTCAAAAATTGCCCCCCAATCGGAAGCCACCCATCCAATTGACATCATACAAAAAGATTTCATAGTACTGCAACTATATAGCAAAGCAATCTCACATCGCAACTCAAAAAATTCACACATTTATAGTCTCACACCATTACAGATTCACATGTCAGGCTGGTGTAACAGTTTTTACGTGTTTGCAAATATATATAAATATTTTTCTCACCTATAAACATTATCAATCAATCGGGTTCATTGTTATGCTCGCATCTTTGTCTGTGGACACAAGCTTATGCTCGCTTCTGTGCTCACCGGGTTTGTTACCCGGCGGTGACGTAGAGGTAAAGAGGTCGGTGATTTGAGAAACAGTGGCAATTTTGTGGAGTTTTTTTTTTTATGATGTCGAACGAGTGCTTTTCGGTAAGGTGGCGATGAGATTTGGCACAAAGGGTAAATTTATGAAGTTTTTAAGTTAGTACGATATCAATTGGATCATTGGATGAATGCTATCGCTAGAGCGACGATTTGCTGAAATTTCCATCAAGAGCACCGTCTCCCTGCGGCCTGCGTTATCGATCTGAACCGTCGGTTCATCTGGGTTCATCTGGCGCTCGCTACAGTGTCTACACAAAAAACGGCGACGCGAGAGCTGCTTCTCCGTGCCGGGCGGCGAGCGGAGCGAGGCGGCGGATGAGATTGACGGCGCGGCCGTGGCGGGCGCGATAATGCAAAACCCTCGCCCCTCCTACGCGCACCACCAGCTGCAGCAGCACCTCTCCTCCCTCCTCTCCGCCGCCGCCGGCGAGCCCCCTCACCCCTCCGATGACGCCTCCCGCGCCGCCTCCCTTTCCAACCTCCGCCTCTCCTTCCTCCACCCGCCCAACCGGCCCCTCCTCCCCGCCCTCGCCCCCTTCCTCGCCCCGCCCCTCTCGGTCCTCCTCGCCGACGATGCGTAAGTGCACCTTTCTCTCCTCCTCGCCTCCACCTTCACGCATCCGTGGTGAATAACTCGACTCACCCCCGGTCGTGCTTGATCGTTTGCTGTGCAGGTCCTACGCCGTGCGACGCGCGGCGGTGTCGGCATACGCGGCGCTCTGCGCGGTGCTGTGCTCGCATGAAGCGCCCGGGGGCCTGCCGGACGGGTTCGTCGCCTGGGCGCTGCCGCTCCTGGGGGACCCCTCCTCCGCTGCGCTCGTTGCCGAGGGGCTCCGGGAGCTCGTTGCCACTGGGGACGTGGCCCCGGTCGAGCGGTTTGTGCCGCCTCTCCTTGCCGCCTGCCGTGACGTGCTCGAGGATGAGCGGACGTCCCTCGCCGTGCTCCGGTGTCTGCTCGGCCTGCTTATGTTGGTTGCCGCCAAGTTCCCTCACTGCTTCCGTCCACAGTTTGTTGATATCATGGACCTGCTCCTAGGGTGGGCGTTTGTGCCGGACCTTGCCGATGCCGATCGCAGCATGATTATGGATAGCTTCTCACAGTTTCAGTGGCATTGGCTCGGGAATCTGCAGTTCTCGCTTGGATTACTGCCCAAGTTCTTGGCCGATATGGAGGTGCTTGTGCACGATCCCAACCTTGCAGCCAGCCATAATTCTGGGCGGCTTCGTCCACTGTTTGCTTGCTTCTCTACGGTACTGCAGATTTTGGCTTCTGGTGTGGCTGAGCGAAATAACCTAAGAGAACTTGTTGCTGGGCCTCTGGAAGGGTTAGCTCCTCAGCTTTTGAGGTGTGCATCAGTGATAGCCTCTAAGCTTGGCTGGTCTGAGAGGATGGAAGAAGCATCCAGATGCTTGGTCTTGCTTGCAGAGATTCTGCAGGAAAGGTTCGCTGAATTTTATACCCTGTTTGTGGATGTGTTGGCCCAGAGCTTGGAAGTTGCCTCGCCAGCGCAGTTGGTGGCAGCGCTTAAGACTAATCTGCAAGTTCTATCACTACAAAAATTGGGGCTTCGTGCATCTTCCGTGGGAGCTTTGCTTGACTTCAGTTCAATTTTATCTAAGTTGCGTCTTCATCCAAACCACACTGTGGTTGCAAACTCAGCTGCTACTTACCTTTTTTGCCTACAACATGGACTGGAAGATGTAGTTGATCAAGCAACTGCATCATTGATGAGAGAATTGGAGCAGATAAAATCTCTGCTTGAGGAAAGGCGACTAAGTTACCCTGATATTCAGAGTCTCTCCTTAGAGGTTAACAACGAACGGAAAAGCAAGTCAAACTCAGGTGCGCGTTGTTGGGCACAATATTCGGAGGATCAGTTGCTTTCCTTGATGAAATTTGATCTGAAGATTCTTCTGGCCACAATTGCACTTGATACAAAAAAGAGAAATGAGAGAGCAACTAGCTTGACATCATTCATCTCAGCAAAGCTCGACCCATTCGGTACCCCTTTCCATGATTTCCTTGAGATGCAGTTTCAGGTTTTCTCTACACTACACAAACTGAGCAATGTGGAACTCTCAAGTAACATGCCAGCATCTGAACCATTGGAAAGAGGCTCTGAAGGTAGTAAAACTCAGCTGATTATTGCGGAAAATAATTTTTCTTGTGAATGTAAAAAGAAGTTTGTGCATAATTATAGCAGATACATAGTTCAGGGCCTTAATGCATCATCATCCATGATACTGAAATTAGAGGCTCTAGACTGGGTAGGTTCATTTGAAAATCTGATTCGTGGAACGGGAAGGGGTTTGGTTAAGTTCAGTTTCTCTTATGAGGTCATTGGGGATGCTACCATTTCGAATGATATCCTTTTTGCTGTCTTGGATTGCGCATATGACAGGGAGCCTAAAGTGAGATGCCATGTTGCATTAACCTTGGAGTTACTATTTCTTGCGAGGCTCATCAATCCCATGAATTTCTCAGTTGTCACTCAGGTTCTGCTTGACAAGCTTAGTGATCCAGATAGTCATGTAAAGGAAGCATTTCTAAAGCTATTTTCAATAGCTTTGCCTATCACAACATACACATTTGGCTTGCTTTCGGACAAGCATTGTTATCTGAATTCCTCAGATATTGCTAACATGTCTAACCATTGCATGAACTGGAGGCATGTGCTTGCTGTGAAGCAACAACCTAGGAAACTCCATTGGCAGCAGCTTGTTTCTATTTTGAGTTACCTTTCTCTCAGATTGAAGTTACCTCTTTCGTCTTGGGTGCAACGGCTGGTCTTTAGTTACCGTGGGAAGAAAGATATGCTTTCTGGCCAAACTGATATTTCTGGAGATGCTGATGGGAGTGAACTCCCCAAAGGTCCTGGTGTGGACAGAACTACTATTGATAGGATATACTCAGTGAATAATCATGCTGCTGTTTGGTGGGGAATCCATGAAGCTGCCCGGCACTGTATTAACCTTCGGCTTCGGACTCATCTAGGTGGTCCCACTCAGACATTTGCAGCTCTAGAACGCATGCTTTTGGATGTAACAAGTGTATTGACACCAGAAGCTAAGGAAGGTGAAGGAAGGTTTATAGGACCAGCTGACGTTTGCTTATTGCCAATGCGTCTTCTGTTGGATTTTGTTGAGGCATTGAAAAAATATGCTTACAATGCTTACGAAGGCTCCTTTGTTCTGTCACCCCCTCCAAAAGCGAGTTCCGTGTTTTTCCGCGCAAACAAACGGGTTTGTGAAGAGTGGTTTTCAAGAATCTGTGATCCAATGTTGAATGCAGGATTAGCTATGCATTGCAGCGATGCAGTTATTCATTACTGTTCATTGCGTCTGGAAGATCTCAGAAACTTGGCTGCATCATCCCTCAGAGGCAACAGTCACACAGGAGGGGCTACTGAAAGTCATCATGCTTTTAGAGATAGATTAGAAGCAGATGTTCTGAAGGTCCTCCGGCATGCTTCCTTGGCACTGTGCAGATGTCATGAAACAGATGCCTTACTCGGACTTCAGAAGTGGGCTGTGTCAACATTCTACACTTACTTTGAACAAGGCAATCAACTAGTGCGGGGTGTATCTGATTGCAACAAGCATTTCTCCTGGATATCAGGACTGATCTATCAATCCCAGGGGCAATATGAAAAGGCTGCTGCACATTATTCACATCTATTGCAGTCAGAGGAAGCCCTTACATCCATGAAGTCTGATGGCATTCAGTATATCATAGAGCGAGCTATTGAGTGCTACACATCCCTTTCAGATTGGAAATGCTTAGAGAGCTGGCTTGCAGAGTTACAAGTGCTTCGTGCTGTACATGCCGGCAAACCTTATTCAGGGGCTCTAACAAGTGCTGGCAATGAACTTAACGCTATTCATGCAATGTCATGCTTTGATGAGGGGGACTTTCATTCAGCTTGGGGTTATCTTGACCTGACGCCGAAAAGCAGCAGTGAGCTCACCCTTGATCCCAAGGTTGCACTTGAGAGAAGTGAACTTATGCTCTTGCGTGGAATGCTCCAATCCAATAGCAAGTTGGAGGGCGTAAGAGAGGAGCTTGATAAGGCTAAATTGATGTTGGATGAAGCACTCTCTGTTGTCCCACTCAATGGATTGCCTGAAGCTGCCGCTTGCGCTGCCCAGCTTCATTGCATCTTTGCATTTGAAGAAGCTTCAGGGTTGACCTGCCAAAATGGACATAATCAATCACGATCAATAATGGACTCTTTACTGAAAGTACTGCATGATCCCGTCGACAGAATGCATCAAGATTGCAGCATGTGGCTAAAGGTCTTCAAAGTGTACCGTAATACACAGCCATCTTCTCTATCCACTCTTCTTCTCTGTCAGAAGCTTGCAAGTCTTGCTAGAAAGCAGAACAACTTTATGTTGGCTACCCGTTTGAATCAGTACCTCACAAATCATCCTTTGGATTCATCTGATGAGATGGACAAGAAATTACTTGGATTGAACATTAAATACGAAGGTGCCTTACTGAAGCATGAAAAGGGAAATAATGAAGAGGCTTTATCTGATCTGTGGTCACTGGTTCGTGCTAGCATGCTGTCTACATTTAGTTGTTCATCTGGCATTGACACTTCACATTCACTGATTGCTAGGGCTTGTTTGAAACTCTCAACCTGGATGGAGCAGGAGAACTCAACTCCTATTCTAAATATAATCATTCCAAAGATAATAAAAGATTTTAGCGATTCTGATGGCATCCAAAATGGGACAGAGAAACTTTTGTCTGGTGATTTTGTGACTGTTTCAACTTTGAATAATCATGCGCTTGCCCAAGAAATTATAGGCACTGCTCAGAAGATATCCTGGCAACTTTGCCCCAGCATGGGTAAGGCTTGGCTTGCTTATGCATCCTGGTGCTTCACTCATGCCAATTATTCTCTGTCTGGAACAGGTTCAAAATTGCAGAATTCACTGTCCCCTGTTCTTCAGTCTGAACTTTCCCTAGATAGATATCACTTGACAGATGATGAGAAGTCGGAGGTGGAGGAAATAATCAGAAGTAACAGTGCTGATAAACATGCACACCATGTGGGCTGTGATTATCCAGCGACAGCAGGGTGTTATGATCCTGCACCAGAGTACTCCATAGCTTCACTTGTTGAACAGACAATTCGCCTGGTAGAAACTGCAGCTGGAGCACCAGGCTTTGAGGCCCGTGATGGTGAAGACCCCTCAGCAGTTCTAGCAACAGATCTAACAGCTCTTCTTTGTAAATGTGATTCTGCAAAGGACATTTCGCCTTTTATTAACAAGCTTATTGGAATTTGGTGGTCTTTAAGGAAAAGGAGGGTATCACTCTTTGGGCATGCTGCACATGCTTATTTTCAGTACCTTTCTCATTCATCAACTGAGCTCCAACCTTTGTATCGTCGTGATGCTTTGAAAGGGAAAACAAGAAGCCACACTATGCGTGTGATGCTGTATCTCCTCCACATAATGTTGAACTATGGGGTGGAACTGAAGGAAACACTTGAAAGTGGGCTTTCAACAGTTCCTTTATTGCCATGGCAGGTACTTCATGAGTGTCCTATATATTTTATATAATTATGAGTGTATGATAATAGTTACCACATATATGCTCTGGAAATATGCAGGAGATTATACCCCAACTTTTTGCCCGCTTGAGTTCTCACCCAGAGAAGATAGTAAGGGAACTTTTGGAGAGTATATTGCTGAAGCTGGGGAAATTTTCTCCTTGTTCAATTGTTTATCCGACATTGGTTGATATCAATGCTTGTGAAGGAGAACCCTCTGAGGAGCTACAGCGCATATCGGACATTCTGGTATTTTACCTTACTATAGACAATGGTTATCTGCTTTAGACTATATAAGTGGTATTTTACCTTACCCTCTGAGGAGCTATCTTTTGTTTTTAAACCTTTCTGTTTTCCATAGGTTAAGCTATACCCCAATTTAGTTAAAGATGTTAAGCTTGCAATTGAGGAGCTAGGTATGATTACTGTTCTTTGGGAGGAACAATGGCTTAGCACTTTACAAGATCTCCATTCAGGTGAGCCTCATCTTTCCATCTTGCTGTCTCATCGAATCATCTATAGGAGGCAAGTTTTGATTGAAAACTAAGATACCTAAATAGGATTTAGCTTAAGGTTCAGCTTGACACTGCCTGCTGTGTTTTGACACAATCTATTTTGTAGTCTCTACCAACTAGAGTTAAAAGTTTTTTGATTTGTGAGTTGGAAAAAGATGCTATCTGCTAGGTGATATATGTGGTAAACAAAGTTGATTTAAAAAGGTGACTGCAAAGTGAAAAACACCGCAAGGTGTGGTCATTACGAACTCCTTTTGTTTTACTCTACATTTTACGGAATTATATGTTCCTCGAGCGCTATGTGCTGCTGCACGTGACAAGCTAATGACAGCTAACTAGGTTCCAAGCCATGAAATGATGAAAACATCGTTGCATAGAATTGTTAGGATTGGTGGTGCCCCTCGAGTGTCTATGATTCATTAGATCCTTCAGTTTCAACCTCCAAATCCCAATAGTGCAAAACGATTTGTTTATTTGCGAATGAAAATTTTCTTGTCAACTGGCAGTAGATCGAAACATATTGCCCAGTTACTGTTGCATAAAAGATAAAACATTCTACATGCATGATTTGTGTCTGGCCTATGATGTCGGGCCTCTAGGACTAGAGGGCAATATATTTATGTTAAGTTTACTACTGGGATGCGAATGTTAATATTGGGTAAATTTCTGTTGAAATGCAGATGTTTTAAGGAGAATCAATATACTTAAAGAGGAAGCTGCAAGGGTTGCTGCAAATTCTACACTGAGTCCAGCAGAAAAGAATAAGATTAATGCTGCAAAATATTCTGCTGTGATGACTCCAATAGTTGTAGCCTTGGAACGTCGTCTGACATCTACATCTCGCGAACCAAAAACGTCCCATGAGATGTGGTTCCATAAGGAGTATAATGCTAAGCTGAAATCTGCAATCACAACCCTTAAGACGCCGCCTGGATCTCCAACAGCATTAGGAGAGATTTGGCAACCTTTTGATTCGATTGTTGCCTCTTTAGGCACACATCAAAGAAAGTCATGCATATTGTTAAGTGAAATTGCTCCACAGCTAGCTGCATTGTCAACCTCTGACATTCCAATGCCTGGTTTTGAGAAGCAGATACTTGGTTCCTCAGACTCTTTTGCTGGAAACCAAGGCACTCTAACTGTATCTTCCTTCTGCAAAGAGGTGACAATACTTTCAACAAAGACAAGACCTAAGAAGCTCATCTTGCAGGGATCAGATGGTCAGAGGTATACTTATCTTCTGAAGGGGCGGGAGGATTTACGCCTTGATTCTCGGATAATGCAGTTGTTGGAGGCGATAAATAGCTTGTTGTACTCATCTTCTGACACCCGAAATCGAAATATTGCACTAAGGTTCTATTCTGTGACACCGGTTAGTGGGCGAGCTGGATTGATCCAGTGGGTGGAAAATGTAAGCAGCATATACAATGTTTACAAATCATGGCAAAAACGTTCGCAGTTGGCACAGGCAGAGGCACAGCTATCTTCAGTTAGCACTAGTAACATTCACAACTCTGTTCCACCTGTTCCCCGCCCAAGTGATATGTTCTATGGAAAGATTATACCAGCACTGAAAGAAAAAGGGATCAAAAGGGTAGTGTCACGAAGAGATTGGCCACTAGATGTTAAAAAGAAAGTTTTATTGGAGCTTATGAATGAGACTCCGAAACAGATTCTTTGGCAAGAAATGTGGTGTGCAAGTGAAGGGTTCAGAAACTTTAACTCTAAAGTAAAGAGGTATGCAGGGCATGGCCTTTTGACCACATCATTTATGTTATTCCTGGGAAATAAATTTGATATTTTTTCTGCTAGTTGCCCCTTTTGGAAAGAATAAGTAAACTGTTAATTGCTGGTAATTTTAGCAAATCATTCCCACATTAGACATAGAAGACATATATTTATATATTTTAAATTGAATTTCCGCTTTTGTTAACTCTTGAACTCTTAAACCTTGTTGAGTGAAGAATTTTTTTTTAAAAATAATATTAGAAAGAAAAACAAGATGTTTACTCTTTTCTTGGAAGGAAGAAAGTGAAGAATTCGCTGAATTAAATGGTTGCATATCTCTAGTTTGGGCCTTCTGTGGAAGCTGAGATGAAGCCAATCTTCCCTGTTTTGTGCACAGTACTTTATTTTGGATAGGAGTCCATCAGTGTTGACAAGAGTTTGATGTGTGTGCAAGACATCTCCATTACTTAAAACTCCTGTTAATATTATGTACTTTGGATAAGATTTTTGTGTATACAAGTAATGGTTTGTGAAGTAAGGTTTGCCATAGAGTGATGACATGGTTTGGTTTTTTTTCTTATATATATATATATATATATATATATATATATATATATATATATATATATATTCAAAGATATCAAGGATGCCTTGAGTAACAAATTCTTGGTAACTCATTTGTTCAATCAACATAATGCAGGTTACCACAGTGTGCTATTTAGATTGATAACTGAAGTTTTCTTTCTTCTGATTTCACTTGCTGATTAAATTTGCTGTTACTGAGTGCTTAACCATGAATCAATTTCTCATTGCAGATTCTCCAGCAGCGTAGCAGCCATGAGCATGGTTGGCCATATGCTGGGTCTTGGAGATAGACATTTGGACAACATTCTTATGGATTTCAGCAACGGTGATGTAGTTCATATAGATTACAACATATGCTTTGATAAAGGAAAAAGGCTGAAGATTCCAGAAATTGTTCCATTCCGTCTCACTCAAACTATTGAATCAGCTTTAGGGTTGACTGGTGTGGAAGGTGTTTTTAGAGTTACTTGTGAGGAAGTTATGAGTGTCCTCTTGAAGAACAAAGATATCATCTTGATGTTGTTGGAAGTATTTGTTTGGGACCCATTGATTGAGTGGACACGTGGAAACATCCAAGATGAAGCTGGAATTGCCGGTGAAGAGAAGAAAGGAATGGAGTTAGCAGTTAGTTTGAGCTTGTTCTCTTCTAGAATTCAAGAAATCCGTGTTCCTTTGCAGGTAATTGTTGTCTACTGGAGTTGGAAAGTTCCTCTTGCATCTACCTGGTCATTGATGGATTAATCTAACCAGGAGTTGGTAATAAATGTGTGGTTCATTGTGGAAAATCTGTTCTCTTATTGTATTCATTATGCAAAATTTGCACCCACAAATATATATTTTTTATAATTTGATTGGTCAGACTTTAGCTTTGACCGCTTATATAGACAAATCCGTTTAGTTTTTTCACATGAAAATTTCACCATCAGATCTATTATTTATCATCAGAAGCACTTTGAAAACATGATTTCCCCCTTTTGACTGAGATATTACTATGAATAGTTTAATTTTGATGGCTAAAGTTGCTTACTAGAGATCATGACTTGTCTATAGAGTTAGAGTCATAAATTATGGAACGTAGGGAGTAACTTTTAATATGGAAATTTCAAATTTGGTAAGTACCAATGATCGAAGGAAATGTATAAGGACATTAACAAATTAGTTAATTGATGCTGCGTGCATGGTTAGCCAAATTTGCCTGGTTAGTTCATTCATAAGAAATATAGAGTAGGTTATTGGTCCATGATCTACATTGGTCCAATGGAATGGCAGCGATAAAATGAGTGATATAGCACTCTCTGTCTCTCTCATTCCATCTTTTACACACTAGTACACATGCTATGACTATTGTTTCAGGATCAAAGCCCATTGTTACCTGTCCCAAACTATCAATGTATTTCGTGTTATTATTACCACTATCTGATTGAATTGCTTCCTTTCCTCAGGAGCACAAGGATCTTTTCTTAAGTAATTTGCCATCTACAGTATCTGCTCTAAAGGTATTGTTTTCAAGTCTGTTGGTCAAAGATCAAATATGTCAAATAAAATATTTTAATCTCTTGCTACCTCCTTTTTACTATGTGCAGAAATTCTTGGATACTTTAGATCACTACGAGGTTGCATCGACAATGTTTTATCATGCGGAGAAAGAGAGATCAAATGTTTTGCAGAATGAAATGTCGGCCAAGTCAGTCCTAGCTGATGCTACTTCAGCTGCTGAAAAATCTCGCACTTCATTTGAAATTCACGCTCATGAGTTAGCAGAAGCAAAGAGTGCGGCAGTTGATGAAGCTAACAAGCTTGAAATATGGGTGGAAAAACATGCACAAGTTCTTAAGGCTATACGTGACAACTCTATTGTGGGCGTTGAGTCATGCATGCAATTGAATTGTAAGGACAAGGCATTAAGCCTTATTTCAGCTGTCCTAGAATCAGGAGTCCCACTTACAGTTGTACCAGAGCCAACAAAAGCGCAGTGTTCTGAGTTGGATAGGGAGGTTTCTCAATTAATATCCGAGTTGCAGGGTGGACTTCCCTCTGCTTTAGGCTCACTTAGTGAATATTCTTTAATCCTACAGCAAGTTCTTCCAGTTAACTACATCACAACCAGTCCAATTACTAGCTGGGCGCAAGTTTTGCAGCTATCAGTGAGAAGTGCATCACAAGATATGCTTTCCCTTGCCAAAATGCAGGCTGTAGAAATCATTGCTAAGTTCCAAGGTGAAGGCATTAATCTGGTGCAGCAAAGATACCTGGATCTCCTAAATCAAATGGAAAGTTATGTTACCTGTGTGGAAAGGCTTGCGAGGGAATGTTCTGAACTGATGAATTCTACTGGGTCGGATAATGAAGTGCAAATGAAAGAGCGGATACTTTCTGCATTCATTAACTCTGTTCAATTGACTTCACAAAAGAAGGATGGTGATAATACTCATTTGTCACATTCAGGAAGCCTTAGGCAGGGTGAGATCAAAACTCCAGCCAAGGGCGATATACAAGAGACAACAGGCAAGGTGCTCTCTATTCTTGGGATTGCTGTGAGCCAGCTATATAGTGATATTAGAGCCAAAGTGTCTGACCTCTCAACTAAAGCTATTGGAAAAGCTAAATTTAGGACAGATGGTTCTGGTCTTCAAGCTGATGCTGGAATGGGGTTGCAATTTTTTGAACGACACATAGAAAAGTGTGCATTAATCTCTGGAGTTGTTGATGAAGTGCATGAAGTTATTGGGAAAACATTAGCTGAAACAAGTGCTGCTTATGCAAAGCCATATCCTAGGCACTGGGCTTCTACTCTCCAGTCTGCTTTGCACTCAAGTGTCAACATGATTGAACAAATGACTGAAGCTTTTCTTCCAGAATTTATCAGATCATATGTTTCACACAACTCAGAGGTAACTGAAGCCGTTGAGTCAATTTCTAAGATACATGCTTCCGTTGATAAAGCTCTAGAGAAGCTGGTTGAGGTAGAACTTGAGAGAACATCTCTTACCGAATTGGAACAGAACTACTCTGTGAAAGTTGGCCGAATTACTGAGCAGCAGATAGCTCTTGAAGCTGCTGCTGCAAGAGGCAGAGAACACCTATCTTGGGAAGAAGCAGAGGAGCTAGCTTCACAGGAGGAAATCTGTAGAGCACAATTGGAACAACTACATGAAACATGGAGTCAGAAAGATAAACGTATTTCATCACTTTTGAAATTAGAAGGCAGTGTCATGAATTCATTGCTTTCTTCTAAACAGTACTTCTCATCTTTGGTGGATCGTGATCACGAAAGTGAGCTTCATTTTAGACAAAGCAATGCCCTCCTTTCTATCTTGACAAAGCCCTTTGCTGACCTGGAGTCACTTGACCGTATGCTGTCATCACGTGACTTGTTTCCTTCCCACAAAGATAGACCCATTTCCAGTGTGAGAGATGCTTTATCATTCAGTTCTTCGTTGTCTGATGTGGTGTGGCCTTTAGCTGGCACATTGAAGGATCATGCTTTCTTTGTTTGGGAACTTGGTCTTCTTGATTCAATTCTTGATTCATGCATGCAAGAGATTTCATCTTCTGTTGATCATGGTATTAATGCCAATCAACTTTACACGAATCTTAAAAAGAAGCTTGCGATCCATGTGGAAAAACAAGTTTTTGGGTATATTACAGAAAGGATTGCTCCTTTGCTCACCCTAAGTTTAGATGAAGAAATTAGTGCTCTACTGCAGCTGAGTAAAGGAATAAGAGAATCAGATCAACCTAAAAGAGATTCTGCTGCAGTTGGAAGGGTTGTATTAATGCTTGAGGAGTATTGTAATGCTCATGAGACAGCTAGAGCTGCCCAGACTACAGTTTCACTAATGAAAAGGCAATTAAATGAGCTCACAGAGGCTCTACGCAAAATCATTTTAGAAATAGTTCAGGTTGAATGGCTACACGATCTTTCATCACCTCATGTACAGAATGTGAAGGTTTTGTCACAAAACATTCTTGGTGATGATAAGTTCATCTCTTTGGTTTTAAATCTTAGCAGAAGCAAATTGTTAGATAAGATCCAGTCTTCGGTCTCATTGATAACAAGGTCAATTGAATTCCTGCAAGCTTGTCAAAACATTTCTATTTCAGCTGAAGGACAGCTTGAGAGAGCAATGGGATGGGCCTGTGCTGGCCCAAATACTTCAAGTGCAGGCGGTTCAACTGCAAAGGGTTCAGGAATTCCCCCTGAATTTCATACTCACCTGTTGAAAAGGAGGAAATTGCTTCGAGTGGTTCAAGAAGAGGCATCTGATCTTGTTAAACTTTGCACATCTATTTTGGAGTTTGAAGCATCCAGAGATGGACTTTACTTCATTCCTGAGGATGAAGCTTCTGAAAAATCTGCAGACAAAGGCAGGGCCTGGCAACAATCATTTTTGAATCTCCTAACACGTCTAGATGCAGCATATCATTCTTTTACATGTAAGTTGACTCTATTCTTTTCATTTTTCCATTACAGTTATGCTCAAAAGCTTTCCTTGTGCACATGGATACCCAACTTTATGTGGTGATTTTTGTGCCTTACTCAAAATTAATCAAGGACTAACTTATTCTTGATCTAAAAAACTGAATCTGCTGAAGATAATCTATTGGTGTCTTACGGGATACAAGGTTGCTTATGTACTGGTGTATAGGCTGTGGTTGCTTGTGCCATCTCTTGTGTTTGTTTCTGTTTCATTTTCAGTTATTCTCTATATTATTCAGCTACACAACTATCACTGAAGCAAGCTATATGGAGATAGCCAAGTGTATTCAGAATCTGAAAGTTGCACACCATTATGGTGTCTCCTGTTGTCCTGTAGGTTTACCCTGTTTTGTAATATTAATAGTTTTCATATGTTACAAGCAGGTGCAGAACAAGAGTGGAAACTTGGCCAGCTCAAACTGGAAACTGCTGGAAAAAGCTTGTTTTCAGCAAACAACCAGGTTTCTGTAGTTTCAGTAAAAGCAAAATCTGCTTTAGGTATGCCACTCTTACTTTTTTTTTTTACCATCTACTGTGGGAAATTATAAAGATATATCCTTTATTATTATTGTCTAATGATATTGGTATATTTTGACAGTTAATCTACAGGATGCTCTTGTAGCCATGTATGAACATGCTTGTGAAGCAAGTGCATTGCTATCTGGATTCAAACATGTATCGCAAGACCGCACTGCTTTGACTTCTGAATGTGGTTCCTTGCTTGAGGAGGTACATAATCAAATATCATCTTGTTGGAACTATATGTTACATAGGAACTAGTGAAGTCAGTTGTGAACTGAGCTGTGGGAGTCTGCAAATGGTTTGTAACCACAATAGCCACACTAGCCTTGAATTGAGAAATTAATGTTGTTTACCATGCTCTTTGGTATTACTGAATTGTATATACAATTCTTTGATGATTTTACTCTTCAACTATGAGGAACCAGAGATTTCATATCTGGTGATCTGTATATGTAGTCACACCGCCCTTTGTGCTTATTCTTGATGATGGGAACAAATCAGTTATTTCCTGTTCTTGATTTCCTGGCACTTTTTTTTGCAGGTTTTGGCTATAGCAGATGGGTTGCATGATGTGTACACTGTGGGGAAGGAAGCTGTTGCAGTGCACAATTCCCTTATGACCAATCTTTCCAAGGCTTGTCATTACTTCTCTTTGTTCGTTACATTACATTTGCTTCCCCAAGATTAATATAGTTTTTCATGTGCATGTTAATTTTAAATTTCAGTTGAGGATATTAAAATTTTACATCATGCTTTTGATATGTGGGTCATGCTAACATTACTAGAATAAATATGGTAAATATTTCCTAGAACATATAAATAATAACAATCAATATTGCATTTGGTACAACATGGCATTGATTTTTTTTTTAATTTGAAGAAAACCTTTTGTTTTGTGCTTTGACAGGCAAATGCAATGTTATTTCCACTCGAAGCCTGTCTGTCTGCTGATGTAAGTATTATGTCTGAAGCGATTTCAAAGGAAAGAGAGAACAACAATGCCAGTATGCCCCTTATTCACGGAAAGGCATTATACCAATCTTATAGCATTAAAGTTAGGGAAGCTTGCAAAAATATAGAATCTCTGGTGGGTCCACTTACTGAGAATGTGAAGGAACTGCATTCCATGGTAATAAAGCTTGGACACCTTTCGAGTCTTCATTCTGGGAGCCTTCACAAGGTATAGCTAGAAATGTTGTAGAGATCATGTTAATCATTTGCGTCCCACAGTTTGAAATTTAAGGCATAAAACGAGGTGAATATTTTGCAAACCTTCAGGTGCAATAACATATTAGCAGATTCTTTTATGGCACTGCCCCAAGTATGGTGGGTGCCTTGCTGCTTGCCGGCAATGTTTTTAAATTGTCTAATCCAACCTAGTTGATGTGGCCTTGATCAGCGACTAGTCGCGATTAGTCGTCGATCGGGGTCGATTAGTTGAGCCTAGTCAGTCCTAGTCGTTTACATAGTCATTCTGGTATATATACCAGGATCGATATGATATATGTACATACAATATACAATACTAAATTTATAGGCTGTTTGACCTTTTTGACACCAAATTTGACCAGCTCGTCTTATTCAAAAAATTTATGAAAATATGAAATAATTCAAGTCATAGTTAAATTATATTATATGCTAAACTAAATCACAATGAAAACAAACGTAATTATGAAATTTTTTTAAATAAGACGGGTAAGTCAAACTTGGTATCAACAAAGTCAAATGGCTTATAAATTAGGACTGAGGGAGTATAATGTAAGAATTAAGGTTTTTTTTTTTTTTTTTTGAGGAAACAGGAGGGGGTAAACCCCTACTGATTAAATATATTAAGAAAAAAAAGTTAAAGTAGCAGCAAGGGCATGAAGATTCTAGTAATGAACACAGCAAGAAGATGGAGTGGAGGATTGGACAAGATGCAGCATAACACTAACCTTCTAAGGAGACAGCTGCAATAGCGGAAACACGAGTGTGACAGCGCAACCACGTGACTGAGCAGGCACAGTTTGTCGCAGGGGCAGGGGTATATCTAAAACCTAGTGGGCCAAATTTTCAGCCCAAACCCACCCATGGGCCAAGCCCAATGTATAGTTTAGACCTTATCATGGGCCACCTCACCTGACCCGACCCGACCCGACCCGAACAATGCACTGGGTGGGTGCGATCGTATTTTTTTTGCCCCGCAACATCAATGGGCTGGGCACGATCCATGATTTTGATCCAAAACCCGACCCCCTCCCATGAAAAAAATGACTCGAAGCGTCCCTGTGCCAACCCAACTCACACTAGGCACGGTCAGGTGTGGGCCGTCCTAAACAACCTGCGTCCCGTCCTTGACCCGACCCAACGCTTGAACAGGCCTAGTATAGCTTCCTACAACAACAACAACAACAACAACAAGCCTTTTAATCCCAAGCAAGTTGGGGTAGGCTAGAGTTGAAACCCAAACCAAACCGCTAAATTTTTTTTTTTTAAAAGGTCGCTTTCAACAAGAAAACAAGGGTTTTAAAAGATTTTTTTGAGAAGACACATAGAAGAGCCTAGTCAGGGCTCGGGTACGTGGATAGCTGCTTTCCAAGCAGCTCTATCCAAGGCTAACTCTCTCACTATATTCCAATCTCTTAGGTCTCTCTTAACTGCCCCCTCCCATGTCAAATTTGGCCTGCCCCTGCCTCTCTTCACATCATTGTTTCGCCTTATGATGCCGCTATGCACTGGTGCCTCTGGTGGTCTTCGTTGCACGTGCCCAAACCATCTTAGTCGGTGTTGCACAAGCTTTTCTTCAATTGGAGCTACCCCAAGACGATCCCGTATCTCGTCGTTTCGAACTCGATCCATCCTTGTATGCCCACACATCCAGCGCAACATACGCATCTCTGCAACACTTAATTGTTGAATATGTCTTCTTTTAGTGGGCCAACATTCTGCACCATACAACATCGCAGGTCTAATAGCCGTCCTATAGAATTTTCCTTTTAACTTTTGTGGTACCCTTTTGTCACATAGGATGACTGCCTTTTAACTAGTATAGCTTCCTAACTAATCAAATTTTACCTTGATCGGATGACTAGCCAACTAATCGCTCTAACCTGCTAGGGTTCATGGCCTTTCTCGAGTGGACAAATGGTTTGTGACTTCTTAATTGAAAAACCATGGGGGCAGTCTATTTAATACAGAGATACACAGCTCCCCTGCATGTTTGATAAAAAAAGTTATATTAATCTGAATAGGCTTGTGACATACAGATATTTCTCCTTTATTTTTTAGTAAGCTTCGATTGCTATTTTTTGCTCTATGTACTTGATGCATAGACATAACATTAACCCCTATCTTTTTGCCACAATAACTCTTTTGCATGTCTCTAGGTGCCAATTATTTGACTTGTCTTTTCTCTAATTCACAGGCTCTTGAACTTCCTGGAGAAAGGGAATCTGTGAGATCCCAGGATATACCCTCAGGAGATCCAGATCTTTTGCAAAATGATTCATCAATTGAGAAGGATAGAAGCTCTTCTGGAAGCATGGAATGTGGCTCTCCAGATTTAGAAATAAATACAGGCATTTCTTTGCAAGATGGATGTTGGATTTCACCTCCAGAGAACTCATATACTAGCAGTTCTGGATGCACCACAGGGTTGACCAAGATTTGTTCCTATGACAATTTAGAGAAAATAGATGCTCTTATGGATGACAAGGCTGAAATAGCAGGTCCTGCTGGTACTGGCCAGGAAACAAGAGACAGCAGCAATGATCAATCTACATCAAATAATGTCACATTGACACATGCTAGCAATATTCAGGAAAATGAAACCCACTTGGTCGAGGGAAGAATTGAAAGTGAGGATAACAGTGCAGCAGCCTTCAAACAAGTTAGAGGACAAGAATGTGAAAATAGTGATCCTAAATTCTATGCAGATTCTGCGGCTCGAGTGACCAGAGGTAAGACAAAAACTGGCTGATGTCTGATACCTTTTCTTAGTTTGGCTGGATTATTATTTTTTTTTTCCGAACAATGCAGGAGAGCTGCGTGTCATTTCATTAAGGAGAAAAAAGTACAAAGGGGAGACAAGAATGTCGGCCCCCATTACAACCCGAAAACACTGCGCGCCACAAACACAAGCAAACAACGACCACTAGACACCACCGAAACTACGGTGAACGCCTCGAGGGGAGCTGCCGCAGTAGGAGATCATGGAGTGTTGCTGCTCCGGCCAAGCACCAGGCACTATCCTCCACCACTGCCAACACTACACTTTGAACACAAGGCCTAGTGCCCTCAAAGACACAGGAGTTCTGGTGTTTCCAGATCTGCCAAGCCACTAGGATAATAAGCGAGTTAAGACCTTTTCTCATATCCTTTCCAACGCTCTTGACACTTTGCCGCCACCAGCAAGAAAACCCCGCGCAGCCCGGCTGCGGAGCAATGAAGACCAGCCCAAGTTTGCTGAGAATCCTTTTGCTTTGTCCATCTATTTTCTCTAGAACTGCCGCTCTGAAACTAATTTAAGAAGTATACTGTATATCTCAGAACTTATCTTTACCAGATGATTGTTGTTTTAATCGGTTTGTGAATGTACAGTAAGTGCCATGTTGACTCCGCTAATCACTTCCCTCTGAGAAGCAACTCAAATCGCATATACTGGATTTAAGTTATCTTTGTTGGACATCACTCCCTCTCTCTTGAGTGTTCATCACAAATGCACGCTAGATTTTTTTTTTCTTTGATGGACAAACATGCAACAAACAAAACAGGACAAGTAGTTTGGGTTGATCACCAGCCCCTCGTTGTTTTCTCATATATATAGTGTATTATATATAGCTAATACACTCATGACATCCTCATAATTAATGCGTTTAATGCCTGATGTAATCTGCCCATTATTCTCTTTAACCACAAGCTGAAATCTATCCAGCACTAATAGTGATGAACCTGGACACACAGGGTCATTTCCAACTATCTTTAACTTCCTCAACCATTTATTTAGTATGTTATCTAACTTTGGTTTATATTAAAAAGACTAATGCAAAATTATTGGTAATTTATGGTTCTCTCATTTTATGTCTTTGCTATGGGAAATTGAATATGTAAGCCATCACAAACCTTTCTTATTTTCATTTTTTGGTGTCTAATAACGCAGCTTCTTGTCAAGTAATCGTCTTAAGGATTCTAAAGCTGAGACAAGTTTAGAATAATGTTTGCTTGTTCTCTTTGATGGCCACAGGTAAAAATCCTTTTGCTTTGTCCATCCTGAAGCAAGTGGAGCATAAGTTATATGGACGGGATATAGATGGCACCAGGTGGGAAATTAAGAGGAAAGCATTTTAGCAGTCAATTTTATTTTATTATGGTTTTCCATTTTATCGATCTCATGTTGTTCTGTCAAGGTCCTTGAATATTTCCGAGCAAGTTGACTATCTTCTTAAACAAGCAACAAGCATCGACAACTTATGCAATATGTACGAGGGATGGACACCTTGGATATGATTCAAAGGCGTGATTTCCTTCAATGTGCATGGGAAAATTATCCAGGTAATAACTTAATACCATGCCCAAGCTTATAGTGCTACATAACTCTCTTTTTTGTCTCGATTTATGGTTTTTAAATCATAGGTCTCCTTATATGTGGCTGCTGTGCATTTTGACATATGGAGATTCCCTTTTTTAATCACATCTCAACCTTTTTCCTTCTGATGTTCTCAAGATAAAATGGAAGCTTGTATGCATGCTAGGGTAAACACCCTTGGAAGAGGTTGGTGAGCAATGACTTATTGACCTAGTAGTTAGTAAACAGCACTCGATGAATGAGGGCATTCTTCAGTGATATACCTTTTTCCTAGAAAAGGCTAGGCTTGAAATATCTTAGAAACTGATCTGTACATGCCTAATGAAAAGGATGGTAATGATGTCAACTTGAGCAGTATTGGCTCTGGATTCAGCATTGCAGGTGGCACAAGGGATCCTCAATAACATCAAAATCCAGATAAAGGCCACCAGAGCCCTCATTTATCTTGACGAACAACTCGTTATTTCTGTTGTGAGACAGCTGAACAACTCTTCTTTATCAGAAAGCTAACAAAATAAGTTTTAGCAACCTAGTTCACATAATTTCCATGTTTAAGAACCTAAGGGATATTTTACAACTTTGGAGATCTGCCTAGCTAACTTCGAAGTCCAAAAACTTTAGTAGTCATTGTTTCAAATTGCCACCTCCCCTTTGGATCCTGCATTGACTGCGCAAGTGGCTGCTTGCGGGAATGATGTGGCAAATATTCTCCAGTTGGCTTATCTCTTTTTTCCCTGTGAATAAACAAGAGAGTTACGCATCTTTGCACTAAGAAGATGAAAACGAAGGAGTACGTTGTGACTCAGGCGTGTAAGTGCTTGCAACTGAGAGACCGCTTGTTTGAGCGGAAATATTCCCGCTCTGCGATAGAACAGAAGCAGCGCTGATTCCGCGTCGTATGATGCGGCTGATGGACGGTCCAGAAGCTTCGCGCTTCTTTCTGCGGCGCGGTAAAATCTCCGAGGAAACGAGCGGTCTCTGAAACACCCATGAAAGTTTACTACTGTAACAACTATTATAGCACTATGCACACGTCATAGCAGTTTTGAGTACTCACTTCCCATCCTACAGAGATGCCAGCTATAAGACTAAGGCCTATGGATGCCCCATCACAACACAGCATAGAGAGGGGGGGGGGGGGGGGGCGGGGGGCGGGGAGGATAGCGATGTTGATCCAATTTGTTTGAATTGAGTGGTATTTGGTTGGACTTTGCAGATATTTGGATGCAGGGTCTTTGGGGAAGTTTCTGTTGATTATATTCTTGCCATGAATAAGGTCAGGGCACCTACATATATGGTGGATTGTTGCCTTCAAGTTGCCAGCCATTGAGATGAAGTGTGTGACATTTTGTGTGGCCATGGCCACCCAGCAAAGGTGCTATATACATAGACATTTGAGAACCTGGAGACAATTTGTAATATGTGGCAACAATCAAGTAAAGTAGCATGTTTTTTTTTTTTTGTGTCAATTTGCATGAACGTGTTTGGAATGTTTGTTGAACTCCATTGATTTTACCAAACCCGTGCAATCTATACACTGGACTAAAACTCTGCTAGATTTAAGGCCCACACGGTCTACGGTGGTGCGAGTTGGCGTGGTACGAGTTGAACCAGCTGAAGACTATTTGCCATGTCAGATATGCACACGAGTAACCATGTAGGAAATTAACACAGGTTTCAAAGGGAGGTGGGAATCTGAAACCAAGTAAAACTTGTAGGCGGTTGATTGGAACAAATAAACTGGTGGCCTTGTGGGTGTTTTTTTTAATTTTCCTTTCTGTAAAAATCTGAATGAGTGGTTAGATTTTAGACCAGAAAAAGGATTCCAAACAATTTGTCATCATGTCCAGGATCAGCCCAAGCTGAGACCTCGTGAAAATCATATGTTCTTATATTCACTTTGTTTGCCTAGTTAGTATTTTCCCTTCTGAGTTGATTCTCCCCTGTTTATTGTTCAATGGCAACCATAACATATAGAATAATCTTTGTTAACATCTTTCCTTTGTGTACCTGTGATTGCATTGATCTTACTTTGGTATAACTTTGGTTCTACTATTACTTTCTTTCTTTTTATGAGTAGCAGCAGCAGTAGTAACAACAAGAAGCAAGCAAGCAACTAGCAGTAGGCTAGAGTTGGAACCCAACAAGAGCTACTAACAAGGGAAAGAACGAGAATAAAGAAAATAAAAACATATTCATGGTTCAGGGCTTCAGGCACATGAAAAATCACACAGAAATGTCTGTATTACACACCATAAGGTCATCAGGCTCTTTTGATGTGCTCACTGCCTCTTCTAGTTGATATTTTCATTAATACTCATTGGCTCATTGCTCAATTTTGACTTCCTGTCTTATTACAATATTTGGAATTAGCACTCACATATATGAAATTGACCTATATAATTTTCGCACTTTCAGGTCTGTATTAAAAGTAGGACTACTGTGGCATGTTCAGCAGATGTTATGGCTGCTAGTTACTATGAATGATGCTGAAACAGGTTCAAGATGTTTTATTGTGGCTGTTATCTTTTTTTCCCCTTGCATCCAAACCAAGGCTGAGCTTAACTGTTTTAAGCATGAACTGTAGGAGGGTTTGAATTTGATCCAGCCTTGACTGCTGGCAATGAAGAGGCTCCATGGTACGCTGATTGCTCCAAGTGAATTAACAGAGTAATCAAGTAGACATCTGCGAGCCCATGCCAATTTCTTTTCAGCCATTCCGCGTGTATTCCAGACATCAACAATGTGGGATTCAGAAGCTATTGCACTGTGCTTGTAATCTGGCTTGAGCATGGTATGCACTGACCCAGCATTTGCAATTTGATGGACACCCACTGACCCACGGCATGTGCCCCTCGGGATTAAGACCCTGTAGAGCTGGATGAGGCTGAAGAACATGAAGAAAAGACAGGCAAGTAACCCTGACTATCCTCTTCTTCGAAACATAGGTGTTGGATATGCAATTTTGGAACTTGAGTTCTAATGGCATCTCTGATTTGAAATGAACATGGTGTAAGTAGAAATTTTTACACTTTGCGCACGCTGATCCCAAGCACAAAACCTCCTTCTAGTTGTCGTTTTTTTAATTAAATATAATTTGGGACCTTAGCTGTATTAGAGTTTGTACAACGGGAGTGCTTAGAGGAGGTGCCTAGAATGAAAAAAAAATTGTTCCAACATGTCATTAGCACCTCGTGCTTGAAAGGTGATGAAATGCTTTTGTTTGCATCTGTGCTTAGTTATTTCTAGATAGGTGGTTGGACCTCTATTTTGGTGCTTAATGATGTGACAACATTCTCTCTTGCATGCCTACTGTTGTAGCTTAGCATTCTGCCTTTGTTTCTGATCCTCGAGCAGTGTTTGTGGGAGCTGGGGAGGACAGGTTCTTGCCTGTCTCCGCTCTTTGAGGCCTAGTTTTGCAACTCATGGATTAAGAGGGATTGGAGTGGATTTGGAGAGATTGAGGTTGATTTTGAATCCGTGTGGATTAAAACCCACCTCAATCCCACCCAAAACGCTTCAATCAAGAGTACTCAAACTAGCCCAGCTGGGAAAAAACAGCTCGTGAATACAGAAATGAAAAAAAAAATCTTTTGCTTATCTTCATCCATTAATTTATGTTTTTCTTTTATTATTTGAGACAGATTGATCGCTCTTATCTGCATCTGAGTACGAACTCGTGGGCAGTGTTTGTGCTGTTGCTCACTTGTGGTCGTGGAGCAGATAGGGCTCGGGTGGCCCGGATGCACGCAGGTACACCCTGGCGCTGTCCTCTCTATAAACGTTCGGATAAAATGTATACCTTTTTTTTACCCCGTAATGTAATTTCGTGTGGCTATTGGCTAATTAACTCATGCGTTTCAGACGGCTTAACGGCAAATTATATTCTCTTTGAATAAAAATAAAGATCAATGAACTGTCTCCTGTGAGAAAAAAAAAGATACTATCGCTCTTGTGATGTCGCATTCTGGTGTTTGGTGGAGGAGACAGCGTTAATGCAAGTTCAGGGATCGAGCTGTCGTTTCCATTGCGATTTGTTGTCCCGCCTTGGAGTTGGTGCCAAATCATACTATAATCATATATGCAAATAGGCCCTCCAAGCTCAAAAATATTTGGTTCGATGTGAAGAATCTTCCCTGACAGGGTTGATGTTGGCCATGTGATAGTTTAATAAGAGTAATATATACTCAACGCTTGAGGGCTCTCTTTTTTCCAAAAAAAAAAAAAAAAAACTCTTTAGGGTAATACTCAACGCTTGAGGGCACTTTTTTTTTTATAATCTCGTCCGCCGGAACCAACATACCCTACCACTAGTGATCGTATGAGATCCGAAAGTGGCCCAAGTGGAAATCAAAATTTATTTTCCATTGATGCTGATACTGATACTGTCTGTCGAGTCTATAACAATGGGGCGAGTTCAAGAATAGCTGGTACGATTTACGCTACATAATCAAAATAATACACCTAAATGGCCAGAAATTTTCGGTGGCAGTCACGGACGCTATGCTACAAGTAACTGTCACGGTAAATGGATAATGCGATGCACAAAAAAAAACAAATATATAAACGACAAACATAAGAATCATTTTAGAGGAGAATGAGACGACGGAAACAGGCAATGCATTATACATGCAGCAGGAATGGAAATACACCTCTCTCGCGCGCGCGCATACAAAATAAAATCGAACAGATATACACTTCGTGGGTTGGTGACACTGATGCGTTTGGTGGCTGCTGATGACTGCGACAGTGGCCATCCAACCAACACCCACATCCAGCTAAAATAGCCCCATAGAAACGCTATCGATCCCACTACCTCCCAAACCCGCGAGTGGAGGCCTCCAACCCAGGCGCAGGAGGACGCGCCCACCATGGCCATGGCGACAGCGCTCCGCAAGCTATCCGCCAACGCGCTGCGCCGCCAGTCTCTCTCCCGCATGACGCCGCTCTACTACATGGTACGCCGCCGCCCGTTTCTTCTTGTTATTTCGTGGCACGCCACGGCGGCGCGGTGCTCTACCCACCCCACTCCAAAGAGAGGGAAAAAAAGATTCATGGCGCTGGTGCTGATCCCCTTTTCTAATTCGGTTCGACTCTCTGCGTGCGCAGGCGTCCCTGCCGGCGACGGAGGAGAAATCCGGAATCACCGTATGTTTTGATTACTCACTTCTGAATCAGTCGTGTGGCCATTACTCCGTGTCTCTGTCGTTTGATTCTGTTCATCTCGTGTTCTTGGTGTTCGAGTGCAGTGGCCAAAGCAGTTGAACGCGCCTCTCGAAGAGGTGGACCCCGAGATTTACGACATCATCGAGCACGAGAAGGCCCGCCAATGGAAGGTCTCTGTTTTCAGTCATCTCTTCTTAGACGTACCACTTTTTAAGTCAAACCTGCAGTCATTGAGATGTTGGATTAATCTGTATGACGTTCTATTGTTTTCTTCAAGACCTTATTGAATCGTGTTTGTGTCAATCTGTTTTGCAGGGGCTGGAGCTCATTCCGTCGGAGAATTTCACGTCCGTGTCAGTGATGCAGGCGGTGGGTTCCGTCATGACCAACAAGTACAGCGAGGGGTACCCCGGCGCAAGATACTACGGTGGAAATGAGTAAGGCCCTGCTCTGTCAGTCTCCACTGCCAGAATTGTTTCAATGGAACACGCATGTTTGCAAGAGAATTTTTTAGAGTTCTGTTTGCAAGAGTGTCTGTCTGTGTGAATCTATGAATAATCTGAATCGGTTATTGTTCTGTTTTTTCTTGGTTGCAGATACATCGATATGGCCGAGTCCTTGTGTCAGAAACGTGCTTTGGAGGCTTTTCGTTTAGACCCAGCGAAGTGGGGAGGTAAAAATCTTGTCTAGGTAGCACCAATATCTATTCTATTGCCGTGTCATACGTTCCTCTTTTGCGCAATAGGTTTTTACATCATCTCTGTATGCATTCAAGCCTTTATTGAGATGAAACTGTAGGTGTTTTCTCCTTTCCTGATTTAGGTGATGCAAATTAGAGAAGGTGATGATGGAAACAATCTTTTTACTAGTAAGAGATTAAGAGTGTCTAACAGTTTGAAGCAATTTAGAAAGGGGTGTTTCAAATTTTGCAAGGAGTTCATAGTACATGGGATACGATCTAAGAAAATCACTGTTCCACCACAAACCGAACTGCTTGTTAGTTGCTACCTTCCATTAGGTTACAACATATAATGTGTGGCTAGTTTCAACATTTATGTATCTTTTGTCTCTGACCAAGTTTCTCTTATAACGGTGGCTGCCCTTTCACCATTTCTCTAACTCATGGCCAATTTTAACCTCCACAGTGAATGTGCAACCTCTTTCGGGTTCACCTGCCAACTTCCATGTGTACACTGCGCTATTGAAGCCACATGAAAGGATCATGGCTTTGGATCTTCCTCACGGTGGACATCTTTCTCATGGTTACCAGGTACATGGGTTTGGACTTTGGAGTTTCTGTTTATCTCCTTATTAATCTTATTCTGACATGGCACATACGCATGGATGTGTCCTTCTTTGCTGCCTTTCTTTCCTTCCTAGCTCTGGGGTTGGTTTAGATTTATTTATGGTGTTTCTATTATTGGATTGGCACTTACTATGCAAAATTAAGTTCTGCCCGCACACTCCATTCTGTAATGCATGCATAATATCTGCAAACAAGTGACATTTTCCCATAGCTCAAAGGTTCTATTTACTGTTTGCAGACTGACACTAAGAAGATATCTGCAACTTCGATATTCTTTGAGACAATGCCTTACCGGTTGGACGAAAGCACTGGATTGATTGATTATGATCAGGTCAGTTTGCTCATTACTCTTCTAGTTTATAGGTATGCATATCAAGGTGGACAACAATGTACTCTTCTTTATATTTAGCCAAAATAAAAAAGGTTTGTTATCTAGGATATTTGTCACCGTGCCGTTTCTCTTTCGTTGGCAAAAGTATTTCAAGCTGAATCGTCCTAACACCTTATTTTCTCCTATTCTTCATTTGCTACCTATGTACAGTTGGAGAAGAGTGCTGTCCTTTTCAGGCCAAAGTTGATCATTGCTGGTGCAAGCGCATATGCTCGCCTATATGATTATGACCGTATGAGGAAGGTAAGTTTTCTTTCCTCAACAGTATTTTCTTCTCTGGAACACGCAACAGAGCAAAGCATGATCATATTAGAGTGACTTCAACAGTAAAATTGAACCATGATCTTTTGTTAGCAAAAAAAAATAATTCCAGCATGCTATGTGATTGACAGATATGCAACAAGCAGAAGGCAATACTTCTAGCAGATATGGCACATATCAGTGGGCTTGTGGCAGCTGGTGTTATTCCATCTCCTTTTGATTATGCAGATGTAGTGACTACCACTACTCACAAATCACTCCGTGGGCCACGTGGAGCCATGATCTTTTACAGGAAGGGAGTGAAAGAAATAAATAAGCAAGGAAAAGAGGTGTGGTGGGAGAAACTATAAAACGGAATACTAGCATAGGGTGTTGAATCTGCTTCTTCCATTAAAAACAAAAAAAGACTAATGATATATTATTATTCTATAGGTTATGTATGATTATGAGGACAAGATCAATGCTGCCGTCTTTCCAGGTCTGCAAGGTGGGCCTCATAACCATACTATCACTGGCTTGGCTGTTGCGCTTAAGCAGGTCTGCACCACTTAATCATGTTGTTTTATATTATCTTGTATTCATATTGTTCTCCTTTGGATGAGTTCTCAGCTGATGTTTTATATGTCAGGCAACTACTCCAGAGTACAGAGCTTACCAAGAGCAAGTTATCAGTAACTGTGCTAAATTTGCACAGGTATTTTCAGTTCATTTAATAAAAATACTTGTCTTGGAGGATTAGACTTAAGATGCATTCTCACTCAATAGGATTGGTAACATGTTTATATTCCTTTTACATTCACCTCAGTTGTTATGGAACATAGATAGATTCTCTTCAATATTATTAATTTTGTTATACAGTTTGATTCACTTGTTTGATGGAACATTGTTTTCCAGAGCTTGACTGCAAAAGGATATGATCTTGTCTCTGGCGGGACTGATAACCATTTAGTCCTGGTGAATCTCAAGAATAAGGTAAGATAACAGTGTGTTTCATATTTCACTTGTTATTTTGGAGTTATCTGTAACTAATTCTAGTGAATCGTGACTGATAAACCTTTGGGTTTGGCGAATGTCATTATTAAGGAAAGATGTTGCTTGATCAGTGGCGATCCCCTAATGTTGTTTATTTTTCGTTAGAGCATATAGTGATCTATCAAATTTAAACTAAATCTAGTGCTAATCTAGTATTCTTTAATTATATTTGTCCCCCTATAATCATACTCTGGCTTCGCCCCTGTGGTTGATGTCTACCAAACCTGAGGCCTAGCTGTTTCTTTAAACATATATATAAGCTAAATGTGCTAAAGGCACTACCTGTTTCCAATTCTGATGCCATGCCTGAACAATGATCCTCTCTTTTGTTTTTTGGACTTTACCTATAGGGAATAGATGGTTCAAGGGTGGAGAAGGTTTTAGAAAGCGTGCATATTGCAGCAAACAAAAACACAGTTCCTGGTGATGTTTCAGCTATGGTACCAGGAGGCATCAGGATGGGTAATTTATTTTTACCGTAGATGTTTTCAGTTTATTCTAGACTATTTTTGCAAATTCTTAATATTAGCTCTCCATCATGCAGGAACCCCAGCTCTTACGTCCAGAGGATTTGTTGAGGAAGATTTTGCTAAGGTTGCTGACTTCTTCGATGCAGCAGTGAACCTGGCTGTGAAGATCAAGGCTGCTACGACAGGTCACTCAAATTCCTAGATTTTGTTTTCTCTCTAAAGAATACAACCCACGGTGGACTTATTAGATGCATTTCTTGAGGTGTCACTGTCACTACTGGGATCACCTGATATATGTTTTACTTTTAATTTTTGCAATTTAGGTGGAACAAAGTTGAAGGATTTTGTTGCCGCTATGCAATCTGATAGCGCCCAAGCTGAGATTGCAAAGCTTCGCCATGATGTGGAGGAATATGCAAAACAATTCCCAACAATTGGATTTGAGAAAGAGACCATGAAGTACAAGAACTAAATTTGAATGGCAAGGTATGCTCATCTTTATCCAGTTGAGTTCCTTTTTAATACTCTATGCAGCAACTCAGTTTTAGTAGGGAGCACCAGAGCAGGAACCCCTAACTGTCTGCTTGGCTTCAATCTAGAGTGCTGCCTCCCTCTTGATCCCTTTGCAGAAGCAGACTGTAATCACTTAAACAAATTTTCTTTCGTGTGTTTTTTCTTGCAGCAAGCAGCAATAGCACGATGCCAAGGGGATTATTCGGAGTTTAAATGTGTGAAGATCGTGTAAACATTAACGTAACTCATGGTGGAATGGCATCCGAAAAAGATACTTGCAATTTATAGCATGTGGAACTTTAGGTAGCATTTGGTTGGGGGCAAAGTGGGATAGGATGGTTATACCATAGTTTTTTAGGATGGGACGACGGTTGAAATACACGTGGTTGGATGGACTCTCTAGCGAGGATAGCCGTATCTTCGTCCCCCATGGCTGCCTGCTTGCTGCCATGTCCGCCCGCCCGCTCGCCTGTACTCCGGGGCTGCGGTGCACCCTCATACTGGCCACTAGGGCATCGCCATGACCGCTACCCTCCACATTGGCCGTGCGCTCAAGCGGTAGGGCCAGAGCAGTGCTTGGACGGGGGTGAGCTCAACGGCAAGCGGGTGAAAAAGAGCTCGACGATGGGCGGATGAGGGTGGGTTGGGTTGAGACGAGCTCTGCAGTGAGCGGACGGGGGTGAGCGGACGGAGATGAGCTCGACGGCGAGCTGGTGGGGGCGAGCTCGGCGAAGGCAGGCGAGCTTGGCGGTAGGTGTGGAGAGACGGAAGGGCGAGGAGGCCGAGGACGGACTTACAGCTGCTCACGCCGTTGGAAAATAACGGCGTGGTAGATGTTTTTTTTGGACGACAGTGTCCGAATCTACATGGAATATTTTTTTTTTAGGATGGTCCTATCACTTCTATCCTACAACCAAACGCCTCTAAAATTGGCACCGTCTTGTTCCATCATTTTTCGTCCCACCAACCAAACACACCTTACTTGTACCACGTGATCCGCCAATGGATGCTATATTAACCGTTTCTCATATTGGAGTATCGGACCATTCCATTTTCCATATTCTTTGTTGAATAGTGACATGTATGTGTGCGCCGCGCCCTCACTGCCTCTTACGCTCTCAATATTATCTTAGCATTATTAAGACAAACAAAAGGCCACCGCACACTCGAGTCTCAAGGCCTAAAAATTATCACGTTAACTAGAGAAAATAAAATAAAAATACATCTCCACACATTGCCATTACGAAAAAAAATACGGTAAAAAGCCCGTCTAATTTTTTTTTCCTAGGTTTGGTCTCTTCTTTGGAATAGAAAACAAAAGGAGATCCAGAGCGAGAGAGAGAGACAATCAGACAAGAGTCTAAAGATAGTCAATTTGTGAGCTCTCAAGTTAGCCTCCAGAAAAAAAAAAAAACTGATGAGAGGGAGCAATTTTCGGGGGGTGGTCCCACCCGCGCCCCAGCCTCTTTAACGGTCCAAACGACTTGCCCCTTCAATTCCCGCCACTTTCTCATCGCCTCTCACTCTACCTCTGATCGGCAGATACACAGGCCCGCACGCTCTTCCCCCTCCTCTCCCAATTCTCGCATTACTGGAGCTCCATCACGGCCTCCGGCAAGAGACAGATGAGAGACAGCGACGGGGAGGGCGCTGGCGGCGGCGTCTCCCGCTCGCACCCGTCCAACCTCCCCCTGCCGGCTCCCCAGTCCGACCCCAACCTCCAGTTCTCTGGGGGCACGGACGATGATTTCTCCAACCGGCACAGCAGCTCCTCCGCCACGGGCGGCACGAGCCCCGGGTTCTACTCCGACTACCCGTCCAGCTTCAGCGGCGAGTGCTCGCCGTACAACATGTCCCCCTGGAACCAGACCATGGCGTCCCCCTGGTCGCACCACAGCGAGGCGTCCGCCGTCGGCGCGCCGCCCACGATGGCACCCGGGACCAGCCTCATCGGCTCGCTGGTGAGGGAGGAAGGCCACATCTACTCCCTCGCCGCCAAGACCGACACGCTCTACACCGGCTCCGACAGCAAGAACATCCGCGTGTGGCGCAAGCAGAAAGACTCCGGCGGGTTCAAGTCCTCCAGCGGCCTCGTCAAGGCCATCGTCATCTCCGGCGAGCGCATCTTCACCGGCCACCAGGACGGCAAGATCCGGGTGTGGAAGGTGTCGCCCAAGAACGGCCTGCACAAGCGCGTCGGCAGCCTCCCGCGGCTGCGCGACTTCCTGCGCGGCTCCCTCAACCCCTCCAACTACGTCGAGGTGCGCAAGAACCGGTCGGCGCTGTGGATCCGGCACAGCGACGCCGTCTCCTGCCTGAGCCCCACGGACGCGGCGCAGGGCCTGCTCTACTCGGGATCCTGGGACCGCACCTTCAAGGTGTGGCGCATCAGCGACTCCAAGTGCCTCGAGTCCGTGGTGGCGCACGACGACAACGTCAACGCCATCGTGGCGGCGTTCGACGCGCTGGTCTTCACGGGCTCCGCCGACGGCACGGTCAAGGTGTGGCGGCGCGAGCTGCAGGGGAAGGGCACCAAGCATTCGCCCGTGCAGACGCTGCTGAAGCAGGAGCACGCCGTGAACGCGCTCGCCGTGAGCGCCGTCGCGCCCGTGCTCTACTGCGGGTCCTCCGACGGGCTCGTCAACTTCTGGGAGGGCGACCGCCACCTCGTCCACGGCGGCGTCCTCCGCGGCCACAAGAAGGCCGTCTTCTGCCTCGCCGCCGCCGGCGCGCTCCTGCTCAGCGGCTCCGCCGACAACACCATCTACGTGTGGCGCCGCGACGGCGGCGTGCACTCCTGCCTCTCCGTGCTGACGGGCCACACCGAGCCCATCAGGTGCATCGCCGTCGTCGAGGACAACGGCGACAGCACCGCCGAATCCAACGCCGGCGGTGCCGCCGGAGGGGGCTCCTCGGCCTCGCGGTGGATCGTGTACACCGGCAGCCTCGACAAGTCGATCAAGGTGTGGCGCGTGACCGACGAGCCGCAGGACGCGCTGCTCCAGGGCCCCGGCGCCGGCGACGCGCCCCAGATGTTCGACCGGTATCCCGGCGACACGTTCGGCCCCAGCACCTCCACCAAGTCGTTCCGCTAAGATCGACGTGGTCTGACTCTGACCATCCACTCGCAACAAGAACTACACATATCACTTCACCATAAAAATGCATCTTGATTCTTGGAGGGATTAACTTAACACACAAGAACTTAACCTGCTGGATCCATACATACGCCCTTATATATACCCCTGCAAATAGCTGAAATCGGAAGGTATTGCTAGTTTGTGCGCTCTGGGAGCACGAGCTATGTAGTCTGGTCATCTTTTCTTTTGTGTGTGTGTGTGTGTGACAGGGATGGTGAATTTAGCTAGGTACGTTTGCTTTTTGCAACTTTACATTGCTAAGGGAAACTTTGATACGCTACGTGGTTGGTTATCTGTTGTACTAGTTGAAAATGAATTGGTTTTGTGCTAAAGGATGTATTCAATAAAGATCTCAATTCTAACTTCAAGTGATCAAAATTAATGGAAACTTGTTGTGGTCTACTGATCTTTTATCATCGTTTTTGTCATTCGTCAGCATTTTTAGTGGTTTCTCAGCTAATTTTTATAACATCTAAATACAGCTAAGCTGACAGTTATCCTAAGCTTCAGGGCAATATGTAACGTTCGATAGCCAATGGCGGAAATCATATATATCTTCTAGAAGGTGGATAGCCAAGTATATCTGGAAAATGTTGAATCTGTTATTTGAATATGAATATTTGTTTTATCCATTTGAAATGTTGGTACAGGTGTCTATATCTAATACTTTGAGAGCCCAAACGGTATGACTATGAACACTGCCAAATAATATAATCAACATTTTTGTAAAAGCGTTTATCAACATTTTAAAATAACTTATTATAAATCCTGGAATAGTTTGAAATTTTAAACATTCAATATTTTCTAAAAGGTATATCAACAGTGTTACAGAACGCATTCAACATTTGTTCAAATACTTTAGATTATCCATCTTCTGCAAAAATGGGTAGGGCCGTAGGGGCTCCCTGCAGCAATGGTGGTGATTCGGGCGTTGGCAAGCCAACCCCGTCCAGCACACGGCCCATTTTCGCGAGTGGAGCCTGACGGCACGGTCCGGGACCGGCGACAAGCCCAGACCACGGGTACGTTGGACCAGGGGCACCGTGTACATGCGCAAGTGCGTCGCCGTGTGCCCCCGTCCGTCTCTTTGGTGGGCAGCTTGGTCACGATCGATCGAAGAACATCGTTGGTTGTTCGTTGCTTTGGTTTGGGGGTTGATAGTGGGTTGATGAGAAGTTGGGTTGTCCAGTACCAGTAGTGGTGAAAACTGAGAATAAATGCTGCAAACGGTTGATGGTCTCCCCTTGGAATTAAAAGACATCCAACTATGCAACCAGCGAGTGTTTGTTTTCCTGCATAAGGTCTGAAGTAGACTTATACAATGCAAAAATGGTATGTTATGCTGCATCGCTGGAAACGCAGAAATCCTGCGTACTTGCTATACCGGCCAGCAGCTTATGCGGCGCAGAAACTAAAACAGCTTTTTCATGTCGTTTTTTGTTATATCTTTTGATTAAAAAATCTAATCACCAATCCAATTTCATATTTGAGTTCATAACATTTTTATCAACAAAACTAGATCACACTTGTAATACATTTTTTATTTTTATTTATTGATCTCCGCTATCCTAATGCAAGGAACCAAACACAAACTTAACAATACTGGTTAATTTGGACACGGTAACCAAACACCGCTACACTGTATCCACTATGCTGGTTTAGATTAGTCTGTATAAGATCTTATTCAGCTTTAAAGTTATGCAGAGAAGCAAACACACCCCTTAGGGACTATAATAAAAGAATACAGCATCAGTACATGCTTGCTTCTATGCATAAACATAACGGAGTCTAGTGCTTATATATATAGTGGGAGCATAAATTATGGGTTCAAGACATTTTATTTAACTAAAGCCAGAGAGGTGCAGGCGCCGGCCCCCTATGTCGATCGTTAGCCCAACGACCTCATTTTTTTTTTTTTGATCGAGCTAATTAAATCATGATCGCTGGCCCTTGCCCTCTATTAATCAAAGCTTTTACAAATTACAATCAGGTTCCCAAATCTGTCCTCCAAAAAAAAACCCTAGCTAGTCCAACACCTTTGCTTCCCCTGCTAATGGCGCCAAATTAAACACGTACGTACGCATGCTGTCGAGGTTAGTTGACGACACACCAAACAGTGGAATAAACAAGGCGCACGCTTGCCCTCTGATCGGTCTTTCCCTTGCAACACACGCCGACTGATGACCGCCCGCAAAAGCCTGGTTTGAATCCAAGCTGACGCTACCACCTCTACCTGCGCTGCATATATCATTGCGACAGAAAAGGTGCATGGGCCGATGGATGAGATGATAGCGCCGGAAAAGGTCACGACATAGAGCTAGCGCACGCATGATCTATCGATGATGCATGGCCATGGCCGGGGAAGAAAGCGCCTCGTCGTCGTCGTCGGGTGTCCCTACATGCCATGCGGGTGTCCATCAGTTCCATGGTGCGCCTGCGCTCAGCGAGCACGTACGGCCAACCACCTCGATCGGCTGTGGCTAAATGGCTATATCTGCATGCATGTCGAGAGAGCCCCTCTTCTCCGACGATAGGGACAAGGGTTCGAGTACGACGTACGACGAGGGGCACATGGAATGGAACCTTCATGTGGTTACACATGCCTGCTAGGAGCCACAGCCCACAGGACAATTGGCAGCTGAATTCAGGCAACCAACACAAAACCCTGGTCTCTGCCAATGCTCCGGGTAGACGGAACTTCGCTTTCAGGTCCATGGCACTATGGCAGAGCCGAGCCGCGCCGACGACACCTCGACACCAGACATTCCAAACGGTTTTCTTACACCCCTAATAGCTAGGCCCTATATAACATTGCTAAAATAAAGCTCCTAGCTATAGCATCATTCGCTCCACTAAACAATCTTTTTCTTTAAACATGGGACGGATGTGCTGACATCCACGCACGCGCTCTGCGCACATATGCATACGAAATACGAATGTCGTCGAGACGTGTACGGATACGCTCGCGCGTGTCCACCTGCATGCTCCTGTATACGAAATACGAACAATGCCGTCGAGAGGTAAAGGTTGCGCCGACACACATATCGAAAAATGAAATGGCGAAGATATACCGCACACGTCTCGGTGTCCTCGAGGACATGTTTCTGTCTTACACCTTTTCTATCTTTTTTTTTATTTGACGCAGTTGATTTTTTTCTTCAAATTTTTGATTCTTCATCTTATTTACAAAAATTATTACTTACTGTATCATTTATTTTATTGTTACATAATTAGTGATAGTTTGAGTATGCCGTGTTTTCATATGTTTACATGACATTTTTAATTAAACGATGATTAAAGTTTTTTCAAAAAATAGTTAATTGCGTCAAATAAAAGAACGGAGGATATACTAATTTAGGGATTCAATCCCACATCGACACCGCTAACTAGGCAGCCAGTCATCAGCCAATAACTTTGCCCAATCCATTTCCTGCGAGTGCATAGCCCGGAACCTTTTTTTTCTTTATTAAAAAAACAATCAGTATCTTACAGGCAATTCGGTCTCCCCTCTGTAACAAAAAAAAAAATACTTCATTTGTAACACCCAAAAAATTGTTGTACAAAGACTTTGCAAAAATTCGTTGTACAAAGACTCTGTAATGGCTTTCTGGCAATATATTATAAGTTCCCCTTTCCAAAAGAAAGTAAGGTGGAACTATATTAAATTATCTCTTATAATTGCATATACGGGTAATTTAAATCTAATTTTTTTTGGGAGAGCCACTTTGAATCGCTTTCATAACGGCGTATGGGGGTAATTTAAATGCAAACTTAAAAGGTTAATTAAATTGTCCTTTATAATAGTATTGTCTGTAATTTAAATACAAACTTAACAGTTAATTTACATCATCTTTCATAATAACATGGCGGTGGTGAGTAGCTTAAATGTAAATATATAAGTTAATTGAAATCATCTTTTATAATAACAAGGTGGGCAATGCTTAGAAAATGTAATAGATATAGTAACTATTAATGTTATAGACTTACCATGTGGATAGACATATGTTTCTAATTTTTGTGAGAATTTTGTTTTTTTCCCTAATGTATCTCTTGAGAGTTAACATGAAGGCTCGGCTCCAAAAGGTGTATGAGTTAGTAATGTATGATAAGCCATCTTATACAAGTTGAAGAGGAATGGTGGGTAAATACCTGTAAGTGCTATGGCCGGGTAAAGCTGAATCCAGCAGATCATCTATTCCGTCGTCTATATTCAAAATCCACTCAGTGTATGGTGTAACTACGGTGTCATTTTTTTTACTATAGATAACCATATACATGATCTGCTGGACTTGGTTTAACAGTAAAAGGCTAAAAACATAAGCTGAAATCAGGAGCTTATGTGTGGTAATATGATACGTCTTTGAGGAAACAAAACTCCCTAATAATCGCTACAAATAAAATAAAGTCTCCATTCCATGTGAAGGCCTCAGCGGTCATCTACTGATCAGCTGTGGTAATAAAGACCGCCGAAGAGCAGAACAGAACAGACAATCACACCAACCAACGACACCGAAAGGTCCAACCCCAAGCCAATTTATACCCAGACCAGTCCTGATGATCCCAAGGTGGATCCCAGGTTCCGGAGCAACAATAAATAGATGCCGATTAGGTTGGTCCAAAGAACTGTTCGCGGCATGTGTTCAATGCGAGAACCGTAGTACTACTAGTTCCCTTGCTGTGGCGCGCAATTACTAGACCCATGTCGATCTCCAGTTCATTCATCGTTCCCTGATTTTGCTCTCGTGATTTGACCATAGTAGACATGTTCTTCACAGGCTTCTGCCAGGCAGCAGTGCTACTTGGACTTTAATCCGAACTTTTTTTTATTAGTATATGTATATGAACTGCAGTGAATTTTCACTTTGCAACCACAAGAAGAAGAAGAAGATCTGTTCACTCTGCACCAGGGTCCAGGTACATGAAGCTGTAAAAGAAAATCCCGACGGCCGTGTCGTGCGTCCGTGACGCCGTCCGTTCATCTTGAATGCGCCAAGGCCGACCTGCTCAGCTCAGCACCTGCAGGACTTGGCTGCCCTGCGTCCTGCACTCCTGCTGGCTGGAGCCGCGCCCGTATGGACGTGTTCGTGCCGGCCGTGCCGGGCTGGCTGGAAAACGACCACGGGCGAAAAAGGAAGGGAGGGGGGAAAAAAGGCAGCGGTGCGAAAACGAAATGGGCAGCGGTAAAGCAGACACGGCTCGTTCAGATTTCAGACACGCCGCTCCCTCGGTCCCTCCCATCTGGCCGCCAAAAAGCAACGCGAAAAAAGGCACAGATTTTTTTTGGTCAAAAACAAATGTATGTATAGTGGTCTCTACATGGAGTAGCACGCACTACTCGTAATATATACTGGCCAGCCGGCACCTAACATGATCGTTCGTATTAGTGTATACAAAAATATATATTACTCCTCCGTACTGAACTTGCAGTATATATTGTTCATTTTTCGGCTAAAAAGCCGTACATGGGGTTTCCACAAAGGGCGAGAGAGCGAGGGGCGATGGGGGCATCCACATATCTTTCTCCTCTTTTCACAAAGCTTTCGCTGTTGGGTGTTGACGCAAGAAAGCGACGCCTTTTAGTTTGCCCTCATTTCATCGTCTCCCCTTTTTTTTTTTCTCTCCTCATTGCCGGCTGTCCAAATCCAAGTCCTAGACCGGCTCAAGCAGTCGCAGCAGGCAGGAGAGTCTAGTCTACCCCTCAAGATCTTTCCAATAGCCGTTCCAAACGGCGGGAGCCCCCACCAATGGCGGTTTCATCTCATGCTTCCTTCAGCTTGGCATGGACATGGAGTGGTTGTTAGCTCACACCTCATAGAAGGCGCACGAAAAAAAAAAGGCAGCGGATCGATGACGAGCCAAGATTTCGTTAACTAAAACCACGAGAGACGTAGCTTTCCATACATGTCATCGGCCGCCCTGGCCTTCCTTGTTTATCGTCCTCCCCCGGCCCAGCCTCCCCTGCAGTGCAGCAATAACTTCCTCCTGCTCTGGCTGGCACCGGCGAGTGGGATTCTGCCGATGCCAATTTATTTGGCCAGGCAGTCGCCCTGAATTGCCACACCTACCCGCCTCAATCATCATACGGACGGCTGCTATACGAGCGAGCGAGCGAGGTAGATGCAGTTGTTGCCATCTCCTCCTCCTCCTTCTTGCTCCGCTGGATCGTAGTCGTAGCTTGACGGAGCGTACCGGGCAGGGCAGCGGCCATGTCGTCGTCGGTCCGGCACGGCTCGTCGAGGGGCCAGGCATGGTGAGTAGAGGATCGGAGTGCGTTGGCGCTGCCTATTTGAAAGGGTTTGATGCGGAATCACGTTTGCTTTTTTTTTTCTTCCCGTGCTTTGTGTTTTGAGATGGGGTCTGTGTCTCGCGCCAGGTTCTGCACCACCGGGCTGCCCAGCGACGTCGTCTTCGAGGTGCACGACATGACCTTCCACCTCCACAAGGTGAGTTCTTTCTCCTCTGTGGTTCCCCCCCTGCGTCCTGCTCGATGAAATTCCGCTGAGGGTTTTGTTGCGCCCGCAGTTCCCGCTCATGTCCAAGAGCCGGAAGATCCACCGCTTGCTCAGCGAGCTGGACGAGCAGCGTGGTCCGGCCCGGCGGCGGCGGAGGAGGAGGAGTAGCGGTGGCGACGGCGATGACGGTGCTGCTGCAGAAACAGAGATTGAGGAAGAGGAGGCGGCCGAGCAGCAGCAGCAGCAGGTTAGGACGAAGGAGCAAGACAGGCAGGCGTACAGCATTGTCTTTCCCGACTTCCCGGGCGGGCCGGGCACGTTCGAGGCGGCCGCCAAGTTCTGCTACGGCGTCCGCGTCGACCTCACGGCCTGGAACGTGGCGCCGCTGCGGTGTGCGGCCGAGTACCTGGAGATGACGGAGGACCACGCGGAGGACAACCTCGCGGCGCGCGCCGAGGCGTACCTGGACGAGACCGTGCTGCGGCACCCGGGGGACGCCACCAGGGCGCTCAAGTCCTGCGAGGAGCTGCCGCCGCTCGCCGAGGAGCTCGGCATTGTGTCCCGCTGCGTGGACGCCATCGCCGCGCGCGCGTCGGCCGCGCCGCGGACCTGGTTCGACGACCTGGCCGTGCTCGGCCTGCGCATGTACAGGCGGGTGATGGAGGCCATGGCCGCGCGCGGCGGCGACGGCAGGGCGGCGGAGGCCCGGGAGAGCTGCCTCGTGTCCTACGCCAAGGGCACCATCCCGGGGCTGTCCAGGTCCATGCGCCGCCGCCTCGCGTCCGCGCCCGTGTCCTCGGAGGTGGAGCAGAAGGAGCTGCTCGAGGCGGTGGTCGCCAGCATCCCCGCCGACAGGTGCTCGGGCCGCGTGGTCACCGCCAAGTTCCTGTTCGCGCTGCTGCGGACGGCGCACATCCTGCGCGCGTCCGACGCCGCGCGCGCCGCGCTGGAGCGCAAGGCCGCGACGCAGCTGCAGCAGGCCACGCTGGAGGACGTGCTCATCCCGAGCTACTCCGGCGCCGCCGAGACGCTCTACGACGTGGACTGCGTCCACCGGATCGTCAGGCATTTCCTCGAGGAGGAGGAAGTGCGAGGCGGCGAGGCGTCGTCGTCGGGTGCGATCGAGGAGGAGGAAGCGGTGCCCGCGGTGGCGGCGCCGGAGGTGTCGCGGCCGTCCGCCGTGGCCATGGTGCAGGTGGGCAAGCTGGTGGACAGCTACCTCGCCGAGGTGGCGTCGGACGCCAACCTGAAGCCCGACAAGTTCTGCGAGCTCGCGCTCTCGTTGCCCGACCATGCCCGCATCTACGACGACGGCGTCTACCGTGCCGTCGACATCTACCTCAGGGTAAGTACGTACGTGCCAGGTCACCACGCAGCATGCACCAGCATGTCTGTCGTCCACGTTAAAGGACAGAGAAAAGACGTCTCTTTTCTTATTTTGAGCTGTCAATGCAAAACGAAGACCTCATCTTTTTCGGGTGGTGTCTGTGCAGGCGCACCCCCGGCTGACGGCTGAGGAGCGGGACAGGGTGGTGGGCGTGGTGGACTGCCGCAAGCTGACGGTGGAAGCGTGCACGCACGCGGCGCAGAACGAGCGTCTCCCGCTGCGCGCCGTGCTGCAGGTGCTCTTCTTCGAGCAGCTGCAGCTCCGGCGCGCCATCGCGGGCACGCTCCTAGCGGCGGCGCCCCCCGCCGCCGGCGGAGGCCCTCCGCACGCGATGCGGCTACAGCAGCAGCAGCGCGCGGTCCCCGTCGGGGCGGCGTGGCCAGGCGCGACGGCGCTGGCGCAGGAGAGCCAGGTGCTGCGGCTGGACATGGACAGCGTGGCGAGCCGGGTGCAGGAGCTGGAGCGCGAGTGCTCCAGCATGCGCAGGGCCATCAAGAAGATCGACGGGCGCGGCGGCAGCCGGTCTCCCGGCGCGGACGGCGACGCGGCGGCGAGGCCCGCGGCCGGCGGCGGCCGGTGGAGGGCGCGGCACGGGTGCAAGTTCAGCACGCAGGTGTGCGACTCGCACGCGCGCAACGTGGTGGCGTCCAGGGCGTCCAGGATGGGGATGAGCCCGTAGCCCATAGCGCCCATACGTATACATACAGCAAGACGGCGTCCTCCGATCCTCCATTGAGACATGATTTTTTTTTTTTCTTCTCTCACGCAAATACGAATCGGCAATCACAAGCCATCCGACCGGAAGCCAGCACTCGAGAAGCTCTGCTCCAGATCGTTTACCGTTGGAGGCGTCAAGAATCTCGGGGGTAATGGCCTAAGGCTGAGTCTAATGGTGTTCTGTAAAATGGTTCTTTAAAACACTGTTTTGCACTGTTTGACATAAATGCTGCACTGAATAAAGAGAGAAGGGTAGTTGGAACAGTAATAGGGAATAGGGTTTGAAGAACACCATTGAATTCAGCCTAACTTTGACATGGATTTTAGCCTCGGACCAAACACGCACGCTTCCATCCCTGATTAGTGGACCTGAAAGTGAAAGGCATGATGGCCTTCGTCCTGTGTGTTGGCCTAGAGGGCCAACTAGCAGGCAAAGGATCCGTGTGCGTTGTCTGTACTCTGTACCGGAGTCCGGAGAGCAGTTTGTAATGTAGCAACCCGGCTTGATTCATCTCGTCTCGTTCTGCATGTTCTACTGCTGTATTGCGCCGTGCACGTCCAATTCAATTGTCAGCTGCTACTGCTTCGTAGGAGTATTTCGCCATGGCCCATGGATGCTTTACCTGCCAGGGTTTCATTTCATCAGGTGTACACGTCACACGTGCCAATGGTGCCAGGCTCCACGGGCATTGGGCCATTGCCTGCAGAACAGAGCTTGGGCGTGCTCTGAACCGTGCAGTGCACTGTGCACCGATGGCGATCAGGGCCTTGTCCCAAACATTCGTTGGTGTCGTATTCTCTCGGCTTCTCCTCGAGACGGAGAGGAAGAGGAGAGAGAAATGGCCTTTTGTCGCCTCGTCTCGTGGAGAAAAGCCCGAATTTTAGCCGAAAGTAGGCATTCAGTCTGCTGCTAGTATTTTGGCGGGCGATCCATATTTCCTAGCGTATCTGACAACCTCGAATCCAACCAAATGTACTGCCACAGATTGGCAGCAGCCCCACTCTCTTTGTTTCGTGAGTGCTGAAAACTTTATGCTCACCTTTTCTATCGTGCTGGTTGCAGACTAGCTTGTTTGTGGATAAGAGATTCTGAACCTGCAACTTGTTTTTTTTTAAGTATTAAAACAGCACATGGATTCTGCAAAAGTTCATATTACAAGGGCCCCAAAGAACGGTCTATCTTTTTTGAAATATCTCACGTCAAATATGTAAGGAACAAGTCTATTTTGTTTGTCTAACTTTGGTCCCCGGTGTTGTTTTGTCAACTTTGATCCCAACTGTTGTTTTGTCCATTTTTTTTAAAAAAAAACGGTTGTTTTGTCCAAACCAACCAGGCACCAAAACTTACAAAAACCAGTCTACCGTTTTGAGCGGTTTTAAAGATGAAGCGGTGGGCCCAGTCATATCCTTTTTTTGCCAAGCAATGGTCCCGTTTTTTGCGTCAAAATTCAGCTAAGTTTAATCCGAACCGTAGTTTTTTTTAGCTCAAATTCGAATCGTACCCCACGGCCGAAATGGAAAGGCCGAACCATGACCATGGCCAGAATGGATCTCCAGCCTCGAGGCCCATCGTTCCTGGGCTAACTCTTTTCCAGAAGACAGGCCGATTGGGCCGGAGTACGCGCAATGGAGCGCACAGCCGTGTACTGGCACTGCGAATCCCGGTGTAGTCGAAAAAACCCGGCGCAACGGCAGCGCGAAGAAGATGTATGGCCGACGTCGACCTGGCGTCCTGGCCTCGCCAGATGACGACAACAGCATTGCAGCTGCACAGCCTGATTGCAAGGTACGAGCCCAGCGGCTGCTGTGCGTGGTGCAAATGTGCTTCAATCATCATGCGTCGGCGTCGTACTCGTGTCCCTCCTCTCTCCCCGTCGATCGATTTTAATTTGCCGGCCGGAGCTACCGTTCCAAGTGCGAACTGTCCCCACCCCACGCGAATGAACACATGACAACGCTTCGCGGGTCGCCGCCGCGGACTGCGGCTCTCATTCAGGCAAGAGGAGAGGAGCAGAACGACTCGCTGCAAGTTCCAGAACATTGTCACCGCCTTCCACGGCTCGTGCGCGACGTACGGTGCAGTGGTGTAGTATGATTGCTGGCTTGATGCCTTCGTCAGCGTGTCCTCCACCGTCGTTCCGGTTCCGCGTGTATGGAAGACGGCCGGCCGGGGCAAGTGGGCAACGAACGAGCGAGCGGCCACCGTTGTTCGCGTCACACGTGCCCTTGGGATTTGGGAATGGAACGGAGCAAGCCGGCGGGCGGGACAAGGAACCCGTCGCCGCCGCACACGCGTGCGTACGCACGTCCGGTTCGCGCGCTCCCACCTCTCGTCCTCACCTCCGACACCCTCTCGCTGTCGGCTTCGGCTCCGGTGGTGGTACGCCGCCAATGCAAGGCCGCGCGTTCCACTTCCACCTACCTACCCAGCGGACGGTAGACGCCGAAAAATCCTTGGTACTTTTCCGCGCTTTCACGAGGGCTTTACCGACGAAGCAGCGTGCGTGCAGGGCTCCCGATTCGACTCACATTTTGCTTCTTCCTTCCCTGACGTTGCTTTCTCGGCGCACCGAGTCATTCTTCGTCTGTCAGGTTTCTGTCGTCAGACCCAGACGACACATCAGCGGTGCAAGTAGTTTGCGGCTCCATTTCTTCCAGAGAGGACGGCGAACTTGGCCTGCCAAAATGACCTAACCACATTATGCAGTGAACCGAGTCTGATGATCACGACAGATTCTGTTCAAGAAAAAAAAATATGTGACTATTACCATCATGTCCACTACGCACGGGGACTGATGATAAAAAATATTACAGACAATAACCTGGAGGGCGGATTCCCAGATCGATCTGGGAATTCGACACCGATCTGTGCCTTCTTCGAAAACTGCAGGCTACAAAAAACTGCCTATTAACCAAACAACACAGGAAGCAAAATTCAAACATCGCTACAATTTCCACCCTAACTCTTGATGCACAAATTTGTGAGGCCAGACATCTTCCCTCCTGCAGTTTAGCACCAGGGCTGGCTGACGGATTCAAACGCTCACCAAGAAGGCATAGCATCAATCCATCCTCTATGCAACGGTATTCAGATACCTCGGGATAAACCTCACTTCCTCACGTTTCTTTGGATTCCTGTTGAAGACAGTGTGCTTGTTAGTGCTAAATACTGATCTAAATTAAAATTATGCAACGAATTCGTAGATGTAGCCTATATCGCACTGAAGAAACCCGATACAGTTTACCAAAATATTGTGCTATTACACAACAGCAAGGACATAATGTAACTCAGGCCACAGGCTCGGGTAATAATGGTTGGTTAGCAGCAAGATCTTACTAACTGAAATAATGACCCAAGCAGAAGGAAAATCAGTGTGATATTATGTGACGAAGTGATAGTACGAAAAAGTATTAAAAGTGTCAAAGACGTCAATGAAACCACGTAGACATACCATTGTGCTGGTTCAGCTCCGGGACAAATCCAGTCCAGCCACAAGTGATATGGTTTCAGAATCTTCTGTTCCACCTGCGGTTCAACCCTCCTGCCCGTTTATTCTTGGAACCTTCCCCCACTTGCTGCTGCTGCACTTGCCTATGCGTATTTATAGGGTCACAGTTCGGCACCGTCTTTTCCTGCAGAAATTCAAACGTGAACACCACAAGAAGCAACAAGTGCAGGAAAGGGCTCTATTCATAGAACATAAAAGTTTCAGAGTAGAAGGGAAGAGACAAGCTGTAATCTAAAGCCAAGCTCAGCAATGGCAGGAGCAAAAGGTACCAGCAGGTTGCTCAGGGCAACCACCAAGGCTTTACAAACAGACAACTATCTTCCATCACCTTCGACTTCTGGAAGCGCCATCCCATATCGTATCCCCTCTCTCAAGTTCCCACTCCTATGGGAGGCGACAAAGAAGACACACAGGATTACCCGCGGGGCAGAGCAAAGCGCTGCCTTGATCACCCTGGGAGCTGCCAGCATCGTACCAGAGAACAAACAGGGAATTTTCCAATCGGAGGAAGTGAAGAACATTGATCTCTTGTTACCTCTGGCATATGAGATCACAAGGAGGATGATCCTGCGAAGGTTTGGAGCGGCACAGTTGGCACTTGCAAGCCAGTCTTGGTCCAAGGTCATCGAGAAAATTATCCATCAGGTATGAATTCTATGGAATACATGCTATATAATTTGCAATTTATAGAAACTAGGTTTTCATCTGTGCTAACAGAGTTCATATGGACAAAAACCTCAGGTTATTGTCAGCTGCCAGTCCTTCACGCTGATTGGTGTTGCAGGATCCCTCGTTGGTTCAGTCCCATTGTTTGCTGAGGTAGACATTCTTCCTATGTTTTTATACCTTCTGTAGCCAATGATGCAATAAGAAAATCCCGGGCTGAAATTTTTATGCGATTGCAGGGTTGTGCTCTTGTGATGAAGTCATTCGTCATGAACTTCCATGTCATGTCCCATACAGTAGATAAGGGTGAAATCATAAAGCTTCTTATTGAAGCATTAGGTCCATTCTTGTGGCTGCTAAGTACCTTACATGTCAATTTCAGTTTGCATACTGCTGGACCCACTAACTTGGGGCGGATCCCTTTCTTTTTCAGATATGTTTTTGACTGGCGCTGCTCTTCTCACGTTTGGCATGGGGATGTACATCATGTTCTATGGTTCCCAGAGCATTCAGAAACCGGCACCACACATTAACACATCTCACTTAGGTGCATTCAACCTGAAGGTAATTGACCTTGAGAATACTTGTGAATAGATGTATCCATCACCCACGCATTGGTACTAACAAGAAGCTCCAAATCCATAGCAGAAACTGAAGGAAGGGGCCAGGATCAGGACCCTCACGCAGGCGAAGACGAGGATCGGCCATGCCATACTCCTGCTGCTCCAGGTAGGCATTCTTGAGAAGTTCAAGAGCGTGCCACTGGTCACTGGACTCGACATGGCCTGCTTTGGTGGAGCGGTGCTCGCTTCCTCTGCTAGTGTCTTCCTCCTATCAAAGCTCACTATGGGTCAGCAACGATTGAAGCAGACATTTGCTTGAACATATCTCCATGCCATAGCACAAGGGTTACCGACACATTCCAAGTATGGGTATACAATTACACAAAAACCAGAGGAAGGTTTCTACATGGAACGAAATCAGAACATTCAGGGTTGCAGTACCCGTGTTGCACTAGCAGAATCCAGTTTCCATTCACTACTTTTCCAATTTACAAATCGTTTCTGAGATATTAGCTCTTATTCGTTTGTTCTTTATAGTCCAACTATGAATATTATTCTAAAAAAATAAACCAGACATGAAGAAAAGATGTATGTTTTTTTTTTGAACAAACGCAGGAGAGCTGCGCGTCATTTCATTAAGAAGAAAGATGTATGGTTTTCATGTTTTCCTCTATGTAACTGGCAATGGTTTGTACTTCGCATCCATTACCTCATGCAACTGTCTGGAGATGGAGATGGAATTTGGATAGGATAGGATAGCCCGTATGATGAAATGCATAGCAGGCTAGAACTCGAAGTGTTGACCTCATGCAACTGTCTGGACCTCAATTCCAGAAGCATGCTACCAAAAAAAAAGATCTAAGTGCAACTGTACAAGTCCTATGAAAAAGTAGAACCAAAGAATAATGATAAATTAACATGCTACCAAAGCCAATCAGTGATGATAGGTTCCAGTTTGAGTTCACCTTGCAGAAGTCCTGCTCGGAAGGTGAGTCAACCAGTTTTGCTCCACTAGATACGAAAGAGCATGAGTGGGAATTATATCTTCTTCCACATCTCTAGACCACAATGATCATTTAAGCTTTACTGCTGATAGGATGGACTGCATGAGCTCTTTGGATTGTTGATGCAGATGCTTCAGATAATCATCCAATGTACTTTATGTTTCCTATTTCCACTAGCTTCTTGAGTTCACCAATCTAGCAACACAAAAAAATAAACCCACTAATCGTAAAAGAAATGGCTTACGAGGTGCATTGTGAATCTTAGAAGGAACACTACAAACAGAACTCTATATGCAAGCGACAGTAAATATGCATTACTTGATGGTCAAAACGCAACCTCCAAAATGTACACTCAATTTTGGTTGCTGTGTTAGTAAAAAAATCAAGCGCACTTACACCTATTGATGTATGTACAATTGTACATGCAAAGTAACTGGGGGGAACAAGAACAACAGAGAAACAAACATACCTAGATGTCCAGAATCATCATGGTTCATCCGCTGTGGTTCACATGGGTTGGGTTGGGTTGGAGCACGCAACCAACCGAGCCGCTGCCACAACAATACAGGCACCAGTGACACAGGTTCTGGGTAGGAAGGTTAAACAGGACCCACAGGATCTGCACTTACATCTGCATCGATGAACCCCAACACCCAACAATGGCCAGAAAAGATAGACGTATGTCCTCTGCGTCGTGAAAATGTTCATTCAATGCAGCTGCAGCCTGCAAACTGTCTGTCCGACACACAACACAAGAATCCCACAACACAGTGCTGAGTTCTCACATTTGAAATCTACGTGAGAACATCCGCCATCAAACCGAAGCCACAGCTGCCACTCTCACAAGGCCACGGCATGCCACCGCCACAGCCTCAGGCAACGAGGTCATACTCGTCGCGAGCAGGCGCCACAACATCGAGCCGCATCATGCTCCAATACGCCTCGGGCACCGGTGCGCCAGCTTGCACACACAGCTCCACCACCGCAGGTGCCTTGCCATAGTAACGCTTCAGCTCATTCGCCATTGGCAACTCGTCACTGGGGTCAGCGACATGCCACACGTAGTTGGGCGGGACTAGGTCGTCCATTGTGGCCTCCTGCCATGCGTGTTGCCCGTCACGCTGTTGGTGCTTAGTGGCCTTGCACATCCGCACCTTGTGCCCCTTGGGACCAACCTGCACCTCTGGGCAGTACCCACAGGTGTGCACGCTGTACTTCTTCATCAGCCTTGCCGCACCAGACCGCATGTCCAGCCACGACTGCAGCGTCCTGGAGGCCAGATCAGGCACCGTGATCTCCTCCTCTTGTTCATTAGTTGTGTCGGCGGATGCAGAACTGACCGCAATTGGTGCCACTGGAGGCAGCAATGGTGTGCGCGCTGGCAGTTCAGGTAATGTGCCTGCTTCGTCCAGCTCAAAGTCCACGATCCTGCCTTCAATGGAGTAGACTGGCCTGGTTCGCCGCTTGGTCGGGTAGCGTTCCATGTCAACGCCAGCCTGAATGCAGAGCTCCAGGATCGCAGGGAGCCTGGGCACAGTGTACTTCTCCTTGTGCACCACCCTGGGCTCAACAACGCGGTCGAACAGGTGGTAGCAGTAGGGAAAGCCAACGACATCCCGCACAGTCCCTGTGCGCCACACGTGCAGGGAGTTTCTCGCGCCGCTGTTACGTCCCTCGCACGTCCTGATCTCATGCCCAACGCGGCCGACGTGCACCTCCAAGCAAAACCTGGCAAGAACATTTCGTCACGCCATGAGTTTTCTTGTAAAACTGCACAAGTAATCTTGATGTCGTAAGCCGGGCAGTTCTGTTCCAGGAGAGTGTTGTGCAGCGTGTCTTTCACCTGCATCGCTTCACCTGGATGGCGTCCCCTCCCTCCATGAGCCTGGTCAGGCCGTCGAGAAGCCTCTCCCTCGCGGCGTGCACGCTGCGGGCGACCTCAACGAGATGCGGCACGAGGAGGCCGTTGTCAGGCGGGTGCTCGAGCACGCGGCAGGGGTTCTCCCGCCGGGCCTGCCTCTCCTCCTTAGCCCGCCGGATGAGCACCTTCATCGGCGTCACGTACGGCTTCCGCATCCACTTCCTACCGGGCCGAGGCACGTCTGAGTACGGGGCCGCCTCGTCCCCCTCCGAACTCCCTCTCCCACCGCCGCCGTGCAGCCATCTCGTCTTCGCACCGGCCGGAGTGGGCAGTGGCTCGGCCCGCGCGAGTAGCCGCTGCGGGAAGAGCACCCGTATCGGCGCGCGCGATGCTCCCCAGCGGACGCCGAGGGTTGCCTGCATCTGTTCCGATGTGCAAAGCGGCGCTAGAGCTGCAACGGCATTCCGTCGAGCACCTTACGGGTGCGACCCCGACCCCCGCCCCGCAATGGAGGAACGCATCCAGCAGCGATCAGCAGTTGCACGTAGGGGCAGAGGCAGGCGCACCGCGCACGCGGTGCGGCGAGGTCAGCTCCCCAAGCGGCCAGCGAGAGCGCCGGGCGGCGAGGAGCGGCCGCGGAACTACGACCTGGAGCCAACGCGGGCGGAGGCCGGGCGACGGCGGAGCGAGCGGTACCCACTAGCCAGACGCGGCGGGGGTGGCGGTACGGTGCGGTGTGGGTCGACACGGTCGTGCGGACTGGGCTGAGCAAGTGAGCAATTGTTGTGGCGGCCTGGCTGGCTCTTGGGGTGGGCACCGCATGGGCCAGAATTCCAGGTGTAGGGCGTGATTAGTCAGTCCCCAGCCTCCAACCTGGGCCAGGCCCTTTGCATGCACCTTCATCCTGTTTGGTGCATGTATGGAAAAAACTTTTTATTTCTCTTTGCTTGTATCTCTTACTCAGATTATTTAATCACTAAACAAACTTTATATTGGCATTTATGAACTTTTTATTAATAAAAGTAGGCCATACTTGTTATACAAATTTCAACAAACTAATTTTATCTATTTTTTTCTTCTGTTCCATATGCATGTTGATGCACCCAACCAAACAAGAACTCATTGTAGCTTGTACTTAGCCCTTCCAGGCAACCCAACAAGAGATTGTGTGTGTTCAGATACTAACCATGTATCCTGATGCCAGCCCACAATCCACACGAGCAACCAATCACACCCGTACCGACTGGTTTATTGAGCTGAGCATAATATGGACCAATAGCTCATATATATGGATGCTCATTACTTAGCTAAAATTTTAGTAATTCAAAATTACTTATTTGTAGAAAAGTGCAGATTATGTACAAAACATGATGAAAGGTATGTAGGACAAATCAGTTTTCTGATCTCCTCGAGAATAAAAGTGAATTCTGGAGACGTGGAGACGCGGCGACGATACATTTGCGAACACTTGCGTGTCAGCTTGTCAGCATCAAAGCTGCGTTCTTTCTTTTTGACCAAATAAAAAATACGTTGCGAGTTCAAATCACCAAGGAAACCGAAGGCAAAAATTGGATCGTTTATGACACATCGATCGCTCACACTTTGCATACTAACTCCCACCATAGAAAATGCTCAGTTCAAGAAGCAGCGCCGCCGCCGTGGCCGTGGAGGCAGGGCGGTGCCGGTGCCCTCTCAGGACGGCGTGGCCGCGCGCGAACGCGAAGGCGCCGGTGCCGCCCACCACCAGAAGCACCTCCTCCACCTCCTTCCCATCGCGCCGGCGACTCCCGGTCCCGGCCGCCTTCGCGCCGCCCGCCTCGACGCAGAGGCTGCCGGCCAGCCCTGCGTCGCCGTCGAACTCCAGGTGCACGGTGTTGAATACCGCCGCCGCCGCGCCCCGCCCGGCACCCGGGAGCAGAAACCCCGAGGCCACGCCGACGGTCCTCGACGTGCTCTCGGGCCCCGCCGTCACCCGGTGGTGGAACACCAGCGCGCTCGCTTCTCCTCCTCCGCGGCCGTCTCGGACTTGCTCTTGCCGCACCGCCGTCGACACCACCGCCGTCGGGTGCACGTACACCGTGAAGGTACGGTGGTGGCCCGGATCGCCCTTGCCCTTGTGGCCGGCGGAGGACCTGTGCGGCAGCGGGGACACGGTGGCGAGGAGCACGACGGCGAGGACGGCGGTGGCGATGGCCACGCAGAAGATGATCCTGGCGAGCATCGTCGCAGCATCTCTTATCTGGGGAGGCCAAATGCGGGAGTGGGCAGCCCCGCGAGCATTTCAGGAATCGCGTGGCAACGGAGCGGCGATCGGTTGGGATTTCTTGGATATTCTGACGAAGGATTGGAGAAAGTTGCCGAGAGAGCAGTTGAATCCGTGGCACTTAATCCATTACCATTCTCATGTCTGGGCTCTGGGGGTTAGTCAAACATAAACTAAACCATCGACGAAAAGGGTAATGCAGAATTAGCAAAGCAGATGATTTTGGGTATGGTGTGGTTGGAACGCAAGCCGTGGGCGCGCGCCTGGTTCGAGTTTGCCAAGCTTCTGCTTTCCACTACCCTACTACTTGCGCACGACTCAGCTTGTCCTAATCTTTGCAATGGTGTTTCAAGAAAAAAAATAAACAACTGTAAAACTTGCTATTTTTAAGCGCTAAGTTGCACACACAAAACATCGCCTCTCTATTTGTCTAACCTCCATTTTTCCTTGATATACTTGAAGCTTATGCATGGTCGGTGAAGAAGACAACATGATCTTTTTTTAAAAAAAAAGTACTGTAAATAAGAAGACAAAGGATTTTGGCTGATGGCTCGACAAGGAGCTACGTAATCTGTCTCTGTTAACAACAACGTCATCCATGATCTTCTCACATCTGGAGGACAGAAATACCTATTAAAAAAACTTGCTGGTCACATGGTTACACACCAAAAAAAAATACTAACAAAATCCAAAACACCTTACCAACAAAATTAAAACAAACCCAGCGCATAACGAAAGATGTACCCCAGAAAAAGAGAAAATCAATCCCGTCCCCATGATTGGCAGGGGGCGTCCGATTTGGAAGCGGGTCCAGCCCAGTACCTGTACATACATACAGTACAACCCCATCCATCTGCAGATCTGCCTGCCTGTGCAGTGCACAGGCACCCAGCGACCAACCAGTTGATCCGCACGCATCCCCCCCAGGCCGGCCCCCATCAGATCGGACCAACCAGACTGATCATTAGGCAATGTTCAGTGCACTGTGCGATTGGATCCCATCAGCCATCAGGACAGGATCTCTCTTTCTCCATCTCCCTCCGCCCGCAGGGCGACAACGACGCTGCATCCCTCGCAAGCCGTCCATGAGCTCGCGCGGATTAGTTAGCTTAGCTAGCCCGTCATGCTACGAGTCTGCGCTAAATTTTAGCCCTGTCACATCAAATGTTTAGACGCTAGTTAGAAGTATTAAATATAGTTTAATTAGAAAACCAATTACACAGACGAGGACTAAACGGCGAGACGAAATTTTTAAGCCTAGTTAATCTATGTTTAGCAAATGTGATGCTACAGTAACCATTCGTTAATCATGGATTAATTAGGCTTAATAAATTCGTCTCGTCGTTTAGCACGTTCGTATAATTAGTTTTATAATTAAATCATATTTAATATTTCTAACTAGCATTGAAATATCCAATGTGACATGAGCTAAAGTTTAGCCTCTGGATGCAAACACCCTACGTCAGGTGCAGCAAACTGCATGATGCGGTTGACCAAACCCATTTTTTGAAAGGGAAACCTGACGGGGACAGGAGATGGGCGAGGAGAGATGGATCCGGCCAGTTCCTAGGTGCGGTTTCCTCACCACCAGGGACAGAGAACACAGAGGATAGGATCTACGCAGACGCAGCAGCGGGTGAACTGACAGTAGGGCAGCGCGCCATCGCCAGTGTGCAATGCATTTGGCTGCGGCTGGAGCCCCCCGCTGCACGTTGGCGTGCCGGTCGCCTCGCCTCGCCGAACAGCTCCGCCGTTTCGGATCTCGCGCGCGTCGGCGGCGGTCGGGCCTCGGCTACCCACTTGCGAGATTGCCGGCATTTTTATGTGGGGATCGGAGTCTGTCAACCACGGCCGTTTTCTCGGCTGGACCGGAAGCACAACCTCAGGCTGGACGCGTACTGGGAGCGAGACGTGCCAACACCAGAACACAGACGGAACCGATCGGCACAGTGCGGCGTGCGCGCGCAGATGAACGATCCATGGAATCCGAACACCTTTCCTTTCGCAAGCCGAGGGGGATGCACGTATGGCACCTTGCATTGTACTAAAGCGGAACCCACGTACAAGGTGCTTGCTTTGTAAAAAGATACTCCAATGTATAGCACCTTGTCTTATGCTAAAATGGGACCCATGTATTCTGCATCGATTCTTTTTCTTTCTATGACAGTGGGCCCTTATACCATCTTTTTTCTTTGCGCCGGGTGCCCAAATTTGCATCAGGTTCTAAACTAGCACCTTGTATAAACTTTGCTCCAATGTATAGATAAGGTGTTATCCCTTTATCTCTCCTCCTAACACCAACATTGGAGTGCTCTACCGGGCAACTACAACCGGGTGGCCTCCACTCTAGTCTCTCCAGTGGTGTCGCAGTGGCAACCAGCCAACCACTGCTTGCGCCAGAAAGGGCCTCTGCGGCTCTGGAACAGGAGTTGCCCCGGTTCGCTCCTGGCCCACTAGATCGAGCGGGAGAGCGGTGAGCTCCAAATCCAATCAATCTCGCCACCAACTCGTGGTGACACGGGATGGCGACTCGTCGAGACAGCCGGATCAAATTCCTGTGCAGGCAGCTCAATCCCATGGGCGATGCCTGCCTGCGTGATCACTGATCAGACCAGACACTAAAACGTTGGCCTTTCATCACCGCAGCAAAACACGAGAGACCACCAGATAGCATCATCAGAAAACGACCGGTCCATCTGACTGCGAGTGACAGCGCCTTTAGTTTCGCATGAGAGAATAACCGAACCGAATACCCAATCCGATCTCTGCTAAATCCTCCAGTACGTCTGGCCGTGAGCCAACCGATTACCAGTCGCCCGCCAGATCTTCTCCATTTTATCTTATCCTATATCTTTAGCTCTGATTTTTTTCAGAGAAAAAGAGCTATAGCATTGATGCCTGATCTGACTGACGACGGAGTGTTTGTGTGATAGATTCCATCAACAAGGGATGCCGTTCCGATTCCCCGGGGCTGAGCCTGAGCCTGAACCTGAACCGAGCCGGTTATCGTCTTCGTCCGTCCGGCGCATGAGCGCGGGGGCTTTGGCTGTCCCTCCGGTGTCGGGCCGCCAGCGAGCAGCGTCGCGCTGGCGATAGATTCTGCCGGCGCGACGGGGCGTCACCACCGAACAGCGCGAACTTTTCCTCTCGACGTTCAGTTCAGACTTCAGACGATGCGCGCGGCCGCGTGCGCTGGCGGTGATTACTGATTAGGGGATATAGTTTAGACCGACAGTGGTGGCGGTTGTGCGTTAGTATAATCTGGGCGTTTGACCACGAGCCTGGCAAGCTGCTGGCACGGCCTCGGAGATGTTTGGGGGGCTTGGTGCATGGTACTGGGGATCAGCAGAACATGGTGTATTATTTTTATTTCCAGAATTGCAGCGGAGGAATGAGCTCGTGATTCTTCTCAGTTTGCTTGAGTTAGGCTGAAGCCAGGGGATTTCCAGAGTATTCCTAACAGTGCGTAACAGCATTTATGGATCCTGTTTCAGGGTGTCAGAATGGCAAAACCTTGGGTGTGTTTAGATCCTTGAAAACTGGCATTGTTCTGAACTGAAAAGCACTGTAGCACTTTTCGTTTTTTTGGTAAATATTGTCCTACCATGGTCTAAATAGGTTCAAAAGATTCGTCTCGCAAAGTACATCTAAACTGTGCAATTATTTTTTTATTTCATCTACATTTAGTACTCCATACATGTGCCGGCATTTTGATGTGTTTTGCATAGTAAAATTTAGAAGAAGTTTTTTGGATCTAAACATGGCCCCTGACACAAAAAATGTCGTTCTGTGCTGCTACATTTTAAACGCGATTGCCAGCTGGCCGTCCAGCGATACTGGAGCCTGAATTTATTTATGATAGGTCCTGCTAGGCTGCTATCCGGCCAGAGAGCAATGGTCGTCTGGGAACTTTGTACTCCCTCCGGTATCAAAAAAAAAAATGGGCGTTTTGGCCATAATCCCACGTACTAAGGAGCAATTAAGTGGAGAAGTTTTTTTTCTGTAGTACCCTTATTAAATGACCCATGGTACCATGAGTATTTACGAAAGGTTCCCAGTCTAGGTGGTACGAGCATTTTTCCCAACGCTATTAGCCTCGGTTCGAATCCTGGTGCTGCTCTGCTAAGTTTTTTATTTATTATTTTTCTTTTGCATGCGCGCGTTTCGGCTCCGGTAGTTTTCGGCCATGCGCGCGTTTCTTCGGCCATCCATGCAAATGCATGCGCGCGTGTTGCGTCTCGGCTGCGGTCGTTTTGGCCATGCATGCAGTACTCCCGCGTTTTTTTTTTTCGCTCGCGCACTTCGGTTTTGGCTTGGCGCCATACGACATTACAGCTCCCGGTACAATCCGAGTATAAATACATGTACAATGCTCCAGTAAACAAAGACTACCAGTAAACAAAGACAGTAGATGGATTTGAACATAGAGCCGGCTGGTGACATTGATTTGAACTTGGAACCACCTCCACAAGAAGCAGCACCACCTCAACATGAGATTGGTAAGCGTCTTGTCTTCTTTATTGATTCCATATTTCTTCTTAGTTTTTTGCAATCTAAGCATACGTACTGTCTTCAATTCTCGACACTACAGATGATAACGGCAATGGATTTTTTGGTATGCTTGATTTGAACATGGAGCCGGAACAATCGCAAGATGATGCCATTGGTAACATGGTTCAGGATGTTATTATAGGTAACACAGTACTCATGGGCAATGCTTGTTTGTGTGAAACTATTTTTTAACACAATTTTTTCGCCACTGTAGATGACAATAACAACGTTATGCAAGGTGGGATCGATCTCAACTTTGCACCACCTGAACAAGCTGCCAGAGGTACTTCAATCTCTCTCTTTTTTTGTATTTTATATATACATGCCGGCAACTTATAATATTCACAGTAAAAATAACAAATGTCTAGGAAGAAAGGATGTGCCAAATGAAGTACGAAATCTAATATTTCAAACTTGCTTGGCAAGAAGTTCCAATGGAAAACTAAAGCGTCACGTTACCAAGGATGTGGCTCAACGATTTCGAGTAGGCATTCAAGTAGTTCAGCGTATTTGGAAGAAAGGTAAAAGTGATCTTGCTCAGGGCATTGTGGTTGATGTTTCTAACAAAAGGCGCAAGTGTGGCCGTAAGGAAATCCCGATAGATTTATCTGTCCTACGTTCGGTTCCCTTTAAGGATAGAACGACAATAGAAGATGTATGTGCTATACTACATATTAGTAAATCCAAGCTGCTGAGATTGAAACGAAAAGGTATCATTAAGCGTCACTCAAATAGCATAAAGCCATACTTAACGGAGGCCAACATAAGGATGAGCGCGGCGTCTTCCACTTTGGTTTCCGAGTTGATCTGAGAGTCCGGCACTTCAGTTTCTCCGGCCAATGAATCCAGCACATACCTGATCTCTGATTCTTCTCCATCGTCGTCGCTGTCAGGAGCCCAGTTCACTCCATGAACGAACAATTCTATCTTGACAGCAGCTCGTTCTTTTCTGCGTCAGTTTGCTAGGAAGAAAGATTGGCATGCAGATGGTTGAGAATGTATAGGCACGAATGGATGGCAACCAGCAGCCGCATGCAAAATGGACCAACGGTGTCTGCCTCGGAACCAAGGGATGCGCCGGCAACAGCATTTACTCTTCCTTCATGCGCGCTTTGGAAACATGCAGCGAGTTTAACTACCCAAGGGGTATAGTAGTTCAAAACAGTGCATGCAAAGCTCCAACGTCTAATAATATGACCCTCTATGCAAAACCTCAAACGTCTAATAATATGGTACTGGAAGAACGTCTAGTAATATGACCCTCTATGCAAAACCTCAAAAGTCTAATAATATGGTACCGGAGGGAGTATGCATGATGCTTGATGCCATCGTACACTGATGAGAGCTGAATCAATGCGGAGCATGCACCGAGCTGAGCAGGGTGCTGTGGTACGGTTGATTGATTTATTCCATTGTAGTGTCAAACAGGCTCGTGAATCTCTTAAAGTTAACCCTGGTGTCAGGACCCAGGACACAACATGCAGTAGCACAACAGCATGATGTAATATCATTTAAAACGGTAGACCAATCCTAACGCTGGACCAAGTGCATTGCCTGTATTCCCATCCATTCACTGTTCTAGGTATTTTTTTTTCTGTCTACAGTAACGCTACAGTACCAAACAGTGTTATGGGCAACTAATATAGACAATCATTGGGGTTGGTCTTACCCTGATTGCCCGCCAGGCCAGTTGTCTGCCCAGTGATGTCGGAGTATGAATAAACTTGGGAGATGAAGGTATGGCGAGACGGAAATTGGATCGAGAACGAGAAATGAATTCATCGGCACTGTGCCCAATTGATCCTCCTATCAATGCGTAGGACCGACGCCGGGGCGACGGCGACGGCCGATGGAGATGCATCGCTCCGGCTCATGATTGGGGGATCCCACACGACGACGATCCGCACGGATGCATGCAGCAAGACAGCACTCTTTCCAGTCATGCGGCAGGGCCAGTGGCAATGGCAACGGCGATGCCAATGATCACCAGGTATGGGCGTCTGGATAGCTCGAGCGTTTACTCCGCCGTGTCCCGGCCCCGGCAGGTCCATCATTCGCTTGCTCCGGCGGGGGATGCCGTCTCCGGGCTCCGGCTTCGCTCCGCTGCCCTGCCTGCAGAGTCAGCTGCGCACGGCATGGGGCGCGCGAGGTCTGGAGCATGGGCGGGGCATGGACAGGACAGGACAGGACCGGCCAGCTGGGCTGGCTGTACGTGGCATCACGCCGTGCGCGCCATGAAGGCGACAGCGTCGGAGCGCGGGATCCCGAGCGGTTGCATGCCACGCCATGCAGATCGATTCGAGGCTGCACAGCCGCGCCAGCGCAGGGGCACGACTCGGGGGGGACGACTGCCGGTGCCGGTACAGTACTGTGGAGCTCTGACAATGGCGCGAGCTTTGCCCATGGGCTAGCTGCTGCGCAAGGAATCCAATGCCGACGAAGTGGGAAAATGGCCACCCACCGGTTTAAGCGATGCTCACGCGGACGAGACGAACAAAACCGGGCTGGCATTTGTTATTGAAGAGAGCTGCATTGCCCAGGCATGCAGTCAATCTGTCTTGGCACTTGGAGGCATGTCTGAATTAATGTCTGCGCTCTTAATCTAACGCATAGTTATAGACAGGCAGCGGCGGACCGACACGATGATTTTTTTAAGGGCTTGCATTTTCGCGGCTCATGTGGGTCGTGATCTCGGCGGTATCGGAGAGGATCCAGAAAGGCCCCGCATGCCGCTACGAAGAAGACGGCGCGAAGCTGCCGTGTTTGGCGGTTCCTGCGGCGATCCGTGAACCCGCGCGCTCGCGGCCCCTCCTCGGCTACCGCAGGCCGCAGCGGAATGAGCATCACATCAGGCTCCCCGCTCCGTGCCTCCGCGGCGTTTCTTCCTCGCCGTTTCCGTGCCGGAGATCCCCGGCGATAGATTAAGCGCCGTCCCCGCCAAAAGATGTCCATGATTAGCTACCAGTGAGTCCACACGTGATGGATTTGCTTGCTTAATACTCCGTTATAGCCCGTGCAGTGACAGAGTGTCAGAGTCCATGAGGTTGATCCATCTCCAGTACTATGAACTCCGATCCGTGGCGTGGCATGCATCCTCTTCTGTCATCTGGGCTAATTTTTAGTCCCGTCACATCGGATGTTTGGACGCTAGTAAAAAGTATTAAATGTAGTCTAATTAAAAAACTAATTACACAGATAAGGACTAAATGGCGAGACAAATTTTTTAAGCCTAATTAATCTATGATTAGCAAATGTGATGCTACAGTAACCATTCGTTAATCATGGATTAATTAGGTTTAATAAATTCGTCTCGCCGTTTAGTCCTTATCCGTGTAATTAGTTTTCTAATTAAACAATATTTAATACTTCTAACTAGCATCCAAACATCCGATGTGACGTGAGTTAAAGTTTAGCCTCCGGATCCGAACACTCCCGGGCCAGGGTGTTTGGATCCACTCACTAAATTTTAGCACCCGTCGTTGGACGATAGTTAAAAATATTAAATATAGTCTAATTATAAAACTAATTACATAGATGAGAACTAAACGGCGAGACGAATTTATTAAGCCTAATTAATCCACGATTAGAAAATGTAATGCTACATTAATTAGTCGTTAATTATAAATTAATTAGGCTTAATAAATTTGTCTTGTCGTTTAGTCCTCGTCTAGGTAATTAATTTTTTAATTAAACTATATTTAATACTTCTAATTAGCGTCTGGACATCCGATGTGACACATGCTAAAATTTAATCACCGGATCCAAACACCCCTACTCATCTGCGTGGCGTACAATCTGCAACAGTAGACCTGGCGAATGCATGCAGGCTAATTAGGTAGCGAGCCAAGGACGCCGTGCAGTCGTGCACTGAACACTGCGTATCAGCGAATACATGCACACCCCTGAGACCGAGAGCAGCAAAGAGCAAAGCAAACCGGCTAGCGCTTCCCATCCCATCAGCCGAGCTGGCGAGGAAAGGTAAACACGGTCTGGTGAGCCCCAGCGATGCCATGCGAACCGGGAGAGCCACGTAAGCCTGTTTCCGGTGGGAATTTCTAAAAATTTTTAAAACACTGTTTCGTATAATTTAACATAAATGCTGCACTGTAGATAAAAAAACACTGTAGATAAAAAAAAATAGTTGAAAGAGAAAGATAATTAGTACAGTGATATAGGGACGGGGCCTACGCCGCATAGGCTGCTGCTGCACAACACAGTGACGGCTGACGGGCGCGGGCGCGCACTCGCATTTACGCGCGGGTACTGCAGAGCCCCGCATGCAAGCTGTCCCCAACAACCTCCAGGTTGGCAACCCCCCTCTCGATAGCCTCGCACCCTTTTTCTCCCCTCACTGCACTACCCGACGCGTCCACCTCCACACCCGCTATATATACGGGCGTGCCCCGGGGGACGCCGCCTCGCTACTCAAACCAGTCGTCCAGTCTCCACGACGGCCACCACCAGCTGCTCGAGGTCGCCGGCCGTGTAGCAATCAATTAGCAAAGAGACTGCTCACTGGATTCCTTTGGCCCGTGAACGTGCGCTTCACACATTATTCTCAAGATTCTATTCTACACAATGGGGGCCTGCAACTCGTGCGAGGCCACGGCGGCGGTGGCGGCGGCGCCGCGGTCGACGTCGGCGGAGGCCAGGGTGGTGCTGGCGGACGGCTCGCTGCGCCGGTTCCCCGGCGGCACGCGGGCGTCGCAGGCCGTGAAGGCGGCGTCGGCGTCGGGCGCGGCGGCGTCCTGGTTCCTGTGCAGTGCGGACGGGCTGGAGCTCGGCGGCGCCGTGGCGGCCGTGGGGTCCGACGAGGCGCTGCAGCCGGGGCAGCTCTACTTCGTGCTCCCCGCGGCGATGCGGCGCCGGCCGCTGCAGGCGGAGGAGATGGCCGCGCTCGCCATCCGCGCCAGCGCCGCGCTCGTCGGCGACCACGACGGCGGCCCGCTCGTGTTCCCGGAGGCGGCCGCCGCGGCCGCCGGAGCATGCGCCGGCACCGGCGTGCGGCCAGGGAAGGCGTGCCGGAGATCGAGGCGGGGCAGCAGCCGCGGACGGGACTTCATACCGGACCTCGGCGCCATTACCGAGTAACCGCCGGCCGGCGGCCAGCTAGGACAACCAAACGGCAGACCGCGGCGACAAGAAAATGAAAAAAAAAAAGTGTAGTTACGTGTAAACTGATCAACCGAAGGCTTTGAGCCTTTGACTAATGCTAGTGTAGGAAGGGAAGGGAAGGAAGTGCAGTTCAGCTCGCATCTGGCTGGTGTGTGTACCGTGTACTACGTAAATACTCCTACTCCAGGCCACGCGACAGACAGGGTGTACATGTAGAATACGCGTAGGTATACGGACGTCCGGTGCGGTCCGGTCCCCCATGTGCAGTGTGTGCCTGCAACCGCGATCCAAGGGCCAAGTGGACGCCCAGGAACCCGGGTGCGTGTGGCTGACGCTTGGGGCCCGCACTGGTCGGCTGCTTGCTGTGCCATGAGCCGAGCTGAGTCCGCCGTGATCGGTGTGGCAATTCTCAATCAACGACAAACGAGTCAATGGCTCCATAAGATTGCTACTACTCCTACTAATGTCGAAGCAGATTGTGCTATCCGAAATTGCGTCTCCGAATGCATTTCCTATAAAGTTCCACCAGCCTGTAGAACAGGAACGGTAGCGCTTTGGGGGCGTAGTAGTACGTGGTCGGCTCGCCGAAGCAACGTGCCCAATTGGGTACGAGGACAAGGACACCGGCTGCCGCTAGCGGTACAGGCCGCGTCCTTTCCCTTTCCCATCATGGCATATTGGCATCACCGAGTTCGCTGGCTCCGATCCAGGGCAGCGGGTTCACCGCACGGCGCGGGCTAGCGCGCGAAGGCAAGCTGGCTGTGGATGAGCACAGCGGGAAAAGCGTGGCCGTGGCGGATTAACCGGGGGGCACCCTGAATTGATTCGGCGATTCTGCCGGCGCGCGTCGTCTCCTCGCCCTAGCTAGTGCGCACCACATCAGCTACACGTCCCGGATCGATGTCGTCCTCTCGTCGGCGGCGGGCGGAACACGGGTTCGGCACTAGGTTCTGCTTGTGGGAATATGTGCACTCCATCCCGTTTCCACCGCTCCGTCCGTCACCTTTTCGTGGACTCGACGATCGATTCGCAGGGAACTCACCGGGAATGTCGTACGGGACGGGAGAATGTGCCAACACAGAGAGCTGGAGGTGACTGGGCGAAATTCGGAGGGATCCGTAACCGTAACCAACCATAAGCTATCCATTCAGAACAGGGCAAGTGCTGCCACTTGACTTGACAGGCTGCGATGCTCGCTACGCTACTGCCTACTAGCGTCAGTGTTCGACCATCGTGTTTGTATATATCCTCTACCCAGTCTCTGTGGACTGTGGTTATCGCAAAGCACTATACTTGCATGATGGGAGCTATCTGAGAGTTTCATCTCACACCTGCCAGCTGACGTGCGTGCAACGCTTCTGACAGTGGCCAACACTAACCTGGCAATGGTTAGCACAGTGAACTCCTAGCAGGCGGAGCGTGCATGCATGGGGCATGTCGAGATCTGGACCGATCGGGCTGCTGCTTGCTGGCCAGCCATGGAAGTCGTTGCCTATTCAATGGGCCGGCGTTAAGGACGACGTGAACTGGTGGACGGACGGGAGGAGAATTTTACGGGCAGCCGAAACGATGAGCAGAAAAGGGGTTGGGTCGGCGATGAACCGGTGCGGTTCTTAGACCAAAATCCCTGGGAACGGCATTGCTGTACGCAATCATTATTTTTTCACTCTGTGTACAGTGCGTAAACAGTGTTTTTCACATCCATTTTCACTGTCCGGTGACCTTGATCTTATAAAAAGAAAAAAAAAACGGTGCGGTGTGCCCCGTATTTGGAATGCCTGACGCTGACCCACCCAGGTCGATCCGCCCAACACAATCTCCTACTGTACCAGGCTACTACCACCCCTGGGGGGGACCCTGCAGTTTGCATGAGCTCGACCTGCATGTGGAATTGTGGACGTGGTGGCCAGCGGTAGCCGCTGCGAAGCCGCCCATGCCGTCACGGGGTATTTGCGGAACTGCCCCTGCTGGCCTCCGCTGTTGTTAAGCGAGGCACAGAGGTCAAGCAGCAAGCACGGTGGCTGCACGGCACCGCTCCAAGGAACCTGGATCAGGGCAAGTTGATTGATTAATGGATCTCGTCTAGGGGTGTGTTTAGATTCCTAAAAACTAGCACTGTTCTGAACTGAAAAGCACTGTAGCACTTTTCGTTTGTTTGTGGTAAATATTGTCTTACCATGGTCTAACTAGGCTTAAAAGATTCGTCTCGTAAAGTACATCTAAACTGTGCAATTATTTTTTTATTTCATCTATATTTAGTACTCCATGCATGTGCCGGCATTTTGATGTGATGTGGAATCTTCTTTTTCATAGTAGAATTTAGAAGAAATTTTTTGAATCTAAACAGGGTCTAGGTATGCTTGCATACCACTGTACTTGCAGAGCAACTTAGAGGCCTGCCTCTGCAATTTGCATAGCCAGGCCAACGAGGCAGCAAGGACTGGGGCAGTGATTACAAAAAGGATGAGGCCCCTGCGACGATGTGGACGGCACAGCTTGACATGACAGCTCCGCCTAGATAGAGCTCCAAATAATACTCGTATCCATACAGGAGTCGAGTATATCTATATTATTTACTTATTAGCATATACTCAGTATGTATATCAACCTCTACAGAAAACGAACGGAAATCAACAATGGCCGGGGAACTTCTTCGAAATGATAAGATTAGCTAGGAAGCACTATCCTATTTTTCATTGGAATCAATGTTTACGAGCTTCTAATAATCTCACGTAAACCCTTCAAGAAGACTGGAGCGACCATTGCATCGGCGGCAAATGGGGTGCAAACTGCAAAGGAGAAGCAGCATAAGCATATGACTGCATATGGTCCCGTCCCGTATCACCCCTATCGGGCTTGCGCGGCTGAAGAACAGTGAACACTGCACAACACACCGAGAGCCAGCTAGAGAAGTGTAGGAGGAGGATAGCTTGCTTGTTCTGATGGTCCCTGGCCGGCCGTTGGAGGATCTCTGTCTCCCCACACGACTACCCGGTGCCATGAAACCGGGAAGGAGGAGGGAGGGAGAGAGGACACAGTCACACACTCACACAAGCAGCCATGCAGGAGCCTACGTTGAGACAAGGCAGGCAGGCGCCAGCTCGTCGCTCTCTGGAACGCATACGCCGCCTACCCAATCGCAAAACCGCCTCGGCTCCTCCGGTCCATGCCCGTACTGTGCGTCTGCAGTGATCTGTGCTCCAGACTTTGGCGGAACCGCCTTGCTTAATCCAGACTAAGCACACTTGCCATTTTTGGCTCACAGTGCATTTAGGCCGGACTAAATCCGGTAGTCCGTCGAGAGTCCTTCGAGCTCTCGATAACACCATTTCTCGAGGAACCGACATCAAACACATCTGACTCTCGAAGGAGCCACAACAATTACATCATCACAGACAATTGAAATAGAGAATAATATATTTAATTTACAAACCAGAGGTATGAATTCAAATACATAGTTAAATTATAGCGGAAGCGAATTCAGAGTATATAAATATAGCGGAAGCATTTTCAAAATCTCGCAGCGGAAACCATATACTAAAGTAGTCTTCATGAAGAGATGAACAAGGCGTGTAGTACCGAGCCCACCGGTACTACCACCTCTAACGCAGATGTCCGGATGTCGTCAGCACCTGTAATCCAAAAGTGAGGGCAAACCCTGAGTACTAATTACTCAGTAGGACTTAATGGACGGGGCTTACGGCTGACGCAAAGCATGCTTACTAATCATGTGGATCCTTAGCTGTTGATTCTTAAACCAAGTCATGTTGACATAAGATAGCAGGATTTGACAGCTGCTATTCATTAATCATGAAGATCATTTATATCATAAAGTAAATACTTGCAGAAAATAAAACACAAACACATGTCCCGTTCCAAGATTCATAGCACTTCCATCACACCCCTGGGAGTAGCCGTCTCAGGAGCGATACCACGGTACGTCGGGTCAGCCCTCCCTCGACTCCAAAGCATCTCCCAAGTCCATCGACCTCCTACTAGTGGACGGGCAGCACCAGGAATAAGGGAACGGATCATATACATCCAAGCATGTTGTAATAGAGAAACATGATTATAAGCATAAAATATTTGAATTATTACTACGTTCGGACGTAAAAGGCATTGGCATTCTCACACCTGGTGAGCATCAGCGATTCGAATCGATTTGTTAATTCCCGGAAACAACTAAAAATGCCAGGAGTATATGCTTACTGGCCATCGCGTTCCCACATATAGCCCCCATCTCCACTTGTCCCATCCCAAGTTCGATTCCAACCCGCCACTTCCCCGGGTTTAGCCCCCATGGAGCGTTACCTCGGTTCGTCGGGTCCAGCCCTCCCATGAGATAAGCGCCCCCGGTTCCATGGTAGGAACAAGTCTCTGTTCTTCGGATGGCACAAGTAAGACTTTCACCGGTCCATTATCCCAGATAAGCACCTTAGCAATGTTATGCGACCAATAGGCGAACAACGGACGGGCCTTATACGACTCGGGCGGAGTCCACCAAACCATCCATCTCATCATCATCATTTTTCTTATATACCCATATCTCCGCCCGATCTCCATTTAAAACATATCATAATCAAAGTAAGATTCATAATAGTGAGATTTATTTTATGAAAAACAATCCTTACGGGACGAGTGACTCCATTCACTCGTTTCTACTCGTACCTAGCATTACTAGGCATACTCGTCCTACGTACTCTATTTTAGGTGCTAGGGCCAGGGCGGCCAGGAAGTCTAATGCAGTTGGTTCCAAACAACTCCTAATGCAGATGCGTAAGCATTAATCAAATATATTTGCTGGGTAAAGCATGGTCCTGCCTACCTTTGATTCACTTTAGTGAAACCAACAAACTAAGCTACTGTTAGTTTGCCGGGTTGTGAGGCTTTGCCCCAGGCAACCCCTTGATCCCTTGGACAACTCCTCCGTCCAAACACGACTGATGGGCCCTCCAGGTCGTGAGTGGGCCTTAGTTGGTCTTTTGGATCACCGTTGGTTGAAGTAGTTCCACGCGCTAATTTCTCGATCGCGTATCTGCAAATAGCGTCACTATATGAATGATATGCAGGATGCAATGATTGAGATGCATGAATATTAACCACACACATGAATAACCATTTCATGGACGTACCGGAAAGGTGATTGGTAAAGTATTTAAATGTAGAGTATTCTTATGGACATTAAGCAAGTACGCAATCATTCGGCCACCCATATACAAGTTACTAATCATATTCATCTTGACAACATGGTAATGCGACGACTCGATAAGATCATGCAATAGCTACCTGGATCGCTAAGATACATGCACAAAGTATGGCGGTGTTTAACCTCTCTTAGCAAGACAAACATATCAGATGGAGTACTTAAAAGAAACACATGTTAGTTCTTTAGACTGAGAGCACTTTTTATTATACCTATTGTATACAAGCATATTAATGAACTAGTTATAAATAACTGCCTTATCTTAGGTCATTGTTAATTACACTTTTCTAACTAAGGATTTGCAACCTAGGCATATGAGGATGAAACATGCATGTGGAATATATAGCCATCTAGCTTACAAGGTTTCATTTTTGGCATAGCAAGTTAAATATAGCAATTGGAGTTTACAAGAGCAGATATGAGTACAGCACATCTCCTTTTTATTTCCTTCACATTTGATCCTATTTAAGTGACCATTTATGAATCCTTCATGAAACAACAACCACAATACACGAATGATTCACATAAGCATACTTACAGGGTAACATAGCTACATGAATTTTGGTGGAATTTTTAGAGCATGGTGAATAGCACTTTTCTATTTTTGATTAAATCATCATAACACTTGTCATTTTCATAACAGCAGCTAAAACATGCATGCGCAATCTCATATTTTACCAGTGAACAACTCATACTACATGAAAATACCAGATGTCATATTTGAGCATATTTTATGTAGCCTTCATTTCCCAAGTTAATTAAATACACAAAACACATGCAAAAGGGCAAAAGAGTAATTAAACAGCCAATGCTAGGGCTACCAAAAATCACACAGTACCTAGATGCCATAATAAAGCTACTGTCCAAGTTTCATAATTTTTGAAGTTCATTTGGTCCACTTTTACCATTTATTTACCTACACCATGCATGCACTAAACCAGGGGTTGTCGCGCCCAGTTCTCAACCAACGGAACCGAAACATCATATATGTGCCAGGAACGTGTCCCACATATATTATGACAATAGTGAGATCACAGAACGTGCATAAACGATAAATAAAACGTTTACATAGAGTATAACATCACTTTATTACAATAAGACAACATGTCTTTAAACCAGAGTCATATCGAAAGCGTAAACGAAGATAAATGAGCCGCCACAGGGACGTCGACTGGTGGACCGGTACGCCTAGAACTCGTTGAAGTCCTGAACATACTCTTCGAAGTCTTCTGGAGCTGAGCAGCGGTTGGGTTCCAGCCAACAGTAGGTTTAAAGTAAAGCAAGCGTGAGTATTTCATACTCAACAAGCATAACATGAACTATGAGGCATCTAGGGTTGGCTGACACTTAGCATGAGCTTTTAGTTGGTCAAGTTTTTATTAAACAACTAGTTACTACAGGTGAGTTGATAAACCATTAACCCAAGATATAACATGTGAACATTAGTCAACAACATTAACATAAGAACCACTTTCAAACCCAACGGAAACACTAATCTGCATAAAGGATCTGGGCCGCTCATAACCGTGAGCACGGCTGACATGTCAGTTTTACACTCTCGAGAGGTCGTACATCTTTACCCATGAGTCGTGGGCTACGCTAGTGGTCCACCACATTACCTTAGATGAGATGGCTAGCAAGCACACTACGAGGCCTTTACAAAGATCACGTTAGTAAGGTGCAACCGCTAAGGTTTCAGGGTCCGCAGCTGTGGAGCAAGCCTCAAGGGGAGATAAACGCACTCAACCCAAGTAGCGCGAGGGCCACAGAAGCTCACCTCCCCTCTTGCCCCGTCGGTAAGTTACTCCCAAACCAATGCAACCTAATTAATTAGCCAAGACCGTCCCACTCCAGTCTCATGGTAGCACTGTTGTCCCAGGTTGTCGCTTTGCGAACAGGTCCTTAAGGAGAGTGGCCACAAGTAAAACACATGCTCATGCCCCCTAAACCAAGTTGCTAAAAAGCCATTTTTAAAGGAACATGAACCACAGAGGGTCAAGCTCAAGATTTGATTGCATAGATCCATTAAACAAAATTATTAACAAAGATACATGAGTTCGCGCAGCAACTAGCAAAAGTTAACCAACATGCAACCCATAGGTAAACATATCGATAAAAGAGGCTAGGTACAGTCCTTATTGGCATACAAAATTAGACACATGCATATGAAGTGATTAAAGGGTTGTTAGGTTGTGTTCATGCTATCCTTGCCTTGCTCAAACTGGTCTTGAGTCTGCTACTCAACACCCTCAAACTGCTGCTCTTCGTCACCAACAAACTGCTCACCGTCTAACCACGTTCACGGCAACGTACAAGCATTTCCACGCATACATACATGCAAACAATTATCAAAAGGTGAGAAACAGTACATCATATCATAAAAACAGAAGGTAAAACTGTACTAAAAACATTCTACATGTTTCCACGGTCGCGTGAGCGCAAGAATCACTCAAATCGGAGTTAAAACGCGAAAGTTATGCATAAAACGGGCTCCTAGGGGCATAACTGCGATAAAAACAGTGAACTAGGGGCTAGTTTTCAAAATCCGAGGACCTAAACGTAATTAACCCTAGCAGCAGAGGGTTCTGATGCAAAAGTTCCAGGGTCTGGACGGCGGGTTCTAAATTTCAAAAGCGCAGGGGCTAAACTGAAGAAAACAGGACCTGGAACTAATTACTTTTCAACTACGGTGGACGGCGGGTTGATTCCAGAGAAACGCGGGGGCTTTTCTGCAAAAGTCCCGCGCTGACCCGGTCTGCGCTGACGCTGCGCTGACGCGTCGCGCACATGGCAAGCCACGTCGGCTCTGGCAGGTGGGGCCGGTGCTGACGGGGTTAAGTGGCGCCACATGGCGCGCTCTGATTGGTCGGCGAACCGGTATGCAAGGATTTAATCCTGGCCGCTCAGATCGGATCCAAGGGCCAGGGATGGACGGGGGACAGGGGTACTGGGGACGCGCCCATGGTGTTCGCGTCGCGCGGCGAGGTCGGCGGTGCGGCGGCGTTCCGGCTCAGGGAGGGCCCTAGGCTCGGCTAGAGCTAGCCCAACCGAGAGAGAGTGTCGCGGCGAGCTCACCGAGGGCTTGAGGGCGACGGGAGGTGGTCGGTAGAGGTCCAAAGACGAGCGGCGGCGGATGGCGGGGCGCGGCGTTCACGGACGGCGTTCTTCCTCGAGGAACTCCGGGGTGGAGCGGCTCCGGGACTCCGACGATGGGCGGCGAAGCTCCGGGATGCTCCTGCGACACGAGTGGAGGAGAAATCAGGGCCGGAGGGGCTACACCGACGACGAATTTGGCGACGGAGCGGCTTACTGCGGCAGAGCTTCAATAGAGATTCGCGAGCTCGAGAGGGCACGGGAGGGCAATAGCTTTGGTGGAGAGGTGAAGGGGGCGGAGGCGAGCCTAGGTGTGGGTTTTATAGGAGTCCAGGAGGGCGATAGCGGCGGGTGCGCGCGAGGTGTCCGCCGGCTCTTGAACGCGAGTGATGGCGCGGTTCAGGCAGGGCGGAGGAAGGGGAAACGGGCGCGGCGATGCGGGATTTGATGGCGGGTGAATAAGGAAAGAGCGGGGCGAGATTTGGGGAGGGGGTTTCCATCCCCTGGGGGTCGGCGTGGGCGAGCAGGAAGGAAGGAGCGCGCGCGGGATCTCCGGCGGGAGGAGGAAGACGGCGCTGACCCGTGGGGCCGGGCGGTCAGTGGGCGCGAGGGCGCGGCCCGCCTGTCAACGAGGCGCGGAGAGAGAGGGCGCGCCGAGTGGGCCGGCCGTTTGGCCCACGCGGGAAGAGGGAGGGCGCGGGGTGGCTGGGCCGGGCCCAGACGGGGGAGAGGCGGGGTGGCTGGGCCGAGCCGGGCCTGGCCGGCCTGGCTGTCCCTTTTCTTTTTTTTCTTTCTTATTTTGGAATACTTTTGAATTGAGATAGGAAATGGTTCTAAAATTCAAATAAATTTGAATTTGACTCCTTAATTCAAGCAACAAGAGACAATGCACCAGCATGTAATGCACAAGAAAGTTGGGCCTATGATAAATTTGATTCTAGTATTTATTTTAAATAAAGCCTGTTAAATGCAAACTAAACATATAAGCCTTATGAAAATTAAATAAATTGCTTGAATTTTATTGTGAAATGCTGGAATTCAAACTAATGTGTTACAGGGGTAAAACAGACTTTTCACACATCCACATCATACCTATCCTGTAGATCTACTCAAGAGGAGCCCATAGCCACTGAGTTTGTCCATTTTGGATTTTTCTTTGATTTGTTATGATTTTCTAAAGTTTACTGCCAGTTTAAATGCATTTAAATGGAAAAAATCCTACCGACCAGGGACTTAAACGAAGTTAACTATATACCTCAGGGGCTAGCTTGTAAGATCTGTAAGACACAGTAAATAGTGGGCGCAAATAGATCAACACCGAGGGGGTTTTGGGGAAAACTCCCCTCCTTCCTTCTTCCTCCGGCCGAGGGACGGCGCGCGCGGCGGCTCATGCTCTCACGGTCCGCGCCGGCGTCTCGGGGCCGAGTCTTGGAGCCGACGAGGTGTGGAAAGGTGTTCCCCGCCGCGGGCTTTCGTTTCCCCTAGACCTCGTCGTCAGAGGTGGAGAGGAGAGGCGATGCGGCGGCGTGAACCGGAGGGTGTCGGCTTGGCCATGGTGGCGGCGGCGCGGCTCAATTCGGCGAAGGGAGGAGGAGGTAGGGGCTGTGGCTGGGCCTCACAGCTGCGCGCGCGAGAGGGGGAAGCCGGTGGCGGTGGAGTGGAGGCGCGGTGGTGGGCCGAAGGTGGAGCTCCACGGCGAGGTCGAGCCCGCCCTGGTGTTCGCGGGGCGGTGCGCGTGGGAGAGGGTGGTAAGGGCAGGGGCTAGGGACGAGGACGTGGGGATTCAATAGAGGGGCTTGAGGCGGGCGCGGGACACGCACCGGGTGGGGCGGAGGCAGCCGTAGTTGGCCGGGACGTGAGCCCGAGCCGAGCTCGGCCATGGTGGCCACGGCGTCGCGCGGTGGTTCGACATGGCGAACGGGGAGGCAAACGGCAGTAAGACCCGGCACATTAGGCGCGCGAGGTTGCAGAGAGTGTGGTGGTGGTAGTCTGGAGGTGCGGGGAACGGCGAAAGCGGCCGTGGAAGCTTGAGCTCCCATCTCGGGAGGCCATGGTGGCGTCCGGTGTTCTGGGCGAGAAAGCGAGAGGAGCGGGGAGGAAATGGAGGGCGAGGGAGTGAATGAGACTGTAACACCCTGAAATTTGACCCTAAGAAATTATCCTCTAATCTCTCGTCTAAATTCAAAATATGATTTTGAAAACCTGCTTGTTGTGAAGTGTACACTATGAGCTCATAAAAATCATCTCAAGTCCCTCGAATATTCCGGGAAAGATCCTCTCAAACCCTTCCCAAAATATTCCTCAATTTTCCTTCCACAAAATCCATCCAAATTCCAATCCCAAATCAAATTCAGAAAATGGAAAAAAAAACTCCCCCCTTTCCTCACTGGGCCGAAGCCCACTTCTCCCTTTCCTCCCTCACCGCGCGGGCCAAGCCCCGGCCACCACCTCCCCGTGGCCCAACTCCCTCTCTCCCTCCCCGCGTGGGCCTCGCCACCCCCCGGCCCACTTCGCCCACTCTCTTTCCCGGCCCAGGCCGAACGGCCCAACCGGCCTCCTCCTCCTCCTCCTCCTCCTCCTCCCTCTCGCTCCTCTCCCCTACCCGCCGACGCACGCCGTGCGTGCGCGCGCCGCGCTGCCCCGGGCCCCGGACAGCGCCGCGCCCCGCGCCGCCAGCTCTACCCTCTCCCCGGTTCCCCGCCGCGTCCATAAAAGGCGAGCCCCCGGCAAGCCGTTCCTTTCCTCCCCCTCCCTGCTCCATTTGCGCCGCCCGCGCCGCTCACCCCTGCGACGAGCCGCGCCGACGTTGCCTCCTCCTCGCACTGCTCCGCCTCAGCCTGCCCTCGGTTCACCCCGAGCGCTGTTCGCCGCGAGCTTCACCTCCACTCCCCCTTCCCCTTCCTCTTGCTCACGCTGCGCCGCCCGCGCCGTTCACCTTCGGTGAACCGCGCCGACGTTGCAGACCGCCGACGCCGCTGTCCACCGCGCGTCACCGCGCCCCGACGCATGCCACCACACCGTGCACCCCGCCTCGCCGTCGCCGCGGACAGCCCCGGGTTCGGTCCGGGAGCCATCCGCCGCGAGCGCCACCGCCTCCCCCACTTGCTCTGCTCGTGCCCGAGAGCAAGCCGCCGCCGCCTCGTGATGAAATCCTCCATCCACAAGCCACCTCAGTCCAATTCCTCGGGCATACACCACCACACCATCGCCATCTACCTCCGCCCGGCCTCAATTTCTCCTCCCGTTGCTCCAGTCGCGCTCCCCGCGAGCACCCGCGGCCGCGGCCATGGCCGCCCGCAGGCACCCTTGCTCCGCGCACTTCCCCGCACCCGGAACCGCTCGGACGGACTCGCGCCAGCCTCCCCGTCGCGCCGGTGTCCTCGGCTTCGCGAACGGAGGTCGGGAGTTTCCCTCCCGACGAGCTCCGGCGAGCGAGCCCGGCGGCGACCGGGCGAGCGCTCTGGTCGAGCGAGCCGCTCGCTCGGCGCGCCTGCCTGCCCCGCCCCGCGCCACATGGGCCGGCCCAGCAGCTCCCGCACGCCCGTGGGCCGAAGAACGGGCCAGGCCGAAAGCAGAGAAAAAGAAGAAAAAGAAGAAGAGGCCTCGTGGGCCGAAAGCTATCCCAGGCCCAAGTTCATTTTCCCTTCGGGCCAGATCACCAAAGTTGCCCAAGAAAAGTCTATTTCGACCCCCTGAGCTATCCAGGAAGCTCCAATCTACCCCCTGCCACTAAATCTTTCAGATCTTCTCCGTTCTAGCTCCGATTTATGTGATTCTTGCACCTAAATTCTCTGAAAATCAAGCTCTATCTATTCACGTACTTTTCATAATATTTCCACACACTCCGCCGACCACGACACCTGAAGATCCACGGTCTACGTCGTTTTTGGGTCGACCCGCGACGACGGGACTAGGGCACCTGTGGCAAGCCACTTGTGCACTAGTTCCGCCCTCGCCGATCGGTTCACTGAAGACCCGGTTTGGTTGAACCGAACCGGACGGTTGCCAAACTCTACCCCTGTCCCCGTACTGCGGACGACAGGAGAAGATGGTTAGCACCGCCCGAGTTCGTCGTTCTCTCCCTCACCGCGATGTAAGCCCATCGCGCTGCGGGAGTAGACCGAGCCCAACCGGAAGGAAGAGTTGGACCGTACGCGCCAGGGTTTGGCCCGTGTCGTCTCTCTCTTCTTCCAAATTAATCTTTATTGCCGACATGCTGCCCTCATGCTGCCGGAAAATCCGTCTCATGAGCCCAGGCATGGATGGCACTAAAGATCAAACTCTTGATATCTAAAAGAGGGCCAAACGTGCCATTTATCCGTTTGACTCCCGCTCTATTCACATGCAAAACCCTAAGGATATCATTAGCCCCACAAAACCCATCTCACGATGAGCTCAGAGTATACCTTGATTTGGTGTGTTTTGCTTGTCTGAACGTGTAGGCTTTCTCGGAGAGCCGTCCGGTTCCGTCTCTGAAATGGTTGACTTAGAGACCGGAACAGGAGTTTAATGATGCAACGACCGTCGTATCGGCTACCCCGACAAAATGAAGGCAAGTCCACTAGAATCCTCACTTGATGCATAAATTACCCATGTTTTTATATACACATCCTATTGCCTTGTAAAACAAGAAAACTTGCATGTTTTGCTGGCTAAGGTAAAACATAGTAGGATATAGCCTCCCGAGCCACTTTAGATGTAGTGCGCTTAGGTGGATCGCTCACTCAATTATATACATTAATCTTGATGAAAATGATGGGAATATGATGGTGGGTATGGGCGGTTGTTTTTCAGTAAAACATAGGGTAAGACCCTGGCAGACGACTTCGGTTGTTGAAGCCATTTACGGGGTGGAAACCTGGTCCTTGTTGTGAGGACTGGGCTGGTGTTGCTCATGCGTGAGCATTGTGGGAGTTCCACCCTGAAGGACCGAGTTGACGTTTCATCTTGCCTAACTCATCTAGCGCAACCACTCGAGGTTGTATGCGGCAACCCTCGGTTAGAACCCGCTTTGGACGAACCAGGCGTAAGCCGGTGTGCTGGGATGCATGAGAGATTGGGTGGATGGGCGCGGTTGCATGGCTGCGGTCAGGGGTCAACAGTCACGTGACTGCGGGTCTGAGCGACAGGTGGGCCCGTACTCTCTCATGGCTGAAGTCTGGGGAGCGCCTTGCGGGGGAACAACCGGCGAGCGGAAAGGGGCTCACTGATCATGAGTGCCTGGACCAAACTTGTGGGTAAAGTGTGCACCTCTGGCCAGAGTATAACTAAATCTATCATGATAGTCCGCTGTCCACTGGTATGGACAAACGAGTTACGGCTTGGTTTCTGAACTAGCTTCTTATAAAAATATGGTTTTGGGATGGGATCAAAATGATGGTTTTGAGGCAGCTGCGGTTGCCGAGGAGGTGTGTGTGTGGAAAATGTGATGGCATGCGTGCCACGAGCCGCGATGGACCGGCAAGTCCAGTGGCAACCTCTTTTGGGATAAAGATGTTTTCTCAATTAAAACTGAGAACTAAGGAACCCTGCATATCAAATGTTTTACTGCAAACTTACCTTCAGCTCCAGATATATCTTGCATGTAATGATAGCTTATGTCCCCCTTCCTATGGAAGAAGGTGGACTTGCGGAGTACGTATGTACTCACCCTTGCTTTGTTGTTGGTTTACAGAGCAAAGAAGATCATGGACGTGTGAGGGTTACGGCCTGCTTCCCAACTGCGTGTTGTGGGAAAGTATGGGTCGCGCTTTAGAGTTTTCCGCTGCAGTGTTTTCGGGCTGCGCCCCGTTTGGTCTGTCCCGTTAGGGCGGATCTGTATACATCTGATGAACAAATGTGGTTACCATAACTCCTGGGAATGGTAATAATACACATTTTAGTCCTGCTTTTAAGTGGGGCGCTTCAGGTGGTATCAGAGCCGTAAGTTGGCCGTAGGACGTAACCCTAGGTTGGAAAAAGGTTTTTGAGTCCAAAATCAGTTGAAAAACATCTCTACTCCTTATCTTACTCAGTTTCAAAAGAATTTATCTGCTCTTTTCCCCTTCCTCAGTCAAGTGCCCCGCTTTGAAGACCGTGTTCAACCTGTCTGCAACAAAAGGTGTGCACACCCTATGGAAGTCAAAAGTGGCACCCTACCCTATGGATGACCGTGACGTGCACCGGGAAACAAGGAAGTGACCCTCCTTGTGTTTCCCGCCTCCCTTGCCTTGAATGGCCCTGCATGCAGCACAGTGGACAAGGGACCGTGCATGCAGAGCCCCTCTGAATCAGTGCAACACAGTGAGCGGTGCCTAACGCCGTGTCTGCTGTCTGGAAAGGACACCAGGATTCAGCCCCAGACACGCCGGCAAGGTGTTTAAAAGCCCACCAGAAGGCCAGAAGAACTCAAGAACTGCCCCAGTAAAAACAGCCATGGCCAAGCAACCTCCAACGCTCATAGGCATCCCCATGCCTATAAAGAAGAGAAAGGTCGGAGACCTCATCAATGGAGTTCCGATCCTAGAAGGCATACCAGTTGAGGAGAGTGAGCCAGATCACCCAGAGCTCTCCCCAGTTCCTTCACCAGAGCTAGCAGAAACCCTAGAAGCTGCACCAACCTCCCCGTTGTCAGTAGAAAGCCCGAGAGCTCCGCCACCAAGTCCTGTTTTACTCAGTGAGCTGCCTTGGGAAGAGCTGCTGAAGACGCGAGCTGCGTCCCCCCTCGTGGAATCTACCCCAGAGCCCTCCAGCTCTGCCTCGTCCCGCCAGGAAGAAGACTCAGTAGTCTGGCCCCCGTCGTTGCAAGAGGTCAACAGCAGATCCAGGGAGTCATCCCCGGATGAAGTCACCAGTGCCCTCCGGGAGTGAAGCCGTGTGGTCCGCAGTTAGTTGTACCCAGTTCCCCTCTTACATGTGGGTAGTGGAAATTTTGTTCCACATAGGTTAGCACCCTCTGTAAGAGTGAATCGTTTAGTTCGCGTGTGTTTCTTGCAGTGTTGTTGTAGTCGTCTGTGTTGTAGCTTTTGTCCTCTGTTGCGCTAGTGGTAAGCCGAGTCCGGCCTGTTTTGCTCAGATGGAATCTGCCGAGTATGTCAGCTGCTGCCGGGAAGAAAGTGGCTTTCCCGAGCTGCTAAGAGATACCATGCGATACCTCAGTATTCCAGGATACCCGGAGTACTGCGGGTTAGCATTCCCCGAAAGGGAAGAACGAGGATGGACCGTCACACTTTATATCAGAGAGAACCTCAATCTCAACGGTTGGTACTGCAGAGCCATCGGCAATGGATTCTTAGAAGCCTGCCACATTGCCGCGCGTGGGGCAATAAAAAGGTTATGCTCGACCTACCATGGGGCAGTACAAAGCAGCCCTATGAGGTTCTTTCCACCAGTGAACCAACGTGCTAGTACTTGGATAAAGAGGACAGCAATCTTGACCGAGATCAAGAAGTCCAGAGATCCTACCCTAGCCTACCTGGTCCAGTATCTGCTCGCCCTGGACGACGAGTATGAAAAACTGAGCCGCCTGCATGACAGGTTGGTAGACCGACACCAAGACACAGAAAGAGAGTTGGTCAAGTATAAGAGGGCGTGGATGCATCCAGGATCAGTAACAGACTCCCCTCTCAGTCATGGAGTAAGGGTAAGGGCCATGTCCGGTCCTCGCCACCCACCTCAAGGAGAAATACAGAACCCCATGATGGCAGGAAGTTCTAACCCTCCTAACCAACCAATGCTGAGTCATCCTGGAAATTTTCAGGCCCTCCTGCTCAATCACATGCAGACCAGTGATAAGAACCCAGAAGATCTCAACAGACGAGAAGATAAAGCAAGCATGGGCGCCTTTTTGTCGCTCTCGCTCCCAGGAGAAGGATCCAGTGGTCAGCCACCAGTGCAAGACCGAGCCTCCAAGCAGCAGAAACTGAAAGGAGTCCTGCGTGAGTAGTCGCGTTAGTGTGTTCGTTTTTATGTTTGCAGTTTTGTTTGTGGAGTTTTTGCTAATAAAGAACACATCATTTGTAGACCTAACCCTTATCCCTGCTTCCCCTTCTTACCTCAAAAACCGTCTGCTAAAGAGAAGCAAAACGTCTACAAGAAGCCTTATTCAAACCAGTCAGTGCAGTCAGCACGCAACAACAGTGTGTTCAAGAAAGCACAGTACCAGCAGCAGAAAACGAGGAGATAAAGTGTACGCAGTGAAAGGAAATAGTGCCCTGGGAAAAAGGAAAAGACCGGATGAGACACTGCATACTACAATCCCTAAGCGAATTGTGTACGCCACAGTTTCCTGCCGCTCTCGTCTTCCCACCGCCCTCACCTCCCCGCCTTATCAGCTGCCGCTCCTGTCTTTTCACCGCACCCACTGCGCCTGCCCCGCCACCCACTTGCCTTTGCCGCCGTGCAGGCATGCATGTGCCCCGCTCACCGCTTTAGCAGTGCACCCCCGCGCTGCTGCCGACCGAAACCGGCCCCTACACCATCGCATGCAGGCCGCCGCATGCGTCCGCTCGTACCCTGCCTGCCGCTTTTGCAGCACACCCCCGCGCCGCTGTCAACCGCAACCCGGTCCCCACTACCCTTGTTCCCTGCATGATCGCCGCGTGTACCAACACCACCTCCACCGCTCATGTCCCTTCGATGCACAAGCCACCGCACCGTAACCACCACTCTCCCGGGCGTCCATAAAAGCACCCCCCCGGACGTCGCCCTTCATCCACCCCGCCGAGCAAGCTCATAACACTCTCCCTCCACCAGCTAAATCAAAATAATCCCTCCCCAGATGCTCGTTGATTCTCTGATCGAACAAGTCCTCTTTGGTTTCTACGCTCTTGCTTTTCTCATTCTCATCATGTACCTCCTTTTCTTGTGGGAAGATTCATCAAACCCTCCCTTGAGAGCAAAACAAGAGAGATAAGCCCACACCACCCAGAATCGATGAGTTTGGGAACCCTCTTTGCCCTTCTCGTCCGATTGATCGTCCTCATCAACATAATCAAAGTCTCCTTCCGGATAGCCATCCTTTTGTTCTCCACCTTCCAAGGAGAAAATCGTCTGTGAGATTGTCTACTTAGACTAAGCCTTGCTACCCACACCCGCCACCGAATCCACTCGGGTTATGAACCCAGAAACCTGAGCTTGCCTTCCACTTCGCTACATAGTCTTTGCTGAGATCTTCGTTCTATGCCTCCTAATCCTCCTCCGGTTAGTCACCCTCCCATGGGCAGAGAAGAAACAAGAAGAAGCTTCCTGCTAGCAAAGATGTGCTTAGATGCAGAAGCTCCAAGAAGCAAGCAAGAAAATAAGAGGAGAGGTGTTTGGGATAAAAAGAAAAGTAACGTGAAGAGGGGTATCCCAGATATCCGCTTCTTCACCCTCCCCTCCTGCACCTGCCGATGCAACAACAGCAGTTGACAAAAAGATGGCAACTCCCCGCTTTCAGAAGGGACTCTAATCCGCTTAGAGGGTACTCTTATCCTTTTAAGTGGGGCAGCCTCCCCTCTGCTAGTCCTGATGAAGGAAAATCCAGAAAGCTGAGGCATGCAAATTTCTGGATGATGCATGAGTTGCCAGTGCATGCCACCGCCTGCCGTTACCGGCCAGAGCAACCTTCAAAGTGCATGAGATGAAGGAGATGGAAATATCTCTTTGTATGTGGAAGGTTTGCACGGCAAATTCCCAAAAGAAGAAACAAGTAGCCAAACAAGGGAAAGCCGTGGAAAACCAGAAGTTGAAGTTGCTTCAAGCAGAAACTCCATCCATCCTAGCCGAAGAAGCAAGAGCTCTTTGTTGTTGAAGTTCCACCTGCCGTTCGTGCAAAGCTCAAGTTTCAGTTATAAGCAGAAGCTGCTTAGCTGAAGTAAAGCTATCCCTGTAAACCCTTCTAACCTAATCTCGGGGACGAGATTTCTTTAAGTGGGGTAGGTTTGTAACACCCCGAAATTTGACCCTAAGAAATTATCCTCTAATCTCTCGTCTAAATTCAAAATATGATTTTGAAAACCTGCTTGTTGTGAAGTGTACACTATGAGCTCATAAAAATCATCTCAAGTCCCTCGAATATTCCGGGAAAGATCCTCTCAAACCCTTCCCAAAATATTCCTCAATTTTCCTTCCACAAAATCCATCCAAATTCCAATCCCAAATCAAATTCAGAAAATGGAAAAAAAAACTCCCCCCTTTCCTCACTGGGCCGAAGCCCACTTCTCCCTTTCCTCCCTCACCGCGCGGGCCAAGCCCAGGCCACCACCTCCCCGTGGCCCAACTCCCTCTCTCCCTCCCCGCGTGGGCCTCGCCACCCCCCCGGCCCACTTCGCCCACTCTCTTTCCCGGCCCAGGCCGAACGGCCCAACCGGCCTCCTCCTCCTCCTCCCTCTCGCTCCTCTCCCCTACCCGCCGACGCACGCCGTGCGTGCGCGCGCCGCGCTGCCCCGGGCCCCGGACAGCGCCGCGCCCCGCGCCGCCAGCTCTACCCTCTCCCCGGTTCCCCGCCGCGTCCATAAAAGGCGAGCCCCCGGCAAGCCGTTCCTTTCCTCCCCCTCCCTGCTCCATTTGCGCCGCCCGCGCCGCTCACCCCTGCGACGAGCCGCGCCGACGTTGCCTCCTCCTCGCACTGCTCCGCCTCAGCCTGCCCTCGGTTCACCCCGAGCGCTGTTCGCCGCGAGCTTCACCTCCACTCCCCCTTCCCCTTCCTCTTGCTCACGCTGCGCCGCCCGCGCCGTTCACCTTCGGTGAACCGCGCCGACGTTGCAGACCGCCGACGCCGCTGTCCACCGCGCGTCACCGCGCCCCGACGCATGCCACCACACCGTGCACCCCGCCTCGCCGTCGCCGCGGACAGCCCCGGGTTCGGTCCGGGAGCCATCCGCCGCGAGCGCCACCGCCTCCCCCACTTGCTCTGCTCGTGCCCGAGAGCAAGCCGCCGCCGCCTCGTGATGAAATCCTCCATCCACAAGCCACCTCAGTCCAATTCCTCGGGCATACACCACCACACCATCGCCATCTACCTCCGCCCGGCCTCAATTTCTCCTCCCGTTGCTCCAGTCGCGCTCCCCGCGAGCACCCGCGGCCGCGGCCATGGCCGCCCGCAGGCACCCTTGCTCCGCGCACTTCCCCGCACCCGGAACCGCTCGGACGGACTCGCGCCAGCCTCCCCGTCGCGCCGGTGTCCTCGGCTTCGCGAACGGAGGTCGGGAGTTTCCCTCCCGACGAGCTCCGGCGAGCGAGCCCGGCGGCGACCGGGCGAGCGCTCTGGTCGAGCGAGCCGCTCGCTCGGCGCGCCTGCCTGCCCCGCCCCGCGCCACATGGGCCGGCCCAGCAGCTCCCGCACGCCCGTGGGCCGAAGAACGGGCCAGGCCGAAAGCAGAGAAAAAGAAGAAAAAGAAGAAGAGGCCTCGTGGGCCGAAAGCTATCCCAGGCCCAAGTTCATTTTCCCTTCGGGCCAGATCACCAAAGTTGCCCAAGAAAAGTCTATTTCGACCCCCTGAGCTATCCAGGAAGCTCCAATCTACCCCCTGCCACTAAATCTTTCAGATCTTCTCCGTTCTAGCTCCGATTTATGTGATTCTTGCACCTAAATTCTCTGAAAATCAAGCTCTATCTATTCACGTACTTTTCATAATATTTCCACACACTCCGCCGACCACGACACCTGAAGATCCACGGTCTACGTCGTTTTTGGGTCGACCCGCGACGACGGGACTAGGGCACCTGTGGCAAGCCACTTGTGCACTAGTTCCGCCCTCGCCGATCGGTTCACTGAAGACCCGGTTTGGTTGAACCGAACCGGACGGTTGCCAAACTCTACCCCTGTCCCCGTACTGCGGACGACAGGAGAAGATGGTTAGCACCGCCCGAGTTCGTCGTTCTCTCCCTCACCGCGATGTAAGCCCATCGCGCTGCGGGAGTAGACCGAGCCCAACCGGAAGGAAGAGTTGGACCGTACGCGCCAGGGTTTGGCCCGTGTCGTCTCTCTCTTCTTCCAAATTAATCTTTATTGCCGACATGCTGCCCTCATGCTGCCGGAAAATCCGTCTCATGAGCCCAGGCATGGATGGCACTAAAGATCAAACTCTTGATATCTAAAAGAGGGCCAAACGTGCCATTTATCCGTTTGACTCCCGCTCTATTCACATGCAAAACCCTAAGGATATCATTAGCCCCACAAAACCCATCTCACGATGAGCTCAGAGTATACCTTGATTTGGTGTGTTTTGCTTGTCTGAACGTGTAGGCTTTCTCGGAGAGCCGTCCGGTTCCGTCTCTAAAATGGTTGACTTAGAGACCGGAACAGGAGTTTAATGATGCAACGACCGTCGTATCGGCTACCCCGACAAAATGAAGGCAAGTCCACTAGAATCCTCACTTGATGCATAAATTACCCATGTTTTTATATACACATCCTATTGCCTTGTAAAACAAGAAAACTTGCATGTTTTGCTGGCTAAGGTAAAACATAGTAGGATATAGCCTCCCGAGCCACTTTAGATGTAGTGCGCTTAGGTGGATCGCTCACTCAATTATATACATTAATCTTGATGAAAATGATGGGAATATGATGGTGGGTATGGGCGGTTGTTTTTCAGTAAAACATAGGGTAAGACCCTGGCAGACGACTTCGGTTGTTGAAGCCATTTACGGGGTGGAAACCTGGTCCTTGTTGTGAGGACTGGGCTGGTGTTGCTCATGCGTGAGCATTGTGGGAGTTCCACCCTGAAGGACCGAGTTGACGTTTCATCTTGCCTAACTCATCTAGCGCAACCACTCGAGGTTGTATGCGGCAACCCTCGGTTAGAACCCGCTTTGGACGAACCAGGCGTAAGCCGGTGTGCTGGGATGCATGAGAGATTGGGTGGATGGGCGCGGTTGCATGGCTGCGGTCAGGGGTCAACAGTCACGTGACTGCGGGTCTGAGCGACAGGTGGGCCCGTACTCTCTCATGGCTGAAGTCTGGGGAGCGCCTTGCGGGGGAACAACCGGCGAGCGGAAAGGGGCTCACTGATCATGAGTGCCTGGACCAAACTTGTGGGTAAAGTGTGCACCTCTGGCCAGAGTATAACTAAATCTATCATGATAGTCCGCTGTCCACTGGTATGGACAAACGAGTTACGGCTTGGTTTCTGAACTAGCTTCTTATAAAAATATGGTTTTGGGATGGGATCAAAATGATGGTTTTGAGGCAGCTGCGGTTGCCGAGGAGGTGTGTGTGTGGAAAATGTGATGGCATGCGTGCCACGAGCCGCGATGGACCGGCAAGTCCAGTGGCAACCTCTTTTGGGATAAAGATGTTTTCTCAATTAAAACTGAGAACTAAGGAACCCTGCATATCAAATGTTTTACTGCAAACTTACCTTCAGCTCCAGATATATCTTGCATGTAATGATAGCTTATGTCCCCCTTCCTATGGAAGAAGGTGGACTTGCGGAGTACGTATGTACTCACCCTTGCTTTGTTGTTGGTTTACAGAGCAAAGAAGATCATGGACGTGTGAGGGTTACGGCCTGCTTCCCAACTGCGTGTTGTGGGAAAGTATGGGTCGCGCTTTAGAGTTTTCCGCTGCAGTGTTTTCGGGCTGCGCCCCGTTTGGTCTGTCCCGTTAGGGCGGATCTGTATACATCTGATGAACAAATGTGGTTACCATAACTCCTGGGAATGGTAATAATACACATTTTAGTCCTGCTTTTAAGTGGGGCGCTTCAGAGACCGTGTTCCTGTCCAGGTGAGGCCGAGGGCGCGGACGCGGCGGCGTCGATCTGTGGGAGAGCCCCGGTGACCGTACGCCGGCGGCCACGCGCTCGGCGCCGGCTGCGACACCGTGGCCTCCCGGGCACTGGGTCCCACCGGTCAGTCACTCAGACAAAAACCATTCTTATTTGTGTTTTCTCCCTTTCAGTTTTTCCCCTTTTTAACCCTGTTAGAGGCCGATTTAGGAGAAACGGTAATTGGAGGAAAAGTTGGCCTCTTCGAGGTCTACAAGTTTGTCAATACGCTCAACTTCAGATTCGAAGTGCAAATATGAATTTCATTTTAATTTAGGTTGCAGCTCCCAGTTTGGAAAGGGTACCTCTACTGATTGTGAGAATCAAAAGTCCTATCTCTGGTCTTTACCACCCAAAGTGTATATTGAAAAGTTTGTTTATAATTTCAATATCTACAACTTCTCTAATTTGAGCTTTGCATGAAAGTGGCTGTAGGTCATAGAAACATTGAGATTACTAAACAGGTCAGATTTGGACTGGTTTTCTGTGTTGGTAGAAAATGATCCTACATTCCTTTTAAACCTCAATATGTGACCAAGCTCTAATTACCAAATTTGTTCCCCAGCTCTTTATCTCCAAGTTTGATAATATAAGGCTGGCCTGAATCCCATCAGATTTTGAATTATAGACACAATTATGTTCCAAGGATTGGTAAAACAGAAATTTCACTTTGTGTAGAGGCTTTCTTGTTTCCCACTTTTGAGGTATCAAACGAAGTCCAAACACTTCCACAATAGGTGCATTTGAAAAATGATAAGTTCAACTCCATTTCATAGAAAGGATGATTTTGAAGTACTGTAGTGAAATCAAAAGTAATTTTAGAATCAACTTGAGGAAAAGCTGAAAATCCAGACTTGGAAAAATATTCTAAGTGTAGGCTGACCTAGTTGTTTCCATGAGGCATTTAAGTTAACTTTGAAATAAATAGGTGACAGTTTTGAGCCAGGCTCAGTGTAGCAAAAGTAAAGTTCACGGTGTGTATGACAACTTTGGTAATGGGGCTAAGCTCAGTTGCTTAGTAAACTTAAAAGTTTTATTAGGGTCCAAATTTGATCACAATCACATTTGCTACCTTCGGAAGAAACGGTAGTTGGATTTGGTTTAATCTTTTAAACCTCTTGTCTTTAGATTTTTGAACATGGTCGAATAGAAAGGTCTAGGGTTACTTTCTTACCCGAGGTTTTGCACGTGGTGTTGAGCGCAAAAGTATGTGAGTGTTGACTTATTCAACCACGAAATGTGTGGTCTTGTATCCTGTGTAGAAATTTTTTGATTTGGTAGCTCCTCCACATATTTCTTATTACTTTTCTAAGTATGATTAAGTCTTAATCCATCATTAGCTTGTCTCTAACTGCGTGTTATGGCTCTGGAGATGCCAGGAGCATCACACAGACTTCCAGTACGCTTTAATTTAGCGTTGGGGTTAGTTTAAGCATGCATCTATGGTACTCACTCCAGGTTCCAAAAGATTATCGTTTTAAAAAAACTAGAAATCAAACTTTTAAAACTTTGATTATATATAACTTTTATATTATTTAGTTTTAAATGTTGAAAGTCATATGTATAGATTTGTCTTAACAAATATTTTTATAAAAATATAAATTTATTATGATATTTATTTATATTCTAACAAAAACATTGATCAAACTTATATTTAAGAGACCGTGTCGATGTTCAAAATATACTTATTATTGCTCCCTGTATAGCACTATTAGCAGTTTGCGCTGCCCAGAACCGCTTGGAGCTTGGTAATGGTAACTTGGGCAAATACACAGATCATGACATGAAACAACTCTCGCTCCGGAACTCAACAAAATTTCAAGTTTCCCGCTGCTTGATCTCGTCTCGACTCTCGATTAGGACTAAGATCAGACTTCCTTTTCGGACAGCACAGCACAAGCCCAGAAAAATAAAGTTAGACCATAGTTATCAGAAAATGTATATCTACTGTGTACAATGTGCAATCATTATTTTTCTATTGTAATGTACAGTGCGCAATCAGTGTTTTGCACGTTCATTTCCACCTTAAGGCCCTGTTTAGTACTCCAATTTCCTCCCAAAATTCACTATACAAAAAGAAAATTCCCCGTCACATCAAAATGCCGGCACATGCATGGAATACTAAATGTAGATGAAATAAAAAAATAATTGCACAGTTTAGATGTACTTTGCGAGACGAATCTTTTGAGCCTAGTTAGGCCATAGTAGGACAATATTTATCACAAACAAACGAAAAGTGCTACAGTGGTTCTACAGTTTTTTTCAGTTCGGAACATTGTTTTTTTTAACCATCTAAACACACCCTTTGATGAGCCTAGTCTTATAGTGCGTGCGTGCAGCCGTCAGCCGTGTTTCCTTGCGCCCTTGCTGCCGCGAGCGAGCGTCGCGTTCAAGCGTTGCAGAGAGTGATTGTACGTAAAGGCGGACAGCGGTACTGCAGGCGCTGACGCCTGACGGCCAGAACAGCGGTACTGCACTGCAGATGCCTATACGATTCAGGCATTCAGCTGTGGCAAGAAAGACCGCGGTTTTTCTTCTTCAGGCTGATAGTATCACGGACCGTCTAATCGATCAGCTTTGCCGTTCCAACAGGAAGCCTTCGTTCGGCGTGTGCATGCAGACCGTGGAGTGGGGCCGTGCTCGCTCACGAGCAGGGAGGACCGGCCGGGGAAGATGGCAGAGGATCGACCTCGGCGGCGTTGGGAAAATTAGACTGAAACCAGCGTTCCTCTATCCTCCATTTACCGTCACTATTTCAATTATCTATTTCTTTATCTATACTGTGTCTATGCTGTACGAATTCAAATTTATGTATACAGTGTACGGATTTAACCGGACGGACGGACGGACGCCAGCTCGCTGCGCGCTGGAACGCGTCGCCATTCGCCAACAACCGCATGCAGCAGCCGGTACTGTACTGTGCAGGTGCAGCCGTGCAGGTGCACAGCCTGCCCCCGGTACGCTTTGACTATGCATCTTCCCCGGCTCGCCAGAGTTCAGATTCCAGTGATTCACCCATGCATCTTCCCCCTCGATCGCGAGCTTCCAGTCTTGCCCGCAGGGCCGGCTGGTGCTACGTCTCGTATTGGTCTCACTCTCAGCGACCCCACGCTTGCACGTACGCCTCGAGTGGTGGCCTGGCATGCTTACACTGTCTGAATGGCGGCGGAGGTTTTCAGAATTTAACATGTCCTCTGGCTCCAAGTCAATAATCAGGATTTAGTCCGGGCCATGGATGCTACTGTGCACCATCAACTCCACGGCATCCATCTATTCGTCCTGTGGTCTAGTACTCTAATTCCCTGAGGAGTGATGACGACTAGGCTCACTAGATCATCTATCTAATCCATCCATCTACTATTTCAACTACCATTCTCTCTACAGTGCCGCACAGTGTATGTACACCCACTCCTTTGGTGAACCCAGTCTGAGTGCCTATTGCTAAAAAAAAAACAGGAGAGAGAGTGACGCGACCCTGTATACTACGATTGCTGTTACTTGTTACTTGCCCTGTTCCATAACACATCCAGCAGATTGCAGACCCAGCCACACACCCAGAGGATCGTTCCGGAAAAAATATCAGGCTTGGATCGATCAGGCGTTGTCCCTTTTGTCTGCACAGTGTGCAGAAAAAGGCACCATATGGGTACTTCGATGAACACCGTCCTGCTGCTCATAGGTGTGGCCGGGCAGCAGCGTTCCAGACCCTGACCGGGGAAGAGGGAACAGCCACATAATATATCTTGGCAGCCAATCAGCAATTCAGATGGCAATTTCGCTGCTCCAATCCATATGACCATCTGCTTCGGCAGAATCAGGTGACGACAGAATCGAGGGTGCAGCTGGCAGGCAGGACCGCAGGACTGATTGGGAAACTGATGAAAGGGACAGATCAGGCAAGCTTGGGTTAATCGCGAGTCCACATTCCAGAGCTCAGATAATTCTAATAGTCCACAGTGCAGAAAACAGCAATGCTAGGTGCTCGATCTGCAGAAATGAAAAAGGCACCTCCTCGCCAAAGCTGTCTATGTCCGATCGATTAGTGCTCTGCCTGCTCCAAAACTGCGGAAACAATTCTGCAACAATACTGTTAGGCACGAAAGGTTCCATTGGCAAAGCAATTCAGACAATGCTGCAGCTGGCAGCCGGGATCTGATTAGGGTCTGCTGATTTAGGAGAATATTGATTGATAGCGTTGTTAGTGAAAGAGACGGATCGAGCCTGGGAGTAAGTGAGCCTGGAGTGATCGGCAGCACTCATCTGCCGCTGTAAGGCCACTTGGGCTGCAATTTGCAATGTACTTCCTCCCTGAAACTGCAATTTGCAATTTGAAACTGCAATCTGCAATAACTGTAACTCATAAGCGTGTCAACATTCATCAACAGTCTAAAACATGCGCCATTTGAACTCAGCTTTGTTTTCTCCACGTTCCAATTACTACTCGTGTGTAGTCACTTGTAGAACTTTTTTCCCGTAACGATAGGGATCATTACCATAGCTCGTGCTGGGTTGAATTCTTAGCCCAAAATCCCGGATGGGCAAAAGGACACATGGGCCGATTACCACACAGGAATCGGACACAGGAAAAAGGCAACCGCGCGGCCCGCGCGGAACCTGATTCTTCTGCTTTTGCGTGGGGGACGAAACGAAGTGAAAGCCAGGCTATTGCTGTCCCACGGCTGCGGCGGCGGCGGCGGCGGCGGCCGTTGGGGTTCCAGACTCCATAGATGGCCGGCGCGGAAGGCAGCGGGAGCGGCGGCGTGGTCTGCGACGTGGAGGCGCTGGAGGGCGTGCGCTCCATCGTGCTAAAGCCGTCGGAGTCGCTCGACGAGTCGCGGTTCACGAGGATCGTCGGTGCCGACTTCAACGACCGCGGCCTGGGCGTCGAGGGTCTGATAGGATCGTTCGCTTCCACGGGGTTCCAGGCGTCCAACCTTGGGGACGCCATTGACGTCGTCAACCAGATGGTACGGTGCTCCCTGCTCTGTTTTTTTTTTTTTTTTTTGTCCGGAGGCGAGTTTGCGCCTGGGGTTAGCTGTAGCTACATAGCGAAGAAGATAGGTTCATGTGATTTCGTGCGATGCGAGGTCTGGTTGTAGTGTATTTACTGTTTAATCCCGGCAAATTAGTGTTTATACGCCTGGCATTCGTTCTGGAGTGCTTGGAGGCTAAGTGGCAAACAAGGTGAAGCTGACAGATGTCCAGCTATTTCAATTTTAGTGATGTAGGTATATCTGAATTTGTGGTAGCAGTTTAAGAACTCAAGTATAACACTACCGCCCTTCAGGTCATCAGGTCTTATCAACTCCCTGCTAACACATTTATGTGGTTGAAGTTTTGAACTAAACGAAGCAAATGGAGATAAAGTGGCCAGGGAAGTTTCTGCTTTTGTTGCAGATTGCTGTAAGCCTGTAATGTAAACATTTGTAGCTGGACACTCTTTTAGAGTAAGCTAGATTATCCTATATCATAAAAGATCTTTCCTGTCACAATATTTTCCCAGCATATTTACTCATTTTCAGCTTTGTCGAATTCACCACTATCATTTGCAAGGTTCTGGTATATTTGCTAATTTTTCTACTGTGTTTGGCTGAACTGAAGTTAGATTGGAGGTTGTCGCATGAGAAGCCCAGCGAGGATTGTGATGAAGCTGAACTTGACCCTAAATACAGAGAATCTGTGAAGTGCAAGATATTTTTGGGCTTCACTTCAAACCTTGTGTCTTCTGGCATCCGCGATATAATTTGTTTTCTAGCTCAGCATCACATGGTAAATTCTCCAACTTCTGTATCACACGTGCAAATTTGGAATGAAAAGAAGTTCAAATGCCCAACTGTGAAGTGGTCTACCTGAAGCATGCCTAGAAATATCTGTTCTTAACACTACCAGGTCCAATAATATGACTAACTTGTTCTACTCAAAACAATGTTCTTTAGGTGGATGTTATTGTTACAACTGCTGGGGGTATAGAGGAGGATCTCATTAAATGTCTTGCACCAACTTACAGAGGTGATTTTTCTTTACCTGGAGCACTACTACGTTCAAAAGGACTGAACCGGATAGGAAACCTCTTGGTGCCCAATGATAACTACTGTAAGTTTGAGAACTGGATCATGCCACTCTTTGACCAGATGCTACTGGAACAATCTACTGAGGTAAACATTCCTGCTGGGGCTTATGCTATATAATATTTCTTCCATCTGAAACAATGCTACCTGCTAATGATGGTTTTCACTTGGCATATACAATGTTTGATACTAGAAACATCGTATGAATTCATTTTTGTCTTGTAACCTGTAAAATATTTATTATATAAGAGTCTAGATTTTTCTACTGCCTGACACACTAGGAAGCAGGAAAGAAAGTCCTAACATGGAATTGTTCTAAAATCTAGACCCAAAAGTTCTTCAAAATCCAAATATACTAAAAAAAACTACCCTGACATTTGCTTGACCTTGGCACCTTGCTTGCATAGATTCCTTTCTTGCGGACATTATACTTTTTCCTGGCCTTTAGAGCGATGAATGATTAATTTCTTTTTTTTCTCTTTATTTCTAGCAATATATGTATGAACTTGAACAGCCAGACAAGTGATATCTTGCCAAACCAAATGTTTGAAGTATGAGCTATTAGTTTCTGCAGAAGTTGCTGATATTTGATGTTTTATCTTAAGAGCACCCTGCGTTTTCCCTATCATTATTGTTTTTGCTTGTCAAGTCTTGTGTATCACCAATGGATCTTTGTTCTTCTGGAAACTAAATAGTCAACCATATTTTTAGGTCTTTGTCATTAATCAATTTCTTGTTACCTGCAGAATGTTTGGACGCCGTCAAAGGCGATAGCTCGTCTTGGCAAAGAAATAAATGATGAAAGCTCCTATCTTTATTGGGCATACAAGGTAACATGTTTTTTCACATCACCTGTTTATTCTGTTTATGAATTTTGCATTGATCTATGTTGGGTAAACAGCAAGGCAAAATTTTAATTGAATTATTTTGAGCAATTTACTGTTGCTTTACTGAGGAATCTATTTTGTACCATCCCATGAGTCCTTTATTTTTTCCCAGATAGTAGGCTTTCCTGAGTTGAACCTTGCCATCTCACTGATTAATGTAGTGTACTTGTGTACCCGATATTTATATTAGAACCTTTGTTTTGTTTAGAATTGTTCATAGCTCAGTAGATGCAACCGGTAAACTGTAACTATTATTCTTGATGAAAAATAAACTGCGACTTACCCTTTCCTGTTCCAGGTTGAATATGTCATAAAATTTGCAACGAGTTTCAGGCGTCTCTTTTGCTCAGCTTATTAATTCATGAGCTGCTTTGTTGATTTACATTTCAAGGCATTGTACTAACCCATCAATACTGTCCAGAATAACATTCCTGTATACTGCCCAGCATTGACCGATGGATCACTTGGAGACATGCTGTTCTGCCATGCAGTCCGTAATCCTGGCCTTATTATTGACATTGTACAAGGTATATGATTCACCATGCTGTCTAGTGTCCTTGCCTTTGCTTTCTCATGTAACATTGAGCTTTGAAATGTTTACAGATATACGGCTGATGAATGGGGAAGCCATCCATTCAACACCAAGGAAGACAGGGATTATAGTTCTTGGTGGAGGCCTTCCAAAGCATCATATATGCAATGCCAATATGTTTCGCAATGGCGCAGATTATGCTGTCTATATTAACACAGCTCAAGAGTTTGATGGTAGTGACTCTGGAGCGCAGCCTGATGAAGCAGTCTCATGGGGAAAGATCAAGGGTTCAGCAAAACCTGTGAAGGTATACAGTATCATATTTGTTCCTTCACAAAGCTTCAGATGATGTTTCTCCTGTTCTACATAACTATAGCTAAACACCTCCTTTGGTAAAACATCATGCCACACACAGAGTCTCTTTCTGTTGATTTATCTTGCAATGAGTTATCAAATGATAAGTGACTTTGTATTTCTGAAACATCTTATCTTCCCTTGGTCACTGTGTTCAACTATGCAATGACAGAGTCTTACAGCATTGCATTTTGGGATTGAGACATGCACCATGAACTTTATTTAATAATTGATGGATTATGAATGATTATCTGACTGTTAAATTCTGATTTCAGTAAGAAATCACCATATTTGGAGAGCATACTATTGTGTACACTGCACGGTTCAGGCACCAGATTACACTATTAGTCTAACAACCTTATTTGTTGTTTGGAATTTGGAAATGCAGGTGCACTGTGATGCGAGTATCGCTTTCCCGCTTGTTGTGGCTGCAACATTTGCACGTAAGGTTCATGCTTCCAAGTGATATCTCGAAATGATCTTTTGGAGCACGAGCTTACTTCACCAGAACAGGGATGATGCGCATGCTTTAATTGATTTGCAGCCACATACCAGCATACCACCATTCTTCCATGTACACTTGATGTTGTACTAGGCTGGTAGCAATTTTTTGTTGGAACGGATAATTTATGGAAATACGGAACAATCTGTTCATCCGAGCCTTCTGATGGCTGACAAGTGAGGTTGACAAATGACAAATGCCTTTTGTATTCTCGTGTTGATGCCCGAACGTTATTATGAGCGGTGGGATTGTCATACCAAGATCTTCAAGCGTGAGCTATTGAATTAGGACCGTTTGAATGCTTATTGCAGGCATTTACGTTTTGAATGCTTCAGATCTGGTACTTGCCATGCTTCTTGTATTTCTGAGAATGCCACCACACATCGAGATTAAGTTCGGCCCTCCCTCATCACTGGGTCGACCCAAAAATGCAAAACACATTTAAATGAACTAATCTGGACAAAGCATATAGGAAGGGAACATTATGAATGCCTGAACTGCATGGAAACAAACATTATGAATGCCTGAACTGCATTGGAAACAATAACAAACAAAATTGGCGAATCAAGGCATATCTGCAGCATTACATCAAGCTGCATTTTCAGGGTTGATGGTTTCTAAAATCACTGAATAAATTGCATCTACATTTCTAGAAACTTGGTAGTTCTTCATATGAAATGCTGATGGACCCAAGTTCTGAGTGAATCTCCATATCAAGACAGAAAGCAGCAGCTCCCAAACTCAAGGGTTGATAAGAAAGATCTAGGGAGGCATCAAACAGCTTGGGCCTTTAGGCTCCCCATATTCAGACGAGTCTTGAAAGAAATTTGAATTTCATACTGAGCCCCAGGTATACGCAGGCGTTTTAACCAGAAGAACTTCTTGTGAAGCTCGTGTGTTTGGGCTTTCTGTTCCACAAACTGTTTCTTGACATGCATCGAGAATTGTTCCCTAGACTTCTTATCAATATGAGGTGATCGCAACACAGTATACAAGGCTCGTGATTCAGGTAATCCAACCTTCTTTGTGAATGGCAGAAGCCCTGAGATTTTGTTGCTTTGGCTAGTAAAAGACTTCATCACTACACGTATCTTCGCGGCCATGACTCCACAGTAAAGCAAAACCTTTTTCACTGTTTACAAATATGTGGCACCTGGTGATGGTAAAAATTAGCATTGTCATAAAACCATGAAGCAACATGGACAGCAGTAAAAGTACCCTCTTGACAAAGGTAACAACTTATGGTGGCACAGGAAAGGAAACGGGAGTACTTCTAATAAAACTGTAAAAGGTTCATTGCAGAGATGATAGCATATAAATTAACGTGCGGTAGCTAGTTAAGGAAACAGACAAGACTCAACAGTACTTCTAATAAAATGTTCAACACAGGGATAGTATAGCATATAGATTACTCCCTTCTTTCAGCAATAAATACACTTCGGTATTTTCTTAGATAGATTGCTAGTCTCGAGTCTTGAGAGAGATTACTTGGGTGACCTCTAACTGAAGTTGTTAATCAATAATACACCTTAATAAACCAGACCTTGGAAAAGAAAAAATAGGCAATTAAATGTGCATGCACTTTGGAAAGGAATACAAAAAGCAGACAGGAATATGTTTATATGCATGGATCTTGGAAAGGAAAAAACATGAAACTGATCAATCAAATGGGCCTATCTAGCTGGTCCAAAAGCTACAAATGAACTCTTTGTGGGACAAAATTTCAACAGTGGAAATGCGCTTATTGTGGGCTGGAGGGAGTAATGTGCAGTATGATGGCCAGTCACATGGTGTCAAACAGATGTTCTGTAGCCATAATACTTGATGAAATAATTGGCCCTATGAAAATGTGAAAACGAGAAAGACAATAAACGCAATGATCTATTTAAAGCAAAAGTCTCTGGTTCATGATAGACAAGAAATGATCCATCGACAAAGGTAGGTAACTAGGGCACGTGGATTTAGTTGATATAGTGGTGCTTGCCAATAAAAGGTTTAAAATAAGGCTAGAAGAGCACTGTGCTTTTTTGAAAAAATGGAAGGAAGTAGATTGACAGGAGAGGAAAGACAAATATTATCACTTTGAGATATTCGTTCAATTAGTAAAGAATCACAGAAATATGATGGGACTCATTAATCTTACAGAGTCAACTACAGACCAGCAGCAGCTTTGACTGCACAAAGAATTGCAGCAGCATGGCCAGCGGCCAATGAAGCTGGATCAACTCTGAGCACCACATCCCGTCATCCACAATTGCAAATTACCGTTCCATAAAAGCCCATCAACGTATTGCTTTCCTCAAGGATGAATTCAACGACTCATTAGCACATTGCCATACGTTCTTGCAAAAATTAAGAGTTGGAAGTCTGCTGCTTTCTGAAGTATACTGAGGAGCAACGAGAACAACAGTATATCCATCAAGCGTATTTCAAGAAGCGTACAAACGTGAGACCCGAATACGAATAGCTAAATAGCTTAAGTTAGGGTTTGGGATCTCGGTTTTGCTCGGCGGGAAGCGAAGAGAAGGGGTGGGCACAAGCAAACCTGTTGGGTGCTTGTTGCCGGCGAAAGTGCCCGGCGGCCGGTGAAGACCACCTGGAGACTGGAGTAGGCGGCGGCGGTCGCCCAGTCGTCGCCAGTCGAGAGAGAGATTGCACCGCGGGAGCCCGGGAGTGAACGGGAGCGGCGCAGATTGTCAGATTTCTCGCGAGCAAAGTCACGGGATGCTCTCCATTTTCAATCCAACGGCTGCTACACCTTCTAGCTTCTTCGGTTGCACGGCATTCAGCAAAGCCGCAATGCTGGACTTGGCCCAAGTAAGGCCCAGGTGCAGGCAGGCTGCCTTTCACGACCGCTGGACGCTAATGGCGCGTTTTTTTCATTTTTAGATTTTTATTTTTTCGTTTTTACAAAAATATACAGTAACATTTGCAGGGATGGGCCTGGCGCCCGGTGCCCAGGCGCCAGGTGTGGGGCCGTCCACGCCGTCCACCGGCGTGGGCCGACGCCGGGGGGCCCAAGGGCCAGAGGCCACTCGGCGCCAGGCAGCTTTTTTTTTTTTGATTTATTAGCTCGCTAATCTAACGTTTAATCGCTAATCTCGCTGTTTAATCTCGTGTTTATTTAATCTCGCTGTTTAATCTCGTGCATCCGATCCGAGTTAAATTCTAACCATTTAGCTTCAACCTTGCCTATTATATTAGCATTCTAAATTAGCGCTTCGACCCTTTCACCAAGACCCCTCCAGTTTATTTTGATCCCAGTTTATTTTGAAATTACAAGTATTTTGCTCCATTTTCTTTCTCCATTTTCTATTTCCTATTTTGCGTATGTTTATTTTGAAATTATAAATATTTTTAGGTCACGTTGTTCTGCTTCGCGAAGCAGATCTTGTCGGCGCTTTAGCTCATCCTCCCTCCTCTTCAGTTCTAAATACTACTAGATGTAAATATTACTACAATATATTACTATTAAAACTTAATAACAAATACTACAAATAAATACTAAATATAACAGAATATATATTTAATTAAATACTAATACTAAATCCAGTTATTACAACGGGTTACAACTGCGCACTACTACACTAATACACTGCGCACTACTACACTAATACACTATTAATACACTGCGCACTACTACACTAATACATATACTAATACACTAACTACTACTACACTAATACATACACTAATACACTAACTAATTAATACACTAACTAATCCCCCTAGGCCCCTGGCGCCGGGGCTCCGGGCGCCAGGCCCATGTCCGTCCCTCCGTCGGACGGAGTCTCCGACGGACGTCTGTCGGACGGACGGAGACGACGGACGTCCGTCGGAGACTCCGTCTGACGGACCGACGGCCCCACACCTGGCGGGCGCCAGACCCCTGGCGCCCGACCCCCGAGCGCCGGTCGACCATCCCTGCAAATGTTACCAACCGGTGTATATTTTTGTAAAAACGAAAAAAAAATCTAAAAATAAAAAAACCGTGCTAATGGCCCGGGATGAAAACGCACGGAAACGAACTCGGATCAGCCCCAGGCCGCGTTTCGCCCAACGTCGCGGTCCTCTCCCGAGCGCCCGCGGCCGCCAGAGATCCGCCCCCGCCGTCGCCGGAGTCGCCCCGCCTCCGCCCCCGCCATCGCCGGAGTCGCCCCCACCTCCGCCTCCGCCAGGTCCGCCTCGGCCGCGGCTCCGCCTCGACCTCGGCCGCCGGTCCGCCTCGGCCTTGCTTCCGCCACGTCCGCTTCATCCTCGCCTCCTCCCGCCCGGCGGCTCCGCCCGCCCGGCCGGCGCATCCTCCCGCCCAGGTATATTCTCTCTCTCTGTACTAGCAGTGGCTATGCACGGGCGCTATTTTAGCATCTAGGAACCCTTACCGGACGCCGTTGGACACAGCCTTTACCTCTCATCTTCATGAATGGAAGTATGGAACCCTAGGTTGACGAATTGGTCTCTGGTTATCGCAGGGAGCCGTCCGTGAGCCAGGGAGCACAATCTCTGCTAGCTGCCACGGGGGCGCGTGTGCTGTGATTGCCGGCTGCTGGCAAGAGAGTTGCTGAGAGTGCACAAACTTGCCGAGGCGGAAGGTGGGGGAAGCTGTCGCGGCCAGTCGACTGGCGACATGCTGTCCGGCGTGAAGCTTGTTCCGCGCGACAAGATCTTGTCCGCTGAGAAGCGCGGAGGCCGTGGGGACTCCGATTCCGACTCCTCCAAAAGCAAGAGGCAGAAGGGGAGTAAAAGAGAGCGACACAGGGAGAAGAAGAGGCGGGACAAAGAGAAGAAGAGGCAGGGGAGCCGGCGGCATCGGAGCAAGAGGTACTCCTCTGAAGAGGAGTCGGGGTCAGATACCGATGATTCTATTGGAGAGGACGAAGAGGAGGAGGTCAGTCGCAGCAAGCGCCGGGGAAAGCACCGTAGGCGGCGCCACAACTTCTCTGACGATGAGTCTGAATCCAGCGAATCTGACAGGGGAAGAGGTATTTAGCCAGAATTTGTTCATCTGTTATAGTGTAACAAGAATCTCAGATGACTGATCATGATGTATGCTATTTGTTACAGCTGCTGGGAAGCAGAAGCAGAGAGACAGTGACGAGGATGACAACGAGGACATTGGCGGTGAGGGGTTGAGGGGAAGCGAAGTGGTCAGGAGGGAGATGGGGCTTGAATGGATGCTCAAGCCGGCAAGCAGTGGAGCTCAGGCCAGGGGCGTTCGCGAAGCTGAAAATGAGAAGGATGAGGCTGCAGATGATGAGGTAATGACGATGCACCTTCTTACACGTTATATGCCACAAGTGCTTGTGTCAACAGGCTGTAGTAACCCGTCTTTCGCTTGATTTCTGATAGATTATGAAACCAAACCCAAAGGAACTTAATCCATACCTTAAAGATAATGGAATTGGCTTCCCAGAAGAATCAACCCCATCAAGTGCGGCCAATCAGTTGCTTGCATCCTCTGTTGTGGGTGATGGAGGTGCTAGCTGGAGGCTTAAAGCTTTGAAGCGTGCAAAGGAGCAAGCTGCTCGTGAAGGAAGAAAGCTTGAGGAGGTAAGCACATAGCTGATTAGCCGCATGTACTTATTGGAAGGAACTGATTTCAGATATTTGTTCCTCACTTTTTTTTTTGACTATTCAACTATATAGGTTGTTGAAGAGAGATGGGGCACGCTAGGCGACTTAGCTGTATCAGTCTCAGCATCAAGAGCTGCCCATTCGCATGCTCACCTGCATGCCATTAGAGGCAGAAAATCTGGGAATGCTGGCCCAGAAGAACATGCCAAAGGAAATCCAGAGGGTCACCATGGTGGTGACAGTGGCAGACGTGAATATTTGCGAGATGTTTCTTCGCAGCATCATGCCATGAGAAAACCCAAACCTGATTCTGTACCATGGAAAAAGAGAAGACAGAATTTATCTTCTGAGGACCAGTCACTTATCTCCTCAGCCGTAGCAAGCTTAAATAAGTTTTCTGATGATGGAAGCTTTATGGAGAAGATAAATAATCTTGAAAATAAGAACGCAAACTTATCAACTGGTGGCGCTAGTGGTGATGAGCAGAAACCTCTTAAGGACAGTGGAAACAAAGCACCTGTACTGAGCACTCAAAAATTAAATGCAAACCAGTTAGCTGCAAAGATTCTGCAACTCCGAATGAAAGGCAAGCATGAAGAAGCTGACCAACTTTCGGTAAGTCTCTCAAGTATTGTTCTTATGGCCATATTGACAGAACATTTTTCTTTATGAATCAGCGAATTATTAGTTCGTTAAACTTTTATTTTACAATGTGATTATGGGAATATACATAGTTGCTGGTATTTATTTAATTTAACAAAAAGATACATTTCTCATTGTCTTTTTGACATCAGCTTAGTCCTAAGCTTATGCATTCTGAAAATTGCTGTATAACTAAATTAGGAAGTAGGACTGCATTGATTCTACTGGAACTATATTTTTCTATTTTCCGAACAGGTTGGCACCATATGTTTGAACTAAATAAATATTACTCCCTTCGTCCCAATTTATAGGTTGTTTGACTTTTTTGGCATCTGGTCAAACTGGCTCATCTTATTTAAAATATTTGCAAAAATGAAGAAAGATTTAATTCATAATTGAAGTATATTATATGCTAAACTAAACCACAATAAAAATAAATGATAATTGTGAATTTTTTTTGAATAAGACGAGCTGGTTTTACTGGATGCTAAAAAAGTCAAACGACCTATAAATTGGGACGGAAGGAGTAACTGGCAATTTAGTAAACAGTGACGGTTATTTTGTTATCTATCAAAATGGGGAGAAGTTAGTTTAGTTAAATTTCAATTTTGTTAAATCTGTTATGGCTAATGTCAATGTCAATATGACTGAACTGCCCATCATTCTTTGTCAGAGAGAAATGGAAGCTCTGCTGGAGAATCAGGGTACTACCCTTGAGGAACCTAGTCATGGAAAACAAAGAAGCTCAATCAGGTAATAATCAGGGTTCCTATTCCTGCTATGTGGTACTATGAGTAAGAACCTTGCATGCTATGTAAAGAAATTATCTCAAAATACAGTCTATACTTGTCATGCGATGGGGAAATATCCTAAAACTAAGACATCCGGTGTATTATTCCAAAGAACATTCGATTTCGTTGATTTTAGCATTTGAAATCCCGTAGTTTATGAGTTTATCTGCCTGCTGAACTCTGTTTTCCCCCATCTGTAGGCATACAATGAAGCCTGCTGCAGCTGATATCAGGAAAAGAGAAGAGGATGCTGACCTGCATTTGGCTAATAAAATTATACACAACAAGCAGTATAATATGTCTAGAAGTATAGAGGATGAATATGATTTTGGTGATGCTCCCGCTAAAAAGGACAAAAGAAAGAATAAAGACGCACATGATGGGAGGCGAAGCTCCAATAGACAAATGCTGACTCAGAAGGAGCGCTGTTTGTATTGCTTTGAGAACCCATCAAGGCCAAAACATCTGGTTATTGCTATTGGAAACTTCACTTACTTGATGCTGCCGCAGTTTGAGCCTGTTGTCCCTGGGCATTGCATTATTCTCCCATTACAGGTGAGCAACTGCTTTTGAATAGTTTTTTTTGGAACATTCTGTCTTTTATCACGGCTGTTGTGAACAGACAATCAGTTTCTTCATTGCTGATTACTTTGTTAATGGCTGCAGCATGAGTCTGCAACGAGAACAATTGATCAGAATGTTTGGGGGGAGATTCGCAACTTCAAGAAGTGCCTGCTGAAGATGTTTGCACAGCAGGACAAGGATGTGGTGTTTATGGAGACTGTCATAAGCCTAGCCAGACAACGGAGACACTGCATGATTGAGTGCATCCCTGTCCCATGTGAAGTTTCAAGCAATGCCCCAATGTACTTTAAAAAGGTTAGTTGCCTATCATCTATCGCTCGCTACCTTCATATCTGAGAATAATATACGGTGCCGCTTTATGTTGTAATGATATTATTTACGCTGTCCAGGCGATTGATGAAGCTGAAGAAGAATGGACCCAGCATGAGATGAAGAAGGTTATCCCGACAAGTGCAAGCCGCAACTTGAGGCAAGCCATCCCGGAGAACTTTGCCTACTTTCATGTGGAGTTCGGGCTGGACCGTGGGTTTGTTCATGTAATAGATGATGAGAGCAAGTTCAGTGCTGGATTTGGATTAAATGTCATCAGAGGGATGCTCCAGTTGCCAGAGGAGGACATGCACCGTCGGCGGAGGCATGAGTCCATGGATAACCAGAAGCAAGCTGTTGCTAGCTTCATGAAGGACTGGGAGCCCTTCGACTGGACAAAACAACTCGATTGAATGTGAATACAGTTGAGAGTACCTGAAAAAGAATTGCACGGCTTGCAATAAAAATTTTGTAGGAAACTTGTACTGATTTTATCATAAAAATGTATTTTATGTCGCATCATAGAATTTTCTTTGTTCCTGGAAGTTAACAAGTGCATGCTCTTGCTGTAAAATGATATCGATGTGGGTCGTGGCGTCTTGTGGCCATTTTATTTCCTCATTATTTAAACTGACATAGAAGTGCACCTCAGGGGCTGGTATGGTGAATGTCATTGAGTTTTTACTCTTTGCCGCTGTTCATCATTTAAGCTAGCGGTGAAAATTTATTCATGTTGGTATGAACCACTAAGTGTACTTGATACCTGTTTACATGAGTTATCTACCAGGGAGGGCATTGTAGAGCTCAATGGTTTCGGTTTTATCTGCCTTGTTCTGGGTGATGTCTTTTGTGATGGGCCGTGCACTGCTTCATCCACTGCTATGTTGATGTTTTGTTCTATGCTGAGCGGTTGCAGGTTGCATCTGCTGAAAATCCAGTACAGGAAGGATGGACACATGGCTGTTTTATCCTGAATGTCTCATCTTCAGTAGTAGTAGCAGAGTAGCTCTCCGGTCCGGTGCTGCGTCGGTGGCCCAGTGCTCATTGCAGACAGAGTACCGCCGGGCATTTCTTTCTCGGTGTCTTTTATGGGTTCGTCTTCCTAATATAAATGGCACTGTCCCGATGCCTGGTACTAGTATCTTTGATCTTCTTGCACGGATTCTGGAACGCCGCTCTCAAGTCTGAACCGAACCTTTTCCTCTTGTAATTTTGTTGAAGCAGTAGCCAGTGATGTTTCTGTCCAGGTTGAGCAGCCAGTGCTTTGATCACAATCTGAAAGTGCCATTTTTTCCCCTTCCTGGTTAGCTCATCTTTGGACGGAAGGAGCATCTCGGCTGTCAGCCGGTGTTCATCTCATCTGTCGATGCCCGTCAGTCAGTGTTCACCAAAAAAAAAAAAAAAAAGCTAAAAGAAAAGGTTCAGCGAAGCGGCCTGCATGCCACCACCACCATGCCTACCTTGTCAAGAAGAGAGGCTATGTTACGGTCATCTTCCCTGCCACCGCTGGGGGGCACGTTCGTCGCAGAGACCGACTAGTCGGCTGCTTGTCGATCGCTGCTGCCATTCCATGAGTCATGGGGAATGAAGCCTGGTCCGAAGCCGGCCGCGGCGCCGCACCGGCCGGCGCGCCAGGCGCCTTCGGACCGGACATCATTCCCCTCGACAGCCATGAAGCGCTGGGCGAGGCGACGCTCATGGCGCCCTCTACCCTACCCGGCATCGTGCTAATATACAAACACCCGGCAGCGAACGGAACGGAGGAGAGGAAGGGGGGCGCCGAGAGCCGGACAGGATCACCGGACGCGACAGCAGAGATCTCGGGCGGGGTGGCCCCGATCAGAATCCAGACCAGATGCTATTCGCGTCGGTCACTTTCCCCCGGAGACAAGACGACAGGTCGATCTGGTCCGGGGTGGGTGCTCTCGCGCGGCCGGCCGGCGATCGTCCGTTGCGCTGCGTGTGTGGCGGTGACGGCTGACATGGCGACGGGTCCCCGCGGGCGGCAATGCAAAGCGCGGCTGCTTTTGCCCCCCACTTGAGACGGCGAAAAAGCTAGCTAGAGAGAGCATCGGCGGAGGGGGAGCCGGAGCGGAACCCATCGTCGTCGTCACATGGCGATGGCGTGGTAGTAGCCAGGATTCCAAGCTTAAGGATCAAGCTACAGGGGAGGGGAGGCCGGAGGGAGAGGCCACGGCGCGGCGCGTGTCTCGGTTGGCGCTTTTGTTTGTGTTGTTGGAAGCAGAATATAATCGGTCATCGTGCGTCTCGTTGGAGCACCTTTTTTCCTTTAGATTTTGCACAAAATCTGTTCATGGACCTGGAACAGATGTGGAAGCGTTTTTCTTAATTCTAGTATCTATCCCCGGCACGACAAAGGCTGCTGAGATTTGAATGAGAGACAAAGAGATCGTTTAAGCTTACGGAGTGTATATATAATCCTGGGCCATTGGATCAAAGCATTGATGACAGGGGGTAGCGTTGCTGTCAATATAAATGACGATGTTGGGCCTTTCTTTCAAACAAGAAAAGGTCTTTGGCAGGGGGATCCACTATCCCCATTGTTATTTAACATTATGGCAGATATGCTTAAAGTGCTAATAACTAGAGCAAACCTGGATGGACAATTGGAAGGCGTGGTCCCCCATCTAGTTGAAGAGGGATTGTCGATTCTCCAATATGCAGATGATACTATACTTTTCATGAATCATGATATAGACAAAGCTCGCAATATGAAGTTGCTTCTTTATGCTTTTGAACAAGCATCAGGTCTCAAGATCAACTTTTATAAGAGTGAGTTTTACTGCTTTGGGGAAGCACAGGAATATGTGGACCAGTACAAAAATCTTTTTGGATGCAATGCTGGTAGTTTTCCAATTAATTACCTAGGCATTCCCATTCATTTTAAGAAACTTAGAAATTGTGATCGGAAGAAAGTAGAGGAGCGCTTTGAGAAAAGACTCAGCAGCTGGCAAGGGAAACATCTATCGGTCGGAGGACGCCTAGTTTTAATTAATTCAGTTCTTAGCAGCCTTCCGATGTATATGATGTCCTTTTTCTCTTTGCCTAAGGAAGTACTTAAGAAGCTGGACTACTTCCGCTCTAGATTTTACTGGCAAGGAGACGAGCGAAAGAAAAAATATAGCCTTGCTAAGTGGACCATCTTGTGCTTGCCTAAGGACCAAGGTGGACTTGGTATTCAGGATTTAAACAACAAGAACATTGTTTTACTTAGCAAGTGGTTGTACAAACTACTCATCTCTGATGGCATTTGGCAACAGATTCTTCGAAACAAATACATGGGTTCAAAACCGTTGGTTCAAGTTAATTGGAAGCCTGGGGACTCCCACTTCTGGGCTTGTCTAATGAGAGTAAAACATGACTTTCTTCGCTTCGGGGTCTTCATGGTCAAAGATGGATCACAAGTCCGTTTTTGGGAGGACTCTTGGCTGGGGGGGACACCTCTAAAGGATCAATATCCTTCCCTCTATAACATTGTTAGACCAAAATTTATTACAATTGCCAAGGTCCTTAACTCCTTACCTCCAAACCTCTCTTGGCGTAGACATCTCGTCGATGCTAAACAAATTGCTTGGAATGAATTGAGATCTCGCATAGAAGGTGTTGTCCTATCTCAGGACCAAGATGCGTTTTATTGGAACCTGTCTTCAAATGGCAATTTCTCGGTAAAATCCCTTCATGATGCCCTTATGATGATGAATCTCCCCAACATTAACCGAAGTTTGTGGAAACTAAAAATACCTTTGAAAATTAAAATCTTTCTATGGTACTTACGACGTGGTGTGGTACTCACGAAGGATAATTTGGCGAAACGTAATTGGCATGGAGATTTAACATGTTGCTTCTGTTACAAGAATGAAACTATCAACCATTTGTTCTTTGAATGTTGTCTTGCTCGCTCTGTCTGGACCATTATCTTTTTGGTTACAGGAAGAACTCAGCCGCTTAATATAGAACATATGTTTGGTGACTGGCTTTTAGGTCTTGATAAAGATGGGAGATATCTGTTTATGTTAGGAGCAGCAACAACATGTTGGTCTTTTTGGCTGACCAGAAATGACTTGGTCTTTAAAAAAAAGAATGTATTTTCTTCCTTGCAGGTTATCCATACTGTGGCACGATGGCTCTCAAGTTGGGCTATCCTCCAACGACCAGACTTGCAGAAGCAGGTTGTGGAGGGATCGTAACTTTTGGTGCAAACGGCCAAGGTGTTTTTCTCCCGGGCACATGGGTGGCGATCTAGTCTTCGGATTGAAGGCCATTAATGTACTTGGCATTCCTTTTATGTTTTAGGCTGTGTGCTCTCTAGCAGAGGCCGGAAGTTAGGCCAAGACTTTGTATCTTCTTGATGTACTGCTTTTGGACTTTTTAATATTATGTTTTCTTTTTCGAAAATATAAGCTGACAAGCTAGCCGTCTTTCTCTCCTGTCTCTTCTGTTGTGCTGCACCATGACGCAAATTCTAGGCAAAAGTGTTGGCAATTTTGTTTTCTTCTATATATAGACCATGCTCAACAGGCCGCATAAAACGATTACTACTCAATTTACTGTGCGAGCACTGTGTCCGCGCTGTAGACGAAGAAGAATTAAAATTTGGATGATGGACAATCTTGTGTAATACGATTCGATCATACCAAACCTTTGTTATTCTGTGACATCGACTCCAGCACAACGCTCCATCTAAAACCGGCCTCGTGATCGGACGGTCCACGAGCGCTACACCGTCGTCTCCAACCAGCCGGCCCGCCTCCGCCACTTTGGGCTCCGCCGCAACCACGGTCGACGGGACGGCCATGGCGGCGGCGCCGAGGCACAGCTGCGTGAAGCTCTCGGTGGCGGTGGAAGACCCCAAGGCAGCGGCAGCGGCGTGGGGCGGGGCCGTCTTCGTCAGGGCCACGTGGCTGCCCACCCGCTTCTCCCTCGCCGTCACCGACGGCACCGGCGCCTGGGTCGCCGACGCCTCCGAAGCAGAGGTGCGCCTCCGCGCAGAGCAGTGGGACCAGCCCGTCCCCGAGTACCTCGCGCTCGCCGAGCGCTACCTCGCCTTCCACCAACCCGACTCCACATACTCCTTCCACGACGCCGGCAGAGGACACCGCAGGGTCAGTCAGTCGTTCGCCTGTCTTCGCGCACGGCACACTTTTTTTCTGTTTATCTTCCTGCCCTCTTGTGTCCACTGAATCGGTTCGTGGCTATTGACTCGATTGTACAGTACTCAGTGCTGTATTAGTTAGAGAACTGGTCTCAGTCTAGGTTGAAACCACCCAAATTGTTTGGACCTCAGGTGTACGGCCTCACGTTTGATCCTCATTTAAGTCGATTTGCCCATAGGTTTGTTTCACACTAAGAATGGTGCAGGTGATGTTAGGAGGAGACTTGAGGCCTTCTTTTTCTTAGTTCAAGATGCTGACTTCTATCTGCAATTTTGGATTTCGGCCTTTCAAGGGACCTACCAATCTGTTCTCAAATTTAAACGTGGGTACACCGTACACTGATCAGTTCCTTAGAAAACTCAAACCAGTTCTTCAGAAAACTGAAGTTATAAACATTTTGGATTAAAAGTGCAACTGGGCGCTGATTTGGTACTAACTCCAGTCACTTATACTTGCAAATAGCTTTGTTAGCTTCTGAAACGATAAGTAAAAGTGACCAGAGGGAGTGGAGTATTTTGTGTGCTACCCATTACTAGAATGATGGCCACTTGTAAACTTGCCATATCCCTTTCAAAAATAGAAGGGAGAGTTGGGTATCTCTTTCTTGTAAATGAAAAAGAAAGAAACCAGGCAATAGACAAAAGTGAGAAGAAAAAACTTTTCTCATAGTATGTGCTCACCACCACCTCTAGGGCTAGTTACTTCCTTCACATTTGGTTGCCTCGATTGTCTGGATATAGGCTTATCAGTTAGTTTTCCAAGTTTGTATTGATCTTACCATTTTGAAATATGATGATACAATGCACTTGAGCTGAAAGATCAAAGATGTTCATATAGCCATTATACTTCTACAATTCCTATGAGAACTCTATGTCCTTTTCTCTGTTTCTCACTTTCTTGTTCTATCTTCCTTCACTTTTCTCCACTGAAACCTTTTGTACTGTTCTATGTAGCTGTCATGGACATTTGAGAGACAAGGTACCAAGTTGGAATGGCGGTGGAAGCTGCAGCCTTCACCAAACACACAGCAGACAATATTTGAGATCCTGGATTTTCTTATGGATGCAAATATACGCTTGAGTGTATGTCCCTTTGCTTTATCTCTTCCATTTCCAACTACATATGATTCAGAAAAAAATCCTGCTAGATGCTTATGTTGAATTTAAAGATAATCACATGATGAATTGGTTCTTGAGATACAAATAAACATAGTCTTGATTTGCCTTAATTGCCCCCCAACTACCAAGCTACTAAACCGCATCAGTACATTTCTTACTTGGGCCTAAATTTGCTAAATTGTTATGTTTCCTTATTTAGGAAGAGGTTGTTAGGAAAACACAATCCTTCGATAAGCTGAAACAAGAAGCTGAGAAGTGCTTGCAACAAAGTGAAAGATTTAATAGTGAGAAAGCTGAGTTCGAACAAGCCACCTTTTCAAAGGTAAAAGGTTTCTTATGCTTCTTTGTTCATTTAGTGACTATTGCAGGTGATATTATTTTATGCAGCTCGATAAGGAATTCAGCACACATTGACGTGCACTATTATTACGGAAAACACTGGTTGATTGGCCTTTCCTTTTTGCTTCCTTTCGGCCTGATGTTTAGACGTCAATTATTTTTGTTCATCAGGTGTAATTCTGATCTTAGTTTATTTGTCTGTTACTCACCATTTCTTTGTTCCTCTAGTTCGTGGCTGTGTTAAATTCAAAGAAGGCCAAGCTCAGACAACTCAGAGATAAAGTTGCTGAACATGAATCTGCTGGTAAGCCTCCAAAGGAGGCGGGGGAGGATGAGAACTCAACGGACCGAACAGAGGTCTTTGAGGAAGGAAGCGATAAAGAAGCAAGTGTCAACGATGAACCTTGAGACAGGCAGCGGCAATATCCATAGCTCTCCGGGGAGAGGTCGCAAGAGAGCAAGACAATAGACTCAGCGAAGCAATCTAACTGCTAGAGTGATAATAGACAGCTAAACATCACCGCGCTGTGTCTGTGATCCAACTAGTCCCTTTTCCTCGAGCATGTGTCTGTCATGTACCTTGTGAAGTCCATTTGAAGCCGACCTTTGGTGCATCACGCCAAAGCAGTTGGAAATGTTCTTCACGTGTTTTTGGCAGAGGATGGCACCAAAACAACACTGTACGGTGAACTGATTGCGAGTCTGCTGTGGACTGTGGTTTATCAATGTTAGAATATTTGCAATTTCATCACATGTGTTCCGTCCTGTGCCATGCGTTTCCCCTGCGTTCTTGCTCCATTTGCTTGCAGACTAGTATACACTCAGCCCGGTCGTTTTCATGTCCCACTCATCACATGTATTTTCTTTGCTTGGAAAAACGAGAGAGAAGAGAGGGGAATGTTTGACCACGTGCTTTTCATGCATTTCAAGGGGTGGCCAATCGAGTTGCAGAGTCAAAAATTCAGAGTCGTCCCCGCAAATAAAACATCTTTGGTTTCACGCGGCGAAATATTTCCTGCTGTTGACCACCACCTGCTTTCCCCGCAACCTTCGCAGCAGACGGGGAAGCAGCACCGCGGGAGGGGAAGCGGGAGGACGAACCGGATCCGCCGCGGAAACGAAGATCAGGTAATAACCTGTCGCTTGTCTGACGCAATTCGTTGATGCGGCTATTTTGCTCTGGGAACTCTGTTTTCTTCTTCAGTGGATTTTGGTTTGTTCTTCTCCTTCTCGTGTGTGTTTTCAGGAGATTGTTTTTTTTTTCCAATAGCAGTTTGCTTGCGGTGATGAGATAGATTTCGCGCTCGCGGTTTGAGACCAACACTCTGTGATGCATATTCTTCGTTCAGGAAATGAATCGACTATTTGTGATGTCTTTAATTGGATTTTCATGAAGAGTTTCTGGGGAGACGAAGTGAAATTGTTCTCTCGTTTCTCTGTTTCCCGTCCCCAAATTGACAGCTGAGCATCAAAGTTCACTATATCTAGTTCAATGCTCTGCATCAAAAGTTTCTAGTCTCCAAACGTGTTTCCTTCGGGCCATAGACTGACATCCGTCTGCCATGGCTTTTCCATGAAACATCTGCATATACTCTATTTTCTTTAGAGAAGGATGCTTAATTCGATTTCGTGCCTTTGTTTTTTCCATTGGAAATAGTGCAAGAGTGAGATGGGTGAAACTTTGCTAAGGAATTCAGAACTTCAGTTGTTTCTCGGGGCTGGAATTGCCACTGTATCCATCTTGGTCAGGTACGTAATGAACTCTGACGCTGCGTTGTTTCCCATATAATCTGATCGCGTTACCTTCTTTTCTCTATAACTATTGCATATCCTTCGTCTCTCTTTCCCGATGGAACCTCAGTTCATGTTTTTAATATTATATGCATACTTTCCATTTTCTTTTCTCAAAAGCCTTATAATTCGTTGTTTTCCTCCGAAACAGTAGAAGAAATGGAAACGGGTGAAACTCTGATGAGGAATTCATAACTAAAGATTGTTCTTGGGGCTTCAATTGCTGGGTGACAGGGATCCTTTTCAGGTATGGGAGATCGCTCATCCCCAAATTACATTCCCCTTCTCTGTACTTTTGGTCGTGTGTCTGGAGTTGTTGGGAACTTGGGATCCATCTTTGTTTTTCCGCGTGATTGGTTGTGCTGAATCTTGTGCTGTTTTACATGTTGCTTTGTCTTTCCGCTTCATCACGAACCTTATGGAACCGATTCCTATCTGCCACAGCACACGGTTACGCCCTTCGTCACATTTCCCACATGGCGCTCTTGTCTCTGCTGCCGGTTACTAACCATCATAGCTTGTTTCTGCATGGAATGCTCCATCACAGTTCACTTTGAGGAAAAGTTCAGGCGGTCTCTTCCATCTCTGCACGTGTGCGTCGCTACGTTCCTCACCCCACAGTCTGCTTCTTGAGCTCTTTCACATAGAAACAGATAAACTGTGCCAGGCTCTGCAGCACAGGTCGACATGTCTCCCCATACCGTATACGGTTCCTCTCATTCCATCAGGTGTGCATTAGCAGAACCGTCCTCATTTGTATATCTTCCTTTAGGAGTATGATAGATCGTATAACATCCTGGGCCAGTTCTTTTTTGCTAACTCTGTGCTGATCATCTCCATACCCATTGCCTGCCACACCTCGGCCACCTGCTTGCACTTGAAGAGATGAGCGCCAACCTCATCTAATCTACCACATGTGACACACCTTGTATCTAACTCCATTCCCCTCATTTTCAACTTCATTCTTAAGGCAAGACTGTTATGAACCATACGCCATAGAAAATGGGCTATCTTTTTTATTTGGCCAACTCCCTTTCCATAGTTTTTTACACATTACTGCCGACTCCTCTCTTTGTTCTGTCGGCATTGCAACCCCACTACTAGGTTACTACTGCTGCTTCTCATATGTTCTCGCTGAGACCGAGAACATCCCGTTCTTATCGAAGTGCCAGGCCACCATATCACCCATTCCTAAATGCAAAGGAAGGCTTAGAATTAGGCTGGCATCATCTCCTCTAGTTCTGTCCTTAATTTTAAGGTAATTTGGATCCATACAGCTCTAATGTTTAAAGGTCGATTTCATGTCATAAAATTATGCCACTCAATGACATTTCAAACTATATACATTTAATTATTTATCGACCATTGGCCAAGAGACTAGGCAGTAGAAAGGCAAGGGTATACATACCTATAGCACAAGTCACGTACTTCGTCATCATAAATGTAATCAGTTTAGGTCATTGGCACTGTTTACTGGGTGAAAGTTTGAATAGCATTTTCTGTAGAATATATTATTTCAAATTAAAAATTAAAAAAATACATATTATGAAAATCGGTTTCATGGTGAATCTAGCAGCCAACATCAACCTTATGTTGCACAAATTATTTGAATTTATATATAGTGATGGGAAAAATTATAAAAGTATGATTTAAGATGAACCTAAAGAAACTTCTTATATTTGTGATCCAAGGGAATTAAATCTAAATGATTTAATAGCTCTACTTCCCACAATTCCTGACTTTCTGTGCATGACTTTCAATTCAAGTTATCAGTCATGCCAAATGTATGAGTTCTTGTCTTGTTTCTATAGTGCATATAAATACCTTTTATTAGGACTTATAAGATTATACAGGTTGGTACTGCAGTTACTTTGTAAACATAGAAACGATAAAAATTTTAAAACATGTGAATATTCTTATGATCTAATCAATCTAAACATGTAGCCACATTGTCCATTTAGCCAAACCAACCAAACATACAGTACTGTAACCACTTCCCCAATTCACCCAGCTGACATTTACAAAAATAGTATATGATCCTTATGATAGAATAAGGAAATAACGTGTGCCTCTAAACACTAAACTCTATCCATATGAGAAAATTTTAATTTGTCCTGGAGCAAGTGATGTGGTTACGACAAACAAATGTTTATATATGTTCCAGTATGCTAATCTAAGTTCATAGATGGGCATATGGCTACTTGAATAAAATCCCAGACCGAAGTACTTTTGTTGGCATCTTTCACTTCCTGCCTCTTTGACTTTCAGTCTCTATTGCCAACACCAGGCTGCCATGGCCAATTTCTATAAGTTGCAACATGGCGGGCCAAATCACTCCTATCCCACATATATCTACCACTACCTAATATCTCTCTTTATCCTCCTTTGGTGGATTTTATTACCCACATAATCCACATTGTACCTATACCTGTCCTGTCCATTGCGCCTACTTCTCATTGAGTTCCAAAACACATCTTGTGTTATACATCGCCTCTTGGGGTGCTATCGTGCTATGAACACGCAGTGCCAGAGCTGGAACTTTTGCTCTGGGTGTGCATAGTTCTGACTTACTAAGAACACATAATTGAAATATGCTGGAAAATATCCCATTCATCAATACGAATTCTATACTCTAATTCAACAAGCATTTTTTTCATAGGGAAATTTTTTATAACAAATAGATTTCAGACTGAAAGCACCAAAAGCACATTTCTTGACTTCGCGTGTCTCCTTGCTACCCAGCACGTTGCACCTAGATCCGCAAGCTGACAAGTTTGTAGCTAGGGCCAGTCCAGGGGCCTGTGGTGAAGCTTTATATTACCTTAAAATTTCTTTTTAAATTTCTAGATGTGACGTTATATAATGGCATCCAACAAATGTGGTCTATGTTGGTGTCGACATCAACATTGTCTTATTTTGTAGGGCCCTAATCCTTTAGAATAATATTAGGTTGGTCATCCACATCAACTCTTGCCATCTCTTCTGGATTTCTTAAAGTGCTCATATTACTCTCAGAAAACTTTAAATGGATTTTCTAAAGCCATCTACTGTTTCCTCTTTTTTTTTCTTTTCTCACTGCAAGATGTATACTTTCTAGATGGCATGGTGATCTTGAAAATTAAAAACAATTAGCAATTGAATACTCTTGCAAAGCTACAAAGGTACTAAATCAACTCGCAAATCTTATCACCAAATCAAAATATTATCTATCTCTTGTCAATGTCCAATAATCCATCAATTATCAATGGACTGTTATAAATTATAATAAATAGGCAATATATTGATTACCATTAGTAGACCAAAGGACAATTCAATACGTTTTCATGTACACATAGGCTATAGCCTAGCAATATGATATCTGGTCCTCGATTGTTATAATACCCATATAAAAGATTAGGTTTAGAAAATTGTTAGACCGAAGCTTGTTCTGGGCTCTTATTAAAATTTAAAAGTAACGACTTAATTAGTTGACATTATATATGGCCATTAACCCATTCATGTTAAACAAGGGTTGCTTTGTTCCATCACGCGCTCATGCATCACTTTCAACAACGTGGGTGATTTGCAAATTCCATGCATATGTAAATGAGCTGGACCAAACAAACCATCCATCACCTCACACCGGAAAACCACCACTAAACTTTTTTACAAAACACATGGAGGCTATCACGGGAAACATGTGGAATCTGGAATATTTGGAACCACTAACGACCACATCATGACTATGCGTCTATGCTTGGACCTTGAATAATAAATACTATCTGTAGTACATATAAACTGCACTGTCACCCTCCATCTTGCACATTAAACTGCAAAATTTAATAAACTAGATTAACCGGCGGTCAGATGAAACTTTATTTTTTAAAAATAAAACACAGGCAACGCATGCTTCATTTGGAAATAAAAGGCACATGGTACTACTATTTACAAAATAATCCTAGTTGCTGTGCACGAACAACACGCTGAAGAATAGAAGTTTCCGTGTCGCCGGAAACGTGTCCAGGACCATGCAAGGAGAGGTAGTAGTAGAAGATTATGCAGTCAAGGGGCAGTCTCTCTACTCGTCATTTCCTCTTCAAACATCCACGCATGTCCTCTCGGTCTTGCGCCACCGTGTCCGTGTGGCATACTGGCATCCAACGTGTTTTCTCTTCCCATCCGACGTGTTTAATGTTTTCCCGTTGCTGACTGTTTCTAGTTCACATCTGTGAGTGGTGGTAGCGCTTCCTCCTCGCCCTATTCATGTACCCGTTTTGCTTGAAATTTTCCTCCATTCGATTAAATAATTTGTTTGGCTGCCACTGGGGTAAACCCGTATTATCTTTTGTCTACTGTGCCTCAACATGCAAATATATAATATATTGTTGACTAGCGTGGCAGTTCTTTGAACATATCCTCTAGTCCCTGTACAGTGTACACATGTTGTTTCAGTGTTCCACATAAATATCCATCTTTTAATTTACGTACTGTTAAGTTGTGCTTTGTGCCCCCATGATTGATTGATTTGTATACTATAGCTCAAATTAAACCCTCAATCTTACTGTTTACAGGAAGGTCCCTTGTCCACGTGTTATTACGTTTAAATCTCTTGGTTTGTCCCAGCTGCCACATTTTAGTCATTTGCTCAACTCAATTCGCACGGCAGAATTTAATAATCTCAAGTAGATGGTCTTGACAAGGTGGAAATTTGTGACTAGTGCAGTAACTTATTCATGTATCAGTTTTACCATCGTTTGGGGGAGTATTTGATTTAATACAGCAGGTAGCTCTCATGCTGTTTTGCTTAAACAAAAGAGCTAGCTTAAAAAGTGGAGTGGAAACTAACCTGTCCGTCATTTAAATGAGGCCCCTTAGATGAAAGGTCAATGTAGAAAACAATAAGTTTTTTCAATTTTATGTGCCACTTTTTGTGGCAAGCGATTTTATTATTATTTTTTGGTCAATTGCAGATCCATGTTTCATTTGTTGCCAACTGCAGTTTAACGTTTGTTTCCACTTTTTTTGCCGATTGCAGCTAATTGTAATTGTAAATTTGCAAAAGGGAACTATCAATGCCATAGTGAAACAAATTACAAACTTTCATTTGCATGAATCGGCCAAACGGTAATCCTTGGAAAGGAAATTAGAGAAAAAAAACTAGATGGTACCCCGCGCGTTATTGCGGAAAATTTGTAGTGGTGAAAGCAAACATAATTTATAAAGTGAGAAATAATAAATAAAATATGAAAATTATGAAGTGAAATATCATGTATGTTTTCTCACTTCTCATGAGCGCATGTATGAATGTTGTTATCTAAAAATACGATGAAAGCCATTAATAAAAGTTATAATAGTGGATAGGCATTCCGATGACGTGGATAGCTAAAGAGCAGAGAGAATTAGAATTAATGACATGTATTAGGATGTGTTTATATAGGTTATACAGAAAATAGCAGTTCTTGTGGGGTGCCAGCGGCAAATACTCGCTGGATCGTGATTTCCAAGTGGCCCCCCTACGTGGAACCTTCTCATCCCATCCGACGTGGACGCCCACCTAGCTCCCCAAAAGCGCGTCGGCTCTTGCCAGCACGTGCTCTTTATCCCCGCTCGCCCCGACTTTTTAATTAACAAATGCGAAATCCCAGATTTGACCTTTCCTCACCTGGTACCCCCGGCCCCACTTCCATCCTCTCTTCTTCTATTCTTTCTCGCACGCGGCCGAGAGCACCGCGCCTCGAGCTCTCTCTCTCAACTCAACGCGCCAATTTGACCACGTGACCGTAATCTATCCGCCCCGCGCGCCGGCGGCGGTGCCTATTTAAAACCCGCGTCCTCCCAACACTTCCCGGCAGCACCCCACCCGCTCTCCACTGCCTTCCTCTCCACCCCGCCGCCCGAGCAATCGAACCTGCGGAGCACGGAGGCCGGAAATGCAGATGGACTCCTACTTCTACGCCGGATGCTTCCACGACGAGTCTCCCTTCTACCCGCACGCCGCGGCGCCGCCGTCCCCGGAGCTGCCCTTCGGCCTCATTGCCGAGCCGGAGCAGCCCTTCGCGGCGGCGCAGGCGCTGAGCCCGACTGCGTTCCAGGACCAGGACTACTGCATGGGCGCAGGGCCGGAGCTGCCGCCGCCGCCGCCGCAGGCCGTGGGGGCGGGAGCGCCGAGTCACATGAACATCCTGCAGCAGGACCATGCAATGGAGACGGAGGAGGAGCCGCGGCGGCGGCAGCCGGCGGGCGCCGTGGAGAGCAGCCGCGGGTTCCGGCACATGATGCGCGAGCGGCAGCGGCGGGAGAAGCTGAGCCAGAGCTACGCCGACCTGCACGCGCTGGTGGCCGCGCGCTCCAGGGGCGACAAGAACTCCATCGTGCAGTCCGCGGCCATCTACATCCGCGAGCTCAGGGGCGCGCGGGAGCAGCTGCGGCGCCGGAACGAGGAGCTCAAGGCGCGGATCCTGGGCCACGACGCCGGGCAGCAGTGCGTCAAGCTGCAGTTCGAGGTGGACGACCCCGCGTCGGGCGTCGACTCCATGATCGGCGCGCTTAGGCGCCTCAGGGCCATGGGCGTCAGGGCCAGGGGCATCCGCTCCGACATGGCCGAACGCAGGCTCCGCACCGAGATGAATGTCGAGACCACGGTGAGCACAGCACTCCGATCCGATATTAATAGCTTGTTTCGATTCTCCAACGGGGGTAGTCATTTCAATTCGATCGATGCTGGGAAAAGAAATTCCTGAACTTGCTCGACAGCTCTGCTGACAATTGCTGGTCGATCTCCAGCCCAAGTTCTAATTTTTAAGTTGGAGAAGGACACAGACACAAGCAGTTGAGTCACCTACAGGAGTCCGCAATTTCCTACCCTGTTTGTACGCTAGATGCGTCTGATTGGTAGATAGGAAACTGCATTGCGACCAGGACGAAGAAATCTGAATCAACTTTAGGATATATATAACTCAGGAAACTGGTCGAATCATACCCAGCTCCTCCTAATGAAAGGCCAGAAGTATAAGACACGGCCATGGGCCATTATGCTTCAATTTTACATTTTGGACGCTGGAATGCTTCAAAAAAAAAAACATTTTGGACGCTGGTCAACTAGGTCAAACGGCTGCTTGCTCAGGTCCTTCGTTTTCTGAAGAGATCGTCAGAACTCAGAAGAAGAAAAAGAAGAAATCCCCATCCTGCTTGCCAGAATTATAAAATTTGCAACAAGCAGTCTAATATTCTACTATCAATTTGCAACCATCCGTATATCCTTCAGCTGTCAAATCAAACAACCGCGAACACCCAGACAACACCCACCTTTTTTAGTAGTAGGAGTACCGCCACCAACACCACATGCCAATTGTCAATGCCTATTTTCCTCAAAAAGAAAAAATGGGAAGAAAGTCAATGCCTCTCCAATCTGTAATGCTCCTAGGGTAGTACAGTACGACACAGCATATCATCAGTGTCAAGTTATAATTTGCATTAACCTACAGTAGCAATCATAAATGGATCGATCATGATTTGGCGCTTGCTGTATCTTTTTTCCTCCAATCGGACGTGCCACTTGTTCCTCAACTGGACACTCAATCAAAACTAACCACACAGGGGTTCCGTTCCTGTTGGCGTCTGTGTTCGCAGATTGCGGCCGCCGAAGTGGAGAAGGCCGTGGAGGAGGCTCTGCTGCAGGAAGTGGAGAGGAAGCAGCAGCAGCCTGGCGCTGCCACTGCCAGTGGCGCCGCAGCTGAGGAGTTTCCAGGAACCAGCAACAGCGGCAGGGGGTGGGGGCCCCAGGCGTCGTCGCACGTGCAAAATGTGTTTTGACCTGTGATATATATACACCCTCTCCCACAGAAAAAGAAAAAAAAAAGGAGACATGAGCCCGCAGCCTCATTTGTTCATTCTTTCCGATGACCGGATGGAGCAGAGTGAAGAATCGTCACGTGCCCTCATCTATCATCTGTCCCTGGCTCTGTTTTTCCTTAGTAGTACAGCACTGCAGATCGCTGTTGTTTAGGGGGTTCCAGGGCCTCTTTTTAAGCACGTGTAAAATTGACGCTGCTCTTTTTGCGTGCTCCGTCCGTAGTGTCACAGCGGAAAGAGACGTGCAGGCAGCGAGGAGCCGAGCCGAGGTCAGCTGCGCCGGAGGAAGCAGCCGAGAAATGGGGTTCGCCCGTGCCGTGTGGCGCTGTAGATTCCGAGCCGTGGCGGCAACCGGGTGCGCCGCTGGTGGTTTATACAGGACATGCCGCGTTCCCGTGCGTGTGGTAGAGAGGGCCGTTTCGTCAAGTGGGTTTTTGTCACCGGGGCACCAGCCTCGTGTAGTCGTGTCAGCGTCGTGCTTAGTCGGCCAGAGCAAATTGCTGGTTTAGCAACTTACGTCGTACTGTACTTCCTGGAACTTTCACTTCACCTGGATTGGGTTAGCTGATTGAATTGAAGTTTGGTTCTGAATTACATGCTCCCGATGAAGTCGCTCCCAGACCTCCTTTTCCTATCCCTCGCTGGAGCTTTAATCCTCTTTAATTTGCTCCCACGAATCACAAAAACCACCGCACGATGGACTGACTCCCTGGAGCCCACTTGGTAGGGAGTAGCGATGCCAGGCTACTCGACCGCTTGAATCAGCAGACCTGAATGACTGAGGGGCCCTTTGGCAGCGCTCCGCTCCCGGATTCTCGGGAGTGAAACCAGGGTGCGCTTCCAAAAGGGAAAGGGAGCGAAAATCCGAGAGCGAATCGTTCGCTCTGCTCCTTCTGAATTGCACTACGGTAAGGGAGCGGAAAAAACCCGCTTCCCCGCTCCCTCGTCCTTTCCCTCTGTCGCACTCCTCGATCCGCCGCTGCCGTGCCTTCCTCGGCCTCGATCCGCCGCCGCTGCGCCTTCCTCGGCCTCGATCTGCCGCTGCCGCGCCTCGATCCGCCGTCGCCGCGCCTTCGGGGCCTCCTCTCCGTCCTCGATCCGCCGCTGCCGCGCCTCTCCGTCCTCGATCTGCCGCCGCCGCGCCTTCGAGGCCTCGATCCGCCGCCGCCGCGCCTCTCCGTCCTTGATCCGCCGCCGCTGCACCTCTCCGTCCGCCACCGCCGTCGTTGCTTGAAGCGGGAGCGGGAGCGGAAGCGCCACCAAACGGTCTCGTGAGGGAGCGGGAGCAGCAGGGAGCGGGAGTTGACGGGAGCGAGGAGCAGAACGCAGCGCAGTGGCTTGAGAGCGCTGCCAAACATGGCCTGAATCCCGTACCTCGCCTGGATTCCAATGTTCCATCCATCCAAATTCAGGCCCAAGAAGAGTATGTATAGTACAGAACAGCTGCATTCCAATGTAATACACAAAGACAAAATAGCAAGTACAAGACACGGATAGCGAAGGGTTCATAGGCAGAAGATCAAAATTATCTTGTTAATCATTCCACAAATTAAACTTCAGAGGCGTTCGTATAATATCTTAAAAATAGATATTATAGCATGCCCCATTATTTTTTGAGGAAGATGAGTGGGCTGTTTGCGCAAACTTGGGACTGTGCCAAACAGCAAGTACATCGCTGGTTCTACTATTAGCTCACACAGAATACACGGAAACTGTATTTTTTTAAGATTAAGCCTAACTTCCAGTGTGTGACTCTGTGCACCAACTAGAAATGCATACAAACATTATACTTCAGGTGTGTGGGCAATGCAGATTGGTATTTACACATCAAATCATCAAAGGCAAGATCATACTAGAATCTATAGGTACGGACAATGCAGATCATGGTCAATGGTATCCTACAACTCAAGGAAATATGACTCATATTCAATAGTAGTACAAGTGCCAGATCATACCAAAATCCTTAGGCGACTCTAGTTCAATGCAGCATGAAAAAAGCCCATCAATATCTTCTTCGCCATTTCTGCACTCCATGAAGAAAAGATTGGGAGCAGTGTAATCACCCTCTGATCTTGCCAAAAAATTCGCATGAGCATATGGATATCCTTTGCGATTCAGAAAGTAACAATGCCTGCCATTTTCAGGTACTTTCAAATTTGTACCACATATGACATGAAGTTCATACTCAGTTCCCTAAACCAATGCAGTTGGCTCAGTAAGGATATGTACCGGACTTAATATTACTAATATTTACTATAATAAAAAAACAACAAAATCGGAAGAAGAAGACAAGAACATGAGTTAGGAACCTTTTCTTTTGCATATCTCTTCAAAGCTGCTTTCACCTTTCTGCGAATGAAATATTGATCAGCCATGAACTTTTGCTGGTTGCGTTTGACAATCTTGTCAGCTCTGGGAACCAATTCTGGGACTGATGACATGGCTTTTCGAGGGTATGATTTCTGAGAAAAATATCTTGAAATGAGCTCGACCTCACTTGAGGTAAGCATTCGCCTAACTGCTTGCGACGATCCAACAATGGGCAACATCGTTGGATGGGTTGACACAGCAGACGAGGGGTTGGAATTGGCGGGAGAGTTTACCCTGCCGCCCTTCGCGGCCGACGAGGGGGTGGAATCCGAGCTGTCCGGAGGCCTACCCTTGATGCCGTCGCCGCGGTTTCTTGGTAGCAGCCTAGCAGGGTTGGTGACACGAGTTGGTTTTCCTCCTTTTTTTCACAAAAAAAAAGAAAGAAAAAAATGTGGCAATACGATTCATATTATGAAAGGCCACCATTTGGACCGGGCCTCATCCAATCGTTGGAATTTCGGCCCACCAATCCTTGGAGTATATTGTTTGTACTAAACATATTTTTTTAATCTTTTCTTCATCAAAAGCTTGACCACGTTTATGAGTAACGGTTGTCTAACCCTGTTTCGAATTTCACCACTTTTGTATTTCTCATCAACTCTCTGTAATTTGAAAAAAAAAACTCTTTGGATGCAAGGAAAAGTGCGATCGAACTGCGAAGACCAAACGAGCTTTGCAGTGAAGAATCTTCGATGGTCGTTCGAGCTGAAGCAAAGCAAACCTCGAGATCGGGCCGGAGATTTATGCAAGGGGACCTGATCTATGCAACCTCATGCTCCAACAGAGTAACTGACCTGCCCACTTCTCTACCCCTTAAAAGTTTACAAGGTTCCAACTCCCCCTATGTCCGCTCCCCCACTCCATCCGCGTGCGCCGACATGTGGGCCCCTCCCCCCACCCACCCCCGCGCACTCCTCCCAGGCTCCCACCTCCCGATTCCCGAGCACCTCCAGCCCTCCCACCCCCAAGCGCTCCCACTCCCACAATGCCATGCCGCCGCCGCCGATAGACGACCGGCGGGGAGGAGAATGCGGAGCTGCTGCGGGCGGAAGGCTGCCCTCGAAACCCGATGGGGGGCGGGGATGAGGCAGCAACAGCGGCTAGGGTAGATGGGGACAAGGCAGCGGGGGCCGGGGGAGACAGGACGAGGCGGCCGCCGCCGCCGGAGATGGTGGCGGTGGCGGCCGTGGTTCGCCCCCTCTGAATCCGCCCAGCTCTGAATCAGCCCCCTACGTCGGCGCCCGCCCGCCCGACCTGCGCCCCCTCCCCCCACCCAAGTGTTCAATTTTTTCCATTGCCTCCGCACACCCCTTCTCCCTGCCTTCCTCGATCCGCTCTCGTGCCCCACTCGCGGTGTTCCATGGCCGGCGGATGCCATGGCCAGGATTCAGCCTAAGGAGACACCGACGGCGGCCAGGGGCTGACAGAGATGAGGCTGCGGTGGCGAGGAGGCGTGGTGGCCACAACGGGGAGGAGGCCGACGAGGAGGCGCCGCGCGCCGGCTGCATCGCAGGGAAGGAGGCGGCGGCGACGTGGGAGGAGGAAGAGCGCTGGCTGCGGTGCGGAGGGGAAAGAGGTGGCCATTGCATCCGAAGAAGGCGGTGGCGACACGGTGGCGATCTGGCTATGGAGAGGGGCAGAGGCACCGCGAGGGAGCGTGCGGGTTGCCCGTCGAGGTGGAGATCCCAGCGCCGGAGGTCTGGAGGTGGGTCTTCGGGGTGGTGAACGGTGGTCTTGGCGGTGGCATCCGTCGCGTAGTGGGAAGGGTGGATGAGGTGATTTCAGTGGCCTAGGAGTAGCGGGGACGGTGGAAAGGGGTGAGGCGAGGGCGATGCGTGTGGGATTGGGAGCGGAGGAGGCCGGAGCGACGGAGTTCATGAGCTCGCGGAGCTAGTTCATGGCGGCGACGCCCGGCTCCGCACGGAAGAAGACGGGGGAGGCGGTGTCTGCGTGCTTCGGATGGCGAGGAAGGTGGTGAGGCCCGGAACAGCGAGCACTGAGCTCGAGATGCAATGGCAGAGGAGGGAGCATAGGTACCCGGAGGCCGGAGGAACGGTGTTGGGGATGGAGCTGCACCTGGATCGAGAAGGAGAGGAGGAGATGATGGCCGGCGATGGGAAAGACAAGGAGAGGCGGCAGTGTCCTTTCTCAGGAGGAGAGAAACCGCGAGAGAGTCGGCGAGGGAGGGGCGGCGCTGAAGGCTTCAAGAGGAAGGGACAGGGGCAAAGGAAGGGAGGACTGGTGGGGCCAGGTGTCATAGGAAGGAGAAAAACAATTTCCTTCAAAATTTCAATCAAGAAATCCTTCTCTTTGATCTAAAGATTAGAATATAAAAATAGATAAATTTAGAGAAAATTTTATATAAAAAACGTTTGGATTTTATGCCCCGCAACTTTCGTATACAGAGTTTTTCATAAAATGGCCCAGAAATTTGCAGACTTTAGTGACAATGTTTTAAACTCATTTGAAGCACTTGGAAGGAAAAGAATTTTGGGACCTAGGTTTTCTTCTCCACGTGTTTTCATTCACGGTTCAAAAACAAAGTGACACATATTTGTTCAACCAAACATTCATGCATGAAAAAAATTTACATGATTCTCATGAGGTGAAAAACGAGATACTCGGTGTATCACATCGTCCTCCTCGCCATCTCCTCCGCACATGTCGCCGCCTTCTCATCATACCGGTGCATCTTGCCTCCTCGCCATCGCCTTCTCCGATCAATGGTTACCGCTTGTGAATGACATGTTCCACTGAAACCCTTGAATTATGCGATTACTCAATTTTTATCATCATACAATATATTGCCACTGTATTAAAATGAACCACACATGATGCCATTTATTTGACTGTTGTATATATGTTGTTCTAATTTGTTTTCATGTTATTTATTCGCTCCCGTAGCAACGCACGGACATATGTGCTAAGGGTGACATAGTTCTTCAGTTTTTGACTTGGCACTTTGATTTCATTGTGACATTCAAGACTGTCTACTTGGAATAAGACTAAAAGAATAGGATACCCAGCAAAAATCAGCACATAATCGGAATTCTCAACTGTTTTTTCAAGCATTCGAATGTTTCATCAAAATTGTTATTTTAGTCAAATATTTTGTGTCCCGTAGCAACACACGAACGAGGCGGCACCGGTCGGGGAGACGGAGACGAGGCGACGCCGCGGTGGAGACGTCGAGGAGGACGAGGCGGGGCCGCGGCGGTGGCCGGGGAGATGGGGACGAGGCGGCCGAGGGAGATGGGACGATGCGGCGACAGTCGGAGCTTCGGTGGAGACGGGGAGAAGGAGGAGGCAACGGGTGGGGAAGATGCAAGACGAGATGAGGAGGCATTGTGGTGTACTCTGTTCCTGGATTGGATGACCTTAGGGTCAGGTACCACATGGGTCTTTGGGCCACGGTCTGAAACTGGGTTTATTTTAGCACTTTGTGAACAACAATGAATTTTAAACTACTATTAACTTTTTTAAAAATATGTGTTAGAATAACTATTATTTTTTGAATATATATCAGTAGCAAAGCACGGGCTAATTGCCCGTGATTATTCAAATAACCAATACGCTTGCTCGTTTCCAAAGGCGATGTGTAAAAAATGCCACCTTCTGCTTTCTCTGTCCGTTATTTCGCTCAGCAGGAATTTAATAAAAAATAATAGGAACACATCACTGCATTGATCTAGCTATAGAGCAAATTCCTACAGTACAATATATCTAGCTGGCCACCATATATACGTACACCAGGAACGAGAACGATTCAACGATACGATATGATAAACCTATGGAACGAGGCGCGCAAACCCACAGACAAAACGGAGCCTCCCCGGACCGCACTACTAGCTAGAAGTAGCTAGGTACGGTACGAAGAAAGGCCCAGCCCAGATCGACCGGCGGAGTACGCGTCTATGGCAGTGGCGGCACGTCCAATCCAGACTCCCGAGCAGGTTTCAGATCTGGGATCAGACCACCGCACACGGACAGTGCTCGCTGCATGCATGGAGCGCCGGCCGGCGGGCCGAAGTGGCGGCTGAGTTGGGCCATACATGTGTGCATGTACGATCGCGAGCACATAGGCATGGCAACCAACGGTGGAAGAAGAAGTTCACGCGCGCGGGTCCAAGATTCCATTCCCGCATCGTCACACCACACCATGCACACGCAGGCAGGACGCACGCGACAACCCCTCACCGGATGGACGCCGGAAAAGCAGAAGATCGGAGAACGAACAAGATCGATCGACGACGAAGAATCCTTTTCTTTTTTCCATGGCTTGCTTCCATTGCAAGTGGAGGCCATGATGGATCAGGGGATCAAGCCACGCGCGGCGCCCCGGCCGGCGGTTCGTGGCCGCCTAGCCTTTATTTCCGCGCGCAGGGGGCGAGGTGCGACGGCGACAGCGTTCGGCCGGCTAGCAGCTCTCCGATCCGGCAGGCAGCTGGCAGGCAGGCTCTGAGATAGGCATATAGGCACCATGCTCTCACGGCAACGGCATCATATCACTCTCTACCAGGAAAACATCTCCGACGGAAAACCGCTGGTTTTCTGAAATTTTTTTCGTTTCCGCATGACTACGGAAGGTGGAAAACCGGAATTTTCCGGCGGATTCCGTTTCCAAATTTAAAAATTTAAAAAAAATTATAAAAAATTACTAAAAAATCTGAAAAAATATGATAAAAAACTAGATGTTTTTCTGAGCCATTAGCACTTGAAATCGTTCAAATCCAAATTGATTTGGTTGGTTAAATTGATGAATTGGGTTCGGACCCGTTAAGACCCTAAAACCCGTTATGTTGAGGGAGCCTTATCCACTCCACCGACGCAGCCGAATCGCACCAGAGCCTTTCAACCGACGCTTTCCTCTCCCCTGCGCCCCTCCCCTGCGCTCCCTCGACGATCCGCCGCCGCCGCCGCCACATTCCGCCGCGGGGAGGCGGGATTCTGCATTATCTTGTAGGCTTCATGTGCGCTTTGGACTTATTTGGATCGACAAGTCCATTCATTATGTTGTAATAATTGGACTTTGGACTAATTGTAATAATTTTAATGGATTTTGGACTATATATGAGTGCACTTTGGACATGAGTTATGTGTTAAATGTTGTGTTTCTAATTGTTTGGTGGAGTTTCATATATTCTATATACTATGAACTGTCAATGTACACCTAATTAGGGGAAACTCTGTCAAAATTTTCAATTTTTACATATGCACGTAAATTTCCTAGTTTTTTCCCATTGTTTTCTTCATTTTCCGGTCAAAATCCACGGTTTTCTGACTGAATTTTTCGGAATTCCGACCGGAATTTTCAGTTTTCCGGTTTTGAATTTGAAAACTGCTTTCGTTCGGAAAACACGGAATCCGACGGAATTCCGTCCGGAATTCCGATTCCGGATGAGTCCGGGATTTGGAAAAAAAACGAAATGGTAATCCTGCTCTCTCCTAGAGTAGCTTTTTTATCGGACGACCCGGCCCGGACCGTACCGGGTCAAGCTAGCAAACTGGCGATTCCTCCCGGCCGTCCTTTTCCTGCTTTGCGATCGATCACGCATGGTACGGCGGTGTTCGTTCGATTTCGATCCACCGGTTCGATCCGATCCATGTATAGAGGGAGGCATCGACGATCAGGAGGCAGCGGCAGCATGCAGCTATCTCGACCGGCAGTACGCGTCGCCGCTGTGCGTGCTGCGTGACACGACGCCAGCCGAGTGGCAGCAGTCAATCGAACCGTGCTGGTCCTGCTGGAAAGCTTCCGCCTTCCGGTAAAGCGCCACTACGGCGGCGTACGTTAGTCGTTAGTGCCCTCGCGCGTCGATGGATAGCGTCGCCGCAGCACGCATGAGTGAGCCAGAGCCAGCCAATGCAAAGAGCTGTAGTGGTGCGTGCGTGCGTTAGTGGGAAATCCGTGGCGTTTCGAGAGAATTTCTGCTTATTAGGCTATCCCCAATGAAATTCTCTAAATAGGTTCTCTAAAACACTGTTTGTCATTGTTTGACATAAATGCTGCACCGTAGACAGAGAGAGAGGTAATTGGAATAGTGATAGAGAATGGAATTTGAGAAGTGTTGTTAAAGAGAGCCTTAGGATGCAAGCAAGCACTTGTGCCTGTCTCCCGCCGGGATCATATCAGTATTCAGTACTAGTGCATGCGCACGTATGCGCAATGCCATAAGCTCCGCGAGAAATACCATAAGATCTTCCGTTCAAAAAAAAAAAAGAAATACCATAAGATCATCCGATCCTTTGTTTTGTTTTCTTTTACTTTTTTCTCTTGGCGAATAAGCTAGCGCGCAGCGGATCTTTTGCGTTCTGGCTGAACACGTACGGTAGCAAAACACACAGTTCGATCGGGTTGGTTCTATCGTTGTCGACACCAGTTTTTTTTCTTTACTAAATTATTAAATTCCATGTCATATTTCTTCGGTGTTGCCTAAAGTGCTTGTGTTTTTGTTAGCTACAGTATGGCATTGGGCTGACAAAGAATAATAGCAGTATTTTCGGTGGCTTTATTTGATATTTTAAACACTATTTTTTTTAGTCACCACTGGTTTTAACCGGTAGATTAGGAGTGTTTGCATTCATCTTTATTATGAAAAAAAAAATTAACGTAGTAAACTTATTGGTGGTTTTTCATGTGGTTCAGTCAAGGGTCATTGGGTCAAGGGTGAAACTTTAACAAACGTCGGCACGCAACCGCGCGGCGGCGCGTGTAGAAATAGAAAGGGTCGATGCTGCACGCATACGTAACAGGTCTGACTGACCGGCCGGCCGGCTTTGTTGCCACTCACTCTCGCCTTTCCATCATCCAAAAAGAAAACAAAAATGTACTGCACTTGCTAGTCATGCATGCGCGTGTGCCGCAGTAGTTGCCGCGCACGCGCGTGCACCCATGCCATGCGACCGACCGGCGTGCAGGACACAGACACATCTGCGTGCGTCAGAACTCAGAAACCGATCGATCGAGCCGAGGCGCCCGGCCGGCCTGTGTACATCGCCTGGGTTGTCGTGCATGTGTGACTGAACAAATAAGGAGCTAGAATGAAAAAGGCTGAAACGGACCAGACCAGCTGACTCCCAAATACCGCATACGAGTATACGACGACGGCTCAGGTGACCGCGCGCGCGCGGCTCGATCGCTAGACGCCGGAGCCGGACACGCCGACGACGTCGACTCGAGCTCTTGGCCTCACGCGCCCGCCGGCACCGAGCGTGACCGCCGTCGTCCGCGGCGGGGGGCTGTGCCTGTGCGTGCCGCCGCGGGGTCGTCCGATCCGGCCCGGGAGACCGCGACGTGACAAACTGATCCACGAACGAGAACGACCGGCGGTCCGCGGATCCGAACGACCGTACTGCCTCACAAATCTAGCCGGCCGTTCACCGCTGGCATGGCTTTAATTTCTTGGTATCCGACCTGGCACGTTACATCTTCTCTTAATTAAACGTCCCGGAAGAATAATACGATATGCTTAATTAGCTGTTCCGCACGTCAACGAATAACCGTTCCTGCCGACATGCCCATCTATCGTCGCCGGGGGCACTGTGAAGCACAGCACCCGCGACCCGTGAGCTCGTTTTCTCTCCAAAAAAAAAAAAAAAAAAAAAAAAAAAAGAAGTCCCATGCATGCAATTTCTTCGGCCCGAATTATATTGTACAGCACAGAGACATCGCCATCATCCCGTGTGTTGTTCAGAGAACGCGATGATTATCCATTCATGACCGTATTAGCAGTGCGCACACACTCACACAGTAGAGCGAGAGACCATATGATTAAGGGCTGGAGGGGGAATCGTCGTCATCATCATGGCAGCTAGCAAACATCTTGTTCGTGATCCAAAGATGATGGGCGATTATCGATCATCGCACGTGCAGACTGGGTGGCTGCCGTGCTGTTATGTGGCGGCGACTATCATTAGGGTTAGGGGGGCGTCGCATGTACTTTAAACTCATCTGAACACTGAACTCCCTTGGTGTCACAGCCCATGCATCCTGTAGCTGTCGTAGGTACAGAACGTACGTACTGCCCTAATACTCTGTCATCAGTGGCTAATCATTTGCATGCATGGTATTGGTATGGTATCTCTACTCATAGGTGAAGTACGTACTGTAGTGCTCCGTACTACTCCCTCCAAGTTCCAAAAAAGCGTCGTTTTGGATATCGACATAGTCACTCAAGCATAAGTTTGACCAATGTTTTTGTTAAAATAAAAATAAATATCATAAAAAAATTATATTTTTATAAAAGTACTTGTTATGACAAATCTATACATACGACTTTCAACGTTCAAAACTCTTTTTTAAAACGACACTCTTTTAGAACCTAGAAGGAGTAATTAATAGCAATGCATATCCTAATCATGTTGTAGCTAGTAGTAGCAGTCATGTATCCTAATCATGTACGTACAGATTTTTTTTTTCTATCAAAAGCAAATCGGCATGCAACTTTTGGCTTAAGTTACCGAGGGAATTTTGCTTTTACTGAAATAAAGAAAAAGAGAAAAAAGCAAGACTCTGGCTCTAATTAAATCCTGAGGTACGGTACGTGCTGAAAAAAACTGTACATTTCCTCAAATCAAAGAATTCTGGAAACTCCTCATCAATTTTTTTTGTCGTAGCCAAAACAAATTATTTTCCTTATCAACACTTTGCTCTATATATGCCTATGTGTCCACTAACTTTTTTTTCCGCGTAATGCCCGTCCACTAACAATTTACAATTGGGGCATTTTACACTCGTCATCTAACGATTGATACGATCGCACGATACCCAGCAAGTTTTGAGGCATTTGGGAAAACGATGAGAAAACGACGGAATAAAGGTAGTATTGGCCACCGAAATCCCTTTGTACAGGATCGAAGTTGTTGGAGTGAACCTAGAACCAAAAAAACGCATCCTTTCCTCGATCGTATGCCCCTCCCTCAGTCCCTCCCTCCGTGCCGCAATCGGTCGGATGTTATTGTATCACGCATGCATAGTTGCATTACCCTTTCCGCCAGGACTAATCTTGTCACTACACTTGGTATTCTACCTAAACAATCTTGGCACACACTCTTTTTTTTTTAGAACGAGATATCTTGGCACACTCTCGCAAAGGGAAACAATATCCCCAACGAACTATATAAAGTTGCTTGGACTAAATAAGTATTGGAGTATATGTATATACTCTAACTCATCGTGATTAGTGACGTGTGAGCGTTCCTAAGCTACAGAAAAAAAAATGCCCCTTCTGAGTGGTGGACCCATCCTTTCTAGACGAGTGCCCAAAGGAATACTAGTGGAGACTGCACCGGGCCGGGCCGGGCCGGTGGCAAGCTGGCGCGTCAACTTGTGCTGGCCTATTCGGAAGTCGGCGGTCGCGGTCGGGCCACGGCTTCCCGGCGCCTGCTCGCGCGTGCGTCCGGGGCGCCCAACGAGGAAGTGGGGACGGGGGGGAAGACGGGAGGGAGGGGTGGAGCCCACATGGCTGTGAGCGCGGCGTGGGGGCGGTGGACCCGCACGCGCCTCGACGCACGCCGGGACCCGCCCGGCCCCACAATTCCTTTGTCCCGAACGTGTTGCGCGCCAATTCGCGGTGACCCTCCAACGGCTTCCGGGGCGAGGAGGCTCGGATCTTCTGCGGAGTCTTTTAGCCCCCGTTCAATCGTCAATCGCCTTGCTGCTGACTGCTGGAGCGACGGGTCGGGATTTTTTACCCCCTTTCTTACGAGCAGCGGTAGAGACCCGATGCTCAGATTAGGCTATCTCCAATGGGTAAAATAGGCCGTTTATAACAATATTGTTTGACACTGTATAACATTGTAGTGCTACTATAGACAAAAAAAAAATAGTTGGAATAATTGATGAATAAGGATAGGCAATGGATATGTATATCCGCATTAGAGATGATTTTAAGAGCGGTATCGTAGCAATACAACACGGTTGCCAAACTGCCGTCGTTGAGATCTAAAAGAAAAAAACAATCATGAAGGTCATGTTTGATCCATCCCGCTAAACTTTAGTTTCCCATTTTTAGCTATTTGGTTCTCCAAACAGACAAGCTAAAAGTGCAAAGATAATGTTTAGCTCTCATTATCTCATAAGCTTGTCAAGTGGTGCTAAAACCAACTAAAATTGATACCAGATGACCACTTTCCACCCTTTACCCCTCCCCACCCGTACTCTCTCATCTCTCCCCTCATGCATGACGGCTGCTAATATCTTTCTTTTTTTACCCATGAGCTAAATTTTAGCATGAGATCTAAACACACCCATGTGCTAAACTTTAGCACTTCAATTGAGAGAGTTAAACTTTAGCTGAATGGATCCAAGCAGAGCCGAATACTTTTATCGTCCGAATTTGAGTGTGTGTTTTTAATTAAAACCCTAGTGCATGGATTAATCCACCTAAACATGCCAGCGTTCTTTACAGTTTGGTCGTTTGAGGCTGAGGTAATATGAACGCTAAACGATTTTTTTTGTCAAAAAAAATGCTAAATGATTTCCGTAAGTATACAAATGGATCATTTTTTGCGTGTTCTCGTGAAAAAAAAAAATCTATTTGATGGCTCACAACCAACCCATCTTAACTTTCTTCTGTCTACTTTTTTTTTTCAAATGGACGATGCATAAATCATTTGGCCTGTCAATTCGAGAGGCACGTGCCATCTAGAGAATTTACAAGAAATATGTGATTTTTTTATATTTAAATATTCACTAATCATGCGATGTACATATTTACCACAGTAGTACTACATTGACAGCGGGATTTTCAGTTGCTAGGAAAATTAAAACATCTATATTTTTCCTACATTGTACACAGTTGTTCTACCTGTGAGCCTAGGCGCAAAACTACGGCTATAGTTGTTATTGCTACAAGAGGTAGACCTATTGATTTGGCCGGTTCCATGCGTTACCAAAACTACGTGGACATGCCTTAACATGTCACCTAACTCCATGGCTCGCTACAAACTGGCACGTAAACTTCGTCCCGTGTCTCATGGCTACTATTCCAGACAACTTGGGCCATAATCCACTGCAAGCTGGCACATAAACTTCCACACATCCGTCACTAGCATGGTCATCATCACTGTACCACCGGTTGGACCGACTGATCATACATCTATATAGTTAGATTCACCTGTGCAAACGTAGCTTTTAAGGCACTACTAGGTTGCGATACCTAGTTGCACTATAAATGAGACATCTCTAGATAGGCAAAGTCGCCGCAAACCGCAAAGATATGCAATGTATAAATTAGTCCTAGTCGAATATGAACTATGCATGCATTCTCCAATTCGATTTATATAGTATATTCTCAAAAGAGCTAAATTCACCTAAAGACTTCACTACCACTACAATTGTCAATTAAACAACTCAACAAGGACATAACAATGGGACATCTAAAAATACAGCCCATTGCAAAGGTGACAAGTAAAATTCCATGTGTTTTTATACTCCTTGCGCATCACTAGCGCAAGCCTACCCAACTCTTAAAACATGCCTATTCAACCACAACTTGTATAAGATATATATGCAATATTACCAGTAGTTAATATTGTGCTAGTACCATAGATGAGAAATCTAGAGAAAGATACATGCTATATTTAGTGATTTTCAGTTGCAAGGAAAGACATATCCATATATTTAGTGGTTGAACATGCAAGGTTCTATACAATACCAAAACCACATGGACACCGCCTTAGCGTGACGCCTAACATCATAGTCACTACAAGCTGACACGTAAATTTCATGTCTCAACTCTCACGGCTACTATGCGAGACACCTTAGAACCGTAGTCCACTGTGAGTTGTCACACAAACTTCCATGCATCCGTCACTCGTATGGTCATCATCGTAACGCAGGTCGGACCAACCGATCATACGTTTGTACAGTTAGATTCACTTGTCCAGACGTGGCACTACCTTTTAAGACCCACTACCAGGTTGCGATACCTAGTAGTGCTATATATGAGATATCTAGGCAGGCAAAGATATGAAATTCATAAATTAGGCCTATAGTACGATACAGACTATGCATTATTCAAATTTGATTTATAGTATATTCTATAGAACAATTAAATTCGCCTAAAAGACTCCACTACCGCTACAAATGGAGTAAACCACCACTAAAACACAACTCGGCAAGGACATAAGGAGGGGGCATCTAAAAATACAGCCCATTGCATGGATGCAAAGTAAATTTCCTTGTGTCCAATGCTTTCATTGCTGGCCAAGCCAACTCTTAGCACACACCTATCTGGCCAGTAAGTTCACTGGTATGGAGTATGCTATATTACTAGTAATTAACACCGTGATGTTATCGTAAATGAGAAATCTAGAGAGAGATATATACGCAATAAATTAGGGCTAGCTATAATGCAGTGATATGATCCGGACAATCTTCAGGTTTGTTTGGTCTATACTAGTATTAACATATCTATCCCTGTAGCACAATTATGAGCTGGACATTCTCCAGATTCGATTTATAGTATAGTATAGTATAGTTGCCTGGTTGGTATACACATTTCGATAGCTCATTTAATTCATATTCGATTTACAGTATAGTGTTTACTGTATTATACATTTCGCTAGCACAATTAATTAATTCCAGCCAAGCCAAAACACCGCTTCAGCAGCAGGGCTCACGCACAGCGCACCACACCGGCGTCCAGCGCACCGCGGAGGTGGCGAGCGAGCGCGGCCAACGCCCAACGCTCACGAGGAGAGAGAGAGGAGGGGGCCCACGAGACCACACCACTGTTGCTGGCCTCTGACACAGCTCACACCTTTGACGAAACGGCAGCCCCGGCCGGAGCCCCGGGCCCCACCAGTCCACCACCCCCCTCCTCCTCCTCCTCCCGAACCAAAAAAAACCGGCGACAAAGCAAAAGTCCAAGCGCAGGACAGGGACGGGCGCGATGGACGGCCGCGATCGGCCAGGGGCCCACCCCGCAGAGTATTTCGAGCACGCCCGCACGGCCCGAGGAAGGAATACGAGAAGCGCAGCAGCGGAATAAAGAAAGGCGGAAAAAGCGAGAGCGAGAGCAAAGAGCACTGCCTCTGCTACCAGTATTTGTTTGTTTATTTATTTAATGGTCGCTCACTCCACTCTGCCTCGCCTTGGCTTGGACCCCATACCCGTACCACTCCCGTCCGCAGCAGCCGCAGCCGGGGGCTGCCACTGCTCCTTCGCTTCGCTTGTACCGGCGGGCTCTCTGTCCCTCCCTGTCCTCCTCCGTCTTCACACAGGGCAGAGCCTCTCCGCTCGAGTTCGTCGGCTCCAGCGAGAGAAGCGCGGTGCGGGGGAGGCGGCGCCGGCCGGGCTTCGCTCCGAGGTTTTTTTTTTTTTTTTTGCCTTGCCTTCTCCTAATCCTTCTATGGGACTCATGCATGCGCGTATCAGTATGTGCTCTGTTCTCCTCCTCCGCTGATTGGCGCCGCCATGTGTTGGGTGGGGGAGCGAAGCAGTCGATAGATGGCTTCCTGGTGTACTTTTTTTTTTAAAAAAAATGTTTAGGGGAAGATGAGCAGGGTGGTCATGGGCTTCTTCGGGGTTTCTGATAGCTCTGTGTTGGGTTTCAGCTTTCAGGTGTTTGTTGGCTTGTCATGTTGCCCTGGTTTTAGTACTGATTCGGGCCATTCAAGTGCCATGTTCCCGTGCTCGAACGCCCAATTTTAGCTCGCCCCGGTCGCCGGAATGCCGCCCTCATGTTCATGTCCTGTGCCCCATCATTGTGGGAATCTGCCCTGCCCTGCCCTGCCGCGCCGCGACCTGCTGCTTATTTATTCCGGCGGGCTCCAAATCTTGGGAGCCTGCAAATCCTTTTATGGCACGGCATGGAATGATTGGAGCCACACCGGCGTATCGCGCCCCTGTCGTCTTTGTGTATTTTTTTTTTATTTTTTTGGCGCTGTCAAATAACCCGTGGCCGTGGGGGGGCGAGAATCGCTGTGTGTTGCGCTCGGGCAGTGGTTGATTTCAGTGAGCCGCAATGATTTGGGTGCAGGGAGGGCGCCCGTCGATGGAGGGGATGGAGGAGGCCAACAGGGCGGCGGTGGAGAGCTGCCACCGGGTGCTGGCGCTGCTGGCCAACCCTCGCGGCCAGCTCGTCCCCAACAAGGATCTCGTGGCGGCCACGGGGGAGGCCGTCGGCAAGTTCGGCTCACTGGCGGCCAAGCTCTCCAGCTCCAGCTCCGGCGCCAGCAATGGCCTCCTGGGCCACGCCAGGGTCAGGAGGATCAAGAAGCCCCTGCCCATCTTCGACAGCAACCTCTTCCTGGAGAGCTCTTCGGTGGCGGCCGCCGCCGTCGCCGCCAAGACGCCCGGCCCGACCCCGAACACTGGCCTCCAGCTGTTCCCGAGGTACCACCAGATGGAGGGCTCCTCGTCCAAGGATCCTGTCAGGATCCCCACCCAGTTTCCCAAGAGGATGCTGCTAGAGAACCCGCCCGCCGCCGGTGTTTTGGAGGGGCCGCCGTCGCAGGCCCCTCCAGTCCAGATGGTCCAGCCGGTGTCCGTTGCGCCCCCGGCATTGCCGGCCGCGCACCTTCATTTCATCCAGCAGCAGCACAGCTACCAGAGGTTCCAGCTCATGCAGCAGATGAAGATTCAGAGTGAGATGATGAAGAGGAGCAACCTTGGAGATCAGGGGGGTAGCTTAACCGGCGGGGGCGGGGGTGGTAAGGGGGTGAATCTCAAGTTTGACAGCTCGAATTGCACGGCATCGTCGTCTCGCTCATTCCTTTCGTCCCTGAGCATGGAAGGGAGTCTTGCGAGTTTGGATGGGAGCCGGGCCAGCAGGCCTTTCCAGCTAGTTAGTGGCTCCCAGGCGTCTAGCACGCCGGAGTTGGGCCTTGTGCAAAGGAAGAGGTGCACTGGCCGGGAGGATGGGAGCGGTCGGTGTGCGACAGGTAGCCGGTGCCATTGTTCAAAGAAAAGGTTAAAATTCTTGGTGACAAATTTATGCCTGACTACGATCTTATGCCTCTCTTTAATTTTACATCTGAAAATGATCTGTTTGTATGTAATTGCAGGAAGCTGAGGATAAGGAGGTCCATCAAAGTCCCTGCAATAAGCAACAAGGTTGCAGACATCCCAGCTGATGAGTTCTCATGGAGGAAGTATGGGCAGAAGCCAATAAAGGGATCTCCACATCCTAGGTACTAAATACTTGACCCTCTTTGACACTTTAATTTTGCTATGTGTGGTTGTTTCTTTCTGGTGTATAGCGTTGTCCATATAACCATATTTAATGATATATTTGTTCTTGGTACTAGCTAGTTTATAGTCAGTTGTTGCCATTTTCTAGTAGATGCTATTTTAGTTAGCGCGCAGTGGCCATTTTTGTCAAGTCAAAATTAGAATCTCTCTTTTCCATATTCTGGAATGCATGATATCATCCATGAAGGGGACACCACAATGGATTAATGATACGGAAAATCTTAAGAGTGCCCCCTACTGTTTAGATGTTGCTTGTAGTATTGGGTTGTTTTGCTTCTAATCAAATCATTCAGTTTTGTTTCCTAATTTGCAATAATCATGCCAAGCACTGAGCACGTTTGGTTTTCTGGTAACATGCCTGTTGCAATCGAAGAAAGGTTATAATTACAACTGGGAAACCTTATTGCTACACAGTTTACTCTCTTGTTCTTTTGTCAAATATGCAGATTGCAAATGTTCACACAAGTTCACAACCTTGCAGGGGCTACTACAAGTGTAGCAGCGTGAGAGGCTGCCCCGCGAGGAAGCATGTCGAGAGATGCGTCGACGACCCCTCAATGCTGATTGTTACGTATGAAGGTGATCACAACCACAACCGAGTGCTAGCCCAGCCAGCCTGATCTTTCAGACTTTCAGTTCAAGACTGTGCTTCTATAGCCATCCTCCCTTCCCTTCTAGGAAGGGAGGACAAGAAGAAGACGAGGAGTAAGAAAAAGAGAGCCTAGTGTTTGTACATATGTTCTGCTTCTAACAGTTATGGGGAGAGAGTCAGTTAGCTAGCTCTTTCAGAAGAATTAATGGCGAAGGAAGGCAACTTATCTGCATCGATGGAGGAAAGGAGTGTTCCTCATCAAAGACTCAATAGTTTTGTAGCTTTGATTTATCTTTTGTGTCCATGCTGTGCTAGGGCCCATCCTGTGGTTGGTTGCAGTGTAACATTGAGCTGCAGTTGTATGTCTGGTGATCGATGGTGTTAGGGGATTGGATCGGAGGAGAAGGCATAATGCAGGAAAGTGCCTGTAAAAGTGGCTACACCTAGGAACAGAATGTACCATCGTCTTCAGTCCATTGGTACAATCTTGTTGAGGCAGTGGTTTGGTCTGTGCGTGTTGTTTGTTAGCGCGAGCGTGACACTGCGATGCATGGGTTTGCCGGCTCTGATCGTGCAGAAACCGCAGCGGCATTCGTACTGGCCGGTCCCCTGCGATCTGCGTGTACCCGGTCCTGGCGTCTCGCCTAGTCGCCTGTCTGAATTCTGACGATGCTTCGGGTGTGTTTAGATGGGCCCTGTTTAGTACCCCAATTTTTTTTCAAAATTTACTATGCAAAAAGAAGATTTCCCGTCACATCAAAATGCCAGCACATGCATGGAATACTAAATGTAGATGAAATAAAAAAATAATTGCACAGTTTAGATGTACTTTGCGAAACGAATCTTTTGAGCCTAGTTAGGCCATAGTAGGACAATATTTACCACAAACAAACGAAAAGTGCTACAGTTGTTCTACAGTGCTTTTCAGTTGGTTGAAAAAAACACTGTTTCGAACTGAAAAGCACTGTAGAACCACTGTAGCACTTTTCGTTTGTTTGTGGTAAATATTGTCTTACTATGGCCTAACTAGGCTCAAAAGATTCGTCTCGCAAAGTACATCTAAACTGTGCAATTATTTTTTTATTTCATCTACATTTAGTATTCCATGCATGTGCCGGTATTTTGATGTGACGGAAAATTTTGTTTTTAGAAGTTGGGGTACTAAACAGGGCCTTCGACAGTTTGACATCTCGATGTCGTGGGTTCAGAGTTTCAGACGCTCTGATTGTGGCCTTGGTGGGATCTGGGTTCACGAGCCTGCTACTTCTCTCTCTTGGTTTCCTTTTTTTTTTTCTTTGACCTTTCGGACGCGTGGCTGCTGGACATGTTCGATGCATGCCTGCTTTCTTTCATTATTTGCCTCCAACTCCAAGGGCCCCAAACTAAACTGTAGACAGAAGCACAAATAAACTGCAGAAAGCTATATGTGAAACAGAAGAGCACAGTAGCCATCTTATGATTTGGGAAATGAAAAAGAATTGGAGAATTGCGAGTTCATTTTTCCTAAGATCAATGGGAGTGCCTATTTTAATTTGATGTTAGTATATTCGTCATGGACATTTTGGATATCACAGTCTTATAAGAAGCACACGATAAAAATTTACAATGAACCTGCATTTGTGATTGGGGACCACTGTTCTAGCATTGCCACATACTCACAGTGATAGGGGCTTCGTGCAATCGTGCAGTAGCAAATAATGTAGTTTTATTTCAACTAGCCTATCAATATGTGCTTTTGCATGTGTTAGTAATATGCTAATAGACATTGTGGCTAGAAATTTGGTTTACATAGCCATATAGGCGTTGACACAAGATGGATGAGGCCACGCATCACGTGGCACACGGTTAAATTTAGAGATAGAATTGGTTTAGGGTAAACCTTAGAGATAGATTTGCTTAAGTTTGGTTTATTAGAGATAAACTCGAGTTAGACTAGGGTTGTACTACGGTACACAAATTACCTCCTAGGAGGTAAGACTTCAAACAAATCTCAACCATTGAATTAAGATAGAATAAAATAATTAATATAATTGATTAATTGGGAGAAATTGAAAAAAAAACTCAGTTCCGCTTATTCCTCTCCCCCACGCCGAACCCACGAGCCACGACGCCACCTTGACGGTTCGTACGTCGCCTCGTCTTCCCTCTACCCTCGGCGTGAGATCCGCGGCTTGTTACGACCGCCGCCTCTAGCTTCACGCCAAGTCGCCGACCGCTGCGAGCTGTCTCCAGCCGCATCTCTCATCCACGTGATCCATCCCTGCAGGCTTCCGTGTCCAATCCGCCTGATCCATCGCTGCAGTCGAACCGGTCGGCATAGAGTTCGTTTACATCAAAATTAATCGACGATTCGCCGCGCGGAGATCACCCGGCTCTACCGTGGGGGTCAATCTAGCTTGTTCACGTTCAGTACAGAAGAAGATCCAAGCCGGCCACATCCATTAGTTAATTTATTTATCCCGATCGTTTTGATATTACATTAAATAAATAATTTCGGTCACGTCTCCATCAAACATCACGTTCAGTGCAAGGGAAGACCACGTTTCTGTCCAAGCCGCCACGTCTGGTAGTCAGTTGACGTAAATTATCGATCATTATCCTAATCGTTTTGATATTAGTTTTAAATTATTTTTAGGTATTATTTCCTAAGAGGTAATACCTCATTTAAACCACCTATATCTAACATAATAGACAGTCCACAATTGTTTCAGTGTACCGTAGCAATAATACCAATTTATTATCTCTTTCTAATCTACCAAGCATAGGCAGCCAGAGGCGCAAGATCCTGACCCTATGTTGCCATTGGCAAGGGTTCAACCCCCCTGACTGTACTAAATTCATAGTTAGATTTAGTCCTACGCCTAATCAAAATTGCTTATGTTAGCAGTTGCTCCCCTCTATTCTAAAAAAAAGTCATATAGATTTTTGACACAACCTTTAAAAACGAAACTTTGACCATCAATTTCTGTAAAAATATTTTATCAACAAAGAAAAAATTGTCACGATATCAAACTAATTTTAAATATGAATCCAAGTTTATAACATGTATGCACTAAAATTTTATGAATTTCACTCAATTGTTAGTCAAAGATTTAAAATATATGCCTAGAGTGAGTGTTCCAATATAGTTTTGCTTCCTCGTTTACAGTTTCCCTCTTGGCATTATACCTTAATGTTAAATTGACATGGATTAAGCTGAAACCATAGCTTCACTCATATATTTTGACTTTTACATGAAAACTGATATGCTCATTTCCAACATGCATATATCCGTGTGGTGACATATATATGTCATATATGTATACCGCAACTTAGTTTGAGAGGAAAATTTGGATGTTTCTATAATAAAAAACGCAAGTAATCTAGATGTATAATTCTATATTTGACTTACTATAGATTATTTGCCATAATGTTGGATGTGTGAAATTTAGATGCAAATCTAGCGAGTTATTATATATTATGTAAATGCATAGGTAGGTAGTTAAAATTAAGATTAGGATTACTTTATATTTTATATAGTGATAGATGTGTGTAATATAGATATAGATATATTTAGGATTATTTATAGTACTCCCTCCGTCCCAAATTGTAAGGGATTCCAGACCTCTACTAGATTCATTCATTCTTCCATTAATTTATGTTCAATATGTGTCTAGATTCATCAAGATCCATATGAATGTAGACAAATAAAATGTGTGTTCAACATAAAGGAGTACTATTGATCATGGATGGACTACCAAATTAATGACCAAATATTTCTAATTTCTAGGATTCATATTTTTAGTGTGTCTTGTATAGATAAATGCAACGACTTTTTTGGGCCTTCTAATAAATAATACTAGTAATACGATAGATGCTGAAAACATTAATAATACTATCAAACATGGCATTTATATTCTGAGTGTACTGTTTTCTAAACTTGAAACTTCTTATTGAAATATGTGCATCTCATATTTTGAGGCCTCTCCCCGACATGTGCGCCGTGGCGCTCACGCGCCCACACCCGCGAGGCCCACAGGGGGCAGTGAGAGGGGCCGTGGCGCGCGTTGCGACGCGCGCACGGGGTAAGAATTGGGGTCACATTCTTGTAAAAATAAAACCATGAAAGTTTGCATTGGATTGTTGGGCCATCAAGAGTCTAACTGTGTTCGGGCCAGCAGCTGCTGGGGTTGGTTCGTGGCGCTTTTTTATTTTTTAGATTTTTTTTTCGTTTTTACAAAAATATACACCGGTTGGTAACATTTGCAGGGATGGTCGACCGGCGCCCGTGGGCCGGGCGCCAGGGGCCTGGCGCCCGGTGCCCAGGCGCCAGGTGCGGGGCGCCGTCGGACCGACGGACGGAGATGGACGGAGATGGGCGCCAGGGGCCTGGCGCCCGGAGCCCCGGCGCCAGGTGCTTTTTTTTTTAATTAGCTCGCTAATCTCATGTTTAATCGCTAATCTCGCTGTTTAATCTCGTGCATCCGATCCGAGTTAGATTCTAACCATTTAGCTTCAACCTTGCCTATTATATTAGCATTCTAAATTAGCGTTTCGACCCTTTCACCAGGACCCCTCCAGTTTATTTTGACCCCAGTTTATTTTGAAATTACAAGTATTTTGCTCTATTTTCTTTCTCCATTTTCTATTTCCTATTTTGCGTATGTTTATTAGTATATTGTAGTAATATTTACATCTAGTAGTATTTAGAACTGAAGAGGAGGGAGGATAAGCTAAAGCGCCGACAAGATCTGCTTCGCGAAGCAGAACAACGTGACCTAAAAATACTTATAATTTCAAAATAAACATACGCAAAATAGGAAATAGAAAATGGAGAAAAAAAATAGAGCAAAATACTTGTAATTTCAAAATAAACTGGGGTCAAAATAAACTGGAAGGATCCTGGTGAAAGGGTTGAAACGCTAATTTAGAATGCTAATATAATAGGCAAAGTTGGTTAGAATCTAACTCGGATCGGATGCACGAGATTAAACAGCGAGATTAGCGATTAAACGTGAGATTAGCGAGCTAATTAAAAAAAAAAGCACCTGGCGCCGGGGCTCCGGGCGCCAGGCCCCTGGCGCCGGGGCTCCGGGCGCCAGGCCCGTTCCGTCTCCGTCCGACCGTCCGTCGGTCGCCCGTTGTCGCCCGTTGACGCCCGTTGACGGCCCCGCACCTGGCGCCTGGGCACCGGGCGCCAGGCCCCTGGCGCCCGGCCCCCGGACGCCGATCGACCATCCCTGCAAATGTTACCAACCGGTGTATATTTTTGTAAAAACGAAAAAAAAATCTAAAAATAAAAAAAACGCTGGTTCGTGCCGCTCGGCCGGATTACCCATCAGGCCATGTCAAACTAGGACTGGGCGGAAAGTTCTAGGCTGCGAGCCGGGCCTCATCTATGGCAGCAAACTAGTACTCCTATGGACTAAAAATAACTCCGGCTTGAACAACCTAGCGAATAGTGAAATGGACTTCACTGAACCAAAGTCTTTCAATGTTTTTTTTTTCCGAACACGATTCGAGTCGTGTCTTTGCATTAAGAAGATAGCAAATTATAACTACAGGGAGTAAGCCGCGACTTACGAACCATGTTAAAGAAAAAAAAAACAAAAAGAGAGAAACCTCTCAACACACCAACGTCCGTCACAACCAAACAGCCCACTACAAACCGAAATAAACACGCCTAGAACTATTCGACGAATCGAACTCAGCTGCGGAGAGAACGAAGTGGTGCCTTCAACAAGGAAACAACACTCAGAGCGCCGCCACCACCAGGCCAACGGCCAAAGCTTTCGCTAGACACGAAGTTAGGGAGGCAAAGATAACGCCTTCAACAGGGTCACTACGTCAAAGACGAAGCCGCTATCAATGAAGCTTTCGCTCACCAAACCCAAAACTTCTGTCCCAGCAACCGAGCAGAACACCGAGTAGCTAAGACGAACCCTTGAAACACCGGGATTGCAGTGGGGGTTCCATCTCTGCACGGCCACAACAAAAACAACATCAACGCAATGGGGAGCAAAGCTTCAACCCGAGCAAAGCAACAACGCAGCGGGGAGCAAAGCATCAACCCGAGCAAAGCAACAACGCAGCGGGGAGCAAAGCATCAACCCGAGCAAAGCGATCAAAGCATCAGGGAGCAAAGCTACGACCTGAGCAAAGGAAACCAAGGCTTTGGTCCAGAACACCAAGGAGGTCCCAGGCGGCGGCAGGCCACACGGCGATGGGTGGGGGTGGCGGCGAGGCCCCAGGACGGCGCAATGTGGTGGCGGCGGGCACGGACGCCCGCGCGGGCGCGGCCAGCACCAGCAGCAGGGGCGGCCGGCCCCGGCGGCAGCGTGCAACGAGGAGTGGCTGGACGGCGCCCGGTGGATCCGGCAGGCCCCGGACGGCAGCAGGCGCGGCCGGCCCCAGGCGGCGGCGCGTGGGACCAGCTGGGCCCAAGCGGATGGCGCGCGATGCGGCGCCAGGGCGACCAGCCCCAGGCCCCCCGCGGCGGCGGACGCACCGAAGCAGGCGGGGGCGGCTGGCGGCCGGCGAGAGCAGATCCGGCCATCCCCCTGCGGATCCAGCCGGCGGGAGGCAGATCCGGCCGGCAGGAGGCGGGCCCGGCCGGCAGAGACGGAGAACGGCGGCGCTGGCGTGCAGAGAGGGAGGGGGCAGGGGAGAGAAACCGAGGAGGAGGGAAAGTGAGGGGAGGAGAGGTGCGGCGAGGCCGCCTTGGGCGTCGCCACGGGCCGCCGCCGCCGGCCGAACCGCCGGCGGCAGCGGCCGAGGAGGCCGGCAAGGTGGGGGCGAGGGTCGCCCCCCCGAGTCGCCAGGAGCGGACGACGCGGGGAGAGGGAGGAGGGTGTACCTGTCACTGCAAAGTCTTCCAATGTTAATAAGAGTATATTTAGAGATACCGAACACATTGATGATCGGCTGCTTTTTTATCCGGCCGGTTGCCTGCATGATTGCGTGCCTGGATAAATATTAAGTAAACGTGACCAGCAGCTGGACCAAAGTATATATCGGGGACTGATCACTTGATCAGTAGTGGTCACGTAGATTAAACAGCACACTGCAACGTGACGGTAGGTACTGTCCTGTCCTTACACGCTGAAGCGCCATGTGTGGCACGTTAATAGCTGAGCACGCACTAATGTTTAGGATTATCTTGCTATCCACCGCAACACGGTAGGGTTTCAACGCTGAGGCCACCCTCGGCGTACGTGTATGGCTCCCCTCACTTCATGCCTGCCGGTACACGATGGTGCCTGTAAGAAAACCTGTATGCCGTAGTAACCAAATACTAATGTACACCATGCATGTACACCACGTGCAGGGTTCGCAGTTCACACACGTACACATGCATATGATGCATGTATAGCAATTCAGTATATTACTAGTTTACCGCCTTCCTAGTTTATTTTCGGAGGTGGACCAATCTCATCGAGATCATATCATCGCCGCCTAATGGATCGGTCAGTGGGTCAAATAACCAATCGAAATGTGTCCGTTTGTACTGTCGCTTCTTCCTCTGCCTTCAGTCTTGGTCAACAGTTTTTTTTTTTTTCTCATCTCCAGGTCGAGGAGATTGTCATCACATGCAGACGACGGAATGGTATCATCACACGCGCCCTCCTACCGATGCATACGTGTACACTGTTTAGCAAAAAACTATCAGTTTTTTATAGGCGCCGTTACACACGTTATTCATGAACAACAGAAAGACCTGCAGCTGCAGGTACAGTGTGAATAAATGATCGGACCAAGAACCTGAGTTGCGTCACCGCCGCAGATGACGTCACGACCCGGTCAAATCATGTGCATGCGGTCAGCAGATCTTAGGCTATCTCCATCGGAGTGCTTATATAGACTGTCTATAACGGCTGTGTTTAGATCCAAAAAACATCTCTAAATTTCACTATGCAATAAAAAAGATTCCCTATCACATCAAAATGTCGGCACATGCATGGAGTACTAAATGTAGATGAAATAAAAAATTAATTGCACAGTTTAGATGTACTTTGCGAGACGAATCTTTTGAGCCTAGTTAGGTCATGGTAGGACAATTTTTACCACAAACAAACGAAAAGTGCTACAGTATATTTTTCAGCGCTACAGTGTATTTCACCCAAAAAATCTTTGGATCTAAACACACCCAACATTGTTTTACACTGTTGTATACTGTAGAGTTACTGTACGTAGATAGAGTGAAGGATAGCTAGAATATGGATACAAGATCTATATGGGCATTGCTATGTAAATAACGGTGCATGTATATTTAAAATTTGCACCGTGAATAGGTTAGATAGACCGCTGTGAATTGCCTTAGAGGGAGAGCTAGCGGAGGGCCATGCCCATACAGACTCGTGTGGCTGGGCAGTGTTTATTTTCAAGCTCTTGCTAGCACTGTAAAATGGGGTCTATGATCCTATTAAAAACTCTGTAATATTTCGGGCTGATTGAGGGGCCAAAGAGCAAATATAAAACTCAGGTGAGGATCCTCCCCCTCCTCCTGGTTGACAGTAAAAAAACACACATATAAGTCAAAAATTAGATACACCATATAGTTTATAGAAAATTTATACAACATAATCATATCCAAAGTGACTGATCTAGTCGCAATTTCTGGGTGGGGATCGGAAGCCCGGAAATCTCATAAATAATGCTTTTAATCACCAAAATGCTTAAATACTATCTCTGTTTTCTTTTGTTTGACGTCCAGCAGCTCAAAAACAAACTACATGGCGTCAAACATTAAAAATCGGAGGAAGCCATGTAAATTAGAGAAGAAAAAGAACCAAATAAAGAGAAGAAAAAAAAACAACAGAATGATTTGGATTCGTAAATTGGTGTCACCGAAGGTTTCCACAACTGAATCATTTAGGATTCAGTGGTCCCTCAACAAAACTTTGGCGTGTGTTTGGTTGGAAGACAATATGGGATGGGGGATGAGGATGGTCCCGTACAGTGTTTGGTTACAGGGGATAGAATGATCTCTGATTTTTGTTTGGTTAAAAGGATATGCAAACGTGGGATGGATGGATGTTAACACCGTTAACTATATGAAATCTTGGTTCCACTTGTCATTCTCATCAAGTCTTCTTCCTCCTCCATCCGCACAGGCACGTCCCGTTCCTCTGTTGCTCTGCTCGCGCTCGCCGCTCCGTCGTGGAGCTCTCCTCTGCCCCTCGCCCTCCGCACTACCCCGCCCGTCGCCGGCGTCCTCGCCCTCCGCCGTCTCGCTACCACCTCCTCGCACGTGCGACCGCCAGATCCGCATCCCTTGCCGCCAGTCCCGCCTCCTCCTCGCGTTGGCCGCCGCGCCGATGGCCTCGCGCCGCGGCTGCGCGGCTTCTCACGCCTTGGCCGCCGCGGGTCGTCCTTGCGCCCAAGCGCCACGGGCGCCACGGGTCATCCTCATGCCGTCGCCGCCACCCCTCGCCTCACCTCACCGCGCGCGCGGCCGCGGTCGGCCGTTGCCGCGCCGTCCTCGCGTGATGGAGGCGAAGTGGGATGGCCCCTGTCCGGCCGATTTGAGGGGACGGGGGCATCCCGTATCTAGGTGGTATATTCTCTCCAGGGACCATCCCTATCCCATTTAAACTCCAACCAAACACTACTGAAAGGGGGACCATTCCATCTCATCCCTTTTGGTCCCCTGAACCAAACATATGCATGATGATCTTGCATATCCCTGTCACACTGGACGCATAATGAGGGAAAACCAATAACCGGTGTATACAGTATATATAGGTAATGTGATATCAAAAGCTATGACAGAAGTCAATATAAGTACACTAATGAATGCTAATGAATGAATAAATAAATAACTGAAGGTTTGGGAAAGTACCAACACATTATTTTAATTCATGATATTTAATTTGCATCATGTTTATGTAGCAGAAGGCAGTGCACTAAGAAGGCTAAGACGGACACAAAACAGACCATACCAGGAGAAAGGAAATAAATGCGAAAAGGGAAGGAAATAAAAATGAAAACACAGAAGTAAATGGGGGGAAAAAGCTACAAAGCTTGGTTGAAGGGAACTGATATCTCGTAAGAAACAAATAAAAAGCTACTTCTATTTTATTTGTTTGACGTTTGGTAGTGCAAAAATGTACTGTTTGACGCTAATTTAAAAAAACGGAGGGATTAGTAATAATTTTAAAAAACTATGATCATGTTGGCTAGCCAAGTAGCTCTTAATGCCACAATGATTGCGTTTGTTTGTGCTGTTTTTCTATAACCACTAATCGGTCCTTGGAAAAGCTATACTATTATAGATTGCACATAGACAGACCCTTGCCCTATATAAACCCAGCCCCGCAACGCAGGCATAATCGATCCATCAGCCATAGCTTGCTAGCAAACTCAACAGCAGGAAACCAACCAGCTAGCTGCAACCTGCAGGACACTAGCAGTACATTTGCACCCTGCTAGTGCTATAGCTAGCTATTAGCCACACGTACGAGATTACCTGCAGCCATGGACGAGTACTTGTACCAATCGCTCCTCCTCTCTTTGGCCGCCGTCGCGCTGCTTCAGCTCGTGAAGCTGGCGCTGAGGCCGAGGCCGCGGCTGCCGCCGGGCCCGTGGAAGCTGCCGGTGATCGGCAGCATGCACCACCTGGTGAACGTGCTGCCGCACCGCGCGCTGCGGGACCTGGCCGCAGCGCACGGCCCGCTCATGATGCTGCGGCTCGGCGAGACCCCGCTCGTGGTGGCGTCGTCCAAGGAGGCGGCACGCGCGGTGCTCAAGACCCACGACACCAACTTCGCCACCCGCCCCAAGCTGCTCGCCGGCGAGATCGTCGGCTACGACTGGGCTGACATCCTCTTCTCCCCCTCCGGCGACTACTGGCGCAAGCTGCGGCAGCTCTGCGCCGCCGAGATCCTCAGCCCCAAGCGCGTGCTCTCCTTCCGCCACATCAGGGAGGACGAGGTGGGGCTAAAGCTCGAGGAGATCCGCGCGGCAGGGCCGTGGACGCCGGTGAACCTAAGCGTGATGTTCCACAGCCTCACCAACAGCATCGTGTCGAGGGCGGCGTTCGGCAAGAAGCGCAAGAACGCGCCAGAGTTCATGGCGGCCATCAAGGCCGGCGTCGGCCTGTCGAGCGGCTTCAACGTCCCGGACCTGTTCCCGACGTGGACCACCGTGCTGGCCAAGGTCACCGGCATGAGGCGCAGCCTCCAGGACATCCACGCGACGGTGGACTCCATCCTGCAGGAGATCATCGACGAGAGGAAGGCCATCCTTCACGACAAGCAGGCCAAGAGCGGCGCCCAGAACGCCGAGGAGAACCTCGTCGACGTGCTCATCGGCCTCCAGGAGAAAGGCGGCTTCGGCTTCCACCTCAACAACAGCAGGATCAAGGCCATCATACTGGTAATAATTAAGTCTTATTAACACTTTGCTTATTAGTATCGATCTTATAGGTGATTTGATACGTCTGTGTCATTGACGCAAACCACGCACGCACGCAGGACATGTTCGCCGGCGGGACGGGGACGTCGGCATCGGCAATGGAGTGGGGGATGTCGGAGCTGATGCGAAACCCATCGGTGATGAAGAAGCTGCAAGGGCAGATCCGGGAGGCGTTCCAGGGGAAGGCAGTGGTAACGGAGGGCGACCTGCAGGCGAGCCACCTCCGGTACCTGAAGCTGGTGATCAAGGAGGCGCTGCGGCTGCACCCGCCGGCACCGCTGCTGGTGCCGCGGGAGAGCATCGAGGCGTGCGACATTGACGGGTACACGATCCCGGCCAAGTCGCGCGTCATCATCAACGCGTTCGCCATCGGCCGTGACCCCAAGTACTGGGACGACGCCGAGGAGTTCAAGCCGGAGCGGTTCGAGGACGGCGCCGTCGACTTCATGGGCAGCAGCTACGAGTTCCTGCCGTTCGGCTCCGGCCGGCGGATGTGCCCGGGCTTCAACTACGGGCTCGCCAGCATGGAGCTCGCGCTGGTCGGCCTGCTCTACCACTTTGACTGGTCGCTGCCGGAGGGGGTTGACGAGGTCGACATGGAGGAGGCGCCCGGCCTCGGCGTGCGCCGCCGCTCGCCGCTGATGCTATGCGCCACTCCTTTTGTCCCAGCGGCTACCTCCCTCAAACCAGTGTAGTCCATGCAGGCCTGCTGCATGCATGCAACCACGTATTATGTGGTGTGGTGTACCAGTAACCAGTACCATTAATATCAGTACTCTTCCGGTGTACACGTAGTACAAATAAGCGTATCCCGCAATATATATGCTATTACGCGTGTGTGTTTGTAAAAGAAAATGAGTCTATATGTGTGTCTGAGTGTCTACGTATGTATATATTGTGTTTCGCAAAGAAATAAAGAAGCGTTTCACATATGATTGATTTGTGCCTACGTTATGGGTTACAAACTTACGATCTATGCGTCCATTCGCACCGTGGACTATATAACACTAGGGATGTAGGCGCGCTGACGCCGCGCCCGTGACGGTTGTTGGGTTTGTGATACAGCGTGTTTTGTTTCTTTCTTTTATCTCCATTCAGAGTATAGAGTTTTAGAAGGTCATAAAAGCCGATTGTACTGTGCAAGAGCAAGAACCATTCTGTAATTTGGAAATGATAGCTACAAAGTTAGAAGCAGATTATTATAGCTAATTCAAAAAGGAAATCAAAGTTTTCCCTAGGCTCACTTTATAGAAAAACTTTGAATTGGATTGTAAATGTAACACTAAGGAAACATTCTCATTGTAGGAATGTTACTTGCAGAAAGAGCAGTGGATGGAAGTGACTCGAAAAATTATATTACTCATGTGTACCTGAATGTTTACAGGTCTACTGCTAATCTATCTTTTTCAAACCCTTGGGGACATTCATCCCGTTTTGGTTTATTCCCAAATTAACATGTTGTAATGCAGATATGCACACCACTGCAGCAGAAGCAATTCCCCTTCATACTTGTAATAAGTATTCAGGAGTTCATCATCAGCACATAATTGAAGTCATGCATCTTCGAAGCCTGAACTTCTCCAAAACTTTTGGAAAATGTGTGATCTTCAAATTGCAAAAAAAATATGGCGTAGTCACGTACCTGAATAAAAAAACAGAAGAACATGCAACATTTCCACCTAGACTTGCATCTGCACTGAAAATGAACTAAAGCAAAGCACAATGATATGAGATTCATACATACAATGATCCAGACCTAGTAGCAGGCACACTGGGAAAAAGGAAAGGAGCCTGCTGCAGTGGGGACTCTGAACCCTGTCATCCCTTGACCATCCTGTACGCCTGGAGCCAGGACAGTTCCCTGTTAAGGGCGCCCCTCGCCTCTTGGGCAGAGGACACAACAAAGGAAGAGATAATTTGATGAAGTAACTCACTGGAACCAGAGAGCCGAGTGCCCGAGTCATAGCAAGGCCAATAGTGAAGCACAGTAACTGTCAAGTGTCAACCTAGAAAAGTGGAAAAAGAGTAGAGCAAAATGGAGAAAACAAAAAGAAGCCATCACTGCATCGTTGATTGGTCTACACATCAGATCTCTGGTGGCCATATCGCCATTGAGTTAGTGTTCTTGTAAGGCCATTTTAGTTATTCCAAACCACTGCACTGATCTGGTCACCGATGCATTTCGTATGGTATTGCGATCATGCAGAGACACACCTCCGCCTGCCGCCGTAAGTGAAGATGGCAAATGCTATAAGTACCATAGTTGCAGAGAAAATTGAAAGTTTAAGAAATAACCAAAAATAAAAGTCATATCGAATTCTATGTGTATGACTCATGAATATATATTGAGTGCTGCATGATGCCCTTTTGCGAGCCTAATGCACAGCCATGTTCTCTGTTTCCATTTTTACCAATTTGCTTAAGCAGTCAGCGAAGATCACAATGGATGTACCTCCATAAATAAGGAGCTGAAAATGCAGTTTCCCTTGAGATAATTAGTACTTGTCAAATTCAATAAATAAGAAATTTAAATAATGCCAATAATGTTAGCATCTATCATGAAATGAAATTTTGCATAGTTCATTCTTCCAACACAAAGGCACTGTGTGAAACAAAGCATAGAAGATCATACCACTTGGCATTTTTTTAAGTTATATCTTTTAGAAAATGTATCAAGAAAGGAGATGCAAGTTTAATAGATATATGGAAGTTTTGGTGGCTGGCCTGTAGCAGTGATCAAATGATACATATGAACCACAGCTCTTGGAATGCTGATAGCACACTTTTACATGTACGATAGTCTAAATACCATTTAGATTGTTGGATCATTGTTATAAATGGCCAAATTTACAGAAGTTTACAAATGTTGAATGGATTAATTTTTGCATAGCAACGAAATCATGAACATTCACAATGCTCATTCAAAGATAATATCTGTCGTCATAACAATATCTTAATTTAGGAATTTCACAAGCAGTGTCAAGGTTTGGCTCATTTGACATCTGAAGTTCAATGACAAATCCGTGGCCATCCAAGTAAATGGGGGCATCTGTTGTTCATCCCTTTCCCGCAACGTACAGAGAAATATCACCACATAACTGCAAAAGTGAAGAATGGAAGCTTACCTCACAGTTGCAGATGGCCTCTGTAGAGTTGGACCGGGAGATGATGCCTTGAAGGATCCAAAAGCGGAACGACAGCAGCATAGGGTTGGGCTATCTAGTTACTCGGCCTTCTTGAATAAACTTAACTGTAAAGACTAAACGGCTGTGAGTTATGCTTTAATTTTTGGATGGCTGAATCCTTGAAACAACAGTATCTTTGCTATTTTTTCTTCCATGCAAGTTGTACATCAAGTGTTTGCATAAATAATTGTGAACAACGAAAGTGAATAGATGGGGAAGGATGGAAGAAAAGCAAGAGACATATTTGCTACTATAGTTTGCCTTTATAAAGACAGATACTGAACATAGAGTGAACACCAAAATAAACTTTAGAGTTGTGATTTAGAAAAATGGGGCAGAAATCCTCTAGCAATGCAATGAGCATAGAAGAATGATATGCCCCTCATTCCACAAAACTGCAAGCACTATTTTAATGATTATAACAATACAGCTGAGTTGGAAGTAGTTCCCCGCATTTAGAATGTTTGCACTTTGAAGTGTTAATTTCATTACCTAATTAATAAACAGACTTATAATTGATTGGTCCAGGGAGATGCCACTGGATTCATTGTAGGAACATACGATGGATTGGAAATCTGAAAAACAAACTAACTAACATTGTCTTAACTATTCGGCATTGTTCTTTTTAAATGCATAAATTTCTATATAGTACTACGTGAGAAATGGCATATGCAGTACCTGAGCACACCAAGAGTACGCTAGAGGCAGCTCTGCAGGAAAGGGGGAATCCAAAACAGAACCATATTTAGCTAAAGGAGACAACTGAACAGCAAAGACCCACTGCATTGCCAAATCGAACAGGGAGGATTATGTCCATGTGCTGCCATGGAAAGCAGATGCACCAAGGAACCCATACCAGAGGGGAGAATGGGAAGAGGGTGAATCTGCAAATAGGGAAGATACAAACTTTTGACTGAAGCTCAAATGTGGCTTCTGCGTGTGTAAATCAAAGAGCAAAGAGGATCCTGGCAAGTGTGGGCAGAGAGTCGATGGCTACAGCACGTCAGCACGAGTGGCAAGCAATCTGGAGGGAGGTAAGGACGGGTCCGCCATGGGAGGCGGATCGAGCATGGCCTGCAAACTGGGATGGAAGGAAAGGAGATGACGCTGTCGCGGCGGATGCGCTTTCTGTCCGCCTTGTCCCCGTGTCACAGCGTCCTCGCCGACATGGATGGGCAGTGGCAGAGGGCAACCTTTTTTGGTGGAAGCTCGATGGGGAGGCGGCGAAGGGCCCGGTGGCGCACGCAGGAGAGGGCGCGGCGCCGGTGCGGGAGGAGGAGGACGCAGGATCAGGCAGCAGCGCCGCACGCAGCGGGCCAGTGTGGGAGGACGATGAGGGGCGCCTGCGGGGCCATGCGCAGCTAGCCGGCGCGGGAAGAGCGGGTCGCGGGGTCGGCTCGGGCGAGGGGACCGCGCGCAGCGCGCCGCTGTGGGGTGGAAGAGAGACACCGGCGGGGTCGGCGAGGTGGAGGGGCACCGACGGGGGTGGCGAAGAAGAGGAGGGGAGAAAACAGGGTTCACCGACGCGCCCGAGGGAGATGCGGCGGCAGCCTCGGCGGCACGCGCGGCGAGGACGCGGCGTCGACACAGGGTCAGCGGGCCAGCGTGGGAGGACAATGAGGGGCGCGGGCGGGGCCGTGCGTAGCCAGCCAGTGCGGGAGGAGCAGGACGCAGGGTCGGGTCGGGTCGGGCGAGGGGGCCGCACGCAGCGCGCCGGTGCAGGGTGGAGGAGGGACGCCGGCGGGGTAGGCGGCGGAGGCCAGAGGGACCCACATCGAGGGTGTGGACAAAGGAGAGGACTGGGAAGGGACGGTCGCACACGCGCTGTCGCCTGTGGGGAGAGGTAGAGAGACCTGGGCCAGGCGGCGTGCCGCGTATGGCGGAGCAAGCGCCGACCGCTCTGGAGCCGCCGATCCGTTGAAGCAGTGGAAGGATGGCAGGTCCCCGGATCCGGCGACGACGGAGTGGAGCCGGGATGCCAGCGGTGGAGGAGCGCAGGGGCACGCCGAGAAGGGCGACACGGAGGGAGGCAGCGCTGCGCCGAAGCAGCCGAGGCACGGAGGAGGTTGGCCCGGCGGCGGAAGCACCGAGGGAGGTGCCCACGAGGGCGTGGATAAAGGAGAGAGGAGAGGACGGGTGGTCGTACACGGCTCGCCACCGCCCAAGAGATGGAAGGAGCCGGGACACGCATGCACGCGTCGATCGGCGGCTGGCGGACGACGCGGAGAGCGCTCCTGGGGAGGGCGATTTCTTCACGGGTAAGGAGGTACATATATCTATCTACTATATAAAAAAAGCAAGTTTAATAATATAATATTCACCCAATTTTACCTACCAAAAGTAGACCCACCCTCGATCATCCAATGAGTTTTAATCTAACGGTCAAATCCTACGCATGAAAAAAAAATGATAAACCAAAATTATTACACGTTTGCGTTTCTACCGACTCGTGGCGTTTTTGAGGTTAACGGATACGCCATTACAATTGCCAAGGGTTGAAAATCTGCCATTAATATTCATGGAATAGGGTACAGACCGCAGCAACTTTCTAAGAATTTGAAATACGCCATTGTGTACGAATTTGAACCACTTGGGCCCACTTGCTGGCGTATGTGGACGATCCCCGATGCCGTATGGCCAGTAATGCCCCTGCTCCGCTGGCTGACTGTCCGCATGCCTCTTTCCTCTCTCTCCTTGCTCGTTCCTCGCCCTCCCCACCGCCGGCGAGCCCTCCACCGATGGCCGGCGACCCTCCCTGACGTTAGCAGCGAAGTCCGAGGCGAAGAGCCTCTTGACGTTGGCCGAGTCCGAGGAGGGAGCAAAAGAGGACACAACAACTTCCTGTATAACAGGAGGGAGCAAAAGAGGACAACACAAACACCACTCTTGTACAAAAGCTCGCCGAAACTGAAGCTTCCGCTGGACCTCCAGATCCGCAAGCCACCAACCTCACGCACCTTTCACCGGAGTCGGAGCACACAACGGCGAGGCGGAGAAGGAGCGGGAGGACCTTATTCCACTTGAGCAGCATCGCCTCCACCTGACGAATACCACCGAGAAACACACCTCTACAAAAGGACCTAATCTCACATCCCAGGCTAGAACAGCCATCTCAGGCGTGGCCCAAATACTCCTAGTATATGCCAGGGACAGGATACAGGACCCAACAATCCAGCCGAATTCCGCAACATCCAACGGGCCTAATTAACTGACATTCCAGGAAGCCCAAAACCTGTCCTTCAATAGGCTGGATTCAATCGACCCATCTCCCGCCCCGCCCACTGCGGAGTGCAAGGACGAGCCCAACAGCACACCGACCGAAACCACCGCGCGCAGCCGCAGATGCAGATGCCGATCACACAATGCACACACGACGCGCGCCCATCGCGGTCTGTTAAATAAAAAAATGGAGCAGTATTTGAGCTTTGAGTATACAACGATTTTTGAAATAATAATACTCATTGTATTTACAATGTATGTCCCGAGCTCAAGGATGAAGGACCCTCAGCTGCGTCATGGACCCCAAGAAAGTTCGGGACGCCACCGGTGCGGTGAGGTTGTTGGAGCCGACATGCAGGTCCTGGAGCCTCGTCATCCTCGCGAGCAACACAGGGATCCGGCCGGAGAGCCGGTTGACTGAGAGGTTGAGCCACTGCAGGTTGGCCAGGCGCTCGGCAGAGAACGTCCGCGGGATCAGCCCGGAGAAGGCGTTCTGCGACAGATTGAGGTAGGTGATGTTGGCGCTCTGAACTGAAGCACGAATTCCAGAAAGCTGTTGTTGAGTAATGAGTAGTTGAGGTAGAGCGAGAGGAACGCCGTGGGCATCGGTGAGAGCCCAACGGTGCTGGTCAGGTAGTAAGTGGACGATCTTTGGAAGTTTCCTCAGCTGGTTCGGGACGTTGCCGGCGAGTTGTTGGAGAACCGGAGGTCGATGAGGCCGGAGAGGTCGCCGAGCTGCGGTGGGATGGTGAGCCCGTTGCTGCCGAGGTCGAGCGTGGCCACTAGCCAGGGCGCGCAGCCATGAGAGGGACGGCGGGATGGCGCCGACCAGGTTGTTTCCGTTGAGGTTGAGGGAGGTGAGGCTCGGGAACGCGGCCGGGTCGAGCGTGTCCAGGCCGCCGGCGAGGCTGAGTCCGCGCACACGCAGCGACGCGACGCCGCCAGCCCTGCGCAGGCGACCCCGCACCAGGTGGAGCAGATGGGAGGCCGCGGTGGCGTTCGTCCAGGTGGAGAGCGCCGTCGGGTCACCTAGGCTCGACTTCCACGCCAGGCCGCCAGCAACGCGTCGTCGGTAGGCGACGGCGGTGTCGCGGCATCGATAGCGAGGGCGAGGGCGAGAACGACAAGGACGGGGCCCGCGAGGAGGCGCGCGGGGGCGGATGGTGGCTTCGGCATTGGCTGAGGTGGTTTACAATGTGAAGAGGTGATGTAGACACATGCATAAATGTTAGGGTATTATGACCTTTTTCAAACATTATCGATGGAAATAATGAAAGCAATAATCTTTCTGATCCTCGCCATTATAAGCAGCACTTTAGTTTTGGGCAATATAAGAGTAAATGTTCATACTTCTGTATATATTATTTGGACCCTTGGATCATTACATATTATTATTTTATAAGATGATATTTTATCATCTTATTTATATAAGGTAGGGTTGATTCGGTGCTTGGTTAGCCTTCCATTGTTGATTTGCGGGAAAGTATGGTACGTGGACGGTGGACATTTAGGGTTGCAAGTGGGGCAAATTTTCTGGCACTCATCAAACTTGCGCCAGCATGTCACCTTTGCATCTTGACAGCAATAACATGCCACCGGAGGATTACAATTTCCCTTTACACAACAATCTGCCTTTACACAAAATTTCAATACAAGCTTGCTCTCATCTAATGTTGTGGATTTGATTTCAACAACACTGTTTTTTTCCATCGACAAGGCCACGTGCGGCATATCTGCTTGAGCTTCTATATCCTCTAGTAAATGAGCATTGCCTGCTGCAATATTTTATGTTCATAAACAATGTAATATATATATTTAAAGCAAGAAGAAAATGAGTGTTATATACTTACAATGAGTAGAAGATGAAAAGAGCAAAACGAACAAGAATATGCTTGCCATGACCAGGACGTAGCACTTGCACCTCATGTTGAATTGTTCCTATTGAGGTTGCATCAAACGATGAGTTATCTAAGCAAATGAGTAGATGATTTTGTTGGTGCACATACGGAGAATGCATTGCCTTCATATATTTATGCCCAATAAGAAGTTGCTACATGATATTTGAATGATCTTTATGAATCATAATAAAGATTATAAAATTAATGCTGTATAATTAGAGATAAATAAATGTCTAAGATTTTTCACCATCAAAGCTTCATAATGGCCTAATGGGATATCACATACGATACACATAAAGATGATAGCAGATATTACAAAATCAATTCATACAACTAGAGATAAAAATAGAGATATCTTAAGATTGCTAAACAATTATAAAATAAATACTACAGCTAGAGACAAACATAGAGATATCATAGGATTCCTAACATGCTATAATAATAATTAAATATACATACAATGATAAGATATCTATTTGGTGTGATGAATGTTGATAATTTTCTATATACATTTGGTCAAACATTAAAAGTTTAACTTAGGATAAAAGTTGAAGTCCACAGGTCGATCAGTTTCTGAATAGTGTGTTGATCCGAAAAATGACAAAGCCACTGCCAAAACCGACCTGTTTGGTTCTCTTGGTCTAATAGAAACGGGCTAAACTGAATGAAGCGCCCCAGCCCGTAAGCGGGACTAAAATGTGCTTTATTATCATTCTCAGGGTATGATAATCACATTTTTACATTAGAATAGTACAGATCCGCCCTAACAGGACAGACCAAACGGGACGCAGCCCGAAACATAAAGCAGCGGAACATAAACGGTAGACCCAAGCTTTCCCACTTCACACCGTTGGGATAGGCCGCAACCCTTACACGTACAAACCCCTTTAAAAGGCGACTTCGTCTTCTCTGAAAAACAACAACAAAAAGGGGGGTGAGCACGAAAAACGTACTCCGCAAGCCCACCTTCCTGCATAAGGAATTTAGAGTCAAAGCTATTACTATATGCAAGATATATCTGGAGCTCAGGATAGTTTTGCCAGAAAGTATGCAAGGCTCATTGATTCTCAGTTTTATTTTTCAGAAAACACTTCTTCCAAAAGGGGGTGCCACTGGACTTGCCGGTCCATCATGGCTCATGGCTCGCAGGCCAACATTTTTCTCCACTGCTTCCGGGCCACACCCGTAGCTTCCAAAAACATCATTTTCACCCAACTAAACCCCAATTTTATAAATCACTACTGGTAGAAACCAAGCCGTAACTCAACGTCCATACCAGTGGACAACGGACTATCCGGATAGGTTTATACTCTGGCCAGAGGTGCACACTTTACCCACAAGTTTGGTCCAGGCACTCATGATCAGTGAGGTCCCTTCCCGCTCAAGGCTCTACCCCCGCAAGTATTTTCCCGACCTCAACCAAAAGAAACGTGGGACCCTGTTGCATCAGTGCCAGCAGACATGCGACGCCGCTTCAGTGCCAGCAGACACACGGCTTCCACCATTCCCAGTCTCTTGGTGCCCCCAGCCTACGGGTATCGGCTGGTTATTCTTTGCGGGTTCCGGCCAAGTGTTGCCGCATACAACATCGAGTGGTTGCACGATAAAGAGTTAGGCAAGATGAGACTCCAAATCGGTCCTTAGAAGAGCAGAGCTTCCTCAAACACCGCTCGGTCCTCTCCACGAGGCCGGGCCCCAATGTAACCGTGAGAACGGTACCCGGGCTCTCCACCCTTCTGATCACATGGCATAGTCGATCGAGATCGGCTGCCGGGGTCTTTTCCCATGTTTTCGCAAACGCACACCAGCCCATTCCATCCCAGATTCCAACAAGATTAATGTACATAGTATTGAGTGAGCGGTCCACCTGTGCGCGCTACGTCTAAAAGGTTCGGGTGGCTATCCTACCAGGTTTTCCTTAGCAAGCAAAACATGCAGGTTTTATCCTACCAGGTTGCTTTCTTCGAGTGTTTCGAACATCCTTGCCATGACGTTCCGACCAAAATCTCCGGTATAACCTATGCGCAACAAACAGAGGAGCAAACAGGCAATCAAGGCATATTATGAGCTCAATAAGGGTTTGCTGGTGTTGGGAAAAGGATCTGAAGATTTCCCAGAAGGTCGTACCAACGGTTCTGGAATCCATAGGCTAAGTGGTTCCATGGTCCGGCGCTGCATCGCGGGACGTCGCGCAGTGGCCCGTTCATACCGCCGGGCTCGATAGGAGTCGGGGGAGGGGCGCCACGGTAATGGATCGAGTTGGTTGCGACGAGGGCGGTAACGCCGAGGGAGTGACGGACTCATGGTGGAGTGGGACATTTTCTATGGTGCAAGGTGGAGAAAATGGACGAGAGTTGGTGTAGGTGGGTAGAGCGTGATTTTAGATGAATTTAGAGACTAAAATCACCCAAATCGGAGTTGGAACGGAGGAGATATGAGGTACTTAGTGTAGGAGGGGTAGACTTTATTCACTGGAGACAGTTCGAGGGGTAGAACTAAACTTTTTGCAGGATTTCAGCCCGGGTTTACTTTGGCCTAGCTCGGCCTTTTGGCCCACGCGGCGCGAGGCACGCGCGCGGCCTGGCGGCCCAGCAGCGGCCAACGGGCGGGGTGGCGCCGACGGCGCGGCTCACGCCGTTGGCGTGGGGCCCGCTGGCAGAGAAAGGGGGAGGGGACGGCGTCACGGTTCAGCGGTCGGCAGTTGGGGGAGGATTGAACCGAGCCGGTTCGCGGCGGCTCACGGGGCCTCGCCGACGGTTCTCGTCGCCGGCGCTAGTTCCGGCGACGAGGTCACCGGCGGGAGCATCCACGGGGTATGGCAAACTCGATTGGGGTGCTCTGGAGGTGGGTTGGTGGTCGGTGGTCGGGTCTCCACGGCGAGGCGCGGTGCGTGCGCGCTCCGGCAGGGAGGAGCTCGCGCGGCGGCGGCTTTTGGGACGAGGGGAAGGTGGCGCTGGGGTGCTAGGGTGGTGGAGGAGAGTGTGTGGGGTCTCCGATTGCCAGAATCGAAGGGTAATGTGGCAAGGGCGGCGAATTTGGGTGCGGCGGCGAGAGGGGTCACAGCGGCGTCTTCCACGAGAGCACCAGCGAAGGAGGAGTGGGGGTGTGTGTGTGTGCGCGCTCGTGCGCTCGGGTGTGCGTGTGCACGCAGGAGCGTGTGCATAGGGAGGAACGGCGCGGCTCGTCGGGTCTTCTTATGGGCGCGGCGTCGGCGCGGCCTGACGCGGCGCGGCTCGGTCCAGCCGGGCCTGCGTGTGGCGTGCGCGGGGGTGGCGTCGAGGACGGGATGGTGGGGCAGCCGTGGCCGGCATGGGGAGGTGATGATGTCGGTGCAGGGGGAGTGAATGCGGCGGTGACTTGTTGGCGTATTCCGCCGTGCACGATGGGCGAGGGTGGCGCTCGCCGCGGCACCGGGGCGCTGCACAGTGGAGATGGTGGCGGTGAGATGGCGTCGAGACGCAGCGGGGCCGGGCGGAGCGGAGGCAGCACGGTGACGACGCGCGGTCGCCGGGACGGAGCGCAGGCGGCACGGCGCGGCATGGGAGACGGGCGAAAGACGTGGGCGACGGAGAGGGAGATAACGGTGGAGGGAGGTGGCCTGACGGGTGGAGCCCGGGCTGTCAGGGAGAGAAGGAAAGGGGGAGGCGCTGGGCCGGCTCGGCTGGGCCGGGGGAGGAAGGCAGAGGCAGGCCGGTTGGGCTGGCAGGGGAGGGAAAGGGAGCAGGCCGGCGCGGGCCGGGGGAAAGGAAGAGGGGAGAAGGAGAGATGGGCTTCGGCCCAAGGAGAGGGGAGAGGATTTTTCTTTTTCTGATTTGTATTTTGGGATTGGAAATTGAATAATTGGAGAAGGGATTTAAGGGGAATTTTGGTGGGAACTTTTCGCCGGATATTTTGAGAATTAACCGGAGGGAGTGAGACAGAATTTTGGAGATTTCGTTGAGCTCATAACATACACTCAAACAAACAAGATTTTCAAAATTTGATTTTGAATTAGAGAGATTTAGAGAAAATTCTCAGGGTCAAATTTTGGGGTGTTACACTGAAGGGCTAAATTTTAGCCCACCCCGGTTTGGTTAATTGGGCTAAGCATGGACTAAAGGAGTTGGGGCTATAGAAAAAGACCAAAGTACCCACCCTGGAGAACTAGTACTCACCCATCCCCATCGGCACGACCACGCCGCACGAGCACACCGAGGCTCCAGAGCCAGGTGGTGGGCAGGATGACGAGCGGGCGCCCCTCACGCCACCGGCTTCCGGCCTCCATCCTCCCCTCCTCCTGGTTTCCTCTCCCTCCTCACTGCCCAGATCTGCGGTGCCGCCGGCGAGCGCGTGGGGAGGAGCCACCGCCGCCATCGGCGAGCGCACGTGGGGAGGAAGCGCTGCGGGCGGCCGCCGGCGAACGCGTGGGGAGGAGGCGTTGCGGCCGCCGCCGGCGAGCGCGCGTGGAAGGAGCATGGAGAGAGAGAAAGGACAGGAGAGAGAGGGTGGGGACCGGAGGCAGGGGTGGGAAATGGGGCTGTTTAGCCCAGAGAAGCTCCTCTTTTGGGGTTAAAAAACTTTAGTCAGTTTGAGCACTTTAGCCCAAGTTTAGCCCTATGTGTTTGGTTTTTTGGGCTAAACTTTAGCTCTTTTTGCACTAGCCCAAAGGAACCAAATGGACCCTAATGCGACTAAGATAGGGACTGGCAAAGTAAAAATGGCAAAACGTACGGTGCAGATGGATGGGCCAATACCGGCCCGTCTAAGCGTGGTAGATGGCCCATGAAGCAGCTATTCCTACCACTCTGTTGTCGCTCTTACCTTAGGCTGAGGTGAAAACTAGCAATTCTATCATCCATTCCACCTCACCTTCTTTCTATTGTTCCCGGGTCATAGAATACATGCTCGTGCTGCTTTTGCATGGCCGTGCTAGTATTCATAATTAAGAAACAACGAGAAGTTTTGAGAAAAATAATAACTCAAGTACCAAGCATCCAAACTGGATTTGAAAAAAAAAACTTGTAAGAACATTCCACGGTGATAAATACATATTAAAGGTTCAAGAAAGATATTCAAGCTTCCCGTCAAAACATTGTAGATCAAAAGAGTGATGTTTTGATAAAATTATAAAAACATATTAAAGGTTCAAGAAAGATATTCAAGCTTCACGTCAAAATATTGTAGATCAAAAGAACGATGTTTTTTATTCACTAGAAAATTACTATGCCTTTATGAAAATATTTTAGCATCACGAAAAGAATCCAGTACCCAGCACCAACAACAATATATTCAGACCTACGAGTGTTGCGATGTGCAGATGACACTCTTTTATTACGATGCTTGTCCACAAAAGAGGATGGAATGGAACTACCTAAGTGGTGAACACAGGCGTAGGTGTGGCCACACCAAAGTAGGCGGCAACACTAGAGGAAGAGAGTGGAGTGGGGAGGGTATGTGTCAATGGTAGGAGGTGCCTATGTATGAGAGAGGGGAGATGTAATGGATTGTTTTGCCAATAGCAGTAAGACTATTAAAAAAAACTAGAGGGTGAGATGTAAGACTTAGTTTGGCAACCCCATTCCCTCAAAGAAAAATGGACTTTTTCCCTCCATTTCTCAAAATCTCTTGGGGAATTGAATTTGCCAAACTGGCTTTAAATGAGAAAGTATAGGGAGTGTTGTTGGATAGAAATAAGATGGAAAAGGAAAATTTTGTTTTGCAAAGAGATTAGCAGACTATATTATTTTTGAGAGACTTCTATTTTTGAGATAAAAGTATAAGAGAACCATCTTACAACCACCATGGATTGGGCAAGTAGATCAAAAATAGCTCGTTTCTCTTCTCTAAAAGGTGGGGCAAAATACACTTCTCATTCTCCGTGTTCTATGTGTTTTGCACATCTTCTGTAACACGCGATCAATTGAACTGTCTATTGAAGTGTCAGTATACCGCCCAAAATGTACCGCCTCATCGATATACAAACTCAGTCGGGGTTAAGCATGACGTGACGTCAACACGATTTGGGTTGCAATAACAGTCAACGGGGGATCCGGAAAAGAAAAGCAACTCAACAGGTGCTTTGCCAGGAAGCAAACCTTTCCGTTTTCCAGCGAAGCACAACACAACTCGTTCGGGGCCGTGCCGTGCGTGGCCGCGTCATATTCTTCATCCTCCCACTTTCCCCAACCTCCTCTTCCCTCCCGGCTCCCGCAATCCGATCTCTCCCCCCGCCATGCGCAACTCCGGCGCCACCCAGCCCCCTCCTCCCGCCTCCTCCGCCGCCATGTACGGCTCCGGCGCCGCCTACGTCGCGCCCGCCTCGTCCGCCCCGACCGTCGGCGGGGGCTACACCTACCCGGCCCCCGCCTCCTCCGGCAGCCAGGCCGGCTACGCCAAGATCCCCACCTACCCCGCGCCCCCGTCGGCCTACCCCAGCCCCGCCCCCTCCGCCCCCGCCCCGATCCACGACCCCACGGCGCCGCCGTCCCCGCTCGCGAAGGCGGCCGAGCTCGTCACGCGGTTCCGCGAGCAGGGCCAGGCGCTGGTCGCGGCCCGCCGGCCCTGGGCCGAGGCCTTCCGCGCGCAGGCCTTCTCCAAGCCGCCGTCCCTCGGCGAGGCGCTCGCCCGCGCGCGCCGCAACACCGCCTACTTCCGCGCCAACTACGCGCTCGCCGTCGCCGCCGTCGTCGCCGCATCCCTGCTCTGGCACCCCGGCACGCTCTTCGCGCTCCTCATCCTCTGCGCCGCCTGGTTCTTCCTCTACTTCGCGCGGCCCGCGCAGGGCGGCCAGCCGCTCAGGGTCTTCGGCCACGAGTTCGACGACGGCACCGTGCTCGCCGCGCTCTGCGGGGTCACCGTCGTCGCCATGCTCTTCACCAACGTCGGGTGGAATGTCGTCGGGTCCGTCATGATCGGGGGCGCGCTGGTCGGCGCCCACGCCGCGCTCAGGTCCACCGACGACCTTTTCCTCACGGAGGAGGAGGCTGCCGGGAACGGCCTGGTGGCAGCCGGCCCCATCCTGCCCACCTACGTCCGCATCGCTTGATTTGATTGGGGCGTGCTATTGGTGATGGTATCTAGTCAATTGCAATGGCGATTTCTTTGTAATTACCATGCTGTGTCTGTGGTTGGATCTGAGCACGATGTCTGATATTGGTTTTCTTGTGGGTGTGTAACATGCTATAGCTATGCTGTCATATTATTTTTGCAAGTGGGATGCGTGCAATGGTACCATGAACATATTATGCAGTTGGTGATTGTTATGGGGGTGTTGATATCTTAACCTGTTATTATATCTCAGAATGACAATTGTGATTTTGCCTGCGCATTCTAATACTGGCGTCTCAAGATCATCTCTTTATGTGAATTTGATAAATTCCCATAACTTGGAGCAGTGTTTCAAAGGCGTCGCCTGGGCGCTCGCCATGGAATTTTGTCGCCTAGGCGACGCCTAGTAGCAGCCTAGGCGTCTAGGCGGTGCCTGCTCGCGATGGCACTTGGAGTGGGTGTAAAAAGTGCATCCTGTAGAATCGTGGTTCTACTTGCCATGGATCCGTACTTCCATAGCCATGCAGTGCATGTTCATCAGTCATCACCTTTGAGCTTTGAGGCATTGACCTTGAGTGTCTGTGTATCTCTAATATTTATGAGAAGTATCATGGCCTGACTGGTAATATGAAAATCCAGTCGTTTCATTGATGTTGCGTTTTTCTTCATCTCTTGTACAGTACATATGGTTGCTGCTGAAATTTGACTGCATCTGCAAATGTATTTTCTGTCTTGTTGGGTTCTTTCTCCCTTCTGTGACTGGGAATGCTGCCTGAAACACCTGCTACATTGGAGAAGCGGTAATCAGAAACGCCCAACTGGTCTGATGTGGAAAGTATATACAAGCAGCTGCAGCGCGCGCAGTTTTGCTTACATTTTGCTGTGACGTTAATCTATCTGAATTTCTGAACAACTAGAAGATGCAGGGTGATGGCCGGGAGGCAATGGATGCATGATCCAGAGTATCTCTGCATGATACAGAGTCAGGATGCAGCAGATCTCTGACCTGTCTATAGTGTGTATATATATTTTTCAAGTATCTCTGCATGATCCAGTCTCTATTGCTCGAATGCCCTGATATGTGTAGATCTCCAACAGCAAATCCGTCTGAATTTCTGTCCTGCACTAAAGTTCTGCGCATCGCCGCTCGGTGTTCCTGTGAGAGTTTGCTGGGGGCAAATGTTGACGTGAGAAAAAGAAGCATCAGAGTGGCGTTCAATAACAGATGGTCAAAGTCAGCACCGTGGGCGCCATTGCTTTGCTTCGCTCATCAAGCAGAACAAAGGGCCACTCGATCGCTTTCTTGGAGGCGAAGTGTGGGACAAATGGCCGGCCTGCCGCTGCCGGCGTCAGCAACGCGGAGGAGGCACGGGCCTGCTATATTGAAACAGTGGACTTAATTCTTTTGTGGCCTCTTCAGTCGACACAGTTTCTCGAACTTTAATAGTATCTCAATATAGCAGTGCCCAAGAAATAATTTATTTAACCACACCAACAATCAAATAAGAATATACTACTATGAGTTGCAAATTAAATTAGACAGCAATTCTTTCAAACAGGCCCATGATTTTTTTTTACAACTGCAGGAGAGGTCTTCCCAAGAGTCATCACGTCGACATAGATGGAACGGCCGGCCTACGAGGCCCGCCAGTTTGACATAGCGGACAACCGAAAACACACATCAGAACGATCTTTATCATAGGTTGGGGATGCATACATTTTCATCTCAAAGTTACCATATTACATTAGCAACATCTTTATTCTAAAATTCTCTGGCAACAAATGGGAGTGACGTTCAGATCCACATGTGTGCTTCATCTCCAGGAATGACGCTACCTCCAGACTCTGTTTGTTTCAGTTCCAAAGCAACGCACCGGCAAACCTATATAAAACAAGTTTTTTTAAATGAATAAGAGTTACAAGGAGGTTTTATGCCAGTGATGACACTGAGTTGATGCTGACACCAATACGATTGTGAAACATCTACACGAGATTCAGGTCTAAGATGTTTCCAAGACCACAAGGCTATTTAGCATCATGTCAAATGACAGCAGATGGTGAGATCATCCATTAGAGGAAAACGGCTTATGGATTTATAACCATAATGCTGAGAAACTTTAATGTCTATGTTTGATGGAATATGTTTTTTCTATAACACTCATTGACCATAAATGATAAAACCAAACCCCCTGATTCTCTTCCATATTGTACTTCAGTCAGGAACAGAGTCACAATTATACAACCAAATTCCGGTAAAACCATCTAGGAATTGAAGGTATGTCAGTTACCATATATATAGTAGTAATACAAAATGAACTACTAGGTCAGTCATATCCAAAGGTTAATAAAAATTTCCACATACTTGTTAGCTCTAGAATGTTGTATAGACAGACAACAAATCCTACCAATATAAAAAATAAATTGTATTATTTCTCTTTTTATTTGTTTATCTATGAAAGGATCAATAATTGTTCCCTTGTCTGGCACCAAGGCACTACTCAAAATCTCAAGATGCCACATGATTCTTTGCACATTACAAACTGGTTCACAATTGAAATATGGGCTCGAAACTGCAGCAATTTTCCGTTTGATCTGGAGATAGAAGACATGCCCTACTTGTCTTCATATGGATACCGAAACTACTGCAGTTAACCAAAAGAATCCACACGAGATTCAGGTTTAAGATGTTTCCAAGACCACAAGGCTATTTAGCATCATGTCAAATGACAGCAGATGGTTAGAATTTAGATCATCAATTGGAGAAAAACGGCTTATGGATTTACCAGCTTATCAACCATTAGCACACTATAATTTTTTACCCCTCTTCGGCTAAGCTTATCTCAGTCCAAATGCTGAGAAATTTTAATGTCCATGTTTGATGAACATACTCAAAAGAATATGTTTTTCTATAACACTCATTGACCATAAAACCAAACCACTGATTCTCTTCCATACTATACTCTAGTGGATAATAGAATCACACAATTATACAACGAATTCGGTAAAACCATGTAGAAATTGAAGGTATTGCAGTTACCATATACTAGTAGTAATACAAAATGAACTGCTAGGTTAATCATATCCAGAGGTTAATAAAAATATTCACATACTTGTGGTTAGCTCTAGAATATTGTATAATCAGCTAACAAATCCTACCAATATATAAAAATCTCTCCACTTTAGAGCTGTGCATTCCAGGCTCTTAGAGCATATCCACATCAACCCATTAACACAAGCCATCCGATCCATCAATCTCGTAATTAGCGATCCGGTGCTTGACGATTCAGGTTCTGAATGCTGATCACCGCCCGATTCGTGTAGACCCGAAATCACGCGAACTCTCTCGACGTCGCACAGGCATGCCGGCGGCAATGCAGGCAGAAGACATTGCCTACTTGTGTTCATATGGATACCGAAACTACTGCAGTTGACCAAAAAAAAAATCCATAATTACAGGACAAGTACGTTGGAGCAGGATATACTAGTCGCAGAAAATCCACAATCCCCATTTGTTGCAAATGTGTACAATCAACCACACCACACGATCTCCCATCCTGAAGGCCCCCGCGTCGCCCCGCTCTCGGGCGACTCGGGCGGCGGCCCAAACCCTAGCCGCCGCCACCTCTCCCTCACCCTTTCCCCCACCTCGCCGTAGCCGGAGGAGGCCGACGGACGCTGTGCGGCCCCAAGGAAGGCGGCGGCGGGGCCTTTCTTGCCTGTGTGCCCAGATCTGGGTGGCGGTGAAGCTCCGCGCGGCTGGCGGCGGCTCGTCACTCTGCGTGCGGCGTCGGTGGCTCGACGCGCGTCTGCGACTGAGGCGGCGGCTCGACGCTCGTCTTGCGCGCTGCGGCAGCGACTCGTCACGCGACCTGCGGTGGCGGTGAGGGCTTTCGCGCGCGGCGGCGCTCGTGGCGCGGCGCTACGGCTCTCTCGCTTGCGCGCGGCGGAGCTTGTGGCATGGTGCCTCACGGCTCGCGCGGCAGGCTCTCGGCGCGCGCGACGGCGCGCCCATCCGATGGTGTCGGTGCCGGCGAGTGCTTTGCCGCCGGATCTAGTCCCCGTGTGGCCGGACTGACTGTCCCTCGAGCTGCTCTCCACCACGGCGGTGCGGGCCTTCGGGCCACCGCCGTCGTCTCCTCCCCTGCCTCCCCTACGGCGCTGGCTGGTCCCAACAGCGGCGCACGGGGAGGTCTCTCTGCTGCTCCGGTGGCTCTACTTCAGTGGGTGCCGACAGCACGGCAGTGGATCTGCACCCTGCCATTAGCGCGTGGATTATGGGCCCAAGCTGCAGGGAGTATCACCATCGCGATTCGCAGCCTATGGTTGTCGCTGGTGTGAGGGTGTTGGCGAAAGCTATGCCCAACCTCAGTTGGCGCTGGCGACGGCGATGGCCACGGCCAAACCCATGGTCACCGCTCACCCTCTTTGGGGCGTCGTCATAGCACCCTCCTCCTCTGTAACCACTCAATGACCTCGGGTGAAAACCCTGTTCGGTGCTACCGGACGAGCGACGGCGGCGCCCTCGGCGTCGCATCCTGCATAGGCGTCGTTTCGGAGGCTCATCGTCATGCTACACTTTGGTGATGTCCTTGCAACCCCCCTGGATTTGTGCTTGGAGTACAGTTCTATGCAGGTCTCTTGGTTCCTTTGCTTTGCGCCAGCCTTCGACCGCTGTCGTGGTTCGACCGGTGACCATCCTTGATGCCTCTACTCCGTCGGCGCTCTTCTTGTTGACAGGAACACGTAAATCTTATGCCGGGTCGGTGTTTCCGCCTCTCCTGCCATTCCCCTTCGAGGGCCCCTCCCCTCGCTCGGCGTTGAATGGTGGCATGTGGAGCCCGGATGCGCTGTCGGGTGTTGCTGTTGGCTTTAAGGAAGATCGTCGTGTTCGGTTTGCTGCAGTCGAAGTGCCTCCTACCGTCCTTAGTCCCCGTTCGCGTCTTGCATGGCAGATGGCCACAAGAATGCGGAGTGGCGTAGCTACGAGGGAAGGTCCAGATGTGCTTTGGCTCCTGTGTACCGGCGAGTATGTTGTTCTTAGTGTGGTGCTAGTCGACGATCGATAGTTGTCGTTTCAGTCTTTTAACCTGCGTTGCGTTGTGTGCGGAAGATCTAATCATCTGACGCCATCGGTCCCCGTTGTTCGAGGCGGGAGATTGTTAGATGGCGCTTGCACTCTGTATCCTATTCTTTTCTGCTGCTCACACAATCTCAGTGTGTAGTGGCTTTTTGAATGAAAGACAGGTGGAGCTTCGCTCCCCCGATGTTGCAATTCAAAAAAAAAAAAAAACCACACCACACGAGACAATTTCTTTCTTTTTCCCCAAGAAATTAAAACCAGCAAGATGATTGCCTGGGACCGAATCAGCCTCTCATAGATGGTGTCCCCTGCGACGGCGGCTTGGCACCTGGCGCTGAGCTTTCCCTCCTGGGACTGAATCAGCCTCTCATGGCACCTGGCGCTGAGTTTTCCCTCCATCTCCCCGCCGCGCCCGTCGTAGCATCCACGGACCTCCTCGTGGGCGAGGTCGCCGAATTGGTTGAGGCCGTATGCTGTTTCCCCGGCGGCTGCGGCGTTGAGCTTAACGACGAAGCGGCAATTGGCCTTGAACAACATGTAACGGCACAGCTCCTCGCCGGCGTCTCTGTAGGTCTTCCCGTACTTGACCTTCCACCCCACGAACATCCGGCGGGTCTCCTCCTCGTACGATTTCTCCCCCGTCCGAACCCCGTGCCCACGTAAGACCTCCTCACTGACGTAGCCGCTGAGACCGTTGAGGCCGGATGGGGTCACCCCGGCGGCGTGGGCCCGGGCGACGCAGCAGCGGGTGCTCCTGAACACCGCGTACCGGCACTCCTCTTCGCCGGCGTATTTATAGGTCATCTTGTTCTTGGCCTTCCACTCCACGAACATCCGGCGGGCCTGCTGCTCGTACGTGTCCGGGGCAGCCGGCGACACCAGCAGCATCAGCAGCGCCGCCGCCATGAGAGCAGCTGTGGAGCCCCTCACCGCCGCCGCAACCACGAGGCCAACGACGGGAGGGTGGGCCGTGGGGGAGTAGATCCGGACAACCTGAGTGCAACGTAAAAAATCCCCGAGAGAAGCGGCATCGGGGCGCTGGCGGCGGCGCCCGCCGTCGGGGCTCGGGGCTGCGAGCCTGCGAGGTACGTAGTACGTGGCCCACTTGGTGGCCCACAGTCCACAAATGAGCCGAGTTTGCGACGCGTGAGGAACGAGCGCACTGATCACGCGCCCGCTAGCAAGGCCGTGGACACAAAGCACAAATGCACTCCAGTAGTCTAGTGTCTACACCTTTCTTAGCGGGTATTTGGATGGCATAGCTAATGGAGCTGTCAGTCACAGTAATATCCGCTGGCGTGGACCACCTTCAAACACTTTCCCTTTTTATTCTTATTTTTCTGCCTCTCATATCTAGAAATAATTCTGTGTGTTTTTTCTTTTGTTAGGGCTATTTGGTTCTTCAGGCCTAAAAAAACCCTAAATTTTAGTCCTAAACTTTAGTCCATTCTGTTTGGTTCCAAAAACTAAAATAGGGACTAAAACATTTATTACTGGACAAAAAAAACCTCCATATCCCCTTCGAGTTGGCTCCACACACACCTCGCCTGAGACCGCCCCTGCTAGGCTTCGAAGCCGAGTAGCACCCCGGTGGGAGGAGGCGAGCAGCGCCCCGACGGGAGGAGGCCGACGCGCGAGCGGGTGGGAGGGGGGCCCCTCTCCCTAGTCTAGTTTAGCTCCTTCTTTAAGGCTAAAGGATTTTAGTCAGTTTAGTCCATTTTAATCCATAGTGTTTGGTATGTTAATCCGTTTTAGACTAAAATTTAGTCAGTTTGCCTTTTAAACCTAAGAGAAATCTCGAACCAAACAGCCTTTACAGTGGTGAGAAGGGAGTGAAAAAGGATGGGAAGGATGGGAGAATCCTTTCACTCGTACCGTCGTGTTAGAACTTTTAAGTCACATGTCAAAAACTTTAATCATAGAAATTTAAAACTTTTAATTAAAATATGTAAGCCGACTTTATGTATTCTGCTTTCAAGTTAAACAATAAAAACCTTGACCCACAGATATTTAAAACTTTCAAATCATATATTCAAAATTTCAACGTCTATATATTTACTGTTATTTTAGGTAGTGTGTCTAGCTCAACTTGTTAGGTGGAAGGAGTGGACATGTACCTAACCACATAAGTGTGATGCTGCAGTAAATATTTGTTAATCATGGATCAATTAGGCACAATAAATTCGTCTCACCGTTTAGTCCTCATCTGTGTAATTAGTTTTCTAATTAAACCAATTTAATATTTCTAACTAGCATTCAAACATCCGATGTGACATGGACTGAACTTTAGCTACTGGATCCAAACACCCCTTTACTCACGTAGGCAAAGGCGTCTGCAGCTGTTGCTCTAGGTGTCACAATCGACGAGTTCTTGCTCTGACAGCTCCCAATTATTCTCCCCTCCGATGGCGTAGTGGCTCTCCAATGCCCGCATCGCGGTGAAGGCCCAGCAGGAGCCGCAGATGGCACCTTAGGACTTGACTGGACCCAGGCGTGGCTGGCCTTTGCAACTATTGGCGCTCAAGTTGACAGAGACTAGCAGCAAGAGGCTCCCGTCACCGCACCTTTTCACTAGCGGAGCAGTGAGGTTGTGCCTCATCATCGGCACCTGTAGTCAACGGCTGAACTCCTTGGCACTGAGATCAGCGAAGCCGTCCAAACCCAAACGCATGTCGGAGATGGACATGTTGTGTTGCGTCTTTGAAGACGTCAAACCCGTGGAGCTTCTCGCGTGCGCCCCATGCTGGTACAACTGCCACAGGTACTCCTCGGCCTTGAGGTCTTCCTCGCTAAACTTCACGTCGGCGGCCGCCGGCTCTAGTACCGCTAGTACCCTAGTGCCACGCCTAGCACGGCAAGCTTCTTCACCATGATCGCCATGGTGCGGCTGCGCGCTCCCGATCACTGTCGTGTGGAGATCGGATGGGAGACAAGGGGGCTCGTAGGGGCCTAGGCCCCCCTAATCCTCTTCTAAACGTGCAATATGTGCCGAGTCACGTCCAAGACATCTTTCTAATCACAATGATTTAACGTTATAAAATTTCAATAGCAATGTGCTACTTATCATCTGGTTTGGTAAATTCCTGTGACCTAGAATGGATGTTGTAGAATCGTGGATCTTTTACTTGCCATGGATCCATACTTCGGTAGCCATGCATTCATCACCTTTGAGGCTTTGACCTTGAGTGTGTCTGTCTATCTCTATTATTTACTAGCAAAATGCCCGTGCGTTGCAACGGGAGAAAAAAAATTCTTAAACATATCTAGATCAATACATATAAAAATAGGCTCGCAAATAAATTCCATAACATATTGTTTCGAATTTTTTCTTGCATGTGACCGAAATTTAAGTGGTGCCAGTTTGATAACAAATATTATTTTTTTGCTTTTCTGCAATATGTAGAAAATCGAAAACAGAGTCCATATACGACATGGGTATCCGTTTTCATGTAGTCCGGATTTCCGAATAAATTGTAGACCATATTGTCTTGACAATTTTCGTTAATTGCAAGCAAATTTTAGAGTGGTGTGAACTGAGTTGGGAAAGCTGTTATTTTAGCTTTCTATTGATATATAGAACGTCAAAAACGGAGTCCGTATACGATTTGGGCATCCGTTTTCGGTGAACGGCTCCTGTACTCCGGACTCGCGAATAAATTTCATGTCATATTGTTTCAAAGATTTCCGTTGACTGAGACCGAATTTTAAAGTGGTTTCAGTTTGATTGGTTATTATTTTAACTTTCCATCCGTTTTCACGTGGGCTTTTTTTGCAGTCCGAATCTAGTTCGTATTATAGCTGTAATTTGGATTATCGGACACAGGATGGGGAGGGACTGACCAGCCAGGTCCACATGTCATGACGGACCGGAAAACCGATGGACGAGAAAACCTTATTTGCTTTAAAATAACTAGCAAAATGCCCGTGCGTTGCAATGGGAGAAAAAGATCTGTCGGAGCGTGAGCTCCGGCCGGGTGGCAGAATGCACCCGCCCGATCCTAAGTACTATGAATAGTTAGGGGGAGCGATCGTTGATAGCCACGTAGTAAAGGCACAATGGAGACACAAGGGTTTAGAGTGGTTCGGGCCGCCGGAGCGTAATACCCTACGTCCACTGAGGTATGTTCTTGTATTGGCTTGAGTGTGAAGGAAGTGAAGAAGATCGTGTGTCTCCTTCTCTGGATGCCCTTCGAGCGTGTGAGCGTGTATTTCAGCCTATGTTCTACGTTTCGCATGCCTCCCCTTTTATAGTCCAAGGGGTGCATGTACATGGTGACCGGGCCCGACAGGTGGTCCCGGCCTGCTATCTTTATTCCGCAGAGTTCCCTTATGCTGACTTGGCTTCTTGGGTTATCTCCGGCGGAGGTCAGGGCCTTCGGCTACGCCTCCGTTGATATGTCCCGTGCTCCGTTGCCGTGATGACCTCTGATCCCTGCGCCTTGTACTTGCATCTGCCGCAGCAGTACGGTGCTGTTCGGGAAGTGCTCCGCCGGTCTGGTGTAGTCCGGAAATATCGCCACGCCGCCCTGGCTTGCGCTGCTCGGTCCAATCCGCCGTAGTACCCGGCGGTATGGCTCCAGGGGCAGGAGTGGCAGGCGGCGTGCCGGCGCGACATTACAGGTAGGTTGCGGCGTGCCACAGTGACCCTACCGTAATAGCCTGGGCGTGGCTGTCGCGTGCGCGTGGCATAGCCCACGCCGCGTACGGTGTACTTGTTTATGCGGTTTAATCGCCGATATCCGGCGGGAAGTTGACCGCTACGCCTTGTCATGGCTGCCGCTCCTCGGTAACGCGCGTCCCACAGTATGGTCACTGTCGCCTGTCAGCGGCGGTACCGGAGCCCGTCAGCGGATGTTAGGGCACGCCCGCCTGCCTGCAATGAATGCGGTAGGTGGGTGTGGCCCGCAGCCGGAGGCCCCGCCGCGAGCCCGGGGGACACGTGGCGGTCCGGACCAGGCTGTCGCGGGGGCGGGCACCCTCCGTAGTCCGCAGTTTCCTCGCTGGGTGGATGGCACGTGGCTGCTCCGGACCTCCCCGAGCTGGGTCGGCTCGGCTCCCTTCCTGGGGTCGTAACGCGTCCCAACTTAAGACCGGACCTCGTGGGAACAGGTCTGGTCTTCCATATGGACCCGGGGTGCAGTCCGGCCCATAAGCGGTGGGCCAGAACTGCGAGTGGCTTTGGGCTCTTTCCTTACTGAGACACGTGGCGACACTGGCCGCTCCCTCTGGTTGGCGGGGAGGCCAGGTCCGTTGGTCCGCAAGAAGGGGAAAAACCCTTCTTTGTCAGGCTGCGTGGAGCCTTGTTAAGGGCAGTACTTATCTTTTGTCCTGTATAAGCGGGTACCCGGTTTGCTGGGTACCGACAGTGGCCCCTGGGCCCACCTTAGGTGAGCTTGGGAACCTAAGGTGGGTCCACTAGCGCTTATCGCCTGCACCATCGGGGGCTTTGTGTGGCCTTTGGCCCTGGCCCCCTCGACCCGCACTGGATCACATGGGCGCCTGACGGGCCCCGCACGATCTGGTCGTGCCAGGTCGTGGGAATTTTCCGGAGTTTCGAGGAGGCAGGCCTGCGCCGGTCAGACGAAGCGACGGGCCGCCTGCCCACCTCTCTGCAGTTAAGGCGGGGGCAGCGGATCGCACGCTTGGCCGCGCGAAAGCCGAGTGACGGTTCGCGTTCTTTCTCACCCGGTTTCTTACCCGCCTGTCGCGGTTAGCGGCCCCTGGGGCCCCTTGTCAGGGGCTGGACGGGTTGCGGGTGCGTCCGTGCGTGTGTGTTTAAAGTATGTAGCGCACCGGTGGCTCCGTTAAATAGGGTTTTTGATCGGATGCCTGGTACGCTTTTTCAGGCTTCGTCTCCGCTCCCTTAGCAACCGCAGCCGCGCCTCACCTTCTTCGCCGCAGAGCTCTTGCCCTCGCCGGTGCCGCGCATCCCCATTGCCTTTCGCTACTCCAATCCATGGCGATGGGTCTCGGTGATCCCGCCAACTGGCAGTCTGAGGAGGACCTCGACATCGTGCGTCGCCTCCTTGGCTGGACGGACTCGACGCGTCGCGACGGCGTTCGCGCGGGCTCCCTCCCCCTCCGCAATCTGCGGCCCGAGGAGTTTGCGCTCTTCGTCTCCTACCTCTACTGCGGCCTGGGGGTGCCGATCTCGTCCTTCTTCCTGCTGCTGCTGGAGGGATACGGGCTGCAGCTCCAGCACCTCACTCCCCACTCCATCCTCCAGGCGGCGATCTTCGTCCACCTCTGCGAGATGTTCGTGGGGGTGCCGCCCTGCGTGGCGCTCTTTCGCCACTTCTTCTCGCTGAAAGGTTCCGGTAGGAGCGCGAGCGACATCGGCGGCTTCTACTTCGTGCTGAGGGGGTCCGGGAGGTCGTCGACCTACCTTCCCCCTTTTTCCAGCGCCAAGTGGGAGAACTGGCGCAACGACTGGGTGATTGCGAGGGCGGACCCGAACGACCGGCTGAAGCTCCCGGAGGGCGGTCCAACCTCGCCCCGCCCAGAATGGGGTGCCCCTGCAGACCTGCCGGGCGACTTCTCCTCCGTGATAGTGAGGATCACCGAGCTCGTTAATGAAGGGCTCACCTCGATGCACGTCCTCGCGGACTTCCTCACGCGGAGACTCGCCCCCTTGCAGCAGCGACCGAGGCGGGCGTGGAGCTACACCGGCCCCAACGACTGTAGCTGGATTGCGCGGGGCGAGGTCAACAACCTGACGCCGGGGGAGCTAGAATCCTTGATGTGCCGCGTCGTGGGTGAGGCATTCGCCCCGAGCAGCTGACTTTGCCCGCCGCCGTCGTGCCGTTCTGCAGTGACCTGGCCCTGCGGACGGCGGTGCTCCGGGACATGCCGACACTCGACGACGCCGGGCTCGCGGCGCGGCAGCTCGGGGGCGACCCCAACCGGGGGATCAACATTGGCGACGCTCAGACCGGGAGCGTCCGTACTGGGGGTTCCACCCCTATTGGCAGGGGGAAGGAACCCGCGGCGACGGCTGGCGGCGAGGAAAGGCGGCGTAGGCTGTCCCGCGGCGACGGGACCTCCGTTTCGGAGCCCGAGCCAAAGCGCCAGCGGACCACGGAGGGGGAAGCTCATCCGGGCAGTGGGGGCGTCCTTCACCTCCGCCGCGCCCGGACCAGCAGCACCAGCCGCGCCTGCAGCATCAGCAGCGGCAGGCGCCGCTACCGCCAAAGCCGGTCCAACAGCAACAACGGCAGCATGCGCCGCCGCCATCCAAGCCGGACCAGCAGCAGCATCGGCAGCAAGTGCCGCCACCGCCAAAGCCGGACCAACAGCAGCAGCGGCAGCAAGTGCCGCCACCGCCAAAGCCGGACCATGCGCCGCCGCCACCCAAGTCGGACCGGCAGCAGCATCGGCAGCAGGCGTCGCTGCCACCCAAGCCGGACCAACAGCAGCGACGGGCTCCTGGCCTCCGAGGTCGCTGGACGGCGCAGACACCGAGGTAAGCTATTTTGGGTTGGTCCAAGCATTTTTGCAGTGTCGCTGTTAGGTCCTCGGATTTTCCCAGTCCTCATTTCCTGCCTTGTTTAGGACATCTCGCCCGGTCGGCTCCTCCGCGGCTGCTCCTTCTGCCGGCGCTGTCCCACCCAGCGGGTCCGGCAGTCGGGCGGACACGACAGAGGTGGTCGCTCCAGGTGGCCCGACGCCGGGAGCCGCGACGGAGAAGACCGCACCGGGCGGGTTGACGCCAAGAGTTGCGACGGGGTCCGGGGCCCCTCGTCCAACCGAGGGCGGCTTGGAAGAGGTCCAGGGTCGGCCGCACCTGCCATTGCCAGGGGCGCCGGCTCTCCCCCGCGTGCTGCGCCGAGGACTCCAGGCCCTGGAGGACGTCAAGGAGGCGTTCCAGCTGGAATGGGCGCAGCTGCAGCAGGAGCGTGAGCGCCTGGCTGGCTGGCAGGCCCGCCTGGGGGAACAGATCCGCGCCACGTCCTCTCGGTACTCCCAGGTCCGCGCGAAACTCGCCGCCGCCCGCAGGGACCTCGGCGCCGACTGCGAGGCCTATGAGAAGGACCTACAGCTGTTCGTCGCCCGAGAGCGTGCGGTTGCACTCCGGGAGAAGACGGTCGCTGTGGACGTGGCGAAGCTGAGGCTCGATCGGGCCGAGCTGGAGTCCGAGATGCAGGGGATGGAGCGGCGCAAGAAGGAGATGCTGGAGGTGTCCGAGAGGCAGCTCGCCGTCAATAAAGAACTTGACGAGAAGGAGGCGGCGCTTGACCAACGCGAGGCGGCGGTCAAGGCCCTCGAAGAGACCCTCTCTCAGCGCGAAGCTGCTGCCAAAGCCCTTGAGGACTCCGCTTCTCTGCGCGAGGCGGCGTCCAGGGCCCTCAAGACGGAGGCCACCCGCCTGTCCGGTACCCTCAAGGTCCGAGAAGACTGGGTGAAGTCCCAGGAGGCGGAGCTCGACGAGCAGGCGAAGCAGCTCCGAGCGGAGCAAGCTGTTTTGGAGCAGCTGAAACTGGAGGCCGCCCAGCAGGCACTGGCGGAGAGTCAGGCGCAGCTGCGCGCCGACCTTCGTCATTTCGCCGACTGGGCTGGGGAGGCGAACACCGCTCTGGTGCCGCTCGGGTTGAGTCCCATCCAGGTGCCGGAGCCGCCGTCGACCATGGCGGACGCTCTCCCTGTCCTTCACTCTGCTATGGAGCGGCTCCGGCGCTTGGATTCCACGCTTGCGGAGCGCCTTGAAGCCGAGGGTCGCGATCTGCTTCGTGTCGTGGCGGAGCACTTGCTGGTCTGCTTCCGGAGCCACGACCCCGCCATCTCCCTGGATCTGGTTGTCGTTGGTCCGGTGGAAGGAACGGAGGTCGCCGCCCGGGAAAGCGTGCGGGAAGTGGTTGAGATCGTGGCCGCTCGGTTTCAACGGGCCCCTGCGGACGAGGAGCCGGATGCACCGGAGGCGGGAGTTCCCCCAGCGCCATAGAGGCTTTACCTGCCTCCTTTTTATTTCTTTTTCTTATGTAAGAAGTCATATCTGGAATGAAAATAGAGAGCGTGACTTATCTATTTCACTTCTCTTATTTTTTGTTGCATGCTAAGCCTTATCGGCTGTGTGGGCTATTGCCGGGCCCCACGGTCTGGCGATTCAGATCGTGGGAATCCCCCGCCTTTTGAGGCGGCTGGCTCGTGCTGACTGGTGACACGATGCCGTGCTGACGCCGCACCGGCCGGTTCCTTTCCTTCTTATTAAATGCGGTCGCAGCGGTTCGCTCGCCTGCACGCGGTTGTACTGCCGGTGGGGCGCCCGAGGGACGCGGCGGGTCATGCGCGTACTCTCCGTAGGGTCTCCCCCATCCCTCTATGTCCAGTCTTGTCTCTGCTGGTGGGCAGGGCATCGGATGCTCTCCTGCTCTATCGCAGGGATAGGTCACCTCACTCTCGGGCGGCGCAGCCCCTACAAAGGCGCGCGCTCTCAGTCTGACCCGGGCACGTCAGGAGGGAATAGTGCGCCTGTGAGCCGCGCTCCTTACCACGCCTTGGGCTTGGCAGCCGCAGTGTCTCGGGCTATCCCTATAAATAGGGCCATGCCACCCCGTCCTCAACACAACTTCTCCAGTCGCATAGTCAAGCAAGGTAGGGTAGATCATGGGACTCCCTCCCTCTCCAGGAGGGGCATGGCCCCTTCCATGCAGCAAGGCATGGGGAGTTTTCCCAAGAGTGTTTCCTCAAGTTGGGAAAGATACTCTTAGGATAGGCTGGGAGTGTTCCCATGGAACCCATCTTCTTTGGCTATGAGTTTCTTCATATGAGTGCCGATTTTTGGCTACGAGTGTCTTCATAGGGGACACCTGCAGCCAAGCTCCCTCCCGACGACCGCGCACCTGCGTGGCTATCGAGGGGGATCCGGTACCGGCAGTGGGACGGGGCACTCCTGAACCACTGCCAAGTGCTCCACAGCGCGCGCTCGGCGGCAGCGTGGCTGGAGGCGGTGTGGCCATGGCAGGAGCTCAGCAGCTTCGACGCCGCCTCCCCGTCGCTGGTGCCGACGCTCCTCGGCTTGCGCGCCCCGCGGACCCCGAGCTGCCTGTCGCGCTCGGCCGCGTTGGTTCTGCGCGGTTGCCACTGAGCGGTTGAGCTCTCGTGCCGCCTGTGAATCTTCTGCCCTTGCCTTTGGCAAGAACAGAGCCCCCTTCAATCCGGCTTCAAGTGTATCTTTTTTTTCTCTTTTTTTGTAAGATATTGGATGGACAACTTATGAAATGAGGGAGGATGGGCGTTGTGACTTATCTGTATGTTGTACCTTCCCACTTCCCTGTTGCACGCTGACATGGTTTTGCCTGACCCCAGAGGATGGGCGTTGTGACTTATCTGTATGTTGTACCTTTCCACTTCCCTGTTGCACGCTGACATGGTTCTGCCTGACTCCTGGCCCCCTGGTAGGTAGGCTCTAGTTTTTTGAGGCTGGCTACCACCAAGTCAGGGATCGGACCTGCATGCAACTCATGGTAGATGTTAGTAGCAGACCCGCGGGACCCTATTCTGAGCTGACTTTTCTCGACTGATTGTGGTCTGGCGTTCCTGGATGCATGGCCCGTAACCAAGATGCCCGGATGGGGATAGTAGGGTGCACAGGCTTAGGGTGCAGGACCAAGCTAAGGCACTGTACAGCCCCGGACTATCCCTGTTTCAGGTATCTTAGACACGGACCGGCTCCTGACACTACAGGCCTCTTTCAGCGAAACACATCTTTCTCAGATGCCTTAGGGCCTTACGGGACTGGACCTTGTTGGTCAGGATCTGGAGAGCTTGCTAATGGCGAGGGTGTGGTTCGGCGTGCTGCACGCTCTGCTCCTGGTACTGGGGAACTTACGGCGAAGTGGGGAGTGTACAGTGCTTAGGGTACGGGACCAGGCTAAGCAGCTGACGACTCCGGGCCACTAAGGCAAGTTCCTTTTCTCAGGAGTTGGCCCCCAGCACGGCTGTGATGCCCCTGGCATCTCAGAAGCCGTACACACAATTATACATAAGCTAATGATGAATTAAGACTAAATCATGCTTGAGAGAGTAATGAGGAATTGGTAGATAAACCACTAAGTCAAAACTTCTCAAACATGAAATTTTAGCTTATCCCCAAATTGATTCTGAAATTTCTTTTGAATTCACTATACAACTTTACATTCTCCCTTTCTATGAAATGAAATTGAACTTTTTACCTTTCAAATGCACCTATTGTGGAAGTGATTGGCCTTCATTTGATACTTCAAAAGTTGAAAACAAGAAAAGCTTTACTTAGAGCAAATCTGCTGTTTTACCAAAATCCTAAACAAGATTAGGGTTGTATTTCAAAATATGTTGTGATTTAGAGGAGGATCATATTAACAAAGTTGTAGGTAATGATCCAGGAAACAACTTTGTCAATATGAGTCAGGTCATAATATGAATTCAAATTGGTCTTTTCAACCAAATTTTGTCAGCCCAGAAACACACCCCTACTCTGTCCAGTTTGGTAATTTGAGATTTTTCTTACCCATAGATCCATTTTCATGACCTGCCCTAATGAAATGAAATATAGTTTAGAAAGTAACCAACAAATTTGTCAAAAGGAGCGAGTGGAGTTGAGGCCTATAACTAGGGTATTTTCCCCTCCCAAGCAGATGACCTACCCTGTCCCTACCTATGGCTGCTGCATAAATTCAAACAAATTTCATATTTCCATGCCGAATTTGAAATCATGCCTATTGACAAAGTTGTAGAGTTCAAAGATTAGAACATTTCATTCAATTGGAGTTTTTCCAAATTCGGCCTCTAAATTGGTCAAAATGGCGATTTACAGCAGGATAGAAAACACACTTTTTCCATTTTCTTTTTACTGAGTCCATGACAGGTGGGGCCCACCTGTCAGGCCGGTCTTCCTCCTCGGTACGACGGGCACCCCGTGGCGCGCCGGCGTACAGGACGTACGCGCGGCCACGGATCGACGGCCCCACCACGTTCTCCCTTCACCTGGACGCGCCCCGGACCTTCCTCTCGCCCTCCCTTACTCGCCTTGACCTCTCTGCCTCTCCCCACGCGCAGCAGAGCTGCAGCCCCGACGTGAACGCCGCCATGGCCGCCGGGCGTCGACCTCGCGCCACTGCCTCCTCGGGTCCCTTCCCGTGACGACGCCGCGCGCCCCACACTCGCGCGTTGCTCCTCCACCCTCCCCGCTGCTCCTCGGCCTCGCCCCGCCACCTCTAGCTCATTCCGAGTGCGCGCACGCCGCGGCCACGCCATGGCCTAGCCCGCGGCGAGCTAGCTACGCCGGTCGCCTCGGGCCGCCTCCCTGTCGTCCAACGCGCGCCCCGTCGTCGCCGCACCTCCCTCCACCGAAGCCCCAAGCCCTAGGCCGCCGCCGTCGGCCCTAGCCCTTTCCCCACGCGCGACGCCGCGCGCCGCCCCGACTCACCCGCGCCTCAACGCGGAGAGCCTTCCTCCGGCCATCCCCGCCTCTCCACTTCACCACCACCGCGTGCGCCATCTCCCCGCGGAGCTCTCGCGCCCGTCCTCGCCCCTTCCCGTCGCCGGAGTCGGCGGATCGACCCCGCGCCGACGCCGTTCACCATGTCACCGCGGCCGCCGGTTCACCGCGTCCGCGCCGCCCATACGGACCACCCCGCTCGACGAGGCCAAGGGGAAATGGAGGCACGCATCCGGGAACGCCTCCCTAGACCATGACGACTTCAAGTTTGGGCCCCAACACGCCGGCGCAGCCCCATCTTCGTCCCCCGCCGCGCGCGGTTCGTCTCTGTCGAGAGGAAGAAGAAGACGATGGTATTTTTACCCGAAACCCCCTAGCTTTCTTCTGTTTTACGCGCTCAGATTTAAGTACTATGCACTGAGTCTTGAGAACCTTACAGTCTAGCCCCTGGAGGTTATGGTTAATTACGTATAGGTCCCGGATCTAGGGTTAATATGTATTATTTCGGTTTTGAACTTTGAAAAATCATATAAAATCACAGAAAAATCCAAAATGGACAAACTAAGTTGCATTAGACTCCTCTTGAATAGATCTATCGAATGGGTATGATGTGGATGAGTGAAATGACCATTTTACCCTCGGTCTTGTGCATGTATGTAAAAGGAAAATAAATAGAAAAAGTGATCTAGATGAACTTCTAAAATGGTAAAACTTGGTCAGTATGCTTTGTAGCACATGAGAACACTATGACAAACTTTATGGCCATAGTGCTTGCTGTTATGTGAGGCTTTGCCATTATATTTGCAAAATGTACCTTTTTATTAACTAAAAAGTGAACACCATGCAAAACCTGCTAGAATGAGTCATCTGGTATTTTTCCTATGCACTAGATAACTGATAAGAGTCACTGGTAAAATATGAGATTGTGCATGTCAAGTTTGAGTGGTGTTTTAAAATGGACAAAGTGCCACTAGCTAGGAAAGAAAATAGGAAAAAGTGGGGTTAAATGGCTAGGGAAATTCCAGGAGAACTATGGTAGCTTGTACATGATACATAGGACTCAGAAAGTATATCCGAGAAGGCTAATTACACTGTTCATATGTACATCTTAATTTGCACCAGATTTAATATATGGAAAATAGATGCCCTGTCAAACTTGGGAGTTTTAACTTGTAAAATTTTGTACATGCAGTCCATGCTGAGTATAGCTAAAGAATGCTTCCTATAAATGCTTAGTGTGACATCTTCTCCCTTTATGATGTATAACTTGCCAATCGTAAATATGTGCTTGTTTAAATGTAGGATTACTATAGGCCATAAGAGTGCTTCGGTCACTAGTGCTAGGAATGGTGTTTCAAATTAGTAGTCCCTTATGTGTGTGAACATATATTTGATTGATGCCTTGCTTGCACGAGGTGTGAAACAAGACAACTCGACTAAATACGTGATCTTGTAATAAACTTTAGGTTGCCTTGTGAATGGTTGATTTCAAAGTTGTGTGCTTGCCCTAGCGAGATGCATACATGCGATTATTGTTAAATAATTTATCAATCACTTTTCTGTCCATCCATGAAATGGTTATTCACGGATGTGCATTAATATTCATACATCGAAATCATTGCATCATGCATGGCATCCATATAGTGACGCTTAATTTGCAGATACGTGATCCAGAAACGAGCGCGTGAAACTACCTCAACCAACGGTGATCCAAAAGACCAACTAAGACCCACTCACGACCTGAAGGGCCCATCAGTCGTGTTTGGAAGGAGGAGTTGTCCAAGGGATCAAGGGGTTGCCTGGGGCAAAGCCTCATAACCCGGCAAACTAACAGTAGTTTAGTTTGTTCAAGTTGTCAACAACAAAGGTAGGCCCCTTAGGCATTTTTACCTATCTAGGGAGTCTCACCACCCTATGCTTGTTTGTGCATTACGTTTAGGGATTTTATGTAACCCCACATGCATAAATCCTTGATGCCCAAAGTAGAAAGGTTAAAACGAAGTCTATGCTTAGCCATGCTTAGACGGTAGAAGACGAGTGAAGGTATTCACTCGCGAGATGATAGGGCCTACAAATTGTTTTTACAAATCCTTGGATCGAAAGACAAATCTGTTATGACTTGATGATATGTTGAGACCGGGCGGAGATATGGTTTGATATGATGAGATTTGTGATAATGTGTTGGTGGACTCCGCCCGAGTCGATTAAGGCCCGTCCGCTGTTCGCCTGCTGATTGGCATAACATTGCTAGAGTGCTTATCCGGTATATGGGGCCGGTGAAACCTTACTTGTGCCATCCAAAGAACAGAGACACGTTCCTACCCACTGGTTGCGAGGAAGGTGGTCCGGGGGAGCTTGGTACTCATGACGGGGAGACCGGGATGCCGGCAGGCTCGTCATGGGGGCACAACCCGGAGGTCAGGCGGGAGTGAATCGAACTTGGGATGGGACAAGTGGAGGCGGGGGACCATATGTGGGAAAGCCGTCGTGTCAGTAAGCATATGGGCCCCTGGCATTTTTAGTTATTCCCGGGAATTAAAAATCGATTCGAATCGCTGATGCTCACCAGGTGTGAGAATGCCAAATATCGCTGACGGGCAACGTAGTAACGACTTAAATACTTTATGCTTATATTCATGTTTTATATACAACATGCTTGGATAAGTATGATCCGTCCGACTATTCATAGTGCTGCCCATCCACTGAGAGGAGGTTGATGGATTTGGGAGATGCTTCGAGGTCGAGGGAGAGATGACCCGACGTATAGGGGCATCGCTCCTGAGACGGCTACTCCCAAAAGTTCGATGGGGGCTCTATAAATCTTGGGACGGGGCATGCGTTCATGTTTTATTTTTCTGCAAGATTTTCCCCTATGATATTGTTGATAATCATAACTAAGGGATAGCAGTTGTCAAATCCTGCTATCTTATGATAACATGTTTTAAATAAACAATCAATGGCTAAGGACCCACTTCTAGTAAGCTTATGCGGGTTAGAAGTCAGTCCACCAAAAAGCCTTGCATAATCTCAAATGTGTCGGGCTGAAACCGCCCACGGGTAAGTCCTACGAGTTCCCCACGAACTCACCGTTTGTTGTTGATATTTTTCTTTTAGGTGCATATCAGATTATGATCAAGGATGACTACGGTGGGCTCGAGGTCATACTTGATGTTTACTTTCCGCTGCACGTTACATCTTTGTAACGATATGTATTCCGCTGCGAGGTTTATTTTGAAGTTCTTTTTCACTACCTTGTACTCCTTTTGAGCAAAAATATTTGAAATCAATCAAATTATGTCTGTATGAAATGGTGGGTTGTTGTAATTGTTGTGGCTCTTCCGAGAGCTTAACGTGTGTGATGTCGGCATCCCTGGGAGATGGTTTCATCGAGTGCCCTTCTGGGTAGCTCGACGGACTACCGAGTTTAGTTCGGTCTAAGTGCACTGTGGGCCAGTGGTGGCAGGTGTACTTAGCCCGTATTAAATCGGCGGTTCCGCCACAGCTGGTATCAGAGCCGATCATGCACGAGCAACAATTATAACAACTTCGTTTTGATTTCAAAAGCCTATTTTCCAAATCTTTTCAGAGTATTTGCGAAAATGAGAGATATCGCGTATATGCCCATTATAAGGATGTTAGGAGATATCAGGTGACATCACTAACATTCTGACCTAGATAGAATTCATATGCATTTTGGGCGCTTTGAGAAGCAACTATTCGGCCATAGCTATCCCCAGTACTGGTGGAAGCTATTGGGTTTTGCGAATAGTTGTAATCTCTGCATTCATGCTGTATAAATAAAAGCTCTTTAAGGGTGGTGGGCATGTTTGAGGCTTTCATACCCACCACACTTACATTCGGTTTTGGGATCCACCTTTTTCTCGACAATCCCCAGTACTGGTGGAAAGTCAGGCTTTGAGGAAAAGGTGCAGCGGCCCACCAACGTTGTCCACGCAGCGGTCACGCGTGGATGCCACATTATGTGGTAATGTATGAGCATGCATTTTTCTGCAGGTACACTAACCACGTGCGAAACTAAGAACGACTAGGACTCGACTAGTTGCATTAAGGAGAGACGTGCATATATGTCACCGAATATCGCTAAGTTGTATACTTAGAAAGTGTGATGTGAGACCGGATAGGACGGGCATACATCATTCCATCTCATCTCATGTGCTTTACTTGTTTTTGCTTGAAAATAACTAGATTTCTTACTGCATCTATAAGTATATTTGTTGGGTAGTAGCATTTTACATATGAATCCTGTCTGCGGTTTTAAGATGCATTTCAAACTACGAAAAAAAAAATCAACAGAAACTTATTATAAGAACCTAGTAGTACAAGAAATTTCTAAACAACTTATGTATAGATTACTTGCTCTGAAAGTAAATACGAGCGAGGTACCAGTTTAGGGCGTGTCCTATGTCCATTTTAAAACAAGTATTATATATAAAAGTTGTAGTGCAAAAATTTCAACCAACAAATTGATCTATAACGACCCTTCGGCAAAATACTCTGGACATTAACTTACAACCATTTTAAATCCAAGCTTACATCTAGGTAGCAAGTACGAAATTTAGAAGATGAAGTTCGGGACGTAACTTAATTGGCACATGAATACAAATTGCCTTATGACCACATTTGGCCTTCGAAACTATCAATTGACGGGAGCCTTATTCTTCCTGCTACAGATGTCGCAACCCTCGACACCGCCTTTCGACTTATGTCCTGGCCACCATGAATCCATGACAGCTAAAACCATAATACCTAAAGGCAGCATGAAGAGAAAAGCGGGAGAGCCCTCCACCGATGCAGCTTCGGTTCAACACCTGCGACCTGGGATGGTTCTGTTAAAAGGATTTGTCAAGCCTGAAGATCAAATCGGGATGGTTAGTATGTGTCGACAACTGGGTAAGGGCCCAGGGGGATTTTACAGGCCAAGCCTCAAGAATGGTGCCAAGCTGAACTTATGGATGATGTCCCTAGGAAAGAACTGGGATCCGACGTTACGCTCATATGGACCCACGCGTCCATTCGATGGAGCACAAGCCCCGACAATACCAGATGCTTTCAAGATGATTGCTCAGACTGCGAATTCCACTGCAAGCGAATTTCCTCAGATTAACCCGGACGTATGCATCGTCAACTACTACACCAACTCCGGAAAGCTCGGGCTTCACCAAGACAAGGACGAGTCAGAGAGTAGCCTTACCAAAGGTTTACCTTTCATATCCATCTCCATAGGAGACACCGCCGAGTTTTTGTTCGGTGACACGAGAGACAAAGACCAAGCAACCAAGATCAACCTCGGATCTGGTGACGTTCTCATACTCGGTGGAGAATCAAGACTGTTATTTCATGGCGTTTCCCACGTGAAGACCAACACTGCACCAAGTTGGTTGAAAGAAGAAACGGGCATTCGTCCTGGGCGTATCAATCTTACGTTTAGGCAGTACTAGTTAGATACTAGTTGGTGTGCTAATAGTCATCGCAAAACTTTTGTAATGAGAGGGGGTTGACTCTCATAACTCTCGAGTTTTCCCTGTATCCAACTCTTTGCAGTCGGTATGTGTCCCACCCTCATGAATTATGTAACTCTATTTTCAGGGAGCATTCTGAACTCTTGTAGTTCTCACGTTTCATGCTTTTGTTATTCAGGCACTTCAGTCTTTGTAATACATGACACTTTTTGTTGTTGTTACCTTGTTTCTAACTCAAATAAATCTGATGAATTATACCTCCAAAAACATTGCGCTATGGCGTGTAAAACCTCCTTGTTCATGTCTCTCTATAACCTTGTGTTATTAGCATATCCTCTGAGATTGGATGGAAATACCGCTCTTGACGAGGTGTTTACCCGAGCAGTCTATGGTGCCGCGACGGAACCTAGGGTCCTGTGTGCACAGCCGTCACTCGGTTCCACTAGGGGCGCGCTGGTATCAAGACATGCAAGGCATGACACCGCTGAAATGGTGGGATATCCCTATCCAACTTCTAACACCTCGTTGACCTCTATACATTTAATTCGTGGGGATAAGTACTCAAATTCAACTGCCACCTAGTATCATTTCATTGCTTTGTTTCACCTTGCCCTTCGTGGTCTGTGGGGAAAGATCCACCCTAACCCCACTATCGTTCACACCTTTCTCTTGCCTTGTTGAACCATGTTCTTCTCGATCCGTGAGACGAGTCAAATCTAGGGTTCCACTCGTCCACATCTTTTCGTTGACTTTGTTTATCTTTACGGGTCATGCTTCACGGGGATGAGCAATTCACTTCTCCACGATACATTTACACCCATTGGTCCAAACCTCGGATTTCTCTGCGCTTACCCCGATTCTCTTTAACGTTCTGTATATGTGGAAATGCTTGGTTCCATTCCCACTGTCTTACTACATCATTCCTTTTCTTCTTCCAACTTGCCCCTCTCTGAATGGTGGAGACAGCCAAACTCTGTTTCCACTGCTTTCTACTACGTCCCTTTCTGGAATATAAGGAACCTTATTTCCTGAAGATGATCTTCAGCACCATTCATCGTGCTGGCTTTTGCTCTCGGCTAGTGCTCGTATCATATCATCTTCTTATAAGTTGTTTTCCTCCATCTTTGAAATTATCCTCAAAGGTGGGCCTACTACCATTATCGATGGTTCCGTTAGTAAACACAAATCATCTACCTGTACTTTTCTTGGTCAGACTTGACCAATCTTATGGAATCGTACAAACCATCACTTTGTCTAGGTGAATATGTCCTACTTTCTTCCCGTGTTAACTTTCTTGAGGCAATGAGTAGTGTGTGCTATGTATCGCCACACCTTACTCTTTGAGAATATTTGGATTTGATATCTTATATGTGTACGCAGTCCCTATCAAATGAAATGAATGTGCCTCCTAACAACACATCCATTGTTGTTTTCTATAACTCGCGAGATTTTTGCTTCATTCAAACTCCCTACTGCGTATGCTTTGCTTCTCATTGTTCAAATAAATCAGATGTTTATTACGCTCCTAAACTTGGTGTCAAAGCCAGGAAGTAACCCTCTCGTCGTGCTTGAACCAATCATGTCATTCGCTCGCTGCCACCACGTTCTCTTCGTGGTTTGTTCATTTCCCTCTCATATGAGACGTGAATTATCGAGTACCTTAAAGGAACCATCCTAGTCAACCAAATGACGCTTTGTAACTACCTTGTGTTAGGAAGGTACTAACCACTCACTCGGTCGTTAACAAAGCCGACAAAGGACAAAGGAAGAGTTAAAGTGCGTTTGCAACTATTAAAAGAGTCCCGAGCCCCAAGATGCGGGTAGTATCTTTTCACCCTACGACATAGAACCCTGCCTCTTTCAAAATCTCGGGACGAGATTTCTTTAAGGGGGGTGGGTTGTGATGCCCTTGGCATCTCAGAAGCCGTACACACAATTATACATAAGCTAATGATGAATTAAGACTAAATCATGCTAGAGAGAGTAATGAGGAATTGGTAGATAAACCACTAAGTCAAAACTTCTCAAACATGAAATTTTAGCTCATCCCCAAATTGATTCTGAAATTTCTTTTGAATTCACTATACAACTTTACATTCTCCCTTTCTATGAAATGAAATTGAACTTTTTACCTTTCAAATGCACCTATTGTGGAAGTGATTGGCCTTCATTTGATACTTCAAAAGTTGAAAACAAGAAAAGCTTTACTTAGAGCAAATCTGCTGTTTTACCAAAATCCTAAACAAGATTAGGGTTGTATTTCAAAATATGTTGTGATTTAGAGGAGGATCATATTAACAAAGTTGTAGGTAATGATCCAGGAAACAACTTTGTCAATATGAGTCAGGTCATAATATGAATTCAAATTGGTCTTTTCAACCAAATTTTGTCAGCCCAGAAACACACCCCTACTCTGTCCAGTTTGGTAATTTGAGATTTTTCTTACCCATAGAGCCATTTTCATGACCTGCCCTAATGAAATGAAATATAGTTTAGAAAGTACCCAACAAATTTGTCAAAAGGAGCAAGTGGAGTTGAGGCCTATAACTAGGGTATTTTCCCCTCCCAAGCAGATGACCTACCCTGTCCCTACCTATGGCTGCTGCATAAATTCAAACAAATTTCATATTTCCATGCCGAATTTGAAATCATGCCTATTGACAAGTTGTAGAGTTCAAAGAGTAGAACATTTCATTCAATTGGAGTTTTTCCAAATTCGGCCTCTAAATTGGTCAAAATGGCGATTTACAGCAGGATAGAAAACACACTTTTTCCATTTTCTTTTTACTGAGTCCATGACAGGTGGGGCCCACCTGTCAGGCCGGTCTTCCTCCTCGGTACGACGGGCACCCCGTGGCGCGCCGGCGTACAGGACGTACGCGCGGCCACGGATCGACGGCCCCACCACGTTCTCCCTTCACCTGGACGCGCCCCGGACCTTCCTCTCGCCCTCCCTTACTCGCCTTGACCTCTCTGCCTCTCCCCACGCGCAGCAGAGCTGCAGCCCCGACGTGAACGCCGCCATGGCCGCCGGGCGTCGACCTCGCGCCACTGCCTCCTCGGGTCCCTTCCCGTGACGACGCCGCGCGCCCCACACTCGCGCGTTGCTCCTCCACCCTCCCCGCTGCTCCTCGGCCTCGTCCCGCCACCTCTAGCTCATTCCGAGTGCGCGCACGCCGCGGCCACGCCATGGCCTAGCCCGCGGCGAGCTAGCTACGCCGGTCGCCTCGGGCCGCCTCCCTGTCGTCCAACGCGCGCCCCGTCGTCGCCGCACCTCCCTCCACCGAAGCCCCAAGCCCTAGGCTGCCGCCGTCGGCCCTAGCCCTTTCCCCACGCGCGACGCCGCGCGCTGCCCCGACTCACCCGCGCCTCAACGCGGAGAGCCTTCCTCCGGCCATCCCCGCCTCTCCACTTCACCACCACCGCGTGCGCCATCTCCCCGCGGAGCTCTCGCGCCCGTCCTCGCCCCTTCCCGTCGCCGGAGTCGGCGGATCGACCCCGCGCCGACGCCGTTCACCATGTCACCGCGGCCGCCGGTTCACCGCGTCCGCGCCGCCCATACGGACCACCCCGCTCGACGAGGCCAAGGGGAAATGGAGGCACGCATCCGGGAACGCCTCCCTAGACCATGACGGCTTCAAGTTTGGGCCCCAACACGCCGGCGCAGCCCCATCTTCGTCCCCCGCCGCGCGCGGTTCGTCTCTGTCGAGAGGAAGAAGAAGACGATGGTATTTTTACCCGAAACCCCCTAGCTTTCTTCTGTTTTACGTGCTCAGATTTAAGTACTATGCACTGAGTCTTGAGAACCTTACAGTCTAGCCCCTGGAGGTTATGGTTAATTACGTATAGGTCCCGGATCTAGGGTTAATATGTATTATTTCGGTTTTGAACTTTGAAAAATCATATAAAATCACAGAAAAATCCAAAATGGACAAACTAAGTTGCATTAGACTCCTCTTGAATAGATCTATCGAATGGGTATGATGTGGATGAGTGAAATGACCATTTTACCCTCGGTCTTGTGCATGTATGTAAAAGGAAAATAAATAGAAAAAGTGATCTAGATGAACTTCTAAAATGGTAAAACTTGGTCAGTATGCTTTGTAGCACATGAGAACACTATGACAAACTTTATGGCCATAGTGCTTGCTGTTATGTGAGGCTTTGCCATTATATTTGCAAAATGTACCTTTTTATTAACTAAAAAGTGAACACCATGCAAAACCTGCTAGAATGAGTCATCTGGTATTTTTCCTATGCACTAGATAACTGATAAGAGTCACTGGTAAAATATGAGATTGTGCATGTCAAGTTTGAGTGGTGTTTTGAAATGGACAAAGTGCCACTAGCTAGGAAAGAAAATAGGAAAAAGTGGGGTTAAATGGCTAGGGAAATTTCAGGAGAACTATGGTAGCTTGTACATGATACATAGGACTCAGAAAGTATATCCGAGAAGGCTAATTACACTGTTCATATGTACATCTTAATTTGCACCAGATTTAATATATGGAAAATAGATGCCCTGTCAAACTTGGGAGTTTTAACTTGTAAAATTTTGTACATGCAGTCCATGCTGAGTATAGCTAAAGAATGCTTCCTATAAATGCTTAGTGTGACATCTTCTCCCTTTATGATGTATAACTTGCCAATCGTAAATATGTGCTTGTTTAAATGTAGGATTACTATAGGCCATAAGAGTGCTTCGGTCACTAGTGCTAGGAATGGTGTTTCAAATTAGTAGTCCCTTATGTGTGTGAACATATATTTGATTGATGCCTTGCTTGCACGAGGTGTGAAACAAGACAACTCGACTAAATACGTGATCTTGTAATAAACTTTAGGTTGCCTTGTGAATGGTTGATTTCAAAGTTGTGTGCTTGCCCTAGCGAGATGCATACATGCGATTATTGTTAAATAATTTATCAATCACTTTTCTGTCCATCCATGAAATGGTTATTCACGGATGTGCATTAATATTCATACATCGAAATCATTGCATCATGCATGGCATCCATATAGTGACGCTTAATTTGCAGATACGTGATCCAGAAACGAGCGCGTGAAACTACCTCAACCAACGGTGATCCAAAAGACCAACTAAGACCCACTCACGACCTGGAGGGCCCATCAGTCGTGTTTGGAAGGAGGAGTTGTCCAAGGGATCAAGGGGTTGCCTGGGGCAAAGCCTCATAACCCGGCAAACTAACAGTAGTTTAGTTTGTTCAAGTTGTCAACAACAAAGGTAGGCCCCTTAGGCATTTTTACCTATCTAGGGAGTCTCACCACCCTATGCTTGTTTGTGCATTACGTTTAGGGATTTTATGTAACCCCACATGCATAAATCCTTGATGCCCAAAGTAGAAAGGTTAAAACGAAGTCTATGCTTAGCCATGCTTAGACGGTAGAAGACGAGTGAAGGTATTCACTCGCGAGATGATAGGGCCTACAAATTGTTTTTACAAATCCTTGGATCGAAAGACAAATCTGTTATGACTTGATGATAAGTTGAGACCGGGCGGAGATATGGTTTGATATGATGAGATTTGTGATAATGTGTTGGTGGACTCCGCCCGAGTCGATTAAGGCCCGTCCGCTGTTCGCCTGCTGATTGGCATAACATTGCTAGAGTGCTTATCCGGTATATGGGGCCGGTGAAACCTTACTTGTGCCATCCAAAGAACAGAGACACGTTCCTACCCACTGGTTGCGAGGAAGGTGGTCCGGGGGAGCTTGGTACTCATGACGGGGAGACCGGGATGCCGGCAGGCTCGTCATGGGGGCACAACCCGGAGGTCAGGCGGGAGTGAATCGAACTTGGGATGGGACAAGTGGAGGCGGGGGACCATATGTGGGAAAGCCGTCGTGTCAGTAAGCATATGGGCCCCTGGCATTTTTAGTTATTCCCGGGAATTAAAAATCGATTCGAATCGCTGATGCTCACCAGGTGTGAGAATGCCAAATATCGCTGACGGGCAACGTAGTAACGACTTAAATACTTTATGCTTATATTCATGTTTTATATACAACATGCTTGGATAAGTATGATCCGTCCGACTATTCATAGTGCTGCCCATCCACTGAGAGGAGGTTGATGGATTTGGGAGATGCTTCGAGGTCGAGGGAGAGATGACCCGACGTATAGGGGCATCGCTCCTGAGACGGCTACTCCCAAAAGTTCGATGGGGGCTCTATAAATCTTGGGACGGGGCATGCGTTCATGTTTTATTTTTCTGCAAGATTTTCCCCTATGATATTGTTGATAATCATAACTAAGGGATAGCAGTTGTCAAATCCTGCTATCTTATGATAACATGTTTTAAATAAACAATCAATGGCTAAGGACCCACTTCTAGTAAGCTTATGCGGGTTAGAAGTCAGTCCACCAAAAAGCCTTGCATAATCTCAAATGTGTCGGGCTGAAACCGCCCACGGGTAAGTCCTACGAGTTCCCCACGAACTCACCGTTTGTTGTTGATATTTTTCTTTTAGGTGCATATCAGATTATGATCAAGGATGACTACGGTGGGCTCGAGGTCATACTTGATGTTTACTTTCCGCTGCACGTTACATCTTTGTAACGATATGTATTCCGCTGCGAGGTTTATTTTGAAGTTCTTTTTCACTACCTTGTACTCCTTTTGAGCAAAAATATTTGAAATCAATCAAATTATGTCTGTATGAAATGGTGGGTTGTTGTAATTGTTGTGGCTCTTCCGAGAGCTTAACGTGTGTGATGTCGGCATCCCTGGGAGATGGTTTCATCGAGTGCCCTTCTGGGTAGCTCGACGGACTACCGAGTTTAGTTCGGTCTAAGTGCACTGTGGGCCAGTGGTGGCAGGTGTACTTAGCCCGTATTAAATCGGCGGTTTCGCCACAACGGCGGACCACACCGAGCGACTAGACAAGGTATTCCTCACCTGCTCCCAAGTCAGATTTTCCCGTTTCAAGCTTTAGGCGATAATAGGGTACCAGACGGGGGTTAGTGATAACGATATTGATAGGGAGATAAGGGGATAATTGAAATCATCGCAAAGGCAGCAACAGGGGCAATTTTCTTTATTTATAAGGTGAAATCATGTGATGTCAGCCAGAGGCCGGGATTACAAGGGCGGACCTCCACCGCTCCGGACCACATGGTGGTATCATCTACCTTATAAAGAAAGAAAAAAGCCCTGCTTCTGCCTATGGATAAAACTTACGGAGGTGTTCGATGTTCCATGGGTTTGGCAACGGAACGCCCTCCTCCGTGGCAAGACGGACGCAATCGGGGCGACTTTCTTCCGTCACCTTGAAGGGCCCCTCCCAGCTAGGGGAGAGTTTGTTGAGCCCTTCTCGGTTTAGGATGCGTCTCAGGACCAGGTCCCCAGGTTGGAGGACCCTTCCCCGCACGGTCCGTTCATGGTAGCGCTTGAGCGTCTGGTTGTACCGTGCGTTCCGGATTGCCGCTTGCCACTGTTGCTCCTCAACGAGGTCGATGTCGTCGCGCCTGACCTGTTCCTGCAAAGATTCATCAAAAGCTTGGACCCGTAGGGAGCCCAAGAGAATCTCTGGTGGGAGGCATGCTTCGGCCCCGTACACTAGGAAGAACGGGGTTTCCCCGGTCGCTCGGCTGGGTGTGGTCCGGTTTCCCCACAACACACAGGGGAGCTCATCGATCCACTTGGCACCGTGCTTCTTTAAGCAGTCGTAGGTGCGTGTCTTGAGTCCCCTGAGGATATCCGCATTAGCCCTTTCTACTTGTCCATTACTCCTGGGGTGTGCTACCGACGCGAAGCATAGCTGGATGCCAACACCGTCACAGTAATCCTGGAAGACTCGGCTCCTGAACTGGGTCCCGTTGTCCGTTATGATACTGTTAGGGACGCCAAACCGGCATACAATGGACTTGAGGAAAGCTGTTGCGGTTCCTTGGGTGATTTTCACCACTGGGGTTACCTCTGGCCACTTTGTGAATTTGTCAATGGCAACATAGAGGTATCGGTACCCACCGACGGCCCTAGGAAATGGTCCCAGGATGTCTACCCCCCATACCGCGAAGGGCCAGGAGGGCGGAATCATCTGCAGCGGCTGAGCTGGTGTGTGTATCTGCTTTGCGTGGAACTGGCACGCTTTACAGAACCTTACCAGTTCGGCTGCATCCTGGAGAGCTATCGGCCAGTAAAATCCGTGCCGAAAGGCTTTTCCGACCAGCGTACGGGACCCCGAATGATTCCCGCACTCGTCCCCATGGATCTCCGTGAGTAAATCACGGCCCTCTTCCCGGGTTATGCATCGCATGAGGATGCCGTTGGTGCCACGCCGGTAGAGATCCCCTTCTACCAGTGTGTAGCGTTTAGCCAACCGCACTATGCGCTCAGCAGACACATGTTCATCGGGAAGGATTTTGTCCTTCAGGTAGTCCCGGATCTCGGAGATCCATGCATCGGGACTGCCCTGAGCCAGTGGATGTGTCCCTGATGACGTGCCGGGGTCATCAGTCCACACGATCCTTGATGGCCCCCAGAGGTGGAGGACCATCGGGACTGCTAGCTTCGAGGTGCTAGTTCCGCCCCCTTCACCCAGTTCGGCTGGCTGGGCGGTCGGTCTCAGTAGCTGTCTTTCGAAGACGCCATCGGGTACTGGACCCCGAGTTGATGCTCTCGCGGAGAGGTCATCTGCTACTGAGTTGAGGTCTCTTGAAATGTGTTGCAGCTCCAGGACCTCAAAGTCTTTCTTGAGCTCCCTCACTCGTATGAGGTACGCCGCGAGCTGGGGATTGTTGCAACAGCACTCCCCCCGGACCTGTCTGATCACTAGCTGGGAATCTCCTTTGACTAGGAGCTGCTTGATTCCTAGTGATTGGGCGGCCGTTAGCCCGAAGATCAAGGCTTCGTATTCTGCCATGTTGTTGGTTGCTTTGAACTCGAAGCGTACTATGTACTTTACTTGATCTCCGTCTGGGTCCACGAGTACCACACCTGCCCCGGATCCCCTCTCGCGGGCGGACCCATCGAAAAAGAGCGTCCAGTGTGGCTCGGTGAAAACCCGGACAGGCCTGCCTGGCTGTGAAGGACCCGCCTCAGACTGCGGGCCTCCAGACTCAGCGGCAGTGGGTGTCCATTCCGCGATGAAGTCTGCCAGGACCTGGCTCTTGGTAGCGCTGCGGGGCTGGAAGTCAAGCTGGAATTCCGCCAGCTCCGCAGCCCATTTGGCGATACTCTCGGTGGCGTTAGAGTTGTGCAGGATCGCTCTTAGCGGGTAAGAGGTCACCACGACAATCTTATACGCCCGGAAGTAATGGCGCAACTTCCTGGAAGCTACCAGTAACGCATAAGCGAACTTGTGAGTTTCCAGGTACCTGGCCTTTGCCCCGTGGAGGACCTCGCTGACGTAATACACCGGCCTCTGGGTGGTCCGGACCCTTGCGGAGGATCCTAGGCCAGCCACCTTTGTTAAGTCAGCCTCCTAGGTAGCCCGCCCCTCTGCCTCTGGCAGCTCACCTCCTTGGCAGGGTAGGGTGCCGGCCGGACCTCCGGTTTTGGAGCCGGTCGTTGTTTCTGCGGTGGACGGACCACCGCCTTCCACTCGGGGGGTCCCGGTCCCTCCCTCGTAGGGGTGCTCTGGTCTCTCAGCGACCAGGACCATGCTGACTGTCGGAGCGTGAGCTCCGGCCGGGTGGCGGAATGCACCCCCCGATCCTAAGTACTACGAGTAGTTAGGGAGAGCGATCGTTGATAGCCACGTAGCAAAAGCACGATGGAGACACCAGGGTTTAGAGTGGTTCGGGCCACCGGAGCGTAATGCCCTACGTCCACTAGAGCTATGTTCTTGTATTGGCTTGAGTGTGAAGGAAGTGAAGAAGATCGTGTGTCTCCTTCTCTAGATGCCCTCCGAGCGTGTGAGCGTGTATTTCAGCCTATCCTCTACGTCTCGCATGCCTCCCCTTTTATAGCCCAAGGGGTGCATGTACATGGTGTCCGGGGCCCGACAGGTGGTCCCGCCTTGTTATCTCTACTCGGCAGAGTTCCCTTATGCTGACTTGGCTTCTTGGGTTATTTCCGGCAGAGGTCAGGGCCTTCGGCTGCGCCTCCGTCGGTGTGTCCCATGCTCCGTTGCCGTGATGACCTCTCATCCCTGCACCTTGTACCTGCATCCGCCGCAGCAGTATGGCGCCGTCCAGGAAGTGCTCCGCCGGTCTGGCGTAGTCCGGAAATGTCGCCACGCCGCCCCTGCTTGCACTGCTCGGTCCAATCCGCCGTAGTACCCGGCGGTATGGCTCCAGGGGCAGGAGTGGCAGGCGGCGCGACATTACAGGTGGGTCACTACGGCGTGCCACAGTGACCCTACCGTAATAGCCTGGGCGTGGCTGTCGTGCGTGGCGTAGCCCACGCCGCGTACAGTGTACTTGTTTATGCGGTTTAATCCCCGATATCCGGCGGGAAGTTGACCGCTACGCCTTGTCACGGCCGCCGTTCCTCGGTAACACGCGTCTCACAGTATGGTCACTGTCGCCTGTCAGCGGCGGTACCGGAGCCCGTCAGCGGATGTTAGGCCACGCCCGCCTGTCCGCAATGAATGCGGTAGGTGGGTGTGGCCCGCCGCCGGAGGCCCCGCCGCGAGCCCGGGGGACACGTGGCGGCCCCGGACCAGGCTGTTGCGGGGGCGGACACCCTCCACAGTCCGCAGCTTCCTCGCTGTGTGGATGGCACGTGGCTGCTCCGGACCTCCCCGAGCTGAGCCGGCTCGGCTCCCTTCCTGGGGTCGTAACGCGTCCCTAATCTTAAGACCGGACCTTGTGGGAACAGGTCTGGTCTTTCATATGGACCTGGGGTGCAGTCCGGCCCACAAGCGGTGGGTCAGAACTGCGAGTGGCTTTGGACTCTTTCCTTACTGAGACACGTGGCGATACTGGCTGCTCTCTCTGGTTTGACGGGGAAGCCAGGTCCATTTTTTCCCCAAGAAGGGGGAAAAAAACCCTTCTTTGTCAGGCTGCGTGGAGCCTTGTTAAGGGCTGTACTTAGCTTTTGCCCTGTATAAGCGGGTACCCGGTTTGCTGGGTACCGACACTGACTACCTCGGATGTTGCTGCGAGGTAGAGATACAGAGTCTCACCAGGCTCTAGCGCCACCAATATGGGTAGTGTGGTGAGATGCTGCTTTAGTTCCTGGAAGGTTTGTTCAGCCTCTTCGGTCCATATAAATGGTCCGGATTTTCTCAAAAGCTTGAAGAAGGGCAGGGCTCTCTCAGCTAGCCTTGATATAAAGCGGCTGAGGGCTGCCAAGGACCCGGTGAGCTTCTGCAGGTCCTTGATGCAGGCAGGTGGCCGCATAGCCTCGATCGCCCTGATCTTGGTTGGGTTTGCCTCAATGCCCCGGTGCGATACCAGGAAACCCAACAGCTTACCAGCCGAGACGCCAAAGACGCATTTCTCGGGGTTTAGCTTCGTGCGCGTTGTGCGCAGCCTATCGAAAACGAGGGTCAGGTCCTCCAGCAAGGTTGACCCTTCCTTGGTCTTGACAACGATGTCATCGACGTAAACCTCGACTATATTTCTGATCAGGTCACGGAACGTAAAGTTCATGCCACGCAGAAATGTGGGTAAAGCATTCCTCAGACCATAAGGCATTACAACGTAACAGTACAGACCATCTACCGTTACAAAGGCTGTACGCCTCTTATCCTCTTCGTTAATCCGGATGTGATGGAACCCGGAATACGCATCCAAAAAAGACAAAAGCTCACACCCGGAGGTGGAATCTACTATCTGATCTATGCGCGGAAGGGGATAAGGGTCCGGAGGACACGCCTTATTGAGGCTGGTGTAGTCGATACACATCCGAAGCTTCCCGTTTGCCTTAGGGACAACTACCGGGTTGGCTAGCCACTCGGGGTGATGGACCTCTTCGATGAAGCCCGCGTCTAGAAGCTTCCGGACCTCCTGACGGATGAAGTCCTGACGCTCCACGGACTGCCTTTGTGGCTTTTGCCGCACCGGCTTGGCATCCGGGTTGATCTTCAGACGGTGCTCAATTACCTCCCTAGGGATCCCGGGCATTTGTGACGGTTCCCAGGCAAACACGTCAACATTTGCTCGGAGGAAGGCAACGAGCGCGTCTTTCTATTTTTCTCCTAGATTCCCCGCGATGCGGGTGGTCCGGGAGGCCTCCGCCCCGATCTGGATGATCTTGACTGGCACATCTTCTGGGCCAGCCGGGCGCACCTTGGGCATCTTCGGGTCCTTCGCAGGAGCCTTAATCCTAGAGGCTGAGGGGTCAGCCCCCTCGGGGCCCGCTGCGTCAGCAGCGAGGGCGTGGAGCTTCTCCACGGCGGCGACCGCGGCGAGGCGGTCCCCCGACACGGTGAGGACACCAGCCGGGGAGGGCATCTTCACAACCAAGTACCCGTAATGGGCTACGGCCATGAAGCGGTAGAGCGCCGGTCTGCCAATGATGGCGTTGAATGGCAGGTTTACATCCGCAACGTCGAACTGGACGCTCTCCGTGCGGAAGTTTTCCGGTGTCCCGAAGGTGACCGGGATGTCGATCTTCCCTTTCGGGTGGACCGACAGCGGGCCTACTCCGGAGAATGGGCGCGACGGAGCCAGGCGTGACTCCAGAATCTGCAGCTGCTTGAAAGCTGCGTAGCTGATGATGTTGAGGGCGGCCCCACCGTCGATCAGCATGTGGTAGAGCCAGATATTGGCGACCACCGGCGACGTGATGATCGGTAGCAGGCCGGCCCCGGCCATGTTCTCCGGGCAGTCGGATGGCCCGAAGGAAATGGTGGTGTTCCTCCACTTGTGGTGTGGGGCCACCTTGGGGACACTAGGCCTGACCGAGAGGACCTCTCGGCGCAGGGCCTTCACGTCTCGCCGGGAGGAAACCTCCCAGCTCCCGCCGTATATGACGTAGAGCTTTTTGCGACGCTCGTTGTCGCTGGAGTCGGAGTCGGAGTTGGCCAGAGCGTAGATGCTCTTGAGCTCCCGCTCCGGAGGCTGATAGCCCATCTCCTTGCCTCCAGCGGCGGCTCCGCTGTCGCTGGTTGCCTTCCCCTTGCCAGGCCGTTGGCGTGGGGGCGAGTCGTCCCTGGGCGGGCGTTCCCGCCGCTCGTTGAGGCGCCACTGCACGAGTTTCTGTATCTCGCGGCAGTCGGCGGCGCTGTGGCCGCTGTTGGGATGAATAGGGCATGAGCCGCCGCTGTTCCGCGCCTGTTGCCTCGGGCGCTTGCCGCTGGCGTCACGGCCGCCAGGAGCAACCGCGGCTACGGGGGCTCCACGCACAGCCGATAAGGACCTCTGAGGGCGTCGGTCCTTCTTCTTCTTCTTCTTGCCACCCTCTCGGGCGGCACTGGCAGAGCCTCCTGCTTAGGCAGCCGTATTTTGCTGAGGGGAGTGCCATGCACGGCCCTCAGCGGCCTTGGCGCATTTGTCTGCCAGCGCGTACAGCGTTGCGACGTCCTGCACCTGGCGGTTTGCTAGCTTCTCCAGCATCTTCTCATCACGGACGTCCTGTCGGAAGGCGGTGATGATGGATGCATCGGAGATGCGGGGAATGGTACCCCGCACCTTGGCGAAGCGTGCGATGAATGCCTGGAGCGGTTCTCCGGGCTCTTGCCGCACAGCATGGAGGTGGGCCTCCACGCCGTACTGCTGGCATGTACTGGCGAAGTTCGCGATGAACTGCGTGCATAGCTCCTCCCAGGATTGGATTGACCCAGGGGTGAGGTTCATAAGCCATGTCCGGGCTGGCCCAGACAAGGCGACATGAAAGTATGACGCCATGACGGCGTCATCCCCACCGGCCGCTGAGATAGCAGTGACATACACCTGCAGGAATTCCGACGGGTTGGTGGTCCCGTCGTACTTCTCCGGCAAGTGTGGCCGGAACTTCAGTGGCCAACGCGTGGAGCGAAGGCCGTCTGCAAGTGCGGCACAGCCGACTCCAGCCGGTATGACCCCTGGCGGTGTCTGCGCCCCGGCCGGGGCCTGCGCATAACCCGAGGGCCTAGGCGCCGCAGCAGCGAACACTGCGTCAAGGTTCTTGCCCTTGACGGCGTTCGGCTGCAACCGTGGTTGCTCCACAGTTGTATGGGTGCCTGCTCGCCGGCGGTTGAGCTCGGCGCGCAGGTCTTTCGTCGGCGCGCTCCTCACTGTGGGGGAGCGCATGGACGCTGCTGCGTCGTGCAGCCCGTGGCGATCCGACCTTCCACCATTGCTGGGTGGAAGTCGAGACCCAGCCCTTGATGAGCTGGGGGTGGCCTCAGCTAAGTGGATCAGGCGATCCACGTCGCTGCGCCATTGCGCGAGAGCGCTGGGGGAGGCTGCCGGCCCCGGAGGGTGGTTGAGCAGCTCCCTGGCCACGGCGAGCGGTCCGCGGATAGCAGCGCGGTTCGCCGCGGCATCGTTTGCCGTCACGGCGCTGGCCACCGCAACGTTCGCCGCCACTGCGTCTATCGCAGGGCGGCGAGGTGCTCGCGGCGTCCGTGCCGTGCCGCCAGAACCGTGGTGGGAGGCGTGCGACCCTGACGAAGCCACCTCCTACGTCGCGGCTGCGCCATCATGGATGTCGCTGATGCGAACCATCACACCGCGTGGGTGTGGCTATCTGATGCTTGCCCCCTACCTGGCGCGCCAAATGTCGGAGCGTGAGCTCCGGCCGGGTGGCAGAATGCACCCGCCCGATCCTAAGTACTATGAGTAGTTAGGGGGAGCGATCGTTGATAGCCACGTAGTAAAGGCACAATGGAGACACAAGGGTTTAGAGTGGTTCGGGCCGCCGGAGCGTAATACCCTACGTCCACTGAGGTATGTTCTTGTATTGGCTTGAGTGTGAAGGAAGTGAAGAAGATCGTGTGTCTCCTTCTCTGGATGCCCTTCGAGCGTGTGAGCGTGTATTTCAGCCTATGTTCTACGTTTCGCATGCCTCCCCTTTTATAGTCCAAGGGGTGCATGTACATGGTGACCGGGCCCGACAGGTGGTCCCGGCCTGCTATCTTTATTCCGCAGAGTTCCCTTATGCTGACTTGGCTTCTTGGGTTATCTCCGGCGGAGGTCAGGGCCTTCGGCTACGCCTCCGTTGATATGTCCCGTGCTCCGTTGCCGTGATGACCTCTGATCCCTGCGCCTTGTACTTGCATCTGCCGCAGCAGTACGGTGCTGTTCGGGAAGTGCTCCGCCGGTCTGGTGTAGTCCGGAAATATCGCCACGCCGCCCTGGCTTGCGCTGCTCGGTCCAATCCGCCGTAGTACCCGGCGGTATGGCTCCAGGGGCAGGAGTGGCAGGCGGCGTGCCGGCGCGACATTACAGGTAGGTTGCGGCGTGCCACAGTGACCCTACCGTAATAGCCTGGGCGTGGCTGTCGCGTGCGCGTGGCATAGCCCACGCCGCGTACGGTGTACTTGTTTATGCGGTTTAATCGCCGATATCCGGCGGGAAGTTGACCGCTACGCCTTGTCATGGCTGCCGCTCCTCGGTAACGCGCGTCCCACAGTATGGTCACTGTCGCCTGTCAGCGGCGGTACCGGAGCCCGTCAGCGGATGTTAGGGCACGCCCGCCTGCCTGCAATGAATGCGGTAGGTGGGTGTGGCCCGCAGCCGGAGGCCCCGCCGCGAGCCCGGGGGACACGTGGCGGTCCGGACCAGGCTGTCGCGGGGGCGGGCACCCTCCGTAGTCCGCAGTTTCCTCGCTGGGTGGATGGCACGTGGCTGCTCCGGACCTCCCCGAGCTGGGTCGGCTCGGCTCCCTTCCTGGGGTCGTAACGCGTCCCAACTTAAGACCGGACCTTGTGGAAACAGGTCTGGTCTTCCATATGGACCCGGGGTGCAGTCCGGCCCACAAGCGGTGGGCTAGAACTGCGAGTGGCTTTGGGCTCTTTCATTACTGAGACACGTGGCGACACTGGCCGCTCCCTCTGGTTGGCGGGGAGGCCAGATCCGTTGGTCCGCAAGAAGGGGAAAACCCTTCTTTGTCAGGCTGCGTGGAGCCTTATTAAGGGCAGTACTTAGCTTTTGTCCTGTATAAGCGGGTACTCGGTTTGCTGGGTACCGACAAGATCCTTAAGCATCTGTAAATCAATACATATAAGAATTATAAGAATAGCCTCGCAAATAAATTCCATATCATATTGTTTTGAATTTTTTCTTACATGTTACCGAAATTTAGGTTGTATCGGTTTGGTAAAAATATTACTTTTTGATTTTCCGCAATATATAGAACATAAAAAGATATTGGTATCCGTTTTCACGTAGGCTGTTCCTGCCGTCTTCGGGGTTCCGAATAAATTGTAGGTCGTATTATTTTGATGATTTTCGTTAATTGCAAGTGAGTTTTAGAGTGGTGTCAATTGGGTTGGTAAGATTGTTATTTTAGTTTTCCATTAATATACAGAACGTCAAAAACGGAGTCCGTATACGATTTGGATATCCGTTTTCGCGTGGGCGACTTCTGCACTCTGGGCTCGCGAATAAATTTCACGTTATATTGTTTTAAAGATTTTCGTTGACTGAGACCGAATTTTAAAGTGGTTTCAGTTTGGTTAGAAAGGTTATTATTTTAGCTTTTCATCGATATACAGAACTTTGAAAACAGAGTCAGTATGCGACTTGAGCGTCCGTTTTCGCGTGGATTTCTTTTGCAGTCCGAATCTGGTTTGTATTGTAGCTGTGATTTGAATTATCAGATACAGGATGGGGAGGGGCTAACCAGCCGAGTCCACGTGTCATTACGGACCGGAAAACCAAAAAACCAGAAAAGCTTATTTGCTTTGATATTTGGTATAGAAGATACAGAATAGATTAGGTATAGACAGATATGTCAAGTATATCATGGCCTATTGGCCTTACTGGTAACGTGAAAAAAGAAATCCAGTCGGGTTTCTTTGATGTTGCGTTCTCTTCATCTCTTGTATGTATGGTTACTGTTGAAATTTGACTGCATTTTTTGTCCACTTAGGTTCTTTCTCCCTTCTGTCCTAGGCAACCAACGTTGGAGAAGCGGTAATCAGAAACGCCCAACTGGTCTAGTGTGGAAAGTAGTATATACTTTTTTGATGTCGGAAAAGCAGTTGCGGTGCGCGCAATTTTGCTGTGAGCCTGTAACATTAAGCTATCTGAATTTCTGAACAACTGGAGATGCAGGGTGATGGCCGGGAGGCGATGGAAGCCAGCATCTCTGTATGATCCAGAGTCAGGATGCAGCAGATCTCTGATCTGTCTATAGTCTCTATTGCCCGAATGCTCTGATATGAAGTTCTGCGCATGGTCCGTGTTCCTGTGGCAAATGTTAACGTGTGAAAGAGCTGCGGCGACTGGTCGATCTCAGGGAAAATAAGCATCAGACTGCGACTGCTTGCTTCGCTCATAAGAACAAAAATAGCCACTCTACTCACTTTCTTCTTGGAGGCGAAGTAAAGCAAGAGAATCACAGGCTGACAGCCATGTTCTGCTAGGCCAGCTGCTCGTCACCATCAGCCACTCCTCCCTCTGCAAACGACGTGGCCCGCCTGCCGCTGCCGGCGTCAGCAACGAGGGAGGCCGGCTCGGGCCAGTCCAGGCAACGCAAGCTCCGTGACCGCGTGGGGCAAGTTCCAGGCATGGCCTGAAGCTCAAGCTCGAAAAGTTCGTGAGCTCAAAGCGTTTCGCCTGCACGGACTCACGGACACCTACACTTTTTAGGACAGACGTCTGTGAGCTGTGCGCCAGCTTGGAACGCAAGACATGCCTGCCCGTATGCCCGTATGCGACCGTTACCAGTCAAACCAACGGCTCGTCGGTGGCACCACTACGAGACAGAAGCAGCCGGCCGGCGGTTCGCGGCAGACAGGCAACAATGTGCACTGCCTGGCACGGCAATTGGACGAACGAAGAACAACGGCACGGGGCAGCAACACCCAACACAGGATCGGTTTCGCCAGATGTTTGTCAGAGTAACCACACGAAATGTGCTTGAACATTCACCAAGCACTGCTGGTATGTAGACCAGCTTCTTTCTTCTGTCTGTGTGAGTGTGTGTGACTCTTTACAAAGTCTAAGAAACGAGCAAAAAAAAAATTTTTTTGTAGGGGTAATTTCTTTCTTCTAATTTTTATCCAAGACTGGCTGATGAGGATGGACAGGAGAACGGCGGAAGGAGCGGAGCAGTGCGATTATAAGCGGACAGCTTCAGCAGGGCTGGTCCGGAGGCACGGCGACGGCGCTGGGCACCGCATCCGGTGCACAGCGCCGGCGGTAGCCCAGCGCCATGACGAACTCGTTGGCTGGGGCGCCCAGAGACGTCTGGACGGGCTTCGATGTCATCTCTCTCCGCAGCCACAGCTCTACTAGCCCGAGGAGCGTGCTCGACGGGGAGATTGGCTCCCCATGGCATATGATCTCCACCTGCAGTCAGATCATAAAAGGATGGGACCCATCAGGATGCATGGCTATCATTTGCAGCAGAATTGGTAGTGATTTCTCTCTCTCTCTCTATCTCTCTTTTGCGTGATCTGAAAGCATTCGTGTAAAGAAGAATGGTAAGCTACTATGAGTCGTTCAAGTACATATATGTCATCAGCCCATGGTTCGGTTCCAAGAGCTTTCTCTGGGAGATTCCGACTGAACTTGATACGTGCATGAAAGCAAGCCATGATAAATTGGCGACAAAAAGGCTAAACTTGCAGGGGACAGTACTATGAAATTAGTCATATTTTAGGTAAACTCTGCATTATTCAGAGCCAATTTCTGAAGGGCAAAGACTAAGAACTACTCAGGTGTGGGAGACTGGGAATGCAGCCATCCCAATCTTAAACTGTGGCTCTATCAATAATAGGGCAGGTAGACTTCTACTGTGAAATTAACGCAATGTATTCTAGCGGTCTTTCACATTTGCATGGTTGATGTCTATGTTGATCTAGTTCTCTAAATGGAGCAGGTCGAGAAGAGACCTACTCAGGTTTCAAAATTGAAGTGTAGCAACATCTGAGCCACTCACCTCGTTTTCGCTAGCTAGATCCAGTTTCTTCATGATGTACCTCTGTACCGACGAAATCTGCAAACTGCCGTCTCTGAAACAAATAAAAAAAATCGAATTGGAGAAAGGAATTAAATTCAGGGAACATAACAAAATGTTAGTGCTGAGAAAAACTGAACTGCTTGGTACTTGGTAGTGTGGTAAACAAGTTGGTAGTATGGCCTATAGAAGCTCCTTAACATGTTTGCGGACAGTATTTGTACGAACAAAGTATCATGTTAATTAAAAAAAAGTGCCATGTTAAAACGAGAGCTCAGAACTAATTTGGGCATGGTGACAATACTACGGTGGTGTATTATTGAGAAATATTACTAGCATCACAGTATGTTGAACAGCCTAAAGTAGATAACATGGGCAACTCACTTGGAACTCTATCCTATGAATAAAAGGACGGTTCATACAAGGGTTTCCTAGCATGGCAAGAGTCAAAACAAAGTACAGGATTAAATGTAACTCACTTGACTCTCAGGTAATTATTTGATAGCTGAGGCAGTTGTGGATCTTCTTTCCTGAAAATCAGTTAGCATTTTGACTTAAAACTTAGAAAAGGACATAAAATTTTCATCACAACCATTATGAATGCTGAGATGATGCAATCTTACTGGTTAGACAAAGCAACCAACGAGAACCACACTGAAGTACTTCTTGGATCGTGCAAGACGCTTGCAGAGCTAAGCAATCGTTGGTTTGAATTATTCTCTGTTGTTGTTTTTTCTTCCAATGGTCCAAATTCTGAAGAATTGCCATTATTTTCCTCCTTAAGACTTGGCTTATTTGAATGTTCCCTCACACTTGTTTCAGGAATAACCACTTCATTTTCTGCCTCTTTTTTCCTTACCGGGAGTTCACCCTCTTTGTTTTTTATTTGCTCCTCATCGACAGCATGGATTTTGAGTTTTGATCTAGATGCTTTTGTCTTGCTTGGAGCATAAACCAACCGATTTGAAGGTTTACGGTGATCTTCCTTCTCAGCTGTCTTGCCATTCTTTCTATCTTCGGAAGATGTCTTACTTGAGACTTCTATATCTGCAATTCGCTGTTTTGCAGCATAACGATTTGTGAGAACAAGCAAATTTTGCGGGGTAATTAACTGGTCACCAAACTTTCACATGAAATCATGTGATGTCACACAGAATTCAGATGGTTCTTCATATTTACCTGTTTTTTGTTTGTAGCTGTTGCCGCCTTGCTCAACTGTTGCGCCAAAGTTTTCTCAGTCTTCTTCTGATCTCGACTTCCAGTTTTGTTTGCAGTTGTTGCAGCCTTGGTTGATTGTGATTGTGAGCTTTTCTCAGTCTTCTGATCTCTACTTTCAGATTTAGTTGGTAACTTCATGGCTCCATTATTACCAGGAGAAGTTGCATCAGAAGCTGCTGCCCTTCTTGTGGCTTTGGTTCTCCTTCCAGTCAAACCAGTCCGCTTTGCTACGCTTGGAGCGTCAACCACCAAGGAAGAAAGGGACCTCTGTTTTCTCTTTGCTGGCAACGTTATTGGAGCCTTTGGGGAATCAACATTTTTCGTCTTAATTGGAAATACCTTATTTCTGATATCCTGAAGGTTGTGGTCAGGCCTTCAAACAAGGCAAAGAAATTACAGTTAGGTAGCAATTCATAGTTGGCAATTTAATGCACTAGACATAAACAAGAAGCTGCAGTGCTATGGCCGACAATTCTGTTTCACACAAACAAGAAACCAGGTACTTGACGGAAAATGTAGGAAGTGAGCATGAGAGGCTGGTTTCTCCAACTTTTTTCAAATTAAAAGGTTGGATCTGTAAAGGTGCGTTACAACTTACAAGCTAATGCCCTCCCTCAAGTAACAGCCATAAGAAACAATTTTCAATCAGATATGATATGTCGACTATAGAGCATGTCATAGTAAGACTATTAATAGAACACGGATTAAGCACTGCTTCAATAAATGCTGTATGTGATCAGAGCTTCAAAAGGAAACACCAGTGTACAAAGAAAGTTAATGCTTACTCCTAGTAATTTACGCATTAATCTGACAAGATCAAGCTACAGTTATGATGGATCCCACTTGTCTCAACTGCAGATATGCGAGGCACATAGCCCTATAGTTTTATCCACTATGATAAATTGATAATATATGTAATCCTTTTTCTGCGCTTTGAACATCCCTTGATCTTGGTGCCCTTACTGAGTTCGTCAGAGAAATTTTTAGAATACACAGGTCTATTACTTATTAGCAACAACATTATGTCTAGGACTTGACATCATATTAACGCTTCAAGGTTGAACAAGAATATGGAAGAGAAGGCATTGCCAGAGCTGATTAAGGAGAAACAACGTTTTACAAAACAAACTCAAAGTTAGAACAACTAGTTCACCTGAGTTTCTCTTCAGGATCGCAGCCAAGATCAATTTTGCATACTGGGCAGCAGTCAAGATCCTCGTCATTTATTTTTTCCATAATGCAGTCCCGACAGACTGTCAAAGATATAGTCACAAGAGAAACTCTATTAAGACAAGCAAGACAGATTCAGAAACAGATTTCAACGAAAATTGATTTACAGTAACAACTTTCGCAGCAACTAGTAACTTGCAATATTTGACGTGCAAACTTTGCAAGGCCCTGTCAGGTGAAGCGTTTCCTTTGATTTATGGTTCCTAGTTCCTACAAGTGTATGCGTTGCTCTATGCAAAACATCTACACCTCACGGTGCAGCAGCATTGCCTGACTTGTGTTGCAAATGTTCAAGACACTCTGATATTCCCTTTTTCTGGACCAAAGGGCAGGAGCCCTATACCATGAAGGCATGAACACTTCGACCAATTTCCTTATACAAGTCCCAACTCGCTCCACAAATGTAGAAGGCAGTAGAAAATCATAGCATCCAACTAAATTCCAGTTCCCATTCTACCAATCATAAGCATAATGACTAGCTAATCAGAAACAATGCTTCTGCTCGGAATTCAGAACCAGGCTACAATGGCACCATCTCCAAACTCCACCACCATTGCCAAAGCCAAACTCACAGGAAGCTACTAGAATGTCACGATCCATCACACCCATACATTCTGCAACAAGTGCCATCGCTTTACAGCCTTTCCCCAAGCACTAAAAGCTCTGCAGTCCGCAACCACAAGGCGCAAGCCTTCCTTCATGCACCGAAAGTTGTTTGATCACCCTGTCAGGAATCGCAAACGGGAGACAACCACGAGGGTGTGGCACCGCAGTCACCGCCGGGGGTTTGCTCAGGGCCCAAGATACAGCACAGCAAGCGTCCCAACGGCTGTCCGAGTTCAGACGGCGAGGAGCCTGCACCCTGCAGCGGCGGTGATGAGACCTGCGAGCCCGCCTGGGTGCCGCGGCTTTGCGGCATGCCAACTCGGAAGAGCAGGAACCGAGCGCACTCGAACGAGACAAGGGGCATGGCGGCGGCGAGCGAGGAGCCTAGCGCGAACGTCCGCGGACGCGGAGGAACCGATAGCACAACCACCGAAGGAAGGAAGGAAGGAAGGAAGGAACCACGGAGACGGAGGCAGGCGGCGGCGCGGGGGCACAACGGATAGCTCCGGCGGCAGCCCGTGAGTGGCTCCGCGTCGACTAATCAGAACCAGTCCAGGAGCTAGAAAGCGCGCGGCTTTTGGACCTCGTACAGATCAAGAGGCGCCACGGGACACCTCGGGATCGCCGATAACAGGGCAGAGAAAGCATGAGGAGGCACCGCGACGTGCAGAAACCATAGCCGGCGATGCCGGGCGCGAAACTCCGACGCCCATGGCCCGCTGAGCTCCTACAGCAATGACGGGCACGGGGCACGGGCAGGGAAACGCGAACGCGGCGCCGCGCGAGGTGGCCACGCCACGGGAAAACACGCGGGGCGGGGCGGGGCGGGGCGCGAGCAAAGCCGCAATCCACGAGGAAGGCGGCGCGTCCGCCACCCTCGTGGGATCAGAGAGCTCGCATCCGACGGCAGACCGATCGCCGGGGGCATCCGGACGAGAGGAGGAGAAGAATCCGACACCGAGACCAAGAACGCGAACGCGAGGCGGCGGCACGGCACGAGGAGACGAGCGCCCACGCGGGGGCGGCCGGCGCGGGGAGACCACGACCGCCTCCGTCGCGGGCGCGGGCAGAGGCAGGCTCAGAGAGGGACCGGAGCACGAGCGAACGGGACGGGACAGAGAGAGACAGGGAAGGAGAGAGAGAACTCACATGTATGGAGGCACTGGGTTATGGCGGTGGCCTCCCTGAGGAGCCCCCGGCAGAGCGGGCACGTCATGCGCGCGGCGAGCGCCTCCTGCCTCACGCGCGCCATCCCCCGCGCGACCCCCATCTCGCGGGCTCCTCCTCGGCGGCCGCCGACCACCTCCTCTTCCAACGAACCCCGCGGATGCACGCGGTCCCCGCGTGGAAGCCTCGGGCCTCAGGACGGCACGGCGCGGGGCGGCGTCTCCAAGGTCATTCGACGGCTGGGCGGCGGCGTCCCCGGAAACGGGTGGCGGCGGCGGCGGCGGAGCTCCGGCGAGGCGCGGGGTGGGCGAGAGGAGAGGAGAGGAGAGGAGAGGGGGCTGGAGAGGAGTATGCCTGTTTTATATCGCCGTATTGGTGTGTGTATAAATAGAGGGGGAGCGGGGGATTCCGTGTGGACGGCGCCGGGTGCGCGTAGCAGCGCACCCCCGCGATGCCCCAGGAGAATTTCTCTATCCCCCGCCCCGCTGGACGCCGGTGTACGTCCACGTAGGCGCCACGTGGGAAAACGTATTCATGCTCCTTCCCGCTTTTACTACGCTACTGCAAAATCGCTTTCGCACCCTTCGCGCAATGCTAAATAAATCGATGAGAAATGTGCTTTCCCCCTCTTTGGAGACTCGATAAGTTGATAGTGTTGCAACACCGTACATTGCACTGGTAATTAATTAATCAATGATAAGAAAAATGGTGTGTATGACTAGTTTTCCTTCGCACGACTAGATTATTCAACGTGTTGTAGCTTTCGCTCAGCTTGCTTACGAAGACACACCAAATTTCGGGTGTGATAATGGCGCTAGTCTTTTTCTTACACATTCTACATTTAAGTGCAGGGAGGTTTTATCAGCAAGCGCCCAGCTTGTACTACTTTGTAAAGCTGCCGCCGGTGAGGTTTTTGTGGTGGGGATTATAGCTTCCGACGGCGCGGTGGTTCGGACCGACGGATGGCAGGCGAGGCGCTGAGGTGCCGTTGGCCGTAGGTGGGTAAGGATAAGGACAGTGGGTGCAAGACTGCCGCCATGGTGGAGAGCATGGGGCAAGAAGAACAGAGAGGAAATTGTCGAGAGGAGGAAGACGATACGATCACCTTCGGATTTCGGTGTGACGGCTGAGATCCATGGACCCAAATGATACAAGAAAACATTCGCATAGCAGCTCTTCATTTTTTACTTTTACATTTTCTGCTGAGGAGCAAGACCTTTTGGTTCAGCTTTGCCCAAAAAAAAAAGAACATTGCACTGGGCGGCAGCTTACGTCCATGGCTGGGAGCCTGCTGGGCTGCATAGCTCGACGTGAGCGCACTGCGCACGGTGATGATGCTGACAGAAGAAACAAGTGCTTAGCAGGCACCACGGTGTGCTGCTCTGTTTGTGCATGCCCCCGCCTAAATGATTTCACAGTAATGCTGCTTTGGGTTTTCAGACAGACTTTCATATGCACTGGAAGCCTTCTCGTTAAGATTACAGTGCATTAGTGCATCAGGTGTTCCGTCTAAAAAGAACTGAAGACTATTCTAGGTATTTTGGATTACGATGGCAATGGAAGGACGAAGGAGACAAAACGAGGACACTGGGGACGCACACCCAATCTTAACAGCGTAAAAAATAAGACTACAATTAGTGGGGGTACAAGTATACGGTACTGTATTTTTTGGCTTGTGTAGGCTCATGTAGTCACAGGCCACAGATGAAACGTGAGGCTATCTCCAATGGAAAGAGTAAATAGAGTGTCTATAACACTGTTTGACACTGTAGCGCTATTGTGGACAAAGAGAGCAGTAATTAGAACAGTCAATGAACAGGGATATGCAGTGCTTTTCATTGCCGTTGGGATGGTCTGAGAGGGAGAGAGCCAAGGCAGTGGCCAGCCAGTGGTCCGGCGCCAGCGGCTTCACCTGATTCTGCCTACTGCAGCGGCAGCGCCTCTGCTCCTCGCCTCGACCCGACCCACCTTTTATTCTGAGGATGAACAACCAACAATTGTACCCTGCCGTCTGTCTGCAGCCACGCACCCAACAAAGCCACAGTGAACGATCATCACTCATCATCAGATACTCTCTCGACTCTCGAGGGAGGCATTGGTGTAAGCATCGGCCCATCAGGGCCTCATCAGGTGTCTCTTGTCTGGAGTGAGCGAAGCCATCTGACAAGGCTATCTACGCCTGTGAAGAACAGTCTTGCAATTGCAACGCACGCACCAGGGCACCAGTCTTGCAATTGCATGTCCAGCCGAATTGGCATTTGGCAGTAGGAAGGAAGCCAGGGAGGAGACTCCTGGCTTTCTCGTACTATCTGTCTTGCAATTCTGTGCCTGTGCACTTGTGGCTTCCGTTTTTGCCAATCAGCCATGAGTGGCGAGTTGGCGGCGGCGCCAGCGGTGGCCGATGGGAGAGGCGGAGACTGACGGTTTGGGGGTGAAAGCCAAGCCGGGCTACGGTGGGTCCACCCGACCGTATGCCGTGCGTGGTGTCCAAGTCTCGAATCAGGACTCGTTCGGCGGTCGGTCAGCTGTCGTTAGGCAGCCAACGACGAGACCGAGAGACACGACACGACAGACTCGTCAAGCATTCCGTGAACTGTGTCATGTCATGCCCAAGTCCCCGTCCGCCGTACTTGCCGTACGAGTGGGCACTTGAGCTGCCACGGGCCTCCTGTCTGCGCTGTCGCTCTGGGAGTCTGGGGTGCATTGGCTCGGCCGGCCGGGGTGGCGCCAAGCAGGAGGACGGCCGGCAGTCTGTCGCCGTCGGCGACTCGGCCTACATTCGCGCGACCACGAGCCCGAGGCCGCTGCTTGCTGGGCTCGACGCCGCGCGCGCAGCGCAAGCCAGGACATGCATGCTCCCGTGGACGCGGGCGGCAGCGGCAAAGAGCCGAAGTGAGCCAGAGGTCACGCCGTTCTGATCTCCAACATGGATGATCTTGTTTTCAGAAAGGAAAAAAAAAACAGGGGTCTTCTTCTCCACGTCTATCAAGAAGAGTATTGTGGATTTAGCATGTTCAACCGATTGACAGATTTAGGGGGCTCTCAAGACTTCGACTTGGCCTCCTCCTTTCTGTCTGCTTGGAACCACACTGACACCTTTCTGTGGCGTGCGCATGGTTTCCCGTTTAGCCATGAGTGGCGGCCAGGTGGCGCGATGGGTGCAGGCGGATAATGGAGATTTGGGGTGAAAGCCAAGGGCTCAAGGCCCCACTATTTCGGCGACTACGACTTCGCCAAGATCGGTTCCGATGATCACTTCGCCTCCGATGACATGCCTCGGCTTGAGGTACTCGCCCAATGCTTTGGCGACTACAACCTCACCAAAAACGGCTCCGACGTCCACTTCGTCTCCGCCGACACGCCTCGACTCGAGGGGCTCGCCTACACCTTCGACGACTACGACTTCGAGAAGAGCGGCTCCGACGACCCTCCTCCTCCGATGCTCAAATAGAGAGAGAGATCTTAGATTATGTACCTCATACTTGTATAGGCCCAGAAGGTGAGAAAGGCATTCCTCATCGCTGATGTAAAAGCAAATTCTAGGTCTTTTCCATATATACGACGCTTCGCCCCACTGAGTTTTCAACTCAGGGTTTTCAACTCAGGGTGCAACCATCTCCTGAAATTCAGGTTAAGATGCCTGCGACAAGCAGCCTCAAAAGATATATTTTTATCATTACAAATGGCATATAAAACAGGGTGAAGTATTTTCAACGGTTCATCTTCTACCAAGCATCCTCCCAAAAGCCAATTCTATCACCTTTTTTGGTTTTTAGTTGCCTTCTCTATAAATAAAAACACCTAACCCTGAAAGGTCAGCCCATGCTGGAGAGTCCCCAACAGTATGAGTAATCAAACTAATATTTTTATATATCTTATACTTCTTCCTCATAATTTGTTGCCAAAGATCATCCTCATTCTCTAATTTCCACCACCACTTACATAAAAGACTTATGTTCATCTTTTTCTAGATCTTTAATCCCAAGCCCTCCTTGCCTTTTATCCATGCAAACTTTGTGCCATTTCATTAAATGATATTTCTTTTTTCCACTTCCACCTTGCCATAAAGAAAAATCTTCTTTTTGAATCAATCCTACTAACCACAATCTTGTGTATTAGAAACATAGACATATGGTAGATTGGAGTACTATCAGGCATAAAATGATTAGAGTGATCCTACTAGCCATGGATAAGGATCATCCTTTCCAAAAAATCAAGTCTCTTAGAAAATTTTTCCTCCAAGAGTAACCAGTCAACAACATGTAACCTACTGGGGCTCACTAAGTCACTGGCACCCCGAGGTATTTCGTGGGGAAAAGACCAACTTGACAATTGAACAAATCAATATATTCCTGTTCCAAGGCAGGATCCTCATTTATTAGGATAATTTCACTTTTATTAAAATTAATCTTTAACCCTACCAGCATTTCATATGTATACAGCAGAATTTTCAAGTTTCTAGCTTTTTCCTTTTCATTCTTAAGGTAGAAAACAACGTCATCTGCATATTGCAGGAGACTAACCCCTGTAAGTATCAAATGATCTATCAGGCCAATAATAAGATTGTATCTTGAGCTTTTCTCACCATCATAGCCAAACAACGAGCTACAAAGTTGGATAAAATGGGCGACAGAGGATCTCCCTTCCTAACCCCCTTGTGGCTATGGATATATGGTCCAATTTGGTCATTTAGCTTCACAGTCACTTTACCTCCTTCAACAATTTGCTTAATCCAAGAACACCATTGGGAACCAAACCCCCTTAGGGCTTGGTTGGGAGAGCTCCGCTCCAACAAATCCAGCTCCACTCCTCTAACTCCACCATGGAGTAACTCCGCCATAGAGTGGGAGTAGATGAAAAGAGAGTTTGGCATGTAAATCAACTCGAGTTTGTACAATTCATAATTTTTACGTGAATTTTCTGTTTTACCCTCGATGGGCTGCGGATCGTTGATGGGCTACAGTGGGCTGAATGCGTTGGCTTGCTGCATATTTACGTGCTGTTGTGCAGTGGGCTGGCTTGACTGCCTGTTCACTTGCATGCATGGCGGCCAAGAATGGTCACAACGCACGCCATGCTTACATGCGCGCCTTGGGGAACACCGGCGATGCTCGCGACGGGCCCAGGACTTGCACAACGCCGGCGAGGTTCTCGGCCAGGGGATGCCCCGCTACGGCGCTAGGACATGTAGAATGCCGACGACGTTAGCGCCTGCGACGGCGCCCAGACCATGCGGAACGCCGGCGACGGCAAAGCTCTGGTCATGACCCGGGGCGGCGACGCCTTGGCCACGACCAACTGCGGCCGCGCCCAGTGGAAGCCCTGTGACGGCTGCCCCAGCAATCCTCCCACGGCCCCACCTGCCGTGCCGTGGGGAGGCGCCGCCCGGTGGCCTGGACAAGCCCGTCGGCGGGCGCGCCCTGCCCCGACCGTGCGGAACGCCAACGACAGCAGCGCTCTGGACACGGCCTGCGGCGGCGACGCCTTGGCCGTGACCAACTGCGGTCGCACCCAGTAGAAGCCCCGCGACGGCCGCCTAGTGGAGCTCGATGCTGGCTGCCGCGGTGGGGAGGGCACGAACTCGGCGTTGTTTGTCCTCGGCGGTAGCGCGAGCGCAACGAGGAGGCGCGGCCCGGCCGACGGCGGTGCGTCACGATGAGGAGGTGCGGCCTGGCCGGCGGCACGTCAGGGCGAGGCGGCGCGGCCCGGCTGCCGGCGGCGAGCGGACCAACGGCGAGTGGCGCGGCCGGCGAGGATGGAGGTAGGCGGTGGCAGATCTCTAAGAGACGGAGCAGCGGCAGCGTTCTTTTTTTTTTACGCGAATCAGTACCTGTGTAACCGATGGCATTGGTGGCACAACTCCGTGATGAGGTTCCAAAATAGTATTTTTGGAGCACCCTTTCAACAGTTCCATGTTTTTTTAGAGTTGGTCTCTAATTTTATTTTTTTTTAAGTTAAAGTTTACGGAACTGCACCTGTTTGGTGTGACAAAATTAGAGCAGAGGTGAAAAACGTGGAGCGAAACTCTCCCAAACAGGCCCTTAGTCTAAGGCATAAGGCATTCGAACATGAAATTCCAATTCACCTTATCACATGCCCTTCTCAAAGTTTAATTTTATAATTACTCCCACCTCTTTTCTTCTTTTTGTTTCATGCATAATCACATGGAAGTAACTATGATATCTTAAACAGACAACAAAAATTGTAAGAACGAAAACGAATCCGTGCCACGAAAACGAAGTGAGCCGAAAGCAGTTTGTGCGGAACGGAGAAGGGGTGCAAAAGGGCCGGTTGAGAAGTCAGTCCAGACTCCAGAACCATGGAGCCTGACCCATTGCCCAGCCAGCAATGCACGACGGCCCAAAACTTCGCCGGAACCAGCGGAGACCTCTCTGTTGTTCTTGGGGTCGGGCACCGGGCAGTACGAGTGTACTACGACACATGACAGTCATGCACCAGAGCCGGTTTCTGCTGCAGTACGTACTGCAGCGTAGACTCGTCACCAACCTGCCTCGCCGCCGCCGTCGTCGAATCAGAGCATGGACACGACACGATCCCTGAAAGATCTCTCGAGCACCGTAGGGATCGGACTACTAGGCTACTTGCTATTGCTAGCAGTAGCAGCCAAGGCAGAGGAGGCAGCAGGCCGTGGCCGTCCAATTATTCCGCCAAATTTAGCATCAGTCCGGGCAAACAGCCGAGGCCGGTGATCCGCGACTTGAATCGCCACTCCACCTCAAAACGGCAACACGGATAGATCTCAATGATCACGCGACGCCATCTGTGGGTGGATTACTGGATCGCCGATGGATCGGGCGTGTAGCGTGCTCGCGTACGCCTCTGGAGTCTGGACCGGTGGTGATCGCTGGGAGCGCCGCAGCGCGACGAGAGCTGAGCAGTTGAGCACATCACATGGAGCCCTTTTTCCCCAAAGGAGGCCGGCACCGGTACAATGCGTGGGGATCTCGCCCATGCAAACTCCTCGCAACGTCCTTGTTGTATATCTCGGCGCTCGGCTCGGCAGGCGCAGCCATCTGCGCGACGGGCCGGGGGGGTCTTCCTCCTTCCACCGGATACTTAAACGTGTAGCGGACCGAGCGGCACCCGTCGTCTTGCTCTGTAGCCTGTGCGCGCGTGGCCGGAGCTGCGCTTTGCGTCCGGGCTGGTGTGGTGTGTCGTCGTGTCGAGCGTCGCCCTGCAATGGCCGGCGCGGCGAGAGCGGCGGCGGCGCAGCGAAGGGTGGTCAGGGTCCTCCTCGTGGAGGACGAGGAGATCCACAGGGTACGTGCGAAATTGCTTGCCGGCCGGTTACTCTTTTCGACCATCACTGGAGTGGCTAGTGACAAGTGGGTGGCGGCCTGCTCCTGGTCTGCATGCACGCAGGTCCTGGCGAGGGCGCTGCTGAAGTCGGCCGTCGGCGGCGGCGGCGTGGAGGTGGACGAGGCGGGGAACGGCGCCGAGGCGGTGCGGCGCGTGCGGGAGGGCGGCGCCGGCGCCTACGACCTCATCATCACCGACAAGCAGATGCCTGTCATGGACGGACACGAGGTGCGTGCGGTGAATGATCCGCTGCTGCTACGTGCGCTTTGGCGGCGTTTTACTGGTGGTGAGTGACGCGCTCTCCGCTGTGGACTGGACGTGCAGGCAACGCGGCAGATCCGGGGGCTGGGTGTGACGACGCCGATCGTCGGGCTGTCCAGCGACTGCCGCCAGAGCGACGTCGACGCGTTCTTGGAGGCCGGGGCCGACGACTTCACGCCAAAGGTGATCGACACTTGCTCGCTCTTGCGGAGGGGATAGGTCATACTATATAGGTGGGCACAGTGTAACAGATGAAAGATCATTCCTTTTGAAACGATTCGGTCACGATTTTCTTCCTGATAACGTCTGAATGTGTCTGTGTTTGCAGCCGCTGTCCAAGGAGAAGCTCGACCGTATCCTCGCCAAATTTAATCTGGCCTAGTTTCACCACTCTGCTCGCGTGCAATCTCAAATTCTCAAGGAAATTCTCAGTACTCAATAGGGTGCAAATGTAATAAATAAGGCCCTCACACTCGCTCAACAAAAGTAGTAGTAGTCGTCGTCGTCTGTGGGGTGGGCTTTCTTCCCACTCGAGACCTTGGGCCTTGCAATTGTAGCTGCCTGCTATAGTTCGTCGTACAATTCACAAATACTCTTCTGTACTACTACTAGTATGTTGGCATTGGCATTATTATTATTATTATATGATTGACTGACTATGTTGAAAACGAGAGGTTCTCAACCGGTGGAAGACAGCCCTACACCTCTAGTTTTTTTAATAAAAGACTTTGAAAACTCGATCGGCACGTTTTTCTTTTAGGAGGAGAAGCTAAAAGGAGTTTCGGCAGAACAAAAACTACATCGCCTCCTAAAATATACCAAGGCATGTAGCAAATCATGTTTAAGTGACCTTTGCTACAATTTACATTTACTCCTTTCGTTCATAAATATACGATGCAATTGACTTTTTTTACAACTTTAATCATAGTCTTATTCATAAAATGTTCAAACATAAAAAAATACAGGTCATATTAAAACTATATTTAATGATAAATCAAGTCACAACAAAAATAAAATGATACGGTAACTTGTATAATTTTTTAATAAGACAATTATCAAAAAAAATTAAAAATCAACAGCTGTATACATTTGTATTTGTGAAAAAAAGGGCGTACTAAACAAAAATGGAGTACTGGAGTACTATACGTTTAGAAAATCGTTTAAAAAAGAGCTACCTAGTCAATTTCATACATTTTGAAATTTTAGTGAGTTATAAAAAAAACTTTCTGAAACCAAGTGGGAGACAATCATAATACATGTTTCCTTTTGCATTAACTTTTTTCCTATTATTGTTCCTATCAACATCCCCAATCTGATGCTACCGAATTTGGTACAAGAGATGAATAACCACCGCACAGTTGATGCTGTCTAGCTCAAATTTACAATTGAGGGAAGCAAGTTGCGGTTATTTCAGCTATTCAGGATCCAACGAGACCCTTGTGCCTCGCATAAGCAACAATGGAGACGAAGATAAAGACGCAAAAAAGCCCTGATACGATAACCACCTGTCACCGGAGGAACAAGTAGCAGCAAGCAGAACATCAGAAATCATCAGTCAACCTATCATAATACACAGGTATCCTATTGTGAGCGGTAACTTACCCATTTGAAGATATATCCATGGCCGTCGTTCCAGGTGTATGGTATATTCATACCAAAGACTCCAGCAACTAACGAGTAAAGTGACAGGCAGACGGTACCAGAACTCAAGAATAATTCTAGCTGCAAAGGACCAAAGGGGAAAAAATTACTCAGTACCAAAATGCAACGAGTGTTAGTCTATCACAATCAGAGTGCCAAAATGCAACAAGTATTAGTCTATCACAGAGTGCCAAAATGCAACAAGTATTAGTCTTGCTTGGTGATAAGAATATAGGAATGGAACGCTCATCCAGCACATGCTTGTTACACATCAAATTACTAAAGCGCCGCTGTTACACATCAAACTACTAAAGTTCCACTTGTCTAAGATCATTGTGTATTAGTGAAGTTTCTACATCTCAAGGAAAAAGTATCATGATAAGGCCCCGTGTTTTGGAAATTACCTGAATCAACTGATTACGGTGGTTATCAAGCTGCACAGCAAAATAGAAAGAGAAAACGAAAAATAATTAGAAACTGAATGATTATTGAGTAATTTAGCATACAAGGCAGTATGCATCTATAAAGGCAAATATTACCTGGATATTGATGTAATCTTCTGTGTCATCAATGTACTCTCTCAGCTGAAAAGGTGTCGCGGACAAATACAACATCAACACATGGCTAAACCCTAAAAATTCTATTGGCACTAGAAATGTAAACAATATTCTTATGAAGAGAAGCATAAAAGCAGGCTCTGGTGATTGTGAAGTTAGATTCGGCTGTGTTAACTTACCGTTGTCAATTTGTTTAATGTGCCATCTATTTGCATGAAATATGCCTGCAAATTGAAGAGCCTTATGCGCTCAGCTGAAGATTATGACAATTGAAAAGTTATGGCGTCAAAGTAAAGGAGGAAAATACAGACCTCTAGCAACATCTCTAGCTCTTCCACATCATTCTCATTTCCATGTATAGTAGCTGCACTGGCTCTGCTTGCTCTTGATATTTTTGAACCAATTGTTGGGGAGGCAGGGAACCAATTTGGCCCACCAGAGCCACTGACAGGGGAAGATGCCCCAGCCAACTTTCTAGACAAGTAAAGATCAGCCATGTCATCGTCATCATCCAATAATTGTTCAAGCTCGTCTCTCACCTGGCAAATAGAGAATATTTGTGATGCCTTCATTTGGACAAAACCAAACAGGATGATAGTCTATCACTATTCACAAGAAAGCTAATGTCACAGAAGAAAATAACACAAATGGAAGATCCAAGCATAGTAAAATAATTAGCTAATATATGGCTGCATTATGAATATTTTATTCAGGAAGCCCAACCGATTTTTGTTGGTTCATTTGTAGATATTAGAGAATATATTATGCAGGAAACTAAATGGTTCAACCCCATCAAGCACTTAAGGCAAACAATGTACGGAATCAAGGTAATTCAAAACAAGTCTGAGTTGTGCCCTTTGTTTCTGAAAAATAAAAACTAAATATTGTAGAGTAGACATCATTCTAGCAGCACTCTTCCTGATAACAGGCATCTAGATGTTTGCTTCTCTTCTTGACTTGAATAAATTAAACCCACTGCAAAAAATATATATTTCCTGTTCCAATATAACTCATACCCAAAGAGAACTAGGAATACATCCTTAAAGCTGATTCTAAGCTTCTCAATCCCAAGAGGCAAAAACACTACTTTCCATCACAACTAACTGCAGGGGCGGACCCACAGGGTATGCCAGGTGGGCCACGGCATACCCTGTGGCCAACCTGTATACGTGCGTTTATACTGCAGCTTCTGTTGATCGTCAGCATCTAGCACGCGGAGCGATATGCTATAGTGCAAATCCCACTGCCCAGGCAACCATGCGCCAGTAGCTCCAGACCTCCAGTCCAGCGCCGGCGCCTTCATAGTTTTCTATGCATGATGAGTTTAAATGTTCGTTCAGGTTCAGTTTGTAACTACTCCTGATAGTAGAATCCTGGTGATAGTATGTACCTCCTAGTGCTTATGAGAAACAAATCAACCATATAATAGTAGTTGCTTGTTAATGCATCGCGTAATTGGTGTCCTTGGGAAAACACAGAACAAACAAGTACTACTTATGCAGTATGGGAGTAGTATTTTAATCTTATTTGAACTTATGTACTTACGTAGTATGTAAATTTCTTTCATACATATTTCGTAGTTAATATATTTTAAATATCAATCTATACAACTTTCAAACTTCTTAAGACTTATTATGTTATTTTATCCTTGTATATATATTTTTAGTATATTTTAAATTGTTCGCCGAAATATATATAGACTTATACCAAATTATATGTATGGAATTTTTTCGGCATACCCTCATTGAAAATCCTAGGTCCGCCACTGACTAACTGTCGAGCCTCTTACAGTGATCTTACAATAACATGGATCATAATCAGAGCTAAACTTTCGCAAAGCAGGAGAACTGAGATTGCAAAATAGCATTCAGAACACAGTGAACAACACAGATTATCCTCATTCTAAAGAAAATATATTAAAAAATTACTATAAAAAGGTACAGGTAGCAAACCAAATGAAATACAAAAAACAGGAACCAGACCTTCTGAACTCTAGCGGTCAATCTTGTCATGCCACTTTTCAATTTCCGTACCCTATCCAAGTTGCGGCTGCTGATCTGCAAGGCGCACAACAGCTAGGTTTAATATGGATAAAATATGGAGAAATTGCTAACCGAATGTATGAGAGGAAGTAACAAAGGATTAGAAAGATCTTAGGCTATGTGCATTCATGGGTATATGGTAAGTTGGAAACATATGGTGTTGTCAAGGAGATACATTTCCAGGATTTGCCCATTATATTCACAATACAACTTTAGTTTACTTTAGGGCTCATCCATACAAATTGGCTAATAGTATGTTGGCAGTGAATGAAACTTAACCGTACAGCAGATTGTCTGTTAGAATGAATTATAAACTGTGTTTACAGAATCATGAGTATATGGTCCATGTTTTCCGACTAGCATGCTAACTAGCATGTTTGCAATGATGAAAACTTCAGTAATTTATAGACTTATTTACAAACCATCATGCAAATTCAATTGCTACTAGCCTACTACATAATCTTTTGTAGTCACTCTGCGTGGCACTTTCTACAAAAACAATCATCTCTCTCCCTGGCAATTAAAAAAATCCTACACATAAGGAACTAAAAGACCATATTGCAGTATTATTTTATCCAATATTCATAAATATTTAACTTCGCTCGCCATTTCTTCATTGTGCGATAAACATATCTTTTGGATTTTATTTAAAATAAATCAGATCACGTATCTAGGATGTTTGAATTATGTAAAAAATATGCTAGGATGTTCTATCCAAGTGCGTACTAAAGGATCAGAGTATGCTAAAACATCCACTCACCTTGGATGTCAATTCATCCAAAGCTGGGTAAGCATCAGTCTCAAGCTCAGTAACGCGTGCATCAAGGAAACTGCAGATTGATTCCAGAGTAACCTCCAGTGCACGGAATTCAAAAGGAGACTCTGGAGTTCATGAAATCAGATTGCAAGATGTTAATGAAATGTGTATAAGTACTGTGGGTATCCACTAAGATATGGAAGGGTTAACAAGACCAGTGCAAAACATTCCAACCAGAATAAACATATATGAAAAAATGGCCAGAGTTTTGTTGTACTTTCAACTAGCATAAATCAATTGCACGAATAGAATGTCTAGAAGTTGATTGATCCAAAGGGATAAAAAAATGTGGCTACAAATGGCACGTCAAGTAAGGCTCGTTTTATACAATAGGCAAACTAAAAAACAGGATCAGTTTTCACAAACAAATTAGAAAGATCTCATAGAAATCAAATATCAATTTGGGTACAGTTCTAACATAGAAATACATCATTGTGCTCTGGTGAGCCTTAAAGTATCTTTCATGGTTCTGTCTTTGTTAGAGAAAAGAAACATGGTAGACGTGTGGGCAGGCACACACACGTCTCAAAACACATCATAATTTGAATATATCGAGTTGCTTTCATTTATTCAAACTTCTTGCTTTCATTTATTCAAACTTCTAGGGTAAGATTAATGAACAAAGTTTAGAGAGTGGAGAGCCATACAACAATATTGGCCAAGTGCAAGGAGACCAAGATAGGGCATCGCCAGTTAGGTGTCAGGGGACACGGATATATACTTTGGACTTATCTACTTGTATTAAAATGTCTATTTTTGCCAAAATAATACCCTATGATAAGGACACAGATTTAAAAAAAAGAAAGAAACAAAAAGGCATGGCCATATCTCAATCAAAAGTCTTGCGTCCACTTCCTCCTTGTATACACTTCTGTATATCTATAAACATTCCCTCACCTGTTTGTTCAAATTCTTGGGCATCAAAGGAAACGGCATACGCGATGGGCAAAGCAACAATGTCAACATCACACAAGTATAGAAGAGTGCAAGCCATAAAATGGCAAAACACAATTTAATTACCATCTTCTTCTGCTCCTTCCACATCGTGTTGACCACTTAAGTTCTCCTTTCCATCATGCTGAGTGTCAATTGATGGTGCTAAGCGCCTCCGGAGCTCCTCTACTACGGGGATCACATTTTCGTCAGAAGGATCCCTAAGCAAAACCTGAGCCAAGACAAATTCAACAGTTGTGATGAGTTACACATTTAACACAGGAGTCTTAGAAAGGGATGTTCAGTTGTGTCAAATAAACCATGGCTCTCCACTTATTCTAGAGCAGAATGACCTGAGAACTAGTATAGCGTGTTCCTAATCATCCAGGTTAGCGCAAGTGAAATCGCATGTATAACACAGAAAAATCTCTAGGTTATGAGAAGGGACAAATTGAGAGCTTGTAGCAGCTGAACAACGGGAAGGGGTAAATAAGCAGGAAAATTCACCTCCTCCGAAGTGATGATCGCCTTTATATGCTGCTCGAGCCACCAGCGAAGATTCCATCAAAAGAAAAACGAAATTCGTTACTCCTTTTTTTTTTTTTTGTTCAGATAAAGCAGCAGCATCAAATAACCAACACCCTTCACTATGAAAGCAGATCAGCACGACCCAACAGAAACACTTTAGGATCATGAGAAATCATAAACGACTACGGGACCAGTTCATCCTAAGAAAAATCTGGCCCCAACACTCTGCTCCTAGCACCATGTCTATCTAGCCACAAACCACCGCGGGTCCCCGGAAACGAACCGCGGAATTCAGAAATCCCCGGAAAAGCCGGCCCCGCACGCGCCGTTCCTTGATTCCTCCCGCGCCACCCACCGAACAGGGAATAAAACCGACACAATTGCGAGCACGAGCACGAGCTCTACGCACGGGGCCGCACCTCGAGGTTGAGGACGATGGCGCGCTCGCGCCCGAGGATGGTGGAGGGGTAGGAGAGCAGCGGGTCGAGGATGCGGAGATCGCGCGCGTTGATGTCGACGCGGTGCATGATGGCGTACTTGTCGGCGTCCAGCACCCGCTCCTCCCCGGCCGTGTCGAACAGGATCCAGCTCCGCGACGCGCCCCGCTTCTTCGCGTCGCCTCCGGCCCCCGGCCCCGCCCCCGCCGCAGCCATCTCCGACAGCACGGCGGCTCTCACATCTCCAGCGCCCGCCGCCGCAACCGCCGCCCACGTGGACGGTGGACGGATGCGCCTTCCTTCCCCTTTATTACGGAAGAAATTCTGCGGCGGAAAGAAATAAACGGCGACGACGGGAGAGAGAAAGGAAAGGAGAGGGTCAGAGACGAGCAGATATAGAGAAAGATGCGTAGCCGCGTGGGATGGGTGGATGTACGAATACGAGCGCGAGCGAGCGAACAATCAGTTCGTTAGCGGAGGGGGGATGTTAAGGGGTCGCAATTATGCTGGCGGTGGTTAAAAATTTCTTCTGATAATCTAGGGTTTTCTGAAAATTGACTGGGGGTGTTTCGCAGAATCACAGTAAAGCCCCTGATGTATTATTTATATTGATTTCGTTTTCCGGGGCATGTTTTTTTAACCTTTTTTTTTCTCAGAAGAAAACTGTTTTCACGTAATGCTAATAAATGTACCAATATGGCAAATATGTATGTGTGAATATGACTCATTTCAACCGCAGATGTGGCCGCCCCTGATTGCTGACTAGTACACTGTATGCTGACGCATGAAAGCGTATCGATAAAAGCATTCAGTACGACGACGAGGGTAGAAAAACATCGCGCCGGTCAAGGGGTCGCAGAGGGCAAAGAGACGCTCGACGCCGAGCCGCGCGGTCGCGACGTCGACGTCCGCGGCTCCGCCGCTGCTCCTGCTCTGCCCCAGAACAGAACCGAATTGGATGCCCACGGAACTGACTCGTGGCGGCCACGAGCCGGGCCGGTTCAGCACAGGAGCAGGTTGGTAGTTGGTCCACGCTTCTCTCGCCGAGCCGAGCCGCGGCCGCACGGCACCCGGGTCACTTCCTTTTCTTTTCTCGGCGGTTCGCTCCGCGTCGGCGGCGTCCGGCTCGCATCAGCACCTCCCGGCCCGCAGGCTCGCCCACCCACTCCATTTCCACTCCCGGTCCTCGCGCCGAACCTGCAGACCGGGCGGCAGCGGCGTGCACCTACCCGCGCCTTGTACGCGTGTTGTGGTCATGCCTGCGCCGCTGCCTTCCGGGCCGGCGGGCGGGCGGCGTGTCAGCGCGTGGATGGGTACGGTGCCCACCCAGATCGTCTGATGTCACCATTCGCGGCCTCTGGGGCGTCGCATCCACGCCACGCTGGGACGAGGCGGCCGGCCGTCGGCGTCAAGGCGTCAACGTTCAGGTAGCGTCAGCGCTTCGTTCGTAAAACAGTTGGATTATTACTACTACCGTTCCTTTTGCACGCCACGAATCATTGGATATCCGTGATTTCACTGGCTCGCTTCGCTCGACTCCAAACGGATTCTACTGGCTGCATGCGCTCGCTCGCCTCGGTCTTCTCAGAAGCTGCCACTGGTAGGCTAGCATACCGCAAGCAGTAGTAATTCTCGAGCCCTTCACTGATAAACTTTTTCGCGAGGAAACGAAAACTACCTTGCAGATTACAGGTCGGTCTCCGTGAATCTTCTCACGCCCTCCCTCGAGTTTTTCGTAAACAAAGCTGATCCCATGCTGGTTATTACAAATATACAGTACTATATGCTCCCCAAGGAAAGGATTGAGAGCTGGCACTTGGCAGAGGGTGGATCTTACTAGATCCGGTGATGAGAACAAAGCCAGATGTACTAGCCGCCAGCAGTGAGCGTACGCCCGCTCGAGATTGCTGAGGGCGACGTCTCTGGGCGTAGATTCCACGGACAAGCAAAGGTGATTCAAAAGGGAAACAAGAACCCTTGGCTTGAGACACGCCCGTAGAAAAAAATGAGGAGAGAGACGGAGCGCTACGTCCCAAAACACCTGCATCAGTAATTCAGAAGCCCCAGTAGTTACCGCGCTTTGCTTGGTGTGTGTGTGGATGAACAAGTTCTGCCATCTTACTCATCACAGGCTCACAGCCGATGAGATGAGACATTATGCATTGGCCCCTGGATTGTGTACAGATAAAGGCATGTTTAGAAGTAAAGTATTCAAAACCATAATATTTTAATATCATGGTCTACAAACTGCAATGACAACCATGGTATTTGCTATAATAGTCGAACCCATAGGTATTTGGAAACACAGTATGGTTCTACAGTATTTGACTTCACCAACTCTTTTCCCATCATTTCAACAGACCAAAGTTTTCAATACTCAAAAAATACTGTGGTATTGACAATACCTTGGTCTTAGATACAGAGATTTGCCAAACACTTTTTTTACTCTAATACTATGGTTTTCTCCAATACTACGGTATCTTTTACAATACTAAAAATACTTTGTTTCCAAACATAGTCTAAACATCGTCTTTGTGCGGCGCCTCGGAGGTCGGAGCAAGTGGGCGTTGACATTTTGGCAATGCGGTGCCGCCAACAACGAGCAACAAGACACCGCTACGGAAGGTAGCGGACCAGGGCAGAACAGAGTAGAGCTGGAGCAGGTGGATACTGGAGCACGGTGCGCTGGGGGCGAGCATATGCGCTCGTACAGCGACAGGAACATCTCCTCCGATTTTCAAAAATTGCTGTACAAAACACCGAGTCGCCACTCACCAGTCGCCACGGCGCTAGCTACGAGGGCACGACCCACGAGTACGAGCGAGAGGCGGCAACGCGGCCGGTACGATCCCGCGTTTCTTTCTTTGTTTTGAAAGAAAGAACGATCGAGCACAGTACTAGCAACTAGCAAGCATTGATGTTGATGGTTGATTGGTTGTAAACTGTCGTCTGTCGCGCTAATCCAAAATTCAATTGGACTCCATTTGCTTTGGACTCGCTTGGATGGATCGTATTTGGACTTGGAAATCCATTAGAGATCTCAATCCATTATCCTGAAATCCAATAAACATCGTTCTCAATTTGGATCGCAAAACTCAAAATGCATAAATCCACTGGGCTTGACGGGATCTTCTAGCGGGAGGCAGGGACGAGCAGAGCGGACGACAGCATCTGCATCAAGGCAGGACTTCCGCTCGACCAGGCCCTTTGCTCTCAGACCCGCCGGCGCTGTTGCGTTGCGGAGGCAGCCATGTCCATTGACCGACGAGAGTTTTTGTTTCTCCATTGCTGAGTTTATACCCCTTGAACCCTAAACCCAGATATTCAGAGAATCAATTTCGACAGATGCAATGCACAGATCCAGATATAGGATAAACGCTACTTCACTCTACGCTAGCGGCAGGGTTTGGTACACGGTATTCCCTTCGTTTCAAATTGTAAGAGGTTCTGTACTTCTACTAAATTTATTCATTGTCCTATGTATATATATTCAATATGCGTCAATATTTATCGATTTTCATATAAACGTGGACGGATGAAAAAGGGGCTAAAACCCTTCCAAATTGAGACGACCCAGATTGACTGCTTTAGACCTTCTCTAGCGAATAGTTTACATGAACCGTCAACTGTCTATAGTACAAAACGCTAAGAGGAGGTGGTTGGAATAATGAATGGTCAAAATGGATATAAGATAAAAAATGACCACAATGGGAGGAGTGACGAGCGACAGAAGTCGATGCACGCAGCCGACTTCACATAAAGATCTGAAAATAACTCTGACCAAACTAAATGAATACCAAATCATGACAAAGTGACAGGGTGAGGGCGTGAAAGTTGATCCGCACCACGCCCATTCAAGTATGAAGAACTGTTTGGGAAGTTGATATACACAGAGATGCATTGCAACGCAAATTTGGCGAACACATCGCAGATATCAACAACGCTAAAGCAGGTTTTCATCAAATCCTGGTGCAAAACACAGCCTAATGCCAGCCAAAAAAGGAACCTAATATACAATCTACATATTGCCTTAGAGATACCTTCTGCGCTTAGTTCGGAACACAAAAATCTCACAGGAATAGCTCAGTTCCCATTAGAATTTGGAAACTTCCGTCATCTTAAATGGGGACTTCATGACCGACTATTCATCGTCGGAACTCTCGTAAGCTAAACCAAGCAGACTTCCAGCTGTGTTACCTGGCATAGCCTCTCTTGTTTCACCTGGCCTTGACATTGTGTGGTCAGCACTGACAGTCCCGTGAGATGACCCCTTCTCACCCACATGTGGTCCTGATTGATTTTGCAATGAAGATAACTTGCTGACAGAATCTTCTTCCCCTTGCTTAGGCTTATTGCTATCTGTTGGCTGCGATGGGCTGCTAACTTTTGGCCGCTTTGGTTTGATCCCAACAATGTTCTTCAAAAGATCTTGTTGCCTGCCCAGAAAGCAAGTGCTTAATCATAAGAACAAAAAGGTATTGTTGATGGAAGCAGAAGTTTTTTTTGCAGGTAGATTACCTTATATCACTTTTAGGTTTAGGTTCAACACGAAGAGCCACGGGGACAGCAGGTGTAGAATCAGCTAAAATTGCTGCTTTGTAATGTCGCAGTTAAAGAAAGCAAAGAGATAGCTTAAACATCACATTGTTTCTATTGCACTATTCCAACCGAAGGAAACTGAATCGTAAAGGTGTGAAAAAAAATCCATGATGATGTAGAAAGACTAGTAGAAAAATGAACCATGTAGAACAACTAATTGAAAACTGAACCATATTGATCAGATTTGTGCTCTTAACTGTATTAACAGGAAAAACGAGGGGTTATGATGTTTATAAAGGATATCTTAAAAGCAGCAAATGCGCGCTTCTCAGTACGACGAAGAAGACGCTCTGCATCTTCCTCAGCTTCCATTTGCTCTTTCAGGTAAAGCAAATCATCACTGTCCAATGCTGAAGAACACAAAAAATAGCAGAGTCAACAAGGTTAAAAAGGAGCATACAAGGGTTTTCCTATAAAAGATGGATGAAATACCTCCTCGCCCATGAAGGTAGCCTCCCCTCTCACCAGCAACCTCTTGCATCTGTTGGAATCAACCACCGAGGAGAGAGCCAAAATCCCTGTCAGGGCATGTTATAAGAACATTGTACACTGGCACCTATTGGAAGTGCTTAGTCATGGAATCAAGCTTTTGAGAAAAAGCGAGACATCCTTATGTGACCATGACCACCAAACAACTAAAATGAGATGTTATTTTACCAATAAACTAGCATTGGCCTGATCAGAGAATACTGCAACCTAAAGCTAAGCATTTAAGGTGACCTTTGCTTTCATCTTTACACAATAGAGATGCCAAGCCAAATATATTTCATATGCAGGTCCAAAACAGAAACATCTATGAAGCACTTAAAAGTCGCTAACTGCTCAGAGAGAAGAAAGCTTATGCCTATTTCCAACAATATAGGAATGGTGTCAACAATCACATTGGCAGGTGTTTCTTTTAACAATTCAAATAGTTTTTTAACAGCCTCATTTAAATTTTCAATTTTGACAGTTTGGCTCAGCAAAAACAAGTTGAAGGCTACTGTCCTGATGTGCTGCCTAATCTAGCACTCCACCTATCTTTGTAAACAACCATCTAACCAAGTCTCCACCAATACGACAATAGACGAAATCCGCTCCAAACTTGGCATGATTGTTCATTGGGAAGCTTCACATCTAACTTTATGTCAGAAAATAACATTGTTACACTGGTTATACCTCTAAAGATGCCATAAGATTCCTACCTTGACCATTTCAAAAAAAAAAAAAAAAAAAAGAAGATACTTGACAGAAGTAGGCAACAAAAAGCCTAATAAAAACAACGCTATTGATTACAATTGTCTACATTTGTTTATGCCAGAAAATCCTAAAGTCGAGCACACCGCATACAGACATAAGTACAGAAAAAACGGTAATGATGCCTCAGCAGAGGAGGTTGCAAGACGAATCGGTCTAACCTTTGCAACCATGCGCTGGAAGGTGATATCTTCATCGTCTATCTTGTCCTTCCCCTTGCCATACTTCCTGTCTGCACATGCACAACCCCCAACACCTCACTCAGTAATTCGACGAGAAAAGCCCCCGATGGTAAAATGAAATAACAAGGGGCGTCGATAACTCGACGAATCGGTTGGAGGGGAACGAGGTGCAGACCTTTGGGGTCGCTGAGGTTGGTGTACTCGCGGACCTCGCGTCCGGACATGACTGGGGCTGACGACGGGAGGAAGACCTAGCCTATCTCCGAGCCGGAGCCTCGAGGCTAGTGGCGCGGGCGCCTTCGCCTGTTATTACGGGGCCGGGACGGGAGACGATGGGTGGATTTTGGTGGACGGAGGCTGGCCGGCGTCTTGTCTGGAATCGATGGGAGGTCGAGGATTGGTGGACGGAGGGCCGCACTAACCCTAGCTAGTCCGGCGTCGGGCGAGAGGTGAGAGGGCGGGTCGCCTCGTCGGGTACTCGGGTCTCGTGAGGTCGGCTGCACGGCACCGAGGCTTGGGCCGAATCGGAATTCAGGAGCGAGGTGAGAAGACGGGTTCGACTTTCGTCTTTTCCAGAAAAAAAAACTGATAAATGCGGCCGGTCCTTACTTCTGGCCTGTTTCTTCGGGACTTTTGGGCTGGGCCTGTTTCGTTCAGCTTCTACTACTCATCCCATCCCAATTTTGCAGTCTCGGCGGCCGCACCAACTCCAGGCGATGGGCCGATCCTGACCGTCTCTAGTAAAATCAAACCCACATCTCCACGCTGGCCAACTTTGGCCCCTAAGTTATCAAAAAAAAAAAAAAGAACTTTGGCCCCTAACCCATCATGCCCGTGACAAATCCAGACTCAGGCTGCGGCTGCGTCTCAAACTCTGAATACGAGCCGCACGATAAAGATCCAACGGTCAATGTTTGACGAAGTTAACAACAAGGCAGGAAAAGAGAAGAATCCGGCGAAACTGTCCCGAGGAAGAAAGGAACCTACTGGAAGACGAAGGCAAACCCTAGTCGCTGCTCCACCGCGGCGCCCACCACCCTGATCGGGCGTCGATTCCGATGGACTTCGCGGAGCTGGAAGCGGTGGAGGGTCTACGGTGGCCGTGGCACTCGTGGCCGCCGACTCCCTCCGCCGCCGCGTCCCTCGTCGTGCCCACCGCCGTCCTCTGCTCGCCGCTGCAGCACCCCACAGCGCCCGACCTCCTCCCGCTGCTCCCCTACGCGCCGCTCCGCTGCGCGTCCCAGGGATGCGGCGCAGCGCTCAACCCGTTCTCGCGCGTGCACCACGGCTCCGCGCGCTGGTCCTGCCCCTTCTGCGGCGCCGCCGCCAACCCGTTCCCGCGCCTCCTGGCCCCCGACGCGCTCCCCGCCGAGCTCTTCCCCACGCACTCCAGCGTTGAGTACACGCTTCCCCCGGACCCCGCCGAGGCCGGTGGGCCTGGCCCGCCCGCGCTCGTGTTCGTGATCGACGCGGCCACGGCGCCCGCGGAGCTCGCCGTGCTCAAGGACGAGGTGAGCAGGGTCGTGCAGGGGCTGCCCGAAGGGGTCAGGGTGGCGCTCGTCACTTACGCGGCGTCGGTGTGGGTCCATGATCTCGGATTCGAGGGGTGCGCTCGGGTCGTCGTGATCAACGGCGAGCGCGAGCTTGAGTCTGACAAGGTTTGTGAATTTGTACTGTGACTCTGTGCAGTGTGATTTTGGGACAATTGATGTGACTGATCAGTTGTTGTTGGATGTATAACTTGAATATGTCTGCAGTTTATAACTGTAACTCTTGCAAGTTCCTGTTATCTAAATGCAATGTCTCACGGAAACATTAAGTTTGGTTCTGAATCCCATTGCTATGTTCCTGTTGTCCAAAGTTGCCTTGTAACCTGGTGTTGTCATAATTTTGAATTTCTTCATGTTCAGTTATCTGCTTTTCTGATTGCTTGTAGTTTAGAATTTCTTGTGGTTTGTCTTCATATCTCATATGCTTTCTTTTATGTCCCAGATACAAGAACTTCTAGGTGTCGACCGTGCACGATACAAGAAGTCGGCTGTGGCAAGGTCCATTGAAGCACAACGATTTTTGCTGCCTGTTTCTGACTGTGAATTTAACATCACATCTGCAATAGAGGACCTGAGCTCCATGTCTGCGTGTCCACGTGGGTATCGCCCTTTAAGAGCAACTGGCGCTGCTATTTCCACCGCTATTGCTCTTCTGGAGGGTTGCTGCTCATCCAGTACCGGTGGTCGGATCATGGTCTTCACATCTGGTCCTGCAACAGTTGGTCCAGGACATGTGGTGGAAACTGATCTTGGGAAAGCAATCCGTTCTCATCGTGACATATTCAATAGCAATGCACCGCTGACTGACAAAGCACGTGATTTCTATAAGAAGGTTGCAAAGAGGTTAACAGGCCATGCATTAGTTCTTGATTTATTTGCCTGCTCTCTTGATCAGGTTGGGGCTGCAGAGCTGAGGAATCCTATTGAAGTATCAGGGGGGTTAATGGTGCATACAGAGTCATTTGAGTCTGAGCAGTTCAAAAGTTGTTTTAGGCATATGTTCAAGCGTGAAGGTACCAATTACCTTAACATGAACTTTAATGCGACGATTGAGATAGTGACATCAAAGGAGGTGAAGATCTGTGGTGCCCTTGGTCCCTGCATTTCACTCCGCAGGAAAAATAGCTCAGTTAGTGATAAGGAAATTGGTGAAGGTGGGACAAATTATTGGAAAACTAGTTCACTGAGCAACAAGACCTGCATTGCTTTCTTTTTCCGAGTTGATTGCAGTCATAAAGCTGAGCCCCCAACTGTCTTCTTTATTCAGTTCATGACAAGGTATCGGCATGGTGATGGTAGTTACCGCCTAAGGGTAACGACCGTTGCGAGAAGATGGGCTGCACCTCGATCTCCTGAAATTGCTGCAGGGTTTGATCAGGAAGCGGCTGCAGCTGTTATGGCCAGGCTCGCTGTTTATAGGGCAGAGACGTACCATGTTAGAGATGTTATTCGATGGCTTGACAAGATGCTTATCCGCTTTACTGCTAAGTTTGGAAACTATGTTCCTGAAGACCCATCTACCTTTCGGCTGTCAACAAACTTCTCCCTGTACCCACAGTTCATGTACTACTTGCGGAGGTCACAGTTCATTGATGTTTTCAACAGCTCTCCCGACGAAACTGCTTTCTTCAGGTTGATGTTGAATAGGGAGGGTGTTGTGGGGTCTCTAATCATGATCCAGCCTACTCTATTCCAGTACTCATTCGATGGACCACCTATTCCTGTGCTGCTAGATGTCAGCTCCATCTCTCCTGATGTCATTTTACTATTTGATTCATACTTCTATATTGTGATTCACTATGGCTCAAAGATTGCTCAATGGAGGAAGCTTGGCTATCATAAGGACCCAAACCATGAAAATTTGCGTAAGCTACTTGAAGCACCAGAAGTAGACGCAGAGTCACTTTTGGTAGACCGCTTCCCAGTGCCAAAACTCATAAAGTGCGATCAACATGGTAGCCAGGCCAGGTTCCTCCTTGCACGGCTGAATCCATCTGTGACACAGAAAACACAGCTTTCAGAGGGATCTGAAGTCATTTTCACCGACGATGTTAGTTTGCAAGTATTTATTGAACACCTGCAAGAGTTGGCTGTTCAGGGCTAGAAAGGCATGGAATTGGAATCTGACCATTTCTGTGCCCTCCCAGTTGGTTCCATATGTGATTCTGATGAAGATATGGCTTTCAGAGGGACTGGACTTACATTCACTGATGAAGTTTACTTGCAAATTTTTATTGAACACTTGCAGTAATTGGTCGTGCAGGATTAGCGTGTTCATGTGGATTACTTATAAGCTATTTTTGTGGTCACTTGGAAATACTGGGAGAGCTCTACTGCCTGGAGGGGTGAGATCTCCCTGAGAGTTGTTGTGCATTGCTCAAGCTCCAGTTTGATGTAAGCCAGTTACATTTTTACTAGTTTTGTATAGCATGTGGCATTATCCTCTGGAAATGCTGTATTTTCTCTGGAAACATTGTGCCATAAATCAGCATTTTCTTCCAGTTCTGGTTATGCAATATCTAAAGGCACCATCGTTCTTTTTATGGGGTTAGCTATAGGTATGCCCTTTAAGCACAACACAAAGACATATATAGCCTTCTTGTAATTTCTCACCACATAATCATTTGAAGGTTTAGTTCAATTGTTGGGTGATCCTGAAAGGACACCCATCATCAATACCTTTTTAAAGATATTATCATATGTTTGATACCGTGCAGACCAAAACACTATTAGCATCTTATATATCAGCTACACTTCTCCAATCATAAATGTGCGATGAGTAAAGTATGGGCTAGTTTGTTTATGCAATGTACTTGGCTTTGGTATGACCACAACTCTAGCAGGAGCAAGGAAGCTTCATGCTATGATCATGCCATCGTGCCGCAAGACTCAGCCTTCTTAATAACTCAAGAGACAGGTAGACTAGGGTTATACTAATGGATTCCCCATCACCAGGCACATGGCCTGTCCCCCACCCCACTTGATCACATACAGATTGCCAAATATTGTATTGACAATTAACAAACAGGTTAACTTACAAGGTACCATAATAATAATAGTCTCATTGATGCCCTTTACTTAACAATCACACAAGCTTGATTAACAACAGTGGAATAAAATCGCCAAGTAGATTCTGGGACACACAGTAGGGGACATCACATAACACCAATCCAGCTACACACAGATAGATTATTGCTTCTGGTCCATGAACAAATTGAACAAGACAGCTCTCCCTCCAACTAGTAATTAAAACATTATATTTCTAGAAAAACCGTAGCATACTGCAAGGGCACCATTCTTATGACACAATGTGCAGCGTCTTAACACTGCATCTTGTTCAGCTCTTGTTCTTGCACTTGTCCTTGGCTCTTGGTGCTGCATTTTTATGAAGAGAGCATAGGAAATTAGAATTAATATGTAAATCTTCTTGAATTGGAAGAGATTTTTTGCTGAAGACACTGACCAAGACCAATGGCTTCAGAACTCTTCATGATCCTCAGGCGCTTGCATGACTCGACAAACATCCTGCGGGGATTATAATCGACAGGGCAACATAAGAAACTGAAGTCTGAACACTTGGGTTGATCTCATCCTGATCACAGGTCAGTAAATATGAAAGCAGGTGAGCAAACAAGAATGAAGGACATACTCCCACGGAACATCACCAACAAGCATCCAGTCGCCATCTTTGTCTTCATAAGTAGTGACAACATCAGCACCGCTCACTGGATCAACCAATTTCCCTTCATTCATGTTGTTTCCTAGTAAGTTGGATCATCGATGTAGCTCTTATGAGTTAGGATCAACTTCAAATTTACCCATTTTGTCAAAGCGAGTGATATTAGTTAGCGATTTGTATTCCGCAGATTCCCATGCCAATGATGATAAGATGATTTACCAGTTGTGGCGAAGGTACTGAACATCTTCTTCAGAGCAATGGAGAGGTCCTTGTAGCTGTCGTACATCTTCAGGTCCACCTTGCGTAGGTACGGCGCACCGTCCATGCTGACCTTCACGAAGGCAGAGCTGTTGCTGCCGGCTGTAACAGCGGACTGTTGCTTCTCAGGTTCTTCTTCCTTCTTGCTCTTCACAGATTGGACGGTCATGACGTTCCTGCGGTATGATCGGACTGGTGGCCAACCCACAGCTTGTGCCCTGACATATAGCACAGGAATTGAGTTATAGTTCCTTGAATTTCACATATCAGTTCTAGTTTAGAGCTTGAAGTAGTTATTGGAAAGTCCATTTAAGCAGCCAGATGCATGTTACTGTTTTTATTCTTGTTTATCCCTACCTAAGCTTTCTGCTAATATTGTGGATGATGGAAATGTGATTTGGTTACGGCCACATGAATTATGACATGATGATTTTTCAAAAGTCATTCGGGTGCTGATGTGCTTCTCCTGATATTCATAACACTTCATAATTATCATTGTATTCAATTTTCAAAAAGAAACTCATAATTATCATTGTATTCAATTTTCAAAAAGAAACTACAAGGCCACTTTTTCCTAATGGAATCTGCCAAAAGGTGAAGTACATCATTCTTTTCTGACATCTACCGACAAAGGCAGGCATCAAACGCGCATATGTTTTGATTTTAAAAAGGTGATTATAATTCGCGCGGCGCTTTACCTAGCGACAAAGAACATACACAATAGTTTCGCCGTCTGCACTTTCTGCCAGAGGATCCGTTCTATGGATATTTTGCCCTACATAAAGTTTTTCTCTTCGATATGCCAAGATTATTCGACGTACTATATAAATATAAAATCTTATAAATAAACAAAAGGAGGTAAGGGAGAACAAAGAACAGCCGGCCCATGCAAATAAAATTCGCACACACTTTCTACCAAATGCCATTACTACGCCGTAAAAGAAGAATTTCATAGTTAATCATTAGTGGAAACGTCGCCCTAATTAAATAGCCGTGGTATAACACATGCAGATTAAACGTACTTGGGTGCTGGTGGCTTCTCGGCATCAGCGTCCGGCGCCTCCGCGGGCCTCTTTGCCTTCTCGGCGGCCGGCTCCGGCTTGACGGCGGCGGCTTCCTCCATGCCGGCGGTGGGCAGCTTCAGCTTGAGGTCGATGGTGTCCTCGAAACCCCTCTTCGCGGCCTTGGCCGCCTCGGCGCCTCCTCCCGGCAGGCCGAGCCGGAGCTCCGTCCCGACGTCGACGTCGGCGCCAGCCATCGGCTCCGCGGGAGCTAGCTAGCTGCTGGTCGGCTAGCCTGTCGCGGCCGTCGTCGCCTCTCTGGCCGTGGGCAGCTCCACCGCTAGCTAGCTAAGCTTCTGCTTGCTTGCTTCGTCTTCTTCTTGGGTCTCTGCTCGTCTCCGCGCTGGAGATTTGGGGTTGCAGTGGTGGGTGTAGGAGGTGGTGGAAGAGAGGACCCAGGAACAGGGTGGAGATGTGTATATATAGAGGGAGCAAGAGATGGAAAAGGAGAGAGAAAGTGGAGGTAAATACTCCTATTCTAGGGTGCTGGCAGGAGGAGAGGGAGATGGGAGTGGGGTTGCAACTTACAATAGCAGTTGGTTAGAGCATGAGTGAGGCTAGTTGGAGGTTGGAGCCAATAATTTTTGCTTCCATGTTTCCTTGGTTTGGATTCTCTAGTCATGGGCACAAGCCAACTTGTTTAGCTCTGCATGTGTTATGTGTATTTTTTTTTTTCTTCTTCGGAACAAGTGCATGTGTAGAGTTTCAATTGGATGTTGAAGCTGAAAAAAATAGATGCTATATTTATTTAGTTTATCTTCTATAGTATGAGCTTTTCTCGTTGTTTCACAGTCCTTGCCCAAAAGGGCAATAAATCGAAGCCTGAAATGGAGCTGAGAAAGAAATATAATCCCTCCATGAATTGGACACCCCACACCCACCAACCTTGTGTCCGTCGGACGAGAGAGAAACCAATTAAGAACACCGGCAAAACGGTACAATATTTATATAGTCTTTCTTACGTCATGGAGGCTGAAGTAGATAGCGAAAGTATCGCAGTATATAAAATCAATTGCATTGTTAAACTTCCTTGATCTGACAGAATGGCAAAACAAAGTAGAAATGGAGCAAGTATGTATTTACCACAAGAACTGTGATAGAGTGAGGACAATCAGAAGAGAGGTGTGACTATGAATTTATGATGAGGTTTAAAATCTCTCCTGCGAGTATTTTATCAACTCCATGACCCCATCATCTCCCGAACCAAAATTCAAGGTGATTTGAAGCCTGTAAAATAAACACCAACAGATCCAATGACACACAAATTAAAGCACTACTGCAAACACCTACTATGACGTATGCTAATTGCTAACACATGGGTTATGAGCAAGAACAACGGATGATCAGAAGCACCCCCTGAAAGCAGGGGAGGAAACAAAGGGGCGTGCACGGCTGTCAGGACGCATCCTGTAGACGATCCGGGGCCAGCTCGAACGGAGCCATACAAGAGCGGGCCACAGTGGAAGCCGGGCGCCGACACGTGTCGCTGGATGAGCTGGACGATGCCGATTTTACCGGTGCCTCTGGCGCTTGCGTGATGCGCTCGCTGACGTCACCGTCCTCCTCTCCCAAGTCCCAAGTCCCAACAGGAGAGCTGAGGTTTTTTTTTTTTCACCGTCGATCCCAGCCTCATTAGTCCCAGGGGCCTCCCCACCAGTCAGGGCCCACAGCGCAGCAGGATCTGCCTATTTCCTTTTCTCCGTCGGAAGCCGCTATGATTATGTGAATTGGACTGTGTGAATTCTGAAACATGGAATTTGGTGGATATTTCCTGAACTTTTGTGTCGCAACCTAGTGAAAAAGGTATCAATTATGGCCTAGCGTAATTGGACATTGGTAGTCCCCCATTCGCTAGTCATCCAATTGTCTCACTCCAATCGCTAAGGCTTTCTTTACAATACTGGATTTTTTAAAAAAAATTCAGTGTTTTTTCATGTAAAATCAAACTGTTTTCTGTCATAATCATGCACAATTGCTATAAAATTCATGTGCTACAAAGAGAGCCTAAACTTGCCTGAATGCCTGGTTTCCTCAATTGAATTCCCACCCACACCGCCAACATGGCCATTGCGATTTGGCAATATCCTGGAAACGGCTTTAAGCACCATCATTGATGTTTGTCAATTGGTGATCCATTCTTATCTCTACTGTCCCTGCTCGATATGTTGTAATTGTAGCCGTCTGTGCCACTAAAACAAACGGTCACATGACTAGACTTTCTAAAGTTGAACAGGGACAAAGAAAAGTCATTGATCTCTTTATTTCACTCAAAAAGCCTTACTATTACTAATTGGAGACATTATAAATCACCCATATTGATCCTTACGAGACATACTAAGAGCTTGTTTGGTTTTCCCTAGCTAGCTGCTAAAAATAGCAGCTAAAGAACCAAACAAAATTGGCTAATAAATCAACTAACAATTAGCTAGATTTTAGCTCACAGTTATCTCATTAACTGGCTCAACCCAACTAATTTAGCTAATGGCAACTAATAACACGTAAAAAGACTCTTACGCCTATTAGCTAGTAGTAGATAAGTTATAATAATATCCACACAATAATCAGAAGCTCAAATTGAAACCTTAATCTAATAATGGCAGTGCAAAAAATGCAGTTAATCGGCCAACACAAACGGACTGTTGCAAATAAGAGGAGAAAAAAGGGGGAAGGGAACAGAGGGTGACAGGTGGAGAGCGAAACAAGAACAATGCCTTTCTTTCACGATCAGCATGGGGGAGAGGAGCAGTTGGATTCCCAGGCGTCCAGGATCGGCGGGTCCCACATGCCGGGCGGGGTGGGGGCAGGTCAACTCAGGTGTCGGCCCCACGCCGGCGTGCATGTGGGTGCGAACGGATTCTCAGCTCCACGCGACCATATTCCGGAATGGTTTAATTAAAGTAATTTTAATCCGGCATTAGCACGATAGAAGTATACCACTAGTGCCGGATTAGAAGCATTTTCTTGGATCCCAATCATTCTCCAGCCCACCAAGCCCTGCTAGTATTTTTTTTAGAAAAAAAGAGGAGAAGTGCTACCAGTACAGCTTTCTAGAGACGGGAGGAAATGCACTGTACTGACATAGCGCAGAACGGTTACTGAAAGAGGTAAGGATGCGGCACTTGGATCCGATCCAACGCCCGCAAATTCTTCACAGGATCCAGTATTCCAGTCCATGGCAGACACCGGCACACCGCAGGTCGTCATCAGGATCTGGTTGGTCCTTTGAAGACATTTTTCACGTTCTTGAAAAAAAAAGGGCGAAATTTTTTTTTTCATACAGTGCAACCACTACTCTTCAATCTACATAGGCAGTTTGGAATGCTAGAATTTTGTTAAGCTGCCTCTGAAAAATCACCGTGTTCCAGACGGCAATGGACATGGAGGACACCATGGATCTGATATACAGATGGAGCAGGTGTGAGATGTACGTGCATCGCATGGTTAAATCAAAACCGTCATACGTAGTATATGCAGTAGCCAGTAGCCAGTACAGTAAACATCAGCACCGTCACAAGAACGTGTCCTGGCCGAAATAATGTTGTTGTTCCAGCTTGCACCTGGATTGGTAGGAAAAAGCCTTCTTGACACTGGTTATGGCATAATAACTATTAACTAATAATTCGCGTCCGTGGTGGTACTGCACCACATAGTAAAGTGACGCGAAACTAATAAACGCTGGGCAACGGGCGCTTTGCACGAGTACACTATATTATTGGCAACGGTGGATGGGCATCATTGGAGCGTACAAGAAGGCACGGTACGCTCGGGTGCCTGGTCCTCGCGGCGCTGCCCGGCCGCGGCTGGCTGGTGGGTGAGCGGGGGGCGCCGGCATGTGGGTGGGTGGGTGCAGTGGGTGTCGCCGGCGCGCGCGTCGAACGCAACGAACCCAGGGCCATGTCCATGTGCCCCGGGCCGGTGCGCCCCACCACCCCCGCTTCCGTGCCCGGCTCCATGCGCATGCCACGCATGCCCAGGGGCTATGGAGCCTAGAGCCTAGTGCTAGCTTCTCTGCTTCCATCCATACACGAAAACAGATCCCGATACGCATAGTTTTCTCCACCCTTGTCTTCAGGGGATCTTGTGCGTCGTGCCATCATGCGTAGTACTACGTCTTTACCATGCATTGACCCTGCTAGGTACTCCTCCAGCTAGCCATCGATCGGTGCTGGTGGGCAGCAGTTTTTCTTAACCGTCTGCTTGACTAATCGTTTTTTACTAATAACATCTGATTAATTTACATGCTGATGACCAGCTGGCAGATGAAGGTGCCCACAGGAAACGGAAGGCGGCGATTAACCAGCGGTACGTACCGCCGGTACGGCGGTATACTATCTGTGTCACGTGGCAACGGCGGCGGCCCGTACGTACTCGCAGGACCGATCTACCACGCAATAAGCAAAGCGTGTGTGTGTGTGTAGTATAGCATGTGTACGGTGGTGTTGAGGGACGCCCGGCCGGCGATGGACACACCCCTTGAACCCAGAGCAGGGTTGGAGCCAAAGCCAATTCAATTAATCATGGGCATGATTGGCACCGTCATCTCCCTCGTCCTCCTCATTGCAATTTGCAAGCAACCTTCCTGGCGTTGGGATTATTAGAGACACACGCAGAGTATACTAGTACTACTAAAATGCTCTCTCATGACGGACGACTCCCGACGAGCAGTCCCTACCGGCCCCTAGACATCACGTACGTAGTACTAGACAACGCGCGCATCTGCCTACACACGACGTGGCCGGCCGGCCTAGAAACATGCCCCATCCGTCGTTCCATCGCATGTACATGTGCCGGCCGGATCCCTACCCTACCCGGCTACTACACACAGCAGACAGAGAGTACACACCGATGGGTCAGCAACGTACCACCACCCCGATCCGAGAAAAATGTCAAAGGGAAACCCCCGGCCGGGCCAGCTGCAGGCTGCCTCTGCCTGGCTGTACGTGCCGGCGCGCACGCCGGCCAGCTCGCGTCGGCGCGGCGGCGGTCTCACATCTCGTGGCAGTGGCACGGCAGCCGCCCCGCCCCGGCCGGCACCGCACGCGATGGGGACGGAAGGAAACGTGCAGTGTGGCGCCGTTTCAGACTGCCAAAAATGTGGCGGGTTCTGGGTTCCAGTGCTGCTGCGCACGCCGCGCGCGGCTGACTCTGGCGGCGGGCCGGGCCGCACGCAGATGCAGGGGTCGTTGTCCGATCGAGCGCCCCGGCCACGTCCCGGTGTCGCCGGCGGACAGGAGCTGGAGGGGAACCCATGCCATGCCCCCCGCGGACGTACCCGTACTGTACCGTCCTGTTGGATGTTGTTGGATTTCTTCTTCCGGGAAAGGAATGTAGGAGTACGGCTCTGTCACTGTAGTGGAGTAGACTAGCGTGCCTGCTATGCATTTTTCTTCTCTCGGTTGACTTGGATTTAGAAAAGTTCCCAGTCGTCGTCGTCGCCGCCGTTGTAGCGGTGATGTGTTCGATTGTTTAGTTGATTGTGATTCGAGTAGGTTAGCTAGTGAGGCCGGTCAACTGAAAACAGGCATGCATGCAGGCGCCGCGCGCCAACATGGTACACACTGATACTAGCCACCAGGACATGGAGCGTCAGCGACCACTGATCGATGCATGCGAATATACGATGTAAGCGCGCTGCAATTGCAGGCAAAACGAGGCGAGGGGAGAAGCATTGCGTTGTTTGGTTGTTGGCGTCTAAGTGGAGTTGCAAGTATGTAGTGGACTAGTGGACATGCTGTGGAGTGGAGCCAATTAAGCATGGCCGTCCTGACCCTCCCTCTGCTTGCCTGCCTGCCAGACAATAGCGCGCGAATTGAAGCCCCCGAAGCACGCGCACGCACCTAGCGGCTCTCCATGTCGCACGTCCCTTTCGTGAGCCTGCGATCCCAAGCGCATGCAGCACATGCAACGGCGCGTTCGTGCGCGCGTAGGTAGACTGCAGTGCGCACCCCGCACGGCGGTGGCGCTAGGCTGGTACGTAGCTACAGAACCGGCCAACAAGCAAGCATGCGCCCAGAACTCGACCGTACGTGCTTGCCGGCCACGACGACACCACGAGATCTCCGTCCTGTCACCGTCGTCGACGCCACTCGCATCCAGCCGGATCGATCTCGGCCGCCTAGCGCCGCTTTCCGCCACCGTACCGTCTATCATTGCTAGCTCCGTCCATAACCATAAGGTTGCTGTCTACTAGTGGGGAACGAACGTATAGTACGGCACGCTTCCGATCCGGAGATGATCTTGCTGTAGTGGATGAAATATAAAACCATGCATGGGCCACGAAGAAGGCTTATCGTCTTCAATTCGTGCGGATTACTAACACTGCATGTTGCAGAGTGCAGACTGCAGTAGGAGCTCGCTGATGATCGAATTCACCGCGCTGCAGGCCGTAATATGTCTAGGCAGTTTAGCGCGCAACAACCACCACCAATCGCGGGTCAGGTAAAGATCATCCGGGACGACCGGCCGGGAGAGGGCCCGAATATCCAACAATCTATCATCCTTGGGACGACGCGAGCCTCGCAGTCTATGAGTCCGGCCGGCCAGGCTGGGCGGAAATAACACCACACAACACATGCACGGCCAGGGAAACTGATCTCGCATGGCGGCATGCGCATCGATCAGGGGGACCGCGCGCCGGCGATGGCGACGCGCGCGCGGCGACTTGGGAGCCCGCCCGGGCCGGACCGCGTTGCGTGCGAGTGCGCCTCTCGTAGCCAGCACGGGCACGTGAACGATCCCCCGGAGGCCGGACGGACGACGACCCTACCGTGCCCGTGCCGTGCATGAGCGGGCGCTGATGAGGGAAGGCCCGGCCCCCCTGCCCCGTGGACGATCGAGTAGTGGCCGAGCAGACGAACTGGGATTCGATCGCCCCACACCACCGCACCGCCTCGGTCGATCGAGGGGAAGCGTCGACGTCGCGCTCGATGATCGCGCGCATGCACACGGCCGACGGCGACGTACGGGCGGGCGGGCGGGCGCGGCCGACCGCCGACGCGCCAGGGCACGTGAAGCGGGCCGGCCGGGTCTCCCATCCCCCGCGCCACGCCCACGTGCGCCCATCAATGGACCATGACTTGCCGGGCATGGGCATGGAGCTGCATGCGGCCATTCCCCGTGGACCCCCGATCGAGACGCTCTGGTGCGGAAGCGGAAGAACTGGGTGGGCCGTGGGTGCTGGGTGGTTCCATTGATGCCTCGCCCTCGCCGGCCGGCAGTGGCGGAGCAGGAGGCCTCGGATCCAACGGTTCTACCGTGGGCGGTGGGCGCTGACGTGTGCTGGCGTGTGCCCCGCCGGCGGACGTTGACCGGCGCCGATCGAGCCTGCCGGGGCATGCAGTCCTACTTCTTCCTGCCTGCACTCGAGTCGAGTGGGTCGTCCATTCTGAATGGAATGGTCCACGCGGGCCACGCGCTGGCTGTAGCTGAAGCCACTGGTTGAGAATGAGAATTTGGTATGGGAAAAACGCGGTGCTGCCAATCTACCAAGTGCCAAGGCATGTGCCTGGTCGTACAGTCACACACTACCGGTGTACCGAACAGATATGCGCTCCGCGCACCGTATCGCACAAAGTCACGGGAATATAATCCTCCCCGGCAGGTCTGACGATACGGTTCTCGGATACTTGAATGTCAGCATGTCGCCCATCCAGTTGCACGAGTAGCAGTACGTTCCTGCTGGCAGGGACGATCGAAGAACAATTGTGGAACGTACGTGGAGATACTCCCTGCCTCTATCTAGATCTTTGGCAGACAATGCTATCTCCATCATCTTCTTCTTTACGACCTTTACTTGATCTGTTCTATATAGGTTCTTTTGGCGCTAGATGTGGACTCCGCAGCTACCCTCTCTCTCCCCGTGAGTTTGGTTCCGAAATTCTTCTTCTCGTGGGTGTTGGAGTGAGCCACCCCCAACTCATAGGGCTGATCTCATCGGTCTGTCAATTCCACTACACTATTATTTAAAGAGTAACTTTATCACAGTGACCTCCGTTTAAGACTGAACTGACCACCCGTCAAAGGGCCAGTGGGTCCAAAGTTAGCATAGTGCGTGATCGAACGACGAACAGTGCACGGATGCTGTTTCCCCGCCGAGACCATGACGCGCTGCACCTGCGGCAGTGCAGCCGTGGCTTCTGGCGCTGGCTCGACTTGAATGGACTCTCGATCGGTTTCCATCCGCATCTCTGAATAATCGATATGGATGTGTAATGTTATCACAGCCACCGCTTGATCGATGGACCGGAGCAGGGATTGAGACTGATGAGCAGCACGCTCGCCACCCCCACTACCCCCTTGTCGGTCGCCACGGCCGTTCACTCGCTCACTGTCGCCGTCTCGACGGCCTGCCAAGTGCCAAGAGCCAGCCCGCCGAGCGGCCGTCTCGGATAACAGCACCGCAGCACCACCAGGCACCAGCCGGAAGTGATACACGCGCCGAGCCGAGGAATACCGTGTCTCGCTCGTCGTCTCTCGATCGCTTCATTAAATAACGTGTCGTTGCAATTTGCATGCACACCGCCCCGGCTTTATATACATAGGCTAAGTAGAGAGCTTATCGGCAACCAAACGGGGCGATATGATTTCAGCGCGCCAGCGACAGCAGAGGGGCCACTCACGGTCACGGATGGATGATTAGCGGATTCGCTACAAGCGCATCGATATGTTTCGTGGGTGGGACAGATGGGCTGCATGCATTTTCGTGGCGTGATCTGTGAAAACGTTGGTGGTTGCGAAAACGGCAGGGTGTGTCAAGTTTGCGTGTCACGTTGATGCAACCTTCGTGCGCCTGTGATGGCCGCTTTTTGTCACGAAAGGTTTCAGTAGATAGACAGATAACAGATGATTGAGGCTATCCCAATGGGTGAAGTAAAAACACTGCCTATACACTGCAGTGCTACTATAGATAGAGAGATAGAGAGAAAGGTAGTTGAAATAGTGAAAAAATAGTATATAGCTAGACAAGCTTTTTAGACAAGCCATTGAAGATAGTCTGATGTGAAACGAAGGGCTGAACAGGCCAGAGAATATATTTCGGGAGCTGATTTTTGTGTATGCGACCAGAAACCTATGGGTTGCCTAGGTTGTTTTCACCGGCCGGGCGGTGCAAAATGCATTTCTTGCTCTCCGTATTTTGCAGAGGCTCTAGTACCGGTTCTAGTACCCACATGCATATGCTGAATTGCTGATGCTGCTAGAAAGTTTAATTAAACGTCTAAAATACAAATACATATTCACTCTGAACAAAGTTTAAAAAGTTGACATGAGACAAATATTGCCATCTAAAATATAAATACAAATGAAGTATTGTCGTCTAAAATACACGTGAATTCTGACTATTTTTTGTTGGATCACAAGTTGACATGCATGAGCCCTATACCGCCAGCATTTATTGACCGTTTCCATGCGAAAATACAAAATGGACCACGGTTGCATATGGGACGCGCATGAGTCTCCGCTCGTTTTCCTAGGGTGAGGCAAGGTGCACGACGTGGGATGCTAACATAGATACTCCTTCCATCTCAAAGTATAAGGGGTTTTAGCCTCTTTTTTACCCATCAACACTTATATGGACGTTGATGAATCCACATATTCAACACACATACTCAGAGTAATGAATGCATCTAGTAAAGTTTAAAACCACTACAATTTTGAAAAATATGATTTATTTACTGCCATCTTACTAAGCGTTGGAAGGATATTCTAGAACGAGCCCCCTCTAGCGCCTATTTGGAATATGGAAAAATTCCCTATTCTTGTGTTTTTTATGTTAAATTAAACTGTTTTTTTAATTCCTACATTTTTAGATTTCTATATTCCAAACACGTCCACCAGGATCTTTTCTAAACATGCGTTTAGTTTTTTAGACCCATCATCCATACGTTTTCAAATATTTGTCCCATGATTTAGGGGCCGTTTGGTGCGGTTTCTAAGGGCTCCAGCTCCTGCGCTGCAGGGTGACAGGGACGTGCAGAAGCCGGTGCCTGTGAAGCCAGTGTTGGACGGTTTCACCTGCTCTCCATTGTTTTGCATAGGAGAGAAAAAAAGCTTCCTGTGTTCAGCGCATGACGTCAGCCGAGTCCTCGAAGCCGGAGCCCCTGGGAGCCGCACCAAACGGCCGAATTTCCTATATAACTTTCGGAAGTTTATAAGTTATGCCATCTTCCGCTTTGAGAATCGTGCATAACGTGATGTTGAACTAGTTCATTTAAGATGTTGAACAAAATTTGAATAAATGTTGAAATTATTATTTCAGAATGTTGACTATGTTTTATTGACGTACAATGTTTTGAGCATATGCTTTGAGATTCGTGTACGAGCATGATTGTTGAACTAGATTATTTAAGATGTTGAATAACATTTTATAAAATGTTGAATTTATTGTTTTAAAATGTTGACTATATTACATATATAGATATCTTATGACGTGGCAGGTCAACATTGAATTGTTGAAGTAGTTTATTTAAGTTGTTGAACAAATTTTGAAGAATTATTGAATCTGAAGATTTAAAATGTTGATTAGATCCATCTGAAAAAAAATAAATACTGACTATATTTATGTTAGATATCGGTGAACTATTTTTTCAGTGATAGTATGACACAATAATAAACCATTGTAGATTTTTATTCGCTTAAATAGATTAACTTTATACTATTAGGTCTATTGGGTTTTAAAGATACATAGTTTAACCATAATACTGAAGATAGATAAGAGGCCCCTTGCCCCCTTACTTGGGCTGGACAAGTAGTTATCTGGGCTTACAGATTCGCCCCGTTACTGCTACTCAAGCTGGGCCCATGGCAAGTTTGGCGGCCTGCCAGCCTGCCACTGCCCACTGGACGCCTCGTTGTCGCAATAGCCGACCATCGCTGCATCCGCCGCCGGCTCCGCCGCAAAGCCACTCGGCCGGCCGCGGCGGCGCCGGCGGTCAAACAGCGCACTCATCCACAACTAGCGAACTCCCCTGGTAGTCTTCTACGCGCCGACGCCCTGACTCCCTGTACCGAGCACACGCCCCACGCCTCCCGGCCGCCGCGATGGCCGCGTCTGCCGCCGCAGGGCGCGGTTGGGACCCGACGGTTTCGCTACGGCTGGGGCACCCGGCGCTCGTCTTCCTCGAGCGGTGTCGCGGGGCGCGGCCGTTCCGGGGCATCCTCGCCCACCTGCTCCGCCTCGGCCTCGCCTTCGAGACGTTTCCCATGAGTCGGCTCCTCCACTTCGCCACCGTCGTCTCGTCCCCGCGGCTCACGCGCCAGGCCGGGATCCTCTTCGAGCACTTCACGCCCCGCCCCAACCTCTACATCTATAACCTCATGCTCTCCGCGGCGGCGAGCGACGACTCCTGCTCCTCGCCGCGCCGAGTGGCGGCTCTCTACCGGTCCATGCTCTCGTCCTCCGTCCTCCCCGACGAGCAGACCTTCCTCGCGCTGCTGAAGTCGGTGGAGCGCCTGTCCGTGGGGAGGCAGGTGCACGCCCAAGTCGTATCGAGTGGTTTGCACTCGCGCGGGTACCTGCGGAACTCGCTGATCAAGATGTACATCGACGCCGGGGATGTGGAGATGGCCGAGCTGATGTTCAGTTCTGCGCTGGCGTTGGACACGGTGTCTTGTAACATCATGCTATCTGGGTATGTGAATCAAGGGTGTAGCCTGAAGGCACTGCAGTTTTTCCGTGATATGGCATCAGGGGGAACTGTTGTAGATCAGTATACGTCTGTTCCTCTGCTCACTTGCTGCGGACGTCTGAAGAATGCGCTTCTTGGGAAGTCTGTTCATGGTGTCATCGTGCGGAGGATTGATGCCAAAAATCGTGGTTTGATTATGAGAAATGCTCTTTTGGATATGTATGCAAAATGTGGGAAAATGAACACGGCAATGAGGGTCTTTGGTGAAGCTGGCGAGAAGGATGCCATTTCATGGAACACGATGGTTTCAGGATTCGCAAACGCTGGCATGTTGGACCTTGCTAGCAGATTTTTTTCTGAGTCGCCTTCCAGGGATCTAATATCCTGGAATGTGCTTCTGGCTGGATATGCAAGATACAAAGATTTCAGTGAAGTGATGACACTATTTCATGATATGCTTGCCAGTTGTGTAAATCCCGATAAGGTGACTGCTGTTACCTTGATCTCTGCGGCTGCAGGTAAGGGTTCATTAAATCACACAAAAAGTATCCACTGTTGGGTGGTGAAAGAATTTGGTCTTCAGGATGCTTTCTTGGCATCTGCTCTTGTAGACATGTATTGCAAATGTGGAAATGTTATGTTAGCTCATTCTGTGTTCGAGAAAGCCTTGGACAAAGATGTTACCTTGTGGACAGCTATGATCTCTGGCCTTGCATTCAATGGCCACGGAACTGAAGCATTGGGTCTATATTGGAAGATGCAAGCTGAGATTGTAGCACCTAATGCTGTCACATTGCTCGCTGTTCTAAGTGCATGCAGTCATGCTGGCCTGCTGGATGAAGGATGCAGGATTTTTTGTTCTATGAAGCAAAGATACAATATTGAACCAGGAATAGAACATTTTGGGTGTATGGTTGATCTCCTTGCACGGTCAGGTAGGCTGACTGATGCATTAGCTTTGGCTAGGAGTATGCCAATGAGGCCAAGTCAGTCTATATGGGGTTCCATTTTAAATGCAAGTTTGGCCTGTCCAAATACTCAAGTTGCAGAAATGGCTTCAAAAGAACTCCTTCGTCTTGACCCGGAAGAAGGAGGTGGGTATGTGTTGCTTTCCAACTTGTATGCGACTGAAGGTCACTGGAACCACAAGGACAAAGTGAGGCAGAACATGGAAAGAAAAGGGGTGAGAAAATCGGCAGGCGCAAGTAATTTTCAATGTTGATGTTGTTGCTTCAGATACCAGGTGAGACTACCACTATAATCCAACTTTCGAAATGCAAGCTTCTTTGTTCTAAAGAGCAGATAAAATATTGTACCTTTCATGGAAAGTTACTACCCCTATTTCCTCTTGGGGAGTGAGCGTTATAGTTTTTTTTATGACGAGTAATGCTTTTTTTTCCTCTTGACTGGTAGAACTAGGATTATGCCTTGCGGAAAGTTTATTCTGGACTGAACAGTTTTGTTTGCAGCATTGTTGTACGATCAGACCTGTTTATACTAGTTTGGCTTTGTTATTTTCTGAAATTGCCCCCACACTATCTGTGAAATCGACACTTAGATTTTTTTGCCACATTGTTGTATAAGAATCCGTTGCTGTTCCAGGAATTTTATTTTGTGTTCTTTCAGTTGTTTAGCAATGATAACTAGTACAAGAGAAGCTAGCATATTGCATTTTATACCATACTGAAAAATCGCAGTGATTCACGCTAGTGGCGGAGCTTGCTCAAATAAACAGGGGTGCCTAGTCTATGGAATTGAGTAGCAAGCAACAATAAAAAGTACCGAAATTACTGTAGAAGCAGTGGACAATTACATCGGATCGGGGGGGGGGGGGGGGATGGCCCGCTTGGCCGTGCACTACGCTCCGCCACTGATTCACACAGTGAAATATTGCAAGGAGCAGCTAAGTTTAGCTATGTTATCAATACTTGTATAGATCTGTTAAACACAGAAGCAGTCCTAGTAGTATGCACAATGTTTAGAAGTAGGGACACAACTGTTAGCAACTGAGCAATGCTTTGACCATAATACCTTTTGATTTCCCTCAAAACTATAACTGCCTGTGTATATTCACGCTTTGATGGGAAACTCATCACTTTTTCATTAGCACAAGGTGACAGCATGGATTTTTTTTCCACATACCTTGGACATGCTTTACTGACAAGAAGGAAAAAATTGTGTTCATAAGCAAGTGATGAAAGCTTACATGGATTACTATAGTATATCACCTAATGCATGCTTTACTAACTATGCCTGTGTGTTCTTAACATGTAGTGAGTATTTTCAGTCTTTTGTGTGGGTTTAGGTTATCATCATCAGTACATCAATTTTTAATTTAGCAGTGTTATGTTTGCCAAAGACTAAATGACAATAACTTAAAGCTTGCAGTCTCGCTTGCAAGCAGTATTACTAGCGGTGGTTTGCAACAGGGGCTGTCAAATTTACACCTTTGATTTGTAGAATTAACCTTTTCCGGTTAGTATCGAAACACTTCATTGCCCCAGAAGACCAGAACAGAGCATCCTGAGATACTGGAAGTTATTTTGCCATCTATCATGATCCTGCTGCTAAAATTGCCATTAACGTGTTTTATCACTAGACCTGCAGATTTGGTTAAATCCACATCTTAATACTAGTAAATATCTAAATCTCATTTTATTGTCTAACATTTCTAACCAACAACTCAACATTTTTCTTCCTCAGATAAGCTTGTTTGGTGGATGAAGAAGCCTACAGACACCCAGCTGTCAGATGCACCATATGAGAAGATTGTCTAGGTTGTGGATTGTATACTATAGTGCAGGGTGAATATGAACACGGCATCCTTAAGCACTTCCAAGGCCCCAATGAGTACCTCTATGTGTCAGGAATTGCAGTCCTGCCATTGTTCAGGTGACCTTGAACATCTTTATTTCTCTACTTCTTGTCTCTACTTGCTGGATGGGGTCAAGAGTCCAAGACCATGACATTCAGTAAATCAATTAACATTTGCACTGGATTTTTTCAGGTTGATGCAAGGATTGCTGGATAGGCATTGATTCAGTTTCCGAGAAGTGCTGAGGGGTTCAGTTTCAGAGAAGACATGCTGAAGCATTTGTTCTGAAACTGTACACCTTGCAGCAACAGTTCTATGCTGGGGGAGCAGCTGCTGAGGGACTACCAAACATGATTCTTCTTTCGACGACGATAGGTAATGTTTACCATAAACGTGTCATATATTCTATGATGCCTCGTGCTTGCATGAATCCTATTAACCATATCTCCTGAAGACTTCCAACACTAATTACTTCTTGGATAGTGAAGTCTGTTGAGTTAATCAACAGACTTGGGTTGCAGTTGACAGCAGTACTTCATCTGAATGTGAAAATTTGTTTGTTGTTAGGAATGCACGGCGCACTTGCAGCTTCAGCTGGAGTGGTGCCTTCTATGTCCTGAGCTTGATTGTTGCCTTCCTCATAGGCTGCCTCGCCTCCTCTAGCTCCAGTTAATCAGGTATGACTTCTCCATCTAATTCGTGTGCAAGAGTGGAGTTAAGGTCCAGGAGATTTTCCCATGTTCCAAATGGGCTCGTCTCCAGTGGAGCGTCCATATGGACTGCTCATAGTATGAAACGACACTGTAGCGCCACTGTATAGAGAGAGGCGGTTGAAATAGTGGTAGACACGAGGTTTTAGGCAATCGGTTGGAGATGGCCTTACATTACTCGCGCAGGTGAGGGGATGGTGTGCTAGACAAAACGTACCAGTACAAAATGTAGCACACGGAGTACACTGTACACGCCAAGTCTGAACTATTTGCATGGCGTTTCGCATCAGGCGAGATGTGAGGGGCTGCGGCTGATAAATGGTCACAAGAGGATGGGTTTTAAAGGAGACGATTTTCTATATTTTTGAGCTAAAAACAATTAGCTATTAACTATTAAAAGAAGAATGGATGATGACCTATTACCACTCTAGAACAGCTTGCCGTGCCGTTAGAGTGATGGTCGCGCCGTCGGAGGAGTGGACCTCGGAGAAATGACTGCGGCGGTGAATTTAGCGACGGTGGAGGCAGAAGCTGCCGAAGTCCGAAGCGACAAAGGAAAGAAAGACGACAGAAGTTAAAGGCTGGAGTCAGAAGAGACAAAGACAAAAAAGACGGCAAAGGCTAAAGGTTAGCGACGGGAGGCAACGGCGGGAGCTGCTGCAGCTGGAGAAGGTGCTATTAGAGGGTGTGGAGGCAGAACCAATAAAACAAAAACTCTATCCCACAACCCCCTATCGCCTCCGACCGTGCGACCCGCACGGCCCACGACCCACTCCGCTCGCCACTGGTGAGGCTAGGGTTAAGGGTTCGAGGCCGAGGTTGCCGAAGGGAGGGGCTGTCTTCGTTGAAGGTAGAGGAGAGGGTTGGGGGGAGGTTGCTGATCACGGGTGGCAGAGGAAGGCGGTTGGGGCGGTGTTGGTGGCGGGGGCGACGGCGAGGAAGCAATGGCATCTTCGCCTCAGTTAGTTGAAATGGTGGGAAGGACGGTGACGGAGACGGTGGGAGCTGCTAGAGCCAGAGCTGCTGGAGGAGGCAGGGACGAAGAGGATAGATTTGCGGTGGAGGCGGTTGGGCGGATTGGAAGAGGCGATGGGCTGCGGAGAGGTCGCGCAATCCAGTCGCAAGCTGTCCCAAGAAAAGGCGATGGCTTATAAAACTTATCTATGCGTGCTACCACGTTCCATGTACGTATCTAACTGCACAAGTCCTTGCTCACCACGGCATCTCACGCAGCGTCGCAGCCTGCTGGTCAACAACCCATGAGCCCTGAGGGGTAGTTTGGTAAGTACCCAAAAGACCCCACGAAATCCCCGCCTCCAGCTCCCATCTTCCGCAGCCGCCCTCGCGAAATCCCCTCCTGGTTCCCGCCTAGCCGCGCACCCCTGGCCCGCCACCCAGCCACGCAACTACTATTCGCAAGGGCAGAGTCGGGCGACATTTCGAAATTTTCGTCGCAGGAGTAACCGCGCAAGTACCCCGCCGGCCGTCCTCCACCCGAAGCCGCGAGCCCACAGCCGGTGCTTTTTCGACTTTTACAAAAGCTACCCATTCCTTCTCCGAAACCATACACACTCAGACACGGCTTCGAACCAAACCGCACGACAGAGGCCCGCAGCAAAATATCTACGTAGAGCAAGGGGCTAATCAGAATGTTACCGCTATAAGACCACGCCCCCACCCGGGCCACCCCACGCGCCGGCGCAAAAAAAAAAATCTCGCTATCTTTCGTTTCGAGTGGTGTGAGGGTGAGGCGTCGGAGGGAAGCGAAAACTCGCGAAAGGTAAGGTCTTCCTACGCGCCGCGCCCCCCGACCCCCGCGTCTTATCCGTGCCGCTCCGATTCGCTCGATTCGCCGCTTGATTTCCCGTGCCGGCGGCGAGATCCGCCCGGTCCGCGCCCCGATCTGCGCTGATTCGGCCCTCGCGCCGACGGATTTGGTCTCGTTGCCGCAGGGTCTCTCGGGGCGGGCGTGATGGCCGGGAAGGGAGGCAAGGGGCTGCTCGCGGCGAAGACGACGGCGGCCAAGTCCGCGGAGAAGGACAAGGGGAAGAAGGCCCCCGTCTCGCGCTCCTCACGCGCCGGCCTCCAGGTGAGCGACGCCCTTCCCCCTTTTCCCTTGCGCGCTCTGCTTTCGGCGCCCCGCGCGCGTGCTTAGGGCTCGGGTTAGATTTGAACTGCCGGGCGCGCGCGCGGGGGGGCCTGTAGCTGATGGTAATGGAATCTGTGTGCTGTCTCCCGGGTCCCGCGCGGTAGGCTTGGTCTTTCGTGCGGTTAGCAGAGGCGCCTCGAACTATCCCGATATGCGTTAGGTTCGCGTGTGGCTTGATATGAGCTGTGGCTTCGCGCTAGTCGCGTCGGGGTTTTGAGATTTTAGGGCTTCTATCGCCCTGCCAGGTTCTTAGATCTGGAGCAGAGGTTCGTCCGTTTGGTTGTGTTATGTGAGCTAGTGCTTGCATGCGGCGTTGGTTGCTCGATTGGTGCATGGGCACTCAGCACTTGGACCTACTGTGGGTTCTGGCAGGTTTTTGCTGTCAGGCTTTGTTAGGTTTCAAATTCGTGATATGACAGGGTTGGGGTATGTTGTAAGTTGACGTATGTTTGTGATGCTGGAAGGGGTATGACAGCCAAGAGGTTGCATAGATTTGGGAAGACTGGATTTCGTCATGATACGGTTGGTTGTCTGGTAGGTTTTCCTGATGGGAAACTGTGGCAGCCTTTGCCTTTTGTGCAGAAAATTAGGCATTGGTTGCCAGAACGAAATTGAATCATGTACTTGATGCATGATCAGTCATTTCTTCCATTTCATGTGAATTGCCATGTACCTGCTGGATGTTTTTTTGTTTCAATGATTGATCCAACATGCAGATGTTTGCTCTAATATCATATCAGTTTTGCTACAAGTGGAACTTGATTGTGTGGAGTACGGCTACTAACCAAACATTTCTTATTGACTTTGTAGCATTGGTGATTAGGTGTTGCCTTTTTGGGTTTGATTCTTTGTGTTCATGTGATGTTAGACAACTTTGATGTTGACATGGCTAATGATGGGGTTAAATGATAGATTCTGATTTTTTTTTTCCTTAAAAACTATGTGTGTAGAGTTTGTTATCTGTTGTATGAGTTTTCTAATTTTGCTGTTACATTTTCAGTTCCCTGTTGGGCGTATCCACCGCCAACTGAAACAGAGGACCCAGGCAAATGGTCGTGTCGGTGCTACAGCAGCAGTTTACTCTGCTGCCATCCTCGAGTACTTGACTGCTGAGGTCCTGGAGCTGGCTGGGAATGCTAGCAAGGATCTGAAGGTCAAGCGTATCACCCCTCGCCACCTTCAGCTGGCCATCCGTGGAGATGAGGAGCTTGACACCCTCATCAAGGGCACCATCGCAGGTGGAGGTGTCATCCCCCACATTCACAAGTCCCTCATCAACAAGTCCTCCAAGGAGTGAAGGCTAGGGGATGTGCATGTTTAGTTTAAACTGGACTTTTGTGTGCTCCTGTGTTGTAAGTCCTGGATGTCGACTCCTTGTAGGTTTTAGTTGAGCCGTCAGGTTGAAGCGATCCACCTGTGTAACGCTTTCCTGGTACTGCTTCAGTTATTTGGACATTGTGTTTGTGTTGAGTTGTTAACTTCAGGGATGCAAAACCTGGATGCTTATTTAGTTATTCGTGACTGTCTGGTATTTGGTTCTTGTCATGTTCGTTTTCTATTTTTCAAGTTCTATTTAATCCTGGATGAGTTGTGTGGGCCTCAGATTTGGCTGGTTATTGAGTCCTGGGAGTCAGAATCAGAAGTGTCTTCTATTCCTCTAGCTGTTTGCTGCGAGATTAGGCTCGCTCCGTTTTGTTTCTTTGAGCACTTTGCAAGTACTGTTCTCTGAATGCATGGAATGTACAGCTGTCGCCCGTTGGGTTTCTTCTGCTGACTACAGTTCCAGCCCAATTTCCGTGGATCTTGGATTATACCTGCAGCATAATCGGATGCGGCCGTCACACTCATATGTAGTCTAGCAGTTTCCGTAGGAAATGCTGTAAAGGATCGGTACTTTTTCCTGCACAACAAAACTCACAGGTATGCATCTAGATGAGGGAAGAGGGAGAAATAACTTTAGGCCCTCTTTGTAACACTGGAAAGTTTCATAATTTCTATGTTGTTAACTTGTTTCCTATGGAATTTTCGTAAGTGCTATGCTTTTAAATTGTTTTCTATGGGGTTTTTGTATAATTGTTTGTGAAATTCCTGTTTTTCAAATTAGGTCTTATAACTTTTCCTCTTTCTGCAGGGTGGTCTGGTCCAAGGTCTGAGCTGCCGAATGCAAGAAAGCAATGCTACACATTCTATCTTCAGCCAATTTCAACACCAATAACCAAATAAACGGGGTCATCGGTTCATCCTGAGAAGTTTACTCTTTACTTGCATCCTACCTAGGACAACATCTGCATCACCGACCTCGTCTGGGCATCACAGAGGACAAGGTATCAAATTCTCTTTCCATTCTATTGCTGCAATTCACCTGCTATTCACAGCACCAGACTGCGAGAATGGCCTTGCGTGGCACAAATCGTAGCTTTCTGCTGTCTGCCTAGACGCTCTTGAGCTGCAGCACGCGTTTGGCTGCCAGGGACAGTGGTCGCTGTCATAAGTCGGAGGGCTGGCAAAGCGCCGGAAATGATTAGGAAAACCACTAGACCGCCAATTTTTTCCACAGAACCCACCGTCCAGTCAGTGGTGGTCATCTATTTTTACAAGCCTCACGATTTCCAATCACAGGATGCTTCCACCCTGCTTCCCTCCTCCCCGGCCCTCCTCTATATCTCCTTGCTCGCACCGGCCTACCTCACCTTCTCTCTCCTCCTGGCACTGATCTAGTGGTGTGGCTAGTAGCTTGCTGCTGTGAGAGTCTAACAGTTGCATGGACGGGCTGACGGATGAGCAGAGGCTTGCGTTCCAGGAGGCCTTCTCGCTCTTTGACAAGAACGGCGATGGTATGCTATCTCTCTCGCGTCATGGATTAGCTCGCTTTTGATTTGGTCTGGTGCTTGTTCTTGAGTTTGTTTCTATGCTTTATCTTGCTCAATCATAGACTTGTTGCTGGGTTTTGGAAGCAATGCTACTGCCCTGCAAATGGGTGCCCTTGTATATATATGATCCATTGTTCTTGGTGGTTCTTGATTAATAAGATACAACGATGCACTTGTTTGCACAGAACTTTTATTGCATTCCTAGTCGTTGAATAAAAATGAAAAAAAACGTCAATAGAAAGCAAGCGGCTCTAACCTAAGTCAGCAGTTGGTCCAACATATAGTTTTGGTTTAAAAATGTACCGTTCTAGTGTAAGTTGTGCAACTTTGTGCGCTGTCAACTGTCACGGAATTGCGTTGAAGAAAGCAACAGATGGACCACTGTATTTTGCAGGGAGATGCTTCCTTGAAAGTTCTTTTAGCTGTGTAGTGGTGAGTGGTGACAGCAATGTGCCTTATTACTACTAATTCTTTTAGCTTGTTTTAGTCAAAAGAACCTTTCTGTTGGTGACCTGCTATTGGCTCTGTTTTGATGTTTGGAAGGGTCTTGAATCTTTCCCGTGAGCTATCCGTCTGCTTGCTTTAGGACAAGTTGTCGACAAGTTGCCCAGTAGCTTATCTAGCGATTGCCGAGTTCCTCAAGTAATCCCAATCAGGTCTTTGGAAAATATATTTTGTGATAACTGTGGTTGAAGTGTTGATATCACTGGGCATTGAGCTTTATGATCAGCACATAGTTAAGTAGAAATCATGATATAGCTTTGGACATCTCTATCTTAGTCAAAATCTCTGACCAAGCTTTACACTCGTTGTTGTCTTGGGCTCTTGATCCTACTTGGATTTGCAGAGACCTGTGTGCAACCACAGGTTTATTCCCATATTTTTATTGGATGACAAGTGGGGTTCAACTTTTGCCATGTGTAGGATGCATTACAATGGAAGAGCTGGCTGCAGTGACTCGCTCCCTTGGTCTTGATCCGAGCGATCAGGATCTCAATGACATGATGAGCGAAGTTGATATGGATGGCAATGGGATTATAGATTTTCAGGAGTTCTTAAGCCTCATCGCCAGGAAGATGAAGGTGAAGTTTCTTATTTGCCTCTTACTGATACCCGAATTTATCTCTCAAACTCAACGTGCTAACATCTACTTGTGTGGCTGCTTTCCATGCTGATTGCAGGATGGTGATGGTGATGAAGAGCTGAAGGAAGCCTTTGAGGTCCTAGACAAGGACCAGAATGGCTTTATCTCCCCAACTGAGGTAGTCTAGTGCCTTAGCAAGTTCAGATCATTTAAATTCCATGCTGTTTTAATTCATGCTTACTTGTTTGTGTTGATGTGCGAAGTTGAGGACAGTGATGACTAATCTTGGAGAGAAGATAACAGATGAGGAGGTTGAACAGATGATCAGGGAAGCAGACACCGATGGTGACGGGCAGGTGAACTATGATGAATTTGTGCTTATGATGAAGAATGCCGAGAGGAAAATATCTGGGTGAAGGGGCACAATGTGAAACCATTATAATCCTTAGATTTGATGTGTTTCTTACAAATCTACTGTAAATTGCAACCGTATGATTAGTATTATGATTGTGCTATGTGAAGTGTGGTATTCTTCTATGTTACTAGTGTAGTTTGCAGTGTGTAAGATTGTGGTTTATCTCAGACTAGAGAGTGTAATCTATGTAATACTATTTTTTAGACTTGCCACAGATCTAGTGTGAACTATGTTCATTGATTCTTGAAGTTAAGGATCTAAATGTTCTCCTTTCCGATCCTTCTCCGGTTCTCCCTTTCAGCCATTTGATTTCTTCTGAACCGCGAATGTTTTCTTGTTTGTTTGTGCAATACTATAACATAAGAACTCTGGCAGGTAGTGAACCCAGTACCAAATGTTAAGTCGTCCTTAAAGGTTGCGGCTTCCAAACTGAGGCCGGGGCAACACCTTATGATCATGGATAAAAGTAAATAAATGTGGATACCTAAAGAAAAATTAGTGACCATTCCAAGCCTGAAGGATAGCTGGATGAGAAATTTGGGAACCAAATTAGCTGGAGGATTTTAGCAAGCATACCGAGTCTCATAAATATATCACCACAATGTATATGTACAATCTGGCGGAAGATACAGAGCCCGCCCTTATTACTGCACACAGATAGCGCACACCAGTTACAGAGCACACATGAATCAAGCCCAGTGTTTTTTAAGTCTTACGACCAGTATACAATCAGATAACACTGGTTCTATGTCGAAAAGAACCAATGTTGGCATTCCTTATCTGAACCACACATGAATCAAGCCCAGTGGATATAGCAGAGATACGTTGGCATTCCTTATCTGAATCATTTTTCAGATTCTAGGCTGCAACTGGTTCACGCTGCTTGCTGCTGCCCTCGGATGGCACCAAGCTGTCATAGTATTCAACGAGGACTTTCCAGCCACCTGGGCACATAAAACCATCTGGGGGATTCTCACGGTTCTTGGCAAGCGTGCGCATCTGAATAAGATGATATTTGTTAAGGTTTGCCAACAAGGGTTTGGTGCTGAAATCTAAAACATTCGAGCAATAATAAAAAATTACCTTTGTGCCAGAGATGAAGAGGAAATCATCCTTCCTTGATGGATCGAAGAAATCCATTTTCTTTTGCTTTGTGTCATATGCAGCCACCTGATACAAAATAAGAGACAAAACAAATGTTAATAAAACATAAAACAATCAAATGGTATTCTCTTTAATAATTAAATTAAGTGGTTGGCATGTGAATAGATGTGCAGCAAAATGTTGCAATATTTTGCTCTATAATTACTTGATATGCATGTAATGCAAGGAAGAAATCTGGTCAGGAAGGATGACATACCTTGAAAGGAAGGATGTTGAGTCTCTCAAGGCCTGGAGCCATGCTCAAAACCTTCTTTCCGTGATCAGCATCATAGAGGTCCCTTTTTTCTTTGGGATGGCCCATACCAGCAGGATCCCTTCCAACAATATAGAAATTTGCACCAGCATTAATACGAGCTTTAGCATGCCACTGCACCTCAGTTGGCCCAGCATAATGCATTGGAGAGGGGAATATCGCAACAACAGTTGATTCTGGGTTGAGGACACCTTCCTCAAGAACCTAATAGAAATCAATAAAAAATGTGAGAACAGTGCAAGAACCAGGTCGTGAACATACTACAGTAGTGCAACCAAGCCAACTGTTTCAATATAGGATAAAAGGCATCATTCAATTCGTATGGAGGTTTAAGTAATTACCGTACTAGAATCTGTTAAAAAAAGAGTATAAGTGATCTTTTTACTGGAAAATTAGATAAACTTTGGGCACACTTTTCTGGAAGATTAGGCATAATTTCTCCATGTTAAAAGGCGTTTTCCATCAAAATATAGTATTATATTCTAGGACACAGCTGCTGTTATTGAGAACAAAATTATTCAATGCTGGCATAGAAGTTTCTATCAAAGCAAGATGTTTAGTTCAAGAATATAGATGATAGTATTACAGAATAGACAGGAACCAAATAGCAGAGACAGAGTCACCAGCTAAATACCTTCTCATGTTGCTTCATTCTCCAACTAAGAGGCACGTCATCTGCTTTTGTGAATCCTCCGAGTGGATGGAGCAGAAGAACAGGATTTTTGTAACCCATCTCAAGGAGGCTTTTGCGTGTGTCGGTCATAAGCAAAGCATGCCCATTGTGTACAGGATTGCGAAGCTGAAAGGCAAATACAGCATCAGCATTGCGCCTGGCAAACTCTTCACGCAGCTGTGCCGGAGACAGGCGATACTGATCTAGACCATCATTGTATTTGATTGGTTCTATAACCTCCAAGTCCCCACCAATCAACCAGTCACCAGCATTAGTAATTGCCTCCTCTACATAAGGTAACCCGGGTGCAGTTGTCCCCCATGTCCGTGCTATTCTTTCTTCCTTGTTATGCTTATAAATCTCAATTCTGAAAAAGCGAGAAGAGTGTTACAGCAGAAGCGGAAAAAAAAAAAAAAACTAAGGCTCACTTATGTCGTATCAATAGGTGTGGCAGTACTTTTAACACCACAAACAGAGAATCATTTCATTAACAATGAGATAAATATCTACAACAAAGCGTGGGTCTTCTCATAATTCGAGATTACAAGTGGTACACGTTATTACGTCATCTTACGGATTCGACAACTACAAGCCGACATTCTGTCCCCCCTTCCCTTTCCGATGATTTGACAGCGCTAATAGTTTGTGAACAAATATGAAATGTAAGTACATGTACAACATATGGCCATACTATCACACGCCACTTTTAAATGAATATAACTAAAATATTGGGATGCGGCAAAAATGTGAGGCAAAATATCTACTAGCAGAAGTGATCCAAGAATGAATATAACACGACCGCGCCCAAGGTCTGGGGATATGCCTATTGGCATATACCTTCCATGATTTAGCAGATAACGACCAACATATACAGATATACTGATATAATATGACACTGGTTTCTCACTACAATAGTAGAATCGACAAAAGAGGAAACCGCGGACTATCAGAAACATGTTGACCTTCAAGATAAACCTACTCCGTGGTAAAAAAAGCTGCGCTCAACTATACTTAGCTCTATATTGTAGAGCTATCATTCATTCAGTAGAAAAATCGCTAGTACTAGAATTAGGGAAGGCACCTAGCACATTGTTGGGTGGGTCAAACTCTGCACCTGACGAAAGTGGGAAGACACATGCTACCTTCTGAAAATCCATGTATGTTTCTAGCTAAACAGATCATGCACGAATCTAATTAGCAAGAAAGAATTGTGCTTTTGGTGGAACGAGACAAAACCACCAGATTCTGACAGGTTGTATCTAATCATCTTCAGCTACCAAACAAATACCAACGCATATATACAGGGATACGACGAACAGCGACCGGACACAGAAACAAACAAGGAGGAGAGGAAGGGGGGAAATTCAACGTGTCTTACTCGCTGAGGACGGCGATGGGGCGGTCGCGTTCGTCGAGGAGCGCGACTCGCGTGGCGCCGTCGGCCTGGATGGCCCGGCGCTGGTCGTCCCCGATGGAGAGCACGATGGGGACGGACATGTTGACCATCCTGCCATCGTCGCCGCGGATGGCGTTGAAATGAAGTGCTTGGAGGAACTCATGCTCGCGCATGAAGCCCCGCAGCGGGCTGGCCCAGCCCTCGCTGAGGACGTGGAGCCACTCCTTGTCGACGCGGGCGAGGCGCAGGCGGTGCGGCAGCGACGCCGCCTCCCGCCGCAGCGCCGCGCGCCGCCCGCCCTCCTCGGGCGCCACCAGGTCCACGAGCCGCCCGCCGTCGGGCTCGATCAGGCTGGCCCGGCACCGCACCCCGCCACGCGGCACCGCCCCCTCGCTCCTCACCGCCGCCCGCACCCCGCGCGCGCCGCCCGCCTTGGCCGCGGCCACGGGGCCCACCCGCACCGGCGGCGCCACCGGCCCCGCGCGGTCGTGGCCCGGCTGCGCGGCGAGCTTGGGGAACCCCGCGAAGAAGGCGGCCTGCATCGCCATGGCAAAGCTGGCAGCTGCTTCTGGATTCGGTTCGGCCGGTGGCGCGCCTCCTCGTCCTCGACCTCGACCTCGTCCTCCCCTCCCCTCCCCTCCCCTCCCACCGGCCCGTCTCCTCTTATAATAACGCGGGTGCGTTTTGTAATCGATCGGCAGCTAACACCGGCGCACCGGGGGCCTACGCAGTGGCCCGTGGCTGGGCTGTGACTAGGAAAAAGGCAGGAAGCGAGCGAGTGAACCTGGATGGGATTGCGGGGCGGGGAAGGCGGTGAACGTGGACAGGGGGCGGGCAACGTGGGGTGGTTTGTTTGTTAATGGGCGTCGATGAGGATGGGTCATCGGTCATCGCATCGTGCAGTCTGCTTGGCTTTTGGTGTTTAGTTTAGGGTGGTGAGATGGTTGGGTTTGAATTTGGACTTCGACTGCTGTTATTAGTGTGATGGCACGTTCCCAAACGTATGAACCTATGTGTCATTGGCAGCAATGGAGGGATTCTCTACGCAGGCCAACTATGTGCCAAGCCATGGCACTTGCATATCATCAGCTATATATGTTCTGTTCGTCAATTGAGAAAAAACACTAAAGCCTTTTCCCCCCGACTGTGAAGCTTAAATCATCATAAATGTATCTATTAGGTTCATGCATGTGTATTATGGTGCAAATAATTCTGAATCTCACCGTGAAAGATAACAAGGATACAATATGACAGACAGCTGAGATGAACCATGGATATATAGTACCATACACTCATACCTCGACACAGAGGATCCATTCCTTGCTCTTTGAATTATTGGCAGCTTTTGCACCTTTCTCACCACTCTACGGGCACTTCTTAACAAAATCTTTCACGAGCTTAAAAGCATTGCAGATATGTATGTCGATTGTTATACGAATATGCCATCACCTTACCAAATGCTTATGCAATCCATGTTTATTGCGCGCTCTTATTGTAAGACGTTTAGAGGACTAGTAAAAATCCCCGTGGCCGTACGATTAAAACAAGACATGTGTTGTAAATTATGTTTCTATATTCCTATACTAAATATGTTAACTATAATATTAGTTTTGTTATATAAAAAAATGTTCATATAATTTAAAATTGATACATTTAATGATCTTGTATGTGTGGCATGTACGTCTATCGCAAAAGTTTATTTCGTAACGGAGAAATAAACCATATAATTTTATTTTGCATATAGCCCAGGGTTTGAGTAGCTTAACTATAGCATTTCAAATAAATTATATTCTTATTTGAAAACCACATGGTTGTTGCTGTTGTTGCTAGTGCTTCACTGCTTTCTTCGGAATGGGCCAAACGGTTTGTGGTAGTAGAACGCTCCTCTCAAGTAATCGTCGACCTTCTTCTTGTGTGGTCGCTTGGAACGTATACGGTGTACCACCGGACAACGCTGCTTTTGAGCTCATCGGCACACACACACTCCTTTGCTATTGGATGGAGCACTCTCATCTCGAGCTCGTTTGGAGCTATCCGAGGACTTTGGCGGAGCTGATCTAGAGTTGATCTGTGGTGCTGCTGTTCCGGGGTTATAATACAAGTGGCTTTGACGTGAGTGGTTCTCACATAGTGTGTTGGGCACAACAACACCATTATGGCATTTCCATTTCCTATTGTCGGTCTTCTTGCACGTTAATGGTGCCACATTAGTAGTTTTTATTTCCTTCTTGATCGCATTCGCTGTAATCCTCTTTGGCCTCTTATGCTAATTATTTCTATCATGGTTCATCTTCTCGAATACATTCATCTCCTTGTTAGCCTGTTGTTGGTTCCGCTTCCCAATATTTTCATTAGCCTTCTTTTTCTTTGAAAGAAAATTTTCATTGTTCTCCACCTCAACCTCATGTTGTTGTTGCTACAACACAAAGTCCATGCTATGGTAAGCCAGGCCAAGACTCTCACGGGTTCCCTCCAGTCATCGCTAAAGGGACCACTGTCTAGCTCCCATGACAATCCAACAAATGATAGGTCAAATAGAGAACAAACCAAAGCAAGCCATGATGTACGCTATGTGCAGTAGGCAGGAATCCACACAATTCTACTAAGAGGCCAACATAGAAGCAAACAACAGCACAACATTGCCTTCGATCAGAGTGTTAGAGACACATATCTAGAGAGTAGGGTTCAAGTAGGGGGCTCCCATTTCTGGTGATACATGAGCCAAAATTTGAGTGAAAGAGCCTCGAAGAACCCCACATGGAATGCAATCGAGCTGCCTAATCTAGGCAATTTCTCCTCCGCCATAGCCGACGAGCAATGGCTGCTCACTAGTAACTACCAATCTAGATCATGACTTGTGGTGAGTGATGATGCCCCCAAATATTATCGATTCATTTGAGGCTATATCCATTTAGAATGGTTGAGATCCGATTCTTGTCCGAATCCGAGTCCAAATATCCTGTATTTGATCAATATCCGTATCTGAATACTCAAAGTTAGATATATATGATGTCAATAACCATTTGACTCTTATCCATCACATCTGACAATATCTTTATTTGATCTGAATTCTAAGAAAAAAAAAGATTACCAATAGATGTCTGTATTTGATCCGATTACACCCATACCCCCAAGTGATTAGCAATATCTTCTCATTCTATGTGTGTGCCATGTCATGTATAAGAGGTTGGCACGGTTTTATGTGGGGACCACTTCTATAGTGGAGAGTTAGCTCTAGGAAAAAGTTTGAAGTCCACATGAAAAACGAATTTGTAAAACCTTGTTGTCATTTTTTACTTTTTTTTTATTTTTTTATGTATACTGCCAAATGCTTTTGCATGCAAATGCAAAGAAAGAATTGTTGTGTGCACGCTGTTGTGTGTTTTTTGAATGGAGCGCCACTTCACAGCTTGGTGATTAGGTGTTGGACAAAAGTTGAAAGACCTCGCAAAAGAGGGAAGGTAAATTTTTGTCTTGTATTTTTTAAACTTTTTTTTAATTTCTCAAGTTCTTGATGCCATAATTTATCTTTTGAAATGTTTTTAGACAAATGTGTGAAGAATTGTTGTGTGTGAGGATGTTGTGTTTTGGTGCTTCTCAGTCTACTAGTGTTTAGAGGTTTACTATTGTGAGTAAAAGTCAAAGACTTTGTGAAATAATTATAGGAAAAATCAACCATCTTATTTTTGACTTATTAAGTTTTTTTCATAAGTTACTTCCAAAATGTTCTTTTAGAAAGTGCGAAGAATTGCTGCATGAATCTGGTGATTTTTAATTTTCGATCTAGATCGTACCGTAGATATTGTATTCTACTAACTTGAGTAAAAAAAGACAACTCTACCTATTACATAAATACTCTCTCCATACTTTTATAAATGACATCTTAGGCAACAAATGCAGTGCAAAATGAACTGAATTTTTATGTCGTAACGTCAAATAAAAAATATGGAGGTAGTACAGCTCTGGTTGCGGTAAGGTTGGTGTTTTTTTCCAGTCGTTAGCCATAAGTTGCGGCGAGGGAAGCTCATAGCAGATAAAGTTATTCTCATAACATCAGTTTTGTCTCTTTTTTTTTTTTTTGCCTTATCCTTAGCATTTAAGTTACCACCATACTTTTGCTACTTATTGCATCTCCAATCCATGGGTGGTAGCAGTGGTGGTAGTCATCAACATCAAAAGATATAGCCAATATTCTAGCATTTACTCGCCAACAACTGGCTAATCGAGTAAAGTATGTGTTCCACTTGTAGGTAGATCCATCCAATGATTTCACGGTATTTAGCTTTTGGTACATGATTGCCTCTTCCATTGAATATGATACGACTCCCGTGGGTTTATATAAAGCATTCTCTTTTTACCGTGTACCATTTGTATTTAGGTTTGCAGTTGCACAAATATTTTGTCGATGTAACGACCGTCAGCGGAGAAATGTCTACGGCTACGGGAGCATTTCGAGAAGGCGTTTATTTTTTTTGTGAAGCATCGCCATTAGAAATAGAAATAATGGAGAGACCGCTGATATGGCGTGTTGTGTGGAAACTTTGGCGCTGGTTTGAATTGAGCTCAAAGAACAACTAGAACAGTATCGCCTGATGGCCGGTTGACCGCGGCGGCGCTGGGTACGTGCTCCCGAGACGACACGTGTCCTAAGGCTCCGTCTCTCCCGCGACTTTGCCGTCCATCTCCTGACTGACTCGATCCTGGGCATCAGTTTCGACCTCGTCTAGTCGTCTTCCACTTCCAAGAAGGTTCTACTCGGCAGGCTACTATATAGGACTGCAGGAGCAGGTGTTCCACCTCGTCATCGTCAGAAAAAATGTACAGCAGCAGTATACTAGGGTAGAAAGCCGAGCAACAATTACGAGACCCTCCCCTGGTTGCGTTGCGCAGTTTTTTTTTTAAAAAAAATTCAGTGCCTCCACCCTCCGAAAATGATACGGCAACCAACCACAATACCACATGCCGTAATGTACTACCACACAGTATCCGTCCGCCTGGCAGAGGCAGACAGCTAGCAGCCGCTCGGATCGGATCGGATCGGATCGGGGTCGGGGTCGCGGTCGCGCGCGCGGCCCCGCGACGAGTAGCCCTGCTGCCGTGGCGTGGTTCAGATCAGGTTCACCATCAGCTACCACCCTGGCCCTGCCTCGGCCAGTCGGCCTCTCCCTGTCCCCGTCAGGAAACAGAAAATATTGAAAGAGGGCACCGATAGGCCAACGCCAATATACCGATATAATATACCAAGTGTATCTTAAGCTATCGACATGTTTGGATCATAAGATTTTTGGAGTCATTCGATTTTAAAATACTAAACCTTCGGTTTGCTTTGCGAGTTAAAATTGTTGTCGCAAAGGCATCCTACGCGGCGCTTCCAACGAGCTACTTCTGTGGGATGGATCGCACTAACCCGTTCAGGATACATGTAGAATAAGATGGTGCTGGAAGATTAATTCGTAGACCAAATATGCAATTTGCAACCACGAATTAATCGTACTTTTATTAAAATTTGGTACTTTTAGTACTTTGCAGCTCTTTGCACAAAGATTATTAATAATTAGACACAAGTGTTTGTGTTTTTTCTTTGTGTGCCGTGATTTCTAACAAAGGTCAAAAAAAACCTATAATTCTTAAATAGATACATGCGATTGTGCACTTAACACAACAGATGATATCTCTATCAAAATATAATAGAAATGGAGAAGGCTTTGGTTAGAAATTTCATTAGCTGTGTGAGCTGCCTACTAAGCAAACCAGATTAGAGTTGCTCTTCGTCTGCAGCTGCTGTCTTGCTATGGACCATCCATTAGAATTTTTAGAACATGTGTCATTTAGATTTTAAAACATGTGTCATTTAGAAGGGGGTTAAAATTTTTATACATGTCTGGCTGCGGCACCGATTGACTGATGATGGGCGATGGGTGCACATCCATGAGCAACGGCCATCGCCGGCCGTCCACATTGCAGAGTCCCGGCGGCAGGCGACGGCAGGCTCACCGCAATCGAGCCCCGTCCCGCGGCGGTCCGGGTCCGGGGACCCGCGCGCGCGTGCTCCGCGTGCCCGGCGCCGCGGCCGCCTGCCTGTGGCTGTCGTGGAGGCGTGCGGCCACGTGGTGCTGCCCCGGTTCGCAGATCGCAACGACCCAGCGACGGTCCCGTCGCCCTCTCGTCACCGGTTTGGGAAAGCTTGGGAGGCGCCGTCTCGAGCTTCCGGGAGCGCACTGCGGTTGTTGAGACGACTGGACGCGCGCCGTCGAGGGCCCGCCGCTCGCCGCGGTGTTTCCAGGCTGACGAACGGGACGGGCGCGGATCCCCGTGGGACATGATGTTGATGTTGCTTGCAGGAAGCCACGGCGGAGCGCCATATTTTTCACCTCCGCTCGGCGGCCGGCCGACGGGCGACGGCGGAACCAACAAGGTGTCTGGTGCGCCGTGTGCCGTGCGTGACTGCGTGAGCGTGACCAGTGGGTGGGCCGTGGGCGGCTGCGGATGGGCCGCCGGCCTATTACCGAATTACGTCGGTTTTTCGGCCTATCACGTCGGTTTTTCCTTCGCGACAGCCCGATGCTACGTGGGCTGATTTTGGTTTTCTTTGTTGCTTCGATACTTACAGGTGTGCGGGCAAACTTTTCATTTTCGTTTGATCCCGTTCTTTTAGGATTGAGTTTGAATCGTAGCTTTTTATGGAAAAGCGTATTTTTCGATGCATAATGCACGTACACTGTTCGATTTTTTTTTAAAGAACGCTGTAAGCATGATTTTTCAAAAGGAATAGAACTAAAACGGGAGTTTTCACATATCGAGAGGATGATTTTTCATCGGATATTTTCGTTACGTACACAGGACCCAGGGGCCATCTCCCAGGACTGGACAATAGAATTCTCTCCGACAACCGTACAGGTCAATAGATGACAAGTGCTGGCAGCTGCTGGAGTGTTGCAGTTGCCGCTGCAATTGCATCTATCTACAGGAACTCAGGAACTACAGCCAAGTTGAAAAAGAAAAAAAAAAGCTGAAGCGATCCTCAGGCCAAACATCCTTGCAAAGCGATGCAGCTGGAACGTGTGCGCGCGGTTCACTGGTCACTCGAGTGAACAACATCCTCTGCTTCTTTTTCCTTCTGGAGGGTTATGGTCCAAAGTGCCATTTAATTTGTCCTGCTAACAGGCAAACATTATTCTGTGGTTTGCCGAGTGCACAGAGGAGCATCAACTGTGTCAACAGAGCTTTCCAAGATTAGAGCGGCGAGCCGAGGGTAGGTGTATATATATATTTTTGAACGAAAGAGGGTAGGTATATATACATGCAACTGATTGCATTTCCTCTGAGAGAAACTAGCAAAGTTGGGCTATGTACTTTGGATCAGCTACAACTTATAGCTAGAAATAAAGCTGCTCAAAAAATGCTATATATAGCTGATCCAAGCAGCTGATTGCGCACCTGATGATTGATCGATTGCCGTGTTGGTTGTGTGTCCCGCCCGCACTGCTGTCTGGACTCTGGACACCGGATCGGCGCCTCCGATCCAACCGGTCGATCGATGTCGTGCCCAGAGGGAAAGAGTGAAACTGTCACAGCATGATCCAACCATCACTCGATCGCAAGCCTCACGCAAACCAGCAAGTCAATAGGATGTGTCCATCTTCTCCATGCATGGAGATGGAGATGAGCTGAGCATAAGGATTGCACCCCCCACCCAGGTTAGATCATGCTGGCAGCTTCACTCTTTCTCCTGGGCACCATACCCATATAGAGTCCTCCGTGCACTGCGTCCTCCATGGCGGATCGGACGACCGGCCATGGCGCGCAGCTCGTCCAAATCGATGGAGACTGCAGGAGCTAGAGCCTAGCTAGCTAGATGGCCGGGATCCACAGGCAGCAGACACATGGCCATGCGCCGATGCTTTATATAGACGGATCCATCGGGTCGCCGGCCGGGCAGAGATGGATCATGGATGGCATATGGGGACGGGGGCGGCGGCCAGGCCACGATGGCGCCCGCTCGTCGTGGCGTAAACAAATCCTGGCGCTGTCGCTGACCCTGCTGCGAGCGCGCGCGAGGGGATCCGATCCGAGACGCGACGCGACGCGACGCGCGATGCGGCCGGCGAACTGGCAGCGCGGGCGGCCAATCGGCGTCAAGTCAAACGCGAGGCGGGCACATGCGAGGCGCGCGCGGAGGGGGCGCGGCCCTGTCGTGGTCTGGTCGTCGTGGCGCGTCGCGGGGGAGGTGAACATGGCCTCCTCCTCCTCCTGCCACTGGCTGCCACAGGAGCCGATTAATAACTGCCCCGCGCCCGTCCTGTCCTCGCCTGCAAACAAATTCCGTCTCGAGAAGCCAAGCCGCGGGTTTTAAACGGCTTGGGCCGGAAATTGAGGCTGGTGTTTGGTCCATGCAGGGGTGTGCACAATAGTCAAAGCTTTCAGGCCTCTGCACTTTTGCAGGCACGTAGGTGCTGTTTCTGCTTATTGTATTAGGCTGAATTCAGCCATTTACCCCGTATCTATCTCAAAATTAAATGCGGCACTGTTATGACACCGTATACAGTCACAGAAAGAGCAATTGGAATAGCGACGTTTGTTTAAAAACCAACGAAAAATACACAACAAATCAAAAAATATTACACAAGGTCACGTTAGACCAAGTTTAGCATACTATCTCATCTCTATGGTCATTAATGGTACGAAAATGACATTGTAGCTAGAAACTAAGTTTAAACATATCCAATGACACATGATTGCTAGAGTTAGCTTAGCACGACTAGATATTCTATATCTGTTTTTTTATATATATTTTATTTTCGTTTTCATCTTGAACATTTTCACTATGTTCTTTATTAGTTGTAAGAATAAATAGAAGAGAACTAAACCATTCCTCATTTTCGCGCTGGTAAGTTCAAAATTAAACTCACCAGCAACAAATATAAGATAACCGAGGTAGTAATACACGAAGCAAGTTTTTAAGATCCGTGCCGCCTACGATAATCGCCAGGCAATTGTGCAGAGCTCAATTGGCATCTGCCTTGAAACTGGATAAAATCACATCTGAAACATTTTACATATGACGAACAAAGACGATGTTATTACGGCACACTGCCTGTAACTGTATAAATGCGCACGAAACGAAGAGCCAATCGTCAAATTTCCATCAGTCTGACTATTGAGACTTGTACTGTTATACACGACACAGGTTTCAAAGAGCAGATGCCCAAAATGCCTCGTGAAATCAGCACAAATAACGTCGGGAAACATAACTCATCAAGTCAGCAGTCAATTGTTACACGTACAAAGGCAAGAGATCGCCAACGACTTACAGTTGTTAAAAAATGATAATAATACACATACAGAAGTGGATGCAGCAGTCTAACAGACAAATGGGGGCAACAATGACCTAAATTAATAACTTAAGAGCCCCATCAAATGATGACGGCAAAAATGAGAAAAAGGGGAAAACACATGATCAGATGACTACTACTACAACATGTGAACCCAGATGCCATGCTGCTACAAAATTAACCTGACTCAGGAGGAGCTCTGGCAACCAAAGACGCTGGCCTTGGTTCCACTTCTCATGTTCTGCCTGCCTGCACCTGAATACCAACTAATCGAGAGCAGTGAAATGGCCAGTATTCTGGTTGAAGCATCAAAGTGCTGAGGTTGGCCAGATGTCATGTCACACTGAAACTACCCGCCTTGACCTGCCCCTGCTTTGCCGATGTTCAAAACTTCAGCAAGTTTCTCGTTCAAGACCCAAATACTCACCTCATATCATAACATGTGGATAAGGAGCACAGCGAGTTGTAAATTTGCTCAGCTTTAGGCCGCTTGGATGCATGTCCTCTGGTACACTGGTAGAAGAGATCTATCAGATGCCTAAATTTATCTGCATGAGCATCGGATGTGATCCCTAACTTATGCCTTGTAACTGTCTCATCCATTGTCCAGAAGGCCTCCAATTCCTGAGTTAGCCTTGGCCTTTGTTTCTTCCTCTGAAGATACAGGATTAGGAAGGTGGTTATACATTCACATGTAACTACAAGAGCAACTACAAAAACAGTAATTTGTTTCTGATGTAAAGGGGCCTTACAATGATCAGATCATATATTTCTGAGTCAGGAAGTCCCTGGTAGGGCATCCGAAGCGTAAGCATCTCCAATAAAAAACATCCAAATGACCATATATCTACTTCCTGCATCCAAGAAATATTTACTCAGCCAACTGAACCTCTTAGGGGTTTGGTCGGGATGGAATAGATCTGTAGGTGTTCATACTCTAGTAATTGTAGGTACCTAGGGGCTACATATTAATACTAACACAGTTCCTCAATTCATATAGATCTCAATTTACTATACTAACGTGGATTCGCAATGGAATCCAATAGTCACACATTCACATGGGCTGCCAAGCACAAACAAATGCATAATAGTTCCAATGGTCAGAGTAATGTTTTTAAGTATGAATGAATCTCTCCACATCTGTGCAAAATTTGCTACTACAAGATAATCGATTCCCGGCACAGAACATGTTTAAAATTGAGGCGACATTTAAAACACATTGGTCTACTAAACTAAAGCATAGCTAGAATATTTCACAACGCAGGTTGCAGAGGACACAAATATCAGCCAAATTCACCAGCAAGCATGCAGAACGATGAATAAATATTGTGAAAAAAGAAACCAGGATTATGAAACTAATTCTTACCAATCCATAATGGTGTTTTTCATGCATGGCCTTAAGAACCTCAGGAGCCATCCAACAAGGTGTCCCAACACAAACATTGGGTGGATGTGTACCAAGGTGAGATATACAGCATGTATGGGACAAAGAATGCAAAGGAATGGATCTGTCAAAATCAGAGAGTTTGACAACCGGTGCGCCAGCAGTCTTAGAATCCAGATCAATCAAAACATTCTCACTTTTTATATCCCGGTGAATAATGAGCTTCTTGTGCATCTCCAACAATGCACAAGCAACTTCCCGGGCAATGTAAAACGCCAGATCAATGGGTACACACTTTTTGCCCTCCTCCAGTAGCTTGGTCAAATAGCCCTAATAAGAAAATGACAGGTTTAATACCAAAAATGTGGCTCTGGATTGATGAGGAAATAATACAGGGAATAGTCATAAACATTACAAAAGTTTTTACCTTCAGAGAACCTCCATTAACATACTCCATTAAAATTATAGACTGCAATATCCTGTATTCTTTATCACCATCGACTTGAACCCATTTAGATGAAAGTTGGTGTCCATATATTTCCACTATGGATCTGTGCTTCCTTAATGCACCCAGCATTCTTACTTCCCCCAGGAGCTTGTATTCAAAAAGTTTAACTTCATCATTTGACGCACTGCGAGTATCTAGATATCTTATCTGCAATTGATAAAAAAGTCGTGAATCATGATACCACATAGAAGGCGCTGAAGAATAATAGGTGAAAGAACAAAAACCTTAGCTGCAGCATCAATGGCACCAATTTTACAGTGATGAACAGAACTAGAAGCTGTAACTTCAATTTGCTTGCTCGATGACACAGAAGGAAAGGAACACCGAGTATAGCCCTCATCATCAAGTGCAACTTTAAGTCGACTGAGTGGTACATACCTGAAACAGATGAAGATGGTGGGTTAATCAAACATTGGGTGATGATCTTGGATTCAGAAAGAACCTGCATGTAGAATGTAATACTTGTGTTCAACGCCTCCCTGAAACAGCATGACTAATATGCATGCAACACTAGATCAGCAGACAAGATCCCTACCATAAGGTAAACAAAATAGTAAAGTATTAAAAGAGTATCTGCCAGCAATAGACAAATCATGAAATAAAAAAAAATATCCCTGACACAAAGCAAAGATATTTCTTAACTGATATAGATTCGACAAAAAAAGCCCAAGTCCCAAACAAATAAGGCACCCAAAAAAGGAAAAGAAAGAGAAAAGGGAGAATATATATGAGACATCATAATAGTTACATAGACTAACTAAATGAAAATTGTGTAAGACGATGAACAGCTGGACAGGTCACATTTGAACTCTTGTAAAGATAGGACCACCAGCTTGTTAGCTGCAGCATGCCATAGCATGGAAAAATTAGACAGGTAGAGAATGCCATAAAATGTAGTTCTATTTTTAATTTTATTTTGAAATTAACTACTAAGTGGAGATGAGAGTATTTTATTTCAGACGTTTACTTTCTACATTTAAATAACTAATATAACCAACAAGCAACAAGATATACATAGAATCTAAAATCTGGAACTTAGCTATTTTAGAAATATATGTAATGTGGTCCTTTGTAGGCCATACTTCTGCCATACACAAAATTAGCATTCGCTGAAACAGTTCAGTGTTGACCATAATACATGACCAACATGGCATGGTTTTTATTCCATGATGCATTCAATATAAATACAACAGGAGAAAAGAATAGGGAAAAATGGAAGCTACAATGATGTCTGCTTACACAAAGTAGGAATGTAAGATTCACAAGCTGCTCACCTGCAAAAGTACTCTGGATCTGTCTCTTCCTTTATGTTAGTGGGGCAACAAGCATCAACAATCATCCTTACCCAGCCATCCCCCTTTCTAACAGGAACAATATTCCAAGCATGAGGCGTATAGTCAAGATGGCCCCTCACAAGCTCACAAGGGATCGGAGGATCCGCCCGGTCACACAAATACTGCAAAGCATATGATTGTAACTTTCAAATTTCGAAGTGCTAATACAGAATGAGAGTTGGTACAGGGAACAGGTAACTACCTTCATGAGGACAGCTCGGTGCCTACAAACACCAAATTGCAGCGAACCTATAGGTACGATACCCGAATTTCTCCTTTCCTTAATAATATGTATTGAACTATTACATAGTCTGGTAAAATCAAAATTACCAGAAAGAGTATTCATCTGCTTAGAGGCTTCAATGCTGTCGCACATGTTCCCAGCGGAACAAGTACAAACAAAAGGCTGTTCTTTCCTCAAGCTAACAATAGCTCTCCGTGTTCTCCCAAGAGAGGCACTTCGGTCACAACCACCAAAGCAGTCTGAAACAAACAAGGCAAGCACAGATGCCCTCAATAAATCATGGCCTGCATCTTCGTCTATTTCAAAAGAGCTTGGCCGTTTCAAACTAGATAAGAGTAATTGTGCTGAAGAAGCAATTGCATCCAATTCTTCATCTTGTTCTCTAAGTAAAACAAAAGAATATTAGAACATAGAGCATGATAAAATTGTAGACTGCCACAAATGGGTAGGAAAGGGAACTAACCTGTCCAAGAGAATAACTTCACGTGCATGGAGCCCAAGGCTCCTTTCATACTTCTCCAATGACATGAAAGGCATATCTCGGCCTGCATCATAAAAGCCATCTGGCAGACGGTCATTTATGCTACAGAATGACTCCACACTGTACTTATATGAAAGTTTTGAGAGTTCATCAATTGGTCGAGGGCATTTGCTTGGTTTAGGATTGTTATCCATATCAGGGTGTCTTTTAGATTTTGAAGCAAACTTGGATGCAACTTTAGGATTCTCTTGAGCAATTTCAACAACATCATGGGCAGATGAAGCAGTATCATCTAGTTCATTTTCTACGTTGCAGATCATGCCTCTGTTGAAACAAGTAGGCTCCCCACTGATGCAAGAATTGTCATCGTGGTAGCCACTCATATTTAATCCAGGTTTTTCCTCATCAATATGGTCCTGTAACATCATGCCACCATCTTTTGTAAGCTCATCCAAGTCATCATCGACTATCGAAGATACATCTTCAGATATAGAACTCGTTTCTTTCAACGAATCCTGCACATAAGTTTCTTCATCAATTTGTTTCATGTCTAGCTTGTTTCCCGTATCATGCAAACTAGAAGGGCATTCGTCTTCAGCCATGTTCACAGCCATCTCATCTATGTATCTTTCATCGATCTTGCTCCTGCTTGAATCTAGACGCTCCTGGCGAGCTCGTTGTTGTAGACAATCCCTTCTCCTCCAGCCCTTCATTTTCTGTGGGACATGGTGTTTTAAATTTGGGGAAGCTTCTGGTTGCAAGCATAAAAGGGCACCATCACAAGCACGACTCAAAGTTCTGGGTTCTGCTAAACTGTACGTGCTTGCTACACCGGAGTACTTTAGCTTGTCTCCCTTCATAGTATTTTCGCTGTTTCCCCTCATGTCACAGCATATCCAAGAGGGGATTACATATGACTGCGAGAGCCTATTAAACTTGAAACAGAAAATAAAGTGTCATTGTAATATTTGAATTTATAAACACAGTATAAAAAAAGCAAGTATAAGGAAAAACGCTCTTCGTTCGTGAAATTAGCTGTTCCATACTAGAAACAGAGACATCGATCGTAGGACGCTAGGCGATATTCTATAGCAAATAACCTATTTTTAGGCTCTATGCTGTAGGACACCGCATAGTGTCCTGTAGCCATTTTTTTCGTTTCCAGTGTGGAACAGCAAGTATAAACAAAAGTGTCTCCTCCACCTCCCTGTAAAGCAACATTTTATGATGCTTCATTTTGGCTAAATACCTCCTCAAATGCATCCGCCCTTAAATTTTCAACAACAAAGCATTTTATCCCCAAGCAAGTTGGGGTAGGCTAGAGTTGAAACCCAACAGGAGTCATCATAGGAGAAAGAGACGGGAGATGAGAAGGGCTTGGAAACTAAAAGGGGTAAAAAGCCTGATTACGGTTTGGGCACGTAAATTTGAGGCCAGCCTTAAAATAATGTCTAGGGAATCAGTTTACCAAACACTCGTAACGTTGTTTAAATGGATACCACAAAATATGCATAGCTCACTGTTGCTATATTGAACCACAGAATAACCAATTCAGCAAAAAAAAAAAAAAGAAAAAACACTTAGCATAGACAGTGGAACGTTAGCATAGCAAATAAAGAAACATGTAGTTTTACTCATGAAAAGAGGCATAGGCACATAGCAAATGGGTATATACCTGAAGGTTTAAATACTGCAGTGTAAGCATAGAAATTAGATTAACTGATCCAAGAGAAGTCAATCTGTTGTTTGATAAGTCAAGGCTTTCAAGATATCTCAATGAGGAGATTCCTGAGGGTACATCCACCAACTTATTATTGGTCACTTTGAGGAACTTCAGCGCACTCAATTCAATTATACAGTTAGGCAAGCTCTTCAGTTTGTTGAAAGAGAGGTCAAGTTCTTGTAGTTTCTGGAGGCAGCCAATCTCAGGAGGGAGGTACCTTGACATTGTGAAAAGAAAGATACAATGTCATCATTTCCTTCATATGCATGGTAAGGATAATAATATGTAACTCAATAAGTCTATGTAGCATAAAAAAAGAATTCATAACTAGGAACTATCATAAGGCCTTGTTTGTTTTGTTTCAGCTTCAAATGTAGATTGCGGCTTGCAGGAGGGGAGATGTAGGATTATAACAACATGGCCTGTGCATTGTTACATTATGGTACTTGTTTGTTTCACCTAGCCACCGAGTGGCGTTCCTAAATCTCTTATCTTTATTTTCAATATTACATTTTCTCAACAAGGTTTGGGCGTTTGGTTTAAAAAGAACAATCACAAAGAAAGCTACTTATAAGTACATCACAATGCAGAATCAGCACTTCAGCAGTTTGGCAAAATCAATTATACCATTGTGTTCACATCACAATTCACATAGCATTTGTGCTCATTTAGTAAAGGTGCTGCCTAACTCGCCTGAAACATCACTGTGCCCCTAGCACATGGCATTGGCATTCAATTAGTAAAAGATACTGCCTAACCGTACCAGCACATCAGTATTTCCATTTCAGAAACTAAGAGAACATATATCCATATTCAGCACTCCAAAGGCTGCACACAGCCTATGGCTCCCATTATATTTTCAGCATTAAGGAGAATTATGGTGATTCTACACCAAGCAAGCATCTATAATTAAATTAAACTCAAGCACAAAGGCGATGGACCTTCCGCCACCACAGAAGCAATGAAGCCAGCAAACATGAATATCAGCTAGCAACAATTCAGCAATTTACTGCAGTGGTAAGTAAACAGATGAAATAAAAACGGAATCATGGCAAACATCACAAGTATTGTTACAGAAGCAAAGTCAACCATATTCACAACAATCATTCCATCTACCTAATTAACACTCTTAACAAAAAAAAGTCAATCATGGTTACCCGAAGCTACCTAGCATACAGAAATTCAGCCTAATTAACAGCCATTTCTAATCAAAGTTACCCATCCAAGCATTGCCATGCAAACCACTTCCCCTAACGTCAGGCTACTGAACTGGATACTGCGAAAAGGCAGCACAAAACACAACAAAGCAACCACATTTAAGCTTGGGCAAAGCGCTGGGGAAAAACTGTAGCCCTTGCGTGGTCTAGTAATAGCCTGGGGGGAAACACGATACAGGCAATGGGAAATGAGTTTCCGGTTGTGCACGCACCTAATCGAGAAGTGGCATATGGTGAGCTTGGTGAGGTATTTGAGCCCGGCAACCTCGGCCAGTATGGAGCAGGAAGACGGCCTGGGCGGCACCATTGAGAGCTCTAGCTCCTTGAGCGCTTTCATCCTGCGGAGCGGCGCCGCGGAGACCCTGGGCGCGGACACCTTGACCTGCAGGCTCTCGAGCCCGTCCAGCTCACCCCCGCCGTCCGCGGGGAGCACCTCGACATCGTTGCCGAAGAACTTGAGGGACCTGAGGATGCCCGCGCCGCCGTCGACGGAGCGCGGGACAAGGTTGAACGTGTTACGGTATATATATATCTCGCGGCCGCCGCCGGCGAGGGGTGGGGGGAGGGTGGCGAGGTCCCAGACGTTGCCCGCGACGTCGGAGGCGTCGGATCTGCGGGCCGGGAGGTCTTCTGCGTCGGGGACGGAGAAGACCGGGGCCATGGGACGCCGCCGGACGGCGGCGGCGGCGGCGGGGTTTTGGGCGGCGGAGCCTAGGGTTTCGTACGGGGGGAGGAGGAATGAGAAGGGGGGAGCGGGGGAGGAGACGGAGGTGGGAATAAAAGGTTTTGTTTTGTATAAAACACAAAAAAAAAAAAGGAAGCGCGGGTGGGGCACGCGGCGGAGGCGCGGAGCCCGAGAAGACGAACCTCGAGGTCGAAGCTGGCGGGAAGCCGGGAACGGCAGCGGGACGGGGCGCCGCGCCGTCCGTCAGATACACTCATCGTACGGCGCCAACGTCGCTACGGGAAGTCTACGCTACCGTTACCACCCGAACGAACGGAACGTTTTTTCTTCGATCTACCGCGTTCCGTTCCGTTCCGTCCGGTGTACCGAGCCCGCGCCTGGACGGAGCCGAGCCGGGTTCGAAACGCGCTGTGCCTACGGTGGTTACAGCGCGTTGCATTTCTCCGGCAGATCGGAGAGAGACGATTCAGTATTCATTCCTACGTGTTGTACTACATAATAATGCAGATTTACACCTTTTCAGGCAACAAAAAATGCAGCATTACGTCAAAAAAAAAACAAAAAATGCAGGACAACGAAAAGAGAATAAGAAACAAATATGTGATAAAAAGAAGTACAACACAGACTCATATGCCAGCATCTAACACAAGCATAGCAAATCCACAGTGCCAAATGGAGCATCTTATTCAGCTTTATTCAAACATAGGAGACAGATTCCACAGATACATCTACCACCACCTGGGACACTCGGTATGATTACCATCAGCAGCACAACAAGGTAGACAAGGGCGATCTGAAAGTATCACGGCATTCGACAAACGCCTAAGCAAGAAAAACATAGGCAGAGCAGCAACGTATGTCTCATCGGTTCATCGGATACACCGATCGGCACATCACAGCGGCCGGGTGAGCGCGTAGAAAGAAGATGGTGGACGAAGCCACCGGTCAGAACTGGTGGGACCAGTCAGCAGCGCTGCCGACACGGGGGATGCTGGCGTCCTGCTTCTTCTTGGCCTCGCTGTCGACCTTGAAGGTGGAGCCGCACATCTGGCCTTGGCTGTCCACGCGCGGCACTGCCTTGATCTCGTGCATCGGGTGCTCGAAGCTCTGCAGCCCGCCGGAGGTGGTGTAGAAGCAACCTGGGGGACGGACATGTATGATTAGTAGATGATCACGGCATCATATGGCAGGGTTCAGCTGAATCTCTCATTTCTGATGGTGCAAAGGATGAGAGGATCAAATGGTGTTACCGTTGTAGTTACCTTTGGGGAATGGCGCGTACGAGTTGCCGCAGCCGGTCTTGAGGAGCCCGGCGTCGTCAGAGAACACGAGGTGGTCCTCGGAGTCGACGCCCCAGAAGAAGGGGATGCTGCCATCAGCGTCCTGCGTTCAGGCATGGCATTGCAACTCAAGGCTCAGGCCACAGTCAACAAGGTAGCAACGCAAGATTCAGGAAGAAAGGACGATTCAATAGCAAAGGGTGAACTTACAGCAGCAACAAAGGTGGACTTCGACAGAGTATCGTACAGGATGAACGCGAACTTCCCGCTGAGATCTCTCACGACCTGGCTGGCTGGGGAGGGACCCCTGTCCCTCAGGGTCCTGTAGGCCTCGATGAGGATAGTCACCTCGTTCGCGGTCTTGCTCAGGCCATAGTGCTGCTTCAGGCTGGCAAGGTTCTCAATGTGCCCTTCGAATAGGCAGAAGATGTCATTCACAGCACCAAACAACCTGGGCAGGAGGAAAACAGGCAGAGTCAGCTAAATGTAATTCAGCCAATTCTATGGATGTGGTAACAAAAAGAACGCCAAGGATCGATCACGATTCAAGATAAGCATGTTTCTGTTATGTCACATCTTTCTTTCGGCATCAATATGATCTTGTTTAAAATAAGTTCCATTTAAATTCCCCGAGAAAGGGAGCAACAGATTAGAAGTGCAATGCACTTTCATTTAGTTTAAAGGGTCCCAAGGACAGGTCTGAAGCCATTTACATCTGTTGGATACTACGTGGTGCTACCTAAGAGCATCTCCAACAGCTCTTTAAATGTACCCCCAAAGCTTGGTTTTGGGTTTGATTGAGAAAAATCATCCTCCAACAGTTCCCAATACCACTCCTCAAATTTTCGCACGCCCAAAACAGCAGCCCCATGGCCTCATTTTTCCGCGCGGTATCTGCGCTCCCAACAGCAGCCCGATGGCCTCAATCCAGACTCCAGAAGAGCGCCGCCGTCCAACAATGTCCGGCGTGCTGCTGCCAGTCTCCGGTCAATCTTGCCCGTGCAACACAGCTTGTACTAGATGGCTTCCTTTGTCGCTCGTGCCTGCCTCCGGCCGCAGGCGGAGCACCTGCATGCAGCGCAGCACCGCCATCTTTGCTGCTCTCCGGCCATGCCCGATTGCCTTCGGTTGAATTGCGTGCAACACCCAGAATCATCCCAGCTACGAGCACAAACAGCGACTTCGCGGCCATGAAAAAGATGCATCTAAATCAGTTGATTACTGACGTGGCATGAATTAAACTATTTTGGGAACTTAAAGCTTGGGAGCTGTTGGTGGAGAGGGTGTTTTTCTTATCCCAATAATTTTTAGGAGGACCCTATTATTATATTATTGGGAACTTTTTTTTTAAGGCACTCTTGGAGATGCTCTAAGTATAAAACATCACCAGCCACCATCATCCCTGTTTGGGCTGACAGGGAACAAATGCTTGCAAGGTCCAAATTGGCATGTAATTCAGTTTTGTCAACCAGACGTGGGCATGGTATTGGCCACCCTAGCTCAGCATTGTCTATTTGTGAAATATTTAGAGTACCTTGACAGATTCAAGGTTCAAATAACAGATTTTTTTTTTTTGGAAAAGGAAGTTTTATTATCATTTCAAGAACAATACACTGAGATGATCTAAGGTCCTTAGGCAAAGTCCAGCAGGAGGACCATCCCATTCTCCCGTTTCAAACTCCACTGTGTAAGTGCAGATTCTATACTTTGGTCCTTAAAAGAGACTCCCAGCCTCTATTTCAAGGTTCAAATAGCAGATGTCACTCAGACAGCGTACAAAAGAGAGAGTAGCAACACAGAAGGTTCACCTAAAGTTCTCATACACATACTGAAATTCCCACAATAATTGGGGAACTTCTCTTTACATTGGACTTCAAAACTGGAATCCACAGCTAGTAGTTTGAACTAAATGGATCAGGCTAACCATTAGAACCACAAAGTACTAGAAGTAGACATCCTAATTCCTAAATGCGGAAATGGCCATGTCACGTGACTGTAAATGTACTGAGAACTAGAAATGCCCTTTCTTCCCCCCCTAATTGCTGTAAGCTGGATTGTCCAACTTCATTTCAGAAACCAATAACATTCCTTAAGTGATTTGAGGAATTACTTGAAAATACTCCAATCCAGCACAGTCAATATGACTACATGATAAAGAACACTGCTGTATTACAAAGTAGATTTTAAAATGGACACAAACCAGGTTTAGCTGGGTGCGAATCAAGAAAATCGTCAATTAATGCAAAGCATGGCACTCCTTTACCTATGCATTATGGATCCAAACACGGAACTCGATTTATCAAATAGTTCTATAATCATGAACAGACAATACATCTAACAAATCCAGTGTTCAAATTCTTCTCTTTTTCTTGAGTTTACTAAATTTGGCCTGGGCAGAATGACAAGAAGGACCAAGCGTACAGTACAACGCACCGCATTCATCACAAACGTGCTGACCCTATCACTCTACCAACTTTTGGAGCAGATCTAAGCAACTAGAAGGGCATGACTTACCATTACGCCACAGAAACGCCCATTTGATGCCACGAAGAAAACGTTATACATACCCGCAAGACCCTCACGAAAACAAATAAAAATCTAAACATAAGTTAATCTATATTTCATCATTGCCCAAGAAGTGCAGATAAACATGAACCGAAAAAGAAGAAGGAATCTCGCCACGAATCGTTACGGAAAGAACCTACAGACTGATCAAAGTGCACATCGTTCTCCAGCCCAGAAGAACCAAAGAAAAAGAAGATCCCCACCACCACCACCCTCCGACCGGAAACCTCAAAAAGTTTTTCACCACGTTGCAACCCACAGGAAGCGACCACATCACCGAATCTCGGGCCGAAGCACACAAACACCAAGCATTTTTCGCATCGCAAGCACATATTCGGCTAGCTAGAAGCGAGGACGGGCGAGAGAGCAGAGCACAGCACCTAGGAACGAGGAGGCTCTGGTTCGCCGCCGAGTAGGCCAGCGCGCCCGATGGGCCCAGGCTGACGGTGACGGCGCCGTCGTGCGCGGCGGAGAAGCCCTTCATGAGCGCGCCCACGCCGCCGCCGCCGGCCGCAGCTGCCGCTCCGGCGACCGGCGGGCTGCGGAGGCCCTCCGGGCACTTGGCCACCGTGGGATCGAACACCGCCAGCATCTCGCCGCCGTCCGACGCGACCTCTCTCTCCCTTTCCTCTCCTCGCTTTCCGTGCGCTGTCCTCTTCTGATGTGCTCTCTCTTGTCTGTTGCTACGGCACGGAAACGCTGAATGCCAGAAACCCACACAAGTCAACATATATAGACTCGTCGCTTCCCATTATACCCCTTGGTCGGTTGGTGCATTTTTTTTTATTATTATTTTTCCTGGCCAGGGGATCACGTAATAGAATTGACTATACACTATAGCGACATTGTACACAAAAAAGATATAGTTGTAATAGTGTTTAGACAATCCATACACACATACCGCTGCACCTAGTCCAAAGCCATGAATTCGGGGTAGGCAGTAGTTTCATGCAATTTTGGCACGATTTACAAAATCCAAACCACAAGCTGCAAGACAAATCGTACTCTAGGGTAGTTTCGTAAATGCTACAAATAGTCTCTTGCGTGTCTTTAATTCTTTATCCGTTTTATACTTTTAATATTCCACCAGACACGGACGTCTTTGAAAGTTAAAGGTCAATGTTCGGACCTCCAGATCCATCTCGGAAGGATGGCTATTGATCGTGCACTCGTCCTCTCTGCTCTCAAGTCTCCGCACCGTCCATAGGACTGATGCCTAGATTATCTCGCTTAGTTATCAACTCCTCATGCTGCGTCTATGGAACCACTAATTTTAGATATAAAATTTGCATGATTCATAAATCCACAAAAGCTCCAGAAAGAGGACCATGGGAGAGATTCGGGCAAGCTGTGGTTTCCAGGAATCTGGATAAGATATGGAGAAATTTCAATAGTCTTATCCAGTTTCATTTAACACTCCACCGCGTGATGACGTGGAGAGGTGTAGGAGCGGTGGAGCATGAGTACTAGAAGTCAATGCCCGGACGCATATCAAATATTCAAATATCCATCGTGGTCTCGTGGAGCCTTCATCCCTTGACTGACCGTGCCCTCTCACGGTAGTCTCACGGCCGGCCATCGCGCATCGTGCCTCTACCACCTGTCCTGCTTCCTGGTGTCCAGCTGATATAGCAAACTAACAGCACGATTAGTCCGGTCTCCATCTCCACCTGTTTTGGCGCGAAGAATAGAGTCCAGACATTGTTGCCATTTTGTCCCTCGCAAAGACTAGTAACTAATGGAAAGAAAGAATTGTAGTAGGATCATGGGCTGATCAAGGTGAATCTTGGCAACATCGAGAGGATACGACTGTCGGTGCAGAGAGCCAATCAAATCCGAGGTGTCGGTCTAAAACTCCAATTTCCAGATGAATACCTCAACGGGGCCTCGAACCCTAATCAGACGGGGGAAAAGGCCATGGGCTCGAATGATTGGGAATGTTGTTTTTTCTTTACATCAGGGTGGGAATATTGTTAACTGAAAGGACTACGGCTACATTTGCGTTTGAGTCGAAAGCTGTATCACGAATGTGTACCTGCAAAGCACACACATTAAAACTTTCCAGGTTCCAAACGATATGCTACAGTTAGCTTTAAATAGGATCTCCAAGTCCCAACTGAAGTACTGAACCATATGGACGGGGGGCTCATCGCTCTGTCCAGCAAAACTCGTGCATGTATGTGCAAATGGACTGACTGAACACAAGGGTGCTCAAATTACACCCAGTCAAAGAATGAACACTTCTAGGGGGGAAGAGAGAAAATGAACCTAACACCTCTTTCCTTGCTTCCACAGCCCCGTACAAAACATCGAGATAATACACCATCATCGTCCACCTCAACCGGCACCACCGAAATTACCCTGTACAAACTTTACAAACACTGGCACCTACAACCCCTACCACATGAATCCTTTTCTCCTCAGAAAAAACAAGAAGAGAAGGTACAACCATCTGATAATTCACAGTATAAGATTACGATGTCAGAGCCGACGCCTCAATCGCCTCATCCATTTCATCTTTTCAATTTGTCTGCTGTATTTCTCTTTCCTGCTCAACTCGATGTATGGTCTGGGCATGGGCATCCACGGAGACCTTTCATGGTACCATGTAGAAGCACGCCGACCTGAGCTCTTTTGTCAATGCACGCCAATGCTCATCACTTCTGGATGAGGAAGAAACCTGAGATATAATTAATCAGTGTTCTCTATATGTCCAGGTGAATCCCTATATTTCTCCGTTGCTATGAACCCTTGAAACTGTCATCTTTCAATGACCATGAGAGCAAGTGACCGCTGGCATCCCCACTCAGAAGCTGCTTTAAGTCCGGTGGTATACAAAGGGCAGTGACAGGGTGCTTATGCGACTTAAGCACCTTCTGCAGAAGTAGCCTATACTCTGGTGTTTGGCCGTTCAGGCTAAGCCCACCAGAAGATACTGCAGGTGATTTGCTCTTATTATTTACTGCCTCATCAGACGAGCAGTGCACCATCTTCCATACCTTAACAGCACCACTTTGATGACCAGTCACATACCAGTTTGTGTCCTGCCAATCTGAGTGGGTCGTGCTTGCCACAGATAAGATGAGGTCAGAAGGAAGCTGGGAGGTGTTCACCACAGCAAGACAGTCCCCATTGACGCTCCAAACAGCAAAAAGAACACCAGCACCAGTCAGAATTTCACCAGTTAGGTTGTTCACATGTAGCGCGGATACTGATGCTGAGAACCTTGGTAGCTGCTTCACAAAGACCAAGCTTGTCAGGTCCCACAAGATCACAGAACAGTCATCAGAGCCTGAGACAATTAATGAGTAAGGCTGGCTGACATAGACACAGGTTATCTTGGCCGTGTGAGCACACAAAGCCTTCTCCATTCTCAGGAGACGGCGGATGCCATCCTTGACAAATCTCCACACTGCAACAACTCCATCATCACCACCTGTGGTGAGAATGTTACCATCATGGCTCACTCCAGTGCACTGAATTTGACTACCACCATGAAGGTTTTCATGTGTAGACAAAAGTCTATCCTGATCATATGTTAATACTCTCAAGCTTCGGTCAGGGAATCCCCAAGAAATGTATTCATTGTAAGTTACTGGCTTGAGCAAGCTGTTATCTGCGGCAATTAGGATTTTATCATTGTAGGAGACAATCTGGGACACCGAAGATGCTGACTTGCGAATCTCCTGTTGCGTAAGATAGGCACTGTACCGTAGAGGATGAGGTGGGACTTTCCTGTCAGTTCGTCGTTGTGGGTGTGGCTTTTGGAATAACTGTTTTGGGGTCTGACCAAAATGGTTGATTTGTGCCAGTATTGAAGCCTTCATGGTAGGATCTGATACTGCATCTATGTCAACACTGCCTTCATATGTGTAGTGATAGAAGACATTGACCGCATCTTCGGCTGCCTATCATATACAAAGAAAATAAATATTAAAAATCATGTTGATAAATAAGTGACATTACCAAATGAAACACATATATGACCTACATGTAGAGCTGGACAAAAAGCTCGTTGAGCTTGCTCAGTGGCTCATTTCAAAATTGCTCCGATTACATTCGTTTTTATTTTAAAATATAAATTTGTTAATTTGAAAAAAAAGTCACCTTCGGCTAGGCTCGGTTCAAAGTTGGATCTCAAACGATATAAGAGACTATAATAATTAAGAATAAATCCGTTTTGAAGAAAGCTCGGAAAAAAGTTCACCCTGCTCATCCACCCCTACCTATATGAATACCTTCTGTTACATTAAAAGTCACCTACTTTGTGCTAGCAAAAGCTAAAAAAGACTTTCTCAACATAATATATAGAAACCATCGGTCAAGATTATCGTAAAGTAAAATAGCAAACATAATACGAATCAGATGGATCGATTAACTCGTTATAATCCTGCTCAATAATGCAGAACGGCAACTAAATCGTGTGCACTGTAAGAATGGGTCAGAACTCAGAAAGCACAAAATTGTTAATCTGTAAAAGAAGACACTTTAGTGAAATGAAATAGGTTGTTTTGTGCTCAAGAATCCTGCGTGTTTGAGAGTAAAAAAAGAAGACAGTATCCTTGTTTCATATCAAAAGTCAAAACATATTGTGCTATTATGGTTACAGCAATAGCAACAGAAGTAGGGACAAAATGCAAATGCAGAAAGCAGATATGCTTAATACCTTTCCTCTCTGCCTATATCCAAAAATAAGATCAATCCAATGATGTAAATTCTCAGAAACATAATCTGACTCCAGTGCTTCCCGATGCTTCCTAATGAATTCTCTGGCACTGCCTTTAGCCCAAGGTGGCAAAACAACATCACCAACCTGAAAGCACATTCAAAGAAGTTACATGCCAGCGTCCAGCTGACCTGAGCTTTCAGGAATCGTTAAATCTAGTGTAAAGATTATTGCGTTCAATTTTGTGAAAGTATACCTTCTCTCCTGATTGTTTCTCACCAAGGTCCAGATTAAACCGGTTCTCCAAAAATTCAGGCAAATAATAGAACTCAGGAATCAGTTCTTTCACATCTGATGTGTTGCTTTTGCCAGCAGCGCTTACCCATGTATCCCTCACACTGTTGAATAAACGGTCTGCATGGTCAAATTGTCCACCCTGCAACTTCTGATTTTCTGTGCTAAAAGGTGGCAATCTTAAGAGATAGAAAAGGACAATTCCAGCACTTGAATAATGAGAACCATAATGGAACTTTGGTACATCAGGGTCATCCCAGCTATCGTATCTGAAAGAAACAAAAAAATGGATGCCAACTGAGAGTTAGTAACGTTTTACAAAAGTAAAGATGCTAACTTTTCTAATTAAAAGAGAAACGCAAGAAGTATACAAATTGATGTTAGATGAACCAACCTCTTGCGGAATTCCTCTTCCCCTTCCCCTGTTTGACACCCCATAGGTTTATCAAGCTTGCGAAATGTTTGTGGATTCTTCAGATCTAAAGTATCGCTCTCATAATCTGCGAGAACCCATGGAAATACTGGGTACTGTGTGAGATCACTATACCCTCGACCAGCAAGTGTATTCAGATGCATGAGATATTGAAAGTTTGTGATTTCTCCACTTTGCCATCTTTTAGAAAATGATTTTGCCATGACTTTAAAAAGGCGGCTCCCCTCACCGCTATCCTGTTTTGAGGATGCAGATATGGTCGTGTCCAACCTGTGGAAAGGCATGTTTTCTTCAACTGTTAACAAAGTTTCCATGCTCAAAGAAGCCAATGGTAAGCAATAGCAATAAAATGCCAGATCTTACAACTCAAATAGTTTACAGAATGCAAAAGACAAGGAAACCTCTTCAGCTATCTACATGAGACATGCAGGAGGAACAGATAGCAAATACAAAACTTCAGTGTAACATAAATAGAGCTTATTATGGTGTTTTGTTTCCGAAAAATAACAATACTGTGCTAATAAAAAAAGCAAGAGAATAGGTATCTTAGGTTTCGGTGAAAATAGGCGGCCAATTTCCAGCAAAACCAAGCTTGACAGTTACGATAAAAACCTATCAGGCAAGGCAAAGTAGGACTATAGTTGTGGCATTGAAGCTATAGATCCTGGACTTATGACGACAACAAAAATTATAGTTCGTGTATAACAAGCAAGCTGCTGACAAAAAGGCAATTTCCCTCGCATTTGAAACATGAATGTTAATTCCTCCACAGCATGGTGTCATGAACTGATACCTATTACCTTACATGCCATTATAGCTATATAGATAGCCAACTAAATGTTTTGAATAAATTTTAATTCTAGTAGGAAGGCGCATCAAATCTTAATGATATGCATGCACATGGTAACTATGCAACATGTGTAACCTCAATAGATTAAGAATCCATACATGCTATTCCGTGGGAGATTCATAGCTATCAAATTTTTGAAAACTTCCTCCCTCTCCTTTTTGTGGAAAACCAGAAGCTCATTGCAACCATCCATGCTGAAAATTTCAATTGCAACAGGGCGGAGTTGGTAATCACGTTTTAGTAGCTCATGAACACTATCAAGCTTCCACATATGCCACGGATGAGGCAGGTTGCTGCTGTTGCAAAGCTTCTCCTTACCCCAAGCACCTCCGTTATATGCCCATGCTCTGCCACCAAGCAAGACCTTTGCTGTTGCACCCCATGTGGAAGGTGATTTCAGCTGAGACTCACTGCTTCCCATTATATCCTTGTTCACACCTAAAGCTTGATCAATGACAGAGAGCTCATCTTCACTGCCCTTTTCACAAATGCAGTTGGAATCATCAATGTAGAAGTTCTCAATAATGTATAAACAAAGTTCTCCAATTAGAAATATTCCGTCATGCTTATCAAGACCAGCAACCCGCTCACAGTTGTACTTATGCCTTATTTTCTCATAGGGTTCCAGATAAGGTCTGATAAGGTACTCACCATTGTCAAGCAACTCCTTTTCTGATTTATCCTCTGAGGTTCTCGCATCAGTGCCTTTCACCGAAGGTGCCCTTCTTGGCGAACTAAGTTCAGACTTACCATGGTGAGACTCTGTCATGTGGAAAGAAAGGGAACTTGATTTTGCTCCAAATTCCGTGGCAGAATGAAGGCTCTGTTCATTAACACTGCTTTTATCATCAGTCCAGCCAATGGGAGCTGAAATTGTGCTTCCTCCTTTGAATATGTCATCGTCATCTTTGAACGACGAAAACTCAACAGCGTCAAGATCCTTTTGCTCAGTGTCATATGTTAAGAGATTCAAGCCTGACACTGTATCTGACCCAGATGTCATCAGCAAATCCCCATCCTCTTTATCAGTCATTTTAGCATCATCCAATCCAAGGTTGCTGGTTAGAACATTCTGAATAGTATCTATCTTAAATTTGTAGTGCTCAAGTTTCTTCCGCATTCTATATGGTCCTTCAACAGGACATAGCTGCCACGCAGGTTCTGTCGATGATTGCCGCATGGGAAAAATACCTCTCTCGTGAACAAGTTGTTGGAGCTGGCTTTGCCATTCACTTTCTCCATGCAATATCCATCCATATTTGTCTTGACGAATTGCTCTTAGCTCTGTAGACATGACATCACGAACCAAATCAAGATTATACCTCCGCTCATTTATCTGCTCCCAATGCCTGACATCTAGTTTTACAGATTCACGATATTTACGCCCCATCTCTTTCTTGCGTCTGACTTCCATTCCTTTTATTCTCACACCAGGAAATTTTGCTGAGCCAGTAATATATTGAACCCACATTATTAGAGCACACTGGTCCAGCACTTTACTTATAGTTTGCTGAGAACTCTGGAGCCATTCAAAAAAACTTGAGGTACTTCCAGTGAGCAATTTGTCAAGTCCTCCATGCAGGATGTCCAATTGCTGCCCTTGGTTAGGCTTGCAAACTAGCAGGTCCTCAAGAGATTGGCGACGATGCACTACCAAGTATTTAAGTAAATCAACTGCCAAGTTTTGAGCAGTTAGTCTCTTGTCACGGAGAAGTGCCATTAAATTTATGCAGAAACAACACATTAGATCAGTATCAACATTGCTTGGGCAGAGCACCAGTCTCTTGTTGGCAATTAGAAGCTGAAGAACTGTACAAATATCAACAGAAAAATCTTCTGGGCAAGGTTTAGAAGCTAAACTCCTCCCAGTTTCTGTTAGGAATGCAAGATTTGCAAGTAGATCATCTTCCCCCATACTTTTAAGGAATGTTGGGAGGAAACAGTACATTATCATCCGGTTTGTGTTCTTCAATATGGCATGGATGTAAGGATCAAGTTGCCTGCTTCCTCGAGCAATTGACAAAATACCTTTACCTGGAGGCACAGCATCTTCGATACGGCCATCTTTATTAGCAAGCTGCAACATGGACATTAAGAATTCTAGTGTTTGTAGTACCCTAATTGGGGTTGGGAAGCAGCCCATGTACACGCGATCAACTATCATCCAGCAAAGTGGGTCCAAATTGACAGACCAGCGGCTCCTGTCAAGTTTCTTGCCATCTTCTTCATCGTCAAGTAAAAGCTTTCTTTCAAGGAAGTTCATCAATCTGCTTAGGCACAATCCTTGAAAAACCAGAGCAGAGTCTATATCAACAAACAAAGGCACAGACTCCAAAACACTCTCAATAAAAAGTGATGCTTTAAGCTGCTCCGAGATAATGTCAGCAAGGATTTGAGCAACAAAATCTAGAACAGCAGTAGCTCCTGCAGAGCATGGACCACCCCCATAACCTAAATCATCTATGTCAAGCAAAAGCTTGGCATTGATTGGGAAAAGGGTATTCACGGCAGGTAAACCCTGAATATTTGTCTTTGGATCAGGGGATGAGTCCATGTCTATCCCAGATATAGATGAAGCCATGGATGGAGAGGCTGTCAGATGCCTACCATCACTATATGATCCTGCACTGCCAGGCCAAGATGTGAATGGGGCCATTGGAGATGCAGTAGGGGTACTAGCTGCTCTGTGAGTTGATCTCTCAGATAAAACAGGAGATCCAACATTGTTCATAGAAACCGAGCTGGGTGAATCAGTTACTTGGTGGGATTCAGCAATGCCATTCAAACTGGGAGCTATGATACGCCCTTGATCATGAGAATTATTAAATATTTGGTTTCCTTCTACATTTAAAACATTAGTGCTGAGCTCTTGATTTGAAGAATCATCTGCTTTAACTTCAACAGTTTCAAAAGAGTTTGGCATGCCGGTACTCTCTGAACTGGAACTTATCTGCTCCTGAGGAAAACTTGTGACACTCAATGTTTTGGCAGCTTGCTCCTGATCTTGTGGTAAACTTGAAAAGGTGTCCTTCGAACTTCCGTTGTCATCATAATGGACATTCTTCTCATCAGTTGCTGCAGTTGTAAGATCTTTTGCCATCCTCAGGGCACAATCAGACCTGCATAAGCAAAACTATGCTTAATATAAACATCTAAAGCACCAGGTAACATGATATATGTGCATTGACACATTGTACAAACCTTACACAAGAAAAATATAGATCAACACAACTCTCCAGGAAATCATGTCGCCTGCAAACAGCGGAGAATGGTGGGCACATTTTTGCCAGATCAACCATGAACCTCAATATTGAAGTAGCAACGGCAGGTGCTGCTGCTTCACCACCCATTAACCTTGCTGCATATGTCTTATGCATCAGAGCTTCTCCTTGAAGATCACCTCCCATGTCCGATGTCGCCTCAACAAGATCCGCGACCAAGGTACCATTAAGATGTGAAATATTGTTATTCTGGTGTGCAAGCATAGATTTCACAATCAAGGAATCAAATGTAGCTTTTGCCATTGCAATTATAGTATCCAATAGATCCACAAACTTAAATTCTCCATAGTTTCCATCACTAGGCATGAGAGCATGGAAATCAAGCATGCGAACTTCTGGTACTCGAGGATAAACAGGCTTGCCAAACACCAAACAAAACAATATATAGTAAATTTCTGGAGAATCGTGAAAGCTTGGAAGCACATGATTCAACCCCTGAAAACCTCCACTTGCACGGAACTTCAAAGCAAATGTAGTTGATGATGTAAGGCACACTCCTAAAAGAGTTGTGATCCATCTCATACTAGTTGGATGTACAGCTTCATCAAGGAAATATGTGACCAATCTGGACGAAACAACTTTGTGCCATTGCTCCAGCAATTCTTCCGCATTTATAGTTACCTGTAGATCAATAAGCATTTCCAATAACATGTTCCTCACAATAACATGTTTTCCCATAGCCTCCCGCACAATCTGGTGGTTTGCTGTAAGCTCTGGAGGATCAAATGTCATTATTATGAATCTTACAACAAGCTCCAGCTCAGAAGCTAGAAAACCATCCTCCAGGATGACACCTAGTAGCACAACTAGCTTCTCCAACACAGGAATTTCAACATCACCACGTTGTAAAGTAACAAGAAGATGCTGAACAAGATTAATTCGGCGCAGTATCGTAAGGTTGTGATTTCTGAACCAATGCATGGACACCATCCTCTCGAGAAATCCAAGAAGAGTTATTTGTACTGATATAGGAGCAGCAACCCAAATAGTCCAATCCAAGAGGACGTGCTCAACCATATCAGCGTTTGACAATACTACGAATTCAGTAGTCTCGCCGCCAGCTAAGTTGGCATTCTCTAGCTCTGACAAGTGGCTAAATGAATCCTTTTGAGCTGAAAAGTCATCTAGATCCCCCTGCGATCCACCAGAAGACACCTCATCACCAAACTTGGGCAAGGTAAGGTCATCAAGGCTGGCCTCCGGGGACATTCCGGACGCATAGCTTGCTGTTCGATTTATCTTTGATTTCTGTGGCTCCGGAAAGGAAGCCTCACAAGCAGCAATACGGAAGAAGATATCAAGAGATTGCATATCAAATAGTGACATTCTCCTATGCAGAAAAAGTGCAAGGAGATGATACCCCCTCAAGGCCTGCATGTTTTTTACATTTTGATGGCTCTGCTGAAGAGACAATGCAAGCAGCTCCAGTGCCATATGCAGCATATCCCTAGTTTCAGCAGCTTCAACAAGAGCAAGCACAACAGGCATCCCGCCGACTGTTTGAACAGTGTCACCAATTGTGCACTGATTACAAATGTAAACATCACCGCTTAGGCGTCCGTATCTTGGTATACCTGTCAATATGAACAACAGATTGAATTCTGGCATATTCCAATTCAAAAACAGAAAATGTAAATCAAATAGCTAGACAGCATTACACACCTCCTATAGGGGATGCAGCAGCAGAAGTTGGATCAACGAGGTTCAGCAATGAAAGAGTTCCTGATGCACGAAAAGCATCCGATGAAGTTCCATCAAATGCAAATATCAGCTTCCTCCCAGACAACTGTAATGAGAGATTCCTTAACCGTTCCATGTCCCAAACAATTCCACTGTTCTCAAGTCTAGAGTTCCCTTGTTTCATTGAACTGTCAACACGCTGGCTGCTTGAAGGTGCAGATACTTCCACTTCTAACGAATCCAGGATTGTCATTACCTCCCCACCACATGCCCAGTTTGGAACAAATCTCAGAAGATCAGTGTCCTGGAACAACCCTCGATACCCTTGTCCAAGAATGTACATGAAACAAATGCTTCCTGGTGTCAGGACCTCCTCGAAAAGATAACAACAGCGGAGCCGCCATGACAAGTCAGAAACTTTCCCACGGATAGTAGGTGTACCAAGTGTTACCTGCAAAGATTTACCAAATGGGGACGGTGAATATCCAAGCTTGCCGGTATGCCTCAACTTTCCATCAAGATACAGGCTAGCCACACTCGCTTGGAAAAGGCCAGCTAGTGCATTTGGCTTACTATGAACAACAGCAAGATGATGCCATTTTCCTTCTTCCATTTCAATGCCAGGAAATGACAATGAACTTGAACTGCCCGTAGATATAGTAAAAACACCATTATCATGGAGATAAAGTTCAGCATACAGAGTGTTGGCATCATCCACTGCACCCACAGAAAATATGCGCAAAACATGCCCACTCCTCTTACCATGGGCCCCTTTTAATGTTTTTTCTGTTTCCTTCGGCTGGCTTTTAAAGAAGTTTTGAAATTGGAACCAGCAAACAAAAGAGTACCCAGAAACAGGCGGCCATGTTCTTTCTCCTAATGAAACTTGAATAGATGCATGACCAGCTTTGCTCATGTCCATTTCAATGAAAGGAGCTAGAGACACGTTTCCTTGTCTGACATCTTCTTTTTGAATCAATTTGTCCATCATATTAACAAAAAGATGACCTGAACGTTTCACTTTCAGCTGAAGGATATATCTCACAAGAAGTCTTAGCTCAGACGAAGACAATCTGGACAAGGAAAGAGTAACCATGTTCATGTACCACAAAACAAGAAGACAAAATCGTTGCAATGGAATTTCTTGAGATATTACTGACCTGTAAGCACCTAGCAGTTCAACAATTCTCAAGGCGTGATTGAGAATAGGAGAGGAACCCTCCAAAAATGGGCTGATCGTCTCAAGTAGAAGGCCAACACATCCTATGCAATGGAAGAGTAACAAAAACATAAGGTAACCTAGTCAAAGGGAATAAAAATATAAGGGGGTAACCAGAATATCTTTTGCCCATACCAACAGAAGTTAAATTCTCCTGGTTGAAGGGACCAGTGCTTGCTAGCATCTCAATGAACCGGAGCAACTCAAGTTGAACTTTAGGTGTAAATACCAGCAAAGAACGGATCAGCACAACAACTGCACTAGCATTGTACACACGCTCCTTGTCAAGCATTGAAAGTCCAAAAGATGTTGCAGACAAGAAACTTGATTCATCCTCTGAGATTTCAGATGAAATGCTCTCTATCTGCAGGTCACTTGTGGGTGGAAGAACAATCTCAAGTGCAAGCTCAAGCAAAAGCAAAATAACTTGCTTTTCGCAATCCACACAAAGCAACCCAGACTCAGAGAGGAGATCATAGAAAGTGTTTGATGAAAGGATTGTATGCAACCTTATCCTGTTGACAGAGCTGTTACATACTGCAGCTGTCATTGCTCGCAATAGAAACCCAAAGATCTTCATATGGCTATGCAAGGATGATTCAGTCTCTACGTTTTCGTTGTCATTCTGGAAACTATGTAGCGTTGTCAGTAACAGGGAAAATCCAGTGGCTTCTCCAAAAATTCTTTGTGCTGAACTGTTTGCCCCAAGAATGCGCCACAAAGCACCAAATGTATCACACTTTGCATCATTATCAAGCTTGAATTGAGAACCTGATGAGGTTGATACCATCCCACTCTTCAAGATTTCAACCAGTGAACCTATTTCTTCTGGATGAGCCTGAAAACAGAAGTATTCATATGTAAACAAAGTCAAGTTCATGCTGCTAAAAACACTAGGCATCATTAAAAATTTATTGTGAGGACAGGAAAAATGAAGTATTACAGCTTGCACAAGTGCTCCACTAAAATTATGAATTAGAGAATTTAACATTCATGCCCCCAAACCAAAAATGTTTCAGAAGAAAAATGGGTCATTTTCATGGGATAGTTAGCTACAATACAAACCTGAAGAGAATCTTCAATTATCAGACATGACAATAGTCGTAATACACCAGATCTGTGGCTTTCGGACACCAAGAAAGGAAGAATCGTGCTGACACCATTGGAAGATCGGAATGATTGCTGGTTAGGCTCAGCTCTTTTTAACAGATAAAAAAGACAATCCCATGCTACAGTAATAGTTCCTTCATCTTCAAACATGGGAAATTTCGCGGAACTAGAAGCCATTAACTTTGGCGAAAGAATTGCATCTTTGTTGTCCACCGTCTTCTGAAAATTACTTGCATTAGGCATCCTCTCTGTAGAGTCAAAGGCCTTGTTTTGCTGCTCATCTCCAAAGAAAAGCTTGTTCTGCTTCAAGTCATCTAACAATACCCCCAGGACACCAACTTCTCTGAGAACTTTCTTGTACTGCTGATCAAAGGAGAGGAGCTTTACGAAGAACGAAAGAACTGTATGTTTAAGACTGGTAGAAATTGGTTGCTGCAATAGGCAACAGAGTGACAACAATTCCTGCTCTGGAATGCAGTTTACAACAGTGACAGCATATTCCAAAATTTTTAAGATGACCTCTTGCAATGCTGAAGGGAAGCTGCCCATGTTTAGGATAAAAAGAGGAACAGTACGTAGTTGTTGGCACAGCTTGTAATTTTCGAGATGGCTCGAGAAAATCTTGAACATTCTATTGAGAACTTCAGCTTGCACTTCCAAGTTGTCTGCCTTCAGAAAAATATCTTGGAGCATCTGAATGGCATCAAGATCTTTTACCTTGGGGCTACTAACTTCCATCATCTCATCAAATTTGTCAGCAGATGGAGTTCGGCTTCTGTTGTGCCCCGTTCCTTTTGCATGAGAAGATTTTAAACTTTTACCACCGCCATTTTCAGAGGGTCCAATTTGTGACAAATTTACAAGAACATCAAGCAACCTAGACAACTGAGGTGAAAGGTCACATGAGAATATATCTTGTTCTAATCTGTGAGAAGGATCAGAACCATCCTCTTCAGGTACTAACTTGGATGAGGACTGGAGAGTCTGGTTTTTGTGTAAGCTGCAAAGTGTAAGAGCAAACTGAACAAGGAACTGGTAACCATGAGCATTGTGTATGTCTTCCCTGAGCCTTATGGACCCAGACTCTGCAAAGCAAAGCAAATATTAAAACATCAGCGCATGACAAGAATGGTCATTTAATTTGTACAGTAACAAATCAATTAGCATCAAGCAATTCCAGATAGGCTAGAGAAAGAAACGAAACCAGAACCACACAAACGAAAAAAAAAGTCATTTAATTTGTAAAGATAGAAAAAAATGTCGAATCAAAGCATCTCTTCTTAGAAGAAATACATCAAGAGGCATAGTTTGCCAGCACTTACCAGGCCTGTAAGACAACTCAACACATTCCAGTAACAAATCAACAATGCCCATGGTGTAAGCAGCATCGCCACTTTGTGGATTGAAATCTTTCACTGCCGTAAGGAGTACTTTAACCTAAAAGATATGATGGGGAAATAGTTAATATGATTGAATAGAAATATATGCAAAAGGACAGATGTTACAGTAAATAATGCAAATTGCCACAAGATGCTCAACGCCCCAGCAGGAAGGGGTCAAACCCTGGCATGCCACCAGTGACTATTCTAAAAATAGATGGGGAAAAGGAGATAAAACAGAACTTCCGTAACCCAATTACAATAGTTTAGCTCGAGATCCAAAAAGGACCAGTCTATTTCAGAAAGAATGCCATAATGAAATAGTGAAATACTAAGATGCTTCAATGAAGCTTTCCTGCTCTTCAAGTGTTTTAGCGTTAGCCAAGAGATAACAACTAGATAATTTAATTTTGTGTGGAGATCGAATAACTAAGGGTGCATTGCTATGTGCTGCTCAGTACTTTAGTGTCAAGAAATCCAACTAGACCCAAGAAAAGGATACCATTTAGTACACAAAAAAAGAACAGATAGAATAATGTACCAACTGGTGCTTCCTGATGTACTTGGCAGAAGTCCCATTGTCGTTTGCAAGAAGGAGACCAAGAACCTGTTCAGTTATGAACTTAAACACATTGAGCAACTCTTGATGCAGTACAAACGTGGCCTTTCGAATCTTATTGTACATCATTTCAACCTACCTGCATTGCATGGCGATGAAGCTGAATTGTGTGAAGGGGAACAATACCATCCTTGAACTGTGAAAATACAAAGAGTGAACCATTTGCAACCATGTGGAAAAGGACTTCTAAGGCATCATCTTCAATTAAGCTCGGTGCAGCAGATTGATGGCTCGCCAGTGCTTTCATTATATGTATTACGCTCCCCTCAATCTCCACAGAACAGAAACAAGAATACAAGTCAAAACCCATGTTGACCAGGAGAAAAATAAGGCAAGAAATACATTCACCATAAAACATTTATGAACATGAAGCAAAAGGCTTGTAGTAATAGATATGAATACAGCAGAATGGTGAAACACAGTCAGCCAACCCTATGTTAAAAAATTTATGAAATTATGTGTATGTCAGCAGTAATGTTTGCAAAGGAAGTCCTCTTTCTATGAGAAACAAGAAGATTGGTGTTACCTCAAGCCGCCGTGATTGTGTAGGATCCAAATTTTTGCTTTTCTCGTTTTTTGATCCTTCTTGGTAAACAGGCAAAGTATTTGGGGAGCATTCATTGGGACTCAACAGAGAATTGAGGATATATATAAGGCAGCACAAAATACCAGAGTCCAAAAGAGGCTGCTTATCAGTTGTCTGTAACCAAGAAATTAAACATGAAAATATATGCTTGTCAGGTAAGTTAAAAATTGGTAGATTGAGTTTTATATGGGAAATGAAATAGAAGGCAGCAGTGAACAAGTCCATATTGAGCTAAGTACATTTTTATCTGTGAGACCCGACACCTGCCCCCAATACCCTTGGATATTAATTGTGTGTATTAATTTGTGCCAGAAAGCAGATGCATCTTGCTTTTTGTACTATTAATCGCATGCTTTAACAAACATTGCAATGAGAGTAGATAGAATATATGAAAACCATGGTTTTAAATAGCCTGTTATAGTTTTTCAGAGGGTTTGCCGCTACGTTATTGCTAATTTCTCCGCAATGGCAACTAACAGCACATTAGCTTTGCTAAATACCCCTATTTGACTTAGCAGCAGAATGTTCTTAGCACCGCTAATCCTGATCGAGACGTATATTAATTCTTCGCTCTAGATAACTAGAATCTACGACTCTTTGTTGTGTTATTTACTTCACAAAATGATGTAATAACCATTGAATTATTGATGAGTTGTCAATGTTGGATGAATATGAATGTTGATTTATAGCCATGTGTATGTTGATTGATTGAATGTCTGTGAAGTAATGTATCTAGAGACATGTTCTCATGTAACCATAAATATTTGTGCTCACAAAATTTTGTTAGTTTCATGTTTCTATGCATATAATTGAACATTTTCATGTTTTTGTACAAATCCACTTAATGAACGAGCTGCTACTATAGCCCACTATAGCTTTTTATAGCCTTTACAGGAGACAACCGCTAAATGTTATAGCCCGCTATTTAAAGAAAAACAGAATCTGTTTTCATCAGATTATAGCAATTTCACTAACCTCTGTCACAAGAACTTCGACTGCGTACAACAAGTTTGATCCTGGACATATACCAAGCTGGATAATGGAAAGAGAAGAGTTATAGGAGCTTGTATGGAAACCTGGAATCCAGAAATTTCCCATATATATAAACAAAACAATATAAGAGCAAACCTCTGTAACATCCGAAAAGAAGCCAATAACATCAGCAACATGCAGTGATCTTCCTTTGCTGTGGATTCTTAGTTTGTCCACATCGGTAACAAAAGCTCTTCCAATAACAAAAGAAAAAACATGTGCTTCGACTAACCTGTACAAATATATGAAGGAAAGAAGCAAAGACCACTAATCAGCTTTCTTACATAGACAGTAGATCTGAACTCACTGAAATAAGTGGAAAGTAACAGCATAAATTATGAAAGTAGTGCACTCAATTGTAAAGAGTCATACTTTGTGACTAATTGAGCTACGCTAGAATGCTGCTTCACTAGCCTACAGAAGACATCTACGGCCAAATTTAAGGCCCTTTCTTTCTCCTGCAGAGGGAAAAAACAGAACACAGAATTAAGGTAACCCACAAGGTGTTATTATCAATTTATGGTAAAAAAAAGTCTCGGGATACCTTTTCTGAGCTGGAAGAGCGAAATTCTTCCCAAAATCTCCTGAAGTCCGACTCCAATTCATTTTTCCCCCTGAGTACAAGAGAAAGAATGTTAAGATGGATAACATGGAGAAATTTTTGCAGAAACATATAATCATCTATTTGAAACAGCAAGAACATAACCTGTGGTGCATATACTACCATGTGAGAATGCATGTATCCATACACGTACATGAATTAGCTTGTAGAGATTCAGAGCAAAACTACCAAAGTAAAATAGAAGCTATCATATAAGAGGTGCTATCCTGGAAAACATAACTGATAACTACTTAACTAACATGGATGAACATAGTATTTGTTTCTTTACCAAGTTCTTATATAGTTCAGATAAAGGATAGTATAATGGCAAGTGCATGAATGAGCAATCCATTGTTATTACATGGTAACAGAATGCATTTTAACAACCACTGCAGCAATGGCAATAAGAGGAATGAACAATCAGGAATCTTAATTTCCAAACCAAAAAAGTTAAGCATGTATGGTTCATAACACTCCATTCCACAGTAAACTTGATAATTTTATATATGATCTCTATGAAATGAGTCCAAGTAGCTATAGCTAAATCATGTAACCACACAGTGATAACATAGCGCCCTCGTCAGCTATTGTCCAGCCAATATGAGTGACTGTGCAGCAGAAGGGTGTCACGGTGTACATATGATAGTAGTAGGCTAGTAGCAGAGACCATAATCCTAGCAGGACATTCGTTATAAGCATCTAACGCATGAAATTCTAACAAAAAACTAATGAGGGCATAACCACATTCCTAGCTGCGCGGTAACCAACTTAGAATGGCATATGCGACATTGATCCAACAACACCCCAATCCAAACACCAATAGACAAATCAAGCGATCCAGATTTATCGAGTTGACCCCAATCAAGATGACTAAACATTGCACTTCTCTCTACTGCCAGATATGCAAAAAACCGCAGCTCCTTTGTTCAACAAAAGCACAACAAACCGAAAGGACAAGGGCCATATCCTTCAGACATACAAATCCTAGAATTGACTATGCAGCTAACAACCCGCCCAACCACCGTCCTAGTCCGGCATCATTTCTACCCAAGGCACCGTCCTAGTCTAGAATCATTACTCCAGAAGGCAGCATCATAGTCTACCATCGGCATGTAACAGCAAAACCAAATAAATCGCACCTCTATCACCAGACGTAAGCTAAAAAATCATTTATCAGATTTAGTTGTGTCGATCCTACAGGTCAAAATGATAACATAACGCATAACCCCGCATCTACCAACCAAAACAACGAGACTGAGCAGCAAACCAAAAACGCGCAGATGGAACGGAAAAGCAAGCATCTGTGATCGAAGGCTCCCCGAATCCAAATCCGATCGCCATTGCTAAACCCGGAAGAGGGAGAGCACGGAGCAGCGGGATCACATCGGAGCTGGCTATGCGTCACGGATTCGATTCAGGCAACGCGAGACCGCTAGAGAGCGTTTGAGTCGGCTAGGGGGGGACACACCTGGCAGAGGACGCGGCGGCGGAGGGCGAGCTCCCGGCCGCCGCGTCGAAGCCGCCCTCGTCCCCGCCGGTGGAGGCGGAGCTGAGCCTCGGGGTGGCGAGGCCCTGGTCCACCTGCTGACGGTTGAGCGGCGACCCCGGCGGCGGCGGCGGCGGGGGCGGCGGCTGCTGCTCGTGGTGGCCGGCGGCGAAGACGACCTTACTGAGCAATGTGGACCATTTCATGGTGCCGACCCCTCATCCGGCGCGCAGATCCCGGCCGGATCCCGCCGATTCGCCGGAATTCCGACGCGATTCCCCGGCTGCCCTTGTTTCTCCAAATAAAATTTTAATCACGTTGTTCCTCGCCTCCGCCTCCCGCTCGTCGCCTGCGACCTCCTATTTTTGCTGTCGTCTGTTGCTTGTGTTTTCTCTGCCTCGCTCGTTTCCTTTTTGGTTTTCCTCTTTTCCACCCACGCGCCTCCCCGCGCCCCCTCCTCTCTCTCTCTCTCTCCTCTTCTCTTCTACCTCGCCGCGACGGCGCCTCTCGCCTTCTGCCTGCGCTGCTCCGTCTATTGGGTTTGTGACCTGCGAGTGTCCCCTCTCCTCTGTCTCTGTATTTGGTTGTTGCCTGCTTGCTTGATAGGCTTCGCTAGGATTTCCTCTCTTTATTTTAATTTTTATTTATTGTAGGTAACATTGTCGTAGTAACAATAGATAACCTTGTCTGATTACTGACTCTTGTGCGTGCGCTTACTTTTTATCTTTACGACTTTGCTAGAGAGTTGTTGTGCCCGGCTCTAACGCGTGACAAAATTTCCCCATTTGTAAAGGACCATGTTTAGTGTGTGAGATAATCAAAAAAGAGAATTTTCGAAAAACAAGATAGTTTCATTTCCCTATTATATACTTTCTCCGTATTTAAATATAAGTCGCGGTTGACTTTTTTTTCTAAACTTCGATCATTCGTCTTATTCAAAAAAATTGTGTAAATGTATAAGAAAACTAGCCATACTTAAACTATCTGCAATAGTAAAACAAATCACAACAAAATAAATGCCAAATTATAAAAAATTTTGAATAAGACGAAAGTTCGAAGTTTTAAAAAAAATCAACCGCGACTTATATTTAAATACGGAGGGAGTATTACTTTTTGTATTCATCTGTGGTATACGTGGCCTGAATAGAGCTATTTTTAGAAAATTGGGTACATTTCAAAATATAATTAGAGAATGGTACAATTAAAGTAGACTTTGGAAGGTGATTGTATTGTACCTTTTTTATCGAGCGCAGCCACAACAATGAGTCAGTGCTGAAAAAGAGATAAGGGCACAAAGACCATGCCTTTTTCGCCGTTGACTTCCACGTGGGATCGAAGTATAGGATCATCAAACATGGACGAGGTGGGAAATCAAAAGATTTGTTGTCAAACCATTCTTATATTTAGGTTAGTCATCAACAACCCTTTAACCTTGGATCTAGTATGGCCGTCGTTGCTCGTTGATCATAGATTTGGATCGATTACACACCTCAGGCGATGATTGAGTAGCGATGGCACCATGGAACGTAAAGGAAAGGGGTTCTTTGATGGTATTTTGGAAAGAGGATTCACGTATACAACTATAGATGCCTACAGCGCCATGAGGCGGAGGTTGAAGCGGCAAGGTTAGCGCTTAAAGTTGGCATATAAACATCTGGAGATAGATGGAAGAAGGGGGATCGTGCATCATCAAACCCTAGCCTAGTAAGGCATAGAGAAGGAGGAGCAGTTTAAAATTATGCGACTAAGGGCTTAGTGCTAAATATATATCGAGGTTGAAAAGATATAAGATGGTAGCGCAATCATGTGAATATAAGATCGCATGTCTATGAATTTTATTTTAGGCAGATGTTGTAAAATATTTTCCCGTGCACACCGTTGTGAGATTGTATGTGAGTATATCTATGAAAACAAAATCCCTTCTTAGAGTATGAGGCATCACTCTATCACAAGAATTTCATATGGAGAAAACGGACATGCTTTTATATTTCTTGAAAAGATATAGGCACAAATCATTATATCGCGCAATGCACCAACCTAGACCTTGATATTTAGATAAAATACTAAAAAGGAGCTTTAAAAACATTTTTGTGTGCACCATTGTTTCAAGGTTATGGAAAGTTTGGAAGTCTTGATGGTCAACTGTTGAAGTTTATCACCATGCAACATTATTTGAGATAACAAAGTTACCAATATAAGTTATCTCCACTACAATGGAAGTGACACAAGGAGCGAAAAATAAAGTAAAATCAGTAATGATTTCGATAACTCTAGGGGAATATAAACAATTGGGCATACTGAGAATCATCTTCTTCTTTTTTTGCAAAAAATAAGAGAATTGTCCCCTTTTTTTGTTCTTTTATGAAACACGGCACGTTCATATTCGCATGCCGCGTATAAAATCGGTAAATATTCTCTTACCTCTCATGACATCACTAGATAATCCATTTTTGTGCATCCAAAAAGTTGGCTATGCATCACTTGTTCCATGTAGATGTAGATAATCGGCGCGTTACCAACATGTTCCTTTTCAACTAACATGTAGGATACGCATCAGCAGAAGTCATTAATTGTGAGATGGAGTATTACGTTAATCTCATTTGGACTTCCTCGTGATATGCCGAACCATCAATGAACACCAACGCCTGTGTGTGTGGGGCAGCGAGCAATTTGAATCCTACAAGTAAAAAAACAAACGAAAAATCGGCCCCCCGCAGCCCCCGGCGTCCGGTCGCAGCCGCTCCCCACGTCGGACGGTCGGACCACTTGCGTCTCCCACGTGGCGCCCCTGGGTGAGACGTGCGTCCCAGTCCTTCGCACACCGCCAAGCGGGCCCCCACAAACCACCCACCCCGCTCCTCGGCCCCACGCGCGCGCAACGGCGCAAAGACGAGACGCCAGACGGAGCCCCCCGCTCCTCCGCCGTCCCCACCAAATCTTATCCACCGCCGCCGGCTCGCGAATCTCAAAGCGCGCGGTGGCGGCGCCGTGCGCGAGCGGCGACGCCGCTGCCCTGTTCTGCTCCGGGGCAGCGGATCGGAGGCGATCCCGTGATGACGTCCTTGGCGTGGAGTCAAAGGGTGTGGCGGTGGCGCGGTGGGTCCCGGCGGTCCGCGTCACCGGTGTCACGCGGGGGCTGGCTCGCTGGTTCTGAATTAAGAAAGTTTTTTAGGGTGGGGGAGGCGTACGATTACCCGGTAAATTACTGTCAGCCGGTGGTGGTGGTCGTCGTCGGCGACTCCGGCAAACATGGACGGAGACGTGGTGTGCTCGTAACGTGCATTAATCCTGTCCGCCGTGCTGCGTTTCTTGCCATGTTCGCCCGCCTTTTAATTTGTTTGTTTACTACTGGTATATATAAGTAGGAGTAGTAGTACTCGCAGAATTATTGTTTGTTATCAGTGTGCCTTCCATTTTGCGGTATGAGATCCTCTCGAGTACATTTACGTAGCCATAATTCCGTTTCTGCTCTTGTTTTGTATTGAAATATACGGCACGGTCATCCTCATCCATGACCACCGCGGCCATGAGGCTATCTCCAAGGGTTCTCCTATCTTCCCATACCTTATCACTATTTCAACTACCTCTATTCAGAGCTACAGTACGTAACAGTGCCGTAACAGTGCAACGTTTATTTTTGAAGTCCAATATAGGAGCTCCCTTGGAGATAGCCTGATACCTACGCAGTGTGGCTGCTGGCGTCCGCGCGTGCGCGCACATGACGGCAATAATTTTGCAGTGACGGCGAAGCGAGTACCGGACGTCCATGGACTGCCGTCTACTAGCGGCAGTGCCGCTGGGTAGCGCTAGGCTTGGCTGCTACAACCCCACAACATGATCTCTGCCGCACGGTGCTCATATTCATAGGCCGCAATAATTCGGAGCCGTGACCCGGTGGCCCCCGATCGACTGATCCAGGCCCTGACCACCCCCAAAAAGGAAAAAAAAAAAAACTGTGTGGACCCGCGGTGCGTGTGGGCACGCACGCAGAGTCGCAGAGGCAGCGGCGACGACGCCGGTTGGTGCGGAGTGCGGAGACGTACAGTGTTCGTGCTGTCGACGCGAGATGGCGACAGCCTCTGAATAATCAATCCTCGAGTGCTAGCGCTGATCGAGTTTTGACACGGTCCGTAGTATACCCCCGTAGGTTGGATCGACTCGACCGACTCCAGCAACAATGTAGAGTACGTACGAACGCCCTGCGTTGCGTGCAAATCTCTAGGCGAACATTTCTGTCTTGTCGTCGACGAGTCGAGAATCCATCCATTAATTATATTTATAAACAAATATTACTGCAAATCTGATTAGTCGCAGGGAGGATCCAACAAGCCTGCCTTTCGCCCAGTACGTGCTCGCACGGACCGTGTCCGCCCCCCTCCGCCGCGCGCGCGCATGATGACATGTCCCCGCCACTTGGGGCTAGAAAACGAAGCGGGCGACGGCTGCAGGCAGCCGTGGATTGGGTTCAACTAAGCAGGCAGCTCCGCAGCTAGCCAGTCCGGCGCCGCGCGACGTACGCGCGCACGCGTCAGGGTTGCAAAACTGGATGCGTCGTCGTGGCCTCGACCGGACGACAGCCGAAATGGATGGAGCAGGTGCATGTGGTTGCCCGATTTGACGGTGCGGGCGAGCAGTTAGCCTTGATCGTCCAAGTTAATCCCTCCATCTGCTAACATGCAGTGCACACAGAGGTAGAGAGAGAGACCTGGTCGTCTGGACTTTCTGGTGTAGACCTGACCAGTTCGTCTCGCGGCCCGAGAGCACGAGGGGCGGCGGCGGCGTGAGCGTCAGCTCGCGGTCGGCTCCGGCGACCGGTTCGACTCACGGAGCCACCAGCCCACGGCGCGTCATCGATCGCTTGCGTTGCGTTTCGAGCTGCGATCTCCAGGCGTGTGTTTGTGGATCCACCGCCGGGCCAGGTCGCAGACGCTGCCTGCTTGGGGATTCCGTGCTCGGCCTCCTAGCCTGGCTTGGTGACACGTTGAGGCCTATGTTAAAACGCAGGATTTTCATAGAAATTGTATAGAAATTAAAAAAATAATTTAATTTTATAGGAAAAAATGCAGAAGCAGAAAAAAAATTTCTCAATTCAAAAGAAGGCTTGAATCCGAACTGTCTGTCGATCTCCATCGTGCCCAAGGGCAACAATGCCGGTTTATAGTTCGGGAAATTTTCTCAATTCAAAAGAAGGCCTGAATTCGAACTCTCTGTCAATCTCCATTATGCCCAAGGGCAACAATGCCGGTTTATAGTTCGGGTTGGGGGCGATGGATCCACGTGCGTGCACGGTGGATTCGGAAGTGGACAGGCTAGCTGAGTAGCTGCTGCGCACTCCACTCCTGTCCTATCGACGACCGGGCACTGCACTGTCCGGCTGTCCAGCGAATGTACTATCTTCCGTTCCGTGCCATGCCACGCTTTACCGAGGAATCGCGAGGATTCATGTCTGTCTGTGTGTTTGTTGAATAAGGCTGAAACCAATCCCTCCCTCATTTCCATCCCTCAAACATTGTGCACATTTAATTTCTGTACTGTAGACAGAGAGATATTTAGAATAGTAGATAAGAGATGTAAGATAGAAGAGCCGTTAGATTCAGCCTAAGCACACGAGCGAGCGTGCGCCGGCGCGACCGTCGATCGATCATCGATGCTTTTTACCTTGGACTGGACCTGATTCAAACTTGACTCGGCACGGCAGCGGTGGTTGGACACTTGGACGACGTAGAGCAAATCATTAAGGCCACTGCTGCTTTAGTCGATGATCATGGCAGATGGATCGATTAGCAGTGCACGGCTTCTTCACAGTTTTGGAACAACGCATCACCTTCTCTCTGTCGTGCTCGTGCCTGGGAAGGCTTAGTCCTGTTTGGAACGTAAAAATTTATAGAAATTATATAAAAATTTCACATGAATCAGTTTAATTTTACAGAAAAAACGTAATAACAAAAAAAGAATCCTCCATTTCAAAATGATCAAGGTGAACTTTATAGTGGAGTGCCTCTCGTCTCTTCCCAGCAGGACTAACATGCGAAATCCAATGATCACCGAGCCGCCTCCCGGCCGGTACAATGTTGCTTGTACGCGAAACTTTGCCGTCGTCTCGTACGCCCTATGTTTGGTTGGACACGTTAAAGGTTGTTGAATCTATGCTTCTTCCAAGAATCCAAGGTCCCACAGCTCAAGCGGAGCACTTTTTTTTTTCCCTTTCTTTTCCCATGGCTTCAGCTGTTCATCATTGACAGAAGCCAGGAAAATTAAAGCGGCCCCGAAGTCTAAGACGGTGGCGGAAGTCACGGAACAAAAGGCGAAACGACAGCTAAATGGCAAAGTCAAGGTCACTCGGGCCAGTGGATCCGCCGGGATTCAGAACCTGCGCTACATATCTGGCAGTTTTGCATTATCTGTACAGCAAGGGCAACGAGGCTCTACTTTCAGGATGTCTATAGAACGCAGAAATTTTGTAGAATTGGTACAAAAATTTCACATAAAACAGTTTAAAAACACAGAAAAAACGCAGGAACAGAAAAAAAATTTCCGCGTTGCAAAGGGGTCTCATTCAGGAGACCTTTGTCGCTGGACCATGACCAAAGTAAGTGGTACATCAACAGTACAGTATGCGCCCCTACTTTATTCTCCAACACGCGTTGCATCGTACAGTATAGCATTTTAAGATACTGGTTTAGTGCTAAAGAAAAACTAACAGCGGCTTCAATCCTCTTCACAAAAAGGTGACAAAGCGGTTAAAGTACACTACTTGCTTGTTAGTCTGCGTGGCCTTTCAAGCCTGCTGTTTACTGGATACAGCAGGCTTAACCTGAACCAAAACCTCACAAGTAAGCCTTTGTTACAGATAGATAGTCCAAATAAACATTCTTCCTCCAAGCAACCACGCGAGACGATATTCCAAATGAACCTGCTGCCTGTCTCTGCTGATATATATAGTACACCGACTACGCAAAACGCACGCATGTGATCACCATTAGGTGCGTGAATACGAGAGGGGGGGAGAGCTACGTGTCCATATGCTGACGCGTTAGCCGTTCTGTGGAGATCTTTTTCTTTTGTTCGTTCAAGTGTTGTTGTTGGAAAATGATCATTAAAGCTCTGCGCGCGCTCCCCTGAACCCTTCCGGATCGGACCATTCATCTAGATGCGTCTTAATCGCTTAATCAATCAGAACATCATTTCTGTGATTACCGGTGTTGTCATATACTACATCCATGGATCAATTAATTATTTTTTTCCATTTTAACGACAAATTAAATATGCATTTTAAAAGAAAATGGAGTGTGCCATTCCATGATGCGACTCATAGATGGTTCCATGAATTTTTCTGGTAATGGAGTGTACAGTACATGCTTAGGGCAGTTCTGTGTTCAGCAGAATGGCAAAGAACGATATCTGCTCTGTAAAACAGTGTAGATGAGGTAAAATTTGAATTTGGATCGTGCCGGACACAGGTACACAGCGTGTGTTCAGCAGGTGCATTACGAGTGCAAAAGACATGGAAGTGTTTATCTGTACACCAACAGTGAGAAGCCCAAAAAATAAACAGTGAGAAGCCCAGATTCGCACACCCACGCGTACGGCCCATCTTACAAGAAGATTCAGCTAGAGCGACGGGCCGAGGGCTCCCCTCCTCGCGCTCCCTGCTGCTCGCCTGCCAGTCGTTTTTTATTGTGGCCCCCCGAATTTCTCTACCCCTTACATTTCTCTCGCCAATTTTTTAGCCACTTACCCCTCCACGTATCTGTATTTCCACGTCTCACCTCCTTCACCTCTCGTCTTCTTCACTTCTCGTAGATTCCGCTAGCTTGCGCCCGCTGCGGCGCTGCCCCTCGGGAGGTAAAGCCTGCTGCTTCCTTTATCTCTCTCTCGCGATTGGATCGTTTCAGTTATGACCTGATCATATCCGGTATATGTGCTTGTCTGGGCTAAGGATTTGTGAGCTAGAATCATCAGTTTTTATTTGGTTGGGTTGCCAAAAGGGGGCTGTTGCCGATTTGCTTGATTTTTGCTTTTATCAATAGTGATCGTCCCCCTTTTATTAGAATCATGAGTTGCTTCTGCATGCCCTTTGGAACGATCCTAATGCAGAATTGCAGATATGAAGTACTCCATTATTTATTTTTTCATGTTTTTTTATCGAGTAGTTGTGACTTGTTAATGTCAGTTATCTTGCATCAAGATATTTTTAAAAGTTTATTTTGAAACCTAATTAGTTATCATAGTTGGCTGTTGGAACTAGGCAGCAATTTTTTTTTTTTTTGCTACAACATTTCATAACAATCTGGTTCTTGACGAGCAACATGGATCCTTTGCTTCTCTTATTGTCAGTAATCAGTATTTTAACAGTATAGCACTTCGTTTTGGTCTGCTCTTCATCAATATATTCATTATCATTGATTTTCTTTTCAAACTTAACAATAAGAAGTGTGAGAAATAGAATCCATTTAGAATGTTTTTTTGTTAAAGATTAGGTCACTAGCAGTTTCCTGCTGGTATTTTAGTATAATTAGATGATGCAGGATCCGGTGATGTTCTTGGTCCTCACTCCTTGGTGATTCAATTTCAGTAACCTATTAAAGCATACTCTGTCATAGGTTGGATCACCTGCCACTTCTGAAGTACTCTCCTGGTTTTGGAGAAATGTGCTGATAGCTTGCCAGCTTGGAGTCTGATGATCACTCAATCATGCTGATGTTACATGGAACTGTTCCTTTTGTGACACCTGCTCCTTATTACCTAAAACTACCTGAAAAGAGTGCTTCTGTTTTGCATTGTAAATTAGGATGCAGTGCAGTTTACAATTCGGTGGAAGGACATCATGCATACAAACCACACATTGTTCATAGCCACAAAGTTAACTTTACTAGAGTGAGTCATCATCTGTGTAAAAGCTTAAATGAAAGAACTACAAGGCATTGGCTGGTATTCCTTGTACTCGATTTGATGATTTCCATCTTTGTTTCTTTATCTTAAAAAAAGGTCCTCTTAAGCACTTTGTTGTATGCAGCATCGATTCCATGTTAATGCTTCGTCAGATGATGACTTCCGCTCCTCGCGTAACATAGCGATCAGTTTATTCAAGCGGTATAAGAATGTCATTGATCGAGGAGGTGGAGATAACTTAAAAGTATCGATTCTTGTTGAAGTCTTCCCTATATATATTTGTATAATTTTATATGCACTAATTAGTAATAACTGTCACTGTCGATGTTACCAGGAGTTTGTCAGTGCTGGAGTAAACGCATATGCCCTAGGATGTACAGATGAGGGGCTTAGAAAGGAACTTATGGATATTAGAGATTCTGGTATTGAGATTGAAGGCTTAGGGTCCTATGGTGGAACCAGCTTGAAGTTCAAAGTCCACTCCTTTGAGGTCATCATACTACGATTCATATGAATGGCATTGTTTAATCATCTACCGTGTTGCATTTACATTCCATTCTTTATAGTCAAGCCAGGCAATTATGATTTGATCTCGTTACTTTATAGAAAAATATATGCCTTGATTTATTCATACATTGTATTTATTTTTCTTAAATTTCAAGTCCACTAGTTCTCACTGGCAAGATATGAAGCTTGATATAATGTATCGTGTAGTCCAGTAGAGAGCGTGTTTATCATGCAAATGTTCCCACAAGATCTTCTGTAAGTTTCATTCTTTACCTCAGTGACAGTGTGACACTCTTTCATGCAGATTCGTGAATGCATTCTGTGGCTCAGTATAGTATTCATCACAATACTGTGCACACCACAACCAACAGTTATCAGATGGTCTCCTAACCCGCCAGTGTCAGCTGACGTCTTGCATCAGTGGAAAGGATTTTGTGCTCTAATCGCAAACGCTTACTATGTCAAAGGAATGGCATGGTAAGAGCAGTTTTGACCAGCAGTGTTCTTTTATCTCAGAATCTATACACGTTGCTAAAACTGACAGATGCAGGTTACCGGTGAAAACCTTGCAGCTGGAACAGATGGCTGTCACAGGAAATTCAGAGGAACCATCAGTAGTTGCTAGCCGGATGCAGTTAGTTTTCAGCACATTAGAGGTTTGTAGCAGCGTTGTCAATATATGCTCATTATGTTAAAAGATGAAATCCTCATTATTACTGATTTGTCGATTTAATGCGCAGGTAGTTAGTCCACAGTGGCCAAGAGTGTGATCAAATAAATGAAAGCAATGCGATCAAACAAAGGTCTTTAAGTCTTATTCTGACCAATAGTTTGATGGGTAATGAATGATGCTTCAGTATGTCCATTTGTACTGAAATGACAAAACACGCAGATGTACACCAAAGAAAAATGTGTACTTTTACAATGGAATGCCAAAACACGAGGATGTACACCAAATAAAACTGTCCGTGCTTTATTGTAAAGTATACATGGATACATGTACAGCTTTTATCTGCATCTTCAGTTTTCACCTGTTGCTGCTAGTACTGTTTTATGACTGCTAGTGCTGTGTGAATGGCTAGCCTTTTACTTGGCCCCATGATTGTTCACTTTGGATCGAATTTTCGTGAATTCCCAGGGAATTTTTGTCTAGTTGAAATTGTGCATGATTATAGTTGACAACCCCATTGCCTCCCCCATCCCCAAATAGGATATATAGGGAAACTAACCCCTCTTATAGTGGAGGTCTCTTCAGCGTTACCGATCTAGACGGTGTGAAATAACCTGCCATATCGCCATGCCACCCTTCAGTCCAACTGTTGGGACAGACAGAGCGCTCCTCTGCTTATAAATAGCAAATGGCATAGGATTCAGTTGTTCAAATATTCAGAGGCATACATAGAATCAAAATCTGTACCAGGGGAACAAAACTTGCTTCTGCAATAATCCTCTGAAGATTAATTATGGATCTATGTTCACCAACAAATGCACTTCACATCTCACAAGAGTTGCTAAAAGTACATAACATAAATTAAGATGTGTTGCTTATAGACTAACAACAAAACAAAAAAGAGGGTGAAGAGCTACAATTTGTCAAATTGGCAGAAAATGTTTCCTGTGTGGGCCATGCCTGATGCCTCCACTGACGCCCTTGAAGTAGAGCTGGTATCCTACACTCTGTTGTATGCCACATTTCTACTGAACAAGCGGCGGATGTAGACGACTTGCAATGCGCTAGCACCCATGAAAGCTAGGTACTCCGCCATTGTGTAGAACATGACACGCTTTCTGGTGCTCTCATTTGCTGGATTGAATCAAAGCATGAAATTAACTACGCATTTGTCTTAAAACATTAGAGCAATAAACAAGCCACAAAAACCAATAGGGAAATAAATATGTGTTCAACTGTTCATATGTCATGTCTTCTGCTACATAGATTAGAATTTTGTTAACTCGATTTACCCAAGATCTCACAAGCCATGTTTTTGGCTTCTTTCTACTATAAAGCAAAACTGAATGAGGCAGGAAAATGGAACAGGCCGAACAGTTTTCATAGAAAGATCATCTCTTGTCCTCCCCAGCACTGAAGACCACATTGATTCACAGGCTATGATGTGATAAAATTAGATACTGCTACTAATTTGTACCAGTGGAGGATAGATGGAAACTAAGCCCAATACCAAGTCACAGACATTAGCTGTGTTCCAGTGTACTCATAAATGTCGACGCTATAGGGCTCTAACTACCATAGGGGACCTTCTCTGTTAGCACCAATGTAACTTTTCACAAGGAAAAAAATACAAGAAATGCTATAATGGGCTAAACACTACAGGGTGCAAGCAAGTCTATTGAGCTTACTGTGTCGGTGACGGGCTTCTCGTGCTTTAAGGTACTTCTGTTCGGCAGTGACAGATTCTAATGCTTCCTTCAGCTCTGCAATTTTAACGTTGATAGGGTCCAAGTGCTCTGCAACAGATATGAGATATAGCTGATATATGTGTCATAAAATGTTCAAAGTCAGATAAATGACACATAGATCTGAACAAAAATGAACCTAAGGTCACAAAACCAATCAAACTGACAGCTGTTCATATTTGCAAATCGATATAAAAGGCAGTACACTAACCATCTTTTGCCAGATTGTGCTCATTGGGTATGTGCCCAACATGAATGTAGAAAGAAACCGTTTCAGGTGCTCCGTATGGGTTATGGAAGCAAAATTTGTACATGCCACCCCTTGGAGCTTTAAAATCAAATTTATCTCCAGATTTACCCTTTAATTCAAGTACAGTGTTGCCACCTGGTGAAGTTACCTGTATTCGTAGAAGCTAGAAGTCAATATTGACAGTCACAAAAGGTGGTTAATAGATCAATAACACAAGTAAATACTTCGGCAGTAGCTACACGTAACAATGCGCTAGAGCACAACAAAGGCACGTACACAACAAAATAAACAATTGTAAGTGAATAAGTAGGGTCAACTCAGACAGTTTCAAGAGCACTCCAGGATGCAAACCAGAGCAAAAAAAAAAAAAAAGTAGACACAAGTCATACATAAGAGCAACGCATTATTTTCCCAACTGCATGAAGTTCCATTTAGAGGAATTGTATAGTTTACTGATGAGACATTAAAGCATAACTTCCTCTCAAAGCAATGTGTTTTCATCTGCCAAACTAACATTGATGTTAAACAACAGATACTAATTTAGTTTACCTCATACAAATCACCAGCATGAATGGCTACTTTAGTTAGGCAAGGCGAAATACCTATTCGCATCTTATTTAAATGTGGGATCTTCCACACAAACAATATACTAGGTTTACAATTCAAAAATTGAAGAGATAATAGTTTTCTCTTTTACTAAAAACATTAGAGGAATTCTTCAGTGCTAAGCATGTGAAAGCATTGTACAGAAGGACACATCTAAAGCTTCAACAGGAAAAAGGCCTAAACAGACAAAAACGGGTAAATGAATAGTGTATCTATCTCCAAGCATAGAATAAGTATAGTATAGAACAGTGAAAGTGCTAGCAGAAAACAAATATCCAAAAGTTGCTTGTAAATACTAAAATCCTTTAGCTGATACACCAAGTATAGGAATACCTTGTGTGTTATGCCAAATGTACAACTAACCGGATTATCTAAGCAGGAGGTATATGACTAAATTGCAACCTCCACAGTACAATGTTTACTAGATCAAATCATAAGACGGATTAGAGAAGAAAAAAAAAAAGCATCTATCAAAATCAATTGCAGCATAACTCTCACACACAGCCAACAACCCCCCAACTGACAATGGAGCTGCAAATGGTCCTTTGCCTTAATATCTTTAACGGGCAGAAGAAGTGAATTGGTTCACCAAAAATACTCCTTCCGGTGAAACTAACAGTTCAAACAACCAAAGGGGGCAGCTTTTGAGGCAACCAGCAGCTGAAAAACAAACACATCATCAACCAAGCACGCCTGAGCAGCCAATATCGTGCACTCTTCAAGTTCATACACCCGCAGTAGACAGCATACCATAAAGGTGGAAAATACAGTGAAATTCCTCAAAAGGTTCGACCTTTGCACCAGACCATCACGGAATCAACTCCTAAGCATCGAGCAATCCAAATTCATATAGCTAAACTATAAAAACCTTATGATAGACATATAAAAAACACTCTGGATCGCCAAACTGGTACAGGAACTAGAGATCGCGTCAGGGAATCACGATTCACGGAGCCAGCCGATCCCCAATTCAACCCACCGGACGGCCAGATCCCCTCCGAAATAACCGATAAACCCACCCGAATCACGGTCCTACCATCCAACCTAGCCGCGCCAGGAGGGGGGTACGTCGGGGGGGCGACAGGATCGGGCGCGTACCGCGAGGTCGATGCCGGGGTGGTCGGAGCTCCAGAAGATGTCGTGGTCGACGACGACGAAGTTCCCGGACACGGTGTCGCCCTCGTAGGGCACGAACTCGTGGATGCACTCGGTGTCGGTCACCGTCACCGACAGCGCATCTGCCCGCCAAGCTGCCGACAGAACCGCCGCCAGCGCCGCTACCAGCAGCGCCGCCGTCCGCCACCCCGCCATGCCCGCCCCGGTGCTGGAACCGGTGCTCCCAGCGTGGGATCGGGGCTCGAGCTCTGGCGCGGAGGAGGCGGCGGTGAGCTCCGCTCGTGCACGGCGGGTGTCCGGGTCGAGGAGGCGAGGCGAGGGGAGGAGGAAGCCGAGACGGGGTCAGGTCACGGGCGGGCGAGGCGAGAGAGGGGCAACGCAACGGAGGCGACGCTGCTGATGCCGTGTTTTTGCGATAAAGGACCCTGCGAATCGCGTAATCAAAAGGGCACGGAACGGGTTCGTGCTGCCTGCGTGGCCATGTGGCTGCGATTGGTTCCCATGTCGTGACGTGGCGCGGCCGTTTGGTTTAGCTGGAAGTTTCCGTACTTTTGTTTACGTGAACGGAGATAGAAGACGTATTTTTTGTCTGGTCGTGGGACCCGGAGAGGGAAAGAACTTCGAGAGCGCTTGTTCCAGTTGTCTTTTCGCCGCACCCGAACTCCGAAGGGTAGATTGGCAACCACATTTTTATTTAAGGATTTTTATTTTATTAAAGAAAAATGAACTATTTATTTTTCATTCTTCAAAATTTTTTGAAAAAATGTAGTTGCCAAACTAGTCCTGAAGTCAGGCCTTTCTCACCATTGGATTTCTACAAGCAGAAGGCCTTCCTGCCTCTACCCGGTTGCATTTTCGGCGACAAAGACGCTAAAACGAGCACTCTCTGGTTTGGTTTGATGCTAGATCTTTAGCATGCCAAAATTTTAGAAATTTTAACCATGTTTGAATTTGAGTAAAATTTTAATCAAACAATAAAATTTTTATTTTAATGGGTTGTTTGGGCTTCAAATAACTCATCTGAATGAGAAAAATTACTGTTTGGTCAAATTTTAGTCTAGATTTAAATACGGTCAAATTTGCTAAAATTTTGGTATACCAAAAGTTTGGCGTCAAACCAAGCAGACCCTTAAACATATTTCTCCATCTTCTGTATGGCGTTTTTTACGTGGCTTCCACCTAGCGCCATGTCGGCATTTCATTTCATATTCTCTATAAAACCCACGTGCTAGGTCTAAGTGGGTGTTGGGATATATCCAACTAATTTTTAGCTGAAATTAATTAATCCAAACAAGATCTAAACATATTTCTTCCATGGGGATCTTTTGTTCATCTATTTGTTTCATGCCCTTCATCGTTGGCACCGATCCACTCCTTTGTCAACTTTCTCCAACTGCCATGAAACCACGACTCGCTAGCACCTCGTCTGCTCTATCAATCTACCTATGCATCCCTATTTGGTTATCTCTAGCAGGTCGCAAAAAGTGTATTTATGCATGATCCTCTCCGTATATGCGCATGTAGAACCTAGACGATATAATTAATTATTAATCGTCCAAAATGCATACACACGGTTTTTTACATGGGTTGCTTCACACTACATCCACATCAGTGAGCCTCATCAGCCAAAGTAATGCATTTAGCTATCCACATCGTTAATCCGCATCACCACTGACATCAACATGCGGTCCCTAGATTCATTATTATCGAAAAAAAATAACCAACAACCAATTGAGATATGTAAAACCAATTTCCATATTTTAAGTATACTAGTTAAACATTTTCACTAACTATTGTCAGCATGCTCCACTACAACCCTTTACCCTTTATTTATCATTAAAACCGGATGAGACATGGTGCTTTGCGCGCAAAAAATTGTCAGCACCTGGTGGAGCAGCAGATAGGGACAGACAAGAGACAATGTTGGTTACCGGGACTTTTCAGAAAAGATACGCGCACCAAAAAAAGGGAAGTTGACTAGTTGTACACAACCGAAGAATGGCACCCACATTTGGAATGTGCCTTTGCTTCATCGGAATGCAGTCAGAATCTACTTGCCACTGATAGTAGGCTGCAGGCCTGCAGCCTTGCTCCTACTTCTTGAAGCTTCGTAGCCTGACGAGCTTCCTGAACATTCCTTGGCAACCGGCCAGCCGCAAGCGCTTCTGCAACTCGCGCCGCCCGCGACAGAAAGTCAGGTGCCGGATAAAACTAACCTTCTACCACTTGCAAGTTGCAATTCCCACTGGATGCTTCCATAGTGGGTTCTGGAATGCTCTGGAACTTTCACTTGGTGGTCCTGGGGCTGGGGCTGCCTGGATACGGGTTCAGGTGGTAGATGCTCTGCACGAGCACGTCCACGTCGTCGTCCACGTCGTTGTCCACGTCAGCGCCGCTCCCTTCCTCGCCGGCGCCGCCTCCCTGTCCCTGCCGATGCTTCTCCTCCAGGCCGAGGTTCAGCAGCTCCACCCAAAAGCTCTGCGTGTCCTCGCCGCCGCCCTCGTTCTCCCGGCTCACGTCGCCGTCCGCCTCCGTTGACACGCCGTCAGGAAGGCCGGAAATGTAGTCGCCCACCGCCGCCTCCCTGGCGCTGGCGCTGCCGCGGCTCTCGCCGTCGCGGGGGAGGTGCTCGATGGGCCGGCGGCGTTTCTTGGAGAGCGCGTCCTCGAGCTCCCTGCGGCGGCCGCCCAGGCCTTGCCGGTCGACCAGCATCCGGAGGAAGCTCGGGTTCTTCATGGCGCGCGCCAGGAACACGGTCATCTGCTGCTGCTTCTGCTCCGCCGTGGCAATGCGCTCCTCCATGGCCTGCATCTGCGCGCGCGTCGCCTGCTGCTCCTGCCGCAGCTTCACCACCTCCGCGAGCAGGATGCCCTTGTCGCGCTGCAGCCGGTGCACGTCGCCCTCGCGCCCGAACTGCCCCACCTCCAGGCACGCCGCCGGGCCCTGCTGCGCCGCCGACGTGCTCGACGGCGGGCGCCGGCGCTTGATCGTCTTCAGGAGCTCCCGCTGGCCCCGCAGGAACCCCTCGTTCGCGAATTCCCACCTGTCCGGGTCAACCTTCCTGAACCCCTGCAATGCATTGCGAGCGAGAACCATCATACAGCAGAGCACACCAGCAGCATTTCGGCCGCCGATCGGTCGCCATTGGCGAAAACCGAACAGCGAGCTGGATGGACATGGACTTACGTAGGTGTTGAGCTGGCGGACGAAGCTGGAGAAGTTGCTGTGCTTGAAGTAGCGCGGGAGGATCACCGTGGCGAAGGCGTTGGCGTCCCAGACGACGAAGCTGGTGCCGGCGAACCCCCAGGAGACGATGGTATCGGTGTTGGGGTCGTCGATGACGTCGTAGGTCTTGGTCAGGAACGGAGTGGGCCCAGCCTCGCCGAGCCCTTCCATCGGCCGGGGCAGCTCCGGCACGCCGACGGCCCACGAAGAAGACGCCGCCGGCAGCGGCGGTGAAGCGCCGGTGAAGTCGAAATCGAAGTCCAATCCCTCCTCCTCCTCCTTCACAATGCCGTAGAAGGGGTCCATGGCCTAACCAACCAAGCAGCAAACGCGATCGAACAATGGCAGAACAGAGCTCCTCTCAACGGAGCAGCAGGGGAAGGAATTGAATGGAGTCCAGACGGATCAAGAACGGTCGAAAAAGGAGGCGAGCTTTGGTTGGGAAAAAAAACACCTCAGCTGAACCGCCTCAATCTGAGAATCGCCTTCCTCTGGGTGTTGTCGATCAAGCAGCAGAAGAATTCCACAAATAGTGCAAATGCTTGCAAGAGCTTAGCTACCGACGTTAGCTGACCCAATAACAGAACCTCAGCAGAAGCATTTGCAGATCGAAAAGGAGAAATAAATGCCTGCAGAAGCTGCAGCTGGAAGACGACGCAGGACCTGGAAGATGAGAGGAGGAAGAAGAAGTGGGGTGAGTGAGAGCAGAGCAACACCGCATGAACAGAGATAGTGATGAGGGACCAGAGACCCAAAGTACAGTCCCTTTCTGCGCTGAGCTGAGCGAGTTCGAGCGTGTGGTGGGCAGCTTGCCCTTTGTACTTGAGGCCGGGGGTGGCGGCGCCACCGCGTGAGCAGAGAGGTCGCCGGGGACCAGACCAGTAGGCAAGTACACGCGGCCGCCACGCCAACTTATACGCCCCGGCGCAAGGCCCCCACGTACCCCGCCGTCGGCGCGGAACCTTCCAGACGCTTCTGGAAGGACCGGGCGCGAGGCCTTCGGCCTTCGCCGGGGGCGTTTATTAGTTTAATCCGGGGCGAGCGCGGTGACGTGGAGGCGAACGTTCGCGAAGGCGCCGGGGAGAGTTCTGGAAGCGTCCGCCCATCCCGCGTTCAGCTTCCCGAGCTTATTTTATTGCCGGTGCGCTCGCTTTTGGCCAACCCGTGCCGAGGGCCGGTGGCCGGTGGGGGACGCGCGGGGGCCAGCCGGGTCGTCGGAGACAGGTAGTATAGCGGAGACGCTGACGCTTGCATGCCTGCGAGCGTGCGCGCGGATTGGACGACAGGGTCGATGTGACGTGAGGTGAGCGCCGCAGCCGCGAGGTAGGGCTGTTTGGTACGCTTGTCCAGATCTGTGTTGCCTTGCACAGCAAAGATACACAGTAAATCTGCACGTTTGGTTGGGGTGCCTAGCAACCTCGGTGCCTGTGCGGGCAAAGATTGCCTAGCTTTTGACGGAAAGCCAAGGGCATGCTTGGAACCTGGGTAAGCGTTGCCTTGCCTAGCTGGCTCGGACTACAAGAACCTTGCCAAGCCAGGAGAGCCGATCCAGCTCTCTTGCTTCAGCAAGGAAAATCTTGCCAGCTCAGGAAACGAGGCAAGCTAGCTTGAAAACCAAACGCACTGCTTCCTCCAATTTTCTAGCCTGGCAAGGAGAGACAGTACTAGGCAAAGGTTCCAAACAGCACCCAAATTTCCTCTCCTGGCAAAGCAAGCGCATGGTTATTCATGCCAGCAAGGCAAGGCAAGGCTCCACCGGTTACCAAACATGCCCGCTTGACGATCTCCTCCTCGCCGCTCCCCTTGCTGGCATGGCAGCCGTGCCTGCTCTGTTGGGAGCCCACCAGAAGCAACACCGGCGAGGAAGAACACAACAATCGACTGGTGACAGGGTATACGGATGGGTTAGCTAGCTATTGGACCTTAGTTCTGTATGGGCTTCTGGGCCGTGCAATTGTAGAAAGCAGGCAAGACTAAGTCCAAGGGACTCTCTGTATAGATTTACTCTATGCTGTTTTACGCTGTTTAATATAAATGCTGATAGAGAAGTATAGTTGGAATAATGTTTAGGGAGTGGAGATAGAAAGTTCCATTGGACTCAGCCTAATGCGGTGAGCCCGACTCAAGCAGCACGTAGCAGCCTAGGAAGAATGTTCTATCCGTCAGACTTTTGAAATGGAAAGGATGAAGGAAATTGCTTCTTAGGTAAGAAAATAATTTTGACCACTACAATAGTTCCATCAATATTATGTAACCAAGAATCATGAAATGGGGGACTTCCAATGGAGATATGAAAATTAATGTTGAAGCCGGTGAGTGCCCGGCTATTACTTCATTTCATGTTTTATAAATTATCTTGTGGATGTGCTTTTGTTTTTATGACAAAACCTTCTGCGTATATGATCGTTTTTCCGTGAGTAGTATTTTTCAGCGGAACGAGGTTTTACAAACACTACTCTCTCTGCATGCAATCGTCACGCCTCATCAAGGATGGAGAATTCTGAGGTCGCGCAACACCAAGGGACCTTAGTACATTGTTTTTTTCGCATTATCGTATATGTCAAAAGGAGATAGCACAACTTCTATTTTTATATGTGAGTGGGCTTAGGATAACCCCACACAAAATGGAACCGACTTGTTAAGGATCAGATCGATTGGATTGATGTGCAAGAAAAGACTAAATTTAACTGCATGATTTTATATCTCATGTTTCCATTCACAAAATATCAAGAGGCAAGATGTGTTTATCTTAACTTCCTTCTATCTCCACTTTATATGTGGGATTAAACTTTCACCACATTCCTCATATATGGATATGCCTCTGAGATTTATCTTATTTTTATTGCAAAACAAATGGGCTCCTCCTCCTTTATCGCAGGAACGTGCTGAGCCTTTTTTTTTGTTTTTGTTCATCACAAATAATGCTCAACCCCATAGGAAAACTTGGCCTTTTTTTTTTTGCTTTTCCGTTGCAACGCCCAACGCGTGATTGATCACCTAGCTGGAACACAAACATGCCGTACCTTGCTCCAGAACAAGGTCGGTTTCTGAAAAAAAAATGCGTCTAGATTATCTTGTGGGTGGATATTTTGGAAAATAAATATTTGTGGGATTTTTGCATCAAGTACATGCATACCCTCCATGACTCCATAAAATGTCCAATAACTACACAGAAAATATTTCGAACCTACGAGTAATAAATTGGAGCCCATGATGCATCTACCGCCCACCAACCGATCGGATATCCATTCAAAAGTTCGTTAATGCGCTCAACTACTAGCCGCTAAACCCTGCCCACCTTCCCGCCAATAAATCTCCCCCATCCCCAGCCCAATCCTCCCCGCAAGGAGCTCGAGCAGTCGCAAGATCTGACGAGCACGCGAAATCTCTCTCTGTTGTGCTCTGTAGCGCGCGCAGATCGGCGATGCCTGCGGCGGCGATGACTGTGGCGGCGGGGCTAGCGACGGGGCCCGGCAGCCGCGTGACGCGGTTCGCCAAGTCGACGGCGGCGTCGGTGACGCCCGTCCGGCCGGGCAAGACGCACGCGCTCTCGCCCCTGGACAACGCCATGGAGCGGCACACGGTGCACGTGGTGCTCTACTGCCGCGCCGCGGCGGGCTTGGACCGGGAGCAGCTCAAGGAGTCGCTCTCCGAGGTGCTGTCGCTCTACCCGGCCATGACCGGCCGGCTCACGCGCGGCGAAGGCGGCGAGGGTGCTGGCGGCGCCGCGGCGTCGTCTGCGGAGGCCGAGCCTGCGAGGCGCGGATGGGTTGTTAAGTGCAACGACGCCGGCGTTCGCATGGTGGACGCCAGGGCGGTGGCCACGCTCGACGAGTGGCTCGCCACGGCGACCGGAGACGAGGAGATGGACCTCCTCTACTACGAGCCTATGGGGGCCGAAAGTTACATCTGGTCACCGTTCTACGTCCAGGTACCATTGACGAACTACTTAATCAGCCTTGCTAGTTTAGCTCTGCTTGGTGAGATTTGGTCAGCTAACTGATTCCATGACAACAAGTAGGCAGCATGACTGCATGAGCGTCCTATTGTAGTTTGATTGCTCAGCAGTTGAGTTTGGTGATAGTGACAGACGCTTGGTAATTCTGCACAGCTCCAGAATTAAATGGCTCTCCACTTGGGTCACCATCAATTGAATGTGTCACATGCCTGCGTCGCTGACGATCCAGTCAGTCAATGCTCCCAGCATATGCAGAGATGCAAATGCAGTATAGGACCAAGAAATTATTTCTCCGTTGATCCAAGAGATCGTGATCCGTGCTAATTTGCCATGGTTGTGGTGTGTATGGAATGGATGCAGCTAACGGAGTTCGCGGACAAGTCGTACGCGCTGGGGCTGAGCTGCACCCACATCCACAACGACGCTACCGCCGCCGCGCTCTTCTTCCAGGCCTGGGCCGCCGCGCACCGCCGGACCACCACCCTCTACCCGCCATTCCTCCACTCTCCGGCGTTCGCCGTCTCCCCGACCTCGCCGCCCCAGCCCCCGCCTCTGCTCGCCGAGAAGGCCAGCGCCGCCTCCCCGGCCAGCACCGACGCCGCCGCCGCTGCCATGTCCTCGGCCACGTTCCACTTCCCGGCCTCCGCGGTGCGCGCGCTGCTCTCCTCCCTCGAGCCGGGCGCCACCCCGTTCGCGGCGCTCGCTGCGCTCTTCTGGCTCCGGATCGCCGGCGCCGCCAACGGGGATCGGGAGCTCACGCTGGCGCTGGACTTCCGCAAGCGGATGCACGCGCCGCTGCCGTGGGGGTACTACGGAAGCGCCGTCCACCTGACGCGCGCGCGCACCGACCTCGCGTCCGGCCTGCCCGCTGTGGCCGCGGCACTTGACCGCCACGTCGCCGGCGTGCCGGAGGAGGAGCTGTGGCGCGCCGTGGAGTGGCTCGACGAGCGGCAGCAGCAGGGCGCCGCCGCCGAGCCATTCCGGATGTACGGGCCGGAGCTGACGTGCTTGGCGCTGGACCACGTGCCCATGTACGGCGCGGAGTTCGAGGCCGGAGTGCCCCCGGCGCGCGTGTCGTGCCGCGTGGGTGGGGCCGCCGGCGAGGGGCTGGTGGTTGTCCTGCCCGCGGCCGAGGGCGGCGAGGCGCGGGACGTGGTGGTCACGCTGCCAGCGGAGGCGACGGCCAGAGTCTGCCGCGACGCCGAGGTGCTCCGGCACGGCGCAAAGGTGGTGTTCGGGCCGAAGGCCGGAAAGGAGGCCTAGTCTCTCTCGCCAGTGGCACGCAGTCCTACTGTTTGTTCATTTGTCTCCCTGAACTTCGTAGTAGTATTCTATATTCTGTTTGCGGTTCAATTTTGGTTTTGATGTATGTACCCTGTCGGCTGTTGCCAAGTGTTACTGGTATTTGCTGCCGTATTAATGTGCAAAGACAGTACTGAGTAGTACATTTACAAAACTTTAGCATAATTGTCCGCTTCTGAGAAGCCTAAAGGTGTTTAATGTGATTTTACGGAGAATTGTCCGTTTTGTAAGAGTAAAGGAATGGAGGAAGATGCAGCACACATATATGTACACTGGCCGTTTGGCCGTAACAAACTCTTACTGAGCTGGCTAAACTCTAGGCACTACCAGGTGACTAAAAGCTAGAGACTAGGTTTGATATGGTATACAATTTGACTGCTTACACGTTTTGTGCTACATTCCTGTAAAAAAATCATATCTAGCCACGTTATATAAGGATATTAGGAATGGTCTAACTATTCTTTTCAACATGCATGCATGGATCACGAGAACCTTCAGGTCCTCCACTATTATTCTTGGTGCGGCTTGCGTGATTGATGGCTCGTGTGAGGACATGCGGGTGCCGAGGGATGGGGATCCGGATGACACTCGTCGGAGCCTTCCGCCTGTTGCGCTGCTGAGGGATCTGCAAGTCTCCATGGCCGCCGCCGCGAGCGCGCGGAACGACGCCGTGGCGGGTGCGGGCCGGAGGAGGCTGCGGGTGTTCTTCCTGCCCTTCTTTGCGCGGGGGCACCTCATACCACAGACCGACCTGGCGTGCCGGGTGGCCGCGGCGAGGCCTGCGGAGGTGGAGGCGACTATGGTGGTCACGCCGGCTAACGCGGCCTTCATCGCGCCCACGGTGGCGCGCGCCGCGGCCGCCGGGCACGCCGTGCGCGTGCTACGCTACCCGTTCCCGGACGTCGGCCTTGGGGAGGGAATGGAGTGCCTGGGCACGGCCCCCGCGCACGACGCGTGGCGAGTGTACCGCGCCAGGGACCTGGCGCAGCCGCTCCACGAGTCACTGCTCCGGGAGCACCGCCCCGACGCCATCGTCGCCGACGTGCCGTTCTGGTGGGCCACCGAGGTCGCCGCCGAGCTCGGGGTGCCCCGCCTCACGTTCCACCCCGTCGGCGTCTTCCCGCAGCTCGTCATGAACAACCTGTTCGGCATACGCTCCGACATCATCTCCGCCGCCCGGGAGGCGGTGTCCGTCCCGGGCTTGCCCGGGAAGGAGATCACGATCCCGGTGTCCGAGCTGCCTGAGTTCTTGGTCCAGGACAACTTCTTCTCCGAGGCGTGGGACCAGATGAAGGCATCCCAGCTCGCGGGCTTCGGCGTCGTCGTCAACACCTTCGTCGGCCTAGAGCATCCCTACTGCGAAGAGTTCGGCCGCGTGGACGCACGCCGCGCCTACTTTGTCGGGCCCCTAGCGCAGCCGTCGTGCTCCGCCGCCGTGCACCGCGGCGGCGAGAGCAGCGTGGACTGCCTCAGCTGGCTGTCCACCAAGCCGAGCCAATCGGTGGTGTACGTCTGCTTCGGGAGCTGGGCGCATTTCTCGGCGACCCAGGCCAGGGAGCTCGCCCTGGGGCTCGAGGCGTCGGACCAGCCATTCCTGTGGGTTGTTCGCTCCGACGACTCCAGCGAGAGAACTCAATGGACGCCGCCAGAGGGTTGGGAGCAGCGCGTCGCCAACCGTGGTTTGGTCGTCCGTGGATGGGCGCCGCAGCTGGCGGTGCTGGCCCACCCGTCGGTGGGCGCGTTCATGACGCACTGCGGCTGGAACTCGGTCCTCGAGGCCGCGTCCGCCGGCGTGCCGGTGCTCACGTGGCCGCTGGTGTTCGAGCAGTTCATCAACGAGCGGCTGGTCACCGAGGTGGCCGCGTTCGGTGCGCGCGTGTGGGACGGCGGCAAGCGCAGCGAGAAGGATGAGGAGGCGGAGACCGTGCCGGCGGAGGCGATCGCCCGAGCCGTGGCAGGGTTCATGGAGGACGGAGAGCAGCGTGAGACGATGAAGGCCAGGGCAAGGGAACTGGCGGAGCGCGCGCGCGTGGCCGTCAGCGAGGATGGCTCGTCGTGGCTTGATGTCCACCGTTTGATCGATGATCTCGTGCAGGCGACAGCCTCAGGGTTGCCATTGCCACAGGAGAATTCAGTTCGAGTTTAATTTTGTTCTCCACAAAACAATCTGTCAGCTAGAAAACAGGTCGCGTTGCATTGCTCGGTAGTCGGAGTAGCTGTTTGGTTGGTCTTTTTCTCCTTTTGGTGCGTGAACCGATCGCACCGTGAACTGGTTGATTTAGTTTTCACATACCAATCTTTTTTTCCCTGAGAAATACAGTACAACGCAGGCGTTCACATGCGCGTACACTCACCCTTTATGAACGCACACACGCACACCCTACCTCTACGAGGCTATGGTTCCGTTCCCTTCGACGGAGCTTATCCGCGCAGCGCGGAGCCTGGCCGCGGCCGCTTCCGTGCATGAGTGTAGATGGTTCGATACGAAGAATAAACGGTGTACAAGTACGCTAGGTACTGTGCTGTGGAATTTATCCACGCCATGCCGCTAAAAGGAACGCAACCTATGAGCACTTTTGTGGAACTAGGTTGGACCGACATCCGACCGTTTCCGTCCGTTTTCATCCCTATCTATGAGCACCTCCGTGCAATTGGATTGGACTGACATCTTTGAGATTCACGAAGTCACCACAGACGTCTCGCTATCAACGAGGACGTCGTATACCACCAAAATAACAAAGCCGTTAAATCATGCAAACACTCGTGCCAAATCGAGATTTGAATCCGGATGGTCAAGTTCCATCACAAGGAACCCAACTTCACGTACCAATCTTCGTATAGTTTTGGAAAGACGGCACCTTCTCTCGTTACGCCTGAAAGAGATTAGATTCTGTAGGACTAGTTTATTGTCTGTAGTTTTGGAAGGACATGCTAAAGAAATACTGTACAAGGTTTTTGCTTATGTTTTTATGAAGGCATGCGTGCTCATTCCTGATTCCTGGAAGACCAAATAAGGTAACTGCTGCAAACAAGAACATCCCACTTCTCTCAGGTAGTAAACCTAGCATAAACTAAGCTAGTACTATCTAAAACTGAACTTATCTCCTGGTTTTGTTCGCTCTTTATAGTTGACAATTTTGGCCGCGAACCGAATGGGCCTAATAACTCTGCCTAAGGGGGGAAAAGGTATAAATCCAAATGTTACTATTCAGGACAATATTAGGGTCTAATAATCATTAAATTAGACAATGAAACAATGAAAGTGTGAGTAGAACCATAGTTTGGTTTTTCAAACCAAACACAAATTAATGCCATCGCAAATTCACATCAGTGCATCCGGTTTATGTGTGTACGTTGAATGTTGATCGATGATCATGCTTTGCTTGGGCGAGAGAAATCCCAACAAAGGATTAGTCTGGACACACACGGAAAAGCGCAGAGGCAAGGCAAACCCCAGAAGAAAACGCGGCGCCTCTCAAAGCAGAAGCAACGCATCTCTGCTCTTCTCCTCCAGACGCGACTAGAACGCGGCCCGCGCACCGGGGCCCACGCGTCAGCCTCGGTCCCCCGCCACGTGGGACCGCCCGCACAGGCAGAGGGCGGAGGAATCCTCGCGAACCTTCACTCCCCCTCTGGCGCCATCCACCGCTCTCCCTCCGCCATGGCCCCCATTCCACGCCTCGCCTCACCTCCTTCCTTAAGACCTCCCCGCGCCCGCGAGCCGTTCGCCGCAACAACCACCGCACGACGAACGACAGCGATCGACGACAAACAACAGCAGCGTGTCCGTACGCAAAGCCGTGAGCCCGTGAGGGGAGGAGAGAAGCAGGGGGTGTCTGGGGGTGAGTTGAAGACAGGGAGAAAGCAGAGGAGGAGATGTACTTCCGGCCGCCGCCCAAGGGCCCCGAGTGGTACGCCGGCGATGCGGAGGCGGGGCAGGCGGCGCGGCCGCTGTACCCGATGATGCTGGAGGACCCGAGCCTGCGGTGGGCCTTCATCCGGAAGGTGTACAGCATCCTCTCCATCCAGATGCTGCTCACCGTCGCCGTCGCGTCCATCGTCGTCTTCGTCCGTCCCGTCGCGCTCTTCTTCGTCACCACGCCCGGCGGCTTCGGGCTCTACATCTTCCTCATCATCCTCCCGTTCATCGGTACGCACGTAACGCCTTTCGGTTGATCGATTTCTTGGATTATTGATGATGAATTGCTAACTGAACTGAACTCAACATTATCGCGTTCCTGCAGTGCTGTGCCCTCTCTACTACTACTACCAGCACCACCCGGTGAACCTGCTGCTGCTGGGCCTCTTCACCATCGCCATCAGCTTCGCCGTCGGCCTCACCTGCGCCTTCACCAAAGGCGAGGTGATCCTCGAGTCGGCCATCCTCACGTCGGTGGTGGTGCTCAGCCTGACGGCGTACACCTTCTGGGCGGCCAAGCGCGGCCACGACTTCAGCTTCCTGGGCCCTTTCCTCTTCGCCGCCGTCATGATCCTCATGGTCTTCGCGCTGATCCAGATCTTCTTCCCGCTCGGCCGCATCTCCCTCATGATCTACGGCGGCCTGGCGGCGCTCATCTTCTGCGGGTACATCATCTACGACACCGACAACCTCATCAAGCGCTACTCCTACGACGAGTACGTCTGGGCCGCCGTCGCGCTCTACCTCGACGTCATCAACCTCTTCCTCTCCCTCCTCACGCTGTTTAGGGCCGCGGATTCGTGAGCACGGCAGCCCCAGAACGAGATGCCTTGCCGGCTTGGCCTGCCTGTCGCCTCTGATTCCTGCCGAATTAAATCCCTCTGTAAAGTGAAATAATTGTTTTGGCTATGTGCTTTGCGTTGCTTGTAAAGATTGTTTAATGGAAGATGGTGCTTTTAGCTAGCCGTTAAACAATCTGATACCATCACATTTTTTTATTTATCGATTCGAGTCCAGACCTGGAGGGAATCAGTAGAGCGCTACGTCTGACGCCTGAGACAAGCCAAGAACAATTCACAGAGCTATAGACAGAAATCTGCCCGCGGCAGATGGCCAATAGTACTCAACCAAGAACCTGTATGACGCTTTCATAAAAAAAAAAAAAAAACTCGGTATGACGGGCAAAAACTGATGAAACGAAGTGCAAAATGCACACGAGGTAACTCAGCACCGAATCGTGCGAGGAACGGACATCAGTCCCACCGGCAAGCCTGCAAACTGTGCAACAATGGAACATCAGGTCTGTGATATCGGTTGGAATATGCAAACCGCACTTTACTTTTTCAAGTGATGTATCTCCAGTACTAGTATAGAGCAAGGTTGGAATTTTGGTCATACATGCGGCAAATCCAAATCCATAGAGGGGAACAAGACGGATAACGGCGGGAGGCTACACTCTGCCACGATAAACGAGAAAACGGCGAGAATAATAATCTACACTGTTTGGAACTTGTGCAATATATGTCTTTTGAAGCAATTTTCGCTGCATTTCACTCTGCGGCGCTAAACGACAAAAACAGCGAGAATAATAATTTACTAGTACACTGTTTGAAATTTGTGGAATACTCGCTCGGATGTCTCACAGGCACTCTTTTATTTTGGATAAGGTACAGACACTCATTTGACCTTGCCCTGATGTCTGATGACATCAAATGCACGTGCAGTATATATTTTCATACCACGTGAGATATTTCTTGAAGGCTCTTGATACCAATCATCAGCATGTGCATGATCAATCACTATGGGCTAGATCAACCGGGCAAGGGCGCTTCCCCTAAGTCTATATTGGATTATTTATATGCAGCTAGAGTAAACTACTTAAAACTAAGTTGGAAGTAAACAATTAAGTTTGTCATAGAATAAAAAAAATCACCACATTAGTATGATAACTATATTACAAAAGAAAAGTTATAAGAGAGCTCATGTCCAAAGGCTGCGATTTCTCTAGAACCACAAAGTATATCTGACTCGAGGAAAATCTATTTGACTCGACACTGACTCTTAAAAACTTCAACATCTCGCTATTAAAAGAGCGAGTATGGTGTAAATGGTAAAAGTTAATTCCCTCAGTATCATTGGAAAAATCCGCTCTCTGCTATTGGATTCGTGACATCATGTCATAGAGATATCAAGCTCATGTCATGTGTCATGCCCATGGAGATTAAGCATAAGGCTCTTTGGTAGGGCTTTTGGCTCCTCCTAAAATTGCTCCATTCCCCCTAAATGGTTCAAATTTGAGCTTCTCTAGCGTAACCGTTTTTCTTAGTAAAGTTAAAATCATTTGGAAAAAATGGACAAAATGGCTTTTTAATGGCGATGTAGTAAATTTAGGAGCACCAAAAACATATAGGAGGAGGTGGGAAAAATGAAACCTGCACGATTTTTTATTGGCCATTTTTTGATAAAAAGAAAGAAAAACATTCGGCCATCCGAACGGGCCGAGCGCGTCGCGCGGCGTACCGCTCCCACGCGTTCGCCCCGCCTCCCCAGCATGCGCGCGCGCTCTCCCTTTCTCTCTGCCTCTCTGTTTCCCCGCGGCCGACGACAGGGCGAGAGCGGCGCCGCCCTTGGGCAGGTCTTCGTCGGGCGCTTCGCCGGCAACGACCATCGATCCGCCAGGGTATGACCCTAATGCACGCCCGCTATTTCTGATTTAGCCGCCATGCATGTATTTTACTTCGCTTCGATCATCGTTGGCAAAAATTGTCGCGTGCAGGTGTCTGCACCCATGTCCGACGATGCTGGGTCCTCCTCCATTGCCGGCGCCGCCGCTCGCGGCCGCAGCCGCAGCTTCGGGAGCAGCAGCAGCAGCAGCAACGTGGCCGCCGGCGGCGGCAATGGTGGCGGCATGACGTTCGTGAGGGCGGGGCCCGACAACGAGACGTACGTGCGCGCGGACAAGTTCGACCTCAAGAACCTGGACGTGCAGCTGGAGAAGACGCGGTCTCATGTCTGGCTGGAGCACCAGCGGTCGCAGCAGTCGGCGTCGCCGCGGCCAGAGGCCCTGCTGCTCGAGTGGGAGATCGACCTCGCCAAGCTCGACATCCAGAACCAGATCGCGCACGGCACCTTCGGCGTCGTCTACCGCGGCACCTACGACGGCCACGACGTCGCAGGTACGTACGTGACCGATCGATCGACGATATACCCCACAATGTGCAATATATGTGAAATTAAACGTGTCGCCCCGTGCAAGAACACGTACATCCGATATTGTGGATCTATGCAGTGAAAGTGCTGGACTGGGGGCACGACGGGCAGGACACGGCGGCGAGGCACCGCGAGGCGTTCGAGAAGGAGGTGGCCGTCTGGCAGAAGCTCGACCATCCCAACGTCACAAAGGTACTACGGATTACGGAACGGCCGGAAGCAATGTCCCTGCCTGCGGCGGCTGCTGCTCGTCTGAAATAAACAACGACCTTGTCTGCGTGCACCGCAGTTCGTGGGCGCGTCGATGGGGACGTCCCAGCTGAGGATCCCCAGGAGGGGCTCGGCCTCCTCCGGCGGCGGCGGCGGCGGCGGCCGCGGCGTGCCGAACGAGTGCTGCGTCGTGGTGGTGGAGTTCCAGCACGGCGGCACGCTGAAGACGCTGCTGTACAACCACCGGGACAAGAAGCTGCCCTACAAGAAGGTCGTCCGGCTCGCGCTCGATCTCGCAAGAGGGTGAGTCCGTAAGTGTGGTCGATATATATGTAATATATATGCACGTCGATCGATCTATCGCTGATATATATGTAATACGACACGATGCATCAGGCTGAGCTACTTGCACTCGAAGAAGATCATGCACCGGGACGTGAAGGCGGAGAACATGCTGCTGGACCGGAAGCGGAGGCTGAAGATCGCCGACTTCGGGGTGGCGCGCGTGGAGGCGCATCAGAGCAGCGAGGTGACGGGGCTGACGGGCACGCTGGGGTACATGGCGCCGGAGGTGCTGCAGGGGAAGCCCTACGACCACAAGTGCGACGTCTACAGCTTCGGCATCCTGCTGTGGGAGACCTACTGCTGCGCCATGGCCTACGCCAACCACAGCCTCGCCGACATCTCCTACCATGTCGTCAAGCTGGTAATGCTATATGTGGTGCTCGATCGATCGGCATGATCGATGCAGCAGCTTTATATGATTGTCACTTGATTGTGAGTTCTGAATTTCTGATCAACCAGCTGATCATATATGCATGGTGTGTATGCATGCCAGGGCAACCGGCCGGACATCCCGCGGTTGTGCCCTCGGGCGCTGTCGGACATCATGACGCGGTGCTGGGACCGGAGACCGGACAACCGGCCGGAGATGTCGGAGGTGGTGGCGTTGCTGGAGAAGATCGACACCAGCAGCGGCAAGGGCGGCATGACGCCGACACACGCCCACGACGTCGCGCCGCAGGGCTGCTCCTGCTTCGGCTTCAACCGCAGCAGCGCCTAGCTAGCTCTCATCAGCTGACCTAAGTTAAGCTAATAAGCTACTACTAGTACACGCCTACACCTTACGTCCTAACCTAAGTTTGTGTCCGGCCATGCCTGCCCTCGATCGACTCGGCCAGCCTGCGTCGTCGATTGCATGCAGTTTTCTGTGACCGCGTTTGCTTGATGTCTGTCACCGTCGTTTAATTGCAGCTAGCGGCGAAGGAAGACAAGGGTATATAATTCGTCTTGTGTACTGTGTGGTCTCACATGGATTATATGTGCTCATCGCATGATAAGGCTCTGGTGATCTGCGGTGAGAGTTGCCTTGTAACTTTGATCGGATTTGACAATTCTTGTCTCCGTCTCATTTTTTGAAGGCAAATTCGGTTGAAATTCGGACAAAACATTCTGCCGAACGCTAACAGAGCACAATATCACTACTTGGCTTGGAGCTCAAATTCACTTTTGAATCCAAAGATTGGCTGAAATTCGATCAGCGAGCGAACTATGAAGCCTGCTGGTTCATCTACCCTGTGCTTCAGAAAACAAACGGCCTTTTAATTGTGGGCCTGGGGGCCGATTCTGTTTCCAGACCTTGATTGGGCCCAACTCGTGAGAATCGGAGGAGCGCTGCAGTGGCCGCGCGCCCCACTTCCCCCCTCTGCCCTTCCGCCCTCCGTCGCCCGCCCAAGCCGCCGGCGCCCACACCTCTTCACCGGCCGCTCAACCGCGCCTGCCCCGTCCCGCGCGCACTTCTTCCTTCCCGCTCGGCGGCTGCCAGACGCCCCTCTTCCCCGCACACAGCCCGCCGGGCGGGCGATCGTCCTGCTGCCCCACGCCGTGGGTGGACGGGCATAGTCTCGTCGACGACTCCGACGGCATCCATTCCTCTACTTGCGTCCGCGACATGAGTTGGAGCTGCAGCCGAGGATGAAGCGCGGCCAACAAAAGGGTCAAGTTTCAAGCGGGGAGTTGATTGGAGCTGGAGCAGCGTGTGCGTGCAGACGTGATTCGGCCACGTACGCGAGGTGCTCGACGATTTGCCTCCCTGGCTCCCGGCTGAACCATGCGCCGGTGTCTGTGGGTTCTAGCGCCATTGTTGCCGCAGGGGTTCCTGCTGCGCACTGGCAGCCGCGCCGCACCGTGCTTCTCTACCGCGGGGTTTGACTTGCCCGACTGGTTCAAGAACCCAAAGGACGGTGGTCCTTGCGCCGGGCTGGACAATGATGGAGATGAAGATTTTGTGCTCCCCGCCAAACCGGACTACTCAGAAGAACGAGGCCGCTCTGCTACCAGCGAAGGATCCAAACCGCTATCGATCCTTGCCGGCTGTCCTGCGTCCCATGAAGACGCCGAATTCGAGGCCGACATCGACGAGGTCAGTAGAATCCTCAGATCACAGTTCGCCTCTCCAGAGGCCATCGTGATCGCCATGGACTGCTGCTCCGTCAGGGTGTCGGTGCGCCTTGTCGACAAGATCCTGCGTAAGTTCAGCAATGATTGGGTGGCCGCATTTGGTTTCTTCATGTGGGCGGGAGCTCAGGAAGGCTACTGCCACTGTGCTGATTCATACGACTTGATGGTGGACATACTGGGCAAGTTCAAGCAATTCGATTTGATGTGTGGTCTGATCAGCCAGATGCTTGAGGTTGGGGGCTTGGTGACGCTGTCGACCATGGCGAAGGTCATGAGGAGGCTCTGTGGGGCCAACAGATGGAGTGACGCCATTGATGCTTTCCACAAAATGGACCGCTTTGGGGTCGCAAAGGACACAAAGGCAATGAACGTGCTCTTGGACACGTTGTGCAAGGAGAGGAGCGTAAAGCGAGCAAGAGGTGCCTTTCAAGCTTTGAAGGGGACGATACCTCCCGATGAGAGTAGCTTCAACACATTGGTCCATGGCTGGTGCAAAGCAAGGATGCTGAAGGAGGCTCGCGAAACAATGAAGGAGATGGAGCAGCATGGTTTCAGTCCTTCAGTGATAACTTACACCAGCCTGATAGAAGCATACTGCATGGAGAAAGATTTTCAGACGGTTGATGGTATCTTGGACAAGATGCGAGCCAAAGGATGCTCTCCAAATATAATCACATACACAATTGTGATGCACGCGCTAGGGAAGGCCGGGAGAACACAAGAAGCTCTGGATACTTTCGAAAAGGTGAAGCAAGATGTCTGTGCCCTAGATGCTTCCTTCTACAATTCTCTGATATACATACTCGGCAGAGCTGGGAGGTTGCATGATGCAAATTTAGTGGTCGAAGAAATGCGTCGAACTGGAATATCCCCGAACTCGACTACCTTCAACACCCTGATTTCTGCTGCTTGTGACCATTCTCAGGCCGAGAATGCGCTGAAACTGCTGGTTCAGATGGAGGAGCTGTCATGCAAACCGGACATCAAGACATACACCCCCTTGCTGAAGCTTTGCTGCAGGAGGCAGTGGGTGAAGACGCTTCTGTTCCTGATATGCCATATGTTCAGGAAGGACATAACCCCTGATTTCAGCACATACACGTTGTTGGTGAGCTGGCTGTGCCGGAACGGGAGGCTCATGCAGTCCTGCTTGTTCTTGGAGGAAATGGTGATGAAGGGCTTTGCTCCGAAGCAGGACACCTTTGATCTTGTGGTGGACAAGCTCGAGAAGATGGATATGCTTTCAGCGGTGAGAAAGATTCAGCTCCTTAGGATGCAGATAGCAGGTAATAGGCGTAGGGGCACTGTTCCAACTTATTTCAGAGAGAATAATCATGATAAACAACATTGTGCTGTATTACCAGACACTTGTGAAGCTGAAAAATCTTGGTGTGGATGACAAAAAAAGTACTCAGATATGTTCTTTGCGTGTTGAATTTGATTCACTGCAAGAAAAAAAAAGGTTACGTTCTGTTGAGTTGTTCACTGAGACGTGGGTTTCACTGCCATGAAGCCTTGATCAAATGACACCGACGGACGTATAGTATCATTTATCAAGTACACTTGCGCCAATGTCTCAAATTATCAAATAAGCAGTTAAGAAAACTGAAGTTTCGTTCATTTCGGTACATAGCCGGCAGGAACGAGCTGTCATACAACCGACGACGATAAAGGTCACATTCTCCAACTGCCCAATGGAACTGCCACTGCCCAATGGAACGGGGCCTGAATCTATAAATTAGGTTCGTCATGGAAGTGCCGCTTAATCAAATATTTAAACTGTTCCGTGACTGAGCGGACTGTTTGGAACACGAGAAATCTTTTCAGTCCTACGTTTTTCCTATGAACATGAACTATTTTCTGTGAAATTTCTATACGATTACTGTGAAATTCCTACGTTCCAAACAAGCCCAAAAATGTCAATGGATACATAAACATTGAAATCATGCGCTACTGAACAGCCACTTTAACCTGCAGAAGCAACAATATTATCCCTCTCTTTATATACATAGTTACAGTCGTCACTGTTGCTGCTCTTGGAGCCCAGATCAGCACGAACTGCTAGTGTCAATCTGCATGTCTATTAATATGCAATATCAGTGCCTGACAAGTGGCTCTGCCATGGCTCTGTTTTCTTATAACTTTACACTGGTGTAAGTGCTACTACCAAACAGATCCTGGTTGGAAATATGTGCTGCCAAATTGACTGTTTAGTCAACCAGAATAATCATGATTCGAGATGAGTCCAGGTATCTCCACTGTCATCTGAAATACTCTGACGGTTGCTCAAATCTGAACTGAATATGGCGACACTACTTTTCCTGTATAACCCTTCTATTTTGGTGGGTTGACTTCTTGGAAATATTTATGCCTGCTCATTTACATCAAGACGGTTACTTAAAAAAGATTCTTTTTTTTTTCTGTTAAAACAACGGAAAGAACAATGATTCTAATTGAATGTAGGAACATCCTATTGGACAAAACAAATATGGAAATATAGCAAAAACAGCTTTTGACAAACATATGTCAGGTCAAGGCACCTTGGAGACAGATAACGGTGCATACAAATACATGATGCACTGTAGCATTACAACTTAGTGCCCGTTTGGCAGTGCTCCGCTCCGGGATTCCACGGAGCGAATCCGGGGCGGGCTGCCAAACGGGAAAAGCGCACTCGAATCCGGGAGCGATTTGCGGCCGAATCGCTCCGTCTTCCTTTGTCCGCGAGGGAGCGGAAAAAACCCGCTCCCCCGGCTCCTCCATCCGCTCCCGTCTTCCTCCGTCCGCCTGACCCCGACACGCAGAGGCCGCCCCCGCCAGAGGAGAGGAGGAGAGCCAGGGCCGCGCCAGCCAGAGGAGAGGAGCCGCCGCCGCCCCATCCTCTGCGCCGGCCTTTGCGCCCCGACGCCGCCGGTCCCTCTCCCGCCGGCCGCCCCGACGTCCGCCCCCGATGCGCCGGCCGTCTGCGCCCACGCCGTCGATGGAGGAGATGGCGCCCGTCGTGGAGGAGGCGACCGTGGCGGCAGCGAATCCCATGGCGGCCACGGAGTAGGCCGGCCCGGCCGCCGGCCGGTGGCCTCTCGGGCAGATCTCGCCGGCAGAGGAGGAGCAGGATGAGGAGGCGGGGTCGCCGGGAGGGAGAGGCGGTGGACCGGTGAGGCGGGGCCGCGGGGTGCAGGGAGCAACGCCGGGGAGGTGGTGGGGGCCGGCGAGGCGAGAGCGAGAGGCGGGGTGCGGTGGCGACTGGCGAGCACCGCGTGCGAGTTGGTGGGGGAGATAGAGAGCTAGACTATGACAGGTGGGGCCCACACACGGTTTTTCTGACGGTGTGAAGTGGGATTCATCCTGTTCCCGGACAGCCAAACGCAATTCATCAGACAGATTCACTCCCACCAGAGAATCAGGCAGAATCACTCCACCAGAGAATCAGCTCCCGCAGCTGGAGAATCAGGGAGCACAGCTCTACCAAACGGACCCGTGTAAGAGCCCCATCGAACTATCATCCAGTACTAGTTTCATATTTTTCTGATGCAAAATGAATTAATTATGCATTTTTAGAGATTGAATCATTTTATTTTCAAAAATGAAAAACCATCCAAGAAACCAATTAGGGGGATTAAATATGTCCGGTTTCAATAGTTAGATAGTCAAAGATACCCGGTTTTGAGTCAGATGGTCAAATCTAGACTTAGAGGATAATTCGATGGTCAAAATGGACTTCCACTTTAAATATACAGTTTAAAAAATGATATTGGAGTGAACCGAAGATGGAAAGCTCTATTTTGTATAGAATACTATAGAGATTTCTAGCATGGCCATCCCAAATATGATTGCAAATAATACCAGACATTTCTGAGAAGTGGAGTTTAAAGATACCATACAATTGCGACACTTCGTATTCTTCGAGCAGCTTTTTTGGTCCATGCGAAAACTTCCTTTGTCCTTGTGGCTGCCATCCTGACCTCTCAAGGTATTCTTCGATCAACCTAATATTACCATAGATGAAAACTCCACTGAATTGATCTACATAATGAGCTCTGGATGGATCTAAGCACTTACATGCTACAAATTGACTTTTGGGAAGCAGCCACTTCACGGTCTGGAAAGGAATCCTCCATTCTGAAGCTTAACCACACATATAACTCTAGGACCTGAAATGAACACCATGAGAAATGGTGATTAATCTCAATTCAACCATTTTAGCTGAAATGAACAGCTAGTTGTACAAACTATTCGGAAATAACATGCACTGCACCACAATGGAAAGAGTTGATATGGCTCTCAATCTTTTGGAAAATAAGTCTATGAACTTTTAGAAGTCCCAGCTCTCTTTAATACTAAAGAATAACCCCACTGAATTGCATACTACAAATGAAATAACAGACCCATTTAGGCACTTCTATTCAGTATAGGTTACCCTAAAATAGCTTGTACTTGTACTAGCTGATATATTCATTATGGTTTGTGCTTGCCATATAACAATGCTTAGATAACTAATGAGGTTTAGCTGACACATTGCTGTTATTTTGTATATATTTATGAATAAGAACTCAATAAATACAACATGCCATGTTCGCAAATGCAGTTTTGCAAAAAACAATGATTCCGGTGGAAACTACAGAGATTAAAGATGCAAATCACTTTGGCATGGCATTAGATCGACACTAGAACAAACTTTTAGCACGTAGTATGTATAATCTTTAATCATGCTCGAAAATTCTATTCAATTTGTGCTGGAATAAACAAAAAAGAGAGTTTTCTTGTGGATAATGCTTATCAAGATTTTACCTGCCGTTCCTCCTCTAACATAGATTGAACTTGGAAGATGAAATTTGCATTACATAATAGATAACGTGTCAATTCTTGTTAAAAATATAAAGTTGAACTACAAAAGAATTTGTATTGAGAAAAATGTTGGCAAGATTTGTGTTATTGTAGGTTATGGAGTACGGACTGACAAGTTTATTAGGGAATATGTATAGGCTTTAGGAAAGTGTATATAGGGTGTGAGGTATTTCCCTAATTCTCTACAAAGTTAGTAAGTCACTACAACAACAAAGCCTTTTAATCCAAGGCAGATTGGGGTAGGCTAGAGGTGAAACCCAACACGAGCCACCAACAAAGAGGGGAAAAAGTAAAGAGAACGGAAATAAATATGTATAAGGCACCAATAACAGTGATATTATTATGGGATATAAAGCTTGTTCATGGTTCAGGCACGTGGATAGTTGTTCAGCATGTGAAGTTACTAACAGTAAAGAAATAAAGAAATCAGGTGCAATAACCTTGTGAACTGATTCAAGCTCCTTCAGTTGATTGTGTGTTTTAGGAACCTGTAATGTTCCAGGTGTGAATATCTCTTTAAGCCGAACAATGCCTTTCTTTGCATAATTTTCTGCAAACTGCATATTGAAGAAATTAGAAATATTGTGTCCTAATTCCACAAAAAGGTAGCAAGGAAAAATAGTAGGGTAGAAATGCTTGCCTGAACTAACCCTTGGACAGATATATCATCACGCATGTCCACTGGACTGCAATAAAAACAGTTGGAAAGCAATTAGAGAACAGTGGTCACAAGAGTTGTGGGGCATTCAAAAGGTATAACACATACAAGAGGATAGATTGGTACAATATCACAGTAAACAGATACCTGAGACAGAAGAGGTATTTATCATACAACCCAAGAGGTAAATCATCAACAATAGCAGCAACCTTCTGTTAAAACAATGAAAAAAATACTTAGTGAAGCAATACATTTGCAACTCAACAGAAAATGCACTCATAGGAAAATTTTGAAGATAATGCAACCTTATTGTTTTTTCTGCAGGCATTCAATGCACTTCTACACCAACGACCTCATTCTGATTTTATATAGTATTCCTTAAAGGAAAATTGACCAAATAAAGAAAAAGGTTCTATGGAAAAATTACCAGCATATCTTCACAATCAGCAATAAAATAGTCTGGGGATAATTTAGCCTTCTCCAAGAAACGTTCCTGTAGCCCAACCGAAAGAAAACTATCAAAGATTTTTTGACCAGGAGAAAAGACTGTAAAGAGGCAGAAAGCACTGATATACACTTGGGAGAAAACTAAATATGATAACAGACCATTCAAGATATGTAGATAGACAAAAGGTGTAAACTTTATTTTAATTATTCTGAGCAACCCAAATCAAGCTGAGTAGAACAAGTCTGAACAAATACACTGAAACCTCAAAAACATAAAACGAAATTATTGTAAAGGAAATTCAATTCATGCCGATTCAAAAAGATTGTGGCATATTTGCTTGAACCAACTGGAGAATTATGATGCAGCTATAGTGTTAGTAGAAACCTCTGATGGCTATGGAAAAATAACACAACAACTTAGAATACCCCAGCAAAAAAGTTATCACAGTATCACCACTGAGTTGTTTATATCTAGTAAAACATGTTACTTTGCCAATGATAATCGGTTATTAAAAATCCAAAGTCGGTATGTATTTGCATTGATGCATTTTACCATATAACATAGCAGGAGAGATTATTTGTTTAGCTTACCAGTATAGGGTGAAAAAAGTCAGTTCCATGTAATCGTGAATACAAAGATAATAAATCGAATGTAGGGAAAAGTCCAGCACGCTGCAGAGAAATCATGGTGTCTGTCATTTGTGGGTGTTTGTGCTAATTATGAACAATGCAGAGATTCTTGCTGTATTCATACTGCTGGAAAAAAATATAGCAGTAAACAGAGTGTACCTCTATAGTAGGGGAAGGTGATTTCAGAGCCGAGTGTAGCAATGGGAGATCTGCAGATTTAATACAAGTCACTTCCCCAACTGGGAACTTAGACCCATATCTTCCAGCCCTGCCTGTAAAAAGAAGGCAAAGGCTAAAACACATAAGATGTGGCCAAACTGCTCTCAACAGCTTGTGAATCAAGGGAAAACAAAAGGGGAAAAAAGGAAACTGCCGGAGGTAAAATAAATAAGAAGAAAATTTAATACCAGCAATCTGTTTGATTTCAGACACAGTTAGTTCCCTGAAGCCGAAACCGTCAAATTTCATCATTGTAGAGAAAATAATTCTGGAAATGTTCAGATTAAGACCCATTCCAATAGCATCACTAGCTACTAGCACATTAAGGTCATTGGTGTCATCATTGAACATTGTCGCCTGAAAGCTTAAGGAATAGGTTAATTCACTCATTGTCACATAGGAGTTATCATGGCATCATCGAGAAATAACGCATGACCGACCAGAAACGTACAAAACTACTACAAACATGACTAGCAAAATCTTGAAATCCAGTCCAAAATCATAAGCTCGTGGGTTATGGCATTAATTATGCTTGCCAAGAAAAAATGACTGGCTATGTTATACTTTCTAAGTCCAGCATCAATAAGATGACACTGTATAATGTTCATTGAGCCCAGTAGCATCTTTCCATGCTGATGGAAGGTATGGCATCAATGAGGCAAAATCTACAATAGTATGATGGTAAATACCCAGATGTAAGAAAATACCTGCTTTGTTCGAGTTTCTGGTGGCAATGAGCCATAGACCACAGAGCAAAGGTGTTTCCCCTCCTTTTCAATTCTTTTCTGAATGCACAAAACTTGCAACATAAGAAAGGTAGCTGAAAGCCTGAAACGTCATATTCACTTCTATTGAACTATACTTTTTTAGTGAGCGAAGCATGAATTCATATTACTGTTGTCTGTAGATCAATGAGAGGGTGCATTTTCAGGTTTTTGACGTGCAGACACGGGGGAAAAGCAGGTGTTGTCGTGGTCACTCCATCACTGGTCTTTGATTCTTGTATATAGGATCTGCTTCTAGCTTAATTGTTCCATTTTTTTTTAAGATTTGGGATTTACAGTTCCTTTTTGTTCCACACAATCTTATCAGTTATCAATTCCACTTCGGCACTGGCCATAATGGCCAGTATGTCTCATTCCAGTGCCTAGACAGGCACAGAAGTGTCCATCACATACCTGCTCCAATACTGATCAATGCCAGTTCATACTGCTAATTCTGGTCAATTCCATACTTGCTGAATTTTATGTTACTTTGGACCTAAGGTTATGTATTTCAAAAATGAGTATGACTTAAATTTTGTGTGCATGTAAATATACATGTATGTTTATGTATAAGTTCGTATATAATATATACTAGTATTATAATCTAAAGTATGTAACAAGGTATGTGCCTACCCCAACTTGCTTGGGATTATAAGGCTTGTTGTTGTTGTATGTAACAAGGTATGTGCCTGTACCGAAAGAGTCCACTCCAAATGCAAAATCGGAATGGCCTGGGAATCGAAGTAACAAGTTTTGCGGCTTCACTTAGCTGGAGTATTCAAATGGCAAGGGTTGTGAGGAAGATGAATATATTTCAATGGTTGCTAAATACAGTAAATACTATCTCCATTCCAAAAAGAGTATCACTCTAGCATTCCAAAACAAAGTCCCACAAAGAATGTCATTCTAGCTTGTGAACCATTCATGTGGGACATATCTCATTAAATCCCACCAGCTCCGCGTCGGCTCACTAGATGCATAACCCTTGGAAATGCAATCTACAGCTAATAAATAAGGGCACCCAAGTTCATTTCACCCTCTTACTCTTAGCTAATGTCTGATTTTCCTAGAAGGCTAGAATGACACTCTTTATGGGATTGAAGCAGTAGAAATAACTATCCTCAGATCATATCTGCTCTTTTTTAAGTTTTTTTTGTTTGGTTCTTCATGAGTTTTGAGAGGCATTTGAATTCTACATTTATAATCTTAGACATATGGAGTACATCTAGCAAATACCATGTATGGTATACAAGAAGCAATGCTGCGGAGGCCAGTTCAACAAAACCAACCTTGAGATTATAAATCTCACGTCTTGAGAATGTTACTAAACAATCTCCTGCCTTGATGTTAGAGAAAGACCCAAGTGGAGACTTCAGAGGAACCAAAGGAGATAGTCTCTCATAATATTGAACCTGCTCATCAACATTCAATATATGTTCACTGCACTTCAGCATTATTAACAAAAAGATAAATACTGTACAGAAGAATAAATTCATTTGGGCAAGGGCAATGGCCTCTTAAGTCCACCTGGGATATTCTTTGCAAATACAAAAAAGTATCATAATAGCATATCACCAACCAAAGCTACATATGATTGCATGTTATCCTCATCAAGGGGGTCTTTTTCTTTCTCAAATACGCAGGAAATGCAATGCACTCAAGAATCAAGATACACCCATACTTCAAAAACACATGCATCTGGGACAAACAACAACGACCCAACCAAAAAGACTTGCAGGCAGCTATCTACCTAGCAGCCAGGTCCAAATGAGCTAGACCCATAGCTCCTGCTATACATCAATAGGCAAGTGAGCTGTAATTTGGAAAGTAGTACCATATATCGGCAAGATGTTAAATTATCAGTGTGCAGTATGCATTTAGATAGTGCATTTAAATTACCGTGACTACATCGCCAGTAGCTTCAAGAATTCGCTGAATAAGGGGAACAGCAGCTGGATCACCACAAACATGAAGTTCATCTGAACAAAGCCCAAGAAGTGCACGTGTGAACGAAAAACCCCTTGATTTACAGCCAACCATCTATTCCATGGACGAAGATAAAGATTAGAACAGTGAGGGATATTCCAAATAACTCTTTATTGACAGTGAGAAAACTCTGTAAGTCTCTAGCATTCCTATTTGTACATGAATAGCATCCCAAAAACTCAGCAGTCTACAAATGAGTGTTGCTATAAGTACCTGAATTTCATCAATAACAGCACATTGATAGTCAGTTGTCACATCAGCCATCTCAACTGTCACTGAGCTATGCTTAGCACCTTCAATTTCATCCCTTTCTTGTCCAGTAATCAAGTTACAAGGGACGTTAACTTTGTTTAATCTTTGGGCTACCTCCCTTGCTAACAATCTCAGGGGTCCACAGTATACACCTATAATACGAGAATTCAGAGCGACCATGGTAAGGGTATGTTCTTTCAGTATCACCAGGTAGATTAAAATATTACCTGAAGAGCTTGCTTCAAGTCTCTTGAGAGCATTAAAAGTTTTCCCACTGTTTGTAGGACCAACATGTAAAAACACATTGCGCTTCTTTTCTCGGGCTTTCAAGTACCAGGTGTGAGGATGCCTATTGTCCAAAATAGTACATAGCATTGAAGTATAAATGACATAAAATAAATGCGAACATGGGACACTACACGTTAGCATGTAAATAAACCTTAGATTCACACTATTCTTCAGTATAACCATTAGTCCATTCCAACTTCCAAGAAAAAAAATGTGATCAATGCTAGGGAGTACATCAATTGGATTTCATTTTTTTCTTTTGTTATGATGAAGATGAATAATGCCAGGTAACAACATCCCAGACTGCAAAGTTATTTTGGAAGTCAGGAAAAAGATTATCTTGAAGATATGGTACAAAAATGCATGAAATTTATGCATCCAAACAAGAGTATGCAAGGAAATAACTTGTGACAAATCAATGGGATTCTTATTGATTCTTACGTCAGATCAGTCAAATCAAACTTCCCAGAGTTATGATAGGCCCTCATAAATCTCAAATTAGTAGAATCCACCATCGAGCATATATCCGAATTGGAGAAAAGGCCGCTAATATAAACAGCTGCACAGAGCATCAAGCTTTTTAGACAGAAGGTTCAAGCAATTCGAGATATGTAATGACAGTAAATAATAATAACATAATTATGATACAGCACTATGCTCTAAATTCCATGCATGCCATACACAGCAACATTGAGACCATAATTTCTTATTCCCACATTTAGTTGAGGGATCTTACTCACTTACAAGACGATAAAATTATCTTTTTGGCTAACTCGGACAGAAATCCGTGCAACTAGAAATTGTGCATTATGATGAGGTTACGTCTGGTGTGCGGATTGACTACAAGAAAAGTAAAGTATTTGTGTCGGGAGTGCGTGAAGGAGAAAAGAAGAGGATAGCTGACTTAATGGGGGTGTAGAGTGGATTCCCTGCCTATTACATGCTCCCTCATTTCCAAATTAGGTCACTTTAGCTTTGTCTTATTAACTTTGACCAACTTTTTACAAAAAAAAAAATATATTTCATGGTGGATTTAATGTTGTAGATGTTGATGTTTTTTTATTCAAAATTGATCAAAGACAAAGACTTTTGACAGAGGACAAAACTGAAGTGACCTATAATTTCAAACAAAGGGAATACTTAGTGCTGCCGCCTGTGATTGAGTGCAAACTTTCAAAAGCACAGCCGAATTATGTTGCCACTAAATCTGGGAGAAGGTTGGCCACCTGGACGTGTGACCATTTATCTTCAGGAGGTAAATCTATTCTGATCTTCTGTATCCAGTGTCCCCATATGCACAATGGGAGTGTATGTTTTATATGAGAGTAACTGCCAACAGCTGGATTCCATTGGATCAAGATTTTTCTGGCAAGGATCTGGGAAGAAAGAAAGTACCATATGGTCAAGTGGGAGCCCTCAACCTCAACAGGACAAAATAGGCTGAAGGCGGGCTTTATGGATGTGAGAGTGATGAATAGCTGCCTAGTAGTAAAATGGATTGACAGATTAGGAGGAGGTGATGAGAGTCTAGTTTCTGAACTGTTATAAGGAAGAAATATCTGGGACAACAGAGTATTTTTCAGATAAACAAGAAGTGTGGTCCTCAGTTCTGGCAAGGTCTGCTAGATGTCAAGCAATGGTATCAAATGGGAAGAATTATACAGGTGAGATCTGGATTTCAGAAGAGATTCTGGAAAGAAACTTGGTGTGGAAATTGTACTCTGAAAACTGCATTCCCTAACTCGTATCAGACATGTGTAAATCCAGATATTAGTGTGGGCCATATCAAGAAGGAAGAGGGATGGCAACTGCAAATTCAGAAGGCCTTTGGGTGTGTTGCAGCTGGAAGCATGAATTAATCTAAAAAATAAGCTCAGTACAGTGGTCATTACTGATGGAAGAGATGAAGTCACTTGGGCTATGGGTGGGAAAATGTTCAACTAGATCATCATATAGGCTGCTGACTTTTGGAGAGGTGGAGGACAGGAATCTGATGAATATCTGCAGTTACAGAGTGCCATTGCAAGTCCAACCTAGCAGTCAAATTGTTGCCTTTCTCGACTGCTCTTTTCTCCTATCAAATATGAAATGTGAAAAATGATGCTGCTAATGACATCTAAATGGAGACTGTACTGGTCAATAATGCCCGCAGAGAGCACGCCTGGTATTGGCATTCCACCGAATACATAGCACTCGAACCCCAACCAAAAGAAGACACGCCCAATGATCCCACCACCCGACAAGAGAGAAGGTAGTACGAACCATTTCGGTATGAGGAGACCGCGTGGGGCGCCGAGAGCGCCCTCCGCCCCAGCAGGGCGGCAACCGCCATTATATTTGACCTTCCCCTCTCTCTCCCTCACTTCCCTCCGCGGCGCAGCACGGTTCAGACTCGACAACTGCGAGGCCGAGGCGCCCTGACAACCTTGATTGCGTAGGGAGGCAGGGAGAGGAAGGAAACATCAAATCAATGTCAATGCGGTCGTGGGGTGGAGGCGGCGGCGGCGGGCCGGCGGCCGATGCTTTCGCCGGGAAGGAAGCGAGCGAGGCCGCGGAGTAAGCGGAGAAGAAAGCAAGACGTGGCTCCCAAGCCCGGAATATTGCCTTCGCGCCTGGCCCAGTTCGCTTCTTGGGCTTGGACCTAAGGCCCATGTGAGTCCTCGAGTCCAAGCCCAACCTTCACCGAGCCGAGCCCATACGGTCCCGTATCCGCGTACGAGTCCACTTGCGGCCCGGACGCCGCCCCCGCTTTTCCAATGTTCCCTTCTTCGTCTTCCTCGCTCTAGTCTCTCCTGTACGGAGGAGAGCCGTAACCGAGGCCGCCCTTGCCGATAACTGAAGCCACCGGGACACGCAGCCTCCTCCTCCTCCCCTGCTGCCGCCGAAATCCGCGCGATAATGTGAGGAATCCTTGAACTTGTCAGGTAGCGCAGTTTCTTTGTTGCTTGCCTCACAACGGGGGACTGTTTGCTGTTGTTGCCGTGTGCGCAGGACGATGGCGGAGGCCGAGGCCGGTAGGGCGGCGATCCGGCGCGCCCTTAGGTCGCTGAAACGGAGGCACCTCGCCGAGGAAGGAGCGCACGGCCCGGCCATCGAGGCGCTCACCCGTCCCTTCGCCGCCCATGTTAGGCCAATCTCCTATTTTCCCAATCTTGCACTTTACTTCTTGTTAGTTCATTCAGTTGTTTGATCGAACTTCGTAGTCTGCAATCGAATGTGTGTTACTGATGAAATCATTTGAACCTACTTACCTACTGAAATCGGTTGTCCTGTCTCGCCGAAACATCCAAGTATTTTTTTTTTAAGAATTTTGCACGATATCTTGGGTGTTTAGTGAAGGAGAGTTTTTTTTGTCAACTCCTTGTAGGCTTTGGAGTGGAAGGAGAAGGCTGAGAAGCACGAATTGGAGCTGCAGCAGTGCTACAAGGCGCAATCCCGGCTCTCTGATCAGCTTGTAACCGAGATAGAAGAGTGTAAAGCATCAAAAGCACTGCTCAAAGAGAAAGAAGCAATGGTTACATGTTTGCAGGCTGAGCTTGAGAAGACAAGGTATTAAATTTGATCCGTTTTTGCTAAGCTTGGTCGCAGTGTGGAGATCATGGCACTCAGCTTGTGCAAAACTTTTGCAGTGAAGAGAATGTGCAGCTAAAGCAGTCGCTTGACGAAAAAACAAAAGCGCTAGATCTTCTCATTCAGGAGCACCAGGTAGTTAAAGCCGAACTTGAACAGGCATTAACGAAACTAAAAACTGCAGAGGATGAAAACCAGAGTTTGATTGATCGATGGATGCTAGAGAAGATGAAGGACGCAGAGAGACTTAATGAGGTACTTTATTTTCCTTTTGTTGCTATAAAACCGCACATTTCCAATATGCATAATCTGAAATCAGGGATTTTTCAAACATTATGTGTGTGGCTTGTCTACTGCGCAACTTGCATGGATATGATAGAAATTACCTTTATGTCATATACGGCATTAGGCCTAGAGTCAGATTGGATCTGGAGTTAAAGATTGTTAGTTCAGCTTTGGTTTTGGTTAAGAGTCTAGAGATATTTCTCTTTTGCATTTAGGATTGAGGATCAAGCTGTAGGGCGGACTATATATATATATGGCCTTCTGTAATCGACAAAGCTCAAGCGATAGGTGAATTGTCCCTGTCTTCTATCTCCCTGCCTTCCCATCTGCCATCTGCTTCTCCCTGGCTTCTAAACCTCGGCCAGTCGGCCTAGAAGCCCTGGCCCTTGTCACTCTACCTCTCATAGTTACTATCTACCACACCCATCTGCTACCAATCACCCTCCAACATCACACTTTACCTGTTAGCAATATATATTTCTATATCATAGTTGCAATGATCTTATAATAACCAGTGGAGAATTGGGGATACATCAAAACAAGCATGTTTATCTTGCCACAACGCTGCAAGCACAGTACAGTATCTCTCTTGGTAGAATTTTTTTAGTTTAGTATCTTCCATTGACTGCCAAAGTGCCATCTACTCATCCTTGTAAGTGACCTTCTTACAACAGTCTTGAAATATCTGCTCATTATTTGTCTAAAACTGTACCTGTAGCACTAGCATTTATGAGTTACTGATTTAAAGGTTTAAAATAATTGTCTAGGCCAATGCGATGTATGAGGAAATGGTTCTAAAGCTAAAGACAGCTGGAGTTGGTGGTATACAACACAATGCACAGCAAGAAGCTGATGGCATCATACGGCGTTCTGAAGCTGGTTACACGGAAACTCCAATCCCATCAACATGCACAATAACTATTCGTGCTCATGATGGTGGGTGTGGATCTTTGATGTTTGAGCATAACTCAGACAGGCTAATTAGTGGGGGTCAGGATCAAACTGTTAAGATATGGAGTGCACATAATGGTGCCTTGACCTCCACTCTACATGGTTGTTTGGGGTCTGTTAATGATCTCGCAGTAACCAATGATAACAAGTTTGTGGTTGCTGCCTGTAGCTCCAATAAGTTGTTTGTGTGGGAAGTCAACGGGGGGCGTCCTCGCCACACACTGACTGGTCACACAAAAAACGTTTCTTCTGTTGATGCAAGCTGGGTGAAGAGCTTCATTATTGCCAGTTCATCCAACGATCGTACTATCAAGATTTGGGATCTTCAGACAGGTTTCTGCAAAAGCACAATACTGTCAGCAAGCAACCCCAGCTCACTAGCTTTCATTGATGGTGACATCATTTGTTCGGGTCATAGGGATGGAAATCTTCGGCTATGGGACATCCGTAGTGGGAGATGCACTACACAGATTGCTGCTCATCTTGATGTCACCTCGGTCTGTGTGTCTCGGAGCAAAAATTTTATCCTTACAAGTGGGAGAGATAACTTGCACAACCTTTTTGATGTTAGAACATTGGAGGTTTGTGGAACATTCAGGGCCATGGGTAACAGAGTGGTGGGCAGTTGGGCCAAACCTTGTATAAGCCCTGATGAAAATTGCATAGCTGCTGGTTCTTCTGATGGATCTGTTTATATATGGTCAAGACTGAAGAATGATATGCCGACTATCCTGGAAGGTTATTCTTCACCAGTTCTCGCAAGTGCGTGGTGTGGGCTAGGTCCTCTTGCCACCTCAGACAGGAATCATATTTATATCTGGTCTTGAGGGATCTACAATTTCATTAAGGCATCCAATCCAAGATCTGGAGCATTTCTCTTTACTGTTCTAGACTTCTAGTATTTACTCCCTTCTTTATAACACAAGTTTCCATGTGAATTGATTAGCTGGTTTCTGAACATTGTAAATAGTAAAATTGACAGTTCATCAGCAACTACAATTCGCCAACCATGGAATGACTCGCCAGATTCGTTTTGGTGTTATTTTAAGGCTAAATTTGTGAATCGTCAATCAGCTCAGCAAACAGTATCGTAAATTTGGGAATGGCTTCTCCCTGAGCACTTGTAATTTGCATGCTTGTACTAATTTTTGCTTCAACTAATTAAAGTACACCATGTCCCTATCTTGTGTTCTGTTGAGTTGGGATATTCTGGACTTGCTTGTGTGGCATGATATGTAGGGAAACCTGATAGTTCTTACTTTTCTGAAGTTATCTCTGTGTGTAATTTACTTGTAACTTTACCCAGAGAAGTTAGACTATAGCTATGCACTTGCACTTGATGCAGGAGCGATCAGTAAGCCACCTGTACTTGTTCAGTTGTTCTTTTCAACGGAATTAATAGAGGACTGTGCTGTGTAGACAGGAGGGCAGGAGGCCATGAAGCCAGTCAAAATCTGTACATCATTTGCTGTCGAGTTCATATACTGGACGTGCGTAGACCGGATGTGCTCGTGCATGTTCTACGTTTGCGCCACATTAATTTCGGAGCACAATAGTTATGCTCCGAGCTCCAAATTAGCATAATACAAAAAAAAAAGGTTAAGAAGAGTGTATGCTTCGGACTATCGGACTAAGGTAGCTCTTGATTATCAAAAAAGGTTAAAAAAAAAGGCTAAGTCTGCAGCAGTGCATGACAATGACAAATATTTTGCCACCTCTTGATTATCCATCGTCCCAGTAAAAAACAATTACCTGGCCAATGTGATGTCAACACCCTATGAAAAGGTGGCACTAAATTCTAGCCAGACTATTTTATGTGAATTCCGCAGCACAGCTGAAGACAAAAATTCACAGAAAAAAACTGCCCTGTTGCTCAAAGCCTCAAACTCATCATCATCATGAATACGATGGCCTTGAAGAAAGGGAGAGGTATCAATGCCCAGGCAATGCCCGTCACACAAGGCCATCAGCAATTCAGCTAACAGCACGATACGTAACAGTCACTAGAAAAAATAAGAAATCGAAATGGGCGTCAGTTTCAAACCGGGTCGGCGTCACGGAAAGGAAGCTTGACAGAGAAACTGAAACACTCTCGGGGATCAGATGAGATGAGATCAAATAGGGCAAGCGAAGCGGGGCCCCACATAGCAGAGACCCACACCCACGCGGTCAGCTCCAACCGCTCGCTGAATGAACCCCGGCGGGGCCCCTGACGGCGACGAGGCACCGTTCAAGTGGGTGCGCAATGCCCCACTGGCCGCCCGATCGATCGTCTGGTCTGGGTGAGCAGGGCATAGCAGAGCAGGCAGGGCTCACCACAAGAGACACCAATCATTGGCCTCTTTTCCCATCGGTTACTGCCGCAAGAAACCCATCAATGATTAGAGACTAGCCTCATGGCAATGGCATGCTCTGGAGTGTAGTTTCATATGAAGAAATGGTGTGGTTTCAGGCTGGATTTGTTGGGAAATGGTCTGAGCATTTGTCAGCAAAACGGAAGATGCTTTGAGTTACTGTCAGAAATTATCTTATGTGCAGCCAGGGTTGATCTGAGAGTGCTGGTTTCGTTCAGACAAAAGTTTGGGGACAAAATCTACTAGTATCATATAGTGGTTCCGCGATCGATCATCACGAGCTAATTTACAGGTTGAGACCTTACAGATCTTTTCTAGTAACAACATACTGGAATTTACTCAAATTTATGTCACAGCTTCAGCTCAACCTGAACAAAACGTCTAGTACGACACCATCTGATCAAGAAAACATCTACGATCATCTGATCAGGTCGAGCAACCAATAAATACTACGACGCCATTTAGGCCGAACTCAACAACAGCACTCAGCAAACTCAATTTCTTTACCTACTAGGCATCAGGCAGGCTACGGAATCATCACAGGCTCAAGAAGCCCCGGTCGCCGCGCGCCGCCGGCAGGCTGATCGGGCGCGGCGCGCTCTCCGCGGCCTCCACGACGCGGTCGCCGAAGATGTGCACCGTCCTCGGGTTGGGCCCGCGGGAGATGACGCACGTGTAGTCCTCCGACCACGGCTCCATCTCCTCCGGGTCGGCCGGCGCCGGCGACGCGTCCTCGCGGCCGCTGGAGGCGCGGAGGGGCAGCCACGAGCTCTTGTTCTTGACGCCGAACTCGACGCGGCGGTCCAGGGAGCAGGACCTGACCAGAGAGGCCGACGTCGCCGCGAGTACGATCCGCTCCTGCTGGCCGCCGGCGCAGCAGTCCAGCGCGTCCGCGAGGCCGCTGTCCCGCGCCCGCCACGGCCGGCGCCTGCCGCCCGGGCCGGGCACGAAGGCCGCCGCCGCGTCGAGCACGGAGGTCGGGCTCATGGAGAAGGCCGCCGCCTCGGGCTCGGCGTCCGGCGCGGGGCTCTTGACGAAGACGGTGCCGGTGGGGAGGGAGGAAGAGTGCAGCAGCCTCGGGGCGGCAAACATGCCGCGCGCCGTGGCACCCTTGCTGGCCACGGCGCCGTCACCGTCGCATGGGACGGTGGACGAGCTCGCGACCTGATCGGGGACGTGGCCCCGCTGCGCGCCGCCCGCGCTGTTCATCGACCTGGACCTCCTCCGCAGGATCATCTCCTGGATCTTCGATCTCAAGAACATGCCAAGGCCAACCACCACACCGCGCTCACTCTGCTGCACGGACAGACGGCGGCACGAAAGAAGCGTCAGTTCGCGGCGTTCATTTCGGGAGCTCGACTGACCAGATCGCAGAGGGAGAAGTGATTCGTAAGAAATCCACAGAATTGATCTTGGCTCTACCTTCAGTGAGGCGAACAAGAACAAAGCACCACAGCACGGCAGCTAGCAAGAACGAGGCTCCTCTAACACCATGGACGAGGCGGCGGAGAGCTTAAGTACGGAGCTCAAAAGCAGGGGGCAATCAAAGCCTCAGAGGGAGGGTGCACTCAGACGCAACTGCAAGCTCAGGGTGGGAAGCAAAATGGGACCTCGCACAACCCTTGGCAAGATCCTCAAGCATCAGCTTGCTGCTGGCAGTGTGGCTTGCTGCACCTCAAGCAAGAGTCTAAGATCGAGCTCAGCTCCTAGTTGCCTAGTGCTTAGTCTAGAGAGCAATGAGGAGGAGGAGGGGGCTGGGAGTGTGTGGTGATCTTAAAGAAGGCAAAGCCCTCTCTCCCTCTCCTCCCCTGTGCGCCCTGTGAATGATGTCATTGTTGGTTTGTGTGTGTGTGTGCTTCCAAAGCGCGGGTCCTTATCTCCATCGCTGCCCATCTCCATCTTTCCCAGCCCTCGATCGGCCTCGCAGCTCGGGAGCTCCTTGTGCTGTGTGTTACCCTACCGCCCGTCGTGAATGGAATGGAGCCCCATGCACGGCAGCGGGGCGGTAGATTCCGGGTCCGTTGGCGCAGAGCGCAGCGCCACGGCAGGCAGCCAGGCAAGGGCAGATTTGCTGTCGACCGGAGCTTGGCAGGCAGCCAGGCAAGGGCAGATTTGCTGTCGACCGGAGCTTGGCAGGCGCAGCAGCAAAATCCTGTCGTCCTCTGCTCAACAGATGATCCGATAATGATTGAGTTGAGCCGATCCGTCTCTTTTTTTTTTCTTTGTTCGTGAACAAGATCAGCGGATAGCAGAGAGAAATGCAGGTAGATCACGCGAGTGGTTAAATCCCTTGTTGATGTACGGCCAAGGAACTAGCATTGTCAGTGAAGAAAGGGCCTCTCAATCTTTTGTAAAGGTTTCTGAATTCTAGAAGACAAGGATTTCACAGAAATCTCTGTGTTTACCTTTGTACCTGGTTTTTCAAAATTAGACTCTGACCAATACTAATTTTACTCACGAAATTCATCACTGTAGGTCTGTAGCTACAAAATCCAATACATTGTAGAAACATTTTCGAATATAACCCTAGCTGTCTAATTTATAGACACTAACTAGACATACATGTAATTTGATTAGTTAACTATCAGTCAAAATATACAAAGTTTGATTTTTTTTTATTCCTTTCAAACAAATACGCAGAAAGTATTTATTTCTTTGGCCCGTCCGGCCGGCCCTCCGTCTGTCCACCACCGAGACAAGACAACGAGACGTATGCACGGCGTTTGCGTTCGTTTGCATGTTCTCAGTTCTCTTTCTGCATTGCGCAGCACAGAAAAGAGCCCCACACACAAATGCGTGCTGCGGTAAAGCTTCGCCAGTGTTCACCTGCCATGCCACGTCCCCCGGTTATTTACGAGCACAGAAATGGCGGCATCATGAGCCATTTGACCCTACTTAATTTGGGGGCTAATGGCGCTGCAAAGAGTAGTGTGGATCAGACAGAGGCAGGCATCATCTCATTCAGAGATAAGACAGTAACTTGTTGCGCGGAGGACCTCATCGATCGTTAAACAAATCTGGAGGAATATTTCTCTGTGACGGCATCTTATTCTATTTGGATAACCCAGGGTCCAGTTTTTAATAGGATCTGATTGGGCCCCCCGGCCCCGGATCTAATAGCAAAACTGTTGAAAAATCATCACTACTCCCCAGTCCCCATAAAAAGGAGAGGGTTGCACGATGACTGTGCGGGAAACTCTTGATGTGGAAATATCGTCACGACATGTGGCTATAAATTTACGGCACACTAAAATTTTGCATGAAGCCAAAGATTTTCTGATGCTACGAGTATTACATTGCTTTCAAGGTTTTGCAGGAAAAATCACAGTCCACCCTTCCAAATTCCTTCATGTGAAATTATTATTGTGTACTCCTACAAAGTATGTGTGTGTGAGAGAAGAGTACATAATTGCTTATAGCCAGTGTTAGCCTAAACGCTAAACGGTAAACAATCGGTCACCCTTCGTTTAGCGTTTAATCGGACTACAAGGCCGTTTAAACGGACTAAAAAACGGATTATACGGGATTAAATGGATTAAACGGCATAAACTGGCAACACAGTTGACTACTGAGTAGCGTTTAAACGGTGTGTAAACGATCTAAACGGCCGTTTAGGCGAACAGAGCTTGTAGCAAGTATTTCCAAATTTTGGGTTTTGAAGAGAAAAAGATCTCCTTTGAAACATAGAAATTATTTTATTTTCTAAATTATATGCTTTTTTATAAAATCAGACTGCACAAGTCCTATAAAAACTCAGTTTAAAAAGCATCTAAGAATTGAAATTCAGATCCACACGCCAAGTGAATTTTTCTCCATGCCCTGCGCTTCCAGCCTTCCACTATGATTGTCTCCCTGCACGCCGCTCACGCCCATGCCTCTTGCAGCAGCTCTGCCTCGCAAACCGCTCGCCGTAGCGAGCCAATCATTGGAGGCAACAGACCCTAAATCATCAATCCGTGATTATCTGTACAATTTTTTTTGTTTGGGCTTGTAGTACTGTATAACTGTATTTGTTTTTCATGTTTGACAAATGAGGTGACGGGGGGACGACTTGAAGAGCATCCGCTGTGATTGGGCACCAATTTTTTTTGGAGTATTTTGTGTCGCACACGGACAAGCTTGTGGTAGAGCAGAAAGGGATCGGCGATTCGGCGTGCCATTAATTTCTGTATCAGGATTCAGGAGCAGCGCGTACGTACCAGCTGACACTGGTTCAGGATTTTATACGATTATTATTGATACTGCTATTATAAACGCTCGTTGACACGCAGGAAATCGTCTGCTGCGTCGTAATATCTGACTTCTTGCAGTGTTACAACTACGTACTGTACTTAGTACTTTACTGCTTATATTACACGGCAAACGTGTGGCTATGATATATGCACGTGAGTACGTGATGGAGGAAAAAAAGGCACGGCCCATGGGGGCGCGGCACTGCTACCTGCTATGTGCAGTGCTCGAGCGAGACAGAGGGAAGCTTCTGCTGAGGCAGTCCGTCAATGGCAGGCAGTGAAAATTTGGTACTCCGTACATCACTACATCCAGGCAAAAGTTTGTGGGCGACGATGGAATGGCACATTGGAAGGGCGAGAGAGGGGCAGGTGTAAAAACACGTGCCGTTCCTCTTCCTCCTTTGGGACGCACTACTCCAGTACTGCTCGGCCCAAATTAACAAACAAACAAACCCACGTACCACCATCACACGTGAAGGAGCCTCCTTTATCATTGCAGAAACAGTTAAGTTTTGTTTGGCAACAAAGTATTTTTTAGTATTGTAAAAAATACTGTGGTATTGGAGAAAACCATAGTATTGGAGTAAAAAGGTGTTTGGCAAACCTCTGTATCCAAAATCATGGTATTTTCAATACCACAGTATTTTTGGATTATTGAAAACTTTGATCTAGACCAAAGTTTTAGTTGAAGTGATGGAAAAGAGTAGGTGAAATCAAATACTGCAGAACCATACTGTGTTACCAAATACATATGTGTTAGACTGCTGTAAAAAATACTATGGTTGTATCATTGCAATTGGTAGATCATGGTATTGAAATACTACAGTTTTAAATATTTTGCTCCAAACGGGCCCTAAACATCTCTCTATATTTTTTTGGCTCCCCCTTGCTGTAGGATCACATTAGAGGGCAATCCAGGTATGTGCCTTTCCATTTCTTCTCCATTGACAGTGCCCCCAAAGGGTGAAAGGGAGGCATACCTAACCTGCACGCTCTCCTGAGCCCTGCATTCCTTCCAGAACTGCAAACTGCTCTGCTCAACGGCTCAACCCAACCCAGTGACGGCAGCTAGAAATACCAGATGAATTGGGCATTGGCTGACTGCATATCGATGCATACATATTCATACATGATACATCATGATGGCTGCCGTTGCAAGTGCACATGCTGCAACAGTGCAGGGACTGGACAGTTCTCTCTTTGGACAGCTGATGAACATAGTGTGGAGAAAGCAACTATATACGGAGTATATAGGAAGCAAAGCTTGATACAGTACTAGACATGGCCCCTTTGTAAAAGGCTGCTGTTTCTGACTTTTGTGTGGCCTCAGCAGCAATCAGCATTGCTGTGTGCAGTGGTGGAAATGGAAGTTGGAAGGGTAAGACCAGGCGGTTGCTGTCACTAGCTAGGGGTCATCAGTGAAACGATTCCGGCACGCGTGCTTGCCTCCCTTTCTCCTTCAGCGAGAGAGAAGCAGTGGAGAAAAAGAACGGAAAGGGGGAAAGATGAGCTCAGAGCGGAGAGAGACCAGGGCGAACAGCCTGCGCCATGGAAGGTTCATGTGGAGCTGTCGGGCGAGAAGAAAGAAGACGAAGAAGCCAATCCGGCGCCTGTTAAGTCGCTGACTGACAGAGCTGCAGCGGTGTTGTAATTAAACATGGTGGTGAATTCGGCTCTGCCTTCTTCTCATGGATGGATGGACACTGGACGATATGGGCAGGCAGGCAGTGTTCATCACTCATCAGATATTTCGCGTTTGTTCTTGTTCTCATCCTGTTTGGACTGAACTTCCCTTGTCATCCGAGTACGGAAGAGCTCAAAATTTCCCCCATCGTCTCTTTCTCGGATTGGACGAGACGAGGCGCATTACTGTACTCGTACAAGACTGCGAGTTTGCATCTGATCCGAGGCTGCAGTTTATATTTGAGTCGTGTGGTCGAACGGCCAATCAGAAGGTTGGCAAAGCTAGGGGAAACTTGGCACGTAGCTTCTGTAATCACCACGGCACTACCGCGATAGATGACTCCATGATGGCACGATCACCAACTGAACCACACAGGATAATATATATTGTGAATGTGAAGGGAGGCCTTTGGAGGACCGAGGACGGACGAATGGGACTGCTCCATGTTGCAGCCGGAGGTTGCATCTGCAAGGGAGGAGGAAGAGGATGAAGTGAAGAACACAACAAAGGCAGCCAAAGCCATCATGGTGTTGACCAGGGGAATTTAACTTTCTTGCGGAGAACTCTAATCTATCTGACCAACCGTCCGTCCGTGCCTGCCTTTGCATCTCCTCCGGCCGGCTCAACGGATAAGGTTTTTAGGTCAGAAACTCAGAATATGTTCCCAAGCTTGTGTTGTTTAGCCCTTTTCACCCGGGGTCCAGAATGAAATGAATCGATCCCCATATACTCAGCTCCCTTTCTTCCTCAGCCATGCTTTGCCGAACAACCAACGATGCTACACAGGGTTAGAACAAACAGCGCGTCCAAGTTGGAACACAGGAATTTCACGGCAACCAAATTTCGAAACGTCCAGAACGTAACTAACCGTGTTGTGTGATGCGAAATTCTCTGGAGATATATGAAAGATCTACAACATGCCCATCAGGCCTAGGCGACAAACAGGCCGTTGCTCTTGGAGGGGCTGGAGATACATATATACAGTGATATTCTCCTCTCGCCACGGCAGACATCGCATTGTGCGGTGGCCTGTTCGTTCCAGCTCGGCGAGAACCATCGGACACGTCACTAAAGCTTTCGCTAAAGCAAAAAAGAAACAGAAACCCTTGTCCTCACCGGCGTCACGTCGGTGATCACGTCGTGCGCCAGGAACCCTCAAGACTCGGCAAAGAGACAACGGGGCCGGAATAATCACCGCCGCTCTTTATTGGTTGATAATCGCATCGTCGGTCCCCGGGGGCATCAGTCTGCTGAGATCGCGACAAACAGAGGCAATCAGTCACTTGAGAGAGCAGTTCAAATCAGCCGCAATTTGGTTCCTTGCAGAAACGATCTCCTCACATTATTACAGTTACAGGATAATTCATGCAATCATCGGATTGGTTACAAACGTTTAAAGCCGATGAAGACAAAGCGACACGAAAACCGCAGCAGTTTTTAATGAAGCAATTGATATGGATTACTGTCATGCTGGTGCTACATCATAGGAAAACGACTGGGAATTTTTTGTATTGTGGTTGTTAATACAAAACTAGTGTTCCTCAAACCAGTAATGGTACAGCACGGCAACAAAGAACGGCTCTATTGTTTTGCTGAGACTTGGAACGCAGGCTGAGCTAGCTCTTGATCTTCTTGTCGTTTCTGCCTCTCTTCCGCTGCTCTCTTCTCTCCTCCGAATAGTGTTTCTTCACCAGCATCTTGTGCATCGAAACCTTCAGCGCGGCCAGCACCGAAGTTAGCACCTCCTCTTGTAATGTGTCAAGGCTTCCTTGCAGCGCCATGAGCAGCTTCTCACCGTGTGGTACTTCACAGTCTTCAAGGGTTGCAGGACCGTCATCGGAAGAAGATACTACATCCTTTTGGAAACAGGGAATGATCCTTAAACGGGTTAATAACTGGGACGAAGCCTGGTTGGGCATGTTTGATGCGCCCATGACAGTCCATATAAGTTCCGATGAGAAACTGGATGCTAAACTAGTAGGAATGTAGCTCTTCTCCATTGTAATCACCTGCAATTGGATAAGGTGTATCTGTTCATCAATGGGGTAAATAATTGTCAAACAGCTCAGACATGAAAGACATCCACAATTGAGCCCCACAAGTATTTAGTTTGTATCTCAGCTGTATGATTAGTTATCATATCCAGTAAGCCAGTCTACTACTTGATATTTACATACCAGTCCAGTAAGTATAACTACATACGCTATGTCAGCTTCATGGTTAATAAACCAAGTAGAATAAATCAGGTAAAAGCTGGCATGGAAAAACTTTTGGGACCTATAAAGTAATGGGCATAAGCACTGACCCACAAAAAAATAATCAAAACCCAGCCACTGACCACAGACTAGTAGCAACAACGTTAATGGTAAAGGTAAACCTTGCTTACAAACAAGAACTAGATCATGCAAGTTATCTCAAAGGCCACAAAACTGTCTACCAAGAGGCATACCTTTCGGAAAGATAACTTCTTCCCTGCTAGATCACATGCTAAAAGCATTACGCCACTGAAACTGCAGTGTGAAAGAAAAAAAATGAAAGCACAATGTTAGAACACAATAAATACTAGGCGAATTTTGCTGTGGGACACTGGAAAAACGCGTAACTGGCCAAATCACACCGCGAACTGCAAAATATGCCCAGTACCATTATAAAAACGTGGTTCTTTGCCACAACACGCCGCAGTGAATAGAATATCATTTTTCGGTATTTAGGGAGAGAGAAGGCAGGTGAAAAGTCCATTTTGCCCTCATCTTCTACCTCAGGCTCCCCTCCTCTCTCCGATGCACCTACTCCCCGCCGCCGCACTTGCTCCTCTCCGTCGCCGCTACCTCCGCCGCCGCACATGCTCCCCTCCGCATGCCGTCGCAGCTGCTCTCCACCGCGGCTCCTGCTTCCCCTCCACCGGCACAACTGCTCACCACAGCAGCTGCTCCCCATCGTCAGAGCTGCACACTGCCGTGGCTGCTCCCTGCCCCCTCTCCTAGCAAGACGAGAACTCAAACCTTCCATCCGTTGTCCTCCCCCCTTCCCCCTCTCGGCACCCGACACGAGCGCAGCAGCAGCCGCCAACCAGCAGATGGAGACAGCGGCACCCGTCCGCGCCCTCCTGATGATGCAGTCGCTGCGGCGAGCCGCACTCTCGCTCGCACTTGGGCTCTCCCTCGTCTCCCTCCTCATCAGTCCGCGAGTACGCCAAGGGTGGATTCACGCCGCGGGCCAACTCCTTCCAGAGAGGCACCGACAAGGGGGAGAGGTGCCATATGACATGTGGACCTACTTCATGGAGGGTAAAAATGACTTTTCCTACCCCCTCTGTCCCTTCAGATCTGAGAAATTATTAAAATAATGTGCGCGGTGTGTTGTGGCAAAGAACCACGTTTTTATAATGGTAATGGGCATATTTTGCAGTTCGCAATGTGATTTGGCCAATTACGCGTTTTTCCAGTGTCCCACAGCAAAATTCGTCTAAATACTTTCACTTTCATGGGGAAGTACCACCCCACAAGTCAAGCTTACCCTTGAATAGCTACAGCAATCAGTGAGCCATCATTACTCGGGCATATATCTGCAATGGCTTGACTGCTATCATCTGTGTCATTTGATTCTAAGAGTTCTCCCATCTGCAAGTAATTTAAGAGATATTACTGCCAAATAGAAAATTAATTTGCAAAATGTTGAAAACTGAGAACAGAATATTTATATATTAATGTACTTTTCTCAAAAGATGGTAAGAGATATCTTCAAGATGCTACCTTATCTCTAACTTGAAATGTATCAAGAAGGCATCCATTTATGTAGTCCCACAGGCGAACCTTAACAAATGAAACAATGTTAGGAGAAGCATGTTGAGTCAAAAGTACATTCAATATACTAAAAAACTATGTACCCACAGTTGAATCACCTCCTCCTGATACAAGAAAGCTCTGGTTTTCAGATATGCTTGTGAAAGCAATGCATGACACAAAGCTACAAGAAGAGTCACAGCCATTTATCAAATCATCAACTAAGCTCAGAACCTTCTACAGAACTCAAATTCCTATAGATACTAAAAGAACATTACAAACAAAAACTGTACACTATGGACATTTTCTTATGGGAGAACATACTCTGTATGCCCGAGGCAAAAGCTCTGTATTTCATGGGCCCCTTTTAGAGGATTCTTTGGGAACAATGTGACCTACAAAATTAATTGCAACAAAATAAGAGGATAAGCCTAAATCGTGCTCAATTGATGCAATTAGTGTGAAGAACAGAAGACGTACCCGTATTTTGGAGTCCCTGTCAGCAGTAGCAATGAATCGTCCATCTGGTGAAAACTTCTGCAAGCCCAAAAAATTATATAAGCATGGCTAATTATATGAGACATGAAAGGAGCAACTGCCAGCATTGAAGTGTATCACATTTTGTGGGCAGTCAATAGGATTACACATTCATTACTAAATAAATATATGATACAAATATATAGCACAGGTAACATAGAATTTAAAACTTTTTCATACCATGCTAGTGATGATACTACAATAGTGACCAAGAATTGACACAGGTTTGTTATCAACTGAAACGTGCTCTGCGCCATCTTCCCCCAAATTGACTAACCAAATAACACCAAATTTATCTGCATAAGTTATATAGAGGTCATTGTTGCTAAAAGCAACTGCACTGACCCTCTTCTCCGAATTTCTGCAAGTGAAAACATTGCAACAATTTTATCCATATTGCATCTCAGAAGTGTGGAATCTCGTAGAAAGAACTAATATACTGAAACTTCAAAACAGAACTAACATAATAAGACGCTGAAATGGGGCTTTTACAGTTAAATAATCTGCGTAAATATAATTATTGCAATGCAATGGAACATGTTTCATAGACTAAAGATACTGCAAACTTAAAGTCACATTGTTCCGGTGCCATTTATGTTAGTCACATTGAGAAACAATGGGCGGCACTTACATAGTACGGATGCAACGCCATGAGTCAGTCTTCCAGACCTTCACAAGTTTGTCGTCACCGGTGGATGCAAACAAAGCACCACTCACACTAAAGCAAATAGCCCTTATAGCGTCTGAATGAGAACGGCCACCACAATCATCTGACAACGAAACTGGACAACCAGCCCTGGATGCACAAAATAAATATTTATTAGCGCATTCCCCTCAGTGAAATGCAAAGAAAGGTATCCACTTCTGACTGGGACATTGAATTCAGGATTCAGCAGTATAAAACCAAACATTCAGAAGCTGACAATTTCATTAATAACAATTTATACAGCCTGCCTGACTAACAAGAACTCCATTGTTTTCCACAAAGTTAGTGTACGATACTACAACTACACGATAAGCAGATAGGTTCAGTTCAAAAACGCACTACCAACCAACCTCCTAATCTACCAATAGTGTCATCACAACACGAACACTTACAACATACGAGGTGCATGATTCATTAGGAAGCGGCGATAGAAGCGAAGAGCTGTTCCTTACCTAAGGTCGAACACGCGGAGCTCGGGTCCGATTGCGACGGCAACGGAGTCCCCGTGTGGGTGAGCGGCAACGAGAGCCGGCGCGAACTCCGCCGCGCCGCTCACTTCGGCCTCCTCAACCGCTGTGTCCTCCATTGTAGCAGCAAACAAGGGGATTCCGAAGTTCCGATTCGAATAGAGCCGAGATGGAGGAAGAGGGGAGGGATTCAGGGATTAGGATATCCGCAGTGTGGACCGGCAAATGTTCCTGCAGGAGATTTTTACACTAAAAACTGCTGCAGCGCCGGAGGTGGAGGGGGAAGAGGACGGCGGCGCTGGAGGTGGATGGGGACGAGGAAGGCAACGCCGGCGCTGTAGGTGGAAGAGGATTAAGAAGATGAAGAGGAAGGGGAGGAGGCCGCCGGCGCTGAGGAGGAGGCGAGCGGCGGCGGGTGAGGAGAGAGGGAGGAGGGAGGAAATTTGTTTTTTTAACATACGTAGTTAGGTCTTTTTAGTTAGAATGGGCCGGCCGGCCCAACACTATACCATTGTGTGTGTTGTGTTTTCACAGGTTTTCTTTTTTGTTAACAAGAAATCGATTTTAAAAAATATTCAAAGTGTTGTGTTATCTTCAACAATTTTATTTTTTGTAATGCCAACTTGTATTGCTAAATTACTTAGATATCGGATTACTGTAGTTGGAAAGAAAGATGGTAGTTAGAGAGATATGAATAAAATATTAGATAATTAGATATAGAGGAATCATACAGAGGAAGATAAGCGCGGGACAAAATGATATAGAGAACAAAATCTGTTGAATAGGTTGAGGGTATTTCATTTACGGGATAGCTTTAAGGCTCGTTTGGATACTGGAACGAGAGGTGTGGGATACGGATATCCCTATTCCACCCTCTTTATATTTGCCCCTCATATTTCTATTCCTATCCCGCCCTCTTACCTCATTATTCAAACACCCAAGGGTGGAGCTAGGTAGAGAGTTGTGGGTGCGGCCGCACCCACAAAATTTCGAAAATCAATGCCAAAGTTCAAAATTTCATCATGTTTTCTTGAATATCATGCACACGTTATGAAGGATCTCACCCCCTTCATTTTTGTCTAGCTCCGCCCCTGCAAACACCCCATGTGGTTGGTTTCATGGTTGTAGCGCAGCCTCGCCTCAGATTATAACCCAAAGGCCCAGCCATAGATATATAGGCAAGTGACACGGTCTCTAACATAACGCTTTGTTGGCAATTTTGGAAGCATTTTTCACGTCGAGTTTAGTAATGTCAAACGGCTGATATCGTTCCAAAATGACCTACACTTAGAACCATATGGAATCCAAATCAATTATGCCAAGTAAATTTTATACTTGACCATTATTCCATTAATTCGTAAAATTTTGACGCCATTAATAATGTAAATAGATTCATCGGGGGTGAGTTCTATAATATTGCCGTCTCATAATTCTCTAGTGGAACTAATACTATGTTCGTCGTGTCCGGTTCCTATGAACATATATAAGTTTGTACGAAATCAAAAAAAGTTTGACCATCAATGCCTATATATAGCTTTACAAACTAGTGGAAATAGTTTGATACTAGAACATTTGTTTTAAAAATACTACCATAATATAACTATTTCTACTTTAAATAATCTATTTTTATTGCTGTAGCTACTCAAAGTCAAAGTTACGTGTCTGTGGCAATGCTCATTAGATTTATGTTTGCGGTCGATGGAAGCTGTCTTTAAATAGCTCAAATGTTGAGAGCGCATTTTCTGGTGCCTTTTCGATCATTTAGCAGCAGGAGTGCCAGATAAGATTGCCGTTCAAGTATTTGGCCACAAATTGGACAATGAAGCCAAAAAAATTGTTGAGGTGGTCCCGTTTTCACCAAATTTGTGGCTCTCATCTAGCAGTGCCAAAAAAAAATTATACTGGCTTTCATATGGAGTGCTGTGCTAGACAAACCTGCTAGCAGATAATCTAATATGAAAGACGCGGCCTATCCAAAATGGGAAGCTAAGCTGAAGAGAACAGAGAGGGCGACCACATGCATGCGCCATCGACATCCCAGTATCCCACACCACCCCGTCCGAGCAGTGCGCAAGCTGGCAGATACATACATAGGACGCGACAGAGGCCTCGAGATATCCTCTGGGGAAGGCGTCTTCCACGGCCATGTCTGCCGCCGGCCGGTCGCCTCTCGGAGACGAGCCATGGACATCATGTTGGCTGCGTGTTGGCGCTCTCTCGACCGGTGGCGTTGCTTAGGCCTGGGCTGGGGTGCTGTCAGTGGTCGATCGTCACGTTCACGTTCAGGCACAGTGCGCCGTATTCAGAGCCCATATCCTGATGGATGGAGCTCTATCCTGAGCCCTGACAGGACGTTCGATCGGCGCCGGTGACGTGAAGGGGAGACGAGCGGCCGGAGATCATCCACAGGTAGCTGGCACCTGGCAGACGGGGTGCTGGCGAGCGGCGACGGCCGGGGCGTTATGTGAGAATGCATGAGACGGGGGAGGCGCCATCGATCGGATCGGGGCGGCGGCTCAGCCAAGCATCTATCTGTCGCCGGTGGTGGCCCCGGCGCCTGGACTTGGCCGTGTCCACGATCGTCGATCAGCGATGGAACGAGGACGACGACGACCCCCATTGCTCAGGCCGATGCCGATGGGCGATGTGGCTAGCTTCGTCAGGGATGGGCAAAGCGTATGAACACCGCGGGGTCCGTGTAGCGCCAGGTCAGGATGTCACCTGATGGTATCCATGCGAGCCGACCAGGGAGAGGAGACGATAAGTCTCGTCTCGTATATCCATCGGTTTCATGCGTTAATATAGTACTGTACTGTATTTAATTTGAATGCTCCAGTCTTAATTCACAGCACTGGGGGAGTGGATATCGCCCACTGATAGCTGCGGGATAATGTCGGGTCCGGCGAGATGACCCCATCGACGATCATGTATCAATCGACAACTCTCTTCTGTCCCGTGATCGATCGTCAACACAATGGATAATCAAGCAGCTGATTTGGTGAACCGTTCCGACCAAACCTGCGCTGCACATACACCTTGCATACGTATATAGCATCTCTGCGGCGTGCCCATCTCGGCACATCGCCGATCCGCTCACTGCTCATCGTCATCGTCATGCCCGGGTTCAGGGCATCATCAGTCCCTACTCCCTAGCTGGCTACATCTCTGCGAGTCACGACGCCCATGGGCTGTTCGTGCTGTCCTGCAGCCTCAGTGCTAGCTATAGGACTATGTAAATGTTACCAGCGACACGGCGTGCAGCATTTGTTGGCCACACAGACACACCACTGAAAACTGATTCTTTAGGCCTTGTTCGGTTGCTCTGATTTTGAAAGGGATTGGGAATGATTTAATCCTTTGCTAGTCAAATAGCAAAGAATTAAATCTTCTTCAATTTTCTTGGATTTTCCCTAACTGAATAGGGCTTTACTGATAACTCAGCATGCATTAGTATGACGGGCCGCGGCCGGGGGCGGGGCACGAGACCTTTTGATCTTCAATTCCTCATGCATGCTTGATCAATTCCGATGGAGGACGTGTCGGCCGACTTTTTGAAAAGTTTGTGCGCTTGATGATCTGAGCTAGATTCCACCGCTAAATGCCCTCCGAGACAAGGAAAGCGAACATTTCAGCAAACCCTGCTGGCCCTTTTCCTGCGAACAAGGGCATAGACCAGGCAGCTTTCCTCACACTTTGACCAAACGCCACAGGTCATCTTTGACAAAGCTAAGGCGCCATCATATAACCACTAAACCATGTGTGGACATTGGACAATGGGCATATTATCGGCCTAATGACGCGATCAACAGACTAAGTACTGGCCAGTAACATGCACGTACTCAGCAGCTCCTACACTACTAGTAGTAGTACCATACACGAAACAGTCTCGATGTTTCTCTGTTCCCGGTTGCTGAGGGCACGATCCAGCAGGGTGTACTGTGCGTACGACCACCCTCGTCTGCTACGTGCTTACTACACGAGAACAGTAAATGGCCTGGCGTGCATCCGATCACCTGATGGCGCCATCCATGTGTGCCGAAAAGGCGGGGTCTTGCCCGGCGAAAACAATGCGCTTAATTGCGCCGGTCGTCGGACAGCGACGGGTGCCAATTGCCATGCAGGCATCGGCGTCGGGTGCTGTAGCCGAGCCGCCCCAACCTTCTCCTTCCTCCCCCCCGATACCATATATATAAACACGTCAAGGTGGCTTAGCTTAACCCAAGCGGAGAAGCACAACAGCTCATAGCTCCACTTCGCAAGCAAGAACATCGACCAGCTGCTGCTGCACCCAGCTCCCAAGTTTTGATTCAGAGCACTTCTTGCAGCAGTAGTTCAGGAATAACGGATCAGAAGTAATTGGTTATTGCTCGAGGGAGGCCGGCCGGGGTCGGTGTTGGATCGTCGTCGATCAGTGGATTGGATCGATCGATCGAGGTGAGTGGGCATGGAGGTGGAGGCGGTCAGCTGCGAGTGCTGCGGGCTGGAGGAGGAGTGCACGGGCGAGTACATCGGCGGCGTGAGGGCGTACCACGGCGGGAGGTGGCTGTGCGGGCTGTGCACGGAGGCCGTCAAGTACGAGGCCGGCAAGTGCGCGGCCGGCGCGGCGCCCGACGTGGAGGAGGCCGTGCGCGCGCACATGGCCATCTGCAGGATGCTCAAGAGCGGCGGGCCCGCGGGGCGCGTCGCCGACGGCATGCGCCAGATGCTGCGCACCGCGTCCTGGAAGAAGGCCGCGTCGTCGTCGCCGTCTTCCCCGTCGCCGTCGCCGAGGGGGACGACGGGGCACCCGCACCACCGCGCCTCGCCGCTGTCCGTCGGGCTCTGAGATCGTGGCGAGGCCGAGGCGGCGCCTACCTCGCGTTCCTTTCGCCTCACCAGCTCTACCTGCTACCACGTGTGGTGAGTGGTGTCGATCGGCGTTCTTGTTGATGGATTAGATCGCCATGGGTGGTGCTCTTGCGGCTTCTATGTCGTACTAGTAAGTTCTTGATCCAGTCAGTGTGTACATATATGTAAGGATCAAAATATCAAATCAGGCCCTTATTGAGATCATGGGCTTCGATCAATCGAGAAATCAAAAGGTTTATTTGCATCGGATAAATCAAATTAAATGACTACGGTCGTTATTGGCTGCTTCGATTCTTCTTGGATCAAACTCGCGACCCCCTCCGTCCTCCCGGCGCCATCGCCAACTGGACTCCTTCCATGTTCGAACGCGCGCGCGCGGTTTCCCGTGGGGCTCTCTCTTCAATTCCTAGGGGTGTAGGGGTGCACCGGACGCCGCCGCCGCACGGCACCATAGCCGCGTTCTGCTCCGGCCGGCGTCCTCGGCGGTGACCTTCTCGGCCGAACACGTTTTTTTCTTTCCTCCTGGAATTGCCCTAAAATAATCTTTGCGCTACATACACGGGCACGCAACGCCGCCCACAATCCGCAGGCCGCCACACGGTGCCGGAACCAACCGTTGGATCAGGCTGTAGCGGCCCGGATTGGCGATTGGACGCTTGGTCGGCTGTGTCCTGACGCGGTCTCTGTCGCTTTATGGCCGGGTTGCTCTCGTCTCGCCTTCCTCGTCGTCGACGGCGACGTGCTTCGTCTCTTCCCGGACTCCCTTCGCCATTTTTCTTGTGCTCTGCCTTCCACCACCTCGTCTCTCTGTGTTGGCTCGAGCAGGATCTCTTCTTCTCGTCTTCACCTCAGAATCAATCCGTCCTTCGCATGAGGACGGTTTCTCTGTGAAATTAATCCAACAGAAATGCCGTTTTCATCGGTTGTTTTCAGCGTTCTCGCTCTCAACGCACACGCAGAAAGAAGAAAACACGGTGATCCGGAGTTCCGGGAGGCAGAGGAGATCCAATCCTTTCTGCCGCTTCTACTATTGTTCCTCGATCTTTTGACGGGAATTGGAAAGTTTCCGCGGTTTATCCTCGGCTCGGTTCTCAACCACCGCAGAGCCGGCCATGACACCTCACCCACCTCCATCGTTTCAAAAAAAGGAAAAAGCTACCGAGCTACGCGTACTGGGGGGCACAATGGCAACCGCATCCGCACACCTGGCTAGCTATATATGGGCTAGACAAAGAAAGGTGGCAAGGTTTTCTAATGAAATATTCCTTGGCCATGTCCGAGAGAAAATCCTCAACGTATTATTGTCTTGCGCCTTGATGGATAAGAATATGACATTGTTAATGAACAAGTTGATGGAGTGTCAAGGGCAGTTGATTATATATGACTGATCACTTTGAAGTTTGACCATATACTACGCTATAGTACGGGCAAGCTGAATTCTTGCACTTGCACCCACAAAGAGACGTCCTACTACGTAGTAGAGGTCACTCCTACCGCCGTGCTATCTGTTTACTCTACCGTCAACTCCATTCATCAGATGGACAAAAAGGTGCCTTGTTGACGCGAGGACTCGAAGCAGATTACGAGGTGGTAATAATGTGTGTGCTGCAAGCCTGTCTGATCCTGAAGACTCAAGACATTCTTTTTAGTACTACTAGTACAATAACCTATTGAAAGTGCAGGCACGCTTTTGACGCCTCCAGTGCTAATAATCAGTAATCATAACCTGACAGTGTTTTTTGTGAGTAGCTGCAGCATTCAGGATCAGGATCCTCCCCGTGTTTTTTCGCTAATAATATACGAAGACAGAACAAACTTACAAAGCAGGGCAAGCGATACTGCAGCGTCAGACGATGGAGCTGGATAGAGCACAGAGCGCAAGCGGCAGGTCACAGTCCTGCACACGTAACACATCGACATTTCCTAGGCCCGTAGTCGTGACTCGCAGCTTCCTTCAGAGCAAAGCATCTGATGATGATTGTAATCCGAGTCAAACTGAGATGCACCGCAAAATCTGCACCCGTGCCTCACTGACAGCAACAAAACACGATTGTTTGAGAAGCCACAGGTTAATATATATATATATATACTCCCTACACAGTTCCAATGTGGTGGATCGACCAAACCGACGCTCTAAAGATTAATTAAGAAAACCTTAGCCGCGAACAAAAGAGACGGTGAGAGAGATCGGGACGGCGACATGGGGTGGCCGGCGTCACCCTCCCTGAAGCGACCACAGCAGTGTCAGCCATCCGGAGCGCCACACCCACACGTGACACGTGCATGCAGGTCGCCAGACGCGGTCCGCCGGCCAGGCGCCTGCCTGCTGTCCTACTCCTACCCGATCCCGTCCGGCGCGACCGATCGACCGACGCGTGACGGCGTGAGGCACGCGACGGGGAGCACACTGGGTCCTGGACTCCTGGGGCCGGTTCCAGCTCGATCGTGTCCCACGCGACGCGACGCGAGGGCTGGCCCTGGTTGCGTTGCGTGCACGTCCCCGAGGGCCGGATCATGTACAGGAGCAACGGGCGAGGAGTGCGCAGCGTGCGTGCGTGGGTCACGTTGGTTCGGCGGCGATATAAAGTTATCAATGGGCCGGGCCGGACATAAGTAACAAGATCTTAACTGCATTAAGGCCCAGCACCGTTACCGGGCCGCGTCAGTGCCACTCGCTCCACCCGCGGGCCCCCATTCGGTCCATTAAATCCAACACGAGTTCATCCAGTTCCGCCGGTGCCCCCACCCACCCATATCAGATTCAGATCTGACGCCGTGCCTGCCACGAGAAAAATTGAAGGCAAGCCGAGTCGAGTCGACCGTTGCTCGCAGGTCCCCAGAGGCGGCCGTTGCGCCGGCACGCCGCTTCAAATTTCGAAGCCCACCACGCCTCGCCGTCGTATAGATCCCAACAACCCGCAGGGGAGCCCCACCAACCTACACCGACGAGGGACGAGTCCCCATGGACGACAGGAGGGAGATGGATCCGGCGGTGCCCGAGCCCCCGGCCACCAGGGGAGTGCCCACCGCCAGCGGGACGCCCACGGCGTCGCGCGGCTCCAGCGCCGCCTCCTCGTGCTCCTCCAACTCCAAACCATCCGCATCTGCCTCCGCCTCCACGGGGACGCCGCCGTCCGCCGTCGTGCCGTGGGGCGCGCGCGCGGGGGACAGCTGCTACTACCCGGGCTGCCGCAAGGACGCCAACTGCGCCTGCGAGATATGCCTCGCCAGCATCGACGCCACGCGGGACCTGGTGCGCGCGCCCGAGGCGGCCTCCGCGCGCAGGTTCTTCGCCGCCGCCGCCGCGGGGGAGCGGAGGAGGCCCGCGCTCTTCTGCCGCGAGCGCGGCGCGGGGGCGGGGGCGGGGCCCGAGGTCAATGAGCCGCCGTGGACGCCGCCGGTGCGGTCCGCGGTCAAGTCCAGGAGGGCGCCCGTGGAGAAGGGCGGCGGCCGCGGGTCCCACCACTGGGCGCTGTACGCGGCCACGGTTCTTGGGTTCCTGCTCCTGCTGTGGGTGGACACGGGGCTCATCCCGGAGGCCGCGGCGAGGGGGTACGGGCCCAAACTGTCGCCGGAGGCCGTGGCGCGGGTTGGGGCCGACGCGCGCCGCGCGCCTGGTGGCGGCCTGGAACATAAGCTGCGTGTTCTGGAGCGCGGGGTCCGGCGCCTCGTCGGCGACGAGAGCGTCGCCAACTGCAGCTCGCGAGACTCCGTCTGGCGGCTCCACCAGGTTCGCCATTCCTGCCGCTCTTGCGCCTCCTACCGTTCTTGATTTGTTGTGTGATCGAATCACTGATGAGAAAAGGTTGCGATTTGTCTGTGCAGAATGATCAACACGTGTTCCACTGGCGCTGCACGGTGTACAAGTCCGTGGCGGAGGAGGTCAGCGTCTGGGGGAGCCCTCTCCGCACCTCCGGCCTCCTTCCAATCGCGCTCTCGGCGCGGCACCTCACCCTCCTCTCCGGCGAGATCACAGAGGTAACTAACCGCCAAGAAACCGTCCCTTCCTTACCAATCTGCGCGCTCAACTCCCCTGCGTGTGTCGTCTCGTCTGCTTGCAGTGGTCCGACGGGAGGGTGTGGCCGACAGTGCGGGCGAGCAACGGCAGCTCCTCCTGGGCCTACCGGAAGCAGAGCCCGGCGGCTGTGCGGCTGGATCCGGAGACGTGGGTGATCGAGTACCAGAGGAGCGCGCTGTTCGAGGGCACACGGCTGATACCGGCCGCTGCGGAGCTACTAGCGTCCAGGTGCTCGACGATGGCGCGGCGGGCGCGGCGCAGGCTGCAGTCAAGGCGGCGGATTTTCGGTGGTGCACAGGCGAATCCAACGTGAATCGGGCTTGCCGGAGATCAATTTGCTTGCTCTTTAGGACGTTTCTACCTACCTAGCTCCATTAGATTCGTCTCATCTCCTGTGAGATTGATCAGAACGTGTTCGTTTCGTTGGTCGCAGTGATGTCAGGCAGACTGCCGGATTATTAGAGTGCGGGAAATGTTTTGTCGGATTTTTGCTTGGATCATAAACAACATCGTGTGCCTAACATCTGTGTCGAACCACAGCCAGCCAGAGGCCGTAGGATTCTCACCCTGTCTTGCAGGGCAGCCAGGGATTTCCTGTCAAGTTATTTTGCTCGTACGTTTCCGACTGTGTGGTAGCCTTTGTGATATCTGCGGCAATTTTCGTTTGCTTTCCTTTCCTGACGGCGGGCTACAGGTTTAACACGACTTAATACTGGACGTCCAAAATACTATTTTGTACCTAGACTAAAGAGGAGGTTGAAATTCGGGCAATTGAATGGGTTCAATGGTGAACTTCCTAAGGCCGACGTAACGTCATTTCGCCATTGTCGAAAATGGGCTTCGCCGGAATGCCCACCCGCAATCGCCATTTTGCCATTATGAAACCGAGCCTGACCGCCAAAATGCCTTTTAGGGATAAAATAACAGATGGAAAATAATTGGATGGACTGACTGACCATTATATCCCTTATCCTCTTCTGCATCCCGCTTGGCCTCTCCGCTGGGAGAAGACGCTCGCGCCACCGCCGCTGGTCCCCTCGTGCCCCCGCTGCACCGCTGCCGCCATCGAAAATAATTGGATGAATGGACTGACCATTATACCCCTTATCCTCTTCTGCATCCCGCTCGGCCTCTCCGCTCGCGGAAGACGCTCGCGCCACCGCCGCTGGTCCCCCCGCGCCCCCGCTACACCGCCGCCGCCGCTACTCCCCCGCACCAGCGGCTGCAGCCTGCAGCCCCGCGCCGCCGCTGCTGCTCCCCGCGTGGCTGCTGCTCCATCCTCGGCGCTGCAGCTGGTGGTGCCAGGGGTGGCGGCGGCGGGGGGCGATGGCGGTGGAGGAGCTGGCGGCGCGGGCGGCGGGGTGTTGGTGACGCGAGCGGCGGGGGTGGTGATGGAGCGGGAGCGGGGGTGGTGGCGGACCGGGTGCCGGCGGGGCTAGACGGCGGCGGCGGAGTGGGTCGGCGCGAGTGGAGAGACCGAGAACGCTCGGTCTCTCTCTGTCGCCTAGGCTCCCCGAGCGGATGAGAGGACGAGAGGAGAGGATAAGGCCAAGGATAAAATGGTCAACCCATCTATAAAAATATTTCTAATCTGTTATTTTATCCCCCAAAAGGCAATAATGTCAAAACGGCGAAACCCAATTGCGGGAGGGCATTCCGGCGAAGCCTACTTCCGACAATGGCGAAATAGAGTTTTTATCTGGAAACATAAAACACATCTGTGGCTGACCATGAAGTTGTGGGCTTGTGGCATAACACTTTTGGGCTTTGGTATGGGGCTCCAAGGGTCTGTTTGATTGAATGCCAAATTTTTGGCATATTAAAATTTTGACCATGCTTAGATAAAATTTTAATCAAACAATAAAGTTTTTATTTTGATGAATTGTTTGTGCCCCCAAATAACTCATCTAAATAAGAAAATTGTTGTTCGATCAAGACATGATCAAAATTGCCAAAATTATAACATAGCAAAGGTTTGGCATCAAACTAAGTAGACCCTAAAACTATGTGCAATAGATTGTCTATATGGTTTGTACTTTTACATGGTCAGCTCCCTGTGGGGTTTTCTCCTTGCTTCTTCAGGAAAGCATTTAACGAATTCGAGGTAAGGCCTGTCCCTCGCTCCCACTGCCTGTCTGCCTCTAATCCAGTGCAATCCAAAAGTTATCCAACTAGATTGGGTTGCCCCGGTAACTATGTCTCTACTCAGTCTATTGACGTCTCAAAAAATCTTTTGGGATTCTTTTGAACGAGAACATCAATATATTGGGATTTCACACTCCAATAGATAATTTCGCACATTCCTCCTCCATTAGGTACATAAAATTCTTAATAATCACAATTCCAAACATCACCAAATCACATACTCCCTCTAATCATTAATATATGTTGTAGTGCAAATTACACTAAGGCTAAGGGTTGAGTCCAACAAATCGCCTATCTCCGTCGTCTATTTCAAACTTCACTCTGTCTGCCACTTACATGATCTACTGGGCACGGTCTAAAAATGTCGGGAGTAGCACACAAGCAGAAGCAACAACTGCAGATAGGAAAGATCACAAGAATACCCTGAAAAACTTGCTCAGGGTGGCACAACATAATTACCACCTCAATCTATTATAAACTGATACGGAAAATATGGGAGCTCATATGAAGTCCAATAGTATCTCATTTAACGACTGTTCCGAAAACATGTCCAGAGCTAACCTCTGCATCCACAACACTCTGGTTTCGTCCAAACCAGACTGATGAGGTGACCCCAAGGGGCAACCCCTTGGTACGATGTATACGACCCATACAACTGCAACAACACAGTCAAGTTCAATTCTATGGAAAACTACCAATAGCCAAGTCCCAAGCTAGTCGACATTAGAACTACTTGTCAACAGGTAACCCAAAGAAGTCCTTGGTGACACTTTCTGGTGCTTTCGCAAACCCACCTGAAACTTTCAGCATGGACTTAAACTTCTCCTCCTCACGCTTGACTTGGTTCACACGCTTTAGAACATCGGCGAGCATTGCACCATAATTTGAAGCATCAGACAAGGGCATCGGATCTGCAAGCTCAGTTCTTTCAGACTCAAGGTGCCTGTACAGCCTGAGAATACGATCTTTCTGGGCATAAAGCTTCTGCTCTGCCACCCTATATTCTGCTTCCTGAGATTTCTTCAGTTCTTGAAGAGCAAGATCTATCTCATTCTCAAATTTGGCAGACGCGACGTCAGGATCATCAGTAATGAACACTGGAATATTTTCAATAACTGTTTGGAAGTCATTATCAGCCAATGGATCTATTAGATCAGGATGCCCTATAAATGCACCTCCTTCAGGAGCTTGCTGAGCCCCAAGCACAGTTACACCAGTGGTGGTGCGTGGGGAATTCTCTCCTGCATTACATATCAAGAAAATAACAAAATTATACGCGATAGCGAATGGAAGAACATGTCTCAAAGAGAAGAAAAAACAGTAACACAGCCAATACTAGTTATCTGACTTCATGCAATAATAGAGTTATGTTGGATCACAAATAACAGAAAGTTAACCAAAGAGGCTATACATGGCGATTTCTAAAATGAGATCTTCAGGACATTTTCAGACATGTTTTGCCTATTATGGTCCCAAAGTTCAAGGCATTCTATAGAGTTGAGATGACCAAAGGCCAAGGCATTGCAACTAGCCTGGGATTTTTGAAATGGCATTTCCTACGACAGCATTGAGGCTAACTAAGTTTACCTGCACCGAATGTTGCCCTGCCCTCGTTGTCTTTCACTTTCCAGACTTCAACAAGATCAGCCCCACGTTTCAGCTGCATTAAGTGATAAATCATCAGTCCATGCCTTTTAACTTACTGAAGAGAAGGGCAACTAGGGTATATTACGACCAAAATGGATGACAGTCTGCAGTACCACCAGTTCAGCAACAATCAAAGGGTACAGCACCATGCTATTAAGAGATGATCAAATAACTCACAATATCACACTATACCTTCGCCATCGCTGATCCCATATAGTTCTCCAAGTTTTTTGCTCTGGTTTGTATTGATCCACGCAAGAGGCATAAGCCCATATTCAGCATAGGTTCAATTTCATCCCTTGATTCGAGAGATTGGCATGTTTCCATGAGTTTCTCCACATGCATCATCAAGTTGGTTTTGTTATCACAGGACCTGCAGTAATATTGGACATCCAAGCCTATACTTCCTCCAACAGTTCCAGCCATGTAACATCGAAGAGCACAATCAAGGTGTGCAGAATGCCCACATATGTAGTTCTCTTCCATAACTGCCTCACATTTTATGCTGCTGTAACCTCCAAAAGAATAGTCAATGATCTTTCTACAGAGAATGCAGCAGCACTCACGACAGAAAGTAGGCTCTCTGCAGCAGAGATTACAAGCCCGTGCTGGTGACGATTCAATAAAGCCTTCTCTTTCAAGATTGCATGAGCTATTCCTAGCTTTACATAGACCAATTGTTTCAGCCACCACAGGTTCAGGTTCATGGAGCCTCATTTGTTGGGTGCCTGAAAACGCTTAGGTATTAAAAGAGCAGCGTAAAGGAAGTAATCCAAAAATAGCAGAAAACATACAGAAACAATATAGATGTATCTGTCATACATTATTATATTAAAAGCAGAACAATCACCAAAAACACCCACCCACCCTGGCGCAGATTGCATAACATGACTACATCACTAGATATAACGCCAAGCAATTTTCTAGTCTAGATCTGGGGCAGGTATTTCAATAAAGGCAAAACGATTTGATCTCCTTATGCAATACAATTTCGGGACCAACGATTCTTGCTTTGTAACCCTAGAGCGCGGAACTCCAGGATAAAACCCCTGTCGCTGGTCCAGATTCGAATCTTGGTAGGCTACTCTTGAGGGAGTCTCCCCTCACGATCTAGGTTTTTTTTTTTTCAAAACAAATTTTGGAAAACCAATGCTTGATAAGATTTCATAATCACCAAGGTTGGTTACAAGGAAGGTAGAGACGAAGCCGATGATGCCATTGCTCTGCAGCGGGGTGGGGGAGGGGGGGGGGTTGGATAGCGTCACACAAGGGGCAAGGGCTTCATCGGCAGCTAAAGTTGGCAGGAAGCGGAGGTGGAATATATGATTGGGGGATGCAAGGGATAGCTCTCTAGATTACTAATACTATATATGGAGGCATGATATATGTGCAAGGTCGCTGAAATGTTATATGGGCCTAAAACTTATACATTGACAGGGCCCAAACGAGCCCACGGCTAAAAACTATTTAAATATCAATATACTTCCAATTTAAGATGTGAACAAAAAGAACTTTGTGAACGGACTGAGGTCAGACATGATTTTTACAAAATTAAATTGCAAGGTCACTAAATTGGCCTCACCAATAAACGTAATTGTAAAAGGAGATTCAATGCACAACAACTGCAGTGCAATAAGTGTGAGAGAGTAACGGTATCGCAAAGGAAGGTTTATATTACATGCCCGTGTGGCCAGTTCCTCAGACTTTATTAGGAACTCGTGCCCGTGTGGCAGTGCAATAAGTGTGAGAGAGTAACGGTATCGCAAATGTGTAGGCCACACAATTGCATATGCTACTCGTGCTTTTCATCTTAATACACTCAAATACTCATCTTGCCAGATGAGTCATCTTCCTTAGGAACAATTGAGAGTGTCAGGGATGAACTAAACCTGCGGCCAGCATCCATCATCCAAAAAAATACAAAAAGTGAAGAAAAGGAGGGTATAATACACCAATGAATAGAAAGGAACTGGTTGTGTTGTATAGTTAGGACACTTTTGAACTGCAGGTGCATGGGGTGTAGTTGTGGTGATGTATGAGGTCTGAAACAGCCAGCTACAGTTGTAGGAAGATAAAGGTCATCAAGAAACTATAAATATATATAGACCTACAAACATAAGATCTAACATACTAAGGCTTACATGTTAACTGCTGCTAACAAAACCATACAAGATTCAACAAACCTAAACACCATTTAGTATAGCTGATATTATGCAAATGTACAGAGAATAAATATGAAGCATTGGCTTCCAAAGAAGCGTCCACAGGTCACTACACAAGCACTTGATATTTACTTCATATAAGAGTTGTTATAGCCCCACTATAAGCCCAACAACTGCACATGCTCACTGCAAAAGCCATTTCCAACATCTTCTAGAAACTCAATGCACGAGTATTTTAAAATTCGCTACATGAAAAGTAAAACAAAAAAAACAACAAAAAGTTTAACCTTTTTGGATCCTGTGTCCTTCAGCAGGGATCTTCCAGATAAACATAGAAAAGAATGTGCTAGGATCAACATTGGGAAACTCTTTCTTAATGAATTCTTCAACTTGTATTCTACTTGCAAATCCTAACTTCTTACGAGTGGCTTCACGAAAACGTGATGGTGGCGTAAGATACCTGTTCACATTTGGATCCACAAAAAAGTCAACAGCAGATATAAACTACAGTTTCTTTGGCCCAAACAAATAGAATGAACAATTTAACAACATCTTGGATTGTCTGCTGCAAAACTAAGAAATTGATACCTTCTGTTCATTTTTACGCTTTACAAAGCGCTACTAAAATTCAGATCTAAGCTACTGGGACACGATAGGATCATCACCTGTCAGCCCAATGGCCCCCTCCAGAAGCTCTGTTTCCCACTTTCCAGTACCATGTATCTCCAGAATTTGGCCAATTTTCAGGAGCATAGGGCAAACCTTTTCCGTATGAATTGGCACGAACAGGTATGGCAACAATGCCATTCTCAGTTCGGCACAATTCTGACAAATCAAGCTCCACATTTGGTATTACCTCATCAGGGATCTGGATTGAAAAAAATGTAGTCTCAATCAGAGCAAGTTTAAAATTGCACTAAGTTCAGCCAACATGGTTTGCACTTATTCCCAGAATGTCAATATCTCGCTAGAAATTTCTATGACAGGCGGAGAACAAAAACGACTAAAAACTCTAGGATAAAATGAAACTTATTTCCATCACCAATTGAATATTTTCCCAAATTTACAGTTAACAGAACTATGATAAGTATTCAATCATCCTTCAATAGCTGAGTGAATGAAATCAAAGAGCAATTAATATACAGAATAATTCAATACAAATGAGTTGAAGTGTTAGAGGAATTTTTTGCAAGATAACACATAGGTAGTGGTTAAATAAATTTATATCTGTTATACTAGTATTTACAACAGAACTAGAAATTAGAGCCACTATGTTTATCAACAGATAGCAATCATCATAAAAGATTATCTAAATTGCCACTGATAGTCAAGCTACTTATATAAAAAGCAAAAAATAAGTGCAAGCAAGTGAGCCAGACAAGTTGACATGTACAAAATAGTAAGCAAACGGTTGTGCACCACAATGGTTCAAAAACAGACATATGATGGTATTATGTTTACATGTTTTGGTGTTTGTATAAGCATCCAGTGAGCAAAGGCTTGATTCCACGCTTATTTGATTAATAGCCAACTTTGCTACACTTAATGTTAGGAAAGTGTGGCAAGCCATATGCTCTGCCACGACCAAACTGCCCCGGTACCACATGATTGCAGCATAGTTTGTAAAGAGATTTGGTTTCTAACCAGTGAATCATCAACAAGGAAACATGTGAGGTTGTAGTTCTGATAATCAACTAAATACTTTCCTAAGAAAGCATGGTACACATAAATTTACAGATGGCAGGACTAGCCATCCCAGATCAATATTATCAAAGCCATTTCCTTGGCTAACTGATGAGAACGATTAAAATAAACTTAACACTTGGTTAATAATTAATAAGTCTAAAGATCGTTACCTCACTTTTGTTCATCATCTTATCTGAACTTTTGGTATTGACTAACTCTTGGCCATTTAATGGGGTACGTTGAAGCCTCTTCTTTGGTGGTTCTGTTCGCGCCTTTTTCTTTATAGTACTTTTTGAATTCTCGACAGCTGGACGTTTATCCCTGTCCATACCATATAGCTCCATTAACCTATCATAATGGTCAATCGTCTTCGTCATCCATTTTTTTGCTTCGGGTTTTCTCTACAAAAAACAAAGCAAATGATTTATAGTGCAAGAGACTTCCCTCTAACCAGTCAATATATATACTCTTGACCGACTCATAGCACACGAACCTCAATCAACTCCCTCCAAACATTTGGGTCGGCATTGAATCTTCCGCTCTCTGGGCACCACTTAATCCGTCTATCTTCACCAAAGAGGTTCTTGCACTCATTGAACGATTCCTTGATATACTTGAGACGATTTTTTATATTGTTCCGATCAATCGCCACGCCAAACCTCTCACCAACACCCGTGATGATGCTGTCGTATGCCACTGAGAAGAACTTAGCCTCACCCCTGTTCCCAATGGCTTGCTGGTGAAGCAGTGAGTCGATTAGATATTCGTTCATTTTATCTGACCAGAAAACTGCATCACGACCTGAGGCATGGCCGGGTTTGCTGGGGGACATGGGGATTCGTCGATCCCAAATCGTTGGTTTAATAAACTTCACTGCCACCTTTGAGCTCCGGCTATGCTCAACCTATGCGCAGAGCAACAAAAGAATCTAGCCGATCCACAAATAAACCGATTATTAGTAATAAAGTGTTATACGGCGGGCAATTCCGCAACAACACGAGTGAAGAATTCGAGAGAAAAAACCCAACTCGTCCCCAGGACATTCCGTTCATGCAAGATAGGATTACTCACCAGCGAAATTCCATGGCCGGATTAACCTCCATTCCACTCGATGGAGCTGAGAGAGAGGAGCCGGGACAGAGCACGGGCGGAGGATCAGTTGGGTAGAGGAGGGACGGCGGTGGTCGGCGAGAATGGGGAGAGCGTAGTTGCTTGGTAGGCTAGGTCTGGAAAAAAATAGGACGGCAATCGATGTCGATCGAGGGGAGGGTACCGGACCGGGTTCGGCTCAGGGGACCGGGCCGGCGACGCTGGGATCCTCAAGTCCTGGCGGGTGACGGGTGGCGTTGATGTCCTTCGGATCTACTGTACCCGTATATGATTGTCAGAGAAAAGCCGCCGGCACAACACAGGTCTATTCCATACCCATACCCGTTAAAAATAGTTATATACTTACTAAAATATATATACCCGCACTTAGGTACAAATCGTTCCATGCCTGATACCCTATCCGCCAGATAAAAAATACCCAACGGGTAACCCATATTTGATAAAAAAAAGCCGCTATTAATATTATTAATAGGTTAAAAACACTAAGTTAATGTACATAAGCAAAATCGCAAAGCATAAAATATAAGTGAATCAAAGAAATATTATAATGGAAATAAACAACAAGTAAATACACTCATATGTGTTTATTTGATTAGTGGTCTATGTATGAACTAAGCGGGCCCATGGGTACATGGGTACGGTTAGCATACCCCCCATACCTATGCCCGTGTACCCTACGGGTACAATATCTTACCCATGAATATACCCACGGGTGAAAAGTTGTTCTAAACCGGTCAATAAATCGGGTAAAACACGTCGAGTATCGAGTATCGCTTGCAATCCCTGCTAATTTACTTGTGTGTGACGGCCTTTGCTTTTTGTGATTGCTTTGGCTCGCACTTGTCCTTGGAGCCACTCCGTCATGGCAAATCTCTACTATATAACTCATGTTTTTTTTGAAATAGTTTTAATTTATTTTTAAGCCTAAGTTTTTTATTTAAAAGAATGCTATAGATTCTTAAGAAAATATTTGTAACTTTGAAAAAAATGATGTTCAATGTGTACCGAAAAAATATTCAAGCTTCACTAGCAAATGAGCTAAAATTTAGAATAGATTTTTTATCTTTAAAAAATATTATAGCTTCAAAATAATATATTCTACATTCAAAAATTATTCTAGCTTCGTAGAATATTCTAAGATCATTAAAATGTTCTAATTCCATAATATTTGTAGCGCTAAAAAAACAATATGATCAATGATTTACAAAGATAATAAAAGAAAAATAGAAAGAGGAAAACACTTTGCGATAGCCGATGGGAGAACATGCGAATGAAAAACATAATAGAAGAGGTGGTGGAAATAAGCCATTAGAAAAAAAACATAGATTATAAAAAATCCTAGAATAAATTCCGCTCGGGCAAAGCACGAGAAGTTAACGGGGATGGGTTGTAAATTCGTTGACTCAGTGGTTGTAAATTACGCTTGCCCGTGAAATAATCTAGGGCTTCATGAATATGAACTAAATCCATTTTCTATTCTCTTTTATAAAAAATAATGCCTGGTAGAAGGCAAATGCAGTGGGTGGATAATGACTTATTGTCCGCATAGGGCCCTATAACCCTTTCCATATGCGAATTGGAAAAGACAAAAAGTTCCACGAGATATGGATGGAGCATAAGTGATGAGCTAGGTCACACAATAGTCTTTTTTATTGGGCCACACAAATATATTGGCAACAAAGTATTTTTTGACTAGATAGTACCCAGCGCGTTGCTGCTGGAATTTTATAATATTAAATATAATATGATTCATAGATTGAGAAATATTAGATAAAATACTAACATCATAAAATATTCTCCACGCATTGCTGCAGGAACAACACATCCACCACAGAAATACATCGCATGCATTAAGCCACGGAAGATCAATGGAATGTTTAAATGGAAGTCTCATTGGGCGGTGATCTGGACGATGACGTGGCTTCACGCATATTGAGAAAAATAGGTAGTGGATTATTCTATTTAGATATATAAGATTTGATTGCCAAGTCTTTGTGTAGGTCATTTCTTGAGCCAAACTTTGCTTTATGTCAAAATTAGGGGCAAACACCCCTCCCCCCGCCCCATGCGCACAGTGCATCAAACCGTGTTAGTATCTTTTTTCCAAACTAGTTGGGAAAGATTTTGTCGAGATGAGTGCGCCATTATGAAGCTTAGGTGGGTGATACATCTAATGACAGCTTAGGTTGGACCAATCCAGGAAGAGCGTCGCCGCCTCGAAGATTTTCACCGCTAAGAGGAGTCTCGCCGTGACAAGGAGTCTCGCCGCCAAAAGTTGATTTTTTTCGTCCGCACTCAAGAGTTGGTTTGGGTCTAAGTAGATACTTTGGTGTGGAGGTACCCTAATCCATTTTGATGAGCATAACTCAATACATTCTTTTTAATCTGCGTCATTGCATTGATGTTTTTTTGTCACACTACTGGTAATTGTATCAGATGGATCGCCTTCAACTTCGTCACCATACATCTTGGGGACATCTTGAAACGCACAACTATATACATTGGGGCCTTGAGTTACAGCGGCAGAGGTCCTGATATGGTGAGGTGTGCCAGCTGCCATACCTTGTCGTATAATATTCTTTACGTTTCGCTGAAAACTACATGTGATTTTGGGTGTAGTGGTAGCTGCCGTTGCTGATAATCAGCGCCACTTAGTTCAATTCTTGCTGCCAGTGTTTCTCTTGGCTTTTTCTTTTTATTTCCTTGCTTCTTCTTTTCATTTTCCTTTTTCTAGGTACCATTTTGTCTTTTTTTTGTATTTTTGTATTTTTATTTTCCTTTCTTCTTCTTTTCACTTTTCTTTTTCCAGGTACCATTTTGTCTTTTTGTATTTTTTTTATTATCTTCGCCATACCTTCTTTTTTGCCGTCCTCCGCCACTGTAGAGTTGTATTCTACAGGTTGTCATTCTCACTTTTTTTTTAGTTCTATGGTGTTTTCCGCAAAGTTGTTTGAGATAGATAGACCGTGAGTAAGGGAGTGTTAAGATCCATGGGCTAAAATTTAGTCCACGTCACACCAGATGTTTCGATGCTAGTTAAAAATGTTAAATATGGTTTAATTAGAAAACTAATTACACAGATGAGGAGTGAATGGTGAGACGAATTTATTAAGCCTAATTAATTTACGATTAGCAAATGATTACTGCAGCATCCTATTTGTTACTCATGGATTAATTAGGTTTAATAATTTCGTCTCGTCGTTTACTCCTCTATGTAATTAGTTTTATAATTAAACTATATTAAATACTTCTAACTGGTGTCTAACATTCGATGTGACGGAGGCTAAAAATTAGCTTGGGATCCAAACAACATCAAAGTAACAAAAGGTTCAACACAAAAATGCAGCCGCAGTGTGTACAACGGACACGTCGTGGCAAGCCACTCTAGCCAACAGCGTGCCGCCACGTCAACAGGAAGCCTGCCTGGAATGCCACGTAGCGCCCTACGCGCATCAAGCCGTCGTCCATAGCACAATCAACGGCTCTAGTAAACCAACGTGGCAACAGAAAAAAATAAAAGAATAAAAGGTCTCCCCTCGTCGCCCAGACATCAGAGAACCCAAAAGAACAGCTCGCCGTCACCGGACACCGATTCACCGCCGAATGGCAGCTTCCCTGACCCCGACGACAACCGCCCAGTGACCCTTCGAGATTCCAGAAGGTCACCCGCCATGGCCGCACCCTTCTTTTCCACGCCCTTCCAGCCCTACGTCTACCAGGTCTGCGCTGCTCCCCTCCCCGGCACGATCTGATTTTTTTTTTCTCGCGTGATGGTCTCATCTCCGCGTAGGATGTTAGGGTTGGATTCGAGCTTGTGGGCTGGATCTACTCGATCCGCTGCTCATGGGCTCTGATTGTGTTTGTCCCGTCTGATTTGGTTTGAACTACGTGGGATGGTTTCAGAGCCAGCAAGGATCTGTGACGGCGTTTCAGATATCCGGAGGTGATGTGCAGGTCCTGCAGGTAGTTTCTGTTCTGCCCACTCCTAGTTCTTTTCTTCACATGAATACTCACTTGGAATTGTCGGGGGCGAACGATATTTAGGTGATGCTGAAGTCTCAGGAGAAGTTGACTGCAAAACCAGGTAGCTGAATTCTGTCCTGCTCGGCAGCTTGTGTGCACAACTAAGTATCTTTGTATGTCATCTTCAATTAAACTAAAATTACTAAACAATGAGCTAAAGTTTTCATCATGTGGCACAAATTGTAAGTTTCAAATATATTTGAACAAAAGCATGCGACTGTAGTGTCTATTTTTGAGTCATCTCATTGCAGTTCTACTCCATAATCCATACTTCTATTCGGCCACAGCCCAGCTTTATGTTGTTAGTTACATACGTATTTTCTGTTGCAAAAATGTGTCATATAGATTGTTAGGAATTAGGTTGCAGTTTTTCTCATCGTTCTTTTCTTTAGGTACAATGTGCTACATGTCTGGAAACATGCAGATGGACAATAATTACTTGCCTGAAAATGATGGAGGCGTGTGGCAATGGATTTTTGGGAAAAGCATAAGCAGCATTGTTTTCTTTAATTCTGGATCTGATGATGGTTATGTCGGGATTGCTGCGCCATTTCCCGGGAGGATACTACCGGTTAGTATTTTGGTTCTCACTCCTTTTAGCCCTCTTTCTGTCCATCTATGTTCGATGGTTGTTGATGAATCTAGACATATATATATATATTCATGGAAAAATGAATGGATATATTTGAAACCTAAAAGGAACTATAATTCGGGACAGAGGGGGTATGTTCTATCTTCTTAGTATCACCTGTTGTCTCCTGTATCGTGGCTATGGGCTTTTACCCCTAACCTAGCGCCAGATTGCATTTATTTATCAGACGAAAGATTGCACTGATAACAAAATGTCAAGAATACATTGTTCTTAGCTGTTTAACTGACACTTACCAGATACATGTCACACATGCCTGCAGTTATGGAATGTACTCAGTGCTAGATGCATCAACATTGTAACAGTAGATTAATATGAGTACTAAATTGCTATCTTAGTCTGACCGTAGTTGCTTGCATCTGTTACAGGTAGATCTAGCAAACTTTGATGGAGAACTTCTTTGCCAGGTTAGTTCTTTTTCTTTTAAGTTTGTTTGCTTGAAAATCAAGAGAACCTTGCTCGAAAATTTAAGGGAACTTCATATACTGAATTATCATTGTAGGCAGATGCATTTCTATGCTCAGTAAATGACGTGTCGGTTTCTAGTACAGTTGAGCCAAGACCACGGAATAATGAGATTGGTGCAGAGGTTGGTTAATTGTTGAGTTACATTGTTGCTTTGAATATACTGAGATATGTAACTTTCTGGTTCATTTAGCTTGAATATACTGAGATATGTAACTTTCTGGTTCATTTAGCTTGAATATACTGAGATATGTAACTTTCTGGTTCATTTAGCTATGCTTCCTTGTCAAGTTGCATTGGAATATGAAAGTCATACATTTTCTCTCCAGATGATCCTTAAACAAAAGCTTAGGGGCCAGGGGATGGCTTTTCTCGTTGGCGGTGGATCAGGTACAGACTGTTTCATGCTTGTGTCACATAATGAGATAGATATCAGTATTTCAAAACACAATGCCATCTGCACTGTAGTGATGCAAAATGGACTGATGTAAGGTTTTGGATGAAAAAAGTTGAGCTACAGGTTTAGGATACACTGCTGAAACATGATATGGTTTGTAGTGGATGTTACATGCAACGTCCCAACTTTGGTAGTATGTGGATGGGATCTAACTGGCAACACTTTGCTATTGAATTTTCCTAGTCATGCAGAAAATCCTTGCTCCCAGAGAGGTTATTACTGTCGATATTGCTTGTATTGTGGCTATGACAACCACGATTAACTTCCGATTGAAGAGCCCTAACCCAATTAGAAGAGCTGTCTTTGGGGTCAGTAGCTTTCCTTTATATTTCCTTGTTAATTGTTCATGCTTAGAATTCCTAAGAAACATCGTCTTATGCAGGGTGACAACCAGCTATCAGCATCTCTCACGGGACCAGGCGTTGTTTTCATTCAGAGTCTACCTTTCCATCGCCTCTCACAACGTATTGCCAGGTATGATAGTGCCATGTATATGTTGCACCGTTCTGCTTCTCGCTGTACATACATGACTGAGTTTATTCTTGTATAAGCAGTAGATCAGTGGCAGGCCCAAGTTTGAGGGACAACCCGAAGTTCTTCATCCAGATTGTCATGTTCTTCTTCTTGGCCTATGTCATGATTGTATCATCCATAATTCTGACAGATGTTTAGGCAATTCAGCCAGCTTTTGGTGACTTGGTGTACTCCTAGACAGCTTCTTGAAGAGTAAAAGCTACCTCCCCAATGTAGATGTAAGAGAAGGAATTTCACAGCGTGTCGTTAGAAACCTCAGCAGAAAGTTCATCAAAAAAGTTTTGTAACAGTTTGGAGCAGCGAGACCTGATTGCTTGGTTAGCGTGTAAAAAGTAAGAGAGCGAAATCAAGTTACACAGCATATGGTGAATACATCAACTTATCCTCCGCTAATTTTGCTCTGCGTTTTGAATAATTGTACTGACGATTTGGTTGGAGTATCTGTGTGTGTTCTTCAGCAGTCTTGTGAATGTGATGTAGCATCGCTGCCATATTGGCTGAGTTCTATACTTTTGCCCGCAGTTTACATCATCACCTCAGAGAGTCAGAGACTCAAGAGTTCACACGACTTGCCTAGCTTTACTGTTGCTGGATTCTTTTTACAAGAGAAGAGCCTCTTTTTAGTAGTCAAATGGTTAGGCAAAATGTTACTCTGATGGATCATGGGTGTTTTTCAAACTATAATAAACTATTGGAAGTTTGACCAAATTTATAGAAAATAATAATAATACTTGCTGTATCAAATTTGTTTCACTTTCATTGCACCAACAGTGAGATGTTTTTACAGTATATAGCTTGGAGGGGTTTAGCATGTTTTTAACCACACACCGAGTCACCGACAGATGGAGCATCTGTTCATGCTTGGCATATACACAATACGATCCACATGCAGTGGCCCTCCTCTGTGCAAGAACCAGAAATATTCCGTTCTCGATCTTCAGAAACATGTTCATTTGATTTCTGCCAGTTTTTTTCAAAACATTTTCACTGGCTAGTTCAGATTTCTGATGGACTATTGTCTGTATGCTTCGTGGCGTGGGAGATTCGCCTGAGCCGCATCCGCGTCGCGGCGTTGGATCTAGGTCGCAAAGCAAACACGCCCGTACCACAAATTCAGATACTTGTGGCCCTAGGCTGAGAAATCAGATCTGCATCGGCGACGAACTTGATCTGTATTTCATCTGATTGGTCAAGAACAAATTTTATCACTATCTTCTTTGCCGACCGCAGGAGGTTCAGCACCATACCCATTTGCATTTTCAGCCAACGTGCCATCCGAAACTAGAAACTGTATGGCACGCACCATACTCATCTAACATCTTCTCCTAAACTCGGTAAGCAATGCAGCGGCAGCAAAGCCTTTGCTTGTACACGCGCATTATTCGAGCGTACGATATACGCACACTGTATGTTCATTTTACACCGAAAATTCCTGCACATACGATCTTCCGTTCGATCCCACAAAGGGACGGAGAGTTTACACTGTACACATGCATCCTCTTAACTGGATCTATGGCACCATGCATCACAGAGCTGTGATCACATCAGAAGATAGTTCACGACTTCATGTCATAAAGACTGAAAGACACAAATACTTGCACTGGTTCGCAAAAGACACAAATACTTGCACTGGTTCGCAACGTTGACTGACACAGTGATATGTTCTTCACATATACTATACGTAGTACAGTAGTAGTATTTTCACACGAGAGAACTTCTGCGCACGTACGTACGTTGTGGGCAATCCACGATCTTCCGAACGTAGGCTTTTTCATCAATGCGCGCTTCCAAACCTCCAAGGGATGAGGCCACACGGCGCCCAGTACGATCTACGGGCGCTCCTGGTTGAGCCGAGCCGCTGTAGTCACCGCGTCCGCGACGCCGCCACGCGTTGTCGCTAGGTCCGGCTTGTTCCGTATCTCCGCGGACACCACCCGCTCGGCGTCCTCCCGCGTCGCCCCCTTGTCTGCCGGCATCTTCTCCCTCGCGCCCTGCGCGGTCACCACCGACGACTCATTGGTCACCCACTCACCCCTAAAGCAGCGAATCAAGAAACGATAAACACGAGAGAGCAGAGCACACCGAGAGAACGTCCCGGAGCTTGGCCTTGTCCTCGTCGCGCGCGGTGCGGGCGTTCCGATCAGCCGCTGCCTGCGCCACGGAGGCCACGCCTCCGGGGACGGTGACGCCCCTGGATCCCGCGGCGCACATCTCGGCGGCCTGGACGGCCGCCGCGTCGCCCTGGTCCACCGGCTTGTCCCCGGCCGCCGTGGCGGCCACGGCCTCCAGCGCGCGGCCGATCGTGACGGCGGCGTCCTGGTCCAGCGCCCCCAACGGTTCTGTCAGCACCACGCGCGCCGGGGCCACGAGCTTCGCGACCACCTGCCCGCCCACGGACTCGGTGACGACGCGGCGGCCGGGGAGCTCGGCCTCCGTCACGGTGGCGCCGGCGTCCGCGGCGGGGCCCGTGATCTGGCCCCTGCCGACGTGGCCCGCGCGCGCGTTCAGCGCCGCGGCGGACTGCAGGACGGCGGCGGGCCCGCCTTTCTGCGTCTGGCCGAGCACGGCCTGCTCCGCCGACTGCAGCAGCGCCGCGTCCCTGGGAGCCACGGGCCGGTCGGCCAGCTCGCCCGAGACGTCGAACACGTCGCCGTACTTGACTGGTGGTTGGTGGTCCTGCGGCGCCTGCTGGGCATCGCCCAGCGGCCTCCTCGGCTGCCCCTGGCTCATGTCGCGCTGAGACAACGCGTCTGCGTCTGCGTGCGTCCGATCGAGTTGGTACAGTGCTATATAGGTCGGGCGCGAGCTAGAGCGGCGGGCTGGGAGGCACGAGGCGGAGACACGCAAGGGATCCGGGGCAGGCTACGTGGAGCTGTCCCCGGACCAGGGCAGGCGCGTCCACGGCATGTCCGTGGTTGCATGCGTCGTTCGGCGCGGCGGGGAACACTCGCGATGGACGGATGGATGCATGCGCGCGCCCATGCCTTATTGCCCTAGCGCTCGTATCGAGGACGACGTGTCGCCGACTGGCCGTAGAGCACTGCATGCGCGCCGTCGTGCCGCCGTGGTGTGGAGGCGTGGAGCTGTTCTGTTGCCTATTGCCTTTTTGTTCGGCGTAGGCCTTTCGATCGACTTCATCATGTTTGGTGTTTGCCTCTCGGTGTGCAGGCCGGGGCTGGTACGGTGGTACTGTGCCGGTGACACCACAGATTCACAGTTCACCCACGGCCGTTCCTCTTTGACACCGGCAACCGTCCGGCCGGGTGAATGTCTCTGGCGAGGATGCCGGCGGAGGAGGACTGGGGCGATAGGTTGGGAGGCGACGGCAGCGCGCCATGAACGCTGCTATACAAGTATATACATCAGGATCCGGTTAGTCTTGGCGGGTTAACTTTGAAGCGAATATGCAGTATGGACGGTGTCTCCATTACTCCCTCTGTCCCATAAAATAAGGCGTGCATATTTTTGGAAAAGTCAACTCTTTAAATCTTTGACTAATAATTCAGTCAAAAATATACATGTTTAGTGGATGCATGTTATATATTTGGATTCGTATTCAAAAGCACTTCAATATGATGCTAATTTTGTATTTGTAGATCACATATTTTAGAAGTAATAAATGGTCAAAGTTCTGCTTTAAAGACCGTGCTAAAAACATGCACGCCTTATATTATGGGATAGAGGGAGTATATCGGTAAACTAATTAATTGTGGAAAGTCATGGATATTGCATTGGCTCCAACGCTACCAGTACCAGGATTGAGCCTTGGTCAAGTGTCGTAAGAATCAGGGGCACAAAACTCACAGTCGTGCAACTGCGCAAGTTCCATTCCACGGCGGCAAGGACACTGGTATTCCACCCACATACATACATGACAACGCTGGAATTCAGCACTAAAACTCGACTCGAGCGTTGAGCAGTGAGCAGTCCATGCAGTTTGGACTATGATCACTGATCAAGCTTACTTCTGCTTAGCATAGAGAGATGGACCATCATACCGACTACCGACCGGCAAGGCCTTGCCCTTCTCCTATATTCATGCATGAGTCATGGCGCGCGCGCGTGTTCCGAATTGTGCTTCGCCGCCATGTCGAGCGCGGCGCTCACCCCGCGGGGGTTCGTCCTCGCTCTGGGGTCGTTCGCCGCCTCGGCCTGTGCCGCCGCCGCAGCGACCTCGCTAGTCACCGCCTTGCCCGTCGGCAGCTTCATCGTCGCCTCCCACTGAAAAAGACAACGACAGACACCACGCCGGCACGCCACCATCAGAATTAACCCCGGCCCCGCGACTCGATGGAGTTCATGCGAAGGCATATGGCCACCGGTGTACGTACCGTCAGGACGTCGGTCATGGTGAGTTTGTCCTTGTCCTCCTCGCGCGCGGCGCTGGCGTTGGACGCCGCCGCGGCCCGTGCCCGCTCGGCGACGCCGCCAGGGATGGCCGCGCCGCCGACGGCGCTGGCCTCCGCCACGCTTATCGCCGCGGCGTCGGACCGCTCCACGGGCTTGTCCCTGATGGCCCTGGCCGACGCCTCCAGCGCCTCCCCGATCTTGATCCTGGTGTCGTACGTCTCGTCGACCACGCCGTCGCCGCTGCCACCGTGCGCGAGCTGCTCGGTGACCGACTCCGCGGCGTCCCTCGGGGAGACGCGCTCGGTGTCCAGCACCCGGCCGGGGTCCGACGGCTCTGGCTGCTTCGGGGGTTCCGGGAACTCTATACTGCTCGGTCGGGCTTCCATCGCTACAGGCCCTCCGGTGATTTCGCTGCGGCGGCCGCGGCCCGCGGTGGGCAGCGCCACCGCTTTATACTGTCGTAGCGTAGGTTCGTAGCCTTGTAGGAGGGCAGCAGTTCAGCGGTGAGGTGAAGGAAGGAATGACACGTTGAGCTCAGCGTGCCCACACGGGCCGGCCGCAAGCCCCTAGTCTGCAAATGGTTTTGCTTCGCGGTTTCCATGACATACTCGTTGTCGACATTGCAAAAATGGAGTACTATAACTACACTATAGAATATAATGAGGTTTAAATTAAATATAGACAATAGCACAAACGATTTGTTGAAAATAGCCTTAGCTATTATACTATTGCTACTCTGCCTCTTTCGACGACCAGCCGTGGACGAATCAGACCTTTCGAACTGAGTGTGGTTCAGTTTATTAGAATTTGTACCTAATGAAATTTACTCGTTAAAGACTTTAGTCTTTGATTCTGCAAGGGTACTCAATTTTTTTTGTTAGATATTCTTTCAGTTAAACTCTTCTTACTTTTATTTTTCTAATAAACATCTTTTCAATAGCGATGAACTTATAGCCTAAGTTACTTTGCATATATCTTAATGAAATTACAGATAGACAAAACACATGCATAGAAATTAATTGCAAACATGAATAATATATCATCGATCCATCTGATTATACATCCATTTTTTTACCTAACTGAAATGAAAATTTGGGCTTATTAGATCAACTTTTGCTGCGACGACCACTTACGGAGCCTCATAAATGCCATGGCCCCCTTTGCATGCAGAAAAAAATTAACTATTAATGCCAATCTAAATTATCATAGCGAAGCCAGTCTTTGTGAGTGCGCTTGTACTTATACATTATTACCTCCAGGTCCTAAAAGAGTGTCGTTTTGGACATCGACATGGTCTCTCAAACATAAGTTTGACCAATATTTTTGTTAGAATAAAAATAAATATCATAAGAAATTTATACTTTTATAAAAGTACATGTTAAGACAAATCTATACATATGACTTTCAGCATTCAAAACTAAATCATATAAAAGTTATATATAGTCAAAGTTTTAAAAATTTGACTTCTACCTTTTTTTTTAAACGACACTCTTTAGGGAACTGGAGGGCCTTAACTACTAAAGGCTGTAATTAGAATGCTTTTGTAGCGTGTGTCTATAACTTGTACATGAACAATATCTTCTGGGCCCCTCTTGTGTACCAATCACGCTCCGTCATTGGCTGCGACTGCAGCTACAACTGCATATCCCTCACTACACAACATCTACTACTGTGGAAAGCGACAATCTAAAACCCACTGGCTGCTAAAATCATTTGAAACGAGTAACGTATAATGGTATCCGTTACCTATCTATGCATGTCTGCCATATAAGCCATCAATTATGGACATCCAAATGAGTTGCCGATCGTTTTTGAACTATACCTGGGTAGACGGGTAAGGCCGACGCCAGCGGTATTAGGGCAAATACCCCATCCATCCACTATTCTATCTACCCCTCTCTCTGTAAGCAGTGTCGCTACAGTGTCGTTTTGTACTGTACCCGACCTTTTACCTCATCTGTTGGACATAGCCTACGCATAACGACATCATTTACTCATCCATGCAGTTTCGCGTCCATACGCCGTTGGACACCTATAGGCTAAACCCTAGTTTAGCCAGGTCACTAAATAATGCTAGACTAAACCCTAACCCACATAATTAATTTACCAACCGAATTGTCAATCCTTGATGTACAAAGGAGTGAAGCTGGTGTCCAAGGTATGTGCTCTCTTCTTCTTCGCTCTTCTCTTTTCTTTTTCCTTGTAAATTGATAGTCTCCATACCACGTGAATTAGGGAGAGGGCTCGAACATCCATACATCATTAGACACCCATAGACTAGAGCCTAGCCTACGTGGGTCACAACGGGCAAATCTAAGTTCACACAACAATATACCGTTTGAATTGTTACTAATCGACAAGTCATAAAAAGTACCAGAGATGGACATAAAATACGAAATAGGAGGAGCTCACTTCTCCCTCTGCTCCTTCACCACTCATTTCTTTATCTTCTTTCTTCCTGTAACATAGAGGGATTAGTTGTGGGTGGGATGGGCTAAAGCCTCACCCGCTCACCGTCCAATTATGAAACGCTATACAAGAAACATGCACGTGGGCTATATCTGATTTCCACTTTTATCTATGTAAACCTTGTGTTAGTTCCTCTGCTCATCACTTTACACAACAAAAGGAATCGTAAACGTCCTCCAAATAAAACCCAACATATTTGTCTCCTCCTCTAAACAATACCCAGCATATATTTGTCTCTTCTCGTCTATCTTCTCCTCCAAGCTACAACACTGCTGGCCGCGGCCACTCCAGAGTCCGAACTGACAACCACCAGACTAGACACACAGGATGGAGGGAAACTGTCGTCAGTCCACACCCTCAAACATTCAAAAAACCAAAATCGTGATTCTGACATCTCGCACCCACCCTCTGACCCCCTCCTTTCTCTCCGCAAGGCACGAGCCCAGATCAATCAAACCCCACTCAACGTCTCCACCCACCCACGCAGCCCGCGGCGCAGGCCCCGCTGGTCAGTTACCGCTGACGCCCACCCGACGCGCACACTAGGCACGCAGCCCCCGCCCCGGCCCCCGGGTGATCCCAAAAACAAACAAATAAAACCCCAAGGAAATCGCAGGCACAGCACCAGGCCGCCGGTCCCTTCTCTCCCAGTTCCCACTGCTCGCCGCTGGATCCTCCAACCGCCGCTCCTGCTCGGGCTGCCGCGGCGCCTGGCCGGAGATCCAGCCGCCGGGAGCGCGGAGTCGGGTTGGGTGCTCCTCCTGTCGCTGCCGGTGAGTGGCTCGCCCTGGCGTTTGCTGGGGGAGGGGTTGGGTGGATTCGCTTGTCCAAGGAGTAGTTTTTTTTTTCTCTCCTTATCTTCGGTTCTGAGAGGAACCCGAATCCCCCTCTATTTCTGCTCCGTTTGGTGCGGATTTTGCCGCCCAGTGGTGCCGTACTGACCCATTCGTCCATTGTGGTGGTTTGATTAGGTGGTTGCTTCTTCGCCACTGGAGATCGGCGGGCGGCAGCGGTTGACGCCATAGCGCCCCGTGGTGCCGAATTCACTAGAAATTTCGGGGGTTCAGCCGAACCCCCATGCCCGACGCCGCTGTGAGTTGCCTCCTCTCCGAAATTTCCCCAGGAATTGTGCTCTTTTATGGGGGGCGATGCTTTGCTTGCTTCCTTTTTTTTTTTCGGTAGGGTTGCCGGTGCAGTGGTGCGTGGTCTTTGCTTCGGGCTAGTTTTTTTTTTTTTTTCTTCTTCTTCCCGGGACTCGAATTGAAGTAGCCACTTCCCAGTTCCCACTTTTGGTCCATTTTGTTGCCCGTTTTGTTTTGCATTGCCCTAACTTTCTTAATCTGGTCGGAGTAGGTTTAAACTAGGGTTTAGCTTATATCACTATGTTTAGTTGCTTTATCATTTCATGAACTCTAGTTGAGAGAATCAGCGGAGTTTTATCATCTGATGATTTTTTAACTCTTCTGCAGGGGCTTGAAATGGGCCTCAACGGCTCTAAGCGAACTCCAATGCCAGGAACAGAAAAAGGTCCGGCAAAGGATTTCAAGAAGGGCCCTGCCTCCTTGGAGGTAAACAAGTCTTCCGGTGATGAGGATCTCGGCGGAGGGACTGCCTTGGCTGGGAGGAAAAGGAAGGATTCGACCAGGGGTTCTGCTGATGAGAATGGGAGTGTGACAAAAAGGGTATTGAGGTCTGATGCCATGAAGCTGCGTGCTGAGGCTGAGACAGCCTGTGGAGTTGCTGTAGAGAGTAGCAAAACTGACAGTTTGGAGATGAAACACTGCGAGCCTATTACGCAGGCTCGCAGGAGCGGGGTGCTTACAGCAGATACGTGCAATAGTGAGGAAGGCAATAAACTGGTTGACTTGAAGAGTGATGTCTCGGAAGAGTCAGCTAGGAGTTCTGAGAATAATATGGAAATGTCTGGTGTTCCTGCAACAGAATTTGCTCAAGGGGATGGTTTAGGCACTCAATGCAGCATTGCAGAATTAGATGATGAGAGAGTCAAGTCAGATGAGAAGATCTCCATTGTAACTCATGGGGAGCAGGATGAGTTTGGAGCAAACAGTATGGTTGTTGGTGAGTCCCAAGCTAACATAGTGAGCCATGGGCATTGCCAGGGTGAGGTCATAGACTCAGCAGTCATAAATGATGACAACAAGAGCACAAATTTAAGCAGAATCAGCCCTACCAATGGTTCAGAATCTGTTGAGCAGGAGGATACCGTGATTTGTACTGAGGGAGTGGTACTCCACAGTGGAGATCAGGAAGTCGAGCCTTCTCACATTGACGATGTATGTACAGAAACTGAGATTCCTTTGACTGAGAATGGAATATGCACAGTAGATAACCACACCGATCTAACTGAGGGCACTAAGCAGGAGGAAAGGGACAGCCTTGAGAACGGAACCAATGACATTTCACCACGTGACATTGTGTTTACAAGGAGAAAATCAATAAGTAGAAAATCATGTGAGGCAAAGCAGGTGAAATGTGAAGAGGAGTTGCGATTTGAAAAGCGAGTTACAAGGTCAGCTACAGTTAGAGAGAGAGAAGTTTCTGGAAGTTCATGCAAAACAACCACAGATGAAGCTACACTGGGAAGAAAAGGGAGGAAGGGAGATATTGTTGCTCACTATACAAGGAAAGCGAGCAGTGCAGCATCCCCCAAAGCTCATCATGCGGAGCTGGTAGAACGTAATACCAGTACGAAGAAGCAAACAGTGAAGGGAAAGGTTGTTGATCGAAGAGACTCAGGTGTCACTGAGAATGGTATTCATGCAAATACCAAAGAGAATGAGGAATCAGAAAATGAAACAAAGATCAATTTGAAGTCGCAACCAGTTGCAAGAAGCACCAGCACTGTTAAGAAAACATCTGAAGCTGCTGTTTCTGCGGTGGATCAGAATATCTCTGGTTCAGCCATCACTGAAAGAAATGATACGGAGCATACAGATTCTGATGGAGTTAAATCTGAAAACAAGACTCCTGTGCAGAAACCAGTAATGTCTGTTGGTGCGAAGATTGTTGCCAGCAAGAAGAGGATTCTGGAATCTGAGTTTGACAAAACTAAGGAACCCAAAACTAATGGAAGGCCACCAATTGCAACGCCATCCATGAAAAAGACAAGAAATACGCCTTCTGAGATAGAGAAACTGAATAAGTCTTCTGGGGAGAATCTTGTTGGGAATGACTGTGATTCAAGCAATAGACGTGTTCTGAGGGAACGGCAGCATCGCAGTCAAACAAATTTGTCAAGCAGATCTGCTAACCACTCTAATCAAAATGCTATTAAGCTGACACAGGATCAGTCTGACGATGATGAGATCAGCAGTGATACTTCTTACAGGAGAACTAGTAAAGGACGTAGGCGTGGTGCTGCCCCTCTTGTTGTGCCAAAACAAGAGGACTCTAGTGATTCTGAAGAAGTCACTGTGGTGAAAAAGAATCAGAAAAAAGGGAAAAGTTCTGTGCATAAACAAAGGGCTGGATCTAAGTTCAAGCATACCTCTGGACGTTCCAAAGCAGGTCGTTTGGGTAGGCCTGTTCTGATCAAATCTGAATCTAGTTCTCAAGAAGAAAAGCAAAAAGTGGAGGCACCTGAAGGTGAGCAAATAAAAACAGGAACTCTCCGTGAAGAAAAGCAAAAAATAAGTGATCAGATAAAGGCCATGCTTCTAGATGCTGGTTGGACGATTGATTTAAGACCCAGGAATGGCAGAGATTATATGGATTCCGTGTATATACCTCCTAGTGGCAAAGGGTCTTATTGGTCAGTGACAAAAGCATATTATGCATTCCGTGAAGGTTTGCAATCGGAGCAAAAGGAAAGTTCTAAAGACCAGAGTTTATCAAAAGACTCTGTTGGTAGCCCAGGCAAAAAGCAGGCCTCTAGTTCTTCAGGTCGTATTTTAACAGAGGATATCCTTGGCAAACTAAAAAGAATGGTTGTAAACAAACGAACCACCAAAATAGAGATTCAAAGGTTGAGAAAGAAAAAGTTCAAAAAATCTAAGGGTGTGTCAAAGGAAAAGAGGAACAAGGTTACCAGTTCGAGAAGACTGCATTTAGGCAATGAAAGAAAAAAACGTGGTGGCTGTGCTCTGCTTGTTCGTGGATCGAACAAGGAATCTGGCAGTGACACTGATGGTTTTGTTCCATATGAATGGAAACGTACGATTTTCTCCTGGCTGATTGATCTGGATGTTCTATCAGTCAATACAAAGCTGAAATGTATGAATGAAACCCACTCAAAAGTTCTACTAGAGGGTATAGTCACTAGGGATGGGATTAACTGCAGCTGCTGTGGTGAGGTCCTTGCAGTGCTTGATTTTGTGGCCCATGCAGGTGGGGAAGTAAAGAAGGCATACAGAAACATACTTGTAGATGGGCCAGACATTGACCTTTTGCATTGTCTCATTAATGCCTGGAATAAGCAATCTGATTCTGAAAGGCAAGATTTCTTTCCTATTAGCATTGAGGGTGATGACCCCAATGATGACACATGTGGTATTTGTGGCGATGGTGGCAATTTGATCTGCTGTGATGGATGCCCCTCGACATTTCACATGAGCTGTCTAGGACTGGAGGTATATTTATGTGTTTCACACTAGTATTGTCATTGTGGTGGACCATTGTCTTAACCATTTTTTATAACCATAACACTTCTCTTGATTGTATTAGCAAGTTTTGCGGTATTTCAATATTTGTACCCTTTTTTCTCCAAATTGGCTGTTCCTACATTAGGACATGATTGAAAACCTGAAATGCCTAGTAACAGTACTTGCAGGTTTCTGTATGACTATGAATAAGACTTGATAAATGTTTTGGGTGCAACATTCTCTAATCGATATGAATTTCCAATTTTGCAGGCGCTTCCCTCTGATGATTGGTGTTGTACAAACTGTTCATGTAAGTTTTGCCATGAACATTCTAGTGATGATGCTGAAGATGCTGCTGATGTTGATTCTTCATTGCATACTTGTTCCCAGTGTGAAGAGAAATGTATGTGATCCCTGTTTATATATTCTTTGTGGTTCTTTCAAACTTTGAAGTCTTTGACAATTTTGATTACAGATTTTCATTATTATTTACTACTATTACTTTGATGGTCAATCATGTTTTTAAGTATTCCATATGATGATGTCTGTAGATCACCAAGCCTGCTCTCCTGAGATGGATTCCATGACCAGCCTTTCCAGTCAGTCAGGCAATTTGTTCTGCCAACAAAGCTGCAGACTGGTAATTCTCGTCTGATTTCTGTTCTTTTCCCCCCATAACCTTGTTTCTGGGTATACTACCTTGTAGTTTCCCATGAATATGATTCTAACAATGACATTTGGCATTTCCTATTTTATACTATGATGTTTGATGTCACAACCATCTTTTTCCTTTTTTCTTGGTGGTTCATGTTGGTTTCCATCTGTGACCTGCCCTAATTTGCTTGGTACTAAAAAGCTCAGTGTTGCTGTTTTATGTTTGAGACCTCATTGGTCAAATATCTGCACCATCTGTCATCTGTCGCTCTGTCAGCTTCCTTTCTTGATCATGCTATTTCCTTAATATTCTATGTCCATGTATCTGTGCCTGATAGACCAGTATCATATAAATATACTGAAACTCAAGCCACTGCCCAGTGCCCACTGGTTTTTATTTTCCTGAATTTAGTTACTCTATGTGTGGTATTTGAACTCTAATTTGTTGACTTGAGAATCTTGTCATTTTAAGCCAACTAGTAAAAGCTATTCCACTATTGAATTTAGTGCATACCTTTTGCTTTTGAAACTAGACTAGACATCTTTTGTCTAAAGAAATGTCAAATGCCAAACCACCAAGGAAATGAACACTTGCTCAGTTTAGTCTTTCCAAAAATGCTCTATAACCACTTTTTTTTACAAAAAAAAGCCTCGTTTCTAGATGCTATCTATCTATTTGTTTAATTTATTTTCTGGTGTATCAATGTGTGTAACTGCAGAATCTAAAACTTCTATTTGTGTGATGCAGCTGTTTGAGGAATTGCAGAATCTTCTTGCACTCAAGAAGGACCTTGAACCCGAATATTCATGTAGAGTCATCCAGCGCATCCATGACGATGTACCAGAAACAGTCCTTGCTTTGGACAAAAGAGTTGAGTGTAACTCCAAGATTGCTGTTGCACTTTCGTTAATGGATGAGTGCTTCCTTCCGATTATTGACCAGAGAACTGGCATCAACTTGATACGCAATGTTGTGTATAGCTGTGGGTATGCATCTGTCTTTCTACAAGCTTGCTGTAGTCCATGCAATTTCAAGTATTCTTTGTGCAACGTGCAAGTTGTTGATACTATGTTGTCCTGTTATTTCTTTGCACACCCCTCTCCTTCCCTCCCTGTGTATTGGTAGGGGCCATCTGGATGAGCTGATGTCTCAATATCACTGAAGTCACAGCTCATTATTAACTTGTCATCATATAAGGCATAGTGGATAAGCGCATAACTCTACGTAGGTTGACCCCCAGGCATTAAATGGGCTTCCTCATCATAACTTTAACTATTATTTCATTATTTGAGTATTCTGGAGATAGTAAAGATTTTTGTCCCTTTAATTTTAGACATTGATGTATTCGTGGTTATTCTAATGATATAACACTCTTCAATGTTTTCTCTATTTTCATCTGGAACAACTTGAACGAGATTATTTACTTGAACATGTACCAAAATTCAAGTACATAATTGAAGTAAACCATATTGACAATGCATATGTTATACATAACAACATTGGTGCTTTGAATTACCGTTGCCCTTCAGCCTTACCATTAGTCCATCTGCACTGCAGCATGATATTATGTTCCGGCTTTTGTCAATCCTCTCATGCTTAGGTGTGCCACAGACCCAGACTGTCAACTGACGCAGGCCAAACTTTGAGAAGTTTCTAATATGGTATTATGTAGCAGTTTAGTTAGGGATAGGTCATGTGTTGGTATGTACCACTTAGCAGATGTGGTATGCAAACCTTATGTGGAATCTAACTTGTTATTAAAAATATTATTCATGGAACGATGATATATGATATATGCCAAATATACACCATATATAAATAAAAAACTAAAAAACAGGAAGCAAAAGCTTTAAGCATCAAAATTTCACCTATACACACATCAAATAATGGAAGGGACCAATGCACCATGCGACTAGTGCATCATCGAAATGATATTTATTAATGTAATCCATCAAAAGCGGTTAGCGGGTGGACCAATCACTAATGCTTACATGGACGTATATGTGACTTGAGTGTGATAGATCTAATATACTGACATGCTGTTGTGGGCATGTTCTGTTGATTTAGTGGCCTGCATTATTGTCTGGAATATTTTTGTTGTTATTTTGCGCAGTCTTCTTTTTTAACGGTTACACATTTTTTCTGTATATGTAACGGCAAGATGTCATGCCAATATTTCTCGGAGATGTCTAATCGCTCTTTTTGTTTTTTCTTGCATGAAGATCAAATTTTGTGCGACTGGATTTTCGTGGATTCTATATATTTATTTTGGAACGTGGAGATGAAATAATAGCTGCAGCATCTGTCCGGTGAGTTTTTTCCTCTTGCTTCCGTTTTCTTACTATTTTTTGTGACCGTCTAGGCATCTATATGCCACTAAATGCTGTCTAGAGAGATGCACGACCAAGCTATATGTAGAGCTGAATACCAGTGTGGTGAAGTGGATAAGAAGAATAGGCTCTAAAAACCCCTTTAAAACCAAAGTTTGTCTCGATGTACCAGGCATAAGATGTTCTGAACAAGAGCCATGCCGGGAGCTGGTGTCCTTTGAACCTATTTATTTAAAATGTTCAAACACAATGGCTTGATTTTGCATATTTCCAATGGTGTTGATCTTGTTTAGTGCCTACTTTAGTAGCCTCCTGTTACTCACTCGAATTACTTCACTTGGTTGTTGTAGCCATCGTATATTCCAAAATCTGAAGAAGATATTTTTACCTGAATGCCTAATATTTTTCTTTGAAAATAATAGCTTGATGGTGCATTGGTGCTGATTAGTAATCTATGGTATCTCCAGTGCCATCTAGGCAAATTCCCCTTTATTCTTATTGTACTAAGAATTTTTGAATGCTTCCTCTAAGAAAATTCATTTCATGTAATCATGTCAGCCAGAAGAATATATAGTTTGCAGAATTGATCATTCATGCACAGCTGGTGGAGACATGTAATATACCTTATATTTTGTGTACATGAACTTTCTGTAGCTGTTTTATCTTGTTATTACATGAATCATTGGACGAACAGTAAATGTAGACAAACAGGTTCTCTCTCTCTCTACTTTTGGGTAGGTTATTTTTCTTGCATTGCTGGGCCCTTGTATGATTTTGTTGTTGTTATCTCTTATCCTGAAACAGAATACATGGAACCAAGTTAGCTGAGATGCCGTTCATTGGTACCCGGAATATGTATAGGCGTCAAGGGATGTGCCGCCGACTTCTAGATGGAATTGAAATGGTACCTTCAATCTTAATCTTGGATCATAATTCATATCCTTTTATGCATGCTTCATGATGATGACGCTAATGTAGGATAACAAATAATTGTAGAAAATGCATTCACTCAATTCTTCCAGATAGTTCCCTTTGTCTTGTGAGTAGCACTTGGATTGGATAGCAGCCCCATGAGGGCTATATAGGATATGAGTACATGCGTGCAACACAAGAAATGGAAAAGGACTCTAATAAGACACATTCCATGTTAAAAGTATTCATTCCCTACTTTAATGTGCGCCTTTTCTGGTTTGTACAATCCTTGGCTGCATGGTTGAACCAAATGTGGACTATTAATTGTATTTTTCAAGAGTATGCAGCTATCAATCTAGCATAGTTATCCTGTATATGCACCGTATATTGCTGATGAATTGACCATAGTAGGTTATAGATTAATTGAATTGATATCTTGCTTAGTTGAAGAATTCTGATGGGTTTGGTTATTGCCCTTTTGATTTCCATTCCAGATCCTCCGCTCTCTCAATGTTGAAAAGTTGATCATTCCTGCTATCACAGAACTTGTGGACACCTGGACTTCTAAGTTTGGATTTAGTCCACTTGAAGTTTCTGAGAAGCAAGAAGTGAAATCTATTAGCATGTTAGTTTTTCCTGGCACAGGTCTTCTCCAAAAGCCATTGCTGAAGAAGGCGTTACCTGACGAAGACCCATGTTCCCAAGGGGGTAAGAACGGGCGAGTGTGCGGCACATGCTTATTGATATCCCAATTCTTTCTTGTCCATTTATTTATTGATGAGAGCGGTTATTTATATAGCTGGTGCTGTTCTCTCTGTAGACAAAGCAGGGAAACCATCTGATGTGGCCAATGAAGATTCTCTTTGCAATGCTGCAAGTGCTGACCCCCTAAGTTTGGGGGTCACAGAGCATGTGGACATTCGCAAAAATGCTGACATTTCACAACAATCTCCCGATCCTTGGTACGTGCAACGTGCAAGTAAAGTTTAAATGCTCGATTTGATATCTATTTAATGTTTAAGGATTATGGTATTGAGATAAACAACTTAGATTTAGTTTGTGCTAGGTAAGTTCAAAAAATCTGTTAGGGTGATACCTGTTACTACCATTCCACCATATTTGCACGGTTCTAATGATATTTTAATATTTGTCGCAGATAGTAAAGCTTTGGTGTGGTGGTGCCTGCTTTACCAGTAGACGGCCCCAAGCGTTGCATGGACGAAGCAATGAGCACCTCCTTTTTCCTTTGAACCTTATGAATTTTGACTCAGCAGTTAGCATGACATTGATCTGTTGGCCGGAAGAGGTTTGCGGTGTTTTTGAAGATCCCTTGCCGCAGTGCCCCAGTAGTTTTTGCCCAGGAATTGATGATTGAATTGACTCGCCGGCCTGGGCTTCAAGATTCGAGAATCAGCGTGTGCAGTACTGAAATGCGTCAACACCAACCATCTAACTTAATGTGCAGCTGAAAAAGTCAGCATGTAGAATGTGGATGATAGTTCCCTTGTTCCTTCTTTTTTTTGGTCGTTAACTTAAACTCCGAGGGCCAGTGGAGCCACCAAATCGTCGTAAATGTTATACTAGTTGTTGTCCTGTTAATAGCTTAATGCTTTCGCTAGCTGCATCCCCGCAGTCATATCTCATTTTCTGTAAGATAGCTCTCATCCCTGTAAGATCAACTAATGAATGCGTCGTGCGAAATCGGTTACAAAGTGTATCCCTGCTGTGTGATCCGCCGTGCTGGAATGCGTTTAAACTCTGGGTGAAGGAAGCTATGCAGGTAAAAAGAAAAACACTGGAGGAGTGGGATCCCTTCTTCCTCATCGTTTAAGCTGATGTGCGATGTACAATGCCGCGAAATGCAAGGTCTACTACACTACAGGTAGGCGTCTGCGGTGCTGAGGTCGTCGAGGATCTTGTTCTTGACGTCCTGTGGAAGCGGAGCGGAGGGCCCTGCTTTGGAGTAGAACTCCGCCAGTGACCTGATCGCCTTCTCCAACGCGACGTACGACTCCTCGTTGGCGACGGCCTGCTGGCCTCTCCACTCGCCCAGGAACCCCCGGATGGACTCCTTGGCGGCGTCGGCGTTCCGCCGGAACTTGGCCATGTCGCCGCCGTCGTCCTCCTGCAGGGACTCCCGGAGCGTGCGCACCACCTCCCTGGCCGCCTTCAGGTACGCCTTGGGCAGCACCTTCCCGGCCTTGGTCTTCTCGTTCGGGTCGAAGATGGACTTGATTGCGCCGAGCACGCCCTCCTCCTCGCCGCCGCTTCCACCGGTGTTCCCATCCTCTGCCGCCCTGACCGGCGCCGGCGCGGACACTGCTAGGCCGAGGAGGAGGAGGGACGCGGCGTGGGCTCTCCTGGTGGTCGGCAACCTCGCTCCGACGATGCCTGCTCTGTTGCGCGACGTCACGCAAGAATTAACCAAATGCGAGAGCACCGAGGAGGAGAACGACGATGATGATATGAGAAGGCACGTACAGATATGCTTCTCCGCGGCTCGCTGCAGCTTAGGCGGTGGCGGCAACGGCGACGAGCAGCACCTGTTCAGCGTGGGCATCGGAGGCGGCGGAGGGGAAGGCATTGTTGATCCTCCTAGCTACGCAATTCCTCTGCAACGACGCAGAAGCGACGAGTCGTCGTACGTGCACTGCTTGTTCTTGGTTCAAGTCGAGCCTTTTGATTGGAGCTCTTGCTCTTGTGTCGATCCGCAGCCTTATCTGCAAGGAGCCCTCTCAGGCTTGGCCTTGGTTTTGGTAAAAGTAGACCGAACGGCCCACCTCGCTTTCCCACGAACGGCGCGGCCCATTGGGTCCCACCAGTGACCGGACTGCGTGCAATTTCCTTGATTCGGTCTTCATTGCCCCCGACCATGAGTTAAACACACCAACGTCAACGAACTTTATCACGAAGTGCCAGTTCGGTAAACTTTCAAAATGCAGGAGTACTTTTCAGGTTCTAAAAACATGTCATCAGTGTCCAAAACACTCTTTATTATTTACCAATACGAAATCACCACACACCCATCATACAACATTTAGGGCTTGTTCGGTTTGTCTGATTTTGAAAAGGATTTAATCTCTGTCTATTCAAATTGAAAGAGATTAAATTCTCTTCAATTCGCTCCAAAACCGAGCAAACAATGCCTCACTGGTATGGTATCATATCCGCGTTTTTCAGGCTCAACAATCCCAGATTCCCAACGCCCGTGCCGGCGGCGCGCGCGTGCAGCGTCGGCAGGGTAGGGTCCGCCAAACACACACCGGCGACCGAGACCGAGGCAGACGTGGTCACTCTCACGAGCACGACACACGGAGGGCGAGGTCCATCTCCGCCGGACCCGGAGTCCCAAACAGGCGGCACCGGCACCGCCGGGCGGCTCGCTCTCGCGGTGAGTTTCTGCGGCAGACGATTTGGCAGGCAACGACCGCCGGTGGGAAGTGGGAACCACCGATCGAATCGGCAGGCGAGGCGAGGCGAGGCGAAGGAGACGCGGCGGTGGCGGTGATGGATGGATGGGCAGTCCAACGAAGCGACGGCCGAAAGGCGCTTGTTTTCCTCCCCCGCTTTTGTGGGACGTCCCTTTTGCTTCCCCCACCACCGGCCGAAAGAAAACGGAGCAAGCCACCGCCCAGCGCCCACCGGCACCGGCCGGCCGCTCTCCAGAACCAGAAGCTCGATCGGTGTGGACTCGCTGTTGTGGAGCGAAGCGGGGCCGCACGACAGGCACGGCGAGCTGGCCGATCGAGCCACCCACCGCTGGGTCTGGGTCTGCCTGGTACGTCCCACGTACGTACTACGCTCTCAGTTTATTTTTTTTGGATCAAGCTGACGTTTCGAATATAGCAGTGGTGTAGTAGTTAAACTGATAATTGCGCCAGCTCAAGATATGTGACTTGTGTTTCCTGGAAAGGGTTTTTCTCCCTGTACCTGAGTCAATAAATTATCGGTATAGTAGTACAAGCACCAGCTTTCATTTCTTAAGCCTACTGTATGCCACTTCACTGATCACACCATTCTTCGACGGATGAATGTGGTCTCGTTTAAAAATATATCAAAAAATGCGCACCAAAATACGCCGCACATGCATTTTGGAGAACATTACATGAGAACTCAGAATGTCATTTTGCGACTCACTGCACGTGCTGGTAGTGTACAGATGTGTTGGCTCAGTCAGGGGTGGTCGGCGCTGGAGTGGCCGTAGCGATTTTTTTTTTTTCCCAGTCCCAGCAAAAGGGAGCGCTGAACCAGCTCACACCCGGCGACCGCCACCCCACTCCGGCCGCATCGCTCCTGATCACCAGCTTGTATATTCCTTCCTCCCTACGCTTTCCGTTGTTCCATTCCACCAGCCCGGCCGCGCGCCTCCCCTTTCCACCTGTTCGCGTGCGCATTCGCCGCCGCCGCGCGCCGCGAAGCCAGCCACCCGCTGATAACCTCCGATCGAGCTTCCATGCGCTGCTCCTGCCGTCGGCCGACGACAACGACGACGACGAGGAGGAGGAGCTGAATCCGCACGCCGGATCGGCCACCAGATGGTCAGCTTGCTCTTCGTGCGTCCTTCGATCAGCTTGCTGCAGCTGGCTATTGATCTGCTTGCTGCAGCTGGCTATTGATCTGCAGCTGGTTATTGATTGGCTGCTCGGCTGTTTCGTCGTGCAGGGGACGCCGGTGAACATCATCGTCGGCTCGCACGTGTGGCTGGAGGACCCCGCCGAAGCATGGCTCGACGGCGTCGTCACCGAGATCAAAGGCGGCGACGCCACCATCGCCACCACCAATGGCAAAACGGTGCGTGCCTACTCCGTCTGTCCGACACCAGCTTTGCTCATCGATCTCTCGGATGATTCTTCAGCCATCAATCAATCCCTGCCGGGCGCCGAGAGTTGTTGGTAATTTGACGTGCTCACTGCGCGTCCGCGGCATGATCAGGCTAGCCTGGCTCTGAGATTTGACGCTGCTGTGCTCGGTGTGGATCGGCAGAGGGATCCCGAGGAGAAAAAAGCGTCGCTCAGTCTTGGACACCACTGCCACTCGTCGAGAATAATGACGCCAAATTTCTCGGAATTCAAACCGCAGTTTATAAATATATACCATAACGATGCCTGCCACCATTTGCAGAATTGTCTGATTGGAATTGTTACTGCGAGATACTCTCGGTGTAGGTTGGTTGTGATTGATCTCCACTGCTTAGCATGTAAGATTGCAGAAATTGGTTTCAGGTTGTGGCGAGCCTTGGCAGCATATACCCCAAGGACACGGAGGCGCCGCCTGCAGGAGTGGACGACATGACCAAGCTGGCGTACCTCCACGAGCCAGGGGTCCTGCACAACCTCGCTTGCCGATACGGCCTTAACGAGATATACGTGAGTACTTGCCATCCGGGATCCTTTCTTCTACCTCTCAGTCTCCTTCCACCCTGTGTCCAGCTGAACTGTCCCGGGCTTCCAACCAGCTAACGGTACAGAGTTAACCTGACAGACGTACACCGGGAACATCTTGATCGCCGTGAACCCTTTCCAGAGGCTGCCTCATCTGTATGACGTGCACATGATGGAGCAGTACAAGGGCGCCACCTTTGGGGAGCTCAGCCCACATCTCTTCGCAATCGCCGACGCATGTTACAGGTCTGTGTGTGTTCTGTTATTGTGGGCAATTGGTATCTGTAGAAAGTTCATCGGCTTAAATCGGATCAGCGCTCTTCCTCGTCGGTGACAAAATGGCAATGTGACAATTTCAGGGCGATGATCAATGATCAGGGTAGCCAATCGATCTTAGTGAGTGGTGAGAGTGGCGCCGGTAAGACAGAGACGACGAAGATGCTCATGAGGTATCTTGCGTTCATGGGAGGAAGATCCGGTACCGAAGGACGGACTGTTGAGCAACAGGTTTTAGAGGTGCGAAAAGCCTGCCATTGTCCCCTTTTTCTTCTCGTCTTTGATCTCATTGTCCGCACTAACTCTTTACTCCCTGTACCATGCACATAGTCTAACCCAGTGCTAGAAGCATTTGGTAATGCAAAGACGGTGAAGAACAATAACTCAAGGTGGACTCTTGGTTCAGTAACTGCAACTGCATTTTACAATATAACGTTTTTTTTTTTTGAATTACTGTACTTAAACATGACAATTGTTTCAGTCGCTTTGGTAAGTTTGTTGAAATCCAATTCGACAAGTTTGGGAAGATATCTGGGGCTGCTGTTCGCACATACCTCCTTGAACGGTCACGAGTATGCCAGGTCTCTGATCCTGAGAGGAACTACCATTGCTTTTACATGCTTTGTTCCGCGCCCCCTGAGGTAATTCTCAAGGAGAATATAAAATACAGCTTCTGGTTTTTGTATGGTTAAAATGGCCAAAGATCAACTTCTTCAGAATGGTCGACTGATTTCAGGATATAAAAAGGTTTAAGGTGGGAGACCCAAGATCATTCCATTACTTGAACCAGACAAACTGCTACGAAGTAGCTAATGTGGATGATGCAAGAGAATACATAGAGACCAGAAATGCTATGGATATTGTTGGCATTGATCAAGACGAACAGGTACAACATGTTACAAGAATACTTGCATATGGAATTGAAAATAGATTGCTGAGGCATGAACTAATTCATCTTGTTTCACTGCTTAAGGATGCGATCTTCAGAGTAGTCGCAGCAATCCTTCACCTAGGAAACATTGACTTCTCAAAAGGGCAGGAAATAGACTCATCCAAGTTGAGAGACGATAAATCAGTCCACCACCTGAAAACAGTTGCAGAACTGTTAATGTAAGTCCATTACCTTTCAAAAGCATTTTCGTGATCTGCATTTTTCTGGTACCTAAAGCATAAACTTATTTTTCAGGTGTGACGAGAAGGCCCTTGAAGACTCCCTTTGCCAGCGTGTTATTGTAACACCTGATGGAAATATTACGAAACCCCTTGATCCAGATTCTGCTGCACTAAGTCGCGATGCCTTATCAAAGACAGTATATTCACGACTGTTTGACTGGTAAGGATGAAAATACATATAATGTTCATGAATGCATAAGAAATAAATATCTAGTGATGTGTTAGTTGTCAACTACTCCTGTGTAAAAACTACAGACTGAAGGATGCATGTTGTTACCGATTCAGATTTGTATCAGAAGTTCAGAACCACTGGTACTGGAGACAATCTAAGCAACATTTTTTTTCTTATTTTGGCTGACAGGATTGTAGACAAGATCAATAACTCAATTGGTCAAGATCCAGATGCGACCAATATAATAGGTGTGCTTGATATCTATGGATTTGAGAGCTTCAAGATTAACAGGTTTACCGTTAGTAGTTTAGTACTGTCTGATCTTAGTGCAAGTAGGACTTTGCTTTTTAGCATTTCTACTAGCTTTTAATACCTGAAAAAAACTGAAGCACGACTCAAATTCTGCTCATCTGACAGTTTTGAGCAACTTTGTATCAATTTGACAAACGAGAAGTTGCAGCAGCACTTCAATCAGGTGAGACAAGTTCTGTGGATACTAAGAGAATAATTAGAAAGTACTAATCTATGAAACTGACACATTAGTTCCTTTTGCAGCACGTATTTAAGATGGAGCAAGAAGATTATACAAGGGAGGAAATAGACTGGAGCTATGTTGAATTTGTCGACAACCAGGATGTGCTGGACCTGATTGAAAAGGTAATTTTGGGGGGCATGTTGAAAGTGGTGTATGGACTACACTTACAGAAGAATAGTATTGGTTGATCAATAACACTTGAACGTTGCATGCAGAAACCTGGAGGAATAATTGCACTCCTGGATGAGGCATGGTATGGCTTGTGTGACCTTTCAGTGATTCTTTAAAAAAGATCGAGAAGAATTTTGAGAAACATGTAGCATTATGTGCAAATTGACACAGCTATGAAAAAACTCAGCTTTTTTGCCACTAAAGATTGGCACATCATAGTTTTCCCTAGCAAAAAACAACTACAGTACACAATTTGAAGGAGAATATAAGGATATGGTATATGTCTTTCATGCAGCATGTTTCCAAAGTCCACACATGAAACATTTGCTCAAAAGATGTACCAAACATACAAGGCACATAAGCGCTTCAGCAAGCCCAAACTTGCTCGGACTGCCTTTACAATAAACCACTACGCAGGAGATGTAAGCAACCATTCAGTTATGGCATGAAATTTAAGATCTACCATAAATAACTTTTAACAGGATGTTCAATTAACAGGTCACGTATCAGGCAGATCAGTTCCTTGATAAGAACAAAGACTATGTGGTAGCTGAACATCAAGCTCTACTAAATTCTTCAAGGTGCCCTTTTGTTGCAAATCTCTTTCCTCCATTACCTGAGGAAACTTCTAAACAGTCCAAATTCTCTTCAATCGGTACTCGCTTTAAGGTGTGTCATATTGGAACTAGATCTCTATGTTTGATTTTTGAATGGTCAGTAACCCTTTATCCATATATGTATGCAGCAACAACTGCAATCCCTCATGGAAACACTGAATACAACAGAACCTCACTATATCAGATGTGTGAAGCCTAATACTGTACTGAAACCTGGCATTTTTGAGAACTACAATGTCTTGAATCAGTTGAGATGTGGGGTACGTATGTGCGATTTGTTTAACTGTGTTACTTCAAAAACTGCAAATTGTAATACTGTGCTGAATCTTTATTTCATGTTCTGTATCTCAATCAGTTTGACTTTTGCACATGGTCATGGTACAGGGTGTTCTGGAAGCAATCAGGATCAGCTGTGCTGGTTATCCAACAAAGAGAACATTTGATGAGTTCGTTGATCGGTTTGGAATGCTTGCACCAGAGCTTGTCGACAGGTACAAATGATCTAGATGTGGAATTTAAGTATGCGATGTAAATATATGTGAAACGTGAAACTCTTTAAGTGAGATATGCCAACTAAATACACTATTTTTTTCTGAAAGAAGAATAAAGTGAGCTTAATATTTTTGCAGCACTGATGAGAAGGCCGCCTGCGCAGCGATATGTGATAGAATGGGTTTGAAAGGATATCAGGTACGCCATGATGGGTGAATATGGGAAATAAAACAATCTTATACAGCACTTTTGTTTGAAGACCTAATCACCTAATATGTAACCTTCTTCACATCAGATAGGGAAAACAAAGGTGTTCCTAAGAGCTGGTCAGATGGCAGAGCTGGATGCTCGAAGAGCAGAAGTTTTGGCCAATGCTGCGCGACTAATACAGAGGCGTATAAAGACACATCTTATGCGAAAGGAATTCATCAACTTACGAAAAGCCTCAGTACAATCTCAAAAGTTCTGGAGAGGTATTTCTTGACAACTTTGAGCACTGTGTGACCTCAGCTTCAGTAAAACTTGTCTTGCCTGAAACTGACATGCAATGTAATCAAATCCTGCAGCACGGCTGGCTAGGAAAATTTTTGAGTATATGAGGAGAGACGCTGCTTCAATTAGGATACAAAAGCATGCACGTACGCATTCTGCCAGAAAAGCATACCTGCAGGTATATGAATCGGCTATAGTAATACAGACAGGGCTACGAGCAATGGCAGCTCGCAAGGAACACAGATTCCGAAGAGAGACCAAGGCTTCCATAGTTATCCAGGTTTGCTCTATTACAACTATCATGATTTGTGGGTAGTTTTCATTAAAAAATCATAATTAACAGTATTTTGAATTGCAGACTCGATGGCGCCAACACAAAGCTTATGTTGCTTACAAGCAGCAAAAACAAGCTTCTTTGATTCTTCAGTGCTTGTGGAGAGCACGGATTGCAAGAAAGGAACTTCGGAAACTGAGAATGGTCTGTCCAATTTCACGTTTTTAAAAAAAGTACATCATTCACTGTTAATGCTCATAAAGCAAACACAACCATGTAAACAGGAAGCAAGAGAGACTGGTGCGCTCAAAGAAGCAAAAGACAAGCTTGAAAAGAGAGTAGAAGAACTCACATGGCGATTAGATGTTGAGAAGCGTTTGAGGGTAATTCACTTGGATCAATATGGCAGTTTCTGTAGTGTTTAATATGCTACTTTGTCCCAAATGAGTTTATCTGTCTGCTGGCAGGTTGACCTTGAAGAAGCCAAGGGCCAAGAAATTGCGAAATTGCAATCTGCATTGCAAAAGGTGCAAGAAAATCTTGAGGAGGCCCATGCAGCAATAGTAAAGGAGAAAGAAGATGCGAAGTTAGCAATTGAACAAGCGCCACCAAAGATAGTAGAAGTGCCAGTCGTGGACAATGAAAAAGTTGAGCAGTTGACAACTCAAAATAAAGAACTTGAGGTAACCATATATAAATTCCACATTTTATTCAGATATAAGATTCATAACTTAATCCTTTAGAGAAATTCTCACAGGTAATCCACATATTTATTAAAAATAAAAGATTCATAAATTTATCCGTTTAGTGAAATTCTCACATCCACATTTGGATCCAGGACGAACTAAGTACATTTAAACAAAAGGCTGAGGATCTTGAAAATAGGCTTCTTGAGTTGCAAAAACAGTCTGATGAACTGTCACATGAGACACAAGAACGAGAATCGAAAGTTAATCAGCTTCAACAGATGATTGAAAGGTATTAATGGATTTTCTGCCTTTTCAAATTAAAATGTATATGTTAAAGACGCCACTCATACGCTACCTCTACAATGTGCTACAGGCTTGAAACAAGTTTATCCAATATGGAATCTGAAAACCAAGTCCTACGGCAACAATCATTGCTTGTTGCATCAGCAGATGAGGATAAATCGAAACAGATAGAGAGGTACACACTACAATATGCATACATGCATTCGCATTATTATTATTATTCTTTCTGGACTGTATTCATATCCTACGTGAAAGCCTCAAAAGTTTAAAAACAATTATCTGTTTAGATTGGAAAGCAAGATTGCCACCTTGGAGTCCGAGATCCAGCTGCTCCGGAGTAATTCTGCACTAGCTGTTCAGGCTGTGGTCACTACTGAAATGAATCAAACAACAGTAATGGAGGTAAATTTCCTTGAAGCAAACTTTGGGAAAACAATGCTTTGGAACATTAACTGTTTGATAACTAAGACGGTTACGTTCAATTTTCTGTCAAAATTTCATTCATATTCAGGAACATGACAATGGACACCAGCTTGAAGAAGTTAAAATTGTCAATGTATGTGCTATAAGTTGTACCTCGCAAACATATTATATAAGATATTGAAAAGTCTCGTTCAACATATCACTAATGTGGAGTATTTATGCTACGGATGCAGGAGCAGGTGTTTGTTCCTCCTATAAAGAATCTAAGCAAACAAAAATCACTGACGGATCGACAGCAAGTGCGTTCACCGCTTTATTCTTTTAGATAGTATTAATGTGACAAACAAATACTGTATCAAAGACACTGCCAATGAGCATGCAGCATACTAGAGATTCATTTCTTACCAATTGTCCTTCATGAGTCCACAGGAAAACCATGATGCCCTGATTAAAAGTCTGGTAGAAGACAGGAGATTTGACGACAAAAAATCAGCTGCAGCATGTATTGTTTACAAATCACTCCTACATTGGCATTCATTCGAAGCAGAGAAGACTAGCATATTTGATCGAATCATCCAAACAATCAGATCATCAGTTGAGGTTGTTATTTTCATAAATATGCATATGGATTTCTTTTTTCAGTGACATAATGTTTGCAATCCAGTTGTTGACAAACTCATCATCTGAGTATATCTTCAGGGTGCTGAAAGTTCTGGAGAGCTGGCTTATTGGTTGTCAACAACGTCAACTCTCCTCTACTTATTGCAAAACACCCTCAAAGCTAGTAGTTCATTAACCAAAGGATCAAATCGCAGCCGGACCACAACAGGAAGTTTGTTCAGTAGAATGGTGCAGGCAAGTTCTCCATCCAGACTTCTTTTTGTATGAATAAAATTTGACCTCAGGATTGCCCATACAGGCCAGTGGTAGACTGGCAGAGCACAATGTTCTCTGCTACGTTTGTCCTTTCTAGGAATTAAGATTTCACTGTTCAACTTTCATTTGGTACCATTGTACCAACGACTGATATTCATGCTGTAAACATGAACTTACATTCCAAAACTTTCATTTCAGAGTGCCCGGACATCATCAGGATTACACATAACTAGTGGATACAGTGGAATGGTAGGAAGGCTTGACACGGCATCAATGGTAGAGGCAAAATATCCAGCGCTTCGGTTCAAGCAACAGTTGACAGCATATGTTGAGAAGATATATGGGATAGTCAGAGATAACCTGAAGAAGGAAATAAGTCCATTCTTGACTATGTGCATACAGGTACAGGCATACAGCAACTAAGCCATTTCCACTACCGGTATACAAGGCAATACAGTTTTCTAACAATTGTCAATCTTCATAGGCTCCAAGAGCTAATCGTGTGAGACCATCTCGGGGATCACTAAAGAGTATACACTCTAATACACTATCAAGGCAAGCATCAAGTGCACAGTGGCAAAGCATCGTCAAGTGCCTGGATCATACACTAGAAACAATGAAAAGTAACTATGTGAGTTCATTTTTAATATTTTCCAGCTGACTTACAATTAGGTAACTGCAGAATGCATTGTTGATTCAGTTTTAATCTTGCAGGTACCTCCGATGATAATCAGGAAAACATTTAGTCAAGTATTTGCATATTTGAATGTGCAACTGTTCAACAGGTACTACTATATATCATTCCAACTTCCAATTCTGAATTATTCTTGACTGCAGAAGCTCTTTTTTTTTCGATAAAGGAAGCTTATTTAAAGATACCGTGTACATTACACTGCACAAGCTCATATGGACACCAATACATGTCTGGTAAATGCTTCGCATGGTTGATTCTGAACTGTGTCAAATTTCTACCTTTTTTGTTAAGCTTGCTACTTCGTCGGGAATGCTGCTCTTTTAGCAATGGAGAGTTCTTAAAGGCTGGCTTACAAGAACTGGAGCAGTGGTGCACTAGAACAACTGAAGAGGTGAATACTTTTCCTCTTATTTTTGGTAATTTCAACAAGAAAAGAGTTACAATCAGCAAGAGAACACTAAATTGAAATGTTTTTCCATAATGCAGTATGCAGGGACATCATGTGATGAACTGCAACACATTAGGCAGGCAGTCGGGTTCCTGGTATGCCTGAAAGCATGCATTTATTTACGGCTATACTAGTTCATCTGTCTACTCATTAAATGAATTCATAATACAGATTTTGCATCAGAAGGCGCACAAAAACCTGGAGGAAATCACAAATGAGCTTTGCCCTGTAAGCTATAAACAAGGCATATTCTAAATGCTTAGATTTTTTTTCGAGCTGCCGAGTATTAAATGTTGTGTATTTGTCATAGGTTTTGAGCATAACTCAAATATATCGCATAGCAACAATGTTCTGGGACGACAAGTATGGTGCACAAGGTCTAACTCAAGAGGCAAGTGAATGTCTGCTAACTCCACATGATTAGACATATAGTACACATTCAAAGTGCATTGAACTTTGTGAATGCGTGAAATATATTCCTGTCCTGCTAAAGAGAACATCTTAACAAGAGTCGACTTCATTTCAGGTCATCGGAAAGATGAGAACGATGACAACAGATGACTCAATAACCGCTCCAAATAGTTCATTCTTGCTAGATGACGATTCAAGGTATAATTGGTAGTTCAGTACTAAGATGTGAATATGCATGCAAACATAACTAAATCTGCAACAGTAATCGATCAACTAACGGCCAAATGAATGGAAATGCAGCATACCAATATCCTTGGATGATATAGCTCAACTGATGCTTGACATCGATCCGTCCAATGTGGAACCGCCACCACTGCTCAGACAGAACTCTCAGTTTCACTTTCTTCTGCAGCAGCAGCACACAGACTGATAATTACAGATAAAGGGTAAACCGGTACAGTTACTTGTGAAGTTACTGAGGACTGAAGATTTTTTATAGGAGTGCACAGATTGAGTTGGGGGTTTTCTTCCCTTTTTTATATAGTTATAATTTTGGCTGGAAATGCTTACACGAAAGGTAAATATAGGATATCCTGAAATCATTCTTTTCATTGTTTTGATTGTCAGTGTAATTATTTGAAGAAGTGTATAAATGATAATGTATGAATTTGTACACAATCACCTGCAACGTAAACAGATTTCCTGACCTTCTCGCCTAGCTAATCATCAACGTCCCACTGCCCATGTGATAGTATTGAATTAAACCATGTTACATCCATCCAAATCCACCCTATGAATAAACAGCGTCCACTAGCTTCAGCCCACCCTTTAATCTTTTCCTGCAATCCTGCATCAAGTGCAATCCAGATTGTATACAAAAATTTAAAAAAAAAAACTTAACTGAACCTACATGTCTGCACAATCGTGAAATTTCCACGAATATGAACTCTTGCGTATATGACTGGCTTGTTTGGATCAACTTTTGCCAAAGGAGACAATGGCAACAGATTTGTTGAGCTACCACCCCCGAAAAATCAAATTCCCCGCAGAATACAAATGGTGCTATCGGTTTAGCACCATGTCATCATCCCAAACGATTCAGCCATTCAGGTGTCTTGACGGGTTTTTTTTTTTTTTTTGACTGGAAACCAAATTTCCATTAGACTGAACGCACGGCAGAATCGCCGGCCACCAACTCCTCAACTCCCGGGGGAGTACCGTCCCAAAATAGGACGGTGTTTTGAGGAGACCGGATTACAAGCTTAGCAATCTCGTGGGCTACTCTATTACAATCACGTGGATAATACTGAATATCAAAGCATTCAAAATGGGATCTAATCAACCTTTTTGCTTCAAATAGGAGACTCCCCCATTGCTGAGAGTCCGTAACTTTCTTCCTTCAACGCTTTAACCAGAAGCGGCCCGTGTCCCTCTCTCCATTCTAGACTTACGAGTCGTCCCAGGCTGTTCCCCATCGTGGTCGGAATCCTTCTAGGCCTCTGTAGGCGTGCGCATCTCCGGTCGCCACTCGCAGTCGCAGGAGAGGGAGGCGTTACCTGATGGCTGAAGCCTGAAGCCCCCCCGGCTGCCGGCGGTGCTGTGCCTCCGGTGAGTGGTGACTGCCGGCCTGCCTGGATCGGGGCGTGCTGGCTACTGGGCTGGGCATCTGCATCGGCTGAAATAACAGGCCTTAGAGGTTGGGCCGGGGCCGGCACGGCCCAACCGCAACTCCTAGTTGTGCAATGGCGCGCGTGATTCTCTCAATCGAGATGCGGACAGACACAGACCCGCCGCCGCCGAGCGAGGAACCAGAGATGCACACGCTGCGATTCTTGTCGATACACACACGATGACACATTGACACGACACGAGGGTGCACCTGCTCAGACTGTCCGTTTCTTCCGTCTGAGCGTGATCGCGTGAAGCATTGCAAAATTGTTCACTTTTTTCTGCTTCCTTCTTAAATTTTGGGGGTGCCTCTTCTCCGGCTCTCCCCGCGCCAATCATCCCCGGCGTCTTTAGCTTTATGCGCCACTGCGGCTAGCGGCTCCGGCGCCGACCGCTCGTCGCATCCGCCGTGCCGGCCGCCTCCGGCGAACCGACCTGGCCATTCCATCCATTTTGTTTTCTGCGATGGCGGATGGCCGTGCGTGCGTAGCAGGTGAACCTCCACGTAAGGGACACACGTCCTAGCTCGCGGGCGGGACTCCTGTGGAGGAACGTGACGCTTGAAAAGGGCCTCGTGGCCGGATATTTTCGCCGACCTGGTCACATGCCAAGCTGCGGGCGCCGCCCCAGGATCGGAGCAGCTAGAAACCGCGCGTCATCTCGCGGTCTCGCCCAAGAAATCCATCGCACGTCCGTGTCGCCGCCGAGATATCTATCTGCACCAGCCACTCTGGAGCCACGGGGACGAACAAACCCACGTAACGCTGGTGTCATCTGTCATCAGAATATACAAAATACTATTTAGACGCTGTAGACAAAGTAAAATTTAAAATATAAACGGTGGGATAAATGATCTAGTAACATCGGTCTTAGGATGCAAGCGGGTTACGACAAACCCACTTTTCACAAACATCTGTTTGTGAGTTGACGGCTATCGTATTATGGATTTGCGGTTTAAGGATAACCCGCCTTGCATCCTATGGCTACAGCCATTAACGTCGCGGCAATGCCTAACACAGACGGAGAACGCAAACGCTCTAAGCCACGTCTAAATTGGTAGAACGGTGCATAAACCATCAGCCTTATCACATTATCTACTAAGCAAATATGAGAGGAAAGGTGCATGATGACATTCCACAATAGTAAATTAGTAAATATGAGAGGAGAGGGGCGGAGGCCGATCCTCCACTGTAATAAAAAAATTACACTAAAATTTTTTAAAATTTAGATAAGTTTAATATTATTGGTCCAATTTAATAAAAAAATATAGTTTCCTGACTCAGTATGACATATCGCCATCAACCCGTGTAAAACCACTGTTGAAAATGGCCTTACTACTTGCTACTAGTACAGAGCCTATGAATTAACTCTTTTAAAAATTGGTTTAGGAGAAAATATCACGTCCAAATTAAAGGCGGCATGTCGTGCAACACGTCTGTCACCACATACGCGTCTCGAGAGGATATATTTCTGGCCTTCTGGACTCACGATTCACGACCACTGTTACTGCTCATTCTTCCTGGCGTTTTTAAGGGATGGAAACGTGCACGCGGCGGGGTATATCACACACGTCGCGCTTGGCTGTTGGTGACACAGGTGGACATACAACAGCCGACTAGCTGTGTTCCAGATGCCGCGAGAGGACAAAAGCGCCGAGAGAGATTTTTTTGTCAAGCAACGAAACCATCTCGGAGCCTTTTAGGCTGAATCTAACGCCCACCTCCATCCCCTTCCTCTATCTTCTCTCTCATCACTATTCCAACATCCACACTCACAGCTACAGTGCATAACAGTACCGCATTTAATTTTGCAATCACCATATGCAGTCACCGCTGGATTCAGCCTTACGGAGAAAGCTTGCAACGAGGACCACCACAGGAAACGGGCCTAATTGGGTCGTGGGGCAGCCTATTTTTTTTTTGTCCTCCTGCTAAAAAGGTTGTTCAAAAAGAGATAATGCTAGAGCCACACATGAGGAAATGGCAGACTATGTATTTTGTGAGTTAAGTATACTTATTCTAAGATAAAGTTAAATTTGTTTTTTTAAATTCCTTTATCATTCTAAACCATAACCATCTGTCTTTTTGTTTATTGTAAATGTAACATGTATTATTATGTTTCAACTCTACCATGGCTGCCCCGACTTGATTGGGGATACAAGTTTTTATTACCTTCTCATGTGGTTTCTCAATGAATTAGTCTCTCACCAAATTCTAGTAGAAGTTAATAATATTGCTCAATCAATAGCTTGTCTTAGGGACAAAGGTTCAAATTTGTAGAGACTTGCATAGACCTATATTCATCATCTCATTCATTACTACTAGTTGTCACTTGCCAGACGATGCACCAATTATCATAACTTTGTTAATGTGTAACGTTTATAGTTCTTCAATGCGTAAAAATGATGATGCTAGATATGCGCATAAATTTATATGTATGGGAGTTCATAGGGCGGTTTTATTTGGTACAAACTAAATAACAAGTCATATTTGGCTATTAGTTCACCCATAGAAGCATTAATGAAACATGAAATGCGGGTTTAAAAATAGGAAACATTTTTATAGAAGTCAATAAGGGTAACGACAAGGCGGCAATTCAACAACACATGCATGGCTACGTAGAAGGTAATAGATCAAAGCCACAATGTCAACCAACGCAAGCACATGCACCAAAATCGTCTTGTCATGCATCACCTTTGCGGTGATTCACTCCCCCACTAGCCTTGCCCCTTCTCCAAGACATCACCTTTTTTAACCTAAGCTACTGACACTTCTGTAGGGTGAGCTAATACTCCATGGAACCACCGAACCCTCTCACCTCCTCTCTCTCTCTCATCCATGTGACTTTCGAGCCTACAAGCCAAGCTATTTGTGTTGGGATGCTCTATGAAGTTGGAGATTGCAGAGGATTGGTTTGAACCCACATTGGGATCCACCATTAGTGGATACTCATCTAATCCACTAATGCCATACACATCATGCTTAGCTAGAAAAAAAATCGCATGTGAAAATTGAATTCCTAGCTCATACGAGAACATAAAGTCGAGCATATAAAAATCATATACAACTCTAGATTAATATGGTACATTATTAAAGAAAATTCCAAGTAGTCAAGTATACCACTACTTTCCACCTCTTCTCTTTGAGACCCCAGGCCTGGACTCCATCTTCTACCAAGTTCATGGAGCCATTCTCTGTACCCGGAGCAGGACTTGGGAAGATAAACGAGCGGCGGGGATGGGCCTGGGTCGGTATTTGAATCACCGCCTTCGAATTGCTAAAACCCCTCTACCTCTTGGCTGGCGGCGGCCTCCTGCCCTCGCGTCTTGTGGCGGCTATCCCCTCTCTCACTCCTCGCCTCGTCTTCCTCCTCCCCTTTCCTAGGGTTTATCCTCCACCGCCACCACCTACCCCACCGCCTCTCCCCGCCATAGCCGACCCAGAACTTCTCCTGCCTCTTCCAGCGCCGCCTCCGCCCGCTTCCCGGTGGCAGCCGAGCTCCCTTTCCCTGTTCTGGTCCGGACTGCAACACCTCGGCCCCACGGCAGTTGGGTAGGTCTTCTTCGACGGGCCCTTCGCCGGCGACGAGCACCCACCAGGTATGTCCACCCCCCCCCCACCTCTCTTCTTCCCTCGTGTTTAAGTTCGATCTTATTGCAAAAAACGATAAAATCAACCCTGCCAACCCTGCCAAGGTAGCTTTCTAGGCAGTTTTGTGCCACTGTTTCCTCTTGTGAAATTGTTATTAGTTGAGAGAGATTCACTAATGATAAGTCCCAACTATGTAATTCTAGTCTTCTGGGATGCCACACGGATCTGCCAATGCTGGGGATGCGCAGAGTGCTGCTTTGCAAGTCGACAGGTCGATAACGCCTCTGCTGCAAGAGGCCATGGATCCTAACTTCTTCTACCAGCACAATGGATATGGCTCTCCAGCCTATTACTATTCCAGTGGTATATAAACCTTCACCCCTTGTTGCCGTAGACCTTGGTAGGTGGCTAAGCTCAATAATTGCAATGTTTGTTTCCTGTATGTTGGCTCCCAGGTTATGATGGCTCAGCCAATGAGTGGGACTCAGGGTACGCTGGTCATGAAGGAATGGAGATGCCGCCTGTAAGTTAACATTTATGTTGACTCTGCAATTATCCAAACTAGATGTATTTTTGGGTTTAAGATACATTTGGATTATGTGCTTTCACCTTGTCTAGGAAGCTAAGAACAAATAGAGTGTCATACTGGCATGTGTACAAATTAAAATCTTTAATTCTGAGTTTTGCTGGATCACTTATTTATTTGTGCTCGAAAACTTAAGAGATGAAGCTTATTCTTTCCTCCCTTTTCTTTTGAACAACATAACAGAGTCCGTACGGCGACATGTATCATGGGTATGGCTATGCTCCATATGGTCCATATCCTTCGGGTTCTCCCGTACCATCTGTTGGGCATGATAGCCAGTCATATGGCTCTCAGCAATATCAGTACTCAAGTCAATATTATCAGCCACCAACCCCGACGAATGCAACGCATGGAGTTAATGGCACCAGTTCTCAACCTGAGCTGCCTTCTGTTAACAGTCGCCAGGCACGTGTTTTGGTAGATGCAACAAAAGCAACTGCAAACGGGAGTGCTAATGGTATGGCGACTGCTAACAACAGTATGCTGCCACGCAAGCAAACCCACTTGAATGTATCAGTAGCAAACAGTGGTTTGTATGGAAGAGGATCTATTCAAGGTGGTGGACCTTCTGCAAGCAATTATGGTCACAGTGGTCTTCGTTCTCCAGCTCAATGGTATGATGGGCCAGTTTACTCGAATGGGCATCAGCGACCAATTGCTAGTTCCACATCTTACCGTTCCAATTCATCATCTGCAAAAAATCCAAGCCAGCGTCCAACACCGAACCTCATGGTGTGTTCTCTAAACAATTCATTTCCATAATATTGTGTTGCTGAGTTTCTTTTTAAGTAATAATGTCTGGCATAATAAACCCGAGCAATCAATGACAGTCTAATGCTTGCTCTCACATATAATTAATAATGACATGCACAACCTTTATTAACATGCACACATAAAAATATGATGCATTTGCATATTTGGATTATTATGGGATGTATACAGAGATCTTAGCTGTTAGTTTAATTTATTTCCAGGGTATGCATGCACGGATGCCTTCATCTGGGATGGGCATGACGTCACCTAGCTACCCTTCTAGGATGTACCCTGACAGCAGATTGTATGGACAGTATGGTCAGTATGGGAACACACTGAAAGGCGGCCTTGGTTTTGGATCGAATGTGTATAGCTCGAGAAACAATGGGCGGTGGGGTGCCGTGGATACCAAATACAAGCCTAGAGGGCGTGCACCTTTTGGTTTTGGTGGTGAGAATCAAGATGGCTTTACTGAGCTGAACAGAGGGCCAAGGTCTGGTGGTTTCAAGCATCAAAAACAATTTGGGCCTACTGTCACTATTGCGGTGAAGGGTCAGGCTCTCCCTTCAGTCGGGAAACAGAACAATGTGCTTCCAGACAAAGGTCAATTTAACCAGGAAGGGTTTCCTGTAGCCTACAAGGATGCAAAGTTCTTTGTTATAAAATCATATAGTGAGGATGATGTACACAAGAGTATAAAATACAATGTTTGGGCTAGCACTCCTAACGGAAATAAGAAGCTGGATGCTGGATACCAAGAGGCTCAGGATAAATCCAGTGATTGCCCAGTGTTCTTGTTTTTCTCTGTAAGTCTTTTGCATTTTCCCTATTATTACCTGTTCTTCCTGCGTGTTCCCTATTTGACCTTGAGCTTGGCCCTTAGGTGAACACGAGTGGTCAGTTTGTTGGTGTTGCTGAAATGGTTGGTCCTGTTGACTTCGATAAGACTCTGGAGTATTGGCAGCAAGACAAGTGGAATGGTTGTTTTCCTCTCAAGTGGCACATAGTCAAGGATGTGCCTAACAACATTTTGAAGCATATTACACTGGACAACAATGATAATAAGCCTGTGACAAACAGCCGTGACACACAAGAGGTATATTTTCCGAACATGCTCATTAAGTAATAAAATGCATCATGATGCAATGGGCTTTCCAGTATACAACGACAACAACAACATAGCCTTTTAATCTCAAGCAAGCTGGGGTAGGCTAGAGTTGAAACCCAAACCAAACCGCTAGAAAGTGGAAAGTTTTTTTAAAAAAAATAGGTTGCTTTCAAACAAGAAAACCAAAGTTTTAAAAGATTTTGGAAAGAAGCACAAGGAAGAGCCTAATCAAGGCTCAGGCACGTGGATAAAGCAGCTCTATCTAAGGCTAACTCTCTTGTTATATTCCAATCTTTTAGATATCTCTTAACTGCCTCCTCCCAGGTCAAATTTGGTCGGCCCCTACCTTTAAAATTTTTACAGGTTTAGAACTTTAGCTAGTGAAAGCTGCAATATATATTTTTAATTTCCTGATTCAGTCATGTAGCATGTATGCTATACCATGACCCGAGGAGCCTTAAATTAATCTGCATGATAACCCCTAATGTTGTTTGGACTTTGGCCATTCACTAACTGGCTTTGGTTGAAGAGGGTATTTGAGATTATGTATCACTGTGAACTGTTGTAATGTAATTGGTCTTTTGAGCAGCTTACTTATGATAGTGCCCCATGTTGTCCATAATGCTACAGGTTAAGCTTGAACAAGGTCTTGAAATGTTGAAGATTTTCAAAGAACATGTTAGCAAAACTTCAATTTTGGATGATTTTGGCTTTTACGAGAACCGCCAAAAGTTGATGCAGGAAAAGAGAGCAAAGCAGCTAACGCTTCAAAGCCAGGCAAGTACTAATGCTGTGATCAGTTAGTCTTCAATGTTTAATCCTGCACTAATTGGAACGATGCACAATCCTGATTCCTGACGCCTTGTTCTTCAAATCTGCCAGGGGGCCGATGTTTCTCAGAAGGACAAGGATGCAACTGATTGCAAACCAACCGATTGCAAACCTGGGGCACAGAAACAAGCATTGAACGAGGAATGCACTCTTGTCAAGGAAGTGGTGAATGCCTTAGCTGAAAGTGGCATATCAAATGGCAACTAAGCATCATGTGTCACCTACAGCTTTCCTTGTCTGCCAAATGAAGATGCAGTTACTGCAGGTTTTGTGGTATCTGCAAATCAAAACTTATCGGTTACTTCCTGGATTATAGACTTGGTCTGGGAGATGTGGGTTTCATCATGGGAGTGAGACAGATTTTACTTCTACTTCCTGTTTTTAGTTGTGGCTGGTTTTTGGTCTCTTGGTACCTGTGTTTGGCTTCTTACACACCCTATGACATCGGGTTTGCTGTAACCCTTGCTTTTTTGCCTTTTTTTGCTCTATTGTTAGCAAAGCAATCGATTCCTATACTGCTGAACATGAAGGTAGTTTTCTTTTTGGCGTGTCGCAGTACTGCCGGAGAGTATAATAAAACAAGAGGACTCTGATTTGAACCATTTTATCCCCATGCACTGTATAATTCTCTTGTTATTGTTCCATTTTCTGTTAGAGAACACTACAGCGTAGGAGTTTGTGCCTGGAGGATGTCCTACGATTGGTACGTGGCGACCTTTATTCCTGTCAGAAATGCGTCGTGCCTTGGCCACACTTGCATGAAATGTTTCGGTCAAGTTGATTGACACATCATCAGAGGTGCTAACGTTGCAGGGGAGGACATCTTATAAATTGTGAACACATGCAACCTTGTGTGACAGTTTTGAGTTGGTTAGATTACTCTGTTCATCTCCGCGTCTCAGGACGTCCCAGGAACAAGCTCCAGTAACTCTGCTCATCTATGGACGGGATTCTTTCAAATCATGTCTCCGGTGACATCCGCTGTATGATGTCGGAAGATCTCATTCGTGGTTTCATAATATACCATGCCAATGATATATAGACGCAGTTGGCAAAATAGGGAACCCGGCTTAGACTGAATTGCGGATCCTAGTGTCTATTGCACTGTTTAATATCTTGTTTTCTGTGCGTTCTCACGATATGTATGCACGTACTGCTGAATTGTCTAATTGATTGTCTAAAATACACATCCAACCATTTACATGATTTGTTGAAATGAGTCTTAGAGCCTTGCATATGGTACCTGCATGTTGCATGATGTTGAGGGCGCACAAGCATGGCAGTTAAGTTGAACCACCGGAGAGCTTGGTGCTATACACCTGTGTGGTTGTTTAGAATAAGGTGATGTATGCGGGCGGTAATAAATGCCACGTCAAATTTAAGGTGACGTGGAAGAAAGAGAAATGGAGAGAAAAAAGCGGGTTGCTCACTTGTAGCCAGCTCAAAGCGGATTGCTCACAGACTCTAAGACACTATGTGAGAGAAAAAGATGACAAGGTATTAAATGTACAGCTTACACAAAGACAGAGCTATTATACAAGTGGGCCTTTAGGTAGCCGCATGTGACATGGCAAAATCATATAGCTCATAGTGTGTTTTATTATTAACATTGATCTTATGCGCATGATTGGAGGTCTTCCATGTATTAAATGCGAGTGGCTACATGTTCTATCCTTCTAAACGAAATCCTTTGACTTTGTGTGTCATCACTGACACGTGGGTCTGGCTCCATGGGTCAGTGACGATGTGAAGTCCACATAGAAACTCGTCCCCCATCTTTCTATCTCGTGTGCGAGCCACGATCATGTTGGACGACATAGTCGTTTTTTTCTACAACTTCAATCATCATCTTATTCAAAAAAATCTATGAAACAGAGTTCATACTCAAACTATATTTTATAATAAAACAAATCACAACAAAATAAATGATAATTTGGGAAATTTTTTAATATAACAAATGATCGCAGTTATGAAAAAAATTAACTACGTCATACATTTGTGAACATGGGAGACAATATAGTGTTTAGCTTATCTCATTCACCAGAGTACATATCCTATCACCTATATTTTGAACTACATTCTGCCTACGGTGTCTCATACAGTGTTTTGCACTTCGATGCTATAGCGAATTGGTGAGGGCCAAGACCATATGTGCGGTTTACATCCTTATGGCGAAGTTAATTCCTCCGACAGATACTACATGAGAACTTATAATTCTCAAAGTTCTCAAAGTATCTATGATGTCAACTTCTTGCTACAAAATGAACTTATCAAATCATCTTTCTTTTCTCCCTAATTATCTTTGTGTCTACTCTCATCGTGTGCAGATATCTGTGATATCTATCTTAGCGGTTTTATGTATGTAGCCTTTTAAACTTTAGGTTTGTGTAAGACCTAGTTTTTGCATGAGACTCAGTTTATTGTGTATTTCTTCACTCTTATCTTTAATGCTATTGTTAAATTAGGAAAAACATATATGGCGACATTTTAAATAACATGTAAACTATCCTAATCAATAATCACTTCATTAGGACGGCCTAAATAGCATGTTTGGTTGGTCATGACTCTCGAGACAAGCCTAGGAGGATGCAAGCACACAGTGCAAGCCCACAATTCTCTCAGATGTTGTGCTCTTTTATGGGTCCTCTCTAGCGAAGCAATCACTTGTAGATGTTATAGTCACGTATATGAATTGGATATGTTCGGTTGTCCAAGGGTGACATGTGGGCGCATGCCCTCAAACACCCTCTTCCATCTTCCACCACCGGAATCGGTCCTCAGCTTGTTGGGGCCTCATGCCAGTGTTGCTACCTCATGTTGTCAACGGTCAGTCCTCTCCTCGCAGCGATCTCCCGCCGGCTAGCCTTAGAGATGTCGACGCCTACCCCTTTTCGTAGCCCTAGAAACCACCTCTAGCCATCCCCAAACATCGGCTTCTCGCCCTGCATCTATCGCTAGGGGTCACTTTTGGGGTTACTGTTGAAATCAATATACTCCGCGACTGCTTGCAGATTAGAAAAGTTATGCCAACGAAAAAAAAAAGTAGAGGTCAGCGAACACCGCCCCTCATAGTTGAGAGCCTCAACCATCTCCTACTTGCCAATATGTAACAACTGCATTTACGTGGCCTGTTGAAGTTTTTTTTTTTTTTTTGGAAAAGCCTGTTGAAGTGTTGAGAATGAGGCCTTGTGTGTGTGAAGAGAAAGCCTCCCTGGGGGATGAAAAGAGAAAATAGAGAGGGGAACTAGGTTTTCTTCCTCCTGATTTCGCTCGGATTATCCCTGCGATCCCTCTCCGTCGGCCGCCCGCCTCCCCGCGCTCCCTTCCCGTCTGGCCGCCCCCGCCCCTCAGGTCCCGGCCGGCCGCCTCCCTCGCCCCCTCCCTGGTTCCCTCCCCCTGGTGCTGACTCGTCGGGGAGCCAAAGGACATCGGTGAGCAAGGCAGGCGTCCTCCTCGCATCTCTGTTCCCTCATCGACTGCAAAGCGGTTTCAGGAATACCCTAGCTCCGCAAGTATGGCCATCGCTCGCACCGGCGTGTACGTCGACGACTACCTGGAGTGTGAGACTCACGTGCTCCCATCGCAGATTACCGCCTCCCACTGCTCTCCCTTACCCGTTGGTTTTGAATTTGGAATTTGGAATCGTCAGACTCAAGCACCTTGGCCGGCGACCTGCAAAGGATCCTCTCCACCATGCGCGAGCTCGACGACAGGGCACATGGTGATGGTTTCTCCCCATTTGCCCTTACTTTTAAAAAAATGGTCGTAATCTTGCATCTACCCTGTTTGCTTAATTTGTAGACAAATTCTTTCAGTGCGGATCGATACTAAGTTGCATTTTCGTGAACTGCAGACGGATTGTTGCTTGTTATGATGTTATGTGAATGGTTATTTTTGCCGAAGTTTGTCATTGATTGATTTTGTGTTGCAGGCATTATGGGTCAGACCAAAGAACAGATAAAGTATATCCTGGGGGTATCGTCCCATGGTTATGACAGGTCAAACATGGATGAGGAGGAGTCGGAGAGGATGAAGAAGGACATTGAAGCTAGCCAGGATAATGCTTTGAGTCTCTGCACTGAGAAAGTCTTGCTGGCACGCCAAGCCTATGATCTGGTACTGATTCCTTCGGTCCTTCCTGTCGTTTCCTTGTAATCCATGGCATAAGGAACTTATTGTATGAGTTCTTTTCAATATTAAATGATCAGCTAGTGCAACCATATTTTTTTCATGTTTGATAGTTATCTTAGTTGTATTTTTATTTCTGTTATCCAATCAGCTCCTAATATTTTGTTCTGAACTCCAAAAGTACTGCAAGAGTATGCATTTGTAATGTTGTACAATGTGAAACAAAGTGTAGGGTCAAGGGGGTCAAGTCTTTGTAGTTATTGATATGCTCTGAATTATAACTGAAAACTACTAGAAAAGGATCAGAAGGGTGAAATTAAATTTAAAAAGCCTGATACGATTCTTACTGTTTAATATAGCACCATATATCTTTATAGTGTTACCATTTTATTCAGTGTCATTTACCTTGTGTGGATATCTAATTTTAAGAACCCTGGCATCGTTGTACAGATAGAGAGCCATATAAAACGCCTTGATGAAGACCTGGGCCAGTTTGCAGAAGATTTAAAGCACGGTATTAGCAATCATGGGACAGTTTAGGAATTACAATGGGATGCCATTCTAAGTTCTTCATCAAACAGATTATTGATTCCTCTCTCTCTCTCTCTCTCTCTCTCTCTCTCTCTCCCTCCCTCCCTCCCTCCCTCCCTCCCTCCCTTGCAGAAGGGAAGCTACCTCCAGATGAACCTCCAGTCCTTCCTCCAGTTCCGGTGGTTAGCAGGGATGAGAAAAGAAGGCTTGGTTTTAGTACGCCTCAAGCATCAAAGAAATTCAGAGAGAGGGAGTGGGACAGGGAAAGGGGTATGGACTTTGATTTAATGCCCCCTCCAGGTAGCAGCAAGAAAGCAGGTACATCTATGGATCTGGATCAAACAATTGATCCAAATGAACCGACATACTGTATATGCCATCAGGTCAGTTTTGAAGATAATATGCGTGTCCTGGAACATATATTTGCATAGTATCTACATGAAACAACTTTTTTCACAATTGCTCTCTGAATTGATGTTTCAGGTTTCGTATGGTGACATGATTGCCTGCGACAATGAGAATGTAAGTCATTTGTCGCCAAATAATCATGGCTCTCGGTTATTTGTGAAAAATAATTGCAGTTTCCTTACATTTTAATCTTGTCATTTCTCAGACAAGCTTTAGAACTTTGTTGCGATTTTAAGTGTTTTTTTCCCATTTCAAACAACAGAATGTAGCATTCAATATACTTTGTTGCAGCTAGACTGATAATGTATCATCTTATCTTTAGTTCTGTGTTTTCTCTTGTTGGTTGTCACCATGCAAACTAAGAATTTTTTCTCACTTCTTTATTCATGTGGTAGGATATAATTGGGCATGTTCTTGTATATTGTAGAACATTTTTTACGATAGCCAATTACAATTTTTTTTACAACATATAACATTTTGTGCGCTCACACCAAAAAGGAAAACCCCTTTGCTAGATACATAGGCAATCTTTTGTCATTAAGTATAACTGGTGTTTAATGTTTGGTAAATTGTTATTAATTATGTATACTGTATACACCCTCCAAGAAAGAAAATAGCGAAATAATAATTCTTTGCAGCCCAGATAAAGGCACCTACAATTCACAGTCATATATCGACATGCATGGTGTATGACTGATCATGCATAAAGCCTGTGCTCTAATAGTATGATTTCTGTTTTCCAAACATTGTTGCTAAATAAACACCCAGTAGGTTTCTGGCAACCAAATGTTTTGAGAAACACCAAAGCATGCTACAATATGATATAAATTTTGTTTCTTGTGTGAAAGCTACCTATCTCCTCTAGCTTCTAAACATGTTACCTTCACTCAACAGTGTGAAGGAGGTGAGTGGTTCCATTACACATGTGTGGGTCTGACACCAGAAACAAGATTCAAGGGGAAATGGTTTTGCCCAACATGCAGGAATCTTCAATGATAGGCTCTCCAAAGTTGGTAAGATATTTGTAACCACTGTTGATTTCTGGAAATCTGATTTATTACCTTGTAAAGCAAATCCTTTGTTTATGTAGGGCATGGTAAATTTTAAAACCCTGTTAGGCTGTTCCTTTCATACAGTCTTTCCTATTAGAAAAAAAAAATCTGTCATCTAATTATTAACTGTCCAAACTCCAAAATGCAGCAGTTTTTCATATTTTTTCTGTTTCTGTTTGCATTTATTCCATGGTGATTATCACTGCACTCAGAAACTATCGACAGTTTGATGCCAGAATGAAACTTGATTAGAGATGTTTCCTGTCAATAAATCGCTATTATAAACGAACCTGCATACGATGTTACTATGATCCCCAACAAAAGCTATTTGGGAAGCATTTCTTTTACAATCTAACCAACATATCACAATTGGAAGCTAATAAAGAAGAAACCAATCAGTGCATAATCTTGTTTGAACTCCTGTAAAAATACTTGTTTGAACTGTTAAGCTGAGCTATGCTATTGTGATAAACTTGTTTTTTCTTTCCCCATGGTCACTAGAGCGTGCATTTGTACTGTATACAGTGCGTAATCATTGTTTTTTTATTTTGTGTACAGTGCGCAAACAATGTTTTTCACATCCATTTCCACTCATTGGTGACCATGGTCTTAGGAAAGTCATTTTTCTGTCTTTAATGGGCTATATGTTTGCTGAACAGTGCCAAGTCCGCGAATGGTGCAGGCTTACCATGCTACTCAAACAAGAAGAGTGTGAGACCACTTTAAGTTATAGGGGAGGGATAAGCTGTTAGTTGACAAACCTTAGATGACTATGCCGAACTGTTTGGTTAGCCACTGTCCGCCATTCATGTACAAGCTCTAGCAGATCTTTCGACTGATAATGAATGAAGCGTTCACAGGAACTCAGGAAGTTGTTGCTTAAAGTGAGTTTATCACTTGCAACCTGTTCCTCCATCTTTGGTAGTGTATACACTTATGGTTAGAATTTAAAAATGTGTATACACTGCGGTGTTCCTTGGTGCTGTTTTGCATTTGACATGGCACGATTAATACTCATCCTACTACTACTAGTACTATGGAACATTGTCGTCGTCATTTCCAGCATGTAGACTGTAGATCACTCTGGTTGCTACTTTAGTGTCTTTGCAGGCCCCGACTAGTTGTGTGATGCTTCCTAAGGACTGGGGTTGAGCAGGTATTGAGCCCCCTGCCACGTGTCTCCGGGCCCCAGCACCACGGGCTCCAGCGTGGCCGGCCCTACGACCACGTAGGCGTACTTGCCGTACCATTCGTACTGGGATCCTGGGCTGAAGACGTACAGCCCCTCGAACCCCCTCCTGTGCAAGCGAACGGAGTTCCTCCGGCCCTGCAAAGAATTCGCATCGCATCAGTGATAGTGAACTGAACAAATCGGTGAAAATTTCTCGAGGTTTCGTACCCTGTCCATGATGGTGAATTCCCTGGGCGCGTGGCTGTACAGGCGGCACATGGCGTCCGTCATGTGCTTGTAGTCGTCGTCCTCCTCGCCGTCGGGCTCCGCCACCACGCCGCCGCGGTCCCGGCTTCCCGAGAGGATCATGTCGAGCCCTCTGCTCGCCCACAGCTGCCGGGCGCCTGTCCCTGCCGAGGACTGCCACGCGGCCCTATAGTCCGGGGGGACGATGCTGAACTCCGACAGCGCCGGCTCCACGCTGCGGTACTCGGAGCCCTGCAGCCCCAGCGCGTAGGTGGCGTCCGGGGTGCTCACGCGCAGGTGGTTGGACACCACGCACGACAGCGCCATCGGCGACGACGTGGCCGGCGCGTTGTTCGTCACCGAGACCTCCGTGGCCAGCGCCTCCCGGTGCAGCGTCACGACGCACCTCGCCGACGCGTTCCCCGCCGCCGCCGCCGCCGCAAGCTCGATCTGCAAGGAGACGCAAGCGACGACGCAATGAGAGCCTTATCTATCGCCGTTGTTCTCGCGCGCCTCGCGAACGTACGTACAGTACCTCGATGGAGCTGTTTGGGCTTCCCCGGACGTCGCGAAGCGACCACGACCCACCCGGCGACCACACGCCGTCGGAGCCGGCGCCGGCGCAGCGGAGGTCCACGGTGACGCCGCCGCGGATGACGGCCCGGCCGCCGGGGCCCTCGGCGACGTTCGTGTGGATCACCTCCGTGACGGTGCCGTGCCACATGGCGGGCTTGTAGGACGTGACGAGCCCGCTGGGGAGCATCAGGTGCGCCACGCTGCCGTTGCGCAGCCGCATCTTGACGGCGCAGCTGCCGCCCACGGGCTCGAAGCTCACGCCGTGGCCGGCGAACTCGGCGGCCAGGTACTCCACGTTGACAGGGGTGGCGGAGGGACCCGCCGCCGCTTCTTGATCCGCCCCCGTCGCCGGCGCCAGCGCGCGTACCTGATGAGGAGCTGTGGAACTCGAAAGCCGCGCCTTCTGGCCGCCGCCGCCGCCGCCGCCGCCTAGCTTGGGGGACGACAGGCACATAACGATATGCTTCCGTGAGCTGGGGAGGGGGGTTGGAGTGCCATGGGGAGCCGCAGTAGCAGCAGGAGTGCAGAAGGCCGCCATGGCCAGCGCCTGCAGCGATTGCTGAGTGTTGAGTGGCAGTGTAGGCTTATCTGCAAGTGTCTGGCTGTAGCAGGAGCATCTCTTTGTTGGATTGCCTTTTGTACTACTTTTTAATAGGATATTTTCAAGCTGTTTCTATGTTAATCTTGGGAAAATTCTTCGCTACGGCCAAAATTTCAGAGCTGGTAATAAAGACTATAATTTCACATAGACAAAACGTTGGAGTACTACGTAAGTACCGGTATCGATAAAGTCCAGGGCACACTGTGAAAACATTACAGTTTGTATATTGTCTAAACAAGTTTTAAAAAAATATCATAGCTTTAGTGAAACTAAAAATCCATAATATCGTTACCATAGTTGTAAACTATGTATTCTAATACTACAATTTTGAACAACTAAAATTCAAACAAATTCTTAGAAAGCTACAAACACGTGAATCTATGAGGTAAAAACATGGCATCTACTCCCTCCCGTTCTAAACTGTAAAGGGATCTAGCTATCCTATCCATCTACATTCATATACATGTTGATAAATCTAGACACATATTCAATACGCATACATAGATTAATGAATGAATCTAGTAGAAACATAGAACCCTTTACCATTTGAAAAATAGAGATATAAAGCTACCCTAAGTCTCAACCTCACCTAAAAATTAAAATATGCAGTTTTACTCATGATTGCTAAACAACAGTTTCTTAGTAGGTCATGAATCTGATATAGCTGGTTGTGCGGAAGACATTTTTCATGGTTTTTATGTGCACGCTCATTGAGTAACCCTCCGTTCTTATGTATATGGACACCCACCTCTAGTTTGCTTCAGCTCCATTAGTTCTTCTCTCACAACAACAAGCGACAGCCAAGGCGATGTGGTTGCTCCCCTTCTCCATTGGTGCTCCAGATCATCGTTTTTCGGCTCTAGTGAGGCAAGTCTCCTCGTTCTCCATGCTAGGTTTAGGGTGTGGTTAGGGATTGGGGGTGGAAGATTTGTTGCCAAGTTGAGTTTATAGGAGATGGCAGTTGGAGGCGACAAGATTGGGTGGTGGTGATTGGTGAATGGTGGACGGTGAGGCTAGGCGGTAGGGCGTTGTTAGCAATGGTGGTGATAGATGGCCGACTATGAAGGTAGGCATCGGAGGTGAGCTTCCAACTCAGGTAGTACGTGAAGGTCGGGTAGAGGAGAAGGGCCAGAGGAGAGCATAGCGGTACGGTGGAGGCCGGCGAGAAATGCCAAACGAGTAGAGTCAATTTGCATGTTTTTCTTTTGCGAAAGATGGAGCGGGTGGGTGTTAGCCTAGTTCTTATTATCATGGTTTTTTTAATATCGCATATCTAACCAGAGGTTATCGACGATTTATTCCTCAGAACGACTCTAATAGGCCGTGTATCCTCATTTTTGCAAGGTCTCATTTTCTACACCATACACACGCTTTACTTTGCATATACACATCCATGGTCAGCTACTGTCGTCATCACCCACTCGCAATGCCCTCGTTATCCTGCTCCCCTCGATAAGATCAGAGCTACATTAGAGATCGTTGGATGAATTAATCCTCACGAGTGAGTTATAGCAACCGCACTCTGATTATTACAGGCAGGCACGTGCACGCTTGATTTCTCTACAGCCAAAAACATCGATGAAAGTGGTCATAACTACAAGGCAGAAGATACACCCCACCATCCTGTTATCATTTCGAGCTGGCACTAATTTGCCATCAGAGCTGATGGTCCAGGTCACCTTGCTGTCCAGATCCAGAGCTACAAATCTGGCAGACATGAATTCCAATACAGCATCTTGAATAATTTGTTTGTTGTACTGTTTGGTTTAAAAAGTATATGAGCATTGTCTGATTTCTAAAGAATATATGCCAAGCCTTCTTGTAAGATAAGAAAAAGTATAGAGCCAAGAAGGTTTTTTTAACTACAAATTGCACGCTGGGTTATGCTTCACTGGATAGATGATTTATTTATCTTTCCTCATTTTAAGCACAACACAACGGTTACTTATTGCAAATTAGTAATGTTTGAAATTAAACATGTATTTCAAAAGGGAGAATGAAACTAAGCTTCAACTATAATAGCTTAGCCAAAACCAAAAACGCTATTTTCCCTACTGCTATGATCCTGAATATAATTTGGAATTTTCCTAAGTTAAAATAATCTTAGATCTGATAATCAAATTCTTGAAAAGGACATTGATAACATAGATCGATGTAAATGCTTTGATCATTAAAAATATAATTAATAATTTTTTCAATTGATATATTTCTACATATATTGCTCAACCAATGCATTAGAACCAGGCATGAGTCACCCGACCCGACCAACCCGCTCGAAAAAAACCCGACCCGACCTGACCCGAGAAACATGGCGGGTGGGCGCGGGGCGCAGTTTTTGACCTGCAACAATCGACGGGCCGGGGTGCGGGCCGTGATTTTTTTACCCAAAACCCGACCCAACCCGACCCGACGTGTCCATGGAGGGTGCACGGGCCAACCTGACCCGACCCGACCCGATGATAGGCACGGGCCGTCCTATGCGACCTGTGACCCGATCCGAACATGACATTTGCTCAGGTCTACAATGCATCATGTTCAGTGTTGTCATTACGTTAAATGGTAAGCAATCGGTCACCCTGTGTCAAGTGTTTAAATTTTCTAAATGGTGTTTAAACATGCCAAATGGTTTGAAATATATTATATGACAAAAACATACAAACTTATCCTTGTAGAAAAAATAAAGTACTCTAGCAAGCATACACACATATAAATCAATATGCATACTTACGCATGTAAGAAACCAATTATACGTATTTATGCATGTATCATATAACATTTCAAGTGAAATTACCATTGTTAGGCTAAACAGTAGGCCTTCTTCTGGCCCTTTTCACCTTTTTGAACCAATTAAACGCTCAACTATTTAGTGGCCATTATAAACAAAAGGAAAATAGTTTAGCCTCGTTTACCACAGGTTATGTTGTGACCTGGTTTATATGAGGACCAAAAGAAGTAATGACTTATATTTTCTTCATTAAAATTTAAATATCGAGAGAAAAGCCTCATCATGTGACAAAAGCTCCCTTGTTTTTACCTTGGGAATTCTAGCACTCTGATTTTATAATTTCTCTGACCACGGAATTTTAGGTTACACGTAGTGGATGATTATAAAGTACCCCCTCTATTTTTTTATTTGATGTTTTGTAGCTCATTTTTGAGCTGTTAGGCGTCAAATAAAAAAAGATGGATGTAGTACCATTTATACGTTGAGTGTGGATTAATATAATTAGTTTTTTTTGTCTAAAAGTGGTACGTTCTCCGTTCTTAACGATGGCGCCAATTTCTTATTTATACCTTTTTCATTACTCATTTTATTAGAAAAGCTATCATTTATTTTAGTGGAAATTTGGGAAAGATTATATTTGTGTACATTATTTTAAAGAAGAAGACAAATGTACCAAGTTTTTTTCAAAAGGCAACGGCATACTATATAACACATTAAGGAAAAAGAAAGGTAAGTATATATTAATTGTATCGGGGCATGCTTATTTTTCTATTCGATTAGTCAAAGCAATGTTCTTTGAATAATATGAGAGGTAGCTGCACAATGTTCAGAATCCGTGCATATTCACGGAACACATTAGGTAGCCTGTCATCCCAAAACTAAAGAGTCCCTATAGTTTTTAATTAAAACGATTGTAATCATTATTATCAGTAACAATAATAGTACGTACTTCCTCCGTCCACAAAAGAATAAAATCCTAGCTTTGTCCTAAATCAAACCATTGTAACTTTGACCAATCTTATATGAAAATATATTAAAATTTATGCTATCAAATTAGTATCATTAGATTCTTGTTGAAATATATTTTCATATCATACATATTTGATATCATAAGTGTTGTTACATTTCTCTATAAACTGAAGATACGATAGTTTGACTTAGGACAAAACCAGAATTTTATTTTTTTTTGGACGGAGGGAGTACTATTTTTTTCGCAGCAGTGGGCTGGTACTGGAAAGGGAGCGGCGCTCGGGGCGCAGAGGAGGCAAAAAAGAGGAAGGAAGCGCAGCGGGCGCGACACACCGCAGACGGACGGGCCGGGCGCCACCACCGCCAGTCCGCCACTAGGAAAAGCCAGCGCCCAAAACCCTAGCTAGCCCCCGCGCGCCACCGCGCAGATCTGGGGCTCACGCGCGATGGCGGAAGCAGAGGCGGCAGGGTCATCGTCGAGGCGGCGGATGGAGCGCGAGGAGGGGCCGGCGGCGATGGAGGCGGATGCGGGTGCGGCGGCCAGGGGGAGGGGCGAGGAGGAAGAGGTTGAGGACGAGGAGGGCGAGAGCAGCGACTTCTCGTCGGAGGACGAGGGCACCGAGGACTACCGCCGCGGCGGGTACCACGCCGTCCGCGTCGGGGACTCCTTCAAGCAGGGCGCCTACGTCGTGCAGTCCAAGCTCGGATGGGGCCACTTCTCCACCGTCTGGCTCGCCTGGGACACCGCCAACGCCGTGCGTACCCTGACCCCCTTCCTTCCTGAAGATTTCTCCGTGTTTCAATTCCAATGATTCGATGCGTCGGTTATATGCGACGCATCGATCTGGATGCAACTTTATCTTGTTTCCTGCGACCGTTTGCCTGTGCCCACCAACTGTTCGTTCTTTTGCCGTAGAGGATGCTAGAATGGATAATTTCGTTGTTAATAAACGTTAACCACTGTTCCATTCGTGATTCCCATTGTTCTATACGAAAATTTTGATTTTTTTTAATTCCCTGCTGTCTAGAGCTTCAGGCCGCATCTATATTTAAAGTTTCTGGATTTGTTGATTCTATGTGCAGAGATATGTGGCGCTGAAGGTGCAGAAGAGCGCCCAGCACTACACTGAGGCGGCCATGGATGAGATCAAGATCTTGAAGCAGATTGCTGATGGTGATCCTGATGACTCCAAATGTGTCGTTAAGCTTCTTGACCACTTCAAGCACTCAGGCCCTAACGGGAACCATGTCTGCATGGTGTTTGAGTTTCTTGGTGATAACTTGTTGACCCTGATAAAGTACACGGAATATCGTGGAATTCCCCTTCCAATGGTCAAGGAGATATGCCGCCATGTGCTCATTGGCCTCGACTACCTCCACCGCACTCTTTCTATTATCCACACCGATCTTAAGCCTGAAAACATATTGCTTGTGTCTACCATTGACCCCTCAAAGGACCCCCGGAAGTCAGGTGTACCCTTGGTTCTTCCTTCAGCAAAGCCAGACGAGCCACCTCCAAAAGTGCCTGCACCATCAGCAAATGGTGGCCTCACCAAGAACCAGAAGAAGAAGATCAGGAGGAAAGCCAAACGTGCAGCTGCTACAACTTCAGAGGGCAGTAGTGCTGTGGCATCTGCTGACACAGATGGGTCAGAGGACAGAGGAGATCTGGGTACAGCAAATGAGGGCAGTCCTAGCCAGGAGGGAGCGAAAAAGCGGACAACAGGAGATAGGCGGGGTAGCAAAGGGGCTAAGAAGAAGATGGCAATGGAGGCTGATCTAAAGTGCAAGCTGGTGGACTTTGGAAATGCGTGTTGGACATACAAGCAGTTCACAAGTGACATACAAACAAGGCAATACAGATGTCCTGAGGTTATACTTGGTTCCAAGTATTCTACATCTTGTGACCTATGGTCCTTTGCATGCATCTGCTTCGAGCTTGCCACAGGGGATGTGCTGTTTGATCCACATAGTGGTGACAATTTTGACAGAGATGAGGTATACCATTTTCATCGTCCTGATTCCAACCTTTGTACATTTCATGGAATCATATATCCAAAAAGAAGTAATAATCACCTGGTAACAAATGGATCCCAATCTGACTTAAACAGAAGGTGTGTCAATAAACCAACAGCTTTACATACTGACTTAGTGAACACAATATAGTTATCCCTCTAAAATTTTACTCCCTCCATTCACAAATGTATGACACGTTGACTTTTTCCTCCAACTTTGATCATTCATTTTATTCAAAAAAATTCACAAGTTATTGTTTACTTTGTTGTGATTTGTTCTATGACCAAAGGTAGTTTAAATCTGAGTTATATTTTTACATGTTTGAGATTTTTTTTTTGAATTTTTGAAAAAAGTCGACAACATCATACATTTGTGAACGGAGGAAGTATGATAGTCAAATATAAACCTGAAAAATTAGTGCCATGTCTGTGTTGCCTAACTATGAAGCCAGCAGCTTCTAACTTTTCCTGTAGTAAATCAACGACCTTTTGCATTTTGTATTATGTTTGCCATGTTTTATGCCTACATGGTTAAATCTTTCATGTTCGTATTTTGTGCTATATATTTAATGGCATAATTTTTTTTTTTGCAAGGATCACCGCCATTAGTTCAATCTCTGGATTGCCCAACCGAAGGTCCTACTTTGTTAGTTGGTCACCATATGAACGATGCGTTTAGCAAATTAATGAAGGATATAACTTTAGTGGTTATGTGTTATTTATCTTGTGCCTTTTTTTGTACAATATGCAAATCTAAAATGCAAAATAACATAGTTTGGCGCCTTTTTTTTGCTGAGAAAAAGTAACAGTAACTATGTCATGAACCATAGTTCATTAAGGGGTAAACACTCGCTGAGAGGATTGCTGGGCAGTGTCGGCTACTTAGATTGGGAATAGAATTAGACTGGGGAGGCAAACTCGTTTATCTTGCTGCTTCATGCCTTCATAGATATTCTCCTCTCCTTATGTAGAGAGGTTCCTTTAGACCCTAAGACATATCTAATCTTAGCCCTAACTAATCTTAACCCTAATTGCCCATATTGCCAGACCTGGCCCATAATGCCTAGCCTAGCCTAATACCTTACAAACTATGATATCTTGGTGTCTGACCTATCTATCACCTATCAATTTTGTGACAGATAGTTTTAAGGAAGCGACGCCTTGTATGTCTAGATTGCTTTTGTGCAAGAAAAGAAAAGTTGATGTCTAATATCTAATCTTGTACTAACTGACAGATAGTTTTGAGGAAGCGACGCCTTGTATGTCTAAATTGCTCTTGTGCAAGAAAAGAAAAGTTGATGTCTAATATCTAATCTTATACTAACTAATCCTAACCCTAAAGGGCCATATTGCCAAATCCGGCCCATAAGGCCTAGTCTAATGCCCATTTCAAACTATATGATATCTTGATGTCTGACCTATCTATCACTTAGATAGTTAGACATATACTTTTGAGGAAGTGATGACTTTTAATCTTTTATGCCTAAATTGCTCTTGTGCAAGAAAAGAAAAGTTGATGTTTAAAAACAGATTACAAAAGAAGAGTAAGAAAGCTAATTATATACTAAGGTGATCAAAAGCTAAAAACTGTTATTTCCATTTTACAACTTCTGCCAATGGTGTCTTGTTACCCCCTTGGGTTTTGTGATATTGCTGCGCCCTGATGAGCAGAATAATAATTTGTTTTCTATTTATTGTGTCCTGGTAACGAGAAGTGATATATGAATAGCAAAGCGTCTTTTAGGGTCTGTTTGGAACCAAAATTTTCAATACCATGGTTTTAGAATGCCATGGTTTTTACATTGTTAATGACATAACCATAGTATTTCTCATCTCTACTAAACCATAGTATTCTAAAAGGTGTTTGGTTCCATAGTCATACCATGGTTTTACTAGTTTTTTGGTCACTTGGATGAGAAACTTTGGTATGGAGTGGAGTTTACAATACTCCAAAAATACCATGGTATTGGCAATACCATGGTTTTAAATACATAGAGTTTCCAAACACCTTTTGGCCCAAATACCATGGCATTCTCAAATACCATAGTACTGTTTCCAAAACCATGAAAATACTTTGTTCTCAAACAGGCTTTTACTTGTATATGGTATACGGTCTTGAACCACATGGAACAATGAAATTTTTTATTTGGTTGGGCTGAGCAAGTTTGAAGCAATTATCATGCAGTTTATTTTGCCTAGTCGATTGGCATCTGTGTTTTTGTTGGGGACCAACTGCTGACAAAATTTCCCCTGAACCATATAAAAGTTTTACCAGAAGATTTCTTTGTTTGAAAAGTATTTTTGCACACACCAAGTTTATGCCGTGGAGTTTTAAATTTGAGTTGTTCCCTTCCCAATGGAGTTATATTCTGAGCATTTCTTAATGCAGGATCACCTTGCGCTGATGATGGAGCTGCTAGGAATGATGCCTCGCAAGGTAAATGAGGTTTCAACCTTCAGTTTCATAACATTTAAGAAAATGTTGATAGTGTTATTAATTTTGAGATATGATGAAAATAATGTTGTTTCCTAGATTGCGTTGGGTGGCCGGTACTCGCGTGAATTTTTCAATCGGTATGGGGATTTGAGGCACATCCGACGCTTGCGGTTCTGGCCTCTCAACAAGGTGCTGATGGAGAAGTATGAGTTCACTGAAAGAAATGCAAATGCGATGGCGGATTTTCTTGTTCCAATACTTGATTTTGTCCCTGAGAAGCGACCTACGGCTGCTCAGTTGCTTCAGCATCCATGGCTTGGTGATGGTCCCCTCCGACGGCAACCTAAAACCCTGCCAGATTCAGCAGAGGGTTCAGGTGATGGTGTTTCAGAGAAGCAGAGGAAACAGAATGAAGAAAGAGACGCTATGGCTGTAGAGTTGGGGAACATTGCCATAGATGGTGCATCTTCATCCAGGGTGGCAAACGATCCCCAACCAGGCACAAATAAAGCAACTGCTACCCCTTCTAAGAAGTGAGCTGCATTTGATTTCACTTGTTCAATTGTAAGACTTGTTTTCAGCCAAGATGGGTTCGTGTGTGGGAAACATGTGTTTTTTTAGGTTTGAAATATGTTAGGATAGCTACCCAGGGAAAAGAAGAGTAGGCCAAATATTTCTTGTATGGGATTGGATGGACACGATTAGATTCGTTGGGGGTTGCAGTGACCCTAGCCTTTTTCCTTAAGAACATATTCTTTTGTACAATTAGAATCTGCAAAATTTTAAGGTTAGGAGTGAACTGAGAACCGAGATCATTTTTTACCTTGCTGTTCTTTGTGGATCTCGCCTGAAATTTTCTGCTGGGAACCATATGAAAAACAGCATGGGATGGCTTTGATCACGCCTGCGATATCTGTACTGTTTTATCATGCTAAGGTTTACAAAATTGTACTATCTGCTGTATGCATTTGTGCATAGGTTTGAACGTGTGCCTGCGTTTCTGAGCACAGCATAGACAGTAAGGTTAGGAGTTCTTTCAATTGGTTTATCAGTGAAGATGAAAGCACCATAGTCCATAGTCCATAGATTTTTTTTAGATGGAACCAAACTTAGGCATCTATACACTATACTATGGGACTTACAAACGCCATCAAACGGAGACAAGACCACACATGTCTTCCTATAGAATCATACATGATTCTTCTAACTACCATGTGAGCATCCATATTGAATTCTCTTCTTTCATGAATGATCTCAACTCTGTTGAACCTCGATTTTCTTGCCTGATCTCCTGAATGATCTGGCCATAGGCGCCGATTGCCTGGTCTTGAATATTTCTGACCGCATTCACACAGTCACTTGCCCCAATTATAGTGTGAAGGTCCAGATCGCTTGGCAACACTAGACCCTCCCTGCACGCTAGGGCCTCTAGCGTCTCTGGATCAGTCATCCCTTCTGACACAATCGCTGATGCGCCAAGGAAGATGCCCTCCGCATCCGGTGCCACTGCTGCAATAGAGGCTACCCCTAAATTCTTAGATATTGCCGCATCTACATTTATCTTTGAACAACGTACTGGAGGAGGGATCCATCATAGAGAAGGCTGCTTGGTGCCCTTCTCCATTGGTATTGATCTGATTAATTCCAGATCAGAGACAAAACATTCCACAAAAAGATGTGTTAACAGCGGACTCTGAAAAGATCTCTCATGTATCACTTTCCTCCTAGCATGCCAGGTAGCCCACAATGTTACTGCCACCCGTGTCATCTCCTCCTGTGACAATGTTGAGCATGCCACTGCCAGCCAATCTCTTGCATTGAGTTCTTGTATATTTCATAAAAATTCTGTGATCTCCTCACGTTCCAAAGCCCACACACATTTTGCCATGTGACAATCCAACAACGAATGCTTCCATGTGTCTTGGACGCCACACATACAAGAAGCATTGTTGTCTGCCATGTTTCTACGATGAAGGAGACCCCCCACGGGAATAGAATGGCGGGCTAGTCTCCATAAAAAGACACGAATTTTGGATGGTACCTGAACTCACCAGACTGCTGCCATTCCTTCTCGTCAACATTGTATTCAGACTTGCCTGGTCTATCTTAACCATGTTATATTTCTGTCTTTAGTATGGACCAACATACGGTACGCAGACCGAACCGAAAAAACTCCTTTCTTCTCATAGTGCCAAGCCCAAAAATCAGCTTGTCTTCTAGTGCTTAGAGGTATATTACTATAACGCTCATATCCATGGGAACAAAATGTGTCTCCAGAATTTGCCGTTCCCAAGAACGTAGTCCATAGATGACGCAACCTCCCTTGCATTCAGATGAAGCGGAACTTACATGTGGGCCGGCCTCGACCCAGTGGCAGGCCGCTCCGTACCGCAGAACACAGCCCTCGAAAAGGAAGTCAACCGCAGGCACAAGGACAAGGCACCCCTGCGCCCTGCGTCACAAATCCGAGGGACGGGGCGAGTCAACGAGAGAGCCGGCGATGGAGCGGCGGGGGCAGGAGCAGCAGGGTGACGGCGCGGAGCAGCCGGGCAAGGACGGCGCCAGCGACTCTCCTCCACCGCCGCCGCCGGTAAACCTGCTCTCCTTCCTCTCTTGCTGCTGGCTGCTGGAAACCGCCGAGCTGACGGCGCCTGTTGTCTGCTTATCTCGTCGCATGGCAGTTCTTGGAGGTGACGTGCAGGAGCTCCGGCAAGGTCCGGCGGTTCGCGGCGGGCACGACGGTCCGCTACGCGCTGCACGCCATCAACCGCAAGCTCGAGCCCGGGGCCCCGCCGGCGCTTCACGTCGAGGCCGTGAGGGACGGCCAGGAGGAGGAGGAGCCCGTCAGCTTCGGCCCCAGCGCCGCTCTCGCCGACTACGGCCGCGGCTGGCGGCTGCAGACCGTCACCGCGCACGACGCGCCACACGATGACACGGTATGCGACGACTAGCACCGAGCTGCTATCCAAGTTCGATATATTTCTGAATATTCAAGAACCGATCAGCTTGGATGTGTGGGGATTGAGTTGTGCGTGTGGATTGGTGCAGACTCTGGGTGGCATTGGCAAGCAGCCTGTCATTGATTCCGGTGACAGGGCGACGACGAGGAGCACGGCCGTCTATGTCGCTAAGATCGTGCTCGCGTTCGTGTTCATCTTCCTGCTCGGTGGGCTGTTCACGTACGTGCTGGAGGTGCTCCCCGACACGCTCCAGACTGCATCGACGCCTGAACCTCTATAGAACCTGCTGACTGGAACTTGGGTCACAAATGTATCATCCAGTGATTTTTTTCACCTTTCGGACCAATCCCCCCTTGCTTCCATCACAAACGTATCATCCAGCGATTTTCCCCTACCGTAGTCAATCTATTGGAACTTGTCTCGATTCAGTAGTTTCATGTCCCCAACACAGCCGTGCGGCATCGCCTCGTGCTGCTGCGTCTGCAAGGTGTGGCGCGCCGTTTCCTCCCGCTGTCCGTCTTCGGCATCTTCCTCCATGTCGGCCGCCCTCCATAGGCTCCGGCGATCGCACCAACCTCTTGTTCCGTGAGATTATCCGCGTCCCCACCACTGCCTTGTTAACGGATCACGATCGCGACCTCTCACCTCTTGTTCCTCAAGAACGGTGTACCTTGATGTATAATAAGTACAATTTTGGTTGCTCAGGAATGCAAAACAGGTACTGGATAGCTAACAAAGCTCGCCTTTTTTTTTTCTCCTTTTACAGAACAGAGAATTGAGCAGAACAATAGGCCATCGAGACCTGTTTTGTTCATTTTTACATGTAAGAATTTTTAACTGTCCTCTCCCTTTGGTAGTTTACAACATTACTCAGAAAGCAGCTGAAAGTGTATAGCCTACCAAAATTTCTTCGCTCTGAAGCCAAAGAATAAAAAAAATATACTATCACCAGTTCTGTAACTGGGAGGCCACGCTCTTCACCACTGGGTGATAGCCTGTGTGCAAATACTGCTTCGCATTCTCTGAACCAGGTTGCCCTAGCCATTCATCGTATAATCTTTTTGCAATAGGGTTATCGAATGGATTCGATATTGACACCTGGTATACATGATAAACAATTAGTGACATAAAGTAAACATTTCGTGTAGGCTTCTTGAGGTCTACGAAAACACTCAGCAGTTACAACATATTCCAACTCGAGGATAAAATCATGGCAACAAACTGGAGGAGGATAAATAGCATCCTATCTAAAAGAAACAGAAGGATAATAACATGGAATAAATGGACTGAAAGTTCAGATATTGTTCAGGCCATCAAAGCTACAGATATTTAATAGCTATATACTCTGACCGTTGAACCGTGGGTTTTACTCTTGGAAGGAGCCAAATTAGGTGGCACGCTACTATGTAGCAAACTAGTGGCATAAACAAAGAAACAACCCAAAGCAAATAGAAGAAGCTACTATTGGAGAAGACAATATATAACAGAATTGTAATTAAATCGTCTATTTTAATACGAAAAAAATACAAGCGACAACTGGGGGTAGGGGGTGTAATCAGATTGAATGCGACCGGATATTGCTGATACCGTATTTGTTTTCATGTTTTTTCTTCGGATTCGGATCTGAAACGGATATTGATCAAATGTGGCGGATAAGACTTGAATGCTTATTGACATCATATTTACCCAACTTTTGAGTACTCGGATATAGATCGAATACTAAATGTCCGGACTCGAATATGGATCAAATCTTAACCCTTCTAAACGGATCGGAAATTGAATACGGACGGATAATATCCATACTATTTACACCCCCTACTGGGGGTACATCAACTAAAAGGTCTATATATGTCCTACATGAATGTGGATGACTTTAAGCGAGGTCAAGACAGACATGCCACACTGATAAGCAACTTGCCACATAGACTGCATAAAATGTCATATTTCAGTTGGAAGCTTACATCTTGTGTGTACAATTGCTCCAATTGCTGGATAAGGTCCTTGGCAGATTGGTCTTGAACAGGCTTTATTTGACCTCCTCCATTAAGACAACCTGCAAACCGTAATAAATGAGTCATAGGATATCAGATCCTAGATTTTAAACCTGTTCATTGAAACTTAAAAGCAACATGCAAAGTGTCAGTGAAGTACCTGAAGGACATGCCATAACTTCAATGAAGTGGTATTCACATTTTCCCATCTTAATCTTCCTAACGATATTCTGCAGGTTCCTAAATCCATAACAAAGTGCAAATTTCAACACAGGTTTGCCCTCCACCTGCTAGCACAAGCAGCATTCGCTAATTGTTATACACATATACCCCAAATTTGCTCTATTTAGGAAAAGAGCTGATGGCAAGCCGTCATGGGAATGAATTTACCTCCAATGTAATTTCACGAAAATCTGAATTTCTTAAGATTCTGAAATCCAGAGGACCATCTATTTCTTTCTTGTAGATTGTCTGTGCTGCATGTCGAAAGACGGTTTCAGCATAGCCCCCAGAACCTCCAGAAACCCCATATAGATTGCCTTCCTCATCAACATTTGTTAGCCTGGGTTATATGATATGTCAACTCAAGGCAAATTAATGAACAAATGAAAGTTATGGTAGCATATAGATAGTACATGATACTTCCATAGATTTCTTTTCACAAAATATGTTCAAAATAAAGTTAGTTAAAATTTCTACACAGAAGTACCAGCCAAACAGATTATGACGAAATAATGCTCTTCACTAAATAAGACATTTGATGTGCATATGCATAGAACGAAAACACCGAGCACATGAACTTACAATCTGTCCAAGGGAGATTCCTCTACTGCCTTGAAATCGATTGATTGGGACTGCACAAATGCATAACACATAATGAGTGTCTCCCTGTTTTTTTTTTTTTTTTCTCCAAATCCATCATAGAAACTAGAACAGGAACTAAGTTAACAACCTGTATCAAGTCCAACACTTCACCAGTTGTCAGTACTGAATCTACCTCTGTGACTTCTTTGCCATCTACTGAGAAAATGAAATCATCCCGGACGGCTTCTAGCTTCTTGTCATAACAGGGCATCACAGTAACATGATAGACATCATACGGCCTACATACCACCATAAAAGGGTTACAACTAAAAGTCAAATACTGGAAAGTACCAGTATACAAAGATCAGTAATGGTTTCAAATTTCAAAATAATCACTGGTTTTCAGCAAATGAAGGAGACCCTCTTACTCAACAAAACACGGGAAGATTATGCCCAAACCTAACACTCTCTCCTTTGGTCTGTCTAAATACAAGCTTATTGAAGCAGAGCTATATGCGTTGTTGACTAAGCTGAAGTGGACTCAGTCGCTGGCTCTAAGTTTATGAAAGGGTAGGAGGAACCACGACAGCGAGCCTCTGCTGTTAAAACGCATTTTACAACTCTCACTTTGGTGAAAGGTTTCTTAAACAAAAAAGTAGAATGGTTGGTGGGAGCCATGCATTCAGTCAACTATCGTTAAAACGCATTTTTGTGAAATTTTGGATTACCCACATGATAGATCGTGTATTAATAATTGCCATATATAAAAAATAAAAAACAAATACACCACTTATGGTATTATAATTTTTACAAACATATATGATAGTGCCAAGTACAGAAAAGTATTACGAAAACCTTAGAAGTCAGACAACTTATGTGACAGTAGGAAAAATCGATTTCAAGACAACACACTCGAGCGCAGGGCTAAGCCAAATACTCACTTGAGGCCGAGTTTTTCAACCACATGGCGCTTAATGGCTGCACCCATCACTTGTTGAGGGCTCTTTACAGATGATATATAAGGTAGGATGTATGAACCAAGTGTCTTTTCAGCATAGCATATCCAACCTGCAAGTGGAAGAGGCTGTGAAATCATATATTTGCAAACAAATACTGTACTTATTTCTAAAGCATATGCAGAAAAAAATAGTACCAACTACCAAACCGTTAGTAAAATGAAACTTTACTGCATTTTTCAAAGCCAAACTACATTATAAAGTATTTGTATATCATGTTGCCAACAAACATTTTACCTGGGCATGCAGATGAAATCATCGGAAGACTGGCTCCAGCTTCTTGGCCACTAGATGATTGATTTTTCTGATAACGTGAAACAAATTCATTGCATGCTTCAATGAGGGATAGATCTCGACTTGAGCTTGTATCGTAAACAGCCTTCACACCCATCAACTTGAACAAAGAAGTCAGTTTTCTGAGAACCTGAAATTGAAGTAGTTACATTCAGCTTCAGTATCATGATTAAAATGCAGTTTTACAATAGTTTCTGATATGGGGAACATTTTTATAAGAGCACATCTGCCAGGGCCATGGTCATGCTTCTGACAGGGGAATGGATATGGGAACCCAGTGTAGTTACCTGTGACTGAGGAAGACCAAAGAATGCGGCTAGTGATGCTCTTGACTGGGGAGATACAGATACAATAACAGCTTTATCAGAATTTATGCGAGCAATGAAGTCACCCAAGCTTTGCTTCTCCAGCATAACGGTCTCCGCTGATGTTATACAGCCACTAGGATAAACATGTAACAGTCAGCACTGACTGAACTCAGTTTACTTATTTTAGAACTGATTCGGAGAGTGAAACAAGAAAAGAAGAACCTGCATGCCAGACAGTCCTTTAGTGAAATCTTGACAGCTTCCTCTGGAGGTTTTGTGCTCACTGTATTTTCCTTCTGTTTGATCTGTAAAATTTCAGTGTAAGGAATATGGGAATGGTTCGCAGAAAGGCAGTAGATTAGGAATTGAGTTATGAAGCTCCAATGGCGCTGATGTGAAGCTAATTATTAGCAGAAAGGAAGATTGAACTTCCATCTTGCTTTGCTGGTATATGATTTTTGGTGCAGGAAGGAGAAAAATGTATTGGGGGGTAGTCCTTCAGTGCAAAACTTTAGGATCAAGGTATTTGGTATTCTCATTGCCTACAGAGAATGAACATGAGTACTAGTGATCATCTGAACAATTGAACAGCCAATAATTTGCTTCGTACCAACTGAAGCAACATGTCACATCATTGGACAAAATAATGATACTTTATGTTATAACCATCACTCCAAAATACAATTTTTAAATAGAGAAGCGTCTATAAATAAATAGTAATCTAACTGTAGTTGTCTAGTTGACGCAAATTTCATCCGTTGATGTATTTTATCGCACACAATTACAGAAACAAACATGAGAAGACAGGATGATGTATTTCCCGTTCCTTCCCTATACCTTCAGCTCGACACCACTACATATTCATATAGGGAGGATTGACAATACCATCTCAGAGGTTAAAACAAGCATGGTGTTTGAGCTCAAACTGCACGCGCATGGCTCGCCCCGGACCCGAAGACTAGGGTAAGCGAAACCTGGCTGAGCGGGCGGTGTCAGTACCTGGAGGCGACTGGAGGAGTTCTTGTTGAGGGAGATGATGCAGTCCTGCGAGGGGGCGATGAAGTCGTTGAGATCCGACGCCTGCAGCGCCGGCGAGAACCTGCTCGACGACATCACCGGGCGGGCGGCGCCTGGACCGGCACCCGGAGCGTTCGGGGTCGCCTCCGCGCCGAGCGAAATCAACCCCTGGCGGATAGCTTGTCAGCTTGTGGACAGCGACCCCGCCGGCCGGGTAGCTCGGCGACGCAGCTGGAGGACGAGGCGGCGGCGGCTACCTCGCTGAGAAGCGCGGGGACGTGGGGTGGGGGACGCGAGCCGAGGCGAGCGTGGCGCGTGGCGGCGTGGATTGGTTTCCGGCGGGCGGCGGCACGGTTTAGGGCCGAGGGGGAGAGGGCTCCGTATTGAGTTTGTTGTTTGGTCAAGCGACACGAGGGAGTACGGACGGCGCGAAATGGCGAGGAAGGGGACAAAATGGAGTTGGAAACGTCGGTTCAGCGAAAACGGGAGCCAAGCGAGAAGGTAAACTGCCGCTATTAAAGACTATGTTTATGGGTTTTTCAAAAACATTGTTTTATACTGTTTGACATAAATGTTACACTGTAGACAGAAAAAAATAGTTGAAACTGTTTGACATAAATGTTATATCGATAAAAAGAGGTAATTGAAACAGCGATAGAAAATGGAGGATAGAAAGTGTCATTAGACACAGCCTAACAGAAGAAAAAATGAGGATAACTCAAAAGGATTCCAGAAGGACCGCAGCAGCATCATCATCATCTACGTTTGTTGGCGAAGAAAAGTGGCAGGAGTATTCTCATATACCCAATAAACAATCACGAAAGGCGCGGTTACGATAAGGTTAATCGTGGGGGAAGGAGAAGGCAGATGTCGATTCCTCTTCGCTGTGTATAATAAAGGGTATGTACATGTGACGTGATGGCCAGTAGTAGAAAACAAATAGAGCCACCACATCACGCCTCCCTACAAATTGGAGCAGAGAAAGCGACCGATGAGAGCATCAGGTCCTCGGCACAACAATTTGGACCGACTTTTTTATGTACCGAGGTGGGTCTGGGCCGTACAGTAGGAGTTTTGCGCGGAGAAATCACCGCCTCCTCGAGCTGCTGCTGTTGTTCTTCGAGTGCCGCCGCGGCCTCGTGAGCAGCTTCAGCATGCTGTCCGTCAGGTCCAGCGGCGAGTCCTCGTCCCCCTCGCACTCCCGTTTCACGCCGGAGGTCTGCGTCAGCCACGCGAGCGCCTCGATGGCCGCGTCCCGCTCCGCCAGCTGCTTGTTCCGCTTCGGCTTCCCCACGAACTGCATCCCCTTGAACTCCACCATCGCCCTGAACTCGTTCGTCTTGAGGTGCTTCGTCTTGTACTTGGGCGGGGTGTGCCCCGCCCGCATCAGCAGCGTCTGCAGCAGGCTCTTGGCGTTCATCCCGTCCTTGATGAGCTTGCTCTTGCCATCCTCCTCCTCGGGGCTCCGCAGCCTCGCGCGGCTTGTCTCGCGCCCGAAGACGAACCTCCCTTCACAGAGGTCGCCGGCGGCCAGCTCTTGCACCGCGAATAGGATGTACTTGCCCTCCTTGTGGATGTCAAAGTTTGGGTCTTCAAGCTGGTGTTTCAACACATGAATATTATCAGATCGCACAAAACAGTACTACTGAAATAAAGCACAGGCCACTACTGGCAAAATTTAAACTTATACAGTAGTACTGTAGTATTTGTTAGTAACTAGGAAAAAATGGAAATGTCTAATGAAAACCTACGGAACCCCTTTGTTATGAACTCAGTTGACTGTGACTCACCTTCTGCTGTATGAGCTTATCAAGCTCTTCTTTAAGTTGCAGGTAGCATTCAGACAGGCTGGGATCCATAAAGAAATCAATGTAGCCATCGAGCATCTTCAAGTGCCCAGCCTAAAACATACCAGTTAGAAGCCAAACAACACGGTTGCATATTCCGTGGGAAAACAATCGGTTAATAAAACACAATGTACCATGCTTCCTTTTGTGACAGCACCACCAAACAGGATCAATATGGAGTCCGATACTCCAGTTGAATCACGGATGAAGACAGCATTTACCTTCACCTTCTCACCAAAGACCAGCCATGGATATGGGATGGTCTGGTATTTCGCATTCACTGAATTCTGAATTAAGAATAATGTCAGAAATTCAGACTAAATCAGCACTGGTTTGGTATCTCTACTCTCTAGGTGTCTAAGCATGGCACCGCTGGGTGATTTCATAACTAGTTTAAACTGCAGATGAGCATTTCAAGACATTTTGGTATGCACTTACAGCATAAAGAAGAACTTGGCCATCATCCATGGTCTTAAAGGACATGGAGTTTTCTCGATGCTGCAAAGGCAAAAATGAGATGAACTGTTAAGTCTAGCCTCTAAAAAATGGATATCTACAGAATTTTGACAGCAGCTGTTTACCACAACAGATGATATCCCAGGAAAAAGCCCAGAACATATGATGCCACGGACCAATGATTGATTATGGCTCAGACTGTTATTTGTATTTGCATCAGAGTCTATCAAACCAGAATCCTTCAAAATATAGCTGAATTGCCTCCGAAGAGAGTGGATGGCTTGTAGTGTTTGAGCAGAAAGGAAATTTCTCCAGCAGTATTCATAAGCAGACCCTTCTCTCTCTGCATCCTTCCATCCTTCATAAGCCCGAACAAGGGCCATATGATCACTATAATCCTTTGCTGAGAATCTAGATTTCGCGGTTCCTGCCAACTAATAAATAAAGATAAAAAATAAACCTTCTTATCATAATTTTCTTGCACGGCAAAAAAGTATCGCATGAATTTTTCAGTACTAAAACCCTCTTTTCTTTTCTTTTTCTAATTGATAAATATTTTTTTTAAAAAAAAGAAAGAACTGATTCACAACCAATATAAGTCACTAATGTATAGTCCAACGGTGGGAATTAAAGGCTTACATCCTTCTTTTCCTGCGGCAACAGGAAAGGGTCCCGGACACTCAGTCCAGCAACTACAGTAAGTACAGGGTCTATGCAGCGAAAAACTGCACCCATTATAAGCATCTTTCCCAATTTTGGATCAACCGGAAGCATAGAAAGGTATCGTCCTACAAAGTTGAATAAGGAAATCTTTATAAGTTTCAGTTCAAAAATGTTTCTGCAGTGCATGCAGGGAAGCAACAGACATAGAATACCTAGATCAGTAAGGTTCTCATTTCCATCCAATGCTCCAATCATCTTCAGGAATTCCACTGCATTACCGACCTACATATTTATCAAGGGTGGGTGGAAAGGATTAAAAACAAAATAAGTATCGTTTACTGACCACTTAAAACATCTATATGCTGTGTACATGCTATAAAAAATTGTTAACCTGACACTAAATCCAACGGACACAAAGGCATCCAGAGAAGGGGCATATGGAAAGTCAAAATACGATTTCAACACATACAGCTAGTGGTTCTGGAGGCTGTAGAGCAGCTGATAGAAACTCCCCAATGCCGCCGACTTGCAAACTTTTTATCTGCAAACATAATGAATTCAAAGGAGTTCTAAGAAGCTCCGGAAGCTGATAGTCTGCAAATGCATCATACACACATCTAGGGTACAGATGATAGCATTCTCCAGGTTGCACACGACCAGCTCTGCCCCTCCTCTGTATTAGATAATGAAGACTATGAGAATCGTCACAATTTACATAGATGAATGGATGGTACTGTAAACATGGGTACTGTGTGTGATCATATGAATATTCATTGTTGGGATTTTTTTCAATTGTTACTGTTGGTCTTTCTAATTGTAATAAGTGACAGCTTATATTGGCACTGAAACAGAACAAAAGGAAACCTTTTAAGTTTTAATGAATAATAGGTCTTCTGATCTTGATGTTACCAATGGAGCAAACTTCTTTTAGTTGGAATTATAATTTAACAAAAGCCTCAAATTTGAGACAAAGAAAAGATCTACTAAATACTAATGGAAGATGAGACAAGACAGAAGCTAAAAATTCACCTGACGGGCAGAAGCTTTGGAAATCCACGAGGGAAGTAAGCAGGGAGTATTGTTTAGAGCATCATATGTGGTTTCCTTTGCTTTTCCACAATCAACGACAAAAACGATGTCATTTATAGTAATACTTGCTTCTGCCATGTTTGTGGCAAGGACAACCTTCCGAACATTAGGAGGTGGCTTCTCAAAAATTAGCCTCTGTGAATAAGATACAAACATAGATGTGATACACAGGAGGCTCAGGAAAACGAAGATCAAACAACTAATAGATGAGATGAATATTTCTTCTTAATAATATAAAGGATATGCAGCTCTCTTGCGTATTCGATAAAAAATAAACAAGATGAATCTGTTATGTATGAGATGCATTTAGGCAATATATATGGTGTCAGAATTAGTTACATAATTGGAATAGTATCAACAGTGTCACTATGATATGCAAGATTAGAGCATTTACCTGCTCAGAAGTAGCCATTGAACCATGGCATGCAAGCAGCAAGACCCTATTTGGATCACCTAACAAAGGATGTGCTTTCAGTTGGTCCTTCAAGCAACTAATATCATCCCATCCAGTCATGAAAACTAAAACAGCACCAGGTCGCTCTTTGCGACATATGTGGCACAGAACAGCCTCTATGAGATTGAACCCAGTGCAGTCAGGATTCCAATTCGCTAGAGAATCGCGTGTCCTGGAACCATATGTCTCAAAGCTTGAATGTTTAAGGGCATCCTGCATTTTAAATTAACAGTACTTGAAGAATGTTTAGCAAGGACTACATTCATTCACTTCTGTTTAGGGAAAAAAGTACCTCAACAAGTGTAGTAATTTGATTTTTCCTTTTCCTAGGCAATAGCTGTCTCTGAGTTTTCCAAACTTTATCTTGGCCATAATCATCAAGCTGATTGCTCGAGGTCAACTTGTAGCCTGACCTCTCTAATATATCTTCCAAAAAATGTGCCCTCACTGGATGTGTAAATCCCTGAATTAACATTCAAGAGAACAGGATAAATGTAAGATCATTGCATCTTTACTGGAGTAAGGTGGAAAAGCAACAACGCAGACAGTATGTAAGATAATTTTAGTATGAAAACACAGTAACTCACAGGAATGTGAATAGTTGGTGCTCCTCCAAAATAACTTGAGAACAGTTCCGCATTTAGAGTAGCACTCATCAATATCAACCTCAAATCACGGCGCCGTGACAACAGATCTTTTAATACAATCAATAGGAAATCTACAAAACAATGCAATAATAATTGCCGTGAACTGAAGAAAAAATTAGCCTCGACAAGGGGAAAGGGAGCAACATAAATATGATATCTAACCTTCATTCATGCCCCTTTCATGTATTTCATCAACAAATACATGAGTCACCCCACTCAAATTTCGGTCACTCAGCAATCGTCTTAGTAAAATACCGCTGGTGCAGAAAAGCAAATGTGTGTCTTTTCCCTTAATTCCCTCCAATCGAACTTTATAGCCAACCTATTAAAAAAACTAGTATTGTATGCAAATACAATGGAGAGAATCTAGTAAGGACATTTGTCCTTATTTTCCTTGTTGCACATATTACAGATGAGTTAAAGTAACCGAAGTTGAAAAATGAAATTTCTGACTTACCGATTCACCAAGATTTTCTCCTCTCTCAGTGGATACTCTTTCTGCAACTGCCATTGCAGATATTCTTCGTGGCTGTGTACAAATTATGTTGCAAAAGGCACCTCGGCCAGACTCTATCTCTGATTCCAACACGAACTGAGGCAGCTGTGTTGTTTTACCACACCCTGTTTCGCCAGAGATTACTATAACCTAGCATTGCACAAGAATGTCAGACAAATGGTTTATATGCCTGATAGATGCCTCTCTAGGCATATTTTACAAGCTTGAATACCTGATTGCGTGCAATGGCTGCTAGAAGCCTTTCTTTTTCCTTGTATGCTGGAAGTGATTTGCGGAGTTCTAGCATCTTAACACCTTCAGGTGACTCCTGTGTTTGAAGCACACGATAAAATTGTTACAAGACAGCAAGCAAAGACGATTGCTGCAGAAGGCTTTTGTAGACTACCTGTCTTCTTTCTCTAAAATGTACAAAATTACGAATCATATAAGTGTGTCATAATACCTGCCAACTTCTCTGAAAATTTCGCATCCGGATGCTCTTCCTCTGAAGTATCTTCTCCATGACGGATCTATCAAGCAGAGAATCATGCTGCTCATCCATGTTCACGTTCTCAGTTTTCGCAGCCATCTCGTGACTGCCTTTTGTGTCGCCATCACATTTATCCAGTGGCAAGAGTGCACGGTCTAGATGTTCCTGCACTAGTCCTTCAACTCTCCTCTGCAAGCTCAATGGGATCACCACCTGGTTGTTTCCACAAAGAGTAAATAACAAAAACCCCTTAAGCACTAGCAATTTGAAATGCGTGTAAGACATGATCTTGCAATTGAATTTGATAGACAAACCTCCCTCTGTGGGCGCTTGTCATCCAGGTCCGGCCTGTAATTTGGCAGCGGGACCTTGCTTGCAACCACGACCCTTCCGTACATCTCACTGCCATTCCACAATCCCCACAAAACAGCACTCACGACGTTTAGTTACATTCCATTATTTTCCCAATAAGTGCATGGAGAGTTGATAGCCAGAAGCTGAGAAATGGCAGCACAAAACCTGTAGAGGCCCATCCTCTTGGCGAGGTTGGCGATCTGGTCATAATCCCGGCGGTCCCTCCTGTCCCTGGAGATGATCTCCTTCTCCTCCGCGTTGCGCTGCAACATGCTCAGCTTCCACCTCCACTCGTCGATGTTCGCCACCGATGATGAAGGCTGCACGTGGCAGTAAGAGATCATTGTGAGCCGCCAAGCTGATGAACAAACAAGGAAAATAAAACAATTCCGCTGCAGGCACACGAAGGCATCGTCCGTGAGCCTGCGGTGCTACGTGTAGCACGAACCCGGAGGTCCTCGTACTCGTGGTCGTACTCATCGTCGGAAAACTGCTCGACGGCGCGGCCCACGCTGGGGAAGCTGCTTTGAGAGCGGCGGGAGAAGCCATTAAGTCGGCGGGGAAGGAGGAGGAGAGCCGCGAGAGAAATAGCCGGCGGGTGGCTGGGTGCGTTGGGGAGTGGGACGAGGAAGATGCCCAGCCCGCGGCGCAGGCCGCGGCGCATGCTACCCTTGGCTTGCTAGCTCTGCGGCGGCGGCGGCATGACAGGAGAAGGAGGCGACGCCGGCGTTGTGGAAGGAGGATAGGGCCACGATGCGGTGGGCTTCTAGCCCTTGTAAGATTTAGGCTGAAATATTTGCGCTCTCACATGGGCTTTGAGGTTTGCTTTCTCCGCATGGTTATTGAGCTTGAGCTCTTTTTTTTCCCTCGAGGCAGGTTATCGAGCCCTCTTGGCCCTTTTAAGTTGTAATAACATTTGCAGTTGTTTAATTTGCACCGTTTGACGCCTCGTTTTTCACACTTACACATTCATGATTTACTGAATTGTTTAATCAATCATCCAAAATGCACATAACTATTTACACATTCTGCTACATTTAACCTAATTAACCTTCGTGTTTCAACGAATTGGCTTATTGGACCAAAATCATCAAGTCCTTTTGAGTGGTTTTGTTTGGGGTTTCACCTTAAGATGGGATGGTCCATTATAAATATATTTCATAAAATTTAATGTGATGACTGATGACGCTATTTTTTATGTCTATAGAAACTACTTCTAAATCTGATTTGTCGGGTCACGACCTAATTGTATTGCGCCACTATGTGTGCAGCACAACAGCCTAACCCTTTGGATTTTTAGACGGCCCATGCTACCTTATATGGCATGCGAACGATGGGTTGGCGTCAACTAGCTTTTTATGTTTGTACTGCATGGTTTTCTTCTTTAAAATATCATAACTTTTTTATGGATTATATTTCTATTCTATGTGTATTATTGTGTTTCTTACGATGAAGTTTACATAAACATATTCCTATTAGGTTCTATATGTTAAGTATAGGTCTGTAGCAGTTTAACAACACCATCTGATCTAAAATCAAATAAAAGTAAATTAATATTACAGTAGCATGCCACTTTAAACAAATTCATCTTTGGAATATGTTATATGCATATTTATGGCATTCTCGTGATGAATCTAGTTATAACGATCACGCTTATGATCCACAGCTCCTTAACTTTTATACAAGTTTGACCTACGGCAAACCTAAGAGAGTGTTTGGTTTTAGGAACCATTCCATTTTAAATAAGTTGATGCATCATACGTTCATTTCAAGAAATTTGGTAGGACATCTCATCATTTTTGTGCTTCTACTAATTATTTGGTACCGTAAAAAATGAGATGACATGGATCAACTCATTTTATTTCTCAAAACCAAACTAAAAGAGAGAAGTGAGAAGATTATGATCTACCACTGCGGCTTGTGTCAAGGGCCGAAATGACACCGCAGGAAAACATACCCTGTAGGTACGCTTTATTATGTAATAGACACGTTTTATTTCGTATCTGCATCAATGTTGACACGTTTCTTAAAGCGTGCTAGAAGCGTCTTCGCAAGCACTGTAACAAAGATTGTAGAGACGGATTACTATAGCGTATCTATAGCTGAGACGTTTTATAGAAACGTTATATGTATGTCTATGCATTTTGATACACTTTTATAAATATATTTACACAACGTGTCTATTGACGCTGTTACATTTTGTAAAAACGCTTTAATATGTGTTTACAAATAGTAAAAAATATATACTACAAGATATGATTTTTATGCAATGCAATCGCTAAGAATTGAACTCGTGATCTCATACCTCACATAATGCCTCTCTGCCACTAGACCATTGTATCGTATGTGAATAGTTAAGTAATGCACTGTTTTTATATTTACCATTAACGAATTTTAACTTCTCAATACCGTGTCAAATAACGTCTTTATGTGCCTATAGACACGCTTGTCTGATACGCTTTTTGTGTGTCTCTATGCTATTGACGGTTGAAAATGTGTCTTAATTTGTGTTATTTTAAGATACTTTTAAGTTGTATCAAAAAATATATTTACATGCATATGCACGTTTGTTTGACACGTTTGATATCGTGTCTAGATGCTACTGATGGTTAATAGCGTAACTAACTACGTGTCATGTTGAGATGATTTAAATAACATGACAACAAGTGTCACTTCATGTCTTTTGACACTCTAATCGTGTCTAACATCGTATCAATTTGAGATATTCCAGAAAACGTGTCAAAAAGCATGTTTACGCCTTTTGTGTAGTGACGCTTTAGCCATCGTTGCTATCAAAACGTATCTAGAAGGCATTTTTCCTGTAGTGTAACAAGGTGTATTACTTTCCTGTTCCAAAATATAGAAATTATAGGTTGTATCGGTGGACACCAACTTAGAGCACTTGCATTATTTAAAAATATAATCAGTTGGGCGTATCCAAACACTCCCTTGATCCCATAGTAATTTTAGTTTATTATATCATATACTATATTTTAAATATGACTTGGATCTTTTTATATTTTTCTAATTTTTTAATAAACCAAACGACCAATGTTTTAAAACAGGAGTTCTAAATTTGGCTGAAAAATGAACAGCGGAACGGAAGTACATACCAGTGCTCTAGATAAAAAGATCTGGAGGGGGCCACCCCAACAGTTAGCGTGGGGAGCCACCCCACATGCATCAAGCGATCCTTTGGCATCATTCCGTGGCGGGCAGCAGAAAGGCGCTTTTTTTATTTTTAGATTTTTTTTTTTCGTTTTTACAAAAATATACACCGGTTGTTAACATTTGCAGGAATGGTCGACCGGCGTCCGGGCGCCGAGCGCCAGGGGCCTGGCGCCCGGTGCCCAGGCGCCAGGTCCAGCGGCCGGACGGACGGACGAACGGAACGAACGGCGGACGGACGGACGGAGCCTGGCGCCCGGAGCCCCGGCGCCAGGGCCTGGCGCCCGGAGCCCCGGCGCCAGGTACTTTTTTTCTTTTTTTTTTTATTTATTAACTCGCTAATCTCACGTTTAATCGCTAATCTCGCTGTTTAATCTCGTGCATCCGATCCGAGTTAGGGAGATTAGTCAGTGTATTAGTTAGTTAGTGTATTATTTAGTTAGTGTATTAGTGTACGTAGTAGTTAGTGTATTAGTGTAGTAGTGCGCAGTGTATTAGTGTAGTAGTGCGCAGTCGTAACCCGTTGTAATAACTAGATTTAGTATTTAGTATTAGTATTTAGTTGAATATATATTCTGTTATATTTAGTATTTATTTGTAGTATTTGTTATTAAGTTTTAATAGTAGTATATTGTAGTAATATTTACATCTAGTAGTATTTAGAACTAAAGAGGAGGGAGGATGAGCTAAAGCGCCGACAAGATCTGCTTCGCGAAGCAGAACAACGTGACCTAAAAATACTTATAATTTCAAAATAAACATACACAAAATAGGAAATAGAAAATGGAGAAAGAAAATAAAGCAAAATACTTGTAATTTCAAAATAAACTGGGGTCAAAATAAACTGGAAGGGTCCTGGTGATAGGGTCGAAGCGCTAATATAGAATGCTAATATAATAGGCAAGGTGGAAGCTAAATGGTTAGAATCTAACTCGGATCGGATGCACGAGATTAAACAGCGAGATTAGCGATTAAACGTGAGATTAGCGAGTTAATAAATAAAAAAAAAAAAGAAAAAAAGTACCTGGCGCCGGGGCTCCGGGCGCCAGGCCCTGGGCGCCAGGCTTCGTCCGTCCGTCCGCCGTTCGTTCCGTTCGTCCGGCCGTCCGGCCGCTGGACCTGGCGCCTGGGCACCGGGCGCCAGGCCCCTGGCGCCCGACGCCCGGGCGCCGGTCGACCATTCCTGCAGATGTTAACAACCGGTGTATATTTTTGTAAAAACGAAAAAAAAAATCTAAAAATAAAAAAAGCGACCTGTGTGCCGGACCCCGACCTAGCCGGCCCAGCGGGCCTTAACCACGAACCACCACCCACCTAATCACGTCGTCCGTGACGCAGCACCCAAATCAAATCAACGGCCCCACGAGCGCGTGAGGCAGCGCGGCCCCACGGCCCGGAATGAGATGGGCCCGTTTTCACCCACTGATTGGCTGGTCCAGTCGCGGCCGAGTCAGTTAATAATAATCAATTTAATGCTTTCGGAATAAAAATACTTTTACAGGTCAGGAGAGATGGCGCCGTCGCCAAGCAAGCTCAGCAGCCAGCATGTCGCCCAAGTAAGACCGGACGACGAAATTACCTGGACGCCCCTGTGCCACAACGGTGGGACCCACTCTTGGCGAGGCTGGTGTGGTGACTGGCGAGGGTAGAAGGGACATTTGCGTAGGTGATTAGGAAGGAGGCGTTGGTTCGTTTTCGTTATTAATTTTCCTCGGCCACCGAGGCAGCCAACAGCTCAAGAAAAGTAGCAGCAGCAACCCGCGGCGGCGACGAGTAACCAACCGGGCCACGCCATTGCCAATCGCCCGAGCTCCACCGAGCCCAGCCACCAGCCACCGCGCCTTCCTCTCCAGTCTCCTCCCGCTGTGGGTTCTTTCGCGCGGTCCATATTCGCGGGCGGTTGCTTTGACCGCTTCTTCTGAGTTCTTCTCGGCGCAGCGCTATGGAGGTGAGCGTTTGTTGGGTTTCACCATCAGCGGGGCGGTGACTTGTGTTGGGGAATGGAATGGGGATTGGTGGGGGTGGTGTATGTGCTGGATTTTGATTGCTTGACGCGGTTGCTTTTCGCTTCCAGGCGATGGGGAAGAGGGCGGTGAGGACGGTGCGGGTGCGGAACATATCAGATCTGGCAACGGAGCGGGAGGTGCGCGAGTTCTTCTCCTTCTCTGGTGAAATCGAGCACGTCGACATCAGATTGTGAGCGCCTCGTAACTTCTCCCTTTCTCTCTGTCCCTCTTGTTTTTTGATGATTCAACAGCGGGGTTTTTCCTTTCTGGCTTGTAATTTGAACTGCATTATGACTTTTTGCCTATCGTTGGTGGTTGCAGTGACGGGGTGGCGACGGGGCGGACGGCCTACGTCACATTCAAAGATCCGAAAGCCCTCGAGATTGCCCTTCTCTTGTCGGTATGGCCTTGCAACTCTATTGGCCTGACCGTTGAGGAGATTCTTTTATGGTTATTTTGGCTGTGTTGTTTTTAGAATATGCATTCTGAACGATGTAGTGTGTTGGGGAATGCCATTATGAATATCGAAGTTAGGTATATGCAGGTGCCGCAATAAGCCAAATTTTGTGTTGGTTGCGACCAACATCATAGTGTGTAGGGATGGAGAAAATGAAACAAAGGTGTTTGGTTCAGGTGGTGAATCACATATGCACAGCCTGTTTTCTGGTACATATATCGATTAGCAAGAAATAGAAAATTTTCATGCAGGTTAATAGATTGTTCACTCTGGCCTTGTTTTGATGAACTTTGAAGTCTTGTCACGGAATCTAAGGATCCTTGCACATGCTGAATTCTTGAATGTCCTTTTGACTATAAAATAAAAAGCAAAATGATTTTTTACATTTCTTTGACCATATGCCATGTGCTTCATGCACTGGCAATCAAATGCTGGACGGGGATCTTCAGGTCATTTGATGACTAAGCAAAGATATTGAGTATTTTAATGCCTGCTTTAGTTAACTCATTATGTGAGTGACACAATAAGTTATAGTTTTACTTTGTGATTCTTTGACTTTCATGAATATGTCTTCCATGAGCTTCATTTCCAGCATGCATACATGTCTTCATCTGTTCATCAATTGCAAAATGAAAATCTAAAGTTCAATAGTCTTTACTGCAGCAGATAAAAGCTCTTCCTGTTTGTATGTTTTATAAATTATAAGTGAAATACTCCTACATCAGAGTAAATTATTCTCTCTTTTTTTTTTTCATCACAGCATGTTAGCTAGATGGATATGCCATTGTAAAACAAAGAAATGCATGCTGATTACTTTTCTCCTTTCATGCTGCCATGGAGCAATTTCAGTATCCTGTACTCTCTGTCTTTTCCAGGGAGCGACCATTGTGGACCAAATCGTGAACATAACCCCTGCTGAAGATTACATCTACATCCCAGTTACTGAAGTAACTGAACAGGTACGCTATTAAGTTAATGTATGTTACATAAATGCAATAAATCTCTATCCGTCCTTATTTTTCATTGAAATGTCCATTTTGAAAAACATGCAGCAACTTATGCTCAATGAGGTGACAAGCACAAGTTCAGCTCCTAATGCTGAAACAGAGTACTCCCCTGAGGTACCTTAAATTCGCAATGCAGTTTTTTTTTTTTTTCTAGTTTTCTTCCTGATAGTTAGACCATGAGCCCCCCCTCCAACATTTGGGGGAGCAGATTGACAAAACGTTAACAAAAGAGTCTCTTGTAGAAGGTGGTTTTAGGGATGCCAAATGAGGCAGTGACCAAGTGCAACATCTTGTACTGTTTTACTGAATGCTGACTACATACTATCTGAGATGTTTTATGGTGCTTGCAAGGTATCAAGGGGTACCACCAGTAAAAAATATTAGCCGTTGATTAACAGGGCTATTCAGGCATAATACCTTGAAAATCTGTACAAAGTGTTACTATCATCTTGCCTCATGTTATTTTATACGAAGTGTATTATGCTGGCCGTTGTCATTAATTAAAAACTCTCTTATACTGATGTATAGGCCAATGCCAGTCCCAATAGCCGTGTCTATGTGAGCAAAGCCCATGATGTCATGACAAATGTGATTGCAAAGAGTTCAGCAATGAGACAAGATGCTGTGAACAAGGCTAAAGCATTTGATGAGAAACATCAATTGAGGGCTAATGCCTCAGCGAGGATCAATTCCTTTGATAAGCGTGTTGGCCTCTCTGAGAAGATAAACAATGGGATATCAGTTGTCAATGAAAAGGTGAAATCGGTAGACCAAAGATTACATGTTTCTGACAAGACAATGGCTGCTTTGCTGGCTGCAGAGCGCAAGCTAAATGATACAGGCTCTGCTGTGAAAACCAACAGGTTTCTTCTTACCCATGCTTTTGTTAATGCTTAAATAATATGTTTAAATATATGACTTAGAATGCACTAACGTATGTGTTGTACTTTCAGTAATACTTACTCTCTTTGTCATATTTGATGATCTATCTTCCTTGTGTTCAGTCTTTCTCAATAGTATCGCTAATTTCTTCTATTATTTTCTACTTGCAGGTATGTGTCTGCTGGAACAAGCTGGCTGAACGGTGCTTTTAGCAAGGTTGCCAAGGCTGGTCATGTTGCTGGCTCTAGAACCAGAGAAAAGTTCCAATTAGCTGTATCAAATCTAACAGCCAAAGTAAGTGATAACTGATAATCAAGAGTGTTGCTTACTACTCAGTACATATATTATAGTAAAGCATGCTGAATAGCTTCAGATTGCAGATTGCTGAGCATATGTAACCTTGGTATCTAAGCATCATTGTTTCGCACTTGTGGCTGATGTAGCACAATTTATTCCATTAGTGGTTAGTCACTTTGGCCTGGTCCTGATTGTTGGTCAGAATCATGAACGCACCACTAGGTCACTGCATCATAATAATTTAAATAAAATTGGGACGTTGAGAGAACAAGAAGGTCAAAGTGAAAAATAACCAGATATATAGTGCTGGAACAGTTTGTCAGTTTGGTTCAGTTTGTCAGTTAGGCTGTGGACTACTGGACTTTTGGGTATCCAAACTGTCATATGGGCACATATTTGCAAATTGGGAAATTGGGAACTGCCTTTTGCTGGCATTACCAAGATCAGGGAATAAATCAGATAAGTCTAGAAACAATTTGCTGCTTACATAGCCCTTACTAAGGCATATTCATCTCTCTTAAAACATTTTGAACTAGTGTGCTGCATTTATAAAGCTAACCAATTACAGTTTTATACGCTTTCGCAATTTCACATAGTTCTGAAACACCTTTTTTTTTTCTGAAATTAGGGTCCTGCTGTTGTTGCTTGAGCTTGCTGTCCTGGTTATGGAAGCACTTCTTCCTAAGGAAATCAATTGGAAGTCCTTGAGCAAGCATCTCCCTTTGATTGTGTGGACAGTGTGGAAATGAACTGTGTTTCACTATTATCTTGTCCGTTTTTCCTTGGGTGCAGGTTTTTCAGTAATTCTTTTGAGCTTCGGTATATAGATGAGCTCAGATTTTGGTTTTTTTAGAACCCCATTCTTTTAGTATTCATGTTAAATTGATTATAGGTGATAGTGTCATTCTATTGACTCGATCAGTGTGGATAATCTTGATCGTTATTGATGCCTATGCTATGCTTCTCTGGTTTCCCCGAAACTGTATATTGTCCTAAGTCCTGACTGCGAAATTTAAAACTCAAGTAATGGAAATGGGATGCTCATCGGTTCTCATGTTCAATTGTGCATTGACATGGGATCTCTTCGAACTCTCCAGCTGCAATAGAGAAATATTGTATAGGTTCGGGCGTTCGGCCCTGCTGACTTTTGTAGTGCATCCTTGTACGCTGTCTGCATATGGCATGCGCAGATATCTTGTTGACTCAATCAAAGTGAGCGTAATTGGCGAACTGGATGGCTTCCATGAAGACAAAACGGCAGTAATCTGCTGATCTTCATAAGGAACTCCACCGTTTGCATATGGGACAACCTTGTGAGTTGCGATGGAGTTAATCGCTGCTATTACCTTCAGTTAGGCTTAACTTTTCCAGTCAAAGACTGCTGTAAGCACTTGGTCCTTTGAGCAAGGCGGGCCACCACAACCTGTGTCCTGTACACAAACTACAAACGTCAAATCGTTGTATAAAACACGCACAGCCGAGATGCCAAAACCGCGGCGTTAAACAAGAGATCGTGCGCTAATTGTGGTGATTCGATGTCATTGCCGTTGCAGCAGTGGAAACCACCCAGAAACGCGGACAGATTCAGCATCCAGGCAGCCACACAGCAGAATCTCATCGTTCAAAGCTTCTGAAGAATCTGCACATCTCCCGCTCGTCCGTCGCGGACCTGTTCGCCCCTCCATTCCTTCCTATATAGCTCTCGCCCCCTTCCACTTGGCGCCTGTTGATCTCTCCGCTTCCTCCCCGGCGTGGACGCGACGCGCGCGAGCACTACGTACATCGCCGGCCGTCGAGATGGCGACGGAGGCGGCGCCGGAGTGGCTGGACAAGGGCGACAACGCGTGGCAGCTGGCGGCGGCGACGCTGGTGGGGCTGCAGAGCGTGCCGGGGCTGGTCATCCTCTACGGCAGCATCGTCAAGAAGAAGTGGGCCGTCAACTCCGCCTTCATGGCGCTCTACGCCTTCGCCGCCACCTTCGTGTGCTGGTGCCTCTGGGCCTTCCGCATGTCGTTCGGCGACCGCCTCCTCCCCTTCGTCGGCCGCCCCGACTTCGCCGCCCTCGACCAGGCCTTCCTCACCCAGCAGGGCTTCGCCGGCGCCTACCCGGCCGCGACGCTCCTCTTCTTCCAGTTCGTCTTCGCCGGCATCACGCTCATCCTCGTCGCCGGCTCGCTCCTCGGCCGCGTCAACTTCCGGGCGTGGATGCTCTTCGTGCCGCTCTGGCTGACCTTCTCCTACACCGTCGGGGCGTTCAGCATCTGGAGCCCCAATGGGTTCCTCTTCAAGGCCGGTGTCATGGACTTCGCTGGCGGATACGTCATCCACCTCTCCTCTGGCATCGCCGGCTTCACAGCCGCCTACTGGGTACGCGCCTACAAGGCTACAATCTATATCTACTAGGACGCCATGATGAAATGACATGCATATGCACGCATTTGCAGGTCGGCCCGAGGACGGCGAAGGACAGAGGGGCGTTCCCGCCGAACAACATCCTCCTGACCCTCGCCGGCGCCGGTCTACTGTGGATGGGGTGGACGGGTTTCAACGGCGGCGCGCCGTACGCCGCCAACATCGACGCGTCCGTCGCCATCGTGAACACGCACTTGTGCACGGCGACCAGCCTCCTGGTCTGGCTCTGCCTCGACTGCTTCGTCTTCGGGCGCCCCTCCGTCATCGGCGCCGTCCAAGGAATGATCACCGGCCTCGTCTGCATCACGCCCGCCGCGGGGCTGGTGCAGGGCTGGGCCGCCATGCTCATGGGCGTAGTCTCCGGGAGCGTGCCGTGGTGCACCATGATGGTGCTCCACAAGCGGAGCCGATTCCTGAAGCGCGTCGACGACACGCTCGCCGTGCTCCACACGCACGGCGTGGCGGGCAGCCTCGGCGGCGTCCTCACGGGGCTCCTCGCGGAGCCGCGGCTCAGCCGCCTCTTCTTCGGCGACGACCCCCGGTACGTTGGCCTCGTGTACGCCGTCAAGGACGGCCGTGCCGCCGCGGGGCTCCGGCAGGTGGGCGTGCAGCTCGCCGGGATTGCCTTCATTGTGGCGCTCAACGTCGCCGTGACGAGCGCGGTGTGCCTGGTCGTTGGGTTGCTCGTGCCGCTCCGGCTTAGCGAAGAGCAGCTGGCGACCGGTGACGACGCGATACACGGCGAGGACGCGTACGCGGTGTGGGGCGAAGGCGAGACGTACGAGCAGTCGGTGCACGGAAACCATGGGTACCCCATGACGTCCAATCCCATGTCGTCCAAAGCCGACGAGATGATATGATCGCATGGCGTTCAAGCGTGTAAGACGACCAATGCGAATGTTTGTATAGTTTGACTCTGACTGAACCGCACCGTAGGAGTACGTATGTTCACAAAACTCTCAAAAGTGATCACCAAATCTGTAAACCTTTCAATGAATGGGTTGATTTTGGGAAACTTGCTTGAAAAAGGTTTAAAGATACATATAATCACTTCGAGAGTTTGCACACATGTATAAGATCGAATATGGAACAAATACTTGTGCAAGCAAGTAAAACTATTAAACAGACTCAAAAGGAATAAGAATTGGTACACCTGTGGTCTTCTCGATCCTCCAAGCGAAGGAAGAGGAGAGCGGTTCCCTCCTCAGCCGGAGGATCTCGCCAGGCGGGATCTGCCGAGCGCAGACCCTAGGGTTGGCATCGAGGAATCGGCCACGCTCTCTCCACACAATGGTGAGTCTTCTTATGATGCTCTATCTTTCTGATCTCAGATCAAATCTTCTTCTTCACTTGTCACATCTCACCTCCCTCCCCCGATATAGAGCGATCTGGACATCGGCAATGGTGTTTTAGCCGTGGGAGGATTTGCTGCGTTTCTCTACTTCAAAGAGGACGAGTCGGGTATGGATTGAACTCTCCTTTGTGTAATCCTCGTCATTTGCTGTTTCTGCGGCTAGTCATGAACCACCACTCAACTGGTCATATATACCTGTAGCACTGATGCCTGACAGAGAGCGGAACCTCCCCTTGCACAAGGACCCCGCCATCAGGGCACTCTTCACAGATGAGCACGGCAATGTGAACTGGATGAACTACTACGATTTCTTCTGTTTTAAGAAAGAGAATCCTAACTTGACTAATGAGGAGATTCGTGACATGGTGGAGTTGACAACTCCAAAGGATAATAATAATGTAAAGACCTTGGAGGACGTGAACGAGTCACTCATGATGTCAAGATTTGAGCAATGGATCAAGCAATATGGAAGGACATATAAGAGCAAGGAGGAAAAAGCTAGACGCTATGAAGCATTCAAGGCGAATGCGATTAGAGTCGATCAGCTGAACGCGCTGTCTCAAAACTGTACTTCTTTTGTGCTTAAGGAGTATGCTGACTGGACTGAGGAGAAACGTTCGAATACATGCTCACATTCGCATGTTGACTGGGAAACTGTTTTCGATATGCGGGCGCGCCTGTCTAATATGGAGGGACATGACCTAATGGAAGTTGATGGCGGTGAAAGGCTGTGGACAGAGGCTATGAAGCAGCTCTATCTGAAACAAAAGGCGAAGGCAGCTGAACACACTTTTGGCGCAAAAGATATACTTTGTTCATGTTACGTCATTTGAATATTTGCTCCAGGAGTTACACCAGTGTCTGTCTTATTAATTCGACAACGTTGATACGGACAAAATATTGCTCCGCTAACTTGTGATATGTTGAAATTGCCCTGCCTCACTGTAGTCGAAATTGCACTGAATCAAATTTCAATTACTTGAGTGACCCAACAGGACCGTGTTTTGGCCTTCACCTCAGGTCTTTTCACATATTGTTTGTGCTCTTGGAATTTGAGCAGCTTTCTCAAACTGATAATCACTATAGTAATATATGTATAAATTGTGTGCCAGTGCTTGCTTGCATAGAAACCTGTAATGAACGTGCGTAGAACAATCTTCCTATGTTCTTAGTCTCTGTTTTGTGATTTAATATCATAAATCAGAAACGTATCCTATGTAAGAACGTGTATTTTAAGGACGGTCATAGGGTCTGTTCCTACTTGCTGTTTTAAATTGGCTAATAGAATGTGTGTATTCACTGTGCCACATCAACCGTATGCCTGGTAGTTGGATGATAAATTCCTGTGGCACTTAAATAATGCAATCTCTGATCCGACATTTTAATGTATGTCCATGATTCAATGATATTTTAGATTTCAAGGACACAAGCATGCTTGCTGTAACAGTGAATGACCTTCTAGCAATGAAGTAAGTTGTCTATTGATGAAGTGCCATTGATTCTACTACTATAATCAGCTGCCAACATGGCATAGTTTTTTCAGCGATATAATGCGTGAAGTGAATAATACTTAAAATCATACTTGTGAGAAGATTACTGGCATCCTGCTGATCAGTTCATTAGTTCTATTTCATCTGTAATTCCAAAGCATATATTGGTTCATTTGAATTTGTATGCAAAGAAGTCATGAAGTAGCCGTTATTCACCTATGAGAGCCAGTCCTGATTTTTTTAGAACACATAAGCTGTTCAGTAGTGTCTAGTAGATTTAAGTTTTGTGAATAAGTTTCCAACTTGGGATATCAAATGTTGTTCCTCTCAAGTAGCATGGTGTAAATAAGTTTCTTTGGGCGTACATACATGAAATTAAGTGGATTTTGATACGTTATTCTTCCATCTGGATGTCCTGCATTGGTAACCATGTTCGGCGTAGCATTTTTCTTATATCAGCTAGGTTACCAGGAAAGCTAGTTTGATGTTTTAGAATGGTTTCTGAATCACTTGTGTTATAATCTTGCAGCAATACTATCAAGGATGAATTGTTGACTTTGGGTGAACTACTATAAAACAATCTAAACAGAGCAACGCATATAATCTATTTCAGTGTTTATGTACCTATATAAGAATACGAAAACAGTTTATGGGGTATTATGCAATTCAGGGCAACGTATAGAACCAATACCTGTGCAAGTAGAACAATTAAACAGACTCAAGGAACAATATATACACCTAGAAGTAGAACAGTGTATAGCTTACATATAGAAACAAAAACAAGTTAAAAGGAAAAGAAAAAAAAAGGCAACATTTTTTGCGCCCATCCAACTCATATATAATTCATCACTATTTAGTCCGTCGAGTACCATTATAAAATCGTGGCCATTGAAAAAACATACCGCAACGATCGTAATAACGGATTCTTAAGAGAGAAAGTCTGGAAAATGTCAATTCAACAATTATTTCTTCAACCTCTCGCATCTTCTTTCTTTCTTTGCTACACTGCTGACTATGGCCGAGATGCGTCATGGAGGTTACATGCAGACCCACTTCATGGAGAACAAAAAAAACTTTTCTAACTTCTCCTCTCCCCTCCGATTTGAGAAGTACTCCCTTCGTATTTAAATATAAGTTACGATTAATCTGTAAACTTTTAAATGGTTTATTTTGAGTGTAAATTTAGATCAATGAATGGTTGACTTTGGGCAGACTATGCTTGAACCATTTACTTTAAAGATACATATAATCGCTTTGAGAGTTTACGCACCTGTATAAGAATATGAGAATACCCTATGCAATTCACAGCAACATATGAAACAAATACTTGTGCAAATACAACAATTGAACAGAGTCAAGGAACAAAAATTGGTACACCTAGAACAATTATATAACTTACAGAAAATGCCTAAAACGAAAAAAGCAAGTTAAAATAAAAAGAAGCGAAAGAAAAATGCAACATTTTTAGTGGGACATCAAACTCGTGTAATTCAACGTTTAGTCGGGCTAAATGGCCGAGTGCCATTACGAAACAATGGAACACAAGGCAACACTCATATTAAGACCTAGTTTGGCAACCACATTTTCCTAGGGGATTTTCATTTCCTCCAAGGAAAATAAACTATTTTCCCTTCGATTCTCCAAAATCTTTTAAAAAAATGGGGTTGCCAAACTAGCCCTAATGGTTTCTGAAGGTATGGAAAATGTTCCGTATTTCTACATCTGCCTCCTCCTGTTGCTGCCGCTGACACCGTGCCGGAGGAGGCCCCGGCCATTAGATACTACCTGCATCCCAGAAAGAGTGTCGCCCGTCTTGATTTCAGTGCACGTTCTGTCACTTGTTTTATTCAAAATTTTAATTCAAAATTTTAAAAAAATTATATAAAAGTACTTAAAGTTATAAACGTAATCATAAAAAATTAATGATACTTATAAATATTTTGAATAAAACGAAGGATCGAAGGTAGTACACCAAAATCGAGGACAACACCCACTTTATGGGCATAAAATATATTTTTCTACCTCCCCTCTCCCCTCAGGTATGAGAAGTTTAACTATTACTCCGTACAATCCATGCCGCGTGTTTTGATAAATAAATACAATTTGATAATGGTACCTTGTATTTTTAGCACTTGGTTGTTTGTGATACGTTGCTCACAGATATCTTGCCAATTGGCCGTCGAACGGAAAAACCCCAACGGGCCAACGGCACAAACCTTCAGACTCGGACTGACGATCGAACTGATGGAGTGCGCGGTCAAACGCCTACACAGGCGCGCCCCGGCCCCATGCAGCCGCCCAACGGGAAGCCTGTGGTCTTCTCAATCCTCCAGACGATGACCCGGGATCGATCGGATGCGCCATCGTACTACGTGGAAGGATAAGTTCCAGCGCGGACATGCATTGATCGCGTACCAACAGTTTTTCTATATAAATCCAGGTGCTCGGTGTGGCTCCCGGCCTCTTCAGTTTCTAATCACATTCTCTGCTCTACTCTACTCTACCAGTGAGTCCAATAGGATATGATATCTTTCTTGCCGTTAAATTTCTTCCAATTGTGCACGCCCTATTGAATGGTGCTTTCACTCTAAATGCAGGTTGAATCCGAGCAGGCTGCTGCGTGTGTCGGCGATGACGCGCTCGTCGGCGGCCACGTTGGTCGCAGGTCTGCTCATCGCTTTCTTCCTGCCGTCGTCGGCGGCGCCGGCTAAAGATTATGTCAAGTACAAGGACCCGAAGCAGCCGATCAATGAGCGCGTGGATGATCTCCTCAGCCGGATGACGCTGGAGGAGAAGATCGGCCAGATGTCGCAGATCGAGAGGGCCAACGCGACCGAGGAAGTCATCGAGAAGTACTTCGTCGGTGAGCCATTTCCGCCAACCGAGTCGCCGACGATCCTTCATCCATATATTGTTCTGCTGCAGTAACTAATATCGACGATATTGTGACACGGTCATTGCAGGCAGCGTGCTGAGCGGCGGAGGCAGCGTGCCGGCGGAGAAGGCGACCGCGTCGGTCTGGCAGAAGATGGTGACCAAGATGCAGAAGGCGGCGCTCAAGACCCGCCTCGGCATCCCCATCATCTACGGCATCGACGCCGTGCACGGCAACAACAACGTCTACAACGCCACCATCTTCCCCCACAACGTCGGCCTCGGCGCCACCAGGGATCCCACGCTGGTGAAGCGGATCGGGGAGGCCACGGCGCACGAGGCCAGGGCCACCGGCATCCCCTACACCTTCGCACCATGCGTCGCGGTACGTACTATACTCCATACTACCACGCGTTATCCATGACAATGCAATGTGTTGGGCACCAAAAATCACAATTCCAATGCCAATGCATGATTTTTTTTTTTTAAATTTCAGGTGTGCCGTGACCCGCGGTGGGGCCGGTGCTACGAGAGCTACAGCGAGGACACGAGGCTGGTGCAGCTCATGACCTCCAGCATAGTGACGGGCCTGCAGGGCGACGTCCCCGCGAAGCACCCCAAGGGCGTGCCGTTCGTGGGCGGGTCCAAGAAGGTGGCCGGGTGCGCCAAGCACTTCGTGGGCGACGGCGGCACGCACAAGGGCATCAACGAGAACAACACGTTGCTCAACTTCCACGACCTGATGCGGATCCACATGCCGCCCTACGACAACGCCGTCATCAAGGGCATCTCCACCATCATGATCTCCTACTCCAGCTGGAACGGGGTCAAGATGCACCAGAACAAGTTCCTCATCACCGACACGCTCAAGAACAAGATGAACTTCAGGGTCAGTAGTTAGTTATACATTGTGCCAAATCCCAATTATAGATTGCTGCATCTGCATATATATACTGAATATAGTAATGGACACATGTCATGACATTGTTGCTGCTCCGCCTGTACTGCATCTGCATGCACGCGCAGGGCTTTGTGATCACCGACTGGCAGGCCGTGGACCGGCTCACGACCCCGCGGCACATGCACTACTACCACTCGATCCAGGAGACGATCCACGCCGGCATCGACATGGTGATGATCCCGTACGACTACCCGGAGTTCGTCGCCGACCTGGTGAAGCAGGTGAAGCAGGGGCAGATCAAGCTGGAGCGCGTGAACGACGCCGTGAGCCGGATCCTGCGGGTCAAGTTCACCATGGGCCTCTTCGAGGACCCGCTCCCGGACCCGCGGCTCACCAAGGAGCTGGGCGCGCAGGACCACCGGTCGCTGGCGCGGGAGGCCGTGCGCAAGTCGCTGGTGCTGCTCAAGAACGGCAAGTCCAAGGGGGAGAAGCCGCTGCTGCCGCTGCCGAAGAAGGCCAAGAAGAAGGTCCTCGTGGCCGGCAGCCACGCGCACGACCTGGGCAGCCAGTGCGGCGGCTGGACCGCGTCGTGGCAGGGGGAGAGCGGCAACAACCTCACCGGCGTGGGCACCACGATCCTGGAGGCCATCAAGAAGGCGGTGGACAAGCACACGGCGGTGGAGTACGCGGAGCGGCCGGACAAGGACAACCTGACCAAGAGCGCGGACGAGTACGAGTACGCGGTGGTGGCGGTGGGCGAGCCCCCCTACGCGGAGACGGCGGGCGACAACCAGAACCTGACGATCCCGTCGCCGGGGCCGGAGGTGATCAAGGACGTGTGCGGGGTGGTCAAGTGCGTGGTGCTCATCGTGTCGGGGCGCCCGCTGGTGGTGCACCCGTACGTGGACTACATGGACGCGCTCGTCGCCGCGTGGCTGCCCGGCACGGAGGGGCAGGGCGTCGCGGACGTGCTGTTCGGCGACCACGGGTTCACGGGGAAGCTGCCGCGGACGTGGTTCAAGTCCGTGGACCAGCTGCCCATGAACTACGGCGACAAGCGCTACGAGCCGCTCTTCCCCTTCGGCTTCGGGCTCACCACCAAGGCCGCCGCGGGAAAGGATTAGCAGCCGCGCGCGCTTGTTCTGTGCCTGTCTTTCTTTCGCTTTTTTACGGTGTGATGAGCCTAGTTATTAGTGGGGACGGCAAATAATAAGCTAGCAGGATCTTCTTTTCGGTGACAGGTGTAGTTACTAAAGATTGATGATAGAATAATAATGAGTTGGTTGATATGGGCCGGAGTTGCAGCGATGTGGCACGTGTACTCTCGTCTGTGTTTTGCAGCTCTATCATGGTCACAGTACACACCTATCCATGGTCCATGTACAAGACTAGTACAACGCAATTGAATCACACACGTTGCACGTTCTCCGTCTCAATGTCTCATGATGGTGGCCGGGCATCCAACCGTGGGTCGCATCGCGTGGCCATTTAGCCATGTGTAACATCTAGGTATACCATGCAGCGCAACTCTCTGCGATTGCTAGAACTGCGTGACACGCCTGCGCCCACCGCCTCAAGCGGCTCAGCTCGGTGTGCGACCTTCCTTCCCCCGGGCGGATCGGCTGCTCCTTCACGGCGGCGCGACAGCATTCCCGGCATGCCCCGGCCTTCGGCGACGGCGACGATGCGCACAGTCAGTCAGATCGCGCCCCCACGACCACGAGATTTTCGGGAAGACGCGCGACCCAGCTGTTGGGCCAGGCCGGCCACGCATGGGTTCGTTACCTTTGCCTACTTTCCTGGCTGGCCTGTCCCATTCCTCCAACTTTACAAGACGCCGAGCGAACCATGGCCATGGTCCAGACAACAAACGACGGGGACAACAGGCCCAGTGGCCCACTCTCTGGTGGGCCACGCCGCGCAGGCCCTTGCAAACCTGGAAGGAATGTTCTCTCCCCGTCGGCCTCTCTCACTCTCGCGCGTGCTGCCGCCGCCGCGGCGAGCTACTACTCGTACGTTGTAGGCTACGCTACAGTGTACTGTACTACAGATCAGCCTGTAGCAGGCAGCACAGCACGTCGTCTGATCGTGGATGGTCTGATCCGATCATGCCGTCAGTAGTCGTCAGTATCTCACTTGCCGTGTAACCTAGCGCCTGGATCCATGCGTGCGTGGTCGCACGGGCAGGCATGATCGATGCCTGGTGGTGCGGTAGTAGCCACCACACGACAGCCGCGTGACTGACAAAGAGCCTTTGTCCTGATTCCCGTGAAGAGCAATGATGGAGTCCCCAACCCCAAGTCGTCAGTATCTTTTGTTCTTAATTTGGCACATCCAGACAGCGATCCATAAATCCATTGGACGACCAACGGACGACCCCGCTGCAACGTAACAAATCGGTAGCGGTGCCCATGGGCGGCGGCGCTCTCGCATTGGCTCACGCGTGCGTTTGCGTTCGTCTCTGCACGGCCTGTCGTGTTGGCCGAGTCGCTCGCTGGGTCGATCGATCGCAGACGCAGCCAGGTGGAAAGAAATTACCGCTTGTATATATATAGCTCGATCGGCGGGAGAGATAGATGAGGGGGAGTAAACGCCGCTTGATTTGGTTAATTTACTGGTAGCAATTAGCAGCTGAGGTCAGGCGATCTTTAATGGCGCGCCGAGCGTCACGCACGGCACGGCATTATCCCTAACGACAGGCATTAAACCTGGAACAGAAACAACAGCAGCTGCGCGGCGCCTCCACGCGCGCACGCACCGTGCCGTGCGTGCACCACGGCAGACTTTGCACGCACAGGCAGGCCGGCCATCCTACGTTGTAGTACTAGGAGTATGTACGACGCGTTTAAGATTCGGCTGGTAGGGCAGGCTAGCTATAAATGGAGCCAGCAGACTCCAGATCAGATCAGATCAGATCACGCAACTCCGCGGAAAAGACGGCAGCGCTCTAGTTCTAGCCACAACACGAGACCCTGCCCCAGCCCAGCCGTTAAGTTTCGGCCGGTACAGTACAGCCATTGCTGCTGGGCTCCCGTGCAACGTACTACCCCCGTACGTGGGCCGTGGTGTGTCTGCTCGCGGCTCCGCGTTCTTTCCAGGCTAGCCGGCGCCCTAGCTGGACTGGACGGACGGGGGCCCGGCCCTGCCTCTGCATGTGCGACTGCTTATACTTCACGTAATCGGCTAATCGCCCGCCAGGTGACCTGCCGCTGTCACACAAGCCGCCTCTATGATTCTATGCTCGCTCTGCTTTACTGGTACAGTACTGCCTTTGCTCTGTGTCATTTCCCGTCGCTCTTTTCTGCTGCGTTTTTTTTGTTCGTGTTCCATTTGACCATTTGCATTCCATGTGGCTGTGCCGTTGATGTGCCTCCCTTTCTGTGAAGTTAGTACATGTTTTTTACTGACGAGAGTGGGTACGGCTCTGACTATGACAAAGCTGCCAGGAGCCCAGCAGCCAGCATGCATCGTGCGTGCCCGAGTTTTTCCACTGGCGAGAGCCTGACAAAGGTTGGGCTAGTTGCCACAGTGCCCATCGATCACGACAACAGTATCTAAACTTCTTGACTCCTTGTGCTGTGATCATCGCAGCAACGTGACCCTTGAGGCCTTCACTCGTGTAGTTACTGTTCGGTTCGTCAGAGCGGGGGTGACTCGTGATCTGGATCTGTCCTGCGCCAACCCCGATCTGGATCTCACGCTCGATAGGGGTTTACCTTTTTCACGCGTGAGATCTGTGTAGTATGGGAAGAACACGGGTGGGTGCAGAGTGCAGTGCAGTCGTGCAGATAAGGCGTTCCGTAGGGTAGGGCCGGGACAGCGGACACGTGCTCTGGATTATGATGCGTCGTTAGACCATGGTCATCGTTCGGTGAAAATAGATGTGGAAAACACCGTTTGCGCACTATACACAGAGTAGAAAAATAATGATTGCGCACTGTATCGGTAGCCTTATTATCATCATCCCAACTTGCCCGCGCGTCATCTCCCGTCTAATATCTACGGCTTAGCAGTACTGATCCCCGTGATCGAGAGCTAAGCTATATATGAACACGAATATGCCATTCTTCTTTTGCGGCTGCATTGCATGGCAAATTGGCATGGGAGCCCGTCTGTTCCGCAATATCTGCAGGCACTGAAAGCTGCAGGCAGCTCTCTGTTCTCCCACAGGATCCCTTTCTTTTCCCGGGGATTGGACTGTCAGCGAAATCTGATTGTGTCCTTTGACATTTTTCGCGATCGCGTGGGCGTGGCTGAGATCTCAGGATTTCGGATCAGAGCGGGGAATAGTCGACGGACGGCTTATGCTTATCGGCGCGCGGGGGCCGGCGAGATAACGATCGGAACGGAGAGTAGAAGATCGCGTGCATTTCGGCATCAGCCGAGGCGATAATCAGCGCTCGTGCGGCGCGGGACACCTGAATTTCCGAGCGTGGCGACGTGTTTGTGTGTGCAGCATATACACGAGAGGCCGAGAGCCCAGTGTTCAAACATTGGTTAAGATTACCAGATCGGGGTAGCAGCCTAAGCCTACTCTGATTGGGTAACCAGCAGCATCCGTGCCGAGCGACTACCGTCTTGTCCCTTTCCTTTTTTCATTCAGCTTACTTCTTAGCTTTGTTGTTCCGTCAGTCTAAGACAAAATCCGTGACGAAGATTTTTTTTTTCTACCAATATAGATAGGAATGAGTGTTCGTTATAGGGGATAGCATCCAGCTGCTCTCAATTTTTATGCAGTTTAGAGAGAAAAAAGAGTAGCGCGAACTAAAAATTGGTCGATGCTTCAGTCTGACGATACGATAGTACGATGCCACATAGGGGTATTAATGAGCAACGTACCAAATACACCTCCATCCTTTTTGATGTTGAAAAAAATATCGCCCATCGTGATGTGTTCCCATACACAAACACAAGAACCCCAAAGGTGGTACCAACCGGTTAGGTGTAGTGTTTTTTGCTTATTTGTCATGACATTTAACTAGCTCGAAACCCAAATGAAACTATAGAATGAAATGACCTTAATACCTTATTGCTTTTGGACCAACTATATAGATCAATCAATTACCTATTTTCTTCTTTCCAATAAATTATTCATTACTCCTATTTAATTGTCTATTTTTTTTTTGTTTTTCAATGTTTAGTTTATTAAGGCGTACTTCCATTGTTCCAAAAAAACGCCCAAGGAAAATCTAGGAATCTAAACCTGCATATAATTAAATCTAGAATTTCAAAATGCTACAAATATAAGACAATTAAATGTGTATGCACCTTGGAAAAGGAAAGAAGACTCAACAAGGAAATGGCATGCAACTTGGCCATGGAAAAATCTAGGAAGCCAAAAGTGTATGCATCTTTTGGAAAAGGAATAAAGTCAGCGTGTAAATGGGCATGGCCCTTGGTCATGGAAAATCTAGGAAAAATAAACGTGTATGCAATTAAATCTAGCATATCAAAAAACTAAAAACATATGGCAACTAAATGTGTGTGGACCTTGGGCAAGGAAAAGTAGATTCAACAAGTAAATGAGCATGCACCTTGGTCATGAAAAAAATCTAGGAAACTAAATATGTATGTAATTAAACCTAGTATAGAAAAGAAACTACAAATATAAAGAAAACTATATGTATACGCATCTTGAAAAAAAAATATTCAACAAGGAAATAGGCATGAACATGTCAAGGAAAGATCTGGAGAACTAAACGCGCATGTAATTAAATCTAGCAAGCTAAAAATACATTCTGCGTGGAATTTGGAGTACTACTGCACTCTTTATAGATTGGTGAAGTATGATTGATTAACAAGATTTATCAAGAACACCAAATTTTTTTTTGTAACACTCCTAATTCGTCTGAAAAAAAAATCTTAGAAGTGTGTTTATAGTGGGCCAGATGGAGTATACGCCCATGATGATGCTTGCAGTCAGGGAGTCCAACGATACCACGTATGAGCACTAATGGGCAACGGACCAACTATACAGCTTCATCCGTTTTGATGTTGAAAAAAATGTCGTCGTGCTGTATTCTTTTTTTTTTTTTTTGAGAAACTCGTCGTGCTGTATTCAATCTAGAAATCTTTGGCCGTGCACTCCGCACTGAAAGCAGCAGTTCACTGCTTCCTGACCGTTGGCTAGCTTAGGCTAAGTTCAATGGAACTTTCTATCCCCACTCTCTAAACATTATTCCAGCTACTCATCTTTCTCAGTATTTATGTCAAACAGTCCAAAACAGTGTTTAGGGAACCATATAGGGCATCCCATTGGACTCAGCCTTAACGCTCCAATCCTCGACAACGCCAGCCGTCCAACGTCTCTCTGTATTTGGGGAGTAGTAGTAACCACTAATTAATCGGCACCGTATCGCGCTAACCAGATCGCAAATCTCATTGGCGTACAAGTAGAATTTTTTTAGACACTGTTGGTAGACGGATGCTGTGGGGTAGTGGAGCCATGGAGGGTACAAACATACTGGTGTCATCACGAGTTTCGAGCACAGATCACACGTCCACTCGGAAACGCCCGCCCCTACAGTAGAACAAAACGTAGGAAGCCAGTAACCCTTTGTGCTTTAGTGAGTACCGTTACAAGTGGGTCCCGTGCCGACGACAACTCTCTGGTGGTCCCATCCATCCGTGAACTCTGTGGATGATTTCGCGTGAGTGCCCGCACGGTCAATTTTACAGTCGTCGGCCTTTGATCGCCGCGGATTCTCGGGGTGAAAAAGAAAGAAAAGGCTGCTGGGTAAAGGCGGCGTGGACGAGGGCAATAAAGCCTCGGCACTCGTTGCCAGCCTTCCCCCCTGACCCTGCACCTCCGGTGAGCTGCCACTCCGGCACTGCCAGTTCCCCCCTGTTGCTGCTGCTCGCCGGCTCGCCGGCTCGCCGCGCCGCGCAGCTCTTCCTCCCGGTCTCTCGAGCGTCACTCCGCCTGCTGGTAACTGGTAAGCGACGGGCTTTGTTCCTCCGGTGTCTGGTCCATCCCCAGTTCTATTCCTTGGTCGCCTGTTCACTTCACCTCCTCCTCCTCCCTCTCTGTCTGAATCGCTGGTGCACTGCGCTGCACACACGCCAGTTTTGGGGAGAAGGAGGCGGCTTTCCGGGGGCCTTCCAGGCTCGCCAGCGGCCGCCACCGACCCCTGGTGGCCTCGCCCCAAGAGGAGGCGGCACAAAATGATAAAAATCTTTGCGGGCAGATGTGGATTTGCGAACTACTTGCCCCTGTGCGGTGCCATCTTCTTGGGCTCTACTAGTTGTAGGCCGTGACGCTGATGCGTTCGTGATGGTAGATTGGTAGTGGTATAGTAGTGTCGTGCCCCATTCCATGGTGTCGTACTTGGCGTGCCATGGCTTCGGCGCTTCTGGAGTGGAGTACTGGAGTGGTAGAGTGGTAGACTGATAGTGGAGAGTGACCAGCTCGCCACCTCTCATGCGCCAGCCTCGCATGGGCGGCCGCGGCCCGTGGATGCGTGCTACACTGCACTGCACCCACGGGGTCGTTCTGAATTTCTGAGGCGAGTATCCGGGATGGCGTGCACGCTGCCTCAGGCCAGCTTGCTGAAAATACCTCTTAATTTTTTTAGAGAAAAAAAAATAAATATTCGGATGCCTCGTGCCTGTACTTTTATTTATTTACAGTAGTGGTTAGTTGGCCTGGTCTTGCAATATTTCTCGATTAATTTAATCCAGAACTTTCCCAAGTGGTTAAGCCGTCCCATTCTGCCATTCTATGGTCTCAAGTCTGAACCTGGCGATGCAGAGGAAAGCGGCTCGCCGCGCCGAGGCCTCCGTTGCGTGATAGTTGGCCTATTGCGGCTTCGGCTCCGACGTCCCTGTTGGAGCGACGAAACGATTCGACGCAGCGGCAGGCGATGCCGGCGTCGCCAGGGAAGTTCTACTACAGACATGGCACATTTTATTAGTGTTTCGCAGACGAAGTGTCCCTCATTCAAATGGCTGCATGGTGCATGCACACTAGAACACTGTGCTGCCCAAATATCCTAGAGTAGTGGGCAGAGTGGTCAGTGGGAGATAAGGGGCTATGGTTGCAAGTTGGATTAATCAATAGCGATGGCGAGACCGATTGATCATGGCCACTGATCTAATCCACAGCGACATTCCAACTGATAGATGCCGCTCGTGGTGCTGCAAACGTGAGGGCTGGGGTGGTGGAGACGGAGAGCTCTCTCGCATGCTCAGCCATCGTTGGTGACAGCTCGTTTTATAGGTCCACCCCTAGTAGTAATCAAGGCCCTGATTTCTTTGGATTTCATTTGATTTTGTTGCCTTGCCAATCCTTATGTCGGTGCAACGTGCATGGTCCACTGCTCGTCACACTCGCTGGTGCTTATAAGAGGAATACGGCTTTCCGTTTCTTTCAGGATATGCCCACCCTTCCCTAGCAGCAATCATAAAGCTTGGCGGGCAAATATTCCTGCCTTTTGCGTTTGCGGTTCGTGCTCATGCGGGTTTCTAGTTCCTAGCTCACTTTGAGTATATTGTGAGGTACTGATTGTGCTAGCTTCTGAAAGTCTTATGCCCATGATGTGTAGTATTCTGTTCATACTGCATCTTTTTGTGCTTCGGCCCCTCTTTCCTTTGTGCCAGCTCAGTTCAATCAATCAAGGTTAGGTAGCTTTGGGTTTGTTTTCCCTATAAACATGCTGGGTTTCAGCAACTTTATGTGGTTCTGTACAGAAAAGGGAGAATACCCACCTGGTTTTAAGCTATCTGCTCAGTTTGTGCCAATTTTCTTCTTATACGATGGTTACAGCAGCATCTTGAACTGGTCTAACATTAGAATTTTATGTTCATTTAAACAACTTATACTATAATATCACATATTTGGTGGATAGGCTTTATACATTAACTCAGCTGTTTGTCATCCTTTTCCCAGGTCTATATATAGGTGGTCTGTGGTGATCAGAACCACACAGGCAAGATGGCGAGCTTGCAGAAGATCACCATTGTTCTCATGCTCTGCCTGGTGGCGTCAGTGGGAGCAGAGTACCTCAAGTACAAGGATCCAAAGCAGCCTGTCGCTGTTCGTGTCAAGGATCTGCTTAGTCGGATGACTCTTGCAGAAAAGATAGGCCAAATGACACAAATTGAGAGGGAAAACGCCACAGCTGATGTTTTGGCTAAGTACTTCATAGGTATGCCAGATTATACTAACATGGGAAAAAAATACAAAAGGTGACAGACTGGTAAGTATGCGTTTGACATTGCTGTGGTGTTTGGCAGGTAGCGTACTGAGTGGCGGAGGCAGTGTCCCTGCTCCACAAGCATCTGCTCAGACTTGGGCCTCCATGGTGACTGAGATGCAAAAGGGCGCTCTTTCTACTCGTTTAGGTATCCCGATTATCTACGGTATTGATGCCGTGCATGGTCACAATAACGTCTACAAAGCTACTATATTCCCCCACAACATCGGGCTTGGAGCTACCAGGTACATGCTGCATCTACTAGGATACACCTTCAATATATATATGCTAGGTTGACAAGTTGTGTGAAGCATTTCTGTCTAAATTATTATGTTGATAAACTGTTGTAATTGTATCCAGGGACCCTGACCTTGTGAAGAGAATAGGAGAAGCAACTGCTCTTGAAGTTAGAGCTACCGGAATTCCCTATGTCTTTGCTCCATGTGTTGCGGTAATAAGCAAATCTTCTTGCTGAGTCACAAATGTTTCTTTTGGGTATAGATTTGCCTTTTGTTATCTGTTTGAACTCATGCCTCTAGTTTACATGATGATATTGTCCAGGTATGTAGAGACCCAAGATGGGGACGCTGCTATGAGAGCTATAGTGAGGACCCAACGGTTGTACAATCATTGACTTCACTCATCTCTGGCTTGCAAGGCGAAGTCCCTGCGGATTCTGCAGGAAGACCATATGTTGCTGGAAGGTATCCTACACTAAGCAGATAATAGCTGGATCGTCTTTCTTCATGGCTTACAGCCAGCCTACTGTTCTATTTCAATGTTGGACTAAGTTTGTTTTCACTGCTACATTCTACAGTAAGAACGTTGCTGCATGTGCCAAGCATTATGTTGGTGATGGTGGAACGTATATGGGAATCAACGAGAACAATACGATCATCAGCACACACGGACTGCTGAGCATCCATATGCCTCCTTACTATAACTCTATCATCCGAGGTGTCTCTACAGTCATGGTCTCGTACTCCAGCTGGAATGGAGTGAAGATGCACGCAAACCATTTCCTAGTCACAGATTATCTCAAGAACACGCTCAAGTTTAGGGTCAGTTACTCATTACAAAGGCTGAAGATTGTTCTGATTATTTATCTTCAGTTATGTACTGAGGTTCATACTCTTTTTTTTTGCTGCAAACAGGGTTTTGTGATTTCTGACTGGCAAGGCATTGATCGGATCACCTCTCCTCCTCACGCCAACTATTCTTATTCAATTGAGGCAGGAATCGGTGCTGGTATTGACATGGTAAGACTGAGATACGTTAATCGTATACTTTAGCTATTTTTTAATTAAAAAAACAGTAAAGGCACATGACTTATAAAAAAGGAATAACTTACTGAAAAGTAAAGTTTATACAGTACTGATAAATTATTATGGGAGTGAGTGATGGGTTGCTTATCACTGTCTTACTTGCCAGTACAAATGCAATATTGTGTTCCGTTGTTGACCATGACCTGAAATGATAATTTGCAGATCATGGTCCCATACACATACACAGAATTCATCGACGACCTTACCACACAAGTTCAGAACAAGGTCATTCCCATGAGCAGAATCGACGACGCCGTCTACAGGATCCTACGTGTCAAGTTCACCATGGGTCTCTTCGAGAACCCTTACCCGGATGCTAGCCTCGCCGGCGAACTCGGGAAGCAGGTGAAAACCCCGTTCTTTCTTACTCTGTCACGGACACATTAATGTTGAATATGGTCACGGATGATTGATTCCTTTTCCATCTTGATAGGAACACCGGGACCTGGCACGTGAAGCCGTCAGGAAATCCCTGGTGCTACTGAAGAACGGCAAGTCCTCGTCTGCTCCGTTGCTGCCGCTCCCGAAGAAGGCTGGCAAGATCCTCGTCGCCGGCAGCCACGCCGACAACTTGGGCAACCAGTGCGGAGGCTGGACCATCACCTGGCAGGGGGAGAGCGGCAACAACAACACCATCGGTGAGTGGCGCCTCCTTTTCCATCGAGATGGACGAGGACTCGTAATTCGTAAACAGTAAAACAGCAACTCTCGATATGATCTGATACGATGGAATGGAACAGGCACGACGATCCTCTCCGGGATCAAGGCCACCGTGGACCCCAGCACGCAGGTGGTGTACTCGGAGAGCCCCGACAGCACGGTGCTCGCCGACAAGTACGACTACGCGATCGTGGCGGTCGGCGAGCCCCCCTACGCGGAGACGTTCGGCGACAACCTGAACCTGACGATCCCGGCGCCGGGGCCGAGCGTGATCCAGTCGGTGTGCAAGGTGACCAAGTGCGTGGTGGTGCTCATCTCGGGGCGGCCGCTGGTGGTGGAGCCGTACCTGGGCGACATGGACGCGTTCGTGGCGGCGTGGCTGCCGGGCACGGAGGGGCAGGGCGTGGCGGACGTGCTGTTCGGCGACTACGGGTTCACGGGGAAGCTGTCGCGGACGTGGTTCCGGTCCGTGGACCAGCTGCCCATGAACGTCGGCGACGCGCACTACGACCCCGTGTTCCCCTTCGGATACGGGCTAACCACCAAGGGCGCGAAATGAGATGGTGGGCCGTGACGGGCGGCCCGTGGGTGGTGGTCTGTGGGTCGAATTGGTTGGGTGAGTGGGCTTGTGGCTTAATAACAGTGAGGTGTGGGTGGGCGCATTCTTGGTGTTGGCGTGGGTTGTTTGGAATGAACAATAAGACCAGGCGCGTTGCCTGCACAAGGATCCTTCATGCGCTCCCTTTTCTCTCATCAGTCTGCTTCTGTGCGCGCTCACGCTTCTCATCTCACTCTCATCAGTGTGCAAAAATGTTTTTTGCCCGACGGAATCGAAATCGGAAAGCCATACATAAAAATTGATTATGCGATGGTACGTACGATCGATGAGACGATGAGGAGCCCGCACCGTGCCGTGACTAGGCGTCTACCGTACGCCACGCGCCGAGGCCACGCCACGGACGAGCAAGAAGCGAGATGTCGAGGGGATGCCCATAGATCAGAGGACGTGAGGGGGAACCACGCAGTCTTTCTGGCCTAAAAACCGTGGTGCGTCTCATTTGCGTGCCGTGAATTCTGTGTCCTCTTCTGTTCCCCAGAAAACACAAATCTCTGGTCACAATTCAGGGTTACGTTACGTAATAACGCCGTGCGATGTGGTGATTGGAGCTCCGACCATTCCCGCGAGCTAAGGACTTGGTGTACACAAACACGGTACCGGACACAGCCGGCCCGCGTGAATAACGTGGTAGCAGCACATTGTCGCCATACGATTTCCTGCGTCACCCTGGCCTTTTGATTTTGCTTATTACTACAGCACAGGGAGACGAATGAGCAGGCACACACCGTGCTCACGGCGCCAAGAATGTCAGCGTCGTCGTCGACCGTGCCATAGATGATAGATCGACACTGCGAGTCTGGCTGCGACTATGGGTTGGGTTGGTTATCCACGTCGACTTAGACTATGTGCAGTGGGCTAGCTAAATAGATTGTCTGTACACGGAAAAAATATACATAACCCTCCAAATTTTGGCTGGTGGTCTACTTCACCCTCCTAAACTTCAAAATCAGATATTTAACCCCCTAAAGTTTGCAAAACCAGATAAAACACCCTTGGAGAGGTTTTGAGAGTGGTTTTGCTACACTGGCATAGAAAAAAGTATACATAACCCCCCAATCTTTGAGCAATGGTCTACTTCACCCTCTGAACTTGAAAACTAGATATTAAACCAGATAAAACACCCACTTGGGCGGTTTTGAGGGAAGTTTTACTACAGTGGCACGCTAGGGCCCACATGTCAGGTGACACGTGGCGTGGGGCCCACATGTTAGTCCCCTCTCCTCTTCTTCTCTCCCGTTCTGCTCTCCTCCTCCTCTACGGTCTCACGGCCGCCGCACCCTATCTCCTCCGAGGTCGAGCGCCGCCGTACCTCCATCTTGCTCACGGCCGTAGTGCAGATGCCACAGTGAGCGGGTGGCACGCGGAGCAAGGGCCGCGACAGTTGCATGGGAGGCGGGGGCGCTTTGGCGCCCGGTCACAAGCGAGGTGGAGGCGCGGCGGCACCCGACCACGAAGCAGATGGGATGTGGCGACCGCTAGACTGCAATGGAGGAGGGGAGCAAAACGGGAGAGAAGAAAAGGAGAGGGGACTGACATGTGGGTCCTAGCGTGCGATTGTAGTAAAACCGCTCTAGAGGTATTTTATCTAGTTTTGCAAATTTTAAAGGGGTTAAATATTCTGTTTTGAAGTTCAAAGAGTGGAGTAGACCACTGCCCAAAGGTTGGGGGTTATGGATACTTTTTCCCGTGCCCATGTAGCAAAACCACTCTCAAAACCGCCTTAGGGGTGTTTTATCCGATTTTGCAAAGTTTAGGGGGTTAAATATCCGGTTTTGAAGTTCAGGAGGTGAAGTAGACCACTGCCCAAAGGTTGAGGAGTTATGTATACTTTTTTCCCTATACACTGCAGTGACACTGAAGATACTTAGAATATTAGATATACAATGCATTTAAACATCCTGCTGCGTACGGTCTTATCCTAAATGCACGCTCCGTCCTGACCAGTGACCGTGCATGCAATGGCGCCAAGGTGTATGTGGTACCGGTTGCGTGGCTACAAAAACGTGGGCGGTGTACGATTGGGTTGCTTCCTTTCGCAGCTAATCTGGCTCTGGACGACCGTGCGACCGGCTACCTACTAGATCTTGTTGCTGTGTCCAAAGGCCAGGCCGATCGATCGAGAGGCCGTCATGTCCTGTACGTCCTGCAGGTGGCGCTGGCTGCAGTAGTGGCCAAGTTTTGTAGGCGTTGTACTACTACTCGATCGTCGCCAGATGGTACTAACTGCGTGCATGCCAGTTGCCACACCCGTGGAGACGCACAGGGCGACGGTCGTAACAGAAGCCTTCCACACACTTGTGCAGCGCAGTTTCTACCACGTTTCTGGACCGTGGCGCAGTGCCGCTAAATAGCTAGCGTAAGTACGTAATCACCGCATGCACAAATAGACCTTTCTATCTTGGACCAATCTGGAAACACACATGCACAAACGATGGTAGATAGATAAACCAATCCGGGAACAATTGCAAAAAGTCTGGAGCACCTAAACAGCTGCTGCTGCTGCTGCTGCGTGCCTTTAATTCTGCCAAGTTCCGTCGTCTATGGATCGGATCTCGTTGCCTCCCCCACTAGCTGATGATAAGCACACAGTAGTACATCAATAATGGATGGAAGATCGATGCGTGCCCCAGGAACGAATATCATATCATATCATGGACGGAGATAAACGGATCATGAATTCAATGATTGTCGATTATTGATGTGATGCGTGAGAAGGCACTGTGATGTGCCGGCCGCTATATATTTTTTGATTGGGTTGATGCGTCACGATCGAGAGCCAGGTCGTTACATTACATATCCGAATGGCGTCACAGCTGGTACGTCTCCAAATCAGTCCCTACGCTTGCCCTTGCGGCCTTGCTCCTTTGGGTGGGCACTTGCACAGCATGGCAAAGCGCTAACAAGAGGCCGAGAGGTCTGACCGGAAGAACTTGGCGGTGTGGCCTGGTCGGGGGTGACGCAACGGTAAAAAAAAGGAAAAGTAAAACTGCTTCTACCTTTTGCTTTGAAAAAGACCCCTTGTTCTTAAAAAAAAAAGGTCTTTGCCATAATCGTATTTCGTACATACAAGTAGGTTCGTCTAGACGAACGAACGGATTAATCTCTGGCTTTCCATTACACAAATTAAACGCGTTAATAACCATTTGAATTCAGGCACCGCGCGCTGACCGGTCCAGCACTCTCTCCTGTCATTAATATATGACGATTTTAGTGTAATTTTGAACTAAAAAACCTCATATATTAATCACCGTTGAGAGGTATTTTTCTACCGTCCGGCCCTCTTGTTGTTCAGATAAAAAGTCAGCGGTTAGTTTCCATTCGACCATTCCAGTGCTGCTACTAGTCAAGTCAAGTCATCGTCGGCGACGTTTGCGTGCCGTGTGCCCGGCCTCTAGCTCTTTTGTTGGCGAAAATTAACCATGCATGTTGGCGACGACGACGGCCGGCCGCGCCGGCCGGAGGAGTTATCCTAATCCACGTACGTATTTGCCATTGCCACCCGACATCCATGCATCTCGTCAGCTCCAGCTAGTTGCTAGCATACTCAACTTGTGCTGCTCCGATCCGATCCGTCCGTCCAGTCCAATAATAGTCTAGCCACTACACCAGAGGATTTGATGATCGGTGAATCCGTGTTGCAACCACGACCACCAGCCGTATAAAATCTACAGCAGCAAGCCGTCGCCATCGGTGTGTTGCCGTACAAGGAACTGCGTGAGAGGAGCTAGCAGGGGTAGCTAGCTAAGGTACCCCCGGCCGTCGTGTACTAAAACATGTTGATAAGGCCAGGGATTAATGTCCACGTCAAGCAAGAGGGATGATTAATTGCACGCGCGAATGTATACGGCTACGGATAAACGGATGGGCCGGAGTATGGAATGGATGTACATGTACAGTGTGATGGTGGTGTCCGGTGTCCTGTACTTGCTCCTGTCAATGTATGTACCGTATCATTGAGATCTGGAGCTCTTCGTTACGCTATCCATTATGGTTCTTTAAAATAGAATCTTCAAAACACTGTTTGACGTAAATACTATACTGCAGCTAGAAATGAAAGTAGTTAGAATAATAATAAGAAGTGAGATTTGAGGAGTACCACTTTATTGCACGCTACTACCTCTTAGCTAGGTGCCTGGTCCAAGCAGCTGGCGCGGCATGCAGGTAGCCAGCCCTGCACTGCGAGCTGATGGGCCAGAGGAAAATTAAAGCTGTACAAGTATATCATGTGTGGAATTTCCTGCCTGGACGGCTGGACCGGAGCTCTCCATCATCAGAATTCAGATGTGAATTGAGGAAGCACGCACACGGTACACGGCAGGGGGGCGTGTGCATGCGCATCTCTGCCCTACCACGTTTCTTCATTCTTCGGGTGCATATCCGGCGTACGTGCCCGTCTAATCCAATCCAACGTCGTCCATACAGGTAGCAGCTAGTAGTCCAAACACGGCACATCTAGATAGGAAAGACACGGTAGCAGCAGCAGCTAAGCAGAGCCCAATATGCAAAAGTCTGATCGAGAAACGGAAGCTGGCTGCCCGGCTAGCTGCTCCCTGCCGATCGCCGAACTCGTGCCTCCCCAGAAATAGTGTACCTTTGTCTTCACGGTTGCTTGCTAAAGTTGCTATGATGAGAAGACACCGGCCAACCGCGCTCGCCCCTGCCTGCCGATATAGGAGTAGGTAGATCTGATCGGACGCCAAATTTAAGGTCGTTATCTGGTGGGCGATCACATTCACAGGCCAGATCATCGGGGCACCATGCCCGTGCGCTTTTCCAAAAGCCAATCCCTCCTACAGTCCAGGAATTTGGTGGCCACCTTTCTTCAGTTTGCCGCTGCCGTCTGGCCGGCATCGGCAGAGCGCAGCAGCACCAGGGAATACCTTTCCGACGCAAAACAGCCGGTTTTTTGGAAAATTTCCCGTTTCCGGATGACTACGGAAAGTGAAAAACCGGAATTTTCCGGCGGATTCCATTTCTAAATTCAAAAATTTGAAAAAATTTATAAAAAATTACTAAAAAAAATCTGAAAAAAATATGATAAAAGCCTAGATGTTTTTCTGAGCCATTAGCACTTGAAATCGTTCAAATCCAAGTTGATTTGGTTGGTTAAATTGATGAATTGGGTTCGGATCCGTTAAGACCCTAAAACCTGTTACATTGAGGGAGCCTTATCCACTCCACCGACGGAGCCGAATCGCACCAGAGCCTTTCACCCGACGCTTTTCTCTCTCCTGCGCTCTTCCCCTGCGCTTCCTTGACAATCCGCCGCCGCCGCCGCCACATTCCGCCGCGGGGAGGCGGGATTCTGCATTCTCTTGTAGGCTTCATGCGTACTTTGGACTTATTTGGATCGACAAGCCCATTCATTATGTTGTAATAATTTTAATGGACTTTGGACTACGTATGAGTGCACTTTGGACATAAATTATGTGTTAAATGTTGTGTTTCTAATTGTTTGGTGGAGTTTCATATATTCTATCTACTATGAACTATCAATGTACACATAATCAGGGAAAACTCTGCCAAATTTTCTAATTTTTACATATGCACATAAATTTCCTAGCTTTTTTCCATCGTTTTCTTCATTTTCCGGTCAAAATCCACGGTTTTCCGACGGAATTTTCCGGTTTTCCGGCCGGAAAACTTCAGAATTCCTTTTTGAATTTGAATTGTGCTAACAATCGGTTTTTGCGGTAAGTGACGGAAAACCGGCCGGTTTTCCGTTTTCGGAGCTGTCCGGGATTTGAAAAAAAATTGGAAAGGTAATCCTGAGCAGCACTCGCACTCGCGGACTCACGTCACGTTGCTCTTCGCCTCGACATGTCTCTGCGCTGCGTGTGTCAGTGTGTGATGAGAAGCTTTTTTTCCCCTTTTTCTTTACAGCAAAAAGGGGTCTGTCTGCGACCCGACAGGGTTGTACGCGGCGGACGTGGAACCGTGCGCCTCCCCGCCTACAAGAGTTGTTGGCGACCACGGCACGGCCGCGTTTTTTTTCCACTTGCCGAGGAGGAGGCCCAGCCCTGGACGGTGCCCTGCCGGCTGCCGACCTGAACTGAACATGCACTTGTCGCCGCGCCTGCTTCCTCGGCTCGGCTCGGCTCGGCGTTTCCGTAGACGATCATCACACAGGCGAGCGCGTGGTTTGGCTGAGGGCCCTTGTTGCGTCTCTAACGAGTGTTGTTTATGGCGCATGCAATTGCAAGCAGAGGCGTTCATTTCGGACGACGTCGCCATCGTTATCGTCAGCCAACGGCGTGCATTGGACAATGGGGGTTTGTATGATTTGGTCGGTGTGCGCGCATCACATCACGGCGCATCACGCTGAGGCTCTGCGCGCACGCCGCCATCATACCCGGACCGACGGCATGCATAGCCGCTTTGCCCCCAATGAATCAAAGATGGATGGATACAGGGGTCGACATACAAAAACGAACGGTGATACAGGGGCGGGCGCCGGTCCTGCTCTTATCTTCTTCTACAGCTGAATTTAATTCGGGGCCTTTTCATCGGCGATAGATGATGCCGATCATTTTGCATCAGGGGACGCCGCTGGCTTGATGTGGCTGTGCCTGTGCTCACATCGAAGGTGGCTGCTACCCCTGGTCACGAGGGCGCCGTCGGGGGCAGGCAGCCAGAAATCTAGAGGTGACTGACAGGGGGCCGTGTACAAGGAAAAAGACGCGGAATAATGGAGATGCTAGTTGTGAGAGAGACGAGTGTACAAACGGAAATCATTGTGCGTACAGGGATAGCGTTAGCAAAGGCTCCTTAAGTATACAGGCACACGAGAGAAATCACAAAATAAACATCACTTCAATTTCGTATCATTGAAGAGTGAAAGTGCAGCCCGGCCATAAAAATCTCAAGGCTGAGTGGGGTTGAGCTAGCAGGGGTTCGACTCCCACCCCACACTCTGAACTTCAATGAAGGCCATGCCAAGAGGGCACCTTCGCACCTATTTCAAAAAAGATAAAATAAGTATGAATATTAATTGGTTGCTTAAAGCTAAACTTGTTCGCAATTAAGTACTTTTGAGATAAAATATAGGGTGGTACAATTTTGAGAGAAAAAACCATTGCTCCACATGAGGTGGAGCCTTCAAATCGGCTATTTTATTACTTCCTTGGTTTTTCTTTATTTGTCGCGTTTTAGTTGAAAAATAAACTAGTAGGAGACAAATATTCGAAAACAGAGACAATATTTTGAAATAAAACAATAGGAATGCTATTGCTTAAAGAAATTTTGGTTACATGAAGCGGATAAGGCGGGTATTAAGCTAAGCTGTTTTCAAATTATGCCATGACATGACATGGGCCACTCTTTTCGAATTATACAATGACATGGGTCACTCTTTTCGATTTATACCATGACATAGCATGGGTAACTCGTTTTGTGGAGTGCAATTATTCTTTTCGAATTATGGTAGCTGTAAAAATCGGATATTAAGCTAGTAAGTTGTTTTATTAGCACAAAGATTTTTATTAATTGAACTTTACGTTTGAGTTTGGGATGGATGAGTATTATTACATTCTTTAAACATTTTTGGACGGATGAACACCCGGATTTCTCTACAAACGTGACGGCACGCACTAGAACTTGGCCCGAGTTGGTAGTGATAAATATGCAGCGCAAGAGGAATCAATAAAACACGGCACACGCCCTTTACATACCATTGTGCCATGTATGCTCCCTCTAGGGGAATATGAGATCCTCCTCTCAATCAACACCGCTTTGTTGCTTCCATCTCTATCAAGACTTCTTCTGTTTCAGATAAAAAAAAAGGCTTCTTCTGTTCGTACCCTCTGTTTGTTAATTTTTTACCACTTATTTGCGAGAAGAAATGTTGACTGCTACTGGTGGTTAAAGAGAGATGAGGCATTTCATTTTCACTGTAGTCTTTCTCACTGCTCCTACATCGCTGTGAATGCACTCTTTGAAAACTAATTAGTAATGCAATCCCGGATGATGGCGACGGGTGATAACCACAATCCACAAACGAGCGACCTTTACGGTTTTATAAGCCTCCGAGACAAAAGGTTGTGTTGAAGAGGCTGTGCGCATGTTCACACACCATATTTGCACTTGGCATACTACCCAACTGATTCCCGAGTCTCTTGTAGTACCTTGACATTTTCACATATGACATAAAAATTTTCACGCTTGACAAATACGCTATATACGTGGAGCCGAGTTATACTTTGTTACTCCCTTCACCCGTAAGATAATACAAGATCCGGCTTTGTGTTTCATTTTTTTTTCAAGTATACGTAAGTGTCTGGTTTGGGGAAATTGGCCACATGACACTGTTCCATCGAGAAATTAGCGACTACACATTGGAAACAACTAGATGGTGTAATTCAACAAAGAATTCACAAACGTCATATAGCTAAATGCACGCTTCCATCCAGTATGAAGCGACAAATGCGATGAATTTATGAGGAGTGCCATGTAGCAAAAAAAACGTCTTTTATTTTAGGATTATCACAGGTAATATAACTACACAGTGATAAAGTTTTTTTCCCAAAACCGATGCTCGGATGATTTATTATCGATACATTCTATGAGGGACAAAAATAAACCTACGCATTGTTAAATCTTGATATAGTCACACGACCAATAAAGCTGAAGCAGCGTCTTGTAGATTTTTACATTTTCCATTGAGCATCGGGGAATGCTAAACAAGACACCTCCCTAACTAGTATCAAAATAAGCGTAATAAACTGTAGTACTAAACAGCTTTGAGATCTCTAGGCACTATCCATCGTCGACCTCAACCAAGGAAGAGAGGAAAAAAATGCTAGAAATTTTAATCCGAATCTCAAACGGTACATAGTTCCAAAAAAAAAAAAAAACGCGCGAGCCCGAGGAAATCGAATCGGCCGCACCGCGCAAACAAACAAAAGGAAATGGCTAGGAGAAGAGAAGGCATGTGAACAGAAAAACGCATTGAGATTCGCAAAGCGGTAGCACACGTACAACCGGATCACGAAAACAAAGCACCCCCGATCCCCTCAACGTCTGTCTCTGGGTGCCATTTGCGCTACTAACCGTTGGCTTTCTCGCCGGAAAGCGCCCGAAAGGAACCAACCCCAATACCCCATCGTGGCTCTCACGTTGCCCTCCCGCCCCACCGGCCACGGCACGCGGGGCCTTTTGGCCCGGCCCCCGGACGGATCCCGGACGTCGGATCCCCCCGCGGACGGCCCGGATGCGTCGCCCGATTCGAACGTTGGGGTTTATGCTTATTCAACAACGAGTCTCCCTGCCGCGTCCTCTGCTCGTCGTCCCCCCTGTCTGTCCGTTGCCGCGAGCAGACCCAGAGGGCAGGGCAGAGGCCCTTCTTCTCCTCCGGCTATAAATCGTCGCGTCCGCCATGGATCAACACCGCAGTCCCAGCCGTTGTTGCCTCTCCTCCTCTTCGTCTACCTCCGCCCACCAGTCCTGCCGCATTGTTGCTTGGCTTGCCCGGCCCGCGGCGTGTTGCTTCGGCGCGCACTCCTCAGCCACCTTGGAGCGTCGGCTGAGTAGGAGGACGACGGACGGAGGAGGATAACCTCGGCAGCACCGTGCGGACAGTGCTAGATTACTAGAGGCGGAGGAGGGCGCTGCCGTCAAGGAACAGTGCGGCGCGCGGCGGGTCGCGGGTCGCTGCTGACCTGGGACGGACAGGCGTCGGCGTCGCTGTCGGCCGCGGACGGGGTCCCGCTGCCGCTGTCACCGCCGCCGCTGCTCCCGCGCGGTTCTTTGCCTTGCCCCGCCCATCCCGTAGGTAAGCAGTAACAGCAAGGCACCGGCCTCCTCTCCTCGTTTCTTCTTTATATAAATCTCGCGCCGGCGCCGTCTTCTTCTTCCCCCCGAGCCTCTGGGATTTCTGCACCCTCTCTCTCTCGCGCATTGCTCGACCTTTCCACCCCCGCCCCTCTTCCCTCCCTCCCTCCATTGCGCCGGCGGTGTGCCCTGCTTCCTCGATCGCTCGCATGGGGGTGGCAATGAAACTCCTGGCCCGAGTGAGTACCCAACTTGATTGGTACAGAGAAAGCAGAGGATTATTACTCGCTCTCGCATTCTTTCTCCGCTTGCTCTCACGGGATTTTGTTCATTTGCTAATGCTAACGCTAATAGATAACACTAACACCCGGCGGCTCTCGCCGTGCTCGTCCTCCTTGTCTTCTTCTCCCTCCATTCCTTCAACCACCTCTTGGGATTGACTGCACAGTGCACACTAACCGCAGTAGTGGTACTGTGGTAGACAGACTAGCAAGCAGTAATCCAGCAAGCAGCGGTTATGCTCGCCGCCGTGAGCAATCGGGACCCGTCACGGCCGGGTTGCTGTCGACGCGCCGGAAGGGAACAAGCCGGGGCGACGAGCGACCGGACTGGACCATCACCATGGAGGAGGGCCGGGGAGAGGATATTTCCCGCCGGGGCAGGAGTGGCTCGCAATGAAGCAGCCATGGCGGGCGCGGCCCCTGCTCCAACCACTCCTCAGCCCCTTATCCGCGCTCACCTGCTCCCCTCCCGGGATGCATGCTTCCCGTTCCGTTTATATAAAGCGCTCTCGCCGGGAGCAAAGAGGCAGGATGCTCGCCTCCTCCTCCTCCTCCTCTTCTTCCTATCTGCTCTGCCTTTCTGGTAAGACAGGGTCGGTTTCTTGCTGAATCAAATTCGCAATGGATAGCTGATAGCAATCCAGCACTGCACTGGCAGTTACTAACTGCACGAACACACGCCGGTGTGTGTGTGTGTGTGTGTGTGTGTGTGTGTGTGTGTGTCCTGTCCTCTTCTTGATGGCACATAGCGCGTGTCCGGGCAGGCACTCTGCGCCGGAGCTCAAGTAGCCGAGAGGGCCGGCCGTTCACGCGTGTTGGGCGGTTCCTCCGGTGTGAGGAGCAAGGGATTCCAGTTGGTTGCAACAAACGCATTGAATTTTGGCGTTTCACCTTTGCCCTCATAGGAGCAGCGCCGCCGCCGCCGGTGCTTCTCTGAAACGCACCGGTGTTCATATAGCCTCCAAGCACCCTCCTGTTCATTGTTGCCGGGCTCTCCTCTCTAGCATTTGTGGCACGGCAATCGGCAAGGCGCCATCAGTCCCATTTCCTCTGCTTTCTGGCGTTTGATTGGTTCGCTCTCATGGCTGTTGTTACCCTTTCTCCTTCTCCTTCCCAAGTTTCACTGCCTTGGCTTCAGCTTGAAGTAGGCGGTGCCTTGCAAGCAAATCGTTTGATATTAGCGTGCCGGTTTCCTTCCATTAGCAGCTAATCTTCTGTTCTCAGTTTTTACTGACACGCGCTGTTTTTTTTGAGACCACGCGTAAGTTTCTGTTAAGTTGCAGACTTGCTGTAGTTGTTTTGATCTTATATTTGACCTGCCTGAACGCCTACTCTTTCAATTGCGCCTACTCTTTCAATTGTTACTGTAGTGTTATGAATTTACAGAGACTGCTGCAAGAATATCAGCAGCTTGTCCATCCAATCCCATCCTGTTTATTAAACCATGCTGCCCTGTCGGCAAAACACTTGTTAAGACTAATGTTAGCATCGAGGCCGGTCATGTTTTTACCAATTACCCAGCACATGGGCTGAGGACCTTTTGCTTTCAAAATCGATAATAAAAAAAATACAGCTTGATCTGACAGCCCACTTGTTAAAATATTATACTTGTAGTTCTAATAAGTACTAACAAAATGCTAGTATTTGGCCATAATCCATTTGCAATCACACGCACATGGAACGGCCGACAAGTCAAGTCGGTCGTTCTAGTCTCGTTACCGTCGCACGCCGTGATGGCTTCTTGCATTCCTGCATCTCCCCGGTTCCTGCCGCCGTTGACCCACCATGGGCGGCGAGCTCGCCGGCCGCATCAGGTCCGGCGTCCTCGAGCCCCTGGAGGACCGGTTCACGGAGATTCTGATATGGTCGCTGGAATGCTACGACGCGCAGGTCCGGAGGCGCCTCGTCCCGCTCCTCCGCCGCCACAGGATGGCGCTACTCACGGCGCCGGCGGTGGCCGCGCTGCTGCTCCTCTTCTGGTCGGCGGCGTACGGCGACGCGCAGCAGTACGTGCTGTACAAGGACGCCAGCAAGCCCGTGGAGGCCCGCGTGGCGGACCTCCTGGGCAGGATGACGCTGGCGGAGAAGATCGGGCAGATGACGCAGATCGAGCGGCTCGTCGCGTCGCCGGACGTGCTCAAGAACTACTTCATCGGGAGCCTGCTCAGCGGCGGCGGCAGCGTGCCGCGGAAGCAGGCCACGGCGGCCGACTGGGTGAGCATGATCAATGACTTCCAGAAGGCGTGCCTGTCCACGCGGCTCGGCATCCCCATGATCTACGGCATCGACGCCGTCCACGGCCACAACAACGTCTACGGTGCCACCATCTTCCCCCACAACGTCGGGCTCGGAGCCACCAGGCAAGCACATTCTCCAGATCAACCATTGCCAATGCCAGCCCTGTGCAGTTTGCTAAGTTGACTGAATTGCTCATGTTTCTTGCAACTGTACTGCGCAGGGATCCCGATCTGGTGAAGAGGATCGGCGCCGCGACCGCGCTCGAAGTGAGAGCCACTGGCATCCAGTACGCGTTCGCGCCATGCATTGCGGTAAGCATCAGCCCTGAATCCTTGCAATGCCAGGAATTCTTCGCTCTGATCCTCTAGTCAGTTTGGCTTCAGTGGGTGGTAGTGCTGATGTTGTTGCTGCTGTCGTCGGTGCGCAGGTGTGCCGTGATCCGAGATGGGGGCGGTGCTACGAGAGCTACAGCGAGGACCACCGGATCGTGCAGGCCATGACGGAGCTCATCCCGGGCCTCCAGGGCGACGTCCCGCAGAATTTCGCCAGCGGCATGCCCTACGTCGCCGGAAAGTGAGTGAGACACCCTCAGTAGATTCAGGGCAGGGCGCAGCATTAAGCATTGTTCATCCATGCCGTGATTCAGGGCAGGGCGCAGCATTAAGCATTGTTCATCCATGCCGTGCAACCTCCGTGCATACGTTCTGAGTGGCTGTTGCAAAACATTGCTGCAGGAACAAAGTGGCGGCGTGCGCCAAGCACTTCGTCGGCGACGGCGGCACGGTGAACGGCATCAACGAGAACAACACCGTCATCGACAGGCAGGGCCTGATGACCATCCACATGCCGGCCTACCTGGACGCGCTCCGGAAGGGCGTCTCCACCGTCATGATTTCCTACTCCAGCTGGAACGGCATCAAGATGCACGCCAACCACGACCTCATCACACGTTTCCTCAAGGGCAGACTCAACTTCCAGGTGAAAAGAAGAATGTGGTTTTTTAGCAGTTCATTCCCTGCGATTACACGCTCTTCAGACTTCAGATGCCGATTGTTTTGCTTCTTGGCAGGGCTTCACGATATCAGATTGGGAAGGCATTGACAGGATCACCAGCCCTCCAGGGGCAAACTACTCATACTCTGTCCAGGCTTCAATTCTTGCTGGCATTGATATGGTAAGCCCACAACTAGCATTGGCATGATAACTGAGTATCAGACTCACACTGAAAGAGACATGATGCCGAACAACTGGCATTGGCATTTAAGCAATTGTTGTGATGTGCTGCAGATCATGGTGCCGAACAACTACCAAAACTTCATCACCATCCTGACCGGTCACGTCAACAGTGGCCTCATCCCGATGAGCAGGATCGACGACGCAGTGACCAGGATCCTGCGCGTCAAGTTCACCATGGGCCTCTTCGAGAACCCCATGCCCGATCCTAGCTTGGCCGACCAGCTGGGCAAGCAGGAGCACAGGGACCTGGCGAGGGAGGCGGTGAGGAAGTCGCTCGTGCTCCTCAAGAACGGCAAGCCGGGCGACGCGCCGCTGCTTCCGCTGCCCAAGAAGGCTACCAAGATCCTGGTCGCCGGGAGCCACGCCGACAACCTTGGGTACCAGTGCGGCGGGTGGACGATCGAGTGGCAGGGCGACACAGGCCGCATCACCATCGGCACCACCATCCTGGACGCCGTGAAGGCGGCCGTGGACCCGTCGACGACGGTGGTGTTCGCGGAGAACCCCGACGCCGACTTCGTCAAGAACGGCGGCTTCTCGTACGCCATCGTGGCCGTGGGCGAGCACCCGTACACGGAGACCAAGGGCGACAGCATGAACCTGACGATCCCGGACCCCGGGCCGAGCACCGTCCAGACGGTGTGCGGCGCCGTGCGGTGCGCCACCGTGCTCATCAGCGGCCGCCCCGTGGTGATACAGCCGTTCCTGGGCGCCATGGACGCGCTCGTCGCCGCCTGGCTGCCGGGAACCGAGGGCCAGGGCATCACCGACGTGCTGTTCGGGGACTACGGGTTCACCGGGAAGCTGCCACGGACGTGGTTCAAGTCGGTGGACCAGCTGCCGATGAACTACGGCGACGCCAACTACGACCCGCTGTTCCCGCTCGGCTTCGGGCTCACCACACAGGGTAAGGGGTACTAGACGGTGGCGCCGAGCAGCGGCGGCGGGGGATGGTAGAGATAGGAAATTGAATTAAAAAAGGAATGCTCTGGCACGGGAACAAGAACCGGGAGTTCTTGTTTCCTTGGCCGATTATGTCGATTAGTTTTGGTGTATGTTCAGTTCTCTCACTGTGGAGTAGCATCCACTAGATGAGCAGCAATCTCATTCTTATATTATACCATCTTATTACTAAAATCTTTTCTCAATTCGCTCTTGAGATGTGAAGCTTATTGATCCAGTAGGCCACTTCTTGATCTTGTGGACCAGAATTCTTCGGATGTCTGCAAAAAGGAAACCGATGTATACACACTAGCGTGGTAGGCGCGCTTTGCCGCGCGGATCTTAAACTCGCATGTATGAATGCTTACCATAGAAACGATTATTTGCTCTCAACGTCCAGCATAAAGCCACCATAGAAGTAAAGGGAAGGCAAATCTTATCTTGATGTAGCGAGGCAACCCGGTCCTTGCAGCATATAAGGACACGCAAAAAACTTCACTATGGAATATGAATCCGCGACGGCATGAGTCTCTGCACCACCGAGCAGCTGACGCAGATGGCCCCATCTTCAGGTAGGCCTGTGGCAGGATCCGGAAACCACCCAGCAACTGACGTGGTGTCGGTGCACCCGGCAAGACGACGTTCGTTCTCTCCGCGGGCAGGGCGGGCGCGCGCGGCACCGTTCGTGTTCTCCCTTTCGCAGGCGTCCGACGTCCCGGTCGTCGCCAACTTCATTGTGAGACGTGCAGAGAGGAGGTGAGTTGGAAGCGTTAGCGAGGGGACGGATGGCGAGTGGAAGGAGCAAGAACTGAGGACCAGGGCCAGTTGATTTTTTGGAGAGGTAAGACGCAACCAACGATCTCGCGGTGAGGAATGAAGAGCGTTGGAGGCAGCCCAATCCCAAGGAGACGGTGTCCATGGAGCCGAAGACGATGGGCACAGTGAGGAGCTGGCGGGCAAACCTGGGGAAGCGCCAGAGGAGGATGGAAGAGCATGGCGACGCGACGGCTGGCCATACGTGACCCCAAGCGATGTGAGCGCAAGGACGCCAAGGAGAGGCGCAACCAGCCAGAGGACGGGCCTCGAGTTCGAAAGGGCCCAGGAGAGCGCAGCGCACAGTAAGGAGGTGTTTGGTTTCATGGACAAGGAATGGAGCCATTCCTAGAGAGGAATATTCCTCCCAGATCCGGAATGAGCGCGTCCCAAAAAATTTCTGGAACCCGCTCGCTCCGGTTGACGCCCGTCGCTCTCCGTCTCCTCCCTCGCCCCTTCTCTTCCTATGCCGGCCCCCGCAGCGGCGCCGCCGGCTCCTCCGCAGGCCCTTCTTTTTCCACACTGGCCCCTGCAGTGGCCCCGCCGGCACCCGCTGCAAGCCTGCAGCCCCTTCTCTTCCCGCGAGTGCGCCCGCCGCGGCCCCGCCGGCACCACCCGCCCCCCCTTCTCTTCCCGCTGCAGCCCGCTTCTCTTCCCGCCGCGACCCCTTCTCTTCCCACATCGGCTCCCACCGCTGTTGTGGCGGAACCGCCGATTTAATACGGGCTAAGTACACCTGTCACCCTTGACTTGCAGTATACTTAGACCGTACTAAACCCGGTCGTCCGTCGAGAGGCCTTCGGCTCTCGATAACGCCAAATCCCCGAGGAACCGACATCACACACATTCGACCCTCGATGGAGCCACAACAGTTACATCATCACAGGCAGTTGAATAGATGTTACATAGGAAGTTAGGTTACAAACCAGTTCGAAATAAAATAGAGTTCAACATCGTTTCATACGTAAATAGAGTTCCAAATGTAGCAGCGGAAATTTTCAAAGTTCATAGTTCACGATAAACAAAAGACTTGCAGAAACAGAGCAACATCATGCCCACTGATGTCACTTCAGTGCCAACTCATGACGCTTCTCACTCCTGATGATAACAGGCCCCTCCTCCAACACAAGCACAGAAGAGGAACTCCATACCTGAAATCCAAATGTTTGGAGGCAAAACCCTGAGTACTAATTACTCATAGGACTTAATGGACAGGGTTTACGGCTGACGCAAAGCTTACTTACTAGAGAGTTGGTCCTTAGCCGTTGCTTTTAAACAAGTTATGATCATAGGGTAGCAGGATTTGACAGCTGCTATCCCTTCATGATAACTAAGCCATTTGCAGTTAAGAACTCTACAAAAACTTGCATGAATATAAAGCACATAATAGTCAAGCATGTAGCATTCGAAAACATGGATCATAGTACATCTTATTAGAGTTATTATTACGTTGTCTGTCAGTGATATTTGGCATTCTCACACCTGGTGAGCATCAGCGATTCGAATCGATTTCTAATTCCCGGGAATAACTAAAAATGCCAGGGGCCCATATGCTTACTCACACGATGGCTTTCCCACATATAGTCCCTCTCCTCCACCTGTCCCATCCCAAGTTTGATTCACTCCCACCTGACTCCCGGGTTGTGCCCCATGATGAGCCTGCCGACATCTCGGGCTCTCCGTCATGAGTACCAAGCTCCCCCGGGCCACCTTCCTCTCAAACAGTGGGTAGGAACGTGTTTCTGTTCTCCGGATGGCACAAGTAAGGTTTCACCGGCCCCATTAACCGGGTAAGCACTTTAGCAATGTTATGCCAACCAGCAGACGAACAGCGAACGGGCCTTATGCGACTCGGGCGGAGCCATTACACCGCAACAACGCACACCGCAAGAATATAACTTAATCTCCGCCCGGTCTCGAATTAATCCTCATCATAATAAACATCTTAGTATAGACAGTGTTCTCTTTCTTTTCAAAACACCTACGTGACGAGTGATATCTCACTCGTATCTAGTCGAGCCTAGCATTTCTAGGCAACTCGTCCTACGTACCTAGGGTAGGTGCTAGGGCCAGGGCGGCCAAAGAGTCTAATGCAATGAGGTTCCAGTCAACACCTAATGCATATGCGTAATCATAAAACATTATTAGCTGGGAGGAAATGGTCCTGCCTACCTTCTTCGCTAGGGTTAGCTTCCTCGGATGCGAAGTCAGGTGCGGCCTGCGGGTACTCTTCTGGCTGTGGGTCCAGCTCCTGGTCTTCTGGCTTCTCGATCAGCGGCTGTTCCTGCGTCTACTCCTTGATCCCGTGATCTATATGTATGCCATCATATGCAAAATGAGTGCGATGAATGCAATGCAGGACAGAGCGCGGTAAACATATGACTCACGGTGAATATATGGGCAAAGTAAATAAGCATTTCTATTTAAAGGTCTATCTCCCGAGGAGGGAGGACATCCAACTCTCCTAAGGAATCATACAGCCCATTACCTAAAGTTAACCAAGGATCCATCACGTAAACCATGTATCCATGTCATGACCATGCATTTGTATGATGTGGCATTTTTGACCTATCTACCATTTTCCTCACTTACAAATGATTGTTTTTCCTATTTAATCCAACCCCTGAGTTTAAATAGCTTCACTGCTCCAATTGACTTCAAATTTTTTACAGCATGCACATACCATGTACAGGAATCTACTGACAAAATTTCAGCCCAATTGGAGTAAAAATAAATTTATAAAAATTCTAACAACTTAACAGCCCTTTTTGTTCTCGGATTTATCAATAATTATCGAAAGGGAATCTGACCCTGAGATTTGACCAGTGATAATGATAGGCTATAAACTACTTACACAAAAATTTTCCAATGAAATACTTTCCATTTGGCAGGGCATATATTTTCCATTTTTAATTATAGGGGAAATGGATATGCATAACAAAACAGTATATAAGACATGCACATATATACTTTCCAGACTTTAGACACCATGTACAAGCCACCATATTTTTCTTATAATTTTCCTAGTAATTTAAATACACTTTTTTCTATTTTCTCAACTAGCCTTTTTTGTTATTTTCAGATCACCATCAAAAACTAACATGCAGGGGCTCATTCTTTAACAGTGGGCTACCCATACCGTGGAAAGTCCATAAAAATTACTAGGGAGTCATTTTGAGCATCTTTTATATAGCACCCAACTCACACTACAATAAATACACGTAATTCTCGTGGTAATGGAAAAAGCTCCTGTAAATGAGCAATGCCAGGGCCACAAAAATTTCTACATTGCCCAAATACTCTAGACATGTTACTGCCCAAGTTTCGCAGCAAATGGAGTCCATTTGCATCACTTTTGGTAATTATTTTGCTTTAATATCCATGCAACAAAACCGAGGGTAAAAATGTCTTTTCACACAACCACATCATACCTAACCTGTAGATCTACTCAAGAGGAGTTCATAGGTACTGAGTTTGTCCATTTTTGATTTTTCTTTGAATTGATATGATTTTTCAAAATTCAAACCGAGAAAAAGTTAAATAGAAAAAGAAAAACCTAGATCTAAGGACCTCTACGCAATTAAACCATAGATCCGGAGGCTAGCTTGCAAGATCTGCAAGACACAGCCTCAGTGCGGGAGGACCGGGATGTAAAATTCGAAAAACCCGGGGGCTATATCTAAAAAGACCCGGCCCCCGTCTTCCTTCTCTCGCCGCGCGCGCCGGCGAGTTCCGGCCCGCCGGAGCCGCGACACGAGGCGCGGGAGAGGTGCGGGAGCGAGGGCGACTATTTGGGGTAGGTCTCGTTGACGGCGGAGGCGGGGTCGAGGCGGAACGGCAGCGAACCTTCGCGTGGGCGACGGCGATGGTGGCGCGGCGAGGGCGTCGCGCCGGCGTCGATCTCGGCGTCGGGTAGGAGAGGGGCGACGAGATCTACGGCGCTGGATGCGCGACGGAGTGGGGAGTGCGGTGGTGGGGGTCTCGGGGCGAGCGGAGGCCAGACGGTGGGGGCGCGAGCTCGAGCCCGAGCTCGGTCTCGGGTGGGCGGAGTGGGTTGGAGAGTGCACGGGAGAGATTGGAGCGGTTAGGGTTTCGGAAGAGGGGTGCGAGCTCCTCGTTTTGACGCGCTCGGACGGCCGCCGCGGGGCTCGCCGTACTCCCTGTACGCTGGCGAGCCACGCGGTGCGCGTCGGTTCGCGTCGTGGGCGCGACGCGGATCACGGGCCCCGCCCGTCAGTGACTCGGAATCTGGGAAAAGGAAAAATGTGTTTTCTAGGCCTCTATATTTCGCGATTTTGGCTCATTTCTAGGCCGAATTTGGAAAAAGCCCAATTGGAAGAAATGTTCTACTCGGAGAGATCTACAACTTTGTCAAAATGAATAACCCCAAAATTGTGGCGGAACCGTCCTGCTTAATCCAGACTAAGCACACCTGCTACCTCTGGCTCGCAGTGCACTTAGGCCAGAGTAAACCCGGTAGTCTGTCGAGCTACCCAAAAGGGCACTCAATGAAACCATCGCCCGAGGATACCGACATCACACACATTCAGCCCTCGAAAGAGCCACAACAGATTACATCATCCCAGGCAGTTGAAGTAGAGAATAAGTAGACTTAGTTTACAAACCGAAGATAATAGTCAAATACATGTTCAAAGATAGAGGAAGCGATTTAAAAATATACATGTGTAGCGGAAATGTTTCAAAACATCTCACAGCGAAAATGAAACTCAACAAATCTTCATGTAGAGACGAACGAGGCGAATAGCACCGAGCCCACCGGTACTACCACCTCCAACACAGTTGTCCAGCTATCGTCGGTACCTGTAATCCAAAAGTGGGGGCAAACCCTGAGTACTAATTACTCAGTAGGACTTAATGGAATTGGCTTACGGCTGACGCAACGCTTGCTTACTAAGAATCTGATCCTTAGCTGTTGATTTTTAAACAGGATCAAATTAACAGGTGAAGTCAGGATTGACAGTTGCTTGATTTATCGTGTAGAAGTAGGATTTTGACAGCTACTTAGTTCAATCCATCAATAATAGTAATCATGAGTACAATAATAAGTTATCCGAAAGTGAAGCATGTATATTCAAGCATGTAGTATTCAAAACTATGAATTCATAATACAACATACTTAAGTGGATTACTACTTTGCCCGTCAGTGGTATTGGCATTCTCACACCTGGTGAGCATCAGCGATTCGAATCGATTTTTATATTCCCGGGAATAACTAGAAGCACCAGAATAGCATATGCTTACTAACTCCCAGCGTTCCACATATGCTTCCTCCATCTCCACCTGTCCCGTCTCAAGTTTGATTACCACTCCCGCCTGACTCCCGGAGCGCGTTGTCGCAGGAGCGGTACCTCGGTTACGTCAGGTTCTGCCCTCCTTTGACACCCGCCTCCGCGGCCACCTTCCTCTTAACCAGTGGGTAGGAACGTGCCACTTGCTTGAGACGTCACAAGTAAGACTTTCACCGGCCCATAGATTCCGGATAAGCATCCTAGCAATGTTATGCCGACCAATAGGCGAACAATGACCGGCCTTATGCAACTCGGGCGGAGTCCACCATACCATCCATATCATCATCATCATCATCATCATCATTTTTCTCATATAACCATATCTCCGCCCGGTCTCGAGTTAAAACCATGAGCATTCTCATAGCTTTCATCATAGTAATAGTTCTTGTGACTTTTGAAAAAAATCACCTACGCGACGAGTGACTCCATTCACTCGTGTCTACTCGTACCTAGCATTACTAGGCATACTCGTCCTACGCACTCTATTGTAGGTGCTAGGGCCAGGGCGGCCAAGGAGTCTAATGCAAATGGGTTCCAAACAACTCCTAATACAGATGCGTAAGCATTCAACAAAATCATTTGATAGGTAAAGCATGGTCCTGCCTACCTTTGATTCACTTAAATAAAGCCAACAAACTAAGCTACTGTTAGTTTGCCGGGTTATGAGGCTTTGCCCCAGGCAACCCCTTGATCCTTTGGAAAACTCCTCCTTCCAAACAGACTGATGGGCCCTCCAGATCGTGAATGGGTCTTAGTTGGTCTTTTGAATCACCGTTGGTTGAAGTAGTTCCACGCGCTCGTTTTCTTGATCACGTATTTGAAATAAGCGTCACTATATGAATGTCATGCATGATGCAGTGGATGAGATACACGAATATCAAGCATACACGTTGAACAGTCATTGCATTGTTAGGCAGAAAGGTGATTGACAGCCATTTGAATAAGATCACCCTGGTGGACATAAAGCTAGCATAACCCATATAATTAGAGACACGCAATACAACACTCAGACCAAATGCATGAGCAAGATATCAAATTATAGTGTTTGTTACTATCTCATGTGTAAGCAAAACATCACACAAGTATATGACCACACATGTAGTGGATTACTACACCATTCTCCTAGCATGAGTAACAGTAATACAGTCATGAACTGATAACAAGCATATCCAATCACATGGCTAGCTAGTAAGTCATTTATCGTAAAGAAACCATGTTGGGTACTAAGGGGGTAGAACCACACAATGATATCGCAAGGTTAAAACATTATTCGGTGTTTTGTTTGGAATAAGTTATTTAACACGACAAGACTACTTCATGCACTCATAGGGGAACATTCATTAATGATATCACAATTTTGTTTACCAAATGGATTAAGGTCCTATATTAACCTTAAGTGTTTTTCACAGCAAATGAGTTCACCTCTCAATCAAGTGTGCAATAGACAACAGTATATAATTCGCAGATAGAAATCGACCCACATGCATTATATCAATAGTAAACAACACCTACTCTTATAATTAAATAACAAAAGCCTACTTTACGAATAAAAAGCATTACTTGTGTTCATTTAGTTAGACAACTCCAAACAACCTCAGATTTTTAGGACATGTAGATTTACACTACATTATGCTACTGTCAAAGTTTTAGGTCAATTGGAGTTATAATTATTTTATTAAAATTACAATACATTCTCAGCCCTATACATTGTTAGGATTTTTCATAAATTATAGGAATGGTTTCTGAAGGTGAAATTTCACCAGTGAGCTATACCTGGTATGAACTGTAAGTACAAAAATTTACAAGTTAAAACTCCCCAGTTTGACAGGACATCTATTTTTCAAATATTAATCCTAAGTGTATTTAAGATGTACAAATGAATAGTGTGAATGGCCCTCTAGCGTATACTTTCTGGACTTCACGCATCAACCTTAGGCTACCAAATTTTCCGAAGAATTTTCCTAGCAAATCATGACCATTTTTTTTTCTATTTATCATTTCCAACATGCACCATTTTATCATTTTCAAATCACCATTAAAACTTAACATGCACAACTTCACATTTCACCAGTGGGGTACTTATACTATCCAAAGTATATGAAAAATGCTAGAGAGTCCATTTGAGCATATTCCATGTAGTCTCCAACTTCCATGTTAAATAAATACACATAACACATGTATAAGGATAAAAGGGTAATTAAATAATAACTGCTAGGGCTACAGAAATTCACATGGCGCTACAATGCCACAAGAAAGCTACTGTCCAAGTTTCATGGCCTTTGGAGTTCATTTAGTCCACTTTTGTCATTTATCCTAATTAATCATGCATGCAACAAACCAAGGGTAAAACAGACGTTTCACACCTCCACATCTTATCAATCATGTAGATCTATTCAAGAGGAGTCTAATGCAACTGAGTTTGTCCATTTTAGATTTTTCTGTGATTTTATATGATGTTCTAAAGTTCTCAGATTTAGAAAAAGAAAAACATACAAACAGGGACCTAAACAAAATTAACCATATACTTCAGGGGCTACCATGAAATTTTACCTAGGCTCAGTGATCAGATCCTGTGAAATAGGTGAAGCACAGGGTTAGATCTGCAAAAATGAAAAGCTTCGGTTTAAAATGCGAAACTCTAATAGATCCAGGGGGTTATCTGCAGTTTTATCAAGGCGCATTCAATAGTGAATAGAATAGCGAAAACTACAGGGGCTAACTGCAAATACGCCATCTTCTTCCTCGGGCCGACAGGGGATGACGCAGTGGCTCGGCGTTCTCGCGCGTGCGCCGGCGCCTGGAGGCTCGCACTTGAGGCCGACGGGGTACGGAAACGTGTTCCGGTCCACGGGCTTCTTTTTCCCCAGATCTCGTCGTGAGAGATGGAGAGGAGAGGCGGCGCGGCGAGGGTTCAGCGGCAATGGTGGCCGGCGTGGCGTGCGTGTGGGGAAGAGGGCTAGAGGCGGATAGGAGCCTCAAGGAGGGGGCGAATCGGTGGAGGATGGTGGGCCGCGCGTGGTGCTCGTGCGGGTTGGGGAAGAGGAGGACGGGAGATGGGCTGAGGGAGATGGCGTCGCACGAGAGCTTCACCGCGTTCTCGTCTAGGTGAAGAAGGCGGTCACGGGCAGAGGCATGCCGGGGCGCGGCCAGAGCGCCGGTGCGCGTCGTCCGCGTGGCGCGGCTCGGCAGAGTGCGGCGCGCGCCGGTTGGGGGAAGAATGGAGGAGGTCGTGCGTGGACCGAGTCTGGTGAGCCGGTGAGACCGACAGGTGGGGCCGGACAGGGAAAATGAGAAGGGTCCATTGGACCGGGTTCGTGAGGGGTGCAGGTGGTTTTTGCAAAACCGGGGGCAACGGTGGTTTGCGTCTCGGCTGATTCCGCGGGCTGACAGGCGGGCCCCACACGTCATTGAGACGAAGGAAAACGAAAATGCTGAAAAATAGAAAAGGAAGGTTTGACTGCAGAGACACTCGTTTTAAAATCGTGTTTTTGAACAATCTACAGGGCGATTTTGGGAAAACTCCAATTGGAGGAAATGTTGTACTCCTTGATATCTACAACTTTGTCAAAAGCCATGGTGTCATGTTCTGTGTAACAAAGTGGTTTAAATTTGAATTTAGCTTGCTGTCCCTGGTTTGACCAACTGAAACCCTCAGCTTAGAAATTTTTAAAAGTCCATTTTGTGACCATTTTCATACCAAGAGTTTTATATCAATCTTGTTCAGAATTTTATGAGCTACAATTTTCTTAATATAACCATTTCAATATTATGGCTGTAAGACCAAGAAAATTTGAATTTACTACACAGGTCAGGTTTGGACAGATTTCATGTGTTGACAGAAAAGGACCCAAAACACTATGCAAATCACTATGCATGTCAACACACCAATTAACAAAGTTGTTCCTAATAAAATTTTCTACAAGTTTGGTATATAAAGTTTGGCTTGAATCACCACATATTTTGAATTACAAGCACAAACATTGTTGAGGGTTTGGTAAAACTGCAGCTTTAGTTTAAGTAGAGTCTTTCTTGTTTCCAACTTTTGAAGTATCAAATGAAGTCAAATGACTTCCACAGTAGGTGCATTTGAAAGGTGATAAGTTCAATTCCATTTCATAGAAAGGAAGATTTTGAAGTTGTATAGTGAAATCAAAAGTAATCTCGGATCCAAGTTCGGGAAGGGCTGAAATTCAGACTTGGGAAAAATATTACAAGTGTAGGCTCTCTTGGCTGATTTTTCCAGAGAAATGTGGTGCCATTTATAGTAGGTTAATGACAGATTTAATCCATGTCCAGTGTAACAAAAGGGTAGTCCCTAACCCATACAACAACTTTGACAATGGAGTTGAGCTCAGGTGCTTAATGAATTAGAAAGTTTTATTTGGGCTCAAGTTTGCTCACGATCACAACTGGCACTTATCAAGAACTTTGGGTTGGATCTTTTAAACCTCCTGTCTTTAGATTTTTGAACATTGTCCAACAGAAAGGTCTAGGGCTACTTTTCTTATCCGAGGTTTGGCATTTGGAGTTGAGCTCAAAAGCATGTGAGTGTTGACTTATTCAACCATGAAATGTGGGGTCTTGTATCTTGTGTAGAAAAATTTAATTTAGTGGCTCCTCCACATATTTCTTGTTACTCTCTAAGCATGCTTAAGTCTTAATCCATCATTAGCTTGTCTCTAACTGCGTGTTAGGGCTCTGGAGATGCCAGGGGCGTCACAAAAATCCAAGTGTAAATATGGTTTAAATTCAATTTTTGAAATCAGCCCTAGATATGGACAGGGGACCTTCAATGCTTGGAAAAAAGAAAAGTCCTATTTCTAGGCCTTTTCTCCCAAAATGCCTTTTGAGTGAGTTGTTTAGAATTTCAAATCCTACAACTTATTCAATGGGAGCATTTAATGAAAGTGACTGTAAGCTAAAGCAAATTTGAATTTACTAAACAAGTCAGATTTAAAGTGGTTTTCTCAACTGACAAATAAGGACCCAAATCACGATGTAAACCTTATTATCTGGCCAAACTCCACTTATAAAAGTTGTTCAAATCTTCATTGTCTACAAGTTTGGTAATGTGAGTTTCCCCTAGATCCCAAAGGAAAAGGGGTTTACAACAGCAACCATACTAACACACATGCATAAACAAGATGTAACAAGGGTGCATTCTTCCCAAACTTGATCATGTCTCTCTACCCATGGTTATGACATGATGTTTATGATGAATGCTTAATGCAAAATTACTTTAATTAGGTATTTGAGATGCCGGAGCATCACAACTGTCCCCGCCGACGGCAACCCCCGTTCTCTCTTCCTCTTTCGCGTACGGGGTGGTGGCGGATCTACGACGGGCAGCGAGGCCGCTGGGTCGTGCGGGCACGTCGAGGGGCGGCGACGCGGCAGTGAGAGGCAGGGCCACCGGTGCAGAAAGAGGGTTAGTGGTGACAGGCGACAGGGCCCGCGAGGTGGTGCGCGAGAGGCAAGCAGCGGGCTGGCGGCGGCATGGAGAAGAAAGCAGTGTGCCATTGACAGGTGGGTCCCACCTTAACGGTGGCTAACAGCCTCTGTTATCCTATCCCTGACTTCCCTCCAACCAAACAAAGAGTGGAGCTATTCCATCCCTTCAACCAAACACATGCACAGAGCCATTTCATGCCAGAATATAAGAGTGGAGCCGTTCCATTCCACCAAGTCCACCAACCAAACGGACCCTAAAAGGGTCCACCGGCTCGCGTGAGACGGACGCGAGGCAGCACGGCCGCAGTTGACCGGATGAACGAACGGATCATTGAAATCGATGTGAAGAGAGGAAACCCACGCGCGGTATGAAACTTACTACTATTGCCAGAAACTAGAGCTGCCTGAACATTCTAAGCTAAATCTATTTATTATCTTAATAAGAAAGTATTAAAAGCCATCAAGTTCGTCAAAAGGGTCTATAAATTATCACCGTCCGACAACCAACTCTAGCATTTGCGTCGACAATCCTCTGACCCACAAGAACTGTCTTCTTTCTATGCTCCCACCATTCCACCAATGATGCCTGTTAACGTTCACTAGATCTGTATGAAGATTGTGCAACTTGAATAACAAAAATAATAAGGAACGGAGAAGGAAAGGAGAATGTGCAAAACCATGTTCAATAGAAGAGAATCATGTACCAAAAGCAGAGAACCAAGACATCATTGGATGGCCATCAATTGACCTACATGTGGAGCATGGGACAGACTTTGATTTGAGAGAGAGAACTAGGACATAAATTCAAGGTGCCAATCAGCGTTAGCCTAAACGGTAAACGGTAAACAGTCGGTCACCTACTGTTTAGCCATTATTCGGTGCTAAACGGTCGTTTAAACGGATATAAACGGTGTAAATGGCCAATTAAACGGAAATGGTGAGCCACTGTTTAGTTTAAACGGTGTTTGAACGGGCTAAACAACCGTTTAAGCGAACAGTGATGCCAATAAGCAGTACAATTATGTTGGTATTGATATCATTGATGCAAAGGACATGAAATCCCCCGAGCCACATGTTGACTTGCCATGGAAACAGGAGTGCTCGAAGGTGTAAGTGTTTCCCTTAGTATTGTCAAATGATAATAGCTATGCCATCGTAATGATGCAGTTAAGGAGGCGAAGCAACACTGGAGTGTAAGACGAAGATAGCTTGCCTAACAATTCCCTAAGGCTGAGCTCAGCAAGGGGCGCGCCGGATGGACGCTCTGCTCAGCATGGCTCTTAAGAATTTAGAAAATTGAAATGTGACAAAATGGTTGAACTAATGGTGTATGTGGATTGGAATCCATCATTCCACATATGTATTAATTCAAAAGAAAGTGATTCTTTTTTTCACCGGTGAATTGTTTAGAATTGTATCGTAAAGTTGTAGAGTCCTACCTCCTTCCTCTCTTTCTCCGTGACTTTCAAATTATCTCTTCTCTTCCCATATTAGTGGAGAATAAATAGTTATTGTAATGAAATTTCAATTCAAGAGACCAAAACAGCCCCTAAAAGAAAAATATTTTCTCATCACGAAAGGGCCTAAAGTGGAGAAGGAAAAATAAGACCAATGATAATTTGCACCCATAGAAGTTGTAGGACAACCTTTTATTTTTAAGATTGTCATAAGAATATATTGTGCCAAAATATATGATACAGATACAGTAATGCAAGATACAGAGTATGTATAACTTTCATATTTTAGTTTTTATTTTCAAAAATAGCAAGGGGCAAATCCTTAATACGATGCAACTGAATCAATATATTACACCGAGAAATATAAGAAGAGCACCAAAGGATATGTAAATAAGGTAAGCTATTGTTGGTAGTAATCAAAACAATATGTATAAAGTTTATAAAATATCGTTGTTAAAACTAAGAATCTCTCATATTTTGACAAATGGGCCAAGTTAATAATAGTATAAAGGCTCATTTTCATATATAAAAATATCTATTAGCGAAACCTGTATGAAAAATATGTGATAGTGATTTAGCTGCAAATTCACACGGGCTATACTTGCTATTTGGGTAAGATTTGGAACCTCACAGGCTCACAGCAACACAAAAAAGTACAAAACTATCATAGCAATCGGAAAGAATCCACCGAATACAGACTGCTCAGTATACATTCACGAGGACGGAGAACTTGCCGCTGCAGACTTAAATACATTTGTTATTTCATTGGTAATAATTGTTACTCAATTTTTTTTTTTCAGACTGAGCTATAGCTGTACGCCAAGGCATCCAAAATTAAGCCGTTTTAATACTTGCTCTTGGTATATGTTCCGCGGTTATGCAACTTATAGAGATTGCTTTAGAGGCAAACACTATGCATTCGTCAGCCAAACATGATTGCTGATTTGGCGGACCTTACCGCCAGCATAAACAACCAAAAAATCTCCAGCGGGCAACAGCAACAGAAGTTTCAAAGAGAACACAGCCCGTTGAAGTCAATGCCTTCTTCATCTACAGTACAAAGAAGCTGGCTTTGGACTGATGCCTTCAGGATTCCAGGTTGCTGTTATGGGGTCGACTCAAATTTACAACATATACAGTTAAACCCTTTGTGATATTCTTGAACTTGGAACCCCTTGCCCCTTCACAAGCATCCATTCCCATGCAGAATGTGTTTAAGTGAGCAGCTGCCTGCGCCAAAATCTTGTCCAGCTTCATGGCTAGCTACCTCTTGGCATACGAGAGATAAGGATCTTGAGCTACGGTTAGGACATCTGGCCTCTCTGACTGGTTGTATGTCAAGCATCGGCGTATCAGATCCTGTACATGTTCAGGTATAAAGGGGAAACTTAACATTAAAATCTCATTCTACAGCTAAGTTTCTCATTCACAGATGTACGAGACAAGATTTTATCTAACTATTCAGCTACACAAATACTTGAAGCATCGTTTAAAAGTTGGAACTTCTGTTATAATAAGGGCATTATTGTATTCTAAGAAAAACAAAGTCTGATTAACTGTGAAGAGCTAGACATATCTAATGTTCTGACCAGTTGTTGAACAATTCACTATAAAACTAAAGCCTGAGTTTAAAATAGACTGGCAGTCACACTTAACGTGTAAGCTTCTTTTAGTAATGGGATTGATGCATGTGATGGATACAAAACAAATACACCATCTGGAATTTTTGGAAACATACCTTTGCCTCATTCGATACAGTTGGCTTTGAAGGGAATTCCACCCTACGTGCGTTGATGATTGTATCTTCTCTGAGTATTCTCTCCTGAGTCTGGTCATGGCCAAAAGGGCGCCTCCCAAAGAGCATCTGATAAAACATTACACCAGCTGACCAAACATCCACCTACATTAAAGTGAGTACAAAGTTGATCCACCATTACTACAGATGAAGTTAAAATGTCATAAAAATGTTTGCTTCAGTATCATTGTTGAAAGTTTGATTAAGAGTTAATAAATGAGAGCTCAGACCTTTACACACATGGGTCTAATGTATATGAAAGTTTTACGTAAAAATTACAAGCCATGAGACCATCTTGTTATGAATAGCACTTGTATTCAATGAGGGCCCTAGGCCCGAACATATAGAAAGGTACAAGAGTCCCTAATAGACTAGATTGGTACAATGTCCCATATAGACTAGACTGGTACAAGACTCCCTAATAGACTAGTCTGAGGAAAATACAATAGAACATATATATATCTCTAACACATCTCATTCTAGTCCCTCACGGCCAAAGTATCCAGAATTATCCTTCATCTTGGCACGTGAATATATTTTGCTATCGCTAAGTAGAATAGATTTAGGATGGAATGATTTTATTTACATTAAAAGATAGGGCTGTTGCCAGGTATCATTACCTTAGATGAAATAAATGGTGTTTTGCTGAGGTCAAAGCATTCTGGGGGAAGATACCTGGAAAGGGAACGGAAAATAATTGTGAGAGAAATGCCTGCCGTTTTTAAGCAACAATGGTCATAATAATTGTGAGAGAAATGCCTGCCATTTTAAGGAACAATGGTCATAAAAAGGAATAACTGATGACCTGTCACAAATAAGAATGAAATGTTCCATTTCCTCCGACTTGTTCACCCAGAACGTTACAGGAAACTAGAGACCATTCTATTGGCCATGTGATAGTGAATGTACTCTACGTAACACAAGGTACATTATTTCAAAAAGATTTAGAATGATACATGAATGCTGCAAGTATACTAGAAATAGAATGCATTATTGCACTATCCAGCAAGGTTCCTTGAGCTAGCGCAACAAAAATGACACAAATGGAAAGAGCACACTCACCAATAGGTTCCAGCTCCCTGAGAAGTGAGTTCCATTCCCTGAGACCCAACATCATCCTCTACTATCTTGCTGAGACCGAAGTCTGTAACTTTTGCAACGCCAACCTCATCGAAGAGAACATTGCCAGGCTTTAGATCGTAGTGAATGATCTTCTGGCCCCTCTTGTTAAGATAAACAAGGCCCTGAAATATTTGAACAATTATGATTCTTGCTTCTTTTTCTGGAAGAATTGGTGTTGCTTTAAGGACTGCATCAAGATCCTTGCCTGGGTAAAACAATAGCAATGAAGAGAATATTATTACATCTCACGGCAGATGGATTCGTGATCAGGGATTTGTAGATTTAGGAAGGTAAATCATATTACAGACATTGTAACTCAAGTTTACAAAATACTCCCTCCTTTCCAAATTGTAAGGGGTTCTAGCTTTGAGTAGATTCGTGCAATATTCCATATATGTGTCTAGATTCATCAACGTCCATATGAATATGGAGTTATGGACGGAATAAAACTCCTTACAATTCGAAACAGAGGGAGTATTGTACATGTCAAATAACATGTATGGGGCTCATCGGTATTGACTGTTGCAATTGCGGCTAAGGCTGCGGCTGTGGCTGTACAGGCTACAGGAAAAAAATGATGGCTGTACACTTGTACCGTATGGCAGCAGCCGTAGGACTGAGCACAAACGATCAAGGCTATGTCAATTAAGCATATAACTATTTTGATGCCCTGATGTACGGGTATCCTCTTTAGCCAAAATATCATGTTGAAATGTTTAAAAAATTCATCACAAAAATCATGTATGTAGTGCACGAGTTAGGTAATAGCTGCAACAATTCAGTTTGAAATTATGTTGGATGTTGAGATTCAAAAAAACACAAGCTTCACTGTAAGCACATGATGAATTTCCAACTGCTTGTCTATTTTATTTCTTGACATCTAGGATGAATTCCAACGGAATTGTTGCAACTATACCTACCTTCATGAGTACCATATACATGAAACTCTTTTATGTGGTATGGAACTAACAAATGCAGGTAACATGAAGCATATGCTTCATATGAAATATGTCACTGACTCGGTGACTCCAAATGATCATTGCATTTTTTTACCTTTTTCTCCAACCAAGACTGTTTTTTGGCATGCCCAGCTAAAAGCCATAATCAGGCCAGTGAGTTTTATCTATTTATTATTGTCAATCAATCCCCTATGTCAAGACAGGGGACGGGATACTATCCTGAGTCGAGCAGTTGCCCCTGCCTCTTCCCGTTGGCAACACATCCTAGTCCAACCATTGTTAATGGGAAGAAGCAATAATTGTATGAAACATTACCAATTTTGTTCTGTGGATCAGCAACTACTCCCTCCGGACGTGTATACATGACGTTGGAGTGGGTTTTAGAAAGGTTGAGAAAGCTTGTCATTGACTGCTGGAATGTTGTTTTTTCCGTCTTTGCCCCCGACGGACATGCATAATTAGAGCACGAAGTTGAGGACCCTGGACCCATGAGAGTGAATGGATGGAAAGGAGATGAGGACAGAAGAGTAAACCCATAGATTCCTTGGTTCATGCTAACATGTAAGAAATGACATGTACCCATGACTGGAGGGAGTATTTCATTACCTCTCCAAGAACCAAGTTTTGATGACAGAATGGAACAGATTCATCCCAGAAGTTGACACGAATGCATTTGGCCAATGATAGGTATCTATTTAGAACTTCTTAATTATGAAGTTTATGCCAGCATGAGAAAGTAAAGAATGAAGTCCTCAGCAAATAGGCATGAGCAATAGCAAACAAATAACAATAGACACTCAACCTATGTTGTCATATAAAAGCAGAATTTAGAAGGTCATTAACACATAATACCACTGCAATATTCTAGGACGGTGCAGAATGTATTGTGATCAATCTCAAATATGTCCCATAGCCTGACAATGTTTGGATGCACCAAAGCTTTGTGAATGTTATATTCACGAATTGCATGTCGTATGTAGCTTTGCTTTTTCTCCTCACTCCATTGTGCATTCAAGCCATGCAGCTTGCATGCCACATACTTGTACTCCACCAAATCAAAAGCCTGTGCAAAAAAATTGTTTCATGCCAGAATGACTAGGTAAGTGCCTCCGGTTCAGATTACAAAATTGTAGGTAAAGTAAGATTTTACCTTGTAAACCTCACTAAACCCTCCCTTCCCAAGAAGATTTAAGAGAGCATAGCGATGGTGAAGAATTTGAAAGTTGTTAAAACGTGATCCATCTTCATCTCTGAGACGTTTCATCTCTCTAATAAGCCTCCCCTTTTCCAACTCATACCGATCTCTTTCTCTCAGATACTGTTCTTCCTCCTGAAACAGTCAGGGAGAACAATTAAGAAAAGGTGTATAATTTAGGCAAGTAACCGTGTCCCAAAAAAGAAATGTACCCTTTTGATACTTGTTAGCCGAGATTTACATATCTCATCTTGTAAGAGGATGTCCTCCTCAGACATGCTAGTCTCAGAATCACTGCCATCACCCTTGTCTAAAAAAGCCATTACAAAAAAAAGGTGAATAAAGAAGAAAGAATCTATGAAAATGTTTCCAGAAAAATATACATTTAATACACTTTTTATTAACCTGCTATGATTTTTATTGAGGTTGTGATAATGGAGGAAGGTTTCCTTTGTATGGAAAGAATGAAACGGAATACCGAAGGAATAAATCTACATAAAACAGTTAATTACTTAATTTATTTCAAAACTCTTTTCACGATTTTTTTTTTGGTAAGACACATTGATGTTGTGAAAAGCATATGCAAGATAGTAAATTTAGAAGCTTATGGATAATTCAAGCCAACAAAAGAAAAATCAAGGAAAAATTAATGTTAGAGTTACCAGAATGTCTTTTCTTAAGTGATTTACGATGCCTTTCAACAGCCTCTTTTGTTTCCAGCAAAGATTTCTACAGAAAGATCCAGCATACATAAGTAACTCAGAAATACATCATTACACAACAAGGTGGTGTAGAAGGCGGACAGGCAACATGGTACAAAGGCAAACAGACAAAGCCTACAAAAGATATGGGGCTTGCTTGGTTTGATGCAAAACCTTTGGCATCAAACCAAGCAGGCCCAAGGATTTTATTCATACAGTTCACATGATAAAACAGTTAGTGAGGACTAGATGAAATTCTTATGCATGAATACAAAATCATAGACGATTCCATGACTGGTTGTCACAAGATAACACATGGGACTTCAAACCAGCATTGACTGTCATGAATCTGTGGCACGTAAACTTGCAGAGCAGTCAAAATGCCTCGGTAGATGAAGCTTTGTGAAAAATTTTAACGCAAAAATTGTCAGTAAAATCGGCCGTGCTCCAGGCTAACCGAAACGAGTTTCTTAGTACAAATGTACAGGCCAGAACATGATGCTCAGTATACAAGATCAACATATCTTATACTCCTAAGATATTTGGATGTTAATAATTTAATATTACTACTAATAATAATTAGATTAGGATGCCACTGTGGCAAGAATTGTAAACAAGAAGAGTAAAAAAGTTATCCTCCGTTCACAAATGTATGATGCGTTGACTTTTTCCTGCAACTTCGATCATCCATTCTATTCAAAAAATTTCACAAGTTGTTATTTACTTTATTGTGATTTTTTCTATGACTAAAGGTAGTTTAAACCTGAGTTGTATTTACATGTTTGAGAAAATTTTATTCAATTTTTTTGAATAAAACGAATGATCGAAGTTTTGAAAAAAAATCAACCGTGTCATACATTTGTGAACGGGGGTAGTATATGTTAGTGAAGGTTCAAGGTAGTATATGTTAGTGAAGGTTCAAGGTTCTCAAGTAAAACTGATGCCATGCATAAAAAAAAGGAAAAAGAAAAAGCTCAAGCACGTGCAGAACTCAGAAGGCAATCCCAAGCGTAGTCCTAAGAAAGGGGAATAGCAAATCCTTTAGGAGGGTACTCAGAACTCAGAAGGCCAGCAAGCACCTGGGTTCAAACTCAGATGTATGGCCTCCCAACTGGAGGCCCTACCAACTGAGCTATTGTTCGGTTTCCAGCTATTACGTATCAACAAATGGACAACCATGTAAATATAGGTTCTAAAGATTACAAGTTGAACCATTATAAGATCTCATGGTTAATACATATGCAAATAGACATATCTATGGAGTTGCGGGAACTCACCAGGTGAGAATTAAGATCTTTTATTGCTTGTCCATCTTCCCAAGTTTCAGATATGATGGTTCCAGCTCTGAGTTATGAAATAGGATAGTCAAGCAAAAAAAACATTGCAATTGATATAATAATCCATGTAAAACACAAAGAAGGGTGAAAAAGAGACAAGGTGTCTATACTAGAAGGCATATGATAGAGCTGTAGGCTGTAGTTAGGGGGGTGGGGGCATTATAGCTATTAAATATTAAATACTGGGACATTGGAAAATTACCTCATAACACCGACATTCCCAAGTCTGAAAGATTCCTGCCTTATCCTCATTCGTGCTTCTTGCCTCTCTGCTTTGGACACAGCTATCAGCAGATCAGACAGGACCTTTATTTGCTTCATTAAGAAAATGAGAACAGTTAGTATTGCATTGGAGAAATGGAAGGAGTAGATTTTTCTCAGCCACACCCAAGAATAAGACAAAATACTAAAGGACTGCTCTGAAGACAAACTACTACAAGCCTCCACCCCCCACTAAGTAAAAAAATGGTAAACACCAACACACATGCAATCCATGAGGACAAACACCGTTAATGCAACATATATGCACAAAGCAAATCTCTAGTGGTCTAAAAAAACCCTCCATAAGTGGCAACATGCATGATCATCTCTGCTATACTAGGAAGGCAAAAGATATTGAGCATACAACTTCTAACAGATGATAATATTCAAGATCCTGCGATATACCATGCTAGAAGGATGTAGAAGATGCAAATGTACATGTGTATACATCAGGCCACTTGGGCCATGGGCCATTATGGACTGCATTACTGCAACTATGTACAGGTATAGGTATTATAGAACGTATTAGTATACGTATTACAATAGCCGATACTGTGCAATATAAGAACATGAGGTGTTTCTTATAGTAATTCGACATGATATGCATGGACAGTGAATTCGAAGTTTTCAGGATAGACCAGTGGATACAAATGAAAGAATTACCAGTAGCTCTAACAAAAATGGTAAATCATAAGATAACACACTGCCAACCTTTGATCTCATTTGTTGATCATGGTCTTTGAGGTCCTTCAATTCCTATCAGATACAAAGCCATCAGGTAAGACAATATAAAAGTCACGTTTAAATGAAAAGTTATAGCAAGTACCACCTTACCTTCGTTAACCTATCACTAAGCTGATGGTAATTGGTTGCTTCTTGATGTGATTTAGCAAGCTCCTCCTCCAAAAGTGCCACTTTACCACGTAAAAGTGATAATTCTTCCTATTTAATGTGGAAATGTTAAGAATAGAAATTTGAAACAAAAAAAAAAAGGAAAATGCATACAGTGGTATAGTCTATTCCCAAGCATCACAAGGTGACATAGCATTAGTAAAATTTCACTAAGGCCGTTAATGCTTTCTGCAACATACTACTTACAGAGTGGATGGCCTAAACTGACAGGTGAAAATGCAAGTAAGTGGAAACTATTCCAGCATATGAGAGGAAAAATAAGGATGAAAACCATGTACATAAGCCATCCGAAAGATTCTTTTTTTATGTATTAGACAGATCCAAAGGGGGCATTCAGAAGCAAGCAAACATAAAAAAAGGCAAGGATGCATTAACATCGCAAGTCCAGAGAATTCCAGATATATACTGTGATAGGAAAAAAGATGGAAATATTTACAAATTCAGCAGAACACGATGATTCAAGCAATGAGTTACCTGTAAAGCAGCCCTGTCATCATGGTCAGGTTGAACACTTGCTCGGGCTTCCTGTTGGAATGCACTCATAATTTTAGCAGGTTCAGATAAATTATTGTGAAATAGGGTGCTATAAAACAATTGTTCGCCGTTGCATGTCTCTTTTTGTATATTCGGAAGTTGTCGCTTTCCAGTGATGCAGATTTTAAGTATGAATATGGAGGAAATAGAGGGAAATGCAGTACATGTCTGTCCATAGAGCAATGAATATTTGTGTATGAGGTGTAGGGACATACATAACCGCATCATGGTTTTTAAGGCGGTAAGGCGAGCCATGGCGAGCGGGCACCGCCTGGACGCCTAGGCGGACCTAGGCGGGCGGCGACGCCTTTTAAACACTGAACCGCATACCCAAAACTGCTCAAGTTATCCATGTGGCTAATGGGCACAACTAATGGAGTAAGTTAAGTGGCCTGAAAAGACCAGGGCCATTGTTCGTTTTTTTTTTTCAAAACTGTTTCAATAGGGATTTAAAAACACTAACAATCTGCTAATCTGAGTTTGTACAAGTAGCAATCCTTCAATGTACACTCCCGCATTTTATATCCTTTTCCTCTATCAAGACATATTATTAAAATTGAACAAGTCCATGTTATCTTTGAATGAAAGCTTGTGCAAAACTATCAATTTCATTACACCTGCAAAATCCCAAAACCTTATAGTGCACTTCATTCTTAATCATTAACCCCAAGACCCATTTCAGTGTTCTGTAACTGTAACTAACCAAACTTTACCATTCAACAGGACATAGGATATGCCTTCAAAACAAATAAAGTGAACAATAGCAAACTACAGTATAACAATTTCTTCACTAATATATCAGTTGCTTTTAGGATTCTAGTTACTTAGAAATAGCTCTCAGCCTCTACCAACAAGGGCTCAGAAGTTCACACATGATAAGGTGAAGTAATAGACAGTAGCACAATACAAACACAAAGTGCAATTGCCCACAAGAGAATTAAAACCATCTAGGAATATAAATCAAATCTTGGTAACAATAATTACTAAAGCCGACCAGCATACCATGGTTAATTTATCAAGTTGACCGTTTGTTGCAATAGTTGAGGAAGTTGAAGTCAGCCGTGCTGGATCGCCAGTCTTTGAGCCACGGCCTCGGCCTGTACCAGCACGGCCCCTTCCACGGCCTTGTTTTTTTCTATTTGAGTTGTCTAAGGACGGTCTCGTGTCCATGACATCTAAAATTTTTGCTGCCTCATTTGCTGATCCCTGATGCTCAATTACAAGAGAATGTCCAGACTCATAAGTGAATGAACCCTAAGAAATACAGGAGGGAAATTATATCAGATTAGCTCTATTGAGTTCCTATCTGATGAGCGCACCTCAAAATTTCCAAGAGCAAGGATGTTATCACCATCTGGAGACCTTGGACGCTTCAGGGTATTCTTCTGTATTAGGAACTCCTCGCCGTTCTGAACAGCAAAAGAAAAAAAAAATGGAATGAGACCCGGGCTAGGATGAATAGATGGGGATGGAATTATTTGACTAATTTGTGGTAAGTTACTGGTTAGTTTAACAAACCAACGTGCACAGGTTTAACAAAAGAAATATTGCAATTAGTTCTGGCCAGCAAGGGATCAAAGCACCATACGCAATGCACAAGCAAGGAAATCGCAGATGTTAATAACCACGCAACTGTACTCAAGGAAAAAAAAGGGAAAGTAAGAGGGGGAGCTCAAGGTTTAGGGCTGACATCGTCATCGGAGGAGGAGGTCTCAGGCAGTTCCTCCTGGTCCATGAAGGCGACGGCGGGGACGGAGGCCGCCATGGGATGGTGCGGCGGTGACGATGGCGCGGAGACAGCCTTGCCGGCCATTCGGGCCTCGAGCTTGGCAAGCTTCGACGAAGACGGGTTGGAATTGGACGATAGGTGCTGCACTATGTCCTCTCCCGCCGCCGACGATCCCGACATTGCCGCCGATTGCGCCCGACCGGATCGCGCGCCCCGAAGCTTCCAGAAGAAGGAACCAAAACCGCGCGAGCTAGGCACTTCCTTGGTTCCCGCTCGCACGACGGCGCACGTGCACGCGAGTGGGCTGGCGGATCTATCTCCAAACCCTAGCCGTACGTGCAAACAGGACGACGGCGAACTGTGGCGGATGCAGCGGCGGGAATGGTCCGGGCGGGCGGTGACCGGCCGAGGCGGGGCGAGCAGGAACTGCTCCCTTCCTTCCTCCCCCCTATGCTGCCTGTTGACTCGCTGGTTTCCGCTGCTGAGAGCGGCAGTGGCGGCGGCAGCTGGAGCACAAGCGGCGTACGCGGAGGCGAGCCGCTTGCCTAGTTCGTCACGCCTGGAAGGCTGAACGGAGGCGCGGCGGTCGCCCACCACTCTTCCGCTCCCTTCCCCTCCCCGCGAGCGATTCCATTGCCACTCCGCTTTATTGCTGCTCCACTATCTCAGGCCGCACTGGGCCTTGAGCCTAGGAGGCCCACTTGGGTGAGAGCCCATGAAGGCTCAGTTTGTTAAGCCCATCGACTCGTCGACTCGTCGTGTCGGAGTCAGAGTGGAACTACACTACACGGTGCCCCGCGCCGCCGCCGCCTGTGTCCTCAGCACAGTGGGCGGTAGCCGGTGGTGGATGCGATGGCGGCGAGCGGCGTGGAGGATGAGAGGGTGAGAGGGGAGGAGGAGGACGACGACGACGTGCCGCAGCTGAGTGCTGCGGCGATGGAGGCTCTGCAGGAGTTCCTGGCGGAGCAGAAGCGCCCAGAGGAGCAGGATGGAGGCGGGGTGGAGCTGGTCGCGGAGGACTGGCGGCTGAGCCAGTTCTGGTACGACGAGCGCACCGCGCGGGCGCTGTCGGAGGAGGTCGTCCGCCTCGTCTCCCCTTCCGGCTCGGGCTCCGCCGCCGGCGCCGTGGCCTGCATCGCGTGCCCGACGCTCTACGCCTACCTGAAGAAGGCCGACCCGGGCGTGCCCGCGCAGCTGCTGGAGTACGACGAACGGTTCGGGCAGTACGGCGGCGACTTCACCTTCTATGACTACAACCGCCCGGAGGAGCTGCCACCGTCGATGAAACACGCCTACCGCGTCGTCGTCGCGGACCCTCCTTACCTGGTACGGTTTCTACCGGCTGTTAGTGTTTGATTAGCCATTGACATTTGGGATTTGCGTAAAACGCGAGGATGATTGGTGACTCAGACTCGTTTGTTATTGGTGCAGAGTCAGGAGTGCTTGGAGAAGGTTGCCGAGACGGTGTCTTTCCTTGCACAGCCTGAAGGTTCATTCCTGCTACTGCTCACAGGTAAATGGAGCCCCGTGGCAACACTGTTTCAAGTGAATGCGATTAGTTTGATGTTGATGTGGCTGTGGTATTTTGATGTTGTTCTGCAATCGAGTAATAATGTGGAAATCATATATGATAGTTTCACCTTATAGGCTAGCCTAGGTGCTGATAAATGATGATGACTTCAACCTCGGCTTGAAACTTTTGATGGAATGGTCTATAAAGTTATTGTCCTGATAGCTCAAAAGTTACAAAGAATTACTCTAAAATTTGCACCAAGTAATTGCTGCAACATTTGCGATAGCGTCATATGCTGCTTCTTTTGTGCAACGCAACTGTATGTCTGTATATGATGTAGCTTAAACCATTGTAGATTCAGCTTTGTGACAGTTTCGAATTGTTCATGTGTATCCTCGGTATCATGGCAGTAAAGTCTCTTCGCATGATTGAACACTATACTGTGAAACAAAGGTTCATCAAATGGAATCGCTCTTTGTATTGCCAGGTGAAGTTCAGAAGGACCGCGCACTGGAGCTCCTGAATGTTCGTCCTTGCGGTTTCAAGCCCCAGCACTCGAACAAACTGGGCAATGAGTTCCGGCTGTTCACGAATTATGACCCTGCAGACAGACTTGGTGGCTGGGAGCAAAGTGATGTCACCCCCAGCCCCATTTAGTTGTACACTGCTACTGCTACCATTTTTGTTCCAGAGCTATTGCATGTTTTGAACATGCTGCATCTTTGTCCCACAGCTTGCTAAGCAATAGCCCCAGTTTGTAGCTAACAGTTATTTGATAGAATCTGTGTGATGTATGGTCAATCAACCGTTTACACTATTGATCTGTGTCTACAAAGTGTACCTCATCTATAGCCGTTTGCCCCGTGACCATGTTTGTTGGGAGTTGGGACTATTGGTCTGGCAGATGAACGACCTGAGGTGTGCTTCTCAACAATCAAGTAGGTACTTAAGAGCAATTTGTGCGGGTTTAATACACAGATACTAGATATTGGTTCCTTGCTTTACATTTTTATGTGAACAAGAACATATACAAGACATACGGCCTTTATCACGCATTATTGACTTTTCAGGACACTGCATGCACGACTAGATTACTTGGCAGGCGCCACCACACAGGAGTTAGTAGAGTACTGCTCAGTTCACTTGGCTTGCGCTTTGGTCGGCTTCACCACCAGCACAGGGCAGCAGGCGTGATGGCTGAGGTAGTCGCTCACGCTGCCCAGGAACGCCCTGCATCGTCACGACGAACGAACATACATGAGCCGCATGAAACAACAGGTTGTTTATTGCGTCCTGTGGCAAGGCAAATTGGCGAGAATGCGGTTGCTACTACTACCTCTTGATTTTGCCGAGGCCCCGGCTGCCGAGAACGAGAAGGCCGGCTCCCATCTGCTCCACGGCCTGGCAGATGGCCTCCTTGGCGTCGCCCTCCACGATGGCCGCCGTGGCGCCCACCCGCCTCTCCTTGCACATGTCCAGCGCGCGCGCCACGATCCTCCGGGAGTTCTCCTCCTGCGCCTTCCGCATGGAATCCACCGCCGACGACGGCGCGTACGCGAGGCCTTTTTTTATTTGATCAGATCAGCAGTTCAGCACGCACGATTGAAACTACTCAGTCTCAGCGTCGGCACCGGTGGTTAGAGCAGACGGGGTACCGTGAGCGGCGACGGGGTAGACGAAGTGGTCGACGGCGTGCTGGGCGTGGACGACGACGAGCGTCGCGTCCGGGTGGCACCGCACGATGTTGTCCAGCGCCCACAACAGCGCGCGCAGGCTCTCCTCGCTCGCGTCCACGGCCGCCACCACCTTCAGCGCCGTCGCCGCCGCCCCTCTCTCGGCACCGTCTCCATCCACCCCAGGCGCGCTCGCCGCCGCTGCCTCGTGCTCCTCCATGGCGCGCTCGCAGATTCTTGGCTCGCTACCACGCTACGGCTTCTACGGAGTATATAGGAGATGGACCGTACCACTCGTGTCCGTACGAAGGACAGACACGATACTCGGCGAGGCTGTGCCAGGTGGACCGTGGACGGCCGAAGCGGCCGTTCTTGTTGGCTTCCTCCGTTTACTCGGATCGTGCCTGCACTTGCGCCCCGTTGTCTTCCATGCACGCATTCAAGGTGACACCTGCCCCCGCCTCTGATGCGGTGCACCACCGGAGCGCCCAGTAGTGCCACTGCTGCCCAGCTGGCAGTGGCAGCACAGATCACCGGCTCTCAGCCTCCCAACAGCAAAGCATATATATGCCAAGCGTATTTACAAGCAAAATAACGTGAAAACGAAATGGAAGCTCAGCCTCCGTTTATAAGCACGGTTCCAACTCCCAGGCGGCCAACTCCACCATCTGGAACACCAACATTTCAACTCAAACTTGAATATCACACCAGCATCACACTACCTCCGGCTCCAGGCCTCGGTCCACAGAAAAATTCATACGAGTATTACATTGCCTTGCATTTTTATCTCGATGGACCTGTCCGTGTTTTTGCAGATACTGAAAGAAGCACACTCGTTTCAAAATTCTAACCAAAGGACCATGACCAATCTGGTATCTTCTGTTGTCTTGCCATATCCTCTACCGTCTTTGAGATCTGTTGAGCTGAACTGAAGCGCGCAGTTTTGTTTCATGGCAAAGACCAATGTCCAGCCTTGAAGTCTTTATAGAAGGTGGACTTTCTCGAAACTACAAAGAACACTGCACGGAGAGTGGAGGCGATTAATCCTCCATGGGATGCTACGAATTCTGCATGAGTTACGAGTTTATAAAAATTAAAGGAACAGACCAGGAATTGCAGGAACGATATAGTCCTTATTCTGCAGCACTTCTTGGAGTGTTTTTCCTTCCTTTACTATGATCCACTTACTAGAGCCTTCGCCTACACATCAAAACCAGAATGTAAGGAATTTTATCAAGATCCATTAGTATAGCATGACAAATACATGAGTTTCTTGCTGTACTGTAGTTTGGCTAGTAGAAGGATATATTGAAGAGCATTGAAACATCTTCTTGTTAGTAATGGTAAAAGAATAGAAATGCAAATTCGACCAAGCTATTTTCCTTAAGTCTGAAGTGTTCAGTGTGATAAACTAAAGAGGAACAAAATAAACAGCATGCTATTTTACATACTTGATGATGTAATTGTGTTGCTCTTGCTACTGTCAAGTTCTTCGCCCTCCCCATCAAGTAGGTTGTCTGGAAGCGCCTTTGGATCTACAGTGCCTTCTAGAAGATATCTTAATTCTTCACTTTTGGACAAAGGTTCGTCAAAACTAACCTAATGCATCAAGGTGAATAGTCAGTAAACAGTAAAGAATCGATCTTCTATAACAGAGGGCTCACTCAGATGAGCAGGCTATGAAGCCACAGCACTGCACAATCCGGACCTTACAGTAATGAATTAGGGATAACCCATAAGCTTACTGAATTAGAACAAATTGGACTAAATGGTGAAAACAGCAATCACAGAGCTAGTATTGAAATCCAAGTTGCCAATATATCGGCATTCCTCATCAGAGATTTTGGTTTAAAAAGTAATAAAGGATTATGTGATGCCACTGTTTTCATTTTTTAGGATGTCATCAATAGGCACTAACAATATTGCAGAAGATCCAAAAACAATAGACTAAGTATAGCCATCATATGCACCTTTTGCAAGTTCACTACAACATGGTTTGCCTAACCTCAACGGGATTTTCCGACATCCAAAAGAGCAAAGGGTCATCAGTTGTTCATGCACATCATGGAGCAACACTTTGTAATAATGTTCAATGAAGAGGCTACATCCCACCATGCTTAGCACTTAGCAGCATGTGTGTGCGTGTGCGTGTGCGTGCGCGGGGGGAGGGTTGTTTAATCTCAAGAAAAATCAACTCCACACAGACCTGATAATACAATTCGACGGCGTCCCTTGTGTAGGCGTGGTTCTCATCCCATGGCAATGGTGGAGAACTATCTGAGAACATGTTTGATAGTTAAGGATATTATTAGCATAAATTCTGTCATGCTACTTACACACCTACACATTTAACTCAATCAAAGAATGCATCTTGTAACTTGAGAAGGATATGACATCAAGGTGGGGCGAGAATGTATCTGTGTCCGGAAAATCCTCAATGAAGTCACTCGACATGGCCTCTGGGTAGAGCAGAAGAACAGGCCAGTGGAGCACGCCCTGCTTATCCAGCTTTGGCTTCTTCACTCCTGTCAATTCCTGATAAGTCGCCTTCCCAAGCTTAACCCCTCTCTTCTCCATAGCAGCAGCAAGATCCTATATACAACCCAATAGCGACAGTCATTCTCATGACTTTGAATGGTAGCATAGCAGTGTTAATCGTTTGGCATCAATAGACCTTTGCGGCGGCAATTGCTTGTGCAACCTTGGCTCTCTGACGATCTTGCTCAATTAGTTTTGCGTCCACTTGTGACAACAATTTCTTGAACTCATCGCTAGCGGGGTCCTGCTCGAGCCCCCTCCGGCAGAAGGACGCCGCATCCGGCAACAAGTCGAGCGCAAGCGCCGCCTTCACCGCCCGGTAGTACGCCTAGCTAGAAGAACATCTCACATAACGCGCCCGCTCCTTCAACGGATCCAAAACGCACCAACAAGAAGGGAGGGTTACCTTGACATTGGAGGGGGACAGGCGGATGGCTTGCTCGGCGTCGTCGAGGGCTCGGCGGTGGTTACCGAGGAGGAGGTTGACGTGGGCGCGGTTGGCGAAGAGGACGGAGGCGTCGGCGGCTGCAGCGGAGTCGAGGGAGGAGAGGGGCTCCATCTGGGCGATGGCCTTGGTGTAGCAGGAGACCGCCTCTGCATAGTGTTTCCGGCCCATCCGGACGAACTGGTTGCCCTGTTCCTTATACTCGCGCGCCGCCGACTCCTTGATGGCGGCGATGCCGGCCAGATCGGCCTGCTCGCTCTCGGTCAGGGGCTCGGCGCCGGGATCCATAAGCAGCGCCATGGCAAAGAGTCGACTGTTTTCTCAGTCCTTCGGCAGCTGCGGCGTTCTTCGCTCCACCGCTCACCTGCCCGCCCCGTTGCTATGGCGGATGCGGCGGTTTTTTCTCCAGCGCTCTCCCTGGCCGCCGCCGTGTAGCTTCTCTCCTCTCTACCAGCATCGCGAAGGTCCGAATAAAATTTATAAATTTTTTATCACTTATAAGATTTCTTTTCAAAGCATAACAAAGCGCCTGTAGCTCAGTGGATAGAGCGTCTGTTTCCTAAGCAGAAGGCCGTAGGTTCGACCCCTACCTGGCGCGTATTATTAATTTTATTTTCTGACTTTTTCCTCAAACCTTTATTTTATTTTATTTTCTTCTTTTCCCATTTTATTTTTTTCATTTCATTTCCTTCCTTTTTCATTTTTTTATTCCATTTCATTGCGATGTTATTAATTTTATTTTCTACGTTTTTCCTCAAACCTTTTTTTTTCTTCTTTTCCCATTTTATTTTTTTCATTTCATTTCTTTCCTTTTTCATTTTTTATTCCATTTCATTTCCTTCCTTTTTTATTTTCATTTGCTCATTTCATTTAACCTTCTTTTCTCATTTTCTTCTTTTTCCCATTTTATTTTTTTCATTTCATTTCCTTCCTTTTTCATTTATTTTTTATTCCATTTCTTTTTCCTCTTTTTTATTTTACTTTTTCCCGTTTCATTTTTTTCATTTTTTGTCCTTTTTTCATTTATTTCCGTTTTCCTTTAAGACATATTTTATTTCATTTACTTTCTTTTTTTTTCTAACCCAACCTTTTGTTTTTTATTCATTTCATTTTCTTATTTTTCCCATTTTATTTTTTTCATTTCATTTCCATCTTTTTCATTTTATTTTTTTATTCCATTTCATTTCCTTTTTTTATTTTCTTTTTTTCTCATTTCATTTTTTTCTTCCTTTTTTCATTTCACTTTTTCTTTTCTTTCTGTTTTCCTTTAAGTCGTTTTTTATTTCATTTCCTTCCGTTTTTCCTTTAACCCAACTTTTTGTTTCCTTCTTTTTTTTTTCATTTTCTTTTTTCTCATTTCATTTTCTTCTTTTTTATATTTCATTTTTTATTTTTCATTTCATTTTTGTTTTTATTTAAGACATTTTTTATTTCATTTATTTTTATTTTTCCTTTAAGCCATTTTCATTTCTAAGCCATTTTCAATTTCATTTCCTTCCGTTTTTTCTTTAACCTCTATAAGCCTGTTTTTCTTTTAAGCCAATTTTTTTTTCTATTTCTTCTGTTTTTCTTTCAAGCCAACTTGAGTAATTGACGGTCAAAGACTATCCTCGATATGGCAAAGATTCTCCGAGATTCCATCTTAATGTCACTTCCTATTTTTTAGACATGTCGGTCATGCGCCATTAAGATGGAATGTCGGAGAATTTTTTGCATGGCAACATGACATTGTTTAGATAACAACAATCACAATGAACATAGCATATTTAAATTCTTTATGGTGGAATCTACCCACCTACTATAAATATTTGACTTGGTATGGTTGCTCGCACAATAGCAGCACGGTCATGGACGGGCCCAGCTCAAATCATGGGTATTCAATGAATACCCATAAATTTTGCTCTAAAAAATTGTGCATATACTGTATGTATCATACACATGTATTAAAAGATAAAATTGAGATAAAACATTGTACTATTCAAGCATTCAACCCAAACTAGCACTCATGTTCCATGGTTTAGTTGGTCCAATATCTCATTTCGCAGCCCAATTCTAAAAAACCAAGCGCCAGTGAGTAGTCTGGCTGGTATGCGGCAAATGTCCAGATGGTGATCAAGCCACAGCGAGCAGTCAAAGTCCTCAACTTCAACTAGTATTAATTCACTTTGATATATTTTAGATGTTACCATTTCCATATATTGAACAATTAGTAGTTCTATACTATATGTTGGAGAAACCGATGACATGATAATTATGTGTTATGTATCTTCTACGTGTTATATATTAAGTACTTTGTGATACTATAATCAATTATACCTATAAAATTAGGCTTTAGATTATAAAAAAATTATATAAAATTTTGAATACACAATCCTCAAATCCTGGGCCCGCCCCTAAGCACGGTGTATAGAGAGGTACAAGAAGGTGGCATGCATTGTGCGCGCGCAGGTTGTGCTAAGGGGCTTGTTACCTACTAGATATATCAGTCATGCGCCATTAGGTGGAATGTCATTGGATTTTTAATATGGAACCAGGACATTGTTCAGACAAAACAATTGTAATGAACCAAGCATATTTATATTATTTATGGTAGAATCTACCCACCTAGTTTAAATATTTAACTTGGCGTGATTGCTCACATAATAGTCACGCGGCGTGTAGAGACATATGAGGAGGTGGTGTGCGGTGCCAATGCAGGTTTTGCCAAGGTGCTCAATGCATATGTGCGTCTACTTGATTAGACTAGAGAGATACATCAAGAGCACCTGGATACTGACTAGAGTCAGAATGAATAGTTATCCTTAGACGGGAGATAAAACACGATAAATTTAGATATATTCTGATTGAAGGGAGCCAATGGGGTCCTAGAGGTGTTGAATCAGACTTTATAAAAAACTAATGACCCCAATAGCAACTTCAAAGCCTCTATAAGATATTTTGTCATGCACACTGTGATTTTGATGTGTGTAGACTTGCAACCCATGTTTCAATTGTAAAGCCTATTGAGATAGAGCAGGGGTCGACCAAAATAGCTTTGTCGTGAATGTACAACCAAAATGGCTATATGTAGCCATGTGTTCTCTCATCTATTTCCACTTTTTTGTTTGCTGCGCGTTTTCACAAATATATGTTTGGATCAGTCTGTATGAAAGTAAAATCATACAACTCTAAGAATTAGACAAATATACACAACAAAAATCTCTTAATATGAAATGGAGAGAGTACTGTTTATAGTGAGTTTCTTTTAAACACTGATAACATATTTTATAATAAAAAGATATACACTTTGTATTTCCATGTAATAATCTTTTTTATATAGATATTAGAGCTCAGAACTGATAATTGAATTATGTTTTTCTTAATTCTATTGTTTTGGTTGCATCTGGATTTAAGAGTTGGATTCAAAGCATAAATTATAACTAAGGCTATGTTGAAATGCAGGAATTATACATAAATCATGCAATAATTTAACTAAAACAATTCAACTTGACATTAAAATACGCATGAATAAGGGATTTTGCTGTATTGTAAAATCCAAGCATATAAATAGCCGGCTATAGCTGCCGCTATAGCCGCTATTAGCTGTTTTAGAAGGCTTACGCTAAGCCAAATAGCCCGCTATATGTGGCGGAACCGCCCTACTCAATCCAGACTAAGCACACATGCCACCCCTGACTCGCAGTGCACTTAGGCCAGACTAAACCCGGTAGTCCGTCGAGAGTTCTTCGGACTCTCGATAACACCATTTCCCGAGAAACCGACATCAAACACATCCGACTCTTGAAGGAGCCACAACAATTACATCATCACAGGCAGTTGAAATAGAGAATAATAGACTTTAATTTACAAACCAATTGTATAAAATCAAATACATGTTCAAATATAGCGGAAGCGAACTCAGAGGATATATATATATATAGCGGAAGCGTTTTCAAAATCTCGCAGCAAAAACAATATACTTAAGTAGTCTTCATAAAGAGATGAAAAAGGCGAGTAGCTCCGAGCCCACCGGTACTACCACCTCCAATACAGATATACAGATGTCGCCAACACCTGTAATCCAAAAGTGGGGGCAAACCCTGATTACTAATTACTCAGTAGGACTTAATGGACAGTGCTTACTGCTGACGCAAAGCATAGCTTACTGATCAGGTGGATTCTTAGCCATTGATTTTAAACAAGGTCAGGTTGACATAAGATAGCAGGATTTGACAGCTACTATCCACTAGCCATGAAGATCATTTATAGCATAAAGTAAATACTTGCATAAAAGTAAAATATGAGTACCATCAATAACTTGCATAAAATCCAAAATATATCCCTATTCTACACATGTCCCGTCCCAAGATTCATAGTGCCTCCATCTAACCCCTGGGAGTAGCCGTCTCAGGAGCGCTACCACGGTACGTCGGGTCAGCCCTCCCTTGACCTCAAAGCATCTCCCAAGTCAATCGACCTCCTACCAGTGGATGGGCAGCACCAAGAATAGTGAAACAGATCATACACATCCAAACAGGTTGTATTGGAAAACATGAATGTAAGCATAAAATATTTAAGTTATTACTACGTTCGGACGTCAAAGGCATTGGCATTCTCACACCTAGTGAGCATCAGCGATTCGAATCGATTTGTTAATTCCCGAGAATAACTAAAAATGCCAGGGGTATATGCTTACTAGCCATCGCGTTCCCACATATAGCCCCTATCTCCACTTGTCCCATCTTAAGTTCGATTTCAACCCGCCACTTCCTCAGGTTTAGCCCACATGGAGCGTTACCACGGTACGTCGGGTCCAGCCCTCCCATGGGATAAACGCCCCCAGTTCCATGGTAGGAACAAGTCTCTGTTTTTCGGATGGCACAAGTAAGACTTTCACCGGTCCATTATCCCGGATAAGCACCTTAGCAATGTTACGCCGACCAATAGGCGAACAACGGACGGGCCTTATACGACTCGGGCTGAGTCCATCATACCTTGCCACATCATTTTTCATAATAATCCCATAACTCCGCCCGGTCTCTATTTCAAACATAGCATATAATAATCTTCCATAAGATTTCTGTTTTGAAAATCACCTACGCGACGAGTGACTCCATTCACTCGTGTCTACTCGTACCTAACAATTCTAGGCAACTCGTCCTACGAACTCTAATATATAGGTGCTAGGGCTAGGGCGGCCAATGAGTCTAATGCAATTGGTTCCAAACAACTCCTAATGCACATGCGTAAACAATTCATCAAATATATTTGCTGGGTAAAGCATGGTCCTGCCTACCTTTGATTTACTTTAAGAGAAGTAACAAATTATGCTAATGTTAGTTTGCCGGGTTGTGAGGCTTTGCCCTAGGCAACCCCTTGATCCTTTGGACAACTCCTCCGTCCAAACACGACTGATGGGCCCTTCAGGTCGTGAATGGGTCTTAGTTGGTCTTTTGGATCACCGTTGGTTGAAGTAGTTCCACGCACTTGGTTCTCGATCTCGTATCTGCAATAAGCGTCACTATATGGATGACATGCGTGATGATGGAAGGAATGAGATGCATAATCATCAAGTAAATATATGGGCAATCATTCCATGGGCAGACGGAAAGAGTGATTAATAAACTACTTAAACATCGAGTACCTCTATGAACCTAAAGTAAATATGCACACAGACAATTTGATATGCACAAGGGAACACATGGATTTAATTCTTGCTCAGGTATCAACTTAAATTGTTCTTTAGCTTACTTTATGCAAACAAGAATCAATCAAGTATATGTGTACACTGGATGTAGGCGAAATGTAAAAGTTGAAATGCAGCAGGTATATCATGGATAAAAATATGGTATGGGAGTTTAACACATTGCAATTGCTTATACTTAGGGTAATTTATTTGCATTTGTGAATTAATTTATGCCTCTAAGTTGTAGCAGTAAAACATAACCAATTGAGACCAAACTCTTATGACATATAGATTCTGCATTTCCAAAGCTACTGCCAAAATTTCAACTCAATTGGAGTTATAATTATTTTATTAAAATTACAACAAATTCTTAGCCCTACACATTGTCAGAGTTTTCATAAATTATAAGAATGGTATTTGATTGTGAAATTTTACTAGTGAGCTATACTTAGCATGAGCTGCCCGTACAAAAATTTACAAGTTAAAACTCCCAAGTTTGATAAGACATCTATTTCCCATATACTAATCTGGTGTGAATGTAAGATATACATATGAACAGTATAAATAGCCTTCTCGAATATACTTTCTAGACTCTATGCATCAACGTTAAGCTATCAAATTTTTCAGAGAATTTTCCTGAAAAGTTATGACCACTTTTTCTGATTATCATTTCCAATATGTAGCATTTTGTCATTTTCAATTCACCATTAAAACTTAACATGCATAACTTCATATTTCACCAGTGGTCTATTTATACTACCCAAATTTTATGAAAAATGCCAGAGAGTCATTTTGAACCTATTCTATGTAGCCTCAAATTTCTAAGTTAAATAAATGCACATAACACATGTATAATGGTAAAAGGGTAATTAAACAGCAAGTGCTAAGGCTACAAAAATTTACATAGTGCTATAATACCACGAGAAAGTTACTGTCCAAGTTTCATGACATTTAAAGTTCATTTGACCCACTTTTGACATTTATGTTGTTGTAACATGCATGCAACTAAACAAGGGTAAAACAGTCATTTCACGCATCCACATCATAACCATTCGATAGATCTATTTAAGAGAAGTCTAATGCAACTGAGTTTACCCATTTTAGATTTTTCTGTGATTTTATATGATTTTCCAAAGTTCACAGCCGAATTAAATGCTTTTAATTGGGAAAACATTAGATCTTAGGACCTAAACATAAATAACCATAGTTCTTAGGGGCTAGTGTGTAAGATATACAAGACTCAATGAATAGCAGTTGTTTTGAGCGCGTAAAAAGGAGATACTGTAGGGGGATCCTTGCAAAAAGACTTCTTCTTCCTCCTCAGGCAGGGCGAACGGCGCGCGGCAGAGGAGAAAGCGGCGGCCTGCGCCGGCGATGTGGGGGCCGGGCTTGGAGCCGAGCTGCGCCGGGGACGTGTCCCCCGCGACAGCGAACTCAAAACCCTAGATCTCGTCGAGTGAGGTGGCGTGTACGGGCGGTGAGGCGGTGGTGAACTGGGCAGTCGTGGCGCGGCGGTGCGCGGCGGCTCCGGCGGCACCGGCGGTGGAGGAAGCCGAGGTGGGGCCCAGAGCTGCGCGAGGTTGAGGGGAACCTAAGGGTGGTGGAGTGGAGGCGTGGGGACGGCCCGAGGATGGGTCTCCACGGCGAGGTGGTGCGCGGCCGGTGCGGCACGCGGCGGCGCACGTGGGAGGGGGTGCCAGGACGATGGGATTGCCCAATTGCTTGCTAGGGTGGTCGAGGAGGTTGAGGTGGTCGTGCTTCTCGCGTCGATGGGGCGAAAGGAGAAGTGGAAGGGCGCGCGATGCGAGCTCGAGCTGAGCTCGGCCATGGCGGATGCCATGGCGTGCATGCACACGCAGGGGCGCTAGGGCGGCTGATGTGATGCCCCTGGCATCTCAAAAGTCTTAACACACGGTTAGATGAAAGCTAACGATGGATTAAGGCTTAATCATGCTTAGTGATTAACAGAAAACACGTGGAGGAGCCACTAAATCAAAATTTTCTACACAAGATATAAGACCACACATTTCGTGGTTGAATAAGTCAACACTCACATGCTTTTGAGCTCAACTCCAAATGCCAAACCTCGGATAAGAAAAGTAGCCCTAGACCTTTCTGTTGGACAATGTTCAAAAATCTAAAGACAGTAGGTTTAAAAGATCCAATCCAAAGTTTCTTGATAAGTGCCAGTTGTGATCGTGAGCAAACTTGAGCCCTAATAAAGCTTTCAAATTCATTAAGTACCCGAGCTCAACTCTGTTGACAAACTTGTTGTACATGCTATGGACTATTCTTTTGCTACACTGAGCATGGATCAAAACTATCGTATACTCACTCAAAATTTCACCCAAATATCTCATGGAAACAACCAGATCAACCCACACCTAGAGATTTCCCAAGTATGGATTTTCAGCTTTTCCCTAAGTTGATTCTGAAATTACTTTTGAATTCACTATACAACTTCAAAATCTTCCTTTCTATGAAGTGGAATTAAATTTATCACCTTTCAAATGCACCTATTGTGGAAGTGATTGGACTTCATTTGATACTCCAAAGGTTTGAAACAATAAAGTCTCTCCACAAAGTGAAATTTCTGTTTTAATAAACCTTGGAACATAATTGTGTCTATAATTCAAAATATATGGGGTTTCAGACCAAAGTCATATTACCAAACTTTTAGGTCATAAACTGGAGAACAACTTTGGTAATTAGAGTTTGATCATATATTGAGTTTTAAATGGAGTTTGGGGTCATTTTCTACCAACACAGAAAACCAGTTCAAATCTGACCTGTTTAGTAATCTCAATGTTTATGTGACTATAGCCACTTTCATGCAAAGATCAAATTAGAGAAGTTGTAGATATTGAAATTCTAAACAAACTTTTCAATACACACTTTGGGTGGTAAAGACCAGAGATAGGACTTTTGATTCTCACAATCAGTAGAGGTACCCTGTCCAAACTGGGAGCTGCAACCTAAATTCAAATGAAATTCATATTTGCACTTAGAATCTGAAGCTGAGCCTATTGACAAACTTGTAGAGCTTGCAGAGTAGAACATTTCATTCAATTGGAGTTTCTCCAGATTCGGCATTTAAGTAGATCAAATATGCAATTTACAGTAGAGAGGAAAACACACTATTTGATTTTTCCTTCTCTGTTTCACTGACCCGTGGGTCCCGCCGCTAGCGCCGCCGCGCTCCCCAGGCGCTGAGCGCCGCGTGGACGCCGGCGACCGGGCACTGCGCGACGCCGCGGATCGAGCCCCCAGCGCGCCCTCGGCTTGAACCTGGACGGAACCCCAGCCTCCTCCACTCGCCCACTCACTCCCTCACTCGCCTCGCCTCTCTGCCCTCTCGCTCTCCCTCTGCGCGCGCCTCCAGAAGCGCAGCCACCGACCGCCATTGGAGCCGCAGCGAGCTCATGCCCCGGCCTCCTCCGGCCCTCTCCCTCCAAGTCGCCACCTGCGCCACGCTCGCGCAACCACGCTCCACCCTTCCCGCTATTCTCAGGCCGCCTCCATCGCCCTTAGCCCCTCCCCAACCACGCCGCCCGCCATGGCCGCCATGAACGCCACCACGGCGAGCTCCGTCCGCGCGTCAACTCCGGCCCCCCTACGCCCGTTGGACGAGCGAACTGGCTCCGCCCCGCAACCTTCCTCACTTTCCCCATGATCTCGTCCTCCGCCATCGCCTCCTCGACCCCGCTCCACGTACATCGCCGTTCACCGTGCGCGTTCACCGCGCCTCACCGTGGAGGACCACCTTCGGTCCATCCCCGGACCTCCAATCCGCCTCCTTCGGACTCTACTCGTCCCCGCGCAGCTCAGGAGCCCGACCGCAGCCCCTACCGCCTCCTGCGCCGCCGAATCAAGCGGGAGCCGCCGCGCACCGCCGCGCCGTGGCCGCCTCCGGTTCACCGCCACGCGCCGCTCGTACGCGCCTCCCCGTGCGACTTGATCTGGGGGAATCAAATCCCCGTGGCCGGGAACGTCTTCCCCGACCACGTCGGCTCCAACTCTGTGCCTCCACGCGCGCCACCGCGCGCGGGGACGTCGGCCGCCGCCGCGTCGTCCTTCCCCTGCGAGAGGTAGAAGAAAGAAGTCAGTTTTGCACAAATCCCCCTGAGGTTTTCGGTATTTGTTGCCTCGTTTCAGTCACTATGCACTGAGTCTTGTGTATCTTCTGTGCAGGCCCCTGGAAGTTAGGGTTAATTGCAATCTAGCCTCTGGATCTATGGATTTCCCATTTTTCCCTGATTTAAATCGGCTGAAACTTTGAAAAATCATATAAAATCAAATAAAAATCGTAAAAAGGTAAACTCAGTTGCATTAGACTCCTCTTGAATAGATCTATCGAATGGGTATGATGTGGATATGTGAAATGTCTGTTTTGCCCTTGGTTTGTTGCATGCATGATTAAATAGGATAAATGACAAAAGTGACCTAAATGGACTCCGAATGCTATGAAACTTGGACAGTAGCTCTCTTGCGGTATTATAACATTATGTGAATTTTTGTAGCCCTAGCACTTGCTGTTTAAATACCCTTTTGCCATTTACATGTGTTATGTGCATTTATTTAACCCAGGAGATGGAGGCTACCTAAAATATGCTCAAATGGACGAACTATAATTTCTGGGCACTCCTTATAATAAATGTAACTCACTGTATAAGTTTGAGCTTTTGCATGTTAGGTTTGATTGCGGTTCTGAAAATGATAAGTGCTAAGGTGATTAAATCAATAAAATGTAAAAGTGCTATTTACTGTACCCTAAAAACTCCACCAAAATTCCTATAGCTATATTCCTGTGCAGGTATACTTATGTAGGTTGTACATGCTTTGTGGATGCTGTTTCATGAAAGAAGTATAAGTAGTCACTTAAATAGGGCCAAAAGTGAAGGTAATAGGAATGGAAAGCAACGTACTCATATGCACCAGAGATTGCTCTTATAAACTTCCTTTAATAGAATTGAGTTTGCGGTGTCAAAATGAACCTCGTAAGATATTTGATTCTATAATACTCCACATGCATGTTTGATCCTCCTATGACAAGGATTGTAGATCTTTAATTATAAAAAGTTTTGCACTATTAATATGTGGATATCAATAACTCGATTAAGTCAAGATATATAACTTATTTACTTATATGCTTGACGTATAGTGAATGGGATAAAAATTTACTTGGAAGTAGAAGTCTATCATGTACTTTGATCCGTATGCTTAGCTTGTATACTTAACTTGCTGAGATAGATTAATCAACGAAATACTCCATGAAAGTACCCTAGTAACCCAAATAGCTAGTGCTTATTTTTACTAAGTCACAGCATTACCATGTTTCCTTCCGATCAGTGAACTGATAGATGTATATATATATATATAGGGGAATTGTCTGAGTATATGCTTGCTCTGGGTTATGAAGGCACTACAATCGCTATGTCAAAGATACCGTGTTTCGACCTAGTAGTTCGTATGTGTGTGCATGTATAATCCCCTGCTGTTTTGCTTGCACATGAAACGATAACAAACAATCTAAATTGATATCTTGCTCATGCATTAGTTTGATTGTGTATTGCGTGTCTCTAATTGTAGCGGTTATACTAGTTTTATGCCCACAAGGGTGATCTTGTTAAATGGTTGTCAATTCCCTTTCTGCCTAACCATGCAACGGCTGTTTAACGTGTGTGCTTGATATTCGTGCATCTCATCCACTGCATCATGCACGGCATTCATATAGTGTTGCTTATTTCAGATACGTGATCAAAAAGCAAGTGCGTGGAACTACTTCAATCAACGGTGATCCAAAAGACCAACTAAGACCCACTCACGACCTGGAGGGCCCATCAGTCGTGTTTGGACGGAGGAGTTGGCCAAGGGATCAAGGGGTTGCCTGGGGCGAAGCCTCACAACCCGGCAAACTAACATTAGCTTAGTTTGTTGTTCTCTTAAATGAAAGTAAAGGTAGGCAGGACCATGCTTTACCTAGCAAATGATTTTGTTGAATGCTTACGCATCTGCATTAGGAGTTGTTTGGAAACCATTTGCATTAGACTCCTTGGCCGCCCTGGCCCTAGCACCTACAATAGAGTGCGTAGGACGAGTATGCCTAGTAATGCTAGGTACGAGTAGACACGAGTGAATGGAGTCACTCGTCGCGTAGGTGATTTTTCAAAAGTCACAAGAACTATTACTATGATGAAAGCTATGAGGATGCTCATGGTTTTAACTTGAGACCGGACGGAGATATGGTTATATGAGAAAAATGTTGATGATGATATGGATGATATGGTGGACTCCGCCCGAGTCGCATAAGGCCGGTCATTGTTCGCCTATTGGTCGGCATAACATTGCTAGGGTGCTTATCCGGAATCTATGGGCCGGTGAAAGTCTTACTTGTGACGTCTCAAGCAAGGGGCACGTTCCTACCCACTGGTTGAGAGAAAGGTGGCCGCGGAGGTGGGTGTCAAAGGACGGCAGAACCCGACGTAACCGAGGTACCGCTCCTGCGACAACGCGCTCCGGGAGTCAGGCGGGAGTGGTCATCGAACTTGAGACGGGACAGGTGGAGATGGGAGAAGCATATGTGGAACGCTGGGAGTTAGTAAGCATATGCCATCCTGGTGCTTCTAGTTATTCCCGGGAATATAAAAATCGATTCGAATCGCTGATGCTCACCAGGTGTGAGAATGCCAATACCACTGACGGGCAAAGTAGTAATCCACTTGAATATGTTGTATTATGAATTCATGGTTTTGAATACTACATACTTGAATATACATGCTTTACTTTCATGCAGCTTTTTATTATACTCATGATTAGTATTATTGATATGATAAACTAAGTAGCTGTCAAATCCTACTCTATATGATAAAGCAAGCAGCTGTAAATCCTGCTTCCACATGTTGACTTGATTTTGTTTAAAATCAACAGCTAAGGATCAAATTCTTAGTAAGCAAGCTTTGCGTCAGCCGTAAGCCAATTCCATTAAGTCCTACTGAGTAATTAGTACTCAGGGTTTGCCCCCACTTTTGGCTTACAGGTACTGAAGACAACTGGATAACTGTGTTGGAGGTGGTAGAACCGATGGGCTCGGTGCTACTCGCCTTGTTTATCTCTTCATGAAGACTATTTAAGTATATTGTTTCCGCTGCGAGATTTTTGAAAATGCTTCCGCTATACATACTCTGAATTCGATTCCGCTATACATGTATATTTTTAAATCGCTTCCGCTATCTTTGAACACGTATTTGATTATTATCTTCGGTTTGTAAACTAAGTCTACTTATTCTCTATTTCAACTGCCTGTGATGATGTAATCTGTTGTGGCTCTTTCGAGGGCTAAATGTGTGTGATGTCGGTCTCCTCGGGCGATGGTTTCATCGAGTGCCCCTTTGGGTAGTTCGACGGACTACCGGGTTTAGTCTGGCCTAAGTGCACTGCGAGCCAGAGATGGCAGGTGTGCTTAGTCTGGATTAAGCAGGGCGGTTCCGCCACAGCTGATGCGCCACTAGAGCTAGAGAAAAGTGGTGCGGAGGAGGATTCTATGCTGGTGCGCGTGCTGGGAAGGCGGGAGGAGGCTCGGAGCGGCAGGGCCGAGAGCTCAAGCCGAGCTCTGGCTATGGTGGACGCGCTGCCGCTTCTCCAGAGACAGAGAGGGCGAGGACAGAGGGAGGGGCGAGTGGGTGAATGGCGAGTGAAGAAGGACACGATCTCGTCCAGGTGAAGGAGCCGGGGCCGTCAAGTGGAGGCTGAGGCACTGCGGCCTTGCCCGGCCATCGCCGGCCGCGTGGCGTCCGCGTTCTGGGTGCGGCGTCGGCCGAAGGGGATCCGAGGGCAGGCTGACCGGTGGGGCCAGAGTGTCGTAGGGACAAAGGAAAAGGGAAATTCGAAAATAGAGAGAGTGTGTTTGACCAAGGCAAACATGTCTCTGAATTTGGTCTATTTGAGGATCTATTTGGCCGATATTGATGAAACTAAAAATACAAGAAGTGTTCAAAATTTGCTGACCTACAACTTTGTTATAAACTTTGATATCACGTTCTGTGTAAAAATATGGTTTAAATTCGAATTTAAACTGCTGACCCCGGTTTGACCAACTGAAACTCTCAGCTTAGAAATTCTAAAAGTCCTTCTTATGGTAACATTCACTCAAGGAGTTTTATACCAATGTTGTTTAGAATTTCATGACCTACAACTTATTCAATTGGAGTTTTGCAAGATTATGGCTGTAGACCAATTTAAATTTGAAATTACTAAACAAATCAAGTTCAGACAGAAATCACATGCTGACAGAAAAGGTCCCAAAACACTATCCAATACACTATGCATGTCAACACTCCAATTACCAAAGTTGTTTCTAATAAAATTTTCTACAAGTTTGGTATATAAAGTTTGGCTTGGATCACTACAGATTTTGAATTACAAGCACAAACATTGTTGAGGGTTTGGTAAAACTGCAGCTTTAGTTTAAGTAGAGTCTTTCTTGTTTCAAACCTTTGAATGCTCAAATGAAGTCTAAACACCTCCACTCTAGGTGCATTTAAAAGGTGATAAATTTAATTTCATTTCATAGAAAGGAAGATTTTGAAGTTGTATAGTGAAGTCAAAAGAAATTTCAGATTCAAGTTTGGGATGAGCTGAAAATTTAGACTTGGGAAATTTCTAAGTGTGGGCTGATTTTGGTAAATTCCAATAGAGTTGTGGTGAAGTTTAAAATAGGATAAAGACATCTTTAAACCATATTCAGTGTAACAAAAGGGTAGTCCATAACATGTACAACAACTTTGACAATGGAGTTGAGCTCAGGCACTTAATGAATTTGAAAGTTTTATTAGGGCTCAAGTATGGTCTCGATCACACTTGCTACCCTCGGAAGAAACGTTAGTTGGATTTGGTTTGATCTTTTAAACCTTTTGTCTTTAGATTTTTGAACATGGTCACACAGAAAAGTCTAGGGTTACTTTCTTATCCGGGGTTTTGTATTTGGGGTTGTGCTCAAAAGCATGTGAGTGTTGACTTATCCAACCACGAAATGTGTGGTCTTGTATCTTGTATAGAAAATTTTTGACTTAGTGACTTTTCCACATCTTTCTTATTACTCCCTAAGTTTGATTAAGCCTTTATTCATTATTAGCCGGCCTCTAACTGTGTGTTAAGGCTTTCGAGATACCAGGGGCATCACACTATAGGCCGCTAAATTGGTTAATATAGCCTTTTCAGCTACTAACCGCTAAATGGCATAATCCGCTATTTAAAACCTTGGTAAAATCTGAACGGACCTAAAACTAAAAATGCATCTTCCGTGTAAAATTTGACCCCTTTTATTGGGGTGGAATTATATTGCAACTATTTTCTTTACAACTAAACCAAAGGGTTATAATATTACAACATATTTTCAAACTCAGTCTAATTTGGTATATATCATATATATCGATATTCAATGGCAGCAGTAACAACAACAACATGTCCAACAAAGTACTTCCTCTTTTTAAAAATAAACATAAACAAGGCACTTTATCTTGGTGATCTTGTTTGCTAGGGACAAATCTAAAAAGATTAGAAAGGATTTATTTTTTTTACTGATCAAATTTGAATAGAAAAACAATTGCTGCGGCCTGCGGGGTGGGTCTCCCCATGTGCTTCGGTTGGCCTGATTTTGAAGGGAATCAGGAGGGTCTTGCTTTCGACATCAAGACAAGGCAGCCGTGTGGACGCGACCGAAATTCGAAATCGGCCAACGTCTCTTCACATCCGCTCCGCTCCCCATTTCAAACCAAAACCCCATCTCGGCTGCCCCCTCCACCACCGCATCCCCGATCCATCCACCTCCGCCGCCGCCGCCGCCGCCTCCTGCCCAGGCGCCGGAAGTCCACCTCGGGCTCCAGCACACCCGCGAGGCCGCGATGCAATCAGACGGCTTCGACGACGAGCTCGGCGGCGGCAGCGCCGCCCCCTCCCCCGCGCGGTTCGAGCTCCAGGACGACCCTTCCTTCTGGAAGGACAACAATGTGCAGGTAGGATCTACTCCACCTCGAAAGGAACTGCCTCCCCCATTCTACTGCGCCGTCGTTTCTCCTTCCCTAGTGGGAGAGTGTGCTCTTGTCTAGTTCGCTCGGGTCGCTCACTCGCTCCTCTGCTGGGCTGCGCCCGTGAACGAGCACCTGGTGGCTGGTGCTGGACTGCTGGTTGCTTAACTGCTCCAATCTGCAGGTTGTGATCCGTATCCGGCCGCTCAGCGGAAGCGAGATATCGGTGCAGGGGCTGAAGAGGTGCGTCAGGCAGGATAGCAGCCAGAGCCTTACCTGGACTGGACACCCCGAGTCCCGGTTCACTTTCGATCTTGTCGCAGATGAACATGTCACGCAGGTGCTCTTCTTGCTCTCAGTTGTCGAACTAGCACCCATCCTGGTTTTCTACTGCTAATTGTGCAAAAATCATGACTGTTCGTCCCTTTGTGTTGCTTAGGAGAATATGTTCAATGTCGCGGGGGTGCCCATGGTGGAGAACTGCATCGCTGGCTATAACAGCTGCATGTTTGCTTACGGGCAGGTAAAACACATCTACAGATTTCGCTTGCTGGTTGCTGATGCATATTCTCGAGCTGCTTGGTTTGGTGCCAAAATTTTGCCTAGCTAATTTGACTTGCTAAGATTTTGTCAAGGCCCGTTTTGGCATTGAACGAAGGAAGCCCTTGGTGTTATGGGTTGTGTCGTGTATGTTATTCTCTGTTTACCTTTCATTATTTCAACACTACCGCTTACAACAGAATCCGCTTCTGCTAGACTGGCAGCGGAAAAACACATACAATGCTTGGTGATATAGAAAGTGGAACGCGGAGGAACAATGTGAATTGTGGTATGACGCCACGAGTCTTTGAGCATCTCTTTGCTAGAATTCAAAAGGCAAGTCTCAATGATCCGTGGCATTTTGGATGCAATATTTTGGCTGGCATGTCATGTTAATGTAATATTGTTAGTACCTAAATTATTTCAATACTGTTTGCAGGAAAAGGAAATAAGGAGAGACGAAAAGCTCAGGTTTTCTTGTAAATGCTCTTTTCTGGAGATATACAACGAGCAGATTTTGGATCTACTCAACCCCAATTCTGTAAACTTGCAGGTAATTAACCGAAAAGCATAATTAAATATCACGGAATGGTTCTGTTAATACTTAATAGATCTTTATTGTTTTTGCATTTCTCATGCTCAAGCTATGTCTAGTCTACCAATACCTCCTGTTCTTTTAGTGTTTACAAATTTTCATTGTTGCGTTTTTTTACAGTGCTGTTAGAAAATGTCTATATTTTGGCATATACATTATTCAGACCATGAGCTCAGTGGCTCTTGTTTTAATCTTTCAGATAAGAGAGGATGCCAAAAAGGGTGTTCATGTTGAGAATCTGACAGAACATGAGGTTTCCAATGCTCGAGAAGCGCTGCAACAACTTATCGAGGTTAATTGCTAAAATGTTTGCATTTGTTTTGCCATATGCTGAGGTCTTTCTCCATAGCTAGGTTTGTTGGAAGTTTGAATCTCTCTCATTAGGTTCAACTGCAATCAATCTTGCACATGTAGTCCTGTTTGGTGCCTATGTTTATTTTTGACTATACGAGTCATACCTTGATGCAGATTCTGTCTTTTCTTTTCAGGGGGCAGCAAACAGAAAGGTAGCAGCCACCAATATGAACCGAGCAAGTAGCCGGTCTCATAGTGTTTTCACTTGCCTTATAGAGAGTAAGGTACATGAAATAAATATTCTCTGAAGATGTCATTGTCATACAATCTTATTATTGTAGGCAAACACACTTATATTTCTCCCTTTACTTATATTGTTCAAATTAACTATTCAGTGGGAGTCACAAGGTATCAACCACCACCGATTTTCTCGACTTAACCTTGTTGATCTTGCGGGCTCAGAGAGGTCAGCTGCATACGTAACATTGCCTATAGTTATCTGATATGAGCACACACAAGTTTTCATCCTCTTTCACTCTTCTATTGAGCATGCATGACTTATGCGTTGCAGGCAGAAGAGCTCAGGTGCTGAAGGGGAGCGCTTGAAGGAAGCTACCAACATCAATAAATCACTCTCAACTTTGGGGTTAGTCGATTTTTAATTTTATAGAGTTGTCGTGTCAAGTTTGCCTTGCAGGCTAAAGAAAACATTATAAAGTTTGTTGTGAACTTAGACCATTGAGCGTGATTCAATCATTCAAGTCATGCACTACATCCCGTTTTCTAACTATTTTTGTTGAATTGCATTCTTGCAGTCTTGTCATTACAAACCTCATTGCTGTGTCGAACAAGAAATCACACCATGTACCCTACAGAGATTCAAAATTAACATTCCTCCTCCAGGTAATACACATAATGGAGGCAGTTTTCCTCCTGTTGTAATTAAGAAAACATTTTATGTGAATCTTAATTTCCAACTTTCTATTAATGACACAATTTTTTCTCATGACTTTTCTCTTCTTTCCAGGATTCGCTTGGAGGGAATTCAAAGACTACTATAATTGCAAACATAAGCCCATCTAGCTGGTAGGTTCTTAATTATGACCTGTTGTTCTATCCAACTGTCCTTTTATTTTGACATCCTTGTAAATGATGCATTGTGACATATTTCTCCTTTCCTATCCAGCTGTGCTGCTGAGACATTAAGCACGTTGAAATTTGCGCAACGGGCTAAATACATAAGGAATAATGTATGTAATCTGTGCAAAATGTTTATTATTCAATATTTTCCTTCTGCATCCTGTAAGCATCAACTGAATCTTACTATCTGTAGGCTATCATTAACGAGGATGCTTCTGGGGATGTTCTCAGCATGCGCTTACAGATCCAGAACCTTAAGGTATATATGAGTTTGTACTTTATGAGACTTCACTGTATACTGGATGCAGGTCCTAAAATATCATGTTGCATAAACATTTCTAATGCGTAATTTACCATCTATCTCAAAACTGATCTGCTATTGCAGAAAGAAGTTAGCCGTCTGCAAGGGCTAGTAGGTTCTGATAAAACAGAAGGAATTGGTCCCCATGGATTTATCTGTGAGTCTCCTACCACATTCAAATGGGATCAGGGTCATGCCATGTTCACTCCACTTACTTTTGATAAAAGGGCTACACAGGTACTCATAGCTGTTCTTGCTTGTAGAACTGGATATGCTCTACATGCTACTTACACTACTTATTCTGTGTATTGTGTTCAGAAGAAAGATTACGATGTGGCCCTTGTCGCTGCTTTTAGAAGGGAACAAGAAAAGGAAGCAAAATTAAAGGCAACAATAGCTGCAAAGCAGATTGCTGAACAGCTGGTGTGTAGTACTTCACATGATTTTGTATATCCACCATACGATAACTTAAGCAACAATGTCCACAAATAATCATGTATTTGCTGAACTTAATGTTCTGTGGCTGCACAGGCTACTCAAAGAACAGAAGAGGTAAGAAGTTTCAAGATGAGGCTTAAGTTTCGTGAAGAACAGATCAAAAGATTGGAGCGAGTTGCTTCAGGGAAATTATCTGCTGAAGCCCATCTTTTGCAAGAGAAGGAAAACCTTACAAAAGAATTAGAGATCCTGCGGAATCAACTTGATCGTAATCCAGAAGTGACAAAATTTGCAATGGAGAACCTACAATTAAAGGAAGACCTGCGAAGGTTAGGGTTACTATCAGTATTGTGGTGCTCGGTGCTCGTTCTCTTTAAATGCTTGTGGTCTCTTCATTTTCTTGTGTGTTTTGTTGCAAATAAAAAAACGATTCTTGAACAGGTTATTATTTAAATCAAATCAGCTGTTTCTAGTTAGCAATTTAATGTTTTTATTATGTTACCAATCACTTGTACTTTTAGAGCATGGCTAATAATTTAACCTGCTGCTGGCTTTATACACATGCCAAAGCATCTGCAGCCAACCTAAAGCCCACTCGTATAATAGTTAATGAGATACTATACCATAATATTGGACCCAGCTCTTACTCTCACAAAGCTGAAAGAAGTAACTGGTTATTGAATCTTCATTGTCGGAAATAATTTTATTGGTCTGCCTTTTGGTTTACGTTCTTGGCATTTAGTTGGAAGCATGACGTCTTCTTTTTATCTTAAAAAAATCAGGTTACAGTCATTTGTTGATGAAGGAGAGCGGGAAATGATGCATGAGCAAATAATTGTTTTACAAGATAAGGTATGGATTCTGAAGCCATTTGAAATTCTGGATCTTGGGTGGGGCAGATTCTAATAATGAATCCTGTTAAATTCTTGAAGTGGTGAGCTTATTCAATATATCTAACTTGATTTGCAGCTGCTAGAGGCTCTTGACTGGAAGCTTATGCATGAAAAGGATCCTGTTAAGAAGGTTGGTTAACTAAATGCTTAGCTCTGAATTGAGGATGTCAACATTCAAATTATTATTAAATTCTCAATTTAATTGAAATTTTGTTATACTTTATGGCATTATTACGCAAGTACGTGCCAATTGATTTTGGTTGGTTAACTAAGTGCTTAGTTCTGAATGCAGGACCTCTCATTGTTTGGAGAGTCAGCTGGTGATGAGGAAAATGAGTTTCTTCGTTTGCAGGTTGATGTTGGAGCGTTTCTTGTGAAATATCGAACTCCAGTTATACCTTTGTTTAGTATGTTTATTTTTTTAGGCTGAAAATCCATTTACAATTTTGTACCGCAGGCTATTCAAAACGAGAGAGAAATTGAGTCGCTGCGGAAAAAAATGACCTCCTGCCTCGAAGCAAAAGAGAACCTTGAGAGGTATAACTCTTTCCCTACCTCAGCATGCAATCTACTATAGAGATTGCGGTCCTTCTAATGTTACAAAGACAGGATAGTTGGATTCTGAAGCATTTGTGGTTGCTATTTTTTCATGTAATTTCTTATTTATTTCATCTTGTACCATATTAATATATAGCATTTCTTGTGTGGTCCAGGACTTTCCTGGTTACGTTAATGATCATTTCTGCTATCCTAAATGGCCCAGTTAGTAAATCATTTACTTTCAATTCTCCCCAACAACATTACTGCTTATACTTTTTGATGGATTCCATCCTCTGTGTGTTTCCTTTTCCTTTTCTAGGAATTAGAAAGTCATTCATATGATTGTATTTTTTTGCGAGGACATTCATATGATCGTGTGGAGTTTCTATGTGTGCTATCAGCTACTGTTCTTATGCCATTACCTGACATGTTGAACGATGTGCAGGCGTATTGATGAGTTGACCACAGAGTTGGAGCTTGCAAAGAAACAGGATGACACAAATAAAGAAATCAAGGCCGTCCAACTCCAGGATCAAGAAGAGGAAGACTTCCACAACTTGTCAGATGCTCAGATGGAACTTAAGACTTTGGTTGATGCAATAGCTTCAGCGAGTCAAAGGGAAGCAGAAGCTCATGAAACTGCAATTGGTTTGTCCAAAGAGAATGAAGAATTAAGGATGCAGCTTAAGGTTTTGATTGAGGATAACAAGAGGTTGGTCGAGCTCTACGAACACGCTATTGTCAATGCTGAGGCGAATGAAGATAGAAACAGCTGCATAATTCCTCAAACAAAAGATGCAAGCGATCAGGAAGGAAGACATCCATTTGGAGGAAACTCTGTCAGTGAAGACTTGCTGGATGCTGAGCCAACATCCACATCAGATTTGCTTGTGCACAACCCATCCAGTGTGGAAGAAGAGCCTAAAATAATTGATGAAAAATGCATCAATACAGATAACTTGTCAAGAATTGATGAATTGCGCCTTCAGCTGGGAGAGATGCACGAGGAAAATGATAGACTTATGGGTTTGTATGAGAAAGCTATGCAGGAAAGGGATGAATTCAAGAGGAAGATTTTAGAGCAAAGCGACTCTGAAATTATAAAAGAGGTTCAATCAGATGAGAAGGATGTTGAAATGAGTGACGCAGCTGATCCTGAGAATCTAGAAGTGAAACATGTTCAGGACACTACCATTTCAGCTTTGAAAGAAGTGCTGCAGTTGGTTCAGATTAAGCTTGAGTTTGTCCAAGACAATATTGTATATGCTCAGGATGCAGTTGGATATTTTAAGCTACTTGAAAAGGCTAGTAGTAAGGTGGAAAAACTATCTGCAAGCATTCAGCTCCAGCATCTAGACATGCAGCATGTTCAGGACGACATCAATGCCCTCAAGCCTGCACTGTCAGAGTCACAGGACAAGAAAGACGACATTGAAGGAAAATATTTCTTGCCTGCAGCTACATGTTGGAACCTGGATTTGAAGACCAAAGCCCTTGCTTCGTCCAAGTTTGATGCAAACTTTGCATTGATGAATCAAAAGAAGGAACAATTGAATCATCTCCAAACTCGCAAAAGCCAATTATCTGCCATGAGGACAGGTGCACATGAATCTGAAGCCAAGTTGAGAAGCAAAATTGATGGCCTTAAACTGAAGCTTCGCTCTTATGAAGCTCAAAGGAAGGAAGAAGAAAAGGTTCTATTTGCTATTGATAACCTGGATCCTTCCACTGCACCAACACATAAACTCAAGAATTTTGGTAAAGCAACTGATCTGCTGAAATCTGAGGAGGAACGGATACAACTTTCATGTGAACTACTGGACTCCCGTGAAAAGCTTCGCATGATTCAAAAGGAAATAAAAAGTATGCAGAAATGTGATTCTATTGATAGCGAGATTGCACTCCTTGAAACAGAAATAGAGGATTGCTGCCTCTCCATGCTGGAAGCTGACATCGAGAAGTTTGTCCGTGACAACACTTTGTCAGTGATTTGGGAGGGTGGGGCAAAGAACATGGAGACCTTGCTGATTGACTACCAGGACTGTCTTTTCCATGTCAACTTGAAGGAGGAAGAGATCAAGGTGTGTGAGGAGTCCTTGCACCATCAAGCTCGGGCCTTGGATGAACTGCATTCAAAGCTAAACCAATCGACGCGGGAGCTGGGTGAGCTTCTGCAAGACAGAAGCTTAACCACTTGCAGTCTTGATGAATCCATGGTGCCTGTTGGCGAAAAGCTGTCAACGCATCTTGAGGCTGTCCGGATTCATGTCGCTGAAGCTAAGCAGCTTTTGCTTCTCGACAGCCAAGCTACTCTGTGAACCAGTGCAACTAGCTTCTGGTTCCTTAACAGAACACAAGTGCAATGATTGACAGGATAGTCTGTCTTGGCTTCATCAGACATGAGAAGCTACTAATTTGTTATGTCGGACAGAAATGTCCTGAAGCCAAATGTTCCGATTTTTTCCAATGTGGATCACCTATCCTCTGGTGATCTAGCTTCAAGTCATCAACAGGTCAGATGACTGTGCTTCAGATTTTTTTTTCCTTCGGCGTACTGTACACTTGAAGATGCAGGACTGAAAGCCTGGAACTAATGCGACATATAGGCTTGACCATTTGTTTCTGTAACTCTCTAGAACCAATAAGGACCAGTGGGTGGTCTTGTATCATAAGCTAATCTGAGTCAGGATGGATATTTTTACACTAGTGCAAGAACGCCTGACTCCAGTTTCACGTAGAAAGTTAAGCCTGACCTTGAAGTTTACCTGCCGTTTTAAGAGAAGTGACAGCGTGAAGCTCTAAACAGTTGTGTTACACTAGTGCAAGAACGCCTGACTCCAGTTGTGTTGCTCTAAACAGTTGACAAGTCTACAGGGTTTGTCTGTTTGATGATGTGTATTTGGACTTTTCCGGAAGCTTCTTCATCTCTTGTCCCGTTGCTTAATCTGTTTCTGGCTCATTAATTTTTCTTTTGTTTTCTAGTGAAATTCTTATTGCTCTGATTGTTCAGCAGCTGAACATGTACAATAATATCCAGCTGGCATCTTGCAATTTTCTTAAGCTCTTACAACCAAGTGGCACACCGCACAACCGTGTAGCCCACAACTACCACCGTTTTGACTCAATCAATCAATTCAATCACGTAAATAAGCCGGATGCCACCATCCAAATCAGCGTCGTCCAACGTCCATACACGCGCGCGGGGTGGCAAACCCCACGAGAAAACCGCGAATCGTTCGCGGCAAAGCGTCCAGCCGTCGGATTCGTCCACCCGGTGTCCACGGCAGGCAGCCCGCGCGCCCCTGAGCCGGATCCAGCGGGTCGCTGACTCGGACTCCACCCGTCCGCGGTGAGCACGCGACGGCGCCCGCGGCTGTCCCCATCGCGTCCCCCGTGGCGTCGCCCGCGTGCCGACGTCAGAAACCCGCCGTGTCTGGCTGGACTAAAAATATGCAGCTTTCCTGGATGGATTTCCAGTTTCGGTCGCGGTCACCATCCGGCGAACCGGACGGCAGCGATAAATACGTCAGGGGTGGAGGAAAATTGGGGATTGATTTTTTCTCTTCTCCTCCCTCCCTTCCGCGGAGCAGCCGCGAGCAAGAAAAGGAAGTCGACGCCCGGGCACGCACCGTCGCACGCCATCGCCGCCTGTATCCCCTCCACCAACCAATGAAGTCCGGCGCTGTGGTGGCTCTCTAAATACCAGACCATCCGAGAGGAGGATATCTTGCGTAGATTCTTGGCTGCTAGTCAAGTTGCCGGCGCGGCTGGTGCCCAGGGCGTCAAGGACTCCAAGAAAAAGGATCATCGGCAGCGAGCTCCCGTCCGCGATCAGGATTCAGGAGGAAGCGGAGAGCGCATGCGCGAGTCCAGGCACAGCGACGACGACGAGGAGGAGCATGAGCCCCAGCCGGGGTGCGGGGAGGGCGCGGGGCAGGCGGCGGCGAACTGCGCGGCGGTGTGCTGCTGCTGCCCGCTGGCGCTTCTCGACCTCCTGCTGCTCGTCACCGTCAAGCTCCCCGCGGGCGTCATGCGGCGGGTGAGGCGGCGCCGCCGGCGCCACCGCGGCAGGGGAGGAGGCGGCGCCAAGAAGCGGCCGACCATAGTGTCGCCCGCGTCGCCGTCGTCCGGGAGCGGCAAGGCGATGATCGGCGCGGCGGCGGCGCAGATGGAGGCCGAGGAGGAGGAGGCGCGCGGCGAGGCGGAGTCTGCCGCGGCGGCGTCGGAGCTCGAGCGCGAGATCATGAGCTCGAGGTTCTACGGCGCCGGCTTCTGGCGCAGCGTCTCCTCCAGCTCCAGCTCCTCCTCCATGCGCTACCAATAGCGGCGCGTCTTCGTCCTCGACTCCTCGTCGTTCTTGCAATTTTGTTGCGTAGATACAGAGTAATAGCTACCAGGCCAAATCGCCAACGATTTCAATCAGTTCGTGGGGTTTTGGCCGTGGTGCCTGTCGGTTTGGCTTTGGCATGCATAGGCAGCATAGCAGCAGCAGCCTGTTCTTGATCGTGCTAGTGGCCGAGCACTTGTTCTTGATCGACACTTGCAGATTCGGTCCGTGTGGATTGGATTATTGGATCGGTACGCTATTGTTTTGGGCATGTCAACATGCACCAAGCCGGCAGCGGCTTGGGATGGAGAAGAGAAACGGTGGTTCCAGCTTAGATTTTCGGTTTTTTGGTGTCCCACTGTGGCGTTGTCCCTGTCGGAGCAGCAAACGCTGAAACTTAAAAGTTCTGTTCAAACAATCTGTTATTGTTGATTGAAGTAAATAACAGATCAATATATGTTCATCGATGCCGCATTTCTCAATGTTCGCTTGCATTCTTTGCATTGCGCAGCGGGAATAACCGCCCCGTTTTGATGTTCTTCGTCGTGTCCGCCATCGGCCACGCCGTCATGGTTTGGCAACTCTTGGGTTAGAGGGATAGAGTATATTCAAGTGATATTGAAATGAGTTTAAATTCACAATAGATCAAAATTCTCCTAATTCCTTTTAATATACATCAATCTATGAAATGACAAGCTGCGAAGTTAACCAGCGGTGCAAGCAGCGAAGGAGCTTGTTGGAAGATGTCTGGGACCTTGGTCAGCGTCGGGCTGTTGTGGAGGAGGGCGATTGCGTTGCGAAGGCCGAAGGTGGCCTTGAGCCGCTGAAGCCGGTGATGGTGAGGGGAGCTCAGATGGGAGAAGATGCCCGTGGTCTTGGCTAGGGTGGAGGGAGGGAGAAAAGGATTTGACCCTGGCCGTCTATTTAGGATCCTACCGTAAAAAATTCAAGTAACCCGAGTGTACTGTACACAGATCCGAATATTAAGTTACAAGAACCTTCTCCGCCAGAAGTATTTTCGGGGGATATCCGGTGCAATCATCGTGCAATCTTACTGAGAAAAGTTTCAAAAAATTCTGAAAAAAATCATGAATGTACGTCTCAGCCCACCCCATCTATATATAAAAATTCATGGTCAAATTCATCGTACTCTAGCCGTAGGGTGGGCTGAGATGTACATTCATGATTTTTTTCAGAATTTTTTAAAACTTTTCTCAGTAAGATTGCACGATGATTGCACCATAATGTTGATTGCACCGGATATATCCCTAGTATTTTCAAATATGATGACAACGACGTGGCTTAAATTATTCTAACTCTGCAAAAACTGCGTCTGCATTGGCCAAATAAAAATAGGAATAGATCGAACTCAAGCACACCTGTCAATTCTGGATTCAGAATCATAAGCTGTTTATCTCTAGAAATTCGAAAGAGATTACAATGTCAGAAACTTACACTAACATTGCCTACTAAACGAAGCCGGAGCATAAAACAACTCCGGGTTGCTCCAAGACCAAATTATTGACATCACTGGTCCTCTCAGAGAAGTGTGCAGAAGTGCCGTGGACTCTATATTCAAGCACACATGTTTTCCAGAAAAGCCGGGGCGGCTAAGACGCCTTCGCAAGGTCAAAGACAGCTATGAACGGCATCAGGACGGATCCAATCCAGAGCTTCCCGTCTTTCTCCTCCACCTCGCTGACGGCTCTTACCACCTCGCCTTTGGTGTCCTCCAAGATGTCCAGTACCTCACCCTCAGGGCTGTACTTGATTATTAATGCGTGGAGCTTGCCACCGATCTGCATCAGGTAGTGATACTTGGCAGGGATCGGGAGGCTGAGCATGAACTTCCTCACTCTGACATGGCGGCTCATGAGCCGGGCATACAGGCTGCGCCGACAGTGGATCGCCACCCAGAACTCGCCGTTCTTGTTGGTCCTCACATTGTCTGGGAATCCAGGCAAGATGGCGAAAAGATCCACGGTTCCAGCCTTCTCGCCTTTCAACCAGTATCTGCTTAGCCTATGTCCACAATAACATAAACATTGAGTGCCTCATATAAGGTTCAAGTAAGAAAGCGCTAAATCTACAGAAGAATATAGATACCTGCCACGTGATCCTTCACAGAAGACAAAGAACGAGCCATCCTTGCTCATGGATACACCATTGGGGAATTGGAGGTTGCGGTGCAGCACAGTCGTTTCCTTTGTCTGTGGGTTGTATTTCAAAAGCCTCCCAGAGGGATCTCCAGAGAAAACCAGTTGCATGAAATGCCTGCAAATGAATTGCCATGCTTATTGATAAGCTACAGAACAAACTTCAATTAACCCATCTCTAGGTTTCTCAAGATCCAAGGTGACTTAGATCTAGCAAATATGTTTGCACAAAGAGGAGACACTGTATGCTTTCCCAATTAACAGAGGGAAACAGAGCAGTACCTTAACACATATAATAAGCAGAGACCAAACCAGGTTAACATTACATAAAGACAAAGTAGAACGGCCGAGCACTTTCAGCCGCATAAATACACTAAAACTGATAAAAAGCTAGATCAGAGTCAAACTATCCACCGCAAAGAAGCAATTGATCCGTTTTAGGTTTTATATTGGCCTCCTTTTTTTTTTTGCAGGTAGCACTCTAAAAAAATATGCACTAGGAAACGATGTTATGATCGAGGAGCCAAACAGGTCATAGCATATAGAATTAATCAGTTGACACATGAATTAGCAGTCAGCATAAACAAGAAAACTAACCCAATCTAACCTTTCAATTATAGGATCCTATTGCTACCGAGTACTACAAATTGAGCAATAATTAAGTTCTAGTCACAGACCGTCTCTGGTAGTGGATGCTGGAGTCAGTGAAGTAGACGTTGCCCTCGTCGTCGAGGTCGAGATCGTTTGTGAAGTTGAAACGCACGCCCTCAGCCTCCGTTGCGAGTGGTGTGGCCAGGCCGCCCTCAGGCCCGACCTTGAGCAGTCCGAAGTAGGCGTCGGCGATGTAGAGGTCCCCGGTGCCCTTATGGAACCGGAGCCCGAGCGGGCGGCCGCAGATGTGCTCGTTGGGGAGGTACTCCATCGGCGACGCCTTGGGCCCGCCGCAGAGCTCCTGCGTCCAGCGCGGGGAGGACGTCGCGAAGGGGACCCACCGCTGGCCGTCCCAGAAGACGACCCGGCCGTCGGCGACACCCGTGTACGGGCCGCGGCCCTGCGGGTCGAAGACGACGCTCTCGGGCCCCTGCACCTCGCCGCGGAACCGCACCTCGGCCCCGCGGAGTCGCTCCCTGGTGTCCGCGTGCGGCGGCATCTCGGATGGGTCCGGGAGGTCTACGAAGTGCGCCTCGAAGCCCGGGAAGTCCACCATGCTGCCCGTCCGCAGCGGATCCGTGCCGCAGAACGCCGCCAGCGCCGCCACCAGCAGCGCCGCGGCCACCACCCCCGGCGACGCCATCCCTGCTCTCTCGCTCCCGCGGGGGCCTCGCTTGGGTTTCTCCGCCGCGGGGCCTCGCTCCCACTGGCACTGGTCCAAGGTGAGGTCGGAGCGGAGGGGTCAGTGGTTGTGGTTTCGTTTTCGTTGCTCACAGGTCACAGCTCAGCGAGAGGAGGGACCTCGCCTCGGCGCTCGCCCCGGGTCATCACTTCGTCGCGCCGAGGCCGCCGCGGCATTGTATAATTCGCCGTGCGGACGGGGAACGGCGCCCGTCGGCTCCGCAGCAACGCACCCTCCACGCATGCCAACTACCCCCCACGGCTTCGGAACAGCGGCATGTCACGTGCAACCGTCCCCTCCTGCACGTGTTGCGTCTCCCAGCCAGTCGTGCAAAGTCGACGTAGAATCAAAGTACGTACCAATAGACAATGACCAAGCAGGTGCTACACTAATACTACAGACACATTTTATTAACAAAAAACGGAGTGGTTAGTTGGAGCAACTCTGCATTTTCTCTATTCTCTATACTCTGAAGTGTGAGTTTGAGTTTTCTAATATATGCAAACCAGGGCCTATCATTTGAGGAAACAAGAGACCACAAGATCAACTTATGAAATAGGGATACGCATTCTTTTTAACTCAGTAGTTAGCAAATGTCGTCTTCTAAAATGTTGGAATATAAAGCAACCCAACCTTTCAGCTCCTAGCACACAAATGAAAGTGTTAGGTGCAACCCTGTCTGTTGAATTGCCGTGTCAGAGGCAATTAGGTCCACGAGAACTATCATGCCAACAATTTCTTGTCACTTTATGTAGAACGAGCAGCCATGAGCTAACTCAATGCTGTGCCGTTGCCGAATCCACAAATAGCAAACAGCGAATCAACGATAGACGGACAAGCATCCCATTGCACAACATTTGGCTGCAATATGAATTGTAAATAATCAATGTCTGAGATCGGTACAATGACATAAAAAAATAGGGCGGGCAATGTTACATACACGACGACGATACATCAACTCAGGCCCTATTCCTACAACATGGCACTACAACATCTGCGACAGTACAATCTCAACAATGGCTATCATCTTGAAACAAACAGCAATGACAACTCATGATACACATTCTTGTCGAGGCGATAATTTTACAATTTGGCTGGAATGCCTTATTGTGCTTCAGACAACTGACATGAATTTCAGTTATTAGCTAGGTCGATTCAATTCAAGTATAGCTTCCGACTTCAGCTGTGGTGCAGACGCGCTGCAAAGGAGAAACCAAGATTTGTTTTTTTTTTTTGGCATGTCCCAACAGACAGGCTCAAAAGCATAGCTAGACAGTTGGAACCTCCTCATGGTTGCCCAGCTTTTTTGTTACCATATCATAAACAGTATCTACTTTCGTAGGATCAACCTTAAATAAGATATGGGCATCTTCTTTCTTGAGGATACTACCCTTGAATATCTCCTGTATCAGCACCTCCTGCATTCTCAGATAATGACTGGGTAGCAATCTGTTCTGACAACACAGAAGCTTTTCCTGAAATAAAAAGGATGGGTTATTCTTTACTGTAAGAAACAAAAAGTAGAAACAAGGCCACAAGACTAGTATGCAAAAATGAGAGCACGAGTCATTGAACAGGCCATTGGGATTTGAAATGCACTTACACTAGCACTTAATAGCTCTGCCCCAGGGAGACCAACTATATCCCAGTCATCCCACTGCTTAACACTTGTAGGTCCTGAAGTTTTAGGAGAATCTAAGCCAACACCACCTTTCTTTGGATCCAAATTCCCATCAGATTCAAGTTTCATAGGTCGATTAATCTTTTGTACTGATTTGTTATTTGGAACAAGTTGGCTGCTGTCCTTAGCTTTTTGGGCATTTAACTCGTATTCCCTTTTCCTCTTTTGCTCTATGTGTATCTTCGCTTCAGCCAGTGTACGGCATCCAGCAGAACGACATTCCTGAGTCAAAAAGAGATAGAGAGTAAACAATGACATTCTATTTGCATACAAGAATATATTGATGCTACTACGAACTTATGGGAAGAGACACATGAGTTCATACAAATATGCAATATATGGTCAGTATAGAACTTGCCCTGAACAAGATTGGTCAGGAGCACAATTAATTATATTTGCATAATGATTTCCAGGAAAAGAAAAGGAAGCTTCTTTCATATGCAAAGCCTAGTACGAAAAAGGAGGTATGCAAGACTGTACAATATGAGAACTCAAGTACAACTTCCAAGATGACATATCAAGCATGTAGCGTCAATGACCCAAAAATACCATCAAGTTTCCACCACAAGAAGTCAAGAACACATGCAAATGAAATGTAGTTCATAAGAATAAACACAAATAGATGATATAGGTCGAGCCAATAGGTGGGCAGGGTGGAGGGATCAAGTTGGAATACAAGAGATAGACAAAATCAAATACTATCTGAGTGTTGCATGATGTGCAAACCTATCACCGATCTATGCAAATCTAAGGCCTTATCAGAGGTCTTAACAAAAGGAACAAACTAACAACTCACTAACTACTTGTTGTTTGATCATGTGGATGCTGCCTGGGTATGTTTCATGCACCAGCTATAAGCTTTCCCAACAAAAGCATCCACAACAGTAGCACAATCACATATAAAAAAGTTGCCAATCCATGGAATAAATAGTTCTAGCAGATTTTTAATGGTGGAACTCGAAATGTACTAGGAGTAATTCTATAATAAGAATATGAAAGCATTGTTATAATCGATTTATTACGAGGGCACAATGGACAAACATAGCACCTGAAGCTCTTGAATTCTCCTCCGAATTTTTCGCTCCTCAATGACACTCCTAACAAGGGCTTCATGTTCCTCTTTGGAAAGAAAACGCATGAAGACCTTATAACGATGGTAAACTTCCCTGTCTTCATTTGTAAGATCTTTCTCCAAGGGATTAGGGAATAATAAATTTCTTTCCAATATGAACTCTTTTCTTCTTTTTCTTTCATCAAGCCTACAAAGGCAACCGTTACTTTGCACTATTAAACATTGTTTATTATACTAATTAGCAAAATCAACAAACAAACATGCGCACTTACACTTTTAATTTGCAACAAAAGCATTGTGAACATAAATATCATCTTTAACATAAAATACGAACTATTGAAAACAAAGGAAACAGACATAGAAAACAGTTGGAGGACCAAGCAACTAAAAGTTACCAAAATAATATAGCATGTTTCTGGTTACTATGAACAGCATAAGTGTACCACTCTTAACGAACCTGGACAGGTAAATACGCAGCACACGTAGTTTTAGTTCCCGATCAGTATCTGAATCAGTTTCTTTGAATTCCATCTCAGCAAGCGCTTGTTCAGCATCATTGTCATACTCTGGATCAAACTCGTGCCTCTTTGAATTGTATCCACTCAGTTCAGTCAACGAAGGCCCTTCATCTGCAGAATATCTGGGCTTCTTCACACCAACACTTCTATCAACATGACCATCTGGCACATGCAAACCAATCATGCCAAGGCTCAACATATGATTTATGTAGTAATGTGAAAAAAAAATAATTCTGACTGCTTTAACTAAAAGGGGATAGGCATTTCTCCATTCATACCATGCCATAAAGAGATACTCTATTTCCATTTCATTTATTATATATATTCCCAACAGAAAACAAACACAACTGTACAAAAGGATATAGCACGATCAATATATTTTTAGTGTTCCATCCTCAAGAATAGCACATTCTTGATGAAACATATCTCTAAAGTTAACAACGTAAGAATACATTAAGAAATGTGCTGTTCTAATTTAATTTACCCATTTGTCACTGGCAGGAGAACAGCAAAATGGTGTTGTTAATTTGTTATGAATCGAGGGCATTGTCGGAGGCCGGATGCTGAGTGAACATAAAAACTAGAAAACACTGTAACCGTGATCCATTCATATATAATTGTATACCTTCAACTTTTGATACATTAGCACCATCTTTAATCTGTCCAACATTTGAAGCTTTTTTATTTGCACCTGCAGTAGATCAACCAGAATTAGCACAATATGATAGCATCTCCTAACACAGACCGAAGAAGCACAATTTCAGGATTATGGTGGTCTAAGTAGTAATTCCCAATACATACCACCAGCTATGTGTGAAGGCGATCGACCTGCTAGACCTTCTCCAAGTGCATCTTCCACCCTACACATGATAAATAGCTAGTAAAAAGACTCTTTGAAGTTCAATTGACATATTCATAGGTATTCAGATAAACAATGGCATACTTGACCCTGGACGGAGAAAATGGAGATTCAGCCTTAGGAGTCAGTTCTCCAGTTAACAGTGAAGTCCCTATATGGGCAAGGAAGAAAGACAATATATAAAAACAAGACACAAGACAATATAGTAAGATATCATATTTTCAAATATTTATTGATTGTATCATTCTTCTTTTCATAATTGAATTTAAAAGGATGTGTTTTCTACAATTGGAATAACCATCGAGTTACCAACATGCTTGTGCATACAAGGAACTGAGCCTAGCTCAGCTAGTGGGGAGGCATGGTTGTACAATAACAGCTAGTTCATCTCAGTTTACTCAAGTGCCTGTGCATACAGGCATTGCTGCTGCTGTTGCTGCTGTTGTTGATGGAATTGGGGGGTAAGGAGAATGCTGATGTATATGCATATTACTGTCATTATTCGTTCCCTTAAACACAATCTTGAAATAAGGGTTATATGTGGATGCATGAAATCAACAAAGGATGCTCTTTCTCCTTTTAAAGAAGCCTTACATATAAAACTTGCGCAGTGGTCAAGCTGCTGCTTTGTGACCATGAGGTCACAGGTTCAAGTCATGGAAACAGCATCTAGCAGAAATGTAGGGAAAGGCTGCGTGCAAGGCTGCAAGCGGAAGCTCATGCAACGGGGCTGCTCAAAATAGCCTTACATTACATCCACTTGGAAGTCGCATGCCACTAATATTTGAATGGATAGCCTGCTAATAAACGTCCTATAATGCGGGTAAGACCAAATACACTAAAGAATCTAGTTATGAGATTTCTACAAATTCATGTGCGGAAAAAAGACCTTCAAATTCTGTTCCAGTATGATTCAGGTGTCATCGCCCCCCAAAAAATATACCTTCGACTAAAAACCATATCCAAAGTAGGAATGCTTTTTGCAAAGCCACCACTGACAACCACAGACTGAATATTTCAAGATGTGAAGACTTCAGACCGCAAGTGACCAAACGCGTTAAATTGTCATGAAAGACCAGATATATGCATAAAATTCCACCTAAAAAACTAAATCACATCACCTATTAGGCTATTATCAATTAACAGATACTGAAGTAGGTCAGCATGCATGAGCAAAACCAGATGACTGAGCAAAATCTCCTGTTAGAATCAAATCTCCAAATGCTCAACAGAATGTACTGGATGTTTCCATCACCTAAAAAACAAGCAATCATGAGTTCATGACTCACCTTTTTTACTCTCACCCTGCACTTTAGCCATAGCGAGAAGTTCCTTCCTGTTCTTCCCATTAACATGAGACATATCCTACAATCATGAGGTAGTATTGGATTAAGTACGAACTCGTTTTATTGCATAATATATAAATAGGTAGGGAAAATAGTTACCGGGAGGGGATAACAAGGTGAGTTCATGTATGCTGTTGTGTAATGATCGATGCACTGTAACTTCGACTTAGTACCAACATGCTCTGCAACTTCAAGCCAGTTTCCCAGACCATACATTTCAATTCCCTGAAATCATGAGGGGTAAACAAATAAAACATAATGGCAAGGAAGCAAATATACGGAACAGAGAAAACCTTACCTCAAGAAGAAGGATTTCTTCATCTGCATTCCAATCTGGGCAAATAAGTGGGAAAGACAGGTTGTCCTGTTGCAAAATATAATTCAAGTAAGACATAACAAGGAATAGCAACCTCAACAAGATAAGACACTAAGTATCGTAGTGCTCATGTAGATATTAGTTACATTTTTCTGGTTAGCTATGGGGTTGAACAAGTATTAAAGTACTAAATCATGATGAAAATATAAGACACTTTGTTGGGTAAGAAACGTAAGAAGACTGAGCTCAATTGGGTTAAGGAACAGTAACCACAAGCAAGTGAGGACAAAAGGCTGAAAGTTTGTATCAATTAAGCCTTAGATGCTACATTTTCTCTGCTTTATTTCATTGTGACCTAGGCAGTCATCAGTTCTAAACTTCTGATTTTTAACTGTTCACAGTTCACCAGCTCGACATGTATGAATAAATAATCAATTGCAGCGGCTCGTTTGTGCCCTCACATTGCTAGCATTAACCATCCTGTTACCACTTACAACTGACTTTGCAGGCTAGCAATCCAAGTAATAATAGATCAACCCAAAATTAGTGGAGTGCTACCCAAAACATCAACTCAGGCAAAGACAACAAAAGCTTGAGAGCACTAACCATGACCCTGTAAGGGTGGTTGCTTCGATGTGGGGTGACTTCGGCGCCAACTGAGAAGCACTCCACGCAGAGGTCGAAGTCAGGGCACTTGGAACATTTGATCCGTATCTTCCCGGATATGTCCTTATTGCAGTAGTTGCAGTGGTAGAGGGCTTTCTTGCCCCCTCCCTCGCCGGCTCCCCCAATGGCAGCACTGATGGAGTCAGTTGCATCCCCGCTCGACGAGACCCTCCTCCGCTTCGACCTGCATCAAGCAACCGGCACCGTCAGCTCATCCCTCCGCGTGCGCAGGTAGCACAACGAAAGGGCAAATCGGGAAGGGCGGAAACTAGCGCAAACCTGTGCCCGGTGTCATCGTCGCCGGAATTCGGCACCCCACGGGACCGCCCCATCGCGCGCCCAAACCCTAGCGCAAACCCTCGAAACCCTAACCCTAGCGAACGCGCGTTCGCTACAACACCACTGCAACTCGCATCGGGCAGAATTAGGGTCCAATACTCCGATTGGGAGGTGTGGTCGCGACGGAGCGCAGATTGGAATTGGGGATTTTGGGGAGATCTGGGTTTGGAGTTCGATTTGGCGGTCAAGGTGCCGTGGAGAAGACGGCCATCGAAGAAAGAGGAGGATGCTGGATCCTGGATGTCAGAGGTGGACACTCCAGGTTGGCAGGAGACTCCAGCTGATTTGGTGGTCTCAGATCCAGGCCGTCCATCGCTTCGTCCGACGGTTAACAAGTTTTTATAGTTCAGTTTTTTTTTTTTTTGATAAGATTGATAGTTCAGTTGAGCTCAAAGGTTTTGATCAAAGGAACCCGTAATTCAGAGTACTAGGCTCAATTTTTTTTACGAACCAATAACACTAGCTCCATCCAAGACAATTACTACAATTCTACCATTTTTTTTTTGACAAGATACAATTCTACCATTTATCGAGGAAAAAAAAGGCATTTACAGGTCCAAGAGTTTATTCCTCAAAAGAAATTTTGTTAGATCATATTCGTATTAATTTTTCTACGCTATAAAAAAGCGAGTTTTCTAAAAACCTTTTTTACCTACAAAAGCATAGGTATACCCCTCACGCTGACCCCACTGCGCAGTTTGGAAAATGTTGGAAAGGGATGAAAAAGCCCAAAATCCATAGATGCAAAATGTTTTATCCACTTTCTCTTTTTATTTCTCACCTCATTTTATACCCATACCCACCTGTTACTTTCCTTCTCTTGGTTTTAATAAGAAAGGAATGACGCTAATCAATCAGGACTCTTTCCTTTTAAAACTATTTTTCTTTTTTTCTTTCCTATTATCTGATTGATTATCTCATAACACGTGCATGTTGCACGTACATCTATACTTGTTAGCTAAAAATCACCAAGGGTTCATTTGGATTGTGAAGAAATTTTTGAATCATGACCCATTGCCACTCCTAAACGCATTACACTAGCTTTTAATAATTTCACAAACTAAAACCAAATTGCACTTCAGACTATGGTCACCAGCCCGTCCCTTCACAATTCCAACTATTTTTCTTTCTATCTATGCACAGTGTTTGGGCATCTCTTTTGGGCCTACTGGTGACCATAGTCTCACAAATCACATGACGTTTGCAAATGGCAATTCGTCCATAACCACATTGCATACATGATTCATATGCGTCGAATTAGGTTTTTTGTGGTGAAACTTGTGCAAGTATCAGTAATAGTAGAGATAATTACATTTATCTCAAGATTTAACAAATAGCAACATTATTTTTTTTATAGTAGACAATATGCCCATCAACCCTCAAGAGGTGCTCAAAGTGATAATATTAGGGGGGCGTGTTTATTGGGATAAGTATACACACATGTATGTAAGCGTTTACGTCTAAACCATGTTTCCAAAGGAAAAAGGAAAAATATGATTCATTGTGCATCTAAGCCATAGGTTGCGACACAAATGACTTTGAGTGCCATCATAAAAACTAAAAGAAATTGCAAATTCATATTGTGATGACATAGCATAATCAAACTAGCATTGCATATAGTTGTGCAAGTAACACAACAAAAGAACAAACCAAGATTGCATTCACCGCTAGATCATGAGCTGTTATTTTGCAGTTTCAAACCGGTATCAACGGACCATAAAAGTACACATGATTATAAATATTTCACATAGAAGAGGCAGGAGGCCGCCTTCAGTGGCAACTTCATGATGATGATGAACTCAAAACAGATTCTGATAGATCTTGTCTTGATCAGATTTGTATACTCGTCGCTTGCTGCTGGTTCCTAATGTGGGCTTGTGATGATCGGAGCTCTTCGATATTGGCCTGCCAAATGAAGTGTAAGAGCAGTCTGCTTTTCCCTTGCTGCTGCTGCGATGAGAACTACTGGATTCCTGGCACTCCTGGCAAGTACAAGATATACATGGAAAAACATCATTTCAAGTACCTTTGCTTTTTCTTGAGATCAACAAAAAAATGATATGAGAAGGAACTCACCTTTGTGAAATTGGAAGACTGGAATTGTGCGGATACATCAGATTTGCTCTTAGCAATGCATGGAGTGAGGCAAGGATTAAGATCTTTGCTGAACATTTCATCTGGGCTACCATAGTTTGGCGTCTCAGCTTCCCCAATGCTGCACTCCTGTGTTAGATAGCAAATATAAAGAATAAATCATCACTAAAGTGAGGTATTGCCGCTTTGTGCTGACAAGGCACCCATTTATGTGGAACACAATCCATGCATATTTTACAGTGCTAGGGAAGACTGCAGAATATTGTTTTGCAGCAATGATAGGGGTATGCCTTTCCCAAAAAACAAAAAAAAAAGAAGAAGTGGAGATTGAAACCAACCAACCACGTTACTAATATAGCACTGTTGGGCAATGAACACTAAGGCCCTGTTTGGAACCAAAGTTTTCTAAAACCATGGTTTTAGAATACTATGGTATATTTTGGTTGTGATATGAATACCACAGTTTTCACATACTACAGTAAATTTGCAGTTTTTCTCAAAACCACGATGTGTTTGGTTCTGCAGTTTTCTCCATACTGCCTTCCGCCTCAATTTCCTTTCTTCCTCTTCCGGAGACGATCCCCACCGCCCGGATGCCTCCCCGCTCCGGCCGCTGCCGCGTCCCACCTCGCCCCGCTCCGCTCCGCTTCGTCCGACGGCCCACCCCGCACGGCCAGTGACACGGGAGGCGTGGCCGCCTACGCGCCTAGCCCTGCTCCGGCCGACGACGCGCCCCTCCTCCAAGCCGCCGAACCGCCGCCGAGAGGCGAAGCAGCGACGGTTGAGGAGAGCGGATGCAGGGAAGGAGGTCGGCGGCACGCATCGGGCTCCGCCCGAGAGGAGGCCGCCGGTGCCCGGCGGGGGAGGAGGCGAGCCACGCGCGTCGGGCCTTGCCGGGGAGGAGGCCGCCGGCACCCGGCGGGGGAGGAGGCGAGCCACGCGCGTCGGGCCTTGCCGGGGAGGAGGCCGCCGGCGCCCGGCGGGGAAGGAGGCGGGCCACACGCGTCGGGCCCTGCCGGGGAGAAGGCCGCCGGCGTCGCCTATGGGGGAGGAGGCGGGCCGCGCGCGTCGGGTCCCGCCGGAGAGAAGGCTGGCGGCGCTGGTGGCCCCCGCCGGGGTGGAGGCCCGGGGCGGCGAGGTTGGCGGCGGAAAGCCGAAGGGCGGTTCGGGGAAAGGGTGCCTGATGACGGAGAAACGCGTGCAGAGAGCAAAACCGAGAAAAACTTTGGTCCTGGATGGAGTATCCAATACTCCAAAAATATTGTGGTTTTGCCTAAACCATGGTTTCTAAAACTGTGTTTTGAGAAGGCCAACCAAACACCTTTGAACCAAAAATACCACAGTATTCACCAATACTCTGGTTTTGGTTCAATACTCCAAATACTTTGCTATCAAACAGGGCCTAAGTTTTTACAATGTTTAGAAAAGAAACAACAAAATAGTGATAGTGTGAACTGAAGACTGATATTAGTCACCTCATGCTATCATGAAAACTAGGTACAGCTACTGAAAATGTTTGAATTGTAGTGCACAAATTTGTGGTATCTCCCCACCCCAAGAATAAAAAAAAAAAAACTTAAGCATGCCGTGCCATGTGGGTTAGAACAGGAACGTGACTTTGTTCAATTTTGAACAAACGAGTGTCAAACGAAAAGAAATAGCAGAGGTGAGTAAACATTTTCCAGTTTTCTTGTTCAGTACCTCTTATAATACTATAGATGAACACAAAATAAGTATAACCAATTATATATAGAAAAAAAGAAGTAATGTTTGTACAACAACAACAACCCAAATAGCTGCTCTTGTCAAGAAATGAAAAATGCGCATTGAAAATGCTATCAAGTAAGAAACGAACTGATTCCCCACCTTAGTTTGCTCAACCTACAGGCATAGGATATTGCTAATGGATAACCATGTCGCGTGAGATTTAACTCAAAATGTTTAATTCGCAAACAGAATATCAACATGCCAATTATGTCACGGTAAGAAAAGACAAACAGTGGAGCAATAGAACACACCAAAGAGAAAGCGGTCTCCTCGTTAAACCCCGGCGTTCTAGGGGAAGAGCAGTATCCATCCTCGTCAAAGCACGACCTCGGCGAATGCTTCTCAGCCTTAACCTGCAGAGAGTGAAACATCAGGCAGCGGAGCATTAGGAATCGACCCCCGAGGCGCAAAAGCAAAAGACCACACGGCGAGATCGTGACAAGGGACGTGCCAGGGCGAGCTCCTGAGCGAGGCACTGGATCTGGTCGGTGAGCGTGAAGATCTCATCCCGGAGGCGGCGGTCCGGCTCCGGCTCCGGCTCCGCATCCGGGAACAGGACGGCGTCCTTGAGGGCCCTGATCTCCTCCCGCTGCCGCAGGCAGAGGTCCTTGAGCCGCTCCACCTCCCGGTCCTTGTTCTCGAGCTGCAGGAGGAGCGCGGCGATCTCGTCCTCCTGCGCCCTGCTCTGCGCCAGGAGCTCCCGCTCGCTCCGCAGCACCATGGCCAGGGTCCGCGTGTTGGCGCCGTTGCCGCCGTTCTTGACGTCTGTGAGGGCCTTTGTCTTCCTGGCCGCCGCCGCATCGGTGGACGAGCCTTTCTGGAACAGCTTCCGCGACAGCCCCGGCAGCTTGCCGCCGCCGCCGCTGTTCTTCGCTGCGGCGGCGGCGGCGGCAGGAGGTACCGGAAGCTGGCTCTTGGCGGAAGGCGGCTTCTTGTCCATGGAGATGAGCCGCCGTAGCACGGAGCCCAGGTTCCCGCGGGCTTGCGTCGTCTGCGGCTTCGCGCCCAGCAGGTCGCGGCCGGATCTCCCCGCGACCACCAGCGCGCGGCTGCTGCTCCCGCGGGGCCCCCCTCCCGGGGTCGCGGCCGTGGCGGAGGGGGCCGCACGATGCGGCGATGGGGACGGGGAGTCGTAGGCCGCGTAGCGCGACGCCGCGGACGCCTTCTTCATCTCTGCCTGCTGGCGGCGGATTGGAGGGGAGGGAGCAGTAGGAAGGAGGGTGAGGATTGGGGAATGGTGGGGAGCGAGCGGCCGGCGGCGTTCGAAATTCAAATGGCTCCGCCCTCTGGCCTGCCGATGTGGGTGCCGCGGCCTGCGCGATGTGCGGCCTCGCGTTTTCGCCTCGATGTTCGCTGACGCCTTTGATCGCCTGCCAGTCGTGTCAGCGGGCGCCTTTCGCCGCACCCTGCACGCCGAGAAGGGCCAGGGCATCAGGATTCAGGGCCCAGTTGTTGTTTCTTTTTTCCAAAGTTTCGAACCGGAACCAGCGCCAAACACGAGAGCTCCACGTCGTGTTGCTCCCGCTTCACTGTCGCGCGGCAGGTGTGAGCCGGGCCGCGAGACGGTGGCGCAATTGGGCTGGCCTCTGCGCGCTCGCGTTCGGCGCTGGGCCAGGTTTCTTTGCGGCCCGGGTGATTAGACGTCAGCAGCGCCCGCAAAACGACTGGACTGCGGACGACCAGCGCCGACGAGGAAGGGGAACAGGAATTCGCTGGTAGTAGAGCCGACGAGGAAGTGAAGAAGCAGAGATGAACATGGTGGCGCCGACGGATCCGATGCTGTGGCACAAGGTGGCCGCCGTCTCCGGTAACCCACCCTTCTCTTCTCGGCTTCTCCATCGCCCCCCTCCTCGTGCTGTTCCCTTAATCAGGCCACCGGGATAGAGCCCTGAGCCGTTGCGTTGAGCAGGGGTTGCCGCTCTGGGATTCGGCACCTACGGCGCGCACATGTTCCGCCCCAAGAACCCTGCGTACAAAGAGGTACTAGACGGTTGCTATGCTTTACAATTCCCAATTTGTTCCTCCCGACTTATTCGGCCCGATTCTTGCAATTTGGGGAATGGGTTTGGCAGGTTTGGCAGACGGCGTCCCTGTACCATCTCGTCCACACTGCCGCGCTGGTCGGGGCTCCCATCACCAGGCATCCCAACATTGTGAGTGTTAAGCTGTTCGCTCCACGCTTTGCTGTTGCTCTGGTGCCCGTGATTCACACGTGCTGTGCGATTCTTTCCTTGCAGTTCGGAGGGCTTCTCACGGCTGGAATCGTGCTCTTCTCTGGAACGTAAGCAAATGTTCCTTTCTAAATGAAATGCAAACCTTTAGGAAAACACAACAAAAATAGTGAAAATGAACTTTCTATTGTGGTCTTTCGTTGCATTGGAATTGTGGATTGTAAAAAAAATCATTATTTACGGAGGCTGGGTCATATTTTCATTTAGGTGCTACACCGTGGCTTATCTTGAAGACAGGAAGTTTTCTTCACCGGCACCACTGGGTGGCTTTGCATTCATCGCTGCATGGGCCAGCCTTCTCTTCTGATTATATTGTGCTTCAGGCAATAAAACAAAGATCTTGAAACTCTGTATTTAGTACGGAGTAGTACTTTATTAGGTTATGCAGTTGTACTTGTACGGTGGCACCTTTGGTTAAATAATACGGTCTGTGGTTTCTTTTTTTTTTAGCTAAGTATGGTATGCTGCTTGTCATCTGTCTTCGACCAGTCGTGTCAAGGAAATTGCATCTCCTGTTTCATTAACTTAGTTTTCTGATCCCGGAGTTGTGTTTTGTTCAAAGTTTGGGAGTCACTTTTCCATATTTGGCATTGTAACCTTCTTATTGGCTTTGCAAATATGATCAGTTAGAACCACAATATTGCTTCACGCTACAAACTTGTTCTCATCTATAATACGAGCTGATTTTTGTTGCTACAGCTCGGCCCACTGCTTCCACACCTTTTTTTTTTCTAAAGCATATCTAACACTGTGTGCAGTAGACACCACTCTGGACTTCGACTTTAGGGACTATCTGTATAGCAGTGGTCTGACCACATTCCGGAGAAAGGTGCATGTTTCTGCATGTGCCACTGCCCACTGGACCCAACTCAAATATATGGTTACTTGATTATTTCTATTTACAGTGATATATTTCTATAGATATTGCTAGTCAAAGTGACATATTGGAGACTGTGTTGATGTTCTAATGAACTATACAAGGGATCGGAGTAAGTACATTTGTCCTCCAGTCTCCACTTATGGTAAAAAGTGGAAATCGTTTCTGATTAAAGTTCACATGAAAGAATTGAAATATTTGGAGTACAGAGCAGCATGTCAGCTGTTGTCTTCTGGCTATCCGTGTTTCCTAAACTCCAAGTAGCAACATGCTCCCATGAGGATAAAGTTCGCCTTGAAGGCATATTTCCTCTTCATTTTCTGAATCAATGGGAGATAGCTCAGGAATACAGGAAATGTTTCTTACTAAGCTGCCAGTTCAAAATGACCAGAATTGTGGCCTGCAAAATAGTAGTAAGTGAATCGTGTAAGAGTAGGACCTAGAATGATTTGGACTTAGTTCAGGTGAGGAATACACTTTGATCTTGGTCGGTGACAAGGAATACAGGAATTGTTTCTTACTAAGCTGCCAGTTCAAAATGACAAGAATTGTGGCCTGCAAAATAGTATTAAGTGAATCGTGTAAGAGTAGGACCTAGAATGATTTGGACTTAGTTCAGGTGAGGAATACACTTTGATCTTGGTCGGTGACAACTGACAATTGTGGCCTGCAAAATAGTATTAAGTGAATGGTTTTTGTTGAATTTTTTCCATTAACTGACATAACATTGTTAATATATTTGTGATGCATCAGCATGGTATTAATGCTACCTCTTCCACTACATACTCTAGTAACACAGTTACAGTTGGATATGTCTTGTTAGCAAGCCATGATTATGGATGTAAGTCTTTTTCATCCCAGGCACAAATACTCTGGAGGTCATAGTCTATTCTGGAACAATGAATGGCCTAGTTAATACTGTGATAGAAAAATCATAATATGATACTTTCTTCTTGTGGATTCGAAGCATGGTAAGTGATCTCTCCTTTTTGTCATTGACACAGTTAGAAGTCTACATGTCTTCTTGAATGGTTATAGTTTCACTATTCTTTTCCAATTTTCCCACATCTTATCTTCCCTAATGTAGTGTCGAGAAACATATTTCTAGTTAATAGATTACTTTGTTTAGCATTTGTCAGCAGATTTTAACTTCAGTGGGTGTCATAGTTGAGATTTTAACCTATAACATTTTCCGTACTTTTACTGTCTAAAATCGTATTTTAGCCTATCATCGTATTTTGACTTCGGTAGCAATCAGATATTACATGGGAAGAAGAGCACACGAGTCTTCTGGAATCAGGTCTTGCAGTCATCCTCTTACATTGCTGAGCCGCTGCTGCAATGCAAGGAAGCACAGGATCAAATAAAGGAGCAGTGTCACCCTTGTTGCGGCTTGTTTCTTTAGATCCCAACTCCTTGCTCTTCCTGTATTTGGTGCTAAGGAAATATGCATTCTGCCTTCTTTGAACTACTAGGTGCTGCCATTCATATTCTGGTACGATATTGTATTTGGAACTGAACAACTCAACAAGTAGATTCTTCGAGTTGTGTGATTGTTTATAATATAGGAGGGGAAAACGACAGTACCTTTGCTTGTGTAAAAATTGAAGGCCAAATATTCCTTACTTCACGAACAAATATCAGAATGTCTCCCCTTTGAATGAAGCATTGTGATGCTACAAAAGTACACTGGAAAAGGGTAATTTGCAGCATATCATCGCTTGTAAGAATGATGTAGATTCAACTGAAGTCAAATCTTTTTATTTACTGTATGGTACTAATGGCTATTGATAACAAAATGTTAAATAGTACAGATTTTTTAAATAATGAATGTGCTGAACTGCTGATACTGCGCCTAGGACCCTAGGTAGTATGGAACATACACAGTATGTGCATAGAATCAGGGGCATCTTTGGAGCATGTTACTCCTTTCTCGCAATTTTGTTTTCATATTCTTGTATAGTTGAACTTTATTTATCTTCTTTACCAGCTGTCACTCTCCAGGTCAGCAAAGCAAGTTAAAGGTTGTTCTTTTCTTTATGATGCTCTCTAGACAAGGCAGGAATCTGATGCTCTCCATCAGTATTGCAATATGTGATGTCTGACTGCAACAAGCATATTGTTACGTAGCATTATACATCCGAACCATCCTTGAACGGTAAAGATAACCTTCTTTGCTTCCTCTCCCTTGTTCATCTAACCCTCCACCATCCACTCCCAGCCATGGGTAACAGGATGATCACGACAGCATCACCATCTAAGAGGGAACACAGCAGAGATTTGGGAGATATTGATTTGCAGGCCTACGAGGATGTGGAGAACATTGCGTTCTACCAGGTTCCAGCAAACTTGGGATCAAGATTGTCCATGGAAAGTGAGAGATCACTAAGAGTTCATGTCTGCACAGACAACAGTGATGTCAACTTCCTGCACAGGTTTCTTCGTCACCTTGTGGAGTACAAAGAGAAGTACATAAATTTGGCAAACCTCCTATTCCATGGTATTGAATGGCAGATTGTGGGGTTGCAACTTCTCTGTTCATTTTTAGGCCCTAGCTCGAGTGTGAAGCAAGTGGAGTTCCAGAAGAATGTTTTCAGCACAAAATCAACACTTGCTGTTGTTCCACTCTCAGAAATGCTTCACAAGAACGACACCATCAAAGTCATCATTTTCTCTGAATGTAGAATTGGATCTGCTGGAGCCACGTTGCTTGCTTCAGCTTTGGCAAACAACAAAAGTGTGGAGGAGTTCCAAGTATGGGAGGACTCCATAGGCTCCAAGGGGGCTGAGGAGCTCTCCAAGATGATTGAGGTGAATTATATTCTGAAGAAGTTGATCATACTTGACAACAGCTCCATTACCGTTGCTCCGCTAATCTCTGCTGTGCTGGCACGCAACCGCAAAGTGGAGGTTCACATATGGGGACACAGTCATAGCACTAAAGGCAGCATGAACAGCTGCAAAATGGTTGAATTCTTGCCTGAGACTGGGAGCTTGAGGATCTACAATAACACCAATAACTCCATAGGGCTGCAACGGGTTGCTTGTGCTATGGCATGGAATACCACAGTGACAACACTGGACATGTCTAGCGTTCCGCTAAAATCCAAATGGACTAAAGAGTTTAGAGGAGTCCTTGAACGGAATAGGAGCCTGAAAACTGTCAATCTTAGCAAATGTTCCCTTGGGGACAAAGCAGTGGTGTATATAGCTGCAGGGCTCTTCAAGAATAGCTATTTAGAGAGCTTGAGTTTGGATGGGAATAGATTTGGTGGAGTAGGATTGGAGCATTTGCTATGTCCTCTTAGCACTTTTTCTCCACTTCAGAGACAAGCGAATACTACATTGAAGGTTTTGAGTTTTGGAGGAGAGCGAGCAAACATAGGTAGGCATGGTGTAACTGCAATCTTGCAGATGTTGGAGACAAACCAGAGCCTAATTCAGCTGGCAATATGCAATGATGCTAGCTTGAAACCAAACGATGTTGTCAAAATTTTTACTAGTATAGAGAGGAATAGCACTCTTCGAAGCCTGTCTTTGAGAGGCTGCAAGGGAGTTGAGGGGGAGGTAACCCTGCAGACCATTATGGGCACTTTAGAGGTTAATCCTTGGCTTGAAGAAATTGATCTGCAAGGAACACCTTTGCATGTTGCCGGTAAAACAGACCAAATTTATGAGAAGCTCTATCAGAATGGGAGTCTTGTTCTGCAAAATGATTTTCTCAATTTACCACTAAGTGCTCCTAGTTGCTGCCGAGTTTTTCTCTGTGGTCAGGAATCAGCAGGTACCATCATTGTCCATTATTTCTCATTTTTTACTATAAGCAGACATGAAGCAGCTAGATCATTTTGTATATGCTGTTTTAACTTGGGGATGCTAATTAAAGACATGTAAAATCTTGAAATCTCGATCACATTTACTTATGATACTAGCCTGCTAGATGCCTAGATTATTCTAGATTTTGGTAACTGGTTACTTGATGATTACAATATCGATAATGAAAAAAGAAAGAAAACTGGTGTTTTCGATTTTCATCTGATAATCCAATTTGGGTGCAGGTAAAAGCACACTACATAACTCCATAAGTGAGTGCATGAACCCATTAAAAGCGCCTCACATGGATGTAGCAAGTACTTTGAAGACTCCAGTTGAGCAAATGGCGTGCATCAATGAGAATACAGCTAATGCTATCTTTGATGGCAACACAAAATTGACAATGTGTAATCTTGGTGGCCATGAGGAGGGTTTTGCCTTGCATGATTTTATGTTTCTGGTGCATGGTGGTCCATGTTTTTTCATAATTATATGCAGCTTGGTTGTAAAGCCTGCTAATAGGTATCCCAAAAGCATAGATCAGATTGAATTGGAGCTGATATATTGGCTGAAGTTTTTGGTTTCAAATGCTAAGAGAGTTTCACAATTGTTTCTTCCCAGTGTAACTATAGTTCTCAGTCATTATGACAAGGTAGTGCATCTACCAGAAAGGCTACAGCCAATTGCTGCACTTGTGCAAACGCTCAGAGAAGACTTCCATTCATATGCAGATATATACCCCACTGTTTTTACTGTGGATGCAAGATCATTGGTTTCAGTAAGTAGACTCACTCACCATTTGCGGATGACAACTAAGACTATTCTCCAGAAGGTACCTCAAGTTTATGAAGTATGCAATGATTTAGTTAGAATTTTGCATGACTGGAGGTTGAAGAATAATAGAGCTGTAATGAAATGGTCTGAGTTCCGCGAGATATGTCAGCTGAACGTACCAGAGCTAAGATTGAGATCAAGGCGTGATAATGTGGAGAAAGTGGACACGAGAAGACGCACTGTTGCAAAATCACTGCATAACTTGGGTGAAATAATATATTTTGAGGAGCTTGGAGTACTGATCTTGGATTCTGACAGGTTCTGTCGAGATGTCCTTAGCCAACTAGTTACATTGAAATTAATCAAGACAGAAAGAAATGGCTTCGTCCCCAAACAAGAGCTGGAGAGGATCCTACAAGAAAAGCTGTCTAACCAGATTCAAGGGTCAAATTGGAGAGCTGGTTCATCCTTTCAGGGCAGCGATGTCATAAATTTGTTGTTGAAACTTGAATTGTGTTATGAGCAGGATCCTGGGAACCCAAATACATTACTTCTAGTGCCAGCCATTCTTGAGGAAAGCAAAGAAGGTACTCGACAGTGGCACTTAACCATGCCAGAATGCAGATATGTAGGAAGGCGTCTCGAATGCAAAGATAGGCACATGTTTGTGACAAGTGATTTCTTTCCAAGACTACAGGTAAAACATTGTGTTTCTGTAACTACTAGCATAGTTGCCAAAAGCCTTATGCATGCTAGCTATTTGCGGATATGTGCTGACAACACCTTAGTCAGTTTCTATATATATTTGCCTTTCTGAAATAATACCTTTTTCCCAGGTTCGTTTGCACAACAAAATCATATGCCTGGGACAACAGCAGGGTGCACTCTACAACTTGGAGAAGAACGTTATTTATACAGTGATCAATGGTGTCCATGTAAGGGTGGAGATGGGAAAGAAGGTAGATTCATCCATAGATGTGCTTGCATGCTCCAGCAGAAGTGTTACTGATATGTTGAGGATATTCCACAAGTTAATAATCCCTACCATACTAAACTTGTCTTCCAGTTTGATGTTTGAGGAAAGCATTATCAGACCGGACTGCGTAAAGTATCTCATACCACATAGGTTCCTCCAATCACAGCAGCTGCCTCTGAAAAGAATAAAGCAAATTCTTTTGTCTTTGCCAGCAGAAAGCTTGTATGATTATGTGCATACATGGAGTGCAATTGAAAGCAATAAAAGGATCATTTTGGGATCAGGGTTAGACCATGCCAGAGATATGCTGTCAGATGATGATTTCCATGAAGTTCTTCACTGTAGGTACTATGACCTACAGCATCTTGCAACTGAACTTGCAGTCACCCCAGACAATCAGCAGCAACCTGAAATCATCCATGAAGCAGATGCCGTTGATCCTTCTATATTAGGCATTGCCAAAGGTGTTGAGATGGTTCTCCAAAGATTGAAGAGAGTGGAGCAAGGAATAAGGGACCTCAAGGAGGAAATCGCAAGCTTGAGGTACTATGAGTATCACCTCGTGACTGAACTCCATAGGAAAATGGACTATGTGATGAATTACAACATCCAATTGGAGGAAAGGAAAGTGCCTCAGATGTTCTATCTTGTTAGCCTGGACAACCGGTCCAAACAGCTTGTCACAAGAGTGCTGCCTGGGATGCGGTCCTTACGGGTGCACATGCTGTGTGAGTTCCGAAGAGAGATGCATGTAGTAGAAGATCAGCTTGGCTGTGACCTGATTCAAGTGGACAACCAGACAGTGAAATCCTTGCTGCCGTACATGAGCAAGTTCATGAAGCTGCTGACCTTCGCTCTGAAGATCGGTGCACATTTCATTGTCGGGATGGGGGAGATGATACCTGACCTGAGCCGGGAGGTGGTGCACCTCCTAGACTCCTCCATGTACGGCGCAGCTGCATCAGCCGCATCTGTGGGGGCTCTAGGTGCGGCTGCACTGTATGGAAGATCTAGGAATGACGGGAACCAAGGTGGCACAAGCGACATGGGAGAGGATATGAAGGCGGCCAGGCAGTGGCTTGTGGATTTCTTGAAAGGGCAAGGGGTTTTGACAGGGATGGACATAGCACAGAGATTTGGCCTGTGGCGAGTTAGGTACAGAGATGACGGCCACATTGCATGGATCTGCAGGAAACACATGGCCGCAAGGGAAGAGGAGATCTTCGAGCTGCCCCTTTGAGCCATCCATGCGAGAATTGAGGATGAAGGGTGCTAACCCAGACCCAGGTGTTCATCAAATTATTGAGCAGGTATTAACCGTATTTGTATAGGTATTATTAGTCGGCCTCTACCACATGACATACTTGATCATATGCCTGCTTTGATCACCCTGCATCGTGTATGATTCATGTACATTTCTTTGTGCGTTTTGTGGATTCGTGGACCTATACCATGAAGTGAAAAGTGTATATTATATGTACTGAAATATACGTTCCAAAGAGGGTCAATTGAATGATTGACCCATAATATAAGCTCCATTTAGCATTTAAATTGTGCCCTAGAACATAGCTATATTTTAGTTCCTAGGCTCAAATTGAATGATTGAATGGATGAAAATACACTCTTATTTTTCTTAGCGTAGAGACATACAAGACAACATTTGCTCCCATGTATAGATCATGCATGTATGCGAAGGCAACATAATTAAGGGTATACCAGACCTTTAACTGCGCTCCTTAATCCATATTTAACTGCGCTCCTTAATCTGTTTGAGAAAGGCTAAATGTAGCTATATTATGGGGCTAATGGAGTATTATGCAATCCACAATTGATTTGTAAGTAGTAGGACAGTAGGGGTAGAGCGATTCTGCATTCCGGATTCCACTGGGCCTGGTTTCTCTTTCCATTTCCTGGGCCGAACCATGTGTCCGGAAATTCGGATGTGTTGAACCAAGATCTCATAGCTGGAACACTAGTTTTTTCTCAGCAAGATACTAACAAGATCGCAAAAGTGTAAGTTCGGGCTGGATTAACCGAATACGCCTTAATTTCTACATCAAATCTGAGCCGTTGCTTCGAGATGACTCAAAATTCGGCTGTTCTAGCCCGGCACACCTTGGTTGGACTCACTTGTGTTTTTATATCCACCAATGCTAGCTGTAGTGTCTGCGATGAAACAAGCTAGTATGTTACACCATTCACGAGATGACAAAAGCACTGCATCGGGTAATCGATTACTACGGCCATCAGCTCAAGAAATTCAGAAGACGGGGCAGCCCTTGACGGCGATGCCCGGCGCGGTGGGGCAGGACGCGAGCGGGCAGTGATCCACCTCGGTGCCCCACCACTTGAGGTCGTGGTGCGCGTTCTGCAGCGCGAAGAAGATGAGCACCCCCATGAACGCCGTGCCGGCGTCGAGCGCCGCCGAGAGCACGTAGTTGTACTTCTGCCACCACCCCTTGCGGTACCGGAACACGAAGAAGTTGAAGATGGTGCCCGTCACGAGCCAGCTGGCGATGTTGGTGGGCGTGGCCGGCGGCATCCCGGCGAACCCGTACGAGATGACGGGCACGTTGATGAGCGCGATCCACTTCTTCTCCGGGAACGCCCGGCTCAGCAGCCACACCGGCACGGGGAGCACGGCGCCCACCAGGAACAGCCACACCAGGTTGCGGTACAGCCCGTGCTGGCCGAAGAGCCGCCCCGGGCCGATCAGCCCCCAGATCACCGACGCGTCGAACGTGACGCGGTACTTGGGGCACGTCCAGGGGCTGTCCGGGTGCAGCGCCTCCACGTCGCAGATGTTCTCGATGTTGTCCAGCATCCACCACGCCACCGCCAGGTTCACCACACCGGCGACCACCGTGCCGATCAGCTGCATAGTACATGTTTAGTAGGAAATGTGCTGCGCGCGTGCGTGTCTGCTGAAGTCTGAAGACGAGACGGATCGCTACCTGGGCTGTGTACATGCACCGTGGGGGGATCTTCATGTAGTGGCCGAGCTTGAGGTCGGCGAGGAACGACAGCGCGTGCACGGTGCTGATCCGGCCGTAGATCTTGAAGAGCAGGTTGGCGATGGGCTTGCCGGGCAGTGCATAGCCGATCATGAACTGCGCGATGATGTCGTACCCCGGTTGCTGCAAGAATTCCATGTGGCAACAAATTAAGAGCACGTTCAGTTCAGACAAGAGGACGACGATCAATGGCAATGGTGGACACAGTAACACAATCAGCTCGCTTGCGTGCCTGGTTTGTGGTGGCCTGGATGACGCCGATGGGGAGCGTGACGACGAAGGCTAGCGCGAAGGCGAAGAGCATCCCCCACCACGGCAGCTGCACCTCCTCCTTCCAGACGAAGGACATGAGCAGTGACACCGCCACGCTGCCCAGCAGCAGCATCAGGAACCACCACTGCGGCACCTGCTTGTACCTCTGCATCAGCTTCGCGTGCACGTCCATCTTCACCGCGTTCATGGCCGACCTGCTCTGCTTCCACATGTCACTGTCCACGAGCACAACAACAACAACAACAGCCGATCAGCACTGACCGCTCGATCACGCGTGCGTGATGCGATGAGGGCGCATAAAAAAAAGGACAATCAAAAGTGAATGAGACTATACCTGCCGTGGAAGAGCAGGACGTGGACGATGGTGGCCGTGAACCGCAGGAAGCCGGAGCCGATGGAGATGGCGAAGAGCGGGCTGAGGTAGAGCTTGCCGTAGCTGTTGTAGGCGGCGACGTTGAGGTCGAAGTCCTTGGTGAGCACCTTGGTGGTGTCGTACTTCTGTCCCGACGCCGTGAAGAGCTGGTTGGAGAAGATGGGGAACCTGCGGGCGTCGAACGTGTTGAACTGCCAGTAGCAGAGCGGCACGATGACGTAGATGAACATGACGAAGCCCACGGCGGTGTTGGCGATGGACGCCCACGGCGCCACCAGCGGGCTGCCGTGGTACGCCGAGATGCCCGCCCAGTCCAGCGTGAAGGCGCCGACGCCGAGGCCGTGGTACCCGGACCCCACCTGCTGCGCCGTGATGCTGTGCGGCCACACCCAGCACGCCCACGAGAAGAAGGTCAGGATCGGCAGCAGGTACCCCGGCAGCGCGTAGTACGCGAAGCTCGCGAAGAAGACGATGAGGAAGAAGCGCATCCGCGACGGGCCACGGGACTTGCCGCCCTCCTCCTTCTCGTGCAGCGCTCTGTGTTTGTACGTATGCACCCACCCAAAGATCATTAGCTCACAGATGGTCTGTCTGCTAATCGAGATACCACATAGTTAACACTTAAAACAGAGTGATCACTTACCTGAAGAGCGAGACCTGAGCGAGATTAGAAGGCCACCACATCTCGGCAGGGTCGACCAGGTACCTCCTCAGCATCCCAGCCCAGCCGTACCCCAGTATCTGCAGTGTGCAGCAGCCAAAGTACAGTCATTTCACCCGTCAAAACGTCAGCAGACTCTGCACAGCATCTCCTGTCATTCTAGTCTATTCAGATAAGTCATAAAGTAGACGATAGATGTAGACAAAATTAGATACAGCTAGCTACTGTAATTCTTTTGAGGTCATCAAGGATTATATATTAGTTAACACAAAAGAACTAGTAGAAAAGAATATGTGCTTCAGTTCCGGGTATTTTATCCTTCTCCTACATCCAAAAACTGTTCTTTCTCTCTTTCCCTTTTATTCTTCTCTTTGGACCTAAAGTCAACAATGAATTGTTTACTTAACGGAAGGGGACCCATGTTTTTCAACTAGATTTCTCCATAAAGAATGTCTTTTTTTTCCAACTATTAAAAACGTTTCCCCAGCTAGAGCCAGCAATGAGACATGGATTCTGAAGCTCCCCACTATGAAATGTATCAAGATGAATGTGGTGTGGGCAAGGCAAACAAACAAAATCCTGCCAATTATTTGTAGGCCATCCTAGTACACATGCGTGGTCTCATGGTGGCGTCATCGGCATAAGATTTTTCAAACCTCCTTTTTCTCTTTCCTCCTCCGAGGGGGCCATGATTGGCGGCAGGCTAAAGTAACTCCTACGCAACAAGAGCAAACAACATGTCGATTGATTTGCTCATCTTGATATGTACTTCTCACCGAAACCTCAGAGTCTGAATGAAATGACCCGAAAAGAATTCGGTCAATTCAAACCTCTTTCAAAGTGCTAGCAACAGCAGTTAGTAAGCATGGTCTGATGCTTACTTGACAACCATGTCATACTGGAATTCGAGAACAATAACGAAGCTGAAGAAACGAAGGAATAATTAGATTAAATTACTCCGATGTTTTAATTTAATCTTTGCCACAGTTTCAGTGAAGTCTTCAGCTGCAGAGCTAGCTAGCACTAGACGGCGGCAGAAGAAGTAGGAAGTTTTGAAGCACTACCTGTGTCGTGAGGACGATGAGGAGCGCGCAAACGAAGCTGAGCGTCTGCTTGTAGTACGCCTTCATGACGGTGATGGCGCCGATGGAGTACGCGTCGCCGCCGCCGTAGGAGACGCCGCAGTTGGCGAAGATGGTGATGATGACGTGCTCCTTGACGTTGAACGGCCCCGGGTTGAGGTTGAAGCTGCCGAGGCGGCCGCCGAGGACCCTGACCTCGCGGTCGGGCAGCACGGCGGCCATGAATCGGCCGGCGGGGAGCACGAGGATCTGGGCGAGGATTCCCGAGATGGTGAGCGGCTGCGTGCGGTACGTGAAGAAGGTGTTGAGGAAGATGAGCACGACGCAGGAACCCAGCCCCAGCGTCCACGCCCGGAATGTCATCACCGGCAGCGACGGGTCGTCCGTCTCCGGCACCACCAGCGCCACCTCCTCCACCGGGCACCGCTCCCATCCTACTCCCCCTAGCTCCTCTCCTTTCCCCGCCCTCTCCTCCGCCGGCGCCACCGGCGACTTGAGCGACCCCATCCCTCGCTCGCTCGCACTCCCTAGTCCCTCCGCTCCCGCCTCCTCCGAAGCCGATATATGCTCCGCTCGCTCGCTGCTGCCTGCTCGCCGTGGACGGGAGCTTGCGGCGCGTTCTGAGATTCTCAGCTCTTGGATGGTAGCGCTCGCCCCTATTTATATTCCGTTCGCACCCGGCGCCGCCCGTCACTCCCTCCCCGCCCGTGCCTCTTCCTCCTCCTCGTACGGGGCCGACGTGCCGAGGGCTGTGGGAGACGGGGGAGAGCTAGGGATCGCGCCGTGGCCACGTCCGCTTGCGTTTGATCGGACGGCGGGGGAGGCGGCCACCTGGGCACCCGCGGGGGTGCACCGGGCACGCGCCGGCTTCACCCCGGCGCGGGGGGGCACGCGCGGGGCGCGCGGCTCGCCGCTTTACCCGGTGATTGGCGCGGCGATGGGCTCGTGCTTTGGAAAGTTGCCACCCGGCTGCGCGGTGGCTGGCTGGCCGCCTTCCCTTTTAATCCTCGCCCTGAAATGTGCAGACCTGACTTGACTGGTGAGATTTTACATTTTAGAGCCCTGTGCTGCGCATTGCTGGAATTTTTGTGCGGTTTCTTTGCTGTCCCTTGCAGAGGCGAACCAGCAGCAGGTACTGCCATGCACTAGCACTGCACGCGCACGCACGGCGATTCCAGGTCTTTGATATATTTGTTGAACAACTTGGGTGACATCAAACATCAACTGTCGAGTAGAAAAACCCAAGATCGGAGATGGAACCTTGGACCTTATAATAGACGAGACACGGGAAAGAATCTGGTACGGTGGCGTCACGGTGTCGACCGCCGGGCTGATTTGCTCATCTATTCCTCATCCAGCGTTTTGCTGAAAAAAGCAAGACGCCGAGCAGAGATCTCCTTGTCACGCACATATTCGTCATCCGCACAACTGTTGATTGAGAGGATCTCGCACTCCAACGATATCACCGGCTGAGACTGAGAGCGGCCAAAAATGTGATGAGCAAGTGGCGATGTGCCACGGACTGATGGACCTCGGGAGCATTGGCAAGGCACAAGTGAGTGGATGGATGATGCAGGGAAGGCGGGCATCTGGTTCTGCACTTCTCTCTGCAATAATAGTAGGACAGGTGGTGGTGGCGACGGGAGCCGCGCCGCGGCGCCTGGCGGACGGCGTGTGGCTACCGCGGCCCGCGGGAGGACAGCACGGCAGTGATGCAGCGTGCCAGAGCCAGAACTGCCATGCGCCATGCATGGACGGCCGGCGGAGGCCTGGAGCCCCGGAGGGCAGTGCCAGTCACTTTGGCAAGGGTGGCAGCTTTGTGGTCTTCTTGTTGGATCACGTGGAGTGAACAGCATCGATCAGCATGCATGTCGCCTGTCGCCGTTTTCTGCCGGCCGGGAGGACGGCATGCACAACACACATCACGCTACACGGCTACAGTGCTACTGCCTAGCCCCAGGTACTAGTAGTACGTGCAGTCTCTCGTCCACGGGACATTTTTTTTAGGAACCGCATGCAGCCTCTTGGAACGCATGTTCATCTGATAGCATTTGATCGATTTACGTCTGCTAGCAGCGATGGCCAAACCTAGCTAGCCCTCTCATGCTCTCGCCGTCTCGCGTGCCCAAGGCCCCGAATTAGCAAATTCGCCGGTGATGGCAATTGCCAATTTCTACAGAGCATCGATCCCGTTGGTCGAGCCGAGTACTCGAGGGTCGACGGTCGAGTGGAGCTGCTGAATAGCGGATCGAGGCCGCCGGGCAAAACAGCACCACCAAGCGTGCCCGGGATCACAGCAGCCGCACCCGTCGTCCCAGCCCCCACCATCATGCCCGATCGAATCGATCGTGAGGACGCATGCAGCGGCGCCGCTGGACCAGTCGGCACGACACCAGTCTTGCGGTCTTGCCCCTTTTCCAACAGTCGCCGGATCCGGCGGATGCCCATGTCCATCATCAGTCCGTGCATGTGCACGGCCTGTGCTGGGCGCGCATGGTCTCTCGCTGTCCGTTATTATGCCGCGCCCTGTGCTGCGCTGTGCCGGTGCGCGCCGGAGCGAAGCCGAAAGCGAAACGTAGCGGCCAACCGGCCATGCATAGAGCGCTGCGACCTGCGAGGGATAGATGGATTAGAAGAGAAGATTGGCGCACGATGGCCATGGTGCGCGTGCACCCCCTGCTGCATATATAAATGGCCGTGAGAGCGCCTCGCGCGCCGTGTGCGGGCGCGAGCGCCACACGAGCCCCCGCCCGGCGCTGCCGCCGGGGCCCTGGCCGCGCGCGCGCCACCGTGGCGCCCACGAGGAGCCAGCCGGGACGAGCGGGGTGCCCGGTCAGCCGTCAGCGCGGCGGCCATGCGCTTTCGGCGTGCGTCCACGTGTACTACTACGGATCAACGGAGATGATAATGCGCGCGGTTAGTGGAGAGAAGCTTTCGTTCGTTCGTGGTGGAGGGGGAAAAGGATCGGAAAGCCCAATCTGCTGGTGAGCGTGCTGCGTAGCGTTGCCCAGCCCAGGCGGCGACGCCGCGACGTGCAGTGGCATCACGTTCTGTGGCCTTTTTCCTCTAGCCCGGTGGCCTTGTGCTTGTGGGTACAGACGTGCTGGTGGACGTGCTCTCTGGCTCGCGCTAGGCTGTAGAGCTAGATGCTCCTATAGGCTGTGCAGTACCTGTCAGTACCCACAAGCACAAGGCAGAGCTCTCCGGCACCTCCACGCGTTAGGCAGGGGCGGCTGCTACCGGACACTGGAGAGTGGAGACTGGAGTGCTGGTACTGTGGTACAGGCGGCCGTTAGAGCAGACGCGTTGACCCCGGCCGGGTCGCGGGCACTTCTGCGCGCGCCCTCGCTTTCTGCCTTTGTGCTGGGTCGCGGCCCCCTGGCCCGCCCATGGGCCACCGGATGGAAGGGCGAAGCCAAGGACCAGTGGTGGCGGGGAGCCCGTGGATTGGCCGGATCCGCCGGACGAGCCCACTCGAGCAGGCACGCGTCGCTGGGGATAGATGCATACGTCGCCGTCCGCTCGCAGCAAGGCCTCACCCCGCCGCCACCGTCGCCTCCCGCTTGGTTCCTCTCACCGTCCCTCTCGGCTCTCGCGCATGCTCACAGTCACAGCTCGCGGTCGGCGTCATGGGCGCTGCGCTCGTTGCGGCCTTTTGGTACTCGTAGATTGAGGTGGATTGGTGTGAAATAAAAAGAATTGGAAAAAATTTTAAATTATTGTGGATTTAAACACACTTCAATCCCTCCAATCCATTTTAATCCACGTATATTCTACTTTAATCCACATGTATCCAAACAAAGCCTTAATTGGAACCACCGGTTTGGTACTTTTGTGTGCCGGAAGCTGTGGCTCGCAGCCTCTTTGCAGACGACGGCCGCGCGCGACGCGAGCTAAAAGAAATCGTTCCGCCGGCCTCGCGGTCGTGCGTGAGGACCGGCTTGTTGGATCAAGGCCTCGAGTGGTCAGACCAAACTTTGGTTACAATTTGACCGTGTTTGATTTTAAATTAAAATTACACTATACAACATAATTTTCATTTATATGGTTTTATTTGGCTATGCTCAAACCATATAAATGAGTACTTTGTTGTTTTGCTAAATTTTAATTTAAAGTTAAACATGGTTTAACATGCCCAAAGTTTGGTCTGGGTACCGATGGTCGTAGGGCCTGTTTGGATTAAGGCATTCAGTGGTCAGGCCAAACTTTGGCCACAATTTAACTGCGTTTGACTTTAAATTAAAATTATACTATACAACATAATTTTCATCTATATAGTTTATTTGGCTATGCCCAAACCATATAAATGAGTATTTTATTATTTAGCTAAATTTTATTTTAAAGTCAAATATGGTTTGACCATGGCCAGAGTTTCACCAGACAAGAAGAATTGTTCTTGGGCCGTCTCCCTGTTGGCCCAGCGTAGCGTTCCACATCGTTTGCGAGCGGTTTTCATTTTTTTTTTCTTTCACGCTGGATTTTTTTGCCCATGGAGAAGCTAATCATAAGCGTATTATTGGAGTCATTCTTGTTCTGAACAAAATAATCCCTCATTCAGCATGAAAATGGCTAGTTTTTATTGGTCAATCAATATTATAAATGTCCAGTTTAAAAAATTCTGTGACTAATAAAAGCAGGAGGACAAGTATGACTGGTTGAAGTAAATATTAATATTGCACGACGCAAAATGTCCAGAGCTTGTGTAAGAATTTCCATTTGTTCAGTGTTCTGGGGAAAATGTCGTGTTTCTCAACCACAAGACTATTGAAGAATTGAATCGTGCATATTGAAATAAATATTTGTATTGCACAAAGCAAGGTGTTTAAAACTTGTGCAAATATATTTATGGGTTATGGCTAAATATTCTAATATCACCACGTAGACTATTAATTACCGAGTCATGCAGATTGCTGAGATTGGAATAAATAATTATATTAGATAAGCAAAATTTTCAGATCTTGTGCTAATATGTTCAGGATTATGGAAAAAATGCCCTGCCATCAACCAGGAGACTACTTATGAAACCATATAACTGATTGAAATAGACATTTATATTAGAAGGCAAAATGCCCAAAACCTTTTTGCAGTATGTTACTTTTGCAGTATGTTATATGGTCTGGTCGTTGAAAAATGTTATGACATCAATCCAAGAAATTAGCAAGTATTCGTGGTGATTGCGCAGATCGTTTGTTACTCATAAGGGGCGCCGAGGTCAAATGCACCCACCATCTATGGGGGCGTTTCCATGTCACCACAGTCAAGCAGCATGATAGCTCGGTGGAAGTGAAAGCAATCGAACAAACCTCTCGAATGCATCCATGTAGGCATGTACATCTCCACCACACTATGTGCAACCAAGCGTCCATGCTCCCCCATCCGCGTACATGCACTTGCCACATGAATCTCATGAGAGGAGCAGAGGAGCAGGTGGCCATATACTACTTGGTGGATTTTGTGTACGACTGTGCCCTAATTGTGAACGCCGACAAAGAGTGAAGAGAAGTAGCCATTGTTGAGGTGGTAATCCATTCGCTATGGGTTTGGGCATCTAAGGACGTGGAAATGCTTTGGCAGTGGCACCGATGGCTCAACTATGGATTCGGCTTTTTATTGCATGGATGGAGTAGATCGGGGCGACTGTGTGGTAGCGTGGAGGAAAGCCACGTCTGACGGTGCATGGACATATCGGGGAGGGAAGGGTTGTTGTTTCAACGCGCGACATCGTAGAGGGGGCATGTGCGACGATGTTTGGGCTGCAAGCGATGCTTTATTTTTTTTAAAAGGAAAATACTTCCATTACTCATGGCACGGTGCCAAATCATTGGCTACCAAAGTAAACATATAGGCAGGGATCTCATCCATGATCAGGTCTACCCCTGAATCCAAAGAAGATCCCATGGCAGCTAATTCATGAGCTACTTTGTTACAAACCCTTGGAGTATGATACACTACAACATTTGAAAAATACATTGCCAGTAGGTCCTTTAGCTCCCATATTAAACCACCAAAAGCACTGAGACGGTAGGCATCTGATGTTGCGGCTTGCTTGACCATAAGAGAATCTGACTCAATTATGATATTTGTTACTCCTATCTCCATTGCGTATTTTACGGCTTGAAAACAGGTGATTAGTTCCACCTGGAATACATCTTGGGCGTGCTCAACTTTCCCGCAACCTGCTTTTACCACTGCTCCATCATCATCCCGAATCACAAATCCCCAGCCCCTTGACTTAGTTGTTGCATGATGGGCTCCATCGCAGTTCAGCTTCAACATGTTTTCAGGTGGTCTCTTCCAGCATTGCTTCCCTGCTCCTTTGATATTCGGTTGGGTCATTGTCTGCTTTTTAATTTCTTCTGCATAAGTACGCACATTATGTGCGATTGTCTGGGCACTTTTCCGTAGTTCACCCTCCTTTCTACGACACCGTTCGTTCCACCAAAAATACATGAGTACCGCCACCTTTACCTGTGCATCTTCATTTAGTTTTACTAAATCTCGGATGATCTCCATCGCCGAGTCCTTGTGTGCAAGCTCAAGCCTGACCTGTTCCAGGTTCAACTCATTCCATATTTCAGTGACTTGTTTGCACTTAAAAAATAAATGTGCTCCATGCTCATCCAATCTCTCACATGTTACGCATTTAGTACCAATATCCATATCTCTCTTGCGTAGGTTCATTCGTAAAGCCAAACTATTATGAGCCAATCTTCACAAGAAATGTGTTACTTTCCTTGGCCATCTCCCCTTCCACAGTTTCTTCCACACCAGCGCTTTCTTTTCATCGTGTGCAGCCGAGGACGGATCCCCCCTAGTACTTCTTCTCTTCATATCATCTTGGTGTATCTTATATGCAGATTTTACCGAGAATAAACCATGTTTATCAAAATGCCATGCAGCGATATCATTCATCTCTTCGTGTACTGTTAATCTCAAAATTAGTTCTGCGTCCTCCTCCCAAAAAATCTCCTTCACAAGCTCCTCATCCCATGTGCCTGTTCCCGGGTCAATCAAATCTGACACTCGAGTGAGAACTGAATGTCCTCTTGGTGTTATTACCTGCCTCGACCAGCTTCTTGGCAGCCATGCGTCCTTCCATATATTCAGGGAGCTACCATCTCCGACTCTCCATATCAAACCTTTTTTCACTAACTTAAGGCCCTGTAGAATACTTTTCCACGTATAAGACATATTTTTCTTTGGCTTTGCATTAAGGATATTCCCATGCGGAAAGTACTTTGCACTAAGAAAGCGTGCACACAGAGACTCCGCATTATGAATTATTCTCCAAACCTGTTTTGCAAGCATAGCCAAATTGAAGGAGTGAATGTCCCGGAAACCCAGACCACCCTTCTCCTTCGACTGCACTAACCTCTCCCAGCTGAGCCAATGTATTTTATGCTCATTGTCTTGCTGCCCCACCAAAATCGGGCTATCATCGAGCTAATTTGATCACAAAGAGATTTTGTGATATCGAAACATCCCATTGCGTAAGTTGGGATTACCTGTGCAACTGCTTTAATAAGAATTTCCTTTCCTGCCCTTGAGAGCATTTTCTCCTTCCATCCTTGGATTCTTTTCCAAACCCTTTCCTTCAGGTAGCTGAAGGTTTTTGTTTTCGACTGCTCAACAGATACAGGCAAACCCAAGTATCGTTCATTAACTATCTCCTTCTCTATATGCATAGCCCTCTTCACCACCACACGGTATGCATCCCCAGTATTTTTGCTAAACATCACTGCAAATTTTTCTCTGTTTATAACCTGTCCAGAACAGGTTTCATACATGTCCAGTATACTTTGTAACTGCATAGCATTCTCCCTGTTTGCACGAACTAGAATTAATGAATCGTCGGCAAATAGAAGATGAGAAATGCTTGGAGCGTTCGGACAGATCTTTACGCCGGTAATCCGGCCCTCCGCTTCGGCTTTGTTCAAAAGAGCAGTGAAACCCTCTGCACATAGCAAAAACAGATACGGTGATAGAGGGTCACCTTGGTGTAGCCCCCTCTCTGGAATGAACTCGTTTGTCAAATGCTCATTTACTTTAATCCGGTAGTTCACTGTCATGACACATTTCAGTATCAGTTCAATCCATTCTCGCTGAAACCCAAGTTTCCTCATCATATCACCCAAAAAGTGCCATTCTACTCGATCATATGCTTTACTCATATCCAATTTTATTGCTGCATAGCCCTTTTTTCCTTCCCTCTTATTTCTCATAAACTGTGTCATTTCATAGGCAATTAAAACGTTGTCAGATATCAGTCTTCCAGGGACAAAAGCACTTTGGTTTTGAGAGATGATATTTGGCAAGATTTTCTTCGGTCTGTTCGCAATTACCTTAGACACTATCTTGTACAAAATATTGCAAAGGCTGATCGGCCTCAAATCAGTCACCTTCTCTGGTGTATGCACTTTAGGGTTTAGTGCAATGATCGTTTCATTCCATTGTTCAGGCATTGAAGCTCCATTTAGCACTGCCAAAACTTCATCTGTGATCTTGTCCCCTAGCAATCCCCAAAACTTCTTATAAAAAATAGCAGGCATACCGTCAGGGTCTGGTGCCTTCATATCCCCTATTGCATCCAGCCCTTCTTTCACCTCCTCTCTTGTATACTCCTCCATTAATATTTGGTTCATTTGGCTTGAGGCGTCGTCGTGTCACACAAGGATTCTGATAAGACCAGGGTCACCAAACAATGGATATGGAAGTGCAAAACACTGTTTACGCACTATACACAGAGTGAAAAAGTACGGATGCAGTACGGATGCATTTTTTTTGCCCCTCCTGGTGACTCTGGTCTAAGGGGTGTGTGTTTGTGTCTACCCGTCGGCGTGCACGCTTGCACGAGTAAGGAAAGGGGGCGGATCCACACGAGGGCGGAGGCAATGGGAGGAAGGCACTGTCACGATGTGCGCATAACGCGTGAAGTTTCACATTTAATGGTACGGGTGAGCCAGTGGCACGCGGGGCGATGTACAGTTGTACACAGAACGCATGGCGATGTGTACGAGGTGTGGCTCCACCCATCGGCGTGCACGACTGAGGGCAAGTGGGCCACGTAGGCACGCGGGGCGATGTACATGGAACGGGTGCGCGATATGTATACACACATGTAGTTTTATATTTGCTATGTACATATGCGTAAAAGATACTGTATTTTAAGTCTCGCTTTGAAATGCAATTTTTTTCTGCATTTTTCTGTAAAATTGAATTGTTTTCTATAAAATTCCTCCACGATTTTTGTGGAAATCTTGCGTTCGGAACGAGGCATAAAAGAAAATTTTTAAAAGAAGAGGTGCTGTTTTTGGCGGAGGTGGCCCTCCCCTCGCTAGCCAATGCCCCTCCGCCTCGCATCTCATCCGTGCCACTCGGAGCTCACCTCCCACCGAATCTCCTCGGACCTTCTTCGCCCCAAGCATCGACCCCGCACCGTGAGTTCGCCCTCAGCCAGCGCACGACTTCTTCCTGCTCTGGTCGGGGCACACCCTCCTCCATTCGCGGCCGCTTTCTCCTCTCGGGCGGAACCTCCCCAACCCATATACTCCTCCGCCTGCCCCAGCACGAGCACTGCGTCGGCTCTTGCACGACGGCCACATCCTCCACTCTGGGCACCATTCATATCGTCCCTCTCTTCTCCCTTTACAAGACGACGGCGGACTGTGTTCAGGGTTCTTCCTCCTCTAAATTTGGGGGAGAGAACGAGATAGGGTTGTCTCCTCCTTTTCACCCGGCATGTTGTCTTTCCCGTGGCGACGACCGGACAGCCTTCGCCGCCACCCGGTGCAATCTTAGCCGGGTCTTCGCCGGCGATGAGTACCCACCTGGCTCCTTATATTCGCGGGTCTGATCTAGGGTGCGTGGAGGGACATGATAGGATAGAACCATTCCATTCCAGTTTCACAGCTGTTTGATTCATGGATGCTGGAACGAACTAATTCCCGGAAGAGAATATCCTCCAAAAATCCGGAGCGAGCGCATCCCTAAAATTTTCCCGGACGCAACTATTCCAAGCCGATGCCGTCGCCTTTCGTTTCTTCCTCTCTACGCCCTCAGCTCTCCTGCTCGCAAGCACCCGCCCCTCACCCTCCCTATGGCGAGTGCACGGCGCCACCTCCGTTCATCCTCGCACCGCTGTCCTCTTGCAACGGGATGAGGTGTCGGTGGAGCTCGCTGCGAGCGGGCAGCGTGGCCGCCGCGACCGACGGGATGGGCCGCGGCGAGGACCCACGCCCGACGAGGGAGGCCACGGCGAGGCGCCACGCCCGATAAAGAAGCCCGCGGCGGGGAGGCGCGCGGCTGACGGGGAGTGGATGCGCGTGCGGGGCCATGTGCAGCGGCGGTAAGGATGGGCGAAGGCGGTGCTGACGATAGGGATATGGGCGCGCAACGGCGGGTTAAGGGCGACGGCCATGGATGTTGGCAGAGAAGAGAAAGGTAATGAATAATGATGTCTCTATGACATGTGGGTCCTTGTTTGACGGTTGTAAAACGGTGTTACAACCGTTTTATTCTCATTCCTCCAACCAAACATAAAAATAGACCCGTTCTAGCCCTCCAACCAAACATGAAATGGAACCAGTCAATTTCAGGGTCTAGGAACCCACATGTCATAGAGACATCGGGGCTGTTTGTGTTGCAGAGGGTGTCTTGCCTTGCCTCACCTGCCCGCACATCGAGGCGCTTGCCTTGCCAAGCTAGCCATATTGGCTCTCCTTCAAAAGAAAGGCAAAGCTTGCTCGCACAAGCTACGAGATGTGCAGGCAGAAAAACCAAACACACGCATCTGCTGTTCAGCCTAGCTAGACAAGGCAATACAGCACCTGGCAAAGGTTCCAAACGTGGCTTTAGGCTAAACTTAAAGGACCCCTTACATGGGATCCCCTAACACTGTCACAGCACTGTAGTGTGAGGAGCAGTTGGAATATCGACAGGGGACAGACAACGAGGCAAATTTTTAGGCCAGAGCCGCATCCGGCCGCCCTTATCCACTGTAGCGCACTGTTTCGATACAGCGGAGAGAGAAGGCAGTTGGAACACGGACAGAGAGAATAGGAAAGGGGGGAACTGCTAGACCCCGTACGCAGCCCCGCACCCGCAACCGCGACTCGATTCCCCCCGCGCGCTACGCGCCCCCCCCCCCCCCACCCCCCCACCCCGCCGCCGAAGCTCCACCCCCGCCGAGCTGCCTCCTCCGCCGCCGTCGGAGGTCCGCCCCCGCCGGAGCCGTGCATCCTCCTCCTCCGCCGAGCCGGAGCCGCGCGTCCTCCTCCTCACCCGCCGGAGCCGCGCGTCCTCCGCGCCGAAGACGCCGCGCCGCCGGGCCGCTCGTCCTTCGTCCGCTCCGCCGCCGGTCCGCCTTCTCCCGCCAGCACCTCTTCCTCCGCCTCTAGCTCGACCGGCCGGCCGCCGACGGCTTCGCCCGGCCCTCCCACGGTAATCGAAGTTACCAAATACCTGGCTTTTTCACGGATCTAAGCGCTTACATGGGAAACGTGCTTTACATATGAGCGAGTCCTAGAAAATCGAAAACAAACATACAAATGCATATATGTATTATGTCTACTAGCTTCGATCTTATTTTGTAAAAATTATTGGCTGTACATGTCTACACCCATGTCCTTTACCGGCTCCGCCCCTGATTGTTCAAAGACTCGGGTAGTGCATTGTGATGCGTCTTAGTTTGGTAGGTTTATGTTTGGGCAGGTAGTGAGAAGCTGGATGGTCGATAGCTGGTAAAATTTTTGTGGTACTTAGCTTGGTTGATTCTGGAAACCAGTCAACTTGTTTTGTATGCAATTCAGCTGCTTTGGTGATGTGCAGTCATGGCAATGCTGTTTCCTGTTTTTTAAATGAGTTGAGATGGGTTCTATCAGTTCAGTTGATGCACATTGTGTTTGTGTGCAGGAACATTAGAGATGTGCCTTCAACACTCAAGGCCTCGATTGTCTCCAGATGAGCAACTTGCCGCCGAAAAAAGTTTTGCGTTGTATTGCAAGCCAGTTGAGCTGTACAATATTATCCACCGACGAGCCGTCAAAAATGTAAATTTTATCTTGAGATTGCGATCCTGTCTTAACATTGTATTCACTCATACAAGTAATTTTTATGTGCAAGTGCTATGAGATACCAATGATTGTTCTCAATATTTGGCAGCCCCCTTTTATTCAAAGATCCCTTCTATACAAGATACATGCAAGGAGAACAAAGAGGTTTGACCCTTCCATGAACAGCCATATATATTTTAAACAATTGCACCTCTGTGTGTACATGTTCAGCTCAACTGAACGGCTTGATAAGTGAGGACCAATATGGTGCTTATGCCCCTTTATTTAATGCCACGACATGGTCCCTGCCATGAATTCTCAGCATCAGCGGTATAAACTAGCAAATCAGTGATTACTGATTAGGATGATATTTTCTTTGCTAGTTCTCTTAACTCTTGCTGTCCTAAAATATCATTTGAGGTTTGTTTTAAATGGAATCTACATACATATAGAACAAATAGTGTTGCGTGCTCTGGTGTCTTATTCCAATATCCTACAGGGATTTTCTTTTGACTGAACTACAGTTCCAACATAGTTATTAAAACGACGTTTTCACGACGTTTAAACGATGAAACGCTCCAAAATCCTGAAACGCTTAAACGTTTTGCCCCAGATCCTCCTTCTACCCCGGCCACCATCTCCTTCCCCGGCCGCCTCTTCCCTCTCCGACGGCCGCGTCCTCCTTGCACGCTGGCCGCCTCCTCCCTTTCCGCCGTCGGCGGCGGGAGCAAGAGGCGGAGGGGCGCGTCGGTGGCGCGAGCAAGGGGAGAAGAGGAGCGGCGGCTCCTCGATTGAGGAGCGGAGGGGAGTGTCGTCGTCGGCGGCGGCGAGCTGGAGCGGCGGCGGCGTCAGCGTGAGCGAGCTGAGAGAGGGAGAGGAAAGGGGCGCCGCCGCCGCGCGCGCCAGAGGAGGAGGAGGCGCCGCTGCAGGAGAGGCAAGGGCCGCCGCCGGGAGAGGGAGGGGGAGCGGCTGGGGACTGGGTCTGGGGGAGCCGTCGCGGGGTGTGGCGCGGCTGCGAGGGAAGAGGGAGGGAGGCGCTAGGAAGAGGCCATTATATATACTTAGGCTTTGTGCCCATATTGGGCCAGGCCAGATTCCTTTATTGGGCCAGATTCCTTTATTTAACTTTGTATATTGTGTAAATTCATGATATATTGATTTTTCTTATGTTGTTTGTCACAACGTTTAAATGTTCGTTTAAACGTTTACACGACAAATTCTGCTCTCCTTCGTTTCATCGTTTTACGTTTTAATAACTGTGGACATAGTTATTAAAACGACGTGAAAACGACGTTTTCACGACGTTTAAACGATGAAACGCTCCAAAATCTTGAAACGCTTACGTTTTGCCCCAGATCCTCCCTCTACCCTGGCCACCATCTCCCTCTTCCCCGGCCGCCTCTTCCCTCTCCGACGGCCGCGTCCTCCCTGCACGCTGGCCGCCTCCTCCCTCTCCGCCGTCGGTGGCGGGAGCAAGAGGCGGAGGGGCGCGTCGGCGGCGCGAGCAAGGGAAGAAGAGAAGCGGCGGCGGCTCGATTGAGGAGCGGAGGGGAGTGTCGTCGGCGGCGGCGGCGGCGTCAGTGCGAGCGAGCTGAGAGAGGGAGAGGAAAGGGGCGCCGCCGCCGCGCGCTCCAGAGGAGGAGGCGCCGCCGCAGGAGAGGCAAGGGCCGCCGCCGGGAGAGGGAGGGGGAGCGGCTGGGGACTGGGTCTGGGGGAGCCGTCGCGGGGTGCGGCGCGGCTGCGAGGGAAGAGGGAGGGAGGCGCCAAGAAGAGGCCATTATATATACTTAGGCTTTGTGCCCATATTGGGCCAGATTCCTTTATTTAACTTTGTATATTGTGTAAATTCGTGATATATTGATTTTTCTTATGTTGTTTGTCACGACGTTTAAATGTTCGTTTAAACGTTTACATGACAAATTCTGCTCTCCTTCGTTTCATTGTTTTACCGTTTTAATAACTGTGGTTCCAAAGGTTGTAGGATGTCTTTTGTTGCTCTGAATACTCCAGCAGCTAAAGCAAAGGATTTGCTCTTAGTTTAGTCATGTTTTTCTATTCAAGGCTAAATCATGCCATGTCATAAATATGAATTAGATTTGGAGAAGAGAAGCTAGACCAATAACCAATAATTCAAACCATGCACATTCTTCAAAAATCATAGTAGAAACCCAAACAGTATCTTTGCCAAAAAAAGTACAAAAAAAACCAGGTCTTTGTGATAAACTACCTACACTGTTCAAACAAGACACTTATTTGTTGCCAATATTGGCTTATGTTTGACTGTTTTTCTCTACTAATGCAGGATTCAGATAACCATATCACTTTCTGGAAGTAAAAACACCCAAGCACGGAATATATTTCCCCTTTATGTGCTTTTAGCTAGACCTACTAATAGCATTTCACTTGAAGAGGTAAGTGCAGCCCTCTTTAGTTTGTGAAAACGAGCAATGAGCTTTTAAGTTTGCCTATTATAGGATCTTATTTCTGAATGATGATATGATTTTGCAGCATTCTCCAATTTATCGATTCAGTCGGGCTTGTTTGCTTACTTCTTTTAGCGAATTTGGGAATAAAGACAAAACTGAAGCCACACTCATCATTCCTGATGTGAAGAATTTGTCAACTTCCCATGCTCGCAGCCTTAACATTATCTTTATTAGCTGTGGTACAATGTGCATCCTATGCGATTATTTTGTTCTGTTAACTCATTTGCTGGTCATAAATTTCTTCTTTACTTCAATAGGGGAAGTAGGACAAATTATTGGTGAAGATAACTGTTCTGGGAATGATGTAGAAGCCTCTTCCCTCCAAAGTAAGTTCTTGTTGACATTTAATGGCAGATAATCAGAATTTGTCACAGACATTACTTTGTTCCTATTTGCAAAATGGTGCAGTTGGCTAACACAAATATATTAAGACAGCAGTCAGGAGAACACATGATCAAATTGCACAAAATTCTGAAGAAGTCCATTCCATATGTATTAGTGTGTCTTGAACCATGGCCTTAATGGCCAGAAATATGACTTCCGCACACTGGTTGAATCTATCGTTTGTGCATTACTCTTTATGTTGTAGAAAGTCTAATTGGCTTCTCAAATGGGTAGCTCCCATACTGCCTGTATCCAAGAGGCGGGTAAAGTTTCTTTCAGTTTAACACTACAGGCGTCTCAGTCTGCTTTCATCTGCTGAACCTGATAGGACTAAACTGTTTCAATATGCCCTTAATCCAATTTATATTACATATATTATCAATCAACTAACCCAACCCTTGAAAGCTGAAGTCACCTAAAGCTTCTGTAAACCACATCCATGTGCAAAGTTTTCTTGTTCATGTGGACTTGTGGGATGCTGAAACAATCTGCTATACACTTGCTCCAAAATGGAAACATTGAGAGTACTGCTTTCATTTTACACGATGTTTTGATCTCTTAGTTTAGCAAAATTTTGCTTACGTTTTCTCATCTGTAATGTAGTTGTAATGATCTGATGAATAGAACATTCTCACACTATGTAATCACTTATCCAACAGGTGTTGATAAGGCCCTTTTTGTTCCTAATTGGATTTATCGGATTAATATTTCTTCATGTAAAGAGGATTGTCATCGTCATTATTATCATTTTTAGAGAGTATGCAATTCAGAACATATGCATTTACAACAATTATTAAGCATATAGGCCGTTGAAAGTAAACCTACTATAGGTATTCCTATCGAATTGAATAATTAAATTTATGTCATGCATTCTAACAGAGCTTGAAGGGAAATGTTTCTGGGGCAAAATACCGATTAATTCACTTGCTCCCTCTTTGGAGAATTGTGTGACTTTAAGCGTGGGAGAGACTGAGAATTTGGGTTCTACGGTTATAATGAACCCAAGCTTCCTAGAGGTATGCTAAACTGGGCATCTTCCTAGTAGTTGAGTTACTGTTATGTCATTTTATTTTTCTGAAGCGCCAGTACGTGTAACTTGTTCGAATTATTCTCTATTTCACCCACACCCACACAGGCTAGGGGCTTGTGGTAGAAGTTGTACTGTAACCTGCAATGAGATGCTGCTCCATTTATATTGCTGCCTATTTATAGAGTACAAGACTAAATTGACTTCGCTATGTTCACTAAATGGAGGGATAATTTTGTATAATGAAGATTTGTGGCGGTAATTTGGGACCTACTATTCCAAGGGTATTGGTGCTATATTGCAGCAATTAAAAGTATTTGTGGCAATTTATACTGATTAACACAGCAGCTTAGCAAACTTATGTGATAAGTTACTTGTGTTTGACAGATAGGTTAGAATCTGCACGCCAGGAATCATTCTATTGATTCTTCTTAATCTTCTCCTTGTGTTGTTTTCCATGTTTCAGAGATTCTTTTATCTTCTCTGCTTGCTATTAAAAGCTAGTTTTTTTATGCATGCAGCCAAAATTTCTGGAACATGACAATTGCTTGACATTTTGTTCTCATAAGGTTGATGCTACGGTAAGTTCTTTCCTGCTTTGGCCCTCCATGCAATCTATTTTTTTTTCCAAATTTATGGGGTAACTCTAAATAGAGAAACCTGTCCTCCACCACCAATATTTCAACTCATTTGCATTTTCAAATCAAAATAGTCCATACTTTTGGCAAAAATTCAACTGCTAAGAGGGGTTAAATTTAGGGCTGGCCACATTTACACCGAAAACCAATCAGTGAACCGAACGAACTGAATTTTCTGTTTTTTTGGTTGTTCAGTTTATTGTTGGTTCCATTTTTTGACGTACTTCGGTTGTTTGGCTCGGCTGCAGTTTCTGCGTTTGGCATACGGCATACCGAACCACCGAGGAGAACCGAAGCACATAAAACACAACTCCACCAGACATCATGCTGCATAAAACTAGCAAACTGCCCATCTCGGCCCACTAAGGCTGACTCCAACCGAGTAGCCATTTTTGGAGACCCGTAATGGTTTTTTAGGTCACGTAGCGAAGACCTATTTCCCGGCATCTCCAACCGAAGACCCATTTTCAGTTCGCAGAGAGGCGGAACCCATTTTTAGATCACCTCTCTCCTCAAACTCAAAATGGGTAGCGTGTTTGGGTCCTCGGTTGGAGACAATTTTTGAGTTTGGGTCTCCAAATCGTAACCCATTTATGGGTTTAGGTCTTCGGTTGGAGTCAGCCTAACCCAACTCACCACACCCCCACAGGCATCGCGCAAAGCAGGCCGCACGATGTTCCCAGACCAAACCCTAGTTCCCACGCAACCTCCTCAGACGTCAAACCCTAGTAGCTGAGCTCTTGGCAGCGCTACGGCGGGGTTGGAGATGCACATGAACACCTGGGCTCGGGCAAGGCTACGGCGGCTGTGTCGATGTTGATGTACCACGCATGGGACGACCGAGCACTGCTACAGCAAGCCGCACACGTTGGGCTGCGGGTCTACCTGCATCGCGGTGGGTGCAGCAAGCTATCAACGAGCCATCAACTACAGAGAGCTCCTAGTCTCCTGCAAGCTAGTATGTAGGTTGTCCTTTCTTATTATCGATTCCTTGATGCAACACTCCACTGATGCTTTACTGATTTAACAGCAATCACCATTGGATTTCTTTATTGAGTGTGGATTTGGTGCTGACATGTTAAGGTCGGTGAAACCGAAAACCGAAACCGAAGATGTTGTTTTCTTGTGTTTTGTCAAAACCAATCGGTGCTTGTATTCTCAATACCAAAGTTTCCAGAGACTGAACTGAACCGAACAAACCGATTGCCCACCCCTAGGTAAATTAAAATGTTAATGAACTTTTTTAATGCTTGAAATTATGACAATAAGATTAGATATGCTGCAACCTACTTTGCAAATCACTGTGCAGCTACATATGTGGTGAGCTGAAACCAGTTGTCATTAATGAATTTAGCTAACATTGTTGGCACCAAATATAACACCTTCAGTTTTGCTGAGATTGTTAAGTTCTATTGTTGCAGGGTTCATACCAATTACAAGTATGCATATCCGCAGAAGAGGCTGGTGCAAGAGACATGGCCTTGTCTCCTTATAATAATTTCTCATACAATAACGTCCCACCTTCATTATTACCAGAAATCATAAGGTTACTATAATACATGCATAGCCCAATTTCTAGAATTTAGTAGGTCCTCTATCCTTATTGCTGTTGCATGCTTCAATTTTTAACTATGTTCTGCAAACCACTTTTCCTTTGGTCACCCGACCAGTTGCGAATATATGCACATTTTTCAATAGCTTGCAAAGCTTGTGCTGCATTTGATTGCCATGGCTATGTAGATGATAATATATAGATTGCATGATATGCTATATTGCCTGGTGCCTTAGTATCTCATGCGTCCTTTAATTCACTACTTTATCAAGTATGTTGAGTTCAAATTAGAATTTTTGTGCTGCACAGGTTGAGAGCTGGCAATGTGCTTTTTAATTACAAGTACTACAATAATACAATGCAAAAGACTGAAGGTTCTCTCCCTCCCTCTCTCGATTGCATCATGTAATACATTGCCTAGTTCTGTACGTTTCTCCTTGCACCTTTTTTTCTTGACCAACCTAGGAGGAAGTAGGTGATTTTTTAATTAAGAAGAGATATGCACCCAAATTGACATCAACAAGGACTTGGACAGTTGAACTTGGGGTGATCTGGGCATACATCCACGCCCACAACTAAGCTAGGCTCAATTCCTCTCCTTGCAACTTATTTTGTAAATCTACGTGCTAAGAACATAAAGAGAACTAGCTTACTTCTACAATCATTGGATGTATCAAAACACAGACAGAAATTCCATCTGGTACACAATGTGACATTGTCACACCTTTCTGTTGAATGCTTAGTGACATTCATTGGCCGGGAAAATTTCTTATTGATTCGTGTTCCTTGCTTTCGAGAGCAATTCTTACCGCTTCATGTTCCTTTTCCTTGCTTGTTTTATGTACTTTTTCTTATACATTCCATTGGTATATTCTTACCAGTCACTGAAGATTTTTCCTGCCCATTTTGCTTGATACCATGTGGAAGCTTCAAGGTAAAAATTAAAGCAGAGTCTCTTTTTGTATTATCTTATTTAGACATCACATACTGTTGCAATATTTTTTAAATCATGTCACGTTCTCACCTGCTACATTTATGATAAAAGCACATCCTTTTGTTATTTCACACTGCACAGTTTTTTTGTTCTCTTGCATACATTTCGCCTTTCTATCAAGTAGTATCTAATATCATTATATGGTGATTCTAGGGCCTGGGATGTCATTTAAACTCGTCACATGACCTATTCCGCTTTGAGTTCTGGGTTGGTAAACCTCTGTAATCTCCAATGCAAAATCTTCTCAATCTCCGTAGTTTCATAATATTTTTTATGTCATACGCAGGTATCTGAAGATTGCCAAGCTGTAAATGTTAGTTTGAAGGCTGATGCCTTGAAAACTGAGGTAAAATAGCGATATAGGACTTCAGTCTAAGCTGCTTTTCCTGTTACAATAAAGTAAATAGTGTCGGTATACATCTTGAGACATAGTTGAACCGAATTCTACTTTGCTTGTGTCCAGCATGTCCCTTAGTGTTCTTCTATCGGCATGTTTACTGCTAACTTTATGCCTGCTACCCTGGCTCCTGCTACTGCTGCCACACTGTTCTTAGCTTTGTTGTGTGCATGAACAATCAATTATTGCTTCATGATATAAAAATTAACTTGAATGATATGCAGCATGCCTTCCTGATTTATGTGGATGAGACCCTACATACTTAGCACTGAGATATCCATGCATGGCAAATACTGTTTATTTGGTTAAACTGAAGAACTCTATACTTTTATAATAACTAATGGGTCAATTATATTCAGCGTGTGGCAGAAGGAGTTGATCCAAGGCATCAAACCTTTTCGTACTGGTACACGCTTGTTCTCCCATCACCCCACCCCCACCCCCGGCCATGCTACTTTTATGCATTGCTGACTAATTGTTTTCAATCAGCTCGCGGTTTAAGAAGCGTAGACGGCTGGAAGCAACAGCTGAGAAAATCAGGCATGTACATTCTCATATTGTGGAATCCGTATCACTTGAAGATGCCCAGGCAGGGTCTGAAGATGACGATGTGCAAAGGGAAAATGGTACGCTTCGATCTTATTGGTCTTGTAGGGATATTTTGTGGTTGTGCTCACTGCTGCACATTTTTTAAGCTGCTTTAGAACAGTTAGTTAAGAACAACAGCAGCACCAATGGAACAATGCTTTTTAATCCCAAGTAGGGTAGGCTAGAGATGAAACCCAAAAAGAATCAACAATAAAGATGACAAAACACCGAACTGGCTAGTAATTTGATTTTTGAATCATACGAGCAGCTCAATTGTCAATAAAACAAGGGTTAGACAAATTCGGCTATACAAACACCCTGTTCTCCTCTACAATGGATATGTAATTTGAAGCACATGAAATATCTCTATTTTTCACTTCAGATCTAAAGAAAAGCAGTTAGGCAAACAATGAGGTTTCTTAAAGCCATTGTATCAAACAATTTTAAATCTGCTGTTCAGTCCTCTCTTATTAGATAGGTAAAAGATATGTTGGGATTGATGGAAAACATGCTAATCCACCACGTGTGATATCTCACATTATGCATGAAATCCTTCTTGAACACCTGATGCCATTCTAGGAGCAGTGAAAGTTCAACCTTTTAGTATTACTATGTGAAAGGGCTGCTAGCTATCTATTGATGTTATGAACAGTAGTTCGTTAGGGGTAAACACCTGAAAGAGGGCTGGACGGAGTACTCTCGGAGGGAGACTTAACTGTTGGGAGATTTGGGATTATTATTCTTCATTGCCTGATTTCAATTGATACAAATCCTCTCTCTTCATACGTAGAGTTTCACTTGACTCATATGGAATAAATCTAATATACTAATCTTATTTCTAAACTATCCCTATACCTGAGGGACCACCGCTACAGTATCCGATGTTACTGTAGTGGGCATCCTGTAGCGCTGAACCAACAAAATGGGCCCACCGGCTGCCATTACAGTGAACTGTTATTTCTAATTTTTAATTAATTACTCTGCACACTGAGAAAGCCCTGCATTGTTGGCATTGTTGCATCTTTCATGTTCTAGCATTTTCTGCATTCAGCATCTTCCCTACTTTTCCTTACACTGACCGTAAGTTTTTTCAGGGCTTTCTGTGGCACATGCTTCAGTTGATCCTAGTCAATCTGTACAAGGGACCAATCTTTCACCACCAACAGTGCTACAGTTTGGAAAGTCAAGGAAGTTATCTGTTGAGAGATCTGACCCCAGAAAGTAATTTTGCATTATACCATGTTATTCATGCTAATATTGTTTCTTGAGGTGCATAGGTGCATCTATTGGAACATATGTAATTAACTGTTTGTGTTTATATAATCTGATAGTCGGCAGCTGCTGCAAAAACGTCAGTTCTTCCATTCACATAGGGCACAGGTTAGTGGAATCACTCGCCTCTTTCCGTATAGCTTCGTGCATGTGCGCACATATTTGTAGACTGTAGTTGAACCTAGGTTATGTGTTCAGTTGATCTTACTATATTATTATGTTCCTACCCTTCAGATTCCCTATATCTAATGAATTAGATTAATGCTTGTGTTTATGGTAGTTCTGTAAAAATCCTGTTTCCTTTTTTTAAATATTTACACCTTAAACTCTTTGTACATTTGTTATGCCTTCATTTGAAGTCTAGCTTGATCGCATTGTTACACTTCATTGTAGCCAATGCCATTGGAACAAGTCTTCTCAGACCATGATAGCGAAGATGAGGTTGATGATGATATTGCCGACTTTGAGGACAGAAGGGTAAGATGAGATAATTATTATTGTTCTGATATTTTGTTTTTAATCATTGCTGTTTTAACTTTGCTAAATTGCAGATGCTTGACGATTTTGTTGATGTTACAAAAGATGAGAAGCTTATTATGCATATGTGGAATTCATTCGTTCGAAAACAAAGGTCAGGCATATCCCCAGTATGTCGTTAGTTCTTACATCACAGTACATAGGATTTTTTTAGACCTATCATCCCTAGTTTTAGTTTCTTAATGGTGACAAATCATTATCTCTTCATGGAACAAACTATTGGCTTATGTTTAGAAACGCAATAAGATTTTCGTAGTTATGACTTAATGAAGACACCAAGGAGGTTATATTTTGTAAAAACATTACTCTAGACTATTATAAAAGTTACAAGAATTGAGTTTAGATTGAATTACATTGATCCTAGTCCCTCTATCCTGAACACCCCCCCCCCCCCCCCCCCTCTCGGACTATTCTGTATATGAAGAACTGTTACTCCTCTTATACTAGCCATATTATATACAGATTACAGACCAATAGGGTGCCTGAATAATTAACCTGTTGAACTCTGTTACAATACAATGTTGCCAATCCCTTCTAAAAACAAAGCCACCATTGCTGTCACCTCCAATTAACAACTATATTTGATATCCTTTACCACCACTGTTTTAATGGTCTTGCACATTCGCTGATCCCACATCTGCCATTGGCGTGCATCTAGCCTTTAGGCTGATTCCAGCAGGGAGGACCATCCCACACCCCAAATTCAAACCTCCATCTGTGTACAATGTACAATGTTGCTACATTGTAGATTCTATCATTTCGTCCGTCCTTTGGTCGCTTTGCTGAACACAGCCTTATGCTGCCTTAGCATGTCTGCACATTGCTGGTGAGCCTGTCTCAAGCACCCACCTCCCTTCTGCCAGGAAATCTGTTTTGGAAGGGGTACCTTACTGTGTTGATTCTATCGAATCTGACTGGCCTACTAGTGTCAGTTTCCATCTAATATTGGACATAACCATTGACACTTGCAAGTTATACTTTTGTGATTTTCAATGAGGTGGCACCGTGGCAGCAGTAGATGTACTGTTGGTATGCATGTGCTAACAATGATTTGGAACACTTCTCAAAAATTTACAAGAGGACAGTACAAATTGCTCAAATTTGAAATGTAAAATAGTTTGCATCTTCAAATTTAAAATTTGGCTGCACTTTTTAGATCAAATCTCAAATTCTATGTCACAGATTGCTGTGAATGTTTTAGAATATGTTAAGATGGTGATGTTTCAGACAGATTGTTCTTTCCTTTTTTGTTCTCTGTATTGCTTTCTAACTATAGAAAGAGCCAATGGTGGATCTACAAGCCAACCTACTTGGTCTTTGCGCTAATTCTTACCCGAAAGCGAATTTGCAGGGTGCTGGCTGATGGCCATATACCTTGGGCCTGCGAGGCGTTCTCCAGATCCCATGGACAACAGCTTGTACAAAACCCCGCCCTGCTGTGGTGAGTGGCTGCTTTAGAAATAGTAGACCTATCATCCACTCCACATGTTTACCTGTCTGATCTGCAATTTTATTTTCTTGCGTGGTGAACAGGGGCTGGCGTTTTTTCATGATTAAACTCTGGAACCACAGCCTTCTTGATGCCCGCGCCTTGAACACCTGCAACACAATTCTTGAAGGCTACCAAGACGCACGCTCAGAGCCCAAGCAAAAATAACGCAAAGAAATTGTCGGACAACATGTGAAAAATGGCGTTGGTTTTTGTGTTTGGTCAGATTGAAGAGCAGCTCCCCTCCTGGAAAGAACCCAGGGGGGCAGGACTGGATCCGTGGCCCAGACAATCATTGTTTCATTCATGACATCTGTTGTACAGTATTGATTGGTGCTGGTTGATGTTGGCAGGTGGAGTGTTGCGGATTATTTATTTTTTACAGCTGAATTGGTTCATCACTGCAGTTCGTATTCCATGTGTATGCAACTGAGCCTCGTGGAACATGTATCGCTCGTGCGCTCTGCGTAGTTTATGAGTATTTTGTACCTCCAGCAAGAAGCCGCTTGGAATACGCAAGCTCATCTCATCCTCCCCTGATGTATGCGGTTGAACCTGGCAGCAAATGTGGATGACCAAAGCATGTACTGTGCCACAAGCTTAAACCTACCATCTTCACATCGTGCTGGATATCTGGGTTCTCCGCCAGGGACTGGTGATCCTTGCTGGTGAGAATCCAACTTTTACAAAAATTGCTGCTGAGAATCCAATTTACAAAAAAAAAAAAAAATGATCTGAGGATGATCATCATGGGCCCTGTAATTTATTTTGGGTGCCTGCGCACGTGGCCCTCCCGGCCCCGCGGCCGTCTTTTGATTCACAGCCTGGAGCCCTGGACTGGGTGGCGTCGCAGCCGGCTGACTAGGGTAGGCGACAGCGCGCGCTGTGGCATGCAATTTCTGACCGGCAGTGATGGACGAAGACACGCCGCCATTATCTTCTCTTCTTTAATGCGAGAGCCCGTGCACGAACGGGACACGGAAGGAAGAAGGAAAGGCTTTACAGCTAAGCCGGAGATGTTGATCGCCGGCCGAAGAATCAGCTGCATGTCCTCACTGTGTGCGTCTGTGGGCTGTGGCTTTGCCCATGCCGAGGTAGAAGCTTCTCGCGGTTTTGTACGCCTTGTAGTCCCTCCCCATGGGCCGAGGACCATACACGACGATTCCATCCCAGCCCCACCACAGCCTTTTGCTGTACTGGGCGACCAAGCTATATCAGCGTCATCTTTTTCTGATATATCCTGTGTGCGGTGGCGCGGTGCACTGCTATGCGCCTCGATCGATCGACCGGTCGTCCGGTACGTTGTTGCAGGGTGTGGGCAGGTTGTTAACGGGGCACCTAACCTCGCTCCTCCAAATCGACTAATCGAGCCTTGCCCTTCCCTACTTGGATTGTATTTTAGGTCCTGCTGCGAGACCGCAACCACCTCAACAGTGTCTGTGGCTGTGTCTGTGTCGATCGACCTGCCCCCTTCTTTTGCCGTTGCCACGTCCGTCCGTCGGGCCCAGCTACATTCCACGAATACCTCCTTTTTAGAAGCTCGCCATTGCGACTACTGCTGACACACCGGTGCAAACAAAGCGGGAGGGAGGCTCCGGTGGGAGCAGATTTCTGTAACGAACCTAAAAGGTCACGGAACAAATGGGCTCCTCTGGGAATCAAACAAAAAGGCGCTTTTGACGAGAGAACCGGCCAGCAAGCGAGCGAGAGCTGGGCTCGCGCTGCACCGCCCGACGGCTTACCAGCTAGTCAGCCGCTACAGCTTCCTTTGCTCCTAATCTCACTCAAAACGGAACGCACGCCGGCGCGCTTTCGGCGTCGCCGTCTACGTGTCTCTCCGCCAGCGCGCGCCCGGTGGCCAGTACACGCACACACACGCAGGCACGTGCTCATGGTCGCGCCAAGTAGTAATAAAACTGGAAAGATGAGGCGGCGTAGGATCGTGTCGTACTGTCATGTGCCATTCACCCAGACCCAACCCAGTCGGCCAGTCTCTGCAGTGGTAAGCAGCAGCGCGGCAACCACCGACACCGGCCTGCCCCAGTCCCTCGTGCAATGCTGGGGTCGCGACGGACGCCGAAATGATGCGCGCTTGACGAGGCCACGGACAACGACCGCCCGGCACCGGCAGGGGAGGCGAAAGAAAGAAAGCAGCGGGCAGCGGCACATCAGCAGTAATGGGGTGGGGGTGGCGTAGGGCTTTGGAAGCTCGGATGGGCGGCGGGCCGCCGTGCGCGCCTCGCGGTTGTTGCCTTGCCTGCGGTCTGCGGACGCCATCATCGCCCCAGCTAGCTTCGGTTTGCGTGCAACCAACCAACCACCGAGGAAAGGACGGTGGCCGGCACGGCCGGGGAGACGACGCCAAGTCGCCTTGCCATGCGCGTCGCGCGGTGGCCGGTGGGGGACGCCGACGCCGCCTTCCCCTCCCCTCCCCTCGAGTCCTCGGCCTGCGTCCGTGCATGCTCGGGGCTCGGGTTCGGCGCTTCTGCCGTGCCGGTGCCGTGCTGCCTGCCGAGTAGCGTACACGTCTCTACTCTCTCGGTCTCGGTCCGAAGAAAAGAAACCATGGCGGTTTCGCGGGGCTGTTGACCTCAGGCGCCGCGCCGCCGGCTTTGGATCAGAATTGTTCATTTGTGGTTGTTGGGTGAGTGAGGGCGAAGATACGGGTAATCCTGCCACTTTGTCTACCTCGCCTTTTTCCCCCTTTGAAGGCAGAGAATCTCTTTACCTGGCACACACGTAGCCACTTAGGTGGTGGTGGTAAAAGGGCTGCTGCTTGGATCGACGGCACGCAAATGCACAAGGACTAGGAGTTGGATTGTAGTGTAGTGGCCCTCTTTCAACGACCAGGACCGGTTTTTGCTGTATCAGGCGACCAGTGCAGTTCGCCAAACGCCAAATCAATTGCCGGTCGATCGATCGATCGATGGATATGGTGCGTGCGTCCATACACTGTGCGGACGACGGGTTCCTGCTGTTATCATCAATCAACAATCGCCCGCGCGCTGCTCGTCATCTCAGGCTGCGTTCGTTGGTCCGTTCCGATCCGGTACGATAAACTCTAGAAAGCATTCAGACGGTCAACCAGTGCATTGGACGGCGTATCGGATCGGCCAACCGAACGCTCTCTCAGTGGACGCTCGGCAGTGGCAGTGGGCCCGAACGGCCGGAGCACGAACTCGATCGGTCGCCGTGTACCGCCGCCGCGCCAGGCGCCTCTCGCTCACCATGTCTGGGTGGCCGGTGGACATGGCACGGCGCCTCAACGTACGTGATTGACTCACCGCAGCCTACGCACGTCACCGTTCTTCTCGCTGTCGTCCTCTGTTGTTGGCAAATGGCACGACCACGCAGGGTCAAAGATCCATCAAAGCGCTGTGATCACCACACGTTTTCACGGAGAGAGACGGGGGCGCGGCTCAAGTCGCCGTCCGAAAGGAACAGTGCTCCTCCTCGGTACCCGGCTTCAGTACACTCTAGACTCTACACACCAGAGTTCTCCTCCACACACCACTGCACCAGGGCACGTACACGTACGTGTATATACGACGACCTTTTCCGGACGAAAATACTAAACAACAGACGAAAGTACACGTATGCATATATCAGATCAGATGATGATGAGACTGAAACCAGCTGTTCTCCTAAAACCTATCCCCTATACACTATCCCCTATTTCAGCCTGAGAAGAAGGATCCAGAATAAACGCACTCACCCACACGCCTCAAGTCAGCGTCACGGAATGAACCGTGCCAGCCAGTTAGTAGCCCACTACCCATCCATCACCGGATCACCTGACGTGAAAGCTCCTGGGCGAGTGCGTACCGTATTCCCATTTCCATCGCAAAGGAGCTCCTTTCCACCCCCCTGCAGCAGGGGCGGTAATCATCCTGGAGAGGAAATGCCAGCAGGTTGCAGGTAACAACAGCCACGACGGCGACGCCGAGCTTTCGGGTGCGGCGGCTGGTGGCGCAAGGAAGAGCTGGTAGCTGGCCAAGTGTAGCCGCCTGCCTGCCGTTCTTCCTTTTCATTCTCTAGTTGCTTCTCCACGGCGGCTTCTTTCTTGTCCTCCTGCCCTGCCGCCTTTTTCTCATCGCCACGGCTCCTCCCCTCTCGGGTGCGGGGGACGAGATGAGTCAGATGACGTGGGAGGCAGGGGAGGGTGGCGCCTATATAGCCGAGCATTCACGCCACACCATCATCTTCCTTCCACTTCCACCAACTGCAGCGCCTCTTTCTTCCTCCTGCTCCTCCTCCCGGCCGGGTCCGGCATTGCTGGCGCCGACCGGCTGAATCAAGGTGCTGGTTCTCCGTCCTTGTCCCTGTGTTGCTCTGTGCGAATTCGATGGTGGTTTGTTGTTGAGAATTCGAGCGTTTATTGCGCAAAGGCTACGTGTGCTGATTTGATCTCTGGCCAAAAACTTCTTGATGGCAAGAGTGGCCGCTGTCCCTGTCATCTGTTAATCACTCTGCTTGTTCTGGCTCTGGAGTGTGTTCCACGCCTCAGACGGGCCCTGCTTTGCTGTTCTCCTCGATTGTTTTGGCTCTTCTCAATTGTTGTTCTTCCTCTTTCGTGCCGTGCGTGCTACCTAGCTAGTAGCCATAGATCAGCTGCAGCCTCGTCCGTGTTTGTGTGTACTTCTGCATATAATAAATCCTGTGCGCAACGAAAGATAAGGGAATTAGCTATAGGAAAAAAAAAAGGAAATCCCGTTTCTGATCGGGGCGCTTTGCGTTGGGCGGTGCAGATGCCGACGATCAAGGTGAAGGTGGACCTGGAATGCGACCGCTGCTACACCAAGATCAAGAAGGTGCTCGAGAGGATCAGAGGTCCGTGCTTTTGCAGCTCCTCTCTGCTCTGATGGCCGATCTGATCAGTCGTCGAGACCTGTTCTTCCCCTCTCTCTTTTTCTCTCTCGCTCGTGATTCTTTGATGGCGACGAGGCTTGGGATGGAGAAAGAATCTCTTCTCTTTTGGACGATAGCACGATACGGATGTTTTTGGTTTCGTTGCGTGCAGAGAAGGGCGAGTTCTGCATCGACGACATCGAGTTCGACAAGAAGAACAACGAGGTGATTGTCAAGGGGCCCTTCGACGCGGACAAGCTCGCCGACAAGCTCTGCTGCAAGGCGTGCAAGATCATCAAGCACATCGAGATCGTGGAGCCGCCGCCGCCGAAGAAGGAGGAGCCCAAGCCCCCGCCGCCGGAGCAGAAGGAGAAGCCCGCCCCGCCACCACCGGCGGTTGTTGAGCCGCCTAAGGAGGAGCCCAAGCCCGCACCGCCGCCTAAGGAGGAGGAGCCCAAGCCCGCCCCGCCGCCCCCGCCCAAGGAGGACAAGCCCGCCCCGCCACCGCCCAAGGTGGTGGAGGTCCCCTACCCGTGGCCGTTCCCGTACCCCTACCCGGCGTGGCCGTCCGATTGCTGCTGCTGCCACGGCCACGGCGGTTGCCACTGCTGCTCCTGCGGCAAGGCCCCCGAGGCCCCGCCCCCGGCGCCGGCGCCGCAGCCGCAGTACTACCCGGTGCCGCAGTACGTGCCCCAGCCGTACCCCTGCGGCGGCGGCGGCTACCGCATCTGCTGCGAGGAGGACCCCTCCTACGCCTGCGCCATCATGTGATCGATCGTCTCTCTCAACGAACAGCGTCACTGATCAAACATGCCCTTAATCACCTCCCCTCTTGCATCACCCCAGCGTCACCATGCATGCCTGCCTCGTGTATAATCTCCGTACAGATCGATTCAATATATACTCCGCCGTATATATATATATATATAGTTATATACTATACTATAGCGTCACCGTCATATATACCGCCAGTCCACCACCCCTGTCATCTCACTAGCATATTGCTGCTGCTATATTCTGCTCCTCCATTGCATAATCTACATTAGTAGACCAGTGAAACAATAATGTAATCAGTGCTGTTGATTTTGTGTAAAAAAAAGGGAGATAAAAGGTGGGAGATCAGCTCATCTATTCGTGGCAGCACAAGTGTCGACGCACCTAGCACACCAGTGACCGTTCTTCAGAAAGAAGGGGAAAAAAAAAGAGCACACCAAGGCAGGCAGTGACCACCAGCCTCGCTTTCTTTATGTCGCAGTTATCAGCTGCAGCACTGAAAAAAAAGAGAGAGGCTCTTTTATCAAATCCTTTCCATCCTCGCTTTGTCCCCTTGCGACGTACCTAGCACAGGCGAAGCGATGCAGCGCGCCGTGTCCTGGCGTGGAGGTGGAGTACTATTTTATCATCATCGTGCCAAAGATAGGGCGAGAGAGACGATGATGTCGACCCGAGGCGTGAGCGGTACGTGCTACGCTAACCGACCTGGGTGGCGGTGGCAGTAGAGTGTGGCTGGAGGGAGGAGACCGGAGCCGGGAAAGGTACGTGAGGAGAGGGACGGACACGCGTAGTGCTCAAGGGATCGGAAGTGCGTCGTCGGGACCGGACGATCCCATCCCATCCGAGCGAACTCACCCATCAGCAGGGGTGGATCGGAAGCGCGTGACAGCGAGATGGGCAGCAGCCGGCAGGGACGCGTATGGGTATGGCGTCGAGCGCGGAAGCAGCCGGACGGACGTTGCCGCGCGCGACATGGCGACGTGGGCGCGCGCGCCGGTGGCGGAGGCGCGGCCGCGGCGTCGGCTGGAGGGGAAGGGCGACGTGGATTGGTGGCCGGCTCGCTCGCTCGCTCGCTCGCCGTCCTCTGATTTGGACGGGCCACCTGCAGTCGCTTTTTTTGTTTCCGCTCTCGTCGTCTGTCTCGTGGGCCTGCCTGCCTGCCTGGGAATCGGACTCGCATTCGCCTGTGAGGCTGTGACCGACCCTCTTTTCCTTGCTTCTTCTCTCGCGTGCTTCGCATGGCCACGGTCATGGGCCTGTCGAGATTACTGTCCCACGTTTGAGGCTGCCATGTCAATGGATTGCTGAATTCTCCCAACGGTTAACACTGATGGTTCTCGATGGCGTGCATGCACACCTGAATTATTTGTTGGCTGGCACCGTCTAAGATCAGGTGTGTTTCTAGCGGCAACTAAGCTACGCTATTAGTTAACTCGGTGCTGTTTGGTTGGACAAATTTTCAGCGTAATCCGATTACACTCCAATCCCATTCCAATAATCAGTTTGGTTTACGTGCTCTGTAAATCGTTTCCGTGGTATCCGATCCCGGTCGGGCTGACAGGAATTTGATAACGCTCCTCCGCCGGTGTAAACAAATGATACTGCCGCTGCATGCATCTGTGTGTCGTTCGCAGTGCCCGCACGTACGACCTTCCACTCCCAGCACCAATCCAAACAAAACTCGCGCAATCATTTAGCTTCCCCGCTGATACCAGCGTGATCGGATTGCGTTGCCGTTTGCGTTACCAGTTGCTTACAAACAACATATAAATAGAACTATCTAGGACCACGTCGTAGCATGACTCCAAACATGGCTCCTTTTTCCCTCCCCACTTATTATCTTTGCTACATCAAGCTTGTGCTGCTGACCAAATAACGTCCTATCCTACCAAACACAGCTCTCTCTCTCGACTAGGACTACCAGCCAAATGCTCTTTCAGAAGACGATTCGGCGACGTACGGTCCTACACAACGACGCGATCGCACGAAACCGAACAGCTAGCCCTAGCGGTGAATATTGTAATAATCTCGTCACATCTGTCCTGCTCTTGCGTACCCTAGCTAACAGCAGCGATCGAGCAAGCAAGGTTATTAGGACGTCTCATCCACGGCGCTCAGCAGGAAACCCGTTGGTTGTTCGAGCGTCCTATCAGATGGCCTCCTGATATGCTGGCTCGCCGGGTGCTTTGTGTGTGGAGCACTCGGGGCCTTCGCTCCATGGTCCACCTGCCTTCCATTTCATGGAAATTCTTCGTCTTTAATTTAGCCCCGTGTGTGTGCGCCAAAGTTGGAGCCCTCTGATCCTGACCTATCCAATCGTTTTGTTTATTATTCTCTCTGGGGCCTGATAGCTTTTGGGTGATTTTTTTCAATTGGATACGGTCAGGAGATCAGGATTAATTCCTTCAGGTGAAGAGAACTTTCCACCAGCTCCCCGGGTGAGTACTAACTACTGATAGAAAAGCAAGCTCTGGGCCCATTCAGAATTTGAGCCAACGGGCCTCTCCCAGAAAGCATTCTCTCTTTCTGCCCCGTAACATGTGGGATGTGGCCCAACTGCCCAAGATTGAAAGACCAAACCAGGCTCCCCTTTTTCTATATATTTTTAAAATTCTTTTTTGTTTGAATAAGCAATGTACCAGATAAAAACTGCTAAATGCATCTAAATGCAATGGTAAAATTTAAATTTCACCAATTCAAACGATAAGTGGATAAATTGAGAACTATTTGGACGCATCATACCGTAAAAAAGGAAAATCATTTTTTCATGGGACATCGGCCAAAAAGATGATGGTATCAAAATTGCAGAGGATCATGAGGACAAGAACTTTTGTAGATCCTGTATTTTCTTTTAAAGCCATCTTGTTACAGAAACAATCGATGAAGTGCCTAGACCATCTAATGTTGTATCGATTATTTTAGAATTAAGATTGCTTCAAACGAGAAGGTTACAAATTGAAGAGAGTCATTGGGCTCCACAATTCTCATGCGTGCCAAATTCTAAATTTATTTTTGTTAACTGTTCGCATGTGTGCCAAATTCTTAAATTTTCTACGTGTTAAATTTGTTGGGACTCACCTTGATGATCCAAAATCTAGAATGGCTTTTTTGGGGACAAAATTAAATAGCTTTGGCTTCCTTTTGAGATCTCCTTCCTTTTAGGACACCTGTAGTTTTCATCCAACACCATATGCGAAAAGTTGTGATTTTGAGACGCGCATAGTGTAGTACAAATATCTCACAACTTGGAATGATGGAATTTTAGATCCCGATGGTTAAGCCGGAAGAATTTAAAATCTCCTCATTTCAGTCGACAAGATAAATATAATCATGCAGTTTTTTTACCGGTAGCATATTGCTGAAAATGAACTAAGTTCTGAAATTAAAAAGCAAGCCGAGCATGGTTGGCTCTTGGCTGGTAGCCTCCCACTCCCATACGGTTGAACACACAGGCCTGGTTTATACTGAGGAGCACACACGGATCACGGAGTCACGGACATACCGCACAACCGTTTGTCACATTGTTGTAGACTTGTAGTACTCCTATGCAGGAGTACGCCGCCTCTAGGCTCTAGCCAATGGAATGGGGATTGGAGTTGAAGCTGGAGGCCTTGCCGACATGCCTACGGACGCTGCGTCAGCCAACCGTGCCGTGTCTGCCTTTCTCCGGTTTCAGCGTGTCAGAGGCAGGTTGGGTTGTTCTTGTTCGTCACCTGCCTAAAATCGTCTCCTCTCCTCCTTAAAACAGAAACCTAATCTAATGGCCCCGGAGTGACTGCAATTTGTCTGCCCGGTTTCCTCCCCGTCAGCCGTCACTGCCGCCGTCTCGGCACATGCCCGGATGTGGTTTTCCATAGTGCCCCCGGCGACAATTCCCATTTCCGCGGCCTGCGGCGGCGCCGCCCCGTGCCGACAGCGAGCGTGGAGGAACGCGAGACCTGCGCTGTCCGGCGCTCAAGTCTGGCGTCGCGACGTTGGGCTATTTCGGAAAACAGCTGGGAATGTCTGTTCGGGCATCTCAGAAACTGACCGCGCCCAACGGAGCGAATATATATATATTTTTTTTCGCTCGGACCTCGTTACGTACCTTGGTAAAACGAAGGGGACAGATTCATTCTACCTTTCCCAAAAAGAAAGGGGGGCCAGATTCTACGAGAAAAGGAGAAAGATGAGATTCTAAAACAGCTCTGTTCCGCGACACAAAAGACTGGTGCAACAGAGAGGTCCTCAAGGTTGATAGGGCGGCGTTTCAATGGCTGCGAGCAGGGTTTAGAATTCCGGTCGGAAACTCCGGTTTTTCAGAACGGAATTCCGTTTCTGGTCGGAACCGAAAAGTGGATTTCGGTCTGAAAAATAGGGTTTTTTCGATTTCTAATCCTAACACGGAAAGATTAAATTTTTTAATCAAACTGAAATTTTTATTACAGTAAAACGGAAGAGCCTGCGACACGAGTGATGGCGCCCGATTGCCACTCGCTGTTTTCTACGCTGCTTGCTCGCCGTCGATGCGCGACAGAGCTACACAGCATAGGGACTTGCAACTGCTGCTCCTATTCTACTGTGTTCCAGATCCATGACGGAACGCCCATCGATCGACCACTGCATGATGATTCGACGACCCAGCCGAATCCCTGTGCGCTGGTGCATGTGCTCTAGTAAATCCAATCATGCCCGTCCGGTCGTAGGAGATGAGTAAAGGAGTATGTATAACACTCTGACGCCACTGCAGATAGAAAGAAAAATAGTCAGAATAGCGAATGAATAGGGATAGACAATATTTTCGTTCCTCCCCATTGAAATGATTTAAGACCAATTCTTACGTCACATCGGATGTTTGGATGCAAATAGTTTACGTCACATCGAATGTTTGAATGCTAATCAGAAGTATTATATATGATTTAATTCAATTATAAAACTAATTATGAAGACTAAACGGCGAGACGAATTTATCGAGCTTAATTAATCCATGATTAACGAATAGTTATTGTAGCATTACATTTGCTAATCATAGATTAATTAGTTTAATAATTTCATCTTGCCGTTTAGTCATCGCCATGTAATTAGTTTTATAATTAGATTATATTTAATACTTTTAAATAACGTACAAACATTCGATACAACGAAAGCTAAAGCTTAGCTGAGGAATCCAAGCGGGGCTTAAAAGTGAGACGGAACCTGCCCTGTTTTGATTTTGTGGAGTGGGCGAATCCTATCCTCTGGAATGAACTGACGTTTTTTACTCCGTTCCAAACACTCGCATCATACCACATGAATGACCTTCCTACGAAAAATCTCGTGAAAAAAAAATCCGTTTCAAACGGCCCCTGACGGTGCATCCATGTTGACCACCAGTTTTCCTTCAGGTGGTTTTGTTTCTTTTGTTTTTCTTCACTGCTTTGTGCCCTCGTATACTCCTTTTGTCTTTTTATTTGACACGGTTGAATTTTTTAAACTTTGATTCATCTCATTCAAAAAAATCATTATTTATTTTATTATTACTTGTTTTATCTTTATAGATAGTTTGAGTATGACTTATATTTTCATATATTTACATATTTTTTAATAAAATAAAGAATTAAAGTTTGAAAAAAAAATCAACCATGTTAAATAAAAACGAAATGAATAATTAATTGTGAAGGATTTAACTGACATCGCTGCTCAAAGAGTTTGCCAAGTTGCCAACATCCTTTTAACATTATTTATGCAATACCAAAATGGATTAGAGATGATTGAATTTTAATTCCTCAACAGCACTGAACCAGCGCGGTCAAGATTAAGTATATCAATGTTACTCCGCACTTTTTTTTTCAAATATCCTTTGTCCTGTCAGGCTGTCACAGCTAAATATGCCTGATGTCTTCGCAGCCTAAAGCGCACAAAAGCTAGACTCTCATGTTTCTGATGAAGTGATGATTGATGATTGACATAAGTAGCCCATGTCCTCTAAAAGTTTTTTTTTCAGAAAAAAAATGACCCATTAAGTGAAAAAATGAACTATTTGTGCATTTACGGATAACCCATTTTGCATTCCTAGCCGTACAGGGGTATAGATAGGTGGAAGTGTAAAATACTGACACATAAAGTAGGATTTAAAATGTGTATTTTGTAAATATCTATGGCTCTACGGTACAACATTTATGTTAAACAGTGCAAAATGTTTTGAGTAACCATACAGAGAGTCCCATTTGAGAGAGACTTACAGTAATACAAAGACGTGCGGACTCTTCTAGCTGTTATTTAAAGAAACGTTGTCCTTATTTCGGAAAAGGAAAAAAATCTCAAAAAAATAATGCTCGGGCCAGTTTTGATTGGGCAAAGTCCTATTCTTAATAAAATACGTGCTCAGGCACGTTCTCGAGAAACAAATTGTAGCAAAGTTTATCCCAACTGGTGCTGTCGAAGGAAGAAAAGAACGAGGGGTTGGCAATTCAATACTCGTGACAAGGGCCCGGCAAGCTAACGACTAATCTAATCATGCGGCAGTCGCTGCAACAATCAAGTCTAATCTAATCTACCATCAGGATCCAGAGTTACCGGAGATGGAAAGGGCGGCGACTGCCGCGGGGAAGAAGACCCGGTTGACGCCACACGGCTTTCCACTCTCGGAGACGGACCCGACAGGCGACAGCCCACTCGTCCCCATCCGCGGCGGGGGGAACTAGCGCCGCTCCAATCCCCGCATCCGCCCCGCGCGCTCCTCGCCGACCGGTGCCGCCGCGCCGGCGTCCTCTCCCCGCGGTCAGTCCGCCGCGCCTCGCTGTTGTCGCCTTGGTTCCCTTTCGTGTTCCCCTCCGGAGCAGGTCAGTGTCCAAGAGATATTATCGCTGCTGCTGCTGCTGCGGCTGCCCCGCGCAGGCCGCTCGCTGTCCCACTCGCGCGCCACGCCTCGGAGCGGAGGTGTGTTCCCTCCCTCTTCCCCCGTGCTTATCCGCGGCGGAGTCCAATCCCCTCGCCCAGACGCCCACGTCCTTCTCCCGAGCAAATCTCCCCGCTTTTGGCGTATGCCCGTGCTGCGGCGCCCATGATTCCCGCTGATTCGTCCGCCCATCTGCTCCAGCCCCACCTGCTGCTGCAGTGCCGCGGCTAGTTCGGTTCGGTGGCGAGGAAGGAGGAGGGGGCGGGGTTTCGATTTGGGGGTAGCGGAGATGTCGTCGTCGCGGTCGAACAACCGGGGGACGTGCTCCCGGAGCAGCTCGGCGCGGTCCAAGCACAGCGCGCGGGTGGTGGCGCAGACGCCCGTGGACGCGCAGCTGCACGCGGACTTCGAAGGCTCCCAGCGCCACTTCGACTACTCCTCGTCGGTTGGCGCCGCCACCGCCAACCGCGCGTCCGCCAGCACCAGCACCGTCTCCGCCTACCTCCAGAGCATGCAGCGGGGCCGCTACATCCAGCCCTTCGGCTGCCTGCTCGCCGTCCACCCGGACACCTTCGCGCTGCTCGCCTACAGCGAGAACGCGGCCGAGATGCTCGACCTCACGCCGCACGCGGTCCCCACCATAGACCAGCGGGACGCGCTCGCCCTCGGCGCCGACGTGCGCACGCTCTTCCGGTCGCAGAGCTCCCTCGCGCTGCACAAAGCCGCCACCTTTGGGGAGGTCAACCTGCTTAACCCCATCCTCGTGCACGCCAGGACATCAGGGAAGCCCTTCTATGCAATTCTGCACCGGGTCGATGTCGGCCTCGTCATCGACCTCGAGCCGGTCAACCCAGCCGACGTGCCGGTCACTGCCGCAGGCGCGCTCAAGTCGTACAAGCTTGCCGCTAAGGCCATCTCCAGGCTGCAGTCGCTGCCCAGCGGGAACCTCTCGCTGTTGTGTGATGTGCTTGTCCGTGAGGTGAGCGAGCTCACGGGTTATGACAGGGTCATGGCGTATAAGTTCCATGAGGATGAGCATGGTGAGGTGATCGCCGAGTGCAGGAGGTCTGATCTGGAGCCGTATCTTGGCCTGCACTACCCAGCCACTGACATCCCACAGGCTCCCAGGTTTCTATTTATGAAGAACAAAGTGCGGATGATATGTGATTGCACTGCTACTCCAGTGAAGATCATTCAGGATGATAGCCTAGCACAGCCTCTTAGCCTATGTGGTTCCACGCTACGGGCATCTCATGGTTGCCATGCGCAGTACATGGCAAACATGGGCTCTGTTGCGTCACTTGTGATGTCGGTCACCATAAATGAGGATGAGGAGGAGGATGGGGACACTGGGAGTGACCAGCAGCCGAAAGGAAGGAAGTTGTGGGGGCTAGTGGTCTGCCACCACACAAGCCCGAGGTTTGTTCCTTTCCCGCTACGGTATGCTTGCGAGTTTCTCTTGCAAGTATTTGGCATACAGCTCAACAAAGAGGTGGAACTGGCTGCTCAGGCAAAGGAGAGACACATCCTCCGAACACAGACCCTTCTATGTGATATGCTCCTCCGGGATGCTCCCGTCGGGATATTTACCCAGTCGCCTAATGTCATGGATCTAGTAAAGTGCGATGGTGCGGCATTGTATTACCAAAACCAGCTTTGGATGCTTGGGTCAACACCCCCCGAGGCAGAGATAAAGAGCATTGTCGCGTGGCTGCAGGAGAACCACGATGGGTCAACTGGGCTGAGTACTGACAGCTTAGTGGAAGCGGGTTATCCTGGTGCTGCTGCACTTCGTGAGGTTGTATGTGGCATGGCGGCCATAAAGATCTCTTCCAGAGATTTCATCTTCTGGTTCAGATGCCATACAGCAAAAGAGATCAAGTGGGGTGGGGCTAAACATGAACCGGCTGATGCTGATGAGAATGGCAGGAAGATGCATCCACGATCTTCGTTCAAGGCCTTCTTGGAGGTGGTTAAATGGAGAAGTGTTCCTTGGGAGGATGTTGAAATGGATGCTATTCATTCTTTGCAGTTAATTTTACGTGGCTCCCTGCAAGATGAAGATGCCAATAGAAACAATGTAAGGTCCATTGTAAAAGCTCCATCTGATGATATGAAGAAGATACAAGGGCTATTTGAACTGAGAACAGTTACAAATGAGATGGTCCGCTTAATTGAGACCGCAACAGCCCCTATCTTGGCTGTTGATATTGCCGGCAACATAAATGGATGGAACAATAAAGCCGCAGAACTCACTGGATTGCCTGTCATGGAAGCCATAGGAAGGTCTCTGGTAGATCTTGTCATGGCTGATTCTGTTGAAGTAGTGAAGCGGATTTTGGATTCAGCTTTACAAGGTTTGTCACTGTGCTTTCAGTCGATCTTTTGTGCCCTCCATCTTATTCTGAATTCATCCATTTTTTTTTTCTATGATAGCTTAGTGCTTATTTTCTTTTAATTCAGGAATCGAAGAGAAAAATCTAGAAATGAAGCTTAAAACATTCCATGAGCAGGAATCCAGTGGCCCTGTAATATTGATGGTTAACTCCTGCTGCAGTCGTGATCTTTCAGAGAAAGTTGTCGGAGTTTGCTTTGTAGCACAAGATTTGACTGGGCAGAAGATGATTATGGATAAGTATACTAGAATACAAGGAGACTATGTTGCTATAATAAAGAACCCCAGTGAGCTCATCCCTCCCATATTTATGATCAATGATCTTGGTTCCTGCTTAGAGTGGAATGAAGCTATGCAGAAGATTACCGGTGTGATAAGGGAAGATGCAATAAATAAGTTGTTAATTGGGGAGGTTTTCACTCTTCATGATTATGGCTGTAGGGTAAAAGATCATGATACTCTAACGAAACTTAGCATATGGATGAACTCAGTGATTTCTGGTCAGGATCCTGAGAAGCTCCTTTTTGGTTTCTTTGACACAGATGGCAATTATGTAGAATCCCTGTTGATAGCAAACAAGAGGACAAATGCGGAGGGTAAGATTACTGGTGCTCTTTGTTTTCTGCATGTGGCCAGCCCAGAGCTTCAACATGCTCTCCAAGTGCAGAAAATGTCTGAACAAGCTGCTACAAACAGCTTTAAGGAATTGACTTACATTCGCCAAGAATTATGGAACCCACTCAATGGCATGGAATTTATTCACAACTTATTGGACCCTTCCGAATTGACAGAGGAACAGAGGCGACTTCTTGCATCTAACATTCTCTGCCAGGACCAGCTGAAAAAGATTTTACATGACACTGATCTTGAAAGTATTGAACAATGGTAAGTGCCGTATCATCCAGATTGACCATGAGAGCATTAGCTTTAGTTCTTTGCATAAATTTCCTAGTAATGTTGGAATATATTATGGAACATGTTATGAACCCTAGTTCATAGGGAGATAAACAGCGCCGGGAAGATAGCCGTGCGGAGTCGGCTTGGAGGGGGACTAGACTATTGGGGAGATTTAGGGCTAATTCTTCTTCATTAATTGATTGATTCCTTCCTCAAGGAGGTACAGCCCATCCTTATATAGATGGGAAGACTTGACCCCCAAGTAACTTAATCTAATCTAATCTAATCTAATCTAATCTAATCTAATCTAATCTAATCCTTATCCAACTAAATCCTAAGCCTATCCCTGTGGCCCTCCGGGCCCTGGGCTGCCGCCCCATGACATTCCCCCACCCTTTGAAGGCAGCTCGTCCTCGAGCTGTAGTGTAGTGCATGGCAGCACACTTGACGCCTAACCTGATCTGCACGTGCAAGTACCCTAACTAGAATCCTTTTACATCTCGGCTTTAATTTATTTGTAATAACTAAAATAAAGAACCTAATATTTGCCAGGGGTGGTCCTCCTGGATTCCATGGAAAAAGTGTTGTCCAAGCTGCAAAGGCCAAGACGAGGCATCTCTGCCCTGCACACACAGGATGTGGCTCTTGAACGAGCGGCCGCTGCGCCCCGTGGAGGCAAGCCCTTGGCGGCTGACCGCCAAACTCGATCCTGTGGACTGCCATGGACGTAGATCAGGGAGCCGAACTACATTGAAGGATCGGACAGCCTAGCTGATCGCCTTGCCGCCCCTTGTGCCGCGTGATGTTCAGTGCGCAACATCGAAGCATGTTGTCGTGCCAGGAACCCGCAGACTGCAGCCTGCAGCCGTGCTGCAGCCGCCACTTGCCGTGTTTGACGCCGCGCCAAGAAGCCGCGCACCGCAGCCTGAAGACGTCGGACCGCAGCCTGCTGTCGCGCTGCTGCCGCCTCTTGCCGCACTTGACGTCGCGCTAGGAAGCCACGCGCCGCAGCCTGAAGCCGCGTTGCCACTGCCGCTCGGCGGTCATACTCCAACTGCGCAACGATCAGATCACGGAGCTGGATGACAGTTGATCGGGCCTCCCTAAGCTCTGCAAACGCCTCCTGCACGTCCGTAGGCAATTCCGCAGCAAAAATCATGGGAAGGGATCGCTGACTCATGATACCAGATGTTATGAACGTTCATAGGGAGATAAACAGCGCCGGGAAGATAGCCGGGTGGAGTCGGCTTGGAGGGGGACTAGACTATTGGGGAGATTTAGGGCTAATTTTTCTTCATTGATTGATTGATTCCTTATATAGATGGGAAGACTTGACCCCCAAGCAACTAACTCAATCTTATCCAATCTAATCCTTATCCAACTGATCCTAACCCTGAGCCTATCCCTATGGCCCTCCGGGCCCTGGGCTGCCGCCCCATGACAGAACAACATACATTCATGGAGATATACTCACTATTCATATTTACATGATGGTTATAATTGCCGAGACATGAAAAATTTGTTCAATGTATTGATGCCTGCAGCGAGAAAAGATGAATGCATACAACAAGGCTGCCCCATTCACTTATACATGCATTTATTAAGTATTGATAAACAAATGCTTGATGTTGCAGCTATATGGAGATGAACACAGTAGAATTCAACCTTGAGGAAGCTCTGAATACAGTCCTAATGCAATGCATGTCTATTGGCAAGGGGAAATGGATTTCTATTGAACGTGATTGGCCTGTGGAAGTATCATGCATGTACCTCTACGGAGACAATTTAAGGCTTCAGCAGGTCCTAGCAGACTATCTAGCATGTGCTCTTCAATTCGCACAAGCAGCTGAAGGGCCTATTGTGCTCCAAGTCATTCCCAAGAAGGAAAGTATTGGGTCTGGTATGCAGATTGCTCACTTAGAGTTCAGGTAATGCGCCAATTGCCTCATCTTAGTTTTTTGTTTGTTTTTCTTGAACTGGAAGGATAACTTCACAGATATCTAGCTTCCATTTATCCAGCACAACTCTGACAGCTGTCCTTTTTAAGCAGGTTGCTCTTGTAGATAACTTTGCACTGCTCCTAAGTGTGTTATTTGTAAGATGACTGTATATAGACAAGCAACACATTAGCATTGGAAATACAAAGGTGCCCAGGGTCTCACGCGCCCTGGAGTTCTGGTCCATTAACCTGTAATATAGAGATTCGTTCTGGCGGAGAGAATTTTGAGTTGACAGATTTTTGTGGGTGGTAATGTGTACCTCTCTGTAAGCCCTCTTCTTTGGCATGCTGGGCTCCTCCATGTCCAGCGATCTCCATTAACTCTGGCGAGTTAGGGTTTTGGTTGAGGCTTGGGGTTTTTGGTGACCTCTGACTGTAGAGAGATGGCCAGGTGGTCACCGGCCTGCTGATGGTGATAGGTGATGGGCAGGACGGCGAGGCGGTGGTGGTGGATGGCTATTGGGTAGTGATGGAGGCGAGGGCGTCATGGTCAGAGTGGTTATCTTTGGTGCCTCTTAAGCCAGGAGGGGCTATGGAGGTGGTGGGAGAGTAGGATCCATGGTGGGGGAGCACTGTAGGAGAGGGAGGTGGAGAGAAGGCGGTCGGTGGAGGGTTTCTCCGGCGAGCCATTGTGGTGCCATGCTGGAACGACAGAGGTTGAGGGACGCGTTGCATGGGTGGGACCAGGACAAAGGAAGCATGGGTGGGGATAAGGACGGTGAACGTTTGGTCGCTGGGGACGATGACGACTCCGTTTTCCTCCATCTGCTCCGAACATCTCAATTCCCACAACTTGTATATCCTATCACTGCATTAGTCAAGATGCGGGTGATACATGTCACTACCATGCATGTAGTTACTCTGCAGCTTGAAACATGAATGGCACCTGTGTAAAAATGTTGCCCTCCCAGTCATTCATATAAACATTTTAGTGGTTATTGGTGACTGTAAGTCAATGTGGTAAAAGGCCGTCACCACAACACCTTGTGGGAACCTGAAGTCTATCTTCTCCATAAAATAGCAGCTGATCGACCTGACTGACTGGATGACTGCAGGATCGTCCACCCAGCACCAGGCGTCCCAGAGGCCCTGATACAGGAGATGTTCCGGCACAATCACGAGGTGTCCAGGGAGGGCCTGGGCCTGTACATAAGCCAGAAGCTGGTGAAGACGATGAGCGGCACAGTACAGTACCTCCGGGAGGCTGAGAGCTCGTCATTCATCATCCTAGTAGAGTTCCCGATCGCCCAGATCAGCAGCAAGCGGCCCAGGCCTTCGACAAGTAAATTCTGACAGTCTTGCACCCAGAACTGTAAAAACTACGTAGTCCCTTGGGTGAGAGCTCGGCTGTGCTAAATAATCAAATGCAGCTGGCGAAGTGGATGTACTGCTACTGCTAGTTTGAAACATCCTTGGTCACGTTTTGTACCTGGCACGGGTAGATTTGGTCGTTTGGGAAGCTAGCTAGCTGGCTAGGTGTAGTGTAACTTTAACCGACAATTGTATGTGAATGTTGAATTGTGAGGATGTATGAATAAAAAGCTTTGCCTGTGTTCTTGTTTTCTTATGAACGGGCTTCACTTGTGCATCACTATTCATCAAGTATATCTAGTAGTTGCAGAACATATTTTCTGGTGGTGTTTGCTAGAAGCGGGAATTTTTTAGAAGGAAATTCGACCATTTTCCAGCAAATTTTCAGAAATTCCCAATCCCAGTTCAAAACTGCTGCAAGAAACAAGCTCGATTCGATACAAGCACACAGCCAGCCCAAGCCCAAGAGGCCAAGACCATGAGTTAGGCTTCCAACCCAGCAGGCCAGCACCCAGCACACAGAACTCAGGTAACGTTGCTGGCGCAAAGCCTACCTGCGCCGGCCGCCGGCTAGGGGACTCGCGCCGAAGTCGAGAAGAGGAGCTGAGGCCGCGTGCGGCGGCGCTCGACTGCGACGAGCAGCGGCTGGCTGAGGCGGCGGCGCTCCTCCTCACATCAAAGGTTCAGTTTCCCCTCTTCAATACGCTTGCCCCGAAATGCTTAAACCATGTCACTCCGGTAGCATCGAGAATGATCAAGCGCCTCCTGCATCCTCAGCAGCGGCGCGCCACCATGGCGGGGAGGGAGAAGAGGAGACGCGCGGCCCCGCTCGAAGGCGAAGAGCAGCGGCTGCGAAGGAGGCAGGAGGAGGCGGCGCTCCTCCTCCGCAGGATCAAAGGTGCAGTTACCCGTCCCCTCGATCGCATGCCCTTAAACCCTCTCACCCCCAACCGGCGCGGATGCGCGGTGGGTGGACGGCGCAGGGCTCGTGCGCTGGGTCATCGAAGAGGTTGCCGCCGGCCGGTCCCCGTCCATCGTGCTCCACCGGTACCGGAACTACTGCTCCGCCACCGACGCTGCGGCGTCCCCGTCCCCATGGTCTGCCTTCCGCCCCGGCTCCCCAGTCCCCGCACCGTTTCCCTCATCACCATCACATCTCTCGAGCAGTTTCCGTTCACCCAAATGTGTGACATCTCTGGGCGCGCGCCCGTGCGTGATCGCAGTGCCTGCAGCTACGACGTCCCCGTCGGCACGGACGTCCTCTTCCTGCTCCACAAGGACTACCACACCTCCCGTCTCAGTATGCATCCTGCTAGCTCGTGGACAAGCACGCACATGCATCTAAACCTTCACGTTTATGTGGTCCGCAACTCCGCATTAATAATGGAGTACTTTAAATTTGTTTTTGCTGCGCAGATGCGCTCCTGAGAGTGCTGCTCGTGGTGCAGCAGCTCCTGCAGCAGAACAAGCACTGCTCCAAGAGGGACATCTACTACATGTACCCCTCCATTTTCGTAGGCCTGTGCTCACTACCTGCAATGTTTGCTCCTCTTCCCGTTATATGGGATGACTAGAATTTAGACATCTCTTTGCTCACTGCAGAAGTGGCTGTTGTTGACCGCGCCATCAACGATATCTGCATACTCTTCAAGTGCAGCCGGCACAATCTCAATGTGGTAGGTACCATCAATCCAGAAACTTCAGTCGTGTATAGAAATTTCTATTTACTCCTTTCCTGAGATTCAGCACCATAACTATTACTCCCTCCATTCTTTTTTATTTGACGTGGTTGACTTTTTTTCAAAACTTCGATCCTTCGTCTTATTCAAAAATTTTGATTACTTTTTCATTCATTTTGTTGTTACTTGTTTTATCGTTAGAGGTGGTTTGAGTATGACTTGTGTTTTTATACATTTGCACAATTTTTTTGAATAAGACGAATGATTGAAGTTTTTCAATTGCGACAAATAAAAAAGAATGGTGGGAGTACATGATTTATAGTGTCTTCATTTCATATATTTTTTCACTTTGTCTTCATTGTTGACTGAATAATGTGCTCTCTTGGCTGCCTGCAGGTTCCTGTAGTGAAAGGGTATGAACTCTGTCGTAGAGCTATAAGCTCTGAAGATATGTTTCTATGATTTGCAACACTTCATTCTGATAACTCAAAGTCTTAAACCATTCTGTTTTCCTTTTGTTTCTTAATCATCCCAATCACTTCTCTCCTTTATTTAAAAATATAATATGGGTCTGTTCTTTCAACATAGACTTAGTGTAACGTGTACATTTTCTTGTGTTATGCATCTATTGATCAATCTGCTAGCAAATGCTACCACTAGACCGCCCAAAAAATTGCCTAGGTTTTTGCATGCAAAGCCGGGGGAGATTTTTTTTCTCGAACAATTGAACCCAGGGGGAGAGCATCCCCACCTACTTACATTGAACGAAAGGGGAATACAAACAAATGCTCTTTTTAAGAGTTACAACATAGAAAACGAAAAGGATGTTACTACACAACAAGATAATACACAAACTCGATATTTTTTTTTCTGACAGATGACATGTCTGAATACATGAAGAGTTGTCACTGATTTATCTGAATACAAAGTACTTCAATGTAGCAGAAATGTTCACTGGATTCATGATAGGAGCTTAGAAATTCTAGATTTACACTTTTGCTGTTTCTTGCATAATTTTTAGTAGGTATATACAATGCTATATTCCTTTGGTAATTCGAATATTTGTACTCATTCTTACCTTTGTGAATTTGTGTATGCCTTCATTATCCCAGTTTGGTGATGGGCTGGATAAGATTTGTGGAGGGTGAAAAGAAAGTGTATTGTATAACAAACGTCAATGCTGTAAGCTTTTATGTTCTCTGCCCCATAATTTTTTCCAAATGATTTTTAAGATTCCATTTAATCAGTTTGCTTTTACCTTCTGTATACACAGGCTTTCTCCATCCCTGTTAGCATTGAGGCAATTAAAGGTTTTTCCAGCAATTTTAAGAACACAACTCCTTTTTGTGCTATTGTAAAATGTGTAGAAGGGGATACTGAAAAGGTGACTCTTTCCATATTTGCAACTGTCTTATTCTTTCTTCTCCTCTTGTAGGTGTTGTTAGTGTTGCTCACTACATACTTGTAGTTGAGAAGGAGACAGGTATAAGGTTAAAATTTTTAGTTTGTGTTTAACAATGTGCTTCGTACAGTATGCTTTAGTAGTCTTGTTTCAGTGTTCCAGCGCTTGGCCAATGACAAGTTCTGTGAAAGAAATCGCTGCATTGTTATTACAGTAAGTAGCAACTCACACCTAGTGTTATTGTTTCTCGCACTTTTTTTTCTATTTTTTTCTTGATATCACATTGTCTACTCAGGGAAGAGGCTACCCAGATATTCCAACTAGAAGGCATGTGCTCTCTATTCCATAAGTTCCTATTGCATACGCCCTCTTATATTTTTATTTGACGTTGCCTAGCTCATTTTTGAGCTGTTTGGCGTCAAATAAAAAAATGAGGTAGTATTTCTGAACCACTATTCCAATTTTAAATTCTTTTTTCCATCCTAGATTCCTGCGCTACCTTGTTGAACAGCTGGATCTGCCTGCTTATTGCTTAGTGGACTCGGATCCTTATGGTTTTGACATTCTGGCCACCTACAAATTTGGTTCCTTGGTAGGAATGACTTATGTAATGCTGATCTACTCATCTGTTGCTATTATGAATGTAACTTTCTTAGCAGATTTGCAGATTAAAATTGCAGTTAACAAATTCATGGACATGATCCTATACATGACCTGGGTCATAATTTGCCAGCTGGCCTGGTCTCTTTGCACTTGAATTTTCAATTAGTTTAAGTTCCTCTAGCAGTAAGGCTGCCTATAAAAGCATGCAGTGTGGTTCCAGACTCCCAGCTCTTCTTAATAAACATGAATATGCCCATTTTGCTCATCTTATTCATGAAACTGTGTCCTATTTTTGCTGTCAAACGTGTCTTTGGTATCTATTTTTCCTCTTTGAAACCCAAGACTATGGCATGTTTACTTTTGTTAACTGACCAACCTTCACTATTTGTGTAATCCCATTCTTTAAGCAATTGGCATATGATGCAAACTTGCTGCGTGTACCTGATATACGGTGGCTTGGAGTTTTCACATCTGACTTTGAAGAATATTGCCTTCCAGACTGCTGCCTACTTCATTTGTCACCTGAAGGTGAATAAACTGGAGTGATACAGATGTCGTATGCATTCTTTCTATGGGAAGATATTTCTTACTTTATTGTTGTATGTCCTTACTTTATTGCTGTATGTCAAATGCCTACTTGTGAGGCCATGTTTTCTGCTGCACAGATAGGAGAAAAGCTGAAGGTATTCTTGCTAGGTGCTATTTGCACAGGGAGGCCCCAGAATGGAGGTGAGGTCCAGCTTTGGAGTTGTACTAGCTGTACTACAAGCTCTGACTTTGATGTTATCTACAGTATGGTTCAAGCTCAAAATATATTTGAACTGTCTTTTGAGTTTTGATTAGCGGTCTCATCCTCAGTAACGGTTAAAGTAGAATTTTCATAAAATCTTATCTGTGCAATCGTCATTCTTATGATTTAGTTCCTGAAGTTTAAGTGTCTTCAGCACCAGATCTTTAGCTTTAATAACTGTATACCTGCCCGCTTTTGCCATTAAAGGCACAATTAGTGCAGGCACTTGATAGAGATTAAATGCATCAAGAATGTTGAGTTATTGGCTCTTAGGATTTTCTTTGATAAAACTATCATTTGACAGGTCAGAGTTGGAAACAATGTTGCAAAAGGGTGTCAAGTTCGAGATTGAGGCACTATCTGCAAGTTCCATTTCCTTTTTGTCAGATGAATACATTCCCCAGAAGATCAAACAAGGCTTGCATTTATAAGATCGGACATGCTTGTACTTGTCCAGGATATGCGTGTGATATAGTAATGTACTATGTTGCCTAGTACTCTGACTGATCATAATAGTAAATACTACTAAATAGTAATATAGTGGCATCGTGCATGACTGATCATCTCAATAAATACATCTTTTAGGTTGTATTTCGTGTGGTTGGAGGTTAACTCGCTGCAAGATTAACTACAATTATTTGAATAGAAGTGCTTCTTGTATTACTGCAGTAATGGCAATCGATTAGAGTGAATTGCTTATGTCTGAATTGTATCTGGGCATCGGATGCATCAGCCTTGCTGCTTGCCTGCAGTGGAGCCAACAGTAATAAGTCCAAAGGTCTGCATAGCATTTTTTTTCCCCATTATATGCTGGAAAACGGCAACGAGAGGGGTAGAGCATACATGTGCAGCTGTGCTGCGTTCAAGCTATCAATTATTTGCTCCATACAGGCTTGATTAAAGTAAGTTGCTTTGGCGGCAAAGCATGATACAATTTCTCAATCGTCTCTTTTGCATATTAACATGATTACAGTGTTACATATGGACAGCTGAATGCGAACATCAGACATATTCAAGCAGCAAAATCATATACATATTATATATTTATATTCGCCATCAATCATTAGCTACTTTGTGCTAGAGTTAGGTCGTATGCCGAGAGTGTGCCAGACTGATCAACATCGAGCTTCTCAAACTCCTCGAGAAAAGAAGATATCTCCTCTTGACTGATCTTGCCCAGTTCTTTTAGCTTGTAGAGTACAAATTCAGCAGCACTGTACACAGATCAAGGTTCAGACGTCAGCATCATTGATACGAACTCTACTGAAAAAATACTCATCAACCGAAGAGGAGGGACGGAATGAGTTATGAGCCATGCACTTACCCAACTTGGCGGTCACCATCCAGATCAGCCGCCTCAAGATCCATGGTTGTTATCCTCCTAGTGAGCGCCCATTTGGCCAGCATTTTCTGCCGTCGCTCGGTGTAGAGCTCAGCAAGGTACATGATGAACTGAGCCATGATGAGAGTGCTCGTGATTATCCAGAACACCGCGAAAACTCGTCCCAATTTGGATGAGAAGCTTTTATCCCCATAACCCAGGGTAGTGATTGTTGCACATACGCAGTAGAAAGAGTCAACAAGGGTCAGCTTCTCAATCTTCCACAGAAACAGAGTTCCAGCAACAATAACCATCGCAAGGAGTGTAGCAACCGTGTAGAACTTGTACTTAATCCTGTTTGTCTCGATTGCTCTGAGCATTTTGGCCTCACCACCCTTCATATCCATGTGCAGTGCTTTGAAGAACAACACCTCCTGCTTTTCGACAAGGTAATCCGCCGCTTTGCTGATGAAGAGAGAAATAATCGCCATGCCAATGAAGACGAAAGCACAGGCAAGCAGCTTCGTCGTGTCGCTGTTAGGGACAAGATCCCCATAGCCAACCGAGGTCATTGTGACAATGACGAAGTACAAGGCATCAAGCACTCTATTAGTTCTGTTCCCAGATATCTGATCCATGACAAGGTAAAAGATGATGACACCCACTAGCAGGTAGACAAAGAGGAGGAGGCCTACAAGCTTGAAGCTTGGACGTATCTCCTTGAATAACTCCTTGGCTTGAAGCGTGGAGCTGCGTTCTGCGGGTTTTTGATCGGTGTGATCTGAGGGAGTCGATCTGCAGCGTCGAAACCGTTTAGCTCCTTCGGATGGTTTCCTTTTCAGCATGTTAGGAGGATCCTCTATCAATGCTTGCTGAATACTGTTGTCAGACATCTGGTAAGCCTGGATCTGCTGCGATCAAGTTCAAGGACCCAAAATTCAGAGAATTGTCTGAGTATTAACACATAGTATATAGTAAGGATGTTGGCAATTGAGAAGGAATATATTTGGAGACTTTTGAAGATTATCAACGAGACATGCTATGTATAAATAGGGTTGCACACCACGATGGTAAGCCTATTTGACATTGAGATGCCATCATTGAGCCCAAATTGAACAGCAGCAACACAGCTAACAGCATATTATATGGTGCCCAGCAACAGATTGAGGCAAGGCAAAACAAAGCGGACCGTGTGAAGGCTAATCCATAGGCAAGGAAAGGCAGCCTGACCCTTGCAGGCTTGGCCCTCTGGGCATGCGAAGGGCAGAGCCATCATCCCCTCAACCCCTGCCTGTCCCTTTCTTTCTAGGTCAAACTTCCATGCCAGTCTCTATCCTCATTCGTTTGAGATCGGATCTCAGGTTTCCACCCCGAGTTAAGTTTCATCTTTGAAAGATTCTACGAAACCCAGTGGGAATGTCATCTGGGACGAACATGTTAACCTTGTAGTGGGAGGACGGATTTCAACTACTGTATTAACTCAAGTTTGGTTGATAAAGAACATCCAAGAGTAATAATTCCAACATTCACTCGAGGCCAGCTAATAATTCCCAATCTCATCCAGAGGGAGTAGAGGTTCTACTGTAGTCTGTACTACAACCACAGATATACTGATACCGAAGCAACACTACACCAGTAGCGCTTGCAAAGGAGATTTGATTTCGCATCAAGCCCAAGCAAACAAGAAGATGGATAGAGCGGGGCACCTCGAGGACGAGCTTCTTACCTCCGGCTGGGAGAATCAAATCGGGTGAGCTGGAATGGATCCCGCGGGCAAGGGGAGTTCTTGCCCGCCTCTTCTAGGTCTCCCTCGGCCCTCCCCTCTTCGGTCCCCGGCCGGCGTTGCGTTTTGTCAACTCGAGCTGGGCCGAGGAGAAGATCGACGCCGACGTGAGCTACGCGTGCCTGCCGCGTGCTATTTTTAAGGGAGACGAGCGAGACGAGAACGAAAATGATAAACGCAGCATCAGGGAGGAAGGAGCGGATCTCTTTTGCCGGCCTGCTTCGTCGGTGCCGCCCCTGGCCGTCCGGAGATGGAAGAACCTGCCGGTGAAAAACACTGCACGGGACCGTTGACTCTGAGCTCAGAACGGACACGTCTGCATGCGTTGACATGTGTCAACCGCTGGTAAACTATCTCTTACTGCACCAACAGTGAAGTGGAGATAGTCACACACCCAAAAAAAAAAAAAAGTGGAGGTATTCCTCGTCCCCATCATACTTCCAAAACTGTCGTATAGGGATTCAATAAATTACCCTTCTCGTTTTCTAAAGCCTACCTTATTGAAAAAGAAACTCTGCTAATAACATTTCAGTGGGGAGTAAAAGAGAGAAGAGAAGTGACATCGTTACTGCACCCTCTTCGCTTGGTCAATGGCAAATCATCACGGGCAATCGGCGTGCTCCATCGCCACTTTGAGCGCCCGTTTGAAATGCAGGATCGTAAAACATGGGAATCCGAGAAAACATATGAATATAAAAGGAACAGAGGTGTAAAACAGAGGAACGAAAACTATAGGAATTTTTTAACATTGAGGGCATCTTTGGAATGGAGGAGTCTACCTTTATTTCTGCGTTTTTTCTGTGAAATTGAACCGATTCTTGTAAAATTCCTATAGATTCTTATGAAATCCTGCGTTCCAAACACACCCTGAATGTTTGGAACACAGGAATTTAGATAGCACAGGAACCTATAGATGTCTTCTTGGACTTGGCACAGACCCTAAATGTTTGGAACACAGGAATTTAGATAGTACATGAACCTATAGATGTCTTCTTGGACTTAGCAAAGAAAAGGAAACCATGAGCTATGAGTAGATTCTTTTTTTCCTTCAAAACACATCCATACAGGAAACTTTTCTTTGAAAAGGAATCGATGAATCATCCATTCCAAACACTGCTCACTTTTCTTTGAAAAGGAATCGATGAATCATCCATTCCAAACACTGCTACAGTAGTTAAACCTATAGGACCTTGATTCCTTTAGAACTCCTTTGGAAATCCTTCGATCCAAACAGGCCCTGAATCAGCAATGCTCCAATGCCGCTCACACCACCTCCTCCGCAGTACCGTCTGAATTTAAGATGGCTAATTCCAACATCTTCCTCATCTCCATTCCTCGAATTCATCTACGGTATTAGAACAATATAAAATAGTGCAAGATTTTTTAAAATAGCTATACCATCCTAGAAGGTACAAATTGAGGCATCTTTAAAAGACATTCATTTCCACAAGTAAAATGCAAAAAACATGAAAAAAATCATGCGTTCCAAAAATATCTAAATTTTGTTGTGATAGGAAAAACGTATACGAGTTCTTGGTACCTCCGATCAACTCCCATTATGTAAAAAGTTCCATTAAATTTTTTGTGCATCTTACATTTGCATTGATGTGTCCAATTAATTTTTTTTAACTATAAGTCACAAAGATGTTCTTGGGTCGGTCGCACCCACCAAGTGGTCAAATTGGCTATGATAGATACTAGGGATGTAGGCGCGCTAACGCCACGCCCGTCATGGTTGTTGGGTGTGCAAGGATCGCTAACGCCACGCCCGTCATGGTTGTTGTGATGCCCCTAGCATCTCAGAGCCTTAACACGCAATTAGAGATAAGCCAATGATGGATTAAGACTTAATCATGCTTAGAGGGTAACAAGAAATAGTTGGAGAAATCACTAGGTCAAAATTTTCTACACAAGATACAAGACCACACATTTCATAATTGAATAAGTCAACACTCACATGCTTTTGAGCTCAATACCAAATGCCAAATCTCGGATAAGAAAGTAGCCCTAAACCTTTCTGTTTGATAATGTTCAAAAATCTAAAGACAGGAGATTTAAAATATCAAACCCAAAGTTTCTCGATAAGTGCCAGTTGTGATCGTGAGCAAATTTGGACCCTAATAAAACTTTTAGATTCCTTAAGCAACTGAGCTTAGCCCCATTGTCACAGTTGTTGTATAGGTCATGGACTACCCTTTTGTTACCCTGAATATGGGGTAGAAATGTCATTAACCAATTATAAATGGCACCACAATTTTCTTGGAAATAACCAAAATCAGCTCACTTAGAAATTTTCCAAGTCTGGATTTTCAGCTTTTCCCCAAGTTGAATATGAAATTACTTTTAAATTCACTATACAACTTCAAATTCTCCCTTTCTATGAAATGAAATTGAACTTATCGCCTTTCAAATGCACCTATTGTGGAAGTGATTGGACTTCATTTGATACTCTAAAAGTCGGAAACAAGAAAGCCTCTACACAAAGTGAAACTTCTGTTTTACCACACATTGGAACATATTTGTATCTACAATTCAAAATATGTTGGGTTTCAGACCAAAGTCATATTACCAAACTTGTATATAAAGTATTGAAGGACAACTTTGGTAACTAGAGTTTGATCATACAATGATTTTTAAATGGAGTTTAGGGTCATTTTGTACCAACACAGAAAACCAGTCCAAATCTGAACTGTTTAGTAAACTCAATGTTTCTATGACCTACAGCCATTTTCATGCAAAGATCAAATTTAATAAGTTGTAGGTAATGAAATTATAAGCAATGTTGTCAAAAGGCACTTTGGGAGATAATGCCCAGAAAAATGAGTTTTGAATTTCCCAAGTAATAAAGGTTCCCTGTCCTAATTAAAGGCTGCTATATAGATTCATGTATAAATCATATTTCCACTTAGAATCTGGCAATTATCCTTTTGACAAACTTGTAGAGCTTGAAGTGTAGAACATTTCATCCAATTGGGGTTTTGTCAAATTCGGCCCCTAAATAGGTCAAATAGGTGAATTATAGTGAAGGAGAAAACACATTTTTCCTTTTTCCTTTCCTGAGTCGCTGACGTGTGGGCCCGGGCTGTCAGCACCGCCCGCGCTCCCCAGGCCTTGAACGCCGCGTGGACGCCGGCAACCGGGCACCGCGCGACGCCGCGGATCGAGCCCCCAGCGCGCCCTCGGCTTGAACCTGGACGGAACCCTAGCCTCCTCCACTCGCCCACTCACTCCCTCACTCGCCTTGCCGTCTCTCTGCCTCTGCCTAGCACGCCGAGCGGAGTGAGCCGCCATGGCCGAAGCTCGGTGAGCTCGCGCTGCCGCCCCTGCGGACCGCCATTCGCCCAGCCATCACCCCCACCGCGGTCGCCTCGAGCTCCTCCACCGTCCCCGCCGATCCTCGGCCTCGCCCCGCCACCTCTAGCTCGTTCCGCGTGCGCGTACGCCGCGGCCACGCCATGGCCTAGCCCGCGGCGAGCTAGCTATGCCGGTCACCTCGGGCCGCCTCCCCTTCGTCCAACGCGCACCCCGTCATCGCCGCACCTCCCTCCACCGAAGCCCCAAACCCTAGGCCGCCGCCGTCGGCCCTACCCCCTTCCCCACGCGCGACGCCGAGCGCCGCCCCGACTCACCCGCGCCTCAACGCGGAGAGCCTCTCTCCGGCCGTCCCCGCACCTCCACTTCACCACCGCCGCGTGCGCCGTCTCCCCGTGGAGCTCTCGCGCCCGTCCCCGTCCCCTCCCGTCGCCGGAGTCGGCGGATCGACCCCGCACCGCCGTGGCCTCGCCGCGCGATCACCTCCGGTTCATCGGCCTCGCCTCGTCTGCTCGTTCCACCCCGAGCGACGAGATCAAGGAGGACGGGTTCGCCGTGACCGGGAACGCCTTCACCGACCCCGTCGGCGTCAAGCCCGGGCCTCCACGCGCCGCACCGCACGCCGAGAACGCGCGCCATCGCGCGCCGTCGTTCCCCCGGACGAAGGTAGAAGGAAGAGGGGGTTTTGCAGAAAACCCTATGTGTGTTTCCGTTTCTACGCGTTGATTTCATTTACTATTCAATGAGTCAGCGAAATTTTCTGTGCAGGCCCTTAGAATCTACGGTTAATTACGTTCTAGCCCTTAGATCTAATGTTTTTCATTTAAATGCGTTTAATTGAGCGGTGAACTTTGGAAAATCGTATAAAATCATAGAAAAATCCAAAATGGACAAACTCAGTTGCGTTAGACTCCTCTTGAGTAGATTTACATGATGGGTATGATGTGGAAGTATGAAATGTCTGTTTTGCCCTTGGTTGGTTGCATGCATGATAAATTAGTATAAATGTCAAAGGGGGACTAAATGAACTCCAAATGCTATGAAAGTTGGACAGTAGCTTTTTTGCGGCATTGTAGCACTGTATGAATTTTTGTAGCTCTAGCACTTACTGTTTATCTACCCTTTTACCATTATACATGTGTTATGTTGTGGCGGAACCGCCCAATTTAGTACGGGCTAAGTACACCTGCCACCACTGGCCCACAGTGCACTTAGACCCAACTAAACTCGGTAGTCCGTCGAGCTACCCAGAAGGGCACTCGATGAAACCATCTCCCAGGGATGCCGACATCACGCACGTTAAGCTCTCGGAAGAGCCACAACAATTACAACAACCCACCATTTCATACAGACATAATTTGATTGAGTACAAATATTTTTGCTCAAAAAGAGAATACATATCGTTACAGAGATGTAACGTGCAGCGGAAAGTAAACATCAAGTATGACCTCGAGCCCACCGGAGTCATCCTTGGTCGTAATTTGATATGCACCTAAAAGAAAAATATCAACAACAAACGGTGAGTTCGTGGGCAACTCGTAGGACTTACCCGTGGGCGGTCTCAGCCCGACACATTTGAGATTTATGCACGGCTTTTTGGTGGACTGACTTCTAACCCGCATAAGCTTACTAGAAGTGGGTCCTTAGCCATTGATTGTTTATTCAAAACATGTTATCCTAAGATAGCAGGATTTTACAACTGCTACCCCCTAGTTATGATTATCAACAGTATCATAGGGGAAAGTCTTGCAGAAAAATAAAACATGAACGTATGCCCCGTCCCAAGATTTATAGAGCCCCCATCGAACTCTTGGGAGTAGCCGTCTCAGGAGCGATGCCCCTGTACGTCGGGTCACCTCTCCCTCGACCTCAAAGCATCTCCCAAATCCATCAACCTCCTCTCAGTGGATGGGCAGCACTATGAATAGTCGGACGGATCATACTTATCCAAGCATGTTGTATATAAAACATGAATATAAGCATAAAGTATTTGAGTTGTTACTACGTTGCCCGTCAGTGATATTTGGCATTCTCACACCTGGTGAGCATCAGCGATTCGAATCGATTTTGAATTCCCGGGAATAACTAAAAATGCCAGAGGCCCATATGCTTACTCACACGACGGCTTTCCCACATATGGTCCCCCGCCTCCACTTGTCCCATCCCAAGTTCGATTCACTCCCGCCTGACCTCCGGGTTGTGCCCCCATGACGAGCCTGCCGGCATCCCGGTCTCCCCGTCATGAGTACCAAGCTCCCCCGGACCACCTTCCTCTCAACCAGTGGGTAGGAACGTGTTTCTGTTCTCCGGATGGCACAAGTAAGGTTTCACCGGCCCCATATACCGGATAAGCACTCTAGCAATGTTATGCCAATCAGCAGGCGAACAGCGGACGGGCCTTAATCGACTCGGGCGGAGTCCACCAACACATTATCACAATCTCATCATATCAAACCATATCTCCGCCCGGTCTCAACTTATCATCAAGTCATAACAGATTTCCTTTCGATTCCAAGGTTTTGTAAAAACATTTGTAGGCCCTATCATCTCGCGAGTGAATACCTTCACTCGTCTTCTACCGTCTAAGCAGGGCTAAGCATAGACTTCGTTTTATCCTTTCTACTTTGGGCATCAAGGATTTATGCATGTGGGGTTTCATAAAATCCCTAAACGTAATGCACAAACAAGAATAGGGTGGTGAGACTCCCTAGATAGGTGAAAATGCCTAAGGGGCCTACCTTCGTTGTTGACAACTTGAACAAACTAAGCTACTGTTAGTTTGTCGGGTTGTGAGGCCTTGCCCCAGGCAACCCCTTGATCCCTTGGACAACTCCCCCTTCCAAACACGACTGATGGGCCCTCCAGGTCGTGAATGGGTCTTAGTTGGTCTTTTGGATCACCGTTGGTTGATGTAGACCCGTGCACTTGTTTATTTCTCACGTATCTGCAATAAGCGTCGCTATATGAATAATATGCATGATGCAATACATGAGATGCATGAGGATTCACACTCACAATTAAACGTGTCAAGGATTCGGTCACTTGATGATTTATAACTACTTTTTCGTATTATTCAGTTAAGCAAGCCACGTTTTGTTATTTTTCAAATCACCAATCAAACTTTACATGCACAAACTCATATTTTACCAGTGAGATACTTATACTACCTAAAGTATATGAAAATTGCTAGAAAGTTGATTTGAACGTATTCTTTGTAGCCTCCACCTCCTAGGTTAAATAAATGCACATACACGTGTATAATGACAAAAGGGTAATTAAGCCGCAAGGGCTAGGGCTACAAAAATTCACCTAGTGTTATAATACCCTAAGAAATCTACTGTCCAAGTTTCATGCCATTTGGAGTTCATTTAGTCCACTTTTGTTATTTATCCTAATTAATCCTGCATGCAACAATACCAAGGGCAAAACAGACATTTCACACCTCCACATCATACCTATCATGTAGATCTACTCAAGAGGAGTGCATAGACTCCAAGTTTGTCCATTTTAGATTTTTATTTGAATTTATATGAATTTCTAAAGTTCCTAGTTCAAATAGGCCTAGATCTAGGACCTAAACGCGAATAAATATAACCTGCAGGGGCTGGATTGTAGTTTGCTCGAGAGTCATTCAACAGAGCTCGGACGGGTTCGTAAAAAGACTAAAGCGAAGGGGCTTAATAGCAAAATGGCGTCGTCTTCTTCCTCCTCCCCTTCTTCTTCCTCCCGACGGGAGAGAGGGAGGAGGGCGGCGCTCGGCGCGCCGGCCAGGCGGGCCGCGGCGGCTCGCCGGCGGGGCGGGGAAGGGAGAGGAGGGGACGGGGAACTCACCCCTCTACCTCAGGCGACGGGAGGAGGAGCGCAGGGGGCCGGCGACGGTGAGGTGCCCGGCGGTGACCGGCGGAGCGTGGACCGGGCGATGGGGAGGCGTAGCGGCGCCTAGACCTTGCCCCTAGGGTCCGCCGGGTCGAGGCGGAGGTGGCGGTGATGTCCTGTCGGCGTGAGGAGCTCGGGAGGCGGGGCGCTGCGGTGGTGAACCGGCGGCGCGGCGCGGCGAGCTCGGTGGCGCGGTGGGGTCGATCTGGCGAAGGGAGGGGTAAGAGAAGGCGAGAGCTTGTCCCTCGGGTGCGCAACGAGGTGGCGAGCGCGATGGATGGGTCCTAGGGGCGCGAGAGACAGCGGTGGCGGCTCGGGAGCTCGAGCTCCGAGCTCGCTCCAATGGCGGACGGCGCACTGGCGTCTCGCGCGCGGGGGAGAGGGAGAGAGCAGGAGGCGTTCGGTAGTGGAGAGGGGAGGGCGAGAGTGGAGAGGGCTTCCTTCCAACCGAAGGAAGTATAGGAGGGGGAGCGGGGCGCGGCCTGGCGCGTCCGGCCGGCCGGACCACGGCCATGGCCGGCCGCCGCCGCGTGGAGACGCGCGTACAAGGGAGGACGAGGGCGAGGTGGCGTGGACCTAGTCCGTGGACCCGTGGGGCTGACGGGTGGGGCCGGGGCGAGGATGGGGGAGTGTGGTCCATGGACCGAGTGCGCGAAGGAAAAACCGAGTGGGGCCCGCGGCTGCTGCCGGTCCGCGGGGATCCGAGGGACCCGACAAATGGGGCCCACCTGTCAGCCTCCGCGGAAAAGGGAAAAAGAGAAAAAGAAAAAAAATGTGTTTTCTCCTCCGCTGAAAATCGCTATTTTGACCAATTTAGAGGCCGAATTTGGAAAAACTCCAATTGGATGAAATGTTCTACTCTTTTAACTCTACAACTTTGTCAATAGGCATGATTTCAAAATCGGCATGGAAATATGAAATTTGTTTGAATTTATGCAGCAGCCATAGGTAGGGACAGGGTAGGTCATCTGCTTGGGAGGGGAAAATACCCTAGTTATAGGCCTCAACTCCACTTGCTCCTTTTGACAAATTTGTGGGGTACTTTCTAAACTATATTTCATTTCATTAGGACAGGTCATGAAAATGGCTCTATGGGTAAGAAAACCTCAATTTACCAAACTGGACAGAGTAGGGGTGTGTTTCTGGGCTGACAAAATTTGGTTGAAAAGACCAATTTGAATTCATATTATGACCTGACTCATATTGACAAAGTTGTTTCCTAGATCATTACCTAAAACTTTGTTAATATGATCCTCCTCTAAATCACAACCTATTTTGAAATACAACCCAAATCTTGTTTAGGATTTTGGTAAAACAGCAGATTTACTCTAAGTAAGGCTTTTCTTGTTTTCAACTTTTGAAGTATCAAATGAAGGCCAATCCCTTCCACAATAGGTTCATTTGGAAGGTAAAAAGTTCAATTTCATTTCATAGAAAGGGAGAATGTAAAGTTGTATAGTGAATTCAAAAGTAATTTCAGAATCAACTTTGGGGATGAGTTAAAATTTCAGATTTGAGAAATTTTGACTTAGTGGTTTATCTACCAATTCCTCGTTACTCTCTTAAGCATGATTTAGTCTTAATTCGTCATTAGCTTATGTATAATTGTGTGTACGGCTTCTGAGATGCCAGGGGCATCACAACCCACCCCCCTTAAAGAAATCTCGTCCCGAGATTTTGAAAGAGGCAGGGTTCTATGTCGTAGGGTGAAAAGATACTACCCGCATCTTGGGGCTCGGGACTCTTTTAATAGTTGCAAACGCACCTTAACTCTTCCTTTGTCCTTTGTTGGCTTTGTTAACGACCGGGTGAGTGGTTAGTACCTTCCTAACACAAGGTAGTTACAAAGCATCATTTGGTTGACTAGGATGGTTCCTTTAAGGTATTCGATAATTCACGTCTCAGATGAGGGGGAATGAACAAACCACGAAGAGAACGTGGTGGCAGCGAGCGAATGACATGATTGGTTCAAGCACGACGAGAGGGTTACTTCCTGTCTTTGACACCGAGTTTAGGAGCGTAATAAACATCTGATTTATTTGAACAATGAGAAGCAAAGCATACGCAGTAGGGGGTTTGAATGAAGCAACAATCTCGTGAGTTATGGAAAACAACAATGGATGTGTTGTTGGGAGGCACATTCATTCCATTTTGATGGGGACTGCGTACACATATAAGATTTCAAATCCAAATATTTTCAAAGAGTAAGGTGTGGCGATGCATAGCACACACTACTCATCGTTTCGAGAAAGATGCCGTGGAAAGAGGATAGGACATATTCACCTAGATAAGGTGGTGGTTTGTATGATTTCATATAATTGATCAAGACTGACCAAGAAAAATATAGACAGAGGGCTTATGCTTACTAACAGAACACCAAGGTTAGTGAGCCCAACTTTGAGGATAATTTCAAAAGAAGAACGAAGCAACTCTTGAAAAGGACAATGCGATGAAAGCATTAGCCGAGAACAAAAGCTTAGTGCAGTGGATGATGCTGAAGTCCTTTAGGAGATAAGATTCAACATATATGAAGGAAGAAATCATAAGATAGAGGGTGGAAACAGAGTTGGTTGCTTCCCACCAATCAAGCGAGGCAAATTGGAAGAAGGCTATGGAATGATGTAGCAAAACAGTGGAAATGGAACCAAGCATCCCCACAGATACGGTCGTTAAAGCTGATCAAGGTAAGCATAGAGGAGTCCGAGAAAGATGTGGACGAGTGGAACCATAGAGTCGATCCGTCTCCGCTGATCGAGAAGAACATGACTCAACAAGGCGAGGCAAGGGTGTGAACGATACGGGGATCGAGACGGATTTTTCCCCACAGATCAAGAAAGGCAAGGTGAAACAAAGCAAGGAAACGATACTAGGCAGCAGTGGAAATAGAGTGAATTATTTCCACGAATTAGAAGGATAGAGGTCAACAAGGCGTTAAGAGTTAGATCGGAATGTCCCACAATTTCGGCGGTGTCATGCCTTGCATGTCTTGATACCAGCGCGCCCCTAGTGGAACCGAGTGACGGCCGTGCACACAGGACCCTAGGTTCCGTCGCGGCACCATAGACCGCTCGGGTAGACACCCCATCAAGTGCGGTATTTCTTTCCAACTTCAGGGGATATGCGAATAACACAGGGTTATAGAAAGACATAAACAAGGAGTTTTACACGCCATAGCATAATGTTTTCGGAGGTATAACTCATCAGACTTATTTCCATCAGGAACGAGGTAACCATAACAAAAGTGTCATGGATTACAGGGACTGAAGTGCCTGAATGACAAAAGCGTGAAACGTGAGAACTACAAGAGTTTAGAATGCTCCATTGAAAATAGAGTTACATTAGCCATGAGGGTGGGACATATGCCGACTGCAAGGAGCTGGATACATGGGAAACTCAAGGGTTATGAGAGTCAACCTCCTCTTATTACAACAGTTTGCGATGACTGCTAGCACACCAACTAGTATCTAGCTAATACTGCCTAAACGTAAGATTAATACGTCCAGGACGAATGCCCGTTTCTTCTTTCAACCAACTTGGTGCAGTGTTGGTCTTCACGTGGGAAACGCCATGAAATAACAGTCTTGACTTTCCACCGAGTATGAGAACGTCACCAGATTCGAGGCTGATCTTGGTCGCTTGGTCCTTGTCTCTCGTGTCGCCGAACATGAACTCGGCGGTGTCTCCTATGGAGATGGATATGAAAGGTAAACCTTTGGTAAGGCTACTCTCTGACTCGTCCTTGTCTTGGTGAAGTCCGAGCTTCCCGGAGTTGGTGTAGTAGTTGACGATGCATATGTCCGGGTTAATTTGAGGAAATCCACTTGCAGTAGAATTTGCAGTTTGAGCAATCATCTTGAAAGCTTCTGGTATTGCAGGGGCTCGTGCTCCATCGATTGGACGGGTTGGTCCATATGAGCGTGTAGTTGGATCCCAGTTCTTTCCAAGAGACATCATCCATAAGCTCATTTTGGCACCATTCTTGTAGCTTGGTCTATAGAATCCGCCTGGGCCCATACCCAGTTGTCGACATACACGAACTATCTGGATTTGATCTTCAGGCTTGACAAATCCCTTCAATAGAACCATCCCGGGTCGCAGATGTTGAACTGAAGCTGCACTCGTGGAGGACTCTCCCGCTTTTCTCTTCTTATGACTTTGAGGTATTGTGGCTTTAGTTTTCTCTGACTCATGGTAATCCGGGCATAAGTTGAAGGGCTGCGTCAATGATTGCGACATCTGTAGCAAGAAAATTTTAGGCTCCGGTCGATTCGGGAGTTTTGAAGGCCTAATGTGGTGATAGGGCATTTCGTACTTATGTGCTGAAGAAAATACGTCTGAGAAGTGAACTCATCACTACACTATGTGCGACTTCTATACCCAATGTTTGTAGTAAGAGAATGTGTGACATGTCTTAAACCTGAAATTTTCACAAAGGGTTGATTTTTGGGCTGAAAGATGCTTAATGTATTTGGTTTACGTTTGCTAAACCATTCATACCTAGAGCGAGGGATACATAGAAAAGTTATCCCAAGTTATGTGTTATACCAGTTTCATATGCAAGGTTTTTGTTAATTTCACTTGCTTTTCTACTATCATTCAAAATAGTAGCAACATAGGTACATTTACAATATGAATCTAGTTTCTTTTTAACCAAATACACAGCAAGACATATGAGATGAGATGGAATGATGTATGCCCGTCCTATCCGGTCTCACATCACACTTTCTAAGTATACAACTAGCGATATTCGGTGACATATATGCACGTCTCTCCTTAATGCAACTAGTCGAGTCCTAGTCGTTCTTAGTTTCGCACGTGGTTAGTGTACCTGCAGAAGAATGCATGCTCATACATTACCACATAGTGTGGCATCCACGCGTGACCGCTGCGTGGACAACGTTGGTGGGCCGCTGCACCTTTTCCTCAAAGCCTGACTTTCCACCAGTACTGGGGATTGTCGAGAAAAAGGTGGATCCCAAAAACCGAAGGTAAGTGTGGTGGGTATGAAAGCCTCAACCATGCCCACCACCCTTAAAGAGTTTTTACTTATACAGCATGAATGCAGAGATTACAACTATTCGCAAAACCCAATAGCTTCCACCAGTACTGGGGATAGCTATGGCCGAATAGTTGCCTCTCAAAGCGCCCAAAATGCATATGAATTCTATCTAGGTCAGAATGTTAGTGATGTCACCTGATATCTCCTAACATCCTTATAATGGGCATATACGCGATATCTCTCATTTTCGCAAATACTCTGAAAAGATTTGGAAAATAGGCTTTTGAAATCAAAACGAAGTTGTTATAATTGTTGCTCGTGCATGATCGGCTCTGATACCAGCTGTGGCGGAACCGCCCAATTTAGTACGGGCTAAGTACACCTGCCACCACTGGCCCACAGTGCACTTAGACCCAACTAAACTCGGTAGTCCGTCGAGCTACCCAGAAGGGCACTCGATGAAACCATCTCCCAGGGATGCCGACATCACGCACGTTAAGCTCTCGGAAGAGCCACAACAATTACAACAACCCACCATTTCATACAGACATAATTTGATTGAGTACAAATATTTTTGCTCAAAAAGAGAATACATATCGTTACAGAGATGTAACGTGCAGCGGAAAGTAAACATCAAGTATGACCTCGAGCCCACCGGAGTCATCCTTGGTCGTAATTTGATATGCACCTAAAAGAAAAATATCAACAACAAACGGTGAGTTCGTGGGCAACTCGTAGGACTTACCCGTGGGCGGTCTCAGCCCGACACATTTGAGATTTATGCACGGCTTTTTGGTGGACTGACTTCTAACCCGCATAAGCTTACTAGAAGTGGGTCCTTAGCCATTGATTGTTTATTCAAAACATGTTATCCTAAGATAGCAGGATTTTACAACTGCTACCCCCTAGTTATGATTATCAACAGTATCATAGGGGAAAGTCTTGCAGAAAAATAAAACATGAACGTATGCCCCGTCCCAAGATTTATAGAGCCCCCATCGAACTCTTGGGAGTAGCCGTCTCAGGAGCGATGCCCCTGTACGTCGGGTCACCTCTCCCTCGACCTCAAAGCATCTCCCAAATCCATCAACCTCCTCTCAGTGGATGGGCAGCACTATGAATAGTCGGACGGATCATACTTATCCAAGCATGTTGTATATAAAACATGAATATAAGCATAAAGTATTTGAGTTGTTACTACGTTGCCCGTCAGTGATATTTGGCATTCTCACACCTGGTGAGCATCAGCGATTCGAATCGATTTTGAATTCCCGGGAATAACTAAAAATGCCAGAGGCCCATATGCTTACTCACACGACGGCTTTCCCACATATGGTCCCCCGCCTCCACTTGTCCCATCCCAAGTTCGATTCACTCCCGCCTGACCTCCGGGTTGTGCCCCCATGACGAGCCTGCCGGCATCCCGGTCTCCCCGTCATGAGTACCAAGCTCCCCCGGACCACCTTCCTCTCAACCAGTGGGTAGGAACGTGTTTCTGTTCTCCGGATGGCACAAGTAAGGTTTCACCGGCCCCATATACCGGATAAGCACTCTAGCAATGTTATGCCAATCAGCAGGCGAACAGCGGACGGGCCTTAATCGACTCGGGCGGAGTCCACCAACACATTATCACAATCTCATCATATCAAACCATATCTCCGCCCGGTCTCAACTTATCATCAAGTCATAACAGATTTCCTTTCGATTCCAAGGTTTTGTAAAAACATTTGTAGGCCCTATCATCTCGCGAGTGAATACCTTCACTCGTCTTCTACCGTCTAAGCAGGGCTAAGCATAGACTTCGTTTTATCCTTTCTACTTTGGGCATCAAGGATTTATGCATGTGGGGTTTCATAAAATCCCTAAACGTAATGCACAAACAAGAATAGGGTGGTGAGACTCCCTAGATAGGTGAAAATGCCTAAGGGGCCTACCTTCGTTGTTGACAACTTGAACAAACTAAGCTACTGTTAGTTTGTCGGGTTGTGAGGCCTTGCCCCAGGCAACCCCTTGATCCCTTGGACAACTCCCCCTTCCAAACACGACTGATGGGCCCTCCAGGTCGTGAATGGGTCTTAGTTGGTCTTTTGGATCACCGTTGGTTGATGTAGACCCGTGCACTTGTTTATTTCTCACGTATCTGCAATAAGCGTCGCTATATGAATAATATGCATGATGCAATACATGAGATGCATGAGGATTCACACTCACAATTAAACGTGTCAAGGATTCGGTCACTTGATGATTTATAACTACTTTTTCGTATTATTCAGTTAAGCAAGCCACGTTTTGTTATTTTTCAAATCACCAATCAAACTTTACATGCACAAACTCATATTTTACCAGTGAGATACTTATACTACCTAAAGTATATGAAAATTGCTAGAAAGTTGATTTGAACGTATTCTTTGTAGCCTCCACCTCCTAGGTTAAATAAATGCACATACACGTGTATAATGACAAAAGGGTAATTAAGCCGCAAGGGCTAGGGCTACAAAAATTCACCTAGTGTTATAATACCCTAAGAAATCTACTGTCCAAGTTTCATGCCATTTGGAGTTCATTTAGTCCACTTTTGTTATTTATCCTAATTAATCCTGCATGCAACAATACCAAGGGCAAAACAGACATTTCACACCTCCACATCATACCTATCATGTAGATCTACTCAAGAGGAGTGCATAGACTCCAAGTTTGTCCATTTTAGATTTTTATTTGAATTTATATGAATTTCTAAAGTTCCTAGTTCAAATAGGCCTAGATCTAGGACCTAAACGCGAATAAATATAACCTGCAGGGGCTGGATTGTAGTTTGCTCGAGAGTCATTCAACAGAGCTCGGACGGGTTCGTAAAAAGACTAAAGCGAAGGGGCTTAATAGCAAAATGGCGTCGTCTTCTTCCTCCTCCCCTTCTTCTTCCTCCCGACGGGAGAGAGGGAGGAGGGCGGCGCTCGGCGCGCCGGCCAGGCGGGCCGCGGCGGCTCGCCGGCGGGGCGGGGAAGGGAGAGGAGGGGACGGGGAACTCACCCCTCTACCTCAGGCGACGGGAGGAGGAGCGCAGGGGGCCGGCGACGGTGAGGTGCCCGGCGGTGACCGGCGGAGCGTGGACCGGGCGATGGGGAGGCGTAGCGGCGCCTAGACCTTGCCCCTAGGGTCCGCCGGGTCGAGGCGGAGGTGGCGGTGATGTCCTGTCGGCGTGAGGAGCTCGGGAGGCGGGGCGCTGCGGTGGTGAACCGGCGGCGCGGCGCGGCGAGCTCGGTGGCGCGGTGGGGTCGATCTGGCGAAGGGAGGGGTAAGAGAAGGCGAGAGCTTGTCCCTCGGGTGCGCAACGAGGTGGCGAGCGCGATGGATGGGTCCTAGGGGCGCGAGAGACAGCGGTGGCGGCTCGGGAGCTCGAGCTTCGAGCTCGCTCCAATGGCGGACGGCGCACTGGCGTCTCGCGCGCGGGGGAGAGGGAGAGAGCAGGAGGCGTTCGGTAGTGGAGAGGGGAGGGCGAGAGTGGAGAGGGCTTCCTTCCAACCGAAGGAAGTATAGGAGGGGGAGCGGGGCGCGGCCTGGCGCGTCCGGCCGGCCGGACCACGGCCATGGCCGGCCGCCGCCGCGTGGAGACGCGCGTACAGGGGAGGACGAGGGCGAGGTGGCGTGGACCTAGTCCGTGGACCCGTGGGGCTGACGGGTGGGGCCGGGGCGAGGATGGGGGAGTGTGGTCCATGGACCGAGTGCGCGAAGGAAAAACCGAGTGGGGCCCGCGGCTGCTGCCGGTCCGCGGGGATCCGAGGGACCCGACAAATGGGGCCCACCTGTCAGCCTCCGCGGAAAAGGGAAAAAGAGAAAAAGAAAAAAAATGTGTTTTCTCCTCCGCTGAAAATCGCTATTTTGACCAATTTAGAGGCCGAATTTGGAAAAACTCCAATTGGATGAAATGTTCTACTCTTTTAACTCTACAACTTTGTCAATAGGCATGATTTCAAAATCGGCATGGAAATATGAAATTTGTTTGAATTTATGCAGCAGCCATAGGTAGGGACAGGGTAGGTCATCTGCTTGGGAGGGGAAAATACCCTAGTTATAGGCCTCAACTCCACTTGCTCCTTTTGACAAATTTGTGGGGTACTTTCTAAACTATATTTCATTTCATTAGGACAGGTCATGAAAATGGCTCTATGGGTAAGAAAACCTCAATTTACCAAACTGGACAGAGTAGGGGTGTGTTTCTGGGCTGACAAAATTTGGTTGAAAAGACCAATTTGAATTCATATTATGACCTGACTCATATTGACAAAGTTGTTTCCTAGATCATTACCTAAAACTTTGTTAATATGATCCTCCTCTAAATCACAACCTATTTTGAAATACAACCCAAATCTTGTTTAGGATTTTGGTAAAACAGCAGATTTACTCTAAGTAAGGCTTTTCTTGTTTTCAACTTTTGAAGTATCAAATGAAGGCCAATCCCTTCCACAATAGGTTCATTTGGAAGGTAAAAAGTTCAATTTCATTTCATAGAAAGGGAGAATGTAAAGTTGTATAGTGAATTCAAAAGTAATTTCAGAATCAACTTTGGGGATGAGTTAAAATTTCAGATTTGAGAAATTTTGACTTAGTGGTTTATCTACCAATTCCTCGTTACTCTCTTAAGCATGATTTAGTCTTAATTCATCATTAGCTTATGTATAATTGTGTGTACGGCTTCTGAGATGCCAGGGGCATCACATATGTGTATTTATTCAACTTAGAAATGGGAGGCTACATGGAATGTACTCAAATTAACTCTCTAGCATTTTCCATATACTTTGGGTAGTATAAGTAGCCAACTGGTGAAATATGAAGTTGTGCATGTAAAGTTTAATTGGTGATTTGAAAATGACAAAATGATACATGTTGGAAATGATAATTAGAAAAAGTGGTCATAAATGGCTAGGGAAATTCTCTGGAAATTTGGTAGCTTAATGTTGATGCATAGAGTCCAGAAAATATATTCTAGAGGGCTATTTATATTGTTTATATGTACATCTTGAATTCACATAGGATTAAGATATGGGAAATAGATGTTCTGTCAAACTTGGGAGTTTTAACTTGTAAATTTTTATACATGCAGTCCATGCTGAGTATAGCTCACTGGTAAAATTTCACCTTTGGAAACCATTCTTATAATTTATGAAAAATCTGAGAAGCTATAGGACTGATAACTTGCTAGAATTCTCATAATTAAATTATAACTCCTTTATGGCTGAAATTTTGACAGTAGCATAATGCATTATAAACCTACATGTCACAAAAATCTGAGCTCGTTTGGAGTTATCTAACTATACGAACACAAGTAATGTCTTTATTCATAAAGTAGGCATGTGTTATTTAAATACGAGGGTAGATGTTTGTTGATTATTGATATCATCATGCATGTGGGTTGATTTCTAGCTGCATGCCATCTACTATCGTTTATGCCACACTTGATTTAGAAATGAACTCATTTGCTGTGTAAAACACTTAAGATTGATATAGAGCCTTAATCCATTAGATCAACAAAAATATTTGATATCATTAGTGAATGTTCCCCTATGTGTGCATAAAGTGGTCTTTTCATGTTAAATAACTCTTTTCAAACAAAACAATTAATAATGTTCTAACTTTGCATCATCCTTGTATGGTTTTCGTCTACTTAGTACCCAACATGCCTTCTTTACGATTACGATAAGTAACTTACTAGTTAGACATGTGATTAGCTATGATTATTATCAATTCATGAAGTGTATGATTTCAACTTGTGGTTGAAGGAAAATTAACACCACCTCACCCTACTTAGTGTTCCATGATATATTGCTCGCTTTTACCAGCTCACATCATTACTACGGTTGTCATATGATCACTAACTGGATAGGTGCAATCATATGGTCGATTGAGTATATGTTTGATCTAGATCCATAAAGGCACTCCTTGTTTAAGTAGTTTATCAATCACCTTTTTGCCTGGTCATGAGAAGGTTATTCATACGTGTGCTTCATATTCACGCATCTCATTTCTTGCATCATCACGCATGTCAATCATATAGTGGCGCTCATTACAGATACGTGATCAAGAAACGAGCGCGTGGGACTACTTCAACCAACGGTGATCTAAAAGACCAACTAAGACCCACTCACGACCTGGGGGGCCCATCAGTCGTGTTTGGACGGAGGAGTTGTCCAAGGGATCAAGGGGTTGCCTAGGGCTAAGCCTCACAACCCGGCAAACTAACATTAGCTTAGTTTGTTGGTTTTATTAAAGTGAACCAAAGGTAGGCAGGACCATGCTTTACCCAGCAAATATACTTGATGAATGCTTACGCATCTGCATTAGGAGTTGTTTGGAACCAATTGCATTAGACTCCTTGGTCGCCCTGACCCTAGCACCTATATATTAGAGTTCGTAGGACGAGTTGCCTAGAGTTGCTAGGTACGAGTAGACACGAGTGAATGGAGCCACTCGTCGCGTAGGTGATTTTTCAAAAGTTACAAAAAATCTCACTAGTATGAATCTTACTTTGATTATGTTATGTTTTAAATGGAGACCGGGCGGAGATATGGAAATGTACGATGGGAATTAGAATATGTGTGGTGGACTCCGCCCGAGTCGTTTAAGGCCCGTTCGTCTGTTCGCCTGCTGATTGGCTCAACATTGCTAAAGTGCTTATCCGGGTCGTGGGATCGGTGAAAGTCTTACCGGCCCCGTCCTACTATTTATGCTGCTGCCCATCCACTGATAGGGGCCGATGGACTTGGGAGATGCTTAGAGGTCGAGGGAGAGCTGACCCGACGTACCGTGGTATCGCTCCTGAGACAGCTACTCCCAAGGGTTAGGTGGGGGCGCTGTGAATCTTGGGACGGGACAGGTGGAGATGGGGGTATATGTGAGGAACGTGATGGCTAGTAAGCATATATCCCTTGGCATTTTTTAGTTATTCCCGGAAATTAGAAATCGATTCGAATCACTGATGCTCACCAGGTGTGAGAGTGCCAAATATCACTGACGGACAACGTAGTAATAACTGTAATATGTTGTTTATTTAATCACGCTTTTCAATACAACATGCTTGGATGTGATGATCCGTTCCACTATCCATGGTGCTGCCCGTCCACTGGTAGGAGGTCAATGTACTTGGGAGGTGCTTTGAAGTCGAGGGAGGGCTGACCCGACGTACCGTGGTAGCGTTCCTGAGACGGCTACTCCCAGGGGTTAGATGGAGGCACTATGAATCTTGGGACGGGACATGTGTTTGATATAATATTATGCAAGTTTCTGATGGGTCATGTGTTACTTTCATACAAGTACTTACTTTATGGTATAAATGATCTTCATGATTAATAAATAGCAGCTGTCAAATCCTGCTATCTTATGTTTAAGAATCAACAGCTAAGGATCCACATGATTAGTAAGCATGCTTTGCGTCAGTCGTAAACCATTCTATTAAATTCTACTGAGTAATTAATACTCAGGGTTTGCCCTCACTTTTGGATTACAGGTACTGACGATATCTGGATAGCTGTGTTGGAGGTGGTAGTACCGGTGGGCTCGGTGCTACTCGCCTTGTTCATCTCTTCATGTAGACTACTTAAGTATACTGTTTCCGCTGCGAGATGTTTTGAAAACGCTTCCGCTTTATATATACTCTGAATTCGCTTCCGCTATATTTGAACATGTATTTAATTTCTTACATTTAGGTTATAAATTAAGTTTATTATTCTCTATTTCAACTGTCCGTGATGATGTAATTGTTATGGCTCCATCGAGAGTCGGATGTGTTTGATGTCGGTTCCTCTGGGAATGGTGTTATCGAGAGCCGAAGTACTCTCGACGGACTACCGGTCTGGCCTAAGCGCACTGCGAGCCAGAGGTGGTAGGTGTGTTTAGTATGGATTAAGCAGGGCGGTTCCACCACAGCTGTTGGGTGTGCAAGGATGTTTGTTTTTGTTATTACGTGGTTCGTCTCCGTTTAGATTTAGAATAGAAACGGATGAAGTGGGTGATTAGATGGCCATAGCGATTAAATTTTATGGTGATTTAGGGATAACCAAACATCATCTTGCGAAATGGGTATCTTCTCTACAATTCGTCTACGACGAGGCCATAGCGGGGGAGCTAGCGCGGTGCCTGGTGGAGTGGTGGGCATTGCCAAGGTGGCAGACTCCAAACCAGGACTGGAGTCCCGTAAGGCTATCTCCAACAACGCATCTTAAAATAATGACTTTGGTATTGATTGGCATTATTTTGTACTGTTCTGCACTGTAAATAACATGCCACACAAAGTGGAGTGGAAATTAAGAAGTGGGGATGAGGATCCTCGTTAGAGATAACCTAAGGAAGCAATTTGTCAGTAGCTGGATTTTGGATTTTTAGACCAATTTCTCGTTTCCAATTTGGGATGGAAACGAAAGGTATTGTCCCAACTGACAGTTATACATCGAAGCCTCTATGCCGGCCTCTGTGGAGTCAAAGATGATGATGGACGAGGAATAGCAAAGCAGAGCACCCTCAGCAAAGGCAGACAATGATATGTTCATGAGCAAATTTACACTACAGATACACTGTTATCCCCCTGCCGGGGTGTAGCTATCACTGTATATAGCTCTTCCTAAGGCTATCTCCAGCGGAATGTGTAAATAGATGTGCATAATGTCTTACTATGGAAAACACTGTTTGCGCAATGTACACAGATTGAAAAAAACACTGCACTGTAGACAGTATAGATGCACTACCTAGTGACCTTGGTCTTACTAATTGGAGGCTCCGTTTAGAGCCTCTATGTTAATTTTCACCAGACATGCTAAGAAAAAAATTCTAGAAATTCTCATAAAAATCAGAAATATTTGATCGTCCATCATATAGCACTAATAATAGTAGCCATTAAATTTATTATGTTTTTTAAAAAATTACCCACCATGCTATTATAAAATATAAAATAAAATAACCTCCTAAATTTGTATAAAAATTACCCACCATGCCATTATAAAAAATGAAATAAAATAACCCTCTAAATTTGTATAAAAATTAGCCACCATGACATAATAAAAGATGAAATAAAATAACCCCTAAATTTATATAAAAATTACTCACCATACCATTATGAAATATGAATTTAAATAACCCTTAAATTTGCATATAAATTGCTCATCATACTGTTATAAAAGATGAATTAAAGTAAACCCTAAATCTGCATATAAATTAACCAATATGCAATCATTAAAGATAAATTACAATAATTTCCAAATTTGCACGTTCACCCACAACACCATTAGAATTATGAATTAAAATAATCATCTCTATTATTACTAAAAATCAAATCTATGTCTGCTAATAAAACTCTAACCTGTGCGAGTGCACGGGTTGATGAACTAGTTGTTCTAATAACATTATTGAAATATGGTTATTAAGATAGGTATGCTGCTAGAGTTGAAATATGGTTATTGAGATGCTGCTGAAGTTAAAATATGGTTATTAAGATAGGTATGCTGCTGGAGATAGGCAGAGCCCGTTGCCTACATTGGAACACATCGCTATCTTGCACGTCCTAGCAGGCACTAGTGCTGTCTGCTGTCGAAGCCATCGAGAGCTCAGCTACGAGCCGGTCCAAATTCCAAAATCACCAACATCGCCATTGTTTCTGCTCTCGGTTGATCTGACCACTACCTCTTGTGTAGCACTAGCACCCCCAGAAGGACTCGTTCTCGTCCACATCTTTTTACATATTAATCTTGCTTCGATCGAGCAGAAAACCTTTGCGTCCGGCCACCAAAAACCAACGGAGAATAAAATAAACGGAGGAGGAGCTTTCATCGATGGCACACTACAGACTACAGAGACCGCCAGAGACCGCGCTTCTTGAAGTTGAAACCGCGCGCGATGCGAGCCAATGGAAGAGGCGGCCGGCGGCACCGATGGAACGAGCAAGAAGTGCTGCCGCCGCACGCTATCCAGACGACGTGCTCTGGGCTGGAAGCATGCGCGCGTGCGCCGATAGGATTCGTGTGTTGTTCCGGGACCAATGGAGATCGTTGGTGGTGACGACACACGAGAAAAGGCACTACTAGAGGCTAGAGAGCACAGATAAAGTGATGACGACGTCGGGGTTTTTTCACGTTTTTTACGCTGGTCAAACTTTTTACACTTCACTTTTGCGTCAAACTGAAAGTTCCATGCACTCTGTCAAAAAAGAAAGTTCCATACATGCGCATGCACAAAGACCGCCGTCATGGCTCGTTGGGTCGGTCCTAATAAATCCTAATGTTGGTTTCATTCTCCATAAATAAAATGCCATATATAGACAACACATGTGACATAATATTAGAGTTATACATGAAGAGAGAAGTTTCATCTATATGAAACTATAGGTATACGTCATTCTTTCACAAACCGTTGATACAAGTTGATATCGGTGCCTTTCACCCGATCATCCCAAATCATGCCCGTCGTAATTAAATGATATGACCAGTTTATGGAAAACAATATAACATTATGCATTACTCCATTCGTCCTAAATTCAGTGTTAACCTAAACGGTAAACGGTAAAGTTTAGCCATTATTCGGTGCTAAACGGCCGTTTAAACGGGTTTAAACGGTGTAAATGGCCAATTAAACGGAAACGGTGAGCCACTGTTTAGCGTTTAAACGGTGTTTAAACGGGCTAAACGACCGTTTAGGCGAACAGTGCCTAAATTATAACTTTTATATATGTGTTTTATATATTTATAATCTAAATTCATCACCATAGATGTCTATACGGGATAGTTGCATTCGCCAGCTCCAAAGACTCTTGAGATGGCGTAGCACTTTGGAAACCAAGAAAAATATTACTTTCCATTGGAATTAGCCTCCCTTATCTTGAAGCATGTGCCGCTCGTGCTATAGATATAATTTGTTATCCTAGTCCAAGAAAATCATGTTGTTTGAATACTTTTAGAGAAAAAAACACCACATTGTGTGTTACATTCTTTTCTAATAATGGACACGCCATTGATTTTTGGGTAGTTAACATAGACGTACATGCTACATGCAAGTGGTAAATCCGAAATGTTGAAAGGAATGAACTAACCAGTCAGCAATCAAGAAAAAAGAGAAAAAAGAAAAGAGAAATAAAAAATTATAAGAAAGAAGACCCGCTTGATTAATGTCCTTCCTTTTTTATTAATTTTAAAGTAAGAAAACTATTTGGTGGGTACGGGTATAAAACGAGGTGAGAAAATAAAAGACCAAATGGTGAAAATATTTTCTTTCTATCAGTTTTAAGCCCTTTCCAACCTGTCCAGTGAAACCAATATGTGAGGAGTACTAATGTTTTTGTTAGGTGAAAAATGATATTGCGAAAACTCGTTGTTTACAGTGTAATATAGATAGATACATAAAAGTACATGTCATTTACCTTAAATAATTGAAGCACAAACCCTAGGACCAGTTTCAAACGAGTACATGAGGCGGAATCTCATCCTCAAGTGGTATAACGGACAATGGGGAGGCCCCATATGATGACGATTCTCACCCGGATTCAGTTGTTAAAAAGCGTCCATCGGCTCCCATCGAGCTGATCATGAGCTTGCGTATAGAAATGGAGATACCACGATGGCGACATGGATCCTATCAGCCGTTCGTAGCAATCTAATTGGGTGCAATAATGCATGGGAACCATCTCTTGCGGTGCCCGGTGGAGTTAGGGCATTTCTTAGTTGCAGTTACCTATGATTAGTTTTTATTTTGTAGTATTTCTTATCTAATACTCTCGCAGTCTCAAAAAACAAATTATTCTATTTCTAGCTATTTGTGTCTAGATTTAAAGTTTCTAAAATTTGACCAATTTTAATGTCAGGTGCTGCTTCCTGGTTAGATTATATATAATCGAGCTTATTTGATATGCTATTATATAAAGAGCTTATTTTGATGCATCATATAAACTGAATATAATGACATCAGTGGGCAAATAATTTAAAGTGGTTTGGATACCATAGTAAAATATTAGAAAATAATTAGAAATAAACATTAATTATTTAGGATATTATCTTATCTTACTATTACTAATTAGAGGTTCTAAAAGTTGCACCAATTTCAAAGCGCACTAGAAAAAAAGATAAATCTAAGAAATTCTCACAATAATCAGAAACATCCGACCATCGATTGACAGATTGGAATATTAATAGCCATTAGATCTGTTTTCTAAGTAATTACCCACCTCTGCCATTATGAAAGGTTTTGAGTTCAACTCTCAATGAAAACAAATATCCTCTTTTTTCATTATATATATTTTTCAAGTAATTACTCACCTCTGCCATTACGAAAGATCTGAGTTCAATTCTCAACGGAATCAAATATCTTCTTTTTTTTAGATTTTTCCTATTTTCAAATTTACCTTCAATTTTTGTCTTTTTTCTATTAAAGATGCTAGATACCTTTCCATGAAATAAATATTTTATAGACTTTTTGAAATTTCCATGTCAATCCTCACAAGATGCGCTAGAAAAAAATAAAATTATAGAAATTCTCACAATAATAAAAAATACCCTATCATCAATTATCATGTTGGAATCTTAATAGCCATTATATCTGTTTTCTAATTAAGTAATCACCCACCTTTACCATTATCAAAATAATATTAAATAACCCCTAAAACTACATATTAATTACCCACTCTGCCAATATAAAGGAAAATATGAAATAACACCCTAAATTTATATCTAATTGCTCACATTTGCTATTTTGATAGGATAATACCAAATATCCCTTTTAATTTATATTTGAATTGTTCGCCTTAGTTATTATGACTGATAATACGATGAAAGTAACCCCTCAAAATTATATTAAAATCACATATTTTTGCAATCGATCAAAGATTATCTAAATCAATTAAGCATACAAATAAAGTAGCAAGATATGTTATTATAAAAACCTAAGTATAAAAATAGATCTATATATGTTGTACGGTTACGCATAACACATTTAAAACTCTAACCGTGCGAAAGCACGGGTTGATTGACTGGTTCTTATAATCTGGATCGTCTAGACAATTGCATTGATCTTGGAGCAGTGGATGGGCGGTGTGAGACTACGTAATGTGGCATGTACATGTTCGCATGGATGGTGTTGCCCCTTTTGCATGCTCAATGGTGTCTATCCACGCATCAATTCCCCTAGTATTGGACGCAGTTGGCCACGTAACAAATTTACTTTAATTGTGTGTAGCTCGCGGTCTATTATAGAAAAAAAATCTTTTGTAAACTCATACTACCTCTACACAAAAAGTAGATGACGCTTCAGACGGTAACCAAAATGATCGAACCCTATAATAGCCTGTCATCAGAAACCTCAAATTATTCTGACCGGAGGAAGTAGTAAGGAACAATCGTGCAATCAGAGAAGTGGATACAAGTTCCTAAATCCTAAATGACACCTATGCACTTGATTCGTATCCACGCGATGATTAGTCGTCCCGACCTCTCTCTCCGAGGATAAGAGGCCCAATTAGTCTCTCTCAACGGTGAGCCAAGAGATTCCGAGGTGGCTACCGTAGGAACTCCAGGAGGCCAGGAATCACTGACGGCTCGATCAAAGAGAGAGAGAGCCTCTGCCTCACGCCACCCATCCAACCCGATTCCAAGTACTTGGAACACCAGCTGACGCAAAAACATTTTGTAAACTCATGTGGACTCCATGGTCTTGCCCGTCTCCCTCCAGCGAAAAAAGACGACACAGGCAGTAACCGTCATATGTTCGTTATCTAATGAATGCACTGATGTCCATTAGCTGCATCAATATATTTTTAATTTTTGTGTGTGCATGAGACTGCGAGTGAATTTATTTGGAACCCTTGCAAGAGAACGAGAGAATGAATATGAGTCAAAACGGTCCATGTAGGAACTTACTTCACGCCTCTTTTCTTCGCGTCAATCATCAATCATCGATCAGTCCTCCATAGTAGACACAATAATTTGCTATGCTAATCCGCCTCTAAGCACTGATATAGTAACTGTTCACTGATATAGCAACAGTTAATCACGCCTAACTTGGTGTGCCCCTTCCTGCTCCTGGCCTTCTATATAAACACCTCTTCTTGCATTGCAGGATTTGTCCAGGCAAGCAGTGTTGGTTACTGCCTGCGCTGAGCAAAGACTAGCGCTCCTCTGCTGCACGTACATACCGCACTTGTTCGTATAGCACTCGGGAAAAAAAAACCTTTTTTTGTTGCAAACATGGTAGTGTCGCTACGGTTCATCCTCACGGCCATCGCCGTGGTTATTAGCGCGTGGTGCGCCGCTGCTCCCCGTGTGCTGGCCGGGCGCGAGCTAGCCGCCGCCGCCGCCGGCGGCGTCGACGCGGCGATGGCGCTGCGGCACGAGAAGTGGATGGCGGAGCACGGGCGCGCGTACAAGGACGAGGCGGAGAAGGCGCGGCGGCTGGAGATATTCCGGGCCAACGCGAAGCTGATCGACGCGTTCAACGCCGTGGAGGGCAATACCCACCGGCTGACCACCAACAGGTTCGCCGACCTCACCGACGACGAGTTCCGGGCGGCCTGGACCGGGTACAGGGCCCCGGCGGCGCTCGCGGCGACGAGCGGCGGCGGACGGTTCAGGTACGAGAACTTCAGCCTGGCGGACCCGCCGCAGAGCATGGACTGGCGGGCCATGGGCGCGGTCACCGGCGTCAAGGACCAAGGAGACTGTGGTACGGAACCGAAACCCCCTGCACTGCACCACATGCATGGTCCGCGCATGCTGAATAACTCGTTTTCAAGTATTCTGCAATGAAAAATCAAATCCAAGTTGAAAATAACGGGTCTAAATCTACTGAAAAGTTGGTAAACATGGTGCAGTATAAATTTGCAACTGCGCCGCCGGCCGTGCATGCGTAGACATGCACGTCTCCATCTAGAAATCTACTACTAATAGCTTTTTCGTAACGCACGCGTGCGGTCAAAACGGAAAAGGTAAACCAGAACAGAGTAACAGACACTGCACTCTAGAACACTGGTGGAGAGATTGAGCTGATACGATACAAGACTAGAGTCTACATCCATGCACCTTTGGTCAAATGAGAGACATGAAGGGCAAAAACAGTCTAACTGCAACAAAAATTCCAGTTTTTTCTTAGACATGTCAGTCTAATTTCATGCACGCAGGCTGCTGCTGGGCGTTCTCGGCGGTGGCGGCGGCGGAAGGCCTGAACAAGATCCAGACGGGGCGGCTGGTGTCGCTGTCGGAGCAGGAGCTGGTGGACTGCAACGTGGACGACGTCAACCAGGGCTGCGAGGGCGGCCTCATGGACGACGCCTTCCAGTTCATGGCGCGCCGCGGGGGCCTGGCGTCGGAGTCGAGCTACCCGTACAGGGGCGTGGACGGGTCCTGCCGCTCGTCCGCCGCCGCCGCGCGCGCCGCCACCGTCCGGGGCCACGAGGACGTGCCGCGCAACAACGAGGCCGCGCTCGCGGCGGCCGTGGCGCACCAGCCCGTGTCCGTGGCCATCAACGGCGAGGCCCTGGCGTTCAAGTTCTACGGCGGCGGCGTGCTGGACGGGGACTGCAGCACGGAGCTCAACCACGCCATCACGGCCGTCGGCTACGGCACCGCCGGCGACGGTAGCAAGTACTGGCTGATGAAGAACTCGTGGGGCGCCTCTTGGGGCGAGGGCGGCTACGTCCGGATCCGCCGCGGCGTCCGCGGCGAGGGCGTCTGCGGACTCGCCAAGCTGCCGTCCTACCCGGTCTAGCGGGCCGGCGCGCATCGATCGGCGATCGCTGCCCGCAAAAATATGTGTGGTACTGTACTACTGCTCCATGGAAGACACAAGCAGCAATGCGACAAGAACACGAATGGAGGATCGCATAGTATACGTATAGACTACAGTAGTACAATCATGTATAGCGTGATCGAATACCCTAGTAACCTAGTTATTGCTCCTGCAGCAACAAGAACACGCTAGGGGGTGCACACATAATGGCTCACGTATATTGTGCTAATGTACTGTACAGATTGGCTCTGAAATCATGTATACAGAAAGGCATGTAAACTCGTGTGTGTTTAATGTATTACCTCCATTCTGGTATATATATGACGCTCCCGCCGGGCAAAGAAAGCTGAAGGGAGAAGTTGTAAAAATAACCCATTCTGGTATATACTTTGTGACTGAATTTGCGGTTGATGTAGATGGTTGTACCTGTCACTTCCGCACGTAGTCCACAACTAGCTCCACCAGTCACCAGATGATCTGTCACCCATGTTGTACAGCACAAAAATAAACATTGTTTTTTTATTTTTCGAAACGACGGGAGGAGTTTTATGTCCACTTACCCGTAGATAGAATAATTTATATTTCAAGATAAAGAGACTGTATATTTTAAAAAATGAACAGTAAGAATTTAGCCAAAAAAAAAAAGAATGGCGTCATATATTATAAACCGAAGGTGATACAATTGTTCGTTCTTTTCTTTCTTTCTTGGAGTAGTTTGCCACATCACGCCCATATTAATGCGCTACATAGCAAAACCATTGACATCTCTCCATGATGTCAAAGGGAAAAAAACATATAAAACATTTGGAAAACATTTGTAATTTATATGGGGGCAGAGGAACAGTTTACACATTTTTTTTATATTTTGAGGTCAACATTTTTGGTCTTATAGTTTTTTTTTTGAGAATTTTTGGTTTTTTTGTAGTTGAAGCGTAATGTAGCAGCAATGAAGTTTTAGCCCAGCCCACCCTGCTCCCCGTTGCTCCGCGGCCCAGCAGCGGCCCGCACAACAAAATCCTACGAAAGGACCGTGCGGCCGCGGAGAAACTTCCTGAAGAAGCCACTTCCCGAGTCCCCGTGCTCCCCACCCCCTCCCCTCCCCGCCGCTTTCCCAAATCCCAACTACTAGCAACTGGAGCACAGTAGTACAAAAAACGGCTCCAAAGTCCAAATCCGAAAGGAGGAAAAAAAAAGAAGAGGCGGATTTCATCCTGCGGCTGCTGCTGGATCGGCAGCCGTCGCCGCGGTCGTCTCGCCTCTCCTCGCGTCCACGCCCGCCCACCACCAACTCTTGACCTCCCCCGGCCTGCCCAATCCCCCCTCTCCCCCTCTTCTTTCCCAAATCCAGCAAGCAGCGGAGAGCCCGGCTCGGGGTCGGGGGGTAGACCCGTCTCGGACCCCAGATTCAATTCAATTCCTCCCCGAATCGCACCGCCGGCGGTAAGCCCCCTCCTTTTCCGCCCCGCCTGCCGCCCCACGTCCATTTCTTGCGGATTAGGGTTCCTGATCCCCCGCGATCGCGTTCGATTGAATCTATGCTTCCGCCGTCTGCCCTCGCAGGATCGACGGGGGACCGTGAGGCCGTCGCGGGTTTCCGCGCGCCCATGACCTAGCCCGCCGGCCGGCTGCGATCGGCTCGGCGCCGGGCTAGCCATGTCGTGGGGGCGGTTCAGCTTCAGCTCCCGGCAGGGGCAGGGGCAGGGGCGGGCGCGGTGGTGCCCCGCGCAGAAGCCCGCGCCTTGCACCGTGGTGGTCATCGATGAGGACGATTGCGGCGAGGACGGCTCGGACTCGGACGTTTTCATCGTCGACGCCGCGGCGCCTGGTTGTCGAGCCAGGAGTGGGAGCTCCTCCTCCAGCAACGTGATCAACATAGACGACGACGAAGATGCCAAGGATGGCGGCGGAGGGGACAAGGCAGGCCCTAGCAACTCCCGTGCCTCTGGGTCCCCGGAGTCCATGACGCCGGGGCGGGGTTCTCCGGGGAACAGATATGGGTTGGATTGCTCGTCGGACAGCTCCGAGAGCGATACCTCCGATCAGTGGGACTCCGACACCGATGATGGTGGCAGCTCGGATTGTGAGATTCTGGATGACTCGGCTGGTACGGCGCGTGAGATGTGGGAGATGGCTGCTTCCAGGAAAAAGGCACCTCATGGTGCCCATCAGTGTCAGGATGGTAGGGCTGCTGCGTTCTCATCATGTGCTGGGTCAGAGGCACACCCCGGTAAAGATTCAGATGGCCTCTTTGGTGCGGAATGCCATCTAGGCGAGAGTTTCTTTCAGTCTTTTACCGCTGCATGTAAGGAAGGTCCTGACTTTGCTCAGTGTAGCGTGGATGGTGCCAAGGATGGCCATGGTCCTTCGGTGCCAAATGCCAAAGAATGTTCAAATGGTAACTTTTCCGGTGGAAATGAAACAGAAGGCGTCCAAAATAACACCAGCCGCTCAAAGGATGACCATGGTCTATCTTCAGCACCAAATGCGAAGGAATCTTCAAATGGAAAAGAAGGGTTCATTCCTGAAAAAGCCTCACAAGGAGTTCAATCGCCTCACCTGGATGAAACCTTTGTCTTTCCAAATAGGGTGTTTCCGGGAAGCTCCTCAGCAGATCGGAAAGATGGAAGTCCTCCAATGTCTGTTAGTACTCCTGAAAAGATCGATGAGAAAATGCCTGAAGGTGTATATTCACAGAAGGACCAGTCACCACCAGAAGCTTACAATAACACAGATACTACGTATTCTGCACAATACAATGATTCTGTAAGCGGTCAACAAAAACAAGTACCACCTTTCACTAGCAGATGTGATTGCCCAAGACAATTTGGAGAAAACTGTCAGCAGGTACAAGCTAACTCGTGTGCATGTGCTGAAGCATCCAATAAGAATATTTTGATTGGTGATCCTGAAGAACTAGGGCAATTTGCTTCAGTTCATGGTGCATCTGTGATTGGTGAACGAGAAAAACACAAAGAATCTGCTGAGTACAAACGAGCAGCAGAGGAGGAGTGGGCATCCAGACAGCGGCAATTACAAATACAGGTACAACATTTTGTCAACTACGCTAGAACTATGTGATGATATGCACAAATTTGGGAACATTAGATTCAGCGTTCTCAATTCAATGTGATTTACTTTCTTATCTAAAAATAGTGTGATTTTACATATGGAGGGTTATTTCTTGCCTAGGGTTTACTAGTTTTAAAGTTTTTTTTGGCAAAAAAAAAATCGACGATAAAAATAACTACCAGGCTAATAACATGTTTGGATCTGTCACATGGCCCATGATGGTTCTTTGTTGAAAAACATTTTTGCAGGCCGAAGAAGCAAAGAAATTGCGAAAGAGAAAGAAAGCTGAAGCTCAAAGGTTGCTTGACATGGAGAAGAGACAAAAGCAAAGATTGCAAGAAGTCCGGGAATCACAGAGAAAGGTCTCTTGTTGCACCAGTCTTCAGTGTGATGATAGCAAAGTTTATTGTTAATCTTCATACGTTTTGGCATTAGTGACACTTACCTTTTACTTTCTTCCTGTAGAATGAAGAAGCTATACAGCTAAAGGAGCAGCATCGGGGCGTAGTAAGAAAAGAACTTGAAGAGATGGAAAGGAGATATTGCGACATGACCTCAATACTGTATGCGCTCGGCATCCCTGTTGAAGGTGGTGAGGTATGGCCTATTCTTATCTATACGCTCAGCCCATCACTTGCTGTCGGTAAAAGGTTTATTTCCTGCTAGCTTCTTTTTTGTGGTACTAGTTTTGTGTGTTTGATACAAACATTGCTGGCCATTGACATGGTTGTGACCATATGAGCAGTTAGGCCTATCCTGCTGAGGGCAGATACATACGAACAAATGCATGGCATGATGGCAATTGTATTCGAACTGAAGGGTTTTGCCCTTTTTTGTGTCCTTAAGAAAATAGGGGAAAAGGCTACTAACTGCATATTTGAACATCACCTGTATTCAATAAACCATGTTCTGATTCAGGGAGCTCAAAATGTATCCAAACCTTCCAAGAATTAAGAATAAATGGTTAATTTGATGACACTACTTATTCCTTTTTCAGGTCAAAGCCTATAAGCAAGCTCTTCTGAAATTCCATCCGGACAGGGTATCAAGAAATGATGTTTATCAACAGGTCAGAGCAGAGGAGACATTCAAGTTCATTTCACGCCTGAAGGAGAAGCTACAGCGTTGATCCTAATAACGTATTCCATAGTCACATTCTCCTTTTCCTAGGCAGAAATCTCAATAGCAGGCTCAAGATCCAGAGTTCAGAAAATATTTACTCTTGTTCTTAGAAGTAACTAGGGATGGTGAACGCTCTTGTTTTATGATGGCGAAATGGTTGTACAGGACAGATGGCAGGAAGATCATTCTTTCACCATCTTTGATAATTTATCTGACAGGATATCTTATTGTCGTCCTTTGGCTCTCATGTACCTTCATTTATAGATACAGGCATCCAGGAGACATCAGAGGATCACACTTATATCTATTTATTTTGCATGCAGCTGCATCTTTGCTCTGTATTTTGGAACGAACACGAACATATTGTAGGATGGAGGTGGATACATAAATAGATCAAAGGCACTGGGATATTTAATGAATGACCCAAGCAAGGCAGTGCTTTTGTACATGTGTCATGGAAGAGTGGAATATTTGACATTCATGCTGCGCCTATATTACATGGGTAAGTTACTCATTGTACGGCCGCCTCAGCGGAAACGGTGCTGCCTCAGCGGAAACGGTGCTGCACCAAGCGAAATATATACATTGTAGATTTGTTGCTTATATGCTTATGGAATTACGGTAAACCCATGCTGCTGCTTCTCGCCGTCACGACAATAATGCAGCAGCGGACACGGTACGGCGGGCCAAGGCCAGCCGGAGAAACAATGCCTGAATAGCATGCCGAGGTGGCTGAGCACGCCGAGATAGGCCGGCGAGAGGAATTCTTCAGCTGCTCAGGTGGCTGAGCATCCATGGTGGCAAGCCAATGCGAGCGGGTGGCTGCGCTGCTGCCCCTTCCACCCTTCCGCCTGCTGCCACAGAGTAGTAGCTGCACAAGCACAAGCCATACAAAAGAGCATTCATTTGTCATTTTGCTTCCTGAAATGTCAGCAATATATCGAGCGTTCTGCGGATAATCATATCTCATAGGGTACAATATAGGGATAAGGTTTATCCCACTACCCACAATCATTTTCCTATCTCTCTATCCAGATGAGATATAAGATTTATCCCACCTCTTATTTTCCTATCCCACACCCTATTTCCCTATCCCCATCCTAATCCAAACAAGCTTAGGGATTGGAATGTGATGTGAATGTGATGTACCTAATATTTGTTGCTGGGGCACCTTCTTTCATCATGAATGACGTGGAAGACGAACTGGTCTGCTGTTGAGCTTGGCCCAATTGCACTTGCTGCTGCTGGGCTTTCTGCTTCTCCGCGAGCTGCGTGAAGGAGCAATGCTTTCTGTGATTCTGTCAATAAACTCACGGGAAAACAGGCGGCCAGCTGGGGCATGGAGGAGATGTATTGAGAAGCAGGCCAGCAGCAGACTATGCCTACCTCCTTCTGCAGAACCTTGTTCTCCTCCTGCAGTGACCTCTCCTGCGGCAATGAAGCAGCGCGTGCTAGTAGTCAGCACAGCACAGGAGCAGGAATATGAACATTTGCGTGCATGTAAACTACATAATCATAGTACTCGCAACAAGCAAGGCCGAATAGCCAACTTAAGTAAGCAAAGGTCGACAAATTACCTTCCGTTGAAGCTCTGAAATTGACTCGTGCATAAGCTGGCCCTGCACATGAGGTCGAGAAAAAGCTTTCAACATGCAGGGCATATGACTGTCGCCGTGTTGCAGGCAGTCAGGCGCCACATAATAATGCATTGCAGTCCAATATACAAGATTACACTACCTTTCTGGATCTGATATGTTTGAGTGAACTCTCCAGCTGCTGCTCCAGTTGTTGAAGCTCTTTGAGATTCAAAGTTTCAAGATCCTCCCCCATGAGGTGCCTGCAGGACACACAAGTTCGGATCATATGTATCTTCAATTGGGCACAGTACATATTTGCAGGAACTAATCACTACAAATTACTTTTGACATTTCTGTATTGTCTCGACCTTCGCCTTTAGTTTTCTATACTCGTGGCACCAGTTGCCCTACACAAGCAAAGATTTGAGTTATTTAATATGGGCCAACATCATGAAATGGAATATAATGCTACACTGACTCAGTGCATCACAGCTGAAGAGGAGACTTAATAGCATGCATGATGGCCGGCGATAGTTAAGTGAACCAAGGGAGAGAGTAAAATGCATTGATGGTTCTCGAACTTGGCACACTATGTCGATTGGATCCCTAAACTTTCGAAACCAGGAGAACGGGTCCCTAAACTTGGTCAAGGTATCATCTAGGTTCCAAAACCACTCTCTAAAACCGCTTTCCTCTCTCTGGTGCTGACGTGGCATGCTGACATCGAATCCACGTCCCTAAATTTGACTAGAGGTGTCGTATAGGTCCCTAAACTTGACGAAGAGTGTCATTTAGGTCCCAAAATATTTTATTTTTACATGACCAAAACAATGTTTTCAGTAAAAAAACACCGAAATCCTCATGAAAAATTTCTACGAATTTTTTTAATTTTTGGGATAAAAATTTCAAAATTCAAAACGGAGCCTTTTTATACTGGATCGGAAGAAAACATTGAAACCTAATGGGTTTTCCTATACTGATTATCCATCTATGCCGAACAAAGTCTCTTCAGCGACAATGATTTTGAAGGACTGCTAACTCTGTGTTTTTTGCGTGAAAAAACAAAGCCAACAATGCTAAATCCAACACAACAATGTTTTATCCCATTGGGATTCAATGTTTTTTTCCAATCCAGTATGAGAAGGCTCCGTCCTTAATTTTGAATTTTTTATCTCCAAAATAAATAAATAAAACGTAGAAATTTTTTGTGAGCATTTTAGTGTTTTTTTCAACTGAAAATATTGTTTTGTTCATGTAAAAATAAAATATTCTGGGATCTAAATGACACCCTTCGCCAAATTTAGGGATCTAGATGACACCTCTAGCCAAGTTTAGGGACCTGGAAGCGTGCCACGTCAGAGCCAGAGAGAGGAGAGCGGTTTTAAAGAGCGGTTTTGGGACCTAGATGACATCCTGCCAAGTTTAAGGACCCGTTTTTCTGGTTTCAAAAGTCCGGGGACTCAATCGACACAGCGTGCCAAATTCGAGGACCGCCAATGCATTTTACTCACCAAGGGATGTTCTGTTCTGCCTTGTCTGTTATTTTTTTTAATTAATCTAAAGCCAATCTTATAATACTGACAACTATGGCGCCATATGCTGTAAAAGAACCGACACTTGTCCATCGAATTTGCATTTGGAATTATAAGGAAATAGTGAAGAAATGGTTGGCAACATAATCCACATGCGAGTAAAATGCACCATATAGGTCCCATAACCTCTGTGAGGGCGTACCTTTGAAACAACAGGTTTAGGTAGATGAACTTTTTAATTGTTCACTAGAAGTACCTAGCTATTTGTTTTATGTTTCTTTTTACATTTAGCCCTCTGAAATGCTCTCTCTCCCGCACCTGGCTCCCACACACATAATTTGGACACAAATTTTCCATTCAAGTTCCATAAACCATATGTTCCTCGTATGAATTACACACCAAATTTATACAGATTCATATGAAATAGGTCTTCACTTTTCCAGTAGATAAAGTAGCATCGGGCTGAAATTGCTAGAGTTCACTACAACCACTACAGCATATTTGAGCACCAATGTTTGGTGTTATTATTCTATGCTTTAGCCAATCTCTTTTTTTAGTAATTATTCCAAGGATTGAGAGATACAAATTAAACCAAAAATTCTAGTACTCCCTCCGCATTTAGATATAAGTAGAGGTTGAGGTTTTTTCCACAGCTTCAATCATTCGTGTTGTAAAATAAGTCATGCCCAAACTCTCTATGATGATAAAACAAATTTACAACAAAATAAATAATAATCTATAATTTTTTTGACTAAGACGAATGATCAAAGGGCGTACCCAGTGCCGTAAGACGAATGATCAAAGTTTTAGAAAAAAAATCTAACATGACATATAATTAAAATTAGAGGGAGTACATGGTGACTAAACTTACTTTGAAATCGATTGACTAACTTTGTACATATATGCAGATATAGTTGGCTCTTGTTGCACCTGCTATAATAATGGAGCATGCCCTCTAATGTACCACTAAGTACAAGTTGACTTACCCTTCGAGTTTATCTAATTTCTTAATATTCAGGTTTACTGTGTCTATGGTACATCTATATAAGTGAGGTTTAATTACTTGGCAAGACAAGTAATGGAGCAGCAGGACCAATCAATACCATACAGAGATATGCTTGTTCTAGTACAATTTGATCAGCAGAACAATTCATACTTTGACCCAACTTGACAATAACTGAAGTTTTTTTTTATGAACAGGAACTAGAAAACTATTACGAATGAATCGAATAAAGCCTATGGATGAAGTTACAAACCAGCTTCATATGTTGCTTAAGAAAAATGTGAATTTGCTTTCTGTTGTAGAAATACCTGAGTTTCAGATTCTGCTGAAATGAGAACCTTTTCTGCATAGGAGTAGAGCTCATACCGTTCAAGAATTTTGTCCATACTGTGAAAATGCGAAAGTGAAAACTTTTCACTAGAAGTAGATTAATGTAAACATAGATAACTAAACAATATTGACAACAATAATATGTATGACAAAGAATGAAATGAATACATTCAGTAGTGTAAGAAATTACCATGGCAATTACCAAGACTTTAATCATAATGTAATATGTATACACTATATATTTCATGCAGACATAGACTGCCTATATATTCTCTCTTTATGTGAATACACTTAGTTCATTTGGTTATCTAACTATATCAGAAGCGGGGTACAAAATTCCAAATACATTGCCAGCAACCTTAAGAACAACCGTTATAGAGGAAGCCAAACCAAAATGAAGTATGGACCGTTCTAACTATGTTATAGTGTAGCTATCTCTTTCAGCTAGTTTCAGTGTGGAGGTTCTCCACTTTTTTTCAAAATCCATTAGTCATTGTACAGCATGTACTATATAATTGGTTGCTATCACGAAGAACACAACTTTCCCCGTTTCGTCCCTTGCTACACTCGAGAAAGTGGTTCACTAATGCCAAGATGTGCGGAGGGGAGAGAGGGTCGGACCTTCATCGTGCAAAAGTATAGGGTAGCTACTCTATATAATTTATTAATAGGGTTTGCAATCGACTCAAGCAGCGACATATAGTGAGGCACCCTCTCTTACTTTTTAGCGAAAAAGCTGAAAGCTTGCAGCTTTGGGCATCTTGGGCACTAGGGTGTTTTAATTTTTCCCTTTGCCATATTGTTATGGCGTTGAGTAACCATGTTGTGATTTTCTAGTCACTGACAGTTTGCCCGGTTACGACAGATGTCCTTTCTTCTTCCTTTGCGAGCGTGTCAACATCCAATGGTCATCCAACAACTACGATTTTTCATGCTGGGTGTTCGGCACGGGTGGATGCAGATAATCTAAGGTTTGGCATGGATGGTGGAAATAACCGCTTTGGAGAGGACTAGGTTGTATGTATTTCGTTTTTCTCACAAGGTGCTTTTAAAAGTGTTTGAGATGTACTTTAGGGGTGGTAGCGGGTCATGATCCAAATGTTTCTTCACAATCCAAATGAAACATTTTTTATTTTTAGCTCAAAATGAATAGGAATATGATCCGGCTCTTGATTGGGCCCGATCCTTACAATTTCTAGATAAAATTTGAGAGCCCTTTACCACTCCTAGATGTACGGAACCAAATTCTAGTATAATTAAGCTTTTCGCAAAAAAAAAGTTTACTAACAAATCGAAGCCCATAAGTAGTCTTGATATAAAATGGAAACTTTCTCAAAAAACTAGTAATTAGTATAGTACTTAAAATCTCTATATAACTTCTTTTTTTGTTTCAAAACTATTATTTGATATCGTAGTAACTTAATTTCCATGTACTGTAATAGTGTATGAACTAGCACATCACAAAACTTACCAATGTGTAAACCATCATTATATATATTGGGAGTTTCTAATATCTCAAACGCAGTTAATTTACAAGGCATTTTTGTATATGTATACTTTTCTAAAATCTTTAAAAGGGTATCACTATATAGTTATCTTTAGAAATTTATTTTTTGTAATATATAACATTTTGTTGGCTAGCTTTATTAAAAAAAATTCAGACGTGGATGCTCTACCTGAGAAAGGAAATTGCACATGTGATATTGAGATGCACACAACATGCACACATTCAGAATCTAATTTGTTATATTTTTCATTTGAAACTACAAAAGATCAATTTGAAATTTACAATATAAATGAAAATATTATCAAAATAGGTAGGAAAAGAACACAAATGAAATCAAATATGTATAAACAGAAAATTGTTGCAGGTGTTCTACTAGAGGAGTTACTGATCAGTCATCTACAGGGTGCTAGATAGGAGCCTTGGAATCAATGCATACTGCGTAAGCAACAGTTTTACATATCCATGTTCACCTAACTGAAAGGTGGACCACATGTTTTCATTGGTTAATTAAGTTATCTCGATTATGTCTTACATTTGTTTTTATCGAATAATGTCAGCCTGATCGCTGCAGGGTAGTTATATACAGAGAGCTTGAGAGAACTGCTGGGCTCACATGAATAAATGCATTTACTATCCCATTCAGCCTTTACTCAGGTGGTACATCATATTTAATTCTTAAGGTTCCATGCACGCACGGCTGTCACTAAGGCCGTTTCCAATGGTGCTCCTCATCCACTTCCTCAAAACACTATTCTAACTACTTTTCTCTCTGTCCACGGTGTAATATTTATGTCAAACAATGCCAAATAATGTTTTGAAAAACTATTTGAGGCTCTTCATTGGGGACAGCCTAACGAAGAGCCTTAAATGGTTGCTCAAAATACTGTTTGGCACTGTTTGACATAACCGATGCACTGTAGACAGAAAAGAAAGTAGTTAGAATAGTGTTTTGAGAAAGTGGATGAAGAGGACAGTTGGGGACAGCCTAAGAACTCAGAGTACTTTAACAAAGCATTTTCTTCTCGGTCTTAGTATTGGAGTACAACTGCACAAGGCACCGAGCCACGAACTAGCTACATAGTTCTTTTCTAGACTTTCTTCACAAAACATTTAGTTAAGTAGATGAATGAAGTTTGATTAAGTCCAGCTACATGCTTTATTCCATCCCAATCTTTGTGTCGTGAAATTCAAACGCACTGTCCAGACTCTAATTAAGGAGACACTGCCGTCAGGTGTGTCAGGGTCGGGGAGTTGCTGGTGTTCTCAGGATCCACTGACTTAGTCTGTGTTTAGATCCAAAGTTTTGAGGGGCGAAATGCACTGTAGCGCTAAAAAATACACTGTAGCATTTTTCGTTTGTTTGTGGTAAATATTGTCCTATCATGGCCAAACTAGGCTCAAAAGATTCGTCTCGCAAAGTACATCTAAACTGTGCAATCAATTTTTTATTTCATCTACATTTAGTACTTCATGCATATGCCAGCATTTTGATGTGATGGGAAATCTTTTTTTTTTGCATAGTAGAATTTAGGAGAAGTTTTTTGGATCTAAACACAGCCTTAGAATGGAGGTAGGCCAGCACTGAAGTGGACCTAGACGAGACGACAGACCACCAGCAATGGGCGCGTTGATGGCGGTGGGCGGCGCAATAAAGTTGCGGAGGTTAGCGAGGAGAGGCCGTGGAGGTGGATCTGGCGGCGGCAGCTGCCGGAAACGAGGCATGAGACGGTGTAGGGGTGAGAAGGTTGGAGATGAAGAAGACAATGCATCCTCGCGACCGGTCACGCGATCCGTTAAAGTGTGACCTGTCTCACGTTAGCAGGTCCTGTAATCTTTCATGGCTGTACTCTCGTTTCTGGTTACATCACATGAGACGTTCTTGCATGTCCCCTGAGCTCCAACACTCCTCATTAATTCCAACTCAATCCGACCACGGAGGTCATAAGATTACGTACAGCAGAATATGTAAATGCATTGTGTATCTACTATTCCAATTATCTCATTCTCTATGAATAGTGTCACTACAGTGTATAGGTAATCCATTTATCCAATCCACTGCACATAGTCTAAAGAAAAACATGTGTGAAATATCTGAACAGACTGTTGTTCTCGAGGACACCAACGGATCTTCAACATTGGAATAATTACTCTTTTTTATGTGCCACTATGTCTATTCTTATATTCTTCATTTCATCATACTCGATATGGAAGAGATATATATATGTTGCTAATCGCCTGAGTTCGATTGAAAAATGGTACAAAAGGGGACCAGAAAAAGAAGAAGAGAGGAGGATAATATCCTCTTGATGTGTGCGTTAGAGCACATGTATGTGGCATGCATAAATCTTAGCATTATTCTGGAACGAAAAGTTTGGAACGAATGGGGATGGATTAGTACTGTAGTAGGCACAACTTTATTCAACAAAAACAATCTGATAAAATGCATGGCTACTGAAATTAAGAAGATCTTTTTGCAAATCCACAAACAGTTTGGAAGGAGTCAGTGCTAAGGGTCACTGAGACCATATGATACACTGATGGAAGAAAATGAAGACGAAACAAAGGATGAAAACCAGAAATCCACATCAGCTTACGCGAGTCTAATGAGCGGCTCTATTGATCTATTCTGAAACTCTGCACACCTGCTAATTATTCATTCCCGAATACAAACTCAGAATTGAGACAGAGAGAAACCAAGATAGGCTAATATTATTAGCAGCAAGTAGCAAGAACCGAAAAGAAGAAAGGGTACGGTGGATCCGCGCAAAGTGTGCCTATAGTATGTTCTTCGTTGGTGAAAATCATGTCAACACAACCAGTAATAATATGGATCATTGCAAAATCAAACTAAGAATGTCTTCGCACAAACTAAAGTTAAGGTTATGTGATTCTTGGGGGCCTGCAATACGAGCATGCCCCACAGTCTTTTTTGTCCAAAAAAATACGAGCATGCCCTACTGGAGGAGTTCAGGCTCAGCATCACCTACCATCAGATCAGTCAAGAATAAAATATAAGAAAACTCCATGTATAAAACCGTACGTGTACGAGGTCGGCACAAGTAGAAACAACAAGCCTTTTAATCCCAAGCAAGTTGGGGTAGGCTAGAGTTGAAACCCAAACCAAACCGCTAGAAACGAGAAAAGTTTTTTTTTTTAAAGGTCATTTTCAACAAAAAAACAAGGGTTTTAAAAGATTTTTTTTGAGAAGCACATAGAAGAGTCTAGTCAAGGCTCGGGTACGAGGATAGCTGCTTTCCAAGCAGTTCTATCCAAGGCTAACTCTCTCACTATATTCCAATCTCTTAGGTCTCTTTTAACTGTCTCATCCCATGTCAAATTTGGCCTGCCTCTGCCTCTCTTCACATCATTGTTTCGTCTTATGATGCCGCTATGCACTGGTGCCTCTGGAGGTCTTCGTTGCGCGTGACCAAACCATCTTAGTCGGTGTTGCACAAGCTTTTCTTCAATTGGAGCTACCCCAAGACGATCCCGTATCTCGTCGTTTCGAACTCGATCCATCCTTGTATGCCCACACATCCAACGCAACATACGCATCTCCGCAACACTTAATTGTTGAATATGTCTTCTTTTAGTGGGCCAACATTCTGCACCATACAACATCGCAGGTCTAATAGCCGTCCTATAGAATTTGCCTTTTAACTTTTGTGGTACCTTTTGTCACATAGAACACCGGATGCTTGACGCCATTTCATCCATCCCGCTTTGATTCTATGGCTAACATCTTCATCGACATCCCCGTCTCTTTGTAGCATCGATCCCAGTAACGAAAAGTATCTTTCTTGATTAACAAAGAACAAATAAATAATCACTGGAAACAAAGCAGTGGAACTGCGAAGAAAGGAACAAAGGTGCGAGCAGCAAGCGAGAGGGCAGACCCAGCGGCAACGTAGGAGCCTCTGGCTTATTAGAAGCAGAAAGTTTTCTGGGTGAGCAAAATTCAAATCGAAAAACCATATCCTGCATGTAATCATCCTCCCCAAATCATGCAACATCCCTCTCGGCCTCTATATTCTCACAGATGAGAATATATACAAGCACACATAGTACTACTAACATAGTATCCTTCCCCTTGTGGCACTATGCCCTTGTACGAGTCAAAGCAGTCAGTCAAGCAATCAAGCACATCCAGCATGGCAACAAAAATTTCCCCAAATAGAGCACTAGCAAACGACGTCCCAGCGAAAGCGGGACATAAAATTACCTCATATATAGCGCATACGGGCGACAAACGCGATTGATCTAGACCAGGCGAGCCGTACGCACGTAAATTCTCAGCAGCTTCGAATTCGAAATAGACCCAACGCCGCGGTTCAAAGTCGAAACAACGGCTCGGAAATGGAGCTAGTAGCAGGCATGCTCTCATCCAGTCATCCTCAATTAAACTCTCCGTTCTCTTCGGAGGTGGCGGAGCTAAAACGCTCCGCAAAACAGTACCTAGATATCATCTGCGCCGTTCAATCTTTGATCCAAGAGTTTAGAAAAGCTGGAGGCTGCTAGCGTCTGCGGAAAAACCACGCTGCCGCTGAAAGGAACACGACCTAAGCAATAACACGGAAACGCGAGGGGACGTACGTAGGGGGTGAGCGCGAGAGCGGCACGTACCATGAGTCGGTGGCGTACTCGTAGAGCTTGCCCTTGGTGGAGAAGATGATGAGCGCGACCTCGGCGTCGCAGAGCACGGAGATCTCGTTCGCCTTCTTGAGCAGCCCCGAGCGGCGCTTGGAGAAGGTCACCTGGCGGTTGATCTTGTTCTCGATCCGCTTCAGCTGCACCTTCCCGCGCCCCATCGCCGCCGCCTCACAACCAAATCGTAGCTTGCTCCCCCTCTAACCTATCCTCTAACAACAGCAGTCACGCTTCGCTTCAGCCTAGAGGATTGATTTGGCTAGCTAGCTAAGCCTAGCCACGGCCGGCTGTCGACGCTAGCGGGTGGCGCCGGCGAGCGCATGACGTCACAGCTGCGGCGGTGGAGGGGGGCAGGGAGCGACGAGATGAGTGGAGGTGAGGGGACCGGTGGAGCGAGCCGCCGGGAGAGGGGGGCGGATTTAAAGCGGGGGCTGCCGCGACGGATCGGAGAGGGGGAGGGCGGTTTATCGAAACCGGGATGGTTTCCGTGGCCGCCGCTGTCGTACTGCTATTGGCCGAGCCCCTGCCTCCCGGCCCCGCCGCGGGCCCCGGTCGTCGGCCGGGGCCCGGGAGGCGTGACGTGTCTCCTCCTCTCCTCGGCCTCCTCCTCGTACGGTCGAAAGTAGGCCCCCGTCCGGCACGAATTGATGGCGAGTCTCTTCCACTAAACCGACTGCTAGTGGTAGATATTTATATATATAAATATATTGCCCGGTTTTCTACTTATCAGTGCACTATCGCTCGTCTGATTCGTATTTTCTGTACGGAATTGGCTGGTCCAGGTCGTTTTTTTTTGTTTGTTTATTATAGGCTTGTGTACGACGTGCACATGAGGGAGAGCTGCTGCGCCAGGGACCGCACGGGAAATGTCTGGGCAAAACGGGAATGGAAGCAGCAACGGGGGGGCGTTGCCAGCTCGGGGGCTGATCCCATCACGGGTGGACCAAGCATCCATCCGTCCACCCACCCCCTCTTCATTTTATTTTTTTCGTTATTAGATCTAGTTTCTGGTTTGATCCGTATCTAACTTAAATACGGTTTAATTTATATTTTATAAAAATAATATTTTGTATTTTAAAAAATATTTTAAATATGCAATACGGATATTCTACGTGAACCAAAAAAAAATATTCTGATCTCTATATTAAAAAATTAAAAAAATATTTTTAGATTCGTAAAAAATAATAATCTATTTAAAAAAATAAGAAATATTCTAACTTTGAGAACGAAATATAATACTTTCACAGAATGATTATTCTAGTAAAAATATAATTAAATAATATTTTGCCTTCACAAAAGAAATATTTCTATTTCACAGTAAAATAAAAATATTCTATTTTTATGAATTAAATATTCCACGATCTTAAAAACAATATTCTATCTTTGGAATGATAGTATTCTTCGTATTGAAAAAATTATAAAAATTAACAACTAAGACGAGTTTTGGAGGGTGCTTTGCTCCAGTCACTGTCTAGAAAGGTCATAAGATCTAACAGTGAGATCAGTTCAGTTTTAAGTCCAGTCCAGTCTTTACAGAGAATATAAAATGCATAGCATAGATACATGCTGTAATTTTTATCCCGATAATATGAGGACATTCTGAGCTTACAACTAAACCAAGATGTATTATCATTTTTTCAGGCTTCATTGGCAGTTAGTGACAACAAAACCGATTGCTGCCATCCTCCTCACTTGTCTTTTATCGTTGCCAACAGCCGGTGAGTGCTCGTTCTTCAATTTGTATGTACTCATGAGAGTTGCATATCTAAACTAAATAATTAGTTCTTGTTTTATTTCACAATCATGAGATCCTGTTGTCAGACAATGAAAATCATTGGTTCTTGTTGATTTCAGAAAATCATGAGCTCAGGTTGTCCTGTTGCTCTTTTAATTCTGTTGAAACTAAAAAATCACTAGCATCCTGTGATTGAGTTGAGAGTTGGAAGATAACTTTCATATGCCTACAACACAAGAGTGAATTGTGCATCGCATTCACAGCCTGCTGTTGGTGTCAACCCCCATAATGTGGTCCCTAGAGAATGGATTGGTTTAGGCACCTAATTTCAAATCATGTTTTCCCTCTATTCCCTCTGCATCAGATTCCCTAGCAAGGACAGTGCTTCAGTGTTTGCCGTTTGTGGCTGCTGGGATGACTTCCCTCTAGCTTAACAAATATTATATTATTCATGTAGGAGCTTGAGTATTGAACTTCTCTTATTTCATCACCGCATTTATCTGAGACAAAATGGTAGTGGCGTTATTTGCACATGTGATTCTCGGATTCTGATATGTGCACGGAATGCTACTACCTCCGTACCTTTTTTTTGCACTTGCCTCAAAGGTGCTTTGTTTTTTGGATAATTTCCATGAGTGATCGGTGGTTCAGCATTACTCAGGGGCGAAGCTACCTTGTAGCTAGGTTGTGCACATGCACCCCCTCCAAAATGCAAATCTAGTGCTTATGAGCAACATTTCACCATATATGCACCCTCCACGGCTAAAGTCTTTGCACCCACAAGGTAGTTGCACCCCATTCTATTTTGCTCTAGCTTCGCCACTGGCATTACTTGTCTGTACTAGACTTAATGCAGAGAGCCTTGTTGGCTCTATAGATATTATCATAATAGTTTGTCACTATTACACAGGTACTGAGCTCTTGACATGGATTTTTTTTCCCTCTTTGTTTGGTCAAAAATGTATACTTGGAACTTAGATGGAGGACTATTTTTCACGCTTCCTGAGCCTTGGGTTAAGACAATATTTGACTGAGCTGATAGGTACCTAGGCTTTGGAGTGACATGCTGCTATTTCAATACTCATATCAACCTTTTTTCTTTTGTTGATTCTGAGTTACAAGATCCTAATTACAGAATTGTACTATATGTATTGTCGTTTTGAGAGACACTGGATCGTTTCCTTTTTCAGACAATATGGTCAGATGTTCATAGGCTTGTACTCCATAAGATGTGTTTGTTGGCCACTAAAAAGAAACAAATGCTTCTCAAGACTGGTAGAAGCTTGAAAAGTGGTGTTTTTGTTGTGCTTTCTTTGTTTCCTTTTTGAACGAACTGGCATGAGCGTGCCAAATTTTTTTTATAGAAGGGATGCTTTTCTTTCTATTAATGTGATTGTCTTTGATCTTGGCAGAAAATTTGCTCGGGTACATAGATTGGATTCCTCAGCGTCTTGAGATCCAATTCTCTGCTAGATGGGGAGGATCATTGTCTGAAACTACAGGATGTAATCATGAAGGGGCATATCTTTTGCATGGTTTCAGACCGATACAAAGATTAGCATTCCGTGTGCGAGATCAGCGATGTCTCTTTTCGAGTGATGTACATGCAAAGCTAACCAGGTTGGTAACATTCTCTGTTCAAACTTCTATTCTTTGCTTGGGTGTGTTCTTATGCATCTGTTTTACCTTGCAGCCTGAGAACTTAGAAGTCTGTGTAGGGTGTATCCCGCTGTTATTTGTTCTAGGTAGTTCTAAGATACGCCATTTTGATCATAGGATCTTACATCGTTTCTGGACAACGCTACATGGATCTTGTGAAGATATAGGATGGTTGCAAAGAACTCAGACATCACTTTGTTCAGTTGATGGCACAAATCGCTTCAAGTTTGTTAAGATAAAAAATGGTGATTTCTATGTAAAGCGCCTCAACTATTTCTCCAAACATTTGATGTTTCATCAAAATTGTTATTTTAATCAAATATTTTGTATCCCGTAGCAATGCATGGGCCAATTGCTAGTAAAATATATATTTTTTGAAAACGGGATAAAAGAAAGGAAAAAAATATAAATTAACATGAAAAAATAAAAAAAAATACAGTGAAAAAATATATGGCTCAAATTAGGTCTAATAACCATTTAAAATAGAAGAGAGGGAAGGGTGGGTGAAGGATGGACCGGATGATTTTCGGCGTGGGGCGGTGAGGGCAGGAGGACGGGCGCGGGCTGAGGGGCCGCCCGTTTTTGGGCCGGTCCGTCTGGCGGCAGCGCCACGGGCCAATGACGCTCGCGGCGACTCTAGTGGGCTAGGCTAGCTACTGCAAATCTGCAATGCTGCTCCTGCACGATGCGGCGACAGAAACCATCTACAGCAACAGTAGGCAACAGACATCCCCAGGCCCGAACCCGTGCAACAGTTGTGTGACGCGACGACGGTGGCGAGGCGACGGACCGACCGACCGACCGATGTGAGCTGAGGCTGAGCAAATGAGGTGACTCGAGTCGGGTGAAGCGAGTAGGGGGGGTATTTTTGCCACTTATGATCGATAGTGATTCTACGCTCCAGGAGTGCTTACCTACGACTACGACGACGGGGTACAGTACGGATCAATGGTACTGTACGTCTGTACTCTGTACCACGCTACCACTGTACACGTTCGTGCTTGGCTTGTACAGTGCTGTGTTTTTGTGTGTATACGTACCCCGATATATATAGTAACGTGCACGCATGCTCCTGCTCTGTTAGTCAAGCACCGCACGATCAAATTATTGGTGCATCTTCCCGCGTTATTTCGTGCTAGGCTATGAACAGTATATATTATATGGTACACGAATGGAACCTGGTATAATGCGCTACTAGGAATTGTGTAGGCAATGATGGTAAATAAAGCATGGCACACGATGTGGGTTAGCACGCAGCCGTACACGACTTGGAGTACAGCAGGATATGGCCATTTGGATTCTCACGCAAAGCTTGCCCCTTACCCTGTCGGCCTGTCAAGTGGACATGCGTTTGGGTTTGGATTGCTGGCGTGGCAGGAACACCGCGCTGCTGGCAGGCAATGCCTTGCCTTGCCTTGCCGCGCGCTGAAACAAACAACATTCCGGCGATTCTGCCGCTATCCTCCCAGTCTCCCGGCTCCGCGAGATCTGAGGCCAGCAGCAGTCCATTTCCCTCTAAAGCGCGCCCATTGCGCTGGCCCTTGTATGCAACGCAAAACATCTACTTTGTCCGCCACCTCCGGCACATCCTACTCCCCACCGCACATGTTCAGCATCCACCCCCACCTGTACAGAATTCTATTGGCAACAAGCCAACCGGCCGCGTGACGTGACCTCACGCATCTATCGCCACCCATGCCATCATCAGTTGCGTACAGTTGGTGCATGTATATTCCGCTACCGCTGTCACATGCGCCGACTGACCAATGCTGGCCCCCGCTCCGTGTACACAGCACACGTATCTATCGAAGACTCGTGGCTCCGTGGCACCACACATTCTCGACGACGTCATTGGGCACGTACGAGGCGCGTGTGTTTATCTGCACGCTTGGAAGCTAGCACGGTCGTTGTCCAGATAAATGCATGCTTGGCCTTTAAATTTGGTATGTTATAGATTTCTAATCCTAGACCTTTAAATTTAGAAAACTAGGTATCTAGACCCTGATATGTCATCTACATCCAAAACAATGTATAAACGGCTATCATTTCTTCGAGCGCTGATGTGGCGCGCTGAAGTACGTACATATGGAGCCCACGTACTACCACATCCACTTCTCCTTTATTGCCTCTCCTTGCGCATTGGCCCCGCATGTCATGGTCATCCCCCACCTTCAACTGGCCCCAACTTCCTCTACTCCCTAGTCACATAACGATGCATATCGGGCACGGTTGGTGGCCGTCGGCGGCGGCAAAGATGGGCTCGACTGGCGGCCACTGCCGTTGCCTTACAAATGTGCAGTGGCACCAAACCCTACTGCCACAAACAAACTCCCCATCATGCCCCCTTCGCATGATTCAGAAAAGAAAATGGCCTAACCATACCATACAAGGTGATCCCATACATGCTTGTTCGCTTGATACTATAGCAACCAAAATTATCTTAAATAATCTTCTGCATTGCAAGTCCAAGACCGGCACACGCATAAAGATATCAAGCTGTCAAACCCCTCCATTCCACTCTAATCCCTAGGGAAAATGATGTTGCTAAACTAGCCCTAAATAGATACTGTCATTTACCAAAACCACGCTAACGGCTAACCCTACATATAGGGTTATTGATGTCAACACCATGTCACCATGCACATTATTTTGTTGTCGGCAGCCCAATACCCTTGGTTGTCCATACTACTTTTTTTTAATCAAAATCAAGATAGCAACGGTGCGTGATGTTGACAGGCATAAATAGTACACATATGTTAGGGAACAATATGCATGACGACTTATCCTCCATGAATATTACCTTTTTATCGCTAAAGCTTTATGCTGAATTGTTGACTGCCAAAGAGCCCACAAGGCACAAGCACATGAAAAGCTTGGCAAAAGATACCATTGGATGTCAACCACCATTGGTGCTCTAATAAGGTCGACAGTGTGACAGCTTTCACGGTTATGCATTGTCCTTGCCAAAAAGGTAGAAGGACTTTATCCTCTTCGGTTGCATATTATTTGCAAATAATATGGAAGCAGTTTACTGGGAGATAATTGAAAGTATTATTTTTACACCCTGAGAGGTAGTTAACTGCTAGTTGGATGATATATAGGAAGCTCATGTCATGACATGACAAAGCATTACATATATGTTGACATAGAAAGTTCGTCCACTACATAATCATGAGGGATTATATTGTATACATTGCTAACAGTTATCAGAACACATTCAATAATGCAAAGCAAATTATGCAGGAGCTTATACTGTTCTAGTTGAGTTAGAGCCGTCATGCGCTTCCCTTGCAAATCATCTTATATTTTTCAAAAAGTGTATTTCAGATACGAAGCTTGGGTATTTAGGAATCCTTTTGTTATGCTCAATTTCTTTCACAAAGAATTATAGTAGTTTTTTCGTCGCCTATCACTTAGAAAATAAATTTGTTAAATTATGAAATAAATACAGAAAAGTGTGAGCATTTATTGCACATCAAGAACTTGAATCCGGGTGGACGTGGTCCAACATAAGAAACCTTTCATGGCAAATTTTACATTTTTACCAATTAAGATCCAAATCGACAGTTTGAAAACTTAGACCTAAATGGCACTCCACAACAAGGTTAAAAACCACATGTGTTGCTTTTTAGATATTTTTTCTGAAAGGATACATTTAGATACTTTGTGTCTTTCTCAGGCTTTACATTGTTTATTTTTTTAGAGGGTACATTTTGACGTATAGGCATACACTCACCCACATTTTTGGTATCCATGTAGGTTCGCAAATCTGTTAGCATATCGTCTATCAGAATCGTTTTTTTCACCAAGAATGATAAGGCACTCGAGTTTGGGGAAAAAGACAAGGGACCCATATTTGTTGAGGGTGCGGATGCACATTGCGTGAACCACCGATTGGATTCGCGACAGCGGTCTTATCTAAACGTTGCCTCACACTACTTGTCTCCCGATATTTCCGACGACACTGCATGTGAACATCCTCCAATAATAGACACAGCCGCCTTCACGTATGGTGGATAACCTTCCAAGTCTTTTAGCTCGAGTAGGCAGATGTCCAAAGCTGGACCACTGTGATTTTTGGTAGCGTACAGAATGCTCGCTAGGTGCTACGAGATGGATGAAGTCAGAAGCTAATCTTGGGGCACTTTAATCCGTAAATACTTCCGCAAACCACCGTTCGTATACAAGAATCATCCTATACATCATGTATTGGAGCAGACTCCTACGATGTTTTCGTCTAGATCCACTCCTAGATGAAACAGTGAGGTTATGATGACTATCATACTAGCAAACATGTTTTTTCCCTTCAATTTTGATATTTCCAAGAATCTTTTTCTTAAAAATCAGGACTTGGCACCAAAAATCTGAAGCAATTTTAATGGTGTATGATTGCTAGAAGAGTAGTGAAGGCAAAAATGAAATATCATCAAATCCGTATACTGATATTTTGGAACAAATTAAGTGGGTACTCTAGCTGACCAACATGCCAATGCTTATTGATAAGCGATGTAAACTCCAAATCATAAGCAGTTCAACCCTTTTGAAGCACATTACCATGCCACCTTGCGTGGTGCTAAAGCAGCAGGGCAGTCATCAACAGAAGATAAAGACGACAAGAAAAAATAACCTATACACGGCCATGTGGTCACTTTGACAGTTCGGCAAGCATTGCAAGCAGCAGGCAAAAACAGCAACAAAACTCGTAGGGATCTCTGAAGGGCAGGACACTTGTCAGGGCAATGGAATGAATCACTGGCTAGGCCATCCACGCCGGAGGGTAGCAGCGGCCGGGTGACGGCACCGGCTGCTGGTTCATGTCCATAGTATGGAACCTGCTGCATGAAAGGAAGCGAAGGATTGAGGTCTGAGGACACCGAGACAAGAACTTATTTCAAATGAGAGGCAGAGCGGAATTACTCAGTTTGCAGAGACGGGTTGTTCTCCAGGGCCTGGAAGAAGTGCTCTGGTTGTGGAGGGCCATCGGACAACATCGCGTCGCCTTCTCCCTGCCAGGGCAGCTGCGGGGGAGGAGCAACCTCTGCCGAGGCCTCGTCCAGCTGAAACATGATCAGTCCAACAATGAGCGATCCGACAAAAGAGCAAAAGAGAGTTTGAACCATACAAGCAGAAGCTGCAGCTGTGAACTGCGTATACAGGCAGCCATACAGGGCATCATCGATTGAGCTTTATAGTTTATAGTGTGGTGGCAAACGGCGAAATGCAGAGATAAGCTGAAGGCTGAAGGACCATTTTTTATATAGGCTACTACTGCCGCAGGGGGGGCCCTACCACCTTTCATGTGCATCGGCTATTCGGCTTTCCAATCAGTCGCACTCATCGTCTCCTCAGAGGAGAACAACTGAACAACTGCCAAGCTACGAATGCCAAGCTTTCTACGAGGTCGCACTCATCGTCTCATGTTGGGTGTGGTCCAGATCCAGTGCATCATGCGGTCCCAAGCTACAAATGTCAAGCTTTCTACGAGGTTTTCAGTTGGACTGACACTTACCTTCCTTTTTAGGACCGTGTTTGCGTCTTGCAGCATTTGTTCCTGCAAGAGATGAGGGCCAAATGCTCAGGCATACTGGCATATTCAGTACCGAAACAGAGCGTCACAGGCTCACAGCAGTATTGCCGCGGTGGATGTTATTTGACTACAAAAGATAACATATTACCTTTCTCTTTAAGTCACAGAGTTCGTCAAGTAGCACTTGAGTCTGCAAATGCAAATGAACACATGCAAAGAAGAGTTAACTGGATAGCAACATGGTGCAGCGTTCCAAATTTCAGATAATTATACAGAAGAAAAACAACAAAAATGCTTGTGAGCATTATTCCCTCACTTTCAGAAATTAGAATGTAAGATGCTCGGTATTTAATGTCAAACTTTGATCACTATATAACAATAATATCTCATATACCATAATGTTTAGACCATGAAATTGACATGGTATAAAGGTGTTTTCAAATATATATTGTATGGTATAATCTACAAGTCCATAGACTAAATTCTGGTCAAAGATTAAAGATTTGAATCTTGTATTGCATGCACACCTTTAAAAAGGAAAATTAGTACTAAATTACAAGGGTGGTGAATATTGTATTGCAGCATTTTTGAGATCCTGCAATCTATTTTTTTTTTAACACTTGAAAGTCTCCTAGATTGTATACACCACAATCTTTTTTGTTTACATTTTAAGATTTTGAACTAAAGGAAAGTAGCACAGATCGCCATTGATCCACCCTTTTTGTTTTCTCAAGTGAGAATCATGCATCTAGAATTAACTGAATGGATAATTAACGCCTTTCTATTTATTTTACCTTTCTTGCTCTTATTTGCTTCAAGGTCTTGTCTACCTGACTCTCGAGCTGGTCAAGTTCGCTTGTGCTAAGTGGAGCCAGATCCTCCCCAAGAAGATTCCTGCAGTAGGCTCACCGTAGTTCTCTTTATTAAAACAAGAGAATTAACGCAAACATCGGAGTAGAATCATAATAAAGAGGGGAAATGATCATGAACTTATATGGAAGTATCACACCTCTGTGAGTGTTGTAAAACCTCGACTCTTGTCTTCAAGTTCACATATTCTTGATAGTTGTTCTGCATCTTTCAGAAATCAGGCAATGTAGCAGTCTCAAAACTCTCTATATTCATTGTATCTATAGCTAACTAGCTATTTACAAAACAGCACATTATCTTAGAAACATCCCATCTACTGTCTTTGTATTAATCCTTTTATCCAAAATTTATGGTCTTCAATACACATCTTTTTACCATTGCCCTTTAATAGTTATACAATGAAAAATATATATGAGAGATGTAATAGTTTGTGAAAAGCAATGCTGATGATTTTTTTTGGAAATAGTGGTCAATATGTTTTAAAAGACAATGATGTTTTCTTGTATATAAACGCACAGTTTGCAGTATTACCATCGAATGGTATACATTTTATCATCTAGTACCATACAACTGTTCTTGGTCGCATGCATACAGTAAAATAGCTGTATATATGTACAAGTGTGACCATTGCATGTTGCGTCAATGGGGTCTACCGTAGCAGCACCCCCATTGGCCGTTATATCAAAGAAAATATTTTCAAAGTTCAATCTATGAGTTGCCACAGTTTTAGAATTTATTTAATTCCTTAATACAATAGACTTAATATGATAATGGACTTCTTCCTGCGTAAGTTCATGCATGCAGCTATAGCCAGCCAGACTAATATATTAATAATACTTTATGACTGTACGCGCACTCGTTTTTTCTTCAGTGCTGTAGCAGGTATTGTAATATGTTTCAATCTTCTCTGATCGTTTTATTTTTGTGAGGACTGAGGACATTGTTCTATAACTGTCGTCCGAATAAATTCAAACTCCACAGGTTTAGAAACAACAATAGACATAAATTGGTATGACTTTGTTGAATACAGACTTTAACAGATCATTAGTGCACTTGTTCATCTTCAAGAACTCTTTATCAAAATAATAGCATACAGTTTTACCTTAATTATTTGACTTGGTGTCATGCCAAGGATTGGGCCAAAAAGTGTCCAACTAACACCAGTTTTTGCCCAACCGAATTATAGAAGTACTTGTTTTTACGCTGACACTATTTATATGAAAAACATTGCTTCAGAAATGAAATAGTGGAATGGAAATGAAGAACTTGATGACCAAGTGTTCTCACGGGAAGCCAACCAGAAATAATAAATTTAGTTTTGTTATTATGTAGGGTATTTTCTGTCGGTAAAAATTGATTGTGTTTGAAGAAATTGTTAACCTGATAAGTATAACTTCAGAACTTGAACAATGTTACTAAATACAAGTTGTTATGAGAGAAACATAATATAAATGTAGTATCGTCTATGTTAAAATATTGTAATACTAGCAAAATGGATAGTCTTTGCACCTGCATCTCATCGCTAGACGGCACTGAGGCATCAGCTGAAGCATAGATGTATCTCTGATACCTCTCTAGAGTCGTAAGCAGACTGATATGAAGGAAAGAAAATAATGAATAAGTGGCGCATAAATATGTACATATGGAAGCAAATAAAATCATGAAGAAACTAGAAACCATGCTAGCTAGATACTTCTAGCAAAAGTGAAAAACGTTATATCTACATGTTCATTATGCCTTGCTAGGTGAACAGATTGATTATGCCTTGTCAATTGATTGGATCATTAGGGGTTTCCATGAAACCAGGGGATTGACCGAATCAATTTGAATTAAGTACTGGCAACACTCGTCATACATTTCTAGAATCCATGAGTCAAGCAAGTTAGTCCAATATCTAATCAATTCCTTTGGATAATTTATAAGCTTTTATCAATTTAAGGTGTGGCTTTGGCAGTGAACATCAAAGCCCAGATCCAGCCAAAGTTATTTAGATACCCCCAGGAACATTTTGCAAGAGTAGAAAAGGTCAGTTATGTGAAGTTATATGACTTGGAGCATGGGCTATTGGACTATGTAAAACGAGGCTCCATCTGAGGAATTAGATGTTTTTTTTTCAATAGGAAGAAGAAATAGAAACCTAAATTCAAGTTGAAGATGACTCAAACCTAGACGGTTGGGATGCACAACCACACAGTTACCGCTCCACCTCCACCCTATGTAGTTGGGCTATACTCAATTAGTATGGACTATGCTATTATAGAGTTTTTTTTTTAAAGTCAATAACTTAGATTCAATTCCAAGCCAAAAAGTGCAAAAAATGAATGAGTGTTAGAATTTAAGCCTTGGGATCAAACACATTCAAACAAATAAGAATGGAGTTTGTCACACATGTAGGACAACAACACAGTGCAGCACACATATTTCACCATTACATTTCTAAAATATGGAAGTCAGTTGAATGCAACCAAAGTACTTCTGTGATCGATTTATAAACATAACTCTCATTCAATCAGGATACTTGTGTGTATTCTACCATATACATACTGCCTCTCAAAGTTATATAAAATCAACTCGATGGGTTGTACTAGTTGAAACATTCTATTTTAGACAGGACTGGTTTATTGGCAGCTAGAATGTTTATGCATACAATTCAGTGGTGTGCCACGTTAATGTGATCACTACATAGTAGCCTACTCCCTTTCTTGCATAAGAAAAGGTGGGAAACTGTTAAAACTACTTACAGTACTATTTATAGAGCTATCCATTACCCAAAGAACATAACACAAAACGGCTAACAGCCACAATAATTGTTGGCTTGAAATATAGTATTGATATGATTTTTAGCACTTGACGTCTAATATGAATCTGTTGTACATATATGTAAGTAGATTTATAATGTGGTTTTAGAATAAATCTGTTTTTACATAGAAAATAGAAATTGTACAGCCGATCTTCTGGACGTACATATGTTGCAGTACCTTTATTTGGAATCGATGCAAGAGAGGAGCAGACTACTGGCAATTGCAAAACATCATAGGAGAATTATAATATGCACAAAGAAATGCCCATCATTTAAACATGATATTGTTCGAAACAGGCCTAACTGTGCAGAGAAGTAGTAGTAGTAAAAAGAACTGTGCAGACTGCAGAGGAGTACTTATTCTGTGAAAATTCACAAAAGTCATGGATATGTTAAGCCAATCCATGAATATGCAGCATGTACAGTTGTACATAAGGCACTTGGTCAGCTTTTGCTGCTTCTTCTTTAATATCTGCCGGTTCGTTTAAACAAAAAATTGTACCCAAGGCACAGTGCATCAAGGACCAACAAACCATATTTCTGCAGTCCAATCCAGCGTTGGATCTGGGCTAAGACGATGCATATACGCACGTACACACGCACACTCTGATACATGTGCAGCAGGCCAGGTACTGATCAGGTCGTGCACATCAAATGAAACCATTTTGTTTTCCTGTGAGTGCCACAGAGAGAGAGAGACATACACGGTATACGCATACATCTGTCTATCTCCTGCTCGCTTTTCCCCCTGCCCGGTTTGTAGCCTTTCTATGCAACTTGCAAGTTTGCTGAGGAGATGATTAATTGTACTCCACTGTATCAGTTGACCAATAGAACAGGGAAAAAACGGGAAACGAGCGAATTAAAGAGCCACACCCCATGAGTTCATGCAAGGACGCACGAGGACGGGAAAAATTCAGATCGAATTACGAATAAACGGGGACTTAAGCATCGCAAATTCACACAGGGCCATGCCGTGGGCGTGCTGAAGATTTAGTCGTGAGGTATAAAAAAAAGGAGAGAGAGAGAGAAATTGAGGCGAAATAGTAGGGATGTTGATTTGATTACTTGGAGGAGGATGAGAACTGGTAGAGGCGGCCGGCGTGGGAGAAGAGGACGAGCGCGATCTCGGCGTCGCAGAGGATGGAGAGCTCGTAGGCCTTCTTGAGCAGGCCGTTCCGGCGCTTGGCGAAGGTCACCTGCCGGCTGATCTTGTTCTCGATCCGCTGCAGCACCACCTTCCCGCGCCCCATCTCTCGATCAGCCTTCGGTCGTCGACCTCACGCCCTCGCTTCTCCGCAAATTCAACCTACTACTTTTGTTTTGGCTACCAGCTAGCTCTCAAACCTATGAGCTCGCCTGCTACCTCGAACCGCAAATCTGCAATTATTGGCGAAGCTGATCGATCTTGGTCCCTCTCTAGCACCACAGAGGCAGCTCGCTGCTCGCTGCTCGCTGCTCGCGCCCTGGGTTTTTTTTTCTGGCTCCCCACTCAATTAGCTCGACGAGGGAGGGCCCTGCGCCTGCGGCATGCCGGCATGTGGTGGTGGGCTATACGCTGCTGCTGCTGCCTGAGAGGGAGGGAAAGAGCGAGACGAGGCGGGTGAGAGATGCCGTCACCCGTCGGAGAAGAATCTTTTTTTTCTTTTGTGGGGTGCAGATTGGATCTCGACTCGCACCCTCACCCTAGGTTAGGCTACCGCCCATTGGTCTAGGCTCCTAGCTAGCTACTCCTAGGTTTTAACTGGCCAGGGCCACTGATGGAGTACTTGCACATATACCTAGGCTATCTCAAGCAGCATATATCACATTTCTCATTTCAAACTCACTCTGTACACTGTGTAGTGACAGAATCTTCAAAATGAGTATACCGCTGAATTCATGCGAGGTGGAGATGTGGGCTGTACAATACATAGTGGTCGTAGACCGGTACAAGTAGAGTAGTAGGAGCCCTAGAGTCATTCTCCTAGAATGTGTTATTTCCAGAGGCCATCGTGTTTCCATTAAGGGGTAGCTAATCCATCAATGCTATAAGATGGCAATATATGGCATTGGCATATGGAGAGAATAGATAACAAGCAAACCAACTTGAGTTGTGGCATATATAATTATAAACTAAATAGCTCAAAGAAAGAGAACAAAATAACTATACATTTTTCAAAAAAAAAAAGATTCATATATTTCTAGAGTAAAATGCATTGGCGGTCCTCGAACTTGGCATACTATGTCGATTGGGTCCCCGAACTTTTGAAACTAAGAAAACGGGTCCCTAAATTTGGCCAGGGTGTCATCTAGGTCCCAAAACCACTCTCTAAAACCGCTCTCCTCTCTCTGGTGCTGATGTGTCATGCTGACATCGAATCCATGTCCCTAAACTTGGCTAGAGGTGTCATCTAGGTCTCTAAACTTGACGAAGAGTGTCATTTAAGTCCCAAAATATTTTATTTTTACATGACCAAAACAATCTTTTCAGTAAAAAAAAACACCGAAATCCTCACAAAAAATGTCTACGAATTTATTTAATTTTTGGGATAAAAAATTCAAAATTCAAGACGGAGCCTTTTTATACTGGATTGGAAAAAAAACATTGAAACCTAATGGGTTTTCCTACAGTGATCATCTGTCTATGCCGAACAAGGTCTCTTCAGCGACAATGATTCTGAAGGCCTGCTTACTCTGTGTCTTTTGCGTGCAAAAAACAAAGCCAACAATGCTACACAACAATGTTTTATCCCATTGGGTTTCAATGTTTTTTTTTCCAATCCAGTATGAGAAGGCTCCGTCCTAAATTTTAAATTTTTTATCTCCAAAATTAAAAAAATCGTAGAAATTTTTCGTGAGCATTTCAATGTTTTTTTCGACTGAAAGATTGTTTTGGTCATGTAAAAATAAAATATTTTGGGACCTAAATGACACCTTTCGCCAAGTTTAGGGACCTAGATGACACCTCTGGCCAAGTTTAGGGACCTGGAAGCGTGCCACGTCAGAGCCAGAGAGAGGAGAGCGGTTTTGGGACCTAAATGACACCCTAGCCAAGTTTAGGGATCCGTTTTCCTAGTTTCAAAAGTTCGAGGACTCAATCGACACAGCGTGCCAAGTTCGAGGACCGCCGATGCATTTTACTCATATTTCCATGTATATACCGGAAGTGATGTAGAGCATGAGTGATGAGAGATACAGAGCAAAGAATCTTTTAGAGGAAACTATGAAAATTTTGTAGGGTAGAAAATTTTAATGTGGCCAGAGGCAAAGGCACATCCAAGTTAGGGGTGCACACACTCAAAAAAAAATTGTAAATTATATTTAGTATCGGCTGGAAATGTCGTACGCCAACCCTTACTAAAGTCTCACCAACCATATAGCCAGATGTGATAAATTATAACGGGCTTTAAGCCTCCTTACATGGCGTTTTTGTCTATGTGAAGGAGAAAGACATCTAAGAGCCAAGAGAATAGGCTCTCATGCAAAGGCGAGTCCCTACACAAACCTCAAAACAAAATTGAAAAGAGAAAGAGAGGAGAGATTAATCTAAGAGCCAACCTTAGAGCCCATCTCATTATATGAGTCTATTATGTATTGCTTCTGTATGACATGGTAACAACATAGAATCTACTAATGAGTCGTAGTGGTTGGATAAATCTCACGTTTGATCTTAAATTCCATAGACTTTTCTCTAGTTTTCAACACAGCGTGCATCCGCCGCTGCTACCACCGGGCGGTGGCACTTGGAAAAATGACTTGAGGCCGTCTAATTTTCGTCTGCAGGCTAGAATTAAACGTAGGCACGGAGCCGGCCATGCACGATACTGGCGCCCTAAAATTCGAGTACGTATATATGAGCCACCGTCGTCGTCGGTCACGATCCGTGCTGTAACGTACACGTTTGCCTTCACCGCCTGATGGACGCGGGGCGGATCCACGCGCGGACCGCGGACGCAATGGACGCCTCTCTCTGCCGAGTAGCCACCAATTAGAGTAGAGCCAGTCGGTGTGTGGGATGACGCAGCAGCGCGAGAGAGACGGTGAGAGCGAGCTAGCGCGCGACTGTGCGAGCCATGGGAAGAAGCTTATAGCTATAGGCTAGGTTGAGAGGAGCGAGCGTGTCGACCGTCGACCGAGGCGGAGATCTGGGTGGCGCTGCCGCGCACAGGGCCCGAATCACAACGTGTCGACCTTCCGGTGGTGGTGCCGCGCGCGAACCCGCTCGAAAAGCTACACCCAGCTGCTGCCCGGCCAGCTGCGGAGCTGCCTCCGTCCGTCCGTCCGCTCCGCCGCCTGCGCTCACCAACGTCCTCCGCTACTGCTAGCTCCCACTCGATATCGCAGCAGGGCAGGCCGGCCGGCCTCGCTCTCACATCAACGACAGCGATTCAGCCAGCGCTCTCATCAATCACTCACCAGTCACCGCACGCGTACAGTGGCAGGAACGAAACCGGACGTTGAACCAACCAGCAGAGCGCGCGACTATTTACCGCCACCGCGGCGTCACCCACCGACCCGACCGGGCGGTCGGCCGGGGCGAGGCAGCGCGGCGTCCTCCCGCCTCGGACCCTCGGTTGCATCGCCGCGATCTGACAGGCGTGCCCGCCGCCGTACGCGCGGCCTCGACGCGGCAGTTGCGGTTGCCGACTGCCGCGAGCGGGATTGGATTGGATTGGACGCGGCGGGCGAGAGCTAGCTAGCTGACCTTGCTACGCACAGGCGCACGCACAGCATACGGTACGGGGCGAGGGACGCACCCGCACAGCGCACGTCCCGTCGCGGGGTCATCCGTCGGCCCATCGGCTCCGTCCGGCGCGGGTCGTCGTCCCGTCTCACGTGGCCAAGGCCAACGTCCTTCGCCGCTCGCCGTCTCGGTCTCTTGGACCCATGTCAGGGCGGAGAGCGAGCGCCCCCTCACAGTGAGTGCCAGAGTGAGCAACTGCTGCTCCACAGGACACGACGACTGGCCCAGGCGCCAACTTGCCAGCCCTACAGTAGTGCCAGCTGCGCCCGTAGCCTGACGTTGCTGTAATTGGTGGAGAGGGATCATTTCGACAACACGGGGTGCAAGGGAATGAATCGAATGGTATAATAATGCGACATACTAGTACATGTCGACTTAATTGTTAATAAATGCATGTTAATTAGTACTACTGTATGTTGGAACGGTTGGATCCCTGACCCTGATGGTCTGAAACAATAAAAAAAAAGAATTCTATAATTCGAAACGCTGAATTTACCACACACAGTATACATCAATGCATACTCAAACTGAGAACGTATGAGATATAGGAGTATTACGATTTTTGCACGTGCACCGATCGACCCATATCCAAAGAACAAAATAGCTACGTACTAGCCATAGATAGCTCCGAACATAAATCGATCCCGCTATCAGATACCCATATTTCTGTGAACTGTCAACTCACTTTATGCTTCTTCTTCTTTTTTTTTTTTTTTTTTGCCCGTTTGTGCAATCTATCCGCTGAGCATCAACGTGCACTTTTTTGGGACATGCGATATGAGATATAGTACGACCCATTGCGCTACACTACACGCAAAGATTATATTCTTCGCATGGAGATAGCAATGTTTTAGGCATAGCTGTCAAAATCTCGATTTCGTCGTTCGACGATGTTTTATAACTTTACGATCAGAATTAATTAGAGAATTCGATCTACGATTCTAGTCTATGGAATCTGTACGTGCGCCTAGAGAACGAAAAAGGAAGAGAGGTAACCATTTGTGTAGAGAGGAGTGCGTATCAGAAAGACAGCGTACCGGTAGGGCGAGACATGCTGCCGGGTCCGCGCCTCGGACCCTCGGTGCACCGGCGACCTCGCGCGTGCCCAATTCCCGATCTGCAGCCAGACCCAGACCCAGAGGCCAGAGCACGGCCGCGTCGGCGTCCACGCGTCTCCATCCATCAATCGAACCCTCCGTCGTCGTCGCTCCGGCCCCGCGGCCCCATGCTTCACAAACTCTCCATCAATCCATGTCGTCCGGCCGTCTCCGTCTGCGCGCATGCTATTGCTATAGCTATAGCCCGGCCGGCCGGATGGCCACCGCTGCGCGCGACAGCGAAGCGGCCTCGGCCGCTCCCGGCGCGCCTCCGTGCGTCCTCGCGGCGCCTCCCATTTCCTCCCGGCCGGACCTGTGCCTTCCGTGGCCGCACCGGGCTCGGCGCCACCGCGATCTCGAAACGTGGCGCCGTGGCAGGAGGAAATGCATCGGAGTTGCCTCCGGTCCGGGCAGGCGCTGCCATGGTGCGCTGTGCCTGCGCGCGCCAGTCGCGACGTACACTACTGCTCACTGGCCACGGCCTCCCTGTCCCACTTGCCAAAGGCACGGACCCACGCAAAAACTCGTCAAAAAACATGCGCCGAGGCCACGGACCGGCACGCCCTTTTTTTTTATTTACTTTATGTTTTGTTTCAGGATCTCAGCTGTGATTTTGGGTCCGTTTGGATTCCCTCGGCCAGGCTTGTTTTGCTAGCTGCTTCTTAATTTGTGCTGGTAAGTTTTTCCTTGCTTGAGCTGGCTAGCAAATTTTGCTCTCTTTGGCTGGCAAGCTTTGCCTTGTCTAAGGAGGCTAGGCTAGGCAAAGTTGGCAAAGGAAGCAAACAGCCCTAAACCCGTACGCTAGCTTACATGTGGATTAGTATCGTCGTGCAATCCCTAAAGACTCCATTGGAGGCTTGGAGAGACGCATAGGAATTACTAAATGATATATGCCACAACCGATTCATATATACTTCAAGTACTATCTGTTTGCAACCACTATTCTCTATATCATTCTCTACACTATACTTTAACATATGCACCTCTATATTTCATTTTCTTTCAACCGCTACATCTTTTCCTGTATACAACAAAAATGAAAAATGTACTACGTATTTTGAAACTGATTTCTATTTGCATATATTTTATAATCTTAAATACCGTGTGTGTGTATGTATTCATTGTTTAATTCATTTTGCTTATAAAAACGTAGAAAATGATATACGGGGGAAAGAACATCAGCACGGTACGTTTCTTTGCAGACGACCCACTATCAGCCTATGGCCCTGAAAGTGTTTGGGCCCGTCTTGGCAGATTCACAATGGGCCGTGCGGGTAACCCTAGCGGCCGACGAGACCAAGGCTTTGCCATTGGCTGACGGCAACTACCCCGCCCCGCCTCCAGTTCTTTCTTCTTCCGCAGCAAGAATGCGATAGCGAAAGCGCGTAGCCGAGGATCCCAACTCCCGAGAAGCGTAACCCGCCTCATATAATCTAGTCGCCGCCTCCTTGCCGTCGCCGATTCGATTCGATTAGATTGATTGATAGAGAGGGGAGCTGCGAGGGGACGGAGATGCCGACGCTGACGAAGTTGTACAGCATGAAGGAGGCTGCTCTCCACAACACCCCCGACGACTGCTGGGTCGTCGTCGACGGCAAGGTATAGCGTCGCCGTGTCCCCCTCCCTCTTCCGCCCTCCCTTGCTGCTGTACGTACGGTGTAGGTAGGTAGGCATGTTTGGTAGTTATTAGAGATGTAAACGCGAACGGGGAAGGGTGAGAGGTTACTGCTCGAGTTCGATGCGATGTCGCTCGCAACCTGTTCGATGGAATGCCTGGGAGGCATTTGCCTCTGTGCACGACCTGTGTGGTGGCCTGGTGCTCGTGCTGTTTCCGATCTAGTGGCACTATGGACATAGAGTTTGTGAGCTAGGGCTCGTAGATCGATTGTGCTGTCACAGCATCAGTATAGCTTGTGGGATTCCTCCAGTTCCTCATAATTGCATCAGTTGAAACCTCTAGCTTTGAGATATGGTGCACTCAATCTGCTGTGTAAGCTCAATCTGCTGATGAATGCATTGCAGATATATGACGTGACCAAGTATTTGGAAGACCATCCCGGGGGTGCCGATGTTCTGCTTGAAGCAACAGGTACTGCTGCTCTGGTTCAGTTTCCCTATCTATGCGGCATATTAGTTTCCTGTAATGCTTGTTTGACTGGGTTGCCATTCTGTCTGAAGGTAAGGATGCTACAGAAGAATTTGAGGATGCAGGGCATAGCAAGAGTGCCAAGGAGCAAATGCAGGACTACTTCATTGGTGAGTTGGACCCAACTCCTGAGATTCCCGAGATGGAGGTTATCAGAAAGGAGGATACGGGATTTGCCAGCAAGCTTATGGACAACGCGGTGCTGTACTGGGTGATTCCAGCAGCTGCAATAGGGATATCAGTTGTTGTTGCCTTCTTATATGCGCGAAAGAAGTAGCCGCTGTATTGAGCAGATGAACCATTTGAGAGGGATCAATCCATGGTGTGTGGACAGATACATGTACTGCTGTCCAGAACCTAAATACACTACGATACTCAATTCTTAGACACTTTAAGTCAAACATTTGCCCATTTGATGGCACTAGTTTGTTGATATGAATTTCGATTGATGGATTTGTTATTCTCTTGGAACAAACGTTCATGCCTGCTGGCATAAATATGCCTCTGCTGCTGTTAAATGCCATGATTCCACATTCAATCTTACTTTTTACCGACTGAATGTCTTTGTTTCATCTATTGTTTCACATACATAATTCAAAAGGTGTCAAACCGAAATGCAAGATATTTTCTTCTGTTTGTTAAATATTCAACAGACATCACATCTGCCTCATTGTTCCTTCCATTTTATTGCCTTATTAAACTGTCAATCTCGAATAAGGTGCAGATTGTTGGCCGGTAGACCTCAGAAGGTTATCAGGTAACTTTAGTCGGTCCCTCTTTTGATATTTTGCCCTTTCATTGCATTTGTTTCACCATAATCAGTGGCTAAGATTAGGAGAATTCTACACCTGGATGGCATTGCTTAAAGGAGTAGCAAAACCCAAGCGGAAGGTGAGGGTGGTGAGCTTGAAGCTGGGGTTTGCTTTGAACTGCAACTAGCCAACAAACCAAAAGCTACGGGCAAACTATCAGCCCATCCTTCGACCGCACTACATATATGGTTTCTCATTGATATGATCTATATATACCAGGCCATGGGTGGCATATGCCCTCCTCTGATCTATGAGCCTTTATAGCAGCACAACCATGCAGCTGCATAAGCCAAAAGCATGGAAGGTCTGGTATTTTTCTTAGGAGTGGATTCTTCGGAGCAATCGGATCCTGCATTCCAATCTAAGGTGAGTTGGTTAGATCATTTGTTGTTGTTGTATGATGTCATAATTTATTTTGCACTACAGTGAACTTCATCAACAAGCCCTAGACATGTTCCGTCTTCTCATCCAAATACATAAATTCCCAAATCTCGTATTCATTGTAGTTTTCATTGTTGTAGTTCTGATTTACGTTTGAATAGGGCTCGTTGCCCTAGTTTGATCAATTATATCTGCAGCGTGTGTGCTTTCGTTGCCTCCATAATACAACTCCATCCAATGTAGAAATTCGCCACCTATTTATACTTCACCCAACATATATCAAATTATATACTCTCTCCAGGTCCCAAAAAAGTGTTGTTTTAGAAAAGTTAGAAGTCAAACTTTTAAAACTTTGACTATATATAACTTTTATATTATTTAGTTTTGAATGTTGAAAGTCATATGGATATATTTGTCTTAACATGTATTTTTATAAAAATATAAATTTCTTTTGATATTTATTTATATTTTAACAAAAACATCGGTCAAACTTGTGTTTGAGAGACCGTGTCGATGTCCAAAACGATACTCTTTTGGGACCTGGAGGGAGTATATTACTAATTACTAATAGCAGTATATCACCCGTCAGGCTCAGGCCAGTCTAAGTAAGAAGTAGCCTGCAGGCTGCAGCAACGAGCGTCATCTTTTTGCTGTTATTCTCTTGAGGCTCAGCTGCTGCCTAAGTGATTATTCTGTGAAAACGCACAGCAAGTATCCAAGAGTTATCGAGCCATCTAGGAGTTTGCGTCATGTTTTCATTGCTCGGTAGAACGATAGGATCGATAGTCTTAGATCGTCTTGATCGATGATACGAATTAAACATGCACGCCACTACATGATTGTGGTTTATTTTGCAAATATTAGTTCTTTTGATCTGTTCTTGCGTGTTCTTCTGGTTCAATGAACAATAAACACTGGTGGCTATTAGCTATTTAGCTCAATTAGCTGCAAACAGATCAAGACGCCGGATTAATTTCAATCAACATTGTCTTTTCTGTTTGACAAATCTTACAGGATATTATCAGAAAAACCGAGCATATACTACAAGAACAGTCATATAATCCAATGAAAAATTCTGAGTTTGCTATAAAATACAAAAGGTGCAACTGTAATTATCTAATTTGAAGTAACTAAGTTCACCAAGTGTTGCGGGACCAGTATATACCAAACAAGAAATACATTTTGTCCCCTTAACTTACAAAAACACACACACACCAACAACTTTTCCTCTGTGTGGCGTCATCTCTTCTGTGCAACCGTGGAATTGAATGAACAAATGACCTGTTGCAGTGCACCTCATGGAATCTGGCATCAACTTGAAGCTTGCTAAACTTCTTGATCCCACTCATCATGCATAAGCCAACAGAGCAGCCAACACAACCCAGAACACCAAGAGTGGGAGTGTCAATGGTTGTTTTGTTAGAGGGCTTGCATTGGGTAACCATGGATAGTTTTCAGGAGATGGCATGACACAATTATCACCATTGAAGTACACTCGGTGTGGGAAGGCCCATCCCTTTTCAAAGGTGAAAGTCCGAGAGTCCTTACGGAGAAGTAATTCTGATTGCACATTCCCAAGTTTTCCAGCTTGCATCAGCAAATCATTGTAGAATTTTACACCCCAGAACATTGCCGTATCATCTGAAATGGTTCAAAACTACATCAGAGAGATCTCCAGAGGGAGACAGATATTTTGATTTCTTTTTTTAGAGGGAAGACAACTTACTTATGCCGCCCCCATATGGGGTAAGTGGTTTGTAGTTGAAACTAAACAGCTGAGTGATGTTATCAAAATTTGGATGCTGAACAACTAAGTTCCACTGCGTGTAATTCATGCGGAAGTTGAAGTTTGTGATAGTGATTTTCACTCTCCAGTATTCCTTATAGTTGAGCTTCACATGCCAGTGGATTCTTATTGGGCACATGTGGGAAGTGCATTGGACAAGAGGCTGCCCAGTCCATTTGCCAGGGCCATCAATTGCAGATTGCAGATTAGGTGAATCTTCACTGGGAAACGCAACACAACTCATTAGAACCTTTATACAAAGAAAAAAAAGCTAAGGTTCATTTAGAGGAGAAAGTAGGTTTACTCACTTCACACAGTTTGACCCATTTGGGTTTTGGCAGCCGCAAGAGCAAGTTGGACAGTTCACAATTGTGTCATTATAAAATGATGAGAGGGACACACAGCACGATGGAGTCTTCTGTGCAAGAAACTGGGAATATGTGCAGGTCACATTCCATGTCACTGCAGATAAAGAATGTCTTTGTTAAGAACTAGGTGAGATTTTAAAAAACTTATATGCAACTATAATATACTGCTTCCTGAAGAACAAAACATCCCAACGATATTAATTTTATAGGGCCTTGCATCAATTATATTTCTAGGTGTCCTCCTTTGAGAACAAATCCCTCATGCTAGAATGTTTTCATTGCCTCCCAGTAATGTGATCTCACAGGAAAAATCATGATTATATGTACCTAATTCCCACAAAATACACAAGCAACTAAGATCCAAGTTTTTTTAGATAATGAACTAATATCAAGTAAAATGTAAAGTTCAATAGATGGGAAACTTACTAAGAGCTTGGGTTGCCCTGCGCCCGTCTGCGGTGAAAAACTTAGTAGGCCTGCCAACAATAGCACGCCCACATGTGTAGCCAGGACCCGGAGTCTTCAGGGTGAAGTTCTTCGGCACCTTAACAGTCTTATTGGTAGTCCCAGCAAGACCTACACTGATCTGGAAAGAGGAAGCAGCATTTGCTGGGTCCTGATTGAATGTATTCATAACTCCTGCCTTGCAGCAATTGGCAATTTGCATGTTGTATGGAGTGCCTGGAAGTAAATCAACAATCGTGGGATCTTTCTTGCAGCAGTGAGGAGTGTTTCCCTTAAATTTTGAGCAGTCGCCCTGTTCGGTGGTCTGTGCCCCAACCATCGACCATATGACCTCCTTCTTTGCCCATGTCCACCCCAGCTGCCACCCAGGTGCTCCGATGTGTCGGAATTGTTGATAATTGAACATTGTGACAACAGCCTGCAGGAGACAATTTACAGGAAATAATGAGCTAGATATGCATAACAAGCTGCTGACATAGATCTTGGTTGCTATTCTTGTTATCTGTGATGTATGTTTCCAGTTCAGCCATTGGCTATCTTAGAAAACTTGTATTGTACAGGTCAAACTTCCAATAGAATTGATCACTGATCAGGGCCTGCTAGGTTGAAGGTGAAAGAGATACAGCTGGTGGAGTGGGCGTGCTACTTACGACATATCCATCAGGAGTCCACTGCATAATATCCCATTTTATAGTGATGTTTCCGTTTGGATCCAGGGAATCATAAGCCTCTGCAAAGATCAACACAGGGTCCACATCAAATACAGACACCAATTATGGCAATTATAGAAGCATCAATAATGGAATCGGCACAAGATATGAATGCTATGTCATATTCCAGCTCAAGTTTCCCAGATCCGCACTTAAGTTTGCCACTTGAGTGAACTATAATTAAGATCGATCAGATCTACCATCAAGGAGCTCGGTATGGAGCAGCTCACAAGAAGATTAAGCCAACAGTGACAGTGGGTCGTGGTTAGTCTCAGCGGGCATGTCCGTGTGTGAACCTCCCGGTCACATGAAGCTAAGCCACGTAATTTCGATTCGTGATTCGGACAAGCACGAGCTATCAACTACCGAGCTGAATTGGCGCACCGTGAGGTAAAAATCGCAAGGCACCGACACCGCACAGGAGCCTGGAGCCACCGACACTGAGCGTACCAAGCAAGCGGGGGCCTGCATTTGTCAGCGCGCAACGGGCGCCACCCGGAGCGAGAAGCACCACCGCAGCTCTCCAAGCTCCGTTGCATCAGACGCCCCGGCGATCGGGCGCCGGATCTAACCAGCTCACGAAATCGCGGCGCAAACAGGAGGACATAGATAAGAGGAGGAGGAGCCGAAGTGTCGAACCTGTGGTTGTCGGTGCGGAGAGGAGCAGCGCGGCCGCGAGCAGCACGGCGGCGCAGCACGCGACGGATCTGCCGCCGGCCGCCATTCTTCCACCCGCCCGCCTCAGTCTCTCACCGACGCGCGCGGTGTCTCCCACCGACAGATACAGAGCCGCGCCCGCCGATCTCTCGCTCCGGACGGCGGCGGCGATTGCGGCCGCGGTGGGCTGGGCGCCGAGGAATGCGGGGGGCAGCGGCGAGAGTGCGGAGATCTGGGGCGGTGGGGAGTGGGACTTAAAGCATGTGCGGCACGCAGGCAAGCCAGCGGCCGCGTCTCCTCTTTTTTTACTGCGACGGCACACTGCGGCAGCGAGACGACGCGCCCTCTGCTCGCGGTCGCGGCGCTGCTCCCCTCGGTGCGGGTGGGGTTATATCGGGGACGTTTTCTTGCCGCGCGGAGTAGATGTGGACACCTCAACCTCCAGCGTGCATTCACGGAAATGCCCCTGGTGATACACAGCTGTGGGTGATGTGTGCTGAGGGACAGCGACAGGTGATTAACGGTAAGTCGGTAAGTGAAAGCAGTACTTAGCTCTGTTTTGCAGCTAGTAGGGATTTTTCCCGAGAACAGCAGCAAACAGGACTGGTGAAATGTTGATCGCGATTCACGAGGCATTCTTATTATCCATCCCAATTAATTGCATAATAAATTGATATGCTAGAGAAACATACCATGAACAACAGCAAACGTTTGAGGCCAACAGAAGAATTGCCGTGGCAGATTCTCTGGAGGCGAGCAGGAAGTGGGTCTAGAATCTCACCATCGTGTTCATGTGGAGACTGGACAGAGTGCTCGGTAAGCTAACAGCCTACAGCCCGCGAGTCCCAGTCACCGGGGGCAAAACCGGAACGATCAATCAGTAGCAAAGCTTTAGTTTAGTACAATATAATAATAATGACAGAGGCCAGAGATGACCCATGAGGAGATGCTAAAACGCACACATGCGAGCCGACACTGCAGGGAATAAAAGAACCGTGCGGCGACAGAGCCCCTTCTCCCTCTTTCTGTCGGTGGGGGGGCCAAGGGAGAAAAAAAGAGCAAGGCCACTGCCACTAATCACCAGCGGTGCGCCACGCAAATTGCAGGCACTGGCGGGCCTGGTGAGCCCTGTCCATCAACCAACGCGGTAGACCCCATCGCCATCGCGACGGTAGGTGCTGCAACCTGGACGTACCAACAACCCATGGCGACCATGCGAGCGAGGCATTAACAAATAATTTTTTATTTCGTTATTATGTTCTTAATTAATCGGCATCGGCATCAAGATCTCCAGCTGTGTACGTAGTCTATATAGCCCAGCTCTAACAACCTCCATGCGTTGTGTGTATATTTTTTTTCTCTCCTAACGGAAGAATGAAATGAGTGGAGCTCCGGACGCTGGAGCTGCTTGTAGCTGGGAAAACTGATGGGTGGTGGGGCCTGCATGGCAGCGACGGTAAAGGATTGCCGGTGGACAGCTTGGCTAGGTTGTATAAGCGTCCTCTGCATGGCTGAATCCTGAATGCATCAGGAGATGGGCTGTGCCGTGCGTTGCCCTTCCGTAGGGAAGCGATTAGTATATGATTGTAGCCTCGAGAGAAGATTAGATCATGATTGATGAAGCGCTCGTGCCTGAAACTGATAATAGAATTCTTCTGAGCGATCCCCAGCATCAAATCTGTTTTCCTGGTGCTCTAAAGTTATGTGTGGGTCTGTTTCGAAGGGCAAAAAACATCAGTGATGTTCATGTACCACTGGATGGGTCATAGTGGAAAACCCAAGATTAACACGCCATAACTCGTATTGGAATAGATCAATCAACAACGCGCCGTTCATCCAGCGACCAGCGTGGAAAAAAGGCTGGGGAAAAAAAAACTCTGGCAGCAGTACGTTCCTAGTTCCTTGAGCGATTTGGCAAAATGGCAACACGTACGGCTGCCATTCTCTCCAACCGGCAACCGCGACGTGCGCTCCGCGCTCGCACAGCATGCATGGTGCTATTCGCACGGCGCCTCAGGACTTCGATAAATACTGCCATACTGGTGCGTAACAGATCATCAGAGAGAGCACGTTTCGCGCTCAAGCATAGTAGGCGCCCGTTCTTTGTTTAGTTGTTTCCCCAAAGAAAAGATTAGCAGCGGTATTAACTTTACCAAGACCCACAAGCTTTCTAATCGGTGGCTGTTAGCACGTACTTGTTCGTAGCTTTTTCAGAGGAGGCAATCAGTGAACAGTGATCACTTGACGCCTTTTTTTTTTTTTTTTTTTTTTTTTTTGAGAATGAAGTGATCACTAGACGCGATTTGGCATCACTCACGCCATAAGCAGACGAGCGGACGACAAAAACGGCCCACCACAGCCCACATGAGCCATTGGCCACAAACAGGCGCGCGGGCTTTGGCAGCCGAGCCCAGCAACGAACACGAAAGCGGCCGGAAAGGCCGAACGCCCGAACGGCCGACGGGCGACGGGTGAGCCAGCTGCTACTGGCCGGCGGCGAGCAAGGTGGACTTGCGCTCCGGCCTCCGGCTCCAGCGGCACAACGGAGGGCGGCTACCAGCACGGCGCGGGAGCGGGATACCTGCCGCGACAACCTGCACCTGGAATCATGCATCGATTCTACCAATAGATTCACACAATGTTACCTTCCGAATAGTGGCTGGTTCAAATTAAGATAGACTGGTAGACAGACGGGCTCATAAGCATGCATCGAAGTGTTAAACTCACGTAGCCGCCGGCCGGTTAGCCTTTCATTGCCTACATAAGCGATCTTTATTTGTTGCCAACAGCGGCATTTCAAGCCGGCGGGTAGGAGTAGCGTTTTATTCAGTGGAAATGGAAATCAACCATAGTCACCCCGACGGTTCTTTCGTTTTACACGCTGGCATTCGGCGGCAATGACGGATAATTCTCAGGAGATGGCATGACACAGTTGTCACCATTGAAGTACGCTCGGTGTGGGAAGGCCCAACCCTTTTCGAATGTGAAGGTCCGGGAGTCTTTACGGAGAAGCAGCTCTGCCTGCACAGCCCCAAGTTTACCGTCCTGCGTCAGCACATCGTTGTAGGGCTTCACACCCCAGAACATTGCTGTATCATCTGAAATGGGACGACAGAAAGAAAACACACATCATCAGAGAGAGAGAGAGGGGTCAGACATCGGAGGTTTGATCCATGTTCTTTAACTTTTTTTTCATAAAAAACAACACAGATTTGACTTACTTAAGCCGGGACCATATGGTGTACTAAGTGGTTTGTAGTTCAAGCCGGAGAGCTGAGTGATGTTATCAAAGTTCGGATGCTGAATGACCAAGTTCCACTCGGTGTAGTTCGTGCGGAAGTCGAAGTTTGTGATGGTGATCTGGACCCTCCAGTATTCCTTGTAGTTCTGCTTCACATGCCAGTGGATCTTTACGGGGCACATGTGCGAGGTGCACTCGAGGAGAGGTTCGCGGGTCCATTTGCCAGGGCCATCAATTGCAGACCGCAGATGAGGTGAATTCTTACTGCCAAGTGCACTTAAACTTATTAGAACCCATTGTGAATAGAAAAAAATCAGGATATTAAAAGGAAGCATGTTAATTTGGGTGGAAAATAAGTGAGTCGGCGCACTTGACACAGTTTGTTCCGTTCGGGTTTTGGCAGCCACAAGAGCATGTTGGGCAGTCCACAATTGCCCTGCTAGAAGACGCTGAGAGAGAGACAGCAGGATGAAGTTTTCTGAGCAAGAAATTGGGAATATGTGCAAACCACCTGCCATGTCACTGCACATACAAAATGTCTTTTATTAAAAAAACATAAAGTGATAAGGCTCCCTACAAAAAAACACTGCTTCTATGCAACCTGTCTGATGATTCTTTGGATTACAAAAAATTGCCGGAAGACAAAGTTAACTGAAACTAATGGTGTTTTTTATCAAACCTAAAAGTAATGTGCTCATACCATAAACAATTAGATGGTAGCTCTATTTTTAGATGAATAACCTGACCCATTTGGCCATTTTGAGTGGGGGGGTGGTGGGGGGTAGTCCCTACTGCCTTTTTACTGTTACTAATTGAAGGTTATAAAAGTTACACCAATTTCAAAATGCGCTAGAAAAAAAGATAAATCCAAAAAATTCTCGCAATAATCAGAAACATCTGACCATCGATTGATAGAATGGAATATTAATAGCCATTAGATCTGTTTTCTAAGTAATTACCCACCTCTGCCACTATGAAAGGTCTTGAGTTCAATTCTCAATGAAAGCAAATATTCTCTTTTTTTCATTATATATATTTTTCAAGTAATTACCCACATCTGACATTACGAAAGATCTGAGTTCAATTCTCAACGAAAGCAAATATCTTTTTTTTTAGATTTTTCTTATTTTCAAATTTACCTTCAGTTTTTGTCTTTTTTTCATTAAAGATGCTAGAAACCCTTCCATAAAACAGATATTTTGTAGACTTTTTAAAATTTCCACGTCAATCCTCACAAGATGCGCTAGGAAAAAAAATAAAATTATAGAAATTCTCACAATAATAAAAAATACCCTATCATCAATTAACATGTTGGAATCTTAATAGCCATCAGATTTGTTTTCTAATTAAGTAATCACCCACCTTTGCCATTATCAAAATAATATTAAATAACCCCTAAAACTACATATTAATTACCCACTCTACCAATATAAAGGAAAATATGAAATAACACCCTAAATTTATATCTAATTGCTCATATTTGCTATTTTGATAGGATAATACCAAATATCCCCTTTAATTTATATTTGAATTGTTCATCTTAGTTATTATAACTGATAATATGATGAAAGTAACCCCTTAAAATTATATTAAAATCAACTATTTTTGCAATCGATCAAAGATTATTTAAATCAATTAAGCATACATATAAAGTAGTAAGATATGTTATTATAAAATCTAAGTATAAAAATAGATTTATATATGTTGTACGGTTACGCATAACACATTTAAGACTCTAACCCGTGCGAAAGCACGGGTTGATTGACTAGTTTATCTAATCCAACAAGTAATGTAACCTCAGAAATAGGAAGTTAGGAACACACTCAATAATACTTACTAGATTGGAAATGATTTCGAAGTATACATACACATGCAACTGATATATAAAGCGAAATGTGAAGTTCAATAGATGGACATCTTACTTCGAGCTCGTGTTGCCCTGCGCCCATCCGCGGTGAAAAACATTGTAGGCTTGCGAACAATAGCACGCCCACAGGTGTATCCGGGACCAGGACCCCTAAGAGTGAAGTTCTTCGGCAGCTTAACAGTCTTGGTGGTAGTCCCAGCAAGACCTACACTGAGCTGGAAGGATGAAATACTATTTTCTGGGTCCTGATTAAATGTACTTAGAACTCCTCCCTTGCAACAATTGGCAATTTGCATATCGTAGGGAGTTCCTGGAAGTAAATCAACAACTGTGGGATCTTTCTTGCAGGAATGAGGAATGTTTCCCTTAAATTTTGAGCAGTCACCCTGTTGGGTGGTCTGTGCCCCAACCATCGACCATATGACCTCTTGCTTTGCCCAAGTCCACCCCAGCTGCCACCCAGGTGGTCCAATGTGACGGAATTGTTGATAATTGTACATCGTGACAACGGCCTGCATGAGACATTTTACTATAAATGATAAACCGGATATGATATTCTTGTTATCTGTATATATGTTTTAAATTCCGCCATTAGTAGTGCTACGCTACATAGCATGTACTATTGCACAAAACAAACCAGACTGTTCAGGTTGAACTTGAAGATGAAAGAGATACAATGTTGATGTGGGAGTGCTACTTACGACATATCCATCAGGAGTCCATTCCATAACATCCCATTTTATAGTGATGTTGCTATTTGGATCTAGGGAATCATAAGCCTCTGGAAATCAAACAAAAAGGGTTCCCATCAAGACAGATCCCAAATTCTGATGTATGAATAAACAAAATGACACAATGCATTTGGTCATGAAAATTCAGTGGTATGAGCAAAATCTTGGCGATAGATTGCCATTTATACGTCAACCATGCGAGATATGGATCTGTGTATTGAATTGGCGATAAATGGCGTAGTCTTAACAGCCCCTGTCCTGTCTCCTGAAATATATGTGATTCTGGCTATGTATATTTCAGGATGATGGCAATGATTAATTAGTTATGTCAATGACACATGGACCCCCACATGCATTTAGTAGCGATGCGGCATAAAACATATAGTCAAACTTTATCTTGAATCGTAAATGTAGTAACAAGGACTGTACACCATATTTAAAAAGGTTGGTAATTAGTACTACTTAGTATGCATTGTTTTAAAAAAAAATACCATAATCTAGAACCCGTGTGCTGAAAAAAACTACTAAAGAATTATCCTTTAGGACAGTGACAATCCGCAGAATGATGTGCTGAAAAAACCTACTAAAGAATTATCCTTTAGGACATTGACAATCCACATAATGGCCATAGTTTTTTTTTTTTTTTTTTTTGTCTGTATCAGGGAAATAGTAGGAGTTCCAATTTCTAAGACGCAGACTTAGCTCGCCACTTGATGCTTTTAGAGTGAGTTATAATAAGCTAAGATCCTAACTACATACAGTGATAACTTGCCCCGTCTTAAACATGTCTATCACCGATAAATGCAAGGAGCTCGGCATGGAGCAGCTCGCAACATGCATGGTTCAGCAGACAGTTGCATTGGTTTAAGTGGCTAGTCAGAGTCTCTGAGCTAGAGAGAAGCTTCATGCGATGCGAGCGCCTCTCCCTGTTGCCGGAAGCAGCTAAGCACGCAAACGTCTGGAGCCATCGACACTGACCGTACCAAAGCCATGGAGGGGCTGCGTCGGCAGCGGCGAGGATGAGGCGGGCAGAGGAGAACAAGTCGAACCTGTGGCGTCCGGAGCGGAGAGGAGCAGCGCCACGGCGAGCAGCACGGCGGCGGCGCTGCGGCAAGTAGCGGGTCTGGCGCCTGTCGACATTGTACTAGCGGCACGCGTTTGGCCTTAGCCGCCCCCAGCTTCACACCAAGTGCAGTGTAGAGCTTCTAGTGGCGGCTGCCGGCGAAGGAAAGGAATGCGGAGGACGAACGGGTGTGAGCTGGCTACGTTTATAGCAGCAGCACACCACCTAGCTAGCACTAGCAGTCGTCGATGTTGACCTCACCCGCACAACCGTACCCATGGCCCCGTTTAGTATCCAATTTCCTCTCAAAATTCACTATGCAAAAATAAGATTCATCGTCACATCAAAATGCCGGTACATGTATGGAATACTAAATGTAGATGAAATAAAAAAATAATTGCACAATTTAGATGTACTTTGCGAAACGAATCTTTTGAGCCTAGTTAGGCCATAGTAGGACAATATTTACCACAAACAAACGAAAAGTGCTACAGTGATTCTACAGTGCTTTTCAGCTCGGAACAGTATTTTTTTCAACCATCTAAACACACCCCATAACATAATCGGCTGTAGCGCGTCATTGTTGACTGGCAGAGCGCATTTCGCACGTCGACCACGCGTGGCGATTCCAATTTGCTGATGCACTGCGTACATACATCTATATCTATATTTCTACCTAATAATAAAACAAATAAAGATTCTCAGTCTATCGTGACACATGAGGTCCGTTTGTCAATAATAGAATTAGATTGCAGAAACCGTTAGACGCAAAAACGGACGACCAGATCACATACGGATTCCGTTTTCAACATCCTATATATCGATAGAAAGCTAAAATCATAACATTTTCAACCCAATTAAACCTATTTTAAAATTCGCTCTCAGTCAATAGAAATCGTCGAAACAATATGGCATAAAATTTATTTTACGAACCAGATTCGAAGTGCAGAAAGAATCCATGCGAAACCGGACGCTCAAATCACGTGCGGATTCCATTTTTAACGTTCTGTATATATATCGATGAAAAGCTAAAATCATAAACTTTCCATCTCAATTGAAAACACATTGAAATTCTCTCTTAGTCAATAGAAATCATCGAAACAATATGACGTGAAATTTATTCGCGAGACTGATTCAGACGGCAGGAGCAGCATACGCGAAAATTTCGCTCGCAGGCAATAGAAAAATTCGACAAATGGACATGAAATTTATTTGTGAGGCATATTCTTATATGTATTGATCTAAAGATTTTTCAAAAAAAAAAATTCTTCCGTTGCAACGCATTGTCATTTTGCTAGTCTATACCTAATATTAAAACAAATAAAGTTTTCTAGTCCATCGATTTCTCAGTCCGTCGTGGTAGGTAGACTCGGCTGGTCAACCCCTCCCGTTCTATATCCGATAATCCGAATCACAGCTACACTATGAACTATATAAACTAGATTCGAACTGCAGAAAGAACCCACGCGAAAACGGACGTCTAAGTCGTATACGGACTCCGTTTTCAATGTTTTATATATCGATGGAAAGCTAAAATAATATCCTTTCCAACCTAACTAAAACCACTCTAAAATTCGATCTCAGTCAAAGAAAATCTTTAAAACAATATGAAATGGAAATAACGGAAATCGTCAAGACAATCTGGCCTACAATTTATTTGGAAACCCAATTCAAACGGAAAGAACAGGCTACGTAAAAACAGATACCCATGTCGTATATGGACTCCATTTTTTATGTTCTATAAATTGCCGAAAAATAAAAAATAATATTTTTTACCAAATTGGCACCATCTAAATTTCGGTCACATGTAAAGAAAAATTCGAAATAATAGGATATAAAATTTATTTACGAGACTATTCTTATGTTGATCTAAAGGTGCTAAAAGATTTTTTTTCTCACGTTGCAATGCACGGACATTTTGTTAGTATAATATTAAAGCAAATAAGGTTTTCTAATCCATCGGTTTCCTGGTCCTTCGTGACAGGTGGATTCAGCTGGTCAGCCTCCCCCGTTATGTATCCGATAATCCGAATCACAGCTACAATATAAACTAGATTCGGACTGCAGAAGGAGCCCACGCGAAAACGGACGCCTGTCGCATACAGACTCCATTTTTTATCTTCTATGTATCGATGGAATGCTAAAATAATAACATTTCTAATTCAACTGAAACCACTATAAAATTCGGTCTCAATCAACAAAAATCTTTGAAACAATATGACGGGCACCTTATATTACCACTCGGCCGGGTGGTAATAAAGAAGAAGCGCAGCACAGGACGGAGAGAGACGACGATGGGGTATCAGCGATGCGCATGCGCAATTTGGAGCTCAAAATGACGAGAGGAGACCGACGCCCGGTCGTCCATCAGCAAAACGCCGGAGATCCAACAACCACCCATGCCCACATGGGGATGGGGTTGATCTCTTGGCCTCTTTGCCCTCTTTGGAGCGTGGAGCATGACCGCGGGGACTGGACACAAGAGAAAGCGTAGACCTTCAAATACGTAATCGACGACGCATATACGAGCGTGGGTCAGTAGTCTGTACCGCACTCCCACATGGGTCGTGAGGATTTGCAAATCAATCGCGGGGATCGGAGTTTATCCTCCTCCTGTAGCTGCACTGTTCTACTAAGGCCCTGTTTGGATCTCATGTGCTAAACTTTAGCTTCCAGCTAAACTTTAGCTCTGTTTTAGCTGGGAGCTAAACTTTAGCCCTTGGGCTGTTTGGATCCCCAGCTAAACTTTAGCCCATGGATACAAAAAAGACATTCATACCCATTTTCCCTTCCCTTCCTCCTCTCCCAAGCTACTGCATCCTCTCCGCCACCGCCAAGCCACCTCGTCCTCGTCCTCCGTCGCCGCCACCACCTCATCCTTGTCCTACCTCGCCGCGCTCCTCGGCCGAGACAGCAACGCGCTCCGCATTCAAGCGCCTGCCCTCACCGACGGCGTCAACCTGCTGGACCCCATCGCCGTCGTCATCCTCTGCGCCGCATCCGCGCTCGCCGTGTCCGCATCCATCGCCGCGCTCGCCTCCACCTCTGTGCGGAGCTAGAGGAACGGCGCGCGGTGGCGCGGCGACGGCAACACGCCCATCCCGGGCGGCAGCGGCGTCGGCAGCTCCCGCGCGACAGCGTCCACATGGCGGCCGAGGCGCGAGGACGGCAAGGAGGGCCTCTCCGTCCTTCCCCGTCTCCGTCCTTCCCTGTCTCCGAGGCGCGGCGGCGAGGGCCGGATCTCATCCACCGGCGGCCGCCGCACCCTCGCCTCCACCGGCCGCCCAGCACGGCGGCGCAGGTGGATCTGCCCATCGCCGGCCGAGGCACGAGGAGGGGCCGCCGGCGAGGCGCGCGCGGGGAGGAGCCGCCGCCGAGGCGCGGAGAGGGGCGGCGGGGGAGGAGGCGGCGACGGAGGAGGACGAGGACGCCGACAAGGGGCAAGGCGCAGGGAGGGCGGCGGTGGAGGAGGCCGCCGGCGGCGAGGCGGCGGGAGAGAGAAGGGGTGGGGGAGAGAGAGTGCGGGTGGGGAGGGCAAGGGGTGGAAAATGGTCACATTGGACCACTTTTAGCTGGGTTTAGCACCCCTTGGCCAGCTAAAGAAAAATGGGGAGCTAAACTTTATATTGTCACCTTTAGCTCCCATGTTTGGATCCCAAGTAGCTAAAAGCAGCTAAAAGTGGGAAACTAAAATTTAGCTGGGTGGATCCAAACAGGGTCTTTATCTTGGCACTTTTAGCTCTCATGTTTGGATCCCAAGTAGCTAAAAACAGCTAAAAATAGAGAGCTAAAATTTAGCTGGATGGATCCAAACAGGGCCTAATCTACTGGAAATAAAAAGAATCTACGCGTTGACCAAGAACATATTTTTGTCGAGATGTTGAACGGAAATAAAAAGACTTTAAACTACGGCCAATGCCCGAAACTGAAAGGCCTGTTTGGTTGGCACCCTGGCGCTGCCTGGCGAAGCAGCTGCCTATGTTTTGCCTGGAGCGCGTTTGGTTGGAGTCCTGGGAAGGTGCCTGGACCAGGCAAGGTTGCCTGCCACCGGGCGCAGGAAAACGAACGCCTGGCTGAGAAACGTGCTGCCTGGGAGCTAAATCTAATGATCGGGTCCTTTGTTTTCACAATATTTTTTTTTCTTTTTTGCCTCCACGACACATGAATGAAGCTTGGAAGTTTATTCAACATTGTAAAAACATATTTTATCTCTAATGCATATTCATAATCACATGATTATCGTCCACAGCTAATCTCTACTCTCCTCTCCACTCCTAAAAAATTTACACTAAGTCCGTCGTCCGTGTCGGCTCCCCCTCCAGCACGCTCCCACCCCGTCCCGCAGGCCCGCACCGCCTCTCACCCCGCGCCCCCACCTTCCACCGACGGTCAGTCAGCACCCCCGCGCCCCCGCCCCCCTTCGCCTCCGCTACGAGCGCGCTCCCCAGCCCGATCACACCCCGACTCGCGGCCGCCTCGCCCCCTACGCCCGGGCACCGTGATTGCTGCTCCCGTGCCTCGCTCCTCCGCTGGAATGGTGTGGCCCCGACCCGCGGTCGCCTGGCTGCGCTGCCCCCCGCGCCGACGCGGCGTCGGCGTTCCGCTCCTCCAGCACCGGCTCCTCGCACCAGCTTCGCCGGCTCCTCACGCACAGCAGCGGCTGTGGGGGATTTGGGGGAAAACGAGAAGGAAGAAAGGAGCAAGCCCCGACGAGGGAGAAAGAGGGGTGCGGGGATAAAGAGCCGCGACTAGGGTTCCTGGTCGAGGGTCTCATCAAGGACGGCGGGGATCTCCGGCTTCCGTGCCCGGAATGCGTGGAACGCATCTGGGTGGCAGCGCTGCCATTGGTGTGCGCGCAGGCAGAGGTGCATTGCGGGGTGCGGGCCCTGGATTGCAGCGAGAGGGAAGAGAGGGTGCAAGGCATGTGCTCTGGTCGGCTCTGGCTCTCGCGTGGGTTGCGTGGAGATCGCGAAGCTATTGTGAGCTGGGCGGCGTGCGTCGGTGTCACGGTGTGCGAGGCTGTGAGCAGAAGGGATCTGATGGGAGGGAAGAAGAACAGGGGCTTTCGGCTTCCTCTGGTGGGGCCCGCTTGCAGGGAGAGGAAGAAGCCTGTGTCGCTATCGTTGGTTGTGCAGGCCGCATGGCTGGTCTGCTGGGTCGATGGGCAGGTGGTGCTGTGGCCGGTTAGGCCTGTTGCTCGTGGTGGGCTTCACGTGAAAGGGAAGGCTGATTTGGTGATTGACCCCTTGTTTAGTGCATAAATTATTATTTAATATTATTTGGTTTTGCGATTAATTAATATGCTCTAGCACACAAATAAAATCCACGAAAATCCAAATCATGCATGCTAGATGTTCTAACATTATTTTCATACGTTCCCATAACGCAACGAGCCCCTGCAATATCGATGAAATGTCACACCTTCTTCAGAGCCCCTTCAATGGCCGACGGCCGGCATGCTAGGCAGCCGCATTCAGTTTATTCTCTTGTTCCCTAATCCGCTCCATTTCTTTAAATCTTGTTGCTCGTCGATGTTCCCCATTTTTGCTTAGCTTCCTGATTACCGGGCAGTTAACATAGTATGCCATTTGTTAACTGAATTTTTACCCCAAAAAGAACCGGTTACCAAAATATAGGACACATGGTTGCCATGGTGCATTCCACAGCACCGTAGATAAATAGCATGAATTTTAGATAGATAGCCGGTTGTGCATACGTTTTATCAATTATTTAGAGTACACCATCTATTTCATATTTGATGCGATTGTTAATTGACAGTTGTTATTTATTTAATCTCTACTACAACAAGGTAGGACGCGATTGAGAGATTTCAAGACATGGGACTTAAATTTGTACGCCTTTCAAAAGTTGACATCACATCACAATGACGTGGCATGTGGGTCAAGGTGTCAAATTCTAAGAGGTTTGTGAATTGAGTCCCAATTTCAAAATATATCGACAGAGGATCGGATCACCCGATGAATATGATGGTTATATATTTTAATGTGACTTAACATAGTATGTTGGTTCCGTAGTAACGCACGGGCATATACCTAGTATTTTAAAAATATCTTTTGTTAATTTATTAGTTTTATTTATTTGATTAGAAGCATATTTTTAAATATTTATACTCTAAGCATATTACTAATATTCTTCATATTCTTATAAGCATATTCTTAGTTGAGATTATCTCTCTGTTATACTATAAATCGTATCTTTATCTCTTCGCTAGCTTTTCACATGCATAGGCTTCCAACCAAACACACTATCCTACAACTTGGCTAGCCAAACAGATTCTATCAAATTTTCAGACAACTCTCTGGCAACATTTTTATCCAGCCAAATGATCCAGACCTCCAACCAAACAGGCCCTACTGCTGGGCCTCTCTGCTTGAAAAATGAAAAAGGACTTTTACAGAAATGCGAGCTTCTACGACAAATTAGCCCCATGGCCATGTCGACCATTCCATGAATGTGGAATCACTGTTGTGAAATATGCAAGGGTGATCTCAGCTAAGAGATACCTATTCATCAAGAGGCGCTCTACACACATGGAAGGACGCCGGCTTCGGACACGGCTGGCTGCATAAGGACACGGCTGTTCAAGATCAGTAATAGGACATAGTTTCTCTCCCTTTATCCCGCGTAACTTCTAATCTACACTATAAAAAAGCAAGTTTTTCAAAAATCTTTTTTACCTACAAAGTCATAAGTATACCCCTCACGCTGACCCTACTGCGCAGTTTGAAAAAGGTTGGAAAAGGGTGGAAAGGTCCAAAACCCATAGATACAAAATGTTTCATACGCTTTCTCTTTTTATTTCTCACATCATTTTATACCTATACCCACCTATTACTTTCCTTCTCTTGGTTTTAATGACAAAGGAATGACGCTAATCAATCAGGACTCCTTCCTTTTAATTCTATTTTACCTTTTTTCTTTCCTATTGTCTGCTCGATTATCTCACAACACGTGCATATTGCACGTATATCTATGCTAGTCAAGCAAATGAATGCGCTGCCATCTGTTCCCATGTATAAATATGTGTGAACATCAATGGAATACAACCATCCGAGATTCATTCTCAGTTCTTTCCCAAATCTTTATTTTCAACAATCACAAAGGGTCCTTTGAAATCTGGATTTTTTCTATTCATGTGTTTTCTTTTGAAATTGAACTGTTTTACGTGAAATCCTGTATTTAGAAGCTTTATATTTGTAAGGGATTAAAAAATAAAAATACACACCGTCAGCGCCTCAGCGGCGGACTTCCTTCCTGGCTATCACTCGCTCGGAACGAGCCGAGCGAGCGATTCCGTCCGCGCGCTCCCAGTGGGGCCTAGGTGAGGCATGGGGGGCTGGTCACCCTGGTAAGTTTTTTTTTTCTTTTTACTTTTTTCCATTATCTTTTTATTTTTTTATAAAAACATAATTTTTATAATAATTTTATGAAAATATAACTTATCAGAATAACTTTATGCAACCATATTATTACGATAACTTTATGTAAGCATAACTTATCACGATATTTTATAGAAATATAATTTATCACGATAATTTTATGAAAACATAACTTATCAGGATAACTTTATGCAACCATAACTTATCACGATAATTTTACGTAAGCATAACTTTATCACGAATATTTTATGCAACCATAATTTTTTTATTTTTCTCCTTTTTCTTTCTTTTTTACGATAATTTTATGGAACATAATCTATCTGGATAACTTTTACGTAGCCATAATTTTATTGTTATAACTTTACGTAAACATAACTTTATCACGGATGCTTTATGCAACCATAACTTATCACGATAATTTTGTGTAAACATAATTTTATCATGAATATTTTATGCAACCACAATTTATTACGATAACTTTATGTAAGAATAAATTTATCACGAATATTTTATGCAATCATAACTTATCACGAATAAAAAAATAAAAATAAAAAACTTTACATGGGTCCACGTGAGAACCCTGGGGCACCATGCTCGCTGGAAAAGAATCCTGCGGTCGCCAACAAAGCAATTCCGCATCACCGCAAGGGAACGGGTTCAAGGAGCACGTGGTCATATGGGCCATTAGCCATAAACTAAACCGAACGGGCTTGGCAATCGAGCCCAACAGCGATCACCCACAGGTACTCGTTTCACATTTTGCCTTTGGGCCCAAGAAACATGAGCCCCATCCGTGACGCGGACTCGCGGAGACGGCCTCCAACAAAGTGGAAGCGGCGAGGAACATGCTCTCTCCCCCGTTCTCTTGCTGAGTTGTTGTGGACAAAAAGAGAACGAAAGCGGAAAGGGAAAGCGGGGGGAAACCAGCCAGCCGCAGCAGCCCGCTCGCCCGCCCGCCATTCTTGCCGAGTCGAGTGAGTCCACGCCTCCGGCCGCGGCGAGGCGGCGCCCCTCTTCGGTTCTCGCCCCGGGAGTCACGGGTTGGGGGAGGAAGCGGGAGGATTTGGGCGGCGCGGCCATGGATACGACCACCAGGGCCGCTAAGATCCCGTCGCTCCACCAGACGGAGATCAACTGGGACAAGTAAGCAATCCCCGTTCATGTACCCCCCTTTAGTTTTCCGTTTCGTGCCGATTTACCCGTCGCTTGCCGTCCTGGAGATTTAGCTCCGATCGTTGAACCGTGTCCTCCGCCCTATTCGGGAATCGGGGCTCGCGATAGGGTTAGGAATTGTGTGGTTTGGTAGGTTGGCATGTGTGTTGGCGTTCCTGGATGAGGCGCAATTGAGGGAGACCTGGTTGGTTTCTGATTCTTGTGCTTTTTATCAAAATTGCGATGCTGAAATGCCAAATGTTGCAGCCTCGACAAGACCAAGCTCTACGTGGTGGGCGCCGGCATGTTCAGCGGCGTCACCGTGGCGCTGTACCCAGTCTCGGTGGTCAAGACCCGGATGCAGGTCGCCTCTGGGGACGCCATGAGGAGCAACGCGCTGGCCACCTTCAAGAACATCCTCAAGGTTGACGGAGTGCCAGGGCTGTACCGGGGGTTTCCTACCGTTATCATCGGGGCTGTCCCAACTAGGATCATCTTCCTCACTGCGCTTGAGACAACCAAAGCAGCCTCGCTCAAACTTGTTGAGCCGTTCAAGCTGTCGGAGCCGGTGCAGGCCGCCTTTGCCAATGGCCTTGCTGGTCTGTCGGCATCTACGTGTTCCCAGGCTATATTTGTTCCGATTGATGTGGTATGCCTATTGTTTTCCCCTCACATGATGTTATTTAGCGAATATATTGCTGTTTATTACAGTAGAGTACTGTGCTCATCGTGTTGTGCATTGCATTGGAATGTTTCAGATAAGCCAGAAATTGATGGTTCAAGGATATTCTGGCAACGCCAGATATAAAGGTGGAATAGATGTGGCTCGAAAGGTCATAAAGGCTGATGGGATTAAGGGGCTTTACAGAGGATTTGGGCTGTCTGTTATGACATATGCACCTTCTAGTGCTGTGTGGTGGGCGAGCTATGGATCCAGCCAGCGCATAATATGGAGGTTAGCAATAACCTGATTGGCTCAGTGCTATGTTCCTCTCAGCCCTGTGCCTTCTATTACGTTTAAGACAAAAAGGCCAGTAGTACAATTTCTACAAAAATGATCATTTGGTATTTATCTGCCCGCAACATTTTTCAAACCGTGCCTCTTGATGGTTGATGCCCAAACTGCAGTTACAATTGAATTTTATTTTTACAATGTTTGTTCTGTTATATTGATATATCCATTTAGAAAACAAGAATGCATCTCGATGCATGTCCTGCTCTATGCTGGACTGCTAGTTAGATTTATTGTGGCAATGTATTCACATTTTCTCTACCAGGATAAGTTGGATAACTGACAAAAAGTAGGGTGCAAATAAATTGCTTACATGCTTCCATATGCCAGCAGCTCAGAGAAATTAATTGCCTACCTGAAACAATTTGATGAAGAAACTACACAAATCAACATATAGCCTGCATCCTGCACATCCTAATGGAAATAGCATTTGTAGTATGCTGTTAATGTTGCTAAGAGTGGTCATGTAAGTTTACTGGAATCGGTATTGATGGTTAAAATATTATATTTGTTTTTTTTTTTTGTTATTTAGCTGAAATGATTCACTAGTATGCTCTTTTTTACATATCTGAACAGTGCTCTTGGTCATTTGCATAATAAAGAAGAAGCTCCTAGCCAATTGAAAATAGTTGGTGTTCAAGCATCGGGGGGAGTTATTGCTGGTGCAGTGACCTCTTTTGTTACAACTCCCATAGATACAATCAAGACCAGGCTGCAGGTACCGTGACATTCTGTTCACAGCTTACTCTTGTAACATGATTTGAGTGGTGTATCTTGTGCCAGGCTTACTCTAGTGACTATATTTTCTTGACTTTACAATTATGCTTCTTATTTGTCTATAACTTTATTCCTTATCAATACAACACAGCTATTTGAAGCATATTTGATGTCAGATTTGAAGGCCTAAATGATTTTTATACTGGTGTATTCTCCACTGGCGTGGTATTGAAGTGCTAAACTGGAATGCCATCTATATATTAAAACAATATCAACTTCTATTTTTACAGCTATTTATTTATTTATTTATTTTGCTGACATAACAGGATCAATTTATCATAGGTCTGTTTATAAGGTCAAAAAGGAAACTCGCATCACAAAAGCTTGATATATCTATGACCTCATTGCTGTGAGTAATCAATATTGGCACAAACTAATGAAAGTATGCCAGGGATATGGCATTTTAACGACATGCTTTACATATCTCCAAATATCACATGCTACATTTGTAATAATGCAATTACCAAAACTTAAAAGTTCTCACAGTCCTATATTTTGACCATTGGGTACCATCTATATCATATATTGAGTTTGCTTAATTTGTAGTGATAATGCTTCATATTATTTCTCGCTAGATTGTTGTCGTGTTTTGCGTTTGTGCTATTTTGTGGTCTCTGCTGTACATCCTGTGAGTTAACCTTATTTACAGATGATTACACCGAGTTATGTTTCTCATTATTTAGGTTATGGATAATGAAAATAAGCCAAAAGCCAGGGATGTAGTTAAAAGATTGATCGCTGAAGATGGATGGAAAGGTTTGTACAGAGGGTTAGGTCCAAGATTTTTCAGCTCATCAGCTTGGGGTACCTCGATGATAGTATGCTACGAATACCTGAGTATGTTTTTCCTTGCCTTGTCAAATGCATACTGGTTCCTAAATCACTACATCTAAAGTATGGTTTATTTTACATAAGCAAGTAATTGTATTTAGAATTCAGTTTATATGGCGTCATTCAGGTCAGCTTCCATCTCCAGTCCTTTGCTCTTGTAAGTTGTACCATAATCACATTTGCAATCGAATTCTTGGCTAGAATTGGAGTGCCAGATTCTTTTACTTTTTCGAACAACACTGATACCATGTACTCCATGCATGGAACTCCTTGTGTCATTGCCAAGGGCGCACATTATTTCCTGATTCCTGTAGACTGGATGCATGCTGAACGATTGGCATATGCAAATAGCAAGTAGAAGTTGCTTCAAGCGGGCTACCTGTGGGTGTAACCACTGTAAAAGAAACCAATTTGTATTTTGTATGAAGCACGGAATTAGCATGTCTGACTAAAATCACTGATTATGTTTTCTTATTTCTACTGAATGTGTACTTAATGATCTATTCTATATAAGTTGCAGGGTACAGTGGGTAATTCTATGTGTACTTAATGATCGACTCCTATTCTATATAAGTTGCGTGCAAATTAAATATCTATTTCATATTAGTTGTTTGTAGGTATGAATTAAATTTTATTTAGAGGATAACATCCTTTTGATTTTGGTAAATTTGTGACATGCAGTATTCTGGTGTTCTTATTGTAATTTACTTTTCTTTCCCACAGAACGCTTGTGCGCTAAAGTTGAAGAGCCCTGACTTCTGAGCCGCCTTAAACCCAAATGCAATTCCTACAATTCTCGAAGTTTTTTGGTAGCAAAAGTGAAATAATGCTGTATGTCGACAATGGCGTTGCCCACTCAAAGCTTCTCTTACTGACATAGGTGAAAGCATTAAGCATGGATGTCTGATGGTTGTAAACACTTCACTTGATGCTAGATAATAATCCTTACAAATTTTGATTCTCTTGGCAATATTTTCAAAAATGCAGGAGGCCTTTTTTGCCTCTTATGTTGAATATGAATTAGGCAGGTTATTTTAGATAGACATATTAATGGGACCAGATGTACACACTTGTCATTCTTTTATACCCAAAGGTTGTTATCTCTAGGCTGGATTGATGAGACCAGTTGTAATTGACATGGAGCAATGTTTCCCACAGATGCTCGTTCTGACTACTCCAGTATACGTGCGGTTTCAATTGTCTATTTTGATCTGTTCTTGCATTGCAAAATGTGGAAAACGTTGCTGCTCACTGAATCACTATGCAAATATGATGCTTTAGCATACTAGCCAACCGTTGTAATCGTCTATTCTTTTGATGCTTTATGTTCATTGCTGTCTTCATGGTATGATAGTATGATACTATTCGGGTGTCCTGGATATTGTATCCTGACTCCTGAACCAAAATTTCCCTTGAGATTTGTGGTCGTGACTTGTGACACCATTTCCACGTTCCTTTTTTTAAAAAAAAAAAATCCATCTATGATCTATGACATTTTGTGGAATGAATATGGGATGGAGGAATTAACGTGTTTTCAGCAAAAATAATGGTTGCATTGTAATATGATCTCTCTTCAAACACAGTCTAGGCATGCAGTTTTTTACTTTTTATACACATGCACTCACCTTACTTCCGTTAGGCAGCGTTTGGTTGGAGAACGGGGTGGAATGGAATGGTTCCGTTTCAGATTTTAGAAATGGAATGGTTTTGTATAGCGTTTGGTTGGAGAGCGGAGTGGAATGGAATGGTTCTGTTCCAGATTCTAGGAATGGAATGGTTCTGTATTTGATTTCAGGGATGGAATGACTCCGTTCCAGATTCCGAGCTAGGAACCACTGTCAGTCTCACATTTCAGGTAGAACGATTGCGTTTTAGATTTTTTTCGGAACGTGCCCGTCACGAATCTAAAAAGAATATTCTCTTTTCTGAAACGGATCCATTCCTCAGCTTTTCAACCAAACACTAGAATTAGTGATTCCATTTCACCCCGTCCCACCAACCAAACACTGTGACTCGTCCGCCGTCTCCAACATTCGTTGCTCAAAAGCGAAGACCCAAAATGAGTGTTGAACGATAGGGTATATTCGTCTCTTCTGAACACAAAATAGGTATACGGAGTAATTTTTTTTAGGTTGAATCTAACTATTTCTCCATTTTGAGAAATCTGAACACTGTTTCGGTATTTATAGACAAAGTGGAGTTTAAAATGAAAAATGAGGGATAAGGAAACGGTTGGAATTAGCCTTAATGAATCATCGAATGGAGGTGTCTTGGGGTTTGGTTCTCCACGGCGCGATCTATTTTGGCTATGGGTACTCCCGTTGGAGAAAATTTATCTAACAAATCTTGAACATGAACGCGCACACTCATACACGGTTTCATAGTTTAAAGTTAGTTGCGAAATAGACTTTTTTTTTAATAAATTCATATAAATTTGAACACATCTACGATGGATTAATACACCGTTGGAAGAGAAAAATCACTTTATATATGTAGAATGATGGATTCCATCCACATATATTTTTAGTTCAACTATTCAATCACATTTCAATTCTCTAAATCTTAGGGGTCAAACAAAGGTTTTTCCACAAATTTGCAAATTGCTGAGATGTGGCATGGGACCCACATGTAAGAGGCACGTGTGGGTAGCTTTCCACGAATACCCAAAGCAAAGAGCTTGCTAGTCCTCTTCAGCGTTCAGCTTCAGTCCAGTGATCCATTGCGCAACTGCGCGAGGCACTCAAGGATTGGCTCGGCTTCGACCTCTGGGGGGAATTTAGGTGACCTCCGGTGCAGAATCCATGGACGAGGCGGTGCAGGAGGCGAAGCTGCTGCGGCAGGTGAACGCCCTCATCGTGGCTCACCTCCGTGGCCAGAACCACGGGCAGGCCGCCGCCGCCGCCGCCGCCGCCACCATGACCCCCCTCTCCGCCGCTGATTCCGTCCCTGCCAACCATCTACTATGCCTCGTCGCCAAGGTTCCCTTGTTCCCCAGCCTCTCTCTTCCTTTTGCCTATGGTTTGTGACTTCTGCACCGGCCTAAACCCTCCCCCCATTAATCACTATCGTTCGCAGGGCCTCGCGGCGGAGCGCGGAGGAGGAGCTGCTTCCGCATTCGATTCGGGCGGGTTCGGTGGTGTGGTGCCGCCACTCGGCTCCAGTGCCGTGGATTTCAGGTAAACCCCAACCTTGCGCGCACGTGGTGTTGCGTGGCGATTGTGTCTGGCTCTGACGCCGGCGCTGTGTAGTTTGCAGGATGTGAGGGGCTCATCAAAGAGCTTTCCTAGGCACGAGGCGAAGCACATCTCTGACCATAAGGTCCATATGATTCTATTTTTTCCCTTGCTAATGCGCCACTTAACAAAATTTATGTCAGCTGCCTATTTATCTGAACATTTGGCACAGCTACTATTATTTCACACTTAGCACTCGTCACAGTACCATGATTGTGTACACAACTTTAGATTAGATGGCAATAGATTTTTACTGATGTTCATTGGTTTACCCTTGTGTTTTCTGTAGAGCGCCGCTCGGTGTGCGAAATTTAGTCCCGATGGAAAGTATTTTGCAACTGGGAGTGTTGACACATCGATTAAGTTTTTCGAGGTGAATTTGAATTCTGAATTGCCACTCTGAGTGCTACTTGGGTTTATGCTGTTTTGTGATTAGTTGCAACTCGCTATTGTTTTTCCTTGCAGGTTGCTAAAACTAAGCAGACCATGGCAGGGGACTCCAAAGATGGCCCTGCCCGGCCTGTAATACGCACATTTTACGACCACACACAGGTGACCATTTATGGTTCATATATGGTAGTATAGTTACTGTTCAAGACCTGACTCTTTTCAACACTTCCACAAAATCTCTTCCAGTTATGTCTCCTGCAGTTTTTCTCTTTTCTCCAAATATGCTTAAGCTCAACACACACCCATACCACGTTTAGTGCACTGTGCACACACCTAGCACATGCAGTTTACAGCTAGATATTTGGTCACCTAGCTGTGACAGGGTGTTCAATTTTATAAGAAACAAATTCATGTATTCTATTTTTCACTAGTTGCTTCCGTTATTTATTCATTGCTCAAATTTGCACTGTGCCTTTTGCCAGCTTGCAAACATGATTGGTTTTTTTTGCAGCCCATCAATGATCTGGATTTCCATCCTGAGAGTCCAATACTGATATCAGCTGCAAAAGACAACACGATAAAGTATGCTTATCCTTGCTTATCCTTGATGTCCACATTCCTTGCTGTTAAATTGTCTAATTGAGATGCTCGTACTGGGATTAAACATGATTTTTTACCATTGCTCTCTGTGCTATTCTTTTGTACCTGAAACTTGCTCAACAGATTCTTTGACTTCTCAAAAACCAATGCGAGGAAAGCATTCAGAGTTATTCAGGCAATAAATTTTAGCAACCTGATCTATCTATATATCGTGTTGGTGTGGTCTGTGGTCATCGCATCTAACCAGGCTCATTTGTTAATACTTGGACAGGATACTCATAATGTTAGATCTGTATGTTTTCATCCTTGTGGGGATTACCTTTTAGCAGGTACTATCATTTTTTCGCTAAATTTGGACTTTATTTCTATTTTGCTGTTATTAACTGATTCTTGATTTCTGAACTCAATTTGATTTGGACTGCTTCTTCTGCACAATTGTTAATATGACTGGTTAACACATTTTCAGTTTTTATTGGTAAAGTAATTCATTTAATTATGTTTCATCAGAACAATTTGATATTCTAGCTCAAAGGTTTGAATTTCGTTCCTGGATCAAGCAGTTGCTGTCTCTTAGGCATTAAAAAATACTACAAGTAATTTTTTGTGGAGTTCTCATTGTTTGTATAGTTGAATATTATCATTCAAATTTCTATTTTTTAAACCATATGTTCATGCAAATCCTGATGCAACCTATACTGATAAGAGGTATTTGCAGGGACTGATCACCCAGTAGCCCATTTGTATGACATAAACACTTTCACATGCTACTTATCATCAAATCCACAGGATTCTAATTCTCCCATTAACCAGGTAGTTTTTTGTTTCCTTCTGATTCACAAGCATTATACTTTTACTCCACTAGCTGTACTTACTAATGTTGGTGCCAGGTGCGCTACTCTTGTACTGGGAGCTTGTATGTGACTGCTTCTAAAGATGGTTCTCTGCGCATTTGGGATGGAGTATCTGCTGAATGTGTTCGACCTATTATTGGAGCACATGGATCTGCAGAAGCTACTAGCGCAATTTTCACCAAAGATGAGAGGTAAGCGAGCTACTAGCATGTCTAAGATTCTCTTCTCTCACTGTAAGATCCAGTCATTGTTTGGTTTTGAGAACAAGTGAACGGCATATGTTGCATGTTTCGCTCAATATAGTAACTACTCCTTCCGTTCCAAATTATAAGACGTTTCAGCCTTTTAGGTTTTCAATAGGTTCATGCATTATTTCATGTATATGTTTTGTGTGTATGTATAAGGTCATCAACACCCGTATGAACATGGACAGAGGGAGAGAGGGCCCAAACCTCATATTATACAGGAATTCTATTGTGTGCATGTGTGCACAACTCACGCATCGTGCGCACATGCACCTGTTGCAAATTTTCAGATGAAGCAGTCGCAACAAGGTTACTGTAGCAGTCGCGACCCGGGGTACTGTAGCGTAACAGTTACGTCCCTGGGCACTGTAGCAGTCGAGACCGGCGCCGTAGCAGGTGCGACCCTAGGGGTACTGTAGCGGTCGCGACTGGCACTGTAGCAGGGCAACCACTGTAGCAGTTGCGATTGGCACTGCAGCAGTCGCAACTACTGTAGCAGTTGCGACCCGGGGCACTGCAGCAGGCGCAACTACTGTAGCAGTTGCGACCCGGGGTACTGTAGCAGGCGCAACTCTGTAGCAGGTGCGATTTTTACCGCAGCAGTTGCGACCCCGGGCACTGTAGCAGTCGCAACTGGCACTGTAGCAGTTGCGATTTTTTTTAGACCGTGAGGTGAGCACCCGTCACTGCATGCATACATGTGCGCACCGTCAACGAGAGATGCGCATATGCGCTGTTTAGTTGTGTCCTAACTTCTGAATGTGGGAATGTTGTTGTAATTCTGACTTCTGAATGATTTGTAAGTTGTAACATGTCCTTGAGAATTTTCTGTGTGTTCCATACAGGTCCTAACTGTTTGACATGAATGTCAACTACAACTATTTCTCCTTTGCCCTAGTGTTTCAGCAAATACTCAAATAACATGCCTATAAGCACCATTGAGACGTCTACTGCCAAAAGGTTTTGCATTTATTTTACAGTGTGAATCCGCGAGCATGTAAGACTGATCTAAAAAATCTGATACAGCGAACTTTGACTGCCTGAAGTACATGTTTGGGTAACTTTCATAAAACTGGACACTTTATTTTGGTATTCGCTATGACTCTGACTCTACTATATTCTTTCAGGTACGTCCTATCTTGTGGGAAAGATTCTTGTGTAAAGTTATGGGAAGTTGGCACTGGTCGACTTGTGAAGCAATATGAAGGAGCCATTCGCAGACAATTCCGTTGCCAGGTTAGTTTCTGTGTGCTTTTGTAAGATTATAATTTTCCTGAATTCAATTTACTCATTTATCATGTATGTTCTTGCTGTCCCAAAGCTTAGAAAACTTGATTTAGATTTGAAATAAAAGATTGCAAAATTTTAATTAAAAGATAGACCGGTTTGAGTTTGCTGCTAAGGCAATTACATCCTCTGGTTTTGTTTGTTCGACGTCGGTAACACTCCCTGTTTTTTTAAGATTGCATTGATTACTGGTTTTTAGAGATTAAACCAGATTCTATTTTTTTAGGAAATAAATATATAGCCAAAAACACCTTTGAAACCAGCTAGAGGGCTAACTCTGTCCGGTTTCCATGTTTTGATGGTCAAAGTTCTTTGGTTTTCAAGTTTGATAGTCAAAATTGGACTCTGGTAATAGCTCAATGGTCCAAAAAAAAATTATATCTCTTCCTAACTGGTCTCACTATTTAGGCTGTCTTCAATGAAACTGAGGAGTTCGTGCTATCAGTTGACGAACAAAACAATGAGGTAACTCCCAATTTGAGAACAGTATTTACTTTTGTCTTTCAGCAGGGAATAATAGAGCCTGAGTGCCTAACTATGACAATGCTCGGTCTGCAGGTTGTTGTCTGGGATGCACTTACTGCTGAAAAGGTTGCAAGACTGCCCTCTGGTAGCACCGGTACTCTTAGATGGCTCGATCACTCTCCAGTAGAGCCAGTTTTTGTTACTTGTGGAAACGATAGATCGATCAGATTCTGGAAACAAACCGTGTAGGCTTGTATATTCGATCATTCAAATCATTTTTGTTTTTTGCAGCACTACCGTTTCAGGTGGAATTTGCTCATGTAACTGTAGTTGTATATGGGAGAAATTTGCACAAGCTATTTATTTACTTGGTAGCAAACTTCAATGAGAACTTTTTTGGCTCTGCGTGACAGTTGGCATCTATAATTTTCTCTTTTTTTTTTCCCATTGTGGTTCGTGGAATATAATGATGGTCTATCGCTTCCGCATGTGTGATACGCCAATAAAATTTCTACAACGTTCTCTTGAATTTTCTTTTGCAATGGTCTCGCGTAACAGTTGGGGTCATATTTTTTTTGTGCGAAACAAATGAGAACAATTTTCTCCGCGCGGAACAACGGAGAGCAATCGAGAGAAGAAAACAAAAAGTGGCAAGCTCCATCTAGGCCTGTTCGCTTGAGCTACTTTCAGCTTTTTTTCAGCTGTAGAACAGTATTTTTCTCTCACAATCATTCAGCCGGAACAGTGCTTTCAGTTTCTTTTCAGCTGCAGCGAACAAGCCCTTAGCAGTATTTCCCAGTATCCTTTTTTAGCACAAGCTCTCTCGCTGAGTGTGGACCTAGTCGAGTGTAAGAATTTAGCCAAATTTCCTGCCAAGTGGGCCTAAAACGGGATGGCCCATCCGAGCCCGACCCATATTGCCAGATTCGAGTGAACTGGCTCCAACTAAAAACAATTCCCCATTTGCCATTTCCGACGAGCACCTTCCCCGTCTCCTCCCACCTCGCGTGGCACGCCATGGCCTTCTCCCCGCGCTCGCCGTGGTCGCGTGCCAGGAAGCCCGACGTCTACTCAACTTTCGTCGTTCACGGAGGTGATGACGAAGACGACACCCGCGGCGGCGGTGGCCCCGCCACGGGGGCGGAGGACGACGAGGATGAGGACCCCTCCTCACTGCCCCCGCTTCTCCAGCGGCTCCCCAAGGACTTCGGCGGCGCCTCCTTCGACGACGATGAGGACCCCTACTCCTCCGACCCCGACGATGCCTCCCTCTCCGCTACTGTGGTCGTCAAGCGCGGTGCCCCGGCCTCAGCCCGATCCCCGTTCCTGGATCTGCGGCGCTCCAGCCCCCGCGCGGCCGACGACGACCCGTACTCCACCTTCGTCGTTCACTCCACCGCACGCTCGGGGGGGACCTCCTCGAGCCCGCGGGAGTCCGCCTCCGGCACATTCATCCGTCGCTCGGGAGGCTCGTCCAGCCCCCACGAGTCCATCTCCGGCACATTCATCCGTCGGACGGGCGCCTCGTCGAGCCCCCGAGACTCCGTGTCCGGCACATTCATCCGGCGGCCAGGGAGCCCCTCGAGCCCCCGCGAGTCGTTCTCTGCCACCTTCATCCGCCACACCAGCGGGGGCTCTAGTCCCCATGCCGTTGCCTCTGGCGGCGGCGGGGGGTTCGGGTCCTCGTTCTGGAGTCCAGCGGTAGAGCAGTCGGAGGAACTCCGGCAGCCATCGCCTCTGATGCAGCAACAGCAGCAGCAGCATTCAAGGCGTAAGCCATCGGTGAGCTCAGTGCCAGACAGTGTCACCAGGGAGGATCCTTCCACCAAGTACGAGCTGCTCCATGAGCTCGGTGCGACTCTTGTTTTGGAATGAGTATTTCATTCCTTCTATACCTCTATTTGTAGAATGCCCGAAGCTTCGAGCTGTTTGCATAATGCAAAATCCAATCGGGAATGCAGGGAAAGGTTCATATGGCGCAGTATACAAAGCAAGGGATCTCAGGACACAGGAGCTTGTGGCTGTCAAGATCATCTCCTTAACAGAAGGGGTAAGTTTCTATGGCAAATTGACAATGTTCTATGAAGATTTTAATGGCAATCAAAGACATATTTGGCATCCATGTTGTTTGCTTAAACTGTTAGAGAATCTCACAAATATTGTCTGAGCGATTGCAACTTTCCAAATGCTATTATTTTGGATGGGCTTAAACTGTTAAAGACTCTCATAAATGTGAAAATGTATTGTCTGAGCGCTTGCAACTTTCCAAAGTCTAAGTATCTATCTTTGGTCTTCAGGAAGAGGGATACGAAGACATACGGGGAGAAATTGAGATGCTGCAGCAATGCAGCCATCCAAATGTTGTCCGCTATTTTGGAAGTTATCAAGGAGAAGAATACCTATGGGTATGACCAATAACCCAATACTATCCAGTTTTAACATTACGAAATAGCTGCACTATTCTGTCTTTGGGGTACTTGCTTACTTGCCAACTCAATTAAACAAGGTATCAATGTGATTCTGTACTTTTAGATAATTATGGAGTACTGCGGTGGTGGAAGTGTTGCCGACTTGATAGGCATCACAGAGGAGCCTCTTGATGAATCTCAAATAGCTTACATCTGTAGAGAAGCACTAAAGGTATTGTTCTTTGACAGTTGCAAATAAAGTTAATGTATGATATTAAATTGCCATGAGATTTGCTACTCATATTGCAACACGCTCAGTCACCAGTTAAAAAAACGTTATATATGTGGTAGTCAAATGTCTTCAGGCATTTAACTCTGCCTGAGTATTTTCTTCTACAGGGTCTTGCTTACTTGCACTCGATTTTTAAAGTTCATAGAGACATTAAAGGTGGCAACATTCTTCTAACTGAGCAAGGCGAGGTGAAGTTGGGTAGGTGCAGTTGTTTTCTGTCATTTCTTAGTGCTTTATATTTCTGCGTCTCCTGACTTGTGAATTTGGCATGGCGTGTCATCACAACAATGTTTCAAACAGGTGATTTTGGTGTAGCTGCTCAGCTGACAAGAACCATGTCAAAACGCAACACGGTATTCTTAATAGCTTTCGTTTTTGCTACTTCAAATCCAAAGTTCAAGAGCATTTACACCAATGTAACGAAAAATGAAGGGACAGACGAAAACTATTCATCACGGTTTACCACAAGAGCCCCCATTTGTACTTGTGCATAGTTCTTTAAATGATCGTACTTTAATGGGGAACTTGGAAATAATTTTATGCTGGAGAAAGATCGCTCTGAAATCCAAACTAGTTCTGTTGAGTTTTATGCAACCGCATTTGGTTCTATTAGGTGAAAGGAAAATTATGTTCCGTGACACTGAAAAAATCCAGTATTAGAAATATGCCATCAAACTGACTTGGTACACATTAATAGTTTAATACCATCGAAAGACCGCACCAGTAAGAAATATACCTTTCATCGTCTCTATTTACCATGCTGCTGCCTTCATGGGGTAGGTGCCAGAGGGCCTCTTCTCTCTATGCCTGCCCCTGTCTCCCTCTCTGTTCTCTCTATCCACCGATCACTCCTCTTTGTTTTCTCCCTCCACTGGTCCCTCCTCTCTACTGGCAACAGCCAGCAGCAGTGCTCCCTTGTTGGCTGAACCGGAGGACCTGTGCTTGCTGCTTCCATCACCTGGGGGGTGAAGGGTGTTGTTGCTGCTCACAGCCACTGCTTTGTGGGAAGGTGTTGGCCCACCAGTGGAGAAGAGAGCTTGTGGAAGACGAGGAGATTGGCCATAGGTGCTTGGTGTCCAATTCCTAGCTAGGAATTAGAAGATCCAGATGTAGCAGTAAAAGCCTGCTGCTCATGCTCTAGGTCTGGTGTGGTCCTAGCATTCCACAGCTGCTGCTCATCTTGGACGGCTTCCACGTCCCTTGTTGCTAACTACCCTCAAGATGAACCACCAGATGTGCTGTCAACGTGGCTGGGCTCTTCTAATGCAGGTTGTCGGGTCATTGGAGCTCCACATAACCATTGTCACCAGGCCACATCCAGTGCAGTTTGGAGAAGGATGAGAAGGGCCCATGCATCAGCCACAAGAAGGATGTGAGTTCATGGCATTCGAGATGGGGCGAAGGGCTCATTGGCAGATTGCAGACGGAGAGAATCGGAGAAGAACAAGGAGATGGCAGTGGGATGGACAGAATGTTATTTTTTCCTTGAACTACGCAGGAGAGCTGCCTGTTATTTCATTAAGATAGAGAAAAAAGAACCAAGGGAGTGGGCATAGAACCTGCCTCCCAAAACACCCACGGACCCACCCACACATTACTTGCTCTTACAAACGCGCCACTAAAAAAAACCAAGAGCAGTAGAGCACGACCAGAACTACTCAAGATGTCATTTGTAACGGGTCACTCCGTAAGGCAACTGCAGGAGAAGCTCATGAAGTGCTGAGGCTCCTGCTAAGCACTGTAAACTCCGGATTATTGTGGGTCAAAAAATATGGCCTGCGGCCGCCCAATCCGCTAGCAGGGTTGGGTTGAGTCGGGTGGTCCACGATCAGGTCTAGTCCGGAATGGTATTTTTTAAAACGGTGCAGTTTTTTGGTTGTTTTAAAGTGTACCAGGTCAATTATCTAAACTGGGAATCTTTTGGTGTCATGGAACTAATTTTTCCAAGGTGAAAATGTGAAAAAAGAAGAAAATTTATTTTCTATTTATCATGCCTAATTCCTTAACACTTCTTCCGTTCGTTGAACTCCATACTCATTGAAACCAATCCGAGTGGTTCCTACACCAGTGCTCTCTAAATTGCTTCCTCTCTCTTTTTATTGTGACAGCCTCTAATCTCCAAACAACGAGCCTGCTCATCTCTCCCCATTTGAATTCACCCGCGAGGCCGCAACCACCACTCTTACAATTTTCTTTTCTTGGACACGCAGGAGGATTGTGCATCGTGTGTTAAAATTAAAAAAAAAAAGGTTCAATTACAACGCACCCACACACCCTTTGTGTCAAACTCATTGCATTTGTGCCACACTAAGTTAAGGAAAATGACCAAAGCGTACGGCAACTAGTTTCTCTACCAATCACTGAAGCCAAGCCCTACCCCCTTGTGCTCTAGCCATGCTCTACGGCTGCGATTCTTCCTTGACATCATGAACAACTAAATGGCACACTTGAGGTGGCACTACTCAACAATTCTTCTGCTCTGATAACTGCAAGGATCCGTTTTCTGTAGAGGTCCACTAATCCACTATGACAGAAGTGTATTCCTCCATTTCATACTGTTGGATGCAAGCTAGGAAGTTGGTAGAGTCATGGGAGATAGTAGAGGGTTAATGTGATAGAAGCATATGAGCCAATAGTTCTGTGAATATCAGTACCATTGCAGTGGTTGCCAGGTTAGGAAATACCATCCAGGTTGTTACTCTTTTAATGACATGTCACATGTGACATCCAGCCCCTTATTTTTTTTTTCTTTCCTATCACTAGATTAGGCCGTTAGGATTGCATACTCTGTTTGCGTCAAAGTAAGAGTTGACACAGATGGAGTCCAAGTCAGCTACGAGAATTAGATTTGGAAGGATTCAGAGTTAGGAAAATCCGGATGAAGTCCAAGCTATAGTCCTAGGAGGTTTCTTCCATGTTTATTCCATACTCAGGGCAATGAAATCAATCTACTCCCTTTTTCAACTGCTCCCAACACTTATATTTTCTCTCTACCCCTGCTAGGCTGCTGCATTTATCTAGTTGCCAACCATGGCCATATCTAAATGCTGGAGGAACCCATTGTGGTTCATACTACATCCCAATTTTTGCAGCAAAGCACGGCGACAAGGCGGCAACAGTTAGTGGCCGCTTCCAAACGATATTAATTGCCTTTCTACAAACATGCAGATGCGGCATTTCTAAAATACACATATTGTTTTGTCAGATTAGCATGGAGCCATGCCTTGAAACCAAATCCTGCATGACGGCACATTACAAGGCTCACCATACATTCATACAGTTTCTTGGATGTCTCCTATTGTTGGACGCAAACATTACTTCAACTAAAATGCAAAGATAAAACTGCCCTAAGTTGTTGCACAATAGGCTGACTGCATCACTCACTAAACTTAGTCTGGAATGTCATATGCCAATAATAATAAAGTGATATAGTGTCATTTTTGCAAAGAATAAAGGTTTGTGGCACTATAATTTCCATAACTCGATGTTTCATGTTTATACTTTCAGTTCATTGGTACTCCACATTGGATGGCGCCGGAGGTCATTCAAGAAAGTCGTTATGATGGAAAGGTATCATGCCATCATCTCTACAGTGTAGAGCTACAAAATTGTTCATTCTAGCAGTATTGATGGATTTTGGCATTTTACTTTGACTTATTGACTGTAACATTTATGGTTGGATATTTCGGTCAGTAGGGTTTTTCTATATTCTATCATTCCTTTGTGTGTGAAGTTGTTTTTACATGTGGCAGAAGAAAGTTACATGTAGCTGTAAAGGCATATAAGGTACTCAGTGCATCCAGTGAATGCATTATAGTCTTATAGAACCCTTGCCCAAATGACAATACACGATTTTTTTTCTTAGTCTCCTGATAGCTCCTCAAGTGACAAAAACTTACTTCCTAATAACTAGGCCTTCAAAAACAACAAGCCTACTTGTTATTAATTGAGAAAATTCGAACGCCGGACTATTTCTTTAGTTTATCTTACCAATCTATCATGAACAAGGCAACCTTAATGTTCTTTCCTTTTGTCCCCCAGGTAGATGTTTGGGCATTAGGTGTATCGGCAATTGAGATGGCAGAGGTGGACATTGTTCTTTGCTTCTTTCATTTGTAACTATACATTGTTTTATTAATCTTAAAAGTGATTTGTTATTGTTTTAAATTTCTTTTGTATCTATTATTTTAGGGCATGCCACCAAGATCCACTGTGCATCCAATGAGAGTACGTGCAATTCTTCTCAATGCCTACTAGTATCTGCAGTTAATGAAGCTATAGAATAAAATCTGCTTTATCTCTGGTGTACTGTACTTGTCTCTTTACTCTGTATATGTTTCTTCACTTTGCCCAACTAAATATTTGCTATACTTACCAATCTATTATGCCATCTTCATTTAGCTTCATGCGTCAACTAACCGTCTCTCTTTCCCTCCCTTATCACAGGTTATCTTCATGATATCCAGTGAACCTGCACCAATGCTGGAGGATAAGGAGAAGTGGTAAGTGACAATGTGGTGTCTAATCATCATGCAATTGTTCACTCATTTGAATAATGGGATAAGCACAGTATCTAATATTTTGCATTGCCAGATTGTTAAGTGTCTAGAGATTTTGGTTGAGGAAAAAAAGGAGTAACATATGCTGCCCAATACAAGAATTCTGTCCTTCACTTTAAGCTTTATGGCTTTGAAAACATCAGTCTCAGTTGACAGATACTCCCTCTGGTCATTAATATAGGATGTTTTTTAGTTCAATTTTGAACTTAAAAAACATTATATTAATGGGAAGAGGTAGTATAAAACACCACGTTCGGGACTCCTAACATATTTTAGAGCATAAAGTAATCTTTTCTGTAAGTGGCAACTATAGGCTACTAAATTTGATTTTATCATTTCTTAGGCACTAACGCTTGTCATATTGATTTATTAAGTTGTTTTCTTTAGTAAAAAGCATCGATTAAATATAAGACAGTCATGGTTTTGAGCATCAGCTGGTCTAAGTTCCTGTTAACAACCTTTCAGGTCCCTCCTCTTCCATGACTTTATTGCGAAGTGTCTAACAAAAGATCCAAGACTTCGGCCTGCGGCAAGTGAGATGCTAAAGGTACTTAGTTCATGCTTGGGATTACTTTTATGGTGTGTTTTCATGATGCCTTATTTATATATTTACTTATCATAGTATTTTTGTTTTCGAATCCCCTTTGTAGCACAAATTTATTGAGAAGTGTAATACTGGAGCATCAAAAATGTTGGCAAAGATCAAGGAAGCAAAGAAGATTAGAGCCAAACTTGCTGCAGAAAACCAGTTATCTGGCCCAGATGACGTATGCCTCACTCTCTTTCACAGTTAGTATTATCTGCATTTGATTGGTTATTAATCATATAGAATTGCGTTTGATATCTGCAGACAATGCTAGATGCAACTGTTCGAATAAATGAAGACTATGGGGAAACTGTTCCTGCAAACTCTCAGCAACACATGAAACACACAACATATAAAGATGGTCAGGCAGGTAATGATAGCTGAGCAAGTCTAGTACATCCCTGTTGTTATTTATATTGTTTATACATCGACTTCTTAAAACAATCGATATTTGTTATCTCAAAATTATTTCCGCTGCATGTACTCTTTCTTCCATGGTTCCATTTGCACACTAGAGATGCTAATGGTTGAAATGGCATGAAGATCAAAATTGTTTTTTTATTGAACCTTTTTTTGAGCAACTATGGTGTCAATTGAACACAACAATTTCTATGACTTGCTTGTAACACTCCATGTGGCTTATATTCAAATAACTGTTTAGGTGCTTCTCTAGATATCTTGTTTGGCAATTTGGCATGTTATTGTGTTATTCCTTGAATGGGATGATACTAAATGTAGTTATGTTCCATATGTTCTTGCATTGTGCTATCACCCTTGAAACCACCGTTTAATTATCTTTCCTTATAGGGGAATTTGGTACTATGATAGTTCATTCTGAAGATGGTGATGAAGTGGCAGAATCACCCATTTTTCCAAGAACAGAGTTTATCCCAGGCCTTGGTAGCATCAATTCTTTCACACATGATCCAAAGAGAGCTGAACTTATTTCGAATTTTTGGTATGATACACAGAAATTTGTCTTAAATGTGTCTCCGGTCATAGAAAACAGACAAGCAGCATGATGAAAAGTTATTTGTTACCTCATCAGAAATCTTATGCACAATATTTTGATAGGGCGGAGAATACAGCTGACAGTGATGCCAATAAAGATCAGGATCTAGATGACCGCCTTGACATGCAAGAACCAAAAGCAATCCCACCTTCAACTGGAACTGTTAAGAAACATTTGGGTACAGAAGGGACTATGAGACGCCATGATAATCAAATTAGCTCCTCACCGGGTTTTGCCAACACAGCAACCAAGTTAAACAGCAGCCCAAGCCGTAAAGCATTTTCTGTTCAGGATAAGGTATATGCTTTGTGGTGAGACAAAAGTATTTTTCATGTCTGACCAGGCTAAAGTATTTCAGATTTTGCAATTGCATGCCTTCCCCTTCAAGCCCCATGTCTAATTTCCAATTTCTCAATGATTTCTTTCTGTGTGTAGCTCTGGTCAATTTATGCTGCTGGCAACACTGTACCTATACCATTTCTTAAAGCGATTGACATTTCACCACTAGCTCTAGTGTCAGAAAATGAAGCAGGAAATGGCTTGGCTGGGTCAAGTACAAATGATGCCTTGGAGGCAGTTAGGGAGCTGTTCAGTGGTGATGGGCAGGCTAAGAAAGGTCGCAAAGGGCAAAATGAAGTATGTTGCAGATTCTTCTTTATTTAATGCTTGCAGAGTGACTCTAATGTATTAATGTTTTGAGAGGGATACTTACTCCGATACTGCATTTCGTGCATTAGGTTCCTCTTCCTCCGGGTGTGCACCACAGATTGACAACAAGCCCCACATTGATGAACCTGGCCCAGGCTCTAGCATATCATAAGACGTGAGTTTATTTGAACTACTCTTTGCTGCTAGGGTTTTTATTATGGTTTCAAAATAGAATTGAAGTGAATAGCTTATCCCCATTGCTTTCGGTAAATGTTTTAGGTGCTATGAGCACATGCCTCTACAAGATTCACAAGCGACTCAAGAGCAACAAACGATACAAAATCTTTGTGACACACTTCGAACCATATTGAGGTTGTAGATTAGCAAGACTGAAGGCTGCAACCTTGAGGAAATCTGAAACGCTGCATGGAACCAAGGATGAAGATGGCTTTCCATGGTGGACAATGATCCTGCTCGAGGTGGAGACCCAGGATCGAAGGCAGGCCATGACATAGTTCAGAACTGGGAGCAGCACTGATGGCCCCTGCATTTGAATTTTGTGGACGTTTGGTGAGTGGAAGCTGGATGACGCTGGGATTTCTTCTCTGGGAAGTGGAAAATTTTGTCTCTGTGAATGTGAATAGCCTTAGGTGCTTCAGTGGTCGGTGTATGTAGAGACTGCATCGATCTTTGTTAATCAAATTTTGCGGCACTAATGCTTATTGTAGTCTGGTTTTGTATCCTTGATAGATGCAGTTACCTTTCCCTCCAAATAAAGAGAAATAATTAAACAGAAATAAACGGAAAAAATGATTAATGTTGCTCTTCAAAATCATGGGCGGCGTGATTTTTGCTGCCATATTCGAATATTCATTGTGCCTGGCCATTGTACGGCATGATTCTTGTCGTTACAAGTGCCGGATCTCGTAGCCGCACATGTGAACGGCGACGTCACGCCTGCCCCGGTTGGGACCGGGAACATGGAACATAGTTCCCATTTCCCAATGCCAAGCCATCCATCTCGAGTTGCCAATGCCAAGTACGCCACGTTCTGAGTCAAAGTTGTTCCACGTACATAGAATTTTATTTGTTAAGCTGATGCTCCGAAAACCAGCACCACGAGGCTGGTTTTTGCCGGGAAAGAACAAAAAAGCCGGCGCAACAGCTGAAAGGTAGATGTGACAGCTTGTGCTCCGATGCCGCATACCACTAAACCACCCTGGCAGCGACTGCTAGTACTTGCCAATCAAGGCCTAAAGCAATTTCCAAAAGACCGAGCCAATATGTTCCAAGATTAAAAAAGTTACTATGGACGTTTCACCATCGATGGTGTTGTCATCTACCACGGAAAGAACACGTAAGGGCTGGTTTGGCAAATGGAAATGTGGTTGTCAAACTAGCCCTAAATAGTTCATTTTTTTTGGAAAAATGAAAATTTCTTGGACTTGTTCGGTTAGGCAAGGATTGAAGGGGATTGAGGGGGATTAAATCCATTTCTATTCAAATTTGACTAAGAAGAAGTTTAATCCCTTTCAATCCCCTCTATTCCCTTTGCAACCGAACAAGAGATTAAGAAAATTGAATTACCAAACTAGCCCTTAAGTCCTATAATTTGAGAAAAATATGAGCACGCTTGTATCAAACTGAGGACTTAAACTCATGACAGGTTTGCCTTCCCAAGCAATGTCTTGGTGTGCTCTGCGTTGCGTTGTGGTACACAACCGAATGGACTAATACTCTAATAATGAATTGTTAAAAAGTATGGAGGTGACTTGTGGGGACATATATATTGGTAAAACGGGTATTCTAGAGTTTATTGTTTCTGCAAAAACAAGTCATCCTCTACATGAAGCACTAATAGATTGGCCATGCGCAACATCCTATTTAAGGTGGGTATAATAGTCATGCTAATCTTTTACTATTTTCTCTCAAATCTCTAGAATAACTTGTTTTGTTGAATAAAAAGTACATCTCAAAATTATATGATATTTTGAGCAATACAAATACCCACTACCCAATGTCAAATTAAAATAAAACTAGATATAGTACGTAGTTGGTTACATTTTGCTTTCAGAGCGTCTTATGACCAAAGAAAGTACTCCGTACTTCCATAATTTGCCATGCTTGTGGATCAAAAGCTACTGCTGGTGATCTGAGGGGAGCACAGCCACATGCTCTATAGTTGAGTGATGACGTGCATTCGTAGTGGTACTAACCTAATTACGTATCTTAAAGATACAAATCAATAGTTGAGTGATGACGTGCATTCGTAGTGGTACTAACCTAATTAGGTATCTTAAAGATATAAATCAATAGTTGAGTGATGACGTGCATTCGTAGTGGTACTAACCTAGTGATACTAACCTAATTCGGCTGTGGCTGGCTGTTTAAACAGTTAAAAGCAGCAAAGTAACAGTGCCAAACAGTCACAATAAGTGCAGCCGCAGCCAAAAGAAGCTGAAGCGAACAGGCTAAATGTATAGTCATTCAAGTGTCGTGTGTCCTAGATGTTCTCTTAAATTAAAAGATGCACGCAACATCCTACCTAAGTGCCTCACTTAGGCATATATATCTGGGTACTTTGAGTAAAATTCTTTATAGAGTGAAGTTCTTTTGAAACATGTTTATATTAGAATCTATGTTTAATATTAAAACAAATAAGGTTTTACGGTCAGTCATGACATATGGACTCGGCTGGCCAGTCCCTCCTTGCCTGTATCCGATAATCTGAATCACAACTACAATACGAACCAGATTTGAACGGCAGAAGGAGTCCACGCGAAAACAGACGCCTACGTCGTATAAAGACTCCGTTTTCGATGTTCTATATATCAATAGAAAGTTAAAATAATAATATTTCCAACGCAACTGAAACCACTTTAAAATTCAGTCTCAGTCAACGGAAATCTTTGAAACAATATAACGTGGAATTTATTCGCGTGACAGGAGCAGACCACGCGAAAACGGATGCCCAGATCGTATACGGACTTCGTTTTTACATTCTATATATCGATGGAAAGCTAAAATAACAACCTTTCTAACCCAATTGATATCACTCTAAAATTCGTTTGAAATTAACGGAAATCGTCAAGACAATATGGCCTACAATTTACTAGGAGACCCGATTCAGACGGCAGGAGCAGCCTACGTGAAAACGGATACCCATGTCGTACATGACTCCATGTTCGATGTTCTAAATATTGCCGAAAAGCAAAAAATAATATTTTTTATCAAACTGACATCACCTAAATTTCAGCCGTATCCAAGAAAAAATTCGAAACAATAGGATATGGAATTTATTTGCGAAACTATACTTATATGTATTGATCTAGAGATGCTTAATGATTTTTTCTCCCGTTGTAACGCACGGCCACTTTACTAATAATATATAAATAGGATAGAAGGAGGCCGAAAGGAAAACAAACTTGCATGTATCTATACTTGGTTAAAAAAAAACATTACACGACCGAGCCGCAGGTCCCGAATCGTTCATTCTTAAACCTGGGAGCCTCAACTTTCCATGTGGGCAACGCACTGACGCACTTGGGCCTCCCGTGATGGGTGACACTCCCATTGTAAATTATGACTTTTTTATTTTTACCCGAAGTCAAACTTTAATAATCTATAACTAAGTTTTTTTAGAAAAATAAATTTAGCGTCTTTAATATCAAATAATTTATACTATCAAATATACTTTAAATAGCATCTAATGACTAAATAATTTTGATGCTCTCTCCGTACAAAAAAAGTAGCAACGCTTAGATTTGTTCCAAGTCATTTTATTCTTCGTTTGATCAAATCTATCTACACCGTAAAAGAGTGAATTTTCTAAAAATCTTTTTTACTTGTAAAGTCATAGTTATACCCCTCACGCTGATCTCACTCCGTAGTTTGAAAAAGGTTGAAAAGGGGTGGAAAGGCCCAAAACCCATAGATGCAAAATGTTTATCCAATTTCTCTCTTTATTTCTCACCTCATTTTATACCCATACCCACATGTTACTTTCCTTCTCTTGGTTTTAATGAGAAAGGAATGACGCTAATCAATCAGGACTCCTTTCTTTTAATTATATTTTTTTCTTTCCTATTGTCTGTTTGATTATCACAATACGTGCATGTTGCACGTGCATCTATGCTAGTTTATAAGTAAATACATCACAAAAGCGTATCCTGTGGTTAATCTAGTGGTAGCGTGGTACTAACTTGGTGTCGTTGATATATATCTATATCTATACCTAATATTAAAGCAAATAAAGTTTCGTGGTGCCCTGGTTTCTCGGTCCATCGTCCGTCTCCGTGCGTCAACGCTCAGCGTCCGGTCTACTCCCGTCTCTGTCTCGCTCCATCCCCATCCACGGACGAAGAACAAGTAGGTCCGCCTACCCACACAAATCGAATCGAATCCAAATACGATCGAAAACAGAACTCACGATAACGTAGTTCGTAACTCTCCTATAGCCCTCAACGGCCCAACAAAATTTCTCAGCCCAACAATAAACAATCATAATACAATATACAAGTACCATCTCATATAATAATATAATACCAAATCGTTTTTGGATCACCGAATTATTTTACTCATAAACTAGGACCAAGAACATGTAAGCAGGATGAAGCAAAATCAGGTCGCGTCAGATTTAGATCGGAGGAAGGAGGAGGGGGAGGACTCCAACTGCGTGCGCTAGGATCCGGAGCTGCGGTCGGCAAACCTGCGCAGCGGAGCACGCATCAGGACCAGCCGCTCGCCTGCTCCTCTGCCTCCGCCTGTTTGGTGTGTGTGTGGGGCTGTCTGCTAGAGAGGGACCATGGCCCAGGGGCAGGGGGCATCGAGAAGGGCAGAAGGCTCCAGGAAGGGAGTGGGGAGTCCCCGTGCTTTTGTGGACAACATGTACGCTTGCTATTACCGGAGCTCTTTTTCTCAAAAACGAGCCAGCCCACACATTTTATAAAGGAAATACCTTGCCCACACAAGTCCTTAGCCGTTCTAGCTGGCGGACTAACTGCAAATTCTTGCTCATTAGTTAGTTAGGCAAGGTGATGAAGTGTTAGGCAAATTGTGTTTCATCAGTCAATAAGGATACAAAGTGAGTATACAGTAAGGCCATCACCAACAGTGTCAAGGTGATTAGGTTCTTTACGCTTTTTTGCCATAGGTGCTGTTTGGATACGTTTTTCTGTATCTCAATTATTAGATGGGCAGGAATACCTGATAAGCAGCTCTATGGAGAATCTGCTGTCTAAACTATGTTAGAGCTGGTCCGCCAGTGCCAAGGTGATTAGGATTTTTATGCCTTTTTGCCATCCTGTTTAGATACGTTTTTCTGTATCTCGATTATTAGATGGGCAGGATTGCCTAACGAGCCGCTCTATGGAGAATCTGCTGTCTAGACTATGTTAGAGTTGGTCCGCTGGATCTCTTAGAGCCCAAAAAGAAGAAGGAGGCATCAGTTGTGCGGTACCGTAGCAGGGCACAAATGGCGTGGGATAAATTGCGAACGTCGCGAGGAGCAACCACGGGTGTTCATTTTCCAAATTTTTAAGAGTGTCACATCAATTTTTTATATACAAAATTTTGTATGTCCTTTTTACTAAAATAAAACTAAAATCACACCGTCAATGAAAAATGTTCAAACATAAATTTTTGAAAGATCCCAATACCATAACATATATTACATGTGAGAAAAGGAAAACAACAATAAATGCGACCAGAGACCCATTAGGAATGTATAAATTGCAGATGAATCGCTTAGATATTCTGAAAAAGATATAAACAAAATGTATCCATAACGTCACACCCAGTGCAACGCACGGGTATTTTTCTAGTATTATTTAATATAAATATGATGAAAAAATAAGAATGTTTCTCACTTTGGAGGCATCCGATAAAAGGTTCAAGAGTATTTGTCTTGCGACAAATTTAAACATAGTTGTATTTTTGGATAGATGGTGCATTACTGCATTAGACCATCCCAATGGAATGTTAAGGGGATGTCTATCCACTATTCATTTACTATTTCAACTACTCTTCTTGACATGCATGTACACATCCTCATTTGGGGATAGCCTTTCATAGTACTTCTCTATGATAGTGTATTTATTAGAGCTTGGTTAAAATCAAAGAAGATTCATTTAATTTGAAAAGGGGGCACTAATGAGTGGGGACTGGGTGCTCCGGCGGCCGGCAACAGGCCAATAGCGCCTGTCTCAGTCGCGTCCGTCCCCCGGCTCGTTGGACCTTGGCCGTATGTGCGCTGCTGCCTCCCCGTGCCATGTGATCACCATCAACCGCCACCACACCGCCCCGCGCAGCCCCCGCTGCACGTCAAGGTGGAGGTGGCACCGCTACGCAACAACAAAAGCAGGTCCGCTCGTCTCGCCTCGGCCTCTCCCCGCCCCTCACTCCCCCATTCGTCGCCTCGCTGCCGCGTCCGCCTCTCCTCCCGCGCGGGGCAGCGGCGATGGGGAAGAACATGCGCATCAATACGGCGCCCAGGGCCAACCGCGTTCCCCTACTCGGCAACGGGGTGGGCGCACCCGCGACCTCCTCTCTCCCCCTCTGCCTCTGCCTCGCAGCGGCAGCTTCCTGTTCGAGTTTTGGTTTCTGATTGCGTTGTTTTGCTTGCGGTGCGCGCAGGAGACGTCGAGGGTGCTCACCGACCTGGAGGAGGGCAGCAACGTCCAGGTTCGGCGCCCGACCCCCCACCCTGCATACCCTCCTTTTCTCCCGAGCCAGTCCAATTACAGCGCCACGAGCTAGCTAATTGATCCTCCCCTTTCTCTCTCCTTTTGTTGTTTTCCAATCGTCGAACTGGAATTGTCTCAGGCAGCGAACGTCGGGTTCTGCCGGGTCATCAAGTTGGTAGGCATCGCTCTCCTCGATTTTTAACTCGGTCTCCTTGTAGTGATGTTAGTCGTGCTGAACGCGTGGGCACGGGTTTGCAGGCCAAGCATGACGCCGGGAAGCTGGTCCTCGCCACCATGGCGCTGCTCGTCGCCTCCCTCAGCAGCATTCTCGTTGTATGTACCCGCCACTTGCTAGGAAAAAGAGTAGTACTATATTGCTGCTAACATTTATTTCGCTATCGTTTTGACTTTCTGGAACAAGGATAGCTGCTGAATTCTTTATTAAGCCTTTCGTGCCTTCATGAAGCCTGAGCACTGCATGCAGAGCTCTGGTTCCTCTGTTATACCAATTAGCATGTACTATGTTGATTAAAGTCAGCTAGTCCAAAAGTCTTGATTAAATTGAAACCAGACAAGTCTGTAGATGTTCAGGGACTTTTGTTCAAACTGTTGTTAGTATGAATCAATGTTCAGTAATGAGTAGTAGAATACAGCCACTTTCAGGGCAAGTGCTATTTTCATTCCTAAAGGTCATGGTCATCAAAGTTTTTCCAGTTAATGTTGTAATGGATGGATCATCTTGTGGTGCCCTACAGCCGAAGTATGGTGGCAAGATAATCGATATTGTGTCAAGAGATGTTCGGCGCCCAGAAGATAAGGCTCAAGCCTTGGAGGATGTGAAGGCCACGATCCTGTACATTGTGATGATCGTTGTAGTCGGGTACCTTTCTTTCTTCAAAAACTTGAGTTTGAAAAATCATCAGAGATGCTCTGCACAGAAAAGCTTCTGTTTGTTCGTTTTTTTTTTTTTTTTTTTGTTTATCAGATCAAGTACTTTTATTGCACTAGTTAAGCGATGTTCGCTAAATACTTACTACTTATCTATGAAATAGAGTTTTGCTTATGCAGAATACTGAGTGAATATATTTTTTGGTGGATACTTTGAATCGTTTAAAACTATATCTTACCCTGTTTCAGTTCAGTTTGCACGGCTCTTCGAGCATGGCTATTCAATTCAGCTAGTGAGAGAGTAGTCGCTCGACTTAGGAAGGATCTATTCAGTCATCTCGTAAACCAGGCAAGCAAATTTATTCGATCCACAATTTAGCATTTATGCTCCTGCACACATCACTTTTAGGACTTATCTTGTGCCACTGCAGGAAATAGCATTTTTTGATGTGACTAGGACAGGAGAACTCTTAAGCAGACTTTCTGAAGATACACAGATAATAAAGAATGCTGCTACAACCAACTTATCAGAGGCACTGCGCAATGCCACTACTACAGCTATTGGTCTTGGTTTTATGTTTTCAACTTCATGGAAATTAACATGTAAGTAATATGTTTGTGGCTTGTGCTCTATATATAGAACTCCATTGGCATTTTGTTCCGCTTTGGAAGGCTTATTATGCACAGAAGCTTTTATGTCCTTAGCTGAACTTCACAAAGGACTGTGACTGGCTGTGTGATACTGTCAAATCATCAACATTTTTTGAGCATACTTCTTTAATTTTGTGTAAAACCACTGTATATGATCGAGTAAATCTCATTGATTACTATCTACACAGTGCTGGCACTTGTAATTGTCCCAGTTATATCAGTTGCTGTGCGTAAATTTGGACGTTTCCTTCGTGAGCTTTCACATCAAACGCAAGCTGCAGCAGCTATAGCTTCATCCATAGCTGAGGTTGGTATCCAGAGCATTTGTGGCTTGTTTTAAATTAATAAACATGTGCAGAGATTTTATTGGACCCTTTATTCGGGTACTGTCACCAAAAACAAGCCAACTGGTGTTTTTATTCCAAGCATATGACAGAATCATTGTTTCTTTGTGTTTATGCCTTGATAAGTCTATCTACTGCCATTCAGGAATCCTTTGGTGCCATTCGCACAGTAAGATCCTTTGCTCAGGAATCTCATGAGGTTTCACGCTATGGTGAAAAAGTAGAGGAGACGCTTAAACTTGGTCTCAAACAAGCTGTGAGTGACTTACCATTCATGTAAAATAGCACCAGATTGCATAATTTAATGGTTTAATTTGATGCAAATCTTCTATAGAAAGTTGTTGGCTTGTTTTCTGGAGGGCTTAATGCAGCATCAACCCTGTCAGTGGTTATTGTTGTTATTTATGGTGCCAACTTAACCATCAATGGTTACATGACAACTGGTTCTCTCACGTCATTCATCTTATACAGCCTTACAGGTACATTCCAGTGTTAGCAGTATTTATAATGAATCTAGCATTGTGCCTGATTTAGCCACTGTAAATTTAAAAATAAGCACATAGTCATTTACACAGGGTGGCACATTTGGTTTTAAATGTATCATTTATGGTTTATAGATATTTATGAACAATTTCATTTTTGTGTGTATACAGTTGGTTCTTCAGTATCTGCCTTGTCAGGATTATATACAACTGTAATGAAAGCCTCTGGGGCAAGCCGTAGAGTTTTTCAACTTCTGGACCGTGTTTCCTCAATGACAAACTCTGGAGACAAATGCCCAGTAAAGTTAGTTTCTTTGTCTATCAGCTTTCTGGATTGGTTCTAGCATCCTACTTATTCAATAGCAGTGTGCAGTGCCTTTAATTATTGAACAATTCTTCTTTTAGTGAAAAGGATGGAGAAGTTGAGCTTGATGATGTCTGGTTTGCATATCCTTCTCGCCCTTCACATATGATTCTTAAGGTAATTTCCAGAATACTGTGCAACTGGCATGGACATTTGCCTTCCTTATTTATAGACAGTGTACATGTGTAAAGGGAAACTAGGATCCAAACTTGCATCATTTATCATCCATATTTTTTGTGGGCTCTTCGAGGGTTGTCTGATTAGGGGGATCTCTTTTATAGAAGAAATAAAAATCAATTTCATTGTATTTTTTTGCTCAGTGTGTTTTGTGGTAGTTCGCTTCTCTGCAATTCCAATTCCCAGGTGTGAGCAGGGGATTGCTCTTTTGTGAGGCCTGTTGGGCTATTGGTGCTGGAGTGCCATGTCTGATTCATACTCTTATATTAATCTATGCACTTTAAGGTAGGGAGAGCTCAGAGCGCCAGCCCTTTTCGCTCCAAAATGAAAACAAAACAATGGCATATATGACTTCACATCATATATAACGTTTAGAAAAAAAGTCTAACTTAGCCTTGTTTTAAAAAAAATAGTGCGCTTTGACTGATTGAAATATATGAGAATTTCATCATTAATTGTAAGTTATTAATTAAAAAACATCCAGTGTGAAGCTGACAGTGATGAGTGCACCACTTGTTTGACACATAGTTTTTTCTCCATGTTTAATTATCTTTATTGTGCTGGTGGTCAGTTTGTGCTATAATTCAACTGTATTACCTGTAAAACGAGGACATGTTTCATAAATGGATAGAGTATACTGTCATTTACGAGCTTTATAGATAGTTCGCTAGCATGGAATACACTTCCATCTCATATTTGCATGGTGAGCAGTGTAGTTAAGCTTATGCCCTCTGTCAACAATATTGCAGGGAATAACACTAAAGTTAGCGCCAGGTTCCAAAGTCGCACTTGTTGGGCCAAGTGGCGGTGGCAAAGTAACATTTTTTCTTCCCATATGCTAATTACATGTCACGCTTTATCTCGAAGTAGAAAGTGTTTTCAAACTGCAGCCTCAATTATGACATTAATTTTTTCAGACCACGATAGCAAATTTGATTGAACGGTTTTATGACCCTCTAAAGGGAAGGATCTTGCTTAATGGAGTACCATTGGTAGAAATTTCGCATCAATATCTTCATCACAAGGTATTTGTCTATTTGATTCAACTACTTATCATGTTGTGGGACTGATTATTTCTTGTTATACTGTGGAAAAACTGTGTTATCTAAGCTAGGATAATGTTGCAAGGTTCAAAGTAGTGGTGGCTGTGATTCCTACAAAAATGGTAGCTGATGATAGATTGTTGTCCCAAATCGTCTATATGCTAGTTCAATCCTTTCATTTGCGCAAAAATTCCAATTAGTTGTTCCACCTAACAAGCCTGGAGCCCTGGACTCTGGTGAATCCAGTAATTCTGCCTAATTTAAACGACGATTAGGAATAGCACTGGTGTAAAGTTCAGTGAATTGAAGATTGTGAAACCAGACTTTGGTTGTAGCTCCAACCAGCATTATCAACATTTGTTCAAAATTTAATTTGTAATGAACATTTATTGTTCTATAATCCATACTATCTACTCAATGTTGAGTCTTAAAGCAACGTACCCATCTCTGTAGCTTTAGCTGAGGGTAAGAAAACCTAAGATTTCTATTTTAAGTCAATTCTGTCTAATGATCTCATGGTATAATTTAGACAGAAAATTCCATACCGGCTGTTATTTTTTCTAAAAAATGTTAGTACTGTTTCATGTTTTTTCAGACATAATTTGGGAAAAGTCTGCAAACAGTAATTATGCTCAACAATTAGTTCGCTAATTAACAACGAAATCTAGAAATTGCTAGAATTAATTGAAAATCCTTGTAATTTTTATGTATTTCAATGCATACCCTGGGATGATTTCCTGAAGTGCAACTATAACACTTGATTAATTGATAATTCACTGAGTTCAGAAAATGTCCTTATTTTCCTAATGTTTACCGATTGCTTTCAGGTAAGCATAGTTAGTCAGGAGCCGACACTCTTTAACTGCACCATTGAAGAGAATATTGCTTATGGATTAGAGGGTAAAGTTAATTCTGCTGATGTCGAGAGCGCAGCTGTAAGTATCTGTATTCAGAAACACTAGTGCATGAGATATTGTACATCCTTATCAACTCTCTCCGATGCAGAAAATGGCGAATGCACACAACTTCATATGCAGCTTTCCGGACCAATACAAGACGGTCGTTGGCGAGCGGGGGATCAGGTTATCTGGTGGGCAGAAGCAGAGGATCGCCATCGCAAGAGCTTTGCTTATGAACCCACGAGTGCTTCTCTTGGATGAAGCTACCAGTGCCCTGGATGCCGAAAGCGAATATCTTGTCCAGGTAAGCACAAACTGTCATCTCCTGAACTCCTGATGCCAGCAAGAAACAAACAGCACTAATCTCTCTGGTACAAGTCAAATGTGTTTTTTGCTTTGGCGAGCTGGAAGTTGACATTGGTTTTCCCACATGTGCCACAGGATGCAATGGACTCCTTGATGAAAGGGAGGACTGTCCTTGTGATAGCTCACCGGCTCTCGACAGTCAAGAGCGCCGACACCGTCGCCGTCATCTCTGATGGTGAGATCGTGGAGAGAGGCACGCACGACGAACTCCTGGCCCGCAACGGCATATACACGGCCTTGGTGAAGAGGCAGCTGCAAGTGCCGAAGTTCGAAGCCACTAACAGCATCGGCGAGGCGGCTGAAATAGTAGAATCCGAATCCAGCAGGAACGGGCTATAGCGCCTTTGCACTGGTGGGTGCCAGGCCACAGTCAATTCGAACCGCATGAATTGTATGCGACCCTGATCCTGATGTATGCCACTGAAAATCACGCGAAAACATTCTAGATATCACATTCACACGACCCTACAGTTGTTGCAGTAGATATTGGTAGCCATGTATGGTTAGGTTACTAAACTTCTATGATTGTGATACTATCTTATGCAGGAAAACCACAGTTTAACACAAAAGATGTTAATCTGCCTAAGTCCTAAACTCTTAATCAAGAGATAGGGGCTAATGGTCCTACCTTAAGAAATGATGACAACGGTGGTGCATCGCGTATTGTGGCAAAGAAATTCTTGTCCATACAACGTCGGCGCGCCACATTTTTGGCATTCTTTCACAATGTGTAGCAAGACATTAATATTTGCTTATTGGATGCAAGTTGCATACATCTTTCCTCCTCGTATCATAAGTCTAGGTCTCTAGGATCATCTTTGATTGTTGTCGGTAATCTTTTCAATTAGGTATGACCTCTGTGTCTAAAAATTCCACTTCACACAATGTGAGACTAGTCCTAAAAATATTTTCACAATAATATAAAAGTATTTCTATTTATTAAGACAATCTAGATTCCTAGGTACGGAGTACAACAAGTTAAAAGGGGCACTACCCCTATTCTAGAATGGATGATATTTTAGGCCCCTTTGGCAGGACTCTGGCTCTGGCTCCTCCGATTTTTTGGCTCTTTTGAAGAAGACGGAGCCGTTTTGAAAGCCGTTTTGAAAATCGTTTGGCAAAACGGCTTTTCCTTTTATTTTTAGAATAGTTGAATGAGTGAAATGTCCATAGAAATGTCCATAGTACCCTTGTTTTTTGTTTGGAATAAAAATCATTTTACCATTTTTCCTTTGTCCTCTCTCCCTCAACCCTCACCCGCCGCCCCTCCCTTATCCATTCACCCCCTCCCCATTCTTCTCCCTCCCAACGCGGCGGCGGCGCGGCCCGCTGGCCTGCCTACACGTCCCTAGCCTTCCGTTAATACTTAGAATGCCCGAAAGGTAGGTAGTACACAATTTGGACGCTTGTTTTTTGTGTGGTTTTGGTCGACAAATTATCAATTGTTTTATTCCAATATTTCCCTAGAACGTCGAAAACAGAGTCCGTATATGACCTAACCGTCCATTTTCATGTGACATACTCATATTGTGTGACCTGGGGTCGCGAATAAATCCGAATTCAATCTGGATTCGGATTTGTGTGCAGCGGCTTCCTGCTCCACCCTCGTCCTCCGCTCCGGCCTGCGGATCCAAGCATCGTCGTCCTCCTCTCTCTTCCTCTCTTATCCTCTTTGGCTACGAGAGGCCCTGCTTCACGACGGCACGGACCGGCAGCAGCACGACCTCTCCTCTCCTCCAATCACCCAACGGCTGGCCGGTGGCAGCGTGCACGGTATGTGTGTGATGTCCGGCCAACGGTCTGCACCCAGTGGCAGCTTCCTCTGCCGAGCTCCTGCGTGTATGGAGAGGCAAAGAAGGGAAGAGCCAGGCCGAAGCTGGTAAAAGATACATTTCCGTGGCTCCGGCTCCCTAGTGTAAAAGGGCTTCAGCTCCTCCTTGGACTCTTCCAAAAGAGCCGCTTTTTGACCTTGTTTGGTAGGCTCCACCATGAGCCGGAACTAGAGCCGCTCAAGGAGCCTTGCCAAAAGAGTCCTTATTGTTACAGCTGGCACATGGCAAATTTGTTGGTATGGATGTCAAATGAGAAAGATGATACTTCATCCGTTCTTTTTTATTTTTTGTGTTTTAGTTTAAAAATAAATTAGTGGACGATAAATATTTGAGAACGGAGGCAACGTAATATATTGCATACCATATTGATGGTGTAATGAACGAATAGTATTTTCTCCTTTTTAGTCATTGCTCATATATAGCTATAAATGAATTACCAAAACTTGTCCTCCAAGAGAAAAACAGTGTCTCTCACGTTCAAAACCGGTTGCGCATATCTCGAGAGAAGAAAGTGTATACTGTACGGAATATGCTGCAGCCTGCAGGTCCTGTCATCCTGTGTAAAAACCGTCTCGTCTGGAGAGTGGAGACAAGCCAACGTGCACCGAGTCGATCCCGTCGTGCCCTGGCTGACGTCCGCTTCGCGAGTTCGCAGTTCGTACGCAAACGATACGCACGGGCACGGGCACCGCTGGTTGGTCCATCCACAATCCACTTTCCTTTCCGCCCTCGCTCCTCTGCCCCGCCCTGCTCGGCGGGCGGTTGCGCTTGCGCTTGCGCTTGGTGAAAGAGCACGAGGAGGCTCTTTAACGCGTCATCACGCCTGCCTCGCCTCCTCGGACGCCGTCGCCCCCCTCTCGTAATCCTTTGCTTTTTTTCTGGGTCTCCTCGCCGAGGAGGCGGCGGGGTCGTCGACGAGGAGGAGTCAGATCCGGATGGCGAGGCGCCGAGGCGGCCGGCGGCGGCGGGGGAGCACCGCCGGTGCGGACGTGCTGGCAGTGGAGCGCGGCGGAAGCGCGGCCCCGGAGGCCGCGGCCGACGCCGCCACGCCGTCGAGGCGCAGGAAGCGGCGCCGGCCCCGGAGGCGGCGGGGTCGGAGTGCTGGCGGCGCCGCGGGGGCAGCGGACGCGTCGGAGCAGACGGAAGCCCCCGTTTCAGGTACACACCACCGCCGCCTTTGATTCACGTGCCGCGCCGCGCCGCGCCATGGATATATAGGTTCATCATGGTCCCTTGAGACTGCTCACCATGGTTGACTTGTAATTCCGTTGTGACTTGATGATGGAATCCGAGAAAAGTAGGTTTCCTCGGCAGTAAGGCGAATATTTACTTGTGTTTGTTGGTTTGTGCCACTGTAACACTGTACTTGTGTACTCCGTTGTGACTTGAAGTTGGTTTGTTGGTTAGTACTTTGCTAGGGCATATACAATGGGGTGTTTAGAGGAGGTGCTTATAGTCCAAAAAAACCGTACTATTGAGATGGTTAAGTCTAGCTAACCACCTATTTGCATTGCTATACCGGTGCTTAGAGTTGTGATGCTATAAGCATCTTGCCTGAGCACCTTGCATCAAACACCGCAACGCATTCATGTTCGATTAGTATTAAAAAAACCACCTATTTGCATTGCTATACCGGTGCTTAGAGTTGTGATGCTATAAGCATCTTGCCTAAGCACCTTGCATCAAACACCGCAACGCATTCATGTGCGATTAGTATTAAAAATGTGAATCATGGACTGTGTTATTGCTGCTTGGTAGGTTTTTTTTGCTCCCGAATGTTTCAGAACTGTTTGTATGCTTAATAATTAATAATGTTCATTCTAGTTATCTATCCAGCGTTTGTGAAAGGGTCCAAGTTTATCTTTTCAACCATTTCCAAGATAGACAAGGGTATCATTTTGTTTTTTAACTTCTTGAGTTTAATTTTGGTATGGGAAGTTAAACTTAGCTTACAGTAATTGTTAACGAGACCTTCATGACATGGCTAATTGTCTGGCAGATGCCATTTCAACTCAAGCAGGTTCTGACCCTCAAGCAAGCTGTCATCTGGAAGGAGTCCCAGCACATCTGAGCTATAGTGAGACTGCAACCTGGAAAATAATGAACTCAAATGAAACAGAACAGAAGGCTGGAAATAAGGCCCTAAAACTTTCTGTGGCAGATGATGCCGCCTGCTCTTCTCTTCCCCACGGTGAGTATTCTGTCGGAGAAACTGAGGCCTCAAGGAGCAAAGTATTTGAGAGATCCAGTGGGAGATTTCCTACAGATAATTGTACTGCACAAGGAATTGATGGCACCAACATGGATTATCACAATATGGACCCAAACTCTCCAGAGATGAAGGGTACCGTGTCAAGGAACCAGGAAGAAGTACACCGGAACAGAATCTGCCCTGGCTACAGCTCTTCGCAGAAGTCAGAAGAATACGAGGAAAATGAAAATGGAGTTTCTCTCAGCTCCAGCAGTTTAAAGGAGGAAAAGAAGAGAATAAGGAAAAGAAGAGGTGAGAAAAGGCATAATTGCTGCAAAAAAACTGTTTCACAAGATCTCCCATTGCCAAATGCCGCTGATAATTCTGGCTTCATGACAATAGTTTCTGAGGACAATACTTCTGGTCTTCAACCCAAGGAGCAGAGGAAGAAGGAAGGTCAGAACAAGGTACCCATCGCTAGCTTAGTTCCAGTGGACAATGAGAGGTCAGCAGTATATGGTGTAAATATGGATGGCACCGCTGGACTGGGAACAAGTAATTTGGATGGCACTATTGAACTGGGAATGAGCAATTTGGGCAGCAGCTATGAAAAGAGGTTTGAGCTGGGAGAGAGCAGTTTGGACTGCACAAATATGGAGAGGAATGGACTGCAAGAGCAAGATGTACCATGTAAATCAAACCATCACGATGCTAACTACCTGCGTTCTTTCTGTTTGGTTGAGACATATCTGGATGGCACCATCAAAAAGAGGTGTGGACTTGGAACGAGCAATGTGGACAGCGCCTTTGAAAAGAGGTGTGAGCTGGGAGGGAGCAGTTTGGACTTCAGAAATATGGAGAGAACTGGATTCCAAGAGCAAGGCATACCATGTAAATCATACTATCACAATGCTAACTACCAGAGCCCTTCCTGTTTGGCTGAGGCAGAGAGCAGTTTGGACTCCACAAATATGAAGAGAAATGGACTGCTCCAAGAGGTACCATTTAGATCAAACGATCACAATGCTTATTACTTGAACCCTTACCATTCGGCTGAGGCATATAGGGAAAAGTTCAGACCTGACTTTTTTCTGGGACGACCCTTATGGTTTCCAAAGAAAAAGCTTCTAATCTTAGATCTTAATGGTTTGCTTGCGGATATCAACGAGGATTACCACAATGCTCACATGGCTGATGCCAAGGTTCGACGAAAATTAGGTGAAATTTCTAGTACTGTAGCCTGTAATTTATTATTTGAAAAAAATGCTGATCTAGAATCCGACAGAAGATGTTAATATGATGATATACTTTTTCATCAGTCTTCCGAAGGCCTTACTGTGATGATTTCCTCTACTTTTGTGCCCTGAATTTCGAGCTAGGTGTGTGGTCCTCGAGAAAGAAGTATGGTGTCTTCCCATCTTTATCCATTTTGGATTTCTGTTTTGTCTTACTTGGTACTTATTGTGGCATTCTAATTCTGCAGAGAAAATGTTGCTTCTGTAGTTGATATCGTTATGAGAGATTTCAAATCGTGCCTGCGATTTTGTTGGGTAGGTCTACTTAATACATGCATGTTATCATTCTGTGTTTTTCTTTGCTTGCTCCTAATATGTTTATGTCCTTAATATGCGCAGGACATGTCTAAATGCACATTTACTGGACACAAAACGCTGGAGAACATGCACAAGCCATTAATGTTGAAGGAACTGAGGAAGCTGTGGAATAAGGAAGAACCGGATCTTCCATGGGAACAGGGGGACTATTCACCTTCAAATACATTGCTTGTCGATGATTCTCCTTACAAAGCTCTGCGCAATCCTGTATATCCAGTCCCTTCTGTACACCAATTTTTTGGAATTTGGATACATTACCTTATATTGCAAATCTCACATGCTCTTCTTAATCTATCTTGTGCAGCCACATACTGCAATTTTTCCTCACTCCTACAGTTATCTGAACTGGAACGATAATTCACTGGGTATGTGCTCGTCATTGCCGGTGCTCTACCTCTACCTTACCACTACAACTTATCCATGCTTTAAATTTCAATTCCTAATAAGCAGGCCCTGGTGGAGACCTTCGCGTGTATCTGCAGCACCTAGCTGCTGCAGATGATGTTCAGTGTTTTGTTCGTAATTATCCATTCGGCCAACCCTTCATCACCGAGAGTGATCCGCATTGGAACTTCTATGCTCAGATTGCTCATAAAGGGAGCGCCCCGATGACATGTTTTTCTTGAATCCCCTGTTCGTGGGAGTTCACTAGTTATCTGTGGTCAGGGATCAGGCTCTAAAGCTGGTATATTGTGATCTTCGAGTGCCAGTTTGCTTGTGTCCCTGTATTGAGAATTACAGTGTATTTGTGAAATCATTATAGCGAAATGCTCTATGATAATGATAGGTATCAAATCAAATGAATGAATGTGACAGCGTTTCGCCGTTTCACCTTTGTGTTTATTCACTTGTCTTCCATTTTATTTTAGCTCAACTAACTGATGAGTCATTTAGCTGCTTGATCATCCACACCACCCCCCCCCCCCCAAGCATTTGTTTGCTCATCCATGGGTACTGTATGCCAGAATTTCGGACTTCCTGAGAGTTACGAATGTATGGCAACACGTTATATCTTGGAACAAGTTAACGCTGCGTTCGTACGCACAGATACATATCCTATCATATTTGCACGCGTGGATACCCTACCGTATGTAATAAACATATTTGCCATAGGCGTATTGCTCTCATTGAAAAAAAAAAACAATTGCATCCAAACCGAAGGGAAGCTACTAGCCCGGATGGGTAAACAGCCGCTCGATGGACGATGGAGCCACCTCACCAAGTTGGCATCGACCAGCAGGCAGCAGGCGTTTGGTTCACGTCATCGGGTGGTCCGGAGGCATCCGACCCTAACTCCGAAGCTGCTTTTCTCGTTTGGGTGTGTTTAGAGCACCAAAAGTGCTCCAAAATACACTATGCAAAAAGAAGATTCCCCATCACATCAAAAATTCCGGCACATGCATGGGATACTAAATGTAGATGAAATAAAAAACTAATTGCACATTTAGATGTACGTTACGAGACGAATCTTTTGAGCCTAGTTAGGCCTTGGTAGGACAATGTTTACCACAAACAAACGAAAAGTGCTACAGTGTATTTCGATTCGGAACAGTGATTTTGGACCCAAATTGGGCCCAATTTCACCCCAAAATCGGGGTGCTGAACACGGCCTTTGTTTGTGACGCGGCGTCAACTGAACCGTCACCAACTGCTAGCCTATTTGCAAGGACCAACTGATCCGGCGAAAATTTACAGCTTGTTTGGTTTGACAGATCAACCTGTTCAGAGTCAGCTGATCCAGCATGGAGTGACTCCTCACAGGATGGGGGTGGGGGGCGGGCTGGGCTGGGCAAAGTTTGTGTTCATTCAATGTTGCCACATCCAAAATCAAACAACCTGGATAATTTGGATTTGCAGACAAATCTACCCACGTATCATATTTCCAGTAACAAAAGTAATGATGAAAAGTTTTGATTTATTTAGTGCATTAAGACTGAGGGCTGAGGGGGTGTTTGGATCCAGAGGCTAAACTTTAGCTTATGTCACATCGGATGTTTCGATGCTAGTTAGAAGTATTAAATATGATTTAATTAGAAAACTAATTACACGAACAAGCACTAAACGACGAGACGAATTTATTAAGCCTAATTAATCTATGATTAACGAATGGTTACTGTAGCATCACATTTGCTAAACATAGATTAACTAGGCTTAAAAATTTCGTCTTGCCGTTTAGTCCTCATCTATGTAATTGGTTTTCTAATTAAACTATATTTAATACTTCTAGCTAGCGTCCAAACGTTCGATGTGACGGGACTAAAATTTAGCCCCTATGAACCAAACATGCTCTGAGAGAGAAGGCAGTGAAGAGTGACCAGCATGAGCAGCCAGCCTCCCTGCGGCTTGCCTGAAGTGTGAGCAGAGGGAGAAGGAATGATGCACGCCATCCCATAGCAGGTGGCGAGGATGGAGATGACGTTTTGGCTACGAACATCCCTACTAGCACTAGGCGTTTTTGCGTTGTGCAAGTATCAGGCATTGTCAGGTAGTACAAAGTGTTACAGAGCATGGACCGGGGCTGCAGCCCCCGTCCCATCCCAGCCCCAGTCCTGAATCCACCCCTGGCGAGGAATGAGTCCGTCCGGTAGTTTCACGAGGAATGAGGAGTCCGTCCGGTGGTTTAGTTCTAGGATGGGACGGATGGACGACGGACACTTCATTTTGTGATGGTAACCAAATGAAGCTTTTTGGCTCCGATACAGGTTCGGATGACTCCGGACCGTCTCATGTCGCAAACCAAACACGCTTTAGTGGACCACATAGCTCCGCACGACTCTAATCCGGACTGCTCCACCCCGCAGACCAAACGGGTTATTAAGACTGGGCTCACCAGTGCGTCCATCCACTATTCCAATTATCTCAGTGCAGCACAATGTATGAATGCCCTCTTTTAGGCGCTCTAGTGAGCTCAGCCTAAAGACTGAAGCGCCTCCACTTTCGTGGGAACTCAAATGTGATACAAATGCTAGTCCTAGGAGACTAGCAACACATTTATTCAAATAGTACAGAGCCTGACTTAGCGATTACAAATCAGGTTACATAAACAGAGGTAAAACGAGATATAGCGGAAGTGTCTTTATTGCCCAAAGCCACATGCTAGTTGGGGATAGGACCTTGACCTAACTGAAAAGAGCTTCAATCAGGGTTTTTTCGTCGTCTGAAAAACATAGATATAGCAAGGTTGAGTACACAACCGTATTCCGCAGGCCCATCTTCCTCCATCGGAAGGGGTAAAGGCCTATCTCTATATGCAGAGATTATCTCGAGCTCGTGCTGTTTTGCGGAAAACATTAGCAGATGCAAGATTAAGTAGTCCACCATCTCTTTTATTTTAAGAAAACACTTTTTTCAAAAGGGGGTGCCACTTGACTTGCCGGTCCATCGTGGCTCATGACTCGCAGGCCAAAATTTTCTTCAAAGCTCCCAGGCCGGGCCTGTATCTTCCAAAACACCATTTTCACCCAACCAAGCCTACACCCAAATTTTGTAAATCACTAGTGGTAGAAACCAAGCTGTAACCCATCCATACCAGTGGACAACGGACTATCTGGATAGGTTTATACTCTGGCCAGAGGTGCACACTTTACCCACAAGTTTGGTCTGGACGCTCATTGCATGAGGCCCTTCCCGCTCAAGGCTCTACCCCCGCAAGTATTTTTCCGACCTCAACCAAGAGAGAGACATGGGATCCCTGTCGCTTCAGTGCCAGCAGACACGCGACGCCGCTTCAGTGCCAGCAGACACACGGCTTCCACCATTCCTAGTCCCCCGGTGCTCCCAGCCTACGGGTATCGGCTGGTTATTCCTTGCGGGTTCCGGCCAAGTGTTGCCGCATACAATATCGAGTGGTTGCACTATAAAGAGTTAGGCAAGATGAGACTTCCAACTCGGTCCTTCGGGGCAGAAACTTCCTCATACACCGTACACAAACAAACCAAACACACATAAAATGACAATCAAATATGCTCAAAAGGCTATGCAAAAGGTATGGTTAGATAGAGGATAGTTTTAGAAGAATTTTGGTGGAAGAATCGCCGGATTCCGAGTTCGTATGGCCGAGATATGAATTTCCTATGAAAAGAAACCCATAAAAAGAAAAAGGAAAAGGCTTCGCGGTTGAAAACATCGTGTGCGGCCCATTCCTTTTCGGCCTGGCTTGGCCTGCTTGCCTCGCCGTGGGCCTTCTGGGCCGGCCCACTGAAGGGAAAACGGCGCGACGACGGCACGGTGACGGTGGGATGCGGACCCCACGCATCAGCCACACACGGCGGAAAACGGCGGAGGGGACGGCGTCTTGGCCGGCTTGGTCGGACCGGACGGCGCCCGCACCCGCGGTTCGCCGGCGGTTCTCCGTCGGCGGCCCGGTTCCGGTAACGAGGGTAAGCCGAGAAGGAGGAGGACGAGGCGGCGAAGCGGGTAGGGGTGGTGCAGAGGTGGGAGGTGCGGTGAGCGGTGCTGGCAGTGTGCGGCCAAAACGCCGGCGGGGAAAGGTGTCGTAGCGCAGCGGCGCTCCGACTCTGCCGGGGCGGTTCCGGCCGTAGGGTAGGGAGAGGAGGCGCGCACGGAGGCGGCGGAGCTCGGGCTCACCTCAATTTGGAGGGAGGTGTGACTGGAGGGGGGGAAATTTGGGTGGCGACGGGGTTCACGGCGGCGTCCTCCCGGTGGTTATCCCACAGCGAGAGCACCGGCGAGGGGCGTGTGTGCGTTCTGTGGCAAGTGAGTGCGAGAGGAGTGGGGCGAAGGCGGCCGAGGTAGGTGCCCCTTTTATAGGCGGCGGTGGGAGGTGGCCGACACGCTGCGGCTCGGCCGGGTGCGCGTCGCGAGTTCGCTCGGCGTGGCGTCAAGGACGGGGCAGCCGTTGCCGGCACAGGGTGACCTGTGATGACGTCGGTGCAGCCTAGGGAGCGGAGTGAATGCGACGGCGACTCTGGTGGCCTACTCCGCCGTGCGCGATGGGAGCGGCGTTCGTCATGGCGGCGCGGCACAGTGGAGCCGAGGCGGCGGAATTCTCGGTGGCGGTGAGCGACGGCGGAACTCCTGGAAGCGCGACGTGTGGGAGGGTGTGGTGCACGGCGTCAACGCCAGCCCGGCTCGGCGTGGGCGGCACGGCGGCTCGCCGTTCTGCCGGCGAGGGGAGGAACGGAAGAGGGGAAGGGGAGGCTGGCAGGTGGGGCTGGAGCGGGAAGAAGGGATGGCGCTGGCGCGTGGGCCCCGGCTGGCAGAGGGAGAAGGGAGGGGCGCTGCTGCTTGGGCCGGCCTGGCGACTGGGCCGAGTGAGGGGGAAGGGAAGGGAAGGCCGTGTGGGCCGAGGAAAAAGAGGAAAGGAGAAGGAGGCGGCCCACGAGGTTTTTGGTCTTTCTCTTTTTTTGGAAATGATGGTTGGATTTGTAATTTTGGAGTTTTAGAAGGAAAAAGGGAGGGGCAAAACTGAAAAAGGACTTAGAGTGGAACAGTGCATAGGATGATGATGCAATTTTTGAAATTGTTTTGAAAACCGCGTGATTTAGCTGGTGATTTTTTATTAGTGATTTTTGGGGTGTTACAAAGTGTCAAAGGTATGCTAGGGCTACGTGGTGACCTCGTTGATCTCATATTATATGAGCCTTTCCAAGTTGCTCATTACGTCATTACATGTCACCGAGGCAGTTAGACCTATAAGAGGTGATTAAAAAAAGCTCAAGTAGTGGCCAGAACGAATGAATGAGCGTATAATGCCGGTAGCATGGAACTTAACGTAACACGAAAAAAAGGAGGTTGTAACGAGGCTAAGAGGAATAGACTAATGGAAGGAGTGCATGTACAAAGACGGCACAACGCGGTATTCCACTCCGCCTGCACCAAACTGAACCTATTACCTATGCTTCAAAATATCAAATATTCGTGTTGTAGCCACTGGTAAAAGGAAAATAAAAAATAAAAAAGCTTAGGTACAAATATCTCAAAATCCATACAGCTGACAGTAAGAAAGAGCTAAACAGAGTACAGCTTACAGACAGCTGAAGCGCTAATAAGCTACACCGTTTTCTGCATGCCCCATTTGATTTATCATTGGTAAAAATCTTTTGCACGTTTTTGTTTAGTTTTTCGTTAGCTTTATCACAAGTTTGTGCACGTTGAGTTTGTTTTCCTTCTTCAGGCACGTGTTGCCCTTGAACATTGCAACAAGGTTCTGAACTTGCAAATGCAAAACGAGCTGATTTTAGGCCCAGCTGACAGCAAAAACACCAAAGTTAGACTTCCCAGGGCTACTAGCTAGACAATCTGCTCCGATCCGATCCCTATAAAAATCTTTGTCCTCCCCAGTGCAAACTCCAGATCAATTCAGTAGCAATTCGCCTTCTTCCCATTCCTCTCCATCAAGTTAGGGACCAACGGTGCAAGAGCCCAAGATCCCAGGGAACACGAACACTAACAAAAACGTCGTGCAAGAACCGATCAGCAAGCCATGGGATTCTTAGACAGGAAGACCTCCAAGCAGACCTCCAGGGTGAAGAAGCTTCTCAAGCTCGCCCTGTCGCGCCTCGCCGTCGCCCGCCGTCCCCGCCTTGCTCGCAAGTCAATCTGCTCCGGCGATGTCGGGCAGCTCCTCTGCCTCGGCCACCTCCACCGTGCTCTCCTTCGCGTACGGACCTCTCATCTCTGGAGTCTCTAGACACACACATCAATTACTGTGGCGTCGTAATCTTCCATTGCGGAGCACCAACCGTTGCATCTTCCTCCGTGCAGGCAGAACAGTTCATAGAGGAATACAACAGGCTGCAGTCGTTCGACGCCATCGAGCTTTACTGCAATCGACTCGTTGAGCACGCCGTGCAACTAGACAAACCACAGTACGTCGTGCATAGACATACTTAAGCGTTTTATCTTGAAGCATCTGACATGATGATGTCCTATACCATTCGGCTCTACTTTTTTTCGGTTGCGTGACCGTTGTGCTTGGTGTGTGCATGCAGTGAGTGCAGCGAAGAGATGAGGGAGGCGGCCGCCGGGATCATGTTTGCAGCCAGGTGGTGCGGCGACCTGCCAGAGCTGCTGCTCGCACGCACCGTCCTGGAAGACAAGTTCGGCAGCGACTTCGCTGCGATGGCGAAGGAGGGAACCGGCATTGTCGATCCCATGGTATGTATAACTAACTGCGTGGCATGGTCTTGTGTTCATAATGCGGCACACATCTCACTGATTTGGAAACTGGAGCTGGAGAAGGTGATTATCCTGACGTTTTGTTGGGTCGGTTTGTGTTGCCTTTGCAGCTGGTGTGGGCGTTGTCCGGTGATAATAAGACAAACATGGAGCTGAAGAAGAAGGTGGCCAAGGAGATTGCTGCTGAAAACAATATCCTGGTGGATTTCTCTGAGATCCAGGAAGCAATGGAGCAGGACAACATCGGCAGCAGCAGCCCATGCTAGGGACTAGTGGGTTTGGTCATGAAACAAACAATGCGACAAGAAGGGCGTGGATGGAAGGTCGGCTATGACCGTCATTTGATTTCTCAGAAGGATTAACCCAACAAGGACTGAGGAAGCCAGGAATCCAGGGAGCAGTAGTAAGGAGAATGCAGTTGACGCACTCCCAACTCCGAATGATCAAACAATGGGCGGCGGAAACCGCAGGGGACATCGGGCGCGCACATGATGTTGAATCTTCATTTTGCTAAAATAGGTGAATGGTCCATGGAATGATCGATGATACATGTTGCCATTATGTTGTTGACACCTGTGTATGTAGAGGCACGTGTAGCGTTGGATTGTGAACTACTGTAAGTGACTTGTGAGTGATTGCCTATTTGTTTGCACAAAGGAAGTGTTCTTGAGCTGCAAATTTGTTTGTCCTCCAACACATAGGACTTCGACTAGGGGTTATTTGTTTAACCCCTAAATTATTATATGTTGGGAAAATATCCTGTACAATCACTTATATGTGTGCAAGCATTAAATCAAACAATTTGAAACGTTCATCTCACACGTAATGGTGGCTGCTATTTTGTATTTAATCCTTCCACCTAAAATCTCTCATTCCTCCTCTAAATTTTGTTTAAAACCCTTCAATGACCTCACCATTGGATATTGATTGGATACCTCAGATCTTTTTGATTGCACGCTTGCACACATTAAGTGATTGCACACAATATGGCCTCTTATATATTATATTAAATTGGCAGGTGTTGTCCCTATTGCTCCGTTAGTTGGCGACATTTCCTTGGTGACTAGTCAAATGTTAGCATTTTGCTTGGCGACATGAGTATATCTTTGTAGAGCTATTTTGTAGTAGCTGTAAAGTATTTTTGGTGTCACCTAGGACCATTCCTCACTGATTATTAGTTAAAAAAATAAATTTACATGATACTAGTCTCGCCTTTTCTAGTACCGAACCAACTCATTTAGTGCGTTTTAGTATCATTCCCTTGGTATACGTGGTACCACTACCACCAATTTTTAAACCCTAGATTTCACTCCATGAACATCTTTTACCCCCAACCAATGTAAACTTGTCTAATAAAAAATGTTTATGACGTATAATATGTACCAATATGTTTTTAGCAATGCGATGTTATCCTGCAGACTTAGCATGTTCCATTTATTTTCCGAACTGAACTTTTCATGTTCGAATTGGATTTTTATAGAATTTTCCAACTGAACTTGAAAAAGGGAGGCGGAAAGGGGAATCCAGTCAGGCACCACGATAGCCCTATTGCCTGTACTGGCCCATTACACACAAAATAGATGCCACGGCCCGGCCCATACCGAACCCTAATCGCCGAGCTCTATAAATAAGAAACCCTAGCGACGCGCCTCCACTCCACCCGCCTCCACAGCCACTCCAAACCCTTGCGCGCCGCCGCCGCCTCACAGGTAAGGGCGAGATGGTGTCCGGCTCCGGCGTGTGCGCGAAGCGCATCGTGGTGGACGCGCGCCACCACATGCTCGGCCGCCTGTCCTCTATCATCGCCAAGGAGCTGCTCAATGGGCAGAAGGTGGTGGTCGTCCGCTGCGAGGAGATCTGCATGTCCGGCGGTCTCGTCCGCCAGAAGATGAAGTACCTCCGCTTCCTCCGCAAGCGGATGAACACCAAGCCGTCCCACGGGCCCATCCACTTCCGCGCCCCCGCCAAGATCCTGTGGCGCACCATCCGTGGGTACGTGAGCAATTCCCGGATCCATCGCATCTCGCCTTCGTTCTAACCATTTTGTCATGTTTGTTGAGTTTTTTTGTGTCCCGTGGTTGTTTTGCAGTATGATTCCCCACAAGACCAAGAGGGGTGAGGCGGCGCTGGCGAGGCTCAAGACGTACGAGGGCGTCCCGCCGCCGTACGACAGGACAAAGCGCATGGTCATCCCTGACGCGCTCAAGTATGTGTTTGTCATTCGTAATCGAGATTATGCCTGATTTTTTAATGATTTTTGCCCTGTGACATGTTTGTGATCGTTTTTCATGGTGCGATTCGTAGGGTTCTGAGGCTGCAGCCTGGTCACAAGTACTGCCTCCTGGGCGAGCTCTCCAAGGAGGTCGGATGGAACTACCACGACACCATCAGGGTATGCATTATACTCTTTTTTATATTCTATAGCGGTGATTGTGTATGAACACATACTCCAATGTTACTTGTTTGAGATGCTAAGAGTATAGTGATTCTAAATCTTACTTTAGAGTTGGATACATCTGTCGTGCTGTGCATGAGAGGTGCTTGTTTTTATTAAGAATTCTTAATATTTGTTTTTGGATTCATAGTGCAAAAAATACTTTGATATTTTAAGACTACTGAAATGTGCATGATTCTGGGTGATGAAGAAAATCAATCGGATTCCCGTTGATTATTCATTATGATTTTAACAACCAGCTACTTCTGACAAAATCATGCCATTATACACTGATTCTTACTTTGTTGTGGGGCCACATAATAATGTGATGACTATGACTATAGTATCTCGGTTTTAGACTTTGTTGTATTAAGTGTGTGTCATCTCTTTTCATTTTACTGCTGTAAACGATAATATCTGGTGTGATATTGTTATGAGCCATTGAATAGCAAAACCTTTTAAAGTTGTGATGAGCCCGTGATGTGATCAAAATATTTGCTACTCTTGATGGGTATTTCCATTTGATGATCCTAAACCACCAAGATCTCTGAGGCCCATCACCACTGAGTTTTTATTTCATGTTTCTTAGTTCAAATATGTTCTATCCGTTGACAAATATTTGAAAATGGTGGCACTATGTTATTATGTGATTTTTATTGGCTTATTGTAGCTTCATAGTGATTTGCACTCACATGCTATGTCTTGTCAACTTGTGTTTTCTTTTATCAGGAGCTTGAGGAGAAGAGGAAGGAGAAGGCCAAGGTTGCATATGAGAGGAGGAAGCAACTGGCCAAGCTGCGTGTCAAGGCTGAGAAGTCTGCTGAGGAGAAGCTGGGATCTCAGCTGGAGATTCTTGCCCCGATTAAGTACTGAGAAGCTGTGCTTTTGTCATCAGTTTTGTGGAACATCTGGCCCCTTATTTCTAGTAGTTTGGTGATACCTGTGACAGTATAATCTTGAGTGGTAAACCGTGTCATCCATCAGCTTCTGCAACTCTTTGAAACGTTTTCTAGTCGTGAATGAACTATTTCGTTTATCAACTCAATTGTGGTATTGAATGTCCTAGGTTGTGCCTTATCTTTGATCTCTCCATGCTTACTGTCGTTACATAGTACTGTGTGCGCATTTCCTGTACTGAAATTGCCTACGAACCAGGTTCAGCTTGAAAGTTACATTTTAGGTGGCCATTGCCTATTCCTTTGCCAACCCCTAATTAAGTTCATCATATTTGCTTATGGTAGAGAGGTAAGACTAGTAGCTTCCTATGCGGGCTCTCCGAGATAGATTAGTGGGCTATCGCTCCGAGATAAATTAATGACGCTCGCTGTGCAAATCAAGTCGGTGTGCACCAGTGTGTTGTTTGAGTTTTTGGCAGATTTCCTTGGCCAAGTTCTAAGACATGGAGAGGACAGAAGTATATTCTTTAGCGTAGAGATAGCTATGTGATAAAATGAAGATAGGATGGGCTTTGGCATTCGTTGCGGAGGAGATTTAAATCTGAGCTTAGCAGCGGAAGAAATATTGGATTGAATGCATAAAACAGAGAAGTTTACAATTTCACCTGATTTGTAATTTAAATCTAATTCTGATATAAACCGTAATTACTCAAATCCTGCTGCACCATTCTCCAATACCAAGTTACCAACCAATGTATGCATTTATAGTACCAAACATGCGGTTAATCTCTTCACTTTTCTTTTGGGTCTTGGAAAGAATGGTGTGATCCATTGTCCTCTGTTGCCCTCGCTTAAATCAACTAAAAATTATCTAGTTTTAGCTGCAACTAACCATCAAAATTGTGCTAATATATTATACACCTATTAGCTTACTTATTAATTTATTAACTAGACATGTTTGGAGCAAACCATCTAATTTTCTGTAATTTCACGTAGAAAATAATGGAAAAAGTCCATCACGGGTCTCTCAACTTGTAGCCGAATCAGGTTTCGTCCATGTGGTCAAAAACCCGGTGAGACGGATCCGACCTGTGATACCGGTCACGATTGTTTCTTGAGCTAAACCGACGGTTGTTTCAGCCGACATGCACACCAGGTCGCGCCATGTCAGCGTACCTACGTATACTGGGGCCACATGTCACCGATGGATGCATGGATGATGGAGTCAGTGTGTGAAGTTCGTCATGTCCTCCTCCCCATGGACGTGGCGTTGCTGTCAGAGAGCTCGTCGATGATGGTCTCGATGCCCTCGGCGCTGAGCTTGATGTACTTCTTCGTCTGCCTCCCGGCGCTGCAGTGCTGCGCGAAGCGGCCGAGAAAGGAGCGGTGCGCCGGCACGACGACGGCAGCGATGGAGACGCGCAGCTCCGACTGCAGCTGCTCGTCGCTAACGACCAACGACCCCTGCGTCAGGTGGATCTCGTCCATGGCGGCGTTGAATTGCTTGAACCGCTCCTTGAGCACCAGCTTCTGCACGTGGCCCTTCACGGTGATCACGTCGTCGTCGCGGAGCAAGCCCAGCACGCGGCTCCACGCCTCCCGCTGGTAGTTCCTGTGGTACTGCCGCAGGTTGGTCGACTGCTTCCGCGCCCACGCCTCCCCCAGCATGGCGTTCGTCTCCGGCGAGCCCCGGATCTTCTGCAGCATGTATCGCCCGTTGTTCATCAGGAAGATGTTGCTCAGCGACGGGTCCTTGTGTACAGCCTCGACTTGGCCTCCAGGTTGCTCTGCAGCAGCAGCTCCATCACCTCCATCAGCTGCGCCGCGAATGGGTTATTGTCGCCGCCGGCGGCGCCGTCGTGGCCGCCGCCGCCACCCTCGTGGCGGTGGTGCTCCCAGAACACTTGCTCCAGGGTGTTGTTGTACTCGCACGCGTACTTGAGGTAGTTCATGGCGTAGCGGGTGAGCGGGTGCATGGCGCCCCCGGGACGGGCTGCTTGCCGGCGTCGGCGCGGATGGAGCTCTCCAGCTCGCGGAAGATGGCGGCGTCGGACTCGCCGAGGCGGGACCGCACCGCGACGATCTCAGACTTGAGCTCGGCCAGGCTGCCGAAGGTGTTCTTGCGGTCCGAGGATGGCTCGTCGGCGGACAGGAAGGCCTTGACGACCGGGGGCGGCGACCGCACGACCGGTCGGGCTCGTGCTGCGCGCCCTGCTCCCCGTCCTGCCGCCCCGCGACAAACGCGTCGATCTCCGCTGACAACGCTGTAAGATCCGGCACGCCGCCGCACTCCCCTGACACGTGGGCTCAGTACACGTAGGCACGCTGACATGGCGCGGCATGGTGTCCACATCGGCTGAAACCGCCGTTGGTTTAGCTTAAGGACCAATTGTAACCGGTATCACAAGTCCAGAGATCCGCTTCACCCAGTTTTCGACCACAGAGACGAAACGCAAATCCTACTACAAGTTGAGGGAGCCGTGATGGATTTATTCCGAAAATAATTAGAGCCTCTTTGGCTACATAAGAACGGCTTCACACGCGATATACGGACGGAGCCGGTTCTAGGTTTGTACTGTGGTATCGAAGCCGCAAAAACCAGGCTTCTTGCGGCTCCGTGGACGCACGTAACAAACAGGGCATCGTATTCATTATAATCACATCCAAATGCCACTGCCTTATCCTTCCATCATCGGCTCCCATCTCCATGCATCCCCCACGAACAAAAACGCCAGGAGCTCGTGTAGCGTCGGTGGCCATGAACTCCGACAGCCGGCGTCCCGCGGCCAGAAGGAGAACATCACCACACACTCAGTCAACCAAGCGGCGTCCATGGCCGGCGCTCAAGCAGGAGTCCCTGCCGCACGCTACCCGAAGTGGGAGGAGGCGTTCCTCTAGTGTACGTCTTTCATCCATGCCGCAGCACATGCATACTGCAGCTGAGCACTGGCCACGAATGCTATGCGTAGCAGACAACGGTGGCAGCAAGGGCACTGTAGACATTCAGCCGGTTTGAGCCATTCCGAGAAAAGTAAGCTGTTTTACCAAACACCGTTAAAAAAAGCTTTGGCTTCACCAACGAAGCAGCTTCAGTAGAGGAGCCCGAGCTAAAGCTGCTTTTGGTGGAGCTGAAGCTCGACCAAACACGCCCTTAGTTGGGTGTATTCAAATGAAACCTAAGCCCCACTCAGATCAACTAAAAATTCATTAGCATTAGCTACATCCAACCAACAATAGTTGCTAATAGTAGATATGTTTGATCTAAACCAGTTAATTTTCTATAGCTAATAATCAGTTGGATGTACCCAAACAAACAAGACCTAAGAGGAGTATGACCATTGCATAAAAGAATTGTAGTAGATTCATGATGTGACCATCGCATATGGAATGAGGTGGCTCCTTGAACCGAACAATCATTTTGGCCGTGGCTTAGGGAGGAATAACAAATGACTAAACGTCGAGTAGGAAATAATTTAGCTTGTTTCGACCAAGACTCCGTGGCCCAATGGATAAGGGGCGGTTTGCGGAACCAGAGATTTTGTGTTCGATCCCCAGCGGAGTCGTTTTTTGTTTTTTTTTTCTCCCTGTCCTCGATCCTTACCTTACTGTTCCAAACCCGTATTCCCACTGTAGTCTCTTTTTTCCTTTTTTCTCACTGTCCTCGATCCGTATTCCCACTGTGGTCTTCAACTTCTCAGTTCAAATCCATTGCCAACCCCACTTGAAATCTGGAGGCCACTTCTCGATTACAAGAACCATGAACATCAGGGCAGAGACATGAAGTTCAAATTCATTGCCAACCCCACTGAAATCTGGAGGCCACTTCTCGATTACAAGAACCACGAACATCAGGACAGAGACATGAAAATATTTTGCTACCATCCTCGGACCTCTGTTCCTAGTTTAAGCATGCAAAATTGCAAATTAATGTTCATCAAAGCAGAATGACAAGGCAGCTGCACGCCTGCATGACCCGGAATGACAAGAAAGTAGTATGTACAATTACAAAAGGCTAAGTCAGTCATTTGGTGATTGGAGAGTTGTTGCTGCTACGGATCACCACGTTTAATATGAATTCACATGGATTTGCATTGATAGGCATATATGTATGTCCCCGATGAAGGCCAGCGGCCAAACCTTTTCAACAGACAGATCGCCCCAGAACTGCCCGATACATGCCTTTGATAGATATGCTGTCCCAATTACTCATGGCAGTCGATCTCCAATAGCAAGAGCAGCAAGGTGCAGTGTGCCAATTGCCCAATTTAATTGCCAGCAAGCCATATTAATGCATCCCGTTAGCTGGGTATTGCCAAATCCTGCACGAGAACAAAGAGACAACAACAGGTGTTGTTCAGTTAGACCTTAGTACATGGATGAAATTTCCGAAAGAAACAACAATGTGGCAGGGATTCAGGGAGAAGATCAGAAGACCACTTACAGATTTGGCAGGCATGGCAAAACTTCCTCAGGTTTGGCAGGCATGGCGAAACTTCCTCAGATGTCCTCAAATGCCCAACATGGCAACATCAGTGTTCCATAAAGTAATCCAATGCCACATAATCAATAAGGGTTGAATGCCATGAATGTCCTGCTTGGGCCCCCCATGAGAGATGGCATTTGAATTGCATGCCGCCAGTTTGTTTGGAACATTACTGGCAGCTGCAGTCACCAAAGCAGTCAACTGCCTACATACCGAAAAATAGAACATTTCAAATGATGATGCACATCCATAAACATCTAAAGCTATGTTATCAACAAAGGAGATGCACAAGAAGAGTTAGTGCAGCAATAAAATTTGCATTCATCAGTTAGTGACAATTAAATGCAGTTCATGGCCCAACTACAAGACAAACTAACTGCAATATAAAACCATTTAGTCGAGAATACAAGCCATCAATTCATCCCTCATTTGATCCACTGCATGTTTGCCAAGTATCCAGGAAAGAAGCACCATATAGCGAGTAGCCATATGATCAAAGAAGAAACGAAAACTCTCAACTATGGAGAGAGATTCCATAGATTCATTTTGAAGGAGGGAGTACCAAACCCTAGCTGTCCGGGAAACCCACTCAAAATAGTTCTCACTTCTCAGGGAGGGATACGCACGAACATCCTCTCAACTGGAGACTTCACCAACAGAGCTAGTGCTCGGTTCTCAAGCAAGCAGCTAATTTAACATAACAAGCTAAGAAGAAGGAATCAATACCGCTACTGGGGACTTCTATTTTACCAATTTCTAGCTAACCTTCTAGTACCATCCGATATGGATCAAAAAATCAGAACACATGAAAGGTAGAGATGACCAGAACTCGCTCCAACTCTGAAAGAGCAATTATACATTGGTCCAAAGATTAAAGTGCACCATACTCCTGCAAGAAGACAATATCTAGAGGACCTAAGAGACACAAGACAAGATAATTAAGTGGCTACGGACAAAATGAGCACAGCTATCATATGAAAAGATTCATGGACACTTGTATTTGTTAAGACTTGTGATTCCTAAAACAAAATCAGATTTGTGATCTGACGTTTTTGTAAATAAAGAACTACACCATCAGTACATTTATCATAACTGAAAATTGTCCCTATTTGGTTGGGACAGTTGAACAAAGCAAAATGACAGAAAAAAAATTATTTACCTTGCATTCAATTTGCAGAAGCAAGCCGATCTTTGCTTGTTATTCCTAGTAAGATGGAGGTCTGAGTTCCTTTAGTCGTCGAACAACTTGTTTCATTGTGGGCCTAGAAGAAAGAGAATCAACTGTACACTTGATACCGAGGTGTAGAATCTCAACAAGATCATCATGCGGTGCCACATCCCACAATCCTTCTATGAAGAATTCACGAGCTCGGCCTTTTTGTAGAAGCATGCAAGCCCAGGCAACTATGTTGAATCCATTCCCGTATGGAGAGAAAGAAGGGTCCAGTGCCTTCTTGTCTGAAATAAGCTCAAGAAGTACAACTCCGTAGCTATACACATCTGCCTTATCAGAAACACGGCATGTCATCGCATACTCTGGAGCAACATATCCAAATGTACCTGCCACGCCAGTGGTTGCATGTGTTTCTGAATTTCCAAGCAGCCTTGCTAATCCAAAATCAGAAAGGTATGCTGTGTAATCATTGTCAAGCAAGATGTTACTTGGTTTGACATCCCTGTGTAGGATGCGAGGGACACAATTATCATGAAGGTATGCGAGTGCACGCGCAACATCTAGAGCAATTTTATGAAGCATTCTCCAGTCAATTGGTCGCTTAGTCCTTTCTTGTATGAACCTTTCCAAATTGCCACCAGGCAGAAAATTATATATTAGAAACATCTCTGAATCACTGAGGTGATATCCTATGAGGGTTACTAGATTGGGATGACGACACCTCCCAAGTGTTTTGACTTCTGCTTGGAACTGCTGAATGCCTTGGAATCTTCCAATCGCAAGCCTCTTTATTGCCACCAATTTTCCTGGTGCAACCTCAGCTTTGTACGTTGCTCCAAAGCCACCACTTCCAATGCAATTGCTTGCATTGAAGCTGCCACTGGCACGCAAAACAGTCTCATATGTCAAAGGAGCACCAATATCAACAAACACAGTGACTTCCCTTCTCCTGAGAGAACGTCTTGATGGTCTTGATGCACATTTTCGTGTGTAAATATAAAGGATAATCAGAGCCAGGAGAACTGCAACAATCGCTGATGCTGAAGTTATTGAGGCAATCTCTATTTTGCTGAATCCGCCACCGCTACCGCTGCTACTGCTATCAGGGGCTGTGTTGTCAGCTGGTGGATTGTTGTCTGTCTCACTTAGTGCTCGGGCATTCACTGATGGATTGGTGTGTGTTGACAATCCACAAGGTTGGAGGGATGGATTTCCACGAATACTGTCGCATGTCAGTGAGTGAATTTTTGAAGGCAGTGGCCCAGACAAGTCATTGAATGAAACATTGAATGTGGACAGTGACGGCGAAGAGGCATGATCAGGAATGTTTCCAGAGAGCCTATTATTGTTGAGTAGAAGCACAGTAATATCTCTTAGTGTCACAAGGTTACTTGGGATCCCCCCAGCAAGAGAATTATATGAGAGATCTAAAACCTTCAGTGATCTCAACTGACCCAAACAGGACGGTATTCTGCCACTGAGGTTGTTCCCAGCTAAAGAGAGAAACTTCAAGCTTTTGAAATCTTTGAAACTGGCAGGTATTTGACCCTCTAGCAAATTTCTGCTCATGTCCATCTTGACAAGGGCTCCCAATAAACCAACATTATCAGGTAGCATTCCTGATATTTGATTGCCAGCTAAATCCAAAGCTCTGATAGCACTGCATTTTGTGCTAAGTTCTGCTGTGAGCTGACCAGATATCCTGTTATCTCGGAAGCTTACAATCAGCCCCTTCAAATTGCTACATTGTTCCAGCAGAATTGAATCCAACGATCCACTGATTTTGTTGTGATCAACAACAAACACATACATCGTCTTGTTTCCAAGCCTGTCTGCACCAAGCGGCAAGGATGCAAGATGACCTTCAAGATTGTTCTTTGCAAAGTTATGATACACAACAGAACACTCTCCAGAGTTGCAAAAACCCAATGGCAATTCTGCTAGATTTTTGGACATGAAAAGTGAAGAATAAGTGGACATTGTTTCATCCAGCATTAGCTGAGGTGCGCAGACTTTATTCACACATGCTGGAATTGATCCTGACAGTTCGTTTCCGCTGACATCAAACACATCCATACAATGTGGACAGAGATTCTCATCCAGCGAACCAGATAATCTATTTGAGCTAAGGTTGAGAAATTTCAGGTTACTGCACTGTCCTAGCTCCCTTGGGATTTCTCCAGAAAGTAAATTCTCCCCCAGATCAACCATTTCTAAACACCTTCCCCAGTTGCTTGGGACAGTTCCTTCCAGCCCCGCCCTCGGCACCCATAGCACCCTGAGCCTTGGCAAAGCTGTCACACTCTCTGGAATCCCTCCTTTAAACTGGTTGAACTCACGTGAATTTACTGAATTGAACTGGCTAGACAGTATGAGAACTGACAAATCTGAGCAATTCCCAAGCTCTGGTGGCACTGGGCCACTCAATCTGTTTCTTGATACGTCTAAAACTTGTATCTTCCTCAACCTTCCAAATTCTGCTGGAATAGAACCGTGCAAAAAGTTGGAGAACAACCTCAGCGAGCGGAGCCGCGCACAATTTCCGAGACCAGAGGGGATGCCCCCGGCGAGAAGGTTTCCAGACAAATCAAGCCACTTAAGCTTGGGCAGGCCGCCAAGTGCTCCCGGCACCGTTCCAGTGAACTGATTGCCTGAAAGATCCAACCTTTCCAAGTCTTTGCAGGTGGAAAGGGAGGAGGGGATCTCACCGTGAAGCAGGTTGGAAGCGAGGGAAAGTAGCCTCAGACGCGGCGGGAAGACGGCAGGGAGGGCGCCCCGGAGAGAGTTCCCGGCAAGGTTGACCGCTTCGAGCTTCTCCAACCGCCAGATCTCACTGGGGATCTCGCCTCGGAGGCCGTGGGACGGAAAAGAGATCTCTTTCAGCTCGGTCAGGAGCCCTGCCGCCGCAGGTAACTCGCCGGCGAGCTCCTGGCCGAGTCCCGATCCCGGTGAGGGGGAGGGCACCTTCAGAGCGACGACCCGGGACCTCGCGTCGCAAGTGACACCCCGCCAGGAGCACTGGTCGACGCCGCCGGAGTCCGGGGACCACCGCTGGAACAGCTCCACGGCAGGGAAGGCGTCCTTGAGCTGGAGCAGCGCCGATCTGTCCTGCTCCTGGCCACGGTGCAACTCGGAGGAAGAAGAGACGGAAACCGCAGGCGCAAGAAGAAAGAGCAGCAGGAGCGCGGCGGTGGACGCCGTGCCCCGGCGAGCGGCCACCATGTCCGGCTAGTTAGCCGACGGCGACAACCAGGGAATGGACCTGAACCGCGCAGTACGAGGCGTCGGTTCCGGTAGGTGCAGGCGACGGGGAGGGAAGACTTACATGGGGGAGAAGGGCAGGAAAATAATTAACTAGATTCCTAAGTTTTTGCCTGCAAATCTCTCTCCCCCTGATCTCTCGCTGGCTTCGCTCCTCTTCTCCGTGGCTGCTTGTCTCCTCTCTTGGTTGGTGATGGTCTTCGTTCTGTTGCTTCCTTCCTGCTCTTTCTTCATCTCCGCCACCGTTCCCTACTCGCCGTCCAGGTCCAGCCAGCGATAATTCTTTTTTATTCTTTTGCTTGAATTCTGAAGCTTTTTTTAGTAGTGATTGGCGTGACGATTTTGTCCTTGGAAAGATTGGTTTTGTTTGTTGATGGGAGTAGCTGCCTTGCCTTTCCTGCCCATGCTTTTGGGTTTGTTGACTCTTCCGCGCCTCGTGCTTACATGTTTACATCGGTGAAAAAGAAACTGGAGCCAGCTTGGCCTGGCTGCCAAATGTTGTCGTGCCAATTTTTTTCAGGCTAATAGATTAAAATTTTGACAAAGCAAAATTTAGTAACAAACCAAACACACCCATATAGTACGGAGTATTACGCAGAAAGGATGGTTGGAAAAGAATACCTCACTGCCCAGTGTTTGAAAAATCTGCCTGCCTTCAATAAGCAGGCAATAATCGTATCAAGTCCGCAAAAAATCGATCAGTTTTTGTTTTAAAATTTAAAAAGTTTTGCATGTGATATTTTTTTGCGATCATGCTTAGACATGGCTTTTATTAAAAAGAATATTTTCATGCAATATTCAATGGTTTATAGATAATATTCAACAGTTTATCACCTGATTTGTCGACGAATTTGCTTAGGAGATTCAAAAGACAGTAAGCCATTGGTTTATCAGCGATATTTACCGGTTCGCCTTTAATATTTAGAGGCTTACCGAGGCTTTCATCAAACTTTTTTAAATTAGATGATTTGATGAAATTAGGAGTGGTTTAATTTCCTTGTGTTGTTTCCTGACGATAAAGGTAGTTATTGTCGATAATTAGTGATTATCTGCTCTGTTACTTGATGGCTTGATCTTCTTGAACTGAAAAGGTAGAAGTGAGAAATGATTAAGCCATCTTCAGCAGCATATTTATTCTACTACCATATTTCAACGACACACTTTCTACAATGCTAAAAATAATATTTTGCACATCCATTTGTATATTCTGGTGGAGATGGCCTTAGCATATACAAATGTACATATGGCATATACAAATGTGGAGGTGGCCTTTGCAAGTAGCATTTGTATGTTCCGGTGGAGATGGCCTTAGCACATCCATGTGTAAACAATATTTTACACATTATCAAGAAAGATGGGCATAGGGACTCTTGCAAGCCAAAACAGTTATATGACGTGCTAATTTATCAGTAACTTTTACAAATTTTAGGATAAATGAAATCACTAGAAACCTAATAAATTCCAACAAATACTCCTAAGAACCTTTTAACTCCAAGATAACTTCTCCATAGGTGCAAAATCCCTTTATTTCTTTTTACTGTGTCCCTCGTCCAGTTTGCAACATCCCATTTATCCCTCGTGCAGATAATTTCTCCGATCCATAATTGATGTAGCGCTCATCGACCAATCCATCTTATTACCGATGCGTGGGTCCTGTCCTGACAGGAAGACTTGGACGGCGACATCGTGTGGTGGCAAACTGGCAATGCACCCGGTCCAGGAACAAAGCACCAATCATGGCCTCAACACCTTTATAGCGATGGATGGGACTGATCACTGGATAATGATGGTGCCTGCCTCCTTCCTTCTTCGCACATTACAATCTTTTCGGCACGTTTCTCTGTTTTATTTACTATGTGCATGAGTTATTCACATAATCCTCGTAATTTACGGTCTAAAAAGGCATACAAATGTAGCATTCAAATTTTATTAGTACTTAGTAGCATATCTACTAAAAAACATGTATCCACGAACAGGCCCTTAACTGCATAAAACACGAGTTGATGCCATAAATTTTTTTGTCTATTTTAATTTGGTTTAAAATCCTATAATAATTAAAAATATTTATATTTCTGGACAGATGGAACACGTTATTTTGGTATGCCCGGTCCGACCCACAACGTGAAATATTGTGTGCTTGACGACTGTCGTGGAAAGCGCCTCAAATGATGCCATGACAACTATTTGTAAATATTTCGCTTCAGTTTCTAGCCTACATGGAGCTAAGACAAAAGCATGTTGCTGGCATAGCAGCAATGTGTTTCTCCACACTGACCCAGCACCGCACTAGGCTGTTTGGATTTGTGGCTAAGGTGACTCACTTTATTTTCGGCAAATGCCTAACTTGAGGTGCCAAAATTCAACTCCTAACTTGAGGCATGTTGAGGCAAGAAAAATGAGCTAACCTATCATAAATGAGATGATACATGTCTTACCTTAGCCAAAAAACCAAATAACTACCTAAATTGATTATGGCATGCCTAAGTTAAGGTGAGACAGCTTAGCTATGAATCCAAACAGCCCTAATATATCATACATGCCACACGCCAACGCCACATCATACAACACTATCAAAAAATTGTACTCCTTCTATTCCAAATTGTAGAGTTGGAGGGTTAGCCCTTATTTTCTCCGTCGATGTTTACAATGTTAATAAATTTAGATACGTACACCAGTATATTTAATTATTAACCCTTCGATGGAGTAGTATACTGAATCTTCATGGTGGTGAAATTGTTTAGCTTAATTATCTCTATGTCTTAACTAACTACGTACCTGAGTGGCCAAAAGAGCACCAGTAAATAGAAGCTGGCATGGGAAACGTTGTGTGTTGGATATTGTGTCTGAGCAACATGATGCAACTTTTGTGTTTGTCCTCTTTAATTATAAGTCATGTCAGCTAAAAAATCTTAGGTAGCAAGGTATATAATGTTTATAATATTAGAATTGGATTAGTCTAAATTCTAATGTCTCTTTTGGACTGGACGACCATCTCTAGTTTTTTATAACGCTTTTTAGTTCAAAAATAAGTTAGCCTATATTTGTGTAATCTCGGATTTAGAGGAAATTGAGGTGGATTGGGAGGTATTGAGCAAATTCAATCTATTGAGGATTTAAACACACTCTAATCCCTTCAAACCACTCCAATCTAAAGTTATCCAAACAAAGCCTTAGTGGATGATAAATATTTGAGATAGAGATAGTAATAGTACTTTTTTCAATATTATATAAATAGAACGGTACCTGAATTGTTTTCTGTTATTTGTGAGATTCAGAGAGGCTTGCCGAGCCCCAACCAGGGATCGACTTTTCGTTCGGGATTTCCGAAAAACCGGACTTTTTTTCCGTTACCGGTGCTCCCCGGGAAGTGCTTTCCGGTCCGGAATCTTATTCCGTTCAGTTCAAAATTCAAAACTATAAAAGTCAAAATTTTTGGTCAAAAACAAAATTCTACTACAGTAAAACAAAAAGTTAATCCCTGGCCCCAACACCAGAGAGCTTGCTGGACTCCAACTCTCCATCCAAGGGTTATCCTGTCACAACTCACAAGTGGGGGCGATTGCCTGATTGGCACCTCGGACGGCCGAACCCGCTTGGGCGAGGTGCCCAGGTGTGCCCCGCGCCAACACAGTGCACAGTGGAGGAACCAGAAACTCGAAAATTTCATTTTTAAGAGGATCTAATAGTATTAAATTTTTAAATTTTATTTAAATTTCTAATTTTTTATTGCTTGGCCCCTAGCCCCCCTCCCTCCGCCCACGACGCTGCACCACGAGCTCCCAACTACTACTACCCGCCTCACAAGTCACACGGACCCACCCGCCTGTGAGCTCCTGCCTTCCTGGCCTGGACAGTGGGCACGGTCCGTCTCGACTCGAGTTCGTTCGCTCCAGGCTGCCGCCCGCATGGCAGCTCGCCAGCTCCCCGGGGAACAGGTGACGTCGGCGCGACGTCGCATCCACGTACTGTTGCTGACTGCTAAATACTCCTACTACTGACCGCGTTTGATGTCCTTTCTGTACGTACTACAAAACCTCTCTATGCATTTGCATTGTAGTACCAGCAAGCAAACGAAACTTTTTTCTTTACTGGATTCCGCTCCGCCCTTCAGATAGCGATCACACGCAAGCACCGAATTACCTGCCAAATCCCCATGTGTCCCGCTCCGTTCCGTTCCGGCCGAGAGTTTTTGGTGGATCAGAAAACAAAAGAAAGGGAAAGGGAGGCCTACGGCTGCGTGTTGCTTTCCGTGGAAAAGAAAAAAAAAAATACCTAGCATTCATCCACTTGGCGCATTCCACTCGCCGGCTCGTGGTCAAGAGTTCAGAAACCGTGCTTATGCCTGTCTGTCTGGTCATGGCTGAGGCTGCGCTGCTGAAGGAGACGACGACGGCGTGCGATTTTGACTGGCACGCACGCACCGCACGCCTGCTTTCCTCGGAGAAACCTGGGCCTGCGGTCGACAAAAACCGCCGTCTCTTTCTGAAGCGGTTGCACCTGGACTGCTGGAGTGAAGGAAAGGCCGGAATGATCCTTGGGCCGGCCTGCAAGTGCATTCGAACGGTGTGGGCTGGATGGTCAGCTGAGCCCACAACAAGTTTGACTGCCCCTGAACCTGGCTCGATTGGGATCCACTTTCGGCCGTCACCAGCAGATTACCCACTCCCCATCACGGCAGCAAACATGGTTGAACAACTCCAGCCGCAAATCAGGCAATAACAAGCACCACACCAACCCTAAACACCCATGTCCAAGTCAAGAGTCAACACACCGCCCCATCCTAGAACCTAAGAAGATCTACAGCAGAGAAAGCGAATGGAAACTGCAGCAACGAGAGTACGAGACGACAATGCAAAGGCCTCGAGGCCTCATACTCCACATACTTCTCCACCGCCTCAAGGCAATGCCATCAGAAGGTTTCATCAGTGCCTGCTGCCACTACTAAACGAGAAGCGCAAGGAACAAAGACGCCTCCGACAGCGGGAGCGGGGCGTCTCGTTTCCATGATCACGCGCCGAGGTAGAGACCCAGGAGTGAGCAGCAGGCCACGACCAGCAGCCTCGTGGCGAGCTCGGCCACCGGGAGGAGGGCGTCGGCGGCGGCGCTGCTGTCGTTGAAAGCCGACGGGCCCATCGTGGGAGGGCTGTACACGCCGGACGATCCGCCGTTGCTCGCCGCAGCAGCGCTGCAGAAACGCAGATGAACATGAAGGCAACTCAGGCAAAAGGAAAAAAAAAGCATATACCAACGTGTTAACACTTCTTAGAAAAACGTTTTCACAATGAACGGTGCTCCTACTGCAGTAAAAAACAAAGGGTGTGTTTAGATCATAAAAACTGGCACTGTTCTAAACTGAAAAACACTATAGCATTTTTCGTTTGTTTGTGGTAAATATTGTCCTACTATGGTCTAACTAGGCTCAAAAGATTCGTCTCGCAAAATACATCTAAACTGTGCAATTATTTTTTTATTTCATCTACATTTAGTACTCCATACATGTGCCGGCATTTTGATGTGATGGGAAATCTTCTTTTTTTATAGTAGAATTTGGGAGAAATTTTTTAGATCTAAACAGGGCCAAAAAAAATCTGCCAGCCATCAATGCTTGCTCGGCTGTCCTTGGCAAATCAAATCCTTTAATGCACTATGCTTTCAGTTCCAAATGTGGTCATCGTACATAGTAATTCCACTAGAGGCGTTGGTTGTTCATTGGGTGGTCAACATTAGCAATTCACTGAAGGTAGTCTTACAGACAGGCGTAAAATAAATGCAGGGCAAATGTTAGGTCCATCGACCCCAGCAGAGAAAGCGTGCAAATCAGCAGAGCAAATTAAGAGACTGATGAAGGTGAAAGAACAATCTAGGAATCAATTTTGAAGAATCCCCACATCTAATGGCCTCATAGTACTGGTCTCCTAGTTTGAAAAGGAGCCCGGAATGATGCGCGAACCTACACACCAACAAACACACAAGCAAAAGTGACAGGGAAAAAGACGCGGTTCATCTAGCTGGGAGATGGAACCAGAAACGTACAGGATTCCCCTAGAAAGACTCCATGAACACACACACACAGCTGTTCATCGATGCAGCCAAATGTGGAAAGAGAGGGAAAGAAACAGAGGCTGCCTCTCCCACGCGCAACCCCCTTTACAGGATTTCCAAACCAAGAACAGCACACGGCCGCCCACCGTATGGCACCACATGGACAAAGGCTCCGAATCAGCCATAGCACTCACTAGGACCCAGGCAGGCTTAGGGGTTAAGCCTTTCTCAAGAGGGCCAAGCAGAGGTGGTCATGTCCTTCAGGTTGTTCGCAGAGTTATTACCACAGAAAGATGGAATTTTTTCCTGACCAATCTACTTCTTTTTTCGATCGGATTCTTCTGTGATTAGTAGTAAAAGTAACGCAATGAATCTAAGTTTGTTGCTCGTCCATTGTCATTTTGTCTAGAAAAAAAAAAGGCGAGAAAGGATGTGTAAAGTAGCAATGCCGTGCAAGGATTACCTTGGGGTCGCCGGGTAAGTGCAGCCATTGGCGCCTGCAGAGCAAGAAACACAGCGTCATCGGGAATCTCAACCACAAAGTAGAAGTCAGGCAGGCATTTCACATCTGAGAACTTCGAGCGGCAGAGGGATGGAGCGAGCGGGTCGCTGAGCGCTTACTGGGGTCGTTGTTGGTGAGCGAGGCGGTGCCGGTGAAGGCGCAGGCCTGCTGGTTCTGGTTGTTGCGTTGGTAGAAGCTGTTGACGGCGTAGGAGCAGTGTGCCTTGACGTTGTCGGGGGCGAAGCAGGGTCCGGTCTGCAGGATGGGCTTGCAGTCGGCGCCGGCGCCGCACGCGTAGTCCAGCGTCTTCTGCAGCGTGGCGTCCGGCAGGTCCGTGCGGCACACGCACCACGTGCCGTCTTCTCGTTCCCGACCCAAGAAGCCAAGGTTTCAGGGGGGGAAAAAAAGAAAGATTGCGAGCGGAAGAGGGGGCGAGAACGGCGAGTCGGCGACGCACCTGAGCGGCCGGCGAGCGCGGCGGCCACCGCCACCAGCAGGAAGAGGCGAGCTGCTGCGTCCGCCATGGGGTTGGGGGAGAATGCAGCGAGCGAACAGGCAGAGGCTCTACAGTTGCACAAGTCTCTCTCTCTGTCCCTCGCCGGAGCGAGCGACGATGGGGGGTTTAAATGCAACGGCAGGCAAGCAGAGGCAGGGGTTTCGGTGTTTGGCTCTGCTGCACAGCGGAGAAGTGCGACGAACCGGGCACAAGCGTCGCTCCGTTTTTTCACGTTCACGGGCACGCAGACCGCTGGCTGGGTTGCAGCAGCACCCAGTTTCTGTAGAGTGGGCGAGTGGCGTGTCCCGTAGACCCGTACAGTAGCATAGTAGCATCGGGACGGGACGGGACGGGACGGGACTACGGGAGGCACTCCGCACTCCAGTCCACTCCAACGCTGCCACCGGCTCTCCGGCCGGCGCCAGAGCCAGAAGGCAGTGTGGCTTTTCATGAACGGTCAAGAAACGCTGGGGCTGGGTGGCCAGGTGGGTGGCATGGCAGACACGCTGGCCAGGGCTCTGTGTCCCTGCGCGCTGGAACCCACCAGGGCCGCAGTAAATGTGGCTGTACTACTGCTGTGTGCGCGATTGCGAGGAAGGCCAGCCCAACTGCCCAACCCAACCAAGTCCAGGACCCAGGTTAAACGGAGAGGGCCCCGGGTCCCAAAACCAGGGTTTGTCTTGATTCTCTCTGTCTGTCTTGGCAAGTTGTGACACGCATGGATTTGTGGGGCTTGGGACCCCTGGAATGTTGGTTACACTACTGTTCCCACAAGCTGTGCACATCTCAATGCATTTTACCAGTTCAGTAGTGCCGCGAGGAGGTTCACTGATCAGTACTTGAATACCACCACCACCAGACGCTACCGTTTGTTAAAAGGCACGCTATTGCACAACCAACTGGTCTGTTTAAAGTTCACATGCTGCAAATTAGCACAAGAATATGCTAATTTGCTCGGATTGCGACTGCAAAACGCCCGTATCGGCCAGAAAATACTCACGCATGCTGCAGCACTACTCTTTTCTTTTGCTGCTTGCCTGTTTCTAGTTTCTACCCGTTGAGGCGTTGTCGCTGTCAGAACTCAGAGCAACTTCCTTCGGTTTCACTCGCATAAACCCATGCGATGCCCCTGTTCGGCTAAAGCTGAGTGCACTCCCTATACGGCTGAGTCGCTGACGCTCTATCCAGTAACCAGTAGTAGAACGGGTGCCAACAATGAAAAGCTATGAATACCAATTCCACGAGTACAATGGCAGTATGGCACCTAGAAAACCTTGCTTCACCGGCCCCTCATTCCCCACCCATTCCTTTGTATAGGAAGAAAACTGCCTCCAGCGGTTCTTCAATCACCATCCCAATTATTGGTGGCCACGAAAAAACCAACAGCCAATCACCAACAAAATAAAAGAGAGGGCTAGGGCTTTTCCAATGAGTTTACTGCAAAAACATCTCTCCCAACAATCCTTAATAGGAGTTGCTGAGTTCTGTTTGACATTCCTCGTCTAGTAAAAACAAACACACAGGATACAGAAGCACGCAGACACATGTGTAGCTAGTATACTCTTGATAGAATCCTATGCGATATGCTTGGACGTCTATAAGCGAGGCTGCAAAAAATGTAATTTCTGACGGCTGGGTTCATGTTTTTTTACCAGACATGATTTTTTCACTGTAGTAGTAATCTCACTGCAAGACGAATTAATATCTGAAGTATGCAGCAGTAAGATTTACATATTTTCATTCATTACCATGGTTAGCTACATACATTTTCTGTTCTACGTTGAGAGTACAACAATATAAAAGAGAGAAAATTACAGCGTGCAGTTCATATGGGAATGGTCATACATCGTGGAAGCTGCAGATTAATCCCAGTCAGCATCAAAGAACCCAGCGTCTTTCATTTCAGAATAGTAGACATTCTCTAGGAGCATATCTTCCTCCTGCACATTATACAAATAAACCACCAAAGGCAAACAATTTCACTACAAAAAGCACATACGATTATTCCTATGGACAAGCTCAGGAAGAAGCACTACATGAAGCAAAGTAAAAGATCATAGGCAAGAAGGTACCTGGAAAAAGTCTGCCAAGAAAGTCACATATAGAAGTGGAAGATAAAGAGAATGATAGCATACAGTCGTGAGATTGTATAGCCTACAAAAAAAGCATTATCAAATATTGCTCTTGAAGGAGAATAAGCTACCGTAAACTTTGAAAATAGTTTCTTTATGTACCATAAACCAAATCCAGCTCCACTTGCAACAAGGAAACAGCCAAACAGTGATATGCCATTAAGCAGCAACATTGCACATACATAGTGATAGTATGCTGGTTTTGCTGCAGCAAAATAGCCACGATACCATGTCATGAAACAACAAACGAAGAATTTGGAACGAGCAATATATTACTGAGAACAGTAGCCAATTACCAGGTAGCCTGTCTCTCCATCTTGAGTGGTGCATGAAAACAATCAGGCCATAGACTCCAGTAAGCACCAGTTTGTGGAGAATCCACAGCCCCCATTTCCCACCAGTTCCTTGATCAGCATCAATGAATAAAGGAACACCAAAGCCAAATACATATATAGTCTGAATAAGGACATAAATTAGTTTCAGAGGTAACATGACCATGATGTGAAAAGCTACAGCAAGGGAACTAGACCATGAAACTACTTTGCACTGGCAAATATAATCTAACACAATGAAAAATGTTTAAGTCATAGGGGCCTGTCTTTCCCTGAGCAGCCAATAGTTTCTTTAGTAATGATAAGATGAGATAAGCAGGCAAGATCTATTATCGATACGAAATGTGTACACTTGCAACAGCCAATCCATTATGGAAATGTACAAAATTGGAAATAAGTAAACAACATATTATGTTCTTCTAATAAAGGAAAATGATGGACCTGATAAACCAGTCAATAACTAAGCATAGTATTGCTCAGAAAGAAAATTTGACATAGGATCACAAAAATTCTGGTTAAATCCCGAAAACCAATTGTAAGAAATAATTAAAGAAACATAACACACATCACTTATAAGAAAAAGCTAATTACTACCATTCTACCTAAATTTTGGAGTAGAATCATACCTTAAGCAATACATCAGCAGCAACAACAGCGCCAGAGATAACAAAGGTTCGTGCCAAAGAATCAAAACCACTGGCATCATTTCCTTGAAGTAGAAATGCTATGAGACTAACTTCCAAGAATAGCATTCCTGATTTTGTAAACAGTGACAGTACATTCCAAGAGAATGCTCTATCAGGCATACATTGCCATGCCTGCCATTAGAGGGGATAAAGCAAATTTCAAATTTATATAAGAGATACAGATACAGGGGATATAGAATGTATAAAAAAACAACAGTAATGAAAACTTTAAATTTTTTTCGAACTGAATGACAACTTTAAATTCATAAGGACATGATTGTTCATTTGATTGTCCTTTAAGCACCACCCCAATTATAAGTATAAGTAATACCAAGATGCACACCTGAAACCTAAGTCTAATAACCAGACCAATGTGCAGTCAAGTTATCTGAACATCAACACCTGGCCACCAGGGATTTTACTTTTTCTAGCCCACCAGATCTTGTTACTAGTTCATCATTACCATCTTCTAGCCAGTGAACACCCACCAGAAGCTTGCTCCTTCTTGGACACCAACCAAGCTTGCTACTTGTTCTGTTGTTCATGATTGATATTCCCTAACCAGTGACCAGCCTCCACATGCTACTAGTAGGATTCAATCAGAACCCAGCCTTCAGTCATTCCAATCTCATTACCAAGTTGAAATATCAAAAGACTACTCAGCTATAGCGGATACAGCTTTACACCTAACCTCCACTCTTTTAACCACTCATTCTACTCAGCAACTAGCCCTGCTAGTGGGCGGGCAGGAACGGGTTTTGCGTGGCAGGACTTGACATGGGGTATGTTCAGGCGGATGGGAATGAGTCTTAAAAGGTAGCGGGTCGGGGAGGGTTGGGTTTCGTGGGAATGCGGGTTGGGTACGGGTCGGCCGCCACGATGCACCTCACCTCTGCGTTGGCCCCTCACCCCCTTCCCTCGTAGTCGCTCCCTAGTTCACGCTGACGCACCGAAGAGCGAAGAGAAGCGACGACGACCGGCTGCCGCCGTGGCCCTATGCAGCCTCCTCCTCGGTCCTCACCTTCTCCTCCCTGTGCTCGCGGTGCCATCCGGAGAGGTTTCGTTTGACGCTGCCAAGTCTGGATCTGCCGCCGCTCCCATTCCCGGGCTGCCGCCGCTTCCGTTCCCGTTCCCGTTCCCAAGCGACCTCCGTTCCCGAGCAACCTCCACCGATGGCAGTGCTCGCTCCCGCTCCCATGCGACCTCCGCTCCTGAGCGACCTCCGATGGCAGCTCGGGTGAGCCTCCCCCAGCTCCCATCTTTTCTGTATCTTACCTTCCCCTTCATCCCCTTCTCCTGGCCTTTCACAAACCGTGGGCTCTGATGTCTTCTGGTGAGGCCAGGCATCGGAGGGGAGTACCAACGCTGCCCGCTGATGTTGGCTGTTGGCCTGGTACGGACGTGCAGCAGCATTAACTTCCTAATCTGGACGGTTGGCAATTTGATGGCGTTTGTGTTCTGTGTTGTGCGGCTTGAAGCTGGCCATGGGTTGACCCATGGGGATTACCTAGCGGGGTGGGTAGGGATGGGTTAATTAGCATTAATTTTGGGTAGGGTTGGGCTGCCAAATTTGCCTCATGAGCTGCAGAGCGGGATGGGTTAGGGGCGGGTGTGCACCCATTAACAGGGCTATCAGCAACCGAACAATAGCAAAACAAGCAAACATGAATGCTCATCATACAAAACTGAAAACACAATCCCAAAGTTTCATGATCGTCAATCCAGTTGGTGTAGCCTTCTCACTGCTGATTTTCACCAACAAATTCGTGCCCTGTTAGCTCTACTTGCTGTCTCTAACTAGCCACTAATATAGGAACACTCACAACACACTTTTCATGGAACGAGGCATTCCCCTACATACCAAGTGTCTAAAACTCAACGACTTAACCAAAGGACGTGACCAGGCAAATGCGGACTTAAGGGTAAGCAACAGAAGCAAGCAATCCGAACCTGCATGAAGCACCAGAGGAGGTTGAGGACGGCGACAGCCCAGAGGAGCGCGTAGTACGCGACGACGACGACGTGAGAGCGGCCATAGCTGAGCCTGCGGAAGCTCCGCCGCGCCTGCCACGCCAGGAATCCCACGAAGGCCAGCGACGGCAGCATCACCGCCAGGCTGTACCACACCCCGTGGCACTCGGACACCCACCACATCGGCCCCGGCGACCCCGCAGCGCCGGCCGACGACGCGTTGGCCTCCGGCGTCACCGCCAGCGCCATCGCGCCCTCCGCGAGCAGCGCCCGCATCTCCGACACCAGCACGCGCGCGCCGGGGGAGTGGAGGGGAGGTGGATTCGCGCTAGGTTTTGGTCGGTGGAGGGATTCGGTTCGGAGGTGGAATTGCACGGAGATCGATTTCTCAATTGCCGAATCGGTAAAGAATCCGATGGCTCGTGGGTGGAGGGGTGGGTCAAAAAGGGAGGAAGAGGACGGCGAGGAGAAGCAACGGAAGAGAATAACAAACGTTATGGCTTGTGGTGTAGTGGGCTCTAGGGCCCACGCATGACGTCTTTGGGCGGCCCGATAAGAAAGTTTCAGGCGTGAAAACTTTTTCTTTTGTTCCATAAGGTCCCTGGGGGTAGAGAGCTGCAGCAGCAAATCCAACTCTGATTACTAGTTGAAAGAATGTGGTCAAGTATTGAAGGCTAAATATTTTATAAATTCAGATATTCTCCAATGTACGCCGCGGCCAGGAATTTCATATACTTGGAGAAGTATTTTAAGAGGGGTTGATCTTTTGAAGGATGGGATTATTTGGCGTATTGGTAATGGTGAAAGTGTGAGAATTTGGGAGGACCCATGGCTACCAAAGGGCACCACAAGAAAGCCAATCACACCAAAGGGTTCTTCTGTATTGACTAAAGTAAGTGAGCTCATTAATCCTGTGACGGGTGCATGGGATGATCAATTAGTTAATGAAATCTTTTGGCCAAAAGATGCTGCAATTATCTTACAAATTCCTATTAATGAGCAAATGGAGGATTGGCCAGCTTGGCACTATGACGCCAAAGGCTTGTTTTCAGTTAAGTCTGCATACAAGCTTGCTGTGACAAGAAGAGATGCTAGTGCAGGGAAGGATGCATCATCATCAAGTAATGAAGAAGGTGATAAAGGACATTTTAATTGGTTCAAGATATGGCTACTTAAAGTTCCTAATAAAGTCAAAATGTTCATATGGAGATTAGCCCATAACAGCCTACCGGTTAGGAGAAATTTGGTAAGGCGTGGTGTGAGGCTGAATACAATATGTCCACTTTGTAAAAGACTTGATCAAGACTGTGGTCATATTTTTTTTTCAAATGTAAGCATGTGAAACACTGATGGCGCCTCATGAACATGGAAGATGTTAGAGTAGACTTGATGAATTGTCAATCAGAGATGGATACTATTAATAAAATCTGGGAACTAGAGAAGAAGACACAGATGAAGGTAATTGTGTTCATGTGGAGATGGTGGGCGGCAAGGAACAGAGCAAATGAAGGGGGGAGAATACAGAATGCTTTTGAAATTCAAAGTTCTGTGGCCTTCTTCTTGCTACAATTTGAAAAATTAGATGTCAGTGGGGGGAAGGTTCAGCCTTCTCCAAAACAATTATGGAGACCTCCACCCGAAGATTTTTATAAAGTTAACATTGATGGCGCCTATGATCTGAAGACAAAAAAAGGAGGATGGGGATTTGTGGTGAGGGATGCAAGGGGAGACGTGTCTTTTATTGGGGCTGGTAATATTATTCAAGCTTTGTCTCCATTACAAGCTGAAGCAGTCACGGCACTCAAAGCTGTTCAAATGGCTTCTCAACTTGGTATGACTCACATCATCTTGGAGACAGACGCTTCATTGTTGGCATCAGCTCTTAAATTGAAAGGAATTGACAGGAGCTCTATTGGGTGCTTAGTGCGTCAGATTCAAGAAATTATGTGTTTAGAGTTCTCTTCATGTATCGTCTCGCACTGTAATAGAGCATGTAATAAGGTTGCTGACTGTTTAGCGAGTTTTGGGGCAAAACTTAACTATGGGTCTGATATGTAGTCAAGTGATGCCCCTGCGTTTGTAAGAGAACTTGCTTCCAGCGATTTGCTCGGAAGCGATGCTTAACACAGTTGTGTTTGCTAGTTCAAAAAAAAAAAAAAAGAATGTGGCTGTAGATGAAAAAGTGGGAATTGCTGCAGCCAGGTGCATAAAAATATATTATCATATGTACAGCTACAAACCTACCACCTTGCTAATATCCATATATTGTCATATACAGTTACTCCACCGTCACTGCTGGATGGTTTATAAATTGAAATGGGGACCAGGGGAGTATTTATTAATGAGATGCTACATGTGATTTTTAGCTAAATATGAGAGAGGACGAAACTGTATCTCGAGGAAGGTACTATTTTGACACAATATCTTTGGCCATGACACAAAATCTAATACGATTGGTCCATTTTCATAAACACAAACATGATACTAATGAACATTCATGAATTAATATGATATTTTTTATTCCATGTGGTATTCTTAGATAGAATGATACTTTGTACTACCGGGAATAGCCGAATGAACAGTCACGAATTAATATGTTTTTATCAGTAATAGGTTTGGTTTGGAGAGGTGGCATTGATTGATGACGATGATGAGAAGGAAGAATGGATTAAGAGAACGGGAATCTCCGCCGTTCGAGAAAATCCAACGGTCTAGGACAAGCCTGACTAATTTGAGCCAAATGGTGGGACTAGTTCATGAGATGGGCCAAATGCCCAAATCTAACAAGATGGTATAAGAGGAGACACTCCTATATTCCGAGACTGCTTCAGCTCCCTTTAGCCTCGACAATACCGCATTATTGGGAGTGTTTTTTTCTGGAAGACTGTTGGGACGGTCATAACCATCTAATCCCTCCATTTCAAATTGTAAAGGATTTTGCATCTTTTTTCTGTCTATGTTATACTAATGTTGGTAAATCTAGACATACATACAAACCATATAAATGGAATATTGCATGAATCTGTCAAAGCCTAGAACCTATTTCATTCCAATTTGGAAGGGAGTAGCAAACAAGCAAGAAAACATCTGAAAGTTACAGGAAACTAGCTGTCCCAGTAGTAATATTAACTTTTTTTGGTAAAGCATAATAACACATTGGCTATATTTGCAAAATGACATCACCGTGCTCCTACATTTGATCTCATAAGTCATAACAAAGGGTAAGTCACACCACCATGCTCCTACGTCTCAACTCAGAAGTTGTGTCTAGTTTTCTAACAAATTAAAAGAAGCCAAGAAGCAACGGGTACGGCACTACGTTCTATGGTTCTATATTCCTACGCAGCCCAGCATTGACACGATGTGCACGATGTGCGGCTGCTAAACTGGACAAAACAAGGGAGAAAGACTTGTTAGTAGTCGCTGAACTGCGCTAGCTCAGTAAGCGACACTTGATACTACTCAGTGAATCTACTGGTGCTGCTGCAGCTCCTTCATGTTTTCTGACAGTTGTGCAGGGGTCGAGCCCAGAAATAGAGTTATTGCCCCCACGGGCGTTAGCGTATCCATGCGACTTTGCAAGATGATGGACAATATACCACCGCTCCAAGTCCTGTAGCTCAGATGCCATATCATGTAATGTTGTTGCCTTCTCAGCACTGAGATATACGGGAAAATACATAAGAATGACATATTATGATAGTGAGCATCATCATCAGTCACTGGAAATAAGAAAAATATGAAATCATGCAACTAAGTAGAGGTATATTTGCAAGGTATTTATGATTAATTGAATAATTCAAATACTAAATCCTGAAAGTCGTAGTTGCATTAAGAATTATTAGTACACCATACCTTGATAAGGAACTTTCAAGCTTGCCAAACCTCGACTCAAAGGTTTCCAGAACGTCTGATAGAATTTTTGAGTCGTCCTTTGCCGAAGTGTTGCTCTTTTTGGGTTGCCTGGCCAAATACCACAAGGTGAAGATTCTCAAGATCAATGTGAGATCTGGGTAGTGCCAAAACTTCATATACATTATGAACAAATTCTCAGGTGCTACGACATAATTATAATCCCTTCGACTACATCAGGTAATTACTTCTTTAGTTTTATGTAACCCCCAACTCTGAAGGTGCTAACACTTTGGAGAATGATACAAAAGGAAACATATTCAAAAGAAAGAAAATGATGCTTACATGTCATTCTTCAAAACAGATATGACAGTGTCACATGTGTCGCTGAGTGCCAGTTTAGAAAGGTGGTATATAATGGTTTCACCAGAATTAGTAACATTAACATCTGTAGCTAGAAGTCTAGCTGGCACAACAGGAAGGATACACTGAATCAGTCTAGTAGTTAGAATAAGTCTTTTCTGTGCTCGAGTCCCAAAGGTGCTACTTTCCATTGCTGCATTCTCGCCATCTACCTGCTATGGACGTTAAGCATGTCAGACCAGGGGGAATTTATTTGGACAGCAGAAAGGGTTTAACACAGCATAGATCCTGATTGGATGTCTGTATTGGGGGCTAGAATCAGCGAACTGGTATTGGACAACAAAAGGGTTTAACACAACACACCTTCTCAACTAATCTTTTGGTAGCATGAGCCCAATCCAACTCAGATATTCTACAGTATAAAAAGATAGAACAAACATCAGCCTTCTCAACCATGTCTGTCAATACAAAAAGATTTGCATAAACATTTTTTTAACAAAGAAGCAAGTCAAACTAAAGCTCAAATACTTTGTTTTAAAAGGGCCAAGTTGTATTAGAAATCATCACCTTCTATGGTGCATGCTTCCACGCCCAATCATAACTTGTGCATGCCATGCTAACAGATTTCCTGTTGCCCTTTTCCGCTTTTTTTGCTGTGACACCACCTTGATATCAAACTTGCCAATGGGCACAACACTTGCGTGTGACGGTTTGCTTGCTGAGAGTATAGTAGTCTGCTGATGATCAACGATCTGGCTGTAATCATCACAATGGTATATGTCTGTCTTAATACCCCTATTCTCCAGAGCACTTTGTTCAAAAGCCTTGGGGTGGAGGATGCCATGGCATTCAGAGTTATTAAACCCCAGGTGCTTGTGGGTGATATTGTATGGTGCTGTTAGCTCTACCTTCTTAAGCTCTGTTCCTCGAATACATGATGAGTTGGCGTCCTTGGACACACTGAGGACAGGCCCCTGAATAGAAGTCGTCTGTTTAATGGGTAGCTGCATGTCTGAATGTCCAGCATGGTTTGAAGTATGTACTCCAAAGGCGCAATTTTTGACTATGTCAGGTTGTCCTGTCTGTATGACTTTGGCTACCATCATGTCATCATGACATACAGAAGCCCCTGTTGGACAAGATTGGCCATCCAAGCTAGTAGTGAACTCTAGATATGAATTAGCAACATTGTCGGTCATTTCCAATCTAGTATCACTAGCGACACTCTGCTGTTGCTGTACTAAAGCATTGTCACTTGCGGGCAGCAGGCATCCTTTACCATTCCCCCCCAGGCTAATAATTGAACTGGGCTCACCAATATTTCTGCAATCACCTGGTAAAGGCAATCCAACACTTGACATATTTTGCCACTGAGACGCTGAAACATAAAATAACCCACATGTTTGAGAAGTAGATTGGTACTGTTCAGGATAAGAAGATCCATCAGACATAGCTGACTCCAGGGGTCCACTTTGCATATATGGGGCAGTATTGCTTAAGCATGCAGCAGAACCACTTTCCTCCAATCTGACCTTTGTATCAAAGTCAACCAAATTGTCACTGCATTTTAACACATTCAATTAGACTGCGATACAGAATACCTAACTGGGCTGTGATGCTTAAGGACAGATAGAATATTCGACACAATAGAGAAAATGTGGACTATCTGGTAGTTCTAATGTTCCTAGAAGGGTAAGCTATTATGACCCATCTAACTGCAGCGAATGCCATCACCAAAGAAGTGTTTGGCTGTTCCATACGTCACAAAAAAATCTATCCACAAAATAGTTAAGATCATACTACCCCTGAATCTAGCTTTTTTAGAACAGATTAGTGCTAAGGTTAATTGACACATGTGCCCCCTTAATTCCCACCGGTGCATTGCATGGCGCCATGTAGAAAATAACTTCCCAAAATAACACACTTTGTGGGTTTTTCAAACGCTAGATTAACACTTTTCATGGGACAGAGGTAGTAGTTATATGTGTTGCAGATAGCATGTTTGGTGTGCTTGCGGCTAGCCTGGCCTGGCCTCTCCCAGCAAGGCAAGAGTTTGACACGGGAGGAGAGTCAATTTGGCTAGCTTAACTTATCAAGGAAAAGCTTGAGAGCACAAACATTGAGAAAGGCTAGCTAGCAAACCAAACATGCATGTACAGTATTTATCCTTGCTAGGCAACATATTACCTGGCAAGGGTACCAAACACCCCATAATTGCTGGGAACAAGAACAACTAGAATTATTATACTGTATTAGTGGCATCACCAACTAGTACTTGTATCTACAACTACAATATCAAGTTTCAATTAGATGTACAAAATTCTAAAGCTATGAAAGGAAAATCAAGAAAATGAAATCAAGGGTTTAATCAGCAATGATATAATGAAACTGTAGCACCTCAGTTTACCTTTGCTGAAACATTCCATATGTTTGTGACAAGGAATCACTTGACACGCCAAATGAATTTAGAAGCGAATCAATTTCCATTTGCTCTTCACATTCATACAAGAGGTGTGATTTTTTTGAGTCATTGTCCACAGATCCATCAGCGCTGTTTACAAATGAACTTGACAGTTGATGTGATATAGTATTCTGTCTGTCCTCAGTGCTTGGTATAAAACCAGAAGATTCTATGTGACCAGAATTTATTCCCCATTCAGCAGAATGCATTTCACCTTGACTTTCATAAACATGGCTTGTAGTGGGCCCTTTTTGATGGGGCAGTGCGAGCTCAAAAGATGATATGGTTTGCTCATTGTTATTATTCATATTACGTTGGAGATCAGCAAAGTTCTGAAAGCTACAAACAGTGGAGGCATTTGTGAGTGTGGTCTCAGAATCACCAGGGAAGGGCAAAAAGTTTGAAGTGAATGACGGACTTTTTAAAGAGCTATTGTCCCAAACAACTTGACGCTTCATGGTATTGCCACCTGAAAGTTCTGCATGATTAAAAGTCAAAGCACTGCACTCTTCATTGAGTCCATTGTCACTGTTGGTTGCTTCCAAAGCCTCTTGCATTTGCATAAGAGCATCCCAAGTTCCATCCCGTGTGTCCGAAATGTGGTTATTGCTTTGCAAAGGAGTACTATATGGACAACTTGCAATTCCCGTGCTACAACTACTTCCAAATGAGATAGCTCTGTCATCATTGTCATAGGAAATCATTTCTTCGGTATGATCAAGACAGGACACATTAGAAGGTCTACGGCGGTGGACGCTGTGTGCGTTGATATTTTGCGTTGGCATTCCTTCATACTCCCCAGGTTGCTGAGGCCCCAAAAGGTAGTCAAATTGCTGATATCCTCCCACCACAACAGAATCATTATTCAGGCCAAACTCTGGAGCACTCGGTAGAAGACCTTGGGCTTCAAATCCCTGCCTTGAAAATGACTGACTGTACTGAAAAGCTCGGTTATAAAATTCCTGACTAGCATCTTGTGGAAGACAAAATGTGCTTGGGTCAACTGACAAATGTTTTCCACTGGATCCATCCGCATTTACCAAACTTTCAGCAGAATTGCTAGGCTGGGGCTGCAATTGCAGATAGGCTGGGCCCCTGAACCTTGAAACAGGAGTGGTGCTCATGCTTTGATTAGCATCTGTAGATGATTGGATCGAAACATTTACACAAACCAGTTAGAATTAAGCACCTCAACAAAACCTGCAACAGTAGTCGGACCCCAACTACTCATTCGATATTTTATCACCTATGAAAAAACACCTAACGTCCATGTGCTAAGAAAATTAAACAGAAAATATTGCATAGAAAACCAGAACTGCAAAGCCGCGAGCTAGAGTTAAAGAAAGGCATGCGCCATCCCCCAAGCCCAAGCTTATCAACTCACGGAATTAACCCCATGAGCTAAAAAACACCCGAGTGCATCGATTTCCACACTCACACCGTAGAATCAACAGCTAGCCGCCTCCAAGTTCAAGTTAATTAGCATTTAGCAACTAGAACGGCTAGCTAAGCGACCAATGAACCAATCAACCACTAGAATAGCTAAATAAGCCACCGACAGAAGCAATACGCGTGCGGGGAGCTGAAGCAAGACCTCACCAGCAATCGGTGTGGCGGATGAGTCGGAGTGCAGCCGTAACTCGGCGGTGAGCTCCTGGACTCGCTCCCAGCTGCGGGGCTGTCTTGGCGGGGTTAGGGTTTTGGAGCTGGGACTGGGAGCGGAGCAGCCAAGCTCCAAGGAGAGCAGCAGTGAAGAAAGCGGGGTCGCTGTGGTTCAGTGAGAACGGGGAAGCAGGAAGCTGCCTGCCGACTTGCCGCTTTGACTTTTCTGTCGGCGACCGGGCGGCGGGGGCCGCGCCAACTGGGCCGTACCGAGCCCGGCCCGTATGGGCCCACGTATAAATCTAGTTTTTTTCGCTATACAGTAAGTTTTAATCTCTCTCTGTCTCGTCTGTATTGTCCAATTTCCACTTTTTTCGCTTTGGATCTCCAGGACCAGGAGAGAGTCTCGAGGTCGAGGGGGAGAGAGATGAAGGAGGGGTCATCGTCGGGGGGAGGGGCGGTCGCGGGAGGCAGCGACCCGCGGCAGCCGTCGACGGCGAAGCCATACTCGCCGCCGAAGCTGTCAGCGCAGGACCTCCCCGTAGACTACGCTGGTTTCCTCGCCGTCGTCTTCGGCGTCGTCGGCGTCATGCTCCGCGTACGCAACCATCTCCCTGCCACGCCTCTTCTCATCTTCTCCGATCTGAGCTTGATTTCCTGGGGATGGTTAGATCTGGGAAAGCTTTTAGATCTCTATGCTTACGCGTGAGATATAGCTTGATTTCCTAGTGCTGCGCTTGGTATACTGGGTTGCTCGCTGAGATGTACCTTTGAAATATAATAGTCCTGGCAATCTGATCGACTCCGGTTTGCAGTACAAGGTGTGCTCGTGGATCGCGATAATCTTCTGCGCGCAGTCGTTGGCAAACATGAAAAACTTCGAGAATGATCTGAAGCAGCTCTCCATGGCTTTCATGTGAGTTCTCTTTGCAGTCTTGAGGTGTATGCATTTAATTTTGAGTTTGGCTTCTAAAAAAACCTATATAAGTTAAAAATCTAGAGAGTCGTGTAACAGCATATGCTTAGTTGCTTACTCAATATCCCAATTGACCCTGACTGTCTCTTCATACTATATAAGATTATCAAAATATATGCCAATTTGGGACTCAGGAGCCTGTATAGTACTAGTGGGGACTCAAATCTGCTGTTAATTTTTCATACGTAGCCTGTGCTTGAATTGTGGACTCAAACAACGGCTTATCTAGTTCGTCCCTTTTTAGTTAATGCCCTATGAGCTCCTCATTTATTTGGATTGTTAGTTAACGCTGAATTAATGCATGCCATGATTAAGTAAGATTAACACTTCTGCCTATATTTTTGCTGCTCTCGATGGGAATTGGTTACAATGTATGGCTGTAGGCATATTATTGCAAACTTAGGCTTTGCCATTGTTACTGATGTCACAATGACGCTTCCGGACTCAAGTTAGTTACTCGAGCTTCAGATAAACTTGCGTGGAAATTAAGACTTCATCCTGACCCAATATATTCTACACTCTACAGCTGCTGTGCTGTTCCAAATTAATACTTTCTCCAATCACGTTGCCATTTTAGAAATCAGTTTGGTATCTGAGATGCTTTGGCCACTAGTTTTTGTTTTTGTGTATTATATTATAAGATTCATAAGATTAATCTATAAATAAAACAGTAGCATTAGCATTTGACACTTATCTTTGACCTGGGGAATAGTAGGATTAATAACCTATGAATCTATGACATGAGAAAAATAATCAATACTATATGTGCTTCACATTGTTTATCAAACTCTCATTAAACCAAATTCAAGTATTGATCAGATGAAAAGTCATATGATGTATTGTGATTGTGTGTTGCCTGAGTCAAATTGGAGCAATAGTCTGTCTATGCATTGGGAAAAGAGTAGTTATTAGCACCAACCACATGTTTTGTGCATATCATTGCTTATCAAACTATAGGCTTCACTGCTACTTAGGTCTAAGTAAACAACAAGAAGTATTTGGTTGGTCGGGTGTTAACATAAGAGAAAATGTAATCAGATTAGAATCGGGGCGAAACGAATGATTGAAGGTTTTGTTTGGTTGGCCCGTCCTTTGACCGTTTTTTATTTTTGTGTTTTTGGTGGGGCATGAGTGGTATCAAATTTACATAGCGTAATGTGATTACAGTTCCATGGTAACAGGCATATGTAACATTATAAATTATATCCCTCCATAATCAGGTTGTCTTACAAAACATCAAACCAAACACTAGATCCTGTTTGGTTCAACATTCTGTAACAAAATCACATTACAAGTGTTAATTATATATGTTATGACCGGCATCCAGTACACTAGGCGCAATAGGCAAAGTGGCTAGGGTTTGTTAGATAATTGGGCTGTTTAATTAGAGTGATTTGGGCCAAAGCCCAGTGTAAGGTCTATATAAAGATCCGGATTATGGTTAATTAATCAAGCAGGCAATCATTCTTGCCTGTGCTTCTTGCCCTAGCCGCCGCCACCTCCCTCTCTCGCAGCCACGGCGTCTAGAGGACTCCGGGGTTACCGACCTTGACCACCGATCTCCCGTTCCTACGACCTACGCAGCGGAAGCGCTAACAATATAACACTACAAATGTTGTTTTGGGCACAGACCAATGTGCTAAAGAGTAATCAGAAAATGGGCAGTTCCAGCTCCCTTCAGCCCCTCCTTGGATGGTAACGTATCACATTACTGCCTTGTGATCCCTGCTGCAAAACAAACACATACAACGGTATTGCCATTGCTACATCCAACCAACCAAAGGCCCGCAATAAGTTATACCACCCCCAAAACCGCTGTGACCTGATTCTATTTCCAATTACATTACCTGAGGGTGAACCAAACACCATCTGAATTAAAGGAATGAAATTGATTCTTTTTGGTGGGTTGGGGGTGGGGGCATGATTTTTCATATGCTAAATTCTCATACCAGCTTCACTTCTGCATTTCCTTTTTATTATTGTTGCATTAATCCGGGCTGTATTTTGCTATGCACTGGAAACATATTGGTTAGATCTGATTGACTGAAATAGTATAGAGAAAGAAAAGGCGGGGCTGGTGTATTGTGATGATGTATAGACAGAATTGACATGCAACAAGATATACCTGAAAATAAGATGAGAAGGACCTATGTAGCTGTCATTGTGTTTTTCATGACTCTGCTTCTGCAGTTGGGATTTTGCTTTCAAAATCTTGTGTTAGACTGCTGCTTTCATTATGTTATGCCCACATAAATCTGTTTTCAACAGTGACACCCGCCTGCTCATATACAAAATAGCATAATTAAACCTATTTTCCATAACATAAATATGTAATGTCATGTTAGCAAAGCGATAAAATAGCTATACAGTGGTTCATAATATTTATTACTATCCTATTTTCGAAACAACTTGTGCACTTCAGAAAATAGTAGTGTAGTTACAGCTATATTATATTTCTATTTTCTACTCTTGCTTTAATGATGTGAAAATGGTCAAGTGATTGATTGACTGTAGCATGTTGCTCTCAGTAGGGGTATCTGTGGCACCATCAACTATTCTTTAGACTTGATTTTTATATAAGCACGATCAGCTTAGACGGATATTGTGAAATATCATGAAAGGGAATAAAGTATTTTGTTTTGGTAGCCAAAAAAAGTTGTTTATAATAAAGTTCATGGTGAAGTCAGGTCACATCTGTTTTCTATTTTTAGCCTTTGATTTCCTCAGATGTTCATGGATGGAGTCGTTTTCCCCAAGAATTACAATGTTTCTCTATGTAACTGCATCTGCAACTAGAAGAAGTTCACCAAAACTTGAACATTTACAGGTTCGCCGTTATGGGTCTGGTGACAAACTATTTTGGCCCCCCTCGTCCAGGCAGTGCAAAGCGCTAATCTGTGGATGCACACCATGCGCTTAATCCTTAATATGACATCTCTAGTCTATCTGTTTCGGTGTCTCAATATGCTTTGCCAACAGTGATGACATTTATGTATGTTCAATTTGAGCACACGCCATATGTAGGGCATACATTGATGGACATGGACCAGTACATGTGTGATGCGCAATAATTTATTTGTGCGGTAGTCTTGTTATCTCAAGACATGTTGATTCACTATTATCAACGCATCTACTGTGTGCTCAAAAGAGTTTTGATGTCTTCCTGGTGTATTGATCAATGCTTCCTGGACTTTCAGTTTGCTTCATTCATTGCCCATCCCCATCTTCTGGTAACTTCCGTTGTCATACAGGGTTGATTTATCGTCATTGTCTCGTTGACATTCGTACATTCGTGGCCACTCTATTTTCAGCCAAAAAGATGCTCCGCGTAATTGAAACTGACTGCTGATCCATGCGTGATATGGTTTTGCTTGAGTTGGTTTCATTCATTGCATTGGACAGCCAACGATCGCTTTCACTCTGCATTCAGAATCTCGGCGGCAACGAATGGCCCCGTCATTTTTTTGTTCTCTCGTTCATTAGTGTTCTTTAAGGCAGCGTTAAAAATCTTACATGCATCCGGTCTTGCCCACGGTCTCAAAAGCAAATCGAAGACCTTGTAGGGTTCACGATGAGGTGGCCAAAATCCAGGAAGCAAATCGTATCCACTGAATAATTGTGGCGCATGCTCACCTGGTGAGGGCTCATCGGGACTTTACACCATGAGGTGACAAAGGCCACGTCACGGCGATCTGTTTTGTTTGGAGGGTCCTGCCTGTGCTCCTACGGTATAGGGCAGCGACGGGACTACGGGACAGCGATGCCGGCAGAAGATTTTATCGAACATGACTCGTAGGGGTGGAGTTGAGCGTCCCTCTTTTGGGCTTCAGAGCTTCCAGGGCTGATGCTGATGTAGCGATAGCGATTCGGTAGTACTTACGCCTGTGCAAGTGTGCAGTGTCTGGTCCCCCTATTGTGCGTGCAATTGGTAAAGGACGAGATGTTGATTACCAGGACCAGATGAGTCGTGCAGGTAAACTCCAGGCGCTCGGCCACCACCATGCAGACATTTGCACAAGGCGCTAAACATCTCGCGCCGCATCATCTCTGAACGGTAAACTCTTTCACTGGGTCAGTATTGACCGTCACATTCGGTCATAAGCGGCGGCTCATACTTTCTGCATGTATATACTTTGATTTGATAGTTTGGTTCGGTCGTTTAGATTATTTTTATTGCAGCAGATCGCAACCGCTTTCACTCCGACTCATGAGTGACTAATAGGTGGAGTATTGTTGTATGCTGTGGCTGCTAAGTTTAGAGGCGATGACGTGGTAGAGCGTGAGGAATTCAAGTTTACTAGTTAGGTTCATTAGCCTAGCTAGGTAATCAATAATGGTACTAAAGATTATTACAGTCGCGTTGGGTGATTATAGGTCTGAGGAATAGAAATGTTCTTCTGGCTGCTAGCAGGGAGGAAGAAGACGGTAAAAAAAAAAGGAACATATCCACCCCATCAACCAGTCAGTGCGAACAATTGTCAACATGACAACGGGCTTATAATTTTTTTTAAAAAAAAAAACATGACAACGGGTCTTTTTCAAAGGCTCCGATGGCTGTCTCCACACCCAATTACGTACGTATCCATGGTCTTTCCTGATCTCCGATGTACTAGCAGTACATGATAAGCCATTAAGCCGGTTCAGACATATGGTTCAAGCTAGTGTACACGCACTGTACGTTTGCATCTGGCTGAATACACGTACACGGCACTGTTTGTTGCCATATGAACCACTGGTGATATGGGTGCTCGAAGTGTCTCCTAGCTGACCGTTTTGCTTGCCTGAACCTCGATCGGTGCACCACGTATATACTCGATCGAGGGCGGGCGGTGCGAGAGTGTTGTGTTGGCCGGGTGTACTGGAAAAACCCCGGCCTCTTCTTATATATAGCTTGTCTCCACGCCGGCCGGGGCCTGCCCATACACGCCACTGTGTGTTCTTGTGGTGATTGAGTCCAAGGACGCCCAGACGATCGACATGGCCAAGGCTCACGTCCTGGTGCTGCCGATGCCGTGCCAGGGCCACGTCACGCCGCTCATGGAGCTCTCGCACCGCCTGGTCGACCACGGCTTCGAGGTCACCTTCGTCAACACCGAGGTGGACCACGCGCTGGTGGTCGCGGCGCTGCAGGCGTCGTCCGGCGGCGAGGCGGCGCTGGGCGGCGGCATCCGCCTGGCGTCCATCCCCGACGGGCTGGCCGACGACGAGGACCGCAAGGACCTCAACAAGCTCGTCGACGCCTACTCGCGCCACATGCCGGGGTACCTGGAGCGCCTCATCGCCGACATGGAGGCGTCCGGGCGGCCCAGGGTGAAGTGGCTCGTCGGCGACGTCAACATGGCGTGGTCCTTCGAGGTCGCCAAGAAGCTCGGCATCCGGGTCGTGTGCTTCTGGCCGGCGGCCATGGCGTGCTGGGCCTTCATGCTCAAGATCCCCAAGCTGATAGAGGACGGAGTCATCGACGACAAAGGTAACTGGTATAGTACTGTATTTTTTTTTTTGTTTGAACCGTACCTCTAAGGTAACCCATCGATATACATATGTTTGTTCAATTTGTTTGTACAACCTTTAGCCGGTCAGTAGTTAATGCGCACTAATCGATGGCAGATCTAGTTAGTCTCACCATAAGATTTCTTTAGTGGCCTCCCTAATTGAATAATTGATACTAGCGACCAATATAATATCAGACTTGCAACATGCATGTGAGCCAGTTTTTAAAGAAAATGCAACTTGAGTAGTGGAGACGTGGACGTTGGCACGGCAGTTTCGTCGCACGCTCCTGTCCCGTGGACTTCCGCTGACCCGTGCGTTCTGCAGGCTTGCCAGTGCGGCAGGAGACGTTCCAGCTCGCCCCGGGGATTCCGCCGCTGCACACGTCGCAGCTGTCGTGGAACAACGCCGGCGCGCCCGAGGGGCAGCACATCATCTTCGACCTGGTCACCCGGAACAACGAGCTCGCCGACCTCGCGGAGATGGCGGTGAGCAACTCCTTCTACGAGGCGGAGGCCGGCGCGTTCAAGCTCTTCCCCCGCGTCCTGCCCATCGGCCCGCTATTCGCCGACGGGGAGCTCCGGAAGCCCGTGGGGCACTTCCTGCCGGAGGACGAGAGGTGCATCAAGTGGCTCGACGCGCGGCCCGATCGGTCCGTCGTCTACGTGGCCTTCGGCAGCATGGCCATCTTCAACCCGCGCCAGTTCGAGGAGCTTGCCGAGGGGCTGGAGCTCACCGGCCGCCCGTTCCTGTGGGTAGTGCGCCCGGACTTCACCCCTGGCCTGGACAAGGGGTGGCTCCACGAGTTCCGGCAACGCGTCGCTGGCAACGGCATGATCGTCAGCTGGTGCTCCCAGCAGCAGGTCGTCTCGTCACACCTTGCATTGAACCCATAAACACAGACACACTCACACACAGTCGAGCGAACACAGTCGAGCGAAGGCTACTGCCGTTGTTTGCCGGCTGGGCGACAGTGTGTGACAAGCGCCACTCCGTTTTCTTTCTGATGATGCATGGCAGGTCCTGGCGCACCGCGCGGTGGCGTGCTTCGTGTCGCATTGTGGGTGGAACTCGACGATGGAGGGGGTGAGGAACGGCGTGCCGTTCCTGTGCTGGCCCTACTTCTGCGACCAGTACCTGAACCGGAGCTACATCACCAGCGTGTGGAGGACCGGCCTGGCGGTGGCGCCTGACGCGGACGGAATCATAACCAAGGAGGAGCTGAGGAGCAAGGTGGAGCAGGTCGTCGGCGACGAGGAGATCAGGGAGAGGGCGCGGCTGTTCAAGGACGCCGCTCGTCGGTGCATCAGCGAGGGGAGATCCTCGTACGAGAACTTCGAAAGGTTTGTGAAACTGCTTAGTGAGTGAGGACTGAGGACCGCGACCAGCTGCATCTACACTCAAAAAGGGATATCTTGCAGATTCGTACGTAATTTCGGAATTTCCAGTCGTCAAAGGCTCCTGTACAAGTAATGGATAAATCCATCCAAACATCTATATCTATCTATGTATTTTTACTTAATATTAAAACAAATAAGGTTTTCAGATCCCTAGTTTCCCGGTCCATCGTGACAAGTGGACCCGGCTGGTCAGCCTCTCCCTATCCTGTATCCGATAATCCTAATTGCAGCTACAATACGAATCAGATTTGGACTGCAGAAGGAGCCCACGTGAAAACGAACGCCCCAATCGTATACGGACTTCCGATGGAAAGTTAAAATAATAATCTTTCCAACCAAACTGAAACCACTTTAAAATTCAGTCTCAGACAACGGAAAATCTTTGAAACAATATGATGTGAAATTTATTCGCGAGTCCGGAGTACAGGAGCCGCCCACGCGAAAACGGATGCCCAAATCGCATACGGACTTCGTTTTTAACGTTCTATATATCAATGGAAAGCTAAAATAACAATCTTGCCAACATCGTCAGGACAATATGGCCTACAATTTATTCGAAAACTCAATTCAGATGGAAGGAGCAGCCTATGTGAAAACGGATACCCATGTCATATATGGACTCCGTTTTTTGATATTCAATATACTGTGAAAAAACAAAAAAAATATTTCTTACTAAACTGACACCACCTGAATTTCGGTCACATGCAAAGAAAAATTCGAACGAAGCCACTATTTTGCAGCTCTCCCTAGCTCTGCTACGGTAGGAAAAAAAAAGCAAGGAGCTGAAACCCCTAATTTGCAGCTCTCTAGCTCTGCTGCAGTTGCAAAAGGCAAAAAGCCAAAACCCCTAAGAGCTGTGCCAAAGGGAGCCTCAGTTTTCTGTGCGCAGCTGGACGCCGCGGCCGCGGGCATGCTCTATAGCGCGGGTGCCGCCTCAGTATGCTCAACGGCCGTGCGCCTGGCGGACACCGGCACCGGCTATGACGTGCTCGTCGTGTCCGTGGCCAGTGCCGGGCCGCCGCCACGCTCAGCGGCACGCCGGTACCAAATGACCGCCCAGCTGCGTCGGGAGAGTGTGGCGCGACTGGAGCACGCGTGGAGTTGAGCACATATACAGGACGATCATAGAGCTCTGCGACGTTAGCTTTATTAAGATATGCCGGCTTAGACTAGTGTCACCGGAGAGTGAAAATGGACGTGAAAAATATTATTTGCGTACGTACACAAAGTGGAAAAATAATGATTGCGCACTAAAGTATAAATGCACGTCCTGGGGACCCTGGCCTTACCCTGGGAGCCCGTGGATCTACGATGGCGCGGTGGTGGGCGAGCCAAGCGACGCGGAGGACAGGCTGCTGCTTCTAGGTACGCGGACGCCGCCGGGCTGGCGCGGCTAACCCGCACGATTTGCTTCGACTTGATGGGCTGGTTTGTGGGTTTGACACGTGTTATGGCGCAGACCAATCCAACGGGCTGGCGGACGAGCACGCGCCGTTTGCAACCCTAGCGGTAATAAGATCACCATGACACCATAGTTCTGTGCATGCCCATTTCAGAACATCTAATTAACGCGATGCTACTCGACTTGCATTTTGCTGTTTAAGTGCCTTTCTTCTTGCATCTGAATCCTTGCATTTTAATTACAGGTGAACTATGGCAACTTTATGCATGGATTGGATTGACAAAGGAGAACATCCAACTCAACAGGAAGGTGTTCTCAGAGCTGTCGATGCATGAGCCTTACAGCTTCAAGGCGCTTGTTGATGTATCCCGCGCACTGCATTTCCAGGGAACAGGTCAAAAAGGAGGGTCTCAGGCCCTGTTCTTTTGTGCAGAAGTCTAGCAGAAACCGGCTACATCACGGTTTGAAATTAAGACACTTCCATCTAGCAATGATTTGAAATGCACGGCACAGATTCACCTGTTCTCAGCATAGTACTATTTGGCAGAAATTTCTGTTCTACTTCTGCCCAAAGGAACAAAGCCTCACTCACTCAGCAGCCTCACAAACCTTTCGAAGTTCTCGTACGAAGATCCCCCTTGGCTGATGCACCGGCGAGCGGCGTCCTTGAACAGCCGCGCCCTCTCCCTGATCTCGTCGTCGCCGACGACCTGCTCCACCTTGCTCCTCAGCTCCTCCCTGGTTATGATTCCGTCCGCGTCGGGCGCCACTGCCCGGCGCCCAGGCCGGTCCTCCACACGCTGGTGATGTAGCTCCGGTTCAGGAATTGGTCGCAGAAGTAGGGCCAGCACAGGAACGGCACCCCGTTCCTCATCCTCTCCATCGTCGAGTTCCACCCGCAGTGCGACACGAAGCACGCCACGGCGCGGTGCGCCAGGACTTGCTGCTGGGAGCACCAGCTGATGATCATGCCCTTGCCAGCGACGCGTTGCCTGAACTCGTGGAGCCACGCCTGGTCCAGGCCGGGGGTGAAGTCCGGCCGCACCACCCACAGGAACGGCCGGCCGGTGAGCTCCAGCCCCTCGGCCAGCTCCTCGAACTGGTGCGGGTTGAAGATGGCCATAATGCCGAAGGCCACGTAGACGACGGACCGGTCCGGCCGCGCGTCGAGCCACTTGATGCGCCTCTCGTCCTCCGGCAGGAAGTGCCCCACGGGCTTTCGGAGCTCCCCGTCGGCGAACAGCGGGCCGATGGGCAGGACGCGGGGGAAGAGCTTGAACGCGCCGGCCTCCGCCTCGCAGAAGGAGTTGCAGACAACCACCTCGGCGAAGTCGCTGAACTTGTTGATCCGTGAGAGCACCTCGAAAAAGGACGGGTGCGCTATCGGCACGCCCGTCTTGTCCATCCACGGCATCAGCGACGTCTGGAGCGGCGGCATCCCGGGGCCGAGCTGCAACGTTTCATCCCGCTCTGGCCAGCCTGCAGCGCAGCACGATGGTTAGGAATTTATATAGGAGTACTCAAAAAAATCCATGGCCTTTCTTTAAGCTTGTTTAAAAGAGACAGAGACCAGCTTGCAAGATTTTGTAGAGGTACCGTACCATGGTCGCCGATAAGTCCTTGCTCTATCAACTTGTGGATGTTGAACATGGTCGCTAAGCACGCCGCCGACGCCGGCCACAGCGAAGCCACCCTGATGCCAAGCTTCTTGACGGCCTCGAAGCAGAAGCCCGCGGTGAGGTCACCGACGAACCACTTCACTTTGGGCATATCAACTAATACTACTGAACTACAGCTACTTCACACAAAAAATACATCCAATTTTTCGTGTAACTATCAGTAATGATGGTGTAAGTGAATTCTCCGCCATTGGAATCCTCTACAGCTTGCAGCTTGTTCGGCTGCTCTGTTTTGCAGCCAATCTGGCTGTTGCTGCTTTTTTTACCTCTCACAAGACACTGTTTAACCGCTGTTTCTACAGCAGAAAAAACTGGCAGCCAAACAAGCTATTGGTGTCAAAATAATACGGGCCATTAGTTATAAATAAATACAATGATTAAAAAAACCGGTGGTGCCACCACTAAACTCACGAGTATATATACCCCTCCGTCCATGAAAGAATGTTAGGGTTCAAAATTTGTCTAAAAGGAATGAAATTGTGAATGTAGACCACATGACATATAAGGCTGTATTAATTGGGAGAATAAAAACCACAAGGGAGTATGTTGCATGCATGCAACAATTGAAGGGTCGAGCGTGAATGGATAATGAGCGAAAGGGAAAAAAGGCATGATTTCATTTTTTTTTCCTAAGACGGAGAGAGTATTTTTTTTCGACAAACACAAGTGTCTTGATTAGTACTAAAGTTTAGCTTTTTTTCACTCAACCGATACACCTTTTCCCCAAAAGTTTCCTAAGGCATTTCTCGTTTGGGCGGTAAAACTACCGCGTCGCAGCCGAACAGGATTCTAGACCATTGTGTATTTTGTGTGCGCTTCGATTCTAAAATCCAATACTGCTCCCGAGGCCAAGCACTGTAGGCGCTGCCTTGCGGTAAAAAAAACTTCCCAACCGAGGGGAGCCTAAATCTGATTCCACATAGTACCCAGATCGTTGTGCGCATAGCTCTGGCCAGTGGCCTCTGGCGATGTGCAAATATCGTATAGAGCAGTAGCGAGTATGAAATCGAGATCTAACGGCTAAAAGCATACGAGTCACTTGGAGGGACGCCTTTGTTGATCCTACATTCCCACTCATCTGGCTTCACTAAAAAAAGAAGCAAAATATTTTAGTGAAATATTACACTAATCCTAAGTATAGGTTCTCGTTGATTTTAGTGAAATATTAGTAGTCCCTCCAGTCTTAACTCTAAGTATAGGTCATCGTTGATTTTTCGGTCCATAACTTTCATCTATCCATTTAATTTAAAAATTCATAAGTTATTACTTATTTTACGTTGTTTTTATTTGTCTTACCATTAAAGACACTGGTCAATCAACCCGTGATTTCACACGGGTTAGAGTTTTAAATGTGTTATGCGTAACCGTACAACATATATAGATCTATTTTTATACTTATGCTTTTATAATAACATATCTTGCTACTTTATATGTATGCTTAATTGATTTAGATAATCTTTGATTGATTGCAAAAATAGACGATTTTAATATAATTTTGAGGGGTTACTTTCATCATATTATCAGTCATAATAACTAAGGTGAACAATTCAAATATAAATTAAAGGGGATATTTGGTATTATTCTATCAAAATAGCAAATGCGAGCAATTAGATATAAATTTAAGGTATTATTTCATATTTTCCTTTATATTGGCAGTATGGGTAATTAATATGTAGTTTTAGGGGTTATTTAATATTATTTTGATAATGGCAAAGGTGGGTGATTACTTAATTAGAAAACAGATCTAATGGGTATTAAGATTCCAACATGTTAATTGATGATAGGGTATTTTTTATTATTGTGAGAATTTCTGTAATTTTATTTTTTTTCTAGCGCATCTTGTGAGGATTGACATGGAAATTTTAAAAAGTCTACAAAATATCTGTTTTATGGAAAGTTTTCTAGCATCTTTAATGGAAAAAAGACAAAAACTGAAGGTAAATTTAAAAATGGAAAAAATCTAAAAAAAATATATTTGCTTTCGTTGAGAATTGAACTCAGATCTTTCATAATGGCAGAGGTGGGAATTACTTGAAAAATATATGTAATGAAAAAAAGAGGATATTTGCTTTCATTGAGAGTAGAACTCAAGACCTTTCATAATGGCAGAGGTGGGTAATTACTTATAAAACAGATCTAATGGCTATTAATATTTCAATCTGCCAATTGATGATCGGATGTTTCTGATTATTGTGAGAATTTATTGGATTTATCTTTTTTTCTAGCGCGTTTTGAAATTGGTGCAACTTTTAAAACCTCCAATTAGTAATAGTAAGATAAGATGGGTTGTACTTTTACATACTCCCTCCATTCAAATTGTAAAGGGTTTTAGCTATTGAATACATTAATTCATTATTCTATTAATGTGTTTTGTATTTGTATATAAATTCGTAGCATATATATAAATATGGACAGAAAAAACAAAGCCTAGAAGCGTAGAACTCCCTGCAATTTGAAACTAAGGGAGTATTTGCATAAGTTTTTTTTAATAAAACAGATATGACAAAGCTGTGAAAAAGACAATGGTGACAAGTATTTGTGATCAGAGGAAGCGTTAGGAAATATGGCTACTACATAGAGAAGGCAGCAAAACACGGTAAAATAAACATGCATTCTTATCATTATCCGATTCTTAATAGTACATTTTTTGGAAAAAAAACATTCATAATGCTCTCATGTTGATACAAATATGCCAAAACAGCTTCTTGAATTGTACTCCGTACATCACAGATCTTTAAAAGGTCCACAAGACAATTAAACACAGAACACAAGTTATACTCATCAACAGATTCCTTCGGTAGCTTGTGCTGCAATTCTGCTATCTAAAACAACATCCTGATCCTTTTCAATCTTCAATTTTTTGTCTTTTCTAGCTTCTGCAATGCGCAAGTACAACAGACAAAGTTAGCACAGGGCACAGAAGAATATATGTAGCAACAACACACTAAACAGCAAAGTAAAAAACCATCTTTAAAATAAAGGGAAACACATGATGTGCAGCAGGAGCTAAGGCCTGGCCATATTTTAGAAAAACACATGCCTTGGACTAAGGTAGCCCAAAATTAAAACTCAAATTCCATCCTCTTAGATAGAAGCACGTTATTTATCTAGCGTCAATGAGCTAGCAAACAGCAATAACTTGCTTGAATGATATAGTGTATTGAAATAATGAACTCTGTATCTCATGTAAGCAGTATCAGAACAGCAAAGGTTACCACTTACCAGGAGTTTAGTCTGTCAAGTATAATCTCTTTGTTAGAAAGCTAAAATTACCAGACTACCACATGGCTTCTGCATTCAATATTTGATCATTCAATCACACTGGGGCTTAGCCAGACTAACATGCACTGCGAATCTAATTATGGAGAACGTCTTCCGCCGAACTACACAGAAATGCAAGTATATGCCAAAATTTTATGACATTTCAATAAAAAGTGCATCAAGTAATCACCGGAACTAGGAAAAAAAGAAGCAAACAAATCGTAGCCTAAAATCAGGCATCCTATTCATATTTCTCGTGCGTTTAGGATTGAGGAAGGTCCCAGCGTTAAACCTGGCAGGAGCATCCAAAGCAAAATCTCACAAAGCAAATCATACGTTACTTTTTACATTATTAGGGACATCCAAAAGTAATATAAGCTTCTTATTTACACTGCAGCATACAAACATCCTATCTAAAAAAAATAAAGATACTCATCCCAAGTAGTTTCATACTCCCATCACTGTAGTTTGCAGTAAGCACTCACCGGCACCTAAGCCTTGATACCGTGAGAAAGAAATGCTAAATAACTTAATAAGGGAAATGGGTTAAGTTCTGATATCAATTGCTTCTACAGAAAACATATACTTCAAATATGTATCCCTCATGGGTCACTGAATTATCATGTTAAAGCATTGATGCAGATGTACATAGGAATCTAGAAACTTTCTGCTCTTCCATAACATGAACCGATGCGAGGGGTTTTACTTCCCCAACATGGAATGAACCACACAAGACAGCAAAGAGCCATGCGAATAGAATCACAAAGCTACTCTTTCATTGTTAGTAATTTGTAAGGGCATGGTTGAATTCTTCACAACAGGCGGCAAACTGGTCCCTAAGCAAAGCAGAGATTGGGTTTGACATTACGAAGAACACTCAAGAAGTATTTTAACTTTGTTATCTACACTAGAGCATACAGAAGATCATATCTAAACAACAAACATATTCATCCCAAGCTCCATATCCACTACCATAGCTTGCTTCGTACCCACTGCGGGAATTCTTAAACTATTTTTAAAGTGAAATTTGAAGTTAGAAACATTGATGTGATTGAATCATTTTTTTTTTACAAAAGACATTATACTTGATTACATATTCATGTTGTTTTGAGACAAAGATTCTTCATTTGTTTTTGCTGCAAGAATTTTGTAGAGTGATACTAAAAAAGGACTAAAGGTGACTATGTATAAATGTTATTAGTCACAGAAAATTGATGAAAGAATATTATTAGCCATAAAAAATCGATGGAAGACATCAATAAATGATATTAGTGGATGGTGATGTGGCTTCCACCTTAGTGGGCTTGCAGATGATGTAAATAGTTTGCATGTTGAGAGAAATAGAGCAAATGATGATTGTTAGTGGACTTCACTTATATAGGTTACATAAATATAGATATAGATGGCACTTAACCTTGATGCTGAAGATCGCAATAATAAGTAAATTAATTTGGGGAACAGAATAGCTAGCCGAGGTGTTTGTCCAATGGGGCGCTTGAAGTATCATGCAAAAAATTATCTGATGCCCCCGTGAAGAGAAGTCTATTGGCATCCGTTCAGAAGGCGAATCAGCACGGCAGAGTGTTGAACTGCTGATCCATGGCAACTATAGAACGAAGCAACTAAGCAAACACGGCACAACACACCACACTGCGCGCCACACATCATCGCTAACTAATTGCAAGGGCGTGGACGCGTGATCGGATTCGGCACAGACAGGCAGCGAATCTCCCACTCCCAGCAAGGAGTCAAGAGTCCTAAATCGAAGCCTGCCCAGCGCTGGGAGGTTGGAGAGAGGGCGAACAGGGGGTTTCGCTTACGGATTGCTCGGAGTGCCACGCGAGGCCGTGGTATACGTTCACGGAGAAGGTGGCGGCGAGGTAAAGCGTGGCGATGCCAAGCCCCGCCGTCAGCGCCTTGAACGCCAGGTCGCCCACCGCCATCGCGCCGCTGCTCTGCTCGTCCTGCGTTCCGGAGCAGCAAGCGAAACCCTCACCGCCCTGAGAAAATGCGGATTCTCAGGCGCGACGGGTTGTGTCGTGTTTGCGACCAGCGCACTGGCGGCGGCGGGCATGTCTCCTACCGGTCCTTGGTGACTGCTGATGGGCCATGATGTCCTCTACGCCAGGGCCCGGCCCAGCCCGGCCCGTTTGATTTGGTACAGCCTACAGGTACACCGTCGGGGAACAAAATTCTCTGCGTGCGTAACGTAGGACAGACCTGTGCAGCACCGACGGGATGGAAGACACGTGTCCCCACCCGCACATCTCAAAACACGGCTTCACCTTCGTGAGACAGCGAGCCGCCGCCACTTCGGGGCGCGCGAGGCGCGAGCCGGAAGCAGAAAAAGTAAACAGATCGAGTCTAGACTCTGGAGCGTGGCGATGGACATGGGAGGTGCCGGTGGTGGTGCTCGCCTGCTCGGCGATATGATGGGGGCGGCGATTCCCTGGCCTGAGACGGCGTGGCGATGGACATGGAGGAGGTCCGCGTGTGCCAGACCATAGACCTCCAGCAACTAGCCATAAGCGATGGCATGCCGGCAACTCCCCGTCCTCCGGTAACTGGCGCATCTCTAGCCCCGGTAATCAACTAAGCTCAATCGTTCATTGCCATTAATTAAGGTCCGTTTGGAACGAAGGAATCCAGAATGTAGAAATAGAAAAAAATGTAGGAAAAAAAAACCGCAGGAATAGAGAACTACGGGATTCTAAAACACAGTAATTGAAAACTTAAGTTGTTTGGATCGCAGGAATCCAATACAAAAGAAATACGAAGTGCTAGACTAATAGAAATAAATATCCGGTCTTACTTGTACCAAAATAACATAAAAAAATTGACGCTCAACATCCAAGCACCGGATGAGCTAGCTTCTTAGCTACCGACATGTGGACCCAAACACCGACCGTCGTTGAGAATCATAAAAGCTCCGTCCTCTTGTTCATCGTTCATTCTCTGTCTTGTTTTTATCCATTCATTCTCTCTCTTGTTCTTATCTGTCCTGTTTGTTCATCTCCTCTCGTTCTTTGTCTGATGAGCAGGGCATAATGATAGGCAGACCATGGCATACGGTGCCATATGCCAATGGAGAGGTAGTTCGAGCAGCAAGTAGGGGCTTGGGCAACCACTCGATTGGAGAGTCATGGCGTAGCGGACAGCAACGAGGACAGACCAAGTTCTTCTCGTCGGAGCCGCTAATTTGCTTCTCTCTGGTCACGCGAGCAGCGAGCTACGGTGTTGCCTCGGGCTTCCGCGAAAGGGAACGAAAACCATGGATTTGAGTGGATGTTTTCATTCCTGTGAAATTGCTCGCCGGTTGCAACATTCCAGAGGAAAGGGTTCACCGATTTCTCCGTTCCAAACGCCTGCTTCAGTTTCCTTTCCTCCGTTTTTCATTTCTACAAATTTTCTTTGATCTTCCTCCAATCCAAACAGGCCTTACTCTGCAGCAGCTTCCTAATTTTCCTCTAATTGTTATAAACAGGTCTGACTGTTCCTGATACGCTCCGTTTTTTTCAATGGAGAACACAGTGACTCAAGTCTGAATATTGCAGGCTACCTTTTCAACAATGTACTCCTAACATTGCAAGCGATCAGGTAGAAGATCGACGAATTTTTGGCTTTTGGATGTTAGCACAGCTGTAGTTGATGTTTGTGCATTCAGAAACAGAGAGAAGATTGGAGTCGACTGAACCTCACGATCAGAACGAGAGAAGAGGCCAAATCACTTTCGGCGGCGGTGGCAGGATAGAAGATTCGGAGGCGGTGATTCGTCTAGCGGTGGCGGCCGGCCGGCCTGAACAGGAGCCATGATGTGTCTTCGTAGGCTGGCTCAAAGCCGCCCATAAATTCGGCTCGGCTCCAAGCGCATAGCCGCATATGAGGATGAGAGCCGGAAGCGGCAGCTTTAAGATGCGCCGGTGGGGACACGTGTCTTCCATCCTGTCGGTGCTGCACGGGGTCTGTCCTGCGTCAGACACGCAGAGAATTTTAAGGAACTCCTTGCCCGGCCGGACGCAGTAAAAATCAGCATCAGCAGCTCTACTGATGAATAGATTTAACACATGCAGACACCCGGCCGGCAACCGGCATCATTATTCTTATATACTACGCACTTTCGGACGGATCACTCGTTCCATCGACAAACGGATAGGCTTTGGTGTCGGATCTGCACTCCAGCGCGTGCCCCATACATCCATAGTGTGTTCGTGTACGAGTGGTTAAAATTAGTACTGTATTAAAAAAACGAACGACACATAAATTGAAATGATGTTTAAATCTAGCCGCTAATATATTGGAGTATTAGTACTAGCTAGTATGTACTTGGAATCGTTAGATATCTTGAATACCCATCGCTCATGTTGCCCGTCAACACATCTTATATATTAGTAGCCAATAAGATCACTGGTAGTAGTATTTCTCATCACCTAACTATAACACTCCTCGGTCCTCGCTCGCCTCGCAAAAGTTAACAACGGGAGGGTGATCGAGCAAGCCACAGCCCATGGGCATGACCACCGCGGCGCCTCATGTCATGGTCTTGCCGTTCCCGGCGCAGGGCCACGTCACTCCGCTCATGGAGCTGTCGCACCGCCTCGTCGACCGCGGCTTCCAGGTCACCTTCGTCGTCACCGAGCCCATCCACGCTCTCGTGCTCGGCGCCCTGCGGCCGCCCGCGGCGGCTGGTGGCAGCGCGCTCCCGGACGGGATCCGGCTGGTGTCCGTCCCGGATGGGCTGGCCGACGGCGACGACCGCAGGAGCCTCAGCAGGTTCCTCGACTGCCTCTCCCGGTCCGTGCCAGGCTACGTGGAGCAGCTCATCAGAGAGACGAAGGTCAAGTGGCTCGTCGGCGATGTGAACATGGGGATGTGCTTCGAGGCCGCCAGGAGGCTCGGCGTCCGGGTGGCCGCCGTCTTCCCCGCCTCCGCGGCTTGCCTCGGGACGCTGTTCAAGGTCCCCCAACTGATCGAGGACGGCGTCTTCGACGAAAAGGGTACGGGACGGGAACATGCATATACCATCGTCCATGAATCCATGATCCATTTTCTTGCTCGATAGATCTTTCTGCTATAATAATCTGTGGCAACGAGAGATGAACATCGATTCTGTTCTGTGTAACAAATTTTAGTTATACAACGCAGGCTACCCGAAGCGGCACGACTCGTTGGAGATCGCGCCGGGGATGCCGCCGGTGTTCCCGTCGCAGATGCCGTGGAGCATCGACGGCGCCGTGGAAGGGCAGGAGGTCGGATACCAGCTGGTGTCCGGGAACACGCAGGCGGCCCGCGTCCACGCGGAGACCATCGTGTGCAACTCGTTCCTGGACGCCGAGGCCGCGGCGTTCGAGCTGTTCCCCGGCATCCTGCCCGTCGGCCCGCTGTCCGCGGACGCGGCGCTGCTGAAGCCCGTGGGGCAGCTGCTGCCCGAGGACACGGGGTGCCTGCGGTGGCTCGACGCGCAGCCCGACGGGTCCGTCGTGTACGTCGCGTTCGGCAGCTTCGCCATCTTCAACCCGCGGCAGTTCGAGGAGCTCGTGCTGGGGCTGGAGCTCACCGGCAGGCCGTTCCTCTGGGTGGTGCGCCCGGACTTCAGGACCGCCGGCGACGGCGGTGCGAGCAAGGCGTGGTTCGAGGAGTTTCAGGCCCGCGTCGCCGGCACCGGCATGGTGGTCAGCTGGTGCCCCCAGCAGAAGGTCCTGGCGCACCGCGCGGTGGCGTGCTTCGTGTCGCACTGTGGCTGGAACTCGACCATGGAAGGGGTGAGGAACGGCGTGCGGTTCCTGTGCTGGCCCTACTTCGTGGACCAGTTCCCGAACCGGAGCTACATCTGCGACATCTGGAGGACCGGCGTGGCGGTGTCGCCCGGCGAAGATGGCGTCGTGACCAAGGAGGAGGTGAGTAGCAAGGTGGGCCAGGTCGTCGGGGACGAGGGGATCGCGGCGAGGGCGCGGCGGCTCAAGGATGCGGCCTGCAGGTGCGCCGGCGAGGGCGGCTCCTCGCATGAGAATTTGAATAGGTTGGCCGATCTGCTTCGTGAATGAGTGAGCTGCGTGTATGTTAAATGTCATGTGGTCTGGAACTGGACTACCGGAGTAGTGGAACAAAGGGGCGTGTGAAGTCGGCTTGGATTCATAAAAGCATGTACAATGGGATGTTTATAGAAAGTACTTAGCAATAAAAACCAATTTATTTTCTAGCACCAGGTGTTTAGAAGGTGTATGAGGTGCTTACTTAAGCATTGATGTTTAATGAGTGCTAATGAGATAATTAGATATATATAAGCACCTCTCTTGCATTGTAGCAATTAGCTTTTTAGGTGGTGCTTAGCATTTCTTTCTTTCTAAGTATCTCTGTAAGCAGTGATGCATAGTACATGCCCTAAAATATGAGTTATATTACCACCTTGATCATATCGAACCCTGTCCAGGGAATTGTCATGAACTCGTCACGAGTGTATTTTCATGTCCAAATCTTACTGGCTTGTATACCGGCACCCCCGGCCGGAGCGAGCTGCAAACTGGAATGGAATGGAACGCCTCCTGCCGCAGCGGCAAGCCGGCAGAACGCACGGGTGCGCGGTGTCTCGCCACGTCCGTGGAAGAACCAAAAGAACACAGGAGCGTGCGACAAAACTGCCAACGTCCACGTCCACTAGCCACTCGAGCTGCATTTTTCAAACTGCCTCGAGGTGTTGCCGGTGCCGGCCAGTCAGCCATTTGTTGCGAGCATTGATTAGAGAGGTCATTAAAGAAATCTTAAGCCTGGATTAGCTTGATCTGCTTTCGATTAGTGCGCGTGTAGGCAGATCTTATCGGTGCAAAGGTTGACCAATCCGTCCCGCGCGAGCACTCTGATCGAGATTTTTGCACCAACGCGCTGGTGCCAGGCCGATGCGGCCGGAGACGTCCAAATCGCGCTCCATACCACTACCACCGGTTTTTACGGTTTTTTTAGTATTAACCGTCGGTTAGTTTATTTTTAAACAGACTATCAACCCGTGCTCACGCACAGGTTAGAGACTTAGAGTTGCGGATATAGATAATTTATCTTTCGTAATGTCATGTGGGCAATTTGTGATATATATGCAACTTAGGAATTACTTTAATTTATATTTTATGATAATATCTTGGATAATTTATATGCAGATTTACGACTTATTTTATTTTATATTTTATAATGGTACAGTGAGTAATTAATATGTAAATTTAGAGGATTATTTAATTTATATTTTATAATGGTATGGTGAATAATTGCTAAGCAAATTTAAGGGTTATTTTAAATTGTATTTTATAACGGCATGGTGAGTAATTTTTATATAAATTTAGAAGATTATTTTATGTCATCTTTCGTAATGCCATGGTTGGTAATTTTTATATAAATTTAGGGGATTATTTTATCTCATCTTTCATAATGACATAGTGGGTCATTTTTTAGAAAATATAATAGATTTAATGGCTACAATTATTAGAGCAACACGATGGACGGCCGAATGTTTTTGATTTTTTAAGAATTTCTAGGATTTATTTTTTTTCTTAACGCGTCTCGTGAGAAACATTAAAGGGGATATTTTAATTCATCTTTCGTAATTGAACTACAGTAATGTATATGCAAATTTTTAGAAATCATTATAATTTATTTTCTATGATAGCATATTGGGTAATTTATATGCAGATTTAAGGCTAATTTTAATTCATCTTTTACAATGGCGTGGTGAGTAATTTATATGCAATTTTAGATAGTTATTCAATTCATATTTTACAATGGCAAGGTGGGTAATTTTTATGTAAATTTAAGGGGTTATTTAATTCATATGTTATAATGGCATGATGAAAATTTTTATACAAATTTAAGGGATAATTTTATTTTATATTTCATAATGTTATAATGGGTAATGTTTTTAAAAACTATAACAGATCTAATGACTACTATTATTAGAGCTACATTATGGATGACCAGGTATTTCTGATTTTTGTGAGAATTTTTAAAATTTATCTTTTTTCTAGAAAACAGATCTATTATTAGAGTCACATGAGGGACGGCAATACGTTAATTACATAGAAGACCTAGTGGCTATTAAGATTTCAATCTGCAATCGATGATCGGATGTTTCTGATTATTGCGGGAATTTCTATTATTTTATCTTTTATTTAGCGCATCTTGTGAAGATTTATAAGGAGGTTTTAAAATGAGTCTTCAATTTTTAATAGCATGATTAGACAAAAAATATCTGTTTTATATAAAGGCTTCTAACATTTTTATAAAAAAATTATAGAATCATTTAGTAGTGTAAATTTGTAAATGGGAAAGTTTGACAAAAAACTGAGAATAAATTTGAAAATAGAAAAATTTTGGTAAAAAAGTAGAAATTTTCTTTCGTTGAGAGTTGAACTCAAAACGTTTTATAACGATAGAGGTGGGTAATTATTTCAAAAATAAATTAAAAATAGAAAACATCTGCCAAGAAATAAGAAATTTGCTTTCGCTAAAAGCTGAACTCGAAACCTTTTATAATGAGAAAGGTGGGTGATTACTTAGAAAATAAAATGAAAATAAAAAACAATTGCAAAAAAAGAAGAAATTTGCTTTCATTGAGAGCTGAACTCAAAGCCTTTCATAAGGACAGAGGTGGTTAATTACATCGAAAACAGATCTATTATCTATTAATATTCCAATCTGTTAATTGATGATTGGATGTTTCTGACATTTGTGAGAATTTCTAATATTTATTTTTTTCTGGTGCATTTCGTGAGGATTAACGTGGAGCCTTCAAAAGAAATCTCTAATCAGTAATAGTAAGATACGTCAAATAAAAAACGAAGGGAGTATCTACTATTGTTTAGCCATTTTTAATGGGTGTCTACTCAATGTTTTATGCTGCTAATTAAACAACCAATTAGGAAACGATTAATCGCCGTGAAGCATTTTTTTTAATAGCGTTGAGACGGACTAAATGACTATTTAGGCATGCAGCGGTGTCTACTCAATGTTTTATGCTGCCGGTGCCCACCTAGTCGATATCTTTTTCTGATTCTGTGCTACAAAATAAGTACACGAGAAAATGATCAAGGGGAAAGAGGTGTGAAAGCTATTTGTTGCACATGTGATTATAGAATTTTAAAACACGTCTTTTCGCATACTTGAAATGTTTTCTTCTTCGAATATATTTTTTCTATTGGATTGATATTTTTATTTTATTTTTTCCTTCTTCAAGAATAAGTAACCAATTGTTCCAACAAAGATTTTTCTTCAGTTCGTAGACGGTTGTTGCACTCAAACAAAAATGATCCCTTAGGAGAAAAAGAGTTCAGCACTTGGTGCATAGATGACAATCAAATAGCGTCCAACGAAAATGATTAAGCTAGCTTGAAATTAGATTTTACTTGTAATGTTCTCTCCTCTTCGCGTCAAATAAATTGCTTTGGACTGTACCGCAGCAACTAATGATCAATTTTAAGAGAAACAAAAACCGGCATCTGCGTCTTTGTTTTCTTCTATTCTGTAGGTCCAACAAACCAACACGGGTGCCTCACATATCAACTGTGATGTCAACAACGAGCGGTGTGCGATCCGATATTTTTTTTAGTCCATTCTATGCACGCCATTAGAAAAATATCGCAATCTCATTTGTGTTAAAATTTCTCCCACTTGCACCACTGGTCAACTTTTACGTGGACATCGGTGCCACTCCCGTCAATACAGATGTTAACTCAGAGAGGAAATGACTCTTTTGCCCTCTCTTTTCCTCTTCCTCGCCGTATGGCCGCCGCCGGCCGGCACGCCGACGCGAAGGAGTAGTCTGCGTGGCCGCCCAGAACCGCCAGCAGCTTCCCGTCGGAGTTCATCGACGTGTTCTGCACGCGTACACGAGCGAACTTGAATGCGGACACAAGCACGCCACCAGGTAGCCGTACGACCACCGGCGCCGGAACTCGAGCAGGCCACCGTAGGTGCGGTCCGCGATGCTCACGAACAGGGCCTCGCCGTCGGAGCCGAACGCGGCGCCGGCCACCTCTCCGAACAGGCCCACCTCCTGCGCCGCGGGTACACGCGCACGAAGTCATCGGCCTCGGCCGCCGCCAGGAACCGGCCGTCGGGGTAGAACTGGAGCCCCCGGACGGCGCTGACGCGGGCCCCGAGCAGTGCCGTGAGGCGGCGCGCGTCCCACAACCGCATCGTAGCGTCCCGAGCGGCCATGCCGCGGAGGCTGGCGCGGCCGAGCTCGCGCGCGCGGGCGGCCATGGCCTGGTCGAGCTCGGGCACGCGGGCGGCCATGGCGCGGCCGGCGCGGCCAATCTTGCGCGCGCGGAAGGCCATGGCGCGGCTGAGCTCACGCACGCGGGCGGCCAAGCTCGTGCACGGCGGAGCTGATGCTCAAGAGGGGGGGCAGCCTGGGTGCGCTGGCGCGTGGCGCTGCCCTGCTGCTCGTTCTTCCTTGCTTGCCTACTGAAAACAGCTCGCACATTGACGGTCAACTGACGGTAACGACGGCAGTGGTACGGTGTTCAGAAAAAAATTGAGCAGTACATGTGGGAGAAACCTTTTAGTGACACGTATGGAATTGTGATTTTTTTTTCTAATGGCGCGTATGAAATAGACTCTAGTTTTTTTTTTTTCGCTTCGCTACAGCATTTTGTGGTGACCTCGCAATCTCAAACCACTGTGGCACTATCACCACACAGACAGATATTTCTGCAACTGTGCCATATCTTCGTTACGTCTCAAGTTCCAGCTTCCAATTTCTCTCATTAGTAGGGTCTTTTGTGTAAATGGCCGTGGACAGCTGGTGTCTCTGTATCCTTGGTGCTTGTATTCGGTTTGTACTTGGTTCGTTTTCCCTAATGCATAATACAGGCATCGTATGTTATAAAAAAAAAAAAAGTTCCAGCTTCCAAGCTCTAGCTCCCTCACCTTCTCTCATGGCGGCACCTCGTGTTCTAGTCCTGCCTTACCCTGCGCAAGGCCATGTCATCCCTATGATGGAGCTCTCCCACCGCCTCGTCGAGCACGGCGTCAAGGTCACCTTCGTCAACACCGAGCTAAACCACGGTCTCATTCATGGTGCCTTGGCGGCCAGGGACGGCAAACTCGGCGGGATCGACATGGCGTCCGTACCGGACGGCCTGGGCTGCGGCGAAGACAGGAAGGACCTCGCCCGTCTCACCGAATCCTTCTCGAAGGTCATGCCCGGCGAGCTCAAGAAGCTCATTGGCGGGATCAATGCCGGTGAGCGCGGCGGCGAAAGGATCGGCTGGTTGATCGCCGACGTGAACATGGCGTGGGCATTCCCCGTGGCGAAGAAGCTCGGCCTCCGTGTCGCCGGGTTCTGCCCGTCGGCGGCGGCAACGTTCGCAACAAGGTTCAAGATTCCAGAGATGATAAGCGGTGGCGTTCTCGACGAGGAGGGTTGGCCCAGGTGGCGCGGCACGTTCCAGCTCGCGCCGGCGATGCCAACCATCGACACGTCGGAGTTCTCGTGGAACCGCGCCGGCGACGCCAAGGGCCAGCCGATCATCTTCCAGCTGATCCTCCGGAACAACGCGGCCACGCACCTCGCCGAGACCATCGTCTGCAACTCCATCCAGGAGCTCGAACCCGGGGCCTTCACGCTCTTCCCCAGCGTCCTCCCCATCGGGCCGCTCTCCTCCGACAAGCCGGTGGGCAGCTTCTGGGCCGAGGACGCCTCCTGCCCCGCGTGGCTGGACGCGCAGCCGGCCAACTCCGTCGTGTACGTCGCGTCCGGCAGCTTCGCGGCCTACGACGCCGCGCAGCTAGTCGAGCTGGCCGAGGGCCTCCTGCTGACCTCCCGGCCGTTCCTGTGGGTGGTCAGACCGGGGTCGGCGGGCGAGAAGCTCTTCGAGCAGCTCCGCCGCCGCGCCGCGCCGCGCGGGCGCATGGTGAGCTGGTGCCAGCAGCAGCGCGTGCTGGCGCACCCCTCGGTGGCGTGCTTCGTGTCGCACTGCGGCTGGAACTCGACGATGGAGGCGGTGCGGAGCGGCGTGCCGCTCCTGTGCTGGCCCTACTTCACCGACCAGTTCCTGAACCAGAGCTACGTCTGCGACGTGTGGGGGACGGGGCTGAAGTTGCCATTGCCGCCGCCGCCGCCGGCGGCGGACGGGACGGGGCTCGTGGGGAGAGACATTGTTCGCGGCAAGATCGAGGAGCTGCTCTGCGACGATGAGATCAAGGCACGGGCGCTCGCGCTGCGGATCCTCGCCCGGCGTGCAGGCGGCGACGGCGGGTCGTCGCGCCAGAACCTCAGACGGTTCTTGGATCTTGTACGGGGACAGGGGGTGAGCTGCTAAGCGGAAGAATTCGGGATTGGAGATCATTCGTTTTTCAATATTAATTATTGTTATGATTTCATTTAGTATCATGAGCATTTTAAACATAACTCATATGGTGGTTGGTAGTCAGCCAAGCTAAGCACTCGCATAATCGCACCGCCTGCTCGACCAGTTGAAGTAGCGACCAACTGTAAGACCAACTGTATTATGGACTTCTGTCAAAAAAAAAAACTGTATTATGGACTGGTGTAGTTGTTGGCTGTCGGGCCGTGGGCTGATTTGGGCGTATATAGAGGTTTCTGGATTCTGGGGCCTTATCCAATTCGGTCTGATTGCATGATTTCCCGTGCTACTATGAATTAGTTTCTGGATTCTGGGGCCTTATCCAATTCAGCTTGATTGCATGATTCTCCGTGCTACTATGAATTAGTTTCTGGATTCTGGGGACTTATCCAATTCGGCCTGATTGCATGATTCCCCGTGCTACTATGAATTATGGTGGTGGCGCTGCATTGGAAGAACCAAATAGGAATGGAACAGAAAGAGAGCGGGGAATGGTCGGCAAGGCTAGCCGGGAGGTGGTGAGCTGGTGATAGCGAGGTTGCAGGGATTGGGGAATGGGATGACGGTGGGTTTCTGGATGGGAACAACAAACTGATCATGGGGTTGACGATGACTCTCTGTCTCTTTGAAAGAAGTGAATCAGTTTGTCTGCCTGGGTGATAATTCAAATACTAGTAGTAACTGAAAATGGCAGACATTATTTTGCTATAAGAAAGCAAACCGGAGGCTATTCTCTCGGAAAATATTCCACGGAGGAGGGCAGCGGAAGAAACATAAATCCGATTCAGAATGGTCTGCAGTCTGCAGCCTTAACCTGAAAATTCATAATCCTCAAAATGCCGGTAATTTCCCATGTCAAAACTGTCGCTGTGGTGCTGACCAGGCCATCCATCTCAACTGAACAGTGACTCTATTCTGCTGGTCGAATTCACTCTCTGTGGCTGGCACCATTTTCTTCAGAAACTAGTGTAAGTAGTCGCCAGGTTGGCAGAATTTAGCCGTTACACTACAACCTAAATACTTACTGTACTATGGTAGTACGCCAGTTCAACTTGACTTGTTTTTTTGGCTGCCGCCGCCGGGTGGGTGACAGGGGCATGCACCCTGCTCTTGCTGATGCAAGGAATGACGCATCTGCCTTGGCCTTCCTTCATATATCAATACCCTGGCCACAGGCTATGCACCTCACTCACGGTCCACAGACGGAGTGGCGCCGTCGCAACTCACAAGCGACACGACCTCTGTCGTCTGCCCCGTTGTCGCCTGATGGTGTGGCTCTGAGTTCACGGTCAGTGATCACCGTGTCTCTCCGGTCTCCACTAGCCGTTCACCACTCCAACGCAAACACGCAAGCTGCTGCAGGCCTCCATGTCGCCGTCAGCTCATCGATCCCGTGTCATGGTGCTGCCCTTCCCCGCACAGGGCCATGTCATGCCCCTCATGGAGCTGTCACACCGGCTCGTCGACCACGGCTTCGAGGTGGTCTTCGTGAACACGGACTTCAACCATGCCCGCATCCTCGCAGCAACCCCTGCCGCCGCTGCCGGTGGCATCGACATGGTCTCCTTCCCGGACGGCATGGGCCCCGAAGGCGACCGCACGGACATCGGCAAGTTGCTCGAAGGCTTGCCGGCGGCGATGCTCGGCGGCCTCGAGGAGACCATCAGGTCCAAGAACATCAGGTGGGTGGTGGCCGACGTGTCCATGAACTTTGTGCTGGAGCTTGTCCCCACGGTGGGCGTGCGCGTCGGCTTGTTCTCCACTTTCTCCGCAGCCATCTTCGCTCTGAGGATGCACCTTCCCAAGCTGATAGAGGATGGCATCGTCGACGAAATGGGTAAGAACAATGCAATTCTAAAGCGCCGTCGTCTTTGGTATAGAAAATCACGTTGTTAATTAATTAAGATCATGGCATGGCTCATTGGCTCTACGTTCGCAGGGAATGTGAAAAGGAACGAGAGGATCCAGCTGAAGCCCAAGATGCCGGCCGTGGACGCCTCCGAGCTTCCATGGTTCAGCCTTGGCAAGAGCCCCGAGGCACGCAGAACCATGATCCAGAGCGTGCTCAAGAACAACTCGACGTACGAGCTCGCGGAAACCATCGTCTGCAACACGTTCCAGGAGATCGAGTCACGCGCGCTGGCGCTCCTACCCTTGGCGCCGCCGCTGGCCATCGGCCCGCTGGAGGCGCCACCAGAGTCGTCGTCGTCGACGCCGGCGCTGGGCCATTTCTGGGCGCAGGACGAGAGCTGCCTCCCCTGGCTCGACGCGCAGGCTCCCGGCTCCGTCGTGTACGTGGCGTTCGGGAGCCTCACGGTGTTCGACGCGGAGCGGATCCAGGAGCTGGCCGACGGGCTGGTGCTCACGGGGCGGCCGTTCCTGTGGGTGGTCCGGCCGAACTTCGCCGCCGACGACAGTGTCGGCGAGGGCTGGCTCGGCGAGTTCCGGCGCCGCGTCGCCGGCAGGGGGCTTGTCGTCGGCTGGGCTCCCCAGCAGCGCGTGCTCTCGCACCCCTCGGTGGCGTGCTTCGTGTCGCACTGCGGCTGGAACTCCACCATGGAAGGGGTGAGGAACGGGACGCCGTTCCTCTGCTGGCCCTACTTCGCCGACCAGTTCGTGAACCAAAGTTACATCTGCGACCTGTGGGGTACCGGCTTGAAGGTCTGTGCCGACGAGAGGGGCATTGTCACCAAGGAGGAGATCAGGGACAAGGTGGCGCGGCTGCTCGGAGACGAGGAGATCAAGGCCAGGGCGCTGTCGCTCAAGAGCGCGGCGTGCGCCAGCGTCGCGGAGGGAGGGTCCTCGCATCAGGATCTGCTCAAGTTAGTGAATCTCCTGAGAGAAAACTAGTCTTTAGAATGTGTCAGAAGTTTCCTAGACGTACATTCAGTGGTCAGTTGGTTAGATACACATCGCATTTCTTGATGAAACGTAAGGAAATTGAAGCTGGATATGCAGACATCATGTTGGATGGGCCATTTACCCATCGAATTGTTTTAGGCAATAACAAAAAGAAACAAAGGATTGCGTTGTCACCTGAACATTATCCCTCAATCTGCAAAGTGTCCGGAGAAATCCCAGACAAAAAACAAATGCCTGTTCGGAGCGTAAATGGCTTTAAAAAAACAGTTGGCCTGATTTGGTAGAAGAAATTAGTCATCACTGATGGGACACAATTCGGAAGCCCCGCGGAACCTTGAGGCAAAGCGGAGCCAACGACAAAATCATTGGCACTAGTCCTTCTAACAAAACTTCGCAGAGCTTTCTTACCGGAAACCTTTGGCCCGCTCAAATAAGAGCACAGCCCAAGCCTGGAGCGAAGGTCAAGGTGCTAGAGCGAACGTTCGGGCATTGGAACGAAGGTTTAGGCGCCGAGATGAAGACCCTAAGGCTGGAGCAAAGGTCTAGATGCTGAAAGGAAGGTTTCGAGTGTACTGTGTGGAGGCAGGTGGCGTTCCCGTTGACAGCGAGACGTCCGTGGTGACTTCGTCAATCTCAAGATCTGACGGCCCAGTCTTCCACAGGTGTTCATAGAAATAGAGCGTGCGTGCGTGCGTGCGATCATAGGAATGAGTGTACTTACGTGTATGAGCATATACGTTTGTACTGTGTTTCTAAAAAAATGTGTATTGTGTGGAGGTCTTGAGACTCGTGGGTCCCAGAGGGACAACTAAGAATCAGCTATAAAGTAGTTAAGTGAGTAACCGATTTTTCATTGAATATTTTATGAATGTATTATGTATAAAAAGCAAATTGGTCCAGGGAACATCAGTTAGGCTATTTCCAATGGTAGAGTAAAAATGACTATCTATAATATCGTTTGACACTGTACATTACATAGAAAGAAAAATAGTTGGAATAGTGAATGAACATAGATAGACTGTTTTTACTCATCCCATTAGGGATGATCTTAGGCAGAGCCAAACTATCACAAAGTTTTATATACGTGTGTTCTTCTATAGTAAACCTAGTACTACAAGGATACGACCAATAAGAGAGATAACGAGATAAAGGCATATGCAGACTAAAGAAGAGAGAAACTGACAACACCATATGGCTGCAACTACGTACAAATTCATCGATACGAACGTTGCCAACACGAGAAACCGATGGGCAATAGGGAAGTAGGCAAGAACACATGAATTCTTGCTGACGTGACATCTGATGCGACCGCATCGACGTGGCTGCAGGGCTGCCCATCATATAAGCACACACCCGGGTCGATGGCCATGTGCGCCTCCATCTCTATCTGTATCCACAGGAGCAGCAAGCAGCCCACAGCGGCCTCCATGGCCGCGGCTCCTCCCCGGCCTCGTGTCATGGTGCTGCCCTTCCCAGCCCAGGGCCATATCATGCCACTCATGCAGCTGTCTCACCGGCTCGTCGACCATGGCTTCGAGGTGGACTTCGTGAACACCGACTTCAACCATGCCCGCGTCGTCACGGCCTTGGCGGCAGGAGGAGAGGCCGGAGCAGCTGTCCGTGCCGGGATCCACCTGCTCTCTTTGCCGGACGGCATGGACCCTGACGGCGACCGCGCCGACATCATTCGGCTGGGTCGAGGCTTGCAGGCGGCGATGCTTGGCCGCCTCGAGGAGCTGATCAGAGCCGAGAAGACTCGGTGGGTGGTGGCCGACGTCTCCATGAGCTGGGTGCTGGGCCTGGCCGCCACGGTGGGCGTGCGCGTCGCCTTGTTCTCGACCTTCTCGGCCGCCGTATTCGCGTTGAGGATGCAGATCCCCAAGATTATAGAGGATGGCATCATTGACGAAAGTGGTAAGAGCAACCCAAGCCACATGATCCTCTGTCAGTCTGTCTCATCTACTTCTCCGCATCAGAACTCATGTTGGGCATGCTGTGCAGGGACTGTGAAGAGGAATGAGAGGATCCAGCTGAGCCCCAAGACGGCAGCCATCGACCCCGCCGAGCTCCCCTGGACTTCTTCTTACTTTGTCAAAAGCCCCGAGTCACGGAGAATCATGATACAGGGGTTACTCAAGAACAACCCAGCATTCTCGCTCGCTGACGCCATTGTCTGCAACACGTTCCAGGACATCGAGTCTGAAGCGCTGTCCCTCCTCCCTATGGCGGCACTAGCCGTGGGTCCCCTCGAGGCGCCAGCATCGACTTCAGCTGGCCAGCTCTGGCCTGAAGACCCGACCTGCCTCGCCTGGCTCGACGCCCAGGACCCCAGCTCAGTTATCTATGTGGCATTTGGAAGCTTCACTGTCTTCGACGCTACAAGGCTCCAGGAGCTCGCAGATGGGCTGGCGCTCACCGGCCGGCCGTTTCTGTGGGTGCTCCGGCCGAACTTTGCCAGCGGCGTCGATGAAGGCTGGCTGGACCGGTTCAGAAGCCGCGTTGATGGCAAGGGGCTAGTCGTCGGCTGGGCTCCCCAGCAGCGCGTGCTCTCGCACCGCTCGGTGGCATGCTTCATCTCGCACTGTGGATGGAACTCGACGATGGAGGGGGCGCGCCACGGCGTCCCGTTCCTGTGCTGGCCATACTTCGCCGACCAGTTCTTCAACCGGAACTACATCTGCGACGTTTGGGGCACGGGCTTGAGGATTTGCGCCAACGAGCAGGGCATCGTCACCAAGGAGGAGATCGGAGACAAGGTAGAACTCCTGCTCGGTGATGATGGGATCAAGGAGAGGGCGCTGTCTTTGAAGAGTATGGTGTGCGCGAGCATCGCGGATGGAGGGTCCTCACATCAGGATCTGCTCAAGTTTGTGAACCTGCTGAGAGAACAATAATATTTAGATTGTCAGAATTTTTTTCCAAGTCATTTAGAGGTCAGTTTGATAAATACTGTTTGCAGAGTCGTATTCGAAGTTGCGTAGACAAGGTAACCACAGACATATTGTACTAGATTAGGTTTATGTCGGCGGTACTACAGTGCAAATGCATTGTAGCCTCTATTTTGGTCTCTGCCATGGGCCATGTACTGAAAGTAACACCTACCTAAATGTTAAGAAATTGCCTCCCGTAGATATCAATAAGTAGTACAAAGTTTTGTTTAAAACAAACCTGCAAAGTGCCTAGTGAAGTTACAAAGAATAACGAATTACTGCGTGAAGCTTGAAGCAGGGGAATGTTGAATGCTTAACATCTCTACCGAGCCAATAAAACTGAGACAGCAGAGTCTTACAGCTAAAGGCTACTTCAGAGTTTACCAGAGTGCCGATCTACCAGACACTAGATATTAGCACTCGGCAGCATATTCCCAGCTAAAAAAGTTCATGATGCTGTGTCACTATCTCAAACAACTAATTAGGTAAGGAATTGCATAACAGATGTAGGTTTACCGGAAGTAACGGAGATGTTCGTTTGGGACCAGGCCATGGCACTTGTGCTATTCCCAAGGCAGGGGCTCTGTTGTTTTCTGCAGAGTATGAACATCCGTTCCGTGTGAGCTTTCTCCACAAGTAGATGAACCCTAAACATCAAATCTAGATAAAGTTCACAAACATAACGTACAATGTGAAACTGGTTTGGCATCCATGGTCATTATTAATTTTTGGACATATTGGAGTTTCAGACATATGCTGGTTTGAAGTACTTTCCCAAACTCCAACAGATATATGTTCTAAAATTTTCTGATTCTCAGATAAGTTACCATATGCTTACCTTAGTTGGTGAAATCCATCGAAGAATTATATGTATTTTCCTTTTTATAGAGCGCAAGTATTTTCAAACTCATTGGAGCCTAGTAAACCTTTCAATGCATTAACCAGAACAAGTTGAAGAGCTCAGGGCTCAGCAGCAGGCATTTCAGCCACGTGCATATAAGTCATATGATGCTCCATTTCATGGAAAGTTACATCTAGCCATCTAGGCCATCAAGCATACTTTATGCGGTGGCTATGTTGCTTGGCTGGCAAGATACAGAAACACAAATCGGTCAACTCGAGTGATTGTGAAGATAACCTTCTCTTTGAAAAAGAGGGACCTATATTCGACAGGCTATAAAGTTGCTGATGTATGGTCTGATGCAACAGCCATGATTTAGCACCCTTTATATGCACACCCGATGGACCAATCTGGTTATATCTATCCACAAGGAGCAGGAAGCACTGACCCCACAAACTGTCTGTAGTCAGAAACAGCCTTCATGGCTGCTCCTCCTCCTAAACCTCATGTGATGGTTCTCCCCTTCCCCGCACAAGGTCATGTCATTCCACTCATGGAGTTGTCCCATAAGCTAGCCGACTATGGATTCAAGATTGACTTCGTAAACACTGAGTTCAACCATGATCGTATCCTCAAGTCCATGCAAAACAAAGGAGCAATCCCTGAGAGTATACACATGATCTCCATTCCAGATGGTATGGACCCTGCTGATGATCACACAGATATTGGCAAGATGGTTGGGGGCTTATCGGCTGCCATGCTCAGCCCCCTTGAAGAGATGATCAGAACCAAGAAGACAAAATGGGTGATAGCAGATGTGTCCATGAGCTGGGCGCTAGAACTGACGAACACAGTGGGAGTACGTATTGCTTTGTTCTCAACTTACTCAGCATCTGTGTTTGCACTAAGGATGAAACTGCCCAAACTGATTGAGGATGGCGTTATTGATGAAAGCGGTAAGAAAGAATTAAATACCCTTTAGCATAAAAAATATCTATTTTCATGTACCTGTTTAGTATTTACATCATATAGATTAGTGATCAAGGACATTTTGAATTTTATGCAGGGAATGTGAAAGTGCATGAGATGGTTCAACCGATGCCACCCATTGATTCATCTGACATCCCCTGGGTCAGCCTGGGTAGCAACCCAGAAAGACGCAGAGTGAACATACGGAACGTCATTAGGACTAACAGATTGATGGCACTTGCTGAGGCCATCATCTGCAACACATTCAGAGAGCTGGAGCCCGAAGCGCTGGCTCTTCTCCCCAATGCATTACCCGTAGGTCCACTGGTCGCGCAGATGTCAAAGCCGACTGGTCATTTCTGGTCTGAAGACCTCACCTGCCTCACTTGGCTTGACACGCAAGCCCTTAGCTCCGTCATATATGTGGCATTTGGGAGCTCTACTGTCTTCGACGCGACAAGATTGCATGAACTTGCCAATGGACTTGTGTCATCTGGCCGGCCATTCATATGGGTGGTCCGGCCAAACTTCACCAAAGAAATCGAAGAGGATTGGTTCAACCAATTCAAGAGGAGTGTCGATGGCAAGGGGCTGGTCGTTTCTTGGGCTCCCCAGCAAAGGATACTGTCACATCCTTCAGTTGCTTGCTTCATGACACACTGTGGGTGGAACTCAACGATTGAAGGTGTGCTCCATGGCGTCCCGTTCTTGTGCTGCCCCTACTTCGCTGACCAGTTCTGCAACCAGAGCTACGTGTGCAATGTGTGGAAGACGGGCCTGAAGCTTTGTCCCAATGAGCAAGGAGTTGTCACAAAGGAGGAGATCAGGGACAAGGTCACGCAGCTGCTGGGAGATGAGGATATGAAGGCGAGGGCAATTATGTGGAAGAACAAGGCATGTGCAAGCATCAGAGAGGGAGGATCCTCTCATGAGAACTTGCTCAAGCTTGTGAATTTGCTACAAGAAGAATGAGATGTCATCGTTTTTAGACTCCGTTGCCCTATACAATGTTGCAATATTGTAGAGTTTGGTTCTGATGTTAACCATCTGCTATGCCAGTATCTATGTATTTCGAGGGATGTCAGTTTCTATTGTAGAGTGTCTATTAAATCCATAAATCTCTTATTCTCTAATTTCGAGGGAGGCGTTCTAATAAAATTCATACGTTCTAATAAAATACATACACCATGAGCATGTGCTGTCAGCTGTCCTATAGGGACTCCCCAGATGGTGGAACTGCTGATATGTTACATTAACATGTTAATAGAGCTGAGGATAATTCCTCAAAAAAGAAAAATAGAGCGGACACCATGACAGACATCGGGATATCAAAGTGACATAGCCATTTCAGGAAGAGCAAACATTCGAGGCAGCCACGGTATACAGAATCCCCCCTTCCCTCTCGGTGTTCAGAAATCATTCTAGATAGAGAACGAGCTAGCCGCTGGTTACTGAAACGAAATTGCAAAATTCAACCAAGTCCCCAAGTACAATTAAACCACTAAAACTACTGGTATTACGGGCTACAAAAACTGCAACACACAGTATCGCTTGACAAAATTCACACGCACTGGCTACTGAAGATGGCATTGGAAACTAACCTAGCGCACTGCACATTTTACGCCTGTCGATTTCCACAGTGGCAACGATGGTCCAAAGCGAACGGACGGATGTCGAGATTACAAAAGCAGCAGCGAACGCAAGAGCGTACCTGGCTGCTCGCTGCTGCCGCACACCTTCTCGGGCCCGACCACCGGCGTGGGCGTGGGGTTCCGGGTGGCGGCCGCAAGCTCTCAGAACGCCGCCGCTCGAGCACGCGCTACGCCGGGCCCCTTTCGAAGCCGGGGGGCACGGCACGACGCACCTGCTCGCCCGCCGTCCTGTCCCCTTCCTCTCAACTGCCGCTGTCTCTGCCTGCATCCAATCCATTCACCCATGGAATCGTGAACGGCGGTGGGTCTCCCAGCGGGTATGGGCCATGCGACATACAGAGTTCAACTCGGGCTGGACGGCCCAGGGTACGAGATACGTTGGGCTTCTGTTTGGTTGTGGGCTTTTTTTATTTTTAGATTTTTTTTATTTCGTTTTTACGAAAATATACACCGTTTGGGTAATTTGACGGGAATGGACGCCTGGCGCCTGGGGTCCGGGCGCCAGGTACCTGGCGCGCGCCAGGCCTGGCCCACGGGGCGGTTTTAACGGCCGTCGGAGCCGGCGACGGCCGGCGGGTTAAACGCCGTCGGAGCCGGCCGTCGCTGGCGGGTTAAACGGGGTCGGCCGGGGGACGGGGCACCTGGCGCCCGAGGTCTGGGCGCCAGGCACCTGGCGCCCGGGGGCGCCAGGACCCCCCCCCCCCTCCAAATAATATACATTCATCCGATGAAATAATATTTATTCATTTTCAATAATAATCCAAATTATTCATTCATACTAAATAATATTTATTCATATGAAATAATTGGAGAACACGATCTGCATCTTCCGTCATAAAAACATACATGCATCATAAAAACATACGCGTCGACATAGCTACCCATTCCTACGACTCCGACCTCGCTTTGCCCTCTGCTGCGCGTGCACATGCCCCACCGAGTACGTTAAAGGATCAGGAGACCGATGCACTCGGTGCGGCCTAATCTGCTCTACAGGGGTCTGTGTGGCCTCCTGTGTGGGAAAAAGTGGAGCACCCCCTAACTGTGAAGCGCCAATGATATCGTGCTGGTCGTGTTCCAAGTCTGAGAAGATGAGCTGGTGGTCTTGTACACCTTCAAATTGGTTAAATCCTGAAAGAAAATATTATGTGTTTGTCAATACAAATAAATTATGTACCCGTACAAATAAACAAACATACAAAGGATTGTATGAGAGCACCTGTCGTCTGTGGACGGATCGGCGTGAACGACATCGACGTGGCCAGACCCATCGGCTGGTACGGCATGGACGACTGAGGCTGAAGTGACGTACCCATTGGAGTGTACGACATGGACGGAGGATCCATCGGTGTGACATGCTGTGGAGACGGATGCATCGGCGTGTAGTACGTCGATGCAGGATCCATCGGTGGCATGTATGAGCAAGAGGGTGCTGCAATAAAACCAAACAATGTGGCATGGAATAACTAAAGAGGTGGGTACATATTGACATAAGTAACGCAGTATATTTATGTACCAGTGTACTGTGGAGGAATCGGTGGCTGGTGCCGGAGGGGACCCTGCAGGGGAATGGAATAACCCCATGCGTGCATCATGGAAACGAGGCTTTCGTCCGCCACTGTCAACCGCTGCAACTGCTCGTCTGGGGTAAAAGGGCTGCCGCATCGTATCCGCTGTAGTGCATCGTTGGTGTTTGATTGTAGTTTGCAGCATATCTGCATCTGCACATTGACCGACATTAGCGAATGTTTCCTAGTGTTGAACATTGACCGAAACATTAGCAAGAATTCAAACATTGACTTACTGCTTCCGCTAGTGCCTCGTCCCTATGGCGGGCATATGCATCCGTGGAGCTTGACTCATGTGGCACAGGTTGAGTGTCGGCATACGTGACGTGACAACGAGTGCGGGATCGGTACCACGTCAGGAAAGTTTCATACCACCAATCTGTGTGTGGCGCAACGGGATGCACCACGTCCTGGTGAGCGTTGTCCCAAGCCTGGACGTAGGGCTCGACCTTGGTCACCCACGTGCCTGAGCATGGTTGCCCAAGCCGACTCAACCTGAAATAGAATATAAATTGTCCGTTTTCTTGCATTCTTACCTGATATACATTTGAAATGGTGCATTTTATAAAGAGGAACGTACCTGTGGTCCTGTGGTGTAACCCGATCAATCACACGTGGTACCGGAAACTGCTGCGCGTACCCGAACTATCGCATAGCTCTGTGCGGACAGTGTGGCTCGATGTAGATATCATAGACCAACGAGGCTGTCGTATATCACAAAATCTCGTTCGACGTGCACATAGAAGACAACCCATAAGGAGCACGACTTCCCACAGCGGCTGCACTATATGGCTCCCATATGACGTCTTCGGCCACAAGCCGATCAAGCGCGACGACGAAGCTCGGATACGTACGTCTTGCCTGCTCATTGGCCCAAGTCCTCTGCAATAAGCATGAATGATCGAGTTACAATGGAGGATGCAATTTTGTTTTTGTTTATAAACGTCGCTATGAACAACGTACCTCACGGGGGCATACCCAAAGCGTGCCCATAGTCGGCCCATCGTCGTCATGCTGGCCGTAGTACTGTGCCTCATAGCCTCTATGGTCCACAATAGGTCGACCCACGGCCAACCGCTCGTACGACCACAACTGTAGTAGTAGCGCGCAGCCCTGAAACCTTGCGTTGCTCTCATCCTTACTGCAGGCATCACAAAGGCCACGGTACGTCGCCGCCAGCACAGCTGAACCCCAACTCCAAAGGGGAACAGCATCCTCGGGTGCATCTGCAATCTCTCGCGCTCGGTTCTGGGAGACAGAGAGACGAGGGCGGCGGCGGCTCGGCTCTGGGAGAGAGAGAGGGAGAGAGAGGGCGGGGGCAGAGAGAGAGGCGAGGGCGGGCAGAGAGAGAGAGGCGAGGGCGGGGTGGTTCTGGAAGAGGGGAACCCTGGCGCCGGGCCACCGGGCGCCAGGCCCCCGCCTGCCCCACCGATCCGTTCCCAGCCCGTTCCAGCCGGAGGCCGTCCCGCACCCGTCGCGGCCCGTCGCGGGCCCGTTTGTGGGCCAGGCCTGGCGCCCGGGGTCCTGGCGCCAGGCACCTGGCGGCGACCATTCCTGCAAATCCCGATCGACGCCGTGTATTTTTGTAAAAACGAAATAAAAAAATCTAAAAATAAAAAAAGCGCGGTTGTGGGCACATCGGGTGAAGAAAGCCATGGGCCTATTTCGGGCTGGTACTTCCACGGTTCGACCGAGAAGAGACGTCGGTGGGCCTGTTTCGGCGATACGCGTGGGAAATGAGCACTGCCGGTGCCGGTACGTGCCGAACCCGAACGCCTGGTCGCGTCGCCAGCCATGTGGTGTCCGGGGGCAGGCGGCGATGCGCGCGCGCAGGCACCGTGTCGGTCGGCCAGTCGGTGCCGGTGGGCAACGGAATTACGGGGCCGAGCGGGGCCGGCAATCCCGGCCATCGCCGTCGGTCCCCGTCCCCGGGCAGCAGACGCCACGGGCAAAGCGTGAAAGGAATACGCGTGGAGCCGGAGTACGACGCCCGTCGGCCAGCCTGCCACTCTGCCAGCCCCGCGAACCGCACGCACGTTGCAAAAAGTCAAAGTCCCAGCTTGGGAACCTGGTTCGCTTCGGTTCGGTCCGTGCTGCTGCAGTACCGGCCGCCACCCGGCTCGATTCCCCGCGCTGCGCTGCACTGCACGCGGTGGCCAGCCCAGCCCAGCATGGCAGCATCGATCATGAGCTAGGAAACTCCATACAGCTCACCCGGCGCCGCTACACGACGCGCGTGGTGCTCTCGTCGCCGTCAAGGCCGCGCCCCCCGTCCCCGTCCGTCAAAGGGTTCGGTGGTCGTCGTGGGTTGGCCGCGGGCGACGCGACCCGTGGGTTGGAGTGCCGCGGCTGGTGCTGCCGTGCCCAACCCGGATCGGAGCCTGCGAGGCAGCTTCTAGCGGCCTGGTGGTGCGGCGGGTGCCTGCCAGACTGCAGTACCGGACTGCCAGGTATAGACGGAGCTGGGTGCGGTGTAGAAGTACTACTACTAGCCCTCTATTCATCTCGGTCGCGGGCGGGCAGAGACAGCACAGCCGTACGTACCACGCATCGCGTTCACGGTGTCGGTGCAAAAACAAAAAAAGGACCAGCCCTTTTCCACAGCGTGGACGAATCATGAACGCACGAGCCCCTTCTTTCCCTGCCTGCCGGGGCCCGGGGTAGGTGTAGGTAGGTAGGTGAGCGGTGAGGCCCGCGCCGCGCGCCCGCATGTTCCAGAGCACATTGCCACGTGCCCAAAGTGGGCGCACGCCATGTTCGCCGTCATCACTGGGGAACGGAAAAGAGGGCCACGCACGCACGAATAGAGAGACGGGACCGGCCAGAAGAAGGGTGAACAAGCGGCCAGTCTCCAGTCGGTTAAAAAGTTGATGCGTCAGGCGATATTCCCTCGGCCCCTCGTGGCCTAACTCTGCCGAGCCCGGGCGCCCGCGTAGGGCGGGGACGCCGGAGGCCACAACGGAAAGGAGACGACTTGCCGTCGTTGCTGAATTCGCACGACAGCTACGTGAACCTCCCTCCCGGCGCTTGACGACGAGGGCCTGCCCTCCGGCCGTCTCCGGCGGCGGCCGCGCGTCTCGGCCCCTGTCACGGCAGCTCGCTCGTCGTTGGCTTGCCATGTCTTCGATCGGGTCCATTTTTAGGCAGCCTGCCTGCGGAGCAATCCCAAGCATTCAGATCCCGGAAGACTTGGACTCTGCTACTGGAAGACTTCGAGGCAGAGTTTGGTGCGGGACATGCACGGAGTCCAAGTGGAACGAACTTTGTATTCCAGAATTCCAGATGGTTTGGCTCGCTTAGTTGGAACTTGGAGGCCTGAGCTTTTGGTTAGTAGCGCCGACGCCTGATGCGGACCGTCTTGCTCCGCAAAAACAGCCCGGCCGTGCGTTCGTTCGTTCGTTCCCGACAGACAGCAGGCGGCGATGTCTTGCTACTCCAATCTGCAGACGCGGAATGGGACATTCCCCCACACCGGCACTGTGACACACACATGGAGGAGTCCTTTTGGTCCACTGCCACTTGCACTTGGCCTCCATCTGTGTATAGCGGTTCTTCGTTTCACGAGAAGCATATGATTAGCGTGGGGTTTCTCTGTTTCATTCTCTCCCTCCCTCACTCTCTCTCGATGCGACACTGACAGTGCTGTTTCTTCTGCCGATCGCGTCGGCGAGGCTGGTCTTTTACGTGGCCACGTGCTGCAAAACCAACAGTCGGATTCCATCCCAAAACGATGACATGGCTGGCCAGTGTAGCTACGATCAGAGTCGCAGTGACAAGAGTCATGGTGACCTCCAAGTGATTAATAAGTGGAGCCTGGTCAAAATGTAGCAGTATATTTGTTTTTGTCAACGTGAAAAGTACTAACTCTTGTGCAGGCTACAGAATTTGTCAAGACGATTACGTAAGAGAAGATCTAAAAAAACTGATCGTTCTGTCAAACAAAAAACTGCGATCGAATTTGATGCTCAAGATATTTTTTGCCAAATACTGTATATCATTTTTTTTTACTGCATGCAGCAAATTAAAGAAAAATTTAGCCTCTAAAAAAGGGCAAGCGATACGTGGTAGTTACTCCCCCCTCTCCGTTAGCCCGTGAACACTGCCAACTGAAAACCAGATCAAATCTGGAGGAGAAAAAAACTCCAAAGCCGGCTCCAAGTTGACGTCGCTCGATCGCCGCCCTATCACGCCAGGCAACCGAAGGTAACGCAGAGATCTCACACATCTTATCTTCCTCCTCGGCCGCTGTTCCGATCCGTACTCCCCGTCGCTCCCTCGTGCCCGCCTGTAGGTGTCTGCTGCCATGGGGCTTTGATTGTGTTTCTTGATCGCGTGCGAGGCACTCAAAGGCGATCCACCAACTTTGCTTGGGTTGGTTGGTTGCCTCCGCGGCGCTGGCGGTTGCAACCGATTCGGGTGGGGTGATGCCGTGATGGTACTGGCCGCCAATGGCCATGGGCACCAGGTTAATTTGCGGTTAGTTCAGGAGCTAGAGCCGATCGAGATGCAGATCTGGTGTTCGTTCAAATGTCTCTCTGGGGGTGGCTCTTCGCGCTTCCTTTTTTGTTGGTGCGATCGTTGCCAGCATGTTGGTAGAATGCATGGTTGTGGGGTTTTCTAAAACTGTGGTCTGTTTAGTTTGGTGTCTTGTGTTTTACTTATATATATGACGTAGTTCTAGGTTCTAGGAGAAAGCGATGTGTTATTTGGAAATTATACTAATCTAAAAATTTTTAATTGTTTGTTCCAGCATTAATTGTGTTAGCAAATACAGCACTCTGTGTTAGTTAGGCAGGCTAAACATACTGATTGTATGATGTGGACCTGTGCACTAACTTGTACCGACTAGAATTTATCATCAAGGGAGAATCAATTGTATTTTTTGACTTGGTAGCCTGAACATGTGCCGATCCATGACCTAGAACTGTGGAAACCAAAGAAGTTTCTCACTAGCACCATTTCCTAAATGCTGGCTTAGTGAGGAAAAATAAAAGAAACATTGAGTCTTTTTCAGTCCATACTACTAGCATTAATCTAATGACAGCTACTAGCACACACTAAGAATTAAGAAATATCTCCCTTTTCCTCCTCCACTCCCATCTCTGCATAAACAAAGCGTCCCCAAAATTTATTTCCATGTTAATTTTTCTTTTAACTTTTATACATCAACCCTGGGGGTTTCCCCTGGACTAGATGCAGCCTCTGTTTCTTACTCAGCAAACGAAAACACACGTTTCGGTTGGTGGAGCGTAACATTGGGACTTGGGAGAAGCATCAGCATCAGGTTCCTGGTTTTGACTGTGTCCAGGCTTTGAAAATTTCTGCTGCCTTGGCTCGGTTGACCGGCCTGCATTTCTAGCGTCCCTGTCTGTCACTATTAAACAACGCTGTAACTTTTGCATCCTTGGTCAGTACTCGTTGCATTGTATATGGTTCAGAGCTCAATTATTCGGTTGCCGCTGTAGTTGACTGTCGATTAAATTACAGCAACTCTTAGGTTATTCTCCAGGCCATATTCCTTTACTTGCTTAGGCTGAAACCAAGAGCCACCTCCATCCACTTCCTTCATCTTCTATCTCATCATTATTTCAACTATACATACTCACAGCTACAGTGCGTAACAATACCGCATTTAATTTTGCAGTCGTCATATGCAGTCATCGCTAGATTCAGCTTTAGCTGCTTCCCGTTCATGGGCTACATGTACGCACCCATCTCTCTGCGCTGAACCAAAGACACAGACAGATCTGATCAGAGGGTCACCAGGGTATCAGTCACCAAAACTGCTCTATCAGCAACTGAATAAAAAAAGCTTTATCAGCACCTTTTGTTTATGCTTGTGATTTTATTTTCTTCTAAAAGGGGGTGTTGAGGCATAGAAGGAAAGTGGTTAGGTGGAGTGTCATGGACTCATGTGGAGAGCCTTTTTGATTAATGCAAGTTTGGTGGCAGTGGCATGCATGAGCACTCGTCGGCCACCTCTCTCTCTCTCTGGTTTCTGACCAGCCTTGACGCGGTTACTTTTTTCCCCTCTGGGGGCTTTGGCACGCCACGGTTATTTTTTGAAGGGGGGAGGGGTAGATCTGATTCTGTGGGTTTGCGGGCTGCGTATTTAACGACTTGTGGCCTCGCCCCCTCTCTGCACACACAACTCGAGCGTCTCTCCTCTCCACCCCCGCGTCGCGCACAGGAAGAGAGAGGGAGAGATCGCCGCCTCTCTTCGTCGGTGGTGCGGGTGCTCGCCCTCCTCGGCCGAGATCTCGCTGCACTTCCCCGAGATCTGGTGAGAACCGTGCCCTGATCCCACGCGATTGCTTTGATTTTTTTTACTTTTCTTCAGTCCCGCGCGCCTGATCATTTCTCGCGCGCCTGATCATGCGGGCTGAGAATCGTGGTTTCATTTCATCCTGTGGCTAGGTGTGCCTCCAGTTCGGTCTGCGAGTAGTTGTTCCACGAGTTTGTTTCTCGGTGGAGCATGCTGTCTTCAGATCTGGGAGTTTCGTGGTTTGGATCTGATAGGAGTCACGGTTATGCGTTGTAGTGGCTGAATAGGATTTTACCACCCAAAATTTTGTTGCGCTTGCTCCCTTTTCTTATCAAGAGTTTCAGATCTTTCTGGCTGATCGCGGTCAAACGCGGTGGCTGTGATCATAGCGATAGCGTTCTCCTGAAGTAAGCTCATATAGGAGTTTCGGGGCGGCCATGGATCTGGATCCTGCCTGCCATTCCATTTTTTATGTGGTATTTGTTTCAGAAAAGGGTGGTGTACGTAATGGGAATGGGATCACAGATACCTGGCGGTGTAATTGGTGGTTACTTAATTTGTCTGGTTCGTCTAAGGAAAAGATTTTTCGAAGCATTTATTACAGATGTATGATTTGGTTTAGAAGAGTGGTAGGGGTCACTTTTGACCAGCAGGAATCCAGAGATGTTCCTTAACTGCTAATATAACAAACAAAAAAGAGAGAGATCTGAATACGACATAGAACTTCCAAACAAAATAAACCTTTTTAGATGCAGTCTGTGTTCAGTTCAGTTTAGTAACCTTCTCAGAACATGGTTCTGTATTCCTCTGTTATTTTGCACTAGTGTTCCGGATCTGGTGCTCTGGCTTGTCAATCCTGATTGCTTTAGTCAACTTGAAAAACTTGCGTGTTCTATTTTTGCAATCCACTAAAGAAGCACTTTTTGCAATTACAGGTCACAGATCTAGCTCACAAGATGGTGAAGATCTGCTGCATCGGTGCTGGCTATGTCGGTGGCCCGACCATGGCCGTCATTGCCCTCAAGTGCCCAGACATTGAGGTTGTCGTGGTTGACATCTCCAAGCCTCGCATTGAGGCCTGGAACAGCGACACACTCCCGATCTACGAGCCCGGTCTCGATGATGTTGTGAAGCAGTGCAGGGGCAAGAACCTCTTCTTCAGCAATGATGTTGAGAAGCATGTCGCTGAGGCCGACATCATCTTCGTCTCGGTGAACACCCCCACCAAGACCCGTGGGCTTGGAGCTGGCAAGGCTGCTGACCTCACCTACTGGGAGAGTGCTGCTCGCATGATCGCTGATGTCTCCAAGTCTGACAAGATTGTTGTTGAGAAGTCCACTGTCCCTGTCAAGACTGCTGAGGCTATTGAGAAGATCTTGACCCACAACAGCAAGGGCATCAACTACCAGATCCTCTCCAACCCAGAGTTCCTTGCGGAAGGCACTGCCATTGAGGACCTGTTCAAGCCAGACAGAGTGCTCATCGGTGGCCGGGAGACCCCTGAGGGCAGGAAGGCCGTCCAGGCTCTCAAGGACGTGTATGCTCACTGGGTCCCCGAGGACAGGATCCTCACCACCAACCTGTGGTCTGCTGAGCTCTCCAAGCTCGCCGCCAATGCGTTCTTGGCACAGAGGATCTCCTCTGTGAACGCCATCTCCGCGCTCTGCGAGGCCACCGGTGCCAATGTGTCTGAGGTGGCATACGCCGTCGGCAAGGACACGAGGATTGGCCCCAAGTTCCTGAACGCCAGTGTTGGGTTCGGTGGGTCCTGCTTCCAGAAGGACATCCTGAACCTGGTGTACATCTGCGAGTGCAACGGCCTGCCTGAGGTGGCCAACTACTGGAAGCAGGTGATCAAGATCAACGACTACCAGAAGAGCAGGTTCGTGAACCGCGTGGTGTCCTCCATGTTCAACACCGTTGCCGGCAAGAAGATCGCAGTCCTCGGCTTTGCCTTCAAGAAGGACACCGGTGACACCAGGGAGACCCCTGCCATCGACGTCTGCAAGGGCCTGCTGGGCGACAAGGCCCAGATCAGCATCTATGACCCCCAGGTGACGGAGGACCAGATCCAGCGGGACCTGGCCATGAACAAGTTCGACTGGGACCACCCGATGCACCTGCAGCCGACCAGCCCCACGGCTGTGAAGCAGGTGAGCTGCGTCTGGGACGCGTACGAGGCCACCAAGGGTGCCCACGGTCTGTGCATCCTGACCGAGTGGGACGAGTTCAAGACCCTGGACTACCAGAAGATCTTCGACAACATGCAGAAGCCGGCCTTCGTGTTCGATGGGCGCAACATCGTCAACCCCGAGAAGCTGAGGGAGATCGGCTTCATCGTCTACTCCATCGGCAAGCCGCTCGACGCCTGGCTCAAGGACATGCCCGCTGTCGCTTAAATTTGCCCCCTCGTCCGAAGAAGAGCTGCAGGGACTGGATTCGTGGAAAGGAAGAGGAACCGGTTGACCATTCTTTCTATTATAGTTTGTTTTTGCAGGAGACGCTACGATTTTCTCGTGTCAGGCATAAAAGTTGGACGGTGCTGCTAGTATTCTGTGTTTGGTGTTTTCATATTGGAGGACGTCTGTAGATGTGATCCCTCAGGCCCTTGTGCTCTGCTTGAGGGAATTTACTTGTACCCATGGACCTGTTATAGCCGGTTGGTTCTTAAATTGTATTCCTGAAAGTTACTACAGAATCAATGTGTTTTTTTGCAGAATAACAAAACGCCTCGCGTTTCATATTTTATGTTTCCTATATTACCGTAGTAAACATTCGCTGTTGAAGACACGGCATATCGAATGAGAGACGAGCCTTTATCATCTCACTTCATGTGTTTTTGCGATGTCTGTACTCTGTAGGGGAAAAAAAAAAATTCTTCCTTGGTTCCTCCACTCCTGACTCGTCGCTCTTGGCGAGCAAAGGGACGGCCCATGACGGAGGCCCACAGCATCTAGCTCCACATGGTACCAGGCCGGAGATTACAGCCCAGAGCGCCTTTGCTCGCGTGATTTCGTGAAGAGGGGAGCTGAACCGCGCAGTGGAAGGAAAAATAAAAAATTGAGTCTATTCTGTGCTTTCCGCTCAAACTTTCAGAACTACGGTTAAGAGTCGTTTTTAAGATGGTTTTGAGCTACTTATTTTTAGTTTAAAAGTAATCTTGGTAAACGCTAGATGTTTTAAACCAAAAAACATATCTTAAAAAAAAAATCCTAGAGATAGGTTGGGACATGAAAAACTAAACTAAAACATTTTGAGCCCATAAAAATACATATAAAAGTTTCTAAAACTTTGGTAAATAAGAAAATTATCTAGATTAATACGAAAAATTCCTAAACTATTCGAATTTGATGTTTATGGGCATTTTGAAAAAAAATTACAATAAAAACACGAGATTTCATCCGTATGAATGCAACACGCGCTAATGCTAATAAATGCATCCATGTTATTAGTTGCATCCATTGCGTTTGATATTATGAGATTCAGAATACAAAGAAGATAGAGCTCGGTGATCGTGGAAAGGCGGAAAAGGGTCGTGTGTAGGTGTTGTTCACTGGGGGTCAGCAGCGGCCGCGTCAAACAGATGTGAACGTATCTACTTAAAATAAAGCCGGCACAGGCGACGTCAAGGGAGCGCGGTGCAAGTGGTGCCCGGCACGCACACGGCGGCGACTGGCACTGGGGCGCGCACCGGCACACCCCTGCGCGGGCCGCGCGACGGGCAGTCGTCGGCAGAGAGTGGTGGAACAGCAACAGCTAGCTGCTGCCTCCGATCAGTTTCCGCGAACCTTCCCACCGACGCGTTCCGGCCGGCCGGCGCACACACACGGCTAGCTGACATCGTGGATCAGTCGCATCTCGTCCAGCCGGCGAGCACCATCCACCACTGCACCGTAGTACCCAAGGCAATCTCACCCCTCATCGCTCGATCGCCGCCGCTCGCGTGCCTGTCACATGCGGTCCATCGGCAGTGCAAGACAACGGGTATGAAAGGGACCAAGCATCACAAGGCACCTAGAGCAGCTAGGCAGCTCGCGCGCGTTGCCGTGGCCGCGAAATAGAGGTTCCAGTTCCACTACTGTACGTTCCAGGCTTCCAGCAAGCTGAGAGCCCCCTGGGATACGGCGACCGAATCGGCGTCGGCGAGCTCCCTTTTTTTTTTTTCCCTGTTCTGGGTATAATAGGAGGACAAAGCAATAATAAAGGCGCCGGCCGGGCGGCCCTCCGTCCATCTGCATGCTGCATACGGAGTACTGCATGTGACGTACCTCTCGGGGACACCTCACGTAGCAGACTAGCAGTAGTGGCGGTACCAGTCGGAGCAGATGGAGAGAATAAAGTTTGGTCGAGGGCAAAGGGAACATTCCATCCACACCAAGCTAATATATCCCAGTAGGGCTACCTCAGACTCAAGAGGATATAAAGTTGGCCGGAGCAGATATATATGGCTGACAGCTTTATACACAGCTACTAGATTCATTGTACGTCCGACGTGTAGGGGAATATCAAGACCTGAACATCCCCCGCCCCATAAACTCCAATTGGAATCTTAATTTTTTTTCTAGTTTCACATTAACATATGTATTATTCTACAATGAAATTAATGAAAAATAATTTGACGTTTACAGTATTTTTTATAAACTCAATCAAAGGTACAGCAAGCCTTTTTGAGAGGAAAAGTTAAACAAATTTGACTATGGAAAAAATTAAAGTGAAGTATAATCTGAACCAATAGGCACATAGGCAATAATTAGGAACACATACGTAGGCCGCATGCAGCTATACCATACGGACTACACAAGCAACAAACCTGATATCAACAAAAGGAATTATTCAAAACAAGTTCTACTGTTGAGTTTAAACCTGCAGGCTGCAGCTAATTAAGCGACATGTAATAGCCAGATATATAAGTTCCTAATAATTGCCATGAGAAGTACTGATTCACCCACCAGCATGCAGACCCATTCAAGTGCAATTGATAATTCGCAGATTTGGATAAATTAGCTCATGTGACAACACCATAATCTGCCTACACAAATTAATAAGCTGTGCATATATATATATATATACACACACTCTATGATATAATCCAGTAATCCACATGCATGCGTTATCTAGTAATAAAATTAGTAGCTGCTGATGATGAATCCCGCAGGAGAAAACCCTAGCTAGCTGGTTTGATCTGCCTTCCTGCAGGTACGGTAGTGCCGAATGACTGCTCAAGGTGATCGACTTCATGATAGACATGTCTGGAAACAAATGTGTGAACATGAATTAGATCAGACTCCACATAAGGTTAAGGTCAAGGTCAAGGTCAAGGTCAAGTCGTCACTACTCTATGTAAATGCGTAAGAAAAAGGTAGGATTAATCGAAGTGGGTTCTTTATTTGCATGTGAATACAAGTATGAATGCAAACAAACAACTTTCCTTTCCGATACCATGCGTGTTTATATGGATTCTTTATAGATGATTCCATCAAGGCATTTATGCTGAAAATGAACGACTGGAAATGCTATAAAAGATTAAAAGTATAAAAAACAAGCTGTATTCAACTATTCTCAATGTTTGGAACGTAGGAATTTCACAGGAAACAGTTTAATTTCACAGAAAAAACGCAGGAACGAAAAAAATTTCTCATGTTCCAAACAGGGCCAAACTTGAGAGTATCACATATATATGCGCATGCTCTCTGCCAACTACTATATTGTACTTTCTTATAAAAAAACTACTCTGTTACTACTTGTACATAATAGTTTAAGGCTCCGTTTGTTTCACCCAACTAATTTTTAGCTCTAACTAAAAAATAGCCAGCTAACTATTAGCTAGTTAAAAAGCTGGGCATGTTTGGATACATTGACCAAATGTTCTTTTTTTCAATTATCTACAATTGGATAGGTTGGATCAGCCAATGAATTGAGTGCTAGCTAAAAAATAGTTGTCCAATTAGCTGATCCGCTTGGACACACCTAGCTAATTTTAAACAGTTAATAATCAGTTGTTGTAAACAAATAGGGCCTAAATTTGTCCTTGGAAAATATTCTAACCCATTGAGTCACTCAGTCACATGAATGTGTGCTAGCAGAGACATAAATATCTTCATGTATATTTGTCGCACCATGCATGAAAGGCCAAGTGGCCAACTGCTCGCTGCGCTCCTACTACGACGTGCATGCATGCCAATATATGCCATTAGCTTATATCTGGCCGTGCATGTCCATGAACCAACCAGCTAGGTAGGTAGGAATGCAGCAATATGGCTGCACATGTATGTACACCTAGGGAATAATAAATGCCTAGCCGGCCACTGGTGATATATCTTGTCAACCTGTATATGCACATATAAAGCAGATTTCATATCATGTACTCCATAGTCCATACCGCATACCTCATTAAAAAAGTGAATGAGTTTTTTTGTCATAATCATGGATGAATATCTAGTATTAGGATTGATTTGCATTAGACTATGTGTAAGTCCTCGTTGCTACTTGCTAGGCAGAGGTGGGAAAATCTTTCCGAGATTCTGTACCAACTTAGTGCACTGTTCCTAGAATTTTATTGAAGGCTCCCATCAAAAGATGCTTCATTAAAAAAAGGTTAGATAGAATTGAGAATGAAGATGCTCAGTCTACGTATTTATGGCAAAAGAAAATCATGAAGTGGATCTAACAAAGTTGAGGTTAGTTAAGGTTAGTTGAGGTTAGGCATGCACACAATAACTGCAAAACTAAATCATGACACTTCAACAAAGTAAAACTATATCGACCTGTAGACTATACCATGAAGAAAAACAGAATGAACGAACTAAGTATAGAAAGAGGTATATGAAAACTTTATCTCTGTCTATGATGAGGCTATAATGACCATGCGCTTCTCTACAAAAAAAAATCCATAGTCGACATTTTATTTTCAGATCAGTTTCATTACCCTATTTGCCGCCATGGCATCATCCGTGTCTTACTCCATGGGGCACCATATCGTCCAGTAGCCCCGCCTTCTCAACTGAAATGGCCGGAGGAGGAGGCACTGGAGATGGTATCGACGACGGCGACCGCGCCATGGACACCCTCGGGCTGTAGCTTGCCTCCCGCAGATCGTCACAGCCATTGAGACGATGCTGGAGGAACGATGTAGACGGCGAGGCAACGACGGTCTCCGAAGGCGGTGAGCTCTGTGGGTGCAACGGCGGCAAGCTGTAGAGCTGCTGCTGCGCCGGGATGAAGGACGACGATATCTGCTCCGCGAGCGCGACGGCCGCCGCGCTATGGATGTGCGCGGCTCCGACTCCGCCGCCGCTCTGGAACGGGCCAACGTGGTGGGAGTGCTGGCCCTCGTAGGTGGTGATCACCACGGAGGGATCGTTGGAGGACCGCTCCACGCGCTTCTTCACCGTGCACTTGCTATTGGTGCATCTGTAGTAACTCCTGCATGCTCACGAAAATTTCAGCCAAATTTGTCTCCCCTGTGTTAGTATTGTTACAGTTGCATTGAGCCCTGATTCAAAACTCAATTATGCATGTCTATGCATTAATGTGATCTATAGTTTTTTTTTTTGTGGAAAACTGATAGATTAGACAAGGCATAGCTTGTCAAATTAAACACACACACATGCGTTGCACTGAAAGTTACTACTAATAATAAGGAATGCAATCTCAGAAATCACCTTGGGAAAGGGCTGTTCTTGACAGCCTTCTGGCCATACTTCCTCCATCTGTAGCCGTCCTCCAGGTGATCGATCTCACTCTTGGTCATGAACGCGAACCGCGGCTGCCGCGCCCGCTTCTGCACCTTCTTCGCCGCCGCCGGCTTCCTGCTACTCCTGCATAAATGCAAACAGATCAGACCACTTTTATGGTGTTATTACTGAAGGATGGAGTACCTAAAACTGCTAAGCGTAGCTAGTAAAGCAGATTTATCAGTGGTTTCGATCGATCGATAGGATGCGAACAGTTAATGAGGCGTCGGCTGGAGTGCAAGATTTAATGCGCACTGAACTTGGCACAGGTAGGTAAGACAAGGAAATTGGTCGGCCGATCATGGCGGCAGGGACGGACGTGACCACGCTGCGACCCCCCGGCCACCCCAGTACCACTCTGGGCTCTGCCCCTGGACGCCGCTCGCCGCCAACGTTGCTGACATGAAATTCAGCGAGAAAAGTGGGAACGAAGAGCGAGCATATATATGCAGAAAGAAAGCATGCATATCTATCCATTGATTTGACTGCATATGCATGCACGAACAGCTTGCGATCTGCGAGCTACTCCTACAAAATGTTTTGCGTATGCATACGAATATACGGAAATACCGACAATTGGCAATTCTATAATAATCTGAAAATAAAGCTTTTGAAGCATGTATATCTATCCACTGATTTCTTACAACTCGCTGAATTTATTCGAATCTAGGTAACGCCAAGATGCACAAGCAGCTTGCAAACAAGAAATGCTATGCACCAGGATACGAACTCGTGAATACTGCTAGTATACGGAAATACTCTATACCGATCAACTGTATAGTTAATAATCTACGGAAATGCAGCGGAAAAATGTAAAAAAAAAGGAGGGAGAGGAGGGGGGAAAAAACAAGCGAAACCGCGTGAAACTTGGAACAATCCGCGCACGGAAATCGCGGCGCGAGAGCCGACGCGGCACGCGGATCGGTGTGGACATGCCGCCCGGTATTTACGAGACTGCCCCTGCCGGACGCGCAGTCCACGTAGGGACGTGTCGCGCCGCGGAGCCTCGCTTAATTTCGTGATCTGAAATCACAGCCACTCGCCGTCGGCGAGCCAGGCGCCGGCCCTGCTGCGTCAGCTCGTATGCGGGCTAGCTAGGCCGTGCTAGAAGAAGCTACCCGCGCATGCACTTACGCTGCCTCGGCGGCCGGCTTCCGATCGTCGTCGTTCCCCGGCGCGGCTCCGCCGCCGTCGGCGCCGTCCCCGCTCGAGCTGGACGACGCGCCGGCGTCCCCCGACCTGGCGGGTGCTGCCGGGTCCTCCGACCGATCCGTGTCCATGATGGACGGTTGCGTGGGCAGCGGTGCAGCTGCCCCGGGCAGATCCAGCACCGGGAGCTCCGCCGCCATCAGACCGCCCGGCCAGCCGAGCTCCGCGAACACGGACGAGTACTCCGCCAAGGCGTCGGCGTCACCGAACGGCCAGTCGGCGCCGACCCCTTCCGCCCTGTCGCCGGCGGCGCCGGCCATGGCCGATCCGATCCAAACCCTTTAGCTAGCAAGTACTGATCTCTGTCACTGGCTAGCTAGCAAGCTAGAAGCTGATGAGGGGTTTGCTTGCACTAGCAGTGTGCTGCAGGGACTGAGAGTGGTGGATTTTTACGCGTTGTGTTGTGGTTGAGCCGTGCAATATTCCGATCGGGGGCGGGGCAATTTATTAACGAGATGTCGCTGTCGCGATTTTTATCGGTGTCCGGGGCAGACGCGTCGGAGCCGGAGGACTAGGCTAAGGTATTTTTGGAACGTTCTGGCGGTCCCGGTCGCGTCTCCAGTGGGTGAAGGGGGCAAAACTGACATTGCATGTTTGGAGAACTCTTTCAGCGCAAGGAAGGTCCACTGTTTGAGCTAGAATACATCTATTTTTTTGGGCGGCGAAGATAAAAGACAAGGGCGAAAGTTGTACGTTGGCAGGGATACCTGGAAACGAGAGAGAAGTACTTTGTGTTTTTAAGATATGCCCATGTTTTAAAAGAAATCATAATCTGTGACAGAGGTAGTATATAGTATACCAATTACCAAAGTACAACCATGTGAGAGTAAATGAAATGTACGTGGAGGCAGAGGTTTGATAATCTGTGCTCAGCAATGTACGGGAGACTATGAATTATTGGAATATTTAGCATGCATTCGTATCCAAGCTTTGACCGAGTCTTACGAGGTTGGACACTCCTAATTAGACTAAGTCCAGCTGTTCGGTATATGATTAGTTATAGTACAAAACGACATTGTAGCAACACTATTCACAGAGGGAAGGATTGTTAGAATAGTGGACAGATGGGGTTGTACCCCACCTGCTGAAGCCAGCCTTAACAACGGGAGCAGTACTGATTTTTATAATTCACTATTATAGCTGTACTCCATGCTACACTGTGGGTGAATTGAAATGCCGTTATGGCCCCCACAGCGAGCTTTCAGCTTCATACACTGAATCCCACTTCACAAAAAGAGAAAATTCAACTGCTGGTGAAAAGACAGTACTGACGTTCCAATTAAATTAAATAAATCAATATTTTTTTGTGCTTCGAGGTAACGTAGCCTGCTGCCGTCTTGACCTGGGTTTAGAGCAAATCCTTCGAACTCTAATAGAATTCTTATAAATACTCGTTGTCTGTTTGTAGATAGACTCTAGAATAATTATTGGTTTGAAATAGTTTAAATTATATATCATAATGGAAAAAGCGGGTGATGTAGAAACATATATCAATGCACTTTATTTTTTTCCAATTTTTATAACATATAGTAGAACTTGGTATTTTTAGATGGGGGTTATTTATGTTAGTTTTTAATATAAAAGGTAGGTAACTTACATCCTGGCTATTATAGTGTCAAATGTGAGTACTTTATATCAAAATTTAGGATATTATATTAAATTATTTTTCATAATAGGATTTTGGGAAATTTAACTCCAAATATAGGTGGCCACTTGTAATCATAATGGTTAATTTAAATGCTGATTTAGGTGGTTACTTTAAACTATATTTAACATGATGGGCATTTCTATGTTCCAAAATATATGTGTTCTAAGTCAAACTATTTTAAATTTACATGGATTTATATAAAATATATCAACATGATGGGTGCCAAGTTAATATACTTGGCCCAATCATGATATATATTTTTCGTTGTGTGCTTATTTGGTGTATAGTCGTGAATATTTTTTATGAAAATGCACAAAATAAAAGTAGCTATATTTATGGAGGGAGGGAGTAATTATTTAGGGAAGGGCGTGAATAATGATGTTTAGAGACTTTGAAACAAGTAGCCAAATGTTTATGATTTTTTATCAACATTCGTATAAACATGTATAAACATGGATGGAGAAAAACAAAACCCTTATAATTTGAAATGGTGGGAGTACTATCTTAGACGAAAGATATTATATCACGAAAGGACAAATCTAGTAGTCTTGCACTATCAATAATTTAAATAAATTTTTGTATATTTAACGTCATACTCAAAACGTTTAACTTAACATGAATCTTGGCGGCCATACAATTGCAGGACATACCCGCCAGCCTGGCTGCCTCTCTCTATGCTCCCAAAAGGATGCAATTTCCACCTAACCATTTTTATTACTCACTCAGTCGTTTGGAGAAAAAAAAATCCAGCTAACCATTTTTATTATTGAATTGAATTGCAGTGTGGTCTAGTGGCATACACAATTATCATTCTTTTTTAGAAAATAGGTCTGCCTCGTACAAACAATTTCATCGCTTGCTACCTCTGTTTGCAATTGACTTAGAATTTAGGAACAGAACATGTATAGTATAGTCTCTCCAGAGATATAATATCACGATGATATATTCCTCGGTAATAAATCGGTCGGTGCTGCCCAAAACCACAACGGCTAGCTACCCATAGCTTTCGTGTCCCACCCCTATTCCACATCTTATCGGCTCTAACGTGCCACGTACTTATTTAAGTGAAGTCAATTCAATCCCTGATCCTATCTAATCAGTAATCACCCCGTATATCCCTTTCTTCTCACCTTAGAGATCATGATCTCGAGCACGACGAAGAGATCACACTACACGATCCCATCGGCCACCGGTCTCCACCCACACGAATGGTGGAGAATCTGGAGACGTCACAATAGCACTAGCGTCAACAGGTACTTTCCCGCCCTTTTCGCTACGAAAAGGCCATTAGAATAGAGAACCCCAGCAGGAAGCTCAAAGGAGGCAATGGACTAGCTACACTACACATCACCAGATCAGCAGCGATCCAAATGATCGATGGTCTTCCTGCCTCAGCATTTATTTACCGGCTATACACAGCAAAAACTTCAAGCTATGTAAGGTACTGACCACCAGCTACCAATATTACAATAGATGAACCACCATGCATAGTCCCAGACTCCCATCATTTATCCATGCCTACCTCATCTTGCTTGCGTTTGTCTAGACAGAACTGAGGCGATCAGAGCTTCCTTCTTGGGGGCTGAGGCGAATGTTGTCCGTTGTCACCAATTGCTTCTTGGTTTTAATTTGGTCCAGAGGGTTGCTGGAAATGGAGGTGAAAGCCACTGATATCGACCTGTCTAGGGAAGGACGACAGGGCTGATATCCCAGATATCCTTGGCATACTCATGAATCGTCCGATCACTGCTGAACTTGGATGAACTAGCTGTGTTGAGGATAGACATCCTTGTCCATAGCTGCAGGATTAAACATGTTATTAGAAAGAAATGCAATGAATATCCACACGGATCAAGTTCAAAAAATATCCACACGGATGAGCAATGTCATAAAACAAAGTTAGCTGCAATAGACATAGCAAAGTGTAAATGCCAATCCCCTTGGAGACATCCTAGGGTATCACAAGCAAAATCTGTAGAATTGATAATCTGATCTCTTCAGAAATGCTCCCAGCCAAGAAAAAAAAAAGAATGCAGGAAAGGATAAACCTGCCAGAGCAGTATTTTATTGTCCAGAAAGAACATGCAGAATCATAAGGTACACCAGTTACTAACATGAAAAAGTAGCTCAATTACATTTCTAATTGTTTCCTCGAATTAAGTTACTTTTGGGAATTTATACAAAGACGTTATGGATCAATGGTATTGCTCCTTCATGAAAACTTGCTCAATTAAGTATGGGTTTAGCACTGCAATATATCATGCAGCCGTGTTCTTTGAAAAATGTTCCAGTGATTTGGTTAAGCTCAGACTATAATGAAACACTATGTAGAAATCATCAGAATATAAGAAGGCTGCATAATCGTCGTGTGCAGGGAACCCAGAAAATAAACAGTAACAGTTAGAGGACTTACTTTCTGGTCTCGGTACGCTTTGTCAACTTTTTCTTGGCATTCAATATAACTGGGGAAATCCTTGCCAACAAGGAAATAATCTGCACGCCCATAACCTTCATTTCCTTCCAAAGAACCCATCAACTCATCATAGTTGTAAGTACCAAAGACACCACTGCGGACAAATTGCTTAACCTCCTCAAATCTTGGGTCAGGCACAAACTACAACAGAAAACCGAATGGTTACATTAGAAATCCGATTGATGCACATTATGTGGGTCGCCCACAGCTAGGCTGAGAGATCTTTACTAACTTGACAAAAAGCATTAGTATTGAAATAAGTGCAGTACCTTCCCCTGAGCTCTCTCTTTTCGCAAACCAGCAATTTCATGTGCCTCTGCACCAAAAAGGAAAAAGTTTTCCTCTCCAACCTCCTCTCTGATTTCCACATTTGCACCATCTAAAGTTCCAATTAGAATGCAGCCATTCATTGCAAACTTCATGTTGCTGGTCCCACTAGCTTCCATTCCAGCAGTACTGAACAGATAATTTGAGGTTAAGAAAAGCACATATTCTATTGAAACAAAAAAAAAAAAAAAAAAAAAACAGTGGCAGGATTTCTGAATGGCTCTACCCACATACAGCAGCAGCAGCAGCAACAACAACAACATAGCCTTTTTAGGTGATGTTAAATACGTGATTTAGATAATTAGAACGTGATGTTATCATACATGAAAAGTCAAGAAAACTTCCACCTCAACTAATTTAGGTAAAGTCCTTTCTGTCTATTTGCAGAATATTCAAGATAACTAGATTATTACCTGATATGCTGGGACAATTCACTGGCAGGAATGAGCGCCTCAGCAACACTGACATTATAATCTGGAACAAATACAACCTGGACAGCAAACAAAATCCTTAGAAGTTTAACAGTCAACACTATGGTCATTGGTTGTCCGATTGAATTGAAGTAATGTGGTCATATTAATTCAAGAGCTTCACACAAGCATTAACATAAGAGAAGACGTTACTTTTTGGTAGCAGCAATAATTAGTCAAAGGCATATTGCCACTACCAGAAGATGGAAATTAAATACGGCAAGTGGTATAGAAAGAGACGAAATGACCTTCAACAGATCTCCAATGCCTGAATCATGGTTGACAGTGGCAGCAACATCTGTAATAAATTTAACAATCCTTTTTGCCTGTATATATGTGGCAAATGCTTTCCCACCAAATATGCACACCCTTGGAACAAAGCTCTTTACTCTTTCTTCGGCACTCATTTCTTTCATCTTCTTGTAGCGGTAGACAATTCCAAGGATATTTAGCAATTGCCGCTTATATTCATGTATCCTTTTCACCTAAGGAATCCAGATAAGAAAATCCTAGTCAGCTAACAAACTTTTGATAAAAATGACCAAGCTGTGAGGAACAAGCTTTTTCATTGCAAGTTCAGTCTTCAAATAATGACTTAAACCACTACAACCATGAGCTTTGCACCAGTACAGATGGGATGGCTCATGGCTTCCCTGATGTTCTGTTACATATTTTTTTTTTCGAAATAAAGCAGGATCATTGCTAATTAAGAGGGAAGCAAGCAGGTTTACAAGGTTGCATTACAAAATATACCTGCACATCAAACATTGCATCTGGGTTGACAATATATCCTGTCTTCTCCCTTATAAGAGAGACAACCTTCATCTTGTTAACCCTTTTTGCAGCACGCCACTCCGAATGCAAATCTTCGTTATCGGCAAACTGTTAAAGGATGAACTGATGTTAACATAAATAAAGCATATGTAACAAGGAAACTTGTAGAGAGATGAGAGTAAATGTGAGGTAACATATTTAAAAAAATAGATGACTAGAATGGAAATACCTTCTTTAGTTCTGCAAGTTTGTCGGTATTGAGAACCCAGTCATCAGAACCAATCCACTTCGAAAGTATCGTACTTAATTCAGGATTACAAAACCGGATCCACCGCCTGGGAGTCACTCCATTTGTTTTATTCTGGAATTTACTTGGCCACAACTGCCAAATAAACAGAGCAGATGATGACTCCCATGTATTCAAATGATTATAAGAGCAGTGGAGACATAAGATTCAAATTCTCAGAGTAATACCTCGTAGAAGCTGTTGAACACGTCCTGTTTCACAATTTCACTGTGAATTTCAGCTACACCATTTACTGAATGTCCACCAACAACGCAGAGGTTTGCCATTCGGACAACTCTTGGTAACTCAGGATCAGATTTTACAAATGGATCTAACTCATCCTTAGAATCCTCTTCTGCTTCAACCTCTTCAGATTCATCCTTTTCCTCCTCTATCTCAGATATAACTTCTGCCTCCTCTTCTTCCAACTCGGTTTTCTCCTCAACCTCATCAATAGTCTCCAAAGATTTAACAAGTACTTTCTTATTTGATTTAGCAGTTGATTCCTTTTTCTCTTTAGGTTTAACAAATAGTTGGGCAATAGAAGATGGAAGATCAACATTATCCAGAATCCTCATTTCTTTCACTTTCTTTTTTAATAATGAAGTATCTGTGGTTCCATACTTTGAGACTATGTTGTTCATCAACTGTTTCAATCAAGGAAACAGAAAAGTGTAAGTCAACTTATAGAACAAGAAATACATTGCATAAGCGCTTTCTGCATATCCAATACCTCTTCATCAATTGTTTCTATGATCTCAACATGTCGAGGTAGAAGTTTCTGCATTATGTCCAGGCTCCACTTCTCTAGAGCTTCAGGAAGCACTGTATGGTTAGTGTATGCCACGGTTCTGGAAAAAAAATAGGAAATTAGCACTGATTGGAAAGCAAATGGGGAAATAAAAATAATCAATTCTAAAAGGAAGAACATTGCATAAATTGCATTGTGACCTTAATTATGTTTCAAGATCGGATGTTTTGGCACAGCAAATACCTTTCTGTAATACTCCATGCCTCGTTCCAGCTTAATCCCTTAACATCAATCAGTATTCTCATTAACTCAGGAATGCATAGTGTTGGATGAGTGTCATTCATCTGCACTGCAACTTTGGAGGGGAAGTCCTCCCAGTTGAGAGAATCACCAGCTCTACTCTCAAAACGAGCAATGATATCCTGTAGTGAGGCTGAACATAATGTATACTGTTGCTTCAAGCGGAGAACTTTCCCCTCTGGTGATTCATCCCCTGGATACAATATGTGGCATATCTGGCATGATGAAAAAAACAGTAAATCAGAAATAATCTAGGGATAATAACACCTGAAGTCATTTCAAAACAAAGCTGTGTGTATCAGACAACATAACGGGATGAACTAAAGTATAACCTAAAAAGAGGAGTCAAGGACAAGTCTACTAACCAAAGCATATGCATGAAATGGAACACAATACGTAGGCTATCAAGCACAGGAATAAGAAATATATCATGTCAGGTCTTGATTTATGCAGATGAGCAATAATAATCGATGCATAGACTATGATTAACTAGCAACATAAGAGTGTAATTAGACATTTTAAGCCTTTAAAATACTTCATCCGGTCAAAAATATATGATGCCATTGATTTTTTTATACAACTTTGACCATTCATCTTATTCAAAAAAACTGTGCAAACATGTAAAAATACAAGCTATGCTTGAATTACCTTTATGATAAACCAAATCGCAAAAAAAGACGGCTTATGAAATTTTTTGAATAAGATGAATGGTCAAAGACGTGCCAAAAAAAATCAATTTTCATATATTTCTGACTGGTGGGAGTATTAGTTTGCTCAGAGTTAATTACTCAAAAGTATTTTTTTTTACAAGTTTGACCTTTTCAGCATTTAGATGAGCTTCGCAGGCCTTGGTATGATCTCCAGCATTAAAAGCTCCCAAGTCAAAATCTTGTGCTGGTACTGTTGTTGACCAAAGACGTAGATTATTAGTGGTTCTAGTCTTGTAGCCAGGAATAGGGACATCATGCGCCACAACCTTGATATTTTCTCCTCCAATCCAGTGCTTCCTACAATCAGTGCCTTCGACCACTTTACCATAGAATTTCACAGGATATGAGACATCATTTCTTACAATCTCCCAAGGATATCCCATCTGGAAAATACAAATGCAGGCATGATTAACAGGCAAATCTTTAAATAGTTGCATAGTCTGACCAATATACCAGCATAATCAACACTCTGGAAAGAAGGCAACTCAGTACCTCTAGCCAATCTTCAGCAATCTCCTCCTGACCATCCTTTGTTATGAGTTGCTTAAAGAGTCCGTATTTATAGCGAAGTCCGTATCCCCATGCTGGATAGTTTAATGTTGCCATAGAATCCAAAAAACAAGAAGCCAGGCGGCCTAAACCACCATTGCCTAGGGCAGCATCTGGTTCCTGATTCATAGCAAATATAGCAACATTATCAATATTTTAGTATATCAGGATACACAGCAGCTTAGGCATAAATAAAGTTTTATAACCAAAATTTCATAAACTAACCCATGGGGGAAGCTATATGAAGAACATAAGGCAGAAAATAGGAATTGATCATAAAATGTGTGGTTTGCTGTGTATCTGGAATAATGGTAGTGTATGGTAAAATTCTGAAAATGACTAAGAACTAGTTTTCTCAAAGAAACCTTACCTGGCTAGCAACATCCTCTAGTTTTTGCCCAAGCTGTTTTAATGCTTCTGCATATTCCCCAGTTAGCTCTAGGTTGCCAATAGCATTTGTGAGAGCTCTTCCCTACATCGCAGAAAAACAGAAATGACTAATTATCATCAGGATGCGGTAAGCAAAAGATGAATAATGTTAGAGGAAGCAGGTTATGTCACCTGCAAAAACTCCATAGACAGGTAATATGCTTGTTTTACATTCATTTTGTTGTAATAATCATATGTTGCATTCCAGTTTATCAGCAACGCATCAAGGACACTTTTAGCAGTTGCATGGTAAGCTTTCAGGGGAGAAAAGTGCTCTGGAGAGAACAAGGGAGTGAACTCTGCATGGTGCTTGATGTTTGATGCAATGGCAGATGAGTCCATGGAATGTAGCACACTTGGAAGCCCTGTATTGCAACAGCATAATTTTAGGATCTTAAAATTTAACCTGCATGGCATGTAATTACATTCTTAATTAAAAGAAAAAAGATAGAAGCAGATGAGTTTGCGTGAAAATTATTGCACTGATCTACATGTCATGCATCCGTGCATATATCGCTTCATCACCTGCAACAAGTACATGTATATTTGAAGGTTAAGGGGAAGGTGTGCCACGTTTTATTTAGCCAGACAGCTAGTTTTTTTTATTATTTGAACAATAAGCCAGCTAGTTTTATCCAGAGTCTCACAGATTCTTCTATGTCAACCGATTGTTTGGTTCACGATGCCTGGAATCACGCCAGTGTTTCAAAAACCATCACAGGAACAAATTCTCCGAGTTTGCAGTTATGCACAAGGTGTACGGCTATTCAGTGTAGGACTGTCAGAACTCAGAACAGCCTCAGTTTTACTGAATTCGGTGTATGACTATTCAGTGCGCAAGGTATACGATTAATGCAGCAATGCTCGCATACAACACCATCACTAACCCAATCAACGCACAAGCATCAGCAATCCACGACGGTTCCGTAACACAGAGCCTACGGCCACGGGCACACGCCGCAGGGCACAAGGATCACACACCCGCATGGCGGCATCGCATCAATGAACAACAGTTCGAACCGCATTGCCACCCGAACCTCACCCAACAAGCCGGGGCACGCAGCCACGTACCTTCCTCGGGCGAGACGGAGCCCCGCACGTCCCGATCGCTCGCCACGCTGCACGCCGCGACGCGCCGCTGCGCCCGCCCTCGACCCCGCCCCGGCGCGACCCCGCCTCCGGAACCTCCCGCGAGGAGCGCCCCGCCGCTGGAGGCGAGCGGGCGGGAGGCGGTGGCGAGCTGCAGCGGCGGTGAGGCCGTCGTCGCCATTGCCGCTGGCTGCGGGTGGCGTGGGTGCGAGTCCGATGCGTGCGATGCGATGGCCGATGAGTGATGACAGGTTAATCGCGAGGCGGAGGAAAATCGAGGGGGCGCTTAAAAATATCTCTCTCTCTCTCTCTCTCCGCTGCCGTGCCACTGCAGCACTTCCACTGCCACGGCAAGTGCGCGTCAAGCGTCCGTGGCGCCGTGCGACGGTGGCCGCTGGCCTGCGCACGTGTTGGCCCCCACTGGTCGGTGGGCCCACGTTAGCGCCCAGCGTGGTTCATGTGCCGTTGGGGGTGACCGGATGGGTCAGTTTGCAGTTTGTATCCTTCTGCCGCATTTCGACGGCTGAGAATCGTCCTGTGGTTTTCAGGCAAATCGTCGCATTTTTCGACGGCTGGAAATGACTTTCGCGTGAGAGTTTGTATATATTCTCCTACGCTTTTTGTTCCCCTTTTTTCGTTGATACGACACAACCTATAGCTAACTTGATCCTTTTTTCCAAGTGTCCTTTTCGATAGTGTCGTTTGGTCTTTTCGCAATCATTTCTGTCCTCTGAGCACGTTGTATACTTGTATGGCGATGCAGGCAATAGAAGCCATTATAGTTGTTTGAGCAATTTATGAGCCTGATCAAACGGAAAGGGAAAGGCTAAGCAAAGGGATACGGGTTAAGACAAACGTTGTTCAGGTTGTTGAAATTTGCCTGTACTCTAGCGATCCTTTTATAAGACTTGCCGACTTGGTGAAATCGAGTTTGAGTGATTGACACTCCACTGCATGCACTCACTCCTCGCTTTTTTATTTGGTTTATGAAGTGGGTTGTAATGGATTGATCCATCATCATCTTATTTATTCCCTTATATACAAACGATAATAACTAATATATATGTGAGAAATGGAGTCATCCACTAAATTTTGTTGAATCCTTCGTGGTTTGAATCCACAGTCCAAACACCCGTAAGAGATGAGGTGTTTTGGACAATGAGTATTCATCTAGACGCTTAATAACCGTAGTTTATTATTTGTTAGCAAGACAGTCGTTTTAAATGGGTTATCAAGTGACTTATTAATGGAGAAAGCAACTAATTAGACAGTCACAATTGATCACCATGTAATGTTTAACATGCTAAACTGTCGTTTAGACAAACAATGTGCATGTTCGCTTTGGGATTATTCAAACATTACATGGTTTTTTGCCAACATAAATTGCATGTTAGTTTATTTTTAAACTAAAATGATACATATATTTTAAACCGGAGGAAATATAATGTTACTATATTAGGTTTTTTGCCACTAGTTGATTGTGTACATTGAAATTTGGCCAGAGATTGGTTGGAGTACCAATGTCGCGAATGACTTGGATTAGCAGTGGATGGAAGCAGGGGCGGAGCCAAACTCGGGGCCGGGGCTGCAGCCTCGGTTGCGGCCCAATAACTCCAAAATACCCTATATATTTTTTAGCTCAACAAATGAAGAAGCTCAGCACTCAAGTTAACATATGTATTTTTCAGTCCAACAAACAAAATGCAGGCAAATAGCCCAAGTTTCATATGAATTGTATCCTTGTAAAAAAATGTCTAATAGTTTTCAAAATTAGGCTTTTTTTTGACCCACTCCTGGCTCCGCCACTGGATAGAAGCATTTCTTGGCAGTGGTGGCGCCACGAAAACATTCTTCACAAGGGTGCATGGGCGATTTCAGATTTGAAAGATAATTAATAGACACTCCACTACCAACATCTAGCAAGGCGAAAATGGAACGGATGGCCGCATGGGTGGGGACTGGCGAGGGAGGATGCAAACAGGGTTTGGGTAGGCCAACAGAGGAGCTCTAATGACAGGTTGCATCATAAATATGGATTGCAAGAAGCAAACAAGAGGTTGGTACAGGCGTGTGCGAGGAATGTGCGCCGTCTCTACAGGTAGAGTTATGTAACCTTTTGTGTAGGAAGATGTTGATCTGATATGTCCAAGGGATTTAAGTTTGTGGATCAAGAATACAGCTTTTTTTTTCTCACATAAACTTTTCTGATTATAGACATAAATTTTTCTGATTATAGATTACTATTTCGGGAGATATGACCATGTTTGCTAAATGCGTGACATTTGACTTCTTGGCTATGAACGATCCCTCTATTGCTACGACTTGTTCAGAGTCGGCAACCTAGTATTTTTTTATTAACAATACTCTCTCAAAAAGGACATACAAGAATGATTGCCCCAGAGAATGAAAACTTTCACAAATGGCAACCAACATTGGGTCTAGATAGCCTCCCTAGCAAATTGCAAATTTAGGCGGATCTTTAGCGGTTTTCTATCTCTATTCTTTAAATTCAAACTCCATTATGTCTACAGTGCATGTGCTATCTCCTCTCGCATTCACTCCCACACTTGCATTGCATGAATCCAGCCCATGCACCGCAGCCCACGAACACATATTCTGTTGCGCACTTGCAGTATAAGCCAACCATGTTTGTGATTGTGTTTGCTTGGTTCTATGTAGCTAATAGTTGGCTGCTAAAAAATAATAGCTAAAGAGCAATGCAGAGTCAGCTAATAAATTAGCTAACAATTAGTTAGACCCTAACTAACATTTATGTCATTAGCTGGTTAACACATAAAAAGACATTTATACTATTAGCTTATTGAAACCAAACGCCACCGCACCCATCTAATAGGGTAGCTAACAATAGCTAGCTAATTTTAGCTAAAAACAATTAGCTAAATTACGGAGAAGTTGGGCCTGATTGTGTCGTGGTTCCGTGAACCGGGGTGACACAAGCAGTAGATTTGTTGTTCGGTGGGGGATGACAGCACGGACTCGCTCCGAATGGTGAGCCGGTAGACTCGAAAGTTTATACTGGTTCGGGATGAAACCCTACGTCCAGTGGAGTGTGTCTCTTGGATTATGAGATGTGAGGGGGTGTTACAGTGAGCGCGAGCGCAGTGAGGAGGAGTCTCCCTGTTGCTCGGCCCTTATGCTCTTGGTGTGGTATATGTTGCCTCTCCCCTGCTCGTGAGCTCCTCCCCTCCTTTTATAGTTCAAAGGGGGAGGTTACAGTGTCAGGGAGAAAGAAGAAGGGAAAAAATAGATACAGAGAGGAGGGAAGGGACACTGACACGTGGGTCCTTTTATTACAAGAGTCCTGCCAGAAGTCCGTGCATCCTGGGGCGCTCTTGTCACGTGCGGTGAGGTCATCTATCCGGGGTCCTGTAGCTAACCCGTGCCCGGGGTTCGGTGTACCTGCGAACGCTCTTGTTCTCACGGGGTCAAAGGGTCGTATGGAGGTGGTGTTCCGTCCCGTCCGTCCTGGCTTCCTTTCTTTAGCTCCTGGCGTCAGACGGGCGTGATGATAGACGGCGGATTATCCGGCCACGGAACGCCCCTGCCGAGTTATTCCATTTGTCCGTAACGGCGCCCCGTGCACCGTCGTGTCCCAGCGGGGGGCGGAGTTTGGTCAGTCGCCTTCTGACTTGTAGGGCCGTACGAGGCGGGGCTCGGTGGCCCTGACCCTTGCGCTTGTTTGGTTCGCGCCGGTCACACCAGGCCTCGCCAGGTGTCCCCCTTTATAGGGTCAAATATAGCCCGGTGTCATTCCCGTAGCCCTGTCGTAGCGGGGTGTCCCAGACGTGTGGCGTCAGGCGGCAGATGGCCCGTCCTGTTGCAATGAGCACGCGCGCGGGCGTGCGCTCGGCAGTCGGTGGCAGCGTATGGTCGTCACGTCGCAGCAGGCGTGAGAGCAGGAGGGCAGCGTGATGTCCCATCAGTGAACTTTCCGCTGCCTGGTCGCGGGACGCACGCCGGCGGGTCCCACTGTTGGTCACGGCATAGGTCGGGGCTCTCCGCCTCGCCCGAGCCCCGATCTGAGGGTCGGCCGCCTTGCAGGAAGGTCGGCCGCCTCCGCCCCGTACGAGCGTACGGGGCGAGGGTCGGGTTGGCTCGCTCCCTTGGTCGCCGTTCGTTTGGTTAGGGCCGTGGGCCCTCGATCTGGGCCTGTGCAGGCCTTTCACGGGCTTCTTTCCTTGGGGTTTTGTTTTCTCCCCCGTCAGTAGCCCCCGAGCCCCCGAGTGATTTCGTGAGGAATCGTTCGGGGGTTGTTCAGAGACTTGTGTGTGAAGCCGTTATGGGTATCGCATACGTTCTGCCCTTCAAACCATCGTCTGGTTTTTAGGAGAATTTTCCGAGCACCCAGTTTCAGATGGGACTCTTGGCGCGTCCCCCTCCGGAAGGCCTGCTCGTTTGACCTTTTGGAGGTTGGGCCGACCATCACCAGCCAGGTTGGCGTGGGTGCGGCGGCCGTCGAGTTAATAGCGGGTAGTCCGAGTGAGATCCGACGGTTCTTCCGGTTTGGAACGGTCGTGGCGAGTTATCCCGTTGAGGGGCTCGACCCGCTGGGGGCATCTCATTGAAAGAACCTTTCCTTACTCGATCTTGTTTCGGCCCTTTGGTCAGGAGTCTGCCCAAAGGGGGGCCACGTGGCCACCCCATCAGCTGGGTTACTGCAAGAGAGTTTGAGGTATGGTCTCGGATACGGTCGGGGCAAATGGCCTTGTGCGGCTCACTTGGCATGTAGCTCGCTCGGGAGCTTGCCGCCGACTGTCCCTCGCTCTACGCGCTGATTTAAGTTGGATTGTGCATAGATTTGGAATCATGTTTATGCTTACCCGGGATTTTTCCGGCGTGGAGGACCCGTCCGCGTGTCGTTCCGTCGACGCCGGCTCCCTGCCAGTTCAGTTAATGCAAGTGGGGTAGCTGAGGGGTCGTACCTTTTGAGGGAGGTGGGCCGTCCCATCTCTCTGCCTTCTCGCACCGTTCGAGGGAAGCCGAGGCGTGATCGTGGCCCCATTTTCGAGGGGACGCCGAGGGTCGTGGCATTAAGCGCGTAGTGGTGGGCCCGTTGACGGCCCTCCACGTCCGCCTGCCCTTCGTTCCGCGGTTATCCTCTGCGCGGGTTTATAGGGGGAGAGGAGAGGATTAGATTGTCTCGCTTGCCTCCCTTTCGCTGCTGCCATTCGCTTTCTCCTTCCTCGCGTTCTTCATCGGTTTCCACGCGCTCCTTTGCCGCCGCCGATGGCTTCCTTCCCCCGGTGCACAACCCCCAGGACGCGCCTGGCGCTCTTAGAGAAGAAAGGCTTCCTTCCCCCCGGGCGGTGTTGGGGTCGCGGCTTCCTGAGCTCGGTAGCCTGCCTGACCCTCAAGGGAACGAGGTCGTCGTTCTCGCTCCCTTCTATGAGTGCGGATTCGGCCTCCCCTTGCATCCGTTCGTGCGGGGGCTTCTCTTCTTCTACGGCTTGGAGATTCAACATCTGAATCCCAACGCCATGCTTCACATGGCGTGCTTCATCACGCTGTGCGAGGCCTTCCTCGGGATCGCGCCGCACTTCAAGCTGTGGTGCTACCTGTTCCGCCCCCAGCTCTCGCAGGGACAAGGCGGGCAATCTCTCGTCGGCGGCGTGACCATCCAGCTGCGCAATGGCCACCGGCAAGATTACCTCCAGATCCCCTTCCCGTCTTCCATTCACGCCTACTCGGGGGAATGGTTCTTCGTTCAGAACCTGGGCGACCCTCCCCTAGCGGACGGGGTCATGCCCCCGCCCGGGTACGTCGGGAGGGCCCCTGCCTTTACCGGTGCCACCCCTTCGAGGCGGATTCAATGGGATTAGGGTCGCGAGAAGAAGAGCATTAACCAGGTAGGGTTCCTCTTGGAGAAGATTGGGCTCCTCCGTCGCCGCGGCTTGACTGGCGTGGTGCTGGTCTCGACCTTCATTCGGAGGGTCATCCAACCACTTCGGTTGCGTCGTCTTCCCATGTGGGAGTACACCGGCACGGCTGATCCGGATCGCTTCTCTGACGAGGAGCTCACTTCCGGAGAGATTCGGCTCCGCGTGATCGCCATCACCGAGGGGACCTCGACGGCGAACTTCTTCGGCGGGCCTCTGGCCCTCAACCATTCGATCAAAGCGGACTTGGTGAGTCTCTTATACTGGGTTGTGTGATGGGTGCTTTTAGGTTTTCTAATGCTGTGCCTCGGGTGGTTTTCAGGGCATTGGTCCCTTGAAGCCGTCTGTCGCCCCTCTTCCTGAGGATGCCGCCGTGAAGGTGGACCGAAAGCGAAAGAGGGAGATGGAGGCGTACTTGGCGGGCGAGAGAAACACCATCAGCTCGTCCGTGATAAGAAAAAGAGGAAGCGCGATCAGCGCGCCCGGCAGGAGGGCCGTTCGCCAACCCCTTCTACCGCATCATCCGATGAGGAGTGGTCCTCAGATGATACGCTTGATGCCGCGCCGTTCGCCGGCGAGATTGGGGAGAGTTCTGGCTCGGGCGCCCTCCCTGAGGCGATGTTGACCATGACTCCGCCGGAGGCGGGGCGCCGTGCCCTCGTTGAGGGGGTCTCAAGGGTCTGCGGGGGGGTCTCAGCGCGTTCCTCCTCCGGCTGCAGTGGCTCAAGCGCGAGTGGAGCCGGTCATGCCGCCCTCGCCGGAGCCGGAAGGGTCCGGCGTTCCCGTCGTGGTCTCGACGTTGACGTCCGTGGCGACACCAGGGACCGCGCCGGCGGGGGCGTCCGGAGGTTCGGGGGCGCCCGTATCGCCATCAGGGGCATCGGCCGAGCCTGCTGCCGGCTCTTCTTTGGGTGGTTTGGTAACGGCGACCGCCCAGGGGTCGCCTCTCGGGTCGGAGTCGTTGCTATCGGCGGGGGCGAGCGCGGCCCCCGCTGCTACCGATGCGTCAGAGCCGCCCTTGGGGGTCGACGCGCCCCCTATCCCCTCGCCTGTAAGCGCGAACGTGCCGTCGGGGACGGCGTCCTGAGGTTGGCGGCGTCACTTCCCCACACCGCGGTCTTCTCGGTGAGTGATCCGTCTTTCTGTTGGCGCGCCAACCGTCGTGGTTTTCTCAGTTCTTGCTTTCATGGTCGGATGCTTCTGGTGTAGCCCTTTTATCCCACATAAGTCGCTCTCGGAGGCCGCACGAGTTGCGCGCCAAGGGGCGTCATCCGCGGCATCGTCGTCCGCGGCGGCGCCTTCCCTGCCGTCGATCTCCCGAACCCCCATTGTGTTGCCGACGGGCCCGAGAGTTGCTGCGGCAGGTTCGGCGGGGGAGGCGGCGCTGGTGCGATTGGAACCCGTCCGCGAAGGTGCTGCGGACTCGGGCGGCGTGATGATCCCGTTGCCGTTTCCCCCTCCTGGGCCTCCTCCATCGGGCGCCGTCCATCTGTTCGTCCCTCCCCGGTTGCTTCCAGCTGTCCGAGATGAGTCTTTGTCCCTCTCCGCGGAGCAGGAGGCGACGGATTGGGGGATTGTACAGGAGGCGTCCTCCAGCGCGGCCGTCGACGTGGGGACAGTTTTGGAATCCCTCCAGACGGCGCTGGCGGCGGCGAGCCATGCTGAGGAGGCGATCTCGCAGCGTGTGCTTCGTCATGGGTCGGTACGTGATCTTCTTTTGTCTTCCTTCGTATCAGCGTTTCTTTGGATCTTTCCGATCCACAGAACCTTTTGTTGTAGGCTTTGTTAGTGCGGGCTGCTGAGCGCGCTTCTTTGCTCAGCGTCGCCCAGGCTGAAGCGGCGCAGGCGCGCGTGGACGCCTCGCGCTCACAGGAGGCGAGGGCCGCAGCCGTCTGGCAGGCGAGCGTGTTGACCATGCGCCTCGATAGCGTTTCGGCCGAGGCGTCCTCGCTGCGCGCTGAGGCGGGGAGCCTCCATCGAGAGACGGAGCAACTTCGAGCGGAGCGCACCGCCGCCGTGAACGACTCCCTGCCGTTGCGCCGAGAGCTCTCAGTCGTGACGCAGCGGGCTACTGAGGCGAAGCAGGGCCTGCTTGAGGCATCGGGCTCACTCGAGCGGTCGCTTACGGAGCTTTCTGCCCAGGCCTCCGTCATTGCCGGTGAGCGGTGTTCCGAGGCGGTTTCTTGATTTCGCCTGAGGGCGGTTTGTGATTCTGTTGTGCCTTTTCTTTTCAGAGTTGCGAGGGGAGCTCCAGAGCTTTCGGGAGGCGGTTGGCTCGGCGTGTGCCTGTCTTTCGCCGTCGTCGTTCGCGCCGCTGCTGGAGCAGGTAGCGGGGCTTCGGGAGCACGTCGAGCGCGTCGTGCGGCAAGCCGCCTATTTTGGGAGCAGCCTGTCCTTTGCACAGGCGGTTTCCCACTTTGGGGAGCTCCGTCCAGTGCTCGCACCGATCGCGGAGGGGTTTGCCGCTGGGGTCGCCGACGAGGAAGTGGAGAGGATTGAAGACGAAGTCCGCCCCCATGCCCTGATGGTCTCGAGCCACATTGATCCGCCGACCCTCCTGCGAAACCCCTTGGCCGAGTAGTTTTTGTTATGAGTTCAAACAACATGTCTGTAATGAACTTTTCGTCGTTACTGGTGACCGACGGACCTTTTTCTTAACCCCGTGCCTTTGCCCTTTTTGTCTCAAAAAAACTCGCACGTGTTTTTTACTGTTGCGATCGTGCACCTTGCCTTGGGCTGCCATGGCCGCAGTCGCTGGGACCTTTGAGGCGTAAGCGGGCCTTCGGGGCGCACGTGCCTTTTTACCGTTGTGATCGTGTACCTCGCCTTGGGCTGCCATGGCCGCGGTCGCTGGGACCTCTGAGGCGTAGGCGGGCCTTCGGGGGGCCGATCTGGGCTCGGAAAATTTTCAGAGGGAAGGTCGGGCGACGGGGCTTTAAAAGAAAAAGATACTGAGTTGAGGGGATGGTCGGGCAGCTAGGCTGGCCTTCCCTTTTTGGCGAGCGCGATGGAAAATGTGTACGGGTAGTACGTTCCCAGCCCCCGGGTAAAACAAGGTGACTTTGCTCGGTCACTTTGTTTTACTGGTGCGTGAGTAAAGAAACAAACGAAACAGTTAGGGTGGAGTGTCCTTATCTTTCAACATCCCGCGTGCGGGTGAAGGGGTCGCCTCCGTCCGCGCTGCTCTTGCCATGGCCCTCGCGCGCCTCACGCTGGCCTATCTTGGAGGCCATCCGTCGTGGCGATCCTGGGGGCCCGTCTCATCTCATCTGTTTTGCCCGGTTACGTGAGTGCGCCTCTGGTACCGCTCTTTTCACTGGTTCGAGCCACGTCGTGGTCGTGGCAGCGCCGGATGCAGCGCAGCGCCGGATGCAAGCGCATGGTATCTTTGCGTATTTTTTTTGTTTCGAGTAGTCGCGTCGTCTGCAACGGGTTAGGGTATCGGATGCCTCTGCGCCCCTTGGCAGGGCCGTCGTGTCTCCAGAGCGAGGCAGAGGCGCGGCGGGCCCCATGGTGTCTGTTGGGCCCTCTGCCGGGGGCTCGTGAAGCCGGCCGGGGCGCTCGCCCGCTGCCCGTCGTTACTATAAATAGGGAAGGATCCCTTCCAAGGAAAGCATCTGAAATCGGACAGCCGTAGCCTCTCGAGTCCTCCACAAACCATGGGGTTTGCTTGCTCCATGGGAGAGCGACTTTCTTTCCTTTGTAGTGAGCGGGGTTACCCGGGTTCAAGGTTCTTGTCCCAGGCGGGGAAAGCTGACCTTAGGATAACATGGTCTTCCCCATGCTTCCTGCGTCTTTGGCTATGAGTGTCTTCGTATGCGCGTCGGGTTTTGGCTACGAGTGGCTTCGTATATGCCACTTGTGCCCAGAACGCCTTCCGGCGACCTTATGCCCGTGTGCCCCTTGCGCAGGCAGGCGTTCCACTCCAAGTCCTCTCGGGAGAGGCTTTGGTGGTTGCCTAGGTGAGGTTGTCCAGGAGGATCCGATGCCAAACGGTGGTGCGGGGGTTTCGCCCTGCCACCGCCTGGTGGGCCACGCGTCCTCCCGTCGGCGGGAGCCGGAGCTGAGAAGTTGCCGGCGCGACGGCGGTGAGGGGGGCGACTATCAAAGTCTTGCCCTCCGCTCAGCACGCTCTTGGTGGCTTTTCGGCCGCCCTCTCCTTGGTTCGGGTGCGTGGTTGGGTGCCTGACCCCCATGTTGAGCTCCTAAAAGAGGATGCTCATTGGTGGCGGCAGGCCCTCTGTGGTGGAGCGTCGAGGAGGGTTCCCGCCTTCTTCGACGCTAGCCGCACGGCGAAAACACCCACAAGGAAGGGGTGATGGCTCTTGTTGAGTGGGCAGGTTCTTGAGCGGGGAGATTCGTGACCTTCTCTGCTGCAGAGGCATCAAGAACCTGGCCCCAACAAGAGCCAACGTCCGGGGCCCGTCTTTGCTGGCGCAAGACGCGCACGACCCTTTTCCAACTCTGGCCACAGGGGGTGGGGCCCAGAGCTCCCTTTGATCCAAATATTGATGTAATGAAAGTTTTTGAATCAGAAGAATGAATAGCTCCCATACTTGTTTTGTGATTTTGATTTTCATCAATTTTTTGCGACCTGTGGAGGCTCCGGAGCAGCGTCTGGACTCCAGCGAGTTGATCTTTTGGGTCGGGCGGTATGTTTGCCTGGTTCGCTCACTCCTAGCCCCGAGTTGGGCAAGGCGACCGATGGGTTGGCTTGGCCAACTTGTCATGTGGAGGAGCGAATAGTAATCTAAGGATAAAATCTCCTCAGGTTTTCAATGTTCCACGGGTTGGTGAAGATGTTACCGTCGGAGTCTTTGAGTTTGTAGGAGCCTGGACGCAGGACCTTGGCGATGATGTAAGGCCCCTCCCACGGTGGGGTGAGCTTGTGCTTGCCTTTGGTGTCCATGACCTTCCTTAGTACTAGGTTACCAACGTTGAGGGACCTGCCGCGGACCTGACGGTCGTGATAGCGTCGCAGGTCCTGTTGGTATTTGGCCGACGTGACGACTATTGCCTCTCTTGCCTCATCCAGGAGATCGTTGGCGAGTTCGGCGTCCGTCGTTTGCCGCTCGCTGTCGTATGCTCGGACCCTGGGGGATCCATATTTGAGCTCTGTGGGGAGTACGGCTTCGGCGCCGTATGCTAGGAAGAAGGGGGTGCATCCAGTGGCTCTAGACGGGGTCATGTGCAGGCTCTAGAGGACGGCGGGAAGCTCGGCCGCCCATTTTCCGCCGAACTTTTTCAATCTATCGAAGATTCTGGGCTTGAGCCCTTGTAAGATCATGCCGTTGGCTCGCTCAACTTGGCCGTTGGTCCGTGGGTGCGCCACGGCGGCCCATTCGACCTTGATGTTGAACTGGTCGCAGAACTGGAGGAAGTCATGACCCTTGAATTGGACTCCGTTGTCGGTTATAATGGAGTTTGGTACTCCAAACCTATAAACGATGTCACGAAAGAAGGAAGCAGCGTTCGCCGCCGTGAGCAGCGCGATGGGTTTGGCTTCTATCCACTTGGTGAACTTGTCGATAGTGACGAATAAGTGGGTGAAGCCTCCGGGAGCTTTCTTAAAGGGTCCAACCATGTCCAAGCCCCAGACCGCAAAGGGCCACGTGATGGGGATAGTTTGGAGTGCCTGCGCGGGCGTGTGAATTTGCCTCGCAAAGAATTGGCATCCTTCGCAGGTTCGCACGACTTGCTCGGCGTCAGCCATGGCCGTTGGCCAGTAGAAACCTTGCCGGAAAGCCTTTCCTACCAGTGCCCTTGGGGCGGCGTGGTGCCCGTAGATGCCTCCATGGATTTCGACCAGGATCTATTTTCCCTCATTAGTGGGAATGCACCTCTGTTTGATCCCGGAGGCGCTCTTTTTGTAGAGCTCCCCGCTAACGATAACGAAGGACTTTGCTCTGCGGGCCACGCATCTGGCCTCGGTCGCATCCTCAGGTAGGCTCCCGTCGGTGAGTCGGCTCATGATGGGGAAACGCCAGTCAGGGCCCCCGATTACAGCTACCAGCCCCCGAGCCTGTGTGGCAGGGTCGGGGGGAATCGCCGGTGGTCCCTCGTCCGACGATTCGGTCGTGACGGAAGGTTTATAAAGGTCGGAGGCGAAGACTCCGTCTGGAATGGGTTCCCGACCGGACGCTATGGTTGAGAGTCGGTCGGCTTCCTTGTTGAAGCGTCGGTAGTTGTGCTCTAGCTCGAAGCCTTTAAACCTTTCTTCCAGCTTGCGTACCTCTTTATAGTAGGCACACATCGTAGGGTCATGAGGCTCGGCCGCTTTCATGACCTGGTCGACCACGAGCTTTGAGTCTCCTCGTGCGAGGAGGCACCTCGCCCCCACCTCTGCTGCTATACGGAGCCCGTTTACCAGGGCCTCGTATTCGGTCACGCTGTTAGTGCACGGGAAGTGGAGGCGTATGGCGTACCGTAGCCTATGTCCCTACGGGGAAATGAGGACAATGCCTGCCCCGCTGCCGGTCTTGAGATAGGATCCGTCGAAGTACATGATCCAGTACTCCGGATCCTCGACCGGCGGTGGTTCTTGTGCTTCGGTCCATTCGGCGACGAAATCCGCCAGGGCTTGCGATTTGATCGCAGTTCTTGGCAGGTAGGTAATGTCGAGCCCGTTGAGCTCTAGAGCCCATTTCGCGATGCGTCCTGTCACGTCACGGTTACGGACGATCTCGCCCAAAGGGGCGGTAGAGACGACCGTCACCGGGTGTCGGTCGAAGTAATGGATAAGCTTCCTCTTGGCGATGAGCACCGCATAGAGGAGCTTCTGTACTTGCGGGTACCGAGCCTTGGACTCGCTTAAAACCTCGCTGATGAAGTAGATTGGCCTCTGTACTTTGGTCGCTCGGCCTTCTTCTGCTCGCTCTACGACCAGGGCCGCGCTAACCACTTGCGTGGTGGCGGCGACGTATAGAAGCAGCGTCTCTGTTGGGTCGGGCGCGACCAACACCGGAGGAGTTGTGAGAAAGGCCTTGATCTTGTCCAGCGCCGTTTGGGCCTCCGGGGTCCAGGAGAAGCGGTCTCCCTTTCTTAGCAACTTGTAGAGCGGCATCCCTCGTTCGCTGAGCCTGGATATAAAGCGGCTGAGCGAGGCAACGCATCCTACCAGTCGTTGGACTCCCTTCAGGTTTCGAATTGGGCCCATTCTTTGAATGGCGTCAATCTTTTTCTGGTTAGCCTCGATTCCCCTTTCGGAGACCATGAAGCCCAGGAGTTTGCCATTGGGGACCCCAAAAACGCATTTTTCGGGGTTGAGCTTAATCCGGAACTTGCGGAGGTTCGCTAAAGTTTCCTCTAGGTCGGCTATGAGGCCATCGGATTCCTTGGTCTTTACGACTATGTCGTCGACGTAGACCTCCACGTTTCGTCCTACCTGGTCGACAAAACACAGGAGCATGCATCGCTGGTATGTTGCTCCCGCATTCTTTAAGCTGAATGGCATGGATACGAAACAGAAGGGACCGAAGGGAGTGATGAAGGAAGTGGCGAGCTGGTCGCTTTCTTTCATCGCGATTTGGTGGTAGCCGGAGTACGCGTCCAAAAAGGATAGCAACTCACAGCCTGCGGTGGAGTCGATCACATGGTCGATGCGAGGTAGAGGGAAAGGGTCTTTTGGACACGCCTTGTTCAGGCTCGTATAGTCGACACACATCCTCCACTTCCCATTCTTCTTTTTAACCATTACAGGGGTGGCAACCCATTCCGGGTGTTGCATGTGATGCTCCAGCATCTCAAAGGCATTATCATATCTCAATCATGCACTAAACATCATCAAGCAGCATGTAATTACATATAATCAAGTTAGGATTTACATGGGGGGAGATGGAATGCTTGAAATTTGATTGTTATGCATATGTTCTGTAATGTTTATGGTCCCAAGTCCAAATCTATTAGGTTCTGGATGAAACTCATATTGACAAAAATGAAGATGTACAAGACATAAACAACTTTGTCAATTGGGTCAAAATCATTTAATGCAGTTTACATGGTGGTTCAAGCCATTCTCCATCAGCCAAGAAAACCGGGCAATTTCTGACTAGTTTAGTCATCCTCAATTTTCTCTAACCTACAGTCGCTTTCATGAAAAGCTTCCATTGAATAAGTCGTAGGGTTTGAAATTCTAAACAACCCACTCAAAAGGCATTTTGGGAGAAAAGGCTTGGAAATAGGACTTTCTAATTTTCCAAACATAAAAGGTACCCTGTCCACACTGAGGGCTGATTTCAAAATTTGAATTTAAATCATATTTGCACTTGATTTTGGGGTTGGCCGTATTGACAAAGTTTTAGATCCCTAAGAGTGGAACAATTCCTTAAATTGGAGTTTCCTCAAATTCGGCCTCTAAATATGACAAAACAGCGTTTTACCGAAGGGGGGAAAACACAGTTCAATTTTCTTTTTTTTTTCAGCCGCTGACGACGGGTGGGCCCTCGGATCCGGGGCGCGCCCGCGCCCGCGAACCGGCGCGCGCCGCGTGGCTCGCCGGCGTACAGGGAGTACGGCGAGCCACGGGCGGCGCTCCCGGGCGCGTCAAAAGGAGGGAGGAACCCCGCGCCCAAACCCTAGCCCTCTTTCCCCGCTTCCCGTCCCGTTTCCATCCCGCGCCGCGCCGCCTTCGCCGCACCGCCATTGACGCCGGCCGAGCTCGGGGTCGAGCCGCGCCGCCGCCTCCCGGCCTTTCCGAGCCGAACCGACCCCACCACCGCGCTCCCCGCTCCACGCCGCCCTTGCTCCACTAGGTCTAGTCGTCGGACTCCTCTCCCCCGAGGAGATCGAGCTCGGCGCGACGTCCTCGCCGCGCCACCGTCGCCGTCGCCCACGCCCCGGTTCACCGCCGTTCCGCCTCGACCGCGCCGCCACCGTCGACGAGAGCTACCTAAGGTTGACGCCCTAACTCCCGCGCATCCTCCGCGCCCCTCGTCGCGGCTCCGGCGAGCCGGAGCTCGCCGGCGCGCGCGCCGTGCCGCGCGGCCGCGGCCGGCGCGAGGAAGAAGACGGGGGCCGGATCTTTTTAGATCTAGCCCCCGGACTTTTCCATATTTGCAACCCGGTCCTCCCGCACGGGGGCTGAGTCTTGCAGATCTTACGTGCTAGCCCCTGGAAACTATGGTTAATTACGTAGAGGTCCTTAGATCTGGGTTTTTCTTTTTCTATTTATCTTTTTCTCGGTTTGAACTTTGAAAAATCATATAAATTCAAAGAAAAATCCAAAATGGACAAACTCAGTACCTATGAACTCCTCTTGAGTAGATCTACAGGTTAGGTATGATGGGGTGGTATGAAAAGATAGTTTTACCCTCAGATTTGTTGCATACATGTTAGAGCAAAATAATTGTCAAAAGTGGGTTAAATGGACTCCAAAGATTGTAAAACTTGGGCAGTGGCTTGGCTAGAGTATTTTGACACTGTGTGAAATTTTGTAGCTCTATCTCTCACTGTTTGGTAGTAGTTTTACCATTTTGGGCACATTTCATGTATTTTAGTCTTTTTAACTTGGAGTGCTATATAAAATTTGATAAACATGACTCCATAAATTTTTCCTATATTCCACTTAGCAAGTATAGCTCCCTGGTGAAAAATGGGAATCTGCACGGTTGGGTTGGCCACTGTTTTGAAATTGACAAAGTGCTACTAGCTAGGAGAGAAAAATAGGGAAAAGTGGGTCAAATTAAGTTTGGGAGATGGTTTGTATGATTTTCCTAGTACCAAACTTGTTCATGCATTTCATTCCTTGCACTCATCTGCACAATGACATACATATAGATCACAGGATCGAGGAGCAGACGCAGGAACAGCCGCTGATCGAGGAGCCAGAAGACCAGGAGCCGGACCCGCAGCCCGAAGAGTACCCGCAGGCCGCACCTGACTTCGCATCTGAGGAAGCTAAACCTAGCGAGGAAGGTAGGCAGGACCATATTCTCCCAGCTAATATTGTTTTATGATTACGCATATGCATTAGGTGTTGATTGGAACCCCTTTGCATTAGACCCTTGACCGCCCTGGCCCTAGCACCTACACTAGGTACGTAGGACGAGTTGCCTAGAAATGATAGGCTCGACTAGATATGAGTGAGAGGTCACTCGTTACGTAGGTGTTTTGAACAGAAAGAGAACACTGTTTATGCTAAGATGGTATTATGATGAGGATTAATTGGAGACCGGGCGGAGATTAAGTTATATTGTAATACCCCGGGTTTTATCCACCTCAAAATGCACCTCTAAATGCACCCGGTTTTCAAATTGTTTGCAAAACTCTCCCTCAAATATCCACAGTTCGATCTCTAAAATCAAATTCACAAATATGAAAAACCTTTTCTACCTTCCCGGGCCGAAATTTCCTTCTCCTTCCCCTTCCCTCTCTCTTTCAGCCCGGCCCAGCGCCCCCTTCCTCTCTCTCTGTCAGCCCGGCCCAGCGCCCCTTCCCCCTCAGCTCCTTGGGCCGAAACCCTCTCCTGTCTCCCTTCTCTCTTCCCCTTTCGGCCCGGCCCGGCTCCCCCTCGCTCGCTCCCTCATTCCCCCGCACGGGCCACGCTCGGCCCAGCTCCCGCTCCCTCTCTCCTTCCTTGGCCAAACGGCCCGCTCGCCCCCCACCCGTCCCCTACCTCCAGGACGCGCCAGCGACGACGCGTGCACACGCGCGACGCCGTCGTCGCCGCGCCGTCCCCCACCTTTCTGCGCCGCCGCAGTACCTCGGCCAGGCACTCGAGCGCCGCCGCAGCGCCTCGGCCAGGCACTCGAGCGCCCCTAGTCACCGCCCTAGCCCGGCCGCGGCACGCGAGCCGCTACCCCCCCCCACGGGAGCGTCCGGTCCCCGCCGGCTCGGCACGCCATGCCGGCGCGCCACGCCGCCGCGTCGCCTGCGGCCGAGGTCGCACGCGCACACTGCCACACTCACGCACGCGGACGCGCCCACTTCACCCGAGCGCGCCACGCCTCCCCTCCCCTGCTCCGGGACCCGCCGGACGGCATCGGCCCCGCCTCGACGCCGCCGCGTCGCCACCTATAAAAAGGGCAAGCCCCGCGCCGGCTCTTCCTCCCGCTCATCCCGACGCACGCACCCACCACCTCCACCCTCGGCAAGCGCCTCGGCGCGAACGCCCCGTCCACCCCGTCCCGGTGCCCGCCATTGCCGACCGCCTTCCCCTCCGATTCCGGAGCTCCGAGCTACCCCGAAGCTCCAATAGGTGAGCACCGCGTCCCCGGTAAGGGCGCGCCTCTTTCCCCTCCATCAATTGGCCCGGCCCCGCCCCGGCCTCGCCGGAGCGCCGCCGCGCCATGGCTCTCCACCCCGGCGCTCGCCGCCTCGCTCGCACACGGCGCCCCCCTCGACCCTGTCTTCACCAATCCTCTCGGCAAAACTCCACGTCACTCTAGGGTCGGTCCCCGGCGACGGAACCGGATCACCGGCGGCAAGCCCCCGGTGAACCGCTCCGCCCCCGGCGGCCGGTCCATCGAAGACCCGGTTCGGCTTGGGCCAAACGGCCGTCGACGCCGCCCCCTGCTCCGTATGGATGACAGGTGGGGCCGGCGCGACGCCGTCGCCCGCCGTCCCTTCCCTCCGCGCGCGCCGTGGGCCGGCCTGTTAAGGCCCGCGCGCGCGCCGAGTGGGCTGGGCCGAGCCGCACCGGGGGAAAGGGATGGGCCGCATGCGCCGTTTCGGCCCGTGTGGTCTTTCTCTTTTTCCATTTTGATTTATGGATATTCCAAAAATTGAAATGTGTATATCTCGGTCATTTTAACTCCGAATCAAGTGATTCTTCCACCTAAATTCATCTAAAATCACCCTCTACCCATCCACATAATTTCCACTCTGTTTTGAATATGTATGCATGTATGTTTACTTGTGTGTTTGTTTTGCGGTAGACGAAACGCCCGAGAACCCGCCGGAACCGGAAGTGACTGCTATCGACACCGAGCCCGAGGAAGCAACTCCCGAGCTTCGCTGTGACGAAGAGCTTGACGACGGCAAGTCCACTGAATTCCCCGTGCTTGATGCATAAAAATACCTAACTTCGTCAATACAACCCCAGCCTAGGTTCATAACACAAAAACCCTGCATGTTTTGCTAGCTAAGGACTACTCCAATAAAGTAGCCTCCTAAGCCATACTAGAAGTAGCGCGCATAGGTGGGATCGCTCATATGCTATACCATTTATAATCCCTCACTTGGAAGATGAATTATGGATGGGCGGAAAAGAAAAGGAAAGTGTTTTGTGTAAAACATGGGGAAAGACCCCGGCAAACGACTTCGGTTGTTGAAGCCACATTTGGGGGTAGAAACCCTGGGGTGACGTGATCACGGAAGCCCCGGAGTCCGGCCCTTGTTGCGAGGGTCGGGCAGGTGATGGCTCAGTTGATGAGCGAATGTGGGAGCTCTACCCTTAAGGACCGAGTTTACGTCTCATCTCACCTAACCCGCTTGTGCAACCACTCGAGGTTGTATGCGGCAACCCGTGGTCGGACCCCGCAAGGACCAACCGGACATAGACCGGTGTGCTGGGATGCATGAGAGATTGGGAAATGGGCGCGGTTGCATGGCTGCGGTCAGGGGTCAACAGTCGCGTGGCTGCGGGTCTGAGCGACAGGTGGTCCCGCGTCTCTCATGGTTGAAGTCTGGGGAAGCCTTGCACGGGAATGGCCTAGATAGGATTGATATGATATGGTCGCTCCTATCATGATATCCGAACTTGTGGGTAAAGTGCACATCTCTGATCAGAGTTTAAAATCTATCCGGATAGTCCAGTGTCCATTGTTATGGACGGGGTTACGGTTTGGTCTCGGAAACTAGCTTCTTACAAAATGTGGGATGGGAAGGGTTAAAAAGAATGGTTTTGAGGCAGCTGCGGTTGCCGAGGAGGAGTGTGTGGAAAATGTGGTGGCCGGTGAGCCACAAGCCGCCGGGACCGGCCAGTCCGACGGCAAGTATTTTGTTCTCGGGGAATCAAACCGTTTTCCTAAACTAAAACACTCCAACTAGTTATCCCATGCATACGCAACTCCCATCATGGCAAACACCCTAAGCTACAGATATTTCCCTTGCATGTACTAATAGGTCTTTACCCGTCCCTCCGCGAGGAGTGAGGTGGGCTTGCGGAGTACGAAGTACTCACCCTTGCTTTGTTGTCGTTTTTCAGAGGACTTCGACGCGTTCGCTGAAGCGTTCTTCGGCTAGGTCGTGCTCTTATCCCCAACCGCCTGTGGAGTTGGGTCGAATAAAAGATGCTCGTTTTATTTACCGCTTCCGTTTATTTATGTAATGTTGTGTTGTAATCGCTAAGTCAGACTCTTCACTGCTTTGAATAAATGTGTGGCTAGCCTCCTGGGACTAGCTTTTGTATCACATTTAGCTTCTGAGAAATCAGGGGCACTTCAGGTGGTATCAGAGCCGTAGGTTGGCCGTAAGACGCGACCCTAAGTCAAATAACGTTTCTGAGTCCAAATTCTTTTATAAAACTTTCTTGGTGCTTATCCATCTATTTACTCCTGCTTGTTCCTTCTCCAGATGGCCCCGGCGATTCCAGCTCTAGCGACCAGTGGGCACGGAGAGACTGACTTCGTCACACTCTTGCTCCATTGCACTCGGCTACTCGACATTCCCAAAGAGCCTTACTACAAAATTGTAGAATTCCACAAGCCTGACACCATAGGGTGTGCCATAACCGTATACATAGAAGCCAGCAAGAAACACCCCGGCTTTGCAGTAACCACCCCTGGCCATGACCCAAACCTTACCAAGCACACCGCAGCTCTCAACACCCTTCGCCGCCTCTGCAACATCTATGAAAAAGAAATCGAGCACACCAGCGTACGGTTCTTCCCAGCGGAAGACCGAACCACTCCCTTATGGAAGAGACGCCTAACCCCAATAGTAGAAGCTAGGATATCCAACAAAAACCCCACCATATCCAGCTTGACCAACTACCTTTACGCCTTAGACACCCATGTCCAAAAGCTAGACAAGCAACTGTTCAAAACCCACCGTCGAGTGCTAGCCAGTGAAATGGAGGCTAGAGAGCTGAGAATCCAGAATGCTTCCCTACGTACTAGATTAGCGGCTACTGAGGACAAGGAAAGGGCAGCTTGGGAGATGGTGAGGAGCACGCGCAACAAGTACAAGGCAAAGATGGAACGCATGGCAAAAAGGACTAGAATCGAGCCCGAAGAGCCAGCAACGGAAGAACACACCACAAAGAAGGCCAGGACGGAGCCTGAGGAACCCGCACGAAACAAGGAGACAGAGGATCGCCAGGATGCTGACTTAGCCAGTCTAGAGTTAGATTGGAGTCTTTTTCCTCCAGCTAGTGAGGCTTTCCCTGACGACGATATTGATATCGACCTCTCTGCTTTCGAGATGCTTCCCCGAGAGGGTACCCCAACGCCTTTGGAGGAATTGATAGACCTCCTCGAATAGAGTCAACCATGGTGCCCTAGGGCATGCCTTGCCCCTTGTATCGCTAGAACGGTTGTTTGAATAAAATAAAATTTTGAAAACCCCGTGATATTGTCTACCAACGAAGAACACTTAATCTCTATCTTAAACACCACCCTTGTCTTTCAGATGGCATCTCACCACTCGGGCAACGCCGACAATGTGGTGCCAGAAGCAGTGGCAGAAGGGCAGGGTGACAATGGCCAGCCAGCAGCAGCAGCAGCAGCAGCGGCAGTAGCGGTTGTTCAGAACCCCACAGCAGCAGGTGAACAAAGTAGAAACAGTGGAGCAGAAAGTCACACTCATCCGTCTCAACGGGCCCGTACTCCACCTCCACCACCCAATCCGATCGTGGAACTGACTCAGAATTTGGTCCGTTGCATAGAAGGAATAGCTCAAAGGGCACCGCCACCCCAGCAAGGCAGAGCTCAGAATCTGATGGGGGAGTTCATGAAGTTAAGACCCACACCTTTTGCTGGATCCCACGATCCCCTTGAAGCTTATGACTGGATCAAGACTATTGAAAGAAAGTTGGAGATTATTAACTGTGATGAGCCAACCAGGGTAGCCCTGGCCACTCATCAACTCACTGGGGCAGCACTGGCCTGGTGGGAAAGTTACCGTGAAGCTCACAGAGGGCAAGTTACCTGGGAAGGGTTCCTGGAAGACTTCCGCAAATACCATGTTCCAGAAGCTGCAAGAGATCTCAAGGCAGAAGAATTCAGGAAGCTGAAGCAGAACACCATGACCATGCAAGAGTACATTGAGAAGTTCACCACTCTGTCCCGTTATGCACCGGAAGAAGTCAACACTGATCCTAAGAAGTGCAAGTGCTTCATTCGGGGACTGAACCCTGAAATCAAGTCTATAGTTCACTCAAATGAAGCACCAAGCTTCGCAACACTGATCAACCGAGTCATCCAGATAGAAGAAGATAAGCGCGAAGAGAAAAGTCAGCTCAAAAGGAAGTTTATGGAGATCAAGTCCCAGCGCCAGGAACGCCGTTTCCGTCAGAAGAGCTTTGGTGGGCAAGTGTCACGGGGCTCGTATGGTGTGCCCCCCAGAAACACTATTTCGAACCCGTCACGCTTTGCTCCAACTCAAAGCAGCTATCAGACTCAGCAGTATGACCCTCGTACCTGCTTCAAGTGTGGCAAACCTGGGCATTTTCAGTTCAGCTGTCCTCAACCGATGCGACCAGCAGCATCCACCTTCTCCAACTCAGTAAATGGGCCAAAACAGACCAGTGCTACCGGGAACCGTCCTGCGACGAGTACTCAGTCCGGCAAGCCACCCCTGCCACCAGCTAACAGGGCCCGCATCAACCATGTCGAAGCGCAGGAAGCACAGCAGGCTACTGGTGTGGCTCTCGGTGAGTTCCTGGTAAACTCAGTTAAAGCAACTGTTCTATTTGATTCTGGTGCATCACATTCATTTATATCCTCATCCTTCGTCGAGAAACACAACATCCCCACCATACCACTCAAAAAGCCACTCCTGACCCGAACACCCGGGGCTGACATCCCGTGTCAACTCGGGTGTGTCGGGGTCCAAATCCTTCTAAGAGGGGTAGTGTTCACCGCAAACCTCATAGTGATCAAGTCCCAGGACATTGACGTCATTCTGGGCATGAACTGGTTGAGCTCTCACCAGGGCGTCATAACCTGCAAAAACAAAACTGTGCACCTAGTCCACCCTGATGGAACCAGAGTATTCTTCCACGTCAATAAACCTACCCGCGACCCCATGAACTTCCACGTACAAATCCAGACCATCCATGATGTACCTATAACCCGAGAGTACCCAGATGTCTTCCCTGATGAGCTACCCGGGATGCCTCCAGACAGAGATATAGAATTTATAATTGATCTTTACCCCGGGACTCCACCCATTGCCAAGAGACCATACAGAATGTCATCAAAGGAACTAGTGGAACTGAAAGGACAGCTCAGAGACCTGCAGGAGAAGGGCTTTGTCAGACCCAGTTCTTCCCCATGGGGAGCCCCTGTGCTCTTTGTATCCAAGAAAGATGGAAGTATGAGAATGTGTATAGATTACCGATCCCTGAATGAGATGACCATCAAAAACAAGTACCCTCTTCCGCGGATCGATGATCTATTCGACCAGCTGAAGGGAGCAAAGTATTTCTCCAAGATAGACTTGAGGTCAGGTTACCATCAGCTCAAGATCAGAGAAGAAGATATACACAAGACTGCTTTCGTTACCAGATATGGCCAGTATGAATTCACAGTGATGCCTTTTGGACTCACCAATGCCCCGGCTTACTTCATGAACCTCATGAATAAGATATTTATGGACGGATTAGACAAGTACGTCATAGTTTTCATTGATGATATACTTGTCTATTCCAAGACAATCGAGGAACATGAAGAACACCTCCGGAAAGTACTGGAGAAATTAAGAAGCCACCAGTTGTATGCTAAATTCAGTAAATGCGAGTTCTGGTTAGAAAGGATTTCATACCTGGGGCATATCATCACAGCAGAAGGGGTAACAGTGGACCCTGAAAAGGTAGAGGCAGTAATGGAATGGCCACAGCCGACTAATGTGAGCGAAGTCCGCAGTTTCATTGGATTGGCGGGATTTTACCGCCGTTTCATTGGGGGCTTTGCAAAAATTGCCAAGCCCATGACAGCGCTCCAGAAAAAGGATGCCCGGTTCGAATGGACCGAGGCCTGCGAGAAAAGCTTTCAAGAGCTGAAAGCCAAACTAACCTCAGCCCCAGTCTTAGTACTGCCTGACATTCACCGGGACTTCGTCATATACTGTGACGCGTCTCGGCAAGGGTTGGGTTGCGTCCTCATGCAGGACGACAAGGTGATAGCTTATGCCTCCCGGCAACTCAAGGATCATGAGCAAAATTACCCCACGCACGACCTTGAGTTAGCTGCGGTGGTACATGCACTGAAAGTATGGAGACACTATCTGATTGGCAACAAGTGTGAGGTGTATACTGACCACAAGAGCCTCAAGTACATTTTCACCCAGCCTGACCTGAATCTGAGGCAACGCAGATGGCTAGAACTAATCAAAGATTTTGATATGAGCATTCAGTACCATCCAGGCAAGGCAAATGTGGTAGCAGATGCATTGAGCAGAAAAGCATATGGCAAGGAGTGGATCCCAAGGAATAAACACTTAAAAGAGGACCTGTTGAAACTCAACATGCACATTGTACAAGAACCCAAACAAGGCCTGTTGGCAGTTCAACCAACCTTGGTAGAACAAATAAGGCAAGACCAGAAGGCAGACGGAGAAATTCAGAAGGCAATCCAGCGCATCGGTACCGGGCCAGTCACCGGACTTCGGGTTGATGAGAAAGGCACCCTATGGTTTAAGAACAGAATCTGTGTGCCGAAAACAGGAGTAACCAGGAAAATTGTGATGGAAGAAGCCCATAACTCAGCCTACTCTATTCACCCAGGGTCTACCAAGATGTACCTGGACCTAAAAACAGATTACTGGTGGAAGGGCATGAAGGCAGATATCGCAAGATATGTGGCACGATGTGACGTTTGCCAGAGAGTAAAAGCAGAACATCAGAAACCAGCAGGTCTATTGCAACCCCTACCCATCCCTATGTGGAAATGGGATGAGATAGGTATGGACTTCGTGACAGGGTTACCAAGAACACCAAAAGGGAATGATGCCATATGGGTCATTATTGATAGACTCACAAAAACTGCCCATTTCCTGCCTGTGCGAACCACCTATAATGGAGCAAAGTTAGCCCAGCTCTACATCGAGAATGTGGTAAAGTTGCATGGGATACCCAGCAGAATAGTGTCAGATAGAGGGACACAGTTCACCTCCAAGTTCTGGAAAAGTCTTCAAGAAGCAATGGGCACAAAGTTAGACTTCAGCACCGCATACCACCCACAGACAGATGGCCAGACAGAAAGGGTAAATCAAGTCATGGAAGATATGTTGAGAGCGTGCGCTCTCACCTATGGCACCAACTGGGAAGCCAGCCTTCCGTTTGCAGAGTTTTCGTACAACAATGGGCGCCAAGCCAGCTTAGGTATGGCGCCATTTGAAGCTCTATATGGAAGAAAATGTAGAACCCCGCTGATGTGGCATGAAGTGGGAGAACGATCCTTAGTAGGACCTGCCTTAATTAAAGAAGCAGAAGAAAAGGTGGCAGAAGTCAGAGCAAGACTGAAGGAAGCTCAATCCCGACAGAAGAGTTATGCCGATGGCAGAAGACGGGAACTTAGTTTTGAAGAGGGAGACTCAGTGTACCTAAAGGTGTCACCTATTCGAGGGACAAAGAGATTCCAGATCAAAGGAAAACTCGCACCCCGCTACATCGGACCCTACAAGGTGGTTCGGCGAATAGGAAAGGTCGCCTATAAGTTGGAGCTGCCAGAATCGATGCGTGACATACACGACGTGTTTCACGTATCCCAACTAAGAAAGTGCCTGAAAGTACCAGACCAACAAATAAACCTGACTGCCGAAGAGTTACAACCGGATCTAGTTTATCAAGAGAGACCAATCAAAATTTTGGATACAGTCGCCCGGAAAACACGGACTACAACAACCAAGTTATGCAGAGTTCTTTGGAGCCGTCACGGCGAAGAGGAGGCAACCTGGGAAAGAGAAGATGCTCTCAGGAAAGAACACCCCCATCTGTTCGAAAACCAACCCGATCTCGAGGACGAGATCTCTTCTAAGGGGGGTAGGTTTGTAATACCCCGGGTTTTATCCACCTCAAAATGCACCTCTAAATGCACCCGGTTTTCAAATTGTTTGCAAAACTCTCCCTCAAATATCCACAGTTCGATCTCTAAAATCAAATTCACAAATATGAAAAACCTTTTCTACCTTCCCGGGCCGAAATTTCCTTCTCCTTCCCCTTCCCTCTCTCTTTCAGCCCGGCCCAGCGCCCCCTTCCTCTCTCTCTGTCAGCCCGGCCCAGCGCCCCTTCCCCCTCAGCTCCTTGGGCCGAAACCCTCTCCTGTCTCCCTTCTCTCTTCCCCTTTCGGCCCGGCCCGGCTCCCCCTCGCTCGCTCCCTCATTCCCCCGCACGGGCCACGCTCGGCCCAGCTCCCGCTCCCTCTCTCCTTCCTTGGCCAAACGGCCCGCTCGCCCCCCACCCGTCCCCTACCTCCAGGACGCGCCAGCGACGACGCGTGCACACGCGCGACGCCGTCGTCGCCGCGCCGTCCCCCACCTTTCTGCGCCGCCGCAGTACCTCGGCCAGGCACTCGAGCGCCCCTAGTCACCGCCCTAGCCCGGCCGCGGCACGCGAGCCGCTACCCCCCCCCCACGGGAGCGTCCGGTCCCCGCCGGCTCGGCACGCCATGCCGGCGCGCCACGCCGCCGCGTCGCCTGCGGCCGAGGTCGCACGCGCACACTGCCACACTCACGCACGCGGACGCGCCCACTTCACCCGAGCGCGCCACGCCTCCCCTCCCCTGCTCCGGGACCCGCCGGACGGCATCGGCCCCGCCTCGACGCCGCCGCGTCGCCACCTATAAAAAGGGCAAGCCCCGCGCCGGCTCTTCCTCCCGCTCATCCCGACGCACGCACCCACCACCTCCACCCTCGGCAAGCGCCTCGGCGCGAACGCCCCGTCCACCCCGTCCCGGTGCCCGCCATTGCCGACCGCCTTCCCCTCCGATTCCGGAGCTCCGAGCTACCCCGAAGCTCCAATAGGTGAGCACCGCGTCCCCGGTAAGGGCGCGCCTCTTTCCCCTCCATCAATTGGCCCGGCCCCGCCCCGGCCTCGCCGGAGCGCCGCCGCGCCATGGCTCTCCACCCCGGCGCTCGCCGCCTCGCTCGCACACGGCGCCCCCCTCGACCCTGTCTTCACCAATCCTCTCGGCAAAACTCCACGTCACTCTAGGGTCGGTCCCCGGCGACGGAACCGGATCACCGGCGGCAAGCCCCCGGTGAACCGCTCCGCCCCCGGCGGCCGGTCCATCGAAGACCCGGTTCGGCTTGGGCCAAACGGCCGTCGACGCCGCCCCCTGCTCCGTATGGATGACAGGTGGGGCCGGCGCGACGCCGTCGCCCGCCGTCCCTTCCCTCCGCGCGCGCCGTGGGCCGGCCTGTTAAGGCCCGCGCGCGCGCCGAGTGGGCTGGGCCGAGCCGCACCGGGGGAAAGGGATGGGCCGCATGCGCCGTTTCGGCCCGTGTGGTCTTTCTCTTTTTCCATTTTGATTTATGGATATTCCAAAAATTGAAATGTGTATATCTCGGTCATTTTAACTCCGAATCAAGTGATTCTTCCACCTAAATTCATCTAAAATCACCCTCTACCCATCCACATAATTTCCACTCTGTTTTGAATATGTATGCATGTATGTTTACTTGTGTGTTTGTTTTGCGGTAGACGAAACGCCCGAGAACCCGCCGGAACCGGAAGTGACTGCTATCGACACCGAGCCCGAGGAAGCAACTCCCGAGCTTCGCTGTGACGAAGAGCTTGACGACGGCAAGTCCACTGAATTCCCCGTGCTTGATGCATAAAAATACCTAACTTCGTCAATACAACCCCAGCCTAGGTTCATAACACAAAAACCCTGCATGTTTTGCTAGCTAAGGACTACTCCAATAAAGTAGCCTCCTAAGCCATACTAGAAGTAGCGCGCATAGGTGGGATCGCTCATATGCTATACCATTTATAATCCCTCACTTGGAAGATGAATTATGGATGGGCGGAAAAGAAAAGGAAAGTGTTTTGTGTAAAACATGGGGAAAGACCCCGGCAAACGACTTCGGTTGTTGAAGCCACATTTGGGGGTAGAAACCCTGGGGTGACGTGATCACGGAAGCCCCGGAGTCCGGCCCTTGTTGCGAGGGTCGGGCAGGTGATGGCTCAGTTGATGAGCGAATGTGGGAGCTCTACCCTTAAGGACCGAGTTTACGTCTCATCTCACCTAACCCGCTTGTGCAACCACTCGAGGTTGTATGCGGCAACCCGTGGTCGGACCCCGCAAGGACCAACCGGACATAGACCGGTGTGCTGGGATGCATGAGAGATTGGGAAATGGGCGCGGTTGCATGGCTGCGGTCAGGGGTCAACAGTCGCGTGGCTGCGGGTCTGAGCGACAGGTGGTCCCGCGTCTCTCATGGTTGAAGTCTGGGGAAGCCTTGCACGGGAATGGCCTAGATAGGATTGATATGATATGGTCGCTCCTATCATGATATCCGAACTTGTGGGTAAAGTGCACATCTCTGATCAGAGTTTAAAATCTATCCGGATAGTCCAGTGTCCATTGTTATGGACGGGGTTACGGTTTGGTCTCGGAAACTAGCTTCTTACAAAATGTGGGATGGGAAGGGTTAAAAAGAATGGTTTTGAGGCAGCTGCGGTTGCCGAGGAGGAGTGTGTGGAAAATGTGGTGGCCGGTGAGCCACAAGCCGCCGGGACCGGCCAGTCCGACGGCAAGTATTTTGTTCTCGGGGAATCAAACCGTTTTCCTAAACTAAAACACTCCAACTAGTTATCCCATGCATACGCAACTCCCATCATGGCAAACACCCTAAGCTACAGATATTTCCCTTGCATGTACTAATAGGTCTTTACCCGTCCCTCCGCGAGGAGTGAGGTGGGCTTGCGGAGTACGAAGTACTCACCCTTGCTTTGTTGTCGTTTTTCAGAGGACTTCGACGCGTTCGCTGAAGCGTTCTTCGGCTAGGTCGTGCTCTTATCCCCAACCGCCTGTGGAGTTGGGTCGAATAAAAGATGCTCGTTTTATTTACCGCTTCCGTTTATTTATGTAATGTTGTGTTGTAATCGCTAAGTCAGACTCTTCACTGCTTTGAATAAATGTGTGGCTAGCCTCCTGGGACTAGCTTTTGTATCACATTTAGCTTCTGAGAAATCAGGGGCACTTCATATATTCTTGCGGTGTGCGTTGTTGGGGTGTAATGGCTCCGCCCGAGTCGCATAAGGCCCGTTCGCTGTTCGCCTGCTGGTTGGCATACCATTGCTAAAGTGCTTACCCGGTTAATGGGGCCGGTGAAACCTTACTTGTGCAAATCCAGAGAACAGAAACACGTTCCTACCCACTGGTTGAGAGGAAGGTGGCCCGGGGGAGCTTGGTACTCATGGCGGGGAGTCCGAGATGTCGGCAGGCTCATCATGGGGGCACAACCTGGGAGTCAGGTGGGAGTGAATCGAACTTGGGATGGGACAGGTGGAGGAGGGGGACTATATGTGGGAAAGCCGTCGTGTGAGTAAGCATATGGGCCCCTGGCATTTTTAGTTATTCCCGGGAATTAAAAATCGATTCGAATCGCTGATGCTCACCAGGTGTGAGAATGCCAAATACCGCATACGGGCAACGTAGTAATAACTCTAATTTGATGTATTTTGATTCATGTTCTCGAATGCTACATGTTTGACTATGACATGCTTTCTATTCATGCAAGTTTTTATGAATTCCTCTATTGCAATTGGCTCGGTTATCATGAAGGGATAGCAGCTGTCAAATCCTGCTACCCTATGATCATAACTTGTTATAAAAGCAACGGCTAAGGACCAACTCTCTAGTAAGCAAGCTTTGCGTCAGCCGTAAACCACATCCATTAAGACCTACTGAGTAATTAGTACTCAGGGTTTGCCCCCGCTTTTGAGTTACAGGTACGGAGTTCCTCTTCTGTGCCTGTGTTGGCGGAGGGACTTGTTATCATCAGCAGTAAGAAGCGTGTTGAGCTGGCGAATGAAGTGACATCAGTGGCCATGATGTTACTTTACTTCTGCAAGTCTTTTGGTTGTCATGAACTATGATGGATAAAGATTTCCGCTGCGAGACTCTATTTGAACGTTAATTTACGTATGAGACTATGTTGAACTCTATTTTATTCCGAACTGGTTTGTAACCTAAATTCCTATGTAACACCTATTCAACTACCTGTGATGATGTAACTGTTGTGGCTCCATCGAGGGTCGAATGTGTGTGATGTCGGTTCCTCTGGGGTTTTGGTACGAATCGAGGGCCGAAGGCTTCTCGACGGACGACCGGGTTTAGTACGGCCTAAGTACACTGAGAGCTAATGGTGGCAGGTGTACTTAGCCTGGATTAAATCGGCGGTTCCGCCACATTGTACTTCTTTTATGAACCCTGCGGCTAAAAGCTTAGTGATATCCTCCCCTATAGCCTTACGCTTCTCCTCGTCGAATCGGCGAAGGCGTTGGGCGACCGGCCTTGCGGTCGGTCGGACATTTAGAGAGTGCTCGGCGACCTCCCGGGGGATTCCTGGCATGTCGGCAGGCTTCCAGGCGAAGACATCCCGGTTGGCTCGGAGGAAGTCGACGAGCGCGCTTTCCTATTTCTGGGAAAGCGTGGCCCCGATCCTGACCTTCTTGGAAGGGTCGGCAGGATTGAGTGGTACCTCCTTCGTGTCCTCAGAGGGCTTGAAGGTGCCTCCCCCAGCTTTGGATGTCTTGGGGATGTCTGGGGGTGTTTCTTTGGTTGCCTCGGGGGCACCTGTTGACATGACCGTTTTGAGGTCGGCCATCTCCTTGGAGGCCACAAGGGATGCAGCAAGCTTGCAGTTGGCCCGCTCACACCTGTAGGCCTCTTTGAAGGAGGATCCCACAGTGATGATCCCGTGTGGACCGGGCATCTTTAGCTTGAGGTATGTGTAATTTGGGATGGCCATGAACTTGGCGTAGCATGGCCGCCCCAAGATCGCGTGGTATGACCCCACGAAGTCGACTACCTCAAACTGCAACCGCTCCATACGGAAGTTCGAAGGGTCGCCGAATGTGACGGGCAGCGTGATCTGCCCGAGGGGGTAGGCCTGTTGGCCTGGGATGATGCCGTGGAATGGGGCGTGACTGGGCCGTAGGCTGGCCCTTGGGATCCCCATCGCGTCGAGCGTTTCACCATACATGATGTTGAGGCCGCTTCCGCCGTCCATGAGCACCCTTGTGCTTTGGGCCTATGATCGGCTCCACGACGAGCGGGTAGGTCCCGAGGTGCGGGACTCTGTCCGGATGGTCGCGTCGATCGAAGGTGATCGGCTCTTCCGACCACCGGAGGTATTCGGGGACGGCGGGATTTACGGCATTTACCTCGCGGTTCGCGAGCTTGAGCTTGCGCTTGTCGCCGTAGGACTCCGGCCCCCCAAAGATCATGAGGCATCCCGTCGTCTCAGGGAATGCCTCGGCGTCGTCCTTCCTCTCCGCCATCTGGGCGGCCTACTCCGTCTTTGCCTTCTTCTGCGAAGGGCTGTTGACAAAGCGCTTGAGGAGTTCGCATTCCCGGAGCTTGTGACGCACCAGGAACCCATGGTTCTGGCACGGCCCGTCCATGAGCTTTTGGAAGTGCTCGTTACCGGACTTGGCCGGAGGCTTGGGAGGTCGGTCGGCTGTGGCGACTTCATTTCTCCCGTGGTGTGGGCGCCCGTCCCTCTGATGCCTTTCGTCTCTCTGGCGCTTGCCGCGGCGCTCGCGCCGATCTTTCTTGGCGCCGCTTGTTCCCTCCCCGTCGTCACGGGAGGCTCTTCCCTTGCGGAAGATGGCACCGACCGCGTCTTCGCCGTCAGCAAACTTGGTGGCGATGTCGAGGAGATCGGCCGTTGTCTTGGGGCGCCCGCGGCCGAGCTCGTGGACGAGCGCTTCATTCGTAGTGCCGTATGTGAAGGCACTGACGACGTCGGCGTCGGTGATGTCCGGGAGCTCGTTTCTCTTCTGAGAGAATCTTCAGATGTAGTCCCGGAGACTTTCTCCGGGCTTCTGGGTGCAGCTCTTGAGGTCCCAGGAGCTCCCGGGGCGCTTGTACGTCCCCTGGAAGTTTCCTACAAAGACCTTCTTGAGGCCTTCCCAATCGTGGATGGTGTCCTCGGGTAGGTGCTCGAGCCATGCTCGGGGCGCGTCCCCGAGGTGGATGGGGAGATATTGGATGATCAGAGTATCATCCCTAATCCCTGCTAGCCGGCAGGCGAGTCGATAGTCCTCGAGCCATACGGCCGGGTTCGTGGACCCGTCATACCTGGTGAGGTTGGTGGGTGCGTGCACCCGTGAGGGGAACTGCGCCTCGCGGATCGCGTTCCCGAAAGCGCGCGGCCCCGGTCCAGTTGGACCGGATCCATATTCGCGTCTTGCGTCCGGGGTGCGCGAGTGCGCGACGTTGTCCTTCTCCCTTCGGCGGGCATTGAGGGTGTCGCGAGCATCGCGCTTGTCGCCCAGGCGATCCTTGACGGGTCTCGCGGACGCTCGCGCCCCATTGCCCTGTGTGGTTGCCGTCCGTGTGGCGCGGGCAGCCGTATCCGCTGATGGCTGATTCGCCAACTCGGCCTGTTGCACCGCTGCCCTTTGCACAAGGCTGCGAAGGTTTTGGAGCGGGGCCTTGGCGGCAGGCTCGCTGGGCTCCGGGATTGCCTGGAGCATCATGGCGGCGGCGGCGATGTTTTGGTCGGGGCGCGGGAAGTATGGCATCCCGTCGCTCCCTTGGAGGAGCTGGTTGTAGACGTGGCGCCCGCGGGGACCTTCGCCCCTATGCAGGCGCCGCCCCATCTCGTTGTGGAGCTCCTCGAGTCTATATTCGAGGTCGTCGATCTTCTTCTCCTTCTGGCGAAGCTCGTTTTCGCGCGCGAGGGCACGCGCCTGTCTTTCACGTTGGTACTCCACCTCTTGGCTGGGGGTCCTTTGACCTTCAGCATCTCCGCCTAGGGGAGGGGTTGCCACGAGGCATGCCCTTCCTATCGCGGCGGGGTGGTTTTCGTCCGAGCCGGAGACGGACCCGCTGCTGGAAACATCTTCCAGGAGGTCGTGGACGGACGTCGGGTAGTGGCCCGCCATGGCCACGAGGGTTGATTGGCGAGGCATCTCGCCCTCGTGGACTGCGGTGCGCGCCTTGGGGCGACGCTTGAGCGCAGCGGTGCGTTGCTTATGCCTCCGCTTATCTGCCTTGGTCCCGGCAGGCGCGAGACGTGTGGGTCCTTCCGTCCTCGCTGCGAGGGGCGAGTCCGGGGCGGTGCCTTGGAGCGCCGTCATGGACGGCAGCGGTGGGTTCCCATGCAGCTGGGTCACCACATTCGTGAGTGCATAGAGCACTTGATCGCGATCCTCACAGGAGGAGGTCGAGCGGAGGAGCGCGTTGGCGCAGTCGGCGAGCGCCTCCATGTTGAGATCGGTGGGCGTCGACCGCACAGCTTCTCTCATCATCGTGTCACGCGGATCGTCCACGATTTGGAGGTCACTCATGCCCTGAGTGAGGGCGTCGATGGATGGGGTAGGGTCGACGAGGCGGAGCTCGCCGGCGGCGGCGGCAACGAAGGTGAAAGCGCCGAAGGTGATGCGACTCCCGGGCGCGAGGACCTTGTCGCCGTCGGAGGTGGATGATGATGCCATCGGAGCGGTGATGTCGCTTGGGCGCGCTGAAGATCCCCTACCTGGCGCGCCAACTGTCGTGGTTCCGGGAACCGGGGTGACACAAGCAGTAGATTTGTTGTTCGGTAGGGGATGACAGCACGGACTCGCTCCGAATGGTGAGCCGGTAGACTCGAAAGTTTATACTGGTTCGGGATGAAACCCTACGTCCAGTGGAGTGTGTCTCTTGGATTATGAGATGTGAGGGGGTGTTACAGTGAGCGCGAGCGCAGTGAGGAGGAGTCTCCCTGTTGCTCGGCCCTTATGCTCTTGGTGTGGTATATGTTGCCTCTCCCCTACTCGTGAGCTCCTCCCCTCCTTTTATAGTTCAAAGGGGGAGGTTACAGTGTCAGGGAGAAAGAAGAAGGGAAAAAATAGATACAGAGAGGAGGGGAGGGACCCTGACATGTGGGTCCCTTTATTACAAGAGTCCTGCCAGAAGTCCGTGCATCCTGGGGTGCTCTTGTCACGTGCGGTGAGGTCGTCTATCCGGGATCCTGTAGCTAACCCGTGCCCGGGGTTCGGTGTACCTGCGAACGCTCTTGTTCTCACGGGGTCAAAGGGTCGTACGGAGGTGGTGTTCCGTCCCGTCCGTCCTGGCTTCCTTTCTTTAGCTCCTGGCGTCAGACGGGCGTGATGATAGACGGCGGATTATCCGGCCACGGAACGCCCCTGCCGAGTTATTCCATTTGTCCGTAACGGCGCCCCGTGCACCGTCGTGTCCCAGCGGGGGGCGGAAGTTCGGTCGGTCGCCTTCTGACTTGTAGGGCCGTACGAGGCGGGGCTCGGTGGCCCTGACCCTTGCGCTTGTTTGGTTCGCGCCGGTCACACTAGGCCTCGCCAGGTGTCCCCCTTTATAGGGTCAAATATAGCCCGGTGTCATTCCCCTAGCCCTGTCGTAGCGGGGTGTCCCAGACGTGTGGCGTCAGGCGGCAGATGGCCCGTCCTGTTGCAATGAGCACGCGCGCGGGCGTGCGCTCGGCAGTCGGTGGCAGCGTATGGTCATCACGTCGCAGCAGGCGTGAGAGCAGGAGGGCAGCGTGATGTCCCATCAGTGGACTTTCCGCTGCCTGGTCGCGGGACGCACTCGCCGGCGGGTCCCACCGTTGGTCACGGCATAGGTCGGGGCTCTCCGCCTCGCCCGAGCCCCGATCTAAGGGTCGGCCGCCTTGCAGGAAGGTCGGCCGCCTCCGCCCCGTACGAGCGTACGGGGCGAGGGTCGGGTTGGCTCGCTCCCCCGGTCGCCGTTCGTTTGGTTAGGGTCGTGGGCCCTCGATCTGGGCCTGTGCAGGCCTTTCACGGGCTTCTTTCCTTTGGGTTTTGTTTTCTCCCCCGTCAGATTGTTTCCTATTCGGCTATTCCCATGGACATGCAACTGCAATGCTCGGCGTAATGTCAATGTTGGCCATGTTACGAGATTCTCGATTAATATTGCAAATCGACACGAGGTTTCGAAGCAACGATTGGGAAAAGCGTGAGAGACGCAAAGTGTTTGGCGGGATTATTCGATTCACATGTTTCTCCACTAAAACTTAGTGAAAACAAACAAGCTCGTTTTTTTCACTGCGGTCCATCTCCTTCGACCTTCGTGAAGAATGCTATGTTCAAAGAGAAGGAAGGCTACCAAAGGATTTTCTCCTTCGACCTTCGTGAAGAATGCTATGTTCAAAGAAGGAAGGCTACCAAAGGATTTCTATGGTGACCGGACTTATACGAACGTCTCTGATGGTCAGCTGTTTCGATTCACTAGCTGGATTTGTTCTCTTCTATGTGGATCGATATGTTGGAAAAAAATAGTTAGCGATGAGCAAATAGATAAGATTTTATGTACTGCAGAAAACCGAAAATATTACACATGGTCCAAACTAAATTACTAATTTTTTTCATCTTTATATCAGCTAGCTAAGTTGGTCAAGACCCCAACAACCAAGTTGTGGTGGTCAGAGGTGGTGGGCTGTGGATGTGTTCGTTCCGTGGCCCATTAGACACGCGCCGTGCACGGCAGAGTGGATGTTTTGGTTTTCTATGCATACATATATAAATAAATTTATCTTATAAAAACCGAATGTCACCTCATTTTCACTGTTAGATTTTGTACTCAGGAAACAATCATTAGTTATCTCTATCCCTACTTTCTTAATTAACGTGTATTATCTAGATTTTATTATCCCACCTAAACGACAAACGGTGAGGGATAAGACTATCTTCAATGGGTATGCTTATATACATTGTCTATTCCTATTATTCCACTATTCCAACTACCATTCCTCTGTCTACAGTGGCGCTACAATTCTGTCTACGGTGGCGCTACAGTGTCAAACAATATATAGGCAGCCATTTTAGACGTCTCTATTTGAGGATAGCCTAACGGTTGCGGCCGCAGACACTCGCAGAAAGGAACGGAACTTATGATTGTCAGGCGAGGGCAGGAGCCTACAACGGTGGTGGCTGGAGGACATGGAAAGAACGAGGAATTGCTCGGACGCCGTATAAGGCATTCCCTCAAACAATGCATTGGTGCTAGCATTGTCGTGGGCTCGTGGCAGTGGCACCAACGTCGCGCAGAGCAGCAGCCTGCCTTGCTACCCGTTCAGCCGCTTCGGCAGTTCTCTCCATCATCTGATGGCTTGGTGACGTTCGTTTTTCGGCAGAGACAGACTCGTTGACGTTGGTGCAAGCGATCAATGGAAACGACTTCCGGCTCACAGCTGCTGGTGGTTTTATTCACGAGATTAAATGTGTTGCGTCCGCTTCGTTCGTCTCCTTTACTATTAATCACTGCCCTCGTCGTTGCAACAAGTTAGCTCATGCAATTGCGGAGTTGGGTTGTAAATATCCTCTAGAAACCAGTCACGTTTGGGATGGTACTCTTCTGGGAGTTGAGAATCTTGTCGTCGGCGATTTAGCCGAAGTTTTGATTTAATGGAATTCGCTTCCTCGCAAAAAAATAAAAACGTTCATTTTTTGCAAATCAACGCGTTCTAATGCCTTGTGGCCACGTCACCTCATGATTCGCGGACCATACAGTGGCACAAATCATAACTGTACCATTAGGCTGCTCTCATCAGAGTGTCCACTTAGAGTGCCTAAAACACTGTTTTGCACTGTAAACAGAAAAAAATAGTTGAAATAATGAATGGATGGGATGGGATAGACCTTCTGGTGAGAGCAGCCTTACACCACTATACGTGATCAGGAGAAATGAGATGCTAGCCACTTACCTATGCTTCCGTTGGTCCGGCGAGAGGCGGCGGACAGTAGCCGAGAGCTACAAACGAGGTATACGGCCAGTGCTAAGCCATGCTGCAAATTCAGCTTAACTGAAATATTGAACACATGAATCATCAGCGTTACTGTAAACACAGGAGGCCGGGTGATCATTCAGACCAACATGACATAGAGCGTTTCTGTCATCGGGATTCAGGACGACTCAGGACTCGGGACCGATGATGCAGCCTGCAGCCCCACCAAACCAGCACCGGTCCTGCCGGTGGCCCGCTCATCCGAGATAGCCGGGGGGCCTTGAATGTTGATGGAGCAACTCAGCAAATTATGATGAGGATAATAATTTAGCCCGCCGCGAATTTTATCCCATTATCACATCATTACAAACCGGACCTAATAGCTTATTCCTATAACAGGAAGCTACGTATACATATACAACCGTTAATACTTGGCCAATCCTCATTCTTTTATTACGTCATTCAGTTTTTTTTCCAGTGCTGTAGTCGGCTACTGTCAACGACCATTTCTCTCCTCTCCTCTTCTTTCTCCTTCAACCCACCTTAAATTTTCCTTTTTGACGGGAACTCACCTTAAATTTGACATGGCAAACCTTATAACCCGCTCACTTACTTATTATACTCGCTCTTACTTAAACCTGGCAAATGCGCGTCCATTCAGCTTCGAATACAGAACCGGATCACGGCCAACGAAACCCCCAGCACGATCACTGATTGTTTTGGTGATGTCTGATAACTCTGATTGCTCGGCTCACCGCTCTCCAGGACCGGTAGCCCGGTAGGTGTAGTCTGTAGTGTCGTGTAGGCGCCCCGGGGAGGTTGTGCACGAGGACGGTGCACGTACGAGCCACGTCGGCATGTACCTGGCCCCCCGCACAGCTGTACCTTCCACCTCTCTCTCCTCTTTACTTGCCCATCCGACGCCGAGAGGCGCCGAGCGCCAGCCGCCAGCAGGAATAGCTCCCCGCCTCCGCTCACTGGACCGCCGCCTCCATCACGCCGGCGCGCGCGGCTAGCTAGGTCCTTTCATGGTCACCGCCGTGGCTGGGGAGACATGCCTTCCCTCGCATTCCTCCGCTCCCTCCCCGCGAGGTCCATGCTCGTCTCCCCCACTTCGTTTGGAGAAATCGCGGCGATGGTTTCGCCTCCCTTTCGTGTCTGTGCGTGTTTGTTCGCGATCCTGAGTTTTGTTTGTGTGCTTGTTTGTTCTCTCGGCAAGGCTTCTGGCGCGAGCGTGCGATGGCGTCTGGGGAAACCCCGGCGTGGCGCGGGACGAGGAGTCAGGAGGCGGGAGCGGGAGCGGGCGGTCGGCGGCGGGGCCGGCGGGGGAGTGCTACGCGTGCACGCAGCCGGGCGTGCCGGCGTTCCACTCCACGTCGTGCGACCAGGTGCACTCCCCGGGCTGGGACGCCGACGCGGGGTCCTCGCTAGTGCCGGTCCAGGCGCAGGCCCAGCCGCAGCAGCCGCCGGCGCCGGCGGCGCAGCACGCGGGCGCCGCCGCGCGCTGGCTCTTCGGGCCCGTGCTGGACCCGCGGAGCAAGCGCGTGCAGCGCTGGAACCGCTGGATCCTGCTGGGCCGCGCCGCCGCGCTGGCCGTCGACCCGCTCTTCTTCTACGCGCTCTCCATCGGCCGCGCCGGCCAGCCCTGCCTCTACATGGACGCGGGGCTCGCCGCCGCCGTCACCGTGCTCCGGACCTGCGCCGACGTCGGGCACCTGGCGCACGTGCTCCTGCAGTTCCGCCTCGCGTACGTCTCCCGCGAGTCGCTCGTCGTCGGCTGCGGCAAGCTCGTCTGGGACGCGCGCGCCATCGCCGCGCACTACGCCCGCTCGGCCAAGGGCCTCTGGTTCGACCTCTTCGTCATCCTCCCCATGCCGCAGGTCAGCTGCTGACACCCATGTCCGATCCCTCTCAAACTCGATCCACCGTTTTCTCTTCACCATGAAAAAGAGACAATCCAAAGCATACGACCAAACACTGTAGCGGCTTATTTGAGGTTCCGAGGGATCAAACGCCCCCAAAATTATGGTCATCTCTCTCGTGTCTGCTAGCTTCTGAGACAGCGCACAACGCCCTGCCGGTTCTTGTCCGAAATTCGGAATTGCCGCAGTAGGGCACACGGGTACATTGCAGGTACAACAGTGTCCAGTAGTGAGCTGATGTGTAACAATGCATGTTTCTGTAGCTGGACAGAGATGCCTGGTAATGTGCAATGCTGGCATTGGCAGGCATGTGTGTGGTGGCAGAGGAGGCTTCGGTTTTCTTGAAAGATCATGACGCTGTCCTGAGATGGAGAATTCAGGTTAGATTTTACCTGTAGGTGATGGAGTTTGATAGGCTTACGGATCGACAACGGCATATTTTTTCCGAGAACTTGACTGAGCAAGCACTTCATTAAGGAGGAAAACGGCGTAACATCAATGATTGGCGGCGGTAATATTTGAATATGACCACCGATGCAATCATTCCATTGTGAAAAAAAGAAAATGCCATCATGGTAGGAGACGTAATATTTGAAAATGACCATAGTTACAATGACAGAACCAGCATTGATGGATAGAAAACGATGGCTCATGTCAGCGTGGCGCTCATGGTGGGGAGCCCTTTGGCATGGTTTAAGTAAGGTATGACCCACCAGTAGAACAGATTGTTGCAAGGTGACAAGCTTTAGAAGTGTGAAATTGTGGTTTGTCCTGCAGGATAATAGTAGGATATTCCCATTTCACAGCTGCCACTGCTTGACAGTTGAGACCAGACTCTCTCGTGCGGCTAGTGTTCTTGGGAGACTTGTCTGATTTTTTATCATGCATTTGGATTCTTTTTTTCCTAACTATTTATCAGTCCTTGTCGTTCAGTTGATCTTGTAATTTCTCCAAGTAAGGTCTAGTTTTTGTCGCATAATATCAGAATGCATATTCGTTTTCTCTCGCGTTATTGCACCTGTCAATTTTGTGTGGGGTATGCACGGGGTGTGCCTGTGTGGATCTGTGCTTATCTGGACTGGTCATGGACAGAAAATGGCGTTAAATCTATAATTTCTAAATCATTGGATTATTTTAAAGGGTCTAACTGATTGATCAGCGGTCAACATGCTTAATTGTTCTGAGCTCAGCCATTCCCACATGTTATTTTTGTTGTACAATACGGTAGTTTCCAACCGCTCATGTTCCTTTCTCTACGTTTTCTATTCCAATGGTTTCTCTGCATATTTATATTCAAACAGATAGAAGGGAGGGAGCAATCTCAGCATCATCAGAAAAGATAATATTTCGAAAAGTACTGTCGGAAAAAATGGTAATAGACATACAACAGTTGAACAACACCTTTCTGAGAAAAAAAAAGATTGGAATTGTATTGAGAAATTTAATTATCTCACATGTCAATGGTCTGCACGAAGGTTCTCGATTCTCGAAGGTGAAATATAATAGTTTTCTGTACACTTTTGTATGTTGTCAGGGTTTACAAAGAAACAGGTAGAATTGAACTATATGTTCTAGAATTCTGTTTTGCTGAACAATTCAGTCCTCCGAATTCTTCAGGTCATCTTCTGGCTGGTTATGCCAAAGTTAATACGGGAAGAGAAGGTTAAGGTTATCATGACAATACTGCTGCTCATATTCATATTTCAATTTCTCCCCAAGGTGTACCACTGTATACATATCATGAGGAAAATGCAGAAGGTGACGGGTTACATCTTTGGAACAATATGGTGGGGATTTGGTCTAAATTTATTTGCCTATTTCATTGCCTCTCATGTGAGTATTCCCTTCCCCATTAGTTAATGGAAATTATAGAATAAATCGTGGACGTTTGAATCCCAGTGTCACTCTCATAGCATGATAGAGTGCATTGAGAGTGGTAATCATTGGTCGTATCTGGTTGTTAGCAGTCTATGATTGCTTATATTTTACTAGTACAACCTTATTACTTATGGCCACTGGAATCCTCTTATTTTTAGCCCTACATTGTGAGTTCACAAACCAGGTACCAATCTATTGACCTGTGTAGCAAATATGAATGTAATTATAAAAACGAGCTGTTCCTCTGACAATGATCATAATATCACCCTCCAATTTTTGCCTCTATGGGAAATTGAGAATTCGTATCTGTATTCATATAAAGACCAATGCGCACTGAATTATCTGGGTGAACTTGATTATTCATCTACGTGCTTTGCCATTTCCAGATTGCAGGTGGGTGCTGGTATGTCCTTGCCATTCAGCGCATTGCTTCCTGCCTCCAGGAAGAATGCAAGCAAACCAACAGTTGCGACCTAATATCGCTGGCTTGTTCTGAGGAGATATGTTTTCACCCTCCTTGGTCATCGAATACTAATGGATTCGCGTGTGATACGAACATGACCTCCTTTGGCCAACAAAACGTGTCTACCTGTCTGAGTGGAAACGGCTCCTTTGCTTATGGGATCTATTTGGGGGCTCTTCCTGTTATATCGAGCAATTCGCTTGCTGTCAAAATACTCTACCCTATATTTTGGGGGCTTATGACTCTCAGGTAATAACTTTGAGAGATTTTGTTTCGCTTATCACCAACATGGAGGCTGTTGCTGTTCCCTCCACAAAAAATCATTCTCTTAGTAGTTTACAACGTGTTCAATATCCTTCTATAAACAGTCTAATATTGTTCCTTGCATGCTTTGAATGTTGTCACCGTATTGTGTTTAACAACTGCGCTTCCTTAAACTTTTACAATTCCTTGAATTGATTGGCAGTACTTTCGGCAACGATCTCGCCCCTACAAGCAATGGCCTCGAGGTGATATTCAGCATAATTAATGTCCTCAGTGGCTTGATGCTCTTCACACTGCTGATCGGAAACATACAGGTAAAACAGCTTCAGTTTCGGTCCTTCTGTTTGATCATATCAGTAATCAGTATCACAAGTTCACAACACTTCGCTAACTATACAGCCTACTGAATCTGCAGGTATTTCTGCATGCCGTCCTGGCACGGAAGCGGAAGATGCAGCTGCGGTTCCGGGATATGGAATGGTGGATGAGACGGAGGCAACTGCCGTCCCGCCTGAGGCAGAGGGTCCGCAAGTACGAGCGCGAACGCTGGGCGGCCGTCACGGGAGACGAGGAGATGGAGATGATCCAGGACCTGCCTGAAGGACTCAGGCGAGACATCAAGCGCTACCTCTGCCTCGAGCTGGTTAAGCAGGTAATAGGTTTCTATCTCTCAGAAGAGCAAGAGGTTCTAGTCAGTATGAAGTTGCTGCGAATTTTCCTGAACTTTATTTGAAAATGTGAAGTCTTCTTTACCATGAACGCGCGATGATCTAAACTGTTTAACAAAAAAAAATTGGGAATTCCTCGTCATCAGGTTCCGCTGTTCCATGGCATGGACGACCTGATCCTGGACAACATCTGCGACCGGCTGCGTCCGCTGGTGTTCTCCAGCGGGGAGAAGGTGATCCGCGAGGGGGACCCGGTGCAGCGCATGGTGTTCATCCTGCAGGGCAAGCTCCGGAGCACGCAGCCGCTGACCAAGGGCGTGGTGGCCACCTGCATGCTGGGCGCCGGCAACTTCCTGGGCGACGAGCTGCTGTCGTGGTGCCTGCGCCGGCCGTTCGTGGACCGGCTTCCGGCGTCGTCGGCCACGTTCGAGTGCGTGGAGGCGGCGCAGGCGTTCTGCCTCGACGCGCCGGACCTGCGCTTCATCACGGAGCATTTCCGGTACAAGTTCGCCAACGAGAAGCTCAAACGCACGGCGCGGTACTACTCGTCCAACTGGCGGACCTGGGCCGCCGTCAACATCCAGCTCGCGTGGCGCCGGTACAGGGCCAAGACGTCGGCGGACCTCGCGGCGGCGATGGCCGCGCCGCCGCTAGCGGGCGGGCCAGACGACGGGGACCGGCGGCTCAGGCACTACGCGGCCATGTTCATGTCGCTCCGGCCGCATGACCACCTAGAGTGAGCAGGAGGGACCATCCTAGCTGTGCTGGCGCGTCATGATCATGGCTGTACTGTAGTACATTGTACTATATCGGTGTCACCTTCTGGTAAGCAGCGACTTGCAGTGATTCACGATGACGGGATGGTCATTCGGAGAAGATCAATAATGGAGAAATCATTTCTTGGTTCTTTCTCATGGCCGCCTTCTTTCCCCAAGACTGCTTCTACTTGGTAGTTACGTCCAAAACAAAAACTTGTCCATAAACAATCTAACAAAGGATCACCTCAAATTCAATGGTAGTGGGCTCGTGCAACGTACCGCCGCCGAGGATGGTTGGGTGGTCACTTGCTCACCGCCTTGCCCGTCCACTGGCGAATTCCATTCGACATCCTTCTCTCTTCTCTCTGATGTCAATTGTCAGCGACGCTAATGGCCAAATCCTTGTCAAAAGCTCGGTCCTAATTGCAATCTGACAAATGCGTGCGGGGTGAGGACTTAGGACGACGGACGCGGCGGCGGAGCCACCAGCCGATGCCCGATGCGATGGGGACAAGCGGCTCCGCCACAACACTGGCCATGCCCAATGTGGCAATGTCTACCGGATGGCCGCCTCGAGTGAGCGGGAAAGATAGCCCGCACCCCGGAGGGACCATCACAGGTGGAGTAGTCAGGTACATACAGTTTAGCAGCGCACCATTGCGCTGATATAAATCAAACGCACCAAGAACTGGCGATTCTTTCCCTCCCCTGTCCACCCACCTCTCTTTCCTCATTTCATTTTTTTTCTATTGGCTAATTTATTTGGGGTGTGTTTACTTACCATGTGACGTGACAAATATATGACTTTCTATTTGTTATATGTTATAACCATACGATATCCATCGAACGACACTCCAGAATAACTGTCAGTCACATTTTACACGACCTCACATGCAACTGATGAAATTCAATCCATCAGCCCCATATCAAATTACATAACACAATACAAAAAATTGCAGCGCAACAATGAAATTCAATCCATCAGTGAAAAATCAAAAATTACATAACACAATACCAAAAATTATAGCAAAACAATAAATAGTAATTTATATATATACATACGTAGTATTTTAACAAAACATATACAAAACACACATAAAATCATTTGACTGATGGATAAACAAATACCAGACAACTGAAGAGGAGTAAATCTAAATTTATTTATATACAATATAATATTATGTCTATAAAAAGAGAAAAGCTAAAACTCACTCGGTTGATTGGATCTCTTCCGTCACCCGCCTCGCCGACCCTCTCCTCCCCCGACGGCGCGCCCTTCTCCTCCCCCAGCGGCGCATCCCCGCCACGCTCCTCCTCCCCCGGCGGCGCGGGCCCGCGCTCCGCCACCTCCTTCCTCGGCAGCGTGCTCCGCGCGACGCCTCCTCCCCTCCCGGCGGCGCGCTCCGGGGGTGGGGGCGGAGCCCCGCGGCGATGACGAAGGGAAGCAGGGGACACGCGGGGTGGATCTGGGGTGAGCGGGCGAGGGTGGGGTGGGGTGGGGTAAGTGGGGGAGTTACACTGTAAATACAGTGTATGTACACTATAGTTACAGTGTAACCCTGGCTATCCATTGAAGATCCAATGACTAAAAATTCAGGTGTTGGAATGCATTCCAGATTGATGGATAGACGGACTCTATAAAAAACCTAAGATTGTAATGTCGTTGTTCTATGCGACTACGTGCAAAATAAAAAAAAATTCTAACTCCACTAGCAAAAATATTCCAATTTTATAAGAAAATGTTTTCAGATTTAGAAGTACAACATTCAACTTTTTTCCTATATTGATATAGACTGCCCTCACAAAAAAAGATATAATTTTACAAAAAATAACTTTTTACCTTCACAAATTAAATATTCTACCTTCGTAGCACATTTGAAATGATAATATTCATAGTATGGGGGGAATAATAAATAATTTTTAAAACAAACAAAAAGGAAAAGAAACAAGTCAACCAAGCAGAAAAATATAATGGAGAAACAAGATATATGCTAAATCAAATCCAACATCGTAGTTTCAAATAAAATAGAGAAGAGTGGGTGGATGGAGGAGAACGAGGGGTTATAATGGCTATCAAATCCGGCTCGTTGTATTGAAATTTTAGAGAAATTCTAGCATATAAGATACAACATCTTGAAAAAAATTCATTTGTCTTTTCTAATTTGTCTGTCCTTGTCGGAGCGTGAGCTCCGGCCGGGTGGCAGAATGCACCCGCCCGATCCTAAGTACTATGAGTAGTTAGGGGGAGCGATCGCTGATAGCCACGTAGTAAAGGCACGATGGAGACACAAGGGTTTAGAGTGGTTCGGGCCGCCGGAGAGTAATACCCTACGTCCACTAGAGGTGTGCTCTTGTATTGGCTTGAGTGTGAAGGAAGTGAAGAAGATTGTGTGTCTCCTTCCCTGGATCCCCTCCCAGCGTGTGAGCGTGAGTTTCAGCCTATGTTCTACGTCTCGCATGCCTCCCCTTTTATAGTCCAAGGGGTGCATGTACATGGTGTCCGGGGCCCGACAGGTGGTCCCGGCCTGCTATCTCTACTCCGCAGAGTTCCCTTATGCTGACTTGGCTTCTTGGGTTATCTCCGGCGGAGGTCAGGGCCTTCGGCTACGCCTCCGTCGATATGTCCCGTGCTCCGTTGCCGTGATGACCTCTGATCCCTGCGCGTTGTACCTGCATCCGCCGCAGCAGTATGGTGCCGTCCGGGAAGTGCTCCACCGGTCTGGTTTAGTCCGGAAATGTCGCCACGCCGCCCTGGCTTGCGCTGCTCGGTCCAATCCGCCGTAGTACCCGGCGGTGTGGCTCCAGGAACAGGAGTGGCAGGCGGCGTGCCGGCGTGACATTACAGGTAGGTTGCAGCGTGCCACAGTGACCCTACCGTAATAGCCTGGGCGTGGCTGTCGCGTGCGCGCGGCGCAGCCCACGCCGCGTACGGTGTACTTGTTTATGCGGTTTAATCCCCGATATCCGGCGGGAAGTTGACCGCTACACCTTGTCATGGCTGCCGCTCCTCGGTAACGCGCGTCCCACAGTATGGTCACTGTCGCCTGTCAGCGGCGGTACCGGTGCCTGTCAGCGGATGTTAGGGCACGCCCGCCTGCCTGCAATGAATGCGGTAGGTGGGTGTGGCCCGCAGCCGGAGGCCCCCGCCGCGAGCCCGGGGGACACGTGGCGGCCCCGGACCAGGCTGTCGCGGGGACAGGCACCCTCCGTAGTCCGCAGCTTCCTCGCTGGGTGGATGGCACGTGGCTGCTCCGGACCTCCCCGAGCTGGGTCGGCTCGGCTCCCTTCTTGGGGTCGTAACGCGCCCTAACTTAGGACCGGACCTTGCGGGAACAGGTCTGGGACTTCTATATGGACCCGGGGTGCAGTCCGGCCCACAAGTGGTGGGCCAGAACTGCTCGCGAGTGGCTTTGGGCTCTTTTCTTACTGAGACACGTGGCGACACTGGCCGCTCCCTCTGATTGGCGGGAAGGTCAGGACCGTTGGTCCGAAAAAAGGGAAAAACTCTTTTTTGTCAGGCTGCGTGGAGCTTTGTTAAAGGCAGTACTTAGTTTTTGTCCAGTATAAACGGGTACCCAGTTTGCTGGGTACCGACAGTCCTTTCTATGCTGCATCCAAACATTCTACTGTTAAAAACCTTTTATTCATTTTCAGTTATATAGGATTGCAAACACCATGTACAATTTATACATCAATGTTTGTATTTTATAAATCATGTGTTTCAAGGGAAGCAAAAAGGTGTGTTCACGGCTCACGCGATAGTTGAAGGTGGTGGAATTGATTTTTTTACTGGTATGTAAGTCTTTTTTCAATGAAAAATTTTAAAATGATTTTTTAAAATACTGTTTTTGCACTGTTTGACCGTAGATAGGAAGAAAGGCAGTTAGAACGGGAGTGACAGGGAATGGGATTTGAGTAGCTTTGTCTGAGAGCCTCGTACTCCTACATGAAGAAACCTTGAAGCCCAAAGTCGTGAGAACACACAACTCGGAGCGCCTTGCTCACCATCGCTCTGTCGCTTGACTCCGGTTCCTCCCCCCTCCGGGACAGCACCGCCCCAGATGGCTGCGGCGATGGAAGTCGACGCTGCCGCTGGCGGGGAGAGGCGGCCGTCTGAGAAGGAGCTCTTCCGCGCCGCGGAGTCCGGCGAGGCCGCCGCGTTCGCCTCCCTCACCCCCGCCGACCTCTCCCTCCGCGACGAGGACGGCCGCTCTCTCCTCCACGTCGCCACTGCCGCCGGCCACTCCCAGGCATGCGTAGAGGCTTCTATTCTCGGGAATCGATTACGTTGGGTGAACACTGAAAACTTGGCTTAGGGTTTTGGCTGTTCATGCGATGTTTCGGTTGGTTTAGGTGGTGCTCGCTCTCGCGGGGTCCGGTGGTGAAGCGGTGGCGAGCGTTGTGAACGCGAAGGACGAGGAGGGGTGGGCGCCGATCCATTCTGCGGCGAGCATCGGCAACGCCCAGATCATTGACATCCTGGTTGGGCGAGGTACGAACTGATTTATTTCTGCTACAGATTTCTAAGATTAGTTTGGGTGGGGGGGATTGCTACAGGATGGGGTTGATGTTCCCTGATAATATTATTTATAGGATCAATTTCTGGCAATTGCGGTAATCATTGCAGATGCGAGCATCATGTTTCATGTGACATTTCAAGCACTAGATGTTAGTCCGTACCTATTTTGTTCGTGTTTGGAATATTTGGCTGATTTATTGATGCGGTAGCGTAGTAGGGCCTTAACATTTCAAGTTGATGTTTGTACATGGTAGCGCACTGCTCCCAGCAAAAAATTATCATGGATATATGTAGATCTTCACTGTATCATGCTGTCTTGGTTTATGCATCCTGTACAAGTAAAATGACAGGTGGCATGCATGGTTACAGCAGGGCATGGTGTTTTAACACCTTAATAGGTGCATGGTTGCTGTTATGCTGTAGTCCTGTGACATTCAAATTGATGTTGGTACTCTGGTGTTGGTCAATTATCTGACTATCAGAGATGCAGTGACTGTGTTTCATTGCATTAAGAAGAAGAAATAGTTTGTTTAAAAGAGACTCTAAAAGACTCTTGGTTTCTTTATTTACATTAGCTCCAGTTACTTTGTAAGAAACAATCTTATCCTTGAGACGACCCGCTGTTTGCAACCAGGAAGCTTTCCCTTATATGTTTTAATATACTTTATAGTAGTATCTGTTAGTTATAAGCATTATGCCACTGTATTCTCTTTTCTGCAATTAAAATGATTGTGTTCCACATTCTACATTGCATTCTTAAAAATCAGTAGTCTTGTGTTTGTGATTCTTTAAGTTTTTTTCTAACTGGTGCATTCTTTAATTTGTAATACCAGGTGCTGATGTTGATCTGACTACTGATGGTGGCCGAACTGCTCTTCATTATGCTGCGAGTAAAGGGAGGCTTAACATAGCTGAAAAATTAATAGCCCATGGTGCTAATGTCAACAAGAAAGACAAGGTTTGGATACTTTTAACAATCTAAAAAAAGATATTTATGTGCTTATGGCCTTCATTTGTGGTTAGAACTTGAATCCGAAAGAGGGTGATAAGAGAATCAGTACAACAACATCATAGCCTTTTAATCCCAAGCAAGTTGGGTAGGCTAGAATTGAAACCCAAACCAAACCGCTAGAAGGGAGAATTTTTTAAACTTTTTGAAGAGAAAGCTTTTAACAAAAAAAAAGTGTTTTAAAAGTTTTATTTGGTAAGAAGCACAAGGAAGAGCCTAATCAAAGGATCAGGCACGTGGATAGCTGCTTTCCAAGCAGCTCTATTCAAGACTAACTCTCTCACTATATTTCAATCTTTTAGATCCCTCTTAACTGCCTCCTCCCAGGTCAACTATGGCCCGTCCGTACCTCTCTTCACATCATTGTTCTGTCTTAGACCGGGGTCACCCGCAGGGGCATCCAAGGGGTGCATCCACTATTCCAACTATTTCCCTCTCTGTCTATAGTGCGTAAACAGTGTTTTGCACCCCCATATGCCCTGTATTGTGACCTTGGTCTTATAATGCCGCTATGCACTAATGCCTCTGGGGGTCTTCGTTGCACACGCCCAAATTATCTTAGTCGGTGTTGCACAAGCTTTTCTTCAACTGGGGCTACCCCTAGACGATCTCGTATCCCGACGTTTCTAACTCGATCCATCCTTGTATGCCCACAAATCCAACGCAACATACGTATCTCCACAATACTTAGTTGTTGGACATGTCTTCTTTTAGTGGGCCAACATTCTGGACCATACAACATCGCCGGTCTAATAGTCGTCTTATAGAACTTGCCTTTTAGTTTTTATGGTACCCTCTTATCACATAGAACACCGGATGTTTGATGCCATTTCATCCATCCCACTTTGATTCTATGGCTAACATCTTCATCGACATCTCCGTCTCTTTGTAGCATCGATCCCAAGTATCTAAAAGTATCCTTCTTGGGCACTACTTGACCTTCCAAACTCACATCTCCTTCCTCCTGTCTAGCAGTACCGAAGTCACATCTCATATATTCAGTTTTAGTCCTGCTAATTCTAAAACCTTTTGACTCTAGAGTCTGCCGCCACAACTCTAGTTTTCTATTTACTCCCGCCTGGCTTTCATCCACTGACTACTAGTACTACATCATCAGCAAACAACATGCACCATGGGATATCTCCTTGTATATCCCTTGTGACCTCGTCCATCACCAAGGCAAAAAGGTAGGGGCTCAATGCTGATCCTTGATGTAGTCCTATGTTAATTGGAAAGTCACTTGTGTCACCATCAGCTGTTCGAACACTAGTCAGCACCTTGTTGTACATGTCCTTAATGAGGGTCACATATTTTGTTGGGACTTTATGCTTTTCCAAAGCCCACCACATAGCATTCCTTGGTATCTTATCATAGGCCTTCTCCAAGTCTATGAAAACCATGTGTAGGTCATTTTTCTGCTCCCTATACCACTTCCTAACTTGTCTTAAAAGGAAGATTGCTTCTATGGTTGATCTTCCCGGCATGAACCCAAATTGGTTCATGGAAATACACGTCAATCTTCTGAGACGATACTCTATAACTCTCTCCCACAGCTTCATCGTGTGGTTCATCAGTTTAATCCCTCTGTAGTTAGTGCAGCTTTGAATATCTCCCTTGTTCTTGAAGATTGGTATTAATATACTTCTCTACTCTTCAGGCATCTTGTTCGATCGTAAAATCTGGTTGAAAAGCTTTGTTAGCCATACAATAGCTATATCTCCTAAGCATCTCCACACCTCGATTGGGATCGCATCAGGGCCCACTGCCTTGCCCCCTTTCATCCTTTTTATGGCTTCTCTAACCTCGGTCTCTTGGATCCTACGCACAAAGTGTCTATTGGCATATCAGTAACACTTAAAAACTAGTAGCTCATGGATTCAAGTATTTGGAAACTGGCGGGGAGGATGTGCTAGATATGCCCCCTAGAAATACATTGTTTATTGTTATGCTACCACATTTGTCTCTGCATTGTATATATATCTTCATACACTTGAAGCCAGCAACCAAACTGATTTGTTTAACATGTAAATCTTCAACTACTTTCCAGTTTGGCTGCACACCCTTGCATAGAGCCGCAAGCACGGGAAATGCAGAGCTGTGCGAATTCCTCATTGAGGAAGGTGCTGAAGTTGATTCTGTTGACAGGACAGGACAAACACCTCTGATGTATGCTGTTATATGCGAGAACAAAGGGGTAACTTTTTCTGGCTTCATTGCATGAATTTTTTTATGTGCATATCCAAATGTTTTTCCCTGGCTTGCTCGAATCGATATGAAGTAACATTGCCTTTTCCATGCTTCTGCTTATTTATCTGCTGTGTTGTGTGTTCAATACTGCATCTTGAATGCCCTTACCTACTGCATTGACAATTCATTATGATGATCATAGATATAGTTTTTAAAGTTTGTGTTGGCTGGAATACCACATATAGTAGTTTATTGGTGGCCCAGTGCCTTTTGAATATCCAGAAGTACTCTTGACTTGGAGCTTTGGTTCCTGGTAGACTTGATTGTTTGTCAGGTTGCACTATACAGATTTCCTATTTAGATTGTTACTAATGCTATTTTGAAAATTGTATTCCAGGTTGCTCTTCTGCTAATTAGGCATGGTGCTGATGTTGACGTTGAGGACAAGGAAGGCTACACTGTCCTTGGGCGAGCATCTAACAGCTTCAGACCTGCACTTATTGATGCAGCCAAGGCAATGCTTGAAGGTTGAATGGTTGATGTGGTGGTTCTCAAAGGTATTGGAAAGTGCGGCATGGCCTACAAAAAAAAAACTGTATTGTGTAGAATTGCTAAATTTGTTCTGGTGTAGGCAAGGGCCTCTATCCAGAATCAGATCAATCATGCTAGAATCTCGACTTCTCTAAGTTACATTGCCTTTTGGATGTCTTTAACCTTGCAATTGCAATGTAACTTAGAGAAGGCAATGTAACTTAAAAGACATCCAAAATTTTTAGCATAAACCCCAGCTGAGTGCTGAAAAAGGCAGACCAAATCTGTCTGTGAGGTCCGAAGAAAACTTGGATGTCGGATGGTCTGTTTGGTTGGCGGCATTTGGTAGGATGGAACCATTCCGTCCCAGTTTAGAGCCCGTTTGGTTGGTGGACATAGGAATGGAGCCATCCCAGACAAAGAATATTCCACGAAGATTCGGGACAAGCGTGTCCCGAAAAATCGGCCGGACATGCTCATCCCACGCCGACACCGTCTCCTCTCCCACCAGCGCGCGCGAAGGAGGAAGGGCGCCGCCGGCTTGGGCGAGGACAAGGCGCTGTCGCGGGTGGCCGCCATCGAGGAGGACGAGGCACTGCCGACAGGGAAAGGACGAGGCGTTGCCGCGGGTGGCTGTCACCGAGGGAGGAAGACGCATTGCCGCGGGTAGCCGCCCCCGGGGAAGGCGGGTGGAGGTGCCGCCACGGGAGGAGGTGTTGCCGCTGGGGAGGGGCGCAGCCGCACGAGGCAACCGCCCGGGGGAGGCCACCGCAGGGAGGAGCCGAGGAGGAGGCTGGCCGCCGGGCGTGGTTTGGGAAGAAGAAGCAGCCTTTCACTGACATATGGGGCCCACAAAACGGTGGCTAACAGGAGCTGTTACCTCATCTCTACCATCCCTCCAACCAAACATCAACATGGAACCATTCTATCTCTATAACCAAACAGCAACATAGAATCATTCCATTCCTATCAACAGGGATAGAGCCACACTATCCCACAATTTCCGCCAACCAAACGCTACTAAGTTTCCCAGCATATTCTGTGAGGTCTGGAGATAACCAATCAATGTGTTGTTGTCCAGTGGCGCCCCACTCCCGAGTGCACGTGATGTATGCACGTGCTTCGCCGCTGTCGTATGCCCGCATTGCAGTTGCAGGCCGGCAGCCGGCTCCGCGGCCCTTGACAGTTGGGCACATTCCGTGAGACGGCGTTCGCGAGCCGTGCCGGACGCCCGGATCCCCGCTTCTTCCGCTAGCAGTGCAACTATGCACCAAAAAAAAAAAAAAAAAAAAAAAAACAGGAGAGGCCGTTGTTCCCGACCAGCAAATTGACTTGCAATCTTTTCTTTTACGCTACGAATGCGAAACGTAAAAGCTACAAGGGGATTGGGCCACGTCGCCTGTGTCGTCTCAACCGTCAGATCATGTATTGATGGCTATGGTTGAAGAGGCACAACTAAAAAATCTGACGAAGTCGAGTCTCCTGTCCTGAAGGTTCTAGCACGGTCGCTTTTGTTTTCCTCCCAAAGACACATCAGCAGCGCCCATCCCGCGTGCGGACTGAAGAGGAGTAGAGGACAGAGGAGGCAGGCGGTGCCGATGCTGCTGCTACGCCGGGTGTATTGTCCCCGCCGCAACTGCCCCGGCACAGACACTGTCATCGCCGCCGCCGCACGGCTCCTTCTCCCTCCCGTCGGCGCCGGAGCCGGAGGAGGAGGAGGCGTGGGCGCAGCTGCTACAATCTGCGCCACAGCAGATGGCCCGGGTGGTGACCGGTGCTCCAGCGTCTAGGATTCCGGTGGTGGCGATTTGTACTCAACTGCCATCGCCATGGATTTTAGCCTTGAGGGGACAGAGAAGAGAGATATGCAGAGGAAGAAGAGAGGTGAGGAGGAGAGGCGAGCAGTCTCGTCGGAGCCGGAGAAGGACGAAGGACGTGAGGCCACGGACCCAGGGGAAGGGAGGGAGCTCGGAAGAGTCTGGAAGGGGAAGAGAGGCCGACGCGATTTCTCTATTCGTGGGATTTTCTTATGGCAAGGGATTGGACCAGAGGATTTATTTTTCCATAGCAAGGGATCGGACGAACAAAGGATAAAAGAGCAAAAACAAATTTTATTAATATTTCAATAAATTTCAGTATTTGAAATTACAAGTTTACAACTATGATTATAAGTTTTTTATACAATGTTTCTTCCAAAATCTCAATGTAAAGAGCCATTCCATAGAAATTTCGTAAGATGGGTAGAAATTTAACCATTCGTTTCAAAAGGCACATGGTAAAAATTCATGTAGAATTTGAATCCAATAAAATTTCTCCATACAGAGAAAATATACAGAGTAACAGGAGCGCAGAAAAAGTTAATATAGAAAAAAAATTGTTGGTTAGACTGAAATTTTTCTTTTAAAAGAGACGAGATATAAAGTTACAGGAGTCTGCTAAAGTCAGACTTATTGCTATACTAGGCAAAATGCACGTGCGTCCCACACACGTGACTAAAATCTAATTGTTTAACATTACTTATGGTGTTGTTTGGATTGAGGAATCAACTTAACAAGAATGAAATAGTGATGGATCAACTTATATTGCAAAAAAATTGATGGGATGAACTAATTATTAGTTTGTGAGAACGCCGCCTTGTGACAAGATTGACCCTACATTATTCAGAGCCTCCACTAAAGTTTCAGTCGGTAATGGATACAACACTCATTTCTGACATGACTCTTGGCTCTCAAACAAGGCGTTGATCCACATCACCCCAATCTTGTATCCGTTGGCTTGGCGCAGGAACAAAAAAGTAATAAGAATTTGTTCAACCTTTGGCAGGTCAACGTGGCGCGACACGTCAGAAAAAATGGCCATGGTGGCACGCCACATCAGCAAAAAAAAAAAGGTATTCCTATAGGAAATCCTCTCCCTCCAATGGCAAATACGTAAAGACGACCGGAAGAATGGCAAATGGAGAGTCGCCATCCGTTATAATGACAAAAAGTTAAATATCCTGCGTTGACAAGCCCAATGAAGTAGGCGGTGGTGGCATGCATGGTGCACGAGGCTGTCACCGATAGCCACGACGCGGAGGTTGACCCGCTCCCGCACGGGCAGCACAGGATTGGTGGCGAGGATGAGCATGCCGGCTGGGGGGACGATCTTGCCTGAGTAGCTCTTGCCGGGAAGGAATAGGGGGCGGACGCGGAACGCCGGTGGCTGCGCGGAGAGGACGGCCTGGAGGACGGTGAGGACATGAGCGGCGATGACGGGCTGCCCGGTGGGGATGGCGCACAGCGACGGCGCCGCAGTAGCCCATGCCGAGCGGGCTGCCAGGTTGTCGATGACCCCTCAGCCTTGGTTGACTAAAATGCCAACGTGGCAAACCAAAAAACAAAACCATAGTTTACAGTCAGCAAAACCAGATGCCGCATCAGCGGAAGGAGCTCAAATAACAGACTGATGGGTGATTTATCCGGTTTCAACAAGTTTATGGTGCTATTTATACTTTTTTTTTGTTTGGGGTGAAGTATGCGGCACTGTATAATTTAGGGGGTGGTCTATGCTTTTTCCCGGCGGGAGGCGGTGAGCGCTAGGGGTGGGCAAAATATAACCGAAACCGATTAACCGAACCGAACCGAATTAACCGCAAAAGTCGGTTAAATCGGTTAACGGTTAATTCCGCGGTTAAAATTTTATCATGTTCTTTAACCGTTCATTGTTTCGGTTTTGATGTGGCATTAACTGATTTAACCGAATTAACCGAACTAGCAAGTTAAGTGTAATAGTTATGTATTTTGTGTGCTAAGTATATGTGTAATTATGTGAGATATCAAGACTTCCAAATTTGCATACTTAACATATCTAAATGAGACTATATTTATTGTTTTTCTAACTTTCTAAGCTTGTTTTAGTGGCTAGTAACGTGTAGTTAATGTCATAATGTCATTCTAATTTGCTTGTTGTTGATGTATCATATATATATTTCGGTTAACCGCAAAACCGAACCGAGTTAACCGCAATCAAATTTACGCGGTCAAAAGATTTTTAGCTATAATTTCGGTCAAGAGTTTGGCATAACCAAAATATTTTAAAACTAAATTAACCGAACCGATTTAACCGCATTTAACCGAATGTCCAGCCCTAGCGAGGGTAGTGTCGCCGCCACGTTGTCTTTTGGATTTCTCCACGACGGCCTCTTTTGGATGGGCCGAGAAAAGGAATTCGCGGCCAGTGAAAGCTTCAGACTTCAGAGTTCAGGACCCATATCGGAGGCATGGGCTGAATAGTAGGGAAAAATTCCACTCCAATACAGTCCTTCCCACGGAGAAATGTGCTCTACCCTACATTTTTTCTCACCAAACTAGCTAGATGCTTCTCTTTGAATAAGTGGTTATTATAGGATACCTGAGATATTTTCTTTGTGCTTGTACCGTAAAAAATATTCTAATTTATTATCTATGAATTTTTGACATACTAAATGTGGGAGCCATATGCCCACGGGTGCCTTATGGCGGCTGGTTGTGTCGTTCTGACAGGTGGACCGAGGGGAGAGGCCTTATATTTTTGACATACTAAATGTGGGAGCCATATGAATTTTTGACATACTAAATGTGGGAGCCATATTAACATGCCACAGCCCAAAACTCCTAGAAAGGGACATCAATGTCGTGTACCAAGACCATTCTTACATTGCATTCATATATAACTTAACCTGTAATTTTGACACTTTCACTGTCATTTAACCTGTAACGGCGATGCAACAAGGGAAAGGGAGATCCGTGCTCACCTAATGTTGGGCAAGCACCTGGGGTTGGTGCTCAACCTGAAGCTCACTCAGCCTAGTATAGGCAATGTCCTTCCATTCCCTGACCTTTTCAATTTCACTGAGTAAACCAGATTAGAAACTCTATAGAGAATACACTGAATTCATTCAAAGATGAGCAGTTTTAAACTTGGTTAATTGAGCACACACACCAAAAGTAAGATCCAGACGCCAAGTTAGGCTGTCCGCAATGAGACTCCTCAAGGGAGCTCCAAAATACTGTAGCAATACTGTTTGGCACTGTTTTGCAATGTTTAACACTGTTTTGCACTGTACTCACATGACGTACAGAATGAAGTGGGATTTAAGGAAATGGGATGAGGAGTCCCACTGTGGATAGCCTTATAGCCCTCATATCTTCAACCTATGGTGCTAAAAAGAAAGCAAAGAATTAGCTGGGCAGTGGGCACACACCCAAAAAAAACAAACTGACGGACCATAAATCCATAACTGATGATCAGAGATGGAGGAAGATACTGAGCTTGGCAATGCAGCAGCATTGGCGTGGCACGACGCTGGGATGGATTGCAAGCATATCGTATTGGGTAGAGGAGGAGGGTGAGCACGGGGCCATGGGTGGGACAAGACTCAAGAGTGCCTCGTCGTTGAAGACCAGGTGACTACCGGACGAGGGAGCGGCAGGCGGGCGATGGCGATAGGGCCTCCTCCTCGTTCTCTGGAAGGCGCTGTTCTCCCTCCATCCCCGAGATCTGTCTGAGACGCCGCCATCTGGCCGTCCACACGTGCCGGCGTCGCGCTGGGAGGAGGACCTCGGCGTCGGTGGATCTCAGGTGCACCTTGGGGACGGCGGATCCCGGCAATGCCGACGTGGGCAGGAGGGCGGCGATCGGGTCAGGGGGCTGGCGGGCGCGAGGGCGTGGGGGAGGTTGGCCAGTGGCGGCGCGACCACGCAGGGCGCAGGCCAGGGGCCTAGCGGCGCGAGGGTGCGGGGGAGATGGGCTGGCGGTGGCCGACCACGCGGTGCGGAGCTGGTGGTGCGGGGGGCGGAATGCGCGAGAGGTCGAGTGGGCAAACACTTCGAGCGTATTTGGATCTAGAGACTAAACTTAGACCGTGTCACATCGAATATTCGGACGCTAGTTAGAAATATTAAAAATAGTTTATTTAAAAACTAATTACATAGACGAGGACTAAACGACGAGACGAATTTATTAAGCCTAATTAATCCATGATTAGTGAATGGTTACTGTAACATTATATTTGATAATCATATATTAATTAGGCTTAATAAATTCAGCTCGTTGTTTAGTCCTCATCTGTGTAATTAGTTTTATAATTAGACTATATTTAATACTCCTAATTAGCGTCGAAACATCCGATGTGACCGGACTAAATTTTAGCAGGTGGGATCTCATAGCTAAACTTTAGCTCCCATCATGTCGGAAGATTAATTATACTTAATAAATTCGTCACAACGTTTAGTCATTAGTTTTCTAATTAAACTATATTTAATATTTTAAAATAGCATCAAATGCAGAGCGCGTCGGAGACCCGCGCACCATGCGTTGTCCGCACGGCACGGCGGCAGCTTGCCTGCCCGCCTGGATCAGCGCGAAATCTGGCTGCTCTTGCGGGGGACTGCAACTGGGCAAGGGCCGTAGATGTGCCCTTGGCCGTAGACATGCAATGATGCAAGAGCGAGCGCGTGACTTCGCTCACGCTTTGGGTTGGATATGGGCCTATGAGCCTGCCTAGTAGGCTACCGAGTAGTATTGTTCGTTCTGAATTTCTGATTTTCAGATTCAGGCTACTGAAAGCAACGACCAGAATCCAGAGCGGACGGATAAAAAACGATTCTATCAGATGCAAAGCTGACACTATCAGCGATTCTTCACACTTTTTTTCCCGACACCCACGGGAGTTCTACGCTCGTCAAAATCAAGAATATCGCTTCCGCAAATCCGCGCCACCAATGAACCCAACCACACAATTGCACAACACTCCGCGTCGACGACACTAGCGCTCTGCTTCAGAGCCCAAGCAAGCACACACTCCTACGGACACAAAGAAGAAAGGCTCCGAATCGAAAGAAACAACTGGAACACAAAGAAACAAGCTAGACCATCCTGTGTAGCGCGGCGAGGACGGCGGCAGCGGCGTAGAGGACGGCGGCGTGCGAGCTCGCGAATGCGGCGATGGCGGCGGCGGATCGGTCGCTGGCTGAGGGCGGCGGGGACGGCGGCGGCAGCTTCTGCGCCTTGATGGCGAGGCGCATCCCGCCGTAGCAGTAGCCGTAGCTGCAGATGAAGTAGTAGGTCTTGGTCTCGTTGAGCTGGAACGCGAAGCTGCGGCCCTTGCTGTAGTTGTAGATGGCGTTGGTGGCGTCGCACTTGTTGTACCCCACCTCGTCCACCTGCACCACGTCCGCCTGCCCCGCCGTGTAGTAGAACACTGCGGGCCGGGAGGAGGAGAGGGGGTTCAGAAGTCAAGAAGAGGGCTCAGATCTGGGAGCGGACGGGCGCGGCGCAGACAGGGGGCAATGCGATGCGATGCGTCGGGTGAAGTCACGTACCCAGCCAGTCGTCCTTGTAGAAGGGGCTGTGCTGCTTCACCCAGTCGGTGTAGTTGGTGTTGGGCTTCCAGTTGATGCTGATCTTGTTCGCCGCCGCCCTCCCCGGCAGCGCCGCGCACGCAGCCAGCACCAGCAGCGCCGCCGCCGCCGCCGCCGCACTCACCCGCGCCCCCACCATCCCTGACTCCCCTCCGCTCCTCCTCCTCCTCCCTCACTCCAAGCAGAATCGGAAAGGCAAGGGCCGGAGAGGCGGACGGGCGAAGGAGCGACCAGGGCGAGGTGGCGGCGCTCGCGTGGTGGAGCGCTTCTTGTCTCTTGCTCGAACTGGGCAGAGCGGCTGCGTGAGTGATGTGAGGCGATTGGGAGTGTAGCTGGGACCTGGCAGTGGGGCGCCGGGTGCGGCCCAATTAAAGGCCCGCGGCACATGGGGTGTGGGGCCGCGCTGGTTTCATCGTGGCCGTCCGCTCGTGGATCGTTTAGGCACACCGGATGTGGTGGCCTCCCAGGCTGGGGCCCTTGTCCAGTGGAGTGGGCCCCAGGCTGTTAATGTTGCGACGGTGAAGCGAGGCGCCGCCCGCGACCCCGCGTGTGGATGCGGCGTCCGCGTCCGCGTCCCCATCGTTTTGCAGCGTGGATGGACGAAGGATTACCGGATTGGGATGTGAACTGGGAAGACAACAAAGACCCGACTGGATTGGATTCCATGCACGCCGCGCCAATCCGGCGTCGTGATCTGTCTGTCTGTCCAGGGGATTGCGAGATCCCATGTGGAAATTTGGAGTCGCTGTCGTGTTTTCCCTGCACATAAAATACGTCCGCGTTTGCAGTGCAGACTTCAGCATAGTTCCTCCGAACGCTTCCCTTGTTCCAAATGTTTTCCCCCGTCTTTTTGGAAATTTGCTTCAAGTGATGGTTTGCGTAGTTGATTTGAATGTTTTCCTTTGAGCGTGTTGGTGACGCGACAATTTGGTTTTGAACGGAAAGTACATTCAAACGGACCACTAGATCTCGCTTTGAAGCCGTTGGGACCGGTCGTTCTCAATGAACGGGAGTCCAAACAATCACGGTGCTTAGCATGGTTTCAGGTCAAACTGGGGCTACTTACCCTTTAAAAGAAAAAAAAACATCGGGAGGTGCGAGGTCAAAAGACTTAAAAACTGCTCGTCCCAATCCCAACACGCAGACGCTGCAGCCTCCATATCGTCCTTTTTTTTTTGGCAGCATTTGTTACTCTCTTGAGATTGCCTTCCTTTTCTTTCACGCTGGGCCTTGATTTATCCAGCAGACCAAGAACGTTTCAGACCGGAATTCCTTTCAGACCAATGCAGATCCGGCCTTTGGGCTCAATCCGCTCTCCTTCCTTACCTAAAGAAGACGATAAACCGATGCCGGCCCAACTCTCCCGTGTGATTCCATCCCCGTACCAAGTCCCAACACCAGCACTGGCGGCCTGGGGTCAGCGTCAGCCAGATTGCCAGTAAACAGCTGCCGCCACACAGTGACCCAAGGAGAAAAAAAAGCTGCCTGAGGGCAGGCAAAAAGTACGACCACCACCGCACAGTATCATGCACCAAAACGAATAAACGAAACGAAAGCTGAAAAGAGAGAAAAAAAAATGTAGGGACGCCGGAGCTTGGCTTGGATCCGCTCGGTTGCTGCTGTGGCGCTGCCGCGCGCGACGCCGCGATGGTCCACGCCGCCGGCGTGCTTATCTTAACGCGCAAGGTTTCTTCTCTTTTCTTTTCTTTTCTTCATGGGGCGGAACAATCGCTACCGGCCGGATTAGATGCCCGCGACCTCTTTTGATTTTTTTTTTTTTTTTTTATCTCTCTCTCGCTCTCCGGACGCCGGCGCTTTGGGTTGGGGAGGGTTGGGCGGCCAGAGGGGACATTCGTTGGATCCGAGGGCGAAACCACGTGTGGATCGGATTCGCGCGTGGTTCCGTGGAATCGGCTCGCGATTTGCTGTGCCGCGGCGGTGACGTCTGACGGAAAGAACACTTGCTGTGATGTGAATTTTGCAACCAAGGAACTGGTCCGAGCTCCTGGGTCTTTAACCTAGTTGTAGTATACGACTGTACGAGTTTGAACTGAATTCTTGGCCTAAAAAAACAATGCGATTCGGACATGTGCATTTGATCGAACAAACTCGGACCAATGAGCATCCTTTGGTGTTGGAGCTGCGAACAATCTAATCGTTTCTCTCCCATCAATCATGCCCCCTGGTTTTCCCCTCTCTCTCTCTCTCCATAAAAAAGAAGTGGTGAATAATAACGCGCCGCGTACGACCAAAACTGCAAAAATATTTGGTGTGATCGGCAGGCCAGAGTCCTTGGCAGCTTTGCCCAGGCCTTCCCCCTGCGCCGCGCCCGGCCCAGCCTGCCCAATCGGCTGTTTGACCCGAGCCCGAAGCCCTCGCCACGCCGCCCGTCAGGTTCTGGGGCCCGGGGGCGGGCCGGGCGGACGGGGACAGCAGCAGAGGGGAGTATTAATACGTAACCTAAATTTGCCAGTTCTAATCAGTCAGGCTGGGCCCCGGCAAGCTACGTGAGGGACTGATCTCGTGATCCACAGCATCAGCGGATTGGATAGATACACTGCCGTCGTGGCCTACTTGTGCTTTGATATTTAATGCCTTTTGAGTGTAACTCAAGTGTGCGATGATCCGTCTCGTGTCTGTTTCTTTTTTGTAATCGTAGTCGTAGTAGTTAGTTGTTAGCACACCAATCGTTCTGGTGAACTGGTCTCGCAGGCAGCACAGCACAGGGTTACAGCAAATTCTGCGACGTACTAGTAGCAGCAGCAGCCGCAGCAGCAGCCAGACATGAGACATCCTGGGCCCGATCAGGAGGCTCGTGCTGCTGAGATGCGCTCGCTCCATGTCTCAGGAGGCGTCGTCAAAGGGAAAGGCACCTGCCTCATCCACCACCCAGGTAGTAGTAGGCAGGTACTCAACCAAACGATGATTTCCGGGGCAAAAGGCACAGCGGCGGCGAGACCTTTGCCTTTGCATGCATTGCCCTTTCGTGTCTGTGTCTTTCTGGGCCATGGGAGAGAGAGGGCTTGATGAGCCTGAGCCAGCATCCGCATCATCATCAGCCCTAGATCTGCCGGAGCCTTTTTCACCCAACCAACCAGCAGCAATGACGAGCTCGTTCGTAAAAGGCAGCAAAGCAGTACTACTCCATATGGATCGGCGGGCGCGGCGATGGCGTGGCGAGGCTTTTGGTTGGATCGTGGCCTCGCTTTCTGGGTTTCCGCTTCCACGTCCCGCAGGGGGGATAGGGGCTAGCGCACTACTCACCGGATCTTCACTTCTGTTTGGAGGTTGTCACCAAGTGAAAAGAGGCACGATCAGTGCGCTAGACACTATCACACTGCTGCTCTGCTAGGAGTACTATGGTAGTAGTATTACGGTAACTAGTGAGTCAATCCAAGGAAACAGTGTAAGTTTCCGAGATATTTCTTCCTGTCTACATGTGCTAAAAATGCGACTTGGAAACCAAGCGTACTACCCGTAATAACAAAGGACGTCACAGAGGTCAACTTTTCCCACACCGACCGACCTAAACCAGTGCATTGAAGATCGAACGGGTTTGGTACGGATCAAACGTTTGCCACAGCGCACTGGGGAGATCTGGAACTGCGAATCTGCGATTGGTGGTATTCCATAGTACTTCCACACAGTTCCACACACACCACAAGTTTACCAGGCGCGGACGCTCCACAGAGGATCCGCGAGACCATATCGCCGTCCGTCCGCCCCCGTGGCCCCGCTTCCCGAGCCCGAACTGGCTTTGCTCGGCCAAACAAAAAAAAATCGTTTCTTTTTTTCCCGCGTGAGATGCCCACGTCCACTGGATTCGCCGATTCGGCACCCCCGACGACGTCGCTGCCGCCGTCGAACCGAAGAAAAAGACGAGACGGACGGCGGGCCAACGCGCCACCCTCGTTGGCTCGCGCGTCACGTAGGCCGCGTCGACGCGCCGAGCCGGCCGGGGCCAGCCAGCCAGCCAGGCGGCGGCCGGCCTGGGGCGTGTTTGGATGTTTCTCTGGCTTGCCTTGCTTTGACGGGCGCGAGCACCAAGAAGTTTGCCCACGCAAGCGAGCCGGATCGGCTCTCTGCGAGAAGCAAGCCAATCCTTGCTCGCACGGACCCCAAGACAAGATGGCCAAAAATCCAAACGTTCATATTTTCTGGCTTTCCTTACTGAGCAAGGCAAAATAGTGACCAGCAAAGGAACCAAACTGGCCTCAGATCTCTCTGCCTGGACGAGATTCCACGGTCCTCGCGTGTAGCTGGCGGCGTCTTTCTTCGGGCTTCGGGTGCGTCAGTGTTTGTGTGCAGCCAGGGGATGAGGCTATCCCCATCGGCTATCCCATTAGTATGCGTAAATAAAATGTCATTGTTTAACACTAATTATTTAACACTGTATCATTATTGTAGACATAAAAAAATAAATAAAAATAAACAATAGATATGAACATCTCATTAGGATGCTCTTGGGATGGTCTGAGAGGAGCGGGGACAGATATGGGGATTCCAGAGCCACCGCCGGCTGCGTACTCGCCGCCTCCTGACCGAAATGCCCCTGTACGAACGAATGTACCTTTCCATGGCCTGCCCCGCGCGACCTTCACAGCTCGCAAGAGCATTTTTTTAAGGCCGTTCACTTGCACGTTTTTTTTATTAAAAGAAAAGCAACTACAAGAATTGTTATATACCGTAAAGAAACATCCTACTATTATCCACCTCTACATGTTCTCCTTCCAATACTGAAAATAGATGTGGGAGAATTCTTTCTGGTTCCAAAAAATTAGACCTTGGAGCCTCTAATTAATGCCGAAGGTGTTTCCAAAGGAGATAATTAAATAGAGTGCTTTTGTTTTCTATGTTGCATGCACCAGTCTCCTGCTGCATAGTGGACTAAAAATAAAAAAAGTTATCACGAGGGTTTAAACCTGACCCAAAACAATTAGGGATTGTGCTAAACATCTAGTTTTTGTAGGCTCAAGTATTTATGTGGATAGCGTGCATTATCTAGATTCTCAAAATCCATTAGCAACCAAACATGGCCCTAGTAGGCCTAGGGTTATCGAATCGAAATACGGTGACATTAGAGGTTCAATTTACAACATCAATTGATGACATAGAGCTCACGACCAATGACAATGTCAGGATCACGGGTGTTAACTTCATGACCTCAACAAAACAGGCTTACCCAAAGCACATTCTCCCCAACGATCCATGCCACCAACATGATGGACAATGCCGCGAGCACCCAAAATTCAATCTCCCCAATGATCTAGTGAGAACTCGGATGGGCCCGAACTTTAATTCTGAAGTGGTCCCTTCAAAGGTTGATTAAACTTCACAATCACCTCACCAAACCTTATTGATTAAAATGTTTTGAGCATGCTATTATGGCCTCGCTAACTGGAATTTGCTCTTTGCCGCAAGCTCCCACCGCGACAAGGGCCATCTAGTGCCACTGTCTTGGCCTTTGGCACCCTAGGTCTACCTGGGAGTGCAACGGTAGCCAAAGGTGCACGTACCAAGTCAACCAGCTCCTCAACCACTACTAAAGGCGGCACCAACATCGTTGTACCAGATACACCGGGAGCGGTGAAATGCTCCACTCTAGGTAGCACCAAGGTAACTAGCTACAATTGCTTGTGATGTCTTGGAGGAGGGATGTTTTATTTTATTGCTATGCATCACGGTTCCAAAGATAACAATTGTAAAATTCCTTATGATGTGTTACCTTTCTCAAGCACTTCTTTTCACATGGTCAATAAATTAGGGTATATGTTTGTCTATAGCTGGGTGAGTTCATCTGATAAGGAATTAGCAACTCGTTCGGTTGCCCTTATCAGCAGCTTTTGCTGCAGCTACTGCTGCACGTTTCTCTCTGCACATCACTGTTCTGCAGCTGTACAACAGTAGCCAATACAAGCAACCGAACGAGCAGTAGGGTTTAGTTCACAATCCAAAACTTTAGAGAGGCTAATCAACATTTTTATCAAGCTCAAAAGAGAGCACCCAACAGCGATGAGGGCAAGGCAAGTGGAGAGCTACATGAGAGATTTGAAGTGCTAGCGATGCTAGGAAAGGAAGACGAAAAAGGAAGCCCCTCACGGTTCAACTAAGGTTAGTAGATGGACATGTGTAAAAATAGGTATGTAATAAGATGTGGAGTTTAGAAATGAATAGAAAGTTGGGTAAACGTTAGTAGTATCATATATCACCAAGAAGGCAAAGGAATAACAATACTTGCCTTCATGGGTCGCCCAGGCCGAAGCATGAGGACAAGGGCACGATCCACGCAACAGCTGGGGCGCTCCGGTGTGGCCATCCCAGGATGCGCGTGCAGCAGATCTGATGTCCACCTCGAACAAGTGGGCAGCATCTGGGCTGGGCGGGCCATCTCCAAGCCAAGCTCCAGACGAGTTGGTTGCTTTCGCAGGCAGGAACGAGTCACTGCCCGCCGGCCAGCAACCGGACGGGCAGCAGACGCGGACGTGTCTCTGCGACACGCGCGCGGATACATACGAGACCCTGCCCGTGGGCCCCGCGTCGTGCGCGGGGACCGTTCCATGTCTCCGGAGGAGCCGCTGGAGCGTAGCCCGTAGCGTTCCTGCGGCGGCCATCCTGGGCATCAATGCGGGCGTGTGAGCTCCTCGTCCTCGTCCTCGTCCTGTTCGCGACAGGCGGCCTGTGCCTGTGTCTGACGACGAGAGACGAGCACAGGCACAGCGCAGTGCAGGGGCCTATAGGGCACGGCATGGACGCTTGGTCGCTTCCACAGTGCCCTGGCTGGAGACGACACCGTGCAGCAGAGAAATTTAGGATGTCTTTTTTCCGTTTTCTTGCTTTCTGCTGTTAATGCTCCTGCTGCTCACTCTGCCGCCTTGGACGTGCACGTTCTCTGCTTGGTAGGCCGGGCTCTGTGCGTGTACCTGGCCGATCCACAGCTTGATGCTCCACCTCATGTGTACGTATAATTTATTTATTGGCACTCGGAAGCCCTTCTTTCCCGACATATCTAACCGTAGTTTTTAGAGGAGATCACGTGGCCGGTGCCGGTTTGGATTAGTAGACCCTTTTCAAAAAGTCGTTAGGTAAAGGTCAAGATACTTAGCTGCACCAGAAGTCTATCTCTTGCACATCTACCCTTTGCTTTCTTCGCTTAGGCTAACCCATTAGGCTTTGCTTCCTTAGCTTAGGCTAACCGCCTTGTAGTCCATCTATCTATCTCATTGTCAATATTTAAAATATAACTATATACATGTATACATGCTCTGGTGACGTTAGCCTTATGGTTAAAACAGTATGAACAAGAGTTTAAGCTACAAAATCTGTATATGGCAAGCAATGTTGCAGTGAATTCTGCAAACTTGATGTATTTTATTGTCATTAGATCAATCTTCCACGAATATTCATAAATGTAGTGCGTCAGTGTGAGCATTTACGCCTCTATTCCGTACCAAAGAAAAGTATAGAGATCTCAAAAGAATATGAGAGGTCCACATTCTACTTAAATGCCAGTTTATAGGACATAGCATGGTGGGTGAAGTATTATATGCATCTGTGGTTTTTCCTCCGGGCCTTATACCATCGACATGGCATCAAGGGAATACTTAATTTACTGCGCTTGATATAAGCAAGCACCGCACGGCACATGCAGATGCTATGTAAACTTTTGTACACTAGTACCCGTACGCGTGGTCCTTCTGTTCAAGCACGTCATCTTTAAATTTCGAAAAGGCCAAGTATTTGACAGCCCAACTATCTTGAATCATGCCAACGTACATCAATGCATTTACTATCCCTCGTGTAGAACCCAACTTCTTTCGGATGACAACGTTTGTGGGTATCCTCTGCCATCCAACATTGGCTCACAAAGACAACATTTCTGTAATTCTCACAGCCATACTAATAGTGATTAGCAACAACTTGAATACGTATAATTCAAAAGTTAATTAACTAAATGTTAATGATAAGAGGAAGGATAGACAACTAAAATGTGCATGTAGCATGTAAAGGAAAAAATGTCTTAAATGAAGTGAAAATCGTAGACAATTAAATGTGCATGCACAAAAAAAAACTAGGTGAATAAATGTGCTTGCAATTAAATCTAGTTGGCCTAAAAGCTCCGAATGAATTCTTTATGGAACATATTTTAAATGTCAAAGACACCCTCTATGACACGGTGGTAGTAGCTACAAGCAATTAAAATTTATGTCATTGCCTTTTTGTTAGACAAAAAGTTCACATGAATTTGTAATCTAGCAAATGTGTTTTTGTTTGATTGCATGACTAGGTGATTCAATGGTTCCATAGCTTTCTACCTACTACCCATATGCAATATTTAAAACATGAGTTATTTCTGATGTATCAAGGCTCATCTTGGATACATATTTACTAAACATGCGCGCCATTGGAGAGAGTTGTCCTCCCCCTCTCTCCTCAAATCACTTTAGGAGTTTATGCTAGTGTAGCAAGAGCCCTACGAATCCAGCGGAGTTGACGTTTTGAGGATTATAACACTATTTGGCATCGTTTTGACACTGTCCACGGAATGGAGTTTGAAATTAGAGATTAGAAAGCTGCTGAAGATAGCCTTACTACTACCTGATTTAGGTGAGCCGCTTTTATGTCATTTGTAGGTAGATATATGCTGTACAGCACGTTTGACCATAACATTGTGCAACAAGTAAATGCTATGGCTTGCTTCTGGAGCATAATAAAATGACACGGTGCAATGATTGCCTTACTTATCAAGTTATCAACCAAGTCCTCTAAAGATGATGTGTCATTCATAGGAACAACATAATAAAACACTCCACTGAAAATGACTTTATTAATGTCAGTTCATATAAAAAATATTATAAAAATTGTTTTTCTAAAAAGCAAGATCAAAATTCCACACAAAAAGTTCAGCGGTACTAGTATGGTTTTGCAGCTCCCGAAGTTGATAAACCAAGCGAGCGATGCAAAGCAGCGCGCGCACATGGGCTCAGGGTAAAGCAAAACAGGAGGAACCCGTGGCGCACCGCGCACGGAGTAGCCGCGAGAGCCCACACGGCCATACCCATGGCAGGCAGCGGACAGGACTGCTGGACAACTTTTTTTTTTTTAAACGAGCTGCCTATTATATTAAAAAGAAGGAGACCACGAGAAAGCAGAAACAAAGGAACATCCTTATAAACAAGGACAGAGTCCTAACCGCGATCTAAGAAGAAAAAAGAGTAAAAAAAACTCAGTAATTACAAAGACTCCGGAGCCCGTTTGCTCCTGCTAAGCTCTAGAGTCGTGCCTCATCTTTGATTTTCCCCAGAACTCTAGGCACGGGGGCTTCGACTCGATTGAAGACCCGATTATTTTTTTCTTTCCAGATCTCCCAACAAACTAGGATAATTAGCGACCGTAGTTCCTTTTTGATTCTGACCGGAAAGCCACAATGTTTGTCCACCACCGATGCAAGTTCTCACTAAGGTCCCAGAAAGCGGGGTCTAGACCTTGGGTTGCTGTCCAGTGGGATAGCTCTTTCCAAATACGCCTAGCGAATCTGAAATCTGTGAATAGGTGAATGGCCGACTCAGCGGAATGTCAACAAAGGGGATAAGAGCCTGGATTGGCCTAGCCTCGCGCCTGTAATCTATCAGAAGTCCAGATGCGGCTCTAGATTGCCAACCAACTGAAGAATTTACACTTTGGTGGAGCCCACGTTGCCCAGACCAGATCCTTAAGGTTGGTCTTAATTGAGCCAAAAAATTGTGCTTTACAGGCAGAGCTACTTGACTATTCGCTCGTCGGTGTGAACTTACAAGTGATTGTATCCTCGTTGTTTGACTGCTGGACACCTTTGAAACCGAACAAGTTCTGAAAGACTAATGAAACTGTACTCGCAAATGCCCCCTCCTCGTGCTGCGTGGTGGCACGTTCCAATCATCAAGACCCGGCTAATCTAACGATGGGTGTGTTTAGATCTCTGAAAACTGGTACTGGTCTGAACTGAAAAGCACCGTAGCACTTTTCGTTTGTTTGTGGTAAATATTATCCTACCATGGCCTAACTAGGCTCAAAAGATTCGTCTCGCAAAGTACATCTAAACTGTGCAATTATTTTTTTATTTTATCTACATTTAGTACTCCATGCATGTGCCGGCATTTTGATGTGATGGGGAATCTTCTTTTTGCATAGTAGAATTTGGGAGAAATTTTTTGGATCTAAACAGGGCCGATCTAATTAAGGCTGTGTTTAGATCCAAAAAGTGGAGGCGAAAAGCAGGCGAAATCTGCCAAAATTTGGCCAAAAACATCACATCCGATACTGTAGCGCACTGTAGCACTTTTCGTTTGTTTGTGGTAAATATTGTCCTACCATGGCCTAATTAGGCTCAAAAGATTCGTCTCGCAAAATACATCTAAACTGTACAATTATTTTTTGATTTCATCTACGTTTAGTACTCCATGCATGTGCCGGCATTTTTAATGTGATGAGGAATCTTCTTTTTACATAGTAGAATTTAGGGAGAAATTTGGATCTAAACACAGCCTAAGCCGAGACAACGCTATCTTGTCCCAGTTGGATGTGAGCAGCCTGCGCCTGCCTATGAATGCCAGTGACGTCCCTTGGGCTCGAAGCATACGTACCCTTGTCCACCGGGGACCATCATTGGTGCGACGCAATCCGTCCATCCATCATCCCAATTCCCGCACCGGTCGCGCCCTGGGGATTCGGGACGGAGACGGACCTTGTGGTGGTGCCGCCGCCGCCGCCACCGTCGCCGGCCACGGCGGGCGTCCGGCCGCGAGCGTCGTTCCGAGGCCACGAGGCGGCGGCGGGTTTGGATCACCGTCCCCTCCCGCCGCCTGCTCAGCTCGCGGAATCCGAGGTTGAACCCCAATTGCCACGCCCAAGCCCGACACACGGTCAGCCGCCGTCGCGTCCGGTGGCCGGAACCGGATGGACGGCCCAGATCTAACGGAAAGCATCTTGGTTGGGTTAAGACTCTGACAGTCCTACTGTACCGATACCCGTCGTCGCGTAGCGTTAACGAAGAGATAGAGAGACACGCCGTCACCATCCACTCCTCGTGAGACCGTGGCAAAGGGGCGCGCGGCGGGGCCCCACATGGCAGACCCAGGCGGTATCGGGATACGTGTGGCCCGCCGCGCAGGCATCGCTCATCGCACAGTGGAGGCGGAGGTGGAGGTGGAGCTGCGGTACTTTCCCCGGCCACAGTCTCAGGGCCGGGGGTGGGCCCCGTGGCCAGGCCTTTGGGGGCATCTGCGGCCGCGGCCATTGGATCGATCAAAAGCGGGTGGGGGAGGGAGAAGAACGAATTGGAGTAGCTGTACAGCAGTGTACAGCCCCCAGCTGATTGATTGTTTTCGTTCTACGGCTCCCCACTTTACCATGCATGCCTTTTATTATCTCTCTCATCCTCTTCCTCAATCCACTCTCACACTCTCTCTCTCGTTTTTTTCTTCGTCATTCCACTCCCAGCCGGTGTGCTGATGTCCGCTGTTTATTTATCAACCCAACCAGCCTCCAACAACACCTCTTGCCAACACGCAGGCAAACCCTGGCGACATCACATTAGTTCAGTCTCGGTTAATCCGCGATGTCGCCTTGCCAGATTCATTTATACGGAGTAGACCACATCTGCTGGCAGGAGTACGCACGCACGAGCACGAGCGTTGCAGCATGCAGCCAAGATCGATCTTGCTGCCATACATCCTTTTCATTTGTTGCGGCCTGCGGGATTTGCAACCTCCGTTCCCAACAACCCATCATTTTCTCTTCCCCGCAACTTAAAAACAGGAGCTCCTGCCGCCATGACTCGCCAGGAGGGGGAGGAGTTGGTTGTGTTTTAGGTATCCATTGATTATGATACTGACTAAACATGTGGTCGCAGAGATTGTAAAGGAGAGCGCCGTTCGTGATTCCTGTGACTCCCGCTGAATCTGTCGATTTCAATTCCCATCTGATCGTCCGTGCAAGCGAGAGATTTGGGTTCGCAAACGCGAAGGTACCATACTAGTACTAGGATCTGAACGAATTCACCCTATAATATTAGGTGCTGCGACGTAGTACTAATAATACAGTAATAATAATATACTCCGTGTAATAAAATAAAGAGACAGGGTTCGCAGAAATAAACTGCGGGGTGTAATAAATTGAAAGCTCCAGCGACAGCACTGACCTCGCCACCGGAAGAACTGGGTACGGACGTTTGCAGAGGATCATGTGAGTCGGGGGAAAAAATAAAGTATCACGAGGAGTAAAGATGGCTGGTTTTTGTAAGCTTTGGAAAGGAAGTTTGGTGCTGTCCTCTGAGGCAGCATGGATTTTATAATCAAGGCTGGCTCACTGGCTGGCTGGTTCTCACTCTTCTCCCCCACCGGCAAGCAAAGGCCAAAGGGGGTGGATGGATAGATTCTCTCCCTCACCCGTCAAGAGTCACAGTCCCCCAAACTCTTTCCGTGGCCACCCAGGAAAACCCCCCGGAATTAATCATGACGGGGAAAATCAGCAGATACTGCTTGGGTTTCAATAATGAAAACAGCGCATGATTATCACGGATGATAAATATAACTAGTTAGTTCCGGGGAAAGAATTCTGATGGAGACAGCAGCAGGTGGTGGGGAGGGGGAAAACAAGTGTCTCTGTCTATTTTATTTCATTTCTTTTGATTTATTCTGATGGGAGAGAGGAGGACTAGTAGTAGAGAGAGAAAGGGGGGAGAGATGGGGATAAAAGTGGGTGAGGATGACTGGGGCGGAAGGATCAGCAGAGGAGAGAGAATAAAAAGACCAGATGTCAACAAATCTGCCTGTCCTTGCACCTAGTTTAGAAGAAGGTCGTTCCATTCCCTTCCTCAGAGGAGAGAGAAAGGGAGCGAGGGGGGAACACCACTCCCAGCCCAGAGAGAGAGGGGGAGCTGAGCAGAGGGCACAAAACCAAACAACACCCATCCAAAAACCCCAAAAGGAGGAAAAAAAGGAGAGAGAAAACCACGCAGTCGTTTGTTCAGACAAAACAAGAACAAGAACCCACCAGTACGCACTTCCTCCTCTCTCTCTCTCTCTCTCCTCATCTCACCTCCCTCCGCCAGTCCGCCCCCCTGGCCCATCAGATCCAATTCCTTCCCCGACCCCCATCCCGGATCCGCCGCAATTCCTTGGCGTCTCCAGCTCGATTGCTCCCTGCCCGTGGAATTTGCTCCTTTTTCCCGCAAGAATCCCGCCTTGGCCGGCGATCTTGGGGGGTGCTTGTGCGAAGGCAGAGAGGGCGCTTCTGCCGGGCGGCTCGGGGCCATGGGCCTGCTGTTGCCCACTAGGCTGTTCGTGCGTTGGATACTCAGGGTCGTCAGGCTCAATCCGCTGCAGCGCAGCGCCAAGAGTCGTTGAGGTGAAAATTTTACTCAGCTGCTCTGTTCTGCTACTACCGTCCTAGCTTAGCTCTCGGTTGCTGTGAAAAAGATGCAGCTTTTCTTCCTTTTTCTTCGTCTGCTTCCTCTTTGAGCCGTCCAAGGTTCTGATTTTCTTTTTCCTTTCTGGAAATCGGGGTTTTGTTGCGATGAGTTCCCCTGTCGAATTTTTTTCGGTTGGATTGACGGCAGGAAGCTGATAATTGCATCTAGTTCTCGCCGTCTTTCGGCTTCCACGTTTGGTAATGATAGGTCGCTCGAGAGGACTAGTTCTCTTGGGATTTATCAAGTCGTGTTGAACTGTCGGGTTGACTTGTCTTCTCTCCTTCCTGTCTCTTAAGTTAACATACATACCGCTGTACACGCATATTCTTTTTCATTGTTTGGTCCTTCTGTGCTGTTTCTTTCGATCTTCCGCATGTTTGCTTGATTATGGGTAGGGATAGCGAGCTTCGGTCTTGCATTGAGTGTGTGTGATACAACGCATTGGGTGGGCATCTTGTTTCTTAGATCTTTTACCTTACTCACATGAATGTCTGGTGGGCAGGTAATTCCCCGTGAACGCATTCAGCACAGGGAGTTACTATTGGCTGCTCATCCAGCTGAGCAGGTTGAGCTACCCATTGCCATTTAGCTCGACACAGTGAAGACACGCGTGTCGCATACGTGTGCTGCGTTGGCACTTGAACTTCTGTTGGTGTGCTGTGCTGTGAAGGTCGCGGAATCCACTTGGCTACATTCCGGGATGGTGATGGGAATCAGGGCATGATAAACGCAGGCTTCTCTTAACTTGGTAACTAGTCACGGCACCCTCATTCTTTAATAGCTTCTTTTCTCAACTGCTAGTCTCAGTTTGATGTAATGTAGTTGGCTGTTTGTGCTCGCTTACTAAAGTTTCGTATTTGATTGATTGCTTAGTGCAGCACGCTTTTTAGATGACAATATCTAGCTCAGCATCTTAAAACTGTTTACATAATTTGTCTGCATTGTTTTTGTTGGTTTGCTGATGCCAGTATAACTAAAAATTAACGAGTAGTGTTTTCTTCATTGCTTAGTTCATGCTTTGTGCCCCTTGAAATTGGCATTGGAATTGCAATTAGAGTTCGACATCATGCTGTTCTCCAGGTCCAGCTGATAGAAAGTTTGTTGTTTCCTGCATATACTCAGTAATCACCACTACAATTTGTAAGGAGGGTTAGTGTTCTCTTGTAATCTGCCAACTTCTTTGTAGTTCTGTCCAAATGGATGCTTGTATCTTCCCACATTTTAGGACAATACTACAGAATAGTTACTGTAATATAATTTATTTATACAGTTTAGTGTTTGATTGGCTTGTCTCTTGCACAGTTTGCAACAAGAATGGGGGCAAAAGTAGAAGGTGAAAGCTATATGCCTGGATATTATGCCACGGGGGATCTAAACATGGAAGCGAATGGTAGGTGGTCTCCATACTATGAGGAGACAACATCAAATGGCCAGTTATGCAATGGATTCACTACAAAACCAACAAGTGGTTATTCAGAATTTGACAAAGAAATGGTCAAGCACCAAATGCTTGAACATGAAGCTGTATTTAGACAACAGGTGAGTTTACACCAAATTCTAAGCAGCACAACACATCATATCATATACATGTATTCTTATCAATTGTTTTTTTTTCTGTCAAGCCTCACAGCCCGCTCACTTTCCAGGTATATGAACTGCACCGAGTTTACCAAATACAGAGAGATATGATGAAACAACATCACAGCAAAGAGGTATATTCATACCCAATGTTGGCGGTTGCATCGCATACAAATTCACCATCACAAGTGCCATCAAATGGTACAAAGATGATGTGGCAGATGCCAGTTCCCAGAAAAGCTCCTGTTGCAGAGAATAATGATACAAACCAGTCCTCCATGAAGTTCCTCAGAGAAGGCAGCGTGCAGTCCTCTCCAAATGGATTTCTATCATGCGATGCTGCTCCAAGAGTCAGACAAGGCGCTTTTGACCTTCACCTTCCCGCTGATCATTATATAGATGATGACAACACATCAGAGAACAAGCCCATAGATTTTCTTGGTTTGGCATCAGATGCAAAGGCCCACAATGATGCTGACCTTACATTAGTTAGCGCAGATGGCTTTGGGAGGTTCAGTGATAATAGTTCAACCTCAGGTTTGTGGACTACAAATAATCTTGGAAGCCGACGAGTTACTGACCTGAATGAGTCAAGTACTGGCATCTGTATGGATAGAGCAAATGGATCAGTTTCCAGAGGCCTTTCGCATACCCTGGAAAACTCGTGGCGCCAACCAATGTTGAGATCAAACACAACGGATTTCCATTTCAATAAAGAACACACCAAAGACAAGCACGCTGACGAAGGGACAAGCTCAAATTTCTTTGATGCAAGTGTGAAAATAAGAAATGAGGACAAACCATCGATCAATAAAGGTAACAAGGTTCACTTACAACACCTAAATAGATTTTAAAAATTCATTCCTGGCCAAAGTTCTTTTTATGTTGGTCCATAATATTTGTTAATACCACAGTTACCATATTTGTCAACTTTGAATTGTTTTGTGGTAAAACATATTTGTTTGCTATGGTTTTTGCGAGGAAAAGTGTTAAAGTGGTCTATCCTGTACTGTGACCATGCATGGTTAATCGGTGACTCAAGCATAACATGTTTCTGGTAACATGGATGATAATCGCACAACAACCAAACATTATATTTTTAACTATTTACATTAACCATGCCAGTTCTGTTATTTGATTCTGGGTGCCTTTTTATTCTTCCTTGTAATCTACTGGATTGCAGCATGAACTCCTTCATAGGCCTTAACATACATTTTCACCACCAAGAGTGGCATGTGAGATGTGATCTAGAATTTGTTTCAAGCTGTTCTTCTTTAGTCCTTGTATGGCTCCAACCTGTACTAGAACACTTGCTTGCACATTTCTGGGGCTTACTGGTTTCTTAACTAATTTTGCAAAATAGTTAGGTATTTTGTGTTCCAGCACTTTGTTCATTGAAATTTGTAATCCTGTTTTCTTTCTGACACATGAAATTTCCCTTGCTTTTAGTCGACCACGCCTTAAGGCTTTTCTTTTTTCCATTTCACATTGTTTGGCTTGGTAATGTACTAATGTCATGTTCAAAGCTTAGATAGTTCTTTTGGATTGTATTTTCAGTTGACTTGGTCTTATCTTATGATTGTTCTCCCTCTTTCTTCAACTCTTCAGGTAAACAAGTCAGCGGTATAACGTTTTTAGCACCCAGATATAGTGATGCTGATGCCCCAAAATACCTCAAAGCCGCCGATGGGAGGCCTGCCAATTGTAATCAGTATGTTTACCAAGGTCAGAATAGTTCAGTTGGATGGTTTGCACGGAGTCCTCTAGAACCTTCTGCTATCAATAATTTTGCTAGACTTGACCGTTCACATCATTCAAATGTGGGTACATTTACTGCCCCCATCTCTATTCCTCCAATAGACCATGCTTCCATCGTCTCGCCGATGGGTTCTTGCACAGCTGACCCAAGGAGCAGTGTTATCAATAATCCTGCTTTAATTCCAAGATTCAATGGATCGTCAGCTGTGAATTCGTACACCAGTCTCAGTGCTGTGACACAGAGCATTGGGACTTCGACTCCAAAGCTCAAACATGTGGATAATTTAGATGGCCGCTATCCTGGTTTTCCATTTGATTCATTTTCTGCATCGCACTCACGGCATCAGGCAGCAATTTCAAGTAACCTGGATCCAAAGAACTCCCAGAAGAATGAACATTCAGATCGCCAGTCCAATGGCAAAGGAATGAAGAACTTTAACTTGAATGATACACTGTTAGATTGTCAGGAAGATGGTCTTGTAGAACAAGATGGCACATGTGCTGGCAGTTTTCAGCATAGTAAGGATGGTGGATCAGTATTTGGAATCTCTTGGCTCAAAAATAAAACAATGTGTACTGATCTGACAAGTTTGGAGAAGCCAGGGAAGATTTTTGGCCATTCATTTGGAACTGCCATGGAACTGAAAAATACTAAAGACCTGAACGAACCGGCCCTTACTATTCGAAATTTGTCGGATTCTGCCTCGACATCCCTTGGCTGTGGAATTAAGAATGATGGGCGGCCCTCGGGGGACATTATTGGTAGCACTCTGCTTGTTTGTAATAAGGCCCAAGAGAGTGCTGCATGTTTACCTCTTCCATTCCAGAAGCATGTGCCTAAAGATGGACAAGGTGCTGAAGGGGTCATCCAGAAAAGTTGTGGCCCCATCAGGAATTTCATTGATCTGAATGATGATGTACCAAATGAAGACAATTCGGAGGAATCAGTAGTGTCTCATGAGTGCCAGGTGGCCCCTTTACCGAACAGCCAGCCTAAACGTGCATTTGTGATTGACTTAGAGATGCCAGCTGAAGAGGCTGATGCATGGGCTTTTGATCAAGAATGCGCACGTCCTGTTAAACTCGATCCATGCCAGGAAGTTGACGACAGATCTGTATTTGCTACAGCCGCAGCTGAGAACATTGTTGCGTTGTCAATGGATAGGCCAACAGCTGCAGATGCACCTGATGATTTATTGCAGTGGTTTGCAGATTTCGCTGTATCAAACATCAATGACCTTGCTGAGCAAGTGGAACTCCAAGCTTGTAACAATGATTCCAGTGATGATGAGTTGGATTCATTTGAATCCTTGACACTGAAGCTGGAAGAGACCAAGATTGATGAGTATTGGAGCAGGCCACTAGAACCTGCAATCACAACCGATGAACAAACTGGTTCAACCGCTCACCTTCTCACCAAGCCTAGAAGAGGCCAGCAAAGGAGGCGACGACAGAAGCGTGATTTCCAGAAAGATATCTTGCCCGGCCTTTCAACTCTTTCCCGGCCTGAAATATTTGAGGATGTTCAATTGCTTGAGGGATTAGTCCAGGCTTCTGGTGGATCCTGGGAATCTAGTTTAACTAGGAAAGGACGTTATGGTGGGAGGACTAGAGGTCGGAAACCTCGGAAAACTGTAGTTACTGTAACTGTAGAAGAGGAGGAGGTTGACGTCAGTCCACCACCAAAACCTGCTGGTACTGGAGACTTAGAAGCCGATGATAGAGGTATGATTGGATGGGGCAGAACAACAAGGCGGTGTCGCAGAACAAGATGTCCATCAGGTAGCAACATTGCTGCTGCATCATGAGATAAGTTTTGCCAGCAAGCATTTGGCATGTTCAGGAACCGGGTGGCTCCCAATTATTATAGAGATTCGGATGGATGGACTGGTATAAGGTGATCACAGTAATGAGTGTACATACTTTGTCGGCCTATTGGCCTCACCCCCAACTCTCATGCTTTTGGGTCAAAACATGGGTTACGTTCTTATAATAAATTCGGTAAATTAGTTGGTAAGACATTTCTGCGACAGCATTGTATTAAGCTGTTCCAGGTTATGAGGTCCGGTATAATTCATTGTGAGAAAACTGCAATGCCTGTAACCCTCCTTGATCTCTGAAGAATATCTCATCAAATGTGCAACAAAGGGTATTAATGAGGGTCCAAGCCTGTATTCTTTTTGTAGCTTGTATGCTCTGCTTATTTGGCTGGTATGGACATCCAAAATTCCATTTGGGTTTGATTCAGCAGCCCTCCTGTTATCCTTCTATGCCCTGGTTGCGTCGCAATGGTTCTCTTCCCTTTTTTTCTTGTACTTCCACTGAATGGAGTATTGCTATTTATGGATTTGCTTCAAGTTAATCATTTTTAGATTAGAGTATTAGACCAAGTTTATTATATCTATGGCACACAATAAGTACACATCTACAACATATTTTGATAGATTTTGGTTAAACTTAAATTAGTTTAACTTGAGACAAATCTAAAAATGTGTATACTTTTGGACAGAGGGAGTATAGTGCGATGCTGGTTACCGATGTTTGACAAATTACGTGGGATCATAATTCAGAAGTACCGTCAGCGTAAATAGTTCTCACTGTGTCGCAAAACGCGGCCACTAGTCACTGATTCATTTTTATCCGAAAGCCCAGAAGCAGCGGGCCGAGCCTATTCCAATCTGGAGCTCGATACCCCGGCGGCCCGGCCCACGACGCTCAGTATTTCCCGTTCGAATTTTGAAGCGCTCCACTCCTCAGTCCCCCGCTCCACCGGCCACCGCCGACTTGCCGAGGGGCCGCGCCGCGCCTGAGACTCGTCGATGACGAGGCGGAGCCTGGCTGGGGGCGCAACCGCAGGGGCCGCATCCCGGGTTCGGTTCGCGCCCACCTCCAACAACCTACTCGTCTCCTCATGGGATTCGGTGAGAGCTCTCTCTTCACGCCTCGCGGTTCGCTGCGGCTTAGGAATCCTTTCAATGCCACTCTTGGTTCGGTCGACGTCGTGGGAGATGCGAGCAATTCTGAATTTCTTTAGGGTCGTGGTGGTATTTTTCAGTATAATTCGTCCGTGGTCCAGCTCATTTCGGACTCCAATCTCGCCTCGCTCAGGTCGATTTGAAATTTGGAGGAGATCGTCTCCGTGGAGGTTGGGATCTGTGTCTGATAGGTTTTGCGTCGGGTTTGTTACACAGGGGCTGCGGCTGTACGACGCTGACGCGGACACGCTGCGGTTCAAGGCGGACTCAGGGGCAGCGTTTCTCGACTGCTGCTTCGAGGATGAGTCCGCAGCGTTTGCTTGTGGCTCTGATGGATCTGTGAGGAGGTAAAACAAAATAGCTTCAATCTTTGTCTTGATAAGTACTTGAAGTCATATGTGCTCGGTGATTCGTGTTTTTTTTGGATTATGTCACATTTCTATTTAATATGCTTGGTGCATGATAGCGTGTGTTTCATACTGATAGCCAAGTTTCACACTTCCGCAACTCGATCCTGTGCATGGGTCTTGATGCAAATATGTTATTATTTTTGAAATGGTAATAACCGAGTATATGAGAAGTGACTTCGACACTAGTACACAAGAGGAGGGATATGTGAGTTTGGATGGTTAGGTAGTGCCAAGGAAGCATACCTTTCAGTATTTGGTGTTGACTCTAAAAAGTTGGGGGATATTGCTTAATATGTTAGCCATATAATTAAAGCGGGGTGGTTCAAAATGGGCCCAAGCATCTAGCATTCTTTATGGCAAGAGGTTGCCAATAAAGTGTTATATGGTGCAGAATGTTACCCTATAAAACGATGATATATTCAACTGTATGTGTCGAAGAAATGCACATGTTGCATTGGATTTCTGGTCATACAAGAATAATCCAAAATGATGATGTACATGATAGGCTAGGGGTAGCACCGATTGAAAAAAAGTTTGTTCAGCATCGATTGAGATGGTTTAGAGTTTAGACATGTCCAACGAAGACCTCCAGACTCCAGAGTCAAGAATACATGGTGGTATCCTAAGGTGTGACTTTAATGTGAGGATAGGTAGGGCTTGGCCTAACTTGACATGGGTGCATGCAATAAAAATAGACTTGAGAGGATGGAATATACCCTGAGTTTTTTTCTTGGATAGTGGTGGATGGAAAAGCAGCTAACCATGAATATGCTTTTATTTATTTTATTCTCTTTCTCTTTTTCTTGCTAGTAGCTCTTGTTGGGTTTCAACTCTAGCCTACCTAAACTTTCCTGGTACTAAAGGGCTTTGTTGTTGTTGCTGCTGCTATTGAAATAGTAATATCTAACAACAAATTTACCAACTGCAATGAAGCACAAGTCTCGAAAATACATCTACAAATGTGACTATATTTTGCATTTGCTGCTAATGCATGACACAAGAAACATGGTATTGTGGTTCCATTAAGCCAGTTTGTTTGTCTGTATACTTGCATTGGTTGCATCCTTTTAGCATGCCATCTAATGGATAAATCATATTGGTTTTTATTCCATAGCAGATAAGCACCGCTAGATATGCAACTGCAACTATATTTAAGTAGAGAAGAGTGTTGTGTCATTGTTGCTGTTAATTTACATTATCTTGTAAAGTTGCATTCTCCAGTTTAACTAGTTTTGATTTAATTTGGAAAGCTTATACCACTGCATTTACGCATGGGCAATATTCTCAGGTATGACTTCCACTCAGGTACTCAGGACACGGTGGGCCTCCATGAAGATGTTGTTGCCTGCATTGAGTTCTCTCAGATGACTAGTAAGGAAGCCAATAAATAGTCTTACCTCTTGACGATTCTGTGTTTGATTCCCTGAATGTTTTCTCTAGAGCACCAGAGTAACTCTATCTATGGAACTGTATGTTCTCATCGGCTGCATTCCAATCCTTTTTTACTGCTCAATATAACACTAATCGACATCTAAGATTTATGTACCAACTATGAAAAGACACCATTTCATTCTTGCATCATAAATTTGTAATCAAGGACCGTTTGAAGCATATATTTACTATTATTATTATGTTTTTGTTTTCCAGGTCAGGTTGTTTCTGGGAGCCTTGACAGGCAGCTTCAGCTTTGGGATTCAAAAAATAGAAGTGTAAACCCTAGCAGCACCGTTACTTTTGGTTCAGATGTGGCATCGCTTTCAATATGTGGCATGTATATATCAGCCGCAGTTGAGAGAAATGTGTATTTTTACGACATGAGGAATCTAACCGGGCCAGTTAAAGCAAAATTTTGTCCTCTGGAGTATCACATTCAATGTCTTCAAGCTTCCCCAGGGTGGAATGGTATGTCTTTAGGAATTTCCTTATTTTAGTCTGCATAACTTCCATAACAATCGATATATGTTTATGAACATAATTTAAATCTTTCTTGTCGCTTAGCAAAACCATGTCTACAGACATTGTTTCCATAAAAAAGTTGAATTTATCTTACATTGGTTTCAATTCTATTGGTTGGTCGTCAAATGATCTCCATGCGACTACTCTCGAATCTGCTTTGTTCATTCGGCATCTCAGTGATTTTGTGTCCAGACTTCAGATATGACATTGTTTTTTCACTGTAATTGTTCAGCCTCTATGACATTTTTTTTCTTAGGCTATATTGCTGGCTCTGTCGATGGAGTTGTTGCATTGAACTATCTTGATGGTGTAACAGATGGGGATATGGGGTTAGTATGTATTATGTTTACTTCCTTTTCTGCTCCTTAGGTTTCAGTTTCTTGTTTATTTTCTTCATTGTAACTATATAAACTATAGTCTATATATATAATAACCAAACATGATTAATAATTAAGAATGTAAGGCTAGTTCATCTTATGCGTATGCTCTCATAATAGGATATATTTTATGAACTTGTGGAATATTTTTTTTGGCATTTATCTGAATCTAATTTAACTCCATACCTACTTTTCTATACATAGTTCTTCTGAAAGGACCATTCAGCAAACTTAGTTATACACAATCAATTTGGGCAAAAAAAAGGTCTTTGGAGAAACTACAAATCATTCTTTTGTAATTCTACTTGTGTTTTTGCAGATACGCTTTTCGATGCCATCCAAAATCCAGAAAGGGAAGATGGAGTCTAGTTCCAATAAATTGCATTGCAATTCATCCCTGGTATGTTCTGTGTAGAAGTTCTATAATTTTGTCAAGTTGGAGCCAACCACATTTATTTATTATCTACAGCAACAAAACTTTTGTTACTGGAGATGATGGAGGATATGCTATTGCCTGGGATGCTCAATCAAAAAAGAAGCTGCTCGAGGTAATGTCAAGTTACATTGACAGTTGATTTCTTAGTCTCAGAAGTTTTTGTTGGTGTAAGACCACTTAGAGTGAGATGACTTACCCATATTAGCTCCTGCTAAATATCATGCCATACTCCCCTTTAGTATACTGATTAATTTTTCCTTCCACAAATGCTATTATAATTTGTTCTGTGGATTCAGTAACAGAAGTTATTTGTTAACAAAAGAAGAATGCACCTTGATAGAAAGGTGTTGTGTTTCTTGCATATTCTGTGCATGTTTCCTGGTGACAAAGGTCATCCGTTACTTGATAGAATAATATTCCCAACTAGTTGAGCTCTTGCTAAGCCTTTGGACTTCCATGCATAGCATGGTTAATGATGCCTTAACAAGTGCAAATCATACAACATAGGTAGACTTTTCTCCTCCCACCTACCGTTTGCTCCTTCTGTCTATGATAGTTTTCTAAATTCCAATCATATCTAATTATGAGCATCTGGATTTGTTCTGCTCTTTGGTTTAATGGTATAAATAAAAGTAATACTAGTATTTCACTGTTGCAGCTTCCTAGCTATTCTGGCAGTGTGGCATCAATAGCGTATAACCATTGTGGCGAACTTTTGGCAGTTGCTCCAAACTATCATCAAGAGGGAGATCAAATGTGAGTGTCTTCTAAGCTGCAGACTCCGATTGATCTTACCATCAGTGCATCGAAATTCATTTTGAATGTTGTAAAACATAAAAACACCTTGACCTTCAGCTCAATAAGTGCTTGCAGAAATACTTAGAGGCGAACCATTTGGTTATGCCCATGCTCACACTTGCATTCTGCGCGTCTCCATTCTCCATCACTTATCCGCACATGCTTATCACTAGAAGACCACATTACATTATGTTCTTATTTTCTTGCATACATACAATAACTAACAGAACACCCCATTAGCTAAAATGCTCTCTCTGCCCCTAATCACCAATGTTTTATTAGCATCTCTTCATCAGTATCTGGTAGGTGATAGTATCTGAAAGGGTTAACAAAGGCAAATCTTTCCAAAATTATCAATATCATTTCATGGTTTAGCATGATGTTGGTTTCAGTAGAGTTATGGAATGTTTGGAGAGTTTTCTTTTGTTTCTGCGGCAGTTGATGCACCCTACCTTTAGATTTATCTCTCTTTGCAACAGAGAAAGTGTTGTGTGTGTGTGTCTGATTATCATTTCACTTGCACGATTTTATTGGCCAGGGTGGAGAAGCACCAGGTATTTATTGAAACAGGCTTCATACAGTAGTCTTGTTTGGTGTTAAGACCCTTCTAACCAAAACTGGAGTTGCTTACCATATTGTTGTACAACTAACCTAGCTAAAGTGTCCCCGTCGTTCTGCTATCACATATCCAGGCTCACAAGATGTAGCACCATGTTGTAATTTGTTGTATGGCTAAGCATCATTTATATAGATATGCACATTTTCCCTGTCCCAACTTGTGTACACTAAAGAAACAAAAACTGGTAGACTTGTGCTAGAGGACATTGCTCTGCTGGAGAAGGGTCAAGCTGTCGAAGCAAAGTTGTATTGTCCTTTCCGCATAAGTTTAAATATGTTCTTTCTTTTTTATGTGGAACAAAGTAAAGTGCCTGTGGCTTGATTTTCCCTTCTTTTGGTGTCCTGTATCTCATTCTTGTGCAGCCGCAACAGTTATGTAATTATTTCCTTCATTTTTAAAAATATTGTTCATCTAGTTTTGTCCTATGTACTAAAACCTAGCCTTTCTATCTTCGACATCATTTGCTAGAAACTTGTATGGTTTAACAACGTAGGAGTTACACTTTCTGATTTACCATAAAAATACTTTTATGTTATATATTTTGCATGCTGTTAAACATTTTTAGATTTACCATAAAAAGACACCTACATCATATATTTTGTATGTTGTTAAACTGTAAGTTTTTAGCAATTGATAGTTAAAACTAGAAATGTTTGATTGAGGAGTTGGGACGACTAGTCGGATAACTTAAAGGGCCAATTGCAAAATTGCCCTCGTTTCATTCTCTAAACGGATGTTTGCCGCTCTTTTTTAGACTTTGCATGTTTGCCCTTATTTTTTGAATCTGAAGATTATCATTGCCCTTGTTCTGTTAACGGTGTTAAACAACCGAGGAAAAGACGTATGTGCCCTTGGCAGGCATCCTCCTCCTCCTGCCCCCGGGGAGGCACCGGTGGTGGGCTGGTGGCCGTGGCCGGTGCCGGCCTGCTAGAGCTCGCCACTGACGACGACGCGGAGGGGCTGCGCCGCGCGCTGGAGCACCGCACCTGGCTGCTTGTTCGCCAGAGGGGAGCCTCTGCCTCGGAGGGGGAGCTGCGCCAGAGAGGGAGGAGCCACCGGAGGGGAGCAGGCACACCGGAGGGGAGCCTTCGCGCCAAAGGAAGAGCCGCCGCCAAGGTGAGCCTCCGCGCCGGAGAGGGAGGAGCCACAAGAGGGGAGCATGCACGCCGGAGGAGATCGTTGTCATCGGCGTCGAAGACCATGAATGCGTGGCGCGTGGCGCGTGTCCTCGTCGACGGCTGCGGCATGCTGGTGGGTGCGGACGCCATGACACCCGCGAACGGAGGGGGAGCTGCGCCGGACAGGGGAGCTGAGCCGGCGGAGGGGTGGCGATGGGTGCCGCCTCTGGTGGCTCGCGGACGGCTATGCAAGCAGGATAGGAGGTTTATTCACACTGGTACAGAACATAGATCAGATCGTAAGGGATAGAGGGATGCAACCTAGCTGTCCATTAAAAAACATCGATTTGACAGTGACTTCGACTATGCATCCTGGTAGGACCATAAGGGCTGATTCGCTTTCCAGACTAGAGACCCTGTGCCCGGATAAGGGAGGGGTAAGAAAGATTTTTCCCCTATGGATGTTTCATATTGTATTTTTCTTTATGCGTTGGTAGCTGTTGAGTGCACACCGTTAGAAATTAGGGGCAAACGGATGGTTGGCACTTGAAAAACAAGGACAAACATGCAAACTGTAAAAAAGAAGGGCAAACATACAATTAGAGGTAAAAACGAGGCCAGGTATGCAATTTTCCCTAACTTAAAACAGAGTTATCTTGGACTCGCCCACTTGGCGACCTAGGTAGCTGATTGGGCTCGCCCACGTCTAGGTCTCATAAATTGGTTGCTAGCAAAATTGAGGTAGTAATGGGACAATAGTCTAATTGCATGTCACTTTTGATTATGTGGAAAAGAAAGGCATGTGAAAATGAGACATGTATGCTCTCATATAAAAGTCAGCTTCTATACAAGCTCTTAGTAAATAAAAAAGAAAATAGAAAAGATGTTACTGTAATTTAAGTGCCAACCTTATAGTCCACTCCATATTATATAAGTATATAACCAATATGACCTCTATACAGCATGCATTAATATACATCACATACCAAATATTAGCCTTGTTTAAGCTTGCTTAGACCGTACATGTTCCATTGCTGCGCCGGGATGATAATCGCAGACACAGGCCTTGGCGCCTCGTTGCTTAGGCTATATTTACCGGTCCCATAAGATACTCTTTATTCTTTATAGACAGAGAAGAGTTTGAAATATGGACGGTGAGATGGACAGATAGAGCAAAAATAGCCTTATGAAATGAGTGCACAAGATTGAAAACGGAGTACTCTTAAGCAATTCTTTTTTGGTTGACAGAGACGTACATTGTTCATTGTACGAAGAGTCTGATAGCTCATCAAGATTATTATGATATGATATTTGCCGTGTAAAAGCTGCACATGTGTTTTATCTGTTTTGATATTCGCCAAAGAATCAGAGACTTAGCGCACTAACATTATCTTCTACCAGAAAGACGTGGCCCCGTTTGGTTTGGATAATGCAGTGCAGATTTTGCTTCAAAAATCCAGAGAGGCACCAAACGCACGAGATATTAGGCTATCTCCAACGATGAGAAGCGTTTTGGGATATGCATTTGAGGGAATGTCTTTTGCACAGTGTTTGCATAGCACATGCAAATATTCCAATCTCCAACAGGCAATGCATTTGGAGATGCATTCCCACCGAAACAACACTCACTCAATAAACAACTATAATTTCTCTCCATCCTTCACTCACACCAGCTTTTGTCTTCTAGGAGAGAGGATGTCTAAATTTGCATATCCTCTCTCCTCCAATGCATTTTGCCTCTCCTGAATGCGTGGCTTGTTGGAGAAGTTTGCATAGCGCTACAGTGCACGTGGAGATGCATTTTTGCATTTGCATACCCATGTGCCTCATCTTTCGGAGATAGTCTTAGAGTAGATTTTACACGCACAGTATAAAATCCCCGCATCTCACATTCACTTGATAATAGGAGATATTGCCATTACTTTTTGGATAAAATGACGATGATGCCTTTGAAAAGTAATTCCGAAACAACACTCACTCAATAAACAACTATAATTTCTCTCCATCCTTCACTCACACCAGATTTTGCCTTCTAAGAGAGAGGATGTCTAAATTTGCATACTCTCTCTCTTCCAATGCATTTTGCCTCTCCTGAATGCGTGGTTTGTTGGAGAAGTTTGCATAGTGCTACAGTGTACATGGAGATGCATTTTTTCATTTGCATGCCCATGTGCCTCATCTTTCGGAGATAGTCTTAGAGTAGATTTTACACGCACAGTATAAAATTCTCGCATCTCACATTCACTTGATAATAGGAGATATTGCCATTACTTTTTGAATAAAATGACGATGATGCCTTTGAAAAGTAATTCCTCTTTCGGTCTCTCAATGCATAGATGTGACTTGTACCTGTCCATGTGTCTTTCATTAGGCTTTAGAATCTGAATTTATGGACAAAATCTGGATTGCAAGAGTCTGCCGTGTTCCAAACGCCCCTGCGTTTCGACACGCAATCTCCCAGAGGATTTTTGGGCGGCTTCTCCGCGCCGCGAAAAGCCGGTGGCGCACCAAATCCCGGTTCCCGGAAACGTGACGCCCAGATGCCACCGAGCCGATCTGACGGTGACGCGGAGGGTGAAGACGCCGCCGATCATGACGCGACGAAATAGAGGTCCGGGCTGCACTGGGCCGCGGCGGGGAGCCCATGTCCAGGCCGCGCAGCCACGCGCCGGATAAAGTACTCGCGTGCTGCGCTCGTGCGGAACCCTAGTCAGCCGGATCGCTGCGTCGCTCTCCCTCTCTCCCAACTCCTCGCGGCGCCTTCCTCGGTGGGCAGCAGCGCTGTCTCTCGCTGAATTCCGTCGATCCAATCCGGCGAGCTGGGAGCCTAGGAGATTCTGATCTTGTGGGCTTCTGGTGGCAGGGTCGTCGGTCGCGCGTGGGAGATGTCGGACGAGGAGCACCACTTCGAGTCGAAGGCCGACGCCGGCGCGTCCAAGACCTACCCGCAGCAGGCAGGCACCATCCGCAAGAACGGCTACATCGTCATCAAGGGCCGCCCGTGCAAGGTGCATATATCTGCTTCGTCGCTCCTATTGTCTCGTTAGATTCAGTACATTTTGGAGGTGCTCCGTTTCAGCGATGCGCTGTGCCGCCTGCTTTGCTAGTCGCCAGCGTAAAAGGTTGCTTCTTTGTGCCCTTAATGAGCTGCCATACCAGATATCATTTTTGTGTGCTGCCAATTATCTGTGGTTATGATTTGTTTTGGGTTAAGTTTCGTGGTCTGGTGTCATCTTCTATGTCCATGCCGTTGAAACGTGGTAGGACCGTAGGAGCAGGCCAATTTTTTTTTGAAGCACTAAACAGTGGCGACCCATAAATAAATTCGCACTCATTTTGTCTTGGTTACCAACTGTTTCCTTTTGTGTGAGCTTCATGTAGTATCATGTTATCATGTAGGAATTAGGATTACACTATTCTGTTTCTACGATGGTTTGGATAATTGTTTTGCCCCTTAGCTCTGTTATATTGACGCCTTATGTGTGGTAGGACTACTGACAGCTTCATGCTGTTCCAAAATGTATAATCCCATTTCTTGCACGTTTCTATCTCCTTATTTTGTTTTTGTGTTACCATGCTTTATATGCTCTATTAATGTCATGCAAATGCTGCTATTTCCCTCAATCTCGCTTAATCATTGGGTGGTGTTGACTGTTCTCAACTCTCGAAGAGGTGTTTTAATTCTTGCATATTAATCTGAGTTGCTGCATGCTATACCATTTGCACTGTTTGAATGATAGGTTTCAGTGACATAGTAGAATCTGGATTTAACTTAATGGTTATGAATGATATGGTTTTGCTGAGTGGCATACTTAATTCTTTCTTTATTGCAGGTTGTTGAGGTGTCCACTTCCAAGACAGGGAAGCACGGCCACGCAAAATGTCACTTTGTGGCCATTGACATTTTCAATGGAAAGAAGCTTGAGGATATTGTGCCCTCATCCCACAACTGTGACGTAAGTGTGAACCATGTTCACTTGTTTACTGTTGTTTCTTCAGTTCTCTGCATGTAATTTGTTTGACTGTCTTCTGCTGTACAATGTAGGTGCCCCACGTCAACCGTACTGATTACCAGCTGATTGATATATCTGAGGATGGATTTGTATGCTTCTTTCAACTTTTCTACTTTCCTGACAATCTGTTCATGTCAATTGCTTAACTCTTTCTATTTGGCCAACGCATATGGCAGGTCAGCCTGCTGACTGAAAATGGAGGCACTAAGGATGATCTGAGGCTCCCTACTGACGAAAGTCTGCTTACCCAGGTTAGAGCTCCGAATTGTCTTTGGTTGTAGCTGGAGCTTTGTGGCAAATCCTTTTTTCATATCACTCACCGTTCTTTGCTAAGCACAGATTAAGGATGGATTCGCAGACGGGAAGGATCTGATTGTCACCGTGATGTCTGCTATGGGTGAGGAGCAGATCTGTGCTCTGAAGGATATCGGCCCCAAGAACTAGATCTTCATTGCTGCTGCACTGGTTATTTATCTTACTGCATATTCACTTGGGAGGTGGTGGGTTGATATATATGTCTTTGGTTGAGGGTAACTTGACTTTTGTACTGCTGCTTTGCCGTGCAGTCTACCCAGTGATTTCAATGTACCTCTGCTATCTGCATTGTTCGTTTGAACCAAGTAGCATTGCTCTTATGCACTTTCATTTACAGATTATATTAAGTTGCTATTTGTGTTGTCTATGCGCTTTCATTTACAGATTATATTAAGTTGCTATTTGTGTTGTCATTTTTCCCTTTCACTTGTGGGGTTGGGGTGACCAATCTTTTGGCAGACGATGGCTGTCTGCTTGAATTCTGTTGAATGCGTGTTAGGGATGCCACTTGCCAATGTTCACGTTACGTGTATGGATTTGAGGCCCCTGCGGAAACCTTCCATCGCCTTTGTGATTCCTTTTGTCTTCGCACAGGTCACAGAAACGCCAGCATGTAAGCTTATTGATAGCTATATCAAAGCTACTTTTGTGCTTACAGGCATTGACGTTGGTAGATTGCACGTAATGCTAGGTTTCTTTTGAGTAAGCTACTGTTGTGCTTGTGAGTATCGAGATTGGATCCACGTAATGCTAGGTTTGTTTAGAGCAGATGCAGTGGTCTCTAAAAACAGGGGAGCACCAATAGAAGTTCTGATCATTTGGGCAGTAGTTGCCACAGCCTACAGCAGTTTCCTGATATATCTTTCCCAATTCGATTTGACGTTCAGGGCACATATGTCAGTGGCTTTCTCTCTCCTTTCCCACTATCTCTGTCCTATATCTTCCCAATTCGAACTAGCCTTGGCCGGGGTTTGGTTTGGCTAAAATATCTGCGTGCAACCAAACTATAAATCGGTAGAACTAGTGGTTTTCTGCAATGATGAAGTGCTGCAAAAAAAAAAAAAAAAAAAAAAAAAAAAAAAAAAACTTGAACTTGCGTTTAAGGTTGGGAAGGAAGTTTTTCACCAACGGATACGTTCACACTATTGTTAGATGCAAGAGTATTGGAGGGGATTGAAGTTGATTGAATCCCTCCCTACTTATTCATGAAATTGTGAATTCAACAGTGTAACGAAATTGAGTATTGAGAATGGCCAAACAAATCTACCTATATTTTTTAATATACCACCCCGTTTAAAAAATTGCACAAGTTAAAATGTGACAAATACAAAATAAATGAGGGACTGCATATCTACCATTCTACCGTATAGAGTTGCTACGTTTTGTTGCTGGCGTGTTGATAAAACTACACACTGGGACAAAAGTGATCTCGCCTTTAGAACCACTTGGTCTGCGATAAGGTTTAGCAACTGAACCTGAACGGGATACACAGCGGATCACTCCCGCTGCCTCCTTTCCCAGTCGACTCGCCATGGTGGGAGCCCTCATGGGCGTCGGCCTCCGCGTCGCCGCCCCCGCCGTCTCGCATCCTCAGAGCCACCGTAGCCGATTTCTCCCCGCCGCGCGCCTCGGCCCGTTCCGGCGCGGCCGGCTATGCATCGCCAGCGCTGCCGTCGCGGGTCCGCCGGAGGTGGATGAGGACGAGGCCATGAGCATCGACAACTTGCATCGCTTCTTCGACCTCAACGTCGGCAAGTGGGACGGCTCCTTCTACGTGCGCCCCACCTCGCCTCGCCTCGCCTCTAATCTTCGAGCCTTTTCTCCAGTTGCTCGATTCCGCGGTTCGTAATTTGGCTGAGTGTGGTGCGCGCCTGTGCTTGTGTTTTGTGTAGCAATTCGACGCACATGGGAGGGTTCTGCAGGGGATTAGCACGCGGCTGTCCGTGAGCACGTACGGGGAGGACAACCTCATCAGCCTTCTGCAATCGTAATGCTCCCTCACTGCGATAATCATTATCGATTGCCTATGTTTCCAGTTGTCATACTGCTTTTCAATTGAAACCTTGTACCCATATCATTCGAAAGCTGTGATAATCATTTTGATAATTGTTATCCATGTTTTCAGCTCTCAAATTTGCCTAGTGTTTATTTTTCGTTTATGTTAGCGCTATCGCAAAAAATCGATCACAATGGTTTTAGCTTGCTGCGTCTACTGAGTCCCTAATCGATGTATTTACATATTGAAATTTTAGGTTGTATATTAAGCAAGCGTCCTCTGCAATATCAATCATAGACGAAGAGGATTCTGAACCTGAATGGGTGGAGTATAAAATCAAAGAGACGAACATGTTCACTGTGGACAAATATCAGCAGGTGCACTGAAATTTGTACACTTCTCATCTTTCTTCTAACTGTAAAATTCTGTACATCTGGGATTATTAACGAGTGGCATTGTTTAGTGTACAGATAGGATTCTTTCCTGAAGAGAAAGCATTTGCTCTGAGGTACCAGACTGCTGGGATGCTGGAGACCGTCCTTCGGGTTGGTGTCCTTGGAGAAGATGATACTGGTGAAGAATCCCCCAAGTAAACAATACTAGCAACAAATTTAGTTGCTTATTATTGTCCAGTGAAGATCTTAGAGATCCAACATAGCTATTTTGTCTTCACCAGAAACTTGAAGATACCTTCTCGTAAGCCATCTATTGTATGCGAAAATTGTCTTTATTCCCTCGAAGGCAATGGTCGAGTGAGGGCTTTCCACATAATGGATCCAAAGGGAGTGCTCGACACACTTCTTGTCTTTCATGAGAAGCAGGGACCTATAGTTCCACAGCCACTTGAATACTTTACAGTTGGTAACAAGGTGAGTTCAGTCATTGGAACAGTGAAACCTTCATGCCGAATTACTTTGTGTCAGGATCTTGCTGAATTAGCCCCAACTTTTAATTCCTTTGTCATTAGAGCACCGATGATGATAGGATAAATGCACTAATTGGAAGATGGGAGGGTCATTCTGTGACTAAGAGGAGTGGGGTGTATGGAGCAACACTCGCTGAGGCAGATACAGCTGTTATTCTCAAATTGGAAAGTAATGGCCAACTAATTCAGGTATGTTTCAGAGCTTTTTTGTTGCAATTTGAACATACTCTCACTGCTTGAATTGGAAAGTTCCAACTAATATTTTGGCACAATAGACCTAATCAACTGTTCCTCCATTCATGCGTGCATCAGCATGCTTGTCCTCTTGCTTTACCTTAGTCAAATTTCTAGTTTACAAGAAGCACAGAAAATGATGAAACGATGCTGTCTGCCCTTTGTTTCTGCGCCAAAACATGTCTACAGGAAAAATGGCCACTTACAGCAGTGGTATATTTCCTTCAGAAGAATGTAAATAAGAATTTCGTCATTTCTATTTTCAGGATACTTTGTCAACTAAAACCGAAACTGGTATAACAACAACGGTCAACTGGACAGGATCAGTAAATAACAACTTGCTTCAGTTTGATGGAGGATATGAAATAACATTGCTACCTGGTGGGATGTACATGGGATATCCATCAGACATTAGCAAATCTGTTGCCCAATTAGATTCTTTTCATTTGGAGTTTTGTTGGATGGAATCACCTGGAAAGAGGCAGCGGCTTGTGAGAACCTACGACTCAGCTGGTTTGGCTGTTTCATCTACCTATTTTTTTGAGACCAAAGTATGAGTTTTGGCTTCCTTTTCCAAAACGTATCACAACAGTTTTGTAATTCCTCTAGTAATCTCACTAACTAGTTTTGCATGGTGTTATTCAGTGCATTATAAGTACTTGAGTATACATTGTCAATCCTTTTTCGGTATTCAAAAGACAGATTTACGAAGCAAGTGGCATATTCTTCCTTTCCACTTGGCCTCGTTTTACTTTAAACCGTGGTTTGAAGTATCATATCTATAGCTGATGACTGCAGCATGATCTTTAACCAGTTATGAAAATTGTCGTCATGACATGGCTTTCTTTTCTTTCCAAGGCTTGGGGAGTTATGTCCTATGATACTAGATGCTAACACTACACGAGAGATGGACCTAGTAAAAAAAAAGTGGAACTGTCCATCTGAAGAGTTTTATATTGTTCAATCAACGTACGTTAGTGTAGGTTTAGCCGTGGTTTTTAGTTACCACCACTTCCTATTCAAATGATTGTGAACTACGAGCCTATATAAGTCAAATAAACTTACTTGGAAAGCAATTTACTTCCTTGGAGGAAAACATCAATATTTTTTAAATCCAGTAACATTTTGCTCTTTATTTCTAATATTTTCATTTGCATCTGAATTCTAGCCAACAGGAATAGACTGCCTGAATTATTTTTTTAAAAGTAAAGTCGTGGTATCTAGAGAAATCATTTTTTTAGGTTAGCCTCGTTTGGCCACCTGTTGCAGCAGCAGCCGCGTGAAAGGAGCTCATTGGCTAATGAGCTGGAGAAAGCTGCTGCTTGTCAAAGAGCATAATGGTTCCAAATACACTTTGATAGTGGTTTGAAAAAAACCTGAAACATTATAGAAAGCAATTGAGATTAGGACGATATTGAAAAGAAATGCCGAAGCGATCCAAGGTTGAAGTGGGAGGCGGTGACGACGTTGTTGCATCGCGTGTAAGACAAACAAGGTGAAATCTTCTTCGCTGCCTGGTGTTTGGATGGGGGACACTGGCAGGAAATTTTAGGGTTTAGTTCAGATCTTCAGGTAATTCCTAGGTTCGTAGTTCAGATTTGAATACATTTTGATGCCAAACTTGTATATGAAATGATCTACCGCCTCCAAAAAGTCTATATGCTCGGAGCCAATGGGGAGGCTGGTCAACGTCTGTCTGAGGCCGTGTGTGGGACGTTGCCACTGGGCACTGGTAATGGTCCTCCACAATTAGCTCTACAACTCGCAAATCGGAGATGAGCCTCGCTCATGTATAATGCAGCTTAGTTGTAGACAGCATGAAGGTCTATCTACCAGCTAAAACTGGGAGCGAGGCTGGCTATCCATTTGTCAAATTTTGAGATAATCTCAGCCGTGGCATAGACTAACAGTTCAGAGACTTTTGAAACTCGCCTGATTGGAAGGCAGCCGAAGACGGATCCGGTTTAATTCAGATACAGTTCAGACAGACGGGCGATTCAATTCGGCAGCAGCGCATTGCAGTAGACGCAGCCCCCTGTGTGTCTCTTGGCCTCTATTTCTCTCTGGTCGCTGGTCGGCGGCCGTCCCTGTCATTGTCACCGCCCGGTACGGCGGGCACGGACGCGGCGACGACGGCATGGGCCAGCGGCCGCCGTTCGCGTCTGCTGCTCAGGGACAGGAGAGGGTGTTCGACGGTGGAGGCGGTGGTGTCGGCGCCGGCCCAGCCTTTGGCGGTGACTATGATCAGGGATCGTCCCTCATGGCGCTTCTTGCCGCCGGCGGTGGTGTCAGCTCCCAGCCGCCGACGACGACGTGGGGCGTCGACGAGGTGACCGGGCCGCCTGCCATTAACCTTGTACCTCAATCGTTCTCCCTGGTAAACAATCCGTATCTTTCGTTCTTCTCAAGTTCTTGTACACTTGTACTCATTGCAAGCAAATCAGTTCCTTTTGAATTGGAGTTCGTTTTTTTATTATGGCATGGGTTCATTAACCGCGTTTTTCCTACCACTAGCTAGCCCGATCAAAGAACCATGATAAATAGTTCAGAACCATGCATATCTTTAATTTATGTCAATAATCTATGTTAGTAAGCCCATATTTTTTGTTTCCAGCAAGCACAATGTTTTATTGGATAAATCACAGCCTCGTAGGGATTTAAGAGGAATAAGAAAAAAAATAAGCTTAGTTCCCCTCAGTTCCTCCTAACCCCTTCCAATATAATCCTCTGGGCAAAACAGCCCTTAATTGGCTGTTCATTTCTAGCGAGTACGGATCAATGACCTCATCATCCCGTTGGAGCTCTCAAGGATCAACCGGCCGGCCCAACGGGTTTGCAGTTGTCAAAAGTACTTGGCCACAACAATGAGCTTTGCACGTTCTAGCATCGTGTTCTTAATACAAATAAATTAAAAGCTCAATTTCAGATGCTAAGCAGCAGCTACTACTTGCACATAGGCAGCGGTGCAACTGGCAAATTATCACAACAAATGCTGCATCTTTCCACTCCATCTCCATGCAGGCCAACTACCCGCCGCCGGCGTCGTATCAGCACCCCACCTCGTTCGCCCCATCGCCGCTCGGCGGCAGAATGGACCCCTACCCGCCGTACCTCCTCGCGGACCCGCCGCCGCAATGGCCTCCTCCTTCACGAGCGACGGCGACGGTGGCCGCTCCCTCCCTCCCGCCGCCCAACTTCAGCTTCCTCCTCCCCAGGGCGCCATACGTCCAGGACAACATGCAGCTCCGCGCCACCGCGCTGTTCGGCGGCGGCGGTAGCAGCTCGCACGCGCTGACAACCCCGGCGCCGGCGGCCATCGAGCAGCCGGCGAAGGACGGGTACAGCTGGCGCAAGTACGGGCAGAAGCAGCTCAAGGACGCCGAGTCGCCGCGGAGCTACTACAAGTGCACGCGCGACGGGTGCGCCGTCAAGAAGGTCGTGGAGCGGTCCTTCGACGGGTTCATCACGGAGATCACCTACAAGGGACGGCACAACCACCCGCGCCCCCAGGATCGCGGCCACCACGCCGCCGGCGGCGGCGGAAACGACCCCCTCGCCGCCGCCGCCGCCGCCGCTGAGGATGACGTGGAAGGACCGAGCGACGACGACGACGACGACGACGCGTTGCATGAGGATGACGTCGGCGGGGCAACTGGCTTGTGAGTTGTGCTTTGCATGATCATCACGTACCGTCGCCTGTGGCGCCGCGCAGATAGCGTGATGAACTGTGACGGTCTGCCCATTGTTTGGTCACCAGGGGCGCCGGCGGCGAGCCCGGACCGAGGGTGGTGAAGAAGCCCAAGATCATCATCCAAACGCCGAGCGAGGTGGATCTCCTGGACGACGGCTACCGGTGGCGCAAGTACGGGCAGAAGGTGGTCAAGGGCAACCCCCGGCCGAGGTGAAAATTTTTTCACTCCGATTATCTATCTGATCCTGAAACTGAACATTTCGTGAGCCATTATTGTGAGCTGTGATGGTGCTCAGTGCATGCTCACTGATGCTCAATGGCGCGCAGGAGCTACTACAAGTGCACGGCGGACAACTGCAACGTGCGCAAGCAGATCGAGAGGGCGTCCACGGACCCCAGGTGCGTCCTGACGACGTACACGGGCCGCCACAACCACGACCCGCCCGCCCGGAGCAACGAAGCCGCCGCCGCGGGCGGCTCTTCCGCTGACCCGGCCCCATCGGCCGCGAACGCGGCCGGTGGGAGTGGGGCGTTTCAGCAGAGCTGCGGCACTCGGCAGCTGAAAGAGGAGAGCTAGCCGGGGATAATACGATTGAGATTGACCATTGGATTTTGTGCAGTGTGGTTTTCCTGGGTGTGGTGTGAATAATAGAGGCTGGATCGTTTATTCTTTTTGGGCAGGTGTTTCTGCCGGCTAACATGTCGACTTTCGGTAAACATGCACGTGGCTGTGCTTGCATGATTTTGTGAATTTGCTGTTTTCTTTCCTTGTTTCTTTTTTTTTTTTTTTACTTACTAGCAGTAGCCCTTTTTTTTCCTTGACGGGAAAATTCTGGATGAAAAATGGAAGGAAATAGTAACTCATTCATACTGATGTAACTGAACCATTAGTAATCGTAAACTGAAAAAAACAGACATGTACATCTACAGACTACAGATTGCTCCAAATGAATTTCTTTTTTTTTTATTTTCTTTTGGGCCAACAATCAACAATTATTTACACAAATTCTGTGTGCAGCTGATTGCACATGCTTGAGTCAGTAGTTCCTACAGCTATCTCCCGATCTATACAACAGCATCTCAAGAACGCCTAAAACGACACTCTGTCCTTTTCTTTCCCTGAAAGTTAGTGCTTGCAGCGACATGACAAATTTACTCGTCAGCCGCCGTTATCAGTGTTGGTATCTGCCCATTGTCGGCGAAGTCGATCTTGTTCAGCCTCATGCAGCACAACACATGCTCTGGCAGCTCCTCGGTCTTCTGCGCCTGCAATCAGTATCAGGCCACGGTTAATAAGGTTCAGAAAGTTACTGAAGGGATTACTGTCCAGCCAGGAGCAGAAGAAAATTAAGTACCTGAATGGTTAGGCCAAGATCAAGAACACCGTGCTTGAGCCGCTCCCGGAAGGTCTCGAGCCCTTTCCGCGATATGAAGCTGAACCGATGAACATCGAGATCAATCTCGAAGTAATTTGGACCCTACATTAACAGACGGCACACAATTTTTTATGTTTCAGTCAGAACTGGAAAGTGGAAACACATTTCTAAGATTTCAGCACCTGTTTGTTTGTAAACTAGTGAGGAAGTGAAGTGGGTTACCTTGTAGAATTTGTGTTGTGGGCGAGACAGCACAGGCTTTTGGTTGTATGTCTGCACAAGCTTCCTCTCTGCTGTGTTGAGCTGCAGATCATCAGGGTTTGCCAAACCAGCCAGGATTTTCAGCCGCTCTGTGTAGGGCACAGTGCTGTCTACTGGGAATCCCTTCACCTTTTCCGTTTCTTCATTCATAAGCCTCTGCATAAGCATAGCTAGTCAGTCAGAAATTTTGCCTAGGTAACTGAAAAGGGGAGGTGCTTGTCAATGCAAGAGAAATTACCTTGATGCTATCCTGTAACTGGGGAGAAATTTCCTTGTCAAAACTGTCAGATAGCTTGAAATACAGAACTAGGCTTATCCCATCACCGTCATTGTCGCCGAACACTGTTGCAGGATAGGTGGGCAACTGCACGAACAAGTAAACTTGTCAGGCCCAGAGGTCAGAACTAACCAATTAACAGGCGGTAGTTAGAAAGTAGTCCAAAAGAACACTTTATATCCTGCTAAATTACCTGAATGTTGACAATGAGGAGGGTAGGAAAGGTCTCGTGAGTCTTTAGAGACGGAAGCGAGAGGTGCTGCGCAATGTGGTGAATCTTCCTTGTGTAGGCGAACATGTCTGCTCCAATGGGGGTGTAGGGGGAGCAGTCTGCAGCTGGGTACTTCCTCTTGTCTCTGCAGCGATTTCACAGATTTAGTCAGGCATAATTATGTTCGATACTGTCAGAATTCTGCACAAAATGTTGCTACAGCTCCGTACTTGAAGAAGGTTTCCCCTCGGACTCTGAACGTCGACGGCTCAAGAGCCGACCAGCAACCTTCAGACAGTTTCTCGCCTGTCGAACAAGGCACCGTGAAACCTGCCCTTGGACGGTACAAATAATTTGCAGAACCACCTGAGTTTGAAGAAATTGTCAGCAACTAATAGCTTAGTTACTGAATGGCAGCATGAAAATGACACTGCAATGGTGTCGCTGAGAAGTAAATGGTAGGCAAAGGACACTCACTCATTTCAGTCATCTCGTCGCCCTCATATGACCTCCTCCTGAATGAGAGCCTGACCACGGCTGTTTTCTTCTTCTGCTGCTGGTGTGGCGGCGTGACACCGACGATCGGCATTGGCTGGACCTTGTTGCTCGGAATCGATGTCGGGAACGGCCGAGGCGACATTGAAGTCTGAAGTTCTATCAGAGTACTACTGCCGCATTCCTCAGCCTTGCAGCTGCTACTATTCGTTGCAGTAACAGCAGCATTGGAGTCATCGCTCTTGTCATTGTGTTCTCCCTGATCACAAGCTTCTGCACTCGCAATGCTCCTGAGGAGCTGCATGGTGTCCAAGAAGCACGCCGCATCCTTGCGCTGTGGTTCATTTGCGCCGCCGGTGACATCAGGTAGAGGGTCTGGATTGGAAGGAAAAACGTAAGTATCGAAAAGCAGAGTCCGAACCTGCACTTCAAATTTTTCAGTTGTAATAACTCTGAATACTGCTGAACAGTGAACACCAAATATCTGAACAACAAGTGGTCCTTCCTGGCTCCTGGCTATCAAGTGCATTACCTCCGCTGACGCTGGCGAAATCGTTGTCGACATCATCGTCGGAGTCCGTGGACTCCAGGATGCTGACAGAATCGTACCATGCTTCTTCGCAAATCACTGCACAAAATTTCCGCGAGCCGTGAGTGATCTGTCGCTGATACCGATTGCTGAAGCCAGAAGCGAGGAGGAGAGAGGGACACGATGCGGCTGCTCCTACCGCTCCCTGCGTCCATCTGGCTGTGCTGCCACTGCAGCTTGGTGAGGTGCAGCGTCACGTTGGAGTCCGGCGCCTCCACGTGGACGACCCCGTGCCGCGCGAAGCAGCTCCCCGCGTCGCCGGCGATCGCCGTGGAAACCTTCCGCCGGAACTTCCTCGCCGCCACCGACAGCTTCCTCGACCGCCGCCGCTGCCTCGTCGACGACATGCAAGAACCCATGGCCGCCTAGCTGCGCACCTGGATCGACCGCCAAGAAAGGCAAAGCCGCACCTTGCAGAGTTAGAATCTCTCAACAAGATAACAACTGATCAGGAAGATGAACGCTAAATCGAAAGGTAATAATTACCCTTCCCGATCGCCGATTATCTCTCTATCTCTAGCTCTATCTCTATCTCTCGGCGGATAATGCTAGGGAGAAAAGCTTCCTTCTGCTTTACCAAGGTCACGGGCGGCACTTCTGAAGCAGCCAGGCGGCGATCGAGGAAACGAGCCGCCAGAACCAGAAGCAACCTGAATTGCTCCTCAGCAGCTAGCTGCCTCTCTCCACTTGCAATCCGCAAATGCAACGCATCTCGTCCGCGAGAACGTGATGTGCATGCGATTAGATAAATAGCAGGCGGGCGGGAGGAGGACCCGTGTATGGCCGCTGCCGGGAGCGTGTTGATCCCTCTGCTTTTCTGCTCGGCAAAGGCACGGCAGCGTATAAAATCAAAGAGGGGAGGAGTAGGATAAAGAAACGGCCGGGGCGGGGGCGGCCGGGGCCGGGGGAGATGGTACGTACGGGTCGCTGTCACGCGTTGTTTGAAGAAGTGGTGGAAGCGGAACCCTATAGCAAATATATAGCCGCCTTCCACAGCCGCAGCAATGGACAGATAGCCACTACGGCCAAGGCCATGGGGGTGAAGGTCTAGGGCCTAGGGGGATTAGTCAGTCGCCTTGTATTTTTTTGGTATAGACTGTGTTTAGAACCTCAACTTTTCTCCAAAATTTCTAAAATTTCCATCACATCGAAGCATTAAATGTACCAAAAAACGCATGTCCGGAGTATGAAATGCAGGTAAAAACAAAAACTAATTGCACAGTTTAGATGTACTTTACGAGACGAATCTTTTGAGCCTAGTTAGACCACGGTAGAATAATATTTACCACAAACAAACAAAACGTGCTACAATACTTTTCAGTTTGGAACAGTGCCAGTTTTCAGGGTTCTAAACACACCCATACGTTTCTGCGTGTTGATGAGGGCAAGGGAATACAGGTTAGGTGACGACTCAGCAACTGCTCTGCTCCAGGTCCATGCCCAGCCATGCTCAAGGTTTTGTCTATGTCTATCCAGGTTTGGCAGAGTCAAACAGTAGGTGTGTCCGTGTGCGTGTAAGCTTCAAGACTTGGCCATGGAGTAAACCTAATACAGTATATAGCTTGTCGATCGGTCCTTCTGCGGCCTGACTTGCAAATCTCAGCAACATATATGATATATTATGCTAGCTGCATCAGGGAATAGATTAAAATCCTTGGATTCGTCGTGAGGCATCTCCAAAGCTGGTCGAGGCCTCGAGGGACTGAGACCAGTGACGCGGACACCTGAGCGAAAGATCGTCGCCTATAATTGGCGCCGCAATAATATGCTTAGTGCTGTATTACTAGTTCTCTTAAAAAAAGCGCCTTTTTTGGAGGCAGACAGCTGCAGGCCAATGCAACCGAACCGAAGAGCGGAATTTCTTTCGTTTCAGCAAATGATTTGCAGGCCAGCTGCTGAAAAGGGCCTCCCAACCTGAACCAAGAACCCTTATAAAAAATAGTGCTCAAAAGGAATTGAACCAAGAACCAAGGGACGCCAGGGAATGATGCAACAACACGTCAAGCCCCTCTTTTTTTTTTCTCTCCCCTTGCCCTGTTTAGTACCCCAAATTTCTCCCAAAATTCACTATGCAAAAAGAAGATTCCCCGTCACATCAAAATGCCGGCACATGCATAGAATACTAAATGTAGATGAAATAAAAAAAATAATTGCACAGTTTAGATGTACTTTGCGAGACGAATCTTTTGAGCCTAGTTATGCCATAGCAGGACAATATTTACCACAAACAAACGAAAAATGCTACAATGGTTCTACAGTGCTTTTTAGTTCGGAACAGTGTTTTTTTCAACCATCTAAACACACCCCTTCATCAAATGGCAGAGCGCATCATGGTATTGCGACACCCACTCCCCCTTTCGTTTTCCTGCTCGCCCTGTGTGTCTGCTGGTGGCGTGCTCGGCTGCTCGCCGTGTAGGGCCAGACCAAACTGGAGCAGTGAATTGTCAAATCCAGCTCCAGGAAAAAGAGTGGAATGGGACTATGGGTGGGAGCGGATGTCTGGTGCGTCTGATCTACTTTCAGCGAATGGACGTACGTTCTCTGAAGCTGAAACTTCTAAATCCACGGCAGAAACAGGCATGGCAAGATTCAAGAACACGTACCAGTCAGTGTGGTTTATTCACCTGCCAGGCCATACACCATTAGCCTTTGTTTCATGGATTTCCATGGCCTTGCAAGGGCATGTAGAGTCGTATACCAAGTTCAGCATATTGTTTATATCATTGTTCATAATACGAAAATGACACTGTATCTACGCTGTAGAGATAAAGTAAAGTTTAAATTTTGACGATGAGGCGGTAGTACTGCTGCCATGGGCGGATCAGACAGATGCTGCTGTGCTCCGATGTGGGGGCACCGAGGAAGCACGAGAGGCATTTCGGACGGCGACGTGCGCAGCCGCGAAACGACGTGGGTGCGTGGTACTGGTGGTGGTGGCCAGTGTCCGCCCGGCGTGGTGGGCATATCGGGCCTGGTGGTTCAGTTCGAGACTTGACCGCGTGCCGCTGCATCAGCACGCGGTCGTTGGATGCGGACGCTTTCGGAGTTGAGACAAACGCCTCCGGCTGCACTGATTTGCATCTAGAATTCCACCTTTCCACCTTTTCCCTGTCTTTTTCTTTCTTCTCTCGGTTTTGTTCTCGCGACGGACGAACGGACGAACTCTGCGTCGAGCCTACGACGTCACCGCGTGGGGATCGTCAATTTAAATGGCTGCTGTATCATGTTTCTTTTCTTCAGAGTTCAGAAGACACGGTTTCTGGTGCCCTGCTGCCCTGAACAGCTGAACCTGAAGGAGCGCGTGGCGCGTACTTCTGTGATAGCCTGCAGGAAAGTGGATTCCCGAACAAAGGATCTGTCACGCTTGCGAGTCGCCCTTGAGATGAAATTTCGTAAAGCTTTAGGCAAACGAATTTCGGCGAAATAACCATTCGTGGAACCCTGGAAAGAATGCTACTACATGTAGAAAATCACGTGACAGATTGGTTGCTGGCTTGCTGCGCACGAGAGATCAATGACCATCCCCTCCTCTTTACTATCATCCTTTCTTAAAAAAACAGAGGAATATGACCATATGCTGCGGTTGACGTCTACTGCCTCTGACGCCATTCACCATTCTTTTGGACAGTACATACATCTTCCATTTTGACGAGCAGCAGGAGTATATTTTACAGTACTGCTTCTGGTGGACAATGCCTATTATTGTCTTTGCTTTCTAAACTGCCGCGGCGTTGTCTATTAATCTTTATTTAGTCTTTGTGCATTAACTATATCTTTGATTGATGCTATACAATATGCTGCTCCTCAACAAATCACCATTCGCCCAAATAGCATCAGGTAGGGATTTCTATGGTACTGCTGCTTCATTTATTATCTATTTCCGGTTAAAAAAGGAGAGAAAACTGTTGCTGCTGCTTTGGGCACTCTGTCTAATGGTCTCCCTGTCGCCTTGTAATCATGTTGATGTGGAAAGACGGTGCAGCATGATGCCAAGACAAGTCCCTGTCAGCACGCCGTGACTCGCCCTCCGATCTCCATTTATCAGATGGGTTGGACGATCGATCAGCTGTCCACGTCCGTTGCAAGAAAACACAAGGGCTATCAATTGTTCCTTCTTCGGGTGACGCCATCATCCATCGCTGTTAATAACGATAACGAATCTGGAGATGCTCGGCAAAATTAAATCTGTAGGTCAAAATGGATTAGCTTTGGAGTACCTATTAGGATAAACAAACAACGCCACAGCGTTTCTTGCAGACGAAGGCTGCAAACGCGCGGGAAACAAGACGACCGTCACGGCAGCTTGGACCCAGCGCGTGCTTTTGCGTTATGGTTAGAGCGGTGAAGGGAAGGGTCACGCTCACTGGGCGGATTAAACGTCACATGGAAGATTACTGTCCTGTTTGGTTCCGATTTTCTCCATCTCTATTCTTTGGTGAGCAAGATTACAGGAAAAGCAATATTGTCTGGTGAGCAAGATGGAGAAAATCGAAGTGTTTGGGCAACCAGATTATTGGAAGGGAGGGCACCGTGGGGACGCCGCGGCCGGTGGGAGGGCGCCGCGGCCTTGCGGGGACGCCGACGCGGGACGGGCAGAGGCGGAGGGCGAGCCGGCAGCGGAGGTTGGGGCGTGCAGAGGCGGACGGCGACGGGGAGGGCCGGCGGAGCGGGATAAGGCAATGGGGAGGGCCGCCGGCGCGGGAGGAGGCGACGGGTGGGCGGCGACCACTGCGACCTCAGGGGCGGAGAGCTTCGGTTGGCAGCGGAGATGGACGGGCAGGCGACGGAGATGGCGCGGGGAGCTTCGGCCGGCGGCGGAGATGGACCGTCGGGTGACGGAGATGGAGCGGGGAGCTTCGGCCAGTGGTGGCGGGGGCGCTCGTGAGGGAGAGAGTCGGGCCTCGGCGGAAAATCGGCTCGTGTTGGCTCGCAAGGGGCTCTTCGGTCGCGGTTAGAAAAAAACGAAAAATGTACTACTGGGGGAGGATTCGTGGGGAAGTTGGCTCACGAGAGAAGCAACCCGTTTGCGTGGGATTCTCACGGTGGTTGGCCCAAAATCCGATTATAAGCGATTCCAAATAGCCCCTACAAAGTGTCAGCTACTGCATGTGTTCAACCGGTGGCGGTTTTTTTTATAATTACTAAATTGACCACATAATCACAGGTTAGAGCCTTTGTCGAGTGCAAAATGTGGTACTTAGCCTGTTAGCCATTCTCCAATAAGCGTTTTATTCATATGGGTTTGATTCTCATCAAAACACATGCAGCCTAGACAAAATAATTTTTTTGAAAGGAAAAAGAAAGACATAAGGGTGCAAAAGGGCCAATGACAGTGGATTATACGAAAAATACTTTTGTGAACACTGGAATAGCAGCGGATCACGCGACCGTTGCAACATTCGGAAGCATGCGACCCACTCCCTAGATTGGCCTTTTTTTCGAGCGCCCCGAGTGCCTCCTCCTCATTAGGCTTTGGCGGCCCGGCCATTTTGTCGCTATGGCCATGCCAAACTCACAACACAACTGCAAATCCTCGATAGCCCCTTGCCCAGCTTCGGCATCTTTCTCGCCACCTTTGCTCACTTGCCACTGGCGAGTAAGCCACCCCCAAACTTCCTCTAAAGTCCCCGGGCATTGGGATCCCCAAGAAACCCGATCCTCCAACCTCACTAGTGGTGCGCCAAGACCTAACGGTGACACGAGTAAAAGGAAGATAAAGAGGAGAATGCTCAATGGGCAATCCCAGTTGCATGAGCACTACCTTGTCAATTGTGAGATTATTATTTTTTCTTAGTCCTCGTTGTACAAGTTGTAGTATCTAAATTTAATACACAAACACACCACACGCACACATGTCATATGTACACCCACAAGATGCAGAAGTTAGATCTGCGACCTATACCTAAAAGAACATAAGCAGTGACATTGTGTACATTTGTGAGCATGGAAACATTAAAATTGGACTTTATGTTGCTGGGCAAAACTGGGCTTGCAACGACACAGCTATGATTAAGGCCTACGATTCTCTCGGCCCAGTTTGCCACTGACCTAAACCTACACTGCTGAGCCAGCTATGGGTTATGGCCCAATTTGAACGCCCAACCCATGAACCCATTCCTACCGTGCCTTTTGGGCTTCACCGAGTTGACCGCCGCCGTCAGCCCGTGGCAGCTCCACTTAGATTTGGGTCCATTTCTGTTCGGAACCGAACAGGCCTAACAAAGGCCACGCGGCATGGCCCAACCGTGCGGCCGTAACTTCCCGCCCGCACAGCTGCGGCGCGCGCCCAAAATTTCCTCCCCATCTTCCCCGTAGTCCCGCTTGCCGCTCGCCGACGCCGTTCCCCTGATGACCTGATCCCCAATTCGCTCTCGCTTCCTGCCTAGGGTTCCGACGACAGCCGCGCCGCCGCCGACCACCGCTCCCCCACTTCGCGATGTCGCAGCCCGTCACCCCTCGCCGCACCACTCGCTCCACCGTTTCCGCGCCCGATCCCGCCTCCCCGACCTCCCCGTCCAACTCCAGGCCCAAACCCACGCCCAGGCGCCAGCTCATCCCCACCGCCGCCGCCGCAAAGGAGGAGGAGGAGGGGGAACATGAGCGGAGCACTATAGACGCGCTCCTCGAGGCTTTGCCTGGCCGCCGCGCGCAGGCGACGGACCTCCTCCGGCTCCTGGCGCCCGCGCCGGCGCTCCCGCTCCTCCTCCACGGGGGCGCCGCCACGGGGAAGACACGCGCGCTCCTCCTCGCTCTTCGCCATGTCCGCCCCCGCCCGCGGCGCGTCGCCTACGCCGCCCTGCGCTCCCTCCCGTCCCCTCGCGCTCTATTCGCTTCCCTCCTCACCCAGCTCAGCCCGCCGTCGTCTTCCTCCGCCTCCTTTCGCCTGCGCGTCCCCGACAAGCCCTCTGACTTCGTCGCCGCCCTCCGCGACGCGCTTGCTGGCCTCTCCGCACAGGGCGAGGCCGTGTACCTGGTGTTCGATAACTTGGAGGTTGCTAGGAGCTGGGACAAGAGCGGCCAACTTCTGACTCTCCTCCTCCGCCTCTACGACCTCCTCCGGTTGCCGCAGGTCGTGCTCGTCTACGTTAGCAGCGCAACACCTGACGCGTACTACACCATGACTGGCTCTGTTGAACCGAATCACATCTATTTCCCGGATTACACAGTGGACGAGGTGCGCGACATTCTGATGCGAGGCCATCCCAACCCGAAGCTGTACTCGTCCTTCCTGAGGTAAGAGATGCATCAGTGATTCCGGCTTGTGTTAATCTGATCCTAGGCCGAACCAAATAGCAAGCAGTATGCTTGGCATGGTATGGCAATGCTTCAGCAGTATGGTTGGACTGTGATTACTAAACCTTTGCTACATTTTCTCCGTTCCTCTTATTTGGCAGTGTGGCGCTGAGGCCATTGTTCCGAGTAACCAGGAGGGTAGATGAACTAGTGGCTGCACTGGAGCCACTTTTCAGGAGGTACTGTGAGCCATTGGGGGATTTGAAGTCAGTTCCAGATGAGAGCATCAGGAGGAGATTGTTTGAACATATACAACCACATTTGGGTGTTGCCTTGAACGAGACATTCAGTGTTCCAATGAGGGCTTCCGTGGACGAATGCAAGGGCCACAGTTCTGGTGGGAAGGCCATTAGCAAAAGGCAGTTTGGCAATAGAGATAGTTTGTCAACTGAATTGGAGTTTCACATGTCTGTGTCCGCTAAATACTTACTATTGTCAGCTTTCCTGGCTTCAAGGAACCCAGCTACTCTTGATGCAGCTTTGTTCGATTCAACTGGAGGGTCAGATAACCACAAGCGCAAGAGAAAGTATGCCACTTAAGGTCATCTCTTGTTATGCCAAAATGCTAATTATCTTATTAGATTCTTACATCATTGTTATTTGATGTAGGAGCTCTCAGGCATCTTTGAATATGAAGGACACAATGCTCGAAGAGATGCTTATGAAAGGCCCTGGTACATTTCCTCTCGAGAGGCTCTTGGCTATATTTCAGTGCATAACATCGGTGTCTGAAGATGCTCTCAGTGATGTCGAATGTACCGATAGTACGATGGCTGGAAGTGGTATGACTGATCTGATGTCAGATGTTCTTTTGCAACTGTCAACACTTTGTAATTCTAATTTCCTCTCCAAAAGCCGGAGCTGTCCGCTAGAAGGCTCAGCTAGATATCGATCTAACATTGATGAAGATTTAGCTCTCAAGGTGATCACATTGTGACATTCATCCGTAAGACACTGTGTGGTTGTGTTATGATCAATTTTGTAATTTCTTTGTCATATTATTTACAGGTAGCCAGGAGTGTTAATTTCCCCCTATCGAAGTATATCTACAGAAGATAGCCATTGCATCTTTAGTCCAGGCTGTACCAACCGGTGTTGTTGGCTTTAGGTTATTTTGTAATCATCTCCTTAAGATCTGTCTAGTTGCCTTGATGGTAGAGCATCGGGGAGAGAACAATTGCTAGATGCTCCCATGTTCTTCAGTTTCCTGACTTCCTCTCATCTTTTTTCTCATCCAAATATTGAGTATGCTGTCCAATCCAGGATCTAATGGCAACAGAACATTTATGATCTTTATTGAAATGCCTCAGAAGTAGCACTATGTCAACTGCTTCTAGTTCAGAATGAAGAGAACCTCTAGCATCTAAAGGTTGCAATGTTTGGTTAGATTGCTAGATGTTCTTATCTCACTATGAATCTAGGAGTAATTGCTTAAGATCAACCACTGTTTTTTGTGGCACCACAATTCCATCTGAAAATATCAGTGCAACTTTTTTGCAATGTGTCTGTATTTATCCATATGCACTATGGAAGTAATTATTCCATTCAGAACATCATCTGACAGAATGCACCTTTTAAACTTCCGATGGTCACTGACCCGCAGACAGGGTGTTGAGCTGTTGAGGTATTGCCTCTGCCAGCTGATTAAGCATTATAAGTACAATTTAGTCATTTGTACGAGTATGCCCTTGTCTGTGCTTTATTTGAAATTATGCCTTCAATAATAAAACTATTATCATCCTATAAATATTTGGAAGTTGTATTAGTCACACTTGCGGCAGTCTTAATCATTCAATTGAGCTGCTTTGGCTGCACCCCTAATTATATGATTTCTTATGAAGTGACATATTGTTTAAGCCATATCATCGTAGAAATATGTGGAAGTGACATTCAAACAACAGTAACTCCCATACTACCTCTTTTTTGGCTGCTCATTGTGTTATCTGCAGGCTGATGGTTTTCACTAGTGCTACATGCCTACATTCATTCAATGTAGCTATCAAAGGAAACAAGTATCCCTAATCTCTCTCAGTATCTGGTTAAGAGCTTAACATTGAACGTTGGCAGATGACTTGTGCTCCTTGATGTACTGATTCACAGTGCTAAACTGCTAATGCTGTTCAAGTTAACCAGTGCATACAAGGTATGATCCTTTCCTTGTAAGTCATTCTCTCTAATGAAATATTATTTGAAATGTATCCTATACATATTTTTAAATTGCTGTGAAAATCCATGCTAACCACCAATTGTTGAATTCGGAATATTGCAAACATTTTTTGAGCAAGGATTACCTAACTGAGCTTCATGACGCAAACATATCACCATGACTTCTTCTTGACTGTTGGGGGGGGGGGGGTTCCCACCTGGTGTATGTATTGGGGCATTTTATCTTTTTCATGGCTGGTATGATCATTACGATGTTCCTTTTGGTCTGCATGGTACCTGTAGGATATTTATGATAACAATTTTATGTGGTATTTTATGATACATAGGCTTGCAACCAATGTGGCTTGCTCGATTGTTGAGTAGTAGTAGTTGCATATAGTGTATTCACATAACAGTATAGCATATATGCAATTTCTTTGTGCCTGTTTCACAATTATCCTACCATGTCTTATTACCGTTTTATATGCTGCAGTATTTGGGACTAGGCTGAAGTTCAGCAGAGAAAGGGAGTGCATTACCTCCAAGAATCAAATAATTAAAATTAAGAACTCGATGTTACAATTTATCTTACAAACAGTTTGACAGTGCTCTCTAGTTCATAGAATTTAGCCTTAACCATACAGCATAATAACTAGATGTTCAAAATAGAAGCAAAATAATGTACATCTTTATGCTAGGAGCCCAAATGATTTTTCCTGACTGGACAACAAAAAAATGCAATACTGCATTACTACATTTGTAATTCTTGGTGACATGATCATATGTTATCTTCCTTGTACAAGCGGCATTGCACTGGTGGGTTTCTCCATGTCATGAAAACCTGAAGCATTGAAGCTCTTCATTGGAATCCCGTTGCTGGTTCCATCAACAACATCACCCTTTTCTTGAAGCTGTAAGGCAAATTCAAGTTTCCACAAAACATCTCCCATCGATGGACGATCGACTCCATAGTCAGCAAGGCATTTCTCAGCAGCCTCAGCAAACATCTCAAGTGAATCAGGCCTGATTTGTTCTGCAATGTGAGGATCAATTATTTTATTGAGCTCTCCCTTTCGATGCCATGTAAGGGCCCATTCTGCTAGGTTCACCTGGTCTCTTGGAAGTGCTGGATTGATGGCTGGCCTTGCACACAGCACCTCAAAGAGTACCACCCCAAAAGAGTATACATCCGATTTCTCTGTTAGCTGTTGCCGCCTGAAGTACTCTGGATCAAGGTAGCCAAAGCTTCCTTTGACAGCAGTGCTGACATGGGTTTGCTCAAGGGATGGAGCAGCTTTTGATAGGCCAAAATCAGCAACCTTGGCCACAAAATTTTCATCAAGGAGAATGTTGGTAGTCTTGACATCACGATGAATTATACCCTGAGCTGCACCTGTATGAAGATAATGCAGGCCCTTTGCCGCCCCAATGCTAATTTCTAAGCGTTGCTTCCAAGAGAGAGGCTTCAGGTTTGTACCACCATAGAGATGATCCCTCAGTGGACCATTTGACATGAACTCATAAACCAGGATCATCTCATTATTCTCATCACAGCAACCAATGAGTGAAACCAGGTGGCGATGACGAAGCTTTGACAGCATTTGGATTTCAGTCAGGAATTCATTCATACCTTGATCAGAAGATGGATTGCCTCTCTTGATTGCCAGCTTTGTACCATCCTCAAGAACACCAAGATAAACTTTTCCAAAGCCACCGACACCAATGACATCCTTTTCTTCAAAGTTTTTTGTTGCTTTCTGAATTTCAGTGAAGGTGAAATAGCGGCCCAGTCCATAAGCACTAGATGCAAAAATGCTAGAAAAACCGCTCTTCGTCCTTGTGGAGCCAAAGCGGTTTCTGGAGAGCCTGCTGCAGCTGCTCATGAAGCTGGAATGGCTGGAGTTGAGTGGAAGGAACCAAGAATGGAAACTGTTTGCCTTCTGCCATTCTGGCCTTTGGCTTCTCCTGCAGCACATCACTATGACCAATGCAGCCATAATCAGTGCCAAAGCAAGACCTACCCCGGTTAATGCCCTCTTACCTAGTTGTGAGCTTGGTGTTGGTGAAAAGAGGCCATCTAAGCTGTTTGCTTGGTTGCTTATCTTCATGACTTCCAGGCCATTAAGGATGGCATCAGTGTTGCTGGAGTCGGTTGTGCTTGGGCCAACCTGCACTAGAAGAGTGGAGTTGATGATGCTGGATGAGTCCACGGTAAAGTCCAGGTAGTAGGCTACTGCAAGCCCCATTGTCAAGCTTGAGAGGTCGAGGTTGGAGACACCCATCATGCCATTTATATAGACATTGAAGTAGAGGCTATTGAGTGCCTTGCTTATAATATCACAAAAATGTAGGCGGATGAGGTACTTGAATCCTGGCTCTGCTTCCATTTCCCAAGTTACATTGAATATTGCTTGCGAGGTATTTGTCGGTGCCGTCTGCTGTGCTGTTGAGTAGATGTTTGCTGGAGCAATGAGTGGCGTGACGGTGTTGTCATCAGGGTATTTGATGGTTCTAGGAGGAACCCAGGCGGCCTTTGCTGCTGCCTCAAGCTTCAAAAAAGGTGCATCTGGTAACCAGGTCCTGCCCAGCGTGTCGTTGAAGGCTGTCACGAGTGCACCCCCCATGTTCAGCCGGTAGACTACCTGCAATGCATTGTTGGAGATGTCAAATTGTTCCTGGGGAGGCAGGCTGTTGGTAGTATTTGGAATTAGGCTGGGTGGTGCCGATACAACCTCAATAGCATTAATGAATGCTATTGAGTCCTTCTTTGGGGTGAAAATGATCTTCAAGCTGTCTCCCTGTGTTGCGACAATATACTCCCTAAGGACAGGGTTAGGGGGACTGGCAGTGAAGGAGAAGTCATGGAGAAGAACCATATTGTCAGTGAACACAGAGAATGTTGCTGTGGTGAGGTTGTATTGCTTGTCAGGGATAGGTAAGAAGTAGAGACGGATCCAATGGCGGCCAGGCTGTGAGACAAAGAAACTATAAGTTGAAACATCAGAGAAAACTCTTGCAGATTGGTAGAGCGGGGATGACGGTGAAGCAGCAGTTGGAGAACTGTTAGCAGTGATCTTGATGTCCACTGCAGTGGACAGAAAAGACGCCGACTCTGGATCAGAACGGAATGTCCTGCCATCATCAAGCCGCACAGAATTGGATGCCCCACAACTGATGAGGTAGTTGTCTTGAGGTACAAACGAATCCTTCTGTGATGCAATTGCATTGGTTTTGGCTATACTAGTGATGGCAAGTATGTAGAGAATGATAACCATTGGTAGTCTCTTCCACTCAACCATGCTTCTGTTGCTTCTGGCCATCTTTGTTGATGTTGGCATCAGAAGCACCAGCATGTAGCAAAAACTTATTGGTGGCTTCTTATGGGGAGGAAAGTGGTCTCTAGATAGAAGAAAATGAGGGAAAGGATGCAGGGATGAATGATGTATTTGGTTGGCTTTTGGAGGGAATGGATTGATTTCTTCTGAGATATAAGGTATTAGTTGAGTGCACGTCCAGATGAGAGATCAAGATACAATCTAAATATCATATGGAATTCTGACCATTATCGTCAATATTCTTTTCGGGGCTCCTATACTGATGTTGATGTCTAAATGTGCTTTGAAAAGGGAGCTTGCAGACCAATAGCTGCAAAGTATAATGGTCATACTGGAATATTTCAAGCACAGCTGTCTCCTGTCTAGGTATTGCACCTGTTTTTTTTCCTTTAAAAAGAAGCTGTATCATGCTGAGATTTGGAATCCAAAGCTCTTTTTTTTTGTGATGGTTTCTTGAAGGATATAATGGAAGAACTAATCAATCTAATTACCACTTTCAAGTTTGTTCTTGGCTGTTACACCAGCTAACGGCTTAAGTAGCAACTCAAGTTGACGCTTTTAAATAAGGAGTTTGGTTTGTCAGATGCATTTATGAGGATGCCTATTATCATCCTAGAATCTAATCCCCCGTTATTACATCGACATGCTAACTCAACATAATTATCTTGGTTATTGTATGTGCATATCCTTTCGCTTCCATGGATTTGGTTTGATCTCAGATCCTTCCGCAGCCTGGATTCACAAACTTAAGCTTCGTGTGCAATGCCTTGAATTATCATCTTTCAGTTTACCCTTGCTATAAGGCAGGCGTATATCATTCCAGCAAATCGTGCAACCCAAGTCACTGGGCATCTGCTTGTACAAGATCGTGTTATTATTTTTTAGTCTAACAAAGAGTATCTGGCATTCTGATTTTCTTTACGGGCGCTGAACTAGAAGGGGAGCTCCTTGTGACCTTGGTCCAAAACAACTTCCGATTTGGTACCGGACAGCTGCACCTGTAGATCATGTAAGTGGCTCTCCATTTCTCAACTCACATATCTTGGTTTGACCGCTGATTAGTGGGACACCAATAACTTTAGCTGCTACAATCATTTGTTATACTTCATTGAAAGGAACACGGACCATTCAATCGTTTAGTCAAAGCCTTCCTTCCTTACATAGTTTAATGTTTTAAAAAAAGAAAATTAGAGTGTGATATAGCCATATATGATCCTGAACATGCGGTCCACGTCTGAAGGTTGATCGTGTTATGGGCATCTGGCAGTCTGGCATGGCGGCTTTGTACGACAGTGGAAATCGGCAAGCTTATTCTAGGCCCATCGTTTGTCTATTAGGTCCCTCTAGAGTTCCTGGACCACAAAGCAAAGCCCAGTTGCTCTAAAAGAAAGTAAAGCCCAGTTAGAGCTGTGCCATGGATATTTCTCCTTGTTTGGATTTCTTTTACAAAGACAAGTGTTGTCTTACTGTTAGTGTGCATCTTTGAGATCTGCTCCAATATATTGCTGCGGCATGTTACCATCTTCTGAACATATCCTCTTAATTTGAGCTTTTTTTTTTGTTTTGTAAACCCTTTTGATGTTACTTGACGTGGCCCTTCTAAGTTTCCTATTCCTACGGATGTGCATGGATTGTTCCATTGATCCACTTTAGTAGGAAAAAAGTATAGATCACCCCCTGAACTATATAGCAGCGGATACTTCACCTTCCAAATAAAAAAAATGGTATAGATAGCACATTAAACTTTCACAAACCGGATAGAACACCCCTTGGGGTGGTTTTGGAGGTGGTTTTGCTGACGTGGATGGTGGTTTCACTAACTAGGCATCCGGTTTTGCTGGACAACATGGTTTTGTTTTTGGACTTCACGTTGGCATTCCAGTCCACAAGGCGTCGGGCCCCACAGGTTAGGGCGCTTCGGGTCATCTTACTCAATAGCCCGCCGCGCGCTCGCCTGCCGCCTCAGTTGCCGCGCTCTCGCCCGCCTGTCCTCACGCTCGCCCGTCACCGCGCCCGCCTCGCTCGGACGCCCGCGCTCTCGCCCACATGTCGCCGCGCGCTCGCGCTCGCCCGTCACCGCGCCCGCCTCGCTCGGACGCCCGCGCTCGCTTGCCGCCTCAACTCGGGAGGAGGTCGAGCGAGGAGACGCGGAACGAGCAGCCGTCGGGCACCTCTAGACGCCCGCGGAGCTGGTATTGCGACATGTGCAGGTCTGCGGTGTACCCAGACCGGCGAGGGGCGACTGGAGGCAAAGGATGCGAAGATGCCGCCCTCTCCGTCATCAGTGCGCCGCCGTGCTCGACTTCTTCTCTGTCACCGAGGAGCGCCGCAGAGCGGCTGCGCGGGAAGTGACCTCGCTGGGTACGTGCAAAAGCATGGCATGCTCGCGGTAGTCGGGCGTGTGGTGGGTGAGGCAAGGGCGGGCAACAGCAGCTTAAGAGCGGGCGCGGTGCCTTGGTACTCCTGTCCGGCTTGGGCGGGAAGACAGGGGGCGTGAGGAGCACGCCGCCGATGAAGAGCTTGGGCGACGGCGGTGCGGCGGGCGAGGCACTAGCGTGTGGTGGGCGAGGCGAAGGCGGTGTCTGGGCGAGGCAGGCGAGGCCCATGCCACGGTGGACAAGAAACCATCACACGTCAACGAAACCACCATCCACGTCAGCAAAACCACCTCCAAAACCACCCCAAGGGGTGTTCTATCCGGTTTGTAAAAGTTTAATGTGCTATCTTGTGTCACCCCGAAATTTAGCCCCTGAAATTTTCTCCTAATCCCCCCTAATTCAAAATTGATTTCCGAAAACGTTGTTTGTTTGTTTGAGTGTGGTAATATGAGCTCAATGAAAATCTTCAAATATTCCCACAACACCCTACCAAAATTCCCTCAAAACTTTTCTCCAAATTCCTATTCAAAATCTAACCCAGAAATCTAAAAAAAAAAAAGAGAAAACCTCTTTCTTCTCCTTGGGCCGCCATCCCACCCACGGCCCATCTTCTTTCTTTCCTTTCCCGCCTCGGCCTGCACCCACCCCCGGCCCACCACCCTGGCCAAGCAGGCCCATCCTGCCCCAGCCCAAATCGCCGCCACCCTCCCCTGCTGACCGGACCCCGCCCGTCAGCCGCTCTCCCCCGCCTCCTCCTCCTCTGTCCGGCCGCGCGCCCACGCGCCGCGCTGCCGTGGCTTCGCCCGGACCCTGGCTGTAAGCATCTAGACCCTATGGTGAGTTTCGGTGATTGATTGACAAACTTAAGTGTTGTCTAATGAGTTCGTGAGTGCAGGTTTAATAATGAATACAAAAATGGTTGCTCATTGGATTATGTGAATGGCCCCTAATTCAAATGTTTCACTTCATGGAAGCGGACTTGGTTTTCATCCGTATCTCGAAGGCTAAGGACTTTTCTAGAGTCAAGGATTATGGTGTTGAAGGATCCTTACTTAGATAGGGTTTATAGCTTTCTAGTGTCCGCACTATTAAGAGGGGTCAACGGTTAGTAGCTTGATCAAGTGAATTGCCAAGTTATGGATGCACACACATGCCAAATCTTTCAGGAACAGCAAAGGTATAAGCTACATAGGCTCAAGGTCCAAGAAAATCAAGCTTCACATTAAAATTCTCGAAGAAAACTCAAATTCAGAGAATGACATAGGGACAGTATTGTCCTCTCTATGTCAAAACAAGGGACCGGACAAATCAAGGTTTTAGGTGATCTTATACTGTCCAAAGCCCATGCAAATCCTCTACATCGGAATGTCAGGTTTAGTGTAACCGGACAAAGCTAAGGACAAATAAACCTGAGGCTATGAACCTGCTAGAAATCAGCCAAAACAATGGACAGTATTGTCCGATGTTGAAGACAGTACAAATCTAAGGACAAAGAAACCTGAGGCTATGATTTTCTGAGTATGCTAGTGAATACATGGACAATATTGTCCGATGTTCAAGAGAGTACAAATCCAAGGACAAAGAAACTTGAGGCTATGATTTTCTGAGTATGCAAGTGAATACATGGACAGTATTGTCCGATGTTCAAGACAGTACAAATCTAAGGACAAAGAAACCTGAGGCCATGATTTTCTGAGTATGCAAGTGAATACATGGACAGTATCGTCCGAAGCTCGACATGGTATAAACCTAAGGACAAAAGTACAATGACGTATTGAGTCAGTTACCGTTTGTAAAGTATATAGACAGTATTGTCCGAAGTTGGCAAAAGCAAGGGACCGGACAATACTATGTACTCTGCGTCAGCAGTCCTCTTTGTGCAACGGCTCTATCATCTTGAGGGCTATATATATGGGTTCCTTCACTCCATTTTGTGCTCTTTGACACTCCAGTAACTTCATACACTCAGAGAGCCCTTGTGCTTCAACTCTTTGCAACAACCACTTACAAATTCATCCTTTGAGAGCAAGATCAAGGCCAAGGCTTGTGTGCATCCATCTTGGTGAGGATCAAGATCAAGTGAAGACCGGTGACTTGTTACTCTTGGTGATTGGCAGCACCTAGGCGGACTTGGTGACCGGGGTTCATTCTCGGAGCTTGCCAAGGAGATTGTGGAAGCCCGAAGAACAACCGTGTACAAGGCTTGAGCTCCACCTTGCCGGGATGGCGGACGGAGACTCTTAGTGAGAGCCCACAAGTATGGGAGGCGGCAAAACATTCTAGGGTGTGCCGCAACGTGGACTAGGGGAGGGTGCCAAACCTCCGATACCACGGGAAAAAATCCGGTTATCTCTCTCCCTTGTTCTTCTACTTGATGCTCTTCTGGTTCTTTCTATTTTCATGGATTGCATCTAGTAGTCATCATGGTTAGTCTCTTCTTGGCTAGTATGTCCCTTGCTATGGTCATTAGTGTTGCTAGTCTTAGGGTCTCGAGCAAACTCAATGCTTGTGATATTTGGGCCGAACTTGTTGAAATTCATGAGGGCACCACTAAAGTTAGAGAGCAAAAGTATCATGTGCTTAAGGCTAAATATGATGACTTCAAGATGCATTCTTATGAAAATTGCAATTCCATGTATTCTCGCTTAAATGTCATCATTGAGGACATTAATGCTCTTGATGTTTGTAAACTTGACAAGGGCACCATCAACCGGAAGATTCTCCGTATCCTCATCAAGCCCAAGTACAACATCATCAACACCATGCTTCAAAAGGAGAATCTTGACACACTTGAAGTGAGTGAGGTGGTGAGCCAAATTCGAGCTCATGAGATGGGGGTTCTTGGCATCACAGAAGAGTCTTCCCCGAGCAAGACCGTGGCACTCAAGGCCAAGACCAAGAAACCCCACACTCCCCAAAAAAAGTGATGCCTCTATCTCCAAGCTCCTCAAGCGAGGAAGAGCAAGAAGAGCAAGATGATGACTCAAGTGGTGATGAGGATGATGCCGAACTAGCTCTTATGATGAAGAAGTTCAACCGCCTTCATAGAAAGATCAACAAGAAGGGGTTCAACTTTGACTCCAAGAGGAAGGCGTTCTGGCCAAGGAGAGATGACAAGAAGAAGTGCTACAATTGTGGTGAAAATGGCCACATCTCTTATGAGGGCCCCAAGCCGGACAAGCGCAAAGGCAAGATCAAGAAAGATGAGTCCGATGATGAAGCGCAAGCCATTCTACAAGAAGAAGAATGACTCTAAGGCAAAGCTCTTTCCAAAGAAGACGAAAGGTCCCCAAAGAAGCTTCATGTGTGAAACAAATGAATGGGTGACCGATGAAGAAACAAGTGAAGGCTTAAGTGATGATGATAACTTTGCTGGGCTTGCTATCTCCACCAAGGGGCCAACACTTCCTCCACCACCCATGTGCCTCATGGTCAAGGGCTCCAAGGTACGGGAAATAGAAGTAGATGATAGTGATGATGAGCTTTCTCCCGATGAACTTGCTTCTTTGATCGATGAGTACGTTTCCGTGATCAAGAAGGAAAAAGGGCAATGTAAAGCATCTTGAGAGCACTCTTGCTAAACTAGAGGAGAGCCACCATGATTTGCTTCAAAAACATAATGCTTTGCTTAAAGAGCAAGTTAAGACCAAAGCATATGTCAAGCAAATTGAGGAGGAAAACTCAACTCTAAAGAAGTTGCACATTGATCTCGAGGCTCCTTATAACTCATTACTTGCTAAACATGAAGACCTTGTCAAGGTCCACTCCAAAAATCATGACATTAGCAAGATAAATGAGGAGAAGTACAAGAGGCTTGCGCAAGAGCATAGAGAGTTGACTCACAAGTATCAAGAGCTTGAAATTGCCTATGAGATCATTGACTCAAGTCTTGAGCACTCTACCACCTCCCATGTGGTCAAAGTCAATGTCTCTACCTCTTGTGAGGACCTTGCTCTCAGTCCCCTTGCTACTAATGACTTGCCAAAGTGTGAAGGAGAAAGGGTGAAAGAATTGGAGGCTCAAATTAAAGGATTGAAAAGTGGGCTTGCTAAGCTCAATAGAAGACAATATATTCATCAAGAAATATTGTTCCATAATCTCCGAAATTATGAAGGAAGAGGGCTTGGATCCTACCCCGAGCCACCAAAAGTGGATGACACTCCTTCACCGGAGGTCAAGGATAGCTTCATCAAAGGAGTGGGCTCCTATTGCAACTATTGCATGATCATCGGTCACCACACTAGGGAGTGTCTCATCCCCAATCGTCCTCCTCCTAAATTACCTTCTAACTACAAATCTATGTATGATAATAACATATACTTGTTGAGCAAGGTTAATGGCAAGGTGAAGGCAAAGTTCATTGACAAGGACATAAAGAGCAAGAAGGGGAAGCTTCCCAAGCAACTTTGGGTTCCTAAAGTCTTAGTCACTCACGTGCAAGGACCAAAGCTTGCGTGGGTGCCCAAAACTCAAAAATGACTTCTCTATGTGTAGGTGAACTACAAAGCCGGTGGAAAGCATTGGGTACTTGATAGTGGTTGCACACAACATATGACCGGCAATGATGGTATGTTCACCTCACTAGAAGACCCCGGCGACAAAGAGTAAGTCACCTTTGGTGATAATTCAAAGGGCAAAGTCATTGGGTTGGGTAAAATTGCTATCTCAAATGATCTATCAATCTCTAACGTTCTCTTTCTCAAGTCCTTGAGTTTTAATCTTCTCTCAATCGCACAATTGTGCGATCTTGGTCTAACGTGTGAGTTTGACAAGAATTGTGTTGTAGTGAAAAGTGAAAATGATAAGTCCATAGTCTTTCAAGGGTTCCGGCACGGACACATCTAACTTGTTGATTTTTGTGAGATGAAGACTTCATCAACAACTTGCCTCTTCTCCAAGTCTTCCTTGGGTTGGCTTTGGCACTGGCGCATTGCACACATTGGAATGAGCCAACTCAAGAAGGTTGTCAAGAAAGGGATGGTGACCGGCGTGAAGGACGTCACATTTGAGAAGGACAAGCTTTGTAGCGCATGTCAAGCCGGCAAGCAAGTCGCAAGTCACCATCCAATGAAGATTTGTGTCTCAACCTCCAAGCCGCTCCAACTTCTTCACATGGATCTATTCGGTCCCACTACCTATGAGAGCATTGGTGGTAATCTCTATTGCCTAGTCATCGTTGATGATTTTACACGGTATACTTGGACCTTGTTTCTAGGTGACAAGAGTGAGACTCCGGACAAATTCAAGATCTTCGCCAAGCGGGCTCAACGTGAGTTTGGCCTCAACATTGTGAAGGTCCGGAGTGACAATGGCTCCGAATTCAAAAATTACAAGGTGATGAGTGGTGTGATGAAGAAGGCATCAAGCACGAATTCTCCGCCACCTATACACCTCAACAAAATGGAGTTGTTGAGACAAAGAACAAGACGTTGATCACTCTTGCAAGAGCCATGTTGGATGACTATGGCACGTCGGAAGATTTTTGGGCGGAAGCAATCAACACGGCATGCCATGCTTCAAATCGTGTCTATCTTCATCGGTTACTTGGCAAGACACCTTATGAGCTCCTCATTGGGAGGAAACCCAACATCTCCTACTTCCGGGTCTTCGGTTGCAAGTGCTTCATCTACAAAAAGAAAAGGCTCGGTAAATTTGAAAAACGTTGCGATGTTGGTTTCTTTATGGGTTATGTATCAAACTCGAAGGCATACCGTGTATTCAATCAAACCACCGGAATGATTGAAGAAACGTGTGACGTAGAGTTTGATGAGACTAATGGCTCCCAAGGGGAGATGTTCTCTCATGATGATGTAGATGATGAACTCTTACGCGATGCTATGAAGAACATGACTATAGGGGACGTAAAGCCGGAGGAGGTGCATGAAGACAATGATCAAGGGGGAGGAAATTCTCAATCGAGACCAAGCACTTCCATGTCACCTCATGTGGATGAGAATGAAGAAAGAGAGATAGAACAAGGTGGAGTTGATGAAGTGCCGAACAATCAAGCTCAAGGAGTGCCACAAGCATCAAATGATGAGTCATCACCACCCATGGCACCAAGAAGGCCACTAGTGAGACATGGACGCATCTCCAAGGATCACCCCATCGATCAAGTGATTGGGAGTCCTTCAAGGGGAGTAAGAACTAGTTCTCGTAACCTTGTCTCATTTTGTAAACATTACTCGTTTGTTTCTTGTGTGGAGCCTACTTGTGTAGAGGAAGCTCTTGCGGACCCCAATTGGATCGTAGCCATGCAAGAGGAGTTGAACAACTTCGCTCGCAATGAAGTGTGGGTGCTTGAAGAGCGTCCAAAGGACAAGAACATCATTGGCACCAAGTGGGTCTTCCGCAACAAACAAGATGAACATGGTGTGGTGGTGCGCAACAAGGCAAGGCTTGTGGCAAAGGAATTTGCACAAGTTGAAGGTTTGGACTTTGGCGAAACATTCGCCCCGGTTGCAAGACTTGAAGCCATCCGTATTCTTCTTGCTTACTCTTCACATCATAAGATAAAACTTTATCAAATGGATGTGAAGAGCGCTTTTCTCAATGGTTATATTAATGAACTTGTTTATGTTGATCAACCGCCCGGATTTGAAGATCCGAGGAAGCCTAATCATGTGTATAGGTTGCACAAAGCCTTGTATGGACTCAAACAAGCACCACGGGCATGGTATGAATGACTAAGGGACTTCCTCATCATGCAAGGGTTCAAGATCGGCAAAGTCGACATGACATTGTTCACCAAAGACGTCAACGGGGATCTCTTCATTTGTCAAATCTATGTTGATGATATTATCTTTGGTTGCACTAACGAGAAACTAAGCCATGAGTTTGGTGATATGATGTCTAGGGAGTTCGAGATTTCCATGATTGGCGAGCTAAATTTCTTCCTTGGTTTTCAAATCAAGCAAGTGAAGGGAGGAATATTCATCCATCAAGAAAAATATTGTAGAGATCTACTCAAGAAATTCAAGATGGGTGATTGCAAGCCGATTAGCACTCCAATGTCTACGAATGAACATCTCGACGCCGACGTGGACGGGAAGCCCGTTGATCAATCCACCTACCGCTCCATGATTGGTTCGCTACTCTATCTCACCGCATCTAGGCCGGATATAATGTTTAGTGTGTGCTTGTGCGCTCGCTTCCAAGCGGCTCCTATGGAATCCCACCTTACGGCCGTGAAGAGGATACTTCGGTATCTCAAGCAAACCCCAAGTATAGGCCTATGGTACCCTGAGGGCGCTAAGTTAGAACTCTTAGGATACTCGGATTCGGATTTCGCCGGATACCATGTCGATCGCAAGAGTACCTACGGGGGGTGCCATTTGCTTGGGCGATCCCTAGTTTCGTGGTCGAGCAAGAAGCAAAACTGTGTGGCTTTGTCCACTGCAGAGGCGGAATATATAGCGGCCGGTGCATGTTGTGCCCAAATTCTATATATGAAGCAATCCCTTTTAGACTTTGGTGTTGTTTGTGGCTCTGTGCCTCTCCTTTGTGACAATGAGAGTGCCGCTAAAATAGCTAAAAACCCCGTCCAACGCTCTCGCACTAAGCACATTGATATTCGTCATCACTTCTTGCGTGATCATGAGGCCAAAGGTGATATCACCATAACCGGAGTGAGATCCGAGGAGCAATTGGCGGATATCTTCACTAAGCTCTTAGGAGAGGAGACCTTTTGTCGGTTGCGAAGTGAGCTTAACGTGTTGGACTGGTCCAACTTCATATAGGTTGCCCTGTCATATAATCTTGCATTGCATGCATTTTGCCATGAGTAAGTGCTTGTCAGACTCCTTCAAGATAGGGGTGAACAGGGTCTAGCTTGAGCCGGTGGTACTTGGTTTCACTCAAGGCTTGTAGTTGGGCTCACCCTGAGGAAGCTTGCGGGAGGTTCAAACTTGACAAGTTAGATTTAATTTCTTGCAATGCATTTTTCCTGTCATATAGATGTGCACGCATATTTAAATTTTTGTAATGCATGGTAGCTTGTTTGGCATTGCATGCGGTAGTGTCACAAAGGAGCCACTAAATGAGAAAGAATTATTGCCCTTAATGCAATTCTTTCAACTCATAATAGTGGGCAAATTAATGTTTTATGAGTGCTTAACGCTTATTGAGTCATGTTCCCGAAGGACAGGAGTAATCAATCTCTAGAGCTCTTCGGAAAAGACTCATACATTTTAATTGATTCTTATCGAATCTTCATTTGCCGTTTCAAAAATAAAAATTATATGCACAAGTTTGGTGCAAAATATTTTGAGGGGTGAGGGTTTCGTTCCTACTTGCCCAACACATGTGTTTGTTCGAAATTTTTATATGTGAAAGGCAACGTGGGAAAGCATTTCAGCAGTGTCTCAAATTTCTCAAAACCGGACTTTTTGGTTGAAGCAAGAAAGCAGGTGAAAATTCAGTGTCTCAGGAAAAATAAGACGAAGGTTGATACGGTTATCAGGGTCGGACAATACCGTCTTTAGTTTTCCTCACACTACAGACCGGACGAGATGTGTCTTTTGTTCGCTCAGTTAGTTTTATCGAGACCGGACAATACTATCCGCAGATGGTGAAAGGGATCAAAAATTGGAAGAGACAGAAAAAATAGGACGGAGGTTTGTCCGGTCCAAGGCTTCAGACAATACAATCTAAATGGCTCAGGCGCGCCGTATCAATCTAAGACCGGACAAGATGAACAAGTTTGTCCTTTCAGGCCCTACGGTTTAAACCGGACTGTCCTGTCCTAAGAAGATGGAGAGAAATCGGAAAACAGGAGCGTCAGGTAAAATAGGACGGAGATTTGTCCGGTCAAGTACTTCGGACAATACCTTCTACATGTTTGAAACGCTTTGCAGAACCGTAGACCGGACAAGACACCTCTTTTTTGTCCGGTCCAGCCTTTTGTCCCAAACCAGATTGTCCGGTCTAGCTCCCACCTTATTCTGCGAGCTCAGGTCCCTTTGGTCAATACTTTGTCCGAGGTACCCAAACCGGATTGTCCGGTCTGCATTTCAGTCCGACAAATGGGCCCCGTATGCGAGCAGTGACAATCCCTTTTCTCTCTTTCTTGTTTGACCGCGTACACTGACGCGCGCGCTTGCTCTGAACCGCCGTCGCCGCTCTACCTCACCGTCGACCGAGCCATCGCACACACTCCACCGCCGGCTTGCTCTCACGCCGCCGCCGGCCCTCGCGCCGCCGCTCCTCACCGCCCGCGCTACTGCTCTACCCGAGCCGCCGCTTCTCCACTGTCGTCGCCACCCCCTCGCGTCGGTCTGTGCCACACCGAGCGGCACCGCCGTCGTCTCATCTCACCGCCGCCGGCTGCTCCCTCCCTCTTCTCCGGCGGTGAGCTCCTTTGCCTCAAAACAGCTAGGGTTTGGTCCGAATTTACCCCAAATTTGTGTAACCCTAGGCTTTTTTTCATGGAATTGGTACTCAATTCATGAAATTGGATCACAAATTGATGAAATTGGAGTAATTTTGGCACTGAATCCATGGTTCTACCAACAATGTGCGTGGTTTTAGGGGGAGTTTCTTGTTCTAAATAGACCTAGCATATTTATGGAATTGAAGAATTAACTTTTCATGTCGATTAAGCATGGACAAAGAAATTTGACTCTAATCGTGAGATGGTCTTGCAATTTTAGCTAAAATTTCTCAGACTTTGACAATTGGCATGTCATGCTAGGCTATTAAAATTCTAATTCTTTGCTTTAGGTCTTTCCTTTTGTCTAGATACTCTCATATTCTTATCTAAAATCTTCTTGCCTATCTTGGTCCTTAGTTTTGTAACAGATGGGTCACGAGAAGAGCAAGGGCAAGGAGCCTGTTCCAAAAGAGCCTAGGAAGAAGCGGAAGTCCAAGGCCCAGAAGGAGGCCGAGATAGCACAGGCAGTAGCAGAGGTAGCAGAGAGAGCAGAGAAAGGAGGAGCAGGGGGTAGCCTGCAGATTGGAGGACAGCGCAGATCCAACTCGCACCAGGCAGCAAGCTCCACCTCAGACAGCGACACCTCCGAGCACAGCTCGCTCCCGCGAAGGTCGCCCTCGCACTCACGGAGGAGCCACTCCATCAGCAGGATGGATGAGTCAGGAGGAGCAGCCACAGGAGCAGCCTCGAGAGCCACCGCACACAGGACCTCGCAGTCTGGTGGCTAATGAGGACATCCACCTGTTTGATCTGAGGGGCAAGAAGGCCAAGGGCATCAAGGCTCTTCGATACGACATGACAGTGGACGAGTTCTACTCCAGGCCGAGAGACTTCAGGATTGACCGTCGCTTTTGGACAGTGTTGCAGGCCAGCTTGTATGAGAGTGCTTTGCAGGGAGGTCACAGGCTCATGCCTCAGGCAGCGATAGATTTTAATAGGGCTAACACTGTCAGTGGACATAACATCAGGCAGTACTTTGATCACTATCCAAGGCTTGTTGACCTGATGACCAGTTCACACACGTACGTTGAGGACTGGGTTAGGGTGTTCTATGCTACCCTCTACATCGCCGACCAGAGGCACTTTATTCACTTCATGTTCAATGGGACGGAGCATAGACTGTACAAGGAGAGGATAGCAGAGCTGCTCGGTGTGCCTGTGAGAGATCGTTCAGTGCACTCCGTTGTCTGCGACGGAATATCTCCACCCTATAGAGGTCACGCAGGTACAGCATCACCACTGGACCAGGTCAGACACTTGTTCAGATGTGAGATGCTTGCGGACACTCCGAGGACTCCGGACAGGCTCAGGCCAGAGTACCAGCTCTTGTTGCAGATCTTGAGGAGGTCTTTGGTTCCTAAGGCAGGTTTTAAAGAGGGACTCACAGCTCTACAGCAGGCAGTAATGACTTTCCTCACCAAGTTCATGGACTTTGACATTGTGGATGTTATTCTGGCAGAGATGGAGGATGTGATAGTAGATGGGATGGCTACACGACGACAGATGCCATATGCTCACTGGATCACACACATTCTATATCAGTTAGGTGAGAGGGATGCAGACTTTCGTGCACTGTACCGTGGCACCCAGACTCGCTTCCCGGACTACAGGCCTGCCATGAGAGATGATCAGAGGAGAGGTGGCCGGGCAGCCAGAGCCGTTCGCGAGCAGATTTCTGCCGAGGATAGGGCCGAGGTAGAGGCAGAGAATGAGGAGTTAGAGGCAGCAGAGGCAGGTTTTCTTTCGTTTTACTACGCCTCCACTACCTCAGACTCAGATTATGATGATAAGGAGGAGCAGGCACACTTCTTTCCGCCTGCAGCACACGATGCCAAGGCCGGAGGCTCAGGGGAGCCACGACCACCTTCACCGCCTCCGGCCCCAGTGGTCTCTCAGGCCCAGGTTACACAGCCAAATGCTCTGCAGGGGATTCTCCAGGCCTTACTTCAGCAGCAGGCCGAGCACACTCGAGTGCAGCAGCAGCAGACTCAGCAGCTCCTGTCTTTACACTAGGCTCAGCTTGATTTCCAGAGAGAGACTCGCGACAGAGCGGATAGACAGGAGGCACGATAGACGCTGATACTAGAGGAGATCCGCACGTCGCTCAGGGACCAGCGTCAGGAGTACAGGCACGAGATCGATTCTTTGAGATCTGAGGTGCGAGGAGCGCTTGGTTTACCATAGGCACAGCCGACTCTGCCAGCTCCACCATAGATGACTCTGCCGGCTCTACCTGAGTTCACTCCCTCTGTCCAGTTAGCAGGTGCCTCCACTCCAGGGACTTTCCCACTTTCACCTCTGCTACGGACGGACCTGCGGCCGGTGCTCTCACCGCTGCCTGCTACGACTTTGACTTTTGAGTCACCGGCACAGGGCCTCTCGGTCACAGCTGTTGTTTCCTCCTCCGAACCTTCTCGCAGAGACCAGCTTGAGCAGACAGTGGAGCCAGTGATAGAGCAGATCACGCAGCCAGCGAGCTCCCAGGCAGTTGCTGCACAGCCAGACACCGTACCTGAGGCTTCAGAGACAGCGGTCGTACCTGACTCACCGCTGGGTGCCGTGGACAGGGCTGCTGCAGAGATGGGTGATTCAGACGCCGACAGTGACAATGACACGCGCTTTCAGTTCATCTCGCGTCGCCGTCCTCCACCTCCGGCTTCTCCTCCTCCACCTCCTCCGAGAGATTAGGTCCCCTATTTGGTCCTTGATGACAAAGGGGGAGATAGGATGGGAGTAGGATGGTAGTAGACTTGGATTTTGGGTCAGGCTTGCTAGTAGACTTGGTGCTCTGTATGTTTTGTGCATCTTTTGGCTTTTGTGGATAGACATGACATTTGGTACTTGTGTATGCTCTTTGTTATCATGTCTATATCACTCTGTGTGAGCCTTCGAGCTCCGTGTGCTTAATTTCCTTGTCTAAGGCTAGAGTAGTTGACGTTGTTCTTAATTTATCTACCATCTCTACTCTTGCCGTCTTTTACTTGTCATCAATCACCAAAAAGGGAGAGATTGTAAACATCTAGGCCCTATGGTGAGTTTCGGTGATTGATTGACAAGCTTAAGTGTTGTCTAATGAGCTCGTGAGTGCATGTTTAATAATGAATACAAAAATAGTTGCTCATTGGATTATGTGAATGGCCCCTAATTCAAATGTTTCAATTCATGGAAGCGGACTTGGTTTTCATCCGTACCTCGAAGGCTAAGGACTTTTCTAGAGTCAAGGATCATGGTGTTTAAGGATCCTTGCTTAGATAGGGTTTATAGCTTTCTAGTGTCCGCACTATTAAGAGGGGTCAACGGTTAGTAGCTTGATCAAGTGAATTGCCAAGTTATGGATGCACACACATGCCAAATCTTTCAGGAACAGCAAAGGTATAAGCTACATAGGCTCAAGGTCCAAGAAAATCAAGCTTCACATCAAAATTCTCGAAGAAAACTCAAATTCAGAGAATGACATAGGGACAGTATTGTCCTCTCTATGTCAAAACAAGGGACCGGACAAATCAAGGTTTTAGGTGATCTTATACTGTCCAAAGCCCATGCAAATCCTCTACATCGGAATGTCAGGTTTAGTGTAACCGGACAAAACTAAGGACAAATAAACCTGAGGCTATGAACCTGCTAGAAATCAGCCAAAACAATGGACAGTATTGTCCGATGTTGAAGACAGTACAAATCTAAGGACAAAGAAACCTGAGGCTATGATTTTCTGAGTATGCTAGTGAATACATGGACAGTATTGTCTGATGTTCAAAGCGAGTACATATCCAAGGACAAAGAAACCTGAGGCTATGATTTTCTGAGTATGCAAGTGAATACATGGACAATATTGTCCGATGTTCAAGATAGTACAAATCTAAGGACAAAGAAACCTACGGCTATGATTTTCTGAGTATGCAAGTGAATACATATACAGTATTGTCCGAAGTTCGACATGGTATAAACCTAAGGACAAAAGTACAATGACGTATTGAGTCAGTTACCGTTTGTAAAGTTTATGGACAGTATTGTCCGAACTTGGCAAAAGCAAGAGACCGGACAATACTATGTACTCTGCGTCAGTAGCCCTCTTTGTGCAACGGCTCTATCATCTTGAGGGCTATATATATGGGTTTCTTCACTCCATTTCGTGCTCTTTGACACTCGAGTAACTTCATACACTCAGAGAGCCCTTGTGCTTCAACTCTTTGCAACAACCACTTACAAATTCATCCTTTGAGAGCAAGATAAAGGTCAAGGCTTGTGTGCATCCATCTTGGTGAGGATCAAGATCAAGTGAAGACCGACGATTTGTTACTCTTGGTGATTGGCAGCACCTAGGCGGACTTGGTGACCGGAGTGCGTTCTCGGAGCTTGCCAAGGAGATTGTGGAAGCCCGAAGAACAACCGTGTACAAGGCTTGAGCTCCACCTTGCTGGGATGGCGAACGGAGACTCTTAGTGAGCGCCCACAAGTATGGGAGGCGGCAAAACATTCTAGGGTGTGCCGCAACGTGGACTAGGGGAGGGTGCCAAACCTCCGATACCACGGGAAAAAAATCCGGTTGTCTCTCTCCTTTGTTCTTCTACTTGATGCTCTTCTGGTTCTTGCTATTTTCATGGATTGCATCTAGTAGTCATCATGGTTAGTCTCTTCTTGGCTAGTATGTCCCTTGCTATGGTCATTAGTGTTGCTAGTCTTAGCTTCCGTTGCGGTTTCCTTTCCACTAGCATGAGTAGGGTTCCTTGCTTTGTCGTGTAGAGTTGGTTCGTGTAGAAGGTGAAGTGGCCTTTTGTAGCTTCGTTAGGCTAAGGATTTTCGTTTAGAGTTTGAAATTAGCCCAATTCACCCCCCTCTTGGGCATCCGATCCTTACACCAGCCCCGGCAGCGCCCGGACCCCACCGCCTCCCTGCCGCCGCTGCGCCCGGCCGTCACAGCGCCGCGCGTGCGGACGACGCCACGCGCCGCGACGCGCCATGACCGTCCTCGGCTGCCCTACCAGGCCCCGCCACGCCATCCTGACCGCCACCAGCCCCGCCCCGCCTCGTCCGTGCCCGGCCCGCGCCCTGCGCTCGTTGCACGACGCGCGCCCACGCGCCGCGCCACCGTGCCCCGCGCCGGACCCCGCCGCGCTAGCTCGGACGCCATCCCCGCCGGCTCGGACGCCAGCCTCGCAGGCTCGGATGCCAGACCCGCCTTGGTCTCCGCCTCGCCCTCGCGCCTATAAATGGACGCCGAGCGCCGCCGCTAGCCGCAGAGCACACCACCTCCCGGTTCTGCTGCGCCATCCCCGCCGCGAGCCGCCACCGTCAAATTCCCCACCCACCAACCTCCATAGTTCAATTAACTCCATCCCGAGCTCCGCCCCGCCTCCATCTACCACCCCGACACCTCGCCGTCCCCCTTTCTCTCACCACCGAGCCGCCGCCGCGCGGACACCCCACCCCGAGCCACCAATCCACCTCCACGAGACCGCCACCGAGTTCGCCCCACCGCCGTGGTGCTCGCGATGTCACCCTCGCCGCCGGAACCATCGCCGTCGGCGAGAACCGCCGGTGAACCCCGCCACGCCGACCCCGTATCGGTTTGTTTCGAACCAAACCGCCGCCATAGCCCTGTGACGCCGTCGCCCCCTCCCTCAGCCTCTGGCGCATGGGCCCCACGCCCAACGGCGTCGGCCGCGCCGTCTCGCTCTCGTGGGCCGGCCCAGCCGGCCGGGCCGCGCGCCGCACCGCGCGGGTGGGCCGCGCCAGGTGCGCACGCCGCGCTCACGGGCCGTGCCAGGCCGCGCGGGCCGAATCCCGCCCACGGCCAAGTTGTTTCCCCGCGGGCCAAAAAGCCAAGAAAGTCCAAATCTAGCCTCCAACTTTCCGAAAAAGTCACATCTACCCCCTATGCTCCATATCTCCTCCGTTTGAACTCCGATTTAGGTGATTTTCGCGCATAAATTCATCTAAAATCAAGCTCTACCTATCCATACACTCTACAAAGGATCTTTTTCCCTCCAACACCGCCATGCGACCACCCTCCCGCCATTTCCGCCATCGCCATAACCGCCCTTACCCACTATCGTGGCAATATCTCCATAACCGCCACCATGCCTGTCAGCAAAGCCAACAACCCGCACCACCCCGAACTCCTCTCCACCACTTTCCAGAGCAAATCCCTCTGGTAAGATCCGAGCATCCAAATAAACACCAAACTTCCACCTACCTAAGATTTATGTTGAGCTCATGTTTTCCCTCGATATGTGTGCATCCTTGTTTGTGCGCGTAGGTTATACCGGGTATCATAGCCGGTACTTCTCTCGCAAGGATCTCCATGAGACTCGAGGCCTGCGCCCAGCGATTACAACAGATGCTAGCTGAGCACGCGCAATGAATGGCACGCCACCGCGCACAGCAACGTGCTCAGCATGCCCAATGGTTGAGGCACCATCGTACCCAGCAGTTGGAATACCAACGCATTCGGCAGATGGCGTACCTCCGCCATCAGTGGCTAGCGCGTTATCGACAGCGACAGCAGGAGCACGAGGATGTTCAATATTGGGCATTACGCCGACGTGTTATACAGCAACAAGGAGGACCACAGCAAGTCCACTGGAATCCTCACTTGATGCATAAAATTCCTAAGTTTTGCAAACACAACCCTTGGCCTAATAATTATTATAAAACTTGCATGTTTTGCTTGCTAAGGTAACCCCATAAATATACCGCCACCTAAACCTATTTTAGATGTAGTGCGCATAGGTGGGATCGCTCATGTAACTATATCTATCATAATCTTGATGCTAAGTTGGGATTATGGTTGTGGAACTTGATGGGTTTGAAATGAGGATAGGTGTGTGTGTTTTTAAATAAAATGGGGAAGAACCCCGGCAAACGACCCACGGGTCGGGATACGCCATGCAAGGGCAGGGTATGAACGGTAACTTAGCAACCCGCAGTTATCCAGGTCTCGGGAGTCGTGGAGACGACCAGGTAGGTGGATGCTCGCGGCGTCGAGCAATGGAAAGTTGAAACGGTTCTACCTGCGCTCTGTAAGGACCGCGTTGATTTTCATCTTACCTAATTTTTTTAGCACAACCACTTGCTTTGTATGAGTCATTGACTAGGCCCGAGCCGGAGTGGATAGCCTAGTAGCTTCCGTGCTGGCGCACAAGGGGCAAGGGAAGGGGTGGTGTGTCGAGGGGGTGTCGGGAGACACCAAGGTGCGACCCGGAGGCTCGAACCCCTAAGGTACTACTAGGCGATGAAAAAAAGGCAACGGTTTGGTTTGGAATTCGGATGCTTATTTGGCCGTAAGTGTCGCTGAGTCCAACTTGTGGGAATTAGTATAACCTCTGATCAGAGTAAAACCTATTCGAATAGTCCGAGTCCACTGGTATGGATGAGTTACGGCTTGGTTCTTCAATTAGCACTTTTCATAAACTAAAACTGTGGGAAAAGGTTTGGTTTTGGTCTGGAATGGTCTTTTGGGTGGAAGTTAAGCTACGGAGATAGAACCCTGTACCAGTGTGGAAAGTGTGATGGCTGGAAAGTCATTGGCCATGCGGACCGGCAAGTCCAGTGGCGCCCCTTTTTTAGAAAAACCCTGTTTCAGAATGATTAAAACTTATTAGACTATCTCAAACCCGGCATACAAAGTGTTTCGAAGCAAAACCTCCATAAGCTTCAGATATATCTTGCACGTATATGTAGTTATACTCCCACTCCCTATGGAGGAAGGTGGACTTACGGAGTATGATTGTACTCACCCTTGCTTTGTTGATGTTTTTCCAGTGGAAACAATGAGTGCACCACGTATGACAGCGATTAAGGGTTACAACCTATTTCCCAACCGCGACGTGGAGAAACGTGGGTCTACGTTTATATTCCGTTGCTTAGTCTTTAAGGGCTGCGCCCCTTTGTTGTCCGACTCGTTAGGGCTGATCTGTATCCCTCTGATGTAAGAATGTGATTACCAAACCCTAGGATGGTAATAAAGCACATTTTAGTCCCATTATGGAAACTGGGGCGCTTCATATCTATACCATTTTTTGGTTTGGAGGGTGAAGAATCCGCTGCTATATAGTTCAGGGGGTGATGTATACTTTTTCCCACTTCAGTACAAGTTTACTCCTGTTCCAAATTATGGCCCACTTCTTTAATTTTGACCAAGTTTAAATGAAAAATGAGCCGACATATATGGCATCAAATTAGATTAATTGAATTCACCTTGAGAAGCGCCTGCATTTTACTTGGTATAGATGTTAATATGTTTTCCAAAACATCAAGTCAAAATTAGAGAAGTTTGACTTAAAAAAAAAAACTAAAACGAGCTATAGTTTTATTAGTTAATTTCTTCAATTTGTCTAGTTCAGAGATCATGAGTTGACGTGCGGTGCGGTGCTGATGAAGGGCTAATGGCGTGCAGCACATTCTGCTCCGTTGAACTAACGCTCCCTCAAACTGAAAAGATAGTTAATTAAGTCGAAGTAGATTGCTGCATTCCTATCCTTACCTGATCCTATCTGGTAATAGTCCTACATTAGCTCTTGGCCTGCTCTGGTAATGAACTTAACAGTTGTACTATCTTATAGTTACACTTGCACACAGTGAAATCTGAATTTGTGAACTAGACTTCAGAATGCATCCTCTTTCTGTACTCTCTTCCTGTAAAAAAAAACTTGGTTAAATTGGTTCTTTTTTTTTAAATGACGGGTAGAGATTACCAGCTGTTATTTATCTTTGCCCAATTGGAAAAAGTATACGTAACCCCCCAACTTTTACATGGCTGTCTACTTTACACTCCTAACTTCGAAACCAGATTTTTAACACTCTAAACTACATAAAACCGGCCAAATAACTCCATAGGTGGTTTTGGTGACTGATTTTGATAAACAAAGTCTATATAACCCCCTGACATACTGGATAGTCTACATCACCTCCCGTTGCAGATTTTTTTTTGGTTTCGATGAAATTTAACACTTCATACCAATTACAATAATTTAAAAACTTGAGCTGTTTGCATATTAATATCTAAAACATTTATGTCAATAGAATAATTAGTACTTTGAACAAACAAATTATGTGTACAATTAAACATTACATCCTCAGTACACAACAAGATTAGTGAAATACTATGGCACTCCCTCCATTCGCATCCCCAGTATTTTGTGGCACTAATATTGTCGTATATTGGGGATGTAGTATTTAAATTTTGTTTATTCAAAGTACTAATTTTCCATTTGACAAAAATGATTTAGATCTTAATATGCAAAAACTTAAGTTTTTAGATTACTGTAATTGGCAGTGAATGTTAATTTCATCAAAACCAAGAAAAAATTCTACATCGGAGGGTGAAGTAGACTACCCAACATATATCAGGGGTTATATAGACTTTGTTTCTCAAAACCACTCACCAAAATCACCCAAGAGGTTATTTGACCGGTTTTATATAGTTTAGAGTGTTAAAAATTCGGTTTTGAAGTTGGGGGTGTGAAGTAGACAACCATACAAAAATTGGAGAATTATGTATACTTTTTCCTTGTTCAATTCCAAGCCAGGTGGGTAAGATCGGAATGGGGACCGGGGAACCCGTGATCCGTTGGGCCATACCTGCACAAAAGGGGACAAGTTTGGCTTGAGAAAAACCAAGTGAAGGTAGGCCGCCTTCTGCAACCCCGAACACAGGCAGACAATTCCGTAGTCTTGTTATTTTGATTGTGATGTCAACGTTTGTGTACTTAATCCCAGCAACCTCGCTCTCATTCCACTAGCATCCTTCACGAGCAGCTAAGTTATGTAGGTGTGCCGAAATGGACGCCTACCAACTGTCCTTTAGTTTTTTGTTACCTCATGATTCATAGCATATAATTCTCATATCATCTGTCCGGATTGTGATGTACTCTGTGTCTTTTATGTCGCAGCCAACCTCAACCGTTCATGTCCTGACAAATGATGACTAAGAGGTATGAACAGATTATCATTGCAGCCTATTCAGGACTTCCGTTTTTGCTGTTTGTGTCGCAAGAAACAAATTTGATTTCATGCTAAATATATTTTGCTAACTGGTTAGTGGGCCCTTGTTTGACTGTCATGACGTTAACAGCTCAGCCTGCAGAGGCATCTTGCCGTAGCGATGCTGCAAAGTATTGTTTGCCTTCAATGGGTTTAGGGTTTAGGCACCTACCTGGATGTGCTTGTTAGTGATGGCGAATGCGAAGGTATCCGGCTGCAAAAAATGAAGGGTTCGACCCATACTCGTGCGCCGTAGAGTAGGTTAATTAACATTAGGAACTGGAGTCATCGTTCTATGAAAGTTTGTCGATCTTTGGATTTTTGTGGACTTTTCCAGGATCCGTACGCATTGCATTTCCACAGGATCCATCGAATTTGGATTTTTGCCGGCTCAGTTAGGCAAGCAAGTAGGAGCTACGGGTACGACCAGGGTTTGACTATGCACTCTAACTTGGTAAGCATATCTTTCCCATCACATGCCGGCTGCTTGTGCCAGTCTATTGAAGTACTACCAGTTTGCATTTCCTTGCATGCAGGACGAAGCTAGGATTTTTTCGTAAGAGGTGCCAAATGAAATTCTCGTAAATTGTTCACATGTTATCTAAGATCATATGGGTTTTTGGAGATACATATGACAAATGAAAATATCTAAGACAATATAACATGCTTGATGTTCTTTTCAAAAGTTAAAATTCACGTGCAGGTGTTTTTTTACACTTGCCTTCTGCCTTTGGGGTGCAAGAGAAACCAAAATAATCAAAACAATATGATAGTCTTGAGAACATAAGCTCATGTTTTGATACTTTGTGTACGCATATATGCTTTCATTCTAATTTAAGTAAAGCATTTGAGATCTAGAGATGGCCATAAACTTCATCGTAAGAGAAAATTCCACATGAGATTTAGGAGGATTTGAAAATTTTCCCATCCATAGGGGGAGCCATGGCCCCCACTGGCCCCCTACTGCCTACGTCCCAATTTGCATGGTACCGTGATTCGATTTGGTTTGGCTGACGAAGCACGGACGGCCTCCGAGTCTATCTTTGTTGGAACCGTCCATTTGATTCTTGCACCGGTTGTTTTAGTATAAAGCTAGCATTATATGCTTAGGCTGTTTCCAACAACACTTCTCATCTCACTTTTTCAAATTCCACCCAACTCTATACGTCATGTCAGCTACAGTGCAAAACAGTGCAAAACAGTATCAAACAGTGCCGCTACAGTGTTTTAGAGAACTAATTTAAAAAACCCCATTGGAGACAGCGTTACACAGAACAGAAGGCCCTGAGTCGTTGATCCTACGCTAGAAAGCAATTGCAGATGCCCCCTGTTCCTTTGCCCTTTACCAGTTGTCATGTTGAGCTCCTGGTATTGTATGTCAATTAGAACTTTCCAAAACTACATAGTACTATTTTTTAAACCATTTTTCTTTGTTGGAATACATGATTTTACTATACGCAATCATGCAGTATGATTATACGAAGAGGCACACGGCAGGTAGACGCATGCGTGGGCGTGGCTGGGGACTTGGACGTACACAGGCACAGGACAGGCGACAAGCCAAGCCACGCCTTCTTCTAGGGCTTCTCGGGCTCGGCATGTCGGATTTGACCCCACAGTATCCGAGACCCGAATAAACAAACCAGCCACGTACACGTGAAGTGAAGGGAAGAAGAGGAAAAAAAAAGCCCATGGAGTAGTTCGAGCCCACCAGGGGTTCGGCCCGCCCGAGAAGCAAAAGATAATGGCCGTGTTCAGCACCCCGATTTTGGGGTGAAATTGGGCCCAATTTGGGTCCAAAAGCACTGTTCCGAATCGAAATACACTGTAGCACTTTTCGTTTGTTTGTGGTAAACATTGTCCTACCAAGGCCTAACTAGGCTCAAAAGATTCGTCTCGTAACGTACATCTAAACTGTGCAATTAGTTTTTTATTTCATATACATTTAGTATCCCATGCATGTGCCGAAATTTTTGATGTGATGGGGAATCTTCTTTTTGCATAGTGTATTTTGGAGCACTTTTGGTGCTCTAAACACACCCAAGCTCATAAGCGAGAAAAAAAACGGAAACGACAAGTCCTACGCAAACATGTCCCCCCATATGGGCCCGCTACGCATCGCGGTCGTTGGTCTGTCGCGTAGGCGGCGATGCGGGGACAAGGCTAGGGTTAAACGACCGACCAGAAACCAGACATATCTGTGCACCTAATTGCCTCGTCTACGCGAAGGCAACAGCAGTACAGCACAAAAATGTGAGTGTGTGAAGTCACGGCTGCTAAAGCTAATAAACTAGATTTGGCTAGAGCTTGTAGTTTTGTGTAGTGTTTCACAAATTCCATACCTCAACCTCAAGCAATAATTTTTTTTTCGAAGTACAGCGTTGATCGTTTATACACATCGTGATTTGGCTTTGTTTTTTAATTTCGTTGTGAGTAGTTATTGCAAACGGGAGCGACCCTTCTTCTTCTTAGGTATTTTGTAGTTAGCACCATTCGGATTCTAGGAAGAACACGGTTTTTAATTTGAGTTTACGTAATAGATTTAATGGCTAGTGTTACTGCTACTCGATAGAAGAACGGATGTTTCTGATTTTTATAAAATAAATTTTAAAAATATTTTTTCTAACACGTTTATAATTCATGTTTTTAGCTTTTAATTAGTAACAGTAACATTCGTATACCGATCTTTTATGAAGGGTCAAGGGGTTTTGAGTTTCGACATTTTCCAGCCTCGACTACATTATATCCAGTAGAGCTCCTCCCACATTATATCCAGTAGATTGCGGCCTATATAGATAGAAAATGGGACGACGGCATGGTCCCCTTCATCTGACTTGAGTTCGCCCCGTCTCTCTCCAATCTTGTGCAGCCCGCCCCAAACCCCTCAAAAGTGGAGGCGTGTTCAAGCGTGTATGAATCTGAACACAGAGACAGAGCTCAGAGACACAGCTGCATCAGAAGGCCACAAGGCGCGAAACTTCTTTGACCCAAGCGGAGAACCCCGACAGGTACCAATCCTCTCCCTTTTCTTGCATCCAACCTCGCCATCCATCTTGATGTGTTCGTCACTCGTCATCTCTTCCCGTCCTCCGCAGTGCCAGTACGAGCATCTAGTGATCATGGTGAAGGAAGAGGAGATCATGGCAGATGCCGGAGGACGAGGCTACATGGACTTGCTTGGTCTCGGAGAAGATGACTACTTGCTGTGCCTGTCTCCTTCCTCCTACTTGTCTTCCAGCGTCGTCTCCACCACGACCGCCAGTGCCGCCCCTGCTGCCGCCTCGTCTCCTACCTGCGCCTCCTACCTGGACATGGCTCCTGCTTATCACCACATGCTGAGCTTCAGTGGCCAGGAGCAGTACCATGGCGACGGCGTCTTCGGGTTCCAGTACTACGGCGGCGATCATGCGATCCCGGCGGCCGTTCCGAAGAAATCCAGCCCAACCGCCGAGTGCTCCTCCTCCATCTCCTCCATGTCGTCCTCGCCGCCTGCGACAGCCATCTCCAGCTCAAAGCCACAGGCTTTCAAGGTGCGTTTTCAGCCTTGAGGCAACCGTTGGTACCGCAATCCGGATCGATTCTTTACGTTCGTGGAATAATAAGGCCGATGGTTTCTTGCATTGTCATGTGATGATCTTGGATGGTGTTTGCGTGGTTCATGAATGGTTTGTCTCTGCAAGTCCTGCAATGCTAGCTGATAGTTCTGGTTTGGGTTGGTTCTTGTGCAGAAAAAGGGATCAAGAAGCAGTGATCAGAGAAAGGCTGCGTCTGCTGCTCCTGTTGGCGCTGCTAGTGCTCCTGCTACGAACAAGAGGCCCAGGGTTAGTGCTCTCCTCTGCGCTAATCAAATTGTGGGCCAATTTGGCACTTTGATTAGCGAAGGGTCAGTACGGTAGTACTAGACCGAATTAGTGAGCTGTTTCTTCCTTGGTTCATAGAATTATTAGCTGTTCTTGGCTCACTAATTAACCAGTTGGCCCGGTCAAATTTTGTTCACCTTTGTTAGGTGAGGAGGGAGAGGCTTGGGGAGAGGATCATAGCTCTGCAGCAGCTGGTATCTCCATTCGGGAAGGTAAATGAAGTGAAAACTCCAGGCTTTTTTTGGCGATACGCCCTTTACTCGCTCGTTGTACTTGCCTTTCGGCGTTTCCTTCCTTGCTGGTGCAAACGCAACAACTAAATTAACTGCAAAGCTGCTTTACCCTGCTGTAATAAAACTGGAACAGCCAGCAAAAGCAAACTGGCTGCCCAATGCAGCACAGAGCAGAGATTTACTCTGAGCCAAAGCAACAGGCCAAAGTGGCCTGTACTGATACTACGCATTTAAACAGCCATCGATGCGAATGCGTAGACGCAGAGCCGTACATCCTCTTCTTCTTGCATTGCATGCATGCTAGTAGTGGCAACACTGCAGCAGTTAATTACCTAGGCCAGTCGATTAATCCTGTCGCCTCCTTTTTGACCTTTGACTGACGGGTTGATATGAACTGCAACTGCATATGGACCCGGCCCCCGCTTCGCCGCCAGTCTGATACGGCTTCCGTTCTGCACGAGGCGCTGGGATACATACGCTTCCTCCACGACCAGGTTCAGGTGCGCTGTTTACCACGCCTTCACTGCTCTGCTCTCGGTAGATACAACAAAACCAGCGCGGTACACAATGCTTCGTGCAGTGTTCCTGCTGCCATGCCATGGCTATTGTATCCCCGTATCTGTATCTTTTGCGTGTACGCGGCCGCGTGCACTGTGATGTACTGAGAAAGGCCTGCTGGTCTCTTCCGGTACACGCGCGCACTGTTGGGGACTTACTGCCTGCTCCGGTCGCTTTTCGTGTCAGGTCCTGAGCTCGCCGTACATGCAGCGCCAGCCGGCCTCGGTGCACGTCCCGGTAAGCGCAAAACACCAACCCCAAATTAATCGCAGTACTTGCTCGTCTCCCAGTAGTTATTGGGTGCGTTTAGAACCCAAAAAGTTCTTTCAAATTTTACTATGCAAAAAGAAGATTCTTCGTCACATTAAAATGTCGGCATATGCATAGAGTACTAAATGTAGATGAAATAAAAAAATAATTGCACAGTTTAGATGTACTTTGCGAGACGAATCTTTTGAACCTAGTTAGACCATGATAGGATAATATTTACCACAAACAAACGAAACATGCTAAAGTGTTTTTCAGTTCGGAACAGTACCAATTTCATGGTTCTGAACACACCCATTATTATTGTGGCCTAACAGCCGTGCTGGTGCTCGTCGACGTCGCAGGCGCAGGAGCGCGGCGCGGGGACGGTGGTGGAGCCGGAGCCGCGGAGGCCGAGCGACCTGAGGAGCCGCGGGCTGTGCCTGGTGCCCGTCTCTTGCACGGAGCACGTCGCCGGCAACGGCCACGGCCACGGCAACGGCGCCGACTTCTGGTCCGTGGCGACGGGGGTCAGTGCGAAGGAGGCCGCGGAGAACGAGGGGGCTGCCGCCGGAGCCGGGGTGCTGCTTCTGGGTCGCCTGGCCTAGCTTTAGCTGACCGCGCTCCCTTTTACAGATTATGTGCGGGGGTTCGTTGTTAAGGCTTCAATTAGGCAGGCTCTTTTGGGGTTAATCAGTGCAGCGTCTTTTGCCTAAAGCAAACCTTTTGGGAGATGCTGCTTTTGGTGGGGAAAAGGGCGCGGGGATCCATATTATCTCCAGAAGGCAGGACTCGTCAAGTGTGTATAATTTAGAGGGGGGTGTTTTTGTTTTGGCCGCAGCACTCCAGCTCTAGCTTAATGGAGTAGTGCTCTGTATTAGGGAGAAGACAGTGAAGTGACGATGCCGAGATCTTGGGCACGAATGTCTCTGTGTATGCTTGTCACGCCTCGCGACAGGCATTGAATGAATGCTGCTGCCGCCGACGACGCTGCCGGCTTGGGAGTAGTGCGGACGGCTTCGGTATCTGAAATGCTCTTGCATTTGGGTGGTGGGGTCGTAGGGATATCCGATTTCCTCGGTTTGCCATCCTTGGAAGTTGGAACTGCACAACACTAGTATATATTACCACTGCTATTCCATGCATTTTTTTTCTTGACCCGTGATGATGAACTCTAGAGGCAAAATTCTCAGCAAAGCCATTTTGCTAGTTGTATACTTGTATGGCAGGGCTGCTTTGCATCCATTTGCAGCTAGCCAGCTAGTACTTCATCCTCCACCAAGTAAACATCTGCCGTGGATACTTAAGTTACTGAGAATGTGGAATGTTCACCCCGACAGTACGATGATCGGCTTCCATAGCTTTTCGGCAAAGCAGTTTGATAGGACAAGCGTCTCCAGTGGTTCCAAAAGGCTAGACAAGGAAACAGTGATCAGAAAGGACCTAGGAAAAGTCGTTTTATAAATCCGAAAGGACGATCTTTTTTTTTCCACTCGGCCTTTTACTCTCTAATAAAAAGTGTCAATTTGAAAAGTGGGCCTGGCTATCGCAGGCCTCAGTTTTGTCTTGAGCCGAAAGCCTATCGCAGGCCTCAGTTTTGTCTTGGGCCGAAAGCCTAAAACGTTATGCTTGGTCAAAGCGTTCGTTTCACTCGGGCTTTTGCTTCCACCACAGCAATTGGGCTTGTAGGTGCCACTTCGAGCACTGGTGTTTGAGCATAGACTTATCGGAAAAATCCATCAATTTTCTTGCCAGTGAACAAACAATAGGTAAAACGTCACACAAGGAACAAGTGTTGCCCATGGGCGACTTGGTTCCTATTGCCTTTTGCACTATGCCCTGGTCGACAACATCCCATCCCATCTTCGAGAATCATGGAGATGTTTTATATGGCCATACTTTCCTTCCTCTTCCTGTGCTCTGGCAGCGTTTCATTGTGTTCCGGCGTTTATTCAGGAAGTGTTCGATTTATGGGATAATATGTACCCCTTTATGCAATGATTGGGTTCGGTATTTTTAAAAAAAAATTTACGGAAAAAGATCAAGTTTTTTCTTTAATATTCACCAAAACATAATATCCCTGCGACCAAACACCCCTCCCCCTCCGCGTAACATTTTCACATGGTACCGGTGTCTTCGATTTCAGCTACCCAAAGGCCTAGAAGCATTTATGGCTGTTAGCTTGTGCTGAAACGGGCCACTCCCACCAGGTTGTCCCATTTTGATATGTACGGTCTAAAAACTACTACTTTATTAGTTTTAAAACATTTTCTATTTTACTGACGTTAGTGATAAAATTACCCCTCTCCTCTCTATGCACATTTGAATGGAGCTACGGAGGAGTGCGTCGGCGAATAGAGGTGTGTGACCGGAAGAACAAAATAACAGTCAGCCGTTGTAAAGTCTTTGCTTTATTTATAACAGCAACCACCAGCCATTGTAAAGGTCTTATTAGCCTTCTCCCTTTAAATACGATCTTTTTGGTTTTCAAACTAAAAAAAAAACCAGAAAAACACCATATATTAGGAGGAGGGAGTAGTATCTGCAAAAGTTGTTGCAGTAGAGACATACATAGGTAAAATGCCACTGAAATCAACACGCCGCTACCACCATGCATGGCTAAAAATGCCGATAGTTCACAGGTTGCCTAGGACGTCGAGCATAGTCTGGCGTGGCTTGCACATGGCCTCCAGGGGGACAGCCCTCGGGAGCGTGATGCCGACCCCTTCGGCCATGCCGACCTTGGCGCCATCGACGGTGTCCCAGTCGAAGCACTGGATCAGCGTCCCCAGCACCAGTCCCAGCGTCCGCAGCGCGAGCGTCTCCCCGGCGCACTTGCGCCGGCCCATCCCGAACGTCAGGAGCCGCGATTGCGCGCCGCTGTCCTCGCCGAACCGCTCCGGCCTGAACGCCGCCGGGTCCGGCCACGCCACGGGGTCCCTGTGGATGGCGTACACGTTGACGAGCAGCATGGTGCCGCGGGGCACGTGGTGGCCGCCGAGCGTGCAGTCCGCGGCGGACTCGTGCGGGAGCAGCGTCGGCACGACCGGGTACAGGCGGAGGGTCTCGCAGATGATGCCCTGGAGGTAGCCGAGGCGGGGCAGGTCGTCGGCGCCGAGCAGGCGCGAGGTGCCGACGGCCGCGTCCATCTCGGCCTGCGCTTTCTTCATGGCGTCCGGGTGGTTCAGCAGCAGCGACATCGCCCATTCTGCCGTGGTCGCCGTGGTCTCGGTCCCGGCACTGAACATGGTCTGCAAACGGAAAAAAAAAAGGGATTGACATGGGCAGGGTCTGTCACTTCACGTGTGCCATGCGGTTGGCGTTGACAGGCACGGCTGCATACGTACGTACGCGAGAAAAACTAGCTAGCGGCCAACACTGCACGACTCTCTCGGAACACGCAGACGTGACAAGGTACAAGTTTGCACCACGTTCCACTTCCACTGACGTCGTCAGACGTGACATATACCGGACTGTCCCAACCACGCGCTACACGCATGGTGTGGTCTTCCCTTCTCACGTTACTACCGAGCGCTGGCAGAGTTGGATATATTTTGGCTACTTGACTACAACTTCGTGGCAGAGTTATGGCGCTGGTCTCTTCCGACGTCGTCAAGAAAAGGACTCGGCACCAACCAAACATTATCTATCTACGTATCGTCACTGAAAACCGTAGTAGCAGACTAGCAGAGAGACGGGCAAACGCAGGAGGTAGTCAGGTAGCTGAAACACTTACAGAGCACAGAGCCATGATCACAGCATCCGTGTACACCTCCGGCTCTGACTTCTGCAGAGAGAGCAGAACGGAAATCATGCTCTCCTTGTCGTCCTCGCCGCCGTCGACCAGGCTCCGCCGCCGCTCCCCGTCAATGAGCCGCCGCAGGAACGCGTCCCTTCTACGCACCGCAGCCAGGATCTTCTTCCTCACGCCGAACACGTCGAACCACCCCAGCACCGGCAGCAGGTCACCCACGTTGCCCGCGTCCACCAGGGGGATGAACTCGTCCAGCGCCGCCTTCAGCTCCTGGGCCTCCGGCGACATGTCCGTGTCGTCGGCGTCCGCCTCCGCACGGGACGTCTTCGTTCGCGCGATGGTCTCCATCAGGGCGCTGAGGGAGACCTCGAACAGCCTGCGCTTCAGCTCCACCCTCGCGGTGCGGCCGGGGGCGGCCGCCGCGGCGCGGTACATCCTCCGCGCCATGGCGCACACCTCGGCGCAGATGGCCGGGCACATGCAGCCGACGCGGTGCGCCGAGAGCAGCTGCACCGTGGCCACGCGCCGGAGGTTGCGCCAGTGCGCGCCGTAGCTGCATGTCGGCAGCGTGGTGCCGTCGTAGGAGATGAGCATCAGCGAGGGGAAGCGCGGGCGGTTCGCGAAGCACACGTCGTGCTCGGTGAAGCACTCCCTGGCGTACTCCGCGGACGACACCACCACGGCGTTGCGCGAGCCGAGGCGCAGAGAGAATGCCGGACCGTAGCGCGCGGCGAGGCGCGCCAGCGCGGCGTGCATCGGCTTTCCGAGGAGGTGGAGGTGGCCCAGGACCGGGATGGCGGGAGGGCTCGGTAGCGCCCGCTGCTTGCTCTTGATCTCTCCATTGATCTTGCTGCCATGGCCGCCGAGGAGGTACAGCGAGAAGAGGAAGAGGAAGGCGAGGGTGGCAACGACGTATGCTGCCTCCATGTCTTAATTCGGGCTTGGGTTGGGAGTCAGCTCCCTCTCTTAAGTCTCTTCTATGAACTGCACGTAGTTTGCTTATATAGATGTTCAATCGCTGACTTAAGAGCTGCTCCAATAGCGGCAAAAAAGTCGCTTGTGCAAAGCACCCAGCTCGCAGTCCCTCTTTCACATTTGCTGACCTGAGCGCTCTAAACTTTGGATTTATCATTCTCTGACTCTCATATAGATAGCGATTTGATGTTAGTGTTAGCACCGCCTAAGACTTTGGTGTTACTGTTAAAGCCGCCTAAGACTTTGGTGTCACTGTTAAAGCCGCCTAAGACTTTGGTGTTACTTCTGGAGCCGCCTAGGACTGAGTGTGGCAACTTGCTATCACGTTGTGCATCGGCTTTCCGAGGAGGTGGAGGTGGCCCAGTACCGGAATGGCGGGAGGGCTCGGTAGCACCCGCTGCTTGCTACCGAGGAGGCGAGGAGGTCTTTCCATTGATCTTGCTGGCATGGCCGCTGTTGGGTCAGAAATTTGACCACAGTTTGACTCTATCTGATTTAAAATTAAAATCATATTATACAACATAATTTTCATCTATATGATTTATTTGTCTATGCCTAAACTATATAAATGAATAATTTTTTATTTGGCTAAATTTTAATTTAAGGTCTGCTCGGTTTGGTGCCAAACTTTTGGCACGCCAAAATTTAGCAACTTTGACTGTGTTTGCATTTAGACTAAAATTTGACTAATAATCAAATTTTTCATTTGGATGAGTTATTTGGGGCTCAAATAACTCATTGAAACGAAAAAAATATTGTGTGGCTTAAGTTTAACCTAGATTCAAATACAGTCAAAATTGCTAAAATTTTGATATGCTAAAAGTTTGGCATCAAACCAAACAGGTCTTTATAGTCAAACATGGTTTGACCATTGCCAAAGTTTAGTCTAGCCATCGATGGCCATAAACCAAACAAACCTTTGGATCTCCGATTCCGAGACAAACAGTAAACGGAGGGTGGAAAAGTGAAACTAGAAAAAATTAGAGTAAAGCACAAAAGTATCTCTGTAAAAACACTTTACTTAGAATTAGAACCTTTTTTGAGTTACAGGATTACAATGATGAATTTGTCTCCGCACTTGACATATTTGGAGAATATTTGGAGCTAAAACCATTTTTGAGACACAACTTTACAGCTCATATCCAACTACTCTTTTGGGACTTTCGGTGGGGCAAACCTCGCCTTCAATCCTTCGCTCCATTTCGGGGCCCTAGCCGGTAGTGGCGAAGCCAGAAACTCAAAAAATTTATTTTTAGAGGTGTCCAATATTTTTTAATTTTATTTAAATTTCAAATTTTTTAACGTAAAATTTTAGATCATATGAGATGTTTGGCCCCCTAGCCCCCCTCCATCCACCCATGCTCGCCGGGCTCCCTGACCATTGCTTCGTCCTCGGATCTTCGCTTCATCAACAAACCTTCGTTCGGTCAACGGACATTCGCTCCGTCTACAATAGACTCCGATGTAATACCTTTAAAGTAAAGACAAATTCGGCGTGCCATATAAATGCCAAGGAGGCAGAGGAAGAAGAGGAACAGGGAGGAGAGTATGGCAACGTATGCTTCCTCCATGTCTCGGGGGCGCTGGGAGTCTGCTCTCTCACTTCTCTGAACTCAACTAGCCGCATAATTTTTTATAAATATTTGTACTGTGGCTGGCTGGCTGGGCCTTTCACCGTTTTTTATAAATATATTTGTACTCTGCGTAGTTTGCTTATGCAATCGCTGACTTCAGCGGATGTGTACTGGAGTAGTATTCTAGAAGCTCACTGTCTTAATTGGGGCACTTGGAGTGAGCTGTCACTTCTCTTGACTTATGTGTGCTCAGATGTGGTCTCCGTAATGGAGCTTTGCAAAGATTCGTTAGTCTACTGTAGTTTACTTAGGCAATCACTAATGTAAGTGGATGTCACTAACGTGGATGGCGTACACGTCGGCGAGCGGCGTCATGCAGCCCGCGGAGGACTCGTGCGGGACTGGAAACACCCCCTGGAAGTCTGGAATCCTTGAGGATGAACCGCTTACTATTCAATTCAAGATTCCGTGGCCGCTCCCCGCCGACGCCGCTCCCCGCCGCTGCACACCTTCCGCGCCGCCGCCGCAGGCCTGCACCCTGCCGACGCGCTGAGACCGCTCCCCGCCGCTCCACACCCGCCGCGACCCTGCTGCGTCGCCGCCGCACGCCCGCGCCCTGCCGTCTGTTCGTGGGAGGGAGGGAGAGAGAAGACAGAGGAGAGGAGGTGCGGTGGAAGAGTAGAGAGAGAAAAGGTAGTACGGTCTTTTCCATCTCATTAATTGTTTTAGTCTCTGTTTTGGTCTTAGAAACCAAACATGGTCTCCTAAAATTTAGTACTAAAGTTTAGTCATTTCTTTAGGAAAAAATATAGATAACCCCCTGAACTATCAGGGGTCGGATACTTCACCTCCTCAATAAAAGAAGGTACAGAACACATCCTAAACTATCCAAAACCGTATAGGTAACCCTTGGGGTGGTTTTCGACACTGGTTTGATGACGTGGTGCCCGGTTTTGCTGACGTGGACTGTTGTTTTTGCTTCACATGTCCACCGTGGCATCGGGCCCACGCCCTAGCCACACCACGGTGGCAGCCACGCGGGCGTGCGGCCTCCCGCATGCCACCTCGCTCCCGCAGCTCGCCGCCGACTCCCGGAGCTCACGATGGAGGCCCTCGCGGCGTGCTCCTCGAACGCCGCCCTGGTGCAGGAGTCCGGCGCGCCGGTCCTCGCCACTCTCTTCTTCTGGCTGGACCAGTCGCCCAAGGGCGCGCAGGAGCGGCTGCAGGGCTTCTTCGCCTTCGTCATGTCCCACATGTTCTACACCCGCGCCACGTCTCCCAGGGTGGACGCAGCGGCGTGGACGACGGAGGGCCTCGGGGCCGTTGCAGGCAGCCGTCGACCCAGGGACGCGAGAGGTGGAGAGCGCGCGGGGTGCCGCAGTGGGCAGCAACTAGCCTAGGGATGCGCGAGGTGGAGGGCGCACGCGCCGTCGCTGCGGGCAGCCGCTGGCCCGGGATGCACGAGCTGGAGGGCGTGTGGGGCGCCGCCGCTCCTGCCGCCCCGTCCTCGTCCCGCCCGCCGACACCGGCAAGCCTCCCAAGGCCGTCTCGCTCTCCGCCGCCAGCCATCCCAAGCTGCCGCTCCTGCTCCTGCTCGGGCCTCCGCTGGGGACGAGGGGCGGGGACGAGGAGCGCCGCGGCTGGGGCGGGGACACGGCGGGAGCGGGGGCAGGTCGACGGTGGCCTCGCGGAGGAGGCCATGGGCGGCGCGGCACGGGCATGGCGGAGTGAGAGATGCAAGAAGAGATGCCACGGTGTCAGAGGCTGACGTGCGGGTCCAGACCATGGTGGAAGGCTGACCGGGTTCCACCTCACCCAAACCACTGTCCACGTCAACGCTAGGCCCTCCAAAACCGCCCCAGGAGGTTATCTATATGGTTTTGGATAGTTTAGGGTGTGTTCTATATTTTTTTTTGTTGAGAGGGTGAAGTATCTGACTCCTAATAGTTCAAGGGGTTATCTATACTTTTTCCCAATTTTTTTAAGTACTGGAGAACCAAATAGCCTGGTCACACCGTCCCTGCTCCTCCTCGTCGCTGCCACTGCCCGTCCGTAGTCCCTACACGGCTACACCTCGCGCCATTCACTGCCATCCGCTGCCCCTTCGATCTCGAGCTCCTCCTCATCTAGAGGTGCGCCAAGACCATTCGATTTGCAGCTGCACCCACGCGTTGCGAATGGGGGCTAGGTCGTCTCTCCATGCAAGTATTTAGACCCCGTTTGGCATGGGAGCCAGGGCTCTGGCTCCGCCCCGACAACGTCTGCCCGCGGTTTCGGCTCTTGCCCGTCCACGATTTCCACTCTCACGTATTTGTTTCGTGCTTTCGTTCATTCGAAGCTGACGGAGAGGAGCTTCTCCAAACTCAGGCCTCGTTTGGCAGACGTGAGGAGCGGCTCCGGCTCCCGCCCGACGGGCCTGCCCGCCCTGCCCGGCGCCCGACGGGCAGCAGCAGCTCCGGCCCCGGGTTTTCCGCTCTCACAAAGCAATCAGAGCTGTCCAGATCCGCAAAAAAGAGACTTCTTGGGGCTCCGTGAAAACCGGAGCCGGAGCTCCAAAGAGCCCTCCCAAAGAGACCCTCAATACTGTAGCAAAGGAGCCGGAGCCGGAAGAAGCCCGGCCAAACAGGTGGTGACGAACGGTCGGACGTCTGCGACTCTCAACGGGCACCATCGTGGACCACGCAGACAATGCCATCGACACCCAATGAAGTCATTTTCACGCCACGCTACTCGCTGTCACTGACAAGAACTGGATCGTCGATATCCAGTGATGTGGAGGCCGCAGTCCCAGAGCTACACGAGCCATCCTCCACGGTTCCACCTAAACGTCAGCCATTGCGTCTGCAAAACTGAAATCATTGTACGACAATCTTCGTCCTCAAGGCGTTTGTAGGGCCGCGTCTGTGATCGCTTGGTGGATCTCGGCGTGTATATATATGCAGCCATGCAGGATGGCACCACATACAAACACTAGCTTGTGATCGATCAAGGCAATCAATCGAATCACCAGATCTCCCTGCGCCCACACTCCACGGCCATGGATAAGGCTTACGTGGCCGCCCTGTCCTTCGCCTTCCTCTTCCTTCTCCGTTACCTCCTGGGCCGTGTCGCCGGCGGCCATGGCAATGGCAGTGGCAAGGGGAAGGCTGCGCACCGGCTGCCTCCTAGCCCCCCCGCCGTCCCGTTCCTCGGCCACCTCTATCTCGTCAAGATGCCGTTCCACGCGGTTCTGACCGGCCTCGCCGCGCGCTACGGCCCTGTCTTCTCCATGCGCATGGGCTCCCGCCGCACCGTGGTGGTGTCGTCGCCCGAGTGCGCCAAAGAGTGCTTCACGGAGCACGACGTGACCTTTGCCAACCGCCCGGAGTTCGTCTCGCAGAACCTCGTGTCCTTCGGCGGCGCCGGGCTCGCCCAGTCCAGATACGGGCCCTACTGGCGCAACCTCCGGCGCGTCGCCTCCGTGCAGCTCCTCTCCGCGCACCGCGTCGCCTGCATGACCCCCACCATCTCCGCCGAGGTGCGCGCCATGGTGCGCCGGATGAACCGCGCGGCCGCGGCCGTCCCCGCCGGCGCCGCCCGCGTCCAGCTGAAGGGGAGGCTGTTCGAGCTCTCCCTCAGCGTCCTCATGGAGACCATCGCGCAGACCAAGACCTCCCGCACCGAGGTGAACGCCGACTCGGACATGTCGCCCGAGGCGCACGAGTTCAAGCGGACTGTCGATGAGGTCCTGCCGTACCTCGGCTCGGCCAACGCGTGGGACTACCTGCCGGTTCTGCGGTGGTTCGACGTGTTCGGCGTTAGGAACAAGATCGTGGCCGCTATGAGAAGGAGGGACGCGTTCCTGCGGCGGCTCATTGACGCGGAGCGGCGGAGGCTGGACGACGGCGGCGACAGCGAGAAGAAGAGCATGCTAGCTGTGCTGCTTTCACTGCAGAAGTCAGAGCCAGAGGTGTACACGGATACAATGATCATGGCGCTGACCGCGGTGAGTGTTTCTTCCAAGTTCCAATACTAGTGTAGTCTAGTCTACTCCTCGTACCTTCTTTTGAGCAAAGTTTTGCCAAACCTATGTGGTGAAATTTTGCACAAAATAAGACACACTGGTCGCTGACACGGTGGATTCTGCCATATCAGTAGGTTGGATCAACCTGGCGTGTCGCGTCGTTATTAGTGGAGTGTTCTTTTTCCTGAGCAAAATATAGTATAATACTGAAATAATTGTTGGTGGACAGTGGACACTGGATAGTGATATAGTCCATGCATATCCCATGTGATGCATATCACCAGCAGCGTCGCTGTCCGGCCAATTTTGCGGAATAAAAGAAAGTATTCCCAGAAGCGTCGCTGTCTACGCACTGACCGTCGTTTACTCTTTTCTTCTGAAGAACTTATTTGGCGCCGGAACGGAGACCACGTCCACTAGCACGGAATGGGCCATGTCGCTTCTGCTGAACCACCCGGAGGCGCTGAAGAAGGCGCAGGCCGAGATCGACGCCGTGGTGGGCAACTCCCGTCTGGTCACTGCGGACGACGTGCCCCGCCTCGGCTACCTCCAGTGCATCATCAACGAGACGCTGCGCCTGTACCCGGGCGCGCCGCTGCTGCTGCCGCACGAGTCGTCGGCGGACTGCAAGGTCGGAGGCTACGACGTGCCCCGCGGCACCATGCTGATCGTGAACGTGTACGCCATCCACAGGGACCCCGCGGTGTGGGAGCACCCGGCGGAGTTCAGGCCGGAGCGGTTCGAGGACGGCAAGGCCGAGGGCCGGCTGCTGATGCCGTTCGGGATGGGGCGGCGCAAGTGCCCCGGGGAGACGCTCGCGCTGCGGACCGTCGGGCTGGTGCTCGGCACGCTGATCCAGTGCTTCCACTGGAACAGAGTTGACGGCGTCGAGGTTGATATGGCCGAGGGTGGCGGGCTGACCATGCCCAAGGTTGTCCCGTTGGAGGCCACGTGCAGGCCACGTGAAGCAATGCGTGGTGTTCTTCAGCAGCTCTGATGTACACTTGTACATTAACATTTCGGCATGTTGTTGCTGGACTCTCGCTCCGTGTCAGAAGTTAGAGTGTGGCAGGGCGCTTAGCTGAAAGCGTTTGAAGAACTAAATAAGCTTGCTTGCAGGCATAACCACGTATGTTTTCTTTCTCGTAGAGCCTATGCAGAGGCAGTTGTATGAGCAAGTAATAACTGTTTGATACTATGGTTTATCAAATGTGTCTATCTTCCTTGCTGTAGGAGACTGAAATTTTATTATCCATCGGTCATATATATTTCTCGGCCCTTGGATGTTTGTTAATCCAATAGTTTAGATTCTTGTCGTGGGGGCATGCTACGGTATACTGTTTATCTCCTAGGAGGTAAGAGTTTAAATAAATCACAACCATTGAATTTTTAGGGACATAAAATAATTACTCCCTCTAGGTCCGAAATTCATGTCGTTTTGGACAATTATTGAGTCAAACATTTTAAACTTTGACTATAAATAACTTTTAAATTATTTGGTTTTGAAACTTTAATGTCAGATCATTTGATTTATTTTAAAAATTGCTTTCACAAAAGTATAAATTTGGTAGGATATTCATTTATATTCTAATAGAAAACATTGGTCAAAACTATGTTTTGAAGACTGTCATTGTCCAAAACGACATAAATTTCGGACCTGGAGAGAGTAATAATAAAAGATCACATGCATGAGGCTTGCATGCATAGGGATCCGCTTTTCATGCATGAAATCTAATAGATTAATTGTAAGTTGCGTTAAACAATATTCATGAAATAGATTGTGTATCATGTCATTAATTGTGGACCATATCTGTTAAAAAATATTACATTCATAAATAAGTGCAAAAGATCACATCGGTGACATGTGTAGCTGTGCAACAGGTTCAGACGAGAGGTGTGGTTTTCGCCCAAGATCCAGTCTACCACATTATGCAAACATAAATAAAATACTTCCAAAGAAGATGTAATAAATCATGGTAGATCATGATACGTTGAACGTAAAATATCTATATCTATCTATCTACCTTATAAAAGAACGAGTTTAACTAAAGTACTTTACACCTAATGTTTACCTACCCTAATACCGTACCCACCCTTAGATTCTCTCGTTTTTTATCTAATAGCCAATTATAATCTATTTGGGCCCACAGCTGAGCCCACAACTTTAAAGTATTTAGTCGATTCCAACGTTGTGCGTAACGTTGTCTCAAGAAATCCTACAGTCCAGTAAAAGACTAGGCAAATCGTGCGTACAAAAGACTAATGATGGCAGAAACGCGTAATGTATGTGCCAGCCTTAATCGGAGTTTTTTTTCACCAAAATGTCATCTAGAACCGCAGTCCGTAGTCCCATTGAATTAAGCTCACTAAATTTTCAGATGAATCAACTCAATTCATTAAAAAATAGGATCTGCAAAAAATTCCTACTCCCTCCGTCCTAAAACTAAAGTCGTCTGCGCATTGAGAGTTTGTCTCAAAACTAAAGTCGTCTGCGCTTGTCTCCTCCAGAACCGTTCCTCACTCCGTCGGTGCCCCCAATCCCACAGCCGCTTCCATTTCTAGTCAGTCTACTCCTCCTACCTTCTTTTGATCGAGCAAAGATTTTGGCATGCCGTCGCTGAGTTCTCGCTCCGTGGCAGAAGTTTCATCAGTAGAGCGTAACAATGCGCTTAGCTGAACGCGTCGTCTGCTGAACCAAATAAGCTTGCTTGCTGGCATAACCACGTATGTTTTTCTTCTCGGTAGAGCATGTGTACTTATCTAGAGACAGTCGTATGAACAAGTACCAACTAATTGATACTATGGTTTATAAAATGTGCCAGGAGATTGAACTTTTGTCATGCATCAGTCATATTCCTCAGCCCTTGGATGTTGATCCAACAACAGTTCGGATCTGTTAATTTCTCCATAGACCATAGATAGAATGTTTTTTGATAGCGTGGAACTTCTTTCCTTAAAGTAGAAGATTAACAGAATCTGACACATGGAGTACTTTTGTCATGAGAAAAACATTTTTTTTCTCTGGTGGAACATTCACAAATATGATTGGTATATATAGAAAATATTATTCATCTAAATAGGAGCAGATCTATTACAAAATTGTGATCCTCGGTTCTGTCGACATGTCGTCTTGCATAATCTTTATGGCATATATATCATATCATCTATTTTATCGGTTAGGTTTTTTTGAAGATGATATTCAAGATATATTGGTCTCATGGTCACATCTTTTGTTCCTTTGCACTAGACAATGGGTTTATCTAGCAGGGTCCAATTGGAGCAATTATTACATATGATTGTGTCTCTTTATTTTTCACTAGTGCTCTTAATTAATTGGAGTTTTAGAGGACATATCAATAACATATGTAGATATTATGGGATTGATGATGGGAGTGTTGCGAAATATATCTCCAGTGATCAACACCTCATTTTTTTTTTTTTTTTTTGCGGAAAGCCATACCAACATAGACGCTTGCACCCGCACATACAAAATTATCCACTGCACTAGCATGAGGCCCTTTAGGCATGTTTTTTCACTGTGTATACATATGTACAAAGACTCAAACATCAATACAAGAAACATACCATGCTGTCTTTGTCTCTCGAGTTCATTCACTGTGTATACATAGATGAAGCTCCCCAAGAACATCACGCATAGCTTCACGCGACCTGCACATGGCCTCCAACGGGACGGCCCTTGGCATGGTGATCCCGCTACCATCGGCCATGTCTACCTCGACGCCATCAACCCTGTCCCAGTGGAAGCACTGGATCAGCCTGCCGAGCACCAGCCCGACGGTCCGCAGCGCGAGCGTCTCCCCAGGGCACTTGCGCCGCCCCATCCCGAACGGCATCAGCAGCTTCTCCTCGGCCTTGCCGTCCTCGAACCGCTCCGGCCTGAACTCCGCCGGGTGCTCCCACACCGCCGGGTCCCTGTGCATGGCGTGCACGTTCACCAGCAGCATGGTGCCGCGGGGCACGTCGTAGCCGCCCACCTTGCAGTCGGCGGACGACTCGTGCGGCAGCAGCAGCGGCACGGCCGGGTACAGGCGCAGCGTCTCGTCGATGATGCACTGGAGATAGGTGAGACGAGACACGTCGTCCGCGGTGACCAGACGGGAGGTGCCCACGGCGGCGTCGATCTCGGCCTTCGCCTTCTTGAGCGCCTCCGGGTGGTTCAGCAGTAGCAGCATGGCTCGTTCCGTGGTGGTGGACGTGGTGTCCGTTCCGGCGCCAAATAAGTTCTTCACAGAAAAAAATATATGAGAAACGAGAGTCAGCCACACGCTCAGAAGAGAATGGGCCATGAAAATGGCTTTGCTTTTGCGTCATGAGAAGAAGCACTCACCGCACAAAGAGCAGTGATCATAGTATCAGTGTAGACCTCTGGCTCGGATTTTTGCAGGGTGAGCAGCACGGCGATCATGCTCTCATTTTCGCCTTCGCTGCCGTCCAGTAGCCTCCGCCGCGCCGCGTCGATTAGCCGGCGCAGGAACGCGTCCCTCCTGCTCACCGCGGCCATGAGCTTGTTCCTCACGCCGAACACGTCGAACCAACGCAGCGCCGGCAGGTAGTCCCACCGGTTGGCGGCGCCGATGTGCGGAGCGATCTCGTCAATGATCTGCTTGAACTCCTCGGCCTCCGGTGACATGTCCGTGTCAGCGCTGGCCTCGGTGCGGGACGTCTTGGTCCGCGCGATGGTCTCCATGAGGACGCTGAGCGAGAGCTCGAACAGCCTCCGCTTGAGCTGGACGCGCGCGGCGCCGCCGGGGGCGGACGCCGCGGCGCGGTCCATCCTCCGAACCATGGCGCGCACCTCCGCGGAGATGGCGGGGGTCATGCACGCGACGCGGTGCGCGGAGAGGAGCTGGACGGCGGCGACGCGGCGGAGGTTGCGCCAGTACGGGCCGTAGCTGGACACGGAGAGCATGGCGCCGTCGAAGGACACGAGCCGCAAGGACGGGAGCTGCGGGCGGTTGGCGAAGGTCACGTCGTGCGCCGTGAAGCACTCCCTGGCGCACTCCGGCGAGGACACGATGACGGCGAGGCGGGACCCCATGCGCAGGGAGAACACCGGGCCATGGCGCGCCGCGAGGCGGGCCAGCGCCGCGTGGAACGGCGTCTTGATGAGGTGGAGGTGGCCGAGGAACGGGAGGGCGCCGGGAGGGCTTGGCGGCAGCTGCCGCGCGCCCTTGCCTTTGCCTTTGCCATTGCCGCTGCCGCTGCCGCCGGCGTGGCGGCCCACGAGGTAGTGGAGCAAGACGAGGAAAGCGACTGACAGGATGGCGATATAGGCGTTATACATGTCAGGCCTCAGGGGAGAAGTCAGGTGGTGGCTGATAATTTTTGTGTGTGTCTCACTGTCTCTGTCTCTGATGGATCGATCGCAGCTGCTGGGGCTGTGGCGCCATATCTTTCATGGCTGCATATACACACACCTCAACATTTGCCTGGATATACGACTTGGATGATAAGTTAGCTTTTGCCATATTTGGACAATTTTGCATACGCAATAGTTGACGTATGCCCGGAGAGGATGCATGGTTCCCTAGCTGCGCGAATGCGTTGTTTAAGCTCGACTCGAGAGCACTGTCTCGGGTACTTGCGTTGCGTCTTGGTGAGGTCGCCATCGCGTCCGGTTCTTCTCCTCGGCTGGCAAAAGGGGCCAAACTGGCACCGAGAGATCCGTGCAACTAACACCAGGCTCTAACCTTGAGAGACAAGCAATTAACTCGATTGGTAGGATTAGTTAATTCATACGATATGGAGCAGCTGATGATTCTTTCCCAAGTAAGGCCGAGCGATGCGCAATGTCAATTTCAATCGTTCGCGCTGCTAGACGAAATAATATACTATCCCTCTAGAATGTCGTGCATCTATTGCATGCCAAGGGACCGTTTGGAAGAGTTTCTATGAAAACGGCTTTACCAAAAAAAAACCGGAGAAACAATTTTTTTTAGCTTCGGGCTCCATAGTGCAAAAACGGCTTTCAGAAAAGTGTTTAGCAGAGCTTCACGTGAAGCCGCAAGAAGCCAATGAAAAAACCGTTTTAAAAGCTGTGCCAAACGAACCCTAAAGCTTAGGCCAATACAGGGTGCAAATATAGACATAAACGGAATGGATTTTAAAACATATGCAGTGTGATGATAGGTCGATGATCTCAGCCTAAAATCCCTATACGGGACGGAATGGCCGGCCATCGAGGGACTCGTGGGTGTCTCCGTGAATAACCATGTGATGCATGCCCACAGTGCATTGGCTAGCTGGCCAACGTGGTTTTCGATCCCCTCGTCCCTAGAGGGTTCTATAGATGACAAACCGATGATGCCCTAGGGTGAACATGAAAGGCTTGAGGCCTAAGGGCTTTGCAAATCACAGGAGAATAAAACCGTGCGCACGATAAAGACATGTTTTGCTCCTCCTTCGTTGCCTTCCTATTTCAAATGCTCTATCCACTCCCATGATGACCGCGGCCCACAAGAAAAGAGTGCTCTGCCACGTCTTCTGGCCTAGTAATAATTATTGGGCATGTTTGAATTGCTTGCGGTAATTCACGAGGGGATCCTTGAGTTTGTTTCATTATGGGAACAAATTGAAGATCTTTAATACAGTATATATGAGGAAATGGAAGATATAAGATGGCGGTTGACGACAAATGTATAGTATTCCACCCATAGTGTTTCTACATTCAACTTGCAAATGTCTTCTGCAAGATGAAATTTTTTTCTATGAAATGCAGAGGCTAAGCCAAAGTGTCGCTTCTTCGATTGGATAGTTCTACACAAGAAGATTTTAATAGATGACAACCTATAAATACAAAAAAAAAAACACAAGGATGGTCCTCTAACCCTTCATGCCGACTGTGTACTGCAGCCTCGGAAACCATTCTTGGCTCTTGCGAGGACTGCTCTGTCGCTCAACAAGTATCAGCACTGCTGATTGGATAGATGAAGCTAAACCATATCCAACAGGTCAACAATAGTAAATCAGATACACCTGGTGGCGTTGGCTACAAAAGAGAGGTGACAAAGCTCGACAAAAAGATTTGTACGGTCTCATATTTTACTTTAGTGGAATATTGAAATGGAATGCAGTCTAATAACGTTTCAGAAAACGCTAGGAACACTGAACAAATTGCTTCTAAGATTAAGAAGCGCGATGAAAAACTTTAGGGTGGCTTGGTCATCTCCAGAATAAATAGCGCTCGATATGGTTGAATTGTTTTCCCCTCTCTCTTCATGTTGGAAAACTGCATGATAGGGTTGAATTGTTTTCCTTTCTCTTCGTGTTGGAAAGACGCAGCTACCTTGTTTTGTTTTCTTGCGTAGTTCTCTTGTTCTTTTTGGTTTTCTTGTGCCTTCTCCTGATTTTTGTTTTTAAGTTGAGCTCTTGTTAAGGGTAGTAATGCATCCACTCACAAATATATAACATTTTGTTTTTCCTAAAATTTCGATCCTTCATCTTATTTAAAAGTATTTAAACAATGAAAATGTAACCCATACTCAAAACTACCTTTAGTCATTAAATAAAGCAAAGCAAAATAGATGATAATTTATTAGTTGTAGAAAAGAGGCAATCGCATATACTTTTGTGAATGGAGCGATATTTATGACCAGGGCCGGTACTGGTGGGGGTGCAGGCAGTGCAGCCGCAAAGGGCCCCCGACATCAAAGGGCCCCCTAAGGCTCCGTTCGTTTGGAGGCCCGGCTGCGGCGCCGTCCAGCTTCGGTGCCGTCAGCAGTCCGGGGCGTGGGCAGCCTGCTGACGGCAGACGCAACGCGCCGCAGCCGGAGTAATAAAAGAACGGAGCCTAAGTATGCATGCGTAAGACCAGGTCCTAGTCTGTACAAGTCCGTTGAGGCCCAAGCTAAAGATATGTCCCAGATTGAGAAAGGAACCATCTAGACTTACTTAAAGCACCCAAGCCCTTGACCCCAACACTAATCAAGCCTCACGCATGAGCCACGCCGTTACGCAATCAGCCCTCGGCCGGCCGTCGTTGCGGAGGACGATGAAAGCCGGAAGCGGCCAGCGAGCACGTGCTCAGTCAAGTTGATCTTCCGTCAGTCCCGTGAAATATTGCAATACGATGTTCTCTCATCACCATTGTCGATTGCTGACTTGCTGTATTGCCGTACCGATATGTGTATATATGTGACGCCAACGCTGCCCCCTCACAATTCTGGATCAGACGATTAGTTGAAACTTGAATCCTAATTAAATCGCTTCAATCAGGGTACCGCTTCCAAAGGTACCTTGCATAATTCATAATTTGATGTATTATCTTTTATTTTCAACACTCGTGTGATATCATGTCATCAAGAAAATATCCAAATGAAAAAAAAACAAAGGAGAAAACAGACGGATGACTTCATAAAAACACATGGTTCGATATGGCCTCCAAATAAATTTCCGCAACGGCCCCGTAAATCCTATGACCGGCCCTGTTTATAACTCGTGAATTGTAGTGTTTTTCAGTCCGTTTTTCTTCTTAGACAACGTATTTCTGATCTGCTAACAAATTTGCAGCAACTTTGTTGTTGTTGGCGCCCTTTCAAAACCTCGCTCGCGCTATTTGAAATCGGCGACCTACGCGGTCAGCTGTCAGCACCTGTCGGGGTGAGCGACCACTTTGCATGCAGCAACTTGTGAACCATGTCGCTTTCTAGGTTCGAAATGAGCAGCGCCTTCAGACTCTGCAGCTAGCGTGGAACACGAGGGGCCCGGACTGCATGCAGCAACTTGTGGCTACGGTACCTGTTTGACTCGTTTTTTTTCTACAGTACTCATATATTTTATTTTGTGGTGTATTTAGATTGAGAAATCAACTCATTCCAAAAGATTTGAAGATAACCCCATTTCTTTGCCATACTGATTATTAGCTTATGAAGAATGATATATTGATGAATCAACACATTATATTCCACAAACTAAACAAAAAAAGATGAAGAATGAGAAGATGTCATTTTCCAAATCAAGTACCCACTTAATTTTCTTCAATCATGAGTTAACTATTTATTATTCCTTCTATATTATGTAAATACAATTGTGTCCACTATAAATAAGACTTTCACAGTGACTTTAGTACCTACACATGTATACATCTTTTATCCAACATTATGTGCATAACTTATATCTTTTCTAGATCACTTAATCTAGATATAACTTAGACCTTCCGCATATAACTATGCCTAGTTGTGCATCACTTATGCATATTTGCGTAACTTATACATACCTTCCACACATAAATTGTACCTAAGTCCCTCCCCCTTTTTTAATGGTCCAATGTGACAGTATTGTTACAATTTTATAATTTTAAAACCATGTGATGCCATAACAATAATTTGAGATGTGTGATACTATAATTTACTACAATTACCCAGCATGGGAGTAAATATGATTTTTAAAAAAGCGATATGGACACAAGCCGTGATATATTATTGTAATTTTATAACTATAAAGTCATAGATGAGACATAGCTATAATTTTATAGGCGTGAAATTGTAGTTCATGGTATATATTCACTATTTAGCATTAAGTGATGGTTTTGGAAAAACTATCTTTTAAAGTGATATGAACATTGATTGTGATAGATTGTTACAATTTTATAACTCTAGAATTACATCATTGTGTTAACTTTGGTTTAGAGTTTTTGAAACTATATTTCCGTTCCAATTCGTAAGCATGATAGGTTGCTAATGTTTTATAACTATAAAATTACAGCGTTCTGATTACTTTAATGTTAGAATTTTTAAAATGTAATTGTAGAGTTGTGAAACTGTGATATAGTTTTTTTTTTCTGCAGAATCTTAGGCATAGAAATGACACATGCTTCAAGCACTGAAGGTACCAGCATGCAAGTATAAGAAAGTACACTTTTTAATTGCATAGGGGTTTTGTGATGCTCCAGCATCTCAAGTGCATGATTAACATTCTTACATACATCATTCATCAGAAAACATCGTATCATGCCATGCATTTTAACTCAACGATCGAGTTTGATAAAAATACAACTTATTGAACTCTACATCCTGCATGTGTCTGTGATTTTGCGCATAACTTTAATTCTGTTTGGTTTTGGGTGAAGGTTATATAACCAAACTTGTAGACAACTTCATGTTGAACAACTTTGATAATTAGGGCCTGGCCATATATGGTGGTTCGAATAGAGATATGGGTCATTTTCTGAGAACATCTAAAAACTGTCAAAACCTGACCTGTTTAGTAGCTTCACTTTTTCTCTAACCTACAGCCATTTTCATGTGAAGCCTTAATTGAGAAAGTTGTAGCTTCTGAAATTCTGAACAACTTTGTTAAGAAGCTCCTTGAGCGCATGTAGCTAGAAAATAGAGTTTTGGGATTTTTAGGCAAAAAGGGTCTGCTGGTCAAACAAGGACCAGCAGTTTGAATTCAAATTTTAAACCATATTTTAAATAGAACATGACCTCAAGCCTTATTACAAAGTTGTAGAACTAGAAGTGTACAACATTTCATCCAATTGGAGTATTTTCAAATTCGGCCCCTAGGATGTTCAAAATGTCAATTTACAGAGAGGGTACAGGCAGTCAAACCCTGAATTTTTCCATTTTCGGATTTTTCAATTCTTTTGTCCCTATGACACGCGGGTCCCACTTGTCAGCCCATTTCGGGTTCCCGCTCAGGCAGACCGAAACCACCGTTCGCCCACCGTTTCGGAAAACCGTTTTCGTCTTCCGTAGACTCGATCCCATAGACTGTTCCTTCGTCCTTTCACTTGGCCCCACATGTCAATGACTCCGGGTCTATGGACCGCGTCCACCATCGCGCCGTCGTCCTTCTTCCCCTCTCCTTCGCCTCCACGCGGCGGCTACGGCCTGCCATGGCCGTCCGCCCGTCCTCGGCCGAGGCACCGACGCGCCTCCCCTCTCCCTCTATTTCCTTCAGACGGAAGGACCCGAGCGCCTCCATTCCCTGCCTTCCCCACTCGTCCTTCCTACTCTCTCCCTCTCCCCGCGCGCGAGACGCCAGTGCGCCGTCCGCCATTGGAGCGAGCTCGGAGCTCGAGCTCCCGAGCCGCCTCCGCTGCCTCTCGCGCCCCTAGGACCCCTCCATTGCACTCGCCACCTCGTCGCGCACCCGAGGGAAAAGCTCTCGCCCCCGCTCCGCCCTCCTTTCGCCAGATCGAGTCCGCCGCGCCACCAAGCTCGCGCGCCGCGCCGCCGGTTCACCACCGCCGCGCCCCGCCTCCCGAGCTCCTCACGCCGCTAGGACACCACCGCCACCTCCGCCGCAACCCCGCGGACCTGAGGGGCAAGGTCTAGGCGCCGCTCCGCCTCCCCATCGCCCGGTCCACGTCGCGTCGGTCGCCGCCGGGCACCTCACCGTCACCGGCCTTCCTCGCGCCTCTCCCCGTCGACCAAGGTAGGGGGTAAGACTGCCCACACTCCCTTCCCTCTCCCTGACCGCCGCCGGCGAGCCGCCGAGCCCCGAAGGGCCGGATCCCGCGTGCGCCGCCGTCTCCTTTCCCCCGTCGGGAGGAAGAAGAAAAGGAGAGGAGGAAGACGATCTTTTGCAAGTTAGCCCTCGTTGTTTGGTGCTTTTACAGATCCAACCCGAGCGCTGTGTACTGTGTCTTGCGGATCTCACGAGCTAGCCCCTGGAAGTTATAGATAATTGCGTTTAGGTCCTAGATCTATATTTATTTTGAGCTGAAATTTTGGAAAATCATAGAAAATGAAAAAAAAATCCAAAATGGGTAAACTCAGTTGCTATGGACTCCCCTTGATTAGATCTACAGAATGGTTTAGATGTGGACTCATGAAATGACCATTTTGCCCCTGGGTTCTTGCATGCAAGTTGAAAGGAAATAAATAGGAAAAATGGACCAAATGGTCTCCAAAAATTGTAAAACTTGGTCAGAAGCATTCTTGTGGTGTGATAGCACTGTGAAGATTTTTATAGCCATAGATCTTGCTGTTTAATTACTTTTTTACCATTTTACATGTGTTATGTGCATCTATTCAACTTAGAGAGTGGGGGCTACATAAAGTAAACTTAAAATGGCTCTCTAGTATTTTTCATACACTTGGGACAACACAAGTAGCTCACTGATGAAATTTGAGACCTTGCATGTCAAGTTTAGATAGTGATTTGAAAATGACAAAAAGGCAAAAGCTAGGAAAGAAAAAGGGAAAAAGGGCATTAAAACAACTAGGAAAGTAAGGGATAAATTTGGTGATCTATTTAGGACGTCAGGATTCAAAAGAGCATTCTTGAACACTTTATTACCACTGTTTTGAACTATGTGAATTCTTTAGTAAAGAAAAATATGGAAAATAGATGTTCTGAAAAACTAAAGATATTCACTTGCCAATTTTTGTATGTGTAGTTTATGATAGGTTATGCTTGCTTTTAGTGATGGTTTATACGATTTCTTAGGGATGGTTTGTATGATTTCTTAAGAAAGCATGTAGTTTTACCTAATAGAAGAAACGGGTATGGTAAATGTTGTTTAACTGCATCTTTGTCCTTTTGCATCCTGTCCCCGACATATGCATTATTAGCACTCATTTGCATATGTTGTCATGCATATAGATCCCGCGAACGAGTGGTCGACACAGGAGCTACTGTTGATCAAGGAACCGGACGACGAGTTGCATCAGGTGCAAGAAGACGACGTGTCGCTGATTTAAACCGTCCCTGATTCAAGGAGTTGCCTGGGGCAAAGCCCTACAACTCGGCAAACTAACTTAGCTTAGTTTGTTGGTTTTCTTATTATAATCAAAGGTAGGCAGGACAATGATTCTCCCAGCTAATATAATCTTGTTGATGATTACGCATCTGCATTAGGAGTTGATTGGAAACATCTGCATTAGACTTCCCGGCCGCCCTGGCCCTAGCACCTATACCTAGAGTTCGTAGGACGAGTGCCTAGAATTGCTAGGTATGAGTAGACACAAGTGAATGGAGTCACTCGTCGCGTAGGTGGTTTTACAAAATTCAGAAATCTCATTGCAATGAATTATTCGATACCGTTGATATATATTAAATGGAAACCGGGCGGAGATTTTATGAGTTATTGTTATGATATTGTGCACTGGACTCCGCCTGAGTCGCATAAGGCCCGTTCGCTGTTCGCCTGCTGATCGGCATAACATTGCTAGAGTGCTTATCCAGGACATGGGTCTAGTGAAAGTCTTACTTGTGCCATCCGAAGCACAGAGACAGGCTCCTGTTGTGACACCTTGGGAAGCTTGTAGTCGAGGGAGGGCTGACCCGTCGTGGTATCGCTCCTAAGGCGGCACAACCTGGGAACAACGATGGGATTGAATCGAACTTCGGATGGGACAAGTGGAGATGGGGGAAGCATATGTGGGAAAGCTTGGAGTTAGTAAGCATATGCCATCCTGGTGCTTCTAGTTATTCCCGAGAATTAGGAAATCGATTCGAATCGCTGATGCTCACCAGGTGTGAGAATGCCAGATATCGCACACGGGTAACGTAGTAAGAACTTGAATACTTTATGCTATATGTTCATGTTTTTGGATACAACATGTTTGTATATGTCTAATATGCTTTTATGCAAGATACTGATGGACATCTCTGTTTTACCTTCATGCAAGTATTTACTTTATGATATAAATGATATTCCTGGTTAAGGGGTAGCAGCTGTCAAATCCTGCTATCCTATGGTAACATGTTTTTAATAACAATCAATGGCTAAGGACCCACATGATTAGCAGCTTTGCGTCAGCCGCAAACCATTCCATTAAGTCCTACTGAGTAATTAGTACTCAGGGTTTGCCCCCACTTTTGGCTTACAGTTACCGAAGAGGCTTGGACAGTTGCTTGGAGGAGGGTAGTACCGGTGGGCTCGGTGTTACTCGCCTCGTTCATCATCATATGAAGACTTCTTAAGTATTATGTTTCCGCTGCGAGATGTTTTGAAAACGCTTCCGCTTTATATATATATTTTGACATGTATTTGACTATATGTACTCGATTTGTAAATTAAGCCTATCTCTCTTATGTTTCAACTGCCTGTGATGATGTAACTGTTGTGGCTCCATCGAGAGTCGGATGTGTGTGATGTCGGTTCATCTGGGAAATGGTGTTATCGAGAGCCCGAAGGACTCTCGACAGACTACCGGGTTTGGTCTAGCCTAAGTGCACTGCGAGCCAGAGGTGGCAGGTGTGCTTAGTCCGGATTAAAGCAGCGGTTCCGCCACAGGTTTCACGAGCATTAGACTTTCTTAGACATTTTTATGTAGAAGAATCTAGTTTAATTCAGATGTAAGGTACTTAAAATAATTCTTTTTTATAGGGATATTCTTAAATTGATGAAAACTATGCAAATAGGCTTATAGGCATGTGACCTTGGATCATTGTGCCATTAATTACCTTGGGTCTTAGGAGTTAGGACCTCTATGATCCAATTGATTGCCTTCTATATGTTGTCACCAAGAGGTTTGGACAACACACACCACAATAGCGTTGTTTAGTACTTATATTAATGGATCTTAACTTTATATTTTTCCATAACTGTTTTGGGTGAGTCCTTTGTGTCATATGAAGATGCAGTTGATTCCATAAGGCTAGATGGGCAAATGCAAGTAGTTTCATCAAGGGTTAAAGCTTATGAAGATACTTAAAGATACTTCAAATTGGGCTTATCTGGTCATATTATACATTATGTCAAGTTGTTAAGAATTTCACACTTTTTTAATTAAGTGTCATATAGACTTCGAAGCTTTTGATTTTTCATGTGAAACTTGTGACATGTAATCCCTTCGTCCCAATTTATTGTGTCATATGGACTTGTTTTTGTTTCACTTATAAAATCAAAAGCAAAGGGCTTACTCCTTACGATCTAGCAAAAGCTTGCTTCTATTCCGTATTATTATAGCAAAAGCTTGCTCCTATTCCATATTATTGCACATTCATTGCCTAGTTCAGTGTTTATGCTGACTAAATTTGGGCCATGTTTGGTTTCGCTTCTCTCCATCTCGCTTATCTCACAAGCAGACTTTTCATGGAATCCGTTGTCGAGAAAATCTACTGTCCAGATAATCTATGTGTTTGGTAATCCAAGATTATCCCCTTCTCACCACAGCCCCCATGGACCTCAAGGTAGGGAGCCGATGGCGGCATACAGGGAGGCCATACAGGGAGGCCGCGTGGGGAGGCGCTGGCTGGGCGGGCCGAGCTGCCGGCGGGACGAGGCGCCGGGGGAAGCGAGGCCGAGGCCATGGCAAACGAGGCGGTGGATCCGCGGTGCCATGGCGGCCCGGATGTGGAGGAGCGGCAGCCGGCTTGTTCTCCCTGCTCAGGGAGGCCTCCCTCGCCGGTCCTCGCCTCATTTCCCCGCTCGGGACGACGGGAAGGGCGAACGGCGTAGGAGAAGATGATGGGGAGGGTGGTCGTGAGGTGCGAAGGCGGCCGTCGGGGGGTGGAGCACCGGCGCCTACGGAGGCGGGCGCGGAGGCAACGCGGTGGCGGAAAGGCTAGAGGCAGAGGGGGCGGGTAGAGGAAGAATCGAGCGGCATTCTGTGAAAGGCGAGGGGCGAGGCGCGTACGGGAGAAGCGAGCGTGATGTGTAAATGCCGCTCGGCTGGAAAGCGGCGATGGAGAAAAGCGAATTAGAATCAAGACGTTTGGATGGAATTTTCTCTTCTGTTGGCTAGAATTGAGGAATAAGCGGAACCAAACGTGCCCTTAAAAGAAAATTACACTCACTAGTCACCGGTCACGATAATGGAAGCACTAAAAGAGGATATTATAGCACATCGTTTCTTCGCAGGTCTTACGCCATGTGGTAATTTGTTATGAGTGTCGTTAGATTTATATTATACATATCTGATATGTTCTATATCAATAAAATTTAAATAAAATTCCAACTGAAAATGGCCTCAACGAACCAAAGCAAGAAGCGTGCAAAGAGCCACGACGACGACCTCCGCAAGCGGACAAGCGCTCTCCATCGCGAGCTTTACAAAACGCCTGCACACGTGACACGCCGTTGGCTCTGTTCGCCTGCATGGTGCGTGCCGGGGTGGCCCGCCTGTTTTGTGCCTCGCGCGGTCGTGCCACATTCTACAGTGCCGTGCCGTACTAGTCGGCTAGTCTCCAGCTAGGTCTAAGCAGGGCTCTGGTGGCCCAAAGCTTTAGGCCAAATTTTGATCCTGGTTAAATAATAAAATTTTGTTCGTAGATTTTATTTGGCGTCTAGATAATGTTTACGAACAAAAAAAAATTGTTAGATTCAAACATGGCTAAAATTTGATCTAAATAATTTTAGCTTTGAACCAATTAGACCCTTAGTATCAGTGCTTTCGTTTCATTATTTACTATAGTAATTTACATGTGCAATTATCCAAGTTGTAGTAAAAAAAATTAAAAAATAAAACAATGCTACATATTCGAAACACCATGTTAATTGTGCGGCCCAAAAGCCCAAGTCCCCCGCTACCTACCACGCTTGCACCGTTGCACTGCGGTGCCGCTACCTACCACGGCTTCCACTGCGCTGCGGCTACCTACACACACGGGACACGGACGGGCAAGCGAACACACGCAGACACAGCCAACGTCCCGATCTTGTGCACCACATCCACATGTGGACTATCCTCTCCGATCCCGTCCACCCAATCAACGCAGACTTATTTAAATCGTTTATATATCATCGGATCCGAGCATTGGGGTAGCTGGGTAGGTGCACACATGCAGCAGCCATAAGAGAGGGCGGGGCGGGCGCCACACCACAGGCCACAGCAGACACCTCAGCGCGCGCCCACATGGACACGGTCTACTACCTTGCCGTCGGCTCCGTGGCTCTCCTCTTCTTGCTCCACTACCTCATCGGCGGTGGCGGCGGCGGCGGCAAGGGCAAGGGCGCGCGGCGTCTGCCGCCGAGCCCGCCCGCTTTCCCTTTCATCGGCCACCTCTACCTCGTCAAGCCGCCGCTGCACTCGACGCTGACCCGGCTCGCGGCGACCTATGGCCCCGTGTTCTCCCTGCGCATGGGGTCCCGCCTCGCCGTCATCGTTTCCTCGCCGGAGGGCGCCAAGGAGTGCCTCACGGACAACGACCTCATCTTCGCCAACCGCCCGCTCTTCCCCTCCGTGCGCCTCGTCTCCTACAACGGCACCATGCTCGGCATGTCCAACTACGGCGCCCACTGGCGCAACCTCCGCCGCGTCGCCGCCATCCAGCTCCTCTCCGCGCACCGCATCGCGTGCATGACCCCCGTCATCTCCGCCGAGGTGCGCGCCATGGTGCGCCGGATGGACCACGTCGCCGCCGCCGCGCCGGGGGGCGCCGCGCGCCTCCAGCTCAAGCGGAGGCTCTTCGAGCTCTCGCTCAGCGTCCTCATGGAGACCATCGCGCGAACCAAGACGTCCCGCACAGAGGCCAACTCCGACACCGACATGTCGCCCGAGGCCGAGGAGTTCAAGCAGCTGCTCGACGAGATCATCCCGCACATCGGCAGGGCCAACCGGTGGGACTACCTGCCGGCGCTGGCGTGGTTCGACACGTCCGGCGTCAAGAACAAGATCATCGACGCCGTGAACAGGAGGGACGCCTTCCTGCGCCGCCTCATCGACGCGAATCGCAAGAGGTTGCAGGACGGGATCGACCTCGACAGCGAGGATAGGAGCATGATCGCCGTGCTGCTCAGCCGCCAGAAGACCGAGCCAGACTTCTACACTGACACAATGATCACGGCTCTCTGCTCGGTGAGCCATCTTCTAGCTTTTTCTTGGATTCTACCACTTTTCGTTACGCTTCCGGGTTCCGGCTGACTCATCTTCGTTTTCTCCTTCCTTAATTTCTCTTCGAAAAAAAAAAGAACCTGTTCTCCGCCGGAACAGAGACCACGTCCTCCACCACGGAATGGGCCCTGTCGCTGCTGCTGAACCACCCGGAGGAGCTGAAGAAGGCGCAGGCCGAGATCGACGCGGTGGTGGGCACCTCCCGGCTGGTCACCGCCGACGACGTGTCCCGCCTCCCCTACCTCCAGTGCATCATCAACGAGACGCTGCGCCTGTACCCGCCGGCGCCGCTGCTGCTGCCGCACGAGTCCTCCGCCGACTGCAAGGTGGGCGGCTACGACGTGCCCAAGGGCACCATGCTGCTGGTGAACGTGTACGACATCCAGCGGGACCCCGCCGTGTGGGAGGACGCCGGCAAGTTCAAGCCGCAGCGGTTCGAGGACGGCAAGGCCGACGAGAAGCTGATGATGCCGTTCGGGATGGGGCGGCGCAAGTGCCCCGGCGACACGCTCGCGCTGCGGACCATCGGCCTGGTGCTCAGCACGCTGCTCCAGTGCTTCGAGTGGGACAGGGTCGACGGCGCCGAGATCGACATGACCGAGGGCGGCGGCCTCACCATGCCCCGGGCCGTCCCGCTGGAGGCCATCTGCAAGCCGCGCGAAGCTATGCGCCATGTTCTTAAGGAGCTCTGAGGCTCTCTGAGCATCCGGTGGTGCTACGATTTGTTGTTGGCATCGTTGACTCTCTAGATACATGGGAAACAACGCATTCCGTCGGTACTGAATAATGCGAGCGTGGCGTTGCTTCGATCGGCCCATAATTGTGTTATCTTTTGCAAATTATATTACGCCGCGTAAGGTGGTAGGTAGGAGTGCTATGGACGACTAGCTGTTGGTTCATAGGAGTACTTCATAGGGGTTATGTCATTATGTTCTCTTCCGCCGATTGCCTTGTGTAATTGAACTTCCTCAAGTGTACCAAACGAATTTGGGTACCCAATGAATTTCTCTTCTTCTCTTTCCTTGAGAAATGCAAGTCAATTTTGTTTCCTCGACCGCGTCTTGCTTATTCCGTGTCCTCAGGAAAGTGACTAAACTTGTGTGGGCCCACATCTTCCTCCAGTTTAACTCATATTGGTGATACAAATTGTACTTTTGTTGTATAAGGTTTTGAAAAATGCCCTTAGACACTAATTAGAAAACTCCAGGAATTTTTTATATCTGTCTCCACACCCATTTTCCTAGAGCTAAATCTGAATTTTAGAATATTTTAGAGATATTTTCATGAGCGCAAAAATATTTTATCTGGGTTTGTCGTGTCTCAATATATCTCCAGGAAAATTATAACAATTTTTGGATGCTTAAAAATAGTTTTTATGGTTTAAAACTTTAATCTGATGTTTACCTGGTTTCATTTTGAACCTGTAACTATTGTATTAGCACAAAACACCTTGAAAGTTTATAGGTTTTGAGAGTTGAGAGAGGCATCTTGTTTGTTTGGTGTTTGAGTTTGAGGGGAAAAACAACATCGGGCAATTGTTCAAAAAAAGGTAAAAATAGAATTTTTTTTATATTTTTTGTCCTTTAGTTGTACTCCGTAGCTACCAATCCCTCCCTGTCCTCCATCCCTCATGGTGCCAGGCTGCCAGCCCAGGACGTCAGAATGAGCCCACATATCACATGTACTCTCTGACTCTCATGTCTGAATGCACATCCTCCCTAACTACGATTTTTTATATTTTATTTTTTTGGCTTCAACCATCCTGTATTAAAGTGCGGAAGGATGCACGCTCAGCGTAAGTAGCTGTCTAAAATTCAGCTAGAGTATATTAAAATAGGTCAGCTAACCGTTATCTGATTTTTAGCCAACTACTCAAGTAATTAATACTATTTAGCTAATCAGCTACTCGAACCTAGCTAATATTTCCATCTCTCTCTTACCTAGCTGATCCAAATAGCCCAACTAATTTAGTTAGTTAATAAGTTAGCTTGGTAATTTTAGCACTAGCTCTTGCTGATCTAAACAATCTGTTTATTTCAAGACTATTATAGGTTGAACTCATGCTACAACTTATAGCCACTTGTTTTATATTAAAAAAAAAACTAATAGCCACTTGAGCACACATGTCGACACAAACGAAACTAAAGAGAAAGGTTCAAGTCTAGAGGCATACACGCAACCATATGAAGCAACAGATATCAATTCGTCTGGATTCTGCTCTCGATGTGTGTGTTTTTCTTATCTCATTGAATTTAGGCGAAGTTGCAACTCATCCGGACCGGCTCTCAATTATTTTTTTTTCCGATGTTGGTACTCTTATTACGTACTACAATTTCTTCTCAGTTCTCGCTCCCCTACCCATTCTTTGTCATATTTACTAGTTACTCAAAAGAGGTGAGGAGCTAGATTCAATGGCGCCTTTGATCTCCATCTAGCCATCAGCTGTATGATACCAGAACAGCGCCTTTTTTTTGAGAAATCAGCAACCAAGAGTCCCCGCTAAATATATATTCCACGTATACCGCCGAAGACCTAGAATGGAACATAGATTACAATAGCAGGTCACAACCAAAGTTAAAAGGACGGGAGACAACATGAAAGATAGGAAGAAGTCCAAATTACCCTCTCAACTCTTTCTAGAGTGTTTCAACCCTCAAATCAAACCGTTCAACGAACACCCCCAAACTCTTGAAATCGTGCAGGTCAACCCCACACCCCTCTTCGGCCTAGTTTTTAGCCACGGCACGCTAGCCTCCACGTCGGCGCCCAGCCCTCCGCGTTCGTCTCCCTCTCCTTCCGCCACCATTTCTTCATGACCTCCACGACAGGCTAGGGTCAGCCTGCTCGACCACACCGCTCGCCTGGCTATCGGGGGACTGCCGCAGTTGCCCATATTGGGCCACCGGCTAGGCCAAGCCGCTACGCCGTGGACGCACAAGATGACAATGATGACAACGACAAACACGAACGCTTTGGCACGCGGCCCCAACGGTTCCACGCGTGCGGCGCACGGGCGCAGCCCCGCCGGCTCCTGCGATCTAAACAATCTGTTTATTTCAAGATTATTATAAGTTAATAAGTTATCGTATTAACTTATTAACTGTAGAGGCCAGTACGGCAAAAAACCGGCTGGAGAGGGGCATGGGCCAGCCTGCACGGTTTCGACATTAGACGTTTGTTAAACGGTTTGAGACTTGGAAGGTTGAAACTTAAATTCTAGAAAAAGTTGAGAGAGACAATGTAAACTTTTTCCGAAAAACATGATACAAAGCCACCATTCTTTAGAAGCACAGCAACCGAGCGACTTGCCCGTCCGGCAAATATGCATCGAAAATCAGGAGGCGGTTGCAAGGAAACCTATGAGACCCTAACGATTCATCCTCCCTGCATTGACCAGTGACCAAACATGCATGTCACAAGTTTGGCGTGATTCGAAAACCTAACATTCACAGTACGTCAAACAAAATTAGAGTAGGTAATAACAGTCGAAGAAGAGATGTTTTTTATTGTTTTGGCTTCTCCCCATACACAGAAGCCGCACATTTCTTCCACGCCAATTCCCCATCGTCGTCTGCGACTGCGCCTGTCCCTATCGACAAGAGAAATTAATCCAATCCCGCCCTATATATATATGGCCAGCCGCTTTTCTTCGCGCTCGAGCTCAGCTCGCGGCCCCGCCGGCGTCGGCAAGTTCGCCAAACCGGTTTACCTATCCACCAGGCATCACAAACTAATTTAGTGTTTGGTTGGTGAGATGGAGTGGAATGGAACCATTTCATGCCACCAATTCTAGCGTTTGGTCGAAAGGCTGAGGAATGAATCTGTTCCAGAAAAGATAATATTCTCTCCAGATTCGGGACAGGCACGTTCCGTAAAAATTCTGAAACGTAACCGTTCCAATTGGAATGTGAGACTGACAGTGCATCCGAAGTCAAAATCTAGGATGAACCTATTCCATCTTTAGAATTTAGGACAGAAACATTTTATTTTTAAAATATGAGACAAAACCTTGCCTCGCTCTCCGACCAATCGCTTCCTTCCCTGATCAGGCCACGGATGCCACGTGGAAGCAGGACGCAGCGGCACTGCGGCCGATTCGATCCGGAGATGCAATGCAAAGGGTACCTGCTGTGCTGCTGGTGTCTGGTCCAATAATCCAATCGCTGCTGCGTCAGGCAGTTCTGTGCTAGGCTTGTGTACGTGCTGTGGTGTGTGTCGAGGTCTGGGCAACCGATGGTGTGCGTGCTAGCTGACTGGCTACTGCTGCTGACTGCTGACTGCCGAGGGTGGCCGAAAGGAGAGCAGCTGCAGCTCGATCGATCATGACCAAGGCCATGTTTAGTACCAAAAAGAGCCCTAAAATTCACTATGCAAAAAGAAAATTCCCTGTCACATCAAAAATGCCGACATATGCATGGAATACTAAATGTAGATGAAATAAAAAAATAATTGCACAGTTGAGATGTCCTTGACGCGACGAATCTTTTGAGCCTACTTAGGCCATCGTAGGACAATATTTACCACAAACGAACGAAACGTGCTACAGTGCTTTTCGATTCGGAACAGTGCTTTCAGCCCTAAATTGGGCCAAAATTCGGCCCAAAGTTTGGGCACTAAACAGCCCCCAAGTGTTCCTTCCTGCTAATAGTACGAGAACGGACCACCCACCCACCATCGCCGCCACACCAATTAACACCCAGGTTTTCCCGCCACCGTCCATTTCAACAGTAGCTTTCAAGCTTTCTTGTATACTGTACTAGTACATAGACACACATTGACACCGACGGTGATCGTGTTCTGTCGAGCTAATTAAGTTAAAACTCCTACGCTGACAACAAGTGACAACAACAGCTAGTAGTCCAGTGCAAAGCATCATACGCACATGCCGGGCGTACCAACGTGTTCGTGACATGGCGGGTCATGTCATTAGCAGCTTTTACCACAACATCTGGTTCTGGTCTAGAGAATAGTTCCATGCGTGGCCTCTTTTGGCAATAGACCAGAGATTAGGGCCGGGGATGCTAGTGCTTTATTAGTTTTGCCATTTGCATGCCGGTAATAGTATAAACGATAGCAACGGCGTTTTAGCCTGTCAGGGAACTCCTACCTGTAGTTTGGACTTTTGACGGTCCCTTTTATTAGTCTACACTATAAAATGACGAGTCTATCCTATAAAAGAATGAGTTTTTTAAAAATCCTTGTTATCTAAAAAAATATAGATATATTCCTCACGCTAACTTCACTGCGCACTTTGGAAAAGGTTGGAACCCAAAACCCATAGATGCAAAATATTTCATCCACTTTGTATTACTTTCAATTTTTTGGTTTTAATGAAAAAAAATAACGCTAGTGAATCAGAACTACTTTCTCTTAATTTTATTTTTTTTCTATTGTCTGTTTGATTATATCTATGCTAGTCTTTATAAAACGAGTCCCAACTTGCTGCAACTCTTCCCAGGGAACGCGGCCTGCGTTCTTTTCATATCAGTCCAAACGAGGTGATAGAGCAGCAGAAGGGAGCTCGATCGACCAACGGAAGACTTTGGAAACCTGCAGGCTTATCATGTCGATCGTGAGAGTCAGAAGCTAGGCTACACCATTCCCCGTCACGTGCAACGGCGGCGGGGTCCAGTGAGAGCTAGCTGTACTACAGCATCTATCGTGCATCTTATAGCCAGCCTGCAGAGGCCACGACTGATGTCACCAGGACTCGCATGGCCGACCTCTACCGTACCACTTCCATTCCATGCCGCCTCGCCTATACTCCGTATATCACTGTCACCGTGTCACCTGCATGCACCACCGCGGGAGGGGAGCTGGGGAGGAGCTCTCGTCCATACCGTGCTACATACCGTGTTTCTTCGTGCTTTCACTCTGATGCGTGCACGATTTACGATTATGGTGGATGGAATATTATATATACAGTAGAAGAACAACTGCATAATGCTAATGTTTTATTTCTGGGCTGCAGAGGGAATTATTATTTTTACCTCGTAAAAACGCCATGTATATTATTCTTTAACAAATCCTACATATTCTTTCGTTCTGCACTATGAGTATTTGACTACGAGCATTGCTATGGTTTATTTTATTTTGAAACGAACTGTTTAACCGAGCCAGACAAGAGAGCTATGAATACTTGTATTATTACAAAAACAAGAAGAGGCCTAGGCCGGGCGTTATGCAAGTGGCCAACTGTGTCGAGTTGTGCTCACGTCGTACACGAAAATCCTCCTGCATTGTAGTCTCCATCTTCTTCTATATATATGTGTGGCTCATGTACGCTACCCGCTATATGCGCAAACAAATAAACGCAGCACGCCTATAGGCTAACCATGGATCAGACCACCTGCATTGCCATTCTCTCCCTAGCCTTCCTCTTCCACCGTCTGCTCCGACGTCTCGCCGGCCGCCGCAACGGCAGCAAGACCAGGAGTAGTAGCCTGCGGCGGCTGCCGCCGAGCCCTCCAGGGGCCGTCCCCTTCCTCGGCCACCTCCATCTCATCAAGAAGCCGTTCCACGGCACGCTGTCCCGCCTCGCGGAGCGCCACGGCCCCGTCTTATCGCTGCGCCTGGGCTCCCGCGCCGCCGTGGTCGTCACGTCCCCGGCCTGCGCCCGGGAGTGCTTCACGGAGCACGACGTGACGTTCGCCAACCGCTCGTTGCTCCCGTCGCAGATGCTCGTCACCTTCGACGGCGCCGCGCTCGGCACGGCCAGCTACGGCCCGCACTGGCGCAACCTCCGCCGCATCGCCGTCGTGCAGCTCCTCTCCGCGCGCCGCGTCGGGGCCATGTCGGGGGCCATCTGCGCCGAGGTGCGCGCCATGGTGCGCCGCCTGCACCGCGCCGCCGCCGCCGCGGGCGGACCCGCGCGGGTCGAGCTCAAGCGGAGGCTGTTCGAGCTCTCCCTCACCGTCCTCATGGGGGCCGTCGCGCAGACCAAGGCGGCGGCGGCGGCGCGCACTGAGTCAGACGACGCCGACGACACCGACATGTCGCCCGAGGCGCAGGAGTTCAAGCGGGTCATCGACGAGGTCTTCCCGTACGTCAGCTCCGTCCTCTGGGACTACCTGCCGCTGCTGCGCTGGTTCGACGTCTTCCGCGTGAGGAGCAAGATCATGGCCGCTGTGAGCAGGAGGGACGCGTTCCTGCGGAGCCTGATCGAGGCGGAGCGGCGGAGGATGGACGACGGCGGCGGCGGCGACAACAAGAGCATGATCGCCGTGCTGCTCACCCTGCAGAAGCAAGAGCCGGAGGTCTACACCGACACCATGATCACGGCTTTCTGCTCGGTGAGGGATCACATCGATCCATGCTCCAAAGTTTTCTAGTGCTATATACTATCCCTGTGACGATGGTTTAATTAATTAACAAAACGGGTCTCTGTTTTTTTCTAATTGATGAAGAACTTACTCGGAGCTGGAACCGAGACAACCTCGACCACAGTAGAATGGGCGATGTCGCTGCTGCTGAACAATCCAGGGACACTGGAGAAGGCACAGGCCGAGATCGACGCGGCCGTGGGGCACTCGCGCTTGATCAACGCCGACGACCTGCCGCGTCTCGGCTACCTCAGGTGCATCATCGCCGAGACGCTCCGCCTCTACCCGGCGGCGCCGCCGCTGCTGCCGCACGAGTCGGCGGCGGACTGCAAGGTCGGCGGCTACGACATCCCGCGCGGCACGGCGCTACTGGTGAACGTGTACGCCATCCACAGGGACCCGGCTGTGTGGGAGCACCCGGACAAGTTCGTGCCGGAGCGGTTCGCGGGCGGGAAAGCCGAGGGCTTGTTCGTGGCGCCGTTTGGGATGGGGAGGCGCAAGTGTCCAGGGGAGGCGCTGGCGCTGCAGACGGTTGGGGTGGCGCTGGGGTCGCTGATCCAGTGCTTCCACTGGGGCAGACCTGATGGCGTGGAGGTTGACATGGGCGAGGGCAGTGGACTGACGATGCCCAAGGCTGTCCCGTTGGAGGCCGTGTGCAGTCCACGGGAGATCATGCATGGCCTTCTTGACAAGCTCTGATATATAGGATATAATAGGACATACTATCAGTTTTGGGGGAGTGGACTGATGTCTTGGTAAACAAACTTCTAATTTCTAATAGTCAGCATATTCATGCCAACACTGTAGGCGCGGGCGCGCCTTAGACTGGCAAACATCAAGTTTGTAGGTCGTCCATTTGACGTGGCCTAAGGTTTTGCGTCAAGAACTTGGATCATGTCACTATGGGTCCTCTGCGGTACAATTTGAAGCTTCCAAGTTCTAAGCAAAATGCCGCAGGGTCGGTCAGATACCCTTTCTACATAGCATGGCTCATTGGCTCCGATGAGTAATAAAACGGACCAGACTAAGGGAGCATCTTATTCAAGCCTGACAAGACAATCAGTCCACAAATGAAATCTCCCTGTTTATTGGCCGATATGGCCTATTATGGTTTATCACAAGAATTTTGTTCATGTTAACATAAGCGTGCATCTACAAGGCTACAACATGTGGCAGCAAGCAAAAGAGGCCACAATCGAACAGTGTACAGACAGCGGGCACCTTTGGGTCAGTTGGTTATTTTCAGCTTTTGAGTCTTCTGCATCACAATTGGAAGTTTCTGAGCAATAACATTTGGGTCTGCGTATGCTGCAGAGTCGGAAGGGTTTCCTTTCTGCGTTATGGAAAAAGGGTAAAGGATTAATACGTTCCGACATTATCAATATGACCTTCAAAGAATGCGATTGGTTCAGTGATAGCATACCGCAGCCAAACTAGCAAATGTTGCTTCCCTCCAGCAGCATTCACGGAGTACCACAGGTTTAGCTCCGTCACCATCTCCAAAAGAACAATGTAACCGAGTATCCCTCAATCTCATCAGTACACCATCAACCCTAAGCTGTTAACACCAGGAGGCAATCATCAGTGTGGACAAGCTGATCATGTAAATCTGGAATAAGCTACAGATGTTAAAAGTTTGTCTCTAAAATATGGGGAATACTGCTGCTACAAGTGGATCTTCAGTTCAAACTTAGGCCTTAATGATTACATATGCATCTTCCAAATTTAATTTTTCTTGTTTCAAAATTCAAAGGCTTTCTTGGCCATTCTTCACAGGCTTTCTTGGTAAACCTTGGCTTATGGGAAACATTGGGATCAGCCAATGAGTTACTACAAAAAATCTAAGAGGCCCCATCTTATATATGAGATAATAATACAACCGCCACAGAAATTATCCTCGTGGTAATGACTTAATAAGGCATTGGACCTATAATGCAAGGCAGTAGAACATACCCAAAAACGCAAAAGCAGAAACCAACCGGTTGGCATTACCCTCTGCACATACACAATTAAGAATCATATTCAACATTTAAATGAGTTGAACCAAAAGAAAATGTCACAATATAGACATTACAATTGAGAAACAAACAAAAAAAAAAAAGAATCACCGGGATTCACTTACCACTCGCACTGTAAGGAACGAAATACCATTGTCAGCTAACTCGTCTTCGTACAAGATAACCTACATCCATCCTGTCAGGGGCAAACCCAAATATAGGTAAACAAATCAAACATCTGTTCCATTTTCATACCTCGTCATAGAAAAGAATTGGCTCTTTTGCTGAAAGGGCAACCAGGTCAATCCGATCATTAGTATCCTCCCAACACAAAGTGCTGCACTCATCTAAGCCTGTTTGTGTCTGTAAAAGAATTTTGTATAAAACAAGATATATCAGTCTGTGGTAAACACCAATAAGAAACGAGAATGGCCAAATGAACAAATCTAAAATTGCCAAAACATATTGAAATGATTCATCTGAGATCAGGTTCATACAGTGCATGTGTTCAGAACCACAGTATCACTCCCACAGTATGGCGTTGTAAATGTGTAGTCATAATCAAGTATCACCTGATCAGAAGGCTTACTGCAAGAAAAGAAGTTACAAGAACGTGTGCTTAGGTGCCTTTTAATAAATTCAGAAGTTAACACATGATATTTACATTATCTGAAACCTTTTCAGCCAAGATAAGAATCTAAGATCAAAATAAACAAACATTCAGCTAAAATTTGCACTATTTTACTCCCTCTGAGACAATATGCATACCATGAATAAAATAGCTTCATTTTAATTATATTTGTTCACAAAAATTGCATTCATGACCAAAGCCTGAAACTGCAAGATGAAATGGGATGATTTAAAATGGAGTGATGCCAAGCTAACCCAACCTCTTTCGCTACAAATGCTTGATCATCTAGAAAAAAAATGAAAAAAAGACAATACAGTTTTGTAGATGACCTTCTGAACTTCCATTTTGCTGCAGCAGGAACCTCCACAGGTGGCAATGCCTCTTTCTTCCATGCCTTGAGTGCATCAAGTGCATTAAAATGCAATTTGATTCCAGTTTGAGTATGTTGAAGGGACAAGAAACTCTCTCCAAAAACCATCTCAGGTAAATGTGTTGTTTGAAGTTCATCTTCAAAGCTGACAAAGAACAGAGTAGACATTGCAGAATTTAACATTGCCTTTCTCTAACAGAAATATTCATCTAGTCATTGTAAATAGCTAAACGTTGAACATTGAGCAGATGTACTACCAATAGGCACTGGACAGATCACAGATCCAATATTAACTAGCAAGAATAGTGTAATTGCTCATTGATGATTTTTAAAGTAGCAGTGATTTAACAGATCAACTCTGAAGTTACTGTGCACATTTTTGCTAACTGAATGTAAAAATAGAAAAGCTTATACACTGACACCATTGGTTAAAGAAAAATTATAACTGATGATACCAGAGGGGATTCACAGTTCAAAAATCACCTTCAATCTGCACCATGTGGAAGTTAAATGCTGGGACAAACATAGTATAACAAATCTAACTAGGCATGACTTGCATGAGTGATGAACACAGAACAAAAATAGCATTAACGTTTATATATACTCTTACGTCTAAAAAAGGTTAAATCGAAGGGAGGGCATAGACAACAGAAGATTAAATAAGTTATCACAGACTTTATTTATGTTCTACCTATTGCGAGTCCGAATCTAGGTTTCCGGTCTTCTACATGAACGAATCATAAGAACAGAGGGTGGAAGGGCTAGGGTTTAGCATGGGGTGGGTAGTACCGTTGGACAGAGGCGGAGTTGAGGATGGGGCCTTTGTGGGACTGGATCACCCACCCCTTCACTCTCACGCCGCCTGGAATCGCCTCCGCCCCCGCCGCCTTCAGCTGCGCGGCCGTCGGGCCCTCCCACGCCGCCGCCGAAGCCATCTCCGGGATGTACGGCACTCCTCTACCGGTCGCTCAGCCAAGCGCCGGTCTTTCTCACTCTCGCGCGGAACAGGAAGCAGTAGCACAGCGACCGGTGAAGGAGAACAAGAGTGGACGACCGCCGTAGCTGGAGCGAATGCAGGACAGCAGGAGAGCGTCGCGGCGGTACCGTAGGCGGAACAGCGGGGGATCGGGCGAAGCGAAGCCAGCGTGAAACGTTTTTTTTTTTTTTTTTTTTTTAGACAACGCCAGCGTGAAACGTTGTGGGCTTGTGGCAAAGACTACGGGGCACACCGCACCCAACCTAATCCACCCAAAACAAACTCAAACCGAGGACCGGGCATAGCCCGGGTGGCTAGCGCTGGCGTTGCCCAGACGGCCGGTCCGAGTTCGAATGTCAGGGAATCAACTCGCGTCCCTCACCGACCTGTCCGCAGGCCAAACAAACTTTTAGTGATCCAGTCTATCGCGCGTGGTTTCACAATAAGACTGCGAGACTTTGGTGATACCTTAAGAGACGCGGTTTTTCACTAAATTTTAGTGATGCAGCCTATCGCGCGTGGTTTCACAATGAGACTGCGAGACTTTGGTGATACCTTAAGAGACGCGGTCTTCCACTAAATTTTAGTGATGCAGCCTATCGCGCGTGGTCGGTTTCACAGTAAGACTGCGAGACTTTGGTGATACCTTAAGAGACGCGGTTTTTCACTAAATTTTAGTGATGCAGCCTATCGCGCGTGGTTTCACAATGAGACTGCGAGACTTTGGTGATATCTTAAGAGACGCGGTCTTCCACTAAATTTTAGTGATGCAGCCTATCGCGCGTGGTCCCACAATGGGACGCCGACGTACCTCGTCCTCTACATAGAATGACTTTGTGTGTGTACGCGTGGTGTGAGTTAAGAAACGCGGTCTTCTAGTAAATTTTAGTGATGCAGCCTATCGCGCGTGGTCCCACAATGGGACTGCGACGTACCTCGTCCTCTACATAGAATGACTTTGTATGTGTACGCGTGGTGTGAGTTAAGAGACGCGGTCTTCTAGTAAATTTTAGTGATACAGCCTATCGCGCGTGGTCCCACAATGGGACTGCGACGTACCTCGTCCTCTACAGAGGATGATTTTGGTGATACCTTAAGAGACGCGGTCTTCTAGTCTGTGTGTGTACGTGTGGTGTGAGTAGGGTGTGCGTGTGTAGTGGTGGAGTGCGTTGTGTACATAAGCAGATACTACAGCTGTATCCAGATGAGAGGTATAAAAAAAAACTCAAACCGGCAATGTTTGGACTTCTAACTCATGATTTTGAACCCCAACAATTACAGCCGGCCGGCCCAAGTTCGATTCTCAGGGAATCAACTCGCGTCTCTCACCGGCCTGTCCGTAGGCCAAATAAATTTTAGTGATGCAGCCTATCGCGCGTGGTCCTACAATGAGACTGCGAGACTTTGGTGATATCTTAAGAGACGCGGTCTTCCACTAAATTTTAGTGATGCAGCCTATCGCGCGTGGTCCCACAATGGGACGCCGACGTACCTCGTCCTCTACATAGAATGACTTTGTGTGTGTACGCGTGGTGTGAGTTAAGAAACGCGGTCTTCTAGTAAATTTTAGTGATGCAGCCTATCGCGCGTGGTCCCACAATGGGACTGCGACGTACCTCGTCCTCTACATAGAATGACTTTGTATGTGTACGCGTGGTGTGAGTTAAGAGACGCGGTCTTCTAGTAAATTTTAGTGATACAGCCTATCGCGCGTGGTCCCACAATGGGACTGCGACGTACCTCGTCCTCTACAGAGGATGATTTTGGTGATACCTTAAGAGACGCGGTCTTCTAGTCTGTGTGTGTACGTGTGGTGTGAGTAGGGTGTGCGTGTGTAGTGGTGGAGTGCGTTGTGTACATAAGCAGATACTACAGCTGTATCCAGATGAGAGGTATAAAAAAAAACTCAAACCGGCAATGTTTGGACTTCTAACTCATGATTTTGAACCCCAACAATTACAGCCGGCCGGCCCAAGTTCGATTCTCAGGGAATCAACTCGCGTCTCTCACCGGCCTGCCCGTAGGCCAAATAAATTTTAGTGATGCAGCCTATCGCGCGTGGTCCTACAATGGGACTGCGTGGCTCTACAATGGGACTGTGACGTACCTCGTCCTCTACAGAGGATGACTTTGGTGATACCTCAAGGGACGCGGTCTTCTAGTCTGTGTGTGTACGCGTAGTGTGAGTAGGGTGTGCGTGTGTAGTGGTGGAGTGCGTTGTGTACATGAGCAGATACTACAGCTGTACCCAAATGAGAGACGTCAAAAAAAAAAAACTCAAACCGGCAATGTTTGGACTTCTAACTCATGATTTTGAACCCCAACAATTACAGGAGGGACGCGGACCATCTTTTTTTCAAACCAAAAAATAAAAGCAGAAAAATTAATCTGACACAAAAAAAAAAATCGATCCAGCTGAAAAATACACGACCAAACATGTTCACTGGGTGGGCGTATGCCTAAAAATCTGACCCAATATGTGCTGTCTTTTATCTGGTCCAATTTAAATAAGTCTTGGCATAGCCCATGGGCTGTGGGAGACATAAAGGTCTGGGGTAGGAAGACATAGGTAGGAGATAAATAGGGATATATCCGGTGCAATCAAGTTTATGGTGCAATCACCGTGCAATCTTACTAAGAAAAATTTTAAAAAATTCTGAAAAAAATCATGAATGTATATCTCAGTCTACCCCATCTATATATAAAAATTCATGGTCATATTCATCCTACTCTAGTAGTTGCGAAAATGACAAATTTAAGGTGCATTTGAACTATTACTGTTTGTCAGAAATTTGTCATTTTTGTAACTGCTAGAGTAGGATGAACTTGAACATAAATTTTTATATATAGATGTGATAGATTGAGATATACATTTATGATTTTTTTCAGAATTTTTTGAAACTTTTTTTTAGTAAGATTGCACGGTGATTGCACCGTAAGCTTGATTGCACCGGATATATCCCCGAGATAAATAGAGACAAATGGTTTGACACAATTTTTAGAAAAAAGTTTGAACATTTAGAATACCTAATAGATATGATGTAAAGATATAGTTTTATAATTAATCTAAAGATAATTATCTTGTACTATATATTTCGATTGTACATGATACTCTAAACCATATAGGTTGTGATTGGTTATCTGCATTAGATTTATGCTGCATAGCAAGGCTAGCCAATCCAGCCATAGCCTGCTTAAAACAATACAGATGGTAATGTTTAGTTGTCTGAGTTGGTATACGCTGTCTAGCTAAGACTATGTTTGGTTACACTTGGCCAAATCTTTACACATAATACTTTTTCTATACAGCTATGCAAGCTATACTAGGTGCATTGCCCTGGCCAGCATAAGCTAAAAAACTCGATGCGGGCGTACTAGCTTATAGCTTATGCAGCATATCTCCTCATCTTTAGACTAGTCTATGCTGTCTTAGATGCTAAGTCAAACAACCAAACACTGGATACTGCATAACTCAATGCTAGATAGGAGCTAATGCAGGCAACCAAACAGCCCCATAAGAGATAAGAGACGGAGGGAATACTATGTACATGTATTAGCATCGGGCACAAGAATCCGTTGTTCGAAGTTTCGAACCAAGAAAATAAGCTCGCTCCAAGTGAAAAACCACAACCTTTTCATGACCGAAGGAGGTACAACACGACATACGAAAAAAATGGGTACAAATTAATCTGTTTCTAGAGAGCCTACCCGGAGATGCTTTGACCGTCATAATAGCCTGCTCCACGCGGCTGTGGAACTGAGCTTGTGCGGAAACACTGGCTACGGACGATGAATGTGATGATCTCGTGCGTCATAATAGTGGCAGAAATTCATTCAGCATACTCACTGGGAAACACGTTCAAAACATCGGTGGACACATTATGTCTATTGTCAGAATAAACTTTAAGTTGTTGGTATCAATACACACTGGGAGTTTATCAAAGTGATGATGTTACAGGCTAGTACAACGCATACTTCAGCACAAGAAAAAAAAAAATCATGTGTTGGCTGTGTCGTAAGCAATGTCTGCGGAAGACGTATCCATGTCATTCAGCCCAAGTTCCTCGTTCTGCTCCCAACTCCTCTGATACTCTTCCACTGCGATCGAAAAAAAGGCCAGCACATTAACTACGGGATAACACATACGCACATCCTTTTTAACTTTCAGTATTGGGTACTGTGCAAAAAAAACATTCCAAGAACGGCAAAAAGGTCACAGCAATCTCAATCAATGTGTAATCATGTCCATTTTCGGTTCCAAGGGAGCACCATCAGGTATCAGAAGATTGATAAGGTTAATTAACTTACTGGTTAGTTGGCTGTCATCATCTAATGAATCTGTAGCTGGGGCTACAAATGAAGCCGCCAATCCATCATCAATTATTAGAGTCCAGGGCTCTTTTAAACTCAGAAGCTGGCCAAATTAGGGTAAAACTATTAATCTCTCCATTAGGATAAAACCTTTTCCACTGAGGTACATAGAGAAAAAAGAAATTACCTCGGATAATCTCTCCTTGAAATCCTGCCATTTCTTCTTTTTCCATTCGAGTGTGCTATCGCCCAATTGGAACCCATGTATTCTCTCCAGAGCTGTAACCCCCCAAAAGGAGGAAAACAAAATACAAAATCGTATGTTGCATTCAGATCCTATGGTGAGCTTCAATATGTGCACACATACCATTTTGTGTCATAAACAGAGTGAATGGGTGAATAAAATGAAGCAAACTTACCCTCACAAATTTTCACGATTAAACCTTCAACAGTTGTGACCATACCACCCAATGTTCCAGATGTAAGCTCCAACTCAAGTTCAGGTACTTTCACACTAGCTGAGTCTGACTGAAAAACAACACCTTGAATGAATAGATCATATATTGGAAGAAAGATCCTCAATAACAAGTTCTTTAGTCGTAAAACTAAGGGCTTGTTTGGTAGAGTTCTTTCTGATTCTGATTCTCTGTGAGAAGTGATTCTATGGCTAAAAGTGATTCATCAGTGATTCCATAGGATAAATTCTAGGGTTGCTACAGTACTCCAAACTAACTGTAGCCTATTGATCTGGATGACTATGGATAAATACCATGCAAAATATCTTGCTATTAGATCTATTGGGCCAATGTGATGCGTGGGAGATTTAGATCTTTTGGCCAATGTCATGACACCAAATAGGTATATTATTATGAAAATGTATGTCATGACGAATCGTTAGCACATGACATGGCCACAGATGTCAGCCTGTATGCAAGAGGACATGCAAGACACATCATGGATTCACTAGGCTGATCATTTGTTACAGGCACCTCCAAGATTCACGCTTTTTTTTTTTTTTTACTTTTTACTGGTTTATTTATTTGTTTTATCCATTCTGAAAATCAAGGGCTATGATTCCTTTTAGCTCTTACCTCCTAGAAGGTAACTGGAGTACTGTAGCAACACCCTAAACTCTATAGAGAAACTCATATTGTGTTGCCACTTGGGAGTGAATCAAGAGAAGTTACTTTTTCAGCTCACAACCCTTAGTTCCTTTCAGAGAATCGCCTCATGAGATTCACCATGGGAGTGATTCTATTTGGCAGAGGTGTACAAGCTCACTCCGCAGAAGCTAAGAGCATAGCGCTATCAAACAGGCCCTAAGATTCAAGTATGTGGGCATGTGGCTCCAACAAAATAAAAAAATAGCCAGATCTATGTAATGAAAAAGGTAAAAAAGTGCCAACATAGAGTAACGTTTTTAAGCATTAACATAAGAGTAATGTTCAGTGGAGTAAACATTGGAGTAAACATTGCTACAAACTGAGAGAAGCCAAAAGGGAATAATACTACATGCCCACCTAACACTGATTATGAAGGATTCACAAGTTGCAAAATACTCCGTGTTCCTCGTTTAACTTTTTGGACGTCAACTTGACCACTCGTCTTATTCAACAAAATTTGCAATTATTATTTATTTTCATTGTGATTAAGTTTACCATATAATAAACTTTAAGTATGGTTGAATTTTTCATTTTTTTTTATAATTTTTTTGATTAAGACGAGTGGCCAAAGTTAGTGTGAAAAAAAGTGAAACGGTTACAATTTGGAGCGGAGTGGGTAGATTTTACTTGTCATTAATGTTCAATAACCTTAGTCGTATAATCATGACGCCATGATGAGACATTATTAACATTCCCTGCCCAAGATGTATGATCATCAATCTCATGCATGCAAGTTGTTGTATGCAGGAAACAACCTGACCTTTATGACATCGCGAGTAAGGTCTTTCGCATTTTGAACATGTAGTGTAATTTTCTTTCCATTAGCCGGAATTTCACCACCAGGCTTCAGCTGATTGAACAAAGATAAGAGAATTTAGAGTTCACTGAAGTGTCAAAAGTTACCCGTCGGCTAAGTAAATCTCATTTACAGACCAATGTATGTAAGATAATCAAACTGACCTCTGAATTGCGATAACCACACATGTCACATGTTGTCGCCATAACAATCACCTCCCGGAAATATGGGATCTCTAGCAAAGGTAAAGAATCACATCCTTTATACTTGCAGTATTAAGCAGCAGAAAGGAATCTACAAAATGTTTTCTGCCAATACTTAGAAACTTAATCAAAGGGTTGCAGCTATGCTAGTCCTGGCAACCTGATGTGTTCCTGTAAGCATGTGTGGTAAGTGGTGCCTGTTTAGGGTGTAAACTGGTTTATGGTTTATCACTAACTCTTGACATAAATGTGGGATTCAAAATCATAAGAGACCTGTATTTCCAACAAACAATCTCACATAACTAATTATTGCATGCCACCTAAATATCCAACAATTGGCGAACCGCCGTACCCTATCGGGGTGATCATAGCTATTCACAGCAACTGCCTTAGCACCAAATAAGAAATTTTTCAAATTGCATGCAAAACACATGGTACAGGAACAAAGGAAGCAGAAGTGTTCTAACACAAATTCTAAGTAAACAAACTTGATCACAAAATCAAATAAGCATGGCCAAGATACTGCACATGCTCCATTTCTGAGTTTGATCATGGAAATAAACTGAAGGCTACGAAGGCATTATAAAGGGTAGCCCTGGTGCATGAGCTCCCGCTTGCGCGGGGTCCGGGGAAGGGTTAGACCCACTTTGGGGTCTATTGTACGCAACCTTTCCCTGCATTTCGGCGACTTGAACATGTGACCTCCTAGTCACAAGGCAGCAGCTTTACCACTGTGACAAAGCTCCTCTTTCTACAAAGGCATTATACCCACTGTATTTCTAATTGATTCCGCATTGAATGGTGAATGCAAGGAAAAAGGATACTTGTAGCAAAGAAACGTGTGACGCATTCTGTTCCACAGGCCCCACACGTTGACGGCAAAGTATCAACCTGTCCAAGTGAAATTTATAAGGTACAGATGGATGAGATTGTTGGCAGCAGCGTAGTAGACATACCTCTTCCGGTGCTGAGTATTTACACAGTGCTGCAGCAACTTCATCAGGATTTCCCTGAGCTATAGCGCGGCGACCTGCAACAGCTCCAACTGAGCCATGGGGCACAGCTGAAACAGGCAAAACAGCCTCTCCAGCTTGTTCTGTTGGCGGTTCAGCAAGAAAACCAAGTGCCTCTTGTTGCTCACGAGTCCTTTCATAGAATCTCACAGATAATAAAGGATCTGATGATGGAGCATGCCTGTAGGTTTATGATGATTAACCAATGTGTTCCAGATGATGGAACGTGCATGGTAGATTAACAAGAACATACCAGCCATTATCTAACTATGTGTCTATGTACAATCTAGATATAGCAATTCCATAATAGCACAAGTTAGGTAACTAAGATTTCAGGCCACTACAGGTTATGCTACGTAAACAATATCATCCAAGTAGTTCAAACATTTGTACTGTGATGACTAGAACAATGTCTTCAATATCAAAACAAAAAAAAAAAAAAACATACAAGTTGTATGAATTCTAAGTCCCAAATAATATGAATCTGACGGATACGAAAAAAGCCTTACGGGTTCTCAATAAAGCTGTTTCCTGCAGGATCATCAAGAATAAAGGTAAATGCAGCTTGTCCTGACCCAAGAGATTTCAACTTCAGTAAAAATTGATCAATGGCTTCAGCCTTTTGGGGGTCCACTTTCTGCATAAACGATTAAAGCATCACTGTGAGACGTAATTCAAATTAAAAAAGCCAAGTATACAAAGACCCAAGATTCACCTTTCTTTCATCTTGAAGAGCCTGCAGCTCATCCACAGCTCGCATAATAATCCCTTCCACCTGATTTAAAAGGTCAAGAATAAGCAAGCTAGCAGCAATATTTTCAATATTTCAAAGGAACTGTTCCCCAACAGATCGAATAAAGCAAGGATGAAGCGTACAGTAGAAAGTGTTCCACGTTGAGCTTCTGGAGGAATCTCAAATTCCAGTTCAGGGATCTGTAGATGAGTACAATCAATAGTCACAAAAGCATCACGTTCTGTGTATTTATTGTAAATGAATCGACAGGATCAAACATCAGCATACCTTGATAGTCGCTGAATCAGACTTCACAATCTGACGGTTCAGTACCTGGATCAGTGCCACTAGTTAGTTGTAGCATATAACGTATATTCCAGTAACTATGTTTTATTATTTTAGAAACTTATTAAATTTAGTATTGCCACAATTACATAGTAAGGCCCCCTAACCCTAAACCCCATTGTTTCACATTGCCATTGTATCAGCACCACAAACAGGTGAGAACATCTCATTGCTAAATTATCGTGTTAGCATGGTTAAGGAGGGCAGGAGTGCAAGATTAGATCATAAAAGACGGTAACTCCTCTCACTAGATAATACTGTCTCAAACCTTTTCCCCCTCTATGAAACTGTTGGATATACCTTATTTAGTTTCCTTACTTGCTGTCAGAAACACCTTACACACGGTTGCTGATGCACATCAAGAGCTAGGTAGGCTCCTAGAGTCCTAGCTCTTATAAACTCGTGGCTTGGCAGCAATCCCTAAGTATGTGCTGATTTTTTCAACAGTTGGCTCAATTGTTAGTAGTTTTGGATTCAATCTAGAAAGATGTAGGCTCTCAGTTCAGCTGAACGTTTGACAAATTGTTGTAAGTTGCTTTTCTTTTGAGTGAAGTCTGATTTACTCCCCCGAACTGGTTGTGCGGGAAACTACAATCCTGCTGTCGTAAAACATGGGTGCAGGCTAGATATAGATGTTATCAAAATTGACTCTGATGGAGCATATCTTGCTATGGAAAACTCTGGTGGCTGGAACTTTGTGATAAGAAAAAAGGGCAGGCGCCCTGTATCTGCCTTTCCTACTTGATGCCTTCCACCAAGCTTAAGTGTGGATGTGCTTAAGTGTCAAAGCTGACACTGCATGTGGAATGAATCAGGTGATAATTGAGAGACTCATTGACGTGGAATCATGCACTGGAAGGAACACATACAGAGTTATATACTTGCACTGGCAGGAGTTTATATTTGAAACAAATACCTTGTTTAACTCGAACTTTGTAAGCAGTACTATTAATCATTCGCCTAGGGTGGCACATGCCCTAGAGGCGAGGGTTCAACTGTCCGGCCTATTTTGGGATGGTAGCCAATAGGCATCTAGAACTTGGTGGCCGGTGATATCTCAAGTGTAGCGGTTTAATGAATTAATATGTTCGGCTGAAAAAGACTTGAGTAAACTTCTATGGTTATTTGGTACACAGCAGGCATGGTTCTGTTGGGCGCTCTTTTCCTAGTGTTAAAATAGTTTTTCAGCAGAAACATTACAAGGAATGTTAATTTTACTAAAAACAAACATATACGAGATTAACTACCATGCAGAAGGCATACCTCGCTCTGCCCCGATGGAATCTCCAATGTGTAGCAGCATCCCTTGGGCTGGAGCTGTCCAGCAAACTGAATCTCATTGTTCCTGTCGCACGAGCACGCAAACTCAAATTATTATCCAGCAATTGGCGTAATAGCTCTGCCAACCGTAGAATTTTGTTTGGCAAGTGTCCAATAAACAAGAAATTGGACACAACATCACCTCTCGCCACAATGTGGGCACTCGAAGGCCATCAGAACCACCTGCAGATTTACACAAGGCACATTCACTGCTCCGTCTAATCAGCAGGGCTAATCGGAACAAACAGCTGACGCCACAAGCACAGCACGTACCTCCCGAAAGTGCGGGATCAGCGTCAGCAGCAGCCTCGTGATGCCCTAACCAGTAAAAGCGAAGCAACATGACGCAGTAATCAGAATCCGCAGTTTGGCAGCAAGCAAACCGCGAAGGAGCTAGAGCTAAGGCGGTACGAGGGGCACTCACGTTCTCACCGCAGCGCATGCAGAGGGACTCAATCTCGTGGAGCGGAGTGGCGTGCGTCTCCTCGTCGCCAGCCCCATCCCCGGCCCCAGTCGCAGACTCCGCCGCAGAGCGGAGGTCCACCACCACGCGCCCTTCATCGCCGGAGCTCGCCATCGACGCCGGTAATAAGTGTTAGCTGGAGCACCTGTGGAGGAGACAAGTTCTGTGGAAGCTTCTCGCGATCTCTATGCGTTGATTTGGCTATGGTATTCGTGGAAGTTTGCTCTGCGGGTCTGGCGGCTTCTCGTCGTGGCGGGAGGGATGGGAAGGGAAGCCAAGGGGACAAGAGGAACCGAGAACGGGAGGAAGTGACCAGGCCCTGTTTGGCACAGCTTAAGCTTTATTAGAAGCTAGCTTTTTATCAGCTCAGGTGTTTGGCACACCGGCTTATTTACCTCCGCGATGTTCCTCTTCAAGCTGAAGCCGGAGCCGGAGGGGAACGGAAGAGCGGCGGCCGGCGGCGCGCCGGAGGGGGAGGGGAGACCGGTGACCAGCGGCGCGCCGGAAGGGGAGGGAAGACCCGAGACGAGCGGCGCGCCGGAGGGGGAGGCGAGACCCGTGGCGAGCGGCGGACGGGGGAGCACGCCGGACGGAGAGGAGCAGGGGCGCGCCAGACGGGGAGGGGCAGGAGCGAGCCGGACGGAGAGCGGAAGGGGCGCGACGGGCGGGAGGGGAGCAGCGGCGGGCCGGTGCGCCGCCGGGCGGGGGAGTGGTGGCGGACGAGAAATGGAAATGCAGAGAAGAAAAAGAGAAAGTCGCCGGGCGGGAGGGGGAGGGGGAGCGGCGCGGCGGGCGGTGAGGCGGGCGGGGAAGAGGTGCGTCGAGGGCTCGGGGGAAGGACCGCATGGATTTGGGCTGGGCTGGGCTGGGCTGGGACAATGAAAATGGAAAGGTTAGCTGTCGAACCGAAAGGCCTGAGGCCCAATTAATTGTACAGCATTTGTTTTAGATCCAAACTGAAGATTGGGCACCATCATTATCTTTTTTTCTCAAAAAAAAAAAGATCATTTTTGTTTCGCTTCAAACTGAAATCTGTATTTTTTTTTGCGGGGTACTGAAATCTGTATTTTACTCGTAAAAAAAATCTGTATTTGAGCTTTGGCCGTGACGTCTCCTCCTCGTCTTCATTGCATTGCAAGTGGAGATTTTGGTTGTGCCCGGCTGTGATATACTTTTTGCCGTCACGGCAAAGTAGCAACGAAAAATAGAAGATATATGGTTTTTAAACAACACATTATAGCATCCTTTGCTATTAGGTGTCGTTTAGGATGGTGCGAAACGAGGAGTAGATAAGGATATAGGGATATAGTTTGATTGAGGGGGATTGAGGCATAGGGGTGAATGGGATTATACACCTTCACCTATCCCACACCCCATCTTTGTTCCTTTATTTTTCCTTTTCCTCCCTCTAACCATCTAAACAACACCTTGGAGTTTTAGAGACCCTGCATCTATGATGGATGTAATCGGAAGTTCGGAACAGCACAAAAACAGTGGCTGTATAGCCATTTTCAATTGTTGATGGACACCCATTCCTCTCTATTTATTATAGTTGTTGTGTATCGTAGTAATCCCTCCGTTCACAAATGTATGACACAATTGTTTTTTTAAAAAACTTTAATCCTTCGTCTTATTCAAAAAATTTCTGAAACATGTAAAAATATTAAACATGTTGAACCTATATTTAATGGTAAATCCAATTACAACAAAATAAATGATAACCTATGAAATTTTGAATAAGACGAAAGATCAAAGTTTTCTAAAAAAATCAACCGCATCGTACATTTGTGAACGGAGGGTGGCAAGTATCTAAATGATGAAGGGATACTATCGATCGTTCAAGGGCTATAGCGGCGCTGAGCACAGAAGGCAACAGTTTACTTTCCAAATGATACATATTTATCAATAGGAAGCTGTAACAGCTTTCGGAGCGATAATCGCTAAAATCAGCTAATTTCTTGGCATTAATCGACGGATTTTGTTTATATATATATATTGATACAAAAAAATTTCAATTGAAAGTCGTCGATTTTCGACCGATATTGCAAATCCGTCACTACAACAGCGATAATGCGGCATGCCACAGACAAACGACACCATATTCACGACAGCACTTACAACGCATCTCCACTTTGCTCCGTCTCAAAAGCCGTTTCCAAAGTCTATTCTTCTCTGCTTTTTAACTATTCCATGTACTATTTTCTATTTTTTTATCACTAATTTTGAAATAGTCTCCATTTTGTCCTCCTCGCTGGACTCGGCCTCAGATACCGGCCTGACCATGGCAACGCAGAATCTACACTATAAAAGAGCGAGTTTTTTTTAAAAAAATTTATCTAGAAAGATATAGACATACCCTCACGCTGGTTCCACTGCGCAGTTTGCAAAAGGTTAAAAAGGGAGTGGAAAGACCTAAAATCCATAGATGAAAAATGTTTCATTCATTTTTTTTTATTTTTCATCTCATTTTATATCCATACCCACCTGTTTTCCTTTCCTTGGTTTTAAAGAGAAAAGAATGGCGCCAAATCAATCAGATCTCTTTCCTTTTAATTCTATTTTTTAATTCTATTTTTTTTTTATTATCTGTTTGATCATCTCACAACACGTACACGTACATCTACGCTGGTCAACGGCTAAAGCTAATCTTTACTTTACCGTTTGGCAGCAGCAAAAGATCGACTTGGCCTTGTCGAGCCCCTTTCTCCTAATCTCCGTGGGCCATCAACAGCCAAAACGGGTCGCTCCAGCCTCCACCAGCAGTCCAGCACACGGATTAGTAGCGCGCCCACAAAACAAAACCCCACTCGGGCGATCTCCTCCAAAACCCTAATCGAGTCATCGAGATCAGTCGTCAGCGCCCCCCCACTCCACCCCCGTCTCAAGCCTCGCCGCGCCGCCACAATGCAGGCCGCCGCCGCCGTCCGCCACCCGCACCTCCTCGCGCCGTCCCCGTGCCGCGCGCGGCAGCAGCGGCGCGCGCCCAGCACCGTGCGCATGGCGCTGCGCGAGGACGGGCCCTCCGTCGCCATCGTGGGCGCCACGGGCGCGGTGGGGCAGGAGTTCCTCCGCGTCATCACGGACCGGGACTTCCCCTACCGCAGCCTCCGCCTCCTGGCCAGCGAGCGGTCCGCGGGGAAGCGCCTCGCGTTCGAGGACCAAGAGTATACCGTCCAGGACCTCGCGGCCCCGGGGGTGTTCGACGGCGTCGACATCGCGCTCTTCAGCGCCGGCGGGAGCGTCAGCCGCAAGTACGGGCCCGCGGCCGTCGCCGGCGGCGCCGTCGTCGTGGACAACAGCTCCGCGTTCCGGATGGACCCCGATGTGCCGCTAGTCATCCCCGAGGTGAACCCTGAGGCCATGGCGAACGTCCGGCTCGGGCAGGGCGCGATTGTGGCCAATCCGAATTGCTCGACCATCATCTGCCTCATGGCTGCCACGCCGCTCCATCGCCACGCCAAGGTACCCCACCTTTGGGCACTTTTTGGTATGTCAGAAGTGCCACCTTTTAACCTTTTGGCACTTCTCTGAATAGCTTTGAAGCTGTGGATTGCTGATAGTGAAGAAATGTATAATCCTTTTGCTAGTAAATGGCTGAAACCAAACATTTATCTCCGAAAGCACGCTTCCTAATAGGCTAATACGGAGTACTACCAAACAGAAGCATTATCTTTTCTTTGAAAGAATAGATAACTGGATCCATATAGATGAATCGGTACATTTAACCAAACATTGCTACATCTTACTTCAGTTCATTTAATTAAGCTTCAAGATAGAGATCATAGCACCATTCAGCAATATTGCAATCACTTACTTGCCAGCTAATATGCGGCTGTGTTGTGAATCTTCAGTCTTGCACTGAAGAAGTTTTATGCAACAGAAATGCAAATAATTCATTCTATATTTCAGAAATTTCACTACTCTGCATCTGTTTTTCACTTTTTTCTGCATCATTGAATTAAAGGCTTGGTTGTTGTTGTTTGTTGTCTGCATTATTGAATTGACGGTTTCACATATTGTTGATTTTTACCAGATGCTTATTATGAATTGATGAATCAGATTAAGGCTTGCAGTAGGGATTACCCATAGGCTAGTTAAATCGAATACTTACTTGTAACTTTGTGGCCAATAGACTTAGAACTGTTAATACATCTGTACTGCGTGCGCTACAGTATTTCATAGCCTGCTTTCTGCTACCCAGACGAATTGGTTAGTATGTCTGGTTTGTTTGGCAGGTGCCTTGCACACTGAAATCAATGGCTATTTACTGATTTGTCAGGTGTTAAGGATGGTTGTCAGCACATACCAAGCAGCAAGTGGTGCCGGTGCTGCTGCAATGGAAGAACTTAAACTGCAGACTCAGGAGGTACATCTAATCTTCTCCGTTTCTCTTTCCAGTTGTGGGGTTTGTTTGGTTGTACACTCAACGTTTATGATTTTTTTAGGTCTTGGAAGGGAAGGCGCCAACGTGCAACATTTTCAAACAACAGGTCGTTCTGGGCTACAAATAGTAGTATCTTGAGCACACGTCATACTAATTTAGTTATGATCTTTTAATGCTGAATACCTTTATCACTTGTGCAGTATGCTTTTAATATATTTTCACACAATGCACCAGTTCTTGAGAATGGCTACAATGAGGAAGAAATGAAAATGGTGAAGGAGACCAGAAAAATCTGGGTTAGTATTCATGTCCCCATTGGTCTGAACAGTTCCCTATGAAGTCTGCATTACTCTGTCAAAGTTCTCTCGTTGTGATATGTGAGCAAATATAATTACCATCTAACTTTATGTTTCATTGGTAGAATGACAAGGATGTGAAAGTAACTGCGACCTGCATACGGGTTCCTGTGATGCGTGCCCATGCTGAAAGTGTCAATCTACAGTTCGAGAAGTCACTTGATGAGGTTGGTATCTGCATATGATGTGTTAACTAGCATAAACATTTTCTGTTCATGGCAATAGATTTATTTCTTTTGTACTATGGTGATCTTTATCTTTGTTTGCACTAAATGGATTATTCATTTGGTACCTGCCACTTTGTCGTCATCTGAGTAGTTTTTTATTTGACTACTGTGGATGTAACAAAAAACAAACTGATACTAGCATTGACAAGTTGTGGACTATGTTGATTATATTCATGTTGTATTACTACTGCAACTTCTGAGCTTGCGTGCTATTTACTTTGAAGGATACTGCAAGAGAAATTTTGAGAGCAGCTCCTGGTGTTACTATTATTGATGACCGCGCTGCCAATCACTTTCCTACTCCTCTGGAGGTAACTTGACATTGCATAATGTTAATTAAATTGGTTCATGCACATTAATACCATTGCACCACACACCATCACTATTCACAGTTTCACACTCATTTTGTCTAAATAGCAACCCTGTCCCAGGGAGAAAAGTTAATCTGATTATTTACTGATGGAAAGTAACCCTCTGTTTTCCAGGTATCAGATAAAGATGATGTAGCAGTGGGTAGAATTCGTCAGGACTTGTCATTAGAGGATAACCGAGGGTATGATCATGTTTAACAGTTACGGTTGGCAGAAGTATAATGCTGCCGTGCATTTTTTGTATTTCAACATGGATAGAATTATATTGGAACTTATCTTCTATACTATGACAGGTTGGACATCTTTGTCTGTGGCGATCAGATACGTAAAGGCGCTGCACTGAATGCCGTTCAGATTGCTGAAATGCTGCTGAAGTGATTATCCTCTTGTATCTCTGCTCCATGTCCCTGATTGATCTGATCATTGCTGGACCAATATTTCTCTGGTTAGTGTGAGCTCAATTTTGGTCGCATGTTCTGTATTCTATGATGCTAGTACGATAATTGTGAAATGTGCTTGAGGTATCTGTTGGGCACAAAGTGCACCCGAAAGTCAGGAAATAATGGGCCATCCTTATTCAGCAGTCTTGTTAATATTTCGTTCAGATTTTGCTTCTGATTCATCAAACACTCCAACAGTGCCGAGTTCTGTGGACTACAGGCCCAAAGGGTCCTGCGGATTTGCACTTCCATGTGCAATAATAAGGTCTGATGTAACCTGATCCAGGAGGCCCTGTGCAGGAAGCATCTGGCGCGGTTCTAATGAAAGAAATGTGCACATGATCATGTGATGTGCAATAAGTTAGCCAGTGAACTTCTGTGATTTCATGATGTGCAATGCCGCTGTAGCCGAATCGATTTTACATTAACAGAGTGATGGGTCCATGCTTGCTCAATGTGTGAGACTTTCAACGGATTAGGTGGTTTGGTGTTGTCTTATTCTATGCATCTGTAACTTAAGATAGGTACATATATGGCATTGGGGAGATAATATTTTATTTCTGTACTGCGAAAAATAGCTGACCAAGAGGTTGGTTGCATGTGCTTGCCTGCTGCGTTTGTTAGTAACTACTCTTCTTGAGGATAATCAGTTTCACCTCGAACAGATTAACCTTGTGTTATCTGACAGAAAACTGTATTTTAGCAATATTATAGTGTGCACAACTTGTGTAAAATAAACGCAACCATCTAGAAAGCTCGTTACTTAAGTACATAATTAAGTAGTAGCAGCAGTTAACTGGAAAAGGGCAAGTTGTGCCCCTCACCGATGTATGCAGTTTAAACTATGGTTGCCGACTAAAAGTAGTTTTGTTGATAGTTTACTATAATTTCCTGGAATTGAGGAAACAATTACTGCTCTGTCTCAGTCTCTCTTTATGTTTACAAATACTTACGTTTAGATCCTAGTAGAATAGTGTTGCCCACTATTTTCTTTCAGAGTATGAATAAATCTAGCAAATTTAAGAGACATTTATGCATTTTGAGACAATTTTTGTTAATCAAAGTTGATTTATACCTTATCTCAATCATCAAGCATTTATATAGAGCGCTGTTTTTGCAAAGCGGGCGGAGAACTTGTACGTACTATTTTACTGCTCACTGGTACCAGGGGAACTTTCAACGATAGATCCCGCACTTGCCCCTCTGAGCTCCGGCGTCCAGCTGCACCGCAGCTAATCAGTACGCGAACTCGTCAAAGCAATTTCTTCAGTCGCGTGGGGCTGGTGCCTGGTGCGGTGACTGGTGGTGGAGAGTGGAGACGTCGCCGACGCGCGTGACGCGTCGCGGTCAGTTGGCGTTCGTACAGTGCGAGTAACTGAAGGACTGGAGTGGGGGCCGAGGCGTCCGCCCTGCACCACCGACGGTCCGACGCTCGCCGCAGGCTTCACTCATGCCTGCCGCCCTGCCCTGCCTTGGATTTGAGCCAAAGATCACACAAAGCAGGTTGCGCATGATTAAAAAAAGAACAGTTGAGGAAACTGAGCCGCGTACTCATGCTAAGCACGATCACTAGCATCTCATCCTCATCTATGGAGCTGCCAAGCCAGGGATTTGTTACATCACACAGCATTATTACCACCCTGGCCAGTATATAGATAATAGTACCACATCAACTCCATGTCCACTCTACATACTAGTGGTAGTAGCTAGTGAAATTAAAAGCAGAGGCTTGAGAATTGAGATGACAAGCAGAGAAGCAGCAGAACATATAGATATTAGACATATTTATCCCATATCTCCACACAGACAGACACACATGCATATGCATTATGCATAGATATGCATCCACGCATGTATGGATGCTTACTTGGTCTACATATAGGCACATCATGCCATTCCCAGCCACAGCCGGTGACAGCGAGAAGAGTGAGATCGAGGAGGGATCACGGGCACTTGGGCCTGGTGCGGTTGCCGTGGCCGGTGGTCATGTCGCGGTAGCAGGGGCAGGCGTCCTTGTTGCCGGAGGTCCCGGGCGGCACGCAGCTGCAGGTGGCGCAGCAGATCCCGCAGTACTTGAGGCAGTCGTCGTGCCGGCTCGCCTTGGAGCACCTTATCGCGCACTTGCCGTCGCAGAACTCTGCCCGAATCACCATTTCAAACCCGAAAGAAGAACACACACAGACAGCTCATGTTAATACCCACGGAATCCAGCGCCGATCTATCGGAGAGCTGAAACGCATGACGAGAAAGGTGGTGGTGGTAGTTACCTGATCCAGCCATGGAGACGCGGAGGGAAGGCGGCGCCAGGAGGAGGAAGAGGAGGAGAGCCAGGGTGGCGGTGGTATGAAGCTTCATTCTCTGCCCACCTGCTGAAGCTCAAGGCTGAAGCTGCCGCAGGCACTACACTGCTGCTGCTGCTGCTTTGTGCGGCCGGGGGTGGTGGTGGCTTTGGGGTTTTGGGGCGATTTTATACGACCGTCCTTGGCTTTTGCTTGGCGGTAGCCGGTGGTTTAGTAGGGTGTAGCCACCAGGGGGAGGGTAGTTGGGGCTGAGTAGCTGCTAGAGGCTCTCTTGGCTTGATGCGTGGTGTTGAATTGATGAGTTTGTGAGCTGGCATCCAAAAGGGTGACTGCCTGACTGGCCTTTCTTTAAGGGGGGCCATCATGCTTAGCTTAGGTGAACAGCGAACTCACTTTACCGTGCCCAGCCCACCGTATACGTAAGTTTTTTCCCGTTTTCTGCACGCTTGTAGTACCACGCAGTTTTGGAAATTCTCAGTAAGCGATGAAGTGGTGGTGCTGGAGATTGTAGGTGGGTTGGCGACGTTTTCGGTTGGATTGGATTATTCGTGCCTTCACATGCATGCATGTTCTGTTCAGCATGAGTGGAGAGGAACAGAGTGTGCTCGTCGTATAAAACAAGGACGAACAGGATAGGAGCACCATACAAGGATTGCAAATTGGAATTCAAACTGCTACCGCGAGACACGGTGACGCACGCAATGCAAGCAGAAGCATGCCCAGAGGCCAGAGCCGCATTGAGAAGCGTCGCTCGTTCGTTGAGGTGGTGACAGCCAGTTTGGTGCTCTCTGACTCTGATGGTCGTCGTCTCCAGATGGTCGCCAGGAAACGGGGGAAAATACGAAACGGTCCAGTACCGTGTGTGTTGCCTGCTGGCCTGTCACCTGTGGCTTGTGGGGGATCGGATCAGAGGAGGATAAGCATAACAGCAGCATTTGCATGCATTCGCATACCGCCACATTTAAGTGTAGTGGACCGGGAAATTAGCCACGTCATGAGTGCCGAGTGCGTGTGTGGAGGCCGCCAGACGCCAGTGCCACGTAGGAGTACACCCGACGATCCGGTGGAGGCATGCAATGCTCCAGGAAACGGCCACCACAATGTTCGCGGCCGCGTACCCCGACACTGGCCGAGACGTGGCCCACAGTCTTCTGTCATGCATGAGCATGACACATAGCCGGCCGACGGGAGAAGGCACTGCATGACTGTGTCATGGGATAAAACAACACGCACTGTTGACGACACAGATCAGCTAGCAAATCCTGGACCTGGAACATGCGCTACATACGGATACGGTGCCACTTAAGCCTCTAAGGTTATCTCCAATAATACTTCTCAAATCTCATTTTTTATCATTATTCTAATTACTTTTTTCTGTCTACAGTGCAGCATTTATGTCAAACAGTGAAAAACAGTATTTTAGAGAACCTCATTAAAAATTTCCATTGGAGACTGCAAAGTGGCGTGTGCTGCACAGGTGGACGCGTGGAGAGGCGTTGCACGACGACACGAAGAAGGAAGCACGCGCGCGCATGCAGATGCAGTTACAAGAAGGAAAGCAGGCAAAGATGGTGAAAGACCACGTGAGAGCGCGAGGGTAAAGTGAAAGGAGAACATGCTGCTCTTACAAGGCAAGTAAACAGAATGAAAGAAAGCATCTTTGAAGTAGGATAGAGTTCACCCTCGATGCGTCCACGACGGACCCGAGTGGCAGAAAAAAATTACAAACCCGGCACCGGCAGCGCTCGGATCAGGGTTTTACTTTCCGACGGATTTCGTCCGATAAATCAGAAAATATTCCGTTTCCGGTAGCGTACGGGAAATGGAAATTTTTCGTTCCAAATTTAAAAAGTTTAAAAAAATTCGTAAAAATCAGAAAAAAATATGATAAAAAACTAGATGTTTTTCTGAGCAAATAGGACTAGAACACACTCAAATCTAAGATCATTTGATAAATTAAAATTGCATTTTGGTTGAAAGACAAAGTTATTTGTAATCTAATGAGTTATGTTTTATAGCTTTTTTAGTGTTTGTACTATCAATAGGTTGAAAGAATATACCTTTTAAATAGAATGAGATGTCTTCTTTCTTTCTCATTGCACTTTCATCGTATCTTCATTACTTATTAAGTATTACGTGATATACATAGACATTGTATATTAAATTGAGCTTGGGTTTTCATTTGGACTATGCAATTTATGTACTATAAACTTGTATTATGGTCTTTGAATTGTAACTATGTACTTATGTTATTATGACAAATTTAGTTTCTATGCATTTTATTTGTGATTTCATGTGACAATATGCATTTGTTATGAATAATTTGTGTGTAATATATTTACTATGCATTGTACATTGCAATATACAAAAGATACATATAATATTCTAACAAATTATTTATTTTTTATATGTTTGGAGAATTTTCTAGTCGAAAAAAACCATTTTCTACCGAAAAATCCGGAATTCCGACCAAAAAAATCCGGAATTCCGACGGAAAGTAGCGGAATTCCGATCGAAAAGTTCGGAATTTCGTTTTTCAAATGTAAAAACACCTTCCGTTCGGAAAACACGGATTCCGACGGAATTCCGTTTCCGGATGAGTCCGGAATTTGTCTAAAAAAACGGAATGGCAATCCTCGGCTCGGATCGGACACTCGGCCATCGGTTTCACCTGCCCGCCGTCCTTCAGCGCAACTTTCTGTCAGGGAAAAAAACTGGGCGTCGCACCGCACTCCCGATTGGGGGCTGGACTGGAGGGGCAGGGCAGACGGGAAGGCGCACGCGGCTCCGTTCGTCCCGTCCTGATTCTGATTCTGATCTTCTGGTGGTGGGACATGGGAGTCCGGCATGGCACCACCAGCACCAGGTGCCGGATCCACGAACCACAGCTCCACACGACCGCACGTAGCTGGTACTAGGTGTTCCCGACGAAGATTACGCGCACGGCGCACCGATGCATTGCAGGGTTCGAAAGGTTCGTGCTGATATATCAACGATTCAACGGACTCCAATGTCACATCGGCGATGTTCACGCACGCATCCATCAGTTCATCACTCTGCCTCGCCTCGCGTTGTGGAGACCGCACGCGACCTCAAAGTAGCGACGCATCTGTACAGGTCCAAACTGTGCAAGAGTCGTCAAGGTGTATGCCTTTGGGCCCGATAGTGTTGCAGGGATGGGTCCATTGTTGGTCCAGGTATAAAGGGGCCCATCTAGCCGATCCATCTCAGGAATTCATTTTTGTTTGACGCTTGCCAAGTCAAAAATGAATTGGTTGACGTGAGGTAAAAACAAACGAGGGGAGTACTTCACTAGGGTGGTATTTGGATACAGAGAAATGAGGAGTGCGGTAGATAGAAAAATCATACCCCTTGTTCGGATCAGAGGTACTCCCCGTCAATCTCAATCTTTTTTGTTTAACGCTAAGCTCCCTCGTACAAAAAGGGATGGAGCTAGTAGTTCACAAGATTGTGCATTGTCACACCGGATGAAGCAAACACGAGAATTCGCAAACATACACCTTCACACTTCAGAACATGTCCATTGCAAGGGCACTTAAACCGTTGAACAACTCAGTTGCCACCACTGACCACACAGCCACACACAGGCAAATTGCATACGAGCGGCTGCCTAAAAGGCTACTAGGAAACACCCAGTGACTGTGATTCAGATAACTACCGCCACTCCACCAGGGAGGGTCACACGCTAACATTGTCTGCAAAGAGCTACAGCTACAGCATCCTACGAAGTCGAGCTAACTCATGCCAACAAAAACCAACCAACGCAGTCGCTACATCACAGGTAACCAACCATCTAGGTTAACTCAACTCCATGGACGAGGCTTCTCACTTCACGAAGTGAGGGTTGAGAAGCTTGGCGATCTCCAGGAACCCAACACGTTCCCGACCAGCAAACAGGGCCTTCAGCTTCTCATCACAAACGACCACCTTCCTGTCAGCAGGATCCTGAAAGCAAAGGCAAAGCGTCACGCAAGATATAAATGCAAAGCCCTGCTGTGGAAATGAGATATCATCTTTGCAGTGATCACAAGGCAGTGCAACGGAAATGAGAATGCAGATGGTAAGATTGACTGCTAAAGTGTGAATCATGAGCAATGCATCTACTACATAGCTAAGCACGTGCCTACAATCTTATAGGACATTCAGGGAGCAGGCTGTCGTTGATTATGAACAAAAAGATCCTCAGACCATTGTTCTGCACCCTTAATGAGCTCACTATCAAGGTTAGCAGCTTTATCAAGCTAAACCTCAAGTCCAAACATGCGCTTCTGAGGACTTGGATTCAAAGCATTGTGTTACATGGGGCAACTCATTCCTAAACAACTTATGAACTGAACATATGCATCAAACGGAACTCCAGATATAGAATTGGAGGATCTTTCCAACAGCGGACAGTGCAGGCAAGTAGAAATTTCAACAACATGAAATCCAGCCATGCTCAACAAATATATTAAAATAAGAAGCATAAGAAATCCTATCCTTTTTGCAATCTGTCCAGATATAGAATTGGGAGGATCTTTCCAACAGCAGACAATGTAGGCAACTAGAAATTTCACCATGGAATCCAGAAAACATGTTATGTTCAACAAGCATATTTAAAATAAGCATAAGGAAATCCGATCCTTCTCACAGCCAACTAGCAGAGGATTGCAACTTAGGGGCCGTTTGGTGGGGCTTCAACCGGCTCAAGCTCCCACACTACGACGTACAGAAGCCGAAACAGTGAAGCCACTGTTGGCCAGCTTCACCGGCTCCCTATTGTTTTGGGTAGGAGAGAGAAAAAAGAGCTTCGTTTGTGCACGGTGTGACGTCAGCCTTCTCTCTGAAGCCGAAGCCGTTTGGAGCCGCGCCAAACGAGGCCTTAGTATCATAAGATAAGATCACCCACCACATCATATTAAATGCTAGTACACTATATGTAGGAGACACATCCCATGCAATCAGCCATTTGGTGCAAGCATGCAATCAAACCATCTGGTACATCCAATCTAGATCCAACGCTATCTTCCTATTTTTTACATTTTAATCCTCCCACTGCTCTTCTCTCCATGTTATTAATATTTTTCTAAACACCCCCCATCTTTCTTCTCAATTAATCCTGTGGCCATGGAGATGCATCTGTACGTATCGTTCTGTTTCCTCCCCATCGAGATGTATGGCTGCTTCGACTCCAACGCTGCTGCTTCAATTACCCATGGCCTACATTTTTTGGCGTGACATTGCTTTGTGTTGTTAAATCAACAAATACTATGTAGGGTCACCAACATGACTGAAATTAGGATGGAAGATGATATAATCAGGCCACACTCAAAACATGGGCGTTGTTTCTTAGGACAGCCAGCGTCTTGGGGTTGAGGATTGGATGGACCAGGCAGATCATCGACGGCGATGATCATCGGCAGCAGTGCGAACGTCGACAAAGGGGAAACCTCAGCGCCTGCACCTCGGCCGAACCGGAAGAGGAAGCGTTTCGATGGGGGAGGAAACAGGCAGCGTTTTGATGGGGGAGGAAACAGAACGACACAGATGCATCTCGATGGGGCTACCGAATTAATTGAGGAGGAAGACAGGAGGTGTTTAGGAGATATTAATAACATGGAGAGAAGAGCTGTGGGAGGATTAAAATGTAAAAACGGAAGAGAACGTTGGATCTAGATTGAATGCACCAGATGGCTTGATTGCACGCTTGCACCCAATAGCTGATTGCACAGGATATGTCTCCCTATATGTAAGACCACAAACTCCATCCATTCTTTGTCCAAATACCATGTGCTGAAACTTAACCACAATGCCTATTAGAGTTCTAGTTAATTGGAAATGTCGTGCACATGCTCCTCATTTACTTCATATGTAGATCCCATTGAACGAAAACGAGTCACAGTACTAAAACATCACACTGCCTATACAAAGAGTGCAATTAGTTCGTAAGGAAAAACCTAAGTAACATGGTGACTATTGGCAGAATCCAAATTGATGCATTGGCCATTGACGGAATCCTGTAGCGTCAATTGGCATAACTGATTAACTGTACACCACATCAATTAAAATCCGGTGCCACTCAGAGTGAAATGGCCAAGCCAATCCCTGCCTGACGCTATTAAACGCCTTACTATGCAACCAAACAATCTACATCAGCCACACTGCAGATACAGGGTAAGTAAGCAAGGGTTTTGTTGGGGGACCTGGAGGTTATGCTGCTTGATGTAGGCCCAGAGGCGTTTGAGGGCCTCGGTGCGGGGGATCTCCGGGGCGCCCACGATTGCCTGGAGCACCGGCGACACGGGCTTCGGCTGGGTGATGCCGGTGGCCCTCTTCTTCTTCGGGGCCGCCTCCACCGCGGCCGGGGACCTGGACGAGGCGGCCGCCGCGCGCACGACGAGTGCGGCTGCCCCGCGGCGCAGCACGGCGAAGGAGGCGGCGGCGCGGATGCGCTGGGCCGGGAGCGGAGAGAAGGAGAGCGGCGCGGCGGTGAGCATGGAGGACGCGGCCGCCATCTGGGTCTCGGTTCTGCGCTCGGACCTTGGGGCTAGCTTGGGTTCGTACGTACTTCGGATAATGGCGATGGCCGATGGGGAACGAGGGTTTGGGGTTTTCGGAGATGGTCTGTCTCCCTGCTATGTGGGGGTACATGTGTCATGTGTGAAGTGGAAGGGCATGCCGCGTGTTTCGAAACCGGAAGCTTCTAGGCTAGGGGATCCTAAGAGACGCCCAGGAGCCGGGAGTCCGTCTTCCTGTTTGGAAGGCGGTTTCCAAGAAGGAGAGCTACCTAGTACTGTGCAAAGGATGTTTGCATCAGTCGTAGACTCGTACGGGTTTGTTTGGTTGTTGGACTTAGCCCAGCCACCCTGCCTCCCCTAGCCAATCCAGGTTTACCCAGGCCTCGGTAGTGCAAGCTGTTGTGTTTGGTTGCATTTCCATCCTGGGCTTTGGTAGGGGGGTTTTTGTTTGGTTTACCCTTCGGCTTCCATAGCCTACCGCGGCTCCCTTCCCCTTCCTTGACGAGATCCACCCGTCGTCGCCGCTCTCCCACCTCGCGGTGCCGCCGCCGCGCCCGCTCCCCCTCAACGTCTAGCTTCCTCTACCGCCGGCGAGGGGCTTCCACGCGGACGGCGGCGAGGAGGGCCGAGGCGGCGGCGAGGTGGGGCTGAAGGCGGACGGCGGCGGGGGCCTTCCGCATGGACTGCGGCGAGGAGGGCCGAGGTGGGGCTGAGGGCGGACGGCGGCGGGGGCCTTCCGCGTGGACTGCGGCGAGGAGGGCCGAGGCGGCGGCGAGGTGGGGCTGAGGGCGGACGGCGGCGGGGGCCTTCCGCGTGGACTGCGGCGAGGAGGGCCGAGGCGGCGGCGAGGTGGGGCCAAGGACAAACGGCGGCGAGGGGCTTCCGCAAGGGCTGCGGTGAGGAGGGCCAAGGCGGCGGCGAGAGGCTTCCCGGCGATGCGCGCGGCAGTAGTGAGGGTGGCCATCTAGAGCCAAGACTGCTCGTGCGGAGCCTAGCCACGAGAAAACGGTGGAATCGGACGTTTCCATGGAGCCACCCTGGGAGGCCAAATTTGCACAACCGGAGCCTGGCTAAAAGTGTGACCAGACAACCAAACACGCCAACCTGTATTACAGGGTCCTGGCTAGAGGGTTGGCCACCCTACCAAACAGCCCCGTAGTCGTCGGAGTGTTATGCACGTAGAGAACCGTATGAACAGTCCGTTCCACTAGGCCACTACACGAAGAATTTCAACGGCTCCAGCCTCCAGGCAATCTTGTCACTACAGAAAGTAAAGTTTCCGACAAAAGGCCATGCTGGATGAAATAAGCGCACCTCATCCGCTACAAAAAGAGCATATATTCTCAGGTCTCAAGTTATCGACCTAACTTCCAGATTGTAACGAGACATAATATTCTTTGGTGTCCACTAACCTCCAGTGCGTAATCAGATAGTATTTCACGACACTGCAGCTATTAGTGTATTACTGCTTGTTAAGCATAATTCGACAAAAAAGAAAGAAGAGATGCTGTGATTAACCAATTATGCTACATCATAAAAGGCCAAATGATCTTCTCCGGCATCAAAACGCCACGCACCCACGCTATCTATGTACACCTCGAGTTCCTCTTCCTCCCATGGCAATCTCCCCCTGATCTGCACCTCCGGCTGTTCACCAACAAGAGCTAGGCTAACTTGCAAGGTTTCCAGTCCACTACCTAGAGCTCAGCTCATATAAGATTGCAAGAGCTCTGCAGACTGGTGGGTGTTGCTGGAGTAGACGTCGACCGGCGCGCTTGTGCAGTTGCTGCTCGAGTCGATGACCCTAGTGTGGCGGCGCTCATGGTGGCGATCAAGGTAGACTACAACAACGCTAATGTCATCATGGAAATGCCGCCTCACTCCCCTGTCAATCGTCCTCAGGTCACGGTACCTGACCTCCCTCTTCCTTGTTGCTTCCTTCAAGGCAGCCGTCACCAATCTATTGGCTATACCCTGCAAAATTTTGTGAAGGACCTAATTAGTTAGACTGCAAACCATGAGAATATAGTGACCTGGTAATTAAATGATCAATGCTGATAACTTACACTTCTCGGATTCTTGAAGACAATTTGCACCGCAGCATCATCGCTGAGGTGTTCCCAAAGACCATCTGAAGCAAAGATCAGAAATAGGTCATTTGGTTTCAGCCCGCGAACTTGAACGGATGGTTCAGCACTGAGAGCCGGTCTCTTCAGTGCAATAGGGGGGCCAACTTGCCGAAACAAGGGGTCCAAGCTATACTCCGGTCTCTTCAGATAAAAATCACCAATGGATCTTGACACCTGACAGTACAACCATCACATGTTAGCCGATGTTACTTCTCTTTTTTCTACTTCCATGAAACTTCACATTCAACAGAGTTGGTCACTTTGCTAGGTTCATTAGTTCGCCAAGATATATAGAGCAGCTTGCAAGGGGTAAAGATGAAGCCCACGTGCAGAAGGTTTTCTAGGATACTATGTTAAGTTGCAACTATAAAGGATATTTGGAAAGCGACGATTTAAAGATATGAAACGAACAGATAGGATACATAAGTGGATCAAACAATGTGTACAAGTTCACTAGCTATCTAAGATGGCATCCCATCTAAGATATGTAAAGTAGCTTATAAAACAACCAAGGAACTCACGTGCAGAAGTTGCTCTCCCAGGATACTATGCTAAGCTTTACAGTAATTAAAACCTGATATAGTGTATTGCATAATAGTGATCTCAGGATATGACAAGTCAAAAGTTATTGTTCTTTCTTAGAGTGGTGAGAAAAATCTTCCATAGGATCGGTCTCAGTCCTAAAAGCGTAGATGAAGACTTCCGTTGTGTTTGTTCCATTCTGCAATACTATTACCTTAAACCTGTTATACTAGTATAGATCATCAACAGCATAGCAAGTTTTCGAACACATAGTTAGCAGAGCTGGCATAAACAGGGGTGTAGGTTAATTTCCAAGTTTTAGATCCTCCTGGCTCAAGCGAACATAATTATTTTCACACTGGAGTACAAATTCTGAAACTGCACAGACTTATAACTCAACCACATCATAGCTAAACTCACAAACAGAAGCAGCCAAGAAGCAACCAAAATTCTAACGTAGCCACCAAGAAGCAACCAAAGATGCAGTATTTTCAATCAGACAGCAGCGACCTTCTCCCCCCAAATTCCATCACAGACGCAACAAATCAATCAAATAAAAGGGCTGGCTTGGCTGGCCGTGTTCTCACCTGAATTATCCCCTTCACCCTCCACGCCCCCCTGGCGTGCACCACGATCTGCGGATCATCGGGGTTGTGCGCGGCGAGCTCCCGCCGCACCTCCTCGCACGCGGCGTTGTGCTCGTCGGACAGCCGCTCGGCGACGGCCACTGCGCCTCCGGCCACTCGACGGCCCAGCACGGCGCGGGAGTCCCCGAGGTTGGCCACGTAGAGCGTGTCCCCGGAGATGGCCCCGAGCAGGCAGCAGGAGCCCACGGCGGCCATCCGCGGCCGCTTCGTCCACTCCTGCCGCACCTGCTTGTGGAACTCCTCCTCCGCCGCGCCGAACGCCCTCCGGATCACCTCCGCGCTCATGCCGCCCTGCTCCTTCTCGAGCCCTGCAGCGAGAAAAAAAAAAACAGAATCAAGTCAGGCCGGCACGACCAGAGCCATCAAAAAGGAGAAGGCGGGTGCTGAAGAGCTAACGAACAGCAATCGAACGCACGCACGTTGGACGTGGGGGAAAAGCCTGGATCGGAGGAACCGGGATGCGTCGGCCCCGCCGTGGCCGTCGTAGACGCCGACGAGCGTGGCGGTCGGGGACGCCAGCACCTGGGCCTGGTCCTCCATGGCCAGGTTGGCCTGCGCCGCGGCCATGGAGAACTCCCCCGCCGCGTGCGGCCGCAGCTCCGTCTGCCACAACATCCCGTCCGCCGCCGCCGCGCCCGGCGGCCAGTGGCCGCAGCACCTTGCCACCGCCCTCAACATGTCTGCCTGCCTGCCTCCTCTCCAACCGTAGAAACGAGACGAAACCAACAAAATCCGATGCTTCCTCTCCACGCACACGAGCGCAGGACGACTAGCGCTGCTTGCTCTTGGCCTCTCTCTCTCTCTCTCTCGCCCCCTCTGCCGCTCTCTATCGACTTTGGACGGACGAGCTGGTGGGGATCAGGAAATGGGGAATTGAATTGTTGGGCGGTGGGGTTAGGTTAAGTAGCAGCACGCGACGGACGCCCTTGGGTGCGGCCTGCGGGGAAAGCGCGTTGGCGTGGGGTGGGGAAGCGGCAGGGCAGGGCGCGGAGTCTACGGTGGTTATCCTGTGAGGTGTCGCTTTATAGGATTGGATGGTTTGACCTGCCGTGTGTTTGGGCAATTGGCATCGGTGTGCGGTTTATTTACGGGTAAAATTGTTGATTCCAGGCAGGCGTGCGTGGCCGTGGACCGGGTTTTGTGGGATGATAGGTAGCTGCATGTATCGCTGTAATTTCACACTCGTTTTCTATTAAGACTGCGTGTGAGTGACAGGATGAACTTATCCATTCGTTCAACAATAATACTAGTCCTTTGTTCCCCGTCTCAAACGTGGCATATGGGTTATATATGCACCTTTGTTTATAAAGTTTCAGACTTTCAGTTTACAAACAAATAAGCTGCATGTGCATTAGACCTCGTCGTGTTGTTTCCCATATACATTGATCAATGTTTTGACCCGTTAAGGGCGTAGTAGGTTGGCACTTGGCAGGATTGCTCATGCATACTCGTATATACTACATACATATGGTTCATATATTCAATTGTTTGGGGGCATAAGAGTATTTCCTCGTCAATTACAGGGACCAAATTGGTGCATTTCTCGGTGCGTTTATCGCCCAAAGTCAAAACATGCATCGGATGTTCTGTACTAGATTTGAAAAATAAACGAAGTAGCGTGGGGTTTCGAAGAACCGTCCATACGGCAGCAAGGATTGTACCACGTGGTTGAATGCAAAAGAGTTTGGATGTTGCGAGTACGAACACGACCAGTATAGTTTGGTAACGGTGGACACATAATCTACCACGGGATGACGGGAGGCATTATACAGGCAGACTCGTGATGTCAGCTCAGCGTGCGATCACGGCCACAGCAAAGCCACGAGCGAGAGAGGTGGAGTGAACGGACAGGCGGATCCGGAGAAAAAAAATGTGCTACTACGCGCGATTTACACGAGACGTACCGGCTTTGCTTATCTGGCTCGATGGCCAACGAACCGCGATTAGTCTCCCTGAAAACCGGCGACTCGGCGAGTGATCCCAGCCCGGTGATAAGCGGACCTTCTTGCGCCGCCCAGTCGGCTGATAGGCGGCGGCACATGTCCGGGAGCGGACGCCGAGGCGGCACGGCAGGCAGAAAAAGGCAACGCGGGGACGGTGACTTCCTCGTGGGTCGTGGCAACGGCCGGCTGCCGGCGGCGGGGCTCCGGCCGGCGCGCGTCCCAAGCGAGTGCTGGCAGTTTCACACGCTGGAAGGCGGGGCCAGTCTCGCTGAGAGAAAGAGCGCGTCGCGTAGTACACTTGGTACTTTTTTATGGTAACTTTTATTTATCCCCACTTACTTTGAGACCATATCCATTGGCATGTCTAAAACTCTTTTCTATCCATTGTTTATTCAGTGTTTCAACTATCTCTACAGTAACGTTATATTCTATTGATGGGGATAGCCTGATGGCTTATCGGAAAGAAAAAGGGCACTATACTTGCGCTTGGTGTTGAATAATGAACATGACGAGGAGGAGTCTTGGCCGAACACGTGACAGCGTGCCACAAGTGCCTCGAGCCCTCGGGACATTGTGCGGTGAACCTGAGCAGCTGAGTCAGTGCAGTGGCAGGTTCCCCCGTGCGGGGCGGCGGCCGGCCGGGCAAACTGTGATCAGCAAACCCTTCACTATCACAGCAAAGTCACGCTGCCGGCGGACGGCTCCGCTCCGGCCGAGAAAAGTCCTAGAAGTTGGCTGCTGCTGTCACGCGAGGCGCATGCATGCATGCTTCGTGGCGCCCACGCAAGTACGCAACTTGGGCCTGCTCCTGCCTTGCTTGCTTTGAGCTGTGATCGCCGACCGAGCAGAGTGGATGCAATTCCGCGTCGCTGCCATGCCATGCCAGCAGCAGCGTCAACCGGCGCGCGCGGTGCCAGTCGCCGCCGCTCACGGGCCGCCGGCCGAGGCCGACCTGGATTGGATTACGCAAGAAAGTTAAAGCGCTACTTGTCGTGAGAGCACCATCCATAACACAAGAAAGTTAAAGCGCTACTTGTCGTGTGACCACCATCCATAGCCTTTGCGTTGTGCCGTCGAAATTCACTGACTCGCCGGCTCGCTGACGCTGCACTGACTGTGCCGGAGACGCATCTTTGCCGATCTGCCCCGACCGATTAGATTTGAAAGAATACCTGTGGTTTTAAAGTCTTCCAGAAAACCCGGGCCAGCTGTGTCGACGATAAGCGGACTTTTTGTCGCGCCGAGGCTGATACCTGATAGGCCGGCCGCGGGCTGCGGCCAGATACTCCTATTCGGGATCGGGGCCGGAGGCCTACGCAGACAGCTGCTGCGCACCGATGCTTCCCGAAAGAGAAAATGTACACCCGGGACGACGACGAGCCCCCCACGAAGAAGCACGAAGGCAGGCAGACGATACCATCGCGCGCAGCGCAGGCGCGTGCGGCGTGCGCGGGGCCGCCTGGGGCTCGCCGAACCCGCCCCGCAAGTCGCAGCGCTTTCGACGAGTTCCGGAACCTGGTTTTGCTTTGCCCCGGGAGGGCTCGGCCATCGGTGCCCAAATAAAATAAAATTTTGGCCACGGTCAAATTATGTTTGGCTTTGAATAAAATTTAGCCAAACAACAAATTATTTATTTATATGGTGTAGATAAAAGTTATGTTGTATAGTGTAATTTTAATTTAAATTCAAACACGGTCAAATTGTGGCCAAAGTTTGGCCGGGCCACCCAAAGCCTTGATCCAAACAGACATATAACACAACTTGGACACCACTCCACTACCGGCGTTACATTACGTACCCCGTGATGTCAAGCGAGCCACTACTTGCTTCTACCGCTGATTTGCCATGCCCTCCGTGTGCAAGAGCGCCCCAACAAACCGACTCCATGCGTGATACGCCATAGACATGCGGCACAAGATGTTGAATGATATACGGGCGGATACCGGTAAGTGATTGCAGCGGCTACCTTTTTACTTTTTTTCTTACACATGCACATGTTCACATGCACATGCACTCATCCATGTAAATGCACTCATCCATGTAAACACCTCTAAAAGATTGAGCTGACACATCTAGAGATTGACGAATTTTTGTCTTGCCCTCGACACGAACTTTACATGCCACTGAACGGACACACCGTTAAATATGCAAGCACCCGTATCAAGTTGAAGACTTGAACCCGGCCACCTAGATCGGCAGGTTCCACCACAGGGGCCCAACCAGCTAAGCTACGCTCAATTCGCGATTGCGGCAGCCACTTGATGCGGACATCGGCACTATTTACCTGCCGGTCAACAGACATCATCGGAAGTTGGAACTCGAACGGGGTAGAAATATTCTTAGTTGTTAACATCATGGGTAGATTGTTTGCGCTCTATGTTAAACTATACAATGTGAACTTTGTGGTGCGATGGACCGTTTCTATATATGGCTTTTGATTTAAACCTAAATTTCATTTTTTTTTAAGTATTGCGTTTGGATCGGAATTGTGACATCAGCTCTGCGTGCGGTCACGGCCACGGCAAAGCCACGAAGGTGGAGTGAACGGAGAGGGGGGATCCAGAGAAAAAACTGTACTACGCGCGTAGATCGCGATTCACACGTACGAGACGTACCGGCTTTGCTAACCGGGCTCGACGGCCGGAATTAGCCAACCGGGTGGGATTAGTCTCCCAGGAAACCGGGCTAGTGACCCCGGTCCAGTGGTGGTGGCTGATAGGCGGTGATAAGCGGACATTTTTGCGCCGTCGAGTCGGCTGAAAGGCGGGACGGCGGCAGGTGACCGGGAGCGGACGCCGAGGCGGCAGGCAGTCAGGCACAGGATGAGGACGCCGCGCGCGCCGATGCCCTGCGGAAAAAGGCAACGCGGGGACGACGGTGACTGCCTCGTGACGACGGCCGGCGGCCAGCGCGGGGCTCCTCCCAGCCGACCAGCGAGCTGGCGGTTTTCACACACTGGAAGGCCGAGAGAGGGAGAGCGCGTAGTACAGCTTTACTGACTTTTTTATGGCAACTTAACTTTTGCCCCCACTTGATAACTTATCAAGAAGAAAAAAGGTTCTCCACTTGGTGTGTTTTTTTTTTTGGATAAGGACTCCACTTGATGTTGAATACTAGTAATGAATACGACGAAGAGTCTTGGCCGAACACGTGACAGCGTGCCACGAGTGACAAGTGCCTCGAGCCCTCGACGCCGTCGGGCGACGACTGTGTGCGGTGAACCTGAGCGGCTGAGTCAGTGCGGTGGCAGGTTCCCTATGCCTATGGTGGAGGAATGTATCGATCACACAGCAAAAGTCACGTACGCTGCCGGCGGACGGTTCCGGTCGAGAAAGTCCTAGAAAAGGTGGCCGCTGCTACCACGCGAGGCGCATGCATGCATGCTTCGTGGCGTGGCACCCACGCAACAACCCGGCTCCTGCCTGCCTGTCAGCTGCGTGATCGCCTCGCCGGCCGAGCAGAGTGGAATGCATTCCGCGTCGCTGCCAGCGGCGGCGTCAGCTGGGGCGAGTCGCCGCCGCTCACGGGGCCATGAGAAGGCCGACGCTGATCGTCACCCACACCCAGCAAAGTTGGCGCTACTTGTCGTGAGACCTTTAAGGCAGTAACGCCTGCTACTGCATACTGCGGGTGCAGGAATGGATCGCTGAAGGGAAGTATGGATTATTCCAAGTCCACAACGCGTGGTTACAAGGTCGTAGCTTGCAGAGAAACAATTGAAGATTATTCCAAGTTCACTGACCCGCCGGCTCGCTGACGCTGCACTGACTGTGCCGGCCGGGGCGCAGGAGGACCTGTGCGCGGCATGGATTGGATTAACCGAAGCGCACCTTGCTAATCTAGCACGACCAACGACCACTTTTGAGTTGAATGAATGAATACTACTACTACCGCAGGGCAGCTGTGTGGATGATAAGCGGACTTTTTGGCGCGCCAAAGGCTGATAGCTAGGCCGGCGGGCCGGCGGCAGATATTCGGGAGCGGGGGCCCGAGCAGACAGCTGCCGCGCACCGATGCTTCCAGAAAGACAAAAGTGTCCGTGGACGACGATCCCCCATCGCGCCGCGGCGCGCGCAGGCAGCCGCGCTGGGCCTGGCTGGGGTAGGTGGGGGGCGTGGGCCTCCAGCCGAACCGCGCGAACCCGCAGCGCTTTCGAGTTCCGTTCCGGAACCTGGTTTTGTGCTTGCCGAAACAGACGCACAAGTGCACAACACAACTTGGACACCCCTCCTGCCACTACCGGCGTTACATTTTACGCACCCCGTGATGTCAGGCCGGCTAGTGCTTGCTTCTATTCTACCGCTGACTTGCCAAGGGCTCCGTGTGACCGTGTGCGAGAGCGCCCACAGACTCTGTGCCGTGCAACGCTCCGGCGGTCCGGCCCGGCCTCCGGGGCTGCTGCACGGAAAGCGACGCCTCTCATCAGTCCACAAAGTGCTGCCGGAACAGGACAACCCATCACGGGGGAGGTGCTCTGCCACGGGCGCCGCTTGTGCCTGTGCCAGCCGTGTCGCTCCGGACAAGCGACAGACAGCGTCAGTGGACGCGGTTCGGTCGCAGCTCACCGCTCGGAGCAAGCAAGGAATAGAACAGGGGACTGTGCACTGTGGCCGACGACTTCGCAGTCTGCGTGGATATGAGAAGGACGGTTTCTGTGGCCGCGAGGTGCTGGTCTGCAAGAGCGAGTAGTCGCAGTCGCAGGGTGGCTGCGGTCGGAACTGGAGGAAAGAGGATCCCTCGGCTTCGGCTGCCATTCGTCGTCACAGTCGCTGCCGCGAAGAGAGAGGAGACGATCGAAAGCGACCGCCCGGCGCGCGCCCGGTGTCTGCGCATTCAAACGTGCGTGCGTGTTTAGACTGCTTTGCCGGCCGGGGCGAGCGTGTCGCTGCTGCATTACAGTTACGGGAGAGAAAAGGCCAGCACGTGCACGTCCCTGGGTGTGCCGTCCCCGGACATGCCAAAGGCTAGGATTGCATGCTGCCCACACAGAATCAAATCCGTTCGGCACTCTCCGTGAGGCCTGCGCTCACTTTAAGGACCACGAGTCCTCGAGATCACCGCCCCTTGTGAGTTTGTGACCCGTGACAGCTCCGCGACGCCGTGCATCTCCAATTATTCCGACCTCCGGAGGCAGAGGCTCCCTGGCCGGCGGTCCACTCCATCGCTTACTCGATCGTGTGTGTGGCGTAGGCGTGCGGCACAAGATGTTGAATGACATGAGCGGATACCGGTAAGTGATTGCGGCGGCCACCTGATGCGGACATTGCCATTAGTTACCCGCCGGTCAGCAGGCATTATTGGAACTCGAACGGAATAGACAGATATTCTTAGTCGTTAACATCGTGGGTTGATTGTTTGTGCTGTGTGTTAAACTAATAAACTATACAATGTGAACTTTGTGGTGCGACAATGGAACATCTCTGTACGTCTTTTGATTTAAACCTGAATTTGACTCTTTTTTTTTTTTTGAAGTATTGTGTTTGGAATTCAAATTTTATATACGGCTCGTTTGTATGCTTCACAAATAAGTTTAGATCAGATTGCTGTCAAGTAAAATACTGTAAGAGAAAACAAGGTAGAGGTTAATATTTAGGGGCAATGGCTTCGTTCCATTGCCTCCTAGTACGCGTGCGGGGCAGTGCCATTTATGTCAAGTTCTCAACCTTCTAATCATCTGGAAGCATCTCTACCGTATTAACTTTAGTTGAGACTCCATCCGGAAGCTAGATTTAGTTGTTGTCGAAACGAGGTCTTCTGTAAAAGTTTCATACATGACCACTATATTCAGAAAGTAGGGGCCATGCCTTTGCTGGAGTTGCTTTTATTTATAAATTGAGGGCTACTACGCTGGTGAATGGTGACAACTGACAGGTGGTTTCATACTCCAAATCTTGTAGTAATCTTTTTGGGGGGAAGGATCAATATTTGTATGACATGTACACATCACAAATGGAGCTACAGTATGTACGAAGATGTAGTTTGACTAATCCCCGCTGCAGTTAGTAGTGTTGTAAAATTTATTTTCAGGTTATTCCTATCCCCCTCCGTCCTAAAACACACTCGCTCCAGTGTCAAAATTTATTTTCATGTTATTCCTGTCATGAATTCGATTTTTCTCCCAGAACATAAGGTACTCTGGATGCATTAAAACTCTCTAGGTACATTAGTCGTTGGTGTTCTCATTATTAATAGCATTGGTTCATTGAAAAACTCTTTGAATCCCTAAGCCTATATTGGTTGCTTTGAGCCACTCAAATGGTATCTTTAATGTAATGCTGGTACACGAGTTGGCTTTAATTAATAAAGTAAATCTGTCATTTCTCATCTAGGACTCCTTATATTTAGGACCGAGGGGAGTATATGAGACTAAGATGATTATTTACCCACTTGATCCTAGAATACAATTAGCTCTAGTGTTCAAATATTGTCACAATAACTGTTTTTGATGGCCACCCTAGCCACTAGAGATACGCACATGTAGCAATACATGGCAAATAAAAATGTCAATTTAGACCTTCAATCTCTCTCCTTAATATTCAGGCTCTTGGATCATCTACTTATCATTCTGTACTTTAGCTGTTTGTCATAAGTCAAATTTAATGACTTTGACCAAACTTGTATAAGAATGCACCTATGTATATTTATAATAATTAAATCAGATTTGTTTAATTAAACCCGCCATAAAAAATATGCCTTGATAGTGCACTTATTTAGTGTTGCAAATCTAGTAAGTGTAAGTGTATTTTTTTGATAACCCCATTTAAAGATGCATAAGTTGGATTTTGGAAGAAAAAGATTTGATGACAAGATATTTCCATCCATAGCTGTCATGTTGGTCAGCGTTCTAGAGAGTGGCACCCTTTTTTTCCCCCATGACACGCCTCGCCACTGTCCCCTTAATTTGGTACTTATGCTGTGTTTGGGGGCCACCGGATTCCAGCGTTAGATATTGTGTCTAGCAAAATCCACACCAATAATCAGACATGTTCGGCTCCTTCGGAGATTTTATCACGCTATGTCCTTACTGCTAGTTTGACATAAGACTATATAAGAGATCGACACGCGTGGCAGTGGCATCATATGACAGCAACAACCGTGCCACATAGCATAGCTGTTCAACAAAATCTGATGGGACTGGACCAGCTATAACTGGCCCGCACGAGCTAGCCCGCTCGGTGCGAGGCATGGTGGTAACGGTGGACACATCATAGCGGGTCAGTTTGGTTCTCCCGCCGGCTTGCCTTGCCTTGCCTGGCCTGGCAAAGCCAGTCTTGCCAGAGCAGGCGAGCAAATTTTGCTCTCCGTGAGAAGCAAGGAAATCCTTGCCAGCACAGGTCACGAGGACAGGTCGCCTAGAAACCAAACAACCATATGTGTCTCGATTTCTGTGCAAGCAAGGCAAAGCAAGTTTTCTCTTCGGAACCAAACATGCCCAGCGTCTACAGGTCGGTGGACTTGTGAAGCCCAGGGCCACAAGTTTGGTCGAGTACACAAAGAATATCGCGGCAGAGGATAGAATCAGCACAGACCACGCGAAGCGTACCAGCCTGTCAACCAATAATTCGATAAATAAACCGCGAGGTCCTCCAGAGAGAACCGGCCGGCCAGCGATCCGGCCAGTCCAGCTCGGCAGCTCCCATGTGCGACTGCGATGATAAGCGGACTTCTCGATCGGTGCCGCGCCCTTGATAGGTGCTGTAGAGGGCGGCCCCGTGGCAGATAGAGGCGCTGTGGGTGGCCGAGGGGACAGGTGGCATTCGGACACATCGCACATGGCCGTTGCTTCTAGAAAGCAAAGCGCAGCTCAACAAACGTCAAAGCTGACGCGAGAGGGAGCGTTGCCCCCGTGAGGCCGTGAGCCCCTGAGCCGTGTGAGCGAGGCGAACGCCCGCTGGTGGCTAGAGCGACGTAGAGTAGGGCTCGGGGCTCCAGTGCACCCGTCCGGTGCCACTCGGCGTCGGCAGTTTCCAGTTTGACGGTGAGTGCCTCCACTGTGGGGCACCGCGTGCGATCGAACGCCTTCGACGAAGAACAGAGCGCACCTGCCCTTTTGTTGAATGGTGACGACCGTCCACGCGGCCGGCGACGGGTCCGGTGGGGTGGAGATTGGAGAAGATCGAGACCTCGAGCTCGATCGACTGCCAGGCCAGTGCCATCACAGGGAGGCGTAACCAGCCAGCCACAACTCGGCTAGTGCACCGCTCCCCAACAAGGCAACAAAGCATGACCGGCCCCCCGGTCTCGCATCTCACGAGTTCGAGGAATGCCGTTGCCAGCACTCGATCATGCGCAGAGGGCCGAGGGCGACGGCAACGGTGGCGTGGACGTCGCAGCGTTCTGAACACGTGCCTGCGCCTGCGCGGCGGCGGAGCAGAGAACAACGAACCCAAGCACGGTTTTCACGGGCGTGCGCCTGCGGGGATGCCATCGAGAAGGTGTCGTCCACAAGAACGAACGAAAGGGGGATCATCTCTCGTCAGCTCCTCGATGACAAAACCTCATCTTACTCTGACAGCGACCGACAGGTTTTTGCATCGTGCCGCTATTGCGACGGCCAAGCAGAGCCAGGGGGTTTGTTTCGGAAGGAAACGCTGCGTCCGGGGCATGGAATAACTGTCGGAAAGATCGGTTACGGTTTTCCAGAGCAACGGCGTGACTCCACAGTTTGCACGCCATCTGCGAGACCGACCGTTCCAGCTTTGAAGGTTCTCCGACTGCCGTCTGCCACTTGATGCCAACATCAACAGTAAGTCAGTAAGCAGTAGGTGCGTCGGAAGATTAGAACCACCCATCGAACATGACAGGAACAAAAAAGATTGTAACCACCCCGGATTTCCATGGGATGGAAGTTCTCTTCCATGGCCACGAAAGGGCACGCACACCATTGAGTGAACATCCGAAAGCGAAATCAAAACCGTCACACACGTAAAGAAAGTTCAGCTCCTGATTCCTGGACAGGTATGGTGCTTTGTAACCTAGCATGATTGAACAAAAGCAGCAAAAATCTTCAGGCGCCAAAGACTTTCACTCCGGTTCTGATTCCGACTGGCAGACGGGGAGGTAGTAGGTATCCAGCTGCCAGTACTTGTGCTTCACGCCCTTCCAAACGTCTTCGGCCAGGCAATCTTTCACCGGCAGAGGGATGAACTGCGTCGAGTACCCCAGATTCGCCAGCTCTAGCGCGACAAGCTGGCAATACACGGCGTGGAAGAAGGCATTGTCGCCGCAGAGACCGTTGAAGTATGAGTAGATGCCTCCGGGCTTCAGGAGCTTAGGAAGGTGGTGGTGGAACTCTCTCATGTCCTCGTAGTATTCCCCATATGTGTCGAAAAATATCCCTGCACATGTATGAAAACAATGCAATTAGAGAAGATTTCTCAACTACATAGCTTTAGCATTTTGATGTATCTTCCAGTTACCTGTGAGACAAACTGGCCATAGTGCTTTATGGTTTAACATTTCAATATACATTAGTTCAAACATCATTTGACAAGTGTATTATTATCTTAAGAAACCAGCAATACTACTGTTTTTTGTCAGTATAACAAAAGAAATTTGCAACAAACTGTTTCTGTAGCTGTACTTGAGGAAAGTCAAGTTAGTTGATGGAACTATGGAAGTATCTTCTGCATGCGGATTCATATTCATTCATAACTGATGCTAAACAGATGATAGCCTTTGCTTCATAAAAATCAAAAGGAAGTCGTTATCACATCTGCAGTTACAGGTTCGTTTCTTGTGTTCCGTTGATATTTAAGAAACAAGGTTAGTGGTGTATGTTCAGTCAAAGTCTCAAAGATGGAATGCACATGGTTTGACCTATCCAGAACTAGATTTTTTTAATAGGACCTGTGTGCTCATAAATTCATATTTCAACAATTTATCCACAGAGAATGGCAACTAGGGTTTGAGTTCAATCAATTGTCATGCACTGGCCTACTTCTATTCCAACATATATTATTTCAGCACTCAACTTACTACAGTGATAATTGCAGTGATAATTGACAAGCGTGATTTAAATACTCTGTTGCATTGTTATATATGATCATAAACCCACACGTGTAAAATTGTCTCAAGAAGATCAAAATCGCTTATTTTGAACAGCTTTGCTATCTTTACAGATAAATCACTACAGGAAATTTTCAAGGAGTAAAAACACGGGAACGACAAAGGATTGTGATTCTAAGGAATGTTTATGTGTTAGCTGGTTGTGTTGTTTAGTAGGGAGGAATGCCAGTCCTGCAGTCCATGTGCTTGTGTTCTTCGCAAAAAAACAGCAATGAGGGGAAAAAAGAGAGACAGACAAGAAAATAATAAGAATTGACAGATTCCCAGGTTTTAGTTTTCTCAGTTTTTTTGCCTGTTGACTAAAATGTGTTACACATCACATTTGTCAAAAGCATCGCAGTATCTTCTAAGTTCCTGTGTTTTCTCCTACCAATCCAAACACTATTTCATCTATTTTCCAGTGCTTTCTACTAGGGCCCTGGGGCTATGACTTTCCAGTGTTTTTGTCATTACTTTTTCCATTTGTTCATTTCAAAGGCACCCTATGGCCTCAACATTACCAACTACTGCTACTTTTCTCGTTTTGACTAGCCCTGATGAAAACTAATGTGTCAGATGATTAAAGAAGAGCTCTCCACCAAAAAATAAAAAGCTCTCCAATAGATGAACGTAGGAGTATTAAAAATAAGAAAACTTTTATTACTAAGATAAATAAGGTTCCAAATTAAGCTACTGGACAGAAGTTTAAAAAGGTTTCCAAGTGCCATGCCAAGCCATTAAAGGCTGTTTGCAACATAATAATCATGTAATAAGTACTTGTACAGAAGGCTGTAAAGCTATACAACGCATCTTATCAAAAAAAAAAAAAAAAAGCTATACAATGCAAACATGTATCCAGAAACCACCAAGATGCAGATTTTTCCTGTCAAATGATCAAAATCACCTACTTCGAAAACTGCTAGAAGCACTAGTTCGAATATATATTATTATATAGTAAAACTGAAAAAACTAAACTATTGTGACCTATGTATCAAATAATAACTTGTGGCCTTGTAGGGTTTTGAGAGTGTCAAGATAGCATTTTTGAACCTCTTTGAAATTGGCCACATAAGCTGTAGTCTTTTGACGCACGTGTCAAAATAGCTGTACTCTTTTCTAAGGGTGTGTTCGGATGGCTTATTTCGGCGGCTGCGGCTGCTGCTGCCTCTTCCCAGCTCCCACTACTGGTGCAGCGGCAGGGCAGGGGCAGCTGCAGCCCGCCATCCAAATGCAGCCTAAATTTAAACTCAGTATTATAGTTTTCTAAACGCATTTTTGCTCTTAGTTCTAACTAACTTTATGACAGACTAACAGAACCAACTAGAAAACTAAAGCTGCTTTGCCATCCACTCACCTCTTTGCACTTAGTCCTAACTAACTTGTATCATTGTATGACAGACTAAGTAACAGAACCAGCTAGAAAACTAAATGTACTTTGTCATCCACTCAGAACATTGAATCTTATGATAAAATCATATGACATTTTAAGAACATTGAATCTTATGATAAAATCACATGACATTTTACAGAGTATGACTCTGAAAACGCCGCCAGTACTATAACAATCTTCTATCTTTCGCCTTTTGCACAAATTCTCCGCTCTAGCGAATTCCTATGCTAGAGCATGCCAAAAATAAGGCAACCAATAGGCATTCCACCTAGAAACACCTACAGGCTACAGCATTCAGCAACACAAAACATATACCGCAGACAAGCAAGCATTGCAACATCAAATATCAAACATGAACACAATGAACTGAAGTACTGAACAACAAGGGGTAAAATGTCTGCTATACCATCATAAGATCCGAGCTGGGGCATCACGTCCTGCCATCGCCCAAATACGATTCTGACGTTCTTCTTCTCGCCCCACCCGAGCTTGAGCATCCGCTCGTACACCGCTGGGTGGGCCTCGACGATAGTGTGCTCCTCGGGCTCGTACCTCTGTATCGCCTCGTCCACGAGCCCCATCCCGAACCCCACGTTGAGCAACTTGCCACCGCCCTGGCACACCGCCCGCGCGTGCGCCTCCATCAGCGGCCGCTCCCACGCCATCATCACCGCCTTGCTCTCCGCGTCCATCACCCTCTCCTCGCTGAACGAGACCCTGGATTCAAGGTAGCTCTCGGCCAGTGCCCCGTCGGAGGCGTTAGCGGCGGCCCCCTGGCGCCGCGCAACTGTACCAAGGATAAGCTCGGAACGGAGGGCATGGTCGAGGAGGAGGTCGTAGGTGTCGGGGCCGGAGGCGAAGTCACCCGCGGAGAGGCCCGAGGGGGATAGCGCGTTCCAGGGCGCACCGCAGTCGAGGAGGAGGCGCACGACGGCGGCGTGGTCCCCCGCGGCCGCGTGCATGAGGGGGGTCACGCCGTCCGCATCGAAGTGGGTCGCGTCAGCTCCTGAAGCAAGGAGTCTAGCGACTTCTTCCTCGTTACCCGACTTCGCCGCCGCGCAGAGCAGCTCCTCCGGCGACTTGTCCTCCTTGCTCTCCGGCGCCGCCGCCATTTTCCGGGTCGAGCAGTGGTGTCCCCTGCCTGCTTTCTCGCTTTCTGAGGTTTTAGCTCACGAGCGAGCTTTGGGCCTTATGATTCCTCACTGGGCCTTCTACCTTGACTTTTGGCCCGCGTTGTCAGCTCGTCGCCTCGTCCTCACTCCTCCCCACAAATCGCACTTCACACCTGTTCGATTTGGCGATAGCCTCGGCGTTGCGCCGCTGGTCACGGCGGAGCAAACACTGCTTCGCCTCGCCTGTTCTAGTGTCCGGACTCCGGACTCGGTGAGACGGCGAGTGTCTAAGCTTAGCTAAGATCTCGGTCACAGTTGGTCGGTGGGTGCCGGAAGCAACATGGGTGGCTTCCGCCACACCTGGTTGAAGGCACGCAATGTGTTTGTGAGAATGCTTAGCAGTGGAGGCGGGGCCAGCAGCGTCGGTGGTGATGTTCTGCTGGAAGCCTCAGACCCCGCCAAGCGCCTCTGCAAGCTCATCATCTCCTGCCGGAAGGCCTCCGCGCTGGAGCACGAGCTCGACCACAGCGGCGTCCGCGTCACGCCGGAGGTCGCGGAGCGTGTCCTGGAGCGCCTGGACAACGCCGGCATGCTTGCATACCGCTTCTTCGAGTGGGCGCGCAGGCAGAAGCGTGGCGGGTGCGCCCATACGGTGCGTTCCTTCCACACGGTGGTCGCGTCCCTAGCCAAGATCAGGCAGTACCAGCTCATGTGGGACGTCGTGGCTGCCATGCGCAAGGAGGGCGTGACTAATGTTGAGACGTTCGGCATCATCATGCGCAAATATGCCCGGGCGCAGAAGTTTGATGAGGCTGTTTACACTTTCAATGTCATGGAGAAGTATGGCGTTGATCCCAACCTCGCGGCCTTCAACAGCTTGCTAGGAGCGCTGTGCAAATCTAAGAACGTGCGAAAGGCACAAGAGATCTTTGACAAGATGAATAATCGGTTTACTCCTGATGCCAAGACCTATAGCATCTTGCTTGAGGGCTGGGGGAGAGCACCCAACCTCCCAAAGATGCGGGAAGTCTACAAAGAGATGCTTGATGCTAATTGCCAACCTGACATCGTCACATATGGTATCATGGTTGATGCACTTTGCAAGACAGGCCGAGTCAATGAGGCTGTTCATGTCGTGCAAGACATGAGCTCCAGGGGATGCCAACCGACCACTTTCATATACAGCGTCTTAGTGCATACTTATGGAGTTGAGCTGAGGATTGAGGATGCTGTTGCAACATTTTTGGACATGGAGAAGGATGGGATTGTGCCCGATGTTGTTGTGTACAATGCGCTCGTCACTGCCTTCTGCAAAGTGAAAAAGTTTGACAATGCCTTCAGAGTCATGGATGACATGGAAGGCCATGGAATCTCCCCGAATTCAAGGACATGGAACATCATCCTAAATACTCTGATTAGCCTTGGGAAGGATGATGAGGCATATAGGGTCTTCCGCAGGATGATAAAGCGCTGCCAGCCGGACTCTGATACTTACACCATGATGATAAAGATGTTCTGTGAGAATGATAAGATAGAGATGGCACTGAAGGTATGGAAGTATATGGGGTTGAAGCAGTTTCTGCCGAGCATGCACACATTCTCCGTGCTGATCAATGGTCTGTGTGACAATGGTGAGGTTAGCCAAGCTTGTGTCCTGCTTGAAGATATGATAGAGAAAGGCATTAGACCTCCTGGTTCAACATTTGGAAAGCTGAGGCAACTGCTTTTGAAAGAAGGAAGGAAGGATGTGCTTGACTTTCTTGTTGAGAAAATGAAGATCCTCATTCAAGAGCCTTTGTTTGATTGATCCTTTCCAATGGTACGAGTGCTTGCTCCTGTGTCGTCTATACACATGCACGCGGTAAAGTGGGGTTCATGCTCCAAAGGCCTGCTCTTATTTATTCATTCTTAATTTGCAAAGCTATCTGTTAATCTACACCTGACCTTCCGTTGCCAACATCCTTCAGTGTTTCATGCATTGATTATGTGCCACTCTAGCTTCTGAGCATATGCAGTTGCCATTCAGGCTTTATGGATAAATGTTCCCAGTTGAAGGATGACAGTATGCCCAACCAAGCACTGGCCTTGTTATTAGCGTCTCACTCAATAATTACTGTCAAATATCCCATGTCCAAATTGCTGGACTGCTGATAGTATAGCTCCTCGGCATCTTGTTATTGTAAGACCAACAATTGAGTCTCTCGAGAGCTTCTTGCCAACTTGTTTGGGCACAAGACGTCACTATCTTGAACTTGACTAGTCTGAGCTCTTGATCCTTGAAAAAGGGCACCACATTTCTCGAGTACGCTAAAAATATGGGTGGAGTTGCTCTTACCTGCAGTGCCCAAGGGGAAATTGCTAAGTTCCTTCTGAAAGGCAAAAGGTGACGTTCAAGAAGAACACCGAGGAAATTGCTAAGGTCTAGAAGGTTGTGGATTGCGTGTTTGCTGATCCTGTGCCGGTAATGAAGGTGGAATAAATGAGTTGCTGTATTTTGCCCTATTGAGCTTAACTTTCCTTGTTACATATAACAGACAACACCATTATTTTTACTTTTTTAAAATCAAGCGACATTGTCCTTTGTAAAGCTAGATAAAGACATAAAAAGTGAATAACGTGTTGGTGTTGAAGAAGTAACTAAATTTCTTATCTTGATATGGCATTTGTTAGAAATATGCGAGTTATTTTAATATCTGATTTAAATATTAGGCAAATTTATAAATGTATACAAAAGGTAGGCAGTAAAGCATAAGAGCAAAAAAATCAACATGTCCAAGGACTTCTTTTTCCCTACTATGTCCGAGTAGTTCCAATCACTCGAAGTAACCAATGGTCTTCTGAGAATTTGACTATTGAACTACTTATATTTGCGTGTATGAGCAGAAATCACTCGAAGCTATGCTCAACTATTAATGTTTCTTGTGGTGGAACCTTTCTATTCGGTTTCTATCTGGGTTTAAGTCTTTGACTTGGCATGCGGAGGTGTTCACATGGATGATTATATGTGCGTGTATGAGCAGAAATAATTTCTTTTTCTCTCATGATTTGGGGTTCATAAAATAGACCTTCGCATAGGCCATATTCTACCAGCAGCATTAGACGTCGAACTATTCTGTGGTCTTGCATATGTACTCTGTTGTAAACTTCGACAGCTTGTGCTTTGGGTCCAGTAGAGTTGTATTGTACATCACTTGCGCGACTAAAAGCATAGGATTTAAAGGTGGTATCCCAGTTTACAAGACTAGTCTACCAACCCGTGCGTCGCACGGGTCAGAGGCTTGAATGTGTTACAGTACAACATATATAGATCTAATTTCTGTACTTTGTTTTTTATAATATCATTCGGTTGCAAAAGTAGGTGATTTAAATATAAATCTGAGGAGCTACTTTCATTATACTATTAGTCACAATAACTAAGGTGAACAATTTAGATATAAATTAGATGGGCTATTTGGTATTATCCATCACAATAGCAAAGTGAGTGATTAGGTATAAATTTAGGGCGTTATTTCATATTTTCTTTCATAAAGGTAGAGTGGGTAATTAATATATAATTTTAGGGGTTATTTAATATTGTTTTTATAATGACAAAGGTGGGTGATTACTTAGAAAACAAATCTAATGGCTATTAAGATTTCAACGTGTCAATTGATGATCGAATGTTTTTAATTATTATGAGAATTTCTATGATTTTATTTTTTTCTAGCACCTATTGTGATGATTAACGTGAAAATTTCAAAAAGAGTCTACAATTACTAATTGTAAAATTAGGCACAAAATATTTGTTTAATGGAAATGTTTCTAGCATATTTAATGGGGAAAACAGATAAAAATTGAAGGAAAATTTGAAAATAGAAAAAAACTTAAAAAAGAAGAAAATATTTGCTTAGCAATTGATGATCAGATATTTTTTATTATTATCAGAATTTCGATGATTTTATTTTTTCCCTAGCGTCTCTTGTGAGGATTAACATGAAAATTTTAAAAAGAGCCTGCCATTACTAATTGTAAAATTAGGCACAAAATATTTGTTTAATGGAAAGGTTTCTAGCATCTTTAATGAGAAAAAAATACAAATATTGAAGGTAAATTTGAAAATAGAAAAAACTTAAAAAAAAAAGAAGATATTTGCTTTCGTTGAGAGTTGAACTCAAGACCTTTCATAATGGCAGAGGTGGGTAATTACTTGAAAAATAAATCTAATGGCTATCAATATTCCAATCTATCATTTGATGGTCAGATATTTCTGATTATTGTGAGAATTTCTAGGATTTATTTTTATTCTAGCGTGCTTTGAAAATAGTGTTTTTAGAACCTTCAATTAGGAATAGTAAATAATATCATTCGGTTGCAAAAGTAGGTGATTTTAATATAAATTTGAGGAGTTACTTTTGTTATACTATTAGTCACAATAACTAAGGTGAACAATTTAGATATAAATTAGAGGGGCTATTTGGTATTATCCATCACAATAGCAAATGTGAGTAATTAGGTATAAATTTAGGGTGTTATTTCATATTTTTTTTCATAATGGTAGCGTGGATAATTAATATATAATTGTTGAGGTTATTTAATATTGTTTTTATAATGACAAATGTGGGTGATTATTTAGAAAACAAATCTAATGGCTATTAAGATTCCAACACGTCAATTGATGATCGGATGTTTTTAATTTTTAAGATTTTTTTTCTAGCGCCTATTGTGATGATTAACCTGAAAATTTCAAAAAGAGTCTACAATTACTAATTGTAAAATTAGACACAAAATATTTGTAACACCCCAAAAAATCCCATCCAACCAAAACACCTCTCTAAATACACACGGCTTTCAAAATGTTTGCAAAGAAAACCCCCTCACTCAACTCCAAATCTCTTTCAAAATTCAAATTCCAAATCCAATGCAAAAATCAGAAAAAGAAATGCCTTCTCTTTTCTCATGGGCCGAAAATTCCTTTTCCCTCCCTTCTCCCTTTCCTTTCGGCCCAGCCCAACACCCCCTCCTCCTTTTCCCCCTCTTCCCCGCGTAGGCCGTGCCCAGGCCCACTCCCCTCTCCCTCTCTCGGCCTGCAAGGCCCGCCCGCTTACCCCCCCCCCGTCCCCTACCTCCAGCCGCTCGGGGCGACGCGTGCGCGCGCGCGACGCCGTCGCCCGCCGAGCCGTCCCCCACCTCTACGCCGTCCTAGCTCACGGCCTTGCACGCGCCTAGGCGCCATCATCGCCTGGCCGCGGCGCGCAAGCCGCCGCCGCCCAGGAGCGCCCGGCCCCCGCCTGCTCGGCACGCCGCGCCGTGGCACGTCATGACGCCGCGCCGCCAGCGTCCACGGCCACGCGCGCACACACCCTCCCCCGCTCCTATTCCCTCTGCCGCGAGACGACCGGCCACCTCGCCCGCGCACGAGCGCGTCCACGTCGCTCCGCCCAACGGCCTCTGCCGCACGCACGCGCACCGCGCCACCCCGTTCCGGGCCCCCCCTCCGCCGGAGCGCCGCGCCGCGCCTATAAAAGGGGCAAGCCCCTGCGCCGGCCTTCTCCTCCCGCCCCCGCTCACCCTGACGCACACACGCTCACCACTTCCACCCTCGGTGAGCGCCTCGACGCGAGCTCAGTTCACCCGCCGCGGCGCCCGCCATTGCCGACCCGCCTCCCTCTCCGATCCCGACGTTTCCCGAGTCGCACCGTCGCCATTAAGGTGAGCTCCGCGTCCCCGGTAAGGGCGCGCGTCTTTCCCCTCCGTTTCTGGCCCGGCTCCGCCTCGGCTCCGCCGGAGCGCCGCCGCGCCATGGATCCTTCCCCTCGGACGCATGGCGTCGCCGCCGTCCGCCCTCCACACTGCACCTCGCACGTCCACGTCTACATCAAACGTCTCGGCATGGATCCGCATCACCCCTGAGTCGGCCCCCGGCGACGGAACCGGATCACCGGCGGCAAGCCGCCGGTGAACCGCTCCGGCCCCGGCGACCGGCTCGCTGAAGACCCGGACCGGCTAGGTCGGACGGGCGTTGACGCCGCCCCCTGTCCCTATGAGGATGACAGGTGGGGCCGGCCAAACGCCGTCCGCCCGCCGTCCCTCCTCCCCGCGCGGCTCGTGGGCCGGCCTGTTAAGGCCCATGGGCGCGCTGAGGGGTGGGCCGAGCCAATCCGGAGGAGGGAGATGGGCCGCACGCGCTGAATTCGGACCGTGTAGCCTTTTCTCTTTTTCCAATATGATTTATGATTTTCTTTCCAAAATTGAAATGTGTATATCTTGACCATTTTAACTCCAAATCCAGTGATTCTTGCACCTAAATTCATCTAAAATCACCCTCTATCTATAATAATAAGTTTCACCCTGATTTTGGTATGTATGCATGTATGTTTACTTGTGTGTTTGTTTTTGCGGTAGACGAAACAACTGAGAACCCGCCGGAACCGGAAGAGGCTATCGTCGACGCCGAGGCCGAGGAACCAACTCCCGAGCTTCGCTGCGACGAAGAACTTGACGACGGCAAGTCCACTGAATTCCCCGCGATTGATGCATAAAATGCCCGATTTTATCATCACATCCTCGACCCAGTTATACACCAAAAATTATGCATTGTTTTGCTAAGCTAAGGTCTCCCATGATAAAATAGCCTCCCAAGCCTTTTTAGAAGTAGCGCGCATAGGTGGGATCGCTCATGTAATATATCACTCATAATCTTAATTGGAGGGTGAGTTGTGGTTGGGAGGAAGGGAAAGTGTTTTGTGTAAGACGCGGGGAAAGACCTCGGCAGACGACTTCGGTTGTTGAAGCCACTAGGGGGGTAGAAACCCCGGGGTGACGTTATCACGGAAGCCCGGAGTCCGGCCCTTGTTGCGAGGGTTGGACTGGTGATGGCTCAGTTGATGAGCAAAATGTGGGAGCTCTACCCTTAAGGACCGAGTTTACGTCTCATCTCACCTAACCCGCTTGTGCAACCACTCGAGGTTGTATGCGGCAACCCGTGGTCGGAACCTGCAAGGACAAACCGGACGTAGACCGGTGTGCTGGGATGCATGAGAGATTGGGAAGTGGGCGCGGTTGCATAGCTGCGGTCAGGGGTCAACAGTCGCGTGGCTGCGGGTCTGAGCGACAGGTGGTCCCGCGTCTCTCATGGTTGAAGTTTGGGGAAGCCTTGCTTGGGAAAGACCTAGATAGGATTGATATGAAATGGTCGCTCCTATCATGATATCCGAACTTGTGGGTAAAGTGCACACCTCTGATCAGAGTTTAAAATCTATCCGGATAGTCCAGTGTCCATCTGTATGGACGGGGTTATGGTTTGGTTTCGGAAACTAGCTTCTTACAGAATGTGGGATGGGATGGGCTAAAAAGGATGGTTTTGAGGCAGCTGCGGTTGCCGAGGAGGAGTGTGTGAAAAACGTGGTGGCTCTGAGTCACGGCGCCATTCGGACCGGCAAGTTCAATGGCCCATACTTATTTTGCTGGGAACAAAACCCGTTTTCCTAATACTTAAAACATGCCAACTAGAGGCCCCAAGCATACGATATCTTTTCTACGGCAAAAACCCCTAAGCCCCAGATATCTCCTTGCATGTACTAATAAGCCTTGACCCGTCCCTCCGCAAGGAGTGAGGTGGGCTTGCGGAGTACGAAGTACTCACCTTTGCTTTGCTGTTGTTTTTCAGAAGACTTCGACGCGTTCGTTGAGGCGCTCTTTGGCTAGGTCGTGTTCTTATCCCCAACCGCCTGTGGAGTTGGGCTGAATAAAGGACGCTTGTTTAATTTCCGCTTCCGTTCATTTATGTAATATGTGTTGTAATCGTTAAGTCAGACTCTTTACTGCTTTGAATAAATGTGTGGCTAGCCTCCTGGGACTAGCTATTGTATCACATTTAGCTTCTGAGAAATCAGAGGCACTTCAATATTTGTTTAATAGAAATGTTTCTAGCATCTTTAATGGGAAAAAACAGACAAAAATTGAAAGGAAATTTGGAAATAGAAAAAACTTAAAAAAAAAAGAAGATATTTGCTTATCAATTGATGATCAAATATTTTTTATTATTATGAGAATTTCTATGATTTTATTTTTTTCTTAGCGTCTCTCGTGAGGATTAACCTGAAAACTTCAAAAAGAGTCTACCATTACTAATTGTAAAAATGGGCACAAAATATTTGTTTAATGGAAAGTTTTCTAGCACTTTTAATGGGAAAAAAGGACAAAAATTGAAGGTAAATTTGAAAATAGAAAAAACTTAAAAAAAGAAGAAGATATTTGCTTTCGTTGAGAGTTGAACTCAAGACCTTTCATAATGGCAGAGGTGGGTAATTACTTAGAAAATAGATCTAATGGCTATCAATATTCCAATCCGCCATTTGATGGTCAGATATTTCTGATTATTGTGAAAATTTCTAAGATTTATTTTTATTCTAGTGTGCTTTGAAAATAGTGTTTTTTTGAACCTTCAATTAGTAATAGTAATAGTAATAGTAAGATAGGGAAGGATTTTTTTTTTTGAAATATTTGTGCAGAAATAATGCGAGGAGCCTCGTGTAAAAAAACTTTTGTTATAATGCCATGAGCTTCTACGAATAATGTACAAGAGAAATTGATGGTCAGCCTACATTTTAATGATCATTCCAGTGCACAAAACAATGCATCATTCTGTTTCTCTTGCAGTGCCGTTGGGCTAGGTAGGGTGAAAGAATGTATTGAGTACGAACGAATCGCAGACTTTCATATGCATCAAGGACTGTGGAACACGGGTGGTAAATGGCTCTTACTAGAAAAAATCTTAAGACATATCATATTGCTATTTATTTTTTGAACTAAAAATCAGCAATAGCTTATTTACGTCTTGGAGGAAAAAACAAAGAATTTTTGAAGGATTCAATTCCTATGAAACAAAAGACTGAATGCTGCTGATTTCTTTCAAATTCCTGTGTAATGGCGTCTTTCACAGCAATTTTAGAGAAAAATAAGCATGAGGTTCAACCCTATGTTTTCTTTTTTATAATCTTGTGTCCCTATGTGTTATTCCACATTTGATCTAAACACATGTTTTGTGACTTACTGTGTTATAAAGTCACATAGAATTCCAATTGCATGGCCATTCTAATTTTGTGCTTTTCCTATTTCTATGTTTTGATAATCATGTGTCCCAATGCATGTTGCGTCACATAGGAGGGATTAGATGTGTTAGGCCGTGTGTTCAACAGGAGGACAATAGCACGTATCCAAATACCTAATCTGCACGGTAGCAATACTATAGTGAAGTTTAAAATGGGAGCTGGAATGGTTAGGCTATCTCCAATGAGTAGTCTCATCTCATTTCTCGAATCTCACTCCACTCTTTATGTCATATCATCTACATTGTTAAACAGTGCCAAAATCTTTATTTTGGGACGCGGGATAGCCTTACCATCTGTGAGGCTAGGTCCAAAGACTCTCCTATCTTCTCGTCTCTTATTACTATTTCAATTACCTCCACTCAACGTGAACCCTCGTTTTAAGAGCATCGCTGGACTTAGCCTGAGTAAGGGGGCGTTTGGTTGGGATAGGGATAGTGGTGGTGTAAAATCTGCGTACCAGAAGACACCAGATTATAGAATCCGCGTCATGTTTGGTTGCTTTTGGATAGTATACTCCGTATCCAGATATTTCCTTCGAATGCCCTTCTCTCTCCTTGGATAAACTCGCTGCCTCCGCTCAACGCGTCTCCGCGCGACGCGCCGCCGCCGGGGCCCAGGCTCCTGCTCCGCCACGATGCGCCGCAGGCTAGCATCTCCTCCTCCCGACGCGCCGTCGCCCGAAGCGTCGTAACCGTCGTGGCGTCGTCCTCCTGCGCCCAACGTGCCGCCGCCCGGCACCGCCTCCGTCCTTGGCTGTCGCCGCCTAGCACCGTCGCCGTCGCCTCAGTCCTTCCACGGAGGAGATCCTCGCGGCCGTCAACTTCGGGCAGGTGGAGGCCGGGAGCGCCGCGGACTGCCTCCGTCCTCGCGGTGCGGGTGGCTCGCTCTCCCCCGGCGGCAGCAGGGAGCTCCTCCAGCTCCATGGGCCATGGCGATGCGGAGTGGGTAGGGGAATTTTTCAAGGGCAAATTCGTCATTTCACCAAGTCACCCGTCCATTATCTCTCGTTATCAGGGTAGAACCGGATAGTGGGATAATGCTGTGTGCGTCAAAACCGAGATGAAAATCTGTACCGTTTGGCTGCATATGGGATAAACTTTATCTCATTCTCCATTATGCGGGGTCTTCCAAACGCCCCCTAAATATCTCCCCACCGTTTTGGCAAAATGCGAGCCAAGCAAAGCGGCACCGTGCATCACCACAGTATCGCACTAGCAGCCGGCAGCCGCAGGCCGCAAGTATAGCATCGGCTGTACTCGCCTCGGAGTGCTCACAATAACGTCGCGGCATCTGGTAGGGCTGTTGTCTTGGATTTCCGGCAAAGACGATCGAACGGGTAGAATAATGGCGCCGCGTCATGGGAGCACGGCCTAGTACGGACTACGGAGTACTGGAGTAGTAGTTGTAGAGGGCGGGCCGTACGTGACAGCTCGCTGGGCCGGACGCCGCGCGCCCGCGCCTCTGCGCTCCTCGCCGCATTAAACTCCGCGCCCGGGAGACGGGATTGGTTGACCGGTGGGTGGTGGCAGCGGCGGCGGCCCACGCTGCCGGCCGGCCTGCCGCCCACCACGCCATGCCCCGCCGCCCCGATCACGCTTGCCAATGCCCCAACGGCTAGTCCGACCGCGGCACCGGCAAAGGCGAGCACTGAGCGGCACCGCAGAGCACAGTGCACGCGTCAGCTCGTTGGCCATACTCGACATCGGATTGTCACGTTTTTTGGGAACCCAAACATCCACCGAAGCGCACCACGCGACCGCGGTCGTCGGCTGGGAACCACGGCGGCCCATCACATGCTGTTTTCACGGCGGTGGGCGGTGGCCGCGACGAACGCGCCAGCGAACGAGATGGAGGGCAGTCGGTAGGATCCAGCAGCGGTCACGCGTTTGGGCTTTGCAAGGCGAGACGCTCGGAAATATCTAGGGAACGACTCTCCCCGTCCGTCCGTGATCTAGGTAACTAGGCAGGCTCGCTATATCCGCCGGTGCCCACGGCGGCACGGAGCCAACGCATGTGAGCAGGGGGAGAGCCGGAGAGGCTGCAGCCTGCAGCGGCACGGGCATGTGGGCGGGTGGGTGGGTGGAGTAGAAAGCGAGCATCTGTCCAGGTCCAGCCACGGCCAGCGGCCCAGCGCCGCAGCGCGTGCGTGGAATCCGTGGATGGCGAACGCGACCGGCCAGGGAGACCGGAGACGGATCTCACTCGGGCTCGCCGCTCACAACCTCACATGGACAGCCTCATATGGGAACGGAGCAGACGAGCAGCGTCGTGAGGCTGAGGGTCAGGTCCTGGCATAGCACGGAGTTGCTGATGCCCCGGCTGCCTTGCCTGCTGCGCGATAAGTACTTGTCTAATCCGGCGACGAAACGGCAGCGGATTTCCATCGATGCCGCTGGTGCAGTGGCGCGTACCACCACTACTACTCCTAGTACGCGACGCGGAATTTATGGATAGGGATCGGGAGATTTTGTTGGGCCTTTTTGATGATGTTGACTTTGTGGAGACAGCGATAGATGGCGTCATGGCTGCGCCATTTAGTAGCTGTACTCAGTCTCGGACGACAGACTCTTTGACAATTTGGGTCATCACTCATCAGCTTCTTTCGCCGCTTCGCGTATGGTTTACTTCTGACCTCAAAAGGGCGAACAGTGTGCTAATCTGGGAACGAACTGACGAAGTCCACCTTAATCAGGCCGACCACTGTCAGCGAGATGGACTCCTGGACTATACTATTCCCATATTCCGCAACTTGGAGGGGATAAAACATGCTGTCAGTGGGCTAAAAATCTAGGTAGCAAGCTGGCCAAATCCCCACGGACATTCGGAAAACCACCCTTCAAATCCGCGTCATTTAGTAGCGGCAGTGCTCGTTTCATGATCATACATACATGCGGCACACTGCAAGTCTGCAACTGCAACCTTTCTTCAATTGCTGCTTCACCCTCAACGGGGTCAAGTTACAGTTACAGATTAGATTACACACCGGCGGCAGCTTACACACCGGAGCGGCGAAAGGAACACGACGAGATCGCCACGCTAACCAACTGACGCAGCCACACTCGTCCCTCAGACTCAGACCGTCAGACGACATCCATCCACCATCTCCCGCGTTTGAGAGTGGCGGCGGCCGCCGTCGCCGTTGCCATCACGCTCGGGTTTGTTTATCTCGATATCTAGGACGCTTACTACTAGGCTGCTACGGCCGCGGTCAGTTCCATGTCGCCGCGATCGGGCTGGCGACCACGTGGTGGCCGCTGGACCAGACGAGCCGGCCGAAGGCGTTGGTGCCCGACGGCATCCCGGCCGCCGTGAAGCTCACCGTGAAACTCTGCTTCTCGCCGGCCTTGCTGAAGCTCAGCGTCGACGGCTCCACGGACACCGTCACGGGGGTGCTGCCGGCGGCGGCGCTGGCGGTCACCTTGTACGTGCCGGGCTGCCCGACGTTGGTCACCGTGCGGGTGTGCTTCACCGTGCCGCCGGCGGCCGGGAACGCCACGGAGAAGGACGGGTAGTTGAGCGCGGTGACGGCGTAGGTACGGTTGGCGGTGCACGCGTCGGAGGAGTGCTGCTTGGTGAGCGCCGCGATCTGCATCGGACCGTAGTTGATGGCGCAGAGGAAGTCGACGTAGTCGGCGGCGGCGATGTCGTACACCAGCCCCGGGTCCACGGCCTTGGCGGGGTCGACGTGGCCGGCGCCCACGTCCAGCGGCGTGGCGGGGTGGCCCGTGGCCACGTCCAGGATGCCGTTGCCGCCGGGGTACTCGTTGTACGCCGTCGTCATCAGCGCCGAACGGATGGCCGCCGGGCTCCACTCCGGGTGCGCCGCGCGGAGCAGCGCCGCGAGCCCGCTCACGTGCGGGCACGACATGGACGTGCCGGAGATGATGTTGAAGCCGACGCGGCGGCTGTCGCCGGGGAGACCCGAGGGGCCGACGGATCCCGACCACGCCGCGAGGATGTTGACTCCGGGCGCGATGATGTCCGGCTTCAGGACGCTCGGCGTCACGGTGTTGGGGCCACGCGACGAGAAGGCCGCCACGACGGGGGACGGCTGGATGCCGACCTTGGTGCCGGCGAACACGATGGTGGCCGTCGCCTTCGGATCGGAGACGGCGTAGTCCCTCATGGCGTTGCCCGCCTTCTCCCCGACGCCGGATCCCGGGAGGACGTGCGCGTCAGCGACGAGCTCCTCGCCGTTCGCGGCGGTGTTGGCGAGAACCATGCCGGCGCCGCCGGCGTCCTTGACGACGAAGCCCTTCTGGACCCTGGCATTGGTGCCGCGGTCGCAAAGGACGATCTTGCCCGCTACCTTCTCCGGGATGAGGCTGCCGGACATGCAGAGCTGGCCCATGCTGCTGTTGGACGCGTTCCCGGCGTAGATCAAAGGCACCGGCGCGGTGGGCAACGGCTTGCCGCTGTACAGCGACACGCCCGTGTAGTTCTTGCCGTTGCCGAGCATGACGTAGGCGGGGAAGTCGCGGTCGATGGTCCCGGCGCCCACGGTGGTGATCCAGGGCGCGCCGTTCGACAGCGTCGCGGCGCCCGGGCCGGCATTGCCGGCTGAGCAGGACACGAAGATCCCCTTCTCCATGGCGCTGAACGCGCCCACCGCGATGCTGTCGCGGTAGTAGTCCGCCGTGCCGCCGCCAAGGGAGAGCGAGAGGACGTCGACGCCGTCCGTCACCGCGACCTCCATGGCCTTGAGGATGTCGGAGCTAAAGCAGCCACCGACCCAGCACACCTTGTAGGTGGCGACGCGGGCGCGGGGCGCCATGCCCTTGGCCGTGCCGGGGGCGTAGCCGAGCAGGTCGGCGCCCTGGACGGCGCCGCCCGCCGCCGTGCTGGACGTGTGCGTGCCGTGGCCGTCGTTGTCCCTGGGCGAGCGCGACTCCTTGGACGTGTCCACGGGGCCCTTGGCCGCCTCGTAGCCCGCGAGGAAGAACCTGGCGCCGATGAGCTTCTTGTTGCAGGCAGAGGCGTTGAAGTCGTTGCCCTCCTCGCACTTGCCCTTCCAGCCCGCCGGCACGGGGCCGAATCCCGTGTCGTCGTAGCTCGGCCTCTCCGGCCAAACGCCGGTGTCGAGGACGCCGACGATGACGTCGCTGGCGGTGCTGGATTGTGGGAACAGCGCGTCGGTGCCGTCGAGCCCCAGGAACTCGGGCGTCCGGGTGGTGTGCAGCTCGTACCGCACCTCCGGGTTGACGAGGAGCACGCCGGGCTGCGCCTCCAGCGCCTCGGCCTCCGCGGGCGTCAGCCGCGCCGAGTAGCCGTGGAGGAGGGTGTCGTAGGTGTAGAGCACGGTGGCGGCGTCCGACACCGCCTGCAGCGACGCCGCGTACCATTCCCCATGCTCCACGAAATCGTTCGGCATGGCCGAGTGGGACATATGGACGATGTACGTCCGCCGGCCTTCCCGTCCGGCTCCGGCCGCGGACGCGGACGCCGCCGCCAAGAGGACGGCTGCGGCGGCCACAGCAAAGATCACGCGTCCCTCGGCATGGCGCCACATTGTGAGTGAGCGAGTGAAGGCAACAGAGTGGCGATTCCTGGCGGTGGGAGTGAGAGTGAGGTAGATCGGGACAGTGGTTCTATAGAATCAAGAACGGGGGGGTTAAATGATTGCAACAGGACAAAGGGGAACAGATGGACCGGTGCTTCAGCGGCCGTGATCGGACGGGAAGGCGTGAGGATGGGGAAGATGGCTGCTGGCTGCTGGCTGCACATGGCTGGCCGCTTTTATCTTTTGGTTTTAGCATCAGTGCATCACCACCACATGACCGTTCCAGCCCAGGAGCCAGAGATGCCGCTCGCGAACCGTGAAAGCGTTTACTGGCCAGTCAAGGGCGGTTTCACATCGTGTCCCAATTGTTAACTCCTCCATGCCCTGGTGCCCATGCGCATGCCCAGGTAGAAACTGATGCGGCGTAAAAAAAAGGTAGAAGCTCATGCGCGCGATTAAAAAGAAGCCACTTCCCATGGCGGTGAACTGCGTCCGTTTCTACCCGGCAAGGCTTGCGGATATCAGCGCAAGGTATCTGTAAAGCCACAAGGAAGAATGATTTCTTGAAGCTTTTCAGATAGATAATGATATCTTTGGTAAACAAGATGATGTCGCGTAATGATGCTGCTGCAGCCCTGCAGGGTCCGGGTGTCGACGCTGCTGGTACCTGGTGGGATGCGGCGGGGCATGCAGCCAGTGGACCGTCACCAAGCTTGGATGACCGCATGGCTGGCCGCGGGCGAGCTAGAAAACAACGATTCCTCTCGCCGAACCCCACGTTCGGTTGTTGCGTAGCGGCGCACGCCGGGTCTACGATTACATGAGCAACTGGCTCGTCCAGATCGACCCGGACGAAGACGACGAGGGCTGCTGTGGACGTGATGAGCGAGGTGGGGAAGAGGCAGGCGTTGCGCTTCCGCCTTGCTTCGCCGCGCGCCTGACGTTCACACTTCACACCTGGAACGTGCGCGGCGCGCTGGAGGCTGGACCGGGAATTCCGGGGTGTGGGAGGCTCTGCTCTGGGCGGCTCGTCGTAGGCCCGAGGGCCGAGGCTCTGGTCGGGTGGGCCGGCTGGAAATTGGGCTAGGGGTGGAGCGGGCCCGAAGTGGCATCTGATGAGAGGAGTGGGAATCAGGTTTCGTCGACCGTTGCACCTGGACAGCCGGGTTCGCCGTTCGGGAAAAGCTTGATCTGCCACAGAAATTAGTGCGGAAGCTAAAAATTCCGAGCAGTTGCTACAGACTTGTTCCAGTGCAGTCTTGCTGCGATCCTATCCTTTCATTTTCTCGAGGTATACAGCATGCGTTCCCAAGTTTCGTCGGGTTTTCGGACCGTCGATTTTTGCAGCGTCTTGCAAGTTGCGTACTCGTACTGTCCTATGATACAGTCGACGAGACCCTGAACCTCTGCTTCAGCAGTGCAGCTCTTGCTAGCTGAAGTGCTGAACCTCTCCACGGGGCCCGGCAATGCCAGAACGCTCCCCTTCATCACTAAACAACCACGCATTCATTCGCAGCGACGTGCCGTCGTACGCTACGCCATGTCGGCTGCAGTAAACACCTCGACGCGGAAATGGAGGAATACGCGAGCACCCACCCCCGTAGACCGTGTGAACACGGGTGACCGCTGGACGCCACCACCCCCACCCACACGCACTGCCGCATCGGCGGTACGAACAAACAACACGGCGCCGGGCGTGCGCCGAGGACCACGTCGGCGACCAACCTTTCGGTTCGGTTCTGTTGCCACCGCAGCAGGCAGCAGCCTTTCGGTTGGGTCTGCTTCCACTCGCGACGATGCGTCACAGATCGGAGTGGGCGAGCCGCCGGAGTGGACGGCACTGCTGCGCAGAGCGCCAGAGCCCCGTGACTGCTCGAGCGTGGGCCGCGGCGGAGGCAGAGAGGACAGCGGTCACGCGGCTGGTCAGAGCTCACGCTCCGAGGCGAGGGCCTGGGGCACGGCACGGCAACCATGCATCGTGCATGGACGCAGGGTACGGCTGCTCGCATTTCCCCCCTCGTAGTCGTTTCTTTTACTCTGCGCCGCTGCACCACGTGGGCCGCACGCGTGCTCCCGGTAGCGTACAGCAGAGCGCGTTCGCACCGTGCACAGAGCTGTGTATGGATTCTTGTCTCTGCCGGCATCGGGTGGACGTCAGGAGGGCTGTTTGTGTGTGTGTGTGTGTTTTTGATAATAGGGCTGTTTGTGGTTGGCACGTGCCTCTTTACCTATGGTAACTAGTGCCATTAGAAGCTTAAAAAAATTGTAAAAAACACTGCTCGCGTAATGTACACAGAATAAAAAAAAACATTGTTCACACCTATAGACAATACAAATGCTTTCTTGTGACACTAGCTTAATGTTGGAAGTGTCATCCACACTGCAGCCACCGTGGCCCGAATGTCTGGAAGGATGTGTGGTGCATCGGGTTGGTCCGATTAAAGCTTAAGCTCTGTTTTCTATTAGCTAATAACTGTTAATTAAAATTAGCAATTAATTGTTATCCGGTAACCAATTAGTTGGATGACGTTTAGTTCCAACAAATAACATATCACTCTCGTCGTTCTAATTTATAATTCATTTGACTTTTTAACACAAAATTTGACCTATCCGTTTTATTCAAGAAAATTGTGAAACGCATAAAAATTAAAGTCACAGGCGAAGTACATTATATGCTACACTATATCACAATAAAAATAATATGATTTTCTTAATAAAATGAGTAAGCCAAACATGGTGCAAAAAAAATCAAACGACTTATAAATTAGAACGGAGGGGGTAACTAATAGTTATAAGTGTCTTTTTATGTGCCATTGGCTTAACTGTTACTAGAGTCCAGCTAATTGTTTGCCGATATATTAGCTGGTTGTATTTGTTTCTTTAGATGCTATTTTTTTTAAAACTATTAGCTATATGGAACCAAACAGATCCTTATACTCCTTCCACACAAGATATGAAAAAGGTGTATATGTTTTACAAACTTATTGTCCAATTTTCATTCTTCGACTATACAATCGGACATGAGACAGCTCAAACTAACAAATAAATCTAGACCTTTAGCCTCCTCGAGGATGAAGAAAAATCATGGATGCTACTCCCTCCCCCTATATATGTCTTTTATATAATTTATATTGAGCTCTTGCGTTTGAAAAGAGGCTTTATCCTATTCAAATGATTTTTTTCTAGTTTTAGAATTAATATAATATTATCTACTATCTGAAATTAATAATTAATTTATTTTTAATTAGGATAATATGAAACTTGTTTTGTGTATTTTATAATAATTACTACTTCTAGAGTACCGGTGCACAATGGAAAAAATAGCATTTGTCGTGGATACAAGGGAATTTATGACAGATTAGTAGTGGTTTCAAAGTGTTCCTACTTCCTAGCTTAAATGGTAGGAGGATATGTTGGTTTCAAGCTATCTCATCAATTTTAACAAATATTTATGCCAATTAAAGAGTACAAATGCTTCATTTTATTTTAATTTAGGATAAATTTTGGAGGATTCATCCTCTTATATTTTACGACGGAAGGAACGACAAATACAAGATACCTAATCCATCAGTACAATGGAAGGCTAAGATCTTGAAGTCGTCTATTCAAATTTAACAAAAAAAAAGTAATCTAAAAGTATAAAATATTTCTCGTGAAAATCAATAATTGAAGGTACAAATTATTAAGTCTAAAATATGTTCAAGAACAGCAAAATAAATTATTTAAATAAAATGATAATGTGTTATCGTCCTTTCATGCCTCAGTGCGGCGCTTCTTTGTTAATGGTCACCGAGACTTCTCATTTTTCTAAACCATCTCAAGACAAAAAAGCGAGAAGAGTTTAAGTCGCTACGTCCTACGTTCTATGGGAAAAATTTACCCATTAAACACATTGATGAAATATCAATCTCTCTGTGGCTGCAGATTCAGACCTCCTTTGAAACACAGAATTTTTAAAACACAGGAATAGGAAAACGCAGTAATATAGTTGCACGTCACTCGCGATCCTACCGGAATTGAAAACGTAGAAAAGTTTCAAACGAAGCGTTTGGATGCAAGTGTAGGAAAAAATGCAGAAATTAGAAGAGAGAAATAGACACAAAGTAAAAGTATCCAAGGGGTTTTCCAAGGGGTTGTACCACATGTTAAAAGTCCTCCAAAATCTCAATGCAACGAGTCATTCCATAGGAATTTCATAGGATTGATAATAATTCAATCCTTTTGTTCCAAAAGGGGACATAAGGAAAGTATTCTATTGGATTTGAATTCTACAAAATTCCTCTACGTACCCTTTGTTTCAAAGAAGGCCTCATGATGGGTGCATGCATGGTCTCGTGACAAACCTTTGGCATAGTACCAATTTTGAATCTAGATAACATTTAATCAAACAATAAAATTTTTGTTCAAACAGGTTGTTTGGCCCTAAATAAACTATCAGATGAAAAATTTATTTTTAATCAAATTTTAGTTTATTTTTAAATACAATCAAAATTGCTAAAATCTTAGCACCCTAAAGATTTGAACCTGGACGAAGTAGACCCTCGACGGCCTGGGAGAAAATGGCATTTGCCATTGAGTCGTGACGTTACCATTTGCCGCCTCCGCCGCCGGCGGCAGCCTCCCCCATGCGACCCTCCACCCCGTCGATCCGCCTCATCTTCTCCCGTTGCCGCCCTATTGAAACGCACCGCCACAGCCACTCCGGTTCCGCCCCCTCCCTCGCTCCCGCCCCCGGCCCCACCATCCGACCCCGCTCCCACGAAGGCGCCGCGCGCCTCGCCACCGCCGTCCACGGTGCGGCCGCGGCCAAGAACTTCGCGCACGCCATCCGTTTGACGAAATCCCTCGTCCAGGCCTCTTTCTCCTCCCCCGGCCGGGGCTCCGCTACCAATGCTGGCGGCGCCACCGCTTTCGCCGCGCTCGCCTCCACGTCCAGCTCCCCTGCTCCCGCCCTCGGCGTGCTCGTCATTGCCCTCTCCCAGATGAGGCTGCTTGACGAGGCACTGTCCGTGTTCCGCCGCTTGCGGACGCTGCCGGCGCTGCCGGCGTGCAACGCGATCCTGGACGGGCTCGTGAAAGCGCACAGGTTTGGGTGTGCCTGGGAGCTGTTTGACGAAATGATTATGAGGGGGATGGTGCCCAGTGTGGTCACGTACAATACGCTCATCAACGCATGCCGGCACCAGGGCTCTGTAGCGAAGGCTCGAGAGGTGTGGGGTCAGATGATTGCTCGACGGATTGATCCAAATGTGATCACATACACGACAATTATATGCGTGTTTTGTGATGATGGCTGCATTGGTGATGCTGAGCAGATGTTTGAAGATATGAAGGTAGCTGGGATGCAGCCAAATCTGTACACGTACAATGCACTGATGAGTGGCCACTGTCAGAGAGATGATGTCAACCGTGCATTTGTGCTGTACCAGGAATTGCTGAAGTTTGGCCTCATTCCAAATGCTGTTATCTTTACAACCCTGATCGATGGCTTCTGCAAGGAGTATAGGTTCAATGAAGCAAAAGAGATGTTTCTTGACATGCCCAGGTTTGGGGTTGCTCCAACTGTTTCTGTGTACAATAGTTTGATGGATGGAGCTTTCAGGTCTGGAAATGCACGAGAAGCATTAGCAGTTTATCAGGAGATGACTCGCCTAGGGTTGTGCCCAGATGAGTTCACCTGCAGTATAGTTGTAAGAGGCCTCTGTGACAGAGGGCAAATGCTGGTAGCGGCCAGGTTTCTTGAAGGAGTGAAGCATCACGGTGCTAATCTAAATGCAGCTGCTTATAATGCTCTGATTGATGGGTACTGCAAGAATGGGAATTTGGAGGAAGCGCGAGCAACATGCACAAGAATGACTGAGGATGGAATTGAACCCAATGTCGTGTCATACTCCTCCTTGGTAGACGGACATTCAAAGGTAGGGAAGATGCAAATAGCAATGGCTATATACACTGAGATGGTTGCTAAAGGGTGCAAGCCCAATGTGGTTACATACACTGCCCTTATTCGTGGCCATGCCAAGAATGGTGACATAGATGCTGCTTTATGTTTATATAAGGAAATGATAGAGAAAGGTATTCCGGCTAATGCTTTCACAGTGTCAGTTCTTGTTGATGGTATGTGCAGAGAGAATAGGATTCAGGATGCAGTCAGGTTTGTGATGGAGTACTCTGGGATGAAGTACAATGGTCTTCATTCTTTCTTCTCAAACTCTACAACTGAAGAAGACCATATAACTACAAGCAGTGTGATATATATGACCTTGATATACGGCCTCTATATAGATGGCCGACACTATGAAGCTGGTAAGCTCTTCTCACATATGAGAGAATCAGGTGTGGTGCCTGATAGCTTCACCTATACACTACTGATTCGTGGGCAGTGCATGCTTGGCTGTGTCGCAAATGCTATGATGCTCTATGCTGATATGATGAAGATTGGTGTTAAGCCAAGTTACAAGGTTGTCTGCCCTGAGATTTGGTCATTTGTGCCACTGAATGACCAAACTGCTGTAAGTTAAGAATTGGCTCTCGCTACATACTCAAGCCTCCAAATTTTCAGAGCACAATCCAGTTCACATGTTATGGAACCTATTAGCTTATCACAGACTCAAGATCATCAATGTGGATATGGCATATACCATTCTGCTACATCTGTGGAAGTATTGAAGGCAGGCTGTCTATTTCGATGCTTACAAGCTTCGAAGGTGGAATCCTCATTGACCTTGTTCTCAGAAATCAGGACAAATGACATTTTGAAGCCACCCGATTTGATTTTAATTACCATAATTTTGAAGATTTTTTTTCCTTTCCTGACCACGTGGCTGAAAAAACTTATTGTCCTTGTTACAAGTAGAGATGAAATTGCTGATTTATGAAGGAGTGTAATATAGTAACAAAACAACGATTTTACAAATATGTTTAAAACTCAACACACTGTATAGTTTGATGATGCCAATGATCTTGCCATTCCAGGAGGCAGCAATGAGCTGGTTTCACAAATTGTTCTTTTGTGTTTTTTACCCAAACAGTTAGCTACGATATTAAAATATGCTGACTAGTGTTCGAATTCTGTATTTTTCCCTCTATAGATGGCATCTTTCATGTATACATCGCCAAATCAGCTGACTTGAATATAACAAAACGGAATGTTATGGTCTTATGGATGCCAAAATTTATTACCTCCAGCCTGCATTGCTGTGATATCTTTGCCACAGTATATAGTAACACATCTCTTTTCAGATTTCCTGTAGATAACGTTTTCTGTGTAATTCAAGAGAAGTAAAGCCGTTATACAAAGAGCGTGCTCTCTGAACATCCTGGTTCCATATGTTTTTTTTCTTCAGAAGAAAATCCATCCATGACATTGTTACTCGTTATTCTGAAGTGTAGAAACCTTATTATTTCAGATAATAACATGTCTCTCCTGTGTTTTCTGCAGGAGACATTGCTTGTATCTTATAGACCCCAGGTCTTGATGACATCCCACTCACTCAAAAGTTAAAATAGAAGGTTTGGGTTTCTATTTACCCGCTAAACTTTAGAACATAACTGCTTCTTTATAATGCATAACTGCTTCTTTAAATTTGCCTAGCCTTTAAGTTGATTTAAACAAATTTAGGTTATGATATTAAACCTAGGAAATATGATATTAAGCCTAGCCTTTAAGTTGTTTTTAAGAACTGAAAATGTTCAATTCGCTGTCATAAGTTTAAAAACACAAACCAGGGCACCAGGCAAGCTTCAATTGGCACAAAACAATGAGGATACTTGCAATGCATGCTAAGCTTAATCGGGTGCCTACTCATTAGTCTGCAAATTTCCACTTTTACAGGGTGTCCCTCTCTCCATCCAATGGTCAGAATCAATTGGAAAAAAAAAAAACACCCCGGATCAAGCCACAGGCAACTAAAAGCGTTCATTTTCTCATTTTGGATCACAACATAATGGCATTAGCTAATCTAGTGGTAGGGGTTCCGTGGAGTGTAGAGGATCTGAACCCAAGAGATCGGCTAACCACACAAGGCACAAGAGAGATGGCCAAAGCTTCTTCCCACACGCTGGGCTCTGTTTTCACTTGGTCAGGAGTGTGTACGTAGTTATTTTGCCTGCTAGGTCATGATCGATATTCTCCAGCAACCCATTATTTGGGAATAGGAAGCTAGTTAGTGAATTCACCTACATTTTATGAGTATGGTATCTGCATTTTGCAGGGCGGCATTCATGATTTATCAGCTTCAGGAAATTCCCGAGGGATCCCCTTGGTCCAATGCAAGGGACGGCAGCCGCTATAAAGGAACCAGATCCTCTGCAGCACTGTGGAGTCGCTGACACGTGGGACCGGGCCCACGTGTCAGTGACTCAACTGCAAAGGGTCGGACTGCATAGGATCTGCTCGCCTATTCAAAGACGTACCCGCCCGCCTCTAGACTTATAAGACGTATCTGTACTCAGTATAGGCTTCGTCGTCATGGGGGAGAAAGATTTCTTTGAAAACGGGACTGGAGCCACCTGTCTGGCCCATTTACCTGAACCTTTGCAAAAGGGAGTGAAAACAGGAAGCAAAATCATCTGCATGATATGTATAGAAATCCTGTTTGCGAAAAGAATATCACAATCCAATAACGTATGGTCGTATGTGGCGAGTAGTAAAATTGCCCAGTATTTTCGATAAGAAAAAAAAGGCCAGTTGCGATAACTAGCCACGGTTAGGCCCAGTGGGCAGCGGCGAGCAAAATATAAAGTTGGGCCGGCCCGTGAATACAACCGCTCCAACTGCGAACGTATCCAGGTTTAAAAAAAAAAAGTTTCTAAAAAAACTGCGACCGTATCCGTTCTAAAAAAACCCGACCGTATCCGAGGCCTCCACGTCATCGTCTTCTTGCGGGCGAATTTCTTCGTCGTCCGTCCACTCCCCCACCGCACGGGAAAGGGAAGGCCGTTGCGTCGGTGTCTACGTCATTCGGGCCCCACCCGACAGAAGCAGCAGCAACAACTCAATGGCGCTTCGCGCGGCGGAGCTCCGACGGCTCCTCCTCCCGCGCGTCGCCGGCGGCGAGGCGGCCCTTCCTACTCTCGCGTGGCGCGCCCGGCCGGTGAGCACTGCCGCCCCGGCGGATGACGAGCTCGCGGGGAAGAGCGCCTACGAGGTCCTTGGGGTTGGGGAGACCAGTTCCAACGCCGAGATCAAGTCCTCCTTCCATCGCCTCGCGAAGGAGACCCACCCAGACGTCGCCGCGGCTGCTGGCTCCCGACGGTTCCTTCAGATCCTCGCCGCCTACGAGGTATCCTATGAAATTAAGCTGACAGGGCATATCGCTGATCCTGGGCATTATAATTTTATCTTAAACCCACCGATCCTATGTGAAGCAATGACTAATTACTGAGGGTGTAACAGACCATTTTTTATGTTCATACATCCGTGTGATTTTTTTGGGGGTCCTTGCGCTAATTTGTTGGTCAGTGAGTGAGCGCTTCAAGGTCTTCTCATAAAAGCTTGTCGTGAAAAAAGGCTCATTAGCAAGTTTTTGTATTGCAGATCTTATCGGATTCACAGAGAAGGGCTCACTACGATAGCTACCTTCGATCACAGAGGCGAGTTGTGCAGAAGTATCCAAGGCCATCTCAGTTTGTCTATCCAGGTGGCTCAGGCACAGGCATTGTGGTACCTAGAGAGAGCAATGTTGTTGAGTGGCTGAAATGGTATAGGCTTACCATTGATGATATTGTTACCAAGAAGAGGGTTGCCACTGGCTCTGGTTATCTTGATAGGCTTGAAAGTGAACTGTACACAGCAATCCATGCCGCATACTATGGGCCTGATGTTGACTCCATGGATGTCCTTCCTGAATGCTTTGAAGCTGAGGAGAGGTCTGTATATGAAACCTCTGAGCTATTACACCTTGTTTCAGGCCGTGATCTATTTGGTATTGTTAGTATATCCGATAGTGTCAAGGAGCTGTCAGATGCTTGTCATGAAAAGCTGGCACCCTCTGGTTTTAGAGCTTCTGAATGTACTCCAAATGTTTCAAGAAATGTCAATAAGGATTCAATATCTATGGATCCTGCTGGTATCAACGAGAAAGAGATGCGGCATGGAAATGATAATCCTTCATCAGATGCCTTCAAGGACATTGAGTTACGCATATGTGAGAAAGTAGTGGCTACTGCGACTAGGAGCCCCAAATGTGATTGCATTGACAAATTAGATGTTGAAGATCACATTCATGTGTATCTTGTTCCGAACACAGATGTATCTGATCTAACGCAACAGCGTCTTCTCCTAGGCACAATTTCTGGGTTAGCCACTACTGGGGAGGAAGGATCTTGCTCTGTCTACGACAGCCATGGCATAAAAACTCATGTCATTATGAAACACAGGACATTGATGGTATGGAGTGTGAACACATTCCTCAAACATTTTATGTCAAAATGAAGTAGCTTATGAGCACTATTATACGACCGCATGATGGTGCTACAGGAATCTTTTGGCTTATACTGTGTTGAATGTTTGCTGCATCCATATGTTGCTCAGGTTAAACACATGCACTGGTATCAAGTTGGAGATAAATTTTCACCCTGCGAGTGTCGATGTAGTAGGGCTCGATTGCCACCTAGCAGGTATGCCTAACTATCTTTCTATGCTGCTTGTGGGTCCATGTTGCACTAATGCTCCATGTTTTTTTTTCTATATTGATCAAACCATGCAATTGGAGCTCCCAAATATGATTGAAATTCTGATGAGGCAATGGTGTGAGCACAAACATTAAATTTGAAACCTTAAGGGATTCCAAATATAATATTCATGGAGATGAAATAATAATAGAATGGTATTAGTATAATAGTGACTGGAGACACCAGCGGGCTTGTAGCCCAACGGTACTCCACTTCTTTGGGGGTGTTGAGGTCCTAGGTTCGACTTCTTATGGGAGCGAATTTTAAACAGGAGGTTGTTGGCTGTTGAAAAAAATCTCCCTCGTCGGCGACCCGGGTTTGGGAGGTTTTCTCGACCGGTTAAAAGGTTGGGCTCTTCTACCGTAATTACAATGCCGTGGGGCGTTTTTTTATCTACTGTTTTATCAAATGAATGCAAAATGACATATGATCCTAGACTTGCTTCTTAGAGGACCAGAGAGGATGTGCTTATTATTAGAAAAATATGTATATTATTACACAATACACCAAAATCGGTGCCCTTATATAGTTCCTCTTTTGCAGGTATTGGCTCTTTGAGCCTCGTTGTTACATGCATGACACTGGTGGCTGGTATATCGAGACATTTGGGAGAGACAAGAAAGGGAGGACAGCTCTATCTCAAAGACAGTGGGATGGTTTCAATGAACATACTGAAAAGTAAGTTTACAAGTTTTATACTGCCTAAAATTGGCTTGTTTGGTTGATATGCATAAGGTTCAAAACGTTATCGTTGGCTCAGATATTCAATGTGGAATTGCAGGAGATTGCATCCAGCAATGTATCTTGTTGGTCTTGCTTACAGATCTTTGGATCTTGAAGATGCTGGAAGAAGACGATGGAATGTGACTAACTTCCTGCAATTGTCATTGTCTCGTATTCGTCAGCTGTTAAAAAAGATTGTTAATGGTGATAATGGTTTTGACATGAGGACACCATGACACTAATTGCTTGCGGAATTCATTTTCTTGCTTTATCAACTAGACTGAAGCTAAGGTGTGGTGGTACACCCCCTTGTTGGTCTGTTCACCTGATCTTTGAGCAGCTGCTTTTGATTATGGCACTGTGTAGTGTGTTAGGAAATAAAGCCTCGCTCATGAATTTGGCAGGACGGGCCACTTGGGTTCGTTTTGTTCTCACGGCTATCCCTATCTATTTCTTGATTGCCATAAAGGCCCCGAAGTGGTTCATCAAAGCAATTAATAAACTGCAGAGAGGTTTTTTATGGAAAGGTAGAGACAAGGCAAATGGTGGTTCATGTCTGGTTGCTTGGGAGAAGGTACAGCGGCCTCTGGATTTGGGAGGCCTAGGAATTCTCAATCTTGAGCTGATGAGCTGGTCGCTACAACTCCGGTGGCTGTGGTTCCAAAAAACCGACAAGGAGCGACCGTGGCAAGGCCTAGACATCCCTGTCTACGCTAACGCCCAGGCTCTCTTTGATACTGCAGTAATCTGCCATGTTGGACAAGGCACAAATGTACTCTTTTGGTCTGACAAGTGGCTGTTTGGTTGCGGCCTTGCGGAGCTTGCCCCTACTGTGGTTGCAGCAGTACCAGTCAAGGTACGACAGCAGCGCACGGTTGCAGACGCGCTAGCCGCACGGCGATGGCCTTCAGACATTCAGGGAGGGCTATCTATGGTCGGACTATACGAATACTTTCAACTGTGGGATGCATTGTTAGAAATGGAGTTGACTGAGGAACCTGATCACCATATTTGGAGATTCGAGAGCACTGGAGTCTTCACTTCAAAATCAGCCTACCGTGCTCTTCTCAATGGGTCGACAACCTTTGAGCCATGGCGCAGACTTTGGAAATCTTGGGCGCCTGCGAAGTGTAAGGTTTTCCTGTGGTTAGCTATCCGCAACAAATGTTGGACAGCTGATCGCCTTGCAAGAAGAGGCCTCCCTCATCCTGCTCAATGTGTGTTCTGTGATCAAACTGATGAAGACGTCCAACATATCCTTACCGATTGTGTCTTTGCACGGGAATTCTGGGTCAAGATTCTGACGCCGCTTGGCCTCCTTGATAGCGCGCCGAGTCCAAATGATCAAGTGTTTGCCGATTGGTGGAGAAAAGCTCGCAAACGAGCAGCAAAGGAAAAGAGAAAAGGTCTTAATACGCTGATCATTTTGGGGGCATGGATGCTTGGGAAACACAGAAATTCGTGTGTCTTTGAAGGGGCTCAACCAAACATCCGTAAGATTCTAAGTGATTTTCGTATGGAGAGGCAGCTCTGGCACTTAGCAGGAGCTAGCTCTCTACGAGCTCTTGGTCACGGTGTTGATCCAGATTAGGATTAGTTAGTTTACTTGGTCAAGTTTCCTTTTTGTGTTTTTTATCTAAGTTAAGCCTCTATGTTTTTCAACCCCTCACGGCTCGGTTCGGAGTGAGGTGGTGGTGGTTGTAAGGAACCGTTTTTTCTCTCCTCTTAATACAAAGATACGCAGCTCTCCTGCGTATTCGAGAAAAAAAAAGAAATAATGCAGCTTTCTTAATATAGTAGCTGCTAAGGACACCTTCTGAATCTGAAGCTGTTGATTTTCCTACCCGTTTGATATGGAGTATGATATTAGGACTTGCAGAGCATGTGATGAAATAGCTGGCACTGATGGTAAAATAGCCAAAACTCTAGATTACAACATCTTTTTAACTCAGTATATGCATATTTCTTAGCTGCTTTTTGCAGTGGCAAGCAACTTGTATAGTTGTATATAGATGGTGGTATCCTCCGTTTTATACATATTATAATATTGCACATCTGGTTTATGTTTGCAAGAATTTATAAACTACAACTACGTTCTGTCATCTGAAAATTCGTATGCACTGTGCTGCCTAAGGAAATGTGTGAAGAACCAATTCACATTGATTTCACTTTGGATCAATAAAATAGGAGGCCGCACCTGCTAAATTTTGGGATATATAAGTTACGAAGTTGCCAAGCTGGCAGCCTCTTTTTCAGGTAAAGTGCAGTTCAAGTTCAGGACTACTCTCATGTTATCTGATGCTTTGCTGATGTGGTTGTTACTTGTTAGCACTTTACACGAATGACTTTGGTACGTCTTTATCTATTTTGAAAAGCAAAGTCATTTTATACATATACCTGCAGCTGTGTCTCTTCTCAGAAAGGTCTAGTTTGGAACTATCCTGCGGCTAGATTGATATGCACACGCCTTTATGTGTTTTTTTTTTCTTTGGATTAGTTACGTACCTATGAATCTATATGATGATATATGGAGTAAATTGTTTATAATGAGTCTCTGAATTCAGTTTCTGGTCGATGAAAACCTTGCATTCTACACACTTCTTGGCTGCAGGGATGCACATCGGCAAATGGTCTGTTTGGCCTGTTACCGGGTAATTGAGCCTTTTAATACTGCTTTGAGGAATCTGGCCCAATAGTTGAGTAATTGACGTGGCAAAAAATATTGACCTGACAAAAAAAAAACATGGATACCTCTAGTAACAGGAGGGATGGAAAAAGGAAAAAAAAACAAAATAAGAAGTTGCTTATTGAAGATCCCACTGCTACTGATGTAGTGGAAGCCTTTCCTTTGTAAGCATTCGAACAAACGAAGCCTTCTGATTATGAGTCCTAACCTGCTAACCATACTTTCTATTCTTCAATTTGCAAAGTGGCAAATCACCGATTGGGCTAGTTATATATGTAATATGAGAGCGTTCTAAATTAACAGTATTACCTACGGCTAGTATGGCAGCATAACTACTCGTGCTTCTAATTGTTTGTTGGAAGTGATTTTGTACGGGTGACGCTTCACGAAATCACTCTGCAAGATTATTTCGCAAAGCTCCCTATATGAGCTATGCCAAATAGACACTTAATCTATTTTAGAAAAACACTCTAGAACCACTTCTATATAAAAAAAATATAATTTGTCAGAGCTCCTTCTGACATCAGTTTGAAAGTTGCTTAGAAGGAGCTTGTAAAATAGGACCTAGCAGGCACCCATATCGAATTCCAAGCGGTGTTTGATTCCAAATGGTATTTGTCGAGTCTTCACCCAGGTTTGATTATGGTATTTATAGTGTTCCCAAAGGCACGAATTGGGCACCCAGTCACCCACTCTTGAGTCGCGGACACCAGCAACCCCACTCATATCCATGTAACATTAATCGTACTACATAGTATAGAAAATGTTCTTTAGAACTAGTTGGCAACCACATTTTTTTAAGGAATTTCTATTTTTCTAAGAAAAAATGAATTATTTTTTTCTCAATTCTTCAAAATCCTTTGAAAAAATAGGGTTGCCAAACTAGCCTTTACTCATTTTCTTACTCCTCCGTCCTAACTCCTAAACTACAAGAGACTATTGACTCTTAGATACGATGATTAATAATTTGTATTATATATTTTTTAAAATATTGCAAATACTCAAAGATGCCATGCTTAAAATATATTTATATAATAATAATACATCAAACGGTAACAAAATAGATACTAACTATTTATATAACTTTTTGACAACATAAATAGTCAAACAATGTATAAAATGTCAATAATCTTTTTACGACAGAGGGACTAGTAGGCCTTTTTACTGGACTTGGAGTTGGAGGCAAGTCCGAGACGCAGCAGCAGCGGGCCAGCGGCTGTAGACTTGTGTGCTCTCTCCGACAACTGTGATTGGGCCCACCGTAACTGACCGTGTTTTCGTTGCATGCACGTGACGTCGCGCACCGTGCCCGTCTATGACAACTCGGTCCCACCCTTCAGTGCTCCAACACTCGGCGAACTATAATAAAGAAAACCCGCTTAGCCCATAAATTCCATATCAGAGCACAGAGCTTCAGAGAAGACGCAAGACCCGCCTCCAGGCTCCAGGCTCCTCTTTCTCACGCGAACGCGAGCAACCGCTCCTCTCCTCTCATCGCCGGATCGCCCTCGTCTCCCGACCCCCGACCCACGCGCGGCAGAAGAGCGAGCCCGCCAAATGAAGGGAGGCGGCGTCATCAGGGCCCCCGCCGGCGGGGCCGGCGGCTCGGGGCTGATGCGGACGCGGCTGCGGCTCCCCGTGGTGCTCCTCTCCTGCTCCCTATTCTTCCTCGCCGGCTTCTTCGGCTCGCTCCTCTTCACCCAGGTACGCGACGGCGAGTGCATCCCCGTGCCGCGTTCGGATTCGTCGCTTTCGCTTCGCTGCGCTGCTGCGCGCTCCTGATCTGGGTGGCCCGGCCGGCCGCGGCGTCGCGGGTGGTGCTGGTGTGCGGTGTAGGATCCGGAGGAGGCCGACATGCTGGTGCCGAGGGAGCGGCTGCTGGAGGCAGCGTTGCACGAGATGCCCTACGGCGAGTCCGGCGAGCCTGCGCCGTCCTTGATCCCATACCAGGTGAGGTGACGTCTCGTCCCGATTCCGTCCCCGCGCACGTCGGCCGGCCGGTTGCCCCTCCCACTGTTTTTTGTCGTCGTGAATTTTACCGTAGTCCGTAGCCTAGGTGGCGAATGAATCGCTTTGGTGGTGGCATTCCCCTGCCCGGCACGATTCAGAGTAGAGTAGTTTGTTGTGAACTTGTGATGCTGTGCAGCCACCACCTGGGGCGTGAAACTAACCTCTCGGTGTAATTTGTTGCCCCAATTCGGACTGTGCCTTGTGTGCAACGGGTTTAGTGTGATGCCCTGATAACTAGCATGTGATTGTGGCGGAGTTTGGGGTCTGTTGCGTGTATGCAACTGTCAGTGCCCTCGTGGGCTTGCGTGATGGAATTGAATCGTGGTTGGCATTTCAAATTTGTCAGGCGTCGTCCTGACATTAGAGGAAAATGCAAGAGATGCGGTTGTTGTAAGACATCCGTGGCACACCTCACCAATCCAAATTGTACATGTGTCTCTGCCATAGTGCATCTAATGTTGGCTTCTAACTTCCTATTAGCCGAGAAAAGTTCTTGCACTTTGCCACGAATGGATGTAGTGTGCTTAGGCTCTACTACTTACCTGATAGATTTTATGCGTTGAACAATTGTGCAGATTACTGGCTACATCGAGGATAAATGTTTTAGGTAAAGAATGGATATGTTGATTTGATGTCATGTGGACAATTTACTTCGACACTCTAGTTTATTCACAATGACACAACTCATGCATCTCGTCTTTAGTTCATGGCTATATGTTCTGGATCCTAGCGCTACTTGTGCAGGGTAAGAATTCAGTGTTTTTTAACTGTATATCTTGTGTTACTATTACACCATTACCCCAGCTTCACCAGAAATTGTTGAGTTTTTTCTTTTGACATTATGTTCTGGAACACCATCAGTGCTGCGTTTGTAACGTATTCTGAACTCTTGAGCAGATATTGAGCTGGCAGCCTCGTGCATTGTACTTTCCACAATTTGCAACATCAGAACAGTGTGAAAATATAGTAAAAACTGCAAAGGCAAGACTTGCTCCATCAACATTAGCTCTGAGGAAAGGAGAAACCACGGAGAGTACCAAAGGAATCAGGACAAGGTAACCATACAGTCTGAGAGTAACTACAGTAAAGGAATAGCCAGATAGGTTAGCAAACAGGTACACATTCATTTCTGTTGAGAGATTGTGCACTACTTTCTTCTCTGGGTTGCACCTGTGCTGCAATGAGCAATGTCATAACAGAATTGCTTATTTTTAGGAGCATGTGTTTAATTATTTGTGTTGTTGACCTCCTGAGTAGTCATGAACTTTCCAGACTGTTTGATACCAAATCTTCCTTCCACACATAATTATGAGAATAATTAGTCCTTTGTGGCATTTTCTAATTCTCATTGAACTAATTGTGATTCCTTATACCAAATAGTTCGGGGACATTCCTCAGTGCTAATGAAGACCCAACTGGGACCCTTGCAGAAGTTGAGAAGAAGATTGCAAGGGCTACCATGATACCCAGAAATCATGGGGAGGTACTACGTAATATTTGCTATGTATACCATATGTTGTGGTTCAATTATTCCAGTTAGGTGGGTCAGAGAATTTATGATCTCTTGAAAGCTACATGTGCCCCTTTTTTCTATTCTCTTTTCTTGAACAAATTCCTTGTGCTGATGAGAACAAGCACACTGGGGAACAAACCAACAGATAGTTATAGTAAAAAAAAAAACAGGGGATTAACAAGATATATTTACAGGGAATAAGGAAATGTTTGAAGACACTATAGTCCCAGTCAAAAGCTGAAGTTCTGAACTTCTAATCCATGTTCATTAATTATTCCTGCTAAGTTCTGTTATCCTTTGGCTGCTAATGTAAAGTGCATTCATTCTTCTCAGTTCTCACACAGGCCTAGAAAACCCCCGAACCCCCACCGCAGCCTTACACAGCGGCACCGCAGCCCTGTGAGACAGGGGCCCGCCTTAGACCTATGCTTTGGAATGGGGCAGGCGAGGGGATTTTTTTTTTGCCCACAGTGCTAGCATTCACTCCCACCGGGAGTTGAACCCACGACTTGTGGGGTGCCATGGCGTCACCTAACCAACTCGGCTAGGGAGCGCTTGGCTTCACTTGAAGTATAATTTTTCAGCTTTAGTAGATTCCTGATTTGACACTGGAATATGAAGAGTCACTTAATTAAAAAAATGAAGCATTGTCTTCTACATATGCAAATATAACTTCAATAATCTTATCATGGCGATTGTGCATAGTGTGTGTGTTTTTAGATTTAATATTTGTCTTTCTTGCCACACTTAATAGCTTCCCCTTCCATGGAAAGATGTCCATATTGATCTATGGATGTTATATTCTTTTGTGCAACTGTTGATTTTGCCCCGAAGGACATAGAGTAATTTTTGGGATCGTTCTGAATTTATTAGAAAGACAATAAAAACGATTTTTTCATAATGTCTCATTGATTAACTAATTACTTTTACTGTACATTGCAGCCCTTTAATGTCCTGCGGTATGAGATTGGACAAAGGTACGCCTCACATTATGACGCATTTGACCCAGCCCAGTATGGCCCACAAAAAAGTCAAAGGGTATGTCTCAGTTTTTCTTGTGTTCTGCCTAACTCCAGTGTTTATTGTGAATTGAATTACTTTTGCTCTTTAAAGAAGAAATTCTAGTTATTAATAACATCTTCCACCCCCTAAATGGAATCCTACATCTAATATAGCAAATGTTATGTACTCTACTGTATCTCTTGGATTGCTGTTTGATTTTTTTCCTTTCATTTCAAACATTCACATCACACTGTACCTCAGTCTGCTTACTTCAGTTCTGGAGGCAGATAATTTTATTTAATTTTATTTAAATTGTTCAATCGAACTATGTGTCTCAAGAATTATGGGAATGCAATTTCTCAGGTGGCATCTTTTTTGCTTTATCTAACGGACGTCGAAGAAGGTGGAGAAACTATGTTCCCATATGAGGCAAGTGCCAAGGAAAGTTTGCTATGTATTTTGTTCAGAATATCGTAACGTTTCCTGTGCTGGCATACAGAACCGGGAGAATATGGATATAGCCTATGACTATGAAAAATGCATTGGCCTGAAGGTAAAACCAAGGAAGGGTGATGGTCTCATGTTTTACTCACTCATGGTAAATGGCACCATTGACCCGGTATGTGCTAAATCAGATTGGCTTTGTGCATTTCTCTAAATTGTATCCCTCCATTGCAAATTATAGTCTACTTTAGTTTTGTTCTAAGTTAAACCTACCTAACTTTGGCTAAGTTTACAGAAAAAGGCACCAACATAACACCAAATTAGCTTCACTAAATCTTCCATAAAGTATGCTTTGATAATGAATTTATTTGGTATTGTAGATGCTAATATAGTTTTCTAAAACTTCAAAATTATTGAATTTTGATTCCAAGACAAATTTAAGTGAACTATAATTTAGAACAAAGGGAGTACAAGAATCACAGACTCATCTCCATCCTTTCATCTGTGGTAATTGGTAGACACTGAATCTTTTTCATGATGAAAATTGAAAATAAATATAGCGTAAAAATAACCGATCTTAACATTGGATAGTTTGCGCTGCTAACTTGCGTTTGCATGTGCTGTCGCAGACTTCACTTCATGGTAGCTGTCCCGTGATCAAGGGCGAGAAATGGGTCGCCACAAAATGGATTAGAGATAACATATTTTAGAAATCGAGAGGCTCAAGAGCCCTGAGTCACTCCAAGATAGATCATAGCACATATACTAACCATTTTTGTATTTGTTTCATTTTCCGTGGACATGATGAATCAACTGAAGTTGTGTAACAATTATGTTCCTATCGTGTCAATATATAGCGTTACAGGTGTCATTCTTCCACGATCTCATTCGTTTTCCGAGCACGCGTTGTATTGCCATGGCACATAAAAAAGGAAAAGAAACTCGATTGCAGTTGCGACTGGGGATTGAAATGACGATACTCAATGCTACAGACTGCACTACTGATCTGCTCCGTTGTCGCACGAGAGGTGCTGATAAACTATGAATCAACATGCGCTGCTCCGTTATCGCAAAAGAGGTGCTGATAGGAGTCTGAATCAACATGCGCGTGTGATTGACATTTCGTTGAGTAAATTAATACTTTCTCTGTTTCATATCGCGTTCTGGCCTTTTTTTTATGAATTATACACATATTGAATACATAACGAATGAATTTAGTAGAATCTTAAAACCCGTTACAAGGGCTTGTATGGACGCAAAGTATTTTTAGAGTTTTGAGAGAATACCATGGTTTTGTAAAATATTTTGGTTTCAAAAAACTGCGAAGTGTTTAGATGGAACAAAACTTGTAGTTTTGAAAATCTAGTATTGTCAAAACTAAAGTCTTTTTGGAGTTTAAAAACTCCACTCTAGACCTTTTTTTTCTAAACTATGGTTTTGTGCAACTCTTTTTCCAAAACTACACCTTTGCAATACCACAACATTCAAACGGGGATGGAAAAGACAGGGGTAGTAGTAAGACTTTGGCTACTAGATTATCTAATCCCATTGAAAAATAAAATTTTAGAATAAAAGGTAATAAATAATTAATGCTATTCATTTTATTTTGGTCGTTTATTTTTCAATATGGTGGATTTCATTTCCTTTATCTAGACAATATTCTAGAATCTAAAAGATTTTATATTGTCTCATAATATAACAAAAATCTATCTCCTCTATACCCCTTACCCCCAGGCCATCTCCGTGCCGCGCCCGGCCCCTCCCTCGCAACTGCGGACCTTCTGTGTCACCTCTTTGACAGCGCGCCAGGGCCAATGGTGGTCCTCTCTGGTACCCGCCCAAGACTTCGGGGACTTCCATGTAATTTTTCCTTTGTTGAGTGTCTTCTCTGTAAAATGGTGTGGACAGCTGTCCTCTCTGTACTCCTCTAGAATGTACCTGTATTGTGTACAAGTTTGCCTCTATGGTATGAATACAGGTCTTGTTCAAAAAAAAAAAAAAAAAAAGCGCCCGTGGCAGCCTCTCTACATTGCAATTACGACCCCAGTCCTAATCCCCTACACTTCAAAGACTGTTTCATTGCAATTACTAATTTACTATCACCAGATATAAGCAAGGAACTTGCATGCAGAATGTCACACTATTACAAGCAGTATTCTTAGGATGTATCATGCTCTTCCATTGGTCAAAGATCACATACAAATTCATATCCATTACAGAACGATACAAACACCCCAGCTTAAAAGATAAGCTCTGCCAAGGTTGCCCACATGATGTGACTGTCATTGCAAGCTGTTTGATTCACTGCCCTGGATTCATGACACAGATATCTGGACCTTCTGGAGCAATACTGAACATGGTTTCAGCGTACGATGTTCAGAAAGAATTAGCCACAGCTCCATTTTGCCATGATTATTGTGGTCGTGTCCTACTGTTCTCTGCAGCCCTGACTTGGACAAAGTAGGGATGTGCCTATACAAGTATTGATGTGTGGAGCATTAATGCAACAAATCCAAGCACAAGCATCATGTAAAGTAGTCTTTCTAAACCTAAAGACACAACAATATTATTCATTGAAACATATCTAGTAGCATGCATGCAATGAAGTACAGAAAATAAATCGCGCTGTTTATGTAAATGGGTTCAAGATTATAAATTTATAGCATGCCAAAGTATAGAATATTTTGCTGAGAAAAGAAAGATACAAGTGAGCACAGATTAATCCCAACTTAAAACCTAAACAAAAATGTGATCTCAGCAAACTTAATGCAAGTACCAAAGGATAGTATTTTCAGTTAATCAATTATAATACAAACAGAGATCAATGATGAGCAATAGGACATATCTAAAAAAGCAAAACTGTTATCTGCAAAGATAGCTTAGATATCTGGCTTACCATAGCTTCGCGTGCAGTAAGCCTATCTTGGTGATCGTAGCGTAGAAGCTTATCAAGAAAATCTATGGCCTACATTATACACAAAATCATACTAAGCAACAACAATTTACAGCATAAACATTAGAAATACTACTTATAATAGGCGCTAAAAACAAACCTCAGGAGATACTAGATGTTGGTTATCAGCATTGATGAACTTCGACCAGGGTTTTCTGCTATGCCTGCATATGGTATACATGGACAGGTTATCCATCTAAATAAAAGGACCCGACATCTCAAAGCATGGAAATTTACCTTCCAACAAGAGCTTCAAGTTGAGGGTCCAGCTCAATTTGGTACTTGTTCAAATAAGCATTTAGCCCATCTGTTCCAAGAACCTGAAAATAGTGTGAAGGTGACAATTAGATGCTGCACTTGACAAACACATGTTTAATGGCTTATGCTTATTACTGGATATCAAGTAAGCATTGTTGAATAAACAAAGATGGCAAGTTTCTTTAAAATCTACTGAGATTTTTTTCAGTTATTTGTAGTCTACCTATACAAAATTGGTGACTTGCCATCTATATTGTCAGGCAGATGGTAAGCGTTGCATTATGCATGAGGTGCAATATTTTCACATTATCATTTTGCAATACTTAAGGTTCTGGTGCAATTTACAGATGATTAATAGAATATTGCTAAGGATAACAAAGACCAATTACTGACTTGCTATAAACATGCAGACCTTATCGAGGTGTAGGATTCAAGTGCATAGTTTCAAGTTTGACTGTGATTAAAATCAGGTAAATGCCATCAACAAATAAGACACGCTTCACGTTGAGGTAGGGTTGGTGTTGGTGTAAGATCTACCTGCTACTGATCTTTAACTGAACTAATTTTTATGATGCCTAGTGTTCCACAAGTTTTAGCGAACTTTAGTATGTACGATTATTTTTCATACAAAGCACGTAACAAACACATGTTTGCAAAAACAAGTATGCCATCTGTTGTTTTATCATGGGTGCAGTAAGGATAAAAAAATTCAGATCCTCTTAGAGAATTATTTGCTTCTATAAGTAACCACTGATAATTATAATAGCAAAACAATAGTGTATAAGCAGCATCAGTCTCAAAATAAGACAAGTGCATAACTGAACCAAAAGTCAATTAACCAAGCCTCATACCAAAGTGGCTAACTTTATACCAGAAACATGAGGAATGAACAATCAAACTAAGCTTACCTTTGCAATCTTCACAAGTTGGTCATGGTTGTCATGACCATAAAAAAATGGTTCCTTGCGAAATATCTGCAGCCATCAGTTAGCAAACATAGGTAACAGATGAGTATTCAACCATTGACTGATTACCCACTGTGTTTAAGATTATTAAACTTCAGACAGCCGTACATACCATTCCAGCAAACATGCAACCAAGACTCCACATGTCTAAAGAATAATCATAGTCTTGTAAATCAACAAGAAGTTCAGGCCCCTTAAAATACCTGAAAACAATATGCCCAAGTCAGATGTCAAAAAGAAACATGGACCAAAAGTGAGAAATAGATGTGATTTGCTAATTGATACAGGTAAATTGTAGAGCATACACTAAGGATAGCATGCTAATATAGAACCATATGAAGTATGGTGGGCTTTTACACCGTTCACTTGATTTGAGAAAGAGTATTTCTTAAATATTTCAGCACTGCAGAAACATGAAATTGAACTCCAATCAATTGGATCTCTCTGCTCATATCTTGCTTCTAGTTCTAGACTCCAGAATCAACAGAAGATCAACATCCGAGAAAAATGCAAACTGAACATGTCCTGCTGTTAAGTAGTTAGGTTGATGTGTTTCCAAATGTGCGAGATTATAAGGATGAAATTCAATCTAATCACGATTAAGAAAAGCATAAGTAAACAAGTTGTTCAGTCATGTGTCTCAACCTACCTTGATGCAACACGGACATTATATTCCTTGCCTGGATGATAGAACTCAGCCAATCCCCAGTCTATCAAACGAAGTTTCCGAAGCTCATGATCTATCATTACATTATGAGGCTTGACATCTCGATGCATAATGCCCTGAGAATGGCAGTAATCTAGAGCCTGGAATTTTAAAAATAACTGTGACATAACAAGTAGGTTGAAACAAGACCACCCAAGATCAGAGGCACATTGGTGCTCTCACATCATATATAAATAAAGCAGATCTTCAAAACTCAAGTGTGAATATCTTAAAAGACATTAAGTAGAAAACATTAAAAACATGAATGAGTCAGATTCTTATACATGAATCCATGTTTGTCAATGATTAAGTTATTGGTAACAGCACTCAGCGAATTTACAGCTTCATAAAGTAGCATTTTCAGAAATTCTCGGACATATCACGTTGAACAAATGAAAAGCATGTAACTACTATCTACCCAACATTCATGTACCAAGATTCAAGTATTTGAAGCAATCAGAGCGATACAATCAAACTAGGGTATACTAAAAGGAAACTGCACCCAGTGAGGCTTAACTGAACCATTTCCACAAGAAAAATAATGAAATATTTAAAGGACAATATGTCAAATATATTCAGATGACAATGGTGACCTTGAGTAGCTCGTATATGTAGTAGCGGATGTCATAATCCGTCAATGTGGGGTACAAAACTTTGAAGTCTGTGTTGTTGACATATTCAAATATCAAGCTGGGAGTCTTTGAATGCTGATCTCTGACAATATCAAGCAACTTCACAATGTTTGGACCTCCACAGAGATTCTGAAGTATTTTGATCTCCCTTTTGATCTGCAAAAACGTATAAAGGTATGTTAAGTGACACACCATGGAATCGAATGTTTTCAACAGTAGCAATAATTGAGCCCTCGATTCCTATCATAAAAACATTAGCGTCAGTTCACTACAAAAAGATAGCGTGCAAAGAAAAATGTTGCATAAGAACAGCCGGCATATTCTTTTAAGTACCTTCTTTTTCTTGACAGGCTTAAGGATCTTAATGATGCATTTCTCATTATTGTTAGCATTGATGCCTTCAAAGACCTCACTATATTTACCTCTTCCAACTTTCCTGACAACTTCATAGTCGTCCTGCTCACTGGTCAAAGAGGTATCATAATGGTTAGGAAAACATAACCTTGGCAGAAACACAAAACGTGTAATATACTAACAGGTGGTTGGGAAATACTAATAGAAGAATGAAGCGGACCAAAAAGATGGATTTAAAAGACCATTGTTGGGAGTTGCTTTGGAGGATAGAAATTGAATCTGTACTGTTATGCAAGGTCCATGGACGACACATTCTAAACTATAATTGCTGAATTAGAGTTACTGAAAATGCAATTAGTTTTTTCTACAGCTTTCCACAAGTATAAAAAAGGAAAGGCGGAAAATAATTAGCCACCTTTATGTTTTCCGAGACATTGTTAAAACTTCATCACAGACTAGGAAAGCTATTTAGGACTGTAAATTATTAATCATTACATACTCAAGTTCTGCACTAAGTGAAAAACATTGCGCTTTCACGGTATTACTAAACAGATATACTCAATGCCATGGCCCATGGGGTAGATGATTTGAGCTACATGTGTTGCTTAAGGTGTCGCAGCATAAATTAGGGACATCCACAAGGATTTCAAGTTACTAGATTAGCATGTTTGGAAATCCAAACGCCTCGGAATCTCAATTAGACAAAAAAGTTTCAGCTGTGACTTAATTCTAAAATTAAAAGGTTCAAACTAAGAGATATCACCGAGTTGCATTTAGATTTTAGCAGACAGTAGTTTCCTTTTTTGCGGTTTAATAGACACTTACTTCAACTTCCAAACGCAAGGATCTATTCTTAGGTTTTAGTCTGATCCGAAAAGTCTAAAAATAAAATTCCAAAACTAAAATTAAATCCAATGAAATCTCATTTCTGTTCCTTTAAATACTCAGACTATGTTATAATCTACTTATATTGCAAGCCACTGAAAGGTTAACTATACCAAATCTACAAAAAAAAAAGAAGAAAAAAAAACACTTAACAAGACCTGAAATAGTACAACATCACAAGGGTTAAAGGGAACATGCACCTTAACCAACCCGACATTAACACTGAAAAAATATATGGGTAAATGTTGCAGCTGTAAGAAGCTACGGGATATTTCATTTTTCCAATATTGAAGGGCTCTATCGTGGCATTAATTCCATATTTGGTGCCACTTTGATCTTCTGCTGCCCCTAAAAGTTCATACAACACTAGCTATATATCCAGATAAACAGATCAAGCGGCTCAACCAGGTCCTGTAGCCAGGACGAACTACCCCCACCCCTCTTTGATGCAGAAAACACGTAAGGAAATCTAAAAGCAGCCAAGCAGGCCACCCAATACCGACGGTCCCACCCTAATCTACCGCACGGAGATTCACACACGAATCCACAAGAGGCTTACCCCCATTGGACGGTGAGCGCCTCGTAGTCCCAGTACTCCTTGGGTCGCAGGACGTTGACGTCGGTGTACACCCTCGCCTTCGACATGATGGGCCCGGATCCCACAGAGAGCGGGGCGGCGCGTGGACGCGGCAGGGCAAGGAAGGAGGACGCGAGCGCAGCTACGACGACGGCTGCCGCAGCGGCGGGCCTGGCGATGCCGGTAGGCAGGCGGTTCCAAAGCGGGGCACCGATCATACGGCGGCCATCGCCGGCGGCGAGGCGGGGCGGGCTAGGGTTTCAGCAGGCGGAAAGGAGGAGACGAGGTCGAGGTGGATACGAATCTCTCGTCGGGCTAGCGTGGGGACGGATAATGGCGGGCGCGGGCCGCCGCTGGAATCTTGGCTTTTGGTCGCTGACGTGGGGCCCGCTCACTACCCTCTGGGGGTATTTGGACCGGATAGGCCGATAGGGATTGCATGGAAAAATAGGGATAGTAGCTTTTATCCCACTTCTTTTATCCTTATATAATAATACCACTCATTTTGCATTATTCAAACACAACACTTATAGAATTATGGGAATATGAGATGGGCATGACTTGGGCGCTTGCCAATGTCATATCCTTTATTTGTCAAAAAAAATGTCATATCCTTTTGAGTTTTGGCTAAGATTGTGTGGTCGCGGAAAACATCACATCAAACACATCAGTAGGTTCGAAGGTGATCCTAGATCGACTAGAATTTAGCGGCAACAGATCCTTTGATGCTCAGGTTTGGTTCCAGCTCAACCTTATCTAGATTTTAGGTGAGTTTTTTTTTAGTTCTGACAAAGAGCCGAATTGTTTTGTTTTTTCACATATCGAGGTTTAACTTACCTAACCTTGCTAAATAAAACCGGTGGATAAAACTGAACGGGGATGGGTTATAGGGAAAAAATGTGTCTCAAATGGGCTCTATTTTCCAACATGAATGATCGAGAGCTTTTTTTTATTTGGAATATACGATGAAAATGAAAGGTCTCAAAAGCCAAGAGGTAGATAGAGAAGTAGAAAAAATGAAAAGATGGAATCCGTAAAGTGTTAATAGAGAGAAACCTTCAATTATGTATGACATTCTCCTTCGGTTAACTCTGAGTCTTCAACTTTATTGAGCTCCTCATTCCTTGACAAATGCTTCTTCTTCATCGATGGCAACCCCAACTTAGATGAGCTCATTTTGAGTTAGGGTTCAAAATTAGGATTTGGAAAAAAATGCGGCGTAGGTCATTGAGGGAATGAGGGTTAATTTGGGAGTTGCTAGCTTATTGGCAATGGTAGCGGGCAACAAGTGGAAAGTGCGAGGTATGATGGTGAAGGGTGCCACTCGTTTGTGGCGGTGGAGGTCAGTTGTCAGGAGAGGCTTGCCATAGTGGCTAATATAAGGGTGGGGAAGACATAGATAGACAGAGGGGTAGTACGATAGAGCGATAGTACAAGAGGATGTGCAAATACTAGAAAGGGACAAATGAGACATCGAACGATGGGGACACATGAAGTTGTGTCAATAGCCGATAGGGAGGATGAAAAAGATAGAGATTGATTGGTTTTTAAGCTTGTGGTATCTATAAATGGCTCTCCATCTAGTCATCAGCTCTGATGTTTTAACTCTTCCATGTTCTTTTTTTTCATTGTGTTTTTCTCCCTCTCTCGATTTGACTTGTTTGCACCCACTTTGGTAAGCTAGTAGCAGTCAAGGCAGTTAGTAGGTGGGGTAACAAGATGGCAATAAGGCGATTAGAGTAGTTGCAAGAGCAATCCACATTGATATTATATTGAAGGTGGTTTAGTTTGAGGAAAGCTATACGTCAATCGATTGTTTTGTATGAATATAAGAGAAATGGACGGTTAGGCTATCTCTCTATACCATGGCTCCTCTTGAATACTGGTTTGTTTGGCACAACTCCATATTGTAGCTTTAGCGCGGAGCGGCAATTTGTAGACTAAATTACACTAGTTTAATTTTTTATTCGATTGAAAACAAGAAAAACATTCATATAAATGTCCTGTAAATGCTATAATAAGCTCCAGCTCTATACGCCAGCCAGGCAGCTAGAGATGACCTGCTCTTCCAACTCTACAAATTTTATGAAGTAGAGTTCTCCCAAACTACCTACATCGTTCCTTAGAGCGTCTCTCTCGTGCACAATGAACTAGGCAACACTAAGAGCCGGCGAATGGGGCTTAGAGTGCTTGTTACTGTGAAGATGAATAGATGATGATGATCCAAGGAGCCTCATCAAAAAGGCTCTAAGCTAGAGAACTGAGTATATTGTATTGTAGCCAACCACACCTGTTAACATATGAAAAGTTTGCATAAGTTAGTTGGTTCCTATGGAAACACCGAAATGACGTGGCGTTCAACAACCTCCCCCCAGCCGAGGCAGGATGAAGTCTGCTATGCTTGATGCTGCTCCACTGTGGCGTCACCGACTTCCCGGTGGTAGTGCGTTTGTGGTCGATTCTTGGTGTTCTCTCTTTAGTTCAAATATGTAAAACCTCTGTGTTGTTGTTTGTTGGCTACTGGTGACCACGCTAGTTGGTGGTTGTTGAGTTGATAAAGCTTGTACCCCCTGCTGTAAACTCTTTTAGCTCAATATTGTTACTGAGCTCAGGAATGCATTGGTGGGGAAGTCTTTTCCCCTCCGTTTCCCTAAAAAAAAAAAGTTTGCATAAGTCAATTTCACATGCTTTGATTTGTACGTGATGAAGCTTTCAGGGATCGGTCAATCGATTAAGAGAGGACTCTGAAATCGGCAGCCGCTAGTTTAGACGAGTTTACATGATCTGCAAAAAACTGTCGTATAGTTGACTGCAAATGAGAGCACAAGCACCTGCAGTAAGGTACGTAGTAGTCACACTTAAAGCTCCATCTGAAAAAGCACCTACATTCTCCTTATATTTTGGAAAGGCGGTCCTACATTCTCCTGCTGATTGCTGAACCACTGGTCAATTATTGATTTCTAGACTTGATCCATTACTAAGCCTGAACACACAGAAGCATTCAACTGAAGAACAGTAGCAAGTCAACACCCTGACACTACGAGCAGCAACCAGCACATGCATGTGTTCTTGATTCCTCTCATCGCATTATGCCATCTTGAGGCTGAGCCAGTGGAACAGCAGCGGCGGCGGCGGCTGCACCCCGACGCCGTCCTCCATCTGCACCACATCCAGCCCGGTCGCCGGCCTTCTCTTGTTGCACGGCGTGCTGGGCGCCTGGCGCCACTCACGGCCGGTGACGGTGAGCAAGTCGGACTCCGTCGACGACGACGAGAGGCTCTCCCCGCCTGACGGGTACTCGCCGTACCTCTTCTTGGCTCCGCCTCCGCCCACGGCGAGCGTGAGCTCCAGCTCCGCGTCGTCGTCGGTCTCCTCCTCCGCTTCGTCCTCGTCCTCCTCCGCGCTCCGCACGTACTCGACGACCGGCGCCACGACGTCGAGGCTGAGAGCGGTGCCCGCCGTCGGCATTGCTGCTGCTACCTGGTCGCCGAGACCGCGAGCGGCGTAGCGGTGCTCGTAGGCGCACATGCCGAGGGTGCCTCTGTTGTACTCGGTGCAGCCGCCGTTCGGCGAGCTGGAGAGGTCCCTCTGGCTCTTGAGCTCCCGCTTGAGGTCTCGCATCAGAAGCTTCTGAATCCTGTATAAACGATGGAGCTCGTGAACCTGTGACGTCAGGGAAGATGTCGATTAGTGCACTGTGCATTTCTTCTGAAGAATAGCAGGTTCAAGTGCTGGAAAGCCTGACGCTGTTGAGCTTACTTGCTGTCTGAAAGTCTCTTCATGCTTCAGCATAGCCATCTTCAGCGTGTCTTTGTTGCAGTGCCTGAATGCTTGCTCCATGGGCATTGTGGAGTTGTCCTTCTGACTCTCTCTCTTTCAACCTGCAATGAACTGAATTTAAGGAAGTGGCGAGTACCATGCTACCGTAAGAATGGGATTCCCTAAACTGGAATGAAGAATTCAACATTACATGCAGAGGAAAGGAAGAAAGGGAAAAGAATGAAGAACAGTACATGGCTAAAATCTGTCTGATAGCTTTCAGAAAAAATAAAGGACTGAGGGATTGCTATCTGAATGTTTTCATCCAAAATATGCTTAATACAAACGAGAAGAAGGCTATGTAACCCTGAAAATGGATTAAAAAAACATGCCAAACTCCACTCCTAACTTCCAAAGCTCAAGAATGATTGAAGGGAGCATTGAAGATTGATGAGCAAATCAGAGAGGAATCGAAAGGAAGGAGCTCATTCCTCACCTAGTGTAACTGCTCACTACCAGTGGATGTCAGAGAAGTGACTCACAAACTGTTTCCTGTACTGAGCTCTAACTACTCCTTGGCTCTTGCCATTCTCAGTTCCTGATCATTGTATGCCTCCAAAGGCCACAGGCTTTCCCTTTTATACACATCCATCCCCTCTCCACGAACAGAGCAAACATGCAGCAGCTGCCTCTCTCTGAACTCTGAAGAAGAAAAGCAGCAGGAGACAAGACACGAATGATGTAAGATTCCTTTCACAGTGGCCGTATTTTTAACTAGGCATGCTGAACGATAAAAGCACACATCACTGTGGACCTGTTCTTGCAGAGGTTCAGGAAACATGACTACGGGATTAAGAAATGGACCACCACCTAAATTACATGTGCCTTCGCGTAATCATTCGGCCGTAATAGAAAATTACTGTAAAGGAATGCCTGGTAGCGGTATAAAAAGGGTGATGAATGCAAGCTTTTGGAGCCAAAATGTACGGTGAAGATAAGCTTTTGGACGACAGCAATACGTCAGTGGACCTCTATTCTTTCAATGTGTATACAAGGCGTCAACAACAGCTTTAAACCATTTTATACCGGACGGTCCTTTTCTCTACCGTCGCATCTGTTTTCATTTCGAAGATAGGATCTGGTAGGTAGAGCAGGGTAAAGCTCCAGTATATACCATTATGACCCAAGTGACAAGAACAAGAGGTTCTTTTTACTGCCATGTTCTTTCAACTCGAAGCTGTTAGTATGACAAACCCAGATCGTTGGCATTTGGATGCCGAGTGCGTGCTATTCAGACACATGGGGTCGTCAGCGCATGAAATGCAGAATTAGCCGAGCGATGAAGATTTTTCTTCTCGATGCACGCCGATTGACTATAATTTGACTGCTTTTTATTTAAGAGGATCATGATGGAGCAAGAAACAGTCCTGGAACATTTTGAGATCCTTCATGGTGTACAAAATCCCCATGGACCATCCAGTGGCCATTATCATGCATGATTCAGGCCATGGACCGGGAGTCTCCTTCTGGTCAGTGCTCTCTGCTTGGGTGGGAGGGGGGAGGGGGACCCGGGCAGGCAAGTGGTCCAGGCATTGCCGTTCCTCCTTTTCGGCTGTTCCTCCGTCCTCACTCCTCAGTCAGTCCCCAAACATGAGGTACACCCCTACACTAATTGCCCTGCAGGGAAGCTAGTAATCTAGTGTTAGCAGAACAAAAAAAAGTGCTGAACCAGACAAATTGTGTGTTAAAAAGGACTAACACACAGCAAAAGCTCCTTTCCCATTTGAACCACCAGTCCATCATGTCACTCCCCTCCACAGTCCACATGGAGCCTATAGATGAAGGCAGCCATGGCATGCATGCCCAAGTGCGGTTCCAAGAAAAGATGAGCTGAAAGCGCAGCACAGCACCATGTAAGTGTCTGTGAAGCAAGTAAACAATGCCGCCCCAGATGTGCACAGTACTCACAGTCAGTGATCACTCCTGCAGTTTTATACTACCAGCAGGCAGGCTTCACCCAATTGGTGAGCGCCGTGGCCGCCACACCTGCAGAAAAGGCGCATCATGCAGTGGATTAGCAGATGCAAAACCTTGCTTATGTCAGTTCACTTCTGGAACCCAGAGCGGAGTGCAGTTGCAGTGTAGGGTTAGAAATGGTCTTTTCAATCAGCGGCGGGCCGGCGCTGTGGAGCGTGGGGAACGGGGTGGAAGAACGGAGGGCGGGCCGGCCGACAGCCGCGCACGCGCTGCCGCGGGAGGGAGGAGCAGCCGGGCCAGGTGGTGGGACCCGCTGCATCGTTGGGCCCACATGGTATTGCCGGCCCATGGGCCCGGTCTTTCCTGGGCTAGTGCAGATTCTCGGTGCGTCTCACGTGGTGTTGCTCCGTGTGGCTTCCTCAGAGGCTCAGACTGAGAGCGGCAGTCGTTACAAAAAAGACCTACGTACACTGCTACTTATACTTAACCACATGATAATTAACCCGTCTATAAAAAACCTACATGTTGAATTATTATATGACAATATAAGAACCGTAGGAATAAAGAACTACACAACACCACAATATTATGAAAAAACAACAAAAAATGAAGAAAAACTTGATTGGACGATGAAGAAGCATGCATGCACGTTAATCTCCTCTTAGTACTACTAGCTACTAGTATTTTACTAGCATTATCCACTACATCTCCTCTTATAGAGGATCCATCATGGCGACAAGCTTTGACCGGGCAAAACCTGTGGAAAGGAAATGGAAGGTTGACAAGCTTAAAGAAGGGGGGTTCAAAAGGAGCAAAACGGCAGAAAGTTTGTGGAAAGGGGTGAAAGCTAGCAAGAGGCTGTCATCTCCGTGTCCTTCTTTCGCCGTAACAGCCCTTTAATTTTGCGAGGAAACGAGTCGTAATCACTTTGGCACGTAATAACCGGCCGGGCAGCCACGAAGGGGAAAAAAAAGGCACCCTAGCTTGCTTTTACGTGCGTGATGCCTCATGAATTCAGTGCGCATCATTGCGCCGTTCATCATCATGCACAAAAACTTGCAAATGCATATACGGAGTATATAGTACCATCGGCATGTCACACTGCAGTACATTCCTACATGGATATTGAAAAGGAACCCGTGGAAGTGTTATTGTTCGAGACAACGATGTTACACAAATGCCTAGTGCAGTACTGCAGCAAGTCAAAGAGATGCACCTGGGAAATTCCAGTTCAGCAGAACGCATCTGATACATGCATATACATCTAGCAGCGGCAAAAACTGAAATGGCAGAAATGATGACGACAGTGAAGCATGCTTGGCAGCAATCCAGGAGCTAGCTAATCCTAGCCACTTAAATTCAGTGCTGAACTTTCCCCAAAAGCGCATCGGTTCCAGTAACCTAATTGCCTGGTTCTGTTAAACAAACCGCCAGAACCAGAGCCAGGCTTCCATGCGTACCAACCCATGAGCAGCGTGTGACCTCATCATGCCTTGTAAAACTCTTAACATTCCGCTCTTGCCTTGCGCCAAGTCTATCGTGCTCGTGCCGTTAGGGATCATCATGAGATGGGTCAGGAGACAGGGGTGAGAATAACAGTTTCTTAACCACTGGCATGCATGTCCTTGTTTAGTCATAAACTGGATGGAATTATACTAGATCTATCGATCAGCAGTGCTTCTTCTTTTGGTCTTCCATTCTTCAGCCCTCGATGTAGCAGCAGCAGCAAGAATATCAGTCAAGTTCGGAAGTTCCTGTTCACGCATGCAAGAGGAGGAACTCTGCTAATTTCTGCGTACTTGCATTACTTCAGAAAATCACCCACGAATTGAAGCCTGATTGATCACTGAAAACGGAGTGCGAAAAGACTAGGCCTAGCTCGGTTGGGATTTGGGAAGGAAGAGATAACTGGTCTTCCTACAAACTACTATCAGACAATGAAATGCCCTCTCTTTTTCTCCCCGCACTTGTGTTTGCTTCCTTTCTTTTCAGTAATAAAAGCAAAACAAGAACTTCTTTCTTGACCAAAGAATGTTCCTTAAAGCAGCAACACTCATTGGATGGAGAGAAAAAAATGCTACTAGAAAAACGAAGAGATAATTTATGCTAGCTATAGCTGTTGCAGTACGCGTTCCTGCTAAAATTAACCATAGAAATTAACAAACTGTGGATAGGAAGTGGGGCAAAATCCCCTAGACAAACACTGCCGTTTTCTGAAACTGGGCACCTTGACAAAGCAAACAGCAGCCTGCCTGGTCAAAAAAACCGAAAGCGCATTTCAGGCCTACCCATACACTGCATCATTTACATGCACAATCATGATAGCTGAAGCGGTGTTCAAAAGGGCACACACACACATTCCACAGACCATGCAATGCCGCATCAAAGTCACCCAGCCATCCAAAAGCGCCACGGAACATGCGTCTTGTAGCCGTCGTCCCATAGCTCGGACGGCAAAGCGCGGCGCCGGATCGGTCGACCGCGCGCTTTGGGGCGGACGGAAAGGCTGAGAGAGACGGCCCGCAGGCAGCGCTAATAGCTGTTTCACGCATGGGCCCCTTGTGTGCTGTGCTCCTTTGCTTGGGACATGGAACACAGAAAAGGCAGGGCAAGTGGGCACTTCGATCTTGACATCACAAACGCATCGTTGCTCTGCTGACTGCCGGTGCTGGTCATCTCTTGGCTTCGACATCTGACATGGAGAAGGGTCCATGCTCATTAGCAGACTGTATACAACTTTTTATGGAGTGTCACGCGTGCCCATAGTATGTGTGCTAGTTCTTCATAATTTCGAGATGGACCTCGCTTGGCTAAATATATGTGGTTCAAGCTGTACAAATTCAGAGTTTCAGACATGTGAATTTGTGAAAAAGAAAAGAAAATCATACAGTGAGCTTCCATGTTTACTTCGGGAATGCAGGTATATATTCATTCGTTCTCCAAGATCCATTGTTCTGACAAGTACATCCTTTTTTTCTTCGAGAGAGTTGGAGGCTGGTGAGATACTGAGATCTTTGCCTTAAGATGACTGAAGGTAAAACCTGTACTTTTGCGGATGTGAATCGGTAAAACCGTGTATGTGCATGTCAAGCAAAGTGCAAGAGGGCTTGGCGAATATCACTGGCAATTGCCAATGGGAAATGTACTTTGCGTTGTTGTATAACATGCAATGCAAGTGGGCCTTATTTGGATGGACCGTACTGGGCCAGATTAATAATTTGGACTTTGGATCATGCATGCTTAGAGCCCCTTTGACATGGTTTTTTTTGTAAGGTTTCGGCTCCGAGTTCTTATGAATTTAGATGAAGCTTTATCAAACGGTTTCAAGGAAGCCGTAACCTATAGAACCTATAGAGAGAAGAAACTGTTTTTACGCTGGAGAAAAAAAACCACTAAAATATGGTTTCTCCGACTTCTTTGGTTCATGGGTTGAAGATACTAGATGATACCCAGCGCGTTGCTGCTGGAATTTTATAACGTTAAATATAATATGATTCATAGATTAAAAAATAATAAATAAAATATTAAAATTATAAAAAGAAATATTCTCCACACATTGCTTCAAAAACCGCACATATAGCACGGAAAGACATTGCATGCGTAAAGCCACAGAAGATCAATGTAATATTTAAATGAAGGTCTTAGTGGACGATGACGTGGATGATGACGTGGCTTCACACATGTTGAGAAAAATAGGTAGTGGAGTTCTATTATTTAGATATATCTCTTCCTAATATTAAAACAAATAGGTTTTCTGGAGTTTCACGGTCCGTTCTTACGTGTGGGACCTATCCGTCAGCGACTCCGTCCTGACGTGTGGGTCCACTTGGTCGGACTTCCCGCCTCGGCCGCCCAGCGCAGCGCCCCGACTCTCCGCTTTGCTTCTTTCGGGTTTCCAACTCGAATTGGAATCAAAATTGACAAAAAAACATAAATACAAATCGCATAGAAATCAACCAGCATGAGTCCAAATCAACTGGAACAAGAATCAGCCTAATATATGTTAGACCGTGGGGCACGAGCACGAGCACAAGTCGACGAAGAAGACCACGGTACCTCCCGCACCTCCGTCATCTCCATAAAGCCATGCTGGAGCTGGAGCCTGGAGGATGACACCGGATGTCCGCGCGTCGGGGCAACGTCGCAGTTGGAGCACACGGACATTTGGATCCACCCCGTCTAGCTCCTCCTCCGTCGGGGCCTCCAAGTCTTTCTCGAAACTCGCAAAGACTCTGTCCCTACCTCCCAGCACCATTGTGTGCGGCCCGGTCGGCCGATGCTTGTGACGGGATGATCCGTTGGGTTGAATGATTCATGGTGGAATACTTGGGAGGATTGAGGAGAGAGAGGACAAAGGGAAAGAAACTGGCCGCACGAGGAAGAGAGATGAGGCCGAGATGGAGAGACAGATATCTTTCTTATTGTAAATACTGGGTCCCATATGATGGTGTCGTAGACTCGTAGTGTTCTCTGTATTTTACATAGCTCCGTACTTCTGTAGACTTCAAACAAAAAACTCCGCTCTAGCTTGGGCAGCAAGCGGCCATGTGACCTGCTCAGTTTCTGAACCTGATTAATTCTACTATTATGAGCAAGGCTGTAGCGGTAGCACAGTTTATAATTATAAAATTACTCAGATATAGACTAGCACCCTCCAAAGAACAGTTTTGAACTCCATATATGAAGGTGCTATGCGATCATTCTTTTTCTACTTTTGATTTTGTTACTCAAGTTCGCTCCACCTAAAATTTTGAGCTAGGCACGCCACTGATATGAGCTCTGCTTTGTTTGAAACGTGCATTTGTTTCTCAAATTCTGTTTCTTTTTGTAAAACTAAATTATTTGCTATATTTGAAATCCATGTGTTTCCGGCAGTGTCTAAGAATCTTGAAACACTATGTGTACCTAGCATCTTTTGCCTTTTATTGTTTGCAGATACAAGCGTGCCATATAGGACCAGGCGTCTTCTTTAGCGAGCGAGCGTCGTACGCGGTCCTCTATCTTCGTTTTGAAAACATAAAGGTAAATTCATAAAGTTAAAAAATGAGGTTAAAATCACAATTAGACTCCAAACTAAGGGTATAAACGCCAAAGCTCCAATTATATAATAAGATAATAGCAATTCAATTTCTTTAATAAGACGAATAGCGAAAGTTATGAAAACAAATAAAAACAATATAATTTATATGGAATATGCTAAGGTGTGCAATGGAAGGCTATAAAAAATAAACAGCCAGACTACATATCCGTTTTGTATGTTTTTTATATTGAAGGAAATATATGGAGATAATGTTTCTAACCGAGCCATGTGTCACATAAAAATTGAGTCGGAATCGATGATGATCATCAAAAAAAACTTTTCTCTTTCTTGGTGTACCAGTGAACTAGAAAAGCAAATTGAGCAAACAAAGAGCAAGTAAATGGCAACATTGAATCGGATAAAGACCCGTTGCAACGCACGGGTATTTTTCTAGTAAGATTTTTTAGAAGCCCTACCAAAGGAGACCTTAGCTATCTTGACCACCACGTTTGGGTTCCGTTCGCCTTTCGCCTGCTAACAGCTTTTAAAGTTTTATTACATCAACGCGGAAAATGCTGTCCCAATCTTGCTTTTATGGTTCCAAGCATGCTGACTTACTCTACTCGATCGGTTTCTCAAAGCTAGTCAAGAACTAGTCCTTCGAAATTTAAGTTTATCACTCGACGCGCAGGATGTTGAACAGACGATGATACATGGCAATAATGCAACTCGCCAAAACAAGAACAAGAAGTTTGCACATGAAAATGTCTACCAGCTGCTTTGATTTGACTTTTTTTTTTCTAGAGAGTGGTTGATTTGCCTGGGTCAATGATCATCGTACTGCAATCTTCAATGAACGATGATACGCCGTTCATGGAGGCGACTACGGCGGCGGACGGAGACGACTAGACGACGATGGCGGAGGATCCCGTCCCGGGTGGCCAGGATCCGAAGCAGTGCGACGCCAGCGGGCGAGGCTTCTACGTCGGAGGACCGGCGAAAAGTAGGCCGACACGCCGGCAGCAAAGACCCACGGCGAGAGGCGGGCTCCAGCAGGCAGCAAGGAAGCGGACTCTGAGGAGAGGCCGCCGAGGTGGGCCAAGCGGTCCGAGGCCCAGCGAGACACCTCCTCCGAGTGGCATTGTGGCAAGGAGCCTGATACGCGAGGAGCCAGGAGCCCAGGTGCCCGCGCGAAGCCGGATGGAACCAGTGTTCGCAAAGTTCCCGGCATACAAAGTACACTATTTGAAAGAGCATTTGATGAATTTGACAGAACTTTAAACAGCGTTCCACTTTATCAGTGAGTTGAAATCCAGTCCACAGTAGCACAGTACTCCTAGCCGACATATATAAATCCTTCTTTAACCATGATGCATCAATCAGAATCAGGTCGCAGTAGAAGCGCTCGCGTGTGTCATCTTCAGTTAGATAAAAAATCTCCTTTTGACTTGAAACAGTGAGAACTGAAGCAGGTACTTGTTCTGGAAGCAACTTAACCAGAGACTCACACTTCATATTCCTTACTACAGGTAAGTAGCTGATCATCAGTTTATCGCGCGATATTCCTCGCACGAGAACCATACACGGCATTATTTTTTCAACCGTGTCTCATTCATGGAAGGCCCTCGAGCGGTATTTTAATTTTAACCTATCAAGAGAATCGGTCTTAAGAGTAGTACAAATATTGATGGCCGGACCATGACTGGCATATATAGCTCTCTGAACCCGTCGCAATTGTCAAACTCTTCTCCGTTTCATGTCACTGCTGGTCAGAGTCTTCTATTTCACGATCGACAGACGGCAGACGCTTCATCACAGTTCGCGCGGATGATATATATATATATCCACCAATAACCAATTTGTCGCGCCATCTAGATTGGTAGAACACGAGCAAAGAAAGCAAACCAAAGATGGCCATGCCGTCGACCCGCAAGGCGTCGCTGCTCGTCCTCGCGGTCGGCATCGCCGCCGTGTCCCTTGCGCCGCCCGGCGCGGCCGACCTGAAGCAGAACTACTACGCGAGCACCTGCCCCAACGTGGAGACCATCGTGCGCGGCGTGGTGCAGCAGAAGAAGGACGCCACCATCCGGACCATCGGCACCACCATCCGACTCTTCTTCCACGACTGCTTCGTCGAGGTTCGGTCGATTATTAGTCCTGCAAGAGTGCACAGGCCGGTTTCTGTCGGAAGCTAAACTTAAGCAAACGATCGATGCGCATGCGCTCGCAGGGTTGCGACGGCTCGGTGCTGATTGACTCGACGGCCGGCGAGCAGGCCGAGAAGGACGCCCCGGACAACAAGTCGCTCGCGTTCGAAGGCTTCGACACGGTGCAGAGCGCCAAGGCCGCCGTCGAGGCCGCCTGCCCCGACACGGTCTCCTGCGCCGACGTGCTCGCCCTCGCCACACGGGACGCCATCGCCCTGGTATATACCACAATCACCGTACAATTATTCGTGCATGCATGCATGACAACTGACAAGCTTTCAACAATCTTGGCGCCCGTACGTACGTCCTGCAGAGTGGCGGGCCCTTCTTCCAGGTGGAGCTGGGCAGGCTGGACGGCCTGAGCTCCAACGCCAGCAGCGTGCCAGGGCAGCTGCCCGAGCCGAACCAGACCGTGAACCAGCTGCTCGCAGTCTTCACGGCGCACGGGCTCAACATGTCCGACCTCGTCGCGCTCTCAGGTCCGTCCGATCAGATCGACACATGCATATCTATCCTCCGCTTCGGTTTGCTTCCACCCGCGATCGCTGAATTATAGAAATGGATGTGCAGCGGCGCACAGCGTGGGGCAGGCGCACTGCAACAAGTTCGAGAGCCGGCTGTACAGCTACCAGCCGGGGCAGCCGACGGACCCGACGCTGAACCCCAAGTACGCGAGGTTCCTGGAGAGCAGTTGCCCCCTCGGCGGCCCGGACAACCTGGTGTTCCTGGACCAGGCCTCGCCGGCGCAGTTCGACAACCAGTACTACCGGAACCTCCAGGACGGCGGCGGCCTGCTGGGCTCCGACGAGGTGCTCTACACCGACAACCGGACGCGCCCCATGGTGGACGCGTGGGCCAACAGCACCAGCGCCTTCTACCAGGCGTTCGTCGACGCCATCCTCAGGCTCGGCCGCGTCGGGGTCAAGTCCGGCAAGCAGGGCAACATACGTAAGCGGTGCAACGTGTTCAACTGAAAGGAATTCTGGGTCCCGCCGCACCGGTCCATGTCTCATGTCTGCGCACGAAATTTGACATGCGTATCCCAGTCTGCCAGAGGAGGCCGGGGGGAAGATTCGTTTTGGGTGTTGTTTGTACATTTGTTTTTTCTGTTTAATTCGTTGGTCGCTGTATATGTTGGTTGTTGAGAGAGTGTTTGTGATGCACATAAGATGTTAAGTTCAGCAATTGTATACAGTTACGAATTGAATAAAAAATTCTCCAGAATAAGTATTTGGTTCGGTAAAGGAGTGTGTCCCAACTGAACTGAATTACCTGAAACCTGCCGCAGACAGACACTGCCATAGTTTATTTGTCCATATGCATCCAGCACTCCACCAGAGTGGTCTCTTTCATTGTGTTTGGGTGCCTCAGCCGTTTTGGTGATCGATGACCGTCCTTAAAAAAAGGACACAAACAAAAAGTACGATGATCAGATGAGTTGAGTCCCAAACATTCCTCTTGCGAAATGGCCTGCGGTCACAATGCATATCCTCCGTGCTAAGCCTTCCATCTTCCAGAGCAATTATTGGTAGGGATCTGAATTTGTCAAACTTATGATCAATTATTGAGCCGAAAGTCGATGTCGAACACGGTGTTTCGTCGTGATAAGTAAAAGCCTGGAAGTGCCAGCGGTAACAACATCTTTACTGAACACTTGGTGGTGTCGCCTTCTGTACAGATAACACAAGTTGTGCCTACTAATAATGTTATACCCCGTCTCATCGTTTGGCTTTTCTGGCATCCGATCAAACCGGCTTGTCTTATTCAAAAAGTTACTCCTATAAATTGGGACGAGCCGGTCAAAATATTTTGAATAAGATGAGCCAGTTTGACTGGATACCAGAAAAATCAAATGACCTATAAATTAGAATGGAGAGAGTATATAATTATAATTACGGATTAGAGACTCCTCCTAGGCGTTTGCGTGAATACTTATAGCATACGCTATACAAAAGAGATGAGTAGGGATGCAAATGAATCGGATCGGATCGGAACGGATAATGCATTTTTCATATCCTAATTCTATTTCTTTTGTCGGATTCGGAGCGGAGCGGATATTACTTTGTTATGAATACGGATACATAATTTTTAGATATCAGAAATGGTGCGGAATCGGATCGGTGTTGGAGCGAAAGCGGATTTAAAAATATCGGATAATACATGTTACATAAAGCTTTTTTTTACAATTATCAACGAGTTATAAACTAAAGTATAATTGCTCACGTCATAGTTTACACATCAGTAACAAAAAAATAATAGCGACGACATTTTTGGCACGAATCAATCATCGTTGACTCTTATTTGCTTGTCAAACTAATTGGATTATACTATTATAAATATCGGATAATCCGCATTTAAATATCGGATACCCCTTGTCCGTCGGATTTTGATGATACCATATCCTACTCCGCATCCACATGTAAATCGGATTCGGATTATCCATATCCACATGGATATAAAAACTCTTCCTCCGCATCCACATAATTAGGATTCGGATCGGATCGGATAATCATCCATACTACTCGCACCCCTAGAGATGAAGCATCAAATTTCTCACAAAAATATAAACATCTCGTCGTTTATTTGGTATACCATTATTATCATTCATCGTGAAAATAGCATTAGATTTTGTTTCTGTAAGAAACATACACTTCCGCCGTGATAACAAAAATACTAGTGTACAATAACACTATAAGAACTTGTTCGGTTTGAATGTGGTTTAAGGGGGCCATTGCAATGGGTGGGGTTTAACAACGCATGCACAGTACTGATCAATGCGGTGTTGGAGAGTCAATTGGTATACATCATGTGTGCTGTGCCGCTCCTCAAAGGTGTTGTGCAGCAGATGGACAAGCGCCGACGCTCCTTCCTTTGGGCCGGGGCAAACACACCGACAGTGGGCCGATGCCTTGTTGTCTGGGAAGAAGTATGCACTCTCAAAGAAGATGGTGGTCTGGGTGTTAAGGATCTGGAGCTCCAAAACCTATGCCTACTGGTCAAGCTGATCCACAGGCTCCACGTCTCGACAGAGTCATCATAGACAGTATGGGTGAGATCTCGAGTCAACATGGCCACCATGGAAGGCGAGGTGATGGGGGAGCACTGGGGCGCCTTGCGTGCCCTTCTGCCGGTCTACCAAGCCATCTCGACCTGCGAGATCGGAGACGGCAGGAACACAGACTTCTGGAATGATGCCTGGTCCGGTCTTGATGATCTAGCCACTACACTGCCGGCACTTTACTCACACTGCGTCAAGAGGCGAGTCAGCGTGCGGGAAGTCAAAAATGGAGGGTTGTTCCTCGTCCCTCGGCTCACAAACCAAGCTGCGGATGAACTCATCACTGCAAGAAGACTCATCGATGAGGTGGTGATCAGCGACAACCCAGACAAGAGAGCCAGACAAGAGAGAATGCTCCCTGGCTGACAAAGAGGGGAAGCTGCGTACAGGCCTCCTGTACAAACTCCTCAAGGGCAGGGCGCGTGTTCACAGTGCAGCTGACACTTTTGTGTGGGATAACCGTGCACCTCTGCAGGTTCAATTCTTTGGGTGGCTACTGCAGAAAGGGAGAATTCAGTGCAAGGTAAACCTCGCGAGAAAAAAGATCATTACGGATGAGATTTGTGACAGCTGTAAACAGGCGCCGGAGTCAGCTTCGCACATCGTCTTCCATTGCCCCTTTGCCTCTGCTTTTTGGGCTAAACTCGACATCCAAATCCCGCCGGATCAAGAGGTGAGTGCCCTGCATACTATTGCAAGGCCGTGCAGTCTACCAATCAAGGAATTTAGTGGTTTCATTCTGCTCTGTTGTTGGGAGCTATGGAAGCGACGAAACAACCTTGTTTTTAGAGGTGAGTCCGCAACAGTGGACCAAACAATCCGCTCGTGTATCGGCGAAGCTAAGCTGTGGGCGCATCGTCACAGGAAGAAAGACTCGGCCATCAAAGAGGCATGGCTGCAGGTGCTAAATGTTGCTGTAATGTGATCGACCATAAAAACCAAACTCTCCCCCAAAACTTCCTGTACCCTGATGAGCAGCCTTTCAAAGGCCATGTTAGATTGTATCAGGCCTTGGGGCCCCTAATATGAATATGAAATCAGGTGGGGATGCTCTCCCCCCGTTGCCTTTCAAAAAAAAAAAAAAAATCTATATATGAATCACCTACCTCCGTTTATGAAAATTAACCTATAGTTATACACTCAATCTTCACGGTATTAAACAGCCTCAGCCTTCGCAATGAGTGGTGAAAATACTAGAATCCATATTAAACACATAGTTTAAGCTATGGTTTGACCGAAGCATATGCCAAAAACACATGAAGATAGATTGCAAGAAAAAAAACTATAAATTGAGACAGAAAAGCATGCTTGATAACTAAAGTACTCCTATATCACAACACGATAAAAACATCACTAGAAGACGAACCGATGAAGAGAGCAAAGATAGAAAAAAAATAGCCCTGATCGCTAATCGATCTGTGACTTCATGTGTAGGAGAATTATTTTTTATCTTCCTCCTCCGAAGCGCTCTTGAGTCTTGACCAAAACCGTCTCGCCGCCTCCGGTTTCCGGACCTGTAACCTGTTGGACACTTCGACCTGCGGAGCCGCCACGGCAGACGACTTCGCGCTCGCACCAATGGACAAGACCAGGGGATCATATGGCACTCGCAGGAAAGGGCCAGCAAGAGCAGAGCCTGCGGCGGTACCGTGGCAGAACCGGAGGTCCGGCCGTTCACGGCAAAGACTCCGGAGCCGCCCATGCCCATGGGATGCCTGGCCGTTTTGGTAGGGGCCCAGCAACTACCCGAGAAATCGACAGCTGAAACGAAGCACCAGAGTCGCCGCTCGTGCTCTGCCTGGATTAACTTCCTAGGTAGGCCAGGCCCAGGCGACATGCGTCCCGTAACCATCACAGCTCATGATGTGTGTGCTCAAAGCTCAAGTTGAGCAACTTGGGTTTGCTTTATGATACTTCCACACGTACACCTGATCCTAATGTGTGCTCATCATTAATCAACTGATCTCGAGTAGAAAGAGGCTGGATTAGGATTAGTCAACACTGGATTGTTGCTTGTTTATAATTCATGGGCCGGCCCATCAACAATTCAGCAATTTTCTGGCCTATTTTTCGGTCTTGTTTGGATAAAACTACTCCATACGTAGGATTGATGTGTAAATTTGTTTATCTTTTCCCTCAATATGTATGGATTCGAGAGTTTCACTTGTGTCTAAAAGAAGCCTTTTAAGTGGATTCTTATACGAAAGGTCTATGTTTCAAAATCTACTCTGTCTACAATGCGCAATCGACAGTTTCGATTGTATGTACCACCTTATCCATCAGCCGTATATATTTCAAATTCTGTTGCGCAAACACTGTTTTGCACGTCCATATAGACAGCCCGGTGACACCAGCCTAACTTTCCCCCAAGTCTTTGGGAATCTTCATTTGCTCCCCTAGCCATGCACTTTTGTTGCCCCAAAAAAGCAGGGAAGAGTCTGCTTGTGAGTGTGTTGTCCGGAGAAGGTAGGAAAGGCGAAAGGGATGCAACTAACACATGGTTGATAATTCCTTTCCTCAATGGTGTTAAAGGAGAGCGGAAAAAAGGTAGGGTTGAAGGTGTTGATGGGAGGTGGTTTGTTGCCAATAAACGGAGCTAGGAGGTTCACCTAAAGAAAACTAGGGAAGAAGGAAAGGGAGGCAACGATCATAGACATTGATGATTGTGATCATAGATTTGTTCAGACACATTCATCTAAGTAAAAATCACTCCATCTTTTTTTTTTTTTGACCAAACAGACTGTGGGGTAGGTCCCCACAGTAAAGAAAAAAATCACTCCATCTTAGGAGAATATAGGCCGTTTATCATTTCACAGATAGATTAACAAAGAGTGGTAAGAAGTTTAGTGTACTCTTTCATTAAACATGCACATAAATGCACACTTTGATCTATGTATGGAGGTGGTGATAATCTTGCACGACTACACACTGTAAAAAAGAGAAAACAAGATACTTTCATTCGTTCACTTGACAGATAAGTATCAAATGGAAAATAACTATATGCATGATCTATAATTTAGAACAAATATTGAACTCTAAACATGGTTGTCATTGTAACAAAAGAGGGGGTGAGAGCAGTGCTACTCATTCTGCCACCGCCCCCGACAGAAAGAGGAGCTATCTCGCCGCCAGGAGTCTCTCTGTGACGTCGAGATTTGGTCAGAGCAGCGCACCTCGGATATACTTGTTCGTCTGCGAGCACTACAACTACGAGTACCACATGTAGAGCAGCTAGTTACTTAATGGCGTAGAAAAGGAGGGCACTAGCCCCGTAGAAAAGGAGGGCACTAGGGGCTAGTGCCCCAAGGAAACTGTGATTTTTTTGGTATACATTCTATGCTTGTATGAGGGTTGTTTTCCGTATTGTGGACTTAAAAGAAAAATAAATTATTATCTACACTATAAAAGAGCGAGTTGGGTGAAAACCTTTTTTCACCAGTGAAACCCACTTTATACCCCTCACGCTGGCCCTACCGCGCAGAATGGAAAAGGTGGGAAAGGGTAGAAAAGGCTCAAAACCGATAGAAGGAAAATGTTTCATCCCTTTTCTCTTAATTTTTTGCACCAAAATCTTTAGCCATACCCACCTCTACTTTCCATTCGCCTGAAAGCAAGAGAACCAGCGCTACCTCAATTACCGGTGCCCCTTCCCAATCGGATTCACGGGAACAATCGCGCTGCACGTCCCCAGCGCTAGCGCCCCTCCCCAAGCCCGGACCTTCCCGGCGACCACCACCGCCCCTACCTTCCCAGACACGCGCACCGCCGCGGCGTCCTCCACGGTGCGGCCCAGCACGGCCGTGCGCCCACCCTCCTTCCCCCCGGAGGCGTCCTCCATGCTTGTTCTTGAGGAACTGAATCCATCGGCGCCCGGACACGGCTCCGTCCCGCACCCTACCTCCGCTCCCAGCGCCGCAACCCAGTCGCCCCGATCAACAGACCCCCGCACCTGCACACCTGGCGGCCGGCGTCCCTGCGCGCCCCGTGCCCCGGCGGCTGGCGGCCCTGCGCGGGCACTTCCTACTCTATGCGTCTGCGGCCGGCGTCCCCGGCGCTTGCTGCCCCGCTGCCTGGGCACCTAGCTGCCCCGCGTCCAGCCCCCACCGTCCCGGTGCTCGTCGCAACGTCCTCCAGGTCAGGGGTTGATTTCACTGTCTCTTTCTTGAAAAACGGATGGCTAACTCAACAACTTGTTGAGTGATTCTGTCTCTATGTGGACCGTTTCTACTGAGGTGCATTGGTATTAGTAGATCCAAGTAGTAATCGCATGAGAACCGGTGAGCTTGTGGTGCTGCAGTTTTTGGGTAGAAATGCCAAGAAAGAAAGAGGGCACCGATCACCTACGGGTGGTGTGTTCTGCCATTTGGTTTGTTTTATTATTTTATCGCTTAATTGTTATTTGTCTCTTGCGTGGTTGAGTGGTCTAGAAATCCACAATTTAAGAGTCTCAGGTGGTTAAACTTTATTATGCATTTCACAAACAATTGAATAACTAAACTTGGTTCAATTGTTGATTTGATGTGTACTTTACATGTTTTTTCTTTATTTGAGGTACTTCTGAACGATATTATTGTTGTGAACCTTTGATTCCGCACAATATATGAATATCGTCTTATAATCCACCGCCACACCTAAATTTTTGGGTGTCCTCCGCCACTGAGGCTCCGCCTACGACACCATCGCCACCTGCTCCGGCGCGTTCCAGAGGCTGCGCGATCACAGCCACTCCGCGCCCTTGGCATCCCACCCGGTGAGGCAGCGGCTGTCCACGGCATAGGAGAGCTCCGGGACATCGTAGGACGTGCGTGGAACATCTCCCACGCCGACGCGCCCCGACATTCCGGAAGCCGGACGCCGCGACCATCCCCAGACGCCGCCACGACACCCGCGCCGCATCACGCAGGCGGTCCGACAGCCTGGAAGCCGGACGCCGCAACCAGACGCCGAGGCGTGCGCGCCCCGGGCGCTCTGAAAGATGCACGCCGGCGTCGCATGCCGCCCCTACGTCGTCCCTAACGACGACGGCTTGCCGGCTCCATCACAGGCCATGCGCAGCGGTCGTTTGGACGCCGGCGCAACAACTTTACAACTGAAAATAGGCCTAATTGTTTGTGTCCGTCTGCTTATCAAGAATGCTAATACATCAACCGTTTTTTCAATTTCATGTTGATTTCATGGCATTAATGTTCATATTATTATTTTTCATCTCACACCAACATGTTTTTATGCAGACATACCCCTTTTGTCATCTAAATATCATCCTCCTTTTTCATGTTTCTGGTTTGATGTGATCTCTCGCAACTCATCTATAACTAATGTTGCTATCTAATTTCAGGTTATGAAGGCTCGTGGGCTTTGCACCGCTGCCGAGGCATGCTGTGCATGACAAATGATGATCACAGGTGCATGCCACCAATCTACTCTAAAATGTATGCATAGTGCTTGCCATCTCAATTGTCGCCTTCACTTTTCCTTATTGTTTCTTGAAGAGAAACTGAAGAAGTGCGCACACAATACCTCTGCTGATCAGGGCACTGTTATACAAGTAATGGGCTAAGCATCAGTGCATTCTAATAGCAAGACCTGTAACAAGGTAAGCACTTGTCCATATGCAACCTTCCCCATCGTATTTCCTAGCCCCCCAATATTATTTGGTTAACACTCAACGTATATGCATTTTATATCTGTTATATTTCGCATTGAGAGTGATACATTATGTCAAAAATGAAAATTGATGCAAAATTAGGAGGACTACTGGGAATGAGCAACCTGATTGATCGGGTAGAAGACGGAAGGAATATTGTTTCCTTAAATGCTTGCAACCAGGGAGTTTGCAATGTATCAACCAAATGAGAGCACATATTATGAGTGCTCGATCTTGGTAATATGAGATCTGGTTACTCACTGCTGGGCCAACACTTCACGGGAGTTGGGAGGGCTTCCTGGTGGATAATATTTTGATATATATTGGGTGAATGCAATTGATGGGAAACTTCTAATAAACTATTTTTATATACGTTTACATTTTGGTTCAGCTATACATATGGAAGTGATCCGTGAGTTTGCAATCAAAATATTCAGGTCTTGCTATGAGCTTTGTTGCAAGAACGGCATGTTCTTGTACTAATATCGTATTTCTCTTATTCAGAAATGGCTAATACACTTCAAGTACTTAAGAAAGCAAGTTGGTAAAAACGCTAAATCCTTTTGGAGTTCTGCCCTTCGTCTCTCCTTTGCGTTGTGCTTGACCACCTGCTGCGCGCATGTGGCCTCTGACGCCCACGTCTGTCTGCTGTTGTGCCAGCTCCTCAATAATTTCTAATTCTTAATTCATGTCGGTGTTATATGTCCATACCAGTTGTATTCTACTGCATTGGAATTCGAAGTTTGGTATTGTACTACATTTAGATCGTATGCACTGACCTTCATTATGTATTTGCATTTCTCAAAAGCTTCTTTTGGGGCCTTTGTCTGTCAATGTATTTTTGTAGATTATAATTTTCATGTTATTTTCAAATACTGATGCAGTAGTTCCATTTGCATTTTTAGTCGCATGTCTTCCTTATCATGTTTCTTGACAACCCAGGAGGCATGAGAGAAGTGAGATCGAGGTTGAAAAATGGAGGGGGTGGTTACATGAGAGAGGTAGAGGGAGAAGTAGGGAGATAGGAAGCAAAAGGGATGGAGATTGTGGAGGAGGGAGATAGAGGGGGAAGAGTTTGCATGGTAGAGAGAAGGGAGAGGTTGCATGATAGAGGGAGAACGGAGAGGTTAAAAGAGAGAGGGTGGGACGATGGAAAAGGGAGGGGTGGAGAGGGAGAAAGAGCCAGGAGATAGACAGAGGAAGGGAGGGAGATGAGGGTTGAGAAGGAGGGAGACAAAGAGAGATAGAAATGGTAGAGTGAGGGGGAGAGATATAATGATCATATAAATGAATCCCCTAGACTGTAAGGTGTGGTTGATAGGTTTCTGAATCTGCTAGACTCATGCCAAAAATTGTTTGAAAATTTAATCATACTGAAATTGCCAGAAGTTTGTTATCAAAATTTTCTTGGATATTATTTTCCTTGGGCACTTAAGAGGCTATTTATTTTCAGAGTAAGATAAATAAATCGTCTTATCAAGATATGTTTACTGTCCCTTGAAAAAAAAAATTAAAGGCCATTGTTGCATCATGTCAGAGAGACAGAGAGTATCAAGGAAGCATGGACCTAAATCTAAAGTACAACTATTTTTGTCTAACCCAGTCCCAAGTAATCCTAGAGACCTACCACTAAATTCCAGCTTCTTGGTGTTTTTTCTATGAGAAGATGTGATGCATGAGTTGCATCCTGTTTTGTCTTTTTTGGAAAAATGTTGACAATTAAGATAGCAGGGGAGGCACAATCAACCTGTAGTTTCCAAATATCTGGTTGGTTAGAATTAGGCACTGTTATGACCGACATCCCCTATAGTAGGCGCCATAGGCCTGATCAAAGTGGCTAAAGATAGAATTAATGCCTAGAATTAGACGGTGTTAGCCTGTTTTGTGTATTTTAGGCCATAAAGGTCCATTAAGGGCCCATTATGTAAGGTTATATAAGCACTTGGTATGTTGAGGAATAAATCAAGCAGGCAAATCAATTGTTGCCCTAGCCGCCACCCTCCTCCTCCCTACGGTAGTCACGGCTCGCCCCCGCCTCCTGTCTCCCACGACTACAACCTCCGGAGTGGAAGCTCTAACAGGCACTGTGTTACTTCACATATACTCTACAAATGATTTTTTTTCCCCCAGCATGTGACCATGTGCTAGATTAGCCTATGTTACTTAATCAAGCCATGTTTCCGAAAATGTATGGGGATTATTTTTTGTAACATGGTTTCTCATGATTATAGGGAGGTTCCAAGTTTTGATCTACTTCCTGAACCTGTGAACCTATTGAGCCTTTGGGTGTACCCAAATGACGCCGCTGAGAAGTGTCTTCAGAAAGCAAGATGCTGACAACACCAAGCAAAGGCTCCTTTTTGTTTGTGAGTGAAAAGGACCACCGGAGAAGAGCAAGATCCTGATTAGAACTTGCAGTTGAAAATCCTTTGGAAACGGGAAGTCCAATTGAAATTTCTCTACAACCTGCAGCTAAATCTGACAGACCATCTGATTAGAAGATATTCAGCTTAAGCGATGAAGCCGATGATCCCCTTCTATGCTTCCAGCACCCGATCGAAGATATATAACCCAGAACTGAAGATGTATGAGTTTGAGGTACTGACCAATCATACCAAGCAGTTTCAGAGAGAGAGAGAGAGTAGGAATTTTCACGTAACAGTCAGTAGTGTGCCTAAAAGGGAAGCTGCGTTGAATACTAAAGAAGAACGGGAAAAGTCAAAACGTTCCTAGAATGGAGGAACCTGTTCAGTATTGTTCTCATATTGTCCTTTTGCTGAATTGCTTATACATTTCTGAATTTGGCTTTTTTTTTAATCTTCGACTATGCATGCAGTGAAGTCAAGGTGCAGTGTTAAGCCACCACAATTTCCTTTCCATCTTGCTTCTCTGAATGGCTGGCTGGGATCGCAGGTGGAAACAGCAGCTCGTGAATTTATTAAGACAAGAAACATACTACAGTGGAGAGTTTTATTGTTTTTTATTCTCTAGATCCTTCTAAGTTCTATCAGTACCAGCTCAAGTTTGAGCGATGTGGAATTATGCCCAAGGATGATATGCTAGATGAGATGATCTGCCCTTATTTATGTTATTTGTGACGTGAACTATGAAGACAGTGTAGAGTTTTTTGTTGTCCTATGATGCAATTGGATTGATGTATTGCTTTGACAAATCTTGTCTATAAATTGCACTGGCTTTTGTAGTATGCTTATTAGGCCTGTTAGTGCTGGACGCCTGGCTGAGTGGCTGTTAGATGTAACTTCAGGTTTAGAATGATGTTGTTATAAGCCCTTGTCTCTGTTGTGTCTGTATGCCTGTATTGTGGCGAAGGTGTTGGCCTTTTGCAATTTTGCTAAGGGAAGGAAGAATCAAAAGCATAAAGCCCTGTAGAATGTGGCACAACTGAATTATCTGTTTGTTGAAGCATGTCATTCTGAAAATGTTACGAATATTATTTTAAACCTGATCTTTTAGATGGAAAAGATTTTTTTTCTACGTGCGTGTCGCACGTGCATCTCAACTAGTTTTTGTAACGGGCCTCAGGAAGAACGGAAGGGAGACAACGATCATAAACATTAATGATTGTGATCATAGATTTGTTCAAGCACATTCGTCTACGCAAAAATCTCCCCATCTTAGTAGCGTTTAGCATTTCATAGATAGATTAAAAAAGAGTGGCACACACACGATTGATCTATGTATGGCGGTGGTGACAATCTTGCATGACTTCACACTATAAAAAAGAGAGAGAAGGTATTTTCATTCGTCCACTTAACGGAATGGAACATAACTATGCATGATCACCTACTACTAGGTCCAGCGGCGATGGTTCAGTACTGCAAATTTGACTACGAGGAATCAGAATTACCTCCGTCGCAGCCGGGAGGGAGGAGTGCGACCACCAGGATCAAGAAGGGCAGAGTGCGGCGGTGCGCCATGCGTAGAGCTGAAACTGCAACTCGGAAGGCTAGTGAAGTAGTGTGCTACTCGACAAAGCGTACGTGCAGTTGATTGCTTAAAAAGACTGACTAATCACTGTTCCAATCGCTTTCTGTGTACAGTCGCTATTTCGCTATAGCCGCTCATGGAGACGATAAAGAGGGATGAGGTTAACGCGCTACGTGTAGCGCGCGACCCCGTCCCGACCACGTTCCGCGCCGCTTAGATGTTATAAATTATATAAACTAGTAAAAATAGATGTGTGTCCCGCACGTGGCTATAAAAATTAGCTATTGTTTTTTATTAAAAATGATAAGCCAAATGAATTATGAGTTGTTTTGTCAAAACAAATTTCATGAGCTAATTAATAAACAAAGAAATAATTCGAATAAGGTTTGGCATGTTAATAGTCACTCGCAAAAATGCCCGTGCGTTGCAACGGGAGAACCTCAGCTTATACTTTAGTTGCAAATCATTTGGGTTTTATTGATTTTAATTTCTTCTCCATTGATGGCTAGGAAGAGATTGTCGATTTGGACTACATGGCTAATTTCTATTCGATTTGAAATTTTTGGTTGGGGGTTCCGTTTGATTTGGCATCTCACGAATGTAGCGCACCAACCGTGGTCAAGAGCTATTGGTGAGGAAGATTGAAGGCAGACTCAGATTCAGGTGTGCTGAAATATAGGAAAAGCCAATAAAAATTACGTATACACATTTTTTTAATAAGACAAACGATTGAAGCAATGTGTCGGGTTCATCTTTTTTTTTTCCAACAAAACTTAAATTGACCGGCTATTTTTAGCGATATGCAGTCGCTTTCCATCCGGCACCGACTGAGCCTGACCGCCGCTCGCGACCCCAGGCTGGGCTAAAATTAGCCGAAACGGTTCGAGTTGACCCTTGGCAGCAGCGCCCCCTCCTGTTGAAACCGGCTGAGCCTAACAACCCACATAGCCCATGGCAAGCCGCCCCTCGCCAGAATAAATACACCCAACCCTAGTTCCTCAACACTCTCTTTCTTGGCAGTCGCCGCCCGGCCTCCACACTCCGCCGCTCCCCTCCCGCCGGCCTCGGGCCTCCTCTCCCACACTCGCCTTGCTAGGTCGCCCGACACCCGGGACCCCCTACTCCGTCCAGTGTGGGAGAAGGCCTCTGGCCGCTGCGTCACCACCCGTCTCCATTTGGTCCAACCGCCGCGTCCTAACGCCCGCACGTGGATCTGAAAGTTTGCAACTTGTTAGTTTGTCTAACTTATTGCTTTGGTTCACTTTTGTAGTTGCTTGTCACACGATGTTCCGATGGTTTGCTGACAATGAACATGTATAAATAAAGTTTATTAGACGAGGTGGGATTAATGTTGTTGCCTCTCATTCTTGGCGGATCGAATCACTTTTATCATGTTCATTGATGGATCTTGAATCTTGTTTTTGGTGTTTTTTTTTATCACGATGTGCCATCAGGTCCACAACGAACGTGGGGAAAGAGGGTCCGTTGGTCCGCTCGACGTGAAAAGTCGGCGGCGACGGTCCATCTGTCAGGACGGACCGTAAAACTTTACTTGTTTAAATATTAGAATAGAGATTTTGAAGTCTAAACATTGTTGTCATCGTAAAAACATGGTTGTCATTGTAAATTTACGAAGATGTGGGAACATCTAGCACGTGGGACATGGACGGGAGTTGCTACCAACCGGGGAGTCTAGGCAGGGGCGAACAAGAAAAGCAGGAACGGCGGCTCCGGTGGCGATCCAGGTGGAGCTGACATTAGCTGCCCCTTAATCGCCACCAAAGACAATCCACCGATGGCGAAAGACAGCGACTGCAGCCTGCAGGTGCCCGCCAGGTATTAGCATCGGTGCTAACCAAAAGGCTGGCTGATTGATGGTTTGCCGTTGGGGACTATTCGGCTCGGAGAGAGGCGCGGATAAGTGTGCATGTTAACATCAACACTAACGTTCAAAATACCCGTCATTTTGCTTTCCCTTCGACCGTTGCACTGAGACCAGCCTCGGTAGTAGTACAAGCAACGGGTCCAAAAGAATGTTATCTAGCGAGCACAAAGAATTAGCTAGAGTTAATTATTTGGACACGCGCGCGCACTTGACATGTTGTTCCGGGAAAGGAGAGGACGCCGCCGAGGCTCCGCTCCAAGGCACCCCGGTGGCAGCACGATGGCGGCGGCTACGAGGTGCAGTGCAGCGCATGCCGCAGGAAGCAGGTTGAAGAAGCGACGGAGCTCTTTCTGGCAGAGACGCCACTTTTTGCCGTGTGGAGCGCCATGGCGGCCATGGGGGGATGGGGCACACCAATTATATCTAGCAGCTATACTATATCGGTGGGCAAATGGCCGATTTCTGGACGTCTCCAATGTCCAATCATATGTAGAACCTGCCGCCGAACGACTCACCCTGGCCGCACTCGCCTTTCCAGAGGAGCATGGACTCTCGAGTCACGCATGGAACAAAGAACGTGCACGGAACCGCAGCGACGCAGCGCCATGGCCCATGGCCGGTGCTGGCGCTCATACTGCGCCGCGCGCGTGCTACATGTGCAGGGAGTGGCTGGATCTGGTTAAGTTTGATCAAGCCGTGTTGTTTCTGGTTACCGTAACCGGACTGCGCATTCCAGCAGCAAATTGTACACAGCAACATTCGGTCATTCCTGGTCTTATATATAGAACCTACTCCATCACATTACACCTTCGGGACACATTTGAGTCTTGGTTAACATAAACACACCCCAGTAAAAACCTGTCCCTAAGTCTCACGTGATCACCGAGAATCTCTGAAGAAGCGTGAGCTGCTGCTGCTACCTGCCTCTACCACTACTTGTTGGCACTGGTTCAGTACGTAAAACGGCATTGTTACTTGTGCGTGCCCCTGGCGCCGGTCGCCGCTGCAAGACGCAAATCCTCTCGCGAGCCGCCGGCGCCGGGCACGCTGCACTGGACGCCGCCGCATAATTCCAGTGGCGCACCAACCGCGCCATGTGGAGGTTGCGGCTCGCACACATGTTGGCCGCGCGGGCGGCCAGCTAGCCATCCCATCTCGTACCGGCGCAGGCGCGCACACACCCACGGGCCGCCGGGCGCCGGTCCGCCGGATAGGCAGGCGCATGCGTCCGCTTGGGCCCCCGCTACGCTTCTAGATCTCCCGCTCCCTCCCTCGCCATCCACCGCTGCGCACGGATCTCGGCGCGCGCGCCAGCCGTCGATCCCGTACGGCGCGCCGCCGCCCCCTCCGCCTCCGCCCAGCGCATGCGCATTAACTCCCCCGTCGACTCGCCTCCCCCCACTCCGAGGCGATGATCCCTTGGCTTGTACTGCAACGCACGACGCACCACCTCGCCCGGATCATAACCGCACCGGCCGCCACCACCACCAGCAAGCAGCAGCAGCAGCCATCATCCCTCGCAGCCGCAGCACACCACAGTACCCACGCAGCCGCCAGCGCCGGTAGCTGCGGGTGTGAGTGATAAGCCGCCGCGGCCGCGCCGGCCGCGAGATCACACTCGGTAGAGTAGAGATCAGCGCAGCATGGGCGCCGGGATCAGGGTCCTGCTGGCGGCGTTCTTGGCGGCGGCGCTGGCGGCCGCGGGCGGCGTGACGGCGCAGCTGCGGCAGGACTACTACGCGGCGGTGTGCCCCGACCTGGAGAGCATCGTGCGCGACGCCGTGTCCAAGAAGGTGCAGGCGCAGCCGGTCTCCGTCGGCGCCACCATCCGCCTCTTCTTCCACGACTGCTTCGTCGAGGTCCGTCGTCTCGCCTACTAACTTGCCTTCCTCTTCCTCCTCCTCCTCCCCAAAGCTAGCTCCGCCGATCCGATGCGTTGGGCGGCGGCCTGCTGCTTGTCCCCGGCCGGCCGCGTGCATGTGCGCTTAATTAATTCTGTAGCTCGCCACGCCATGTGACCGACCGACCGTGGCTGCGAATTGCCTGCCGCAGGGGTGCGACGCGTCCATCATCGTGGTGTCGACGGGGAACAACACGGCGGAGAAGGACCACCCCAACAACCTCTCCCTCGCCGGCGACGGCTTCGACACCGTCATCCAGGCCAAGGCGGCCGTGGACGCCGTGCCGGCGTGCACCAACCAGGTCTCCTGCGCCGACATCCTGGCCCTCGCCACCCGGGACGTCATTGCCCTGGTACGTACACGGTATACCCCCGCGCCGCGGCGCGAATCAGCGCCGCAGAAACCGCACCTTCGAATCTACGCCTGCAGATAAAAAGGAAAAGAAAGCGTCCCAAACTTTGGAGGAGGATCCCCCCCCTTTCCTATCCCAGAAGCGTAAAGTGCCGTCGATCGATCTATTCGCGCAGGCTGGCGGGCCGTCGTACGCGGTGGAGCTCGGGAGGCTGGACGGGCTGGTGTCGCTCTCGACCAACGTCGACGGCAAGCTGCCGCCGCCGTCGTTCGACCTGGACCAGCTCACGACGATGTTCGCCGCCAACAACCTGTCGCAGGCCGACATGATCGCTCTATCTGGTAAGCAAGCCAATTATTATTATTACGTACCTGTACCAGTCCAACTAAATTACTGTACTACTCCAGCGCTTTCTTCTTTTGTTTAAAGAAAAAGTTTTTACTCCACCGTGCTCTACTTGTCGCACTACACACACGGACTAGAAGATCTCCGTGTGCTCTGCTCCAGTGCTCCATTCCATCCATGGCTTTCAAGTCAAGCAAAGGGTCCAACGCCGCAATTAACTCGAGAGATCCGTAGCACGAGGACGATAGCAGTTAGAACAGCAGAGTGGAGTGTGTGTGACACTGCAGCTGGTCGCTAGTAGTAGATCTGAAACGGGTCAACTGTGGCGACTGTCCGGAATGCTGGGTAGCCGAGCTCGCCTGCACGTGAAAGAACGGTCAGCATCGCATTATTCTACTCCATGTCGTCCATGGCCTCCACTGCTCAGCCCCATAATAATCCGACCCAGACCGTTCGCTACTGAGGCAGGGAGCGCCCAGCTACATCATTCGGCCGGCGGCCCATCGAGTTGTTGATTGAGGCACTACGGGCCTTGCCAGATGAGCTGTCCAAACACAAAACAAATACCCGTGAGATCGGTCTAGTGTCACGTAGCAGATCATGCTGCATAGATACAGCATTTTAAAATGAAAAATAGACCTGCGTGTACTGCAACGCAGCCGACCGCTGAAAAAACTGGGGATTTTTTTTTTACGTTTCTGTTGAAGAACCCGTATGTGTGACTGACAGACTGTTCCTGTTGCTTGCATCGCATTCATTCGCAGCGGCGCACACGGTGGGCTTCGCGCACTGCAGCACGTTCGCGGACCGGATCCAGCCGGCGTCGGTGGACCCGACGATGAACGCGACGTACGCGGCGGACCTGCAGGCGGCGTGCCCGGCGGCCGTGGACCCCAACGTGGCGCTGCAGCTGGACCCCGTCACGCCGCAGGCCTTCGATAACCAGTACTTCGTCAACCTCGTCAACGGCCGGGGGCTCTTCACCTCCGACCAGGTGCTCTACTCCGACGCCCGGTCGCAGCCCACCGTGGTGGCCTGGGCGCAGAACGCCTCCGACTTCGAGCAGGCCTTCGTCGACGCCATCACCAGGCTCGGCCGCGTCGGCGTCAAGACCGACCCGTCGCAGGGGAACATCCGCCGCGACTGCGCCTTCCTCAACTGATCCATACTCTGAGCTGCCGTTGCTTGCTGCTCTGCCTGTAATGCAACAGGCATAGCAGCTGATGGGGAGAGCGTGAGCAGTTAGTTGTTGGACATGCATACAAGTGTTCATATAGAATTTAGAATGAAGTTTTAATTATAACATCATAAGGTTATTAAATGCATGGTTGATGCTAAAAGGATTCTCTGATTCAGCGATTGATCTTGATAGTGGTGGAGCTTGCTTGGTAGGGCAAATGTATTCGTTTTCTCTCTCTATTTTTTTTTTCAGCTGTGGAGTATAATTTGTTTGGATGTTTTCTTCTTTTTATTGTGTGGGTGTGTTAGGATTAGCTCATGAATGAGTGAGCATTCTGTAGTCATAATCATAATGTTTTTCCCACAAAACGCGGTGCCATGCAGAATGAAGCAACAGTGCGTGTATGCTTGACCCAGACTGGCTACAACTGTGGCAATACAGACATTCTTTCTTCTGATGGTTCTACACGCGCGCACAATCGTGGGGAAATGGCTTTCTTGTGGTGTTTTCCAGCACGAGTGCACAGGGATGCTGCATAAAACAAAGCCATATTCAACTCTCTGAAATCTTATCTGTGAACAAAACGCCAAAACCAGTGCATTTTTTTTTCATGGCTAAAACACAAATGGCGGCGAAACTGTCGCATCAATCACCATTAGTCCGTTGATAAGGCGGCAGAATTCTACAGTATATCAATTGATCTTTCAGTTTCAGCTAGCTTTCTCTGTCAGGTAAGAACCACGAGGATATATGCCAGCCGTATGGTGCTGTCGTCATCGTCATCAGCGACGCACAAATTACTATTCTACTCTGAAATCCATCGACATGACATCCATGATCGAAGCCATACGCCAGGAACCAAAGCATGGATAAGGCTAGAGACAATCGTCACAAAAGAAAAAGCAACCAAAAAGATCGAAAAGGGTGGCAGAAAGAACAGATCTGAGAAGCGTATCGCAGCCGTGTCTGTAACATGGAACGAGGGAGAACATGCGTGCTTCTACACAATGGGTGTGTTATCCTGAAAACTGGTACTGTTCTAAACTGAAAAGCACTGTAGCACTTTTCGTTTGTTTGTGGTAAATATTGTCTTACCATGGCCTAATTAGGCTCAAAAGATTCGTCTCGCAAAATACATCTAAGCTGTGCAATTATTTTTTTATTTTATCTACATTTAGTACTCCATGCATGTGTCGGCATTTTGATGTGATGGAGAATCTTATTTTTGCATAGTAGAATTTGAAAAAAAAAATTTGGATCTAAACAGAGCCAATACATAAGGGTCATCTCAACTTCTCAAGTGTTCACGCAGAATTAGAATTAGGAACTGAACATTTTTTCTCGAAACTCACCACAACACACACCCTCTATAAACACCTCTGGGAGGCTCGAATGTGGGCTGATAGGTTCCCCCATATTAACATACAGTACCATATTAACATACAGTAATAAAAATGTTGGTGAAACAATAGACACGTTCTAACTTTTCAGTTGAGCTAGCTTTGTCGGCCTTTAAAGAAACGCTTTAAAATTATTATTGTTGCTTATTTGTATTTCTTCTTATTTTTTACACCACTTGAAAATTTATGTTTTGAGAAGTGAACGAGTCACTATTCGCAGGGGCCATGGCCAGAAGAGCAAGAAGGTCGAAGAACAACAGAAAAAAGGCTATGAGTAGAACTGAAAGAAAAGGGAAAGCCGATGCACGAAATGACGATAAATATCCAATGGTCAGTAAAATTTCCATGTGTGGACATTTTCCTGGCTGCGTTCAAGCCTTTTCCGGTTCTCTGGGGTTGAAATTGATTACTTCATTGTTTGGATCCACTCATCTGTCCACCACGCTTGCACAGTGGAATCGTGTGGAATGAACTTCCTTGTGGAGCTTTCCAGCACAACTGCACAGTGATACTGTGCAAAAGAAAGCTACATTCAACTCCATTAAAAGTTGATAATTTGAAGAAAGAACTCCAAGAAAAGCTGTAACGAAACGCTTTCAGCAATGCATTTTTAGGAGCTAGTAAAATCCAAGTGGCAAAAATTTTATATGAGGCCGACTTGATAAAGGCAGAAACGCTCTCCATCAACTGATCTTTCAACAACAGCATTCTCTGTCAGTCCAAGAATCAGGAGGCGTATATGCCACCACCAGCAGTCGTGGTATCCTTTTTGTCATCAGCGACACAGGAAATCACTATTCTACACTCTTCCATCAACATGACATCCACGATCGACACCACACACCAGGAGCTAAAGCATGGATAGGGCGAGGCCATCGTCACAAACGAAAGGGCAACCGGAAAGGGGATCAAAAGGGCGGCGAAAAGAGCACCCCTTCCGTTCAGTGGGCGCCCCAACGATCCGCAAAACATTTTTGTTTAATCGCGCAAAGGCGATGGCCGGCGTCAATCTTCACCCTTAATTCCAGGCGCCTTTGCTAATCTAATGAGCCTCTAATTCTCTAAACAGGCTGCCTACCATACCAGGTACCAGCAGTTATATTTTTGTTTTTCGATCAATGATGCCATCAGTGGTTAAGCCACAGGATAAGCACTCCCATTTCCATAGATTAAAGCATCGAGTGGGGTAGCAGTAGGGTAGGACCAGGATAGCATCCATTGGCATTCACCACCTTTAATTTAAGGTCAGTGGCTCAGTGCAGTGGTGACGCATCTCAGAATCTCAGATGTATGTTGCCTTCAGATATCTCAAAATTTCCCGTAAGAGCTCGAGGGAGCCATTTAGGATAGGATAACTTCGTGGGTACTGGGTAACTCGAAGCACTTGAACGGATTCCATTGCTAAAACGGGGGCCAAAAAAAAAGAAAGAAACAGTATAAACAGTAGATGGCTGCTTTGGATCAGTTCTAGCGTTTCCCGTATCCTTCCTATCGCTCAATTACCTGGATGAATATCTGAGACAGATAGATGATCCAGGTTTATGAGTTGATTTGGTAGGATTTTGGAAATCTTGCGCTCTCCTTGTTTTGTTCTTTGCGCTCTCTTTTCTCATCTGTATGCAATTTTTTTTGTATTTCTGTTATGAAAATAATAGAATTGAGTTGCCCCTGTCAAAACACTGCTATAAAACATAGCTATTGTAGCACACTTCTGTAACACATATATCAATATGTTACGAAAGCCTTTTATAGTAACACAAACTATGTGTTACAATGAAAACCAGTAACACATAGTATTTGTTCTGCAAAAATGTGTTACAAATAATGAATTTAGTAGCACAAAAAGGTTATGTTACTCCTAAAGTGTTACAACGATTGTAGATATTGTAATACATAGATGGAACACGTATAATATGATGCAAAAAACATACTATACGGTAACACAAGGTAATGTTACCTACAAAGTGTTCTAAAGAAACATATATAATACAATTCAGTAATATAAAATTGGTTTTTGTGCACACATCTTTTTTTTATTTTTTTTAGTGACAACTAAAAAAGGAGCCAAGTATGCTCTTACTAGGAAGGGCTCCATCTAAAATGCCTTTCTTTGAATTAGTTTTTGGAGGTCGTCCATACTACAGGCCACCACTAGAAATAGCCCTTGTTTACAAACATGATCTACATACATCGTCACTCAAAATACTCATTTCTGTACGCTGAACATACTACGGAACACATCTAAAAATGCTCTAGAGGTGATCTATAACATAGACCTATGAAAATGGTTTTTAGAGGCAGACCGTATTACTGTCTGCATGTAGAAATAGTTCTTTTATAGTGAAAAAATCATAATTATTTATATAAAATTACATCAAGATACAATACCAATATTATAGTATTTGATGAGATCAACAATTTCATAATTGATAAATTTTCTATTATTTGAGATCATTTATTGTCCCTATAAATTCTAATGTATTTTTCATATAATTCATCTAATAACCTTGTATGGATATGTAGCTATACCAAAGATGTATTGACGAGATTTAAAACTTTGTAGTTGAGAGATTTTTCATCTAATATTATTTAAGGGTTCAAATATACAATATAAAATTCATCATAATGTATAAAAAAGAAAACATCCTTTCTTTATACTCAAGTGCTTGTGTATTGTAGTGGAGTGGAAGTCCTAGAACAAACATGACGCCATGAGTTCAATTCCTAGTAAAGGCATGTAATTTTTTTTATTTTCAACAAAAATGTGTACGAAGTAGTAACACAATGCGGTAACACTTTTTTAGATATAAAGGAACACATGCCTTGTGTTCTAGAACATTAGTTTAATAGTAACATAGGCAATGGTAACACAAACAATATGTGTTACCAAAATAACTGGTAACACTTTAATTGAGGTACAGTATCATAAATTGGTGTTACTGAAACCTTGTTACGTAGTAGTGAAAAAAAAAGAAAGACTCACCACTGTTTGCAGATATTCAGATAAGACTGTTCCTCGTGACCTCGTCTAGGGGCATCAATTTGCGGCAGGAGGTATGAACCTGACAAATCAGCGTCAAAACCTGCGTTCAGATCACTATGACAGGTCACAGGATGCAGACTCTGTTGCTTGTTGCTGGAATTCACGATCGCAATTGGCAAAGACTTGCCGGAGTGCCGGTGGAAAGTCTGGGCAATACAGTGTAGTAGTAATCAATTGACTAGTGGGGTGTGACTGTTCACATACGCAGAAGACCTGAAGCTATAGCACGCGTGACGCCGACGCGGACAGGGCGCGTCCAAGGCGGGCTCAACTTGGCGGCGGCCGGCGGCGTGCATGCGAATGCCATTGGCGAGCGGCTGCTTTGCCCTACGACACAGGCTGAGGGGCACCTACCCACACAACTGGCGAGCTGATGCCTGATGGCTGATCTGATGCTGTGGGTGACAGGGACTGACAGCCGCGGTGCATGCACGACGTACGCCCGCGCCGGCCAGCCACACGGCTCCTACAGCGCCATGTATTCACACACATCTCGCCGGGTGATCGCGACGCCTGAGGTCGACGCACTCGGCGCAACTGGCCAAGTGATCGATCGGCTGGGCAAGGCGCTCTGAGAGCAGTGTATTTTCTATGGCCTGTGGTAAATCATTTTCTTCTTCTTCTTCTAATAAAGAGATCGAGAAGGCGTTCATGATTAGCTCGCATTGTGCTAGACTGCTAGGGAGCCCACAAATTGGTTCTACTTTGTTACCAAGTAGTATAAGGCTATCTCCAATGAAATGTCTGTATAGATACATTGTATAGTATAGACAAAAGAGAAAAACAGTTGAAACAACAGATAAAAATGATTAGTGAACGCATGCATGGGATGGTCTAACGTCGCCCTGACCAAAGAGCTAGTAGGTTTGCCTTGGTCATATCACCCATGTATCTTAGCAAGTCGGCGATGCAAATCCTTTCGTATAGGGAAGGCGCCATGCTCTACACATATCCCATTTTGTCGGGTTCCTCTCGTGCGTGTGTAGTTGCATCCATCAACGATCGTGCAGTGGTGCGGCCGTACATAAAAGGTGAACCCAACGGCGATGGAACGGAAGCGAGCAAACGCTGGAGTCTGATGGGACATCATGATGTTGGGACATGAGTCGGCGCCGATGGTGCTGACCACTATACCAAGCACAAAGGCAACCCCACACACCGCCGTGGAAAAAACTAGCTTGTTGGTGGATCTGAGGCTGACTCCAATAGAAATATCTATATGGATTCTCTAAACACTGTTTTGCACTGTTTAATATAAATGCTGAGAGAAAAGGATAGTTGAAATAGTGTTTAAGGAGTGGTGATAGATACTTTCATTGGACTCAGCCTGAATAATGGCCACGGCATGAGGTACTGATCGAGTGTAACTTCTAGAAAAAGAAATTGCATTTCGATAAGCCGGACCAACCTAATGATTGTAGGGCAGTTAACTAAAAATAATAAAAGGTTAACAACCATATCAAGCAAGACTGTAGAAAGACTGTGAGAGGGCAGGAGACGGGTGCCGCGTAGAGACGGCCTCGTGATTTCTTTATATTGATTGAAGGATCAGGGGGGAAAATCAGGGGTAGGAGAAACAGAAATGCCTAGGTATAGTAACATAACCACATATCATTAATAAGGCGTGCTTATTCTGACTGGTGGCGGCATGTGAACCGTGATGAAGTGATCGCGGCCTATTAATCACTTCAACTAATTAAAGTTAGGTACACATCCCCTGCCTCGATCGCCCCAGGAGTCAGTTCTGCCGTCGTTCGTGTATGAATGGCATCGGTTCACTCGCCACACCGTTGACCCCTGATTCACACAATCTCGCCACCCCACCACCGGAAAGCATGCGCTGTAAACATCAGAACGTGATGGGTCACGCAGTCACGCCGCCTGTTCCACGCCCTCACTCCACCTCCGGCGTCCGGCGTCCGGCGTCCGGCGGATGCAAAGGCAAATTTGGGAACGAGAACAAGCAACCAGGGCCTGGCCTGGCCGCTCCTTTTCCGATTTTCCGCGGAGCAGTTTACCAGCTCACGCGCGCCGGGGGGCCGTCGGATCGCCCACACGGTCACGCGGCAGCCCGGCAGGCGCCAGGGCCGCGAGGGAACCCGCACGGAAGCCGCGCGACGCGGGGACAGCGACACCTGGGGCGCGGCCGCGGACAGCGACCAGCAGCGCCCGCTGCTCGCGCGTCCACATCGGACGACAGCGCCGCGCCGACGGGGCGGGCCCCGAAAAGCCCCGGATCGCACGCGCATCTCCATTGTCCCCCACTCCCTCTCCGCCCCGCCTCCTCGGCTCGGCTCGGCTATAAAACCTGCCCGTCCAGCGCCAGCCCAGCCTCAGGGCTCGGCCAGCAGCAGGAAGCAGCTGACAGGACAGGACACAGGAGTGGTGGCGCGGAGGCGGCGAGGGTGAACTGAGACTGGCCGCCCGGCGGGGAGATCAGAGAGCGAGAGAGGTTGCTGCAAGGAGAGAGGAGAAGCCAATAAGGCGAGTCTCGTCAGCTGAGCTCCGGAGACAGTGACGAGAGGCCGGAGGAGGTCATTCAGCCAGCGGACAGGAAGAAGAAATCGGAGGAGGAGATCGAGCAAGAAGATGTGCATGGACCGAGCTGCCGTGCCGGTGAAGAGGGTCTGGCTCGGCATCGCCGCGCGCCTCGGCCTCCGGCGAAAGACCGGTACGTTTGCGGCCTGCCTGCCGCTTTGATCTCATCGGATCTATAGCGATCCGGCCTAGTCGTCTCCGGCTCTTCTTCTATATATTACCCCTGTCTAATTCCATCGAGCTTGTTTCTGAACAACGGATGGCTTGTTGAATTGATCCAGGTCTGAGGAAGCTGAGGAAGGAGGTGCGGACGTGCGAGTACCACGACGTGCACCTCATGTGGGAGATGCTGAGGGCCACGGACGCGGCGGTGCCGCTGGCGGAGAAAGAGGCCGCCGCGTCCGCCGCCGTCGCGGCCGCCGCCGGCGCCAGGAAGAGGAAGAACGCGTGGAGACGGTTCATCTACTACTGCTGCGCGTTCTGAGCGACTCGTCGATCGGACTCAAGAATGAACGGCGTCTACTGCTGCCTTTCTGCCGATCCTTAGCTCCTGAAAGATGGAAGGTCACAAGCTCTCCGGTGATCCGGTCTCGTGACACGAAATCTCGAGCTCGGCTCTCGGGGTCGTCTTCGAGCTTGCAAGGAGCTCGTCCGAGACACGGGACTGTCCCCTCGGCGAAGATCGAGAGACCGATCGTCCCGGCGAGAGAGGATGTGGTGGTACATAGGAAAAGTTTGGAGAAAGAAGATCGCGTGTTTTTTGTTTTTGAAGGAAAGAAGAAGATCGCGAGCTGATCGAGATCAGATGAGATGTACAGAAATAAATTCAAAAGGCTTTCTTTAAAAAAATCGTGTCAGTGCGAATTCTCGTAAAAATGAAACCACTCATCCCACTGGGTTTCCCCCCCTTCCCCCTTTGAGTTCGTTGTTTTGCTAATTACAAAGATCGTTGACGAGAGGAGGTACGGGTGTAACATGGGACGCATATAGCTAGAGTACAACTGGAACCATTGGAGTGAGCGTGTGAAGACGAGGAATGCACGTAGTCCCCTGTTCTTTCTAGGAGAAAATAAAAGATATAGAAGCTAACCCCTCGAACTGACGTACTCAAGCGGTCAATATTCAGGCTCAACCAGCGCATGACATACTGGTGTGATGGTGTTTACTTCCAAGCGATGGCAACTTGAGCTTAACGTACGCTGTTTTGCGGCAAACCCGTGTAGTGTAGGTCTAGACTGTCTGGATCCTACGGAAAGCGAGCTGTTATGCACAGCACAGCAGAGACGATGAAAGAAAGATGTGTGAACATTTTACCCCCAAATGGTGTTTAATATGAACTGAATCATACTCCCAGTAAATGTTTTCCACAAGACTAACTGAAAAGTTCCTTCTAAACTAAATTTACGTGAGGACCAGTAACATTGTACGTCCGAGCGCCGTAGTCTGTTGTACTTTTTCACTGCATCTCTGTTGCAGAAATAAGTATTACATTTTCATTTTCATACATATTACTATATGTTTCAATTTTAGTACGGGTCGGTGAAAAAAAAAGTAATTCTTAAAGCATTTCCCTAGCAACGGATCGAGAACGGTTTGGTGTGAAAAGCTTGTTTCTTCAAGAATAGAAAACATAACATTTTAAAAGTACCAGCCTTTTCTATATATCTTAATAGGCCTTTGCTTACATCACATTCACTAGAAAACAATAAAGAACAAAGGGCCTCGTGCTATGTTTGTTGAGTGCTGACATCATTTCTATTTCTTTTCAAAAAGAAAATCAAATCTTTCATTCTGAAATCTGCGCATGAAAATTTTGCACTTTAGTGGAGTCGCTGCAAAATTAGTACATTAGTCATCATATAAAAGTGTGAAATACAAAACGACAAGTTATTTGGCCACGACGCCACCCTGTCCGAATCATAAGTTCATAACTGACATCTTGCTTCTATATGTTTCAGACCGGACCCAGAAGATCTGTCCGATTCCGGCTTCGTAGAAACCCAGATTATCAGTATTTTTTAAGCCTGGGCGACCAAGGAGCTCACACATTTCGACACAACTGAAACCACCATAGCCCTTGTGCGATATCGAGGGGGGCACCTTTTGCGGCTCAATTTATTTGTAATCACCCATGCTATATTCTGTTCAATTCTGATCACCTAATGGAATATTGGAATCTACAGTATAACATTTGAGATGTGGGATACAAGAGAAAATAGAACAAACACAGAGCTAATGCCCAGAAATGGCACGAGTAATTTTCGGTACATATACAAAATACCAGGTAGTACATAATAATCTTGTAATTCCATAATTACATTTTGTTAGTTTGCTCACTTGGGAACATGAGAAAACATCTTCAGCAACGCTAACCGGAAGTGTTGCTACTCATAACTGTGAGCTTGTGAACCCAGAATTCAGATCCCTGTAAAATGGCAGCGCAAAGACTCACTCAACCGGACATTTTTTTTTTGTTGAGAATCCATTCAAGATTCCACCATTTGACTGCTTATTTGACATAAAGATTTTGTCGATAGTAATCGGCTGATGACGACATCCAATAAGATAGGCAACAGGTGAAGAAATTCACTGTATCTGGAGAAAATCATTGGCAACATCGAAATTCAGGTAATATCCACCGCAAGCCGCCTGTTAACCAAACCACGCTTGAGCTAATAAATCTTAACCAGCTTCCAGTAAGAATGTTCTGCGCCTGGTTGCATCAAAACATGTCATCCTGGCCATCCCGGTTTTGTGGTGGCAGTGGCAAAGATTATATGCAGGAAAATCACCGAATTAGAGTATATGGCCGCATGTGTTATGTCAGAAGAATGTCCAACAAAGACACCACACTTCAACAGAAGAGATCAAGAGGATAGCACGTAGCATTACCATACTATTTTTGTCCCTTACGCGATAGTGAGGGGCCCCTTTATTCCAGTATAATAATTGTCTTTTGTCCTTTATATGTGTGAGACCATGACGATCTGTCTGATTCCAGCTTCGTAGAAATCCAGTATCAGTATTTCTTTTTAAGCTTGGGCAAGCTCACACAGTTCAACAGACCGAAATTACCATATCCCTTCGATATTGAGGGGACAACTTTTGCAGCATAATGCATTATTTATCAGTAACACTATATTCTGTTCTACAATTCTGATCACCCATCAGAATTTATAATATCCGAGGGGTATAAAGAAAACAGAATCAAACAGAGCTAATGCCCAGAAATGTGATGGGTAATTTTCACTTCATATAACTATGCAATTTCCAGGCACACGGCAATCATGTTACTTCGTAATTTTCTTACTTTACTCACTTTGGAATAGCGAGATATCATCAGCTATGACAGGACTGCCCAGAAACCCTGCAGTTATGACAGTGAGTTTGTGACTACAGAGCCCCGTATAATGGAGGACAAAAACCTGACTGTAGATATTATTTTGTTGAGAACCTATTCTAGAAAATTCCACCCCTAGAATGTTTGTTTGACATCATAGTTTGAACAAACATGAATCAGTTGATGACATCCACAAGTTTAGCAAAAAGATGAATTTTGGTTGCCCCTTGCTGAATCTCTTTCCCTGTCCATGGGTTTGAGGCGAAAACCATGAACCACAAACCTGCAGAATAATTGCAAAAGTAGAAGATCTGGAGAAAATGATTGGTAATACACTAATTCTAACAGCAGAATTCAGGTAATATCCTCTCAAAAACAAAAAGGAATAAGGCAGTATTTCTCAATTACATATGGCTTCTGAGTTCTGAGATAGTAGAGGAACTAAACTTCTTGTCCAACAAACCTAATTGAGTTAGTGATTCCAACCAGCTTCAATAACGATAGTTTGCAGCTGTCACCCTAGGCAGCATACACATGGAAACCTCAAAAGATAAGAAGACAACTGAAAAATAAACATTCTTTGCAGGAACAGCAAATCATGAAATTATAGTATATAGCCGCAGTTATCATGTCAGAAGAATATAGCAAAAAGTTCAGCAAAGACACCATACTTGACAAAAGAGGATAGTCAGAACTTGAGCTTACCATTCTAATAGGGTAAAATCATTATTTTACATTCAATATATGCCTATACCACTTCTGTATGACAATGAAAGGAAAACATGGTCAGGGCAAGCAAATTTTTAAAGAATATACAGGAACAAAGCGTAAGTTTTGTGTCAAAGTGCATGCCAAATAACTCTACTGAGGCATACATTGCCAAAATAACCGTAGAAGCACTGCAAAATGCAATCTTCGACTCTGACCACATGCTGGCAAATTCATGTAGAACTGTAGAATAGCTAGCCCAAAACAACACTAAAAATTGGTACTACCAACTCAACATTTCAAAACTATTGCACAGTTTCATAGATGCTATCAACAAGGCGTATAGTGCATTGAAGCGAACAAATTTCAATATGGGATATGAAATTCTACTGTGACAGAATAAAAGGAACAACAGTAGTAGTAGAAGTGAAACCAACAGTCCAGAGAATCATGGAATTGCTTCAAGTAACACAGTACATATCATAATTCCTGCTAACATGAACTGTAATTCAGTTACATGCATGCATGTTTAAAATATTTACATTCCAGTCAATAGGAGAAAATCTGAAGTCCTTGAGCAAACAAAATTTATATATTTATTCAACAAGGGAAAAGCTTTTATCCTAATTGCAAGCAGCCGTTCGTAGCCATAATCTGAATACAATGTACAGGAGCAATGAGCCACTGAAGGCATCTCTTATGATCATGGCAAAAAATAATTCCAACTAAGTCTGTAGTAATGGAAAAATGCTCTATTACAACACCACAACAAATCTCTAAAAGTACTACCAGAACATCCTTTTCATGGCAAGGACTGAGGTTATGTTTGCCGTCGAGTTACTCAGCTTGACCATCAGTCAACCTTATTGATTCTTCGATCTATTATATTCCCAAGAAAGAATTTATGATAAATTGTCCATCACATTTCCCTTTGTTCACTTGTTGAGCCTTGGAGTTGCTTGCTTGCGAGTACTGCGGTACTCAGATTTTGCAGCCCTGTTGTTTTGGTCTGACACTTCATTTACCTCAATGCCAACAATCTGCATCTCCTTTTGAGAAGTCCATCAGCTATAACAGCCAACAATGCACTCTTTATTCCCCTCCAAATGACATTGTTTGTATCTTCTCCATCAGTGTGGGCCAATTCGGACCAAGCGAACGTGGATCGGATTGCATTGCGACTGCAAAATCTTGCAGCGTTGTACAATGACCCTGATTTGGTTGTTGCAAGGCATTCATTCTACCAGCAAACCTCTCATTGACTTTGCCTATCCTTCTGCTGCTAGCTCTTACCCTCGACAAATCCATGCACGGTTTAATCAACCTTCGCAAGAACTCATCTAGTCCACGATTCAAAGCCTCAGCAGCATGCACTGTCACTCCAACGCCATCACTGTGCAACCGCTTCTGCAAAGCCTCGCACAATGCACCGGTATCCAGCAAATGGGTAGAATCATAGCACAACGCCTCTGGATCATTCGTCCTCCTCATCCTCACCCCACTGCTCCCAGCAACCGAAATCCCCAATGGCGCTGTTATCGGGCTCCGGCTCTGCACGCACGGAGCGGACCTGACCTGCTCCACCTCCTCCCCGTCTTCCACGGACACCACCTTCCCGACCGGCGCGCCCCGCTCCCTCGCCAGCTCACCATCACCCGAGTCCACCACGGCCCCCACATTCCCCAGCACGGGCAGCACGACGCCCACGCACTGGCCGCTCGGGGCGGTGGTGGTGCCCGACTGGCCCGTGACCGCCTGGCGGCTCGGCGGCGGCACCCCCGACAGGGCATTGCTTATGATCCCCTTGATGAGGGCGTTGTGCAGCGCGATGTTCTCCTTGCCGATGGTGGCGCAGCAGAGCCTGTCGAACTCCACCTTGGTGAGCTTGAGATTCAGCAGCCTGGTGAGGTGCGCGAAGTACTTGCCGGCGCGCTGCCTGCCCAGGCGCTTCACCAGGCGCTGCTTCAGGTCGCCGACGTCGACGCGCGCCATCTTGCGGCAGGTGGCCATCGCCCGCTCCAGCCTCCAGGAATGCGGGCCCCCTCGCTCGCGCTCGCCCCGCTCGGAACCCTAGCGACGCAAGCCCGGGGCGTTCAGATCTAGCCGGACGAGCACGGCGCCGGACAAAATTGGAGGGAGGGAAATGGAGCGCGGCGGGGGACAGGACTTACTTGGGACCCCTCGATTCGGCCGGGAATTCGTCGCTAGGGTTCCGCCGCAGCTGGGCGATCGGGGGAGGGGAGGGGAACGAACTCGTCCAAGGAGGGTGGGACTGGGTGTACGACGAGTCGTGGGCGACGCGGGGGTGGCTGGCGGGGAGGAGTGTCAGCGAGCGCGGGTGTATGGGGCGCGGTGCAGGGAGGCGAGAAGGGGTGGGGTGTCTGGTTGGTGGCTGTTTGGGCCGAGAGGGGAAATGGCGGCGGTCAACGGCACGTGAGGATTTGCGGTGGGAGACAGGGAGGGTGAGACTATCCGCACTCTTTTTATTTTAAATTTTTTTTTTGAAAAATACTCCTCGTCCCAATTTATCGCTCGTTTGTTTTTTTTACGCAACGTTTAACCGGTTCGTCTTATTTAAACAATTCACAATTATCATTTATTCCATTGTGATTTAGTGTTATGTATAATAATATTTTAACTATGAATTAAAATTTTTGACTTTTCGCAAATATTTTGAATAAAATGAGTTGGTCAAATTTGGTGAAAAAAAAATCAAACAACCTATAAATTAGGACGGAGAAAGTATAGTATTAGTCAACAAGATTTTTTTTTCAAACCAACTTCTTCTGTACGCCGCCCCCATTCAACGTTGGATGCCCATTATGACATATACCGATCCAAATACGAGTGTATAGACAAAGCCGATCCGATCTCAAATTTGGAAGACCTCTTTGATATTCACCTGATCACCTTTCGATCTGTAGACAATCCATCATCACGACCTTACGCCTGAGCAAGCGAAGCGATCTCGAGCGAGCGATGCCACCACGGAAACGACGCCTCATGCATCACGCCACGACCGCGAGGCGCCGCCGCGGTGACGCCACAGGAGTGGAGGCTCCCGCCGGATATCCTGCTCGAGATCACCGCACGAACGGACACTGCTACCGTTATCCGGTTCGCCGCCATGTGCAAGGCCCTCCGGCGCGAGATCCTCCACCCCGACTTCGTCCGCCGCATCTGCAGCGGCAGCGGCGGCGTCGTGCCCTCGGCGCCGATGCTATTCTCCCTCGACAAGCAGACATTGTCCCTGGTGCACCCAACGACGCCGGCCGCCGTGTCGTTGGCCCAGGATCACCTAGCCTCCTTCGTGTCGCGCAGCGCTGCCGCGCTGCTGGAGGAGTACGGGCCCGTAACGTCGCGCGGCGGGCTTGTCCTCCTCGAGACCAACTCCCGCGCCTTCCTCCCCTTCCCGCGCCAGCATGAATTTCGCTTCCTGAGGGACCATTTCTACAGGTACGTCCTACTCACGCCCGCCGACGGCGGCGGCATCGTCGTCGGCTCCTCCTCGTCCTTCATGGTGGTCGCCGTCAATATCGTATGTTGCCCCAGGACACGCTGTCCGCTCAGAGTGCAGACTGTGTCGTCGGGCGACGGCGGTGAATGGGGACCCGTCAGCTACGCTACCAATCCCATCCCGTCGTCGTCGAGCATGCCGGTAGAAGAGGACAACGCCGCCGCCGTCGTCGTCGTCGTCGGCGTTGTCCATTGGCTGATGCTCTTCAGCGACCACATCCTTACCTACAACATCGGCACGGGGAAGGCGGGGCTGATCGTGCTCCCAGTAGATCGCTTGCCTGCTAACGACTGGAGTGTTCTTGCCTCCTGCCTGAGTTTATCTCCGGACGGCAAGCTGTGCTTGGTCACCGTGCGCGGGCTTAGAGTGTCCATCTGGTTGCTGTCAGAGGTAGATGATGATGGATGGACGCTGCACTCGGAGGTGGACATGGAGCCTACCTTGAGCTTGTTGTTGCGTTAATCTGGACATGGGAGTGTTAGTCTGTGTGTGAGTTGCGTTTGTTAGCATGTTCAGCGTGCGTGTGCGTCGCGTTTGAGTCAGTTCGTGTCCAGGTTAGGTGTGTGCATGGAGCTGTAGCGAGCTGCAGCACGTGTGCGTCGGAGTCGCCATGCAAGTCTGCTGCTGGCGAAGTCGTGAGTGATCCGGCCGGCATGCAGGACCGCTGTTGTGGCTGATCAAGTCGTAGGTAGTTAGTGAGTGCTAGGTGGTTAGTACGTGGTGTGCGTGGTACTGATCCATGCGAGGAAGCCGCTACGTCCAGGTCGAGTGAGCGAACGGCTCTCGTGCGGACGTGGCTGAGCTGGGCAAATCATGCGGATCATGCGTTGAGGCCAGAGAGGGAGGTTGTGGCTCCGTCGGCTCTCTATTTGTAGCCCCCCGTACTGCTTCGTTTTGTTTGCCAAGTCCAGAAAATAAAGTCGCCAACATACAGGCCGTCGTTGCGGCCGGGGCGTTCGTCGCCATTGCTGTCTCCTCGAGCACCTGTGCTGTGTTCTAGAGAGTTGTGAGAGTGTCTATTTCTTGGGCTGCGCCAACAAGTGGTATCAAAGCCGATGGGGACTCCGGAGAGGGACGGCGGCGGCCTGAAGATGTTCAGCGGCGCGAGCTCATCGCGTGGCGCCGCGGCGGAGCGCGTCGTCACCAGTTCGAACTCCGTCGAGCTGCCGCTGCTGACCAAGGCGAACTACCATGAGTGGTCGCTTGTCATGCAGGTGTCGGTGGAGGCGTTGGAACTCTGGGACGCGGTGGAGGCCGAGGGCAAGGAGCGCGCGAAGGATCGACGGGCATTGGTGGCGATCTTGCGCGCGGTGCCATCGGAGATGAAGGCCGGCCTTGCCGTGAAGAAATCGGCGAAAGAGGCGTGGGACGCGGTGAAGTCGATGCGCGTCGGCGACGATCGAGTGAAGGCGGCGAGCACGCAGCGCCTGTGGAAGGAGTTCGAGAACTTCCGGTTCCGCGACGGTGAGTGCGTCGACGACGCCGCGGTGCAGATCAACGGCCTCGTCGCGAGCCTGCGGGAGATGGGGGAGACGCTGGAGGACCACCGCGTCGTGAAGAAGCTCTTGCGCGTCGTCCCGAGGAAGTTCAAGCAGGTGGCCGTGGCGATCGAGATGCTGACGGACCTCAAGACGGCGACGATCGAGGAGTTCGTCGGCCGTCTGCACGTGGCGGAGGATGCGGACAAGGAGGACGCCGAGGAGGTGGTGCAAGAGGGCGTTGGGCGGCTGTACCTCACTGAGGAGCAGTGGGAGGCGCGCCGCCGGCAGCGGAACAAGGAGAGGGCACGCGGCGGCAACGCTAGGCGCGGCGGCAATGGCGGAGATGCACGGCGCAGCGGCGGCAACAAAGGCGACGGCGACAGCGACACCGACGATGATGCGAGCAGCACGGTGTCGGGCTCAAGCCGACGTGGGTGGAACCGGAACCATGGCCGGTGCTTCGAGTGCGGCGAGCATGGACACATTGCCAAGTTTTGCCGCGAGAGGAAGAAGAAGCAGGAGGATACGGCTCTACTGGCCGACGCTAGCGAGAGTGCGGCGCTCCTGTGAAGACGGTGATTGCACCATGTCCAGTTTAGGGGGGGTGTTTGTTAACGTTAATCTGGACATGGGAGTGTTAGTCTGTGTGTGAGTTGCGTTTGTTAGCATGTTCAGCGTGCGTGTGCGTCGCGTTTGAGTCAGTTCGTGTCCAGGTTAGGTGTGTGCATGGAGCTGTAGCGAGCTGCAACACGTGTGCGTCGGAGTCGCCATGCAAGTCTGCTGCTGGCGAAGTCGTGAGTGATCCGGCCGGCATGCAGGACCGCTGTTGTGGCTGATCAAGTCGTAGGTAGTTAGTGAGTGCTAGGTGGTTAGTACGTGGTGTGCGTGGTACTGATCCATGCGAGGAAGCCGCTACGTCCAGGTCGAGTGAGCGAACGGCTCCCGTGCGGACGTGGCTGGGCTAGGCAAATCATGCGGACCGTGCGTTGAGGCCGGAGAGGGAGGTCGTGGCTCCGTCGGCTCTCTATTTGTAGCCCCCCGTACTGCTTCGTTTTGTTTGCCAAGTCCAGGAAATAAAATCGCCAACATACAGGCAGTCGTTGTGGCCGGAGCGTTCATCGCCATTGCTGTCTCCTCGAGCACCTGTGCTGTGTTCTAGAGAGTTGTGAGACTGTCTATTTCTTGGGCTGCGCCAACGGTTGTTCAGTTCGAACAAGTGGGCAAGACACTGTGTTCGGTTACAGAGCTCCGGGGACCAAAGGAGCGGCGTTTTTTTGCTGCGAGTGCACTCACCTGGTAACGTAGAAGAGCTCGTTGTGCTCGACATGGAGACCATAGAGACAAGCAGGATTGGAGAAATTTCAGGCCTCCCATTCGAGGTGAACCAGGTGTCCCGGCCGGCTGTCTGCCATGCAAACAGCCTTCAAGATCAACAACTAACTGAGCTGGACTTGGGCTGAGGAAAGCCAAGGACTGACTGGGTAATTAGCGAGCTGAAGACGGGTGGAGGCGTACGTCCAACAAGATAGCAATCGGCGGCGGCAAGCTTTCTGCTACTGCAATGAACTAGCTCTACTCCATGTATCCATGCTTGAGTGAATCGATCAAAGCCAAATAGGTGGCTAACAGTTTTTTTTATCAAATACGCAGGAAAACTACGTATCTTTGTATTAAGTATGAATGTACAAATCCTCCATTGCAAAGAGGCTTTACCGTGTCTGATTGACTGACCGATCGAGTCTCCTGGCACAGTACTACAGAGTCAGAGACTAGAGATCAAGGTGGCTTGCTAATGTCACCGCATGGGGTGTTTTGGTGCAGTTGCATTGTTCCAGTAGGATCATATTTAATGTTTAATGTTCCAGTAGGATCATATTTAATGTCTAATGTCACAGCATCGGCTTAAAAGGAAAATCTCCCCCCAACAGAATAGGAATATTTAATGTTCTTTTCAGATTCAAAATATCCGGACAACATAGTAGGCCATGGGAAGTTTGGAGCAAGGCTTTAATGTGCGCTGTAGGTTGTAGCCGTCTTCTTCTGTCTCCAAAGTCCAAACAGGTCCAAAATTGTTTCTTGAGAGGTGGAGGATAATGCAAGCTGCGAAGCGCGTGAAGTTATTTTTTTCTTTTGAGAATCGCGTGAAGCTTGTTTTGTGAAGACACTGAAGCGTCAACTGCTAAACCGTCAGTAGCGTGTGGCCTAGGTAATGCAACAGGCCAGCATGGCCCAACAGCAGAGTTCTTGCAAGGAAAGTGTCACGAACCTAATCTCCGATCCGCAACGAGATGATCACTCACAGCAGAATAGACACACTTTGCCGGGGAAAACTGGGTACTCGATTGAAGATTAAGCAAGTGTACGAGAACCCAGGGGAAAAACCCCAGCCCTATCCTATAGTATGTTCAGTGATGAAGAATTGTAAGTAAACTATGATAGTTACAAGTACCGGCGATCTCGCCGTCCCCTCGAGCCGCAGCTCGCCGCCACCAAATCCGCCGCCCCCTTCTTCTTGCGTGTTACTCTTTCTTATCTACTGCTTGCTATCCGCCAGCTGGAAGAGACCTCATCCTCTCGTCCATTCTGGGCCGACATACTTGGAGTTGGGCCGTCTCTGCCTCCTGGGCTCTTCTTCTTTTGGCAATTGTTTGAAAGTCGAAGACTTCACTTTGTTTCCCGCCACTTCACCTTGCTGATTACACTTCTTGTGCCCCTCGCCTGTGTTTCGAGTCTTGTTCGTGACATTCTCCTCCCCTCGAAACGCGGCTAGTCCTCGAGCCGCGAATGTGGGTTGATCAGCGTCTTCCCACGTGGCGAGTTCCGGCGGTAATCCTTGCCATTTGACAAGCACTTGATCAATGATGCGATTGCCTTGTTTCTTGAGACGTCGATCCAATATCAGCTCTGGCACCTGCAAATCAACAGTATCTGACGGTAATGGTGAGCTACCAGGTATAACTGAACCCACCGCCTTTTTTAGAAGAGAAACGTGGAACACAGGATGAACCGAGCTAGACTCAGGCAACTGTAGTTGATACGCGACAGAACCAATCTTCTTGATAATGAGATACGGGCCGAAGTAACGGAAGGACAGCTTATGATGAGCCCGAGGCGCTACTGAAGTTTGGACATATGGCTGCAACTTAAGCCAAACATAATCTCCCACTTCAAAAGAGCGCTCAGAACGTTTACGATCTGCTTGATATTTCATACGTTGCTGAGCTCGATTCAGTTGTTGTTGCAGAGCTTGAGTCACTGTAGCCCTTTCACGAAGCCAAGTATCCAGATCAGGGACAGAGCAAGCTTCAACATCAATGCCGAAGTGACGAGGAGAGTGTCCATACAACACTTCAAAAGGAGTTTTGTTGAGAGCTGAATGTGTATTAGTATTATACCAAAATTCTGCCAACGAGAGCCACTGAGACCACTGCGATGGATAAGCATGAGCAAAGCAGCGAAGAAAAGCCTCAACACTTTGATTAACTCGTTCGGTTTGACCATCACTTTGGGGATGGTAAGCTGAACTCATCCGCAGTTCAGTACCTGAGAGCCTGAATAGCTCTTGCCATAGCTGACTCGTGAAAACACGGTCTCTGTCTGACACAATGGCAGTGGGCATACCATGCAGCCGATATATATGATCCATGAACAGTTTAGCCACTTTCAAAGCAGTAAACGGGTGAGCAAGAGTAATGAAATGCGCATATTTGGAGAACTTATCAACCACCACCAAAATACAATTGAAATGAGAAGACACAGGCAAGCCTTCAATAAAGTCCAGAGTTACTACCTGCCAAGCTTGTTCTGGTACTGCCAATGGTTGAAGTAATCCTGGGTATGGCACTCGCTCAGTTTTAACTTGCTGACATATGGCACATTCTGCCACAAACTGATGGATCTCTTTTTTCATATGAGCCCAATAAAAGAGTCTCTTAATTCTGGTATAAGTAACAAGAAAACCAGAATGGCCCCCCATGGGACTAGAGTGTAAAGCTGACAACACCTTTTGCCGCAAAGATGGACTGTGAGTAAGCCAAATTCTCCCCTTGTATTTGATGATACCCTGATGCAGTGTATAAAGGCCTTGAGTATGAGATAGAGCCAATGCAGACAACATTTCTTGAGCAATTGCATTATCTTGATAACTGTCAGCCAGATCCTGGAGCCACAATGGTTGAGCAACTGACATAGCCTGAATTTCAGCAGTAATTGCAGTTGGATGTGAAATTCGAGAAAGGGCATCTGCTGCACTATTAGCTGATCCTTTTTTGTAGACAATTTTATATCGTAGCCCAAGCAACTTCGTAAGTGCTTTGTGCTGCCAATATGTATGCAAACGTTGGTCATCCAGATTAGCTAGACTTCTATGATCCGTAAGTATGACAAATTCAGCAGGCTGAAGATAAGAGCGCCAGTGATCCACTGCCATAAGAATGGCCAAGCTTTCCTTTTCATAGGTTGATAAACCTTGATTTTTGACACCCAAAGCTCTACTAATGTATGCAATTGGATGACCATCTTGTTGCAACACTGCACCTATCCCCTTGTCAGATGCATCTGTTTCCACCACGAAAGGCTTAGAAAAATCTGGCAAAGCTAGTACAGGAGCTTGAATCAGAGCCTGTTTTAAAGACTTAAAAGCCTGTTCAGTAACAGAAGTCCAAACAAACAATTTCCTTTTTTTTCAACAACTCAGTAAGAGATTTAGCTGTCAAGCCAAAATTCTTGACAAATCTTCTATAGTAGCCAGCTAGTCCCAGAAAACCTCTGAGTTCTTTAACATTTCGTGGGATAGGCCATTGTTGTACATCAATGATTTTCTCTGGATCAGTAGCAACTCCAGCTGCACTAATAATATGTCCCAAATACTTAAGCTGCTGTTGAGCAAAGGAGCATTTGGAAAGCCTGACCTTGAAATGGTGTTGATGAAGGATATCAAACACTGACTGTAAATGAGCCACATGATCTTCAAGGGATTTGCTATAGATCAGAATGTCATCAATGAAGACCACTACACACTTCCTGAGTAATGTAGCTAATATATAATTCATAGTAGCTTGGAAAGTAGCAGGCGCACCAGTAAGACCATAGGGCATCACTTTGTACTCAAAGTGACCAAAGTGAGTCTGAAAAGCTGTTTTGTACTGATCAGACTCTTCCATAGCAATTTGATGAAACCCAGATCTGAGATCTAATGTAGTGAACCAGGTAGCTCCAGCTAATTCCTCAAACAACTCTTCAATGATAGGCATAGGAAACTTATTTTTTATGGTGTGTGCATTTAGACGCCTGTAATCCACACAAAGCCTCCATTCCCCTGACTTTTTCTTCACCAACAGAACAGGACTAGCAAATGGACTGGTACTCTCCTGTATCATTTGCTTCTCTAGGAGTTGAGCTACTTGCTGTTCAATTTCATTTTTCTGAAAAGGTGTGTATCTATAGGGTCTGAGTCTAAAAGGCTGAGTACCTGGTAACAAAGGTATAGTATGCTTTCGTGCCTGACTTGGTGCTAGACCAGAAGGCTCCTCAAACAAATCAAAATATTGTTGTATTAACTGCTGAATAGGACCAGGTATTTCTTGTTTAGAATTCCCAACGGACTCCATAGCATAAGCATGAACTACACACAAGAACTCATCTGCTGTGGTTATAGCATGAAGCTGATCTCCAGAAATCTTATTACATTGAATTTCAGCATCAAGTAGACCCTGCAGTTTCACTTGTTGCCCTTTATATGCGAAAGCTAACCATTTTTCAGCCCATTGTACAGTCATAGGACTTAATTGCTCAAGCCATTCCATTCCCAATATAGCATCATAGCATTTCAATGGCAATATTTTAAATGTAGTGCAGAATTGATGACCTTGAATAAGCCAGGGGCAGAGCACAAGCTCATGAGTACAGAGTAATATACCTCCATCAGCCACTTTAACTTCCAGTGGTTTCTTGAGAGCTCTCCAACTTTTTAACTGTGCAGCAAACTGTTCACTAATAAAATTATGTGAACTGCCTGAATCAACCAGTATCAAAGCTGAATGCTGCAAGATGTGCCCATAGAGCTTAATGGTTCTGCTATTTGTAGCTCCACTGACAGCTTGCGCTGATAATGCCATTAAATCCTCCCCTGAATCAGTATCTTCTGAAGCTTTCCTTTCAAAGAATTGAGAGTCTTCAGAGACCATTTGCCAAAGCTCTTCTACGACATTCAAGGATACAGAAGGTGGGCATTTGTGTTGAGCATCCCATTTAGTACCACATTTGAAACACAAACCCTTAGCCTTTCTGTAAGCCATGAGTGCAGAAATTTTATCACCCTGATTTTTGTTCTTCTCAGTATACAATGATCTCTTCTCCTCATATTGCCCGAATTCAGAAGGCCTGACTGCAGAATTTCCCACAGTAGTTCTAGTAACATGTCTCAAAGAATTATGCACTTCTCCTTTTCTAGACGAGCCAAAAGAATTTCCCACCAATACCTCCTCCTGCAAAAGGGCCAAAGAACTAGCAGTATCCAAATCTCTCGGTTTATGCACTAGCACAACTGATTTAATCTTAGGATCTAATCCATCAATGAACCTAGTCGTTATGGCAGCAGCATTAAAACTAGGATCATGAGCAAGCAATTGATGTATAAGTTCCTCAAACTGATCCACATATTCGGAGACAGAGTTACCAGCTTGCTCAATATGATAAAACTTCCTAATGATAGAATGAAATTGATCCCTCTCAAACCTCTGAACCACTGATAGACTTAACTCTTCCCAACTGCACATTTTCAGATTAACTTCTATAGACTGCATCCAAAAAGCAGCAGCCCCAGTAAAATGCATTATAGCTAACCTGACCCACTGCTCTACTGGGACATCATAGATCTCAAAGTAAGACTCACAGCGTTTAACCCAAATCTTAGGATTAGAACCATCAAACTTGGGAAACTCTAAATGAGGCAAAGCATGACTTAACACAGATGAACCTGAATAAGCAGAAGCATCGAATCCAGCAAAGGAAACTGGTGAGATTTTGGCAAATCGATTCGTACCTTTGACCGGAGGTGGCAGGGTAGTGAAAACCACTCCCTGTCCATCCCTCCGGTGAGAATTTTCTTCGCAGTGGCTGTTTTGCCTAAGCATCGCCTCAGGTGAGGACGTCTCCAGATGGGCGGAAACCGATGCTTGCCTATTTGCCAGATCAGTATGATCTGATTTGCTCATCATCTTCCCGATCTGATGACGAAGATCTGCCACCGTTGCTTGAAGATCATTGACTTGATTCTCCACGTGCGGCTTCCACTCCTCAAACTCTCCCTTGGCAATCTTGAGTTCTTCTACTGAATTGCGCACTTCAGCGATTGTTCGAGTACTTTCCTTGATCTCTATGGTCTGCTCCTCCAACTTCGAGATGATGATAGCCAACTGCTCGTCCAGCTTCATCTGAACTTGCTTGCGTGTACCGTGATCGTGGCCCGCCAGGATTTACAGCTCTGAATACCAATTTGTCACGAACCTAATCTCCGATCCGCAACGAGATGATCACTCACAGCAGAATAGACACACTTTGCCGGGGAAAACTGGGTACTCGATTGAAGATTAAGCAAGTGTACGAGAACCCAGGGGAAAAACCCCAGCCCTATCCTATAGTATGTTCAGTGATGAAGAATTGTAAGTAAACTATGATAGTTACAAGTACCGGCTATCTCGCCGTCCCCTCGAGCCGCAGCTCGCCGCCACCAAATCCGCCGCCCCCTTCTTCTTGCGTGTTACTCTTTCTTATCTACTGCTTGCTATCCGCCAGCTGGAAGAGACCTCATCCTCTCGTCCATTCTGGGCCGACATACTTGGAGTTGGGCCGTCTCTGCCTCCTGGGCTCTTCTTCTTTTGGCAATTGTTTGAAAGTCGAAGACTTCACTTTGTTTCCCGCCACTTCACCTTGCTGATTACACTTCTTGTGCCCCTCGCCTGTGTTTCGAGTCTTGTTCGTGACAGAAAGCCCAATGTCCAATCTGGTCTGGTAATGAACGAACTGGGCCTCGTTAGAACGAGCGAGAGTCAGTGATGATGCTCTGTCGATGTAACATGGTCACCTGTGGAAGCGGGGTGGAGCTTTTCTGCTTTCCACTCTGTCCAAAAAAAAAGGCACTCGCTCGCCTTATCTCGCTAAGAGCGAGCCAGCCTAGCTTATCACGATGGCAAATTGGCAATGGCATCTCCAATATCGTTGTGGTAGTAGCATCATCCAGTGATGCATTTGCTTCGCCTGCACACCGGGCGGGGCAAAAGGCCAGATTAGTCAATGATGACAGCCGACAGGCACCGAAACAGTGACGCAAAAGGGGGCAAGCAGAGCAGGGGATGGACCGGCCGGGGCGTTCCGGGCCAGATCTATCGGATCGGAGCTTCCTTCTCAAGCAACGCCCAACGAACAACCAAAGAACGCTAGCTCGTCGTATCGTATAGTATATAGGAGTACTCTATATATAGCTATGGTACCCTAGCAGCGCTAGCTTCTTCACGGTGCACACGCATGGTTGAGTGCACGCACTCTCGATCGGCTAGCTATCATTCGGCGGAGATGTATATATCGATCGATTGATCAACCACTAATAATGCGTGCGTGTCATTTTCAGTGGCGTCAGCTAGCGAATCTAGCTAATATAATAACAGGGGACGTCAGGACGTGTTACGACTTACTACGTGATGACGGTGACGTGCATATGTACGTGTGGGGTGTGGCGCCGAGCCGCTGACATGCACGAGACTTGCTACCTCTCATGTAGTACAGCCATGTGATGACGTCACCATCGCGGGACAAGTAGGTCTGCCTCCAGGATCGTCGATCGAGCCGGGTCATTTCGATCGGCCGCGCGTGCCGGCCAGCGTCCAGCCAGCCAGTGCAGGGCCCCGGCCGGCGTAGCGTACGGCGGCCGACCCAGCCGCGGCGTGCCGTGCAGATTCGGGGCGTATCGGAGACGGGTCCTACGTCACGATAAGGTGGTTGGTAACGGAAAGTATCGTGTGGCAGCGTAGTGACAGTACTACACACATGCATCGCAACTCATGTAGCGGCCCCACGCAACGTCCCGGCCGGCTCGCTTTTGGGCGCGTGACTGAATGGAGACCGCTAGCTACTCCGTCAACAGAGACGTCTAGCGCTCGGTTTTGATTTTTTGTCAAAAGAAAAAAAAAACGCTCCGTTTTGACCATACAAGTGCAACTACAGGCAAAATATTTCATGCTCAGCTTAGGGTTAAGATGTGCAGCTAGAGCTATGCGGTTGCAGGGTGGGGATTTTGAATTACAATTCAAAATGTGTCATGTTAGAAGTGGACCAAAATCGCCAAATGAACTGCATGTTTCTGAAATTAAACTTATAGACTCTGTTCTGGAATCGTCGTACGTGACATTTGGTGCCTAGACTGAGAGGCCAAATAAACTTGAGATAATCTGTGCACTTGCTCCGATCCGTGACACTGCTAGCAGCAGGGCCAGGTGTCCAGACTTGCATAATTATGGTGTTCAAATGTACGCTCTAATTACCCTTTCCTTCTTTTACCACACTTCCGTACTGCGTGCTCTCTCCCCATCCACAAGCTGTAGAAAAAATATGGGAATATCGGCCGTAATAAAAGAAGCAGGCATCGAGAGCCATGCAACTACGTGCATCTGGACGAGCTAGACAGGATCTGACCAAGTTGACTCCCTTGTCTTTATTAAACACACCAAGACGTATGACAATAATTATTTCAATAAACCAGCAGTACATCATCAAAGTATTAATTAACAAAAGCTCTGCCTCGATAGAGTAGATTGAGAACTGTACAACTGCTGCAGTAGCCTAGGCACACTCGACTGTTCTTCTCAGGTTATTACTACTTTTACACACAGAGGAACTGTGCCTGCATCTTGTATTCATCCACGGACAGATGCCTCCGGCCGCACCTCTCTTGTCACGTACCGTCTGTTTCATCCGACAGTAAATCCACTGTCGAAGCGCACGTTGCACTGTCGCCTCTTAGCAGATGAGTAGCAGTAACTTGACAAAGATTATGTCCCATTTGTAGACACCACAAGTGCAGTTTGTTCCTACATGGATTTGCCCGTGTCTGCATGACGATGTTACTCGAAATAGGAGCACCACCACCACCAGTCTGTTGCTATTTACTGTTAAAGTTAAAGATGATTCATTCTTACGCTTGAGTTGGTACAGCTTAACGTGGATCTTGTCAGAGAGCACATATGGACCGTGATAAAGTATTTTAAAATTTTGATCAAATTTTAGAGAAGAATATTTAACATTCACAGCATTAAAAAAATGCTAGTGCTCATTTAGTATTATAAAAATTTTAGTATTCCTTTCTAAACTCGTGTAATAGATTTTTTTTAAATAGTAAAGTTCATACCACGCGTATGATTCTCCTCTTCACGTTGATTTAGCGTATCCGTCCTTCTATTCGTCCATCTACGGTGCGCGTCTCAGCCCGCGTCGTTCTCACGCCACCCGTGAGCCCTAGGTTCCGTAAAAAAAAAAAAAAACTACGGACCCTCTCCCTCGCTTCCTCGCCCTGTATAACGAGGGGAGTAAATACGAATAGTAACTTAGCAGGCAAGCATCATGTGTTGTGTCTGAGAATACATTACAGTTGTACTAGTAGTATTAGTTTTCCTAGGTTATTGGGGCAAGATCTTATCTATCCGAATCTTAAAACTTCAATTTCCTAGTTTATTACCGGCAAGATCTTATCTATCCGAACCTTAAAACTTCAATTTCCTAGTTTATTAGGCTGAATCCAGCAGCTCCCTCATCCTCCGTCCCCTATCTCTCTGTCTACAGTACCAAAATTAATTGCGTACAGTGTATGGGGAAGACTTTTGGAGGAGGCGTTGGCTCCAGCCTTACCGAGGCAAGATAGTATCAAAGCAAATCTTAAAAACTTCAATTTTCCTAGGTTAGTGCGTCCACATAGGTCCAAAAATGGCCAATCACGCAGCGGATAAACTATAGCACGAGCACACTTCCCCTGCCCGCGCTTGTTTAGTAGAGCCTGGGAGCCCGTTTTTGGTCGCTCCGGCGCCGGCGCGTGGGGGGAAATGATGGTGTCAGCCCGCCTCCCTACGCCGTCGTCTCCACGCCGTCGCCGTCGTCGCCTAACCAATCGCCATGGGACAGAACAGCCCAAAGGCGTTTCGTCAAGACGACTAGACGAGCACATGCCCAAGCCCAAAGGCGCTCAGCAGCAGCCACCACCGGGCGTCAACCTGCTGCTTCCGCCGCCCCACGCCCCCAGCAGGGCCACCTCCAGTGGCAGAGGTCCGGCCCGGCCCTTTATTCCAACCGCTTTTCCCCTTTTGCCCTTGCGACGAGACGGACGCGGGGGCCCATCCCTTCGCCCATGTTTCACTTGGCTCCCACTCCACTTCCACTGCCGTGCGTCGTCTCGTCTCGTCTCGTCGCGCTCCCCCCATCCACTCTTGAAACGAAGCGCGGCGAGCGGAACCCCCAAACCCCAGACCCAGAGGGCCCAAAAACCACCGGGGAGATTCCGCGAGATCTGAGCGCCATGGTGGCCGCCGGGGCAGCAGCGGCGGCCGCGCCCCGGCACAACCCGTCGCCGTCCCCGCACCGCCGCCGCGCGTCCTCCGCGCTCTCCCCGGCCAAGTCCAACTCCAACGCCAACGCCGACGCCGGTGCCGGCGCCGGCGACGCGCGCCCCAAGCCCAAGGCCAAGGCCGTCTCCTCCCGCTACCTCCTCGCACCATCCTCCAAGTCCACATCCACATCCACCTCCACCACCACCACCTCCTCCAGCTCCAACTCCACCTCCACCTCGGCTTCCACGCCATCCCGCCGCTTCGCGTCGCCGCTGCCCAGGCGCTCGGTCTCCGTCGACCGCCCGCGCCCGGGCCCGGCGGGCAATGCTGCCGTCGGGGAGCCCAATGCGGGCGCCGCCGCCACCACCACCACCACGAGGAGCCTCTCCGTGGCGTTCCAGGGCCGGTCCTTCTCCTTCGAGACCAGCAAGGCGAAGCGGGCCACGTCCCCGTCTCCGTCGCGGCGACCTGTGGCTTCGGCGGCGGGGGCCGTCACGCCGGAGAGGAGGCGGCCTGCCATGGGGACAGTGCCGGAGAAGGGGAAGGGGTTTGAGGGGGGCCATGCTCACCACCGGTGGCCGATGTCGGCGAGGCTGTCTCAGGGATTCGAGGGGAATCCGCTCACCAAGAGCCTGGATTGCTCTTTGCACAAGAGGGATGCGGCTGTCCTTGCGGCGGTCCGGTCGCTGCGGCAGTCCATGGTGTTCGAGGAGGGGGCGCGGCGGTCCTCATTCGACAGTGGGGACTACTTGATGTCGTCTGACACTGAGAGCGTGTCGTCTGGGAGCAATTCTGGGTCTCAGGATGCGGGCATTGGCATTTCACACAGAGCGCGGCCATCCCCAAAGGGGATGAGTGTGCCGGCACGCTTCTTGCAGGATGCCGCTGCCAACAGGTCGCAGCGGTTTGCAGATCCAAGCTCACCGTACTTACCGTATACCTCTGGGCTGGCCGCATCTCCCAGGACAGCACCGGTCAAGAAATCGCTGCTGAATGGATTTGTGTCATCTCCACTGAACCGTCCAATCAGGCAATCTTCACCAAGTAAGCTTACGGGTAATCCATCGAGGAGGATGTCAAGTCCATCACGGGCAAGAAACTCTGTGGGGTCGGATCATCAGGGAAGAAGCTCATCTGGTTATGGTCTGGATGGTGAAGCAAGGAGGAGGTGGCATGGGGGTAGTAAGGCTGACTGTGAGCACCTATTGAGAATTTTATCCAATCGACATTTGCAGTGGCGGTGTGTGAACGCACAAGCTGATGCTACACTTGCTGCACAGAAATTGACTGCAGAGGTGAGTATATTCATTGACAAAACCATTACAGACTTTTGAATTCTACATGCGAAGTTTGTTTCTCATGTTGTTGAACATACCAGGATTCAGTAGTATGCATACATGGCTATAGATTTAGATTTTAGGACTTGGTTGATATATTCAATCTGAGATCCGGTATTACTGTGTAAGATGTAATTGATTAAATCCAAGGGTGGGAATTTGCAATATGAGCTAGCTATATGCAGGAGATATGTGCTGACACTTAACTTTTGATTCACTTATTTTCAATAGTAAATATGGGCAAAGTACACATCGTATTGGTTGCAACTACCTTTGTCTGTCGTGCCATACTTTATGTTATCCTAATTGTATATTTATCAAAGTCTTTTTAATTCATTGGGAGCAGCTTCTTCAGTAAAGTTGAATGAGGCAATCTATGTATACCAGGATACCAGATAGAAAGCATCCTCAGATCTTTTCTGAAGGGGGGAAGAGTTGTTGTCACACACACAAAAGAAACAGGAAAAAATCTATAATAGTTGGAAAGAGAAAGAGAACCAGGAAAGCTTTGATAGTGACATCCCTTTTATGTTGGAGCTGTAAAAAACTGTAGGACCTGCTCAGTGTGTAACTGTGTATCAGATGGCACGCTAATATATGTCTTGTTTATTGCTTTATAGAATAGGAATTTGTATTCTTAAACCTGTTCATAGCCAAATGGAAGTCTCTGGCTGCAGGCTGCACCTTTTTATTACCTTACAAATGAAAGTACAAAGTAGCTATTCTAATTAAAAGCAATTCTAGGAAAAAGTCTTAATTTCAACCAGATTGTTTTGTCTAGCTAATTTTGAATTTTCTACCTATTGCTATAACCCTTCTTCTTTGTTATTTTCACCAGAAATACTTATCTGATGCATGGATTACAACCTTAGGGATGCGCAAATCTGTTGCTCTTAAGAGGTTCCAGCTGCAGCTATACAGAAACAGCTGGAAACTCATGACAGTTCTAAAGGGACAGGTAATAACCATTTAATTTTCTATGAAAGACTGCAATTAGGTTCATTGCCTTGTTCATGTATTCCCATGCTCATTTTTATGTTGAACTTTAGAAACCTTGCTTTCAGATAGCTCATCCGATTATCGAGAATTATCTTCCATTTATGTGCCATTTGCCAGCCTGCCAGATATTGTTAGCGAGAATATTTTTGCCAAAAGGAAAATAAGTCTCTGAAAACAACTAAGAACCAGTTTGCTACAAGCACAGGGCAATCATCCATCTGAATGTGTATCTCAACTATCTGCAATATCACAGGCTGGCCGTTTTTATGCTTATTTTATCTGCTCAACAGATACGCATGGCCTTTCCTATGAACAACTGTAAAGTTAAAAAGGGCTAAAGACCAGCTCACTAGCAGACTCTGTACTGGGACCTTAGATATAACTGAAAGCTATTATAGTTCTTAACTACTAAGAAATTTTAGCCAGTCATATCTTATTATCTTAACCTGGTAAAAATTGACTTTTCACCATTGCCTTGTTTCTAAGGATCTTACAAAATTGTTTGGTACAGATGACATATCTAGAAGAATGGTCTTTATTAGAGAGGGACTATGTGGATTCTTTATCTGGAATTGTGGAAGCTCTAACTGCCAGCATTTTGTGTCTTCCTGTTACGGATGGAGCAAAGGTTGTAAATAGCACACCATTGTACACGCTTGTTTCCACATGTTCCATTCTGTTCTGTGTATCAAAGCTTAAGTTCTTCTTTGCTTCTTTGTATTTGCAATTGCAGGCTGATATCCAAGATGTGAAAAATGCTGTCGGCTCTGCTGTTGATATCATGCAGACAATAGGAAGTTCAATATGTACTTTATTGGCTAAGGTGCTGTGTGCATTAATTGCTTTACTGTTTCATTTTCTTTGTCACTAGTTGTTTGCCCACCACTACATTAAATTAATTTGATGTAGGCCCTATATAACAGAACTAGCACCTTGCATAATAAGGCCACCCCAAGTTATCTGACCATGATTCAAGATGGATGGATTGGTTGAGACTTAATCTCAGCCATCTGATTCCCAGATCAGATGGCCTTAAGTTAAATAAAACCCTTTTAAGTTTCTGAAGCATAGGAGAGTTCTGTCTTCTTGAGGTTCTTTAGAAGTGCATTCTAATTATGTATTTCCTAGTTGGTAAAATTGAAGATCCTACAACTGAATTTATTTCAAAGCCACAAGCATCTTAGTAATCAACTTTGTCATCACTCATCACTGTATAAAATATAAAGCTGTGCACTCTTGTGAGTCTTGCACCAAAATGGTATATAATTTTTTCAGAGGTCTAAATATGCTGAAATATATGTTCCGGGTTCCTGCATTTGTTCTGTTTGACTGAGTCATTTGTCGGTTTGTAGCTGGCTGGAACAAGTATTTTGGTTTCTGACCTTTCCAAAGTTGCTACCCAAGAGCGCACTCTAATGGAGCAGTCAAGGGAATTGCTGTCCGCACTTGCAACAATGCATGTAAGTACTGAGATCCACCCACATTCAGTTCTGATCCTATGCGTATTATATCATTTCTAACGGGCACACCCCAATTATTTGCTGAAACAGGTGAAATACTGTAGCCTACAAGGACAGAGAGTACAGATAACTCACAAGAGGTCCATGCATTCCTAGCCAGACTAGGATAACCCACTAACCGAAGAATGTAGGTGCAATTGCAAATTCTGGTGGCTTGTTTGGTGCCCGCTGAGCAATCTGACTCCCCTGAAGATGCTACCTAGTCTACTAGTTATGATTGCTGAGTTGATGTATGCTAGTCAGTGCAGAACAGATGGAATGCAATGTATATAGATGTATCCCATTCTGTTGGTTTTAGCTCAGGATTAGTTCATATGCTAACTAGCTAGATTGGGCTCTTTTTGTTCATCAGATGACTATAATGACCACCAGGGCAATGCAATATAACTTCTAGCAGTTCATTAGATTGTCCACCTTTCAGATGAACCACAACTTTTATCTTTGGAGTATTCTGGTTTCTTGACGCTGATCCAACATTCTCCAGGATGTAAGTTATGTCGTGCAATGTTCCAACTGCAAATGATATATCAGGATTGTGGTAGCCTGGCGTGGCTCAAAAAACCAAATGATATTGTTTGTTCGTCGGTTCGTCCATGAATCCAACTCTTTTGGAGTGTTGATGCCGATTCAACTGTGCCCAGGATGTAGGTTGTCTCGTGCAATGTTCCAACTGCAATTGATGTACTATCATGATTGTGGTGGCCCGGCATTGCTCAAAAACCAAATGATATGATTTGTTCGTCGGTTCGTCCATTACTCCAATTCTGTTGGCATCAGTGGTGAGACAAGATCTGCCCTTGTGGTCTGGCTCCTTGGAAGCTTCCAAAAACTGAATCACGAAGCTCTAAAATCCACGCACGGCTGGATATGGAAATAGCACGTGTAGCCACTGATCAGATCCTCAATTTGCTTCACAACCTGCGTAATTTATCCGGCACAGCGATCCGTCCGTGGCGACTGCTCCGGAATGACCAGGATGGGTTCAGTTAAAAGCATAAAACAGATCACGACAAGAAGGAACCCGATGCACAGAAAGGGAGCAGACAGAAATGCTGAAAGCGAGGGGCAACATGAATCGGGGCCCTTCACTGTAGTCACGGGCGCGAGGCGGGTAGCCATCATTGCAGTTGCAGTCTTGCAGAGCTCGACCGACGCCGACGGTTGGCACAGCTGCGAGCTGCCTGTGCCGAGACACCGGTTCCAGCCTCCCATGATCCTATCAGAAAGAAGGCTTCACCACGCGCAGCGACTATGACGCGACTCGCGACGCCTGTGGCAGTGTGGCCTGTGCCCGGCTGAGAACGGTGTCAACCGCAGAAGAGCCGCGGCCGACACGAGATGCATCCTCATGGTCGATTAGCTGGTGGTGCCTCTTGATCTTGCTACAACGCAACAGCGCCTTCATGTCCCGTGTCTCCCATGTGATAAATCTTGGATGTTGAGGCATCGGTCTCATACTCTCATCTTACAGACTCTTGAAGTTGTTGCAGGGTCATCTGGCAGACCAGCAGGAACAGACAAAGTGCATGATTTCTGTGAGTGGTGAAAAATGAAAACTCTTAGTCAGCAAAACCTGCTAGAGCTCAGCACATCAGGAGTACAAAATAGCCATGTTTTTTTAGTTACTGGAGGCTTGTGTATATTCGATTCCTGGCCCTGCAAAGTGAAGAGGGCCAGAGAATATTGCAGGAAGAATAGGTCCGGCTATCTTAGTCACAAACTCGCATCTCAGGTCAGAGATTCCTGCACTTGACGCCTTAACATAGTGCAGATTAAACTACCTGTCAGCTGCGTCTTGACAATGCAGCCAACAGACCAACATTCATACATTCTGCTCAAATAAAAAGAACACTGCCACAGCCTTGACACATAATCTGCAATTTGGACCAGGCACGAGATGTGATGCTGATGACTTAAACTAGAACTGTCAGTCGGGAATTCTTGGTACCTTTTCATTGTGGAGCTGAAAACCCTGGACCTTTGCTTCCAACTCCTGAGTGATTGGATCCAGATGTACTACAAACCCTGGACCTTGCTTCCAATTTGGAATCAAGCACAGGTTTCTAGCTTACAGGCATATACTCGCTGATGCAGCAACATGTATCTGCATAACATACTGTTAAAACAAACAGCAGGTAATGGAACAAAGAGAGAGAATCAAATGAGAACATTCTTTCTCAAACGCAAAATAAAACCAATTGACACCAGATACAACAATACTTAAGTATGGAAAGCCTGACAAACTCATGATACAGTACAAAACCGCAGCACAACAATATGTGAAATGTACAACATATCAAAACATATTTACATTGAATCACTAGGTAAATTACTGTGACATCAGAAGCTTGATATGTACAGAGGATAAACAATAGTGGATACTCCATATATTGAGATAAAGTAAATGTAAAAAAAAAAACTGAATTCACATCATTGTACACTGAAACATGCATAAACAAAAAACTTCTAAAAATACTACCTAAAACAAAATAGAATTAGGAGTCAGGGCGATGACTGCATAAGTGCTTTCTTTTCCTTCTTGCAAATGTATTCAACTGGCCACTGACACTTCTTACATTCTGACCTGTTTTCTCCTCTGTTTTTGCAGTTCCTATTTTAGTAGTCTCTATGGTTGAACAAATCTTAGAATTTTCATGGCAATGAAGCGTTAGTTTCATCGTTATTTCATTTGGACCTGGATTGCCATGGTTCTCATTCCCTGTGGATTCCTTTCTGCTAACTGTAACATTTACTTCTCCAGTGAACGAATTAACACTTCTCTGAGTTCTCTCCACAACAGTAATAATAGATAAATCTTCAGCAGGAATATCGATAGGTTTTTGCACAGCTGCAGGGTCCCACGGACCATTTTTGATTGCATCTTTGGTACTCTCTAAAAAGATATGATTTTGCATAGCATTGGCTCCATCCTGAATAGCATTGTCCTCAGACTGAGTCCAAACAGCATCTTGCAGTTCATCGGGGCCTGGAACTACAACAGCAGGTTCTTCCTGATCAGAACCAGAGGGATGTTCAACATGATCTGGAATTGAGCTTGACTTGTTTGTAGATGTATTTAAGTTATCTCGAAGTCCAATGGCATTGAAAGGCTGATCCATTGTTCCCTGACCTGTACTATTCTCCATTCTTGTGTCCACAATTTCCTCAATTATACCATCATTCTCAAATGCACCAGTGATCTTCTGCAACTGATCGTCATGTGATGGTACACCCAAGATATTGTGGAATTCTGGAAGCACTGAAGGTTTGCACACCATTTCTTGATCTGCAAATTACAAAAATTCCATGTGAATGATCACCACCATGTAATTGCATATAAATACACCTATCAACTTTACCATTAATCAAAGATTCACTGGCACACTCCTGCGATTCATCTGTAATCTTACTACAGGTTTTAATACTGTCCATAGATACAACAGTCTCGTGCACTTCCATGGCCTCTATGGACGCATAACGACTCTTGACCTCGGAATCTGAAATATCCTCCAGTGCAGCGTCCTCTGCAGATGTGTTAATAATATCAGTCATATCATCCTCTACAGGAGTGCTGATAATGTCCTGAAGATTTACTTATGTCATGGTTATATCAATAGGGTCTTCTTGCAGATGAATATCCTTAATTTTGTTGTTTGTGATATCACCTGTTGTGAGTGGTGCTAAATCAGAAGTTCCTCCTGTGGGTTGAATTCATTTGGTCCAATTGCAGTATAGTGTTTCCCTCAACATGATCATCACCAACCTGAACCTGTTCCATCTTTGCAAAGGTGGCCTGTGTAGGATCCCCAATATTTGAACAGATCAAGGCTGATTTAACACTCCCAATTCCCATTCCAGTTGGAACACCACTTTGAATGAGCTGCACAACAATCAAATATAAGCATATATCGTTTACAGCAGCTTAAGTAACTAGATTCTAAGACATGATGCAAGAGCAACCTGCTTAGCTTCCTCCACTTTGACAGTATGTACAAATCAATGTCAACAAGTGATTCCTTCATCCTTTTTGCAACAATTTCACTTAGTAGCAATGTTCTAATTTGTGCCTGGACTGTACTTACCAAATCAACCTGCTCATGGTCCAAAATGCATCAAACACAAGTATTAATTAAGTTAAACGCAGACCGATTGCGAGATTCATTCTAAAATTATTAACAGAACTTTATCAGTATGCGCAGATAACTGATAGGATATGATTGGACATTCAACTGGAGTGGAGATCAATCGACGCGTAATTTGCCAATACCATTGTAAATAACAATTCCTTGCTTGAGTAGGATCTGAATTCCCAGTATCCTGCTGCTTAACAACAGATAAGAGCCTGTTCTCCGACTGTTTAATGTACTTATCGTGGTAAGTAGGCCAATCTTGATAAGCTTTACCCTGCATAGTAACATGTTCAACAGCCTCAACTGGTGGTATGTGCTGCAGCATTCCAAACTGTAGTAAGACACGATCAGGTACATGCATTTCCACAATCTGGAAGCATATTAATGGAGTCCTTGATTGCCAAACTACAGATCCACACGTACATATTGCAGGAAGCCCAGCTATCAATCAGGTTTGGTGTGTATGGGTCCCATGTGATCTGTCAAATATCCAGAATACAACAGTGATGTCTTTTTGCATCTTGTAACGAACATCTAACAGCACAAATGCACTTGCTGAAGTCATGAACCTCATACCTGACAATTTGATATAGTATCGAGCCCATGCCTGTAAATCTCATGATCCAGCACAAATGCACTTGCTGAAGTCATGAACCTCATACCTGACAATTTGATATAGTATCGAGCCCATGCCTGTAAAACTCATGATCCATGGATCGAACATTTTTACGGTTCTTGAAGGAGATATTCCACCTAGTTATCAGATGTTTGTTCATATCATGGGGCATACATTTGAAGTAAAGTAAGGTGGTACTACGAAACAATCTGAGCTAAAAAAAACCTGCATCCAAGGGGCCAATCATCAGGTAGAGCCTTATTCTCTGCTCGTTCAGGACAGCCTATCTGGATATGCTCCCATGCCCATATCTGCAATGCTTGTCGCATAATCAGTTCTAGCATCTACAGAGAGTGAACCCTCTTCAAGAAAGACAGGTGGTAAAATCCAGAATGCTGCAATAACGCAAGTATTCCCTCGTGTACTTCCCACTGATTAAGCCTGGTGCCATGTTCGATAAATCTAACAGGTTTATAGATCTGCACTTAAGAGAGGTTCAATGACTTAGTTTATTTTAAAATAAAATTAGTCAAGAATTGAACTCATTAATATGGAATAAACAAGTAAATGAAATTTACAAACAAGTTCTAAACTGTTACCTTCCCAACAAAAATATAGCTTCTGATTTGTGAAACTCCTGTTCCACGAGGACAGATTTTTCAACAGGGCCAGGGTCTAGGTTCTGCTCCAGATGCAGCGACAACGAGTAGAGAATGGTTAGATATGATTATGCGTGTATTCTCAACCAAAATGGACATAATGGACAACATGGTATAATCAGTCAGTTCATATCAGCAGCGCTTTAATTTTTCTAGATGAGAAGTATTGATGCTGGCAGGCATACAGGAAAGAAAACAACAGGGGAGGGAATACAGTCAGTTCATCGAACATTGAAGTGCGCAGGCTAACCAAAATGAACCTCGAAAGTGTAAGCGAGAGACATGTAACATCCTCCTGTTTCCCCCGACACCACGAAACCAGTCACAGAAGCTCTAATTCGCATAAACAAGCGCACGCGTGGCACGAGCAGACTACAAGGCTACAGCGAGCGAGGAATTCTACCGGGAGTGTAATGCCGCTAGCCAGTTAAGAAGAAACGGTCGTCGCTTGTCCCGATCGAGGTAGACGAGGTGCTAGGGTTTGTCCAAACTGACCTGCGCTTGGGGCTGAGCTGCTCCGCGGAGCTCCCCGCCGAGCTCGTTGCCCCCCGCGTCCATGGCAGCGCGCCGGCGGCGTGTGTGCTGGTGGCCTGGTGGGACGCGAAGCCGGCGTCTAGTTTTTTTTTTTTTTTTTTTTTTTTTTTTTTGAGGATCGAAGCCGGCGTCTAGTTGCTCGGGAGCTCAGGGTACCGGCCGGCCCAAACAGCCCACTACGGCCTCGTTGTCGCGGGCTGGGCCAACATAGATTTCGGTCCAATCCCCCGACCCGCTCAAACCGGCACACTGGCGCCCGATCCGAAACGGGGGATTTTTCTCGAGATATTTACGATTGGGCTCGCGGACGAGAGAGCCCGTGCCGCCAGCTCGCGAAGGCCCTCCGCGCTTTTGCTCTCGCACCAATTCCCCCGCACACCCACCCTCGCCTGGCGCGGGCACGTCACATGGCCTGGTGCGCCCCCCTGCGCAGCCGCGTCCTCCCACTCCCGGCCTCCGCTGCCACCGCCGCGCCGCACGGCGTGCTCCTGCGCTTCCTCCTCTCCACCGCGGCCCCGCGCCAGGGGCACCTCCACCGGCGCCGCCGCCTCGCTCCCACGGTCTACGGCGCCGCCGCAGCTGAGGCGCCGCTCCCCATGACGCCGCGCTTCGGCAGGGCCACGCGGCATCCCGGGGGCGCCGCCTCCGTCGCGCGCGTCTACGCCGACGCCAACGCCCAGCGGCCCAAGGAGTACTGGGACTACGAGTCGCTCGACATCCAGTGGGGGTGGGCACGCGGAGCTGTAGCTCGGCTCGCACCGTGATCTCCAGATTTGGGGGGTTAGGGATTCTGTTCTGACGTGCCTGTGCGTGCAGGGACCAGGATGGGTACGAGGTGCTGCGGAAGGTGGGGAAAGGGAAGTACAGCGAGGTGTTCGAAGGCTTCCGGCCTGGGGGCGACGAGAGATGCGTCATTAAGATCCTCAAGCCCGTGAAGAAGAAGAAGGTCAGGCTGCCTGAAACGCAATGAATGCGATGTACTGGGAGCTTCCATGTTTTAGTTGTTTCTTCGGTGTATCCACCTAGGATGCCAACAAGCATGAGGCAATGTGGTTTGGGTTAATACATGGAGCCATGGAGAGTCTCTTATTGGAGACATTGTAGCTGCACCGGACTATTATACTCCCTCCATCCCAAATTGTTAAGGAGCTCTAGGCTTCGAATAGTTTCATGTGTAGTATTGTTTATATATTTGTCTAGATTCATCATCATCCATAGAACCCCTTACAATTTGGGACGGAGGGAGTATCATATATGACCATGCCATCTTACGCTACCCAATAAATTAACAATAAAAAGGACAACTAAAGGTTCTTGTATATAACAAAATAAGGTATGAGTTTGTCCATGCAAAATTGTGTTATCTTTGTTTTATGACATTTATTCGCGGTTGATTGATCCTTCTTAGGCTTACTCGATATGCTTTTCAGGTAGTTGTTGATGTTTATCCTTTCTCTCTCTATTTTCTTGGATTTGTATGACATCATAAGAATTCATGTGGATGTCTTTTATGATGATCCAGATAAAGAGGGAAATAAAGATACTTCAAAACTTATATGGAGGGCCAAACATTGTGAAGTTACTTGATGTTGTCAGAGATGATGAATCAAAGACACCTAGTCTGATCTTTGAATATGTCAACAACACTGACTTCAAAGTGCTCTATCCTCAGTTATCTGATTACGATATCAGATATTATATTTTTGAATTATTAAAGGCAATAATCTGAACCTCAAATATCCTTGTATCTGATACTTATGTTGTCTTGTTCATGGTTAATCTATTTCATTCTTACCTTCCTTTTCATGGTTTACCTGTTTGATTCTGAGAACCTTTGCAATCAATGCAAAATTAAATTCCCATGGTTTGCACATCACAGACCTTAGAAATTTTAAGAGTTACATTAGGCTGATATGTATGCTCTGATGTATATTCTTTAGACGCATAATTTATGAAGAAAAGACATATCATAACAGAAGTGAACTGCTTAATGCTATGCAACTTAGTGTAGTTTGCTAGCTGCTATTGTCTGATGGCATGCACAGGTAAACAAAAGATCACTAGTTCTACGAGTAGTTCCGTGCCTTTATTTTCGAATACTTTGACTAATATGTTGCTTATGACCATTCATTATATGTTGGTTAGTGAATATTACTATATTAGTTTATGGGTACCTCCAGACAATCAAGTTCTATGTTCTATCAAATCACTGATGGAATGGTCTGAACAACATGTCTAACAGTGCATGACTCATAAACAGTGGAATTTGGATAGGTAAAACTCATTGATGTATCTGGCAAGCATCATGAGGACTGAAAGTAATGCAGTCTGTGGTGCTATGATGTATCTTTTCATGTACAGTTTGTACTGTGACCTCAATACCTCATCCAGGCTAATAGCCTCTTTTTCCTTGAGGATAGCTGACTATTTTGCAACTAAAATATTCTAGCCCTCCTATTTTCTTCAGGCTGCCTTCGACTTGATGTTCTTAACTTTTCCAGGTATTTGTGTAGGCACTAGACTATTGTCATTCACGGGGTATCATGCACCGAGATGTCAAACCTCACAATATCATGATTGACCACGAAAAACGTCAGCTTCGTCTTATTGATTGGGGTCTTGCAGAGTTTTATCACCCCAAGATGGAATATAATGCAAGAGTTGCTTCAAGGTCAGCTGCCCTGGCTTTGAAAACTGGCTGTTCTTGGACCTCTTCAGCTTGTTATTAAGGATATTCATGTAGCACCTACTGTCATGAAAATATGAATATTCTTAGAGATTCGATCTTACTCATTCAAATATTCTTTCAGAGTTTCTGTAGACCTGTAAATCATAATAGGATTTTGATGCATCTTTATATTAGTTCTGGTGCATCAATTTTGTTTATTCATTAGAATGATGTGCAGCTGCTGAATTCACATTACATTATGTTATGCCCAGCATATGGATAGTAAATTAATGTGTACTGCTGTTTCTTTTAAAAATGTGTTACTCTTGATCTGCCTCTTGTTGCTTTCATCCTCCCCTTGGTTCACCATGCCGTTTGCTATTTACAGATGCTACAAGGGTCCTGAACTTCTTGTGGATTTGTTAGATTATGATTACTCATTGGATTTATGGAGCCTTGGTTGCATGTTCGCAGCAATGGTAAGTGGTAAGGCTATGATCAATTAGTTATCCTTGCTAACATACCTATGTTGATGTGAATTATGGTACTCTTAACAGATATTCCGAGTTGACCCTTTCTTTAGTGGCCAGGATAATTATGACCAATTAGTTAAAATAACTGAGGTAAGTTTGAAGCTTCTCTCTGCTGAAACCTCTTGTCAATGTATTTTTCACTCTCATTTAATCGCCTTTAAATGGAATGATGGAATGATTATGATTTACGAGCCTTATGAGTTGCCACTTGACTATATATTGGGACGTTCATTAATTAAATTAATCGTGTTGGTTTTCTTGTAATTATTGTTTGCATCTGCATAGAGGTTTTATTGTATTACTCTGTTCTCAAATGTTTGTCGTCGTTAACTTTTTCCAATAAATATGATAATTCTTATTCAAAAAAATGTGCAAACATGTAAAAATGCAAGTCATGCTCAAATTATCTTTAATAATAAAACAAATATCAACAAAATAAATGACAGCTTATGATTTTTTTTAAATAAGATGAATGGTTAAAGTTGTGGAAAAAGATCAGCTGCGACAAACATTTGTGAATGAAGGGAGTACCAATTTAGCAAGATACGTCAGTTTTAGTTTTGCCTTAGAATTATTAATGGCAAGTTCAAACATGTTGTCTTCATCTTTTGTTTGGACCTTAATAGCGGACCGCCATAGCCTTGGTTGTACAGAAAACTGCTGACTGCATGTAACTTTACTACACTAGCTTATTTGTGTTGTTGATTTTGGGATACCAAAGTATCGGCAGTGTGCAGTTAAGAGTATTAAAGTATGTCTAGATGTTACATTATCTCCTTTGTACTGCCTTTGTGTTCATTGTCACTATTGCATCAGCTGCACTTTTGATATTGACAATTTGGACCCTAAAAGCTCTAATCCCTATCCATTTTGGCTGTACAATTTCCTCTGATCATATCTGTTTGTATGTGTATTGTTTATTATGAGTGATGTATGTGATTCGTGCTACTGTCCTGCAGGTTCTTGGCACAGAAGATTTCTATGACTACCTTAAAAAATATGGCCTCCAGCTTGACCCACAGCTTGAAAGACTCGTTGGAAGGTCATAGCTTTGGATAATCCTGCAGACTATCATGCTCTTTAATTAAAACCTAATTAAGTTTTCATGCTACAGACACACTAGGAAACCATGGTTGAAGTTTGTCAACGCTAGGAACAGACACCTTGTGACCCCTGAGGTGACTCCTGTTGGCTTTTGACAAATGTAGCATTTTACTCCCCATTTCTTGTGTTCCCTTACAAGTTTCTACCTTTTATAGGCTATTGATTTGGTAGATAAGCTCCTCCGATATGACCACCAAGAAAGACCAACAGCTAAGGAAACCATGGTACCTCTCTCGCCAATATTATTGAAGATAGTTTCTGGATGAATGCAGGATGCATAACTTAAACCTAGATCATGCTAAAAGCATATATTTGATGTTTGCAGGCTCATCCTTATTTCGATCCTGTACGAAGTACTGAAAGCCAGACAAATTCATAATAGCTACAAGATGCACAAAGGTGCACATTCTTTTTTGGGGTGGCCCTATAGTGTCATAATGTCATGCAAGGCAAATGACATTTGTCAAATCTTTTAAAGACGCGAAAGATGTAGAGAAATACTTGATTTCAAGGCAGGTGCATGGTTTGTCCAGCACGATGTCTTGGTCGTCATGTGTCTGCATTTTGTGTGAATTGATTCATTTTCTCTATTGACTGCTAGTCCGAATAATTTATCTCACCAGTGCCCAGTGCGCTTGAATACCACATCACTAGGGATTTCCGGCCATCATTTTCCTCAACCTCAGATGTTATTGCAATGTTAACAGTTTACTGTATATGTGCTTTGCTTGCGTCCCGATAGCCCTGTCAGTTGAACTGTTAAGGGTGGTGCTTAGATTACTGCTACTCTCTCCGTATTTAAATATAAGTCTGATTTTTTTTTCAAAACTTTGATCCTCCGTCTTATTCAAAAATTTGTGTAAACATATAAGAAAACTAGCTATTCTCAAACTATTTACAATGATTAAACATATGACAACAAATTAAATAACAAATTACAAATTTTTTTTGAATAAGACAAGCGTTTGAAGTTTTGAAAAGAAGTCAACCGTGACTTGTATATTTAAATACGGATGGAGTATATCGTTTCGGTGGTGCTGATAGTCTCCTAACGATGTCTTCGTGGATGGAGAATTGTGAAAACTTGCCCTATGTTAAACTAGGTTTCACAATCTATCCGTACTGTGGTCGAAGCCCTATTTCTTCGCCAGCCAAGAATTTTCATTTGAGCAAATTCTTTCTATGCACTGGAATTTATAATGTGCCACTGAAAATTTTCTTCACCAGCTAAGAATTCTCATTTGAGCAAATTTCTTATATGCCACTGAAATTTATAATGTGCCACTGAAAATTAAGAGTTCCCTTCAGTGCCATTGGAATTCTAATTTCTATCCCCGCATGCCATTCCGTTTATTAAGTCCTGGTTGGAGCCTTAGAATAGAGACCAACATGTGGGCCAGGGTGAGGTGCGCCGTCCATTTGCCGTTTTGGTCCGTCTGCTCGAGTCCCCGATCTCCTGCCCGAGTCGCCCGCCTGTCTTCTCCGCGACCCCAAGTCCCCGACTGCTTGGAGGTTCAGGTGGCCGGTGCCGTGGCGCCGGCGGCGCCGGGCTGTGCTGGCTCACGTTGGATGGGCTCCTCTCTGACCGCGCGCCTCGTGTTTCGTCTCCGACCTCGCGGCGCGCACGGGGAGGGTGCGCTGGCGCGGAGTGAGGGCGCGTCGGTCGCGGCGCGTGCGGGGAGGGCGAGCAGACGGCGGGCGGCAGCGGCGGTCCGGGGACGGAGATGAACGGAGGCGGCCAGGGACGAAGCTCGTAGGGCGTCGGGGGGACGGAGCCGCGGTAGGCGGCCTGGACAGGAGCGGGAGGCTGCCGGGGACGGACCTCGTCGGGCGGGCGCCGGCAGGGCCGAAGCCGCAGGAGGATGAGGAGCGAGGCTCCTAGGCGTAGGGGGGGAAGACTAACAGCGATGGCAAGGAAGGGAATGAAAAAGCTTCCATACTAACGGCAATGGCACAGAAGAGCATCAAAAACGTAATTTAATGACACAATAGGAAACGCTTTATTTCTAATAGCATATAAGGGATTGGTATAATTTTGGGTGGCAAACAACAGTCCTACTTGGCGGTGTTCAGTATTGCGAGTCGACTCGGACAAAAATAAACTCATCGACTCGTCCAAACTCAAAAGTAAGCTTCCCAGGTCGATGTTGTTGGCCTGCTGAAACCCAAAACTCGTTGGGCTAGTTTGGCAACATAAAAAAAAAAAGACGATCCGTGGGGAGGACACCCCAAGGTATTTCATTAAGAGAAAATTCAACCTCAAATGGGTCGCGAAAAAACCCTCCGAACCCTAGCTGAGGAGGATTTTCATTACGACAGCCGGAAATTCGTTCACCGAGGGATTTGAACTCGTGACCTCGGCTATGCCATAGAGTTTGTCTTCCACTGGACTAAAGGCTCTTGGCCTAGTTTGGCAACATCGTTTCTCAAAGGTTTTTCCCTCCATTTCCCAAATCTTCTCCATCTGATCAAAATTTTTTGAAAAAATAGAATTGCCAAACTAACCTAAAAATATACTCACCCAGTCATCAATGATGAGTTTGAAGTAGTTGACTCACAACATCCCGATCTGGTGAGATCCTACGTACAAGTACACCTACCGAACTTACTTTTCCTTCCGGTAAAGGCTTACTTTTTCTTCCGATAAAGGTGGGTGGTGGTCTAGGCGTCTAGCTCGCAATTCTGTGTTAGCAACCAGAGATGAATATATAAACGCCAGACAACATTATCAAATATCTGAAACATAAAGATGGCGTACAACATAGTTCCAATGAACTAGAAACTTCGTAATGTCTCTGTAGAAACAAATAAGAAAATATATTCAGTTCGAAATGACTAAATTGATCCAAAATCATTCGGGGCACTATATAGTTAATACAAGAAGATCGAAAAGGGCCAATAGATGGTGACCGCGGCTGTACTTGGGCAGAATTTATGCCACCATACTAGCTTCAAAACGCATACAGATGCTACAAGTTTCCACTGTAAATTAGTCCGCAACCTAAGCTGACTAGCTCTCCAATTACAAACAAAACAGCTGGCCAAGTATTACTGTGACTTGTAGGAACATTCAGCCTATACCCATAACATGACTCCACGCAGCTACGGAGATTAGAAACCGAAGAAACCAAGCTCGGTCGCCCTTTCCTTCTCGAATGTCTCAAAGTACTGGTATATGATGGTGACAGCAAGCAGAATACCAGTTCCTGAACCGATTGCACCCATGAAATCAGCCAGAACAGTCAATGCACCAATGCATACTCCGCCAAATGCAGCAGCAGTGGGAATGTATCTGTTCAGTTCCTTCTGCAGGTTAGACTCACGATGGCCTGGCATCACCATTTGTTGTTCCTGTTGAATTGCCACGTTTACAGATCACTTTAGCATAAAAAACATGCATGTGAAAACCAAATTAAGCTATCACCCTATTAGCACTTCTAGTCAACATCCTGAAGTTAACTAACCAATTAAGGATATTAATTGCATGACAGTTTTGTAATCATAATATTATTCGTCTTATTAAAAAAAAAGTATGAAAAAGCTAACCACGACAAGCTAACCACAACCAGCATGCATTGTTTTTACCTTCAGCTGCTTAGCAACATCCTTCGCTGATGAACCAGAAACTTCAATCCATGTCTTTGAGAAGAGAGCACAGGCTGACAGCATAAAGACCACATAGAACAAAGCATGGAATGGATTTGCCAGAACATCAGCCAAGCTGCACAATTGAACATGTTGAAGTTCATAAGATCAATTGTTCATTGATTGCTAACAAAAAACACAAGCAAAGAATCAGAAAAAAAGGGAAGTAACATAAAATGAGACTAATTATTCACCTTGATGGTGCAGTAACATAGTAAGCAAGACCACCAACAGGAACAGAATGGCCCGAGTACTCTGATTCCTTCCATTTCCCAAGAAGGTTAACAAGGAAATTTCCACTGTATTTCCTATAGAGAAGCTGCAATAAAATATTTCAGACATTGAACATCCATAATTCACGTAAAGGTCAAAACTGTAGTATATCAATGGAATAAGTGCATACCTGGGATATGAAATAGAGGTTGGTAATCAGAGCAGAGTGCAGAATGATAGGCATGTTGGATGTGTAGAACAGTTTGATCGGGTATGAGCCTTGCTGACCACGAGCATTCTTTGACCTCACTGGAAGCACAACACGGAAGCCTTGGAAGTAGATAACAATGAGGAAGACCAAGACAGTAGCAAGTAGATTGGTCACATTTGGAAGATTTTGACGGTAGAAAGCCTCGCGTAGAGCACGAACTTTATCTGTTCGAGTGATTAACAGATGGAACAACGCAATGACAGCCCCTTCAAATTCAGCACCACGCCCACTGTTGATGGTTGTTGGGCTAAATGCCTTCCAGATGATATTCTCACTACATGGGAAGAAGTTTACAGTAAGCAAGCACGCACAACATAGCAAATCAATGAGGCAACATTTAACTTGCTTACCAGATATTAGTAGCAATGAACAGAGAGATACCAGAACCCAGACCATAGCCTTTCTGTAGGAGTTCATCTAGACATATGACAATGATGCCAGCAAAGAAAAGCTGAAGTATAATGAGAATAGCATTCCCAGTCCCAAGTTGGCTCACACTGCCATACATTCCAGAAAGAACATATGCCACAGCTTCTCCAATAGCAATCAGGATACCAAGCAACTTCTGTGCCCCATTTCTGAGTAAAAGAGTACACTATGCATCACTAGACAATCACCAGATACAATAAATAAGAACCACAAAACAGTAAAGTTCTCAATGGCATTCAATTGGCAGAAGGATGGATATGCAACTTATACACTGTAGTATGTCCGTATAAGCAAAATATCAGCCGATACGTGCAAAAATAAATTGTAGATTGCACTATCCAACAATACTTACAGCAGAGCACGATCCTCCCTCACACTGTTGTCAACTTCAATAATCTTTGATCCCACTAGAAGTTGCATCACCATCCCAGATGTCACGATTGGAGTGATACCCAGCTCCATAACAGTACCACGGTTTGATGCAAGAATAACACGCATCCAGTAGAAAGGGTCAGCTCCAGTAGTTGAATGAATGCCATAGAGTGGGAGCTGGCTGCAGACAAGGAAAATGAATAGAGAAATGACTGTGTAGATCACTTTCTCCCTGAATGGTATTTTCCTATCAGCACTCTGTACTTCCGGCAAGAAAGCCAGAAAGGGCCTGACAAGATGCAGAACTCGAAACCCGCCAGCCATATCTCTGTATTAAATAGAACACATTTCGATCAGTACGATGTGCAAGGCATAATTCTGATCAAGAAGATGCATCCATTAGAGTAAAACATACTGCGTGAACCTACGCAATCTGTACATGCAGAAAAAGGAGAGCCCAATTAAAAAACAAAGCTAATATAATTATGAATTATCACGATCTAATGAGCCCTCGCGTTAACTTGCTACTTAACACAGTAGTTTCCTTGTAGTGACCATGGTTATTACAAATACTAAGTGTTAAAACGCTATGCCGGCGTTGTAGATCTGGAACGTTAGAACGCCCCACACGCCTGTCCACCGCCGCCCCACGACCATCTGCCGCCGCCATGTGAGGCAAGACCCTACAACTCACATCGCTCGTCCGCCGCTGCGCCGCCACCCAGATCCGAGAGAGGGGGAAGGAGGGAGGAAGCCACCTCGTGTGCGCGGATGAAGCAGATGCGCCGCACCGTGCTTGCGAACGGAGAATGGATGGGGAGCAAATAAGCCTAGGGTTTCAACGAGACATGCGACACAGATCCGCGCCAACGGCACACGAATCGGGTACGACAACCCAACAAACGAGTAGATCGTCTCGAGATCCGGACTGGAAGGAGGGAGACGCTTTACCTGGCCGACGACGACGCCCGCCCTGCGCCGAGCTGGGTACGGGCCTCACCGCTGCAGACGAGATCGTGAAACCCTAGGCGAGCGGAGGATGGGAGAAGAGAGAGATGGGATCTCCCAGTACGAGAGGAGGACGCGGGGAGCTGCAGACAAGAGAGGGGCAAAGTTAATGGGAGCGGGAGGGGAAGATGGCCAGCAGAGCAGCACGCTCGCTGCGCGTGGGCCCGCAAGTGCCAAGCGGGGTCGTGGAGACGCAGAAAAATCCCGTGGCCATTGGAGGCTCTGTGGCCGTCTGATCGAGAAGGAGCGCAGGAGATGAGCCGCGTGACGTGGAAGGAGACGAAAATAGGACGGATAGTAGGTAGGATCAGGTATAGATGTCCAAACGGACCGCCCGGCCCGGGCACGCACGGCATGAACAGGGCCGTGCCGGCACGACACGACGCAAGCATCGGGCCGTGCCGTGCCAGCCCGCGTGCCAGCCACCTTGGCCCAGCGCGGCACGACCAGACCATTATCTTGCCGGGCCGGCACGGTGGCACGGCGTGCCACCACGGGCCGTACCGTGTCGGTACCACACCCACAAGATCACACATTACAAGCACAGAGACATGAATATCAAATATTATGGAGCTATTAGTGCAATGGCTGTCTCATTAAAAACTTTCTTAAGTAAAACTCACACCTCGTGAGAAACCCTAAGAAAGAAAAAAGAGTGTAGCCCAGCTCCAAGTCCTAATCAGATAATATAGGTTCATAGGTTTATTACAGTCCAGTCATTCCAGCCATGATAACAAGAATGCAAAACAGGTAGATAGATAACACCAGAATGCTTACCATCAATGAGCCTAAGACCAAGCAACCTTTTCTGTAATTCTCACTTAGAATTAACAAAATGAGTAACTACACTCAAGTAGTCCTCCTTTGCCTTTCCAGCCCAGATATCAGAGGTTAAACACACAGATGAAACATCAGTTTTCAAAGCATCAATTAAGTTCACCTTACGATCATTATATAGTTTAATCATGTCCCTTGCAGTTGTCTGTCTAGAAACATGAATGAATTTAGGGTTATGGGCACGATTGATGTAATTTTGAAAAGCATCGGTAGAGCCATGCCATAGAGGGAGATCATCTCTAGCTATCAAACGACACAGTTCAGTCTGTGCTACAGCAGGAGAGTACTGCCAATTAAGCAATTTACCATCGGGACCATACTTGAGCACGGACTGAACTTGAACAGAGCGTTCATGTGCTTTCTTAGCAGTGCAATTGTGTCGGAGCAAGTGTCCGGTACCAGAACTAGACTTAGCACTCAAATTTGCCTTACAGTACTTGCAAATGGCAGCATACCTGACCTTCTTACCATTTACCACAGTAGTCAACTCGTCAAAATCATCCCAAACTTTGGATCTCTTCTTCGAGCCGGTGGCCGCGGCGGCAGTGCTTGCTTCTGGTGGGCTCGTGGAGCCTGTACCAGTGCCAATGCCAGTGCTAGAGCATGGCCGTCCATCGAGCTTGATAGGATCTCCATGGGTGTCACCGAAACCCATGAAAGCTCTGGCATCCTGCGCCTCGTTGTGGTCCTCGAGCCGCCGCTCCTCCTCCTCTGCAGCTGGGTCAAGCTCCATGAACTCGACACCGACCACGAGCCCGAGGAGCTCGGCCTGCTCCTCGCCGTCTCCCTGACGACACCTCCGGCTCCTCAACGACTACGCGGCACCGGCATGCCACCGATACCTAGGAAGAAACATCAAAAGGATGAAGGGTTAAACCTAGATCTAGAGATTTACAAGAGGAAGAAGGTGTGAAGATGAACAAATAAAGGAAGAGAATGAACCTTGCGCAGTTGGAGCACCAGAGACGCCGGCTGGAGCCGAGGAGCGAGGACCACCAAAGGGGATTAAGGTTAGGGACGGCGGATGGGGAGACGAGAGAGGAGGCGAGACAGAAGGGGGTATAGATGTCCAAGCAGGCCGGCACACGACGTCGACGGTGAGCCGCCGGCCGTCAGGCCCTCGTCGTCGTCGTCGAAGAAGACGAGAGAGAAGGCGAGAGCCGAGAGGTGAGGAGAGGAGGTCGAGATCCAGATGCGAGGCGGCGGGGTAGGGAACGAATGGGCTAGGGTTGCGAATGGGGAGGGGTGCGCCGCGGGGGCCGGGGCTATATGGCTCCCAGGGCACCGGGCCGCCGCCGTGCCTCCCGTTGCAGCGGGCCGGGCCGGGCCGGGCACGTTGGGCCACCATCCGCGTCCAAACACGGCACGGCCAACGGGCCGTGCCAGCACGGGCACGATGGCTACCGGGCCGGGCCGTGTTTAGACCGGGCCAAATCCGTGCTGGGCCCCGGGCCAAACGGGTAGTCCGCACTGTATGGACATCTATAGGATCAGGTAAGGCTGTCTCCAATGGGAATTGTTAAAGTGGTTTCTCGAAACAATGTTTGTCACTGTTTGACATAAATGCTGCACTGTAGATAGAGAAAGAGGTAGTTGGAATAGTGATAGGAATGGGATTTGAGGAGTGTTGTTGGAGAGAGCGTAAGTAGTATTATATCTTGAGGATAGTAGAAACCCAACAGTAATGTCCAGTGTTATTCGGCCAGATAATTACGCATCTACGGTATTTGCCAGATGGTCCATAGTTTAATTACAATAATGTGTATTTTACGTTTCAAAATATATACGTTTGATTTTTTAACACTAATTATGACATATTCATGTTATTCAAACATAATTATTATTATTACCCCTTCATCCCAAAATATAAGGTGTGCATGGTTTTAGGAAAAACAAACTTTTAAATCTTTAACTAATAATTCAATAAAAAAACATATATTTCATGTTATATACTTGGATTATTATTTAAAATGTTTTAACATGATGATAGTTTTGTATTCAATGGTAACATATTTTGAAAGAAATTAATGGAAAGTTTCGCTTTAAAGACCATGCCAAATTATTATATGCCTTATATCATGGGATGGAGTATTTATTTTTACTATGTTTTAGTTTATCGTATAATATTCTCCAAACACAACTTGAATTTTTACATCTTTTTACAATTTTTTGAATAAGATGTGAGACTTAATTGTTGTAAAAAAAATCAATCATATAATTTAAAATGAACATAGTTAAATATCAACTACAATCCATACACATAACATTAATGAGTGTATGACATACCGTGACCGTTTATATCATACAAAATCACTCTAGCATACTAAGTTTATATATTTGGTTGAGGTACCTAGAAGGTAGATATAGATGTGCAAAACACTAAACATAGTGGAGTCTAAAATCAGTTGGATGTGTAGACTAGTGAGATCAGTCTTACTAGCATGGTTAACACAAATATTACAAATGTTTTCCCACGTGGTCTCGCCAAAGATATAAACTAAAAACAATCGTAGATACCACTATAAAAATCCAAATTAAATTAAGATTATAACTTTTTTTGGTAAAGCATACAAAACAAGATCTCTCTCGCTCTCACACAAACACATATAGAGACAGACAGACAGACAGATATTGATAGATATATAGATAATAATTTAAAAAACAAAATCCTAAGATACATTATTTAAGTCTATACATATATAAATTCACGAATAGAAAATTTTACGCCTACAAAAATCATATAACCTCATAAATATATATATGTACACTTGGAATAATAAGAACAAGACACATTCAACAAATAATATACTAATAAAGCAAAAGGATACACTATATGAGCATGAAACAGTCATAACTCAAGTGAAACAAATTACAAAGACACATGAAACAAGCACGAATTATATGAATCTATAAAAAATATTTACACTTAAAATAAGTGTTTATCAACCTATGGAATAAATATTTGAACAACTAAAAGAATATATTAGATCATAATATAGAATTTGTACGTCTAGAGCAAATTATACGAGACAAAAAAATTCAAAGATTTTGTGCACATTGGAAGGAAAATAATAAAGAAAAAAAGAGAAAAAGATACAAACAAAACTCAAGAAAAGATGGAGAGATGGAGTGCAAAGATAAAAAAAGGAAAGACAATTATTTGAGGCTCACCATGAATGTATTATAGTAGCCCACAAATCAAATATCTCTACACGCAGAACAAGTATATTGGTTTTTAGAACAAAAATATGTTCACTTGGAATAAATTATGTAAACTTACTAAACAAAAATGATATATCTCAAACAGATTATATGAGTTCAGAACAAAACATATGCACACGTAGAATAAACTAAAAGAAATTATGATAGTCCACAGAATAAATAACTCTGCACCAGAGATGACTGCGCGTTCCTGCACGAATTTTATTGTGATGTAGGTCTTGCATTAGTGTTGTATAGTTTGCATGCATTAAGGCACAGAAGATCGATGGAAATCATCAATGTATGGTCTTAGTGGGTGGTGACATGGTACGTGACTTAGTGGGATATATGATGATGTGGCGTCACGAAATCATAGAGAATTGTGGTAGTGGAGGCTAGCTATTTTTTGTTGTATGGTTTGAATTAGTGTTGTACGGCTTGCATGCATGAATGCATAGAAGATCGTTGGAAATCATCAATGTATGGTCTTAGTGGGTGGTGACATGACATGTGACATAGTGAGATATATGATGATGTGGCTTTACGAAATCGTAGAAACATGTGGCAGTGGGTGCTAACTATTTGGATATGAAGATTAGCTTATACACACATAAAACAATAAACGTAAAATCAGACATATTATATCAAATCACAAAAGATGTGCACGGCTAAATTAAATTAAACAAATTATTAGCACACAAAATAAATACCTTTACAATTTGAACAAATTATATTAGCCTATCGAACAAATATATGTAGACTTGTAATAAATTATTCAAAGAACAAAGATTTATATGAACAAAACAAATTATAAACTCAAAAACAAAGGTATGCACACAAAAACAAATTGAACCATATGTATAACAAATGTTTTATACATGTAATAAACTATACAGACTAAAAAATTTAAATACCTAAAACAAAGTATACAAGCAGAATAAAAAAACATGCCGATTAAATAAAAATTATATAGCAAGATTGCATACCAATGGAAAACAATTATATAGATTGAACAAATCATGCTAGGGTTCGGTTTGAAAAAAACTAGTTATATTAGAAAATATTGAAGACCATAAAATAAAATCAATATCACAAGCTAAATATTCAATCCAAATGCAATAATCAAATACAATTAAAGTGTGGGACAAAAATATGATAACCATGAAGAAATGGAAAGAAGAGACAAAATAAAAGTAAAAAATAAATGAGATAACAAAAAAAATGAAAGGAGAAAAAACAAACAGAGAAATACTCCCTTCGTCCGAGAAAACAAGTCGTTCTGGGTTTGTCCTGAGTCAAACTTCGTAATGTTTGACCAAGTTTATAAAGAAGAGTGAATTGCATGGTAGCTCCTTAAACTTATCCCATGGTACCATCTAGGTCCATGAACTTTCAAAGTGATCATCTAGGTCCTTTAATTTTCAAATGGTTCTTTCTGGTGTAAATCTAAATTCGAAATTGGACCTCGATCTACTAAGAATGTAAAGTTGATGGACCTAGATGATCACTTTAAAAAGTTAAAGGACCCAGATGATCACTTTCAGACTTCATGGACCTAGATGGTACCGTGGAATAAGTTTAGGGATCTGACGTGCAATTCACTCTATAAAGAAATATATCGTCATTTACGGAACCAAATTGATACCTAATGAAAATATATGTAACAAGGAATCTAACAATACTCATTTGCTACTATAAACATTTTCGTATAAATTTGGTCAAACTTTAAAAAATTTGATTTAGGACAAACCTAGAATGACTCGTTTTTTGAGACAGAGAGATGAGGGAAGATGAAAGGAAAAAAAACAAAGAATACAGAAACAAAAATAGAGACAAAGCATTACATGGGCTGGACCTTCATTTGGGCCGAGAAACAAGAAACCGGACAGGCAAAGGCTTCAACAGCCAATTGAATAGACCTGGCGGGGCTAAATTTCTGAAGTCTGAACACGGAGATGAACCACGTTGTTCAGCCCAGTATGAGGTACGGTTCCGACACTGCACAAAATGCCAAGACGGGCGGTGCTAAAAAAAAGGGCCAAGACGGGCTGTGCTAAAAAAAAGGCCAAGACGGGCCATTGCCAAACAAGGCCGTTCGCTTCCACCCGACTCCAAAAAGGAAAGAATCCACCACTGGTCTTTCAACTTGTAACGAAGTCCGGATTTAGTCTTTCAACTCGAAAATTAGGAATTACGGATCCTCAAACTTGCGAAACCGGACACGGGAGGTCCTCCGGCCAAATCAACGGTGGTCTTCGCTGATGTGGACACACCACTTGCTACGTCATCCGTCCACGTGTTCACGGACCCACTCGTCGGTCTCCCTTCTATTTCTTCTATGTCCATTCCCTCGGACCTTGCCTCCCGCCCGGGCCCCAATGGCGCCGCCGCCCCACGGTATTCCTCCCCGATGGCCTCACCTCCCCGAGCGGCGTCCCTCCCCGCCGCCTCACCTGCTCCGGCGCAGCGGCGTCCACCCTTCCCGCGCGGTTCCCCTCTCCTGCCGCCTCACCTGCCCCGGCGCAACGCCCGCTCTCCCGGCAGCTCACTTGCCTCGGCGCTCGCCCTACCCGCGTGGAGCCCCTCCTCCACTTCGTCACCTGCGTAGCACGGCCATGCTTGACAGGAGGGAGCAGTCACCCTTGCCGGCCATGCACATGCCTGGGGAGACGCCGCTCTGGTCGCACGCAAGAGGGCCGCCGCCCCGACTGTCTAGACGCGCACGATAGAGCCGTGGTCGTCCGTCTGCTCACGCGAGGAGCCATCGCTCAGCCGTCTGTCCTCGTCCCAGTTCGTGGACGCGACCTCGTCCACCGTCGCCCAGCTTCGCGACACGCACCTCACGCGCCAACTCTCGAAGCTCTGCTACCCCACGCTCCTCTGGCGCACATGGCGAAGCACTAGCGCAACTACGTCCACGCCCTGCACGGCTGGCTCAAGCTCACTGCTATGGCGATGGTCGAGCGGCTACTCTGTGAACCCGGTTCCGAACGGCGCCATGGCGCATTCTCGGCGACAGCGCGGGGTCAACGTGGCGGTGCTGGAGTCCTTCCCGACCATGGCGTACGTTGATGTGAAGGCGCACACCGACAAGGGCGCGCTGGAGTGCGCCGTGTGCCTGAGCGAGTTCGATGATGGCAAGACGTTGTGGCTGCTCCAGCACTGTAGGAGCTTCGTGGCGTTCCGTGCCAGCCGCGACGCCCATGTCGTCATTATTAGGGGCAGCAACGGCGAAGGCAGCGGCCGCGCCGGGAGGAGCATCCGGCTGGGCCAGTGAGGGCAGTGCCCGACTGCCCATCATTCCTGCAGATGTTCTCTACGAGGCTCCACTCGTAAGGGTCTCGCTCTAGACTAAGGGGCACCGACACTGACGCGGAGACGTGGCCTTCGCGAGGGCCGGTGCGGCGGGGGTGTGGGGCGATGGCGGGCGGCAGCCCAAGGACGTCTGCGTGCTTGCATCCACGATGGAGGTCGGGATGGCGACGTCCGAGGGGATGGGCATAGAAGAAATAGAAGAGAGACTGATGGGTGGGTCCATATACACGTGGACTGATGACGTGGCAAGAGGTGCATACACATCAGCGAAAACCACCATTGGTTTGGCCGGAGGACCTTCCGTGCCCGGTTTCGCAAGTTCGAGGACCCGCAATTCCTGGTTCGAGTTGAAGGACTAAATCCGGACTTCGTTACAAGTTGAAGGACCAGCCACGAACATTTTCCCTCAAAAAAACAACTAAAGCCGCGACGGCGGCGTGCGTCACCGAGGCACCGAGCATGGTGCAGCGAGGGCCGTCCGGCTGCGGGCGGCCGGCGGCCGGCGGCGGCACTGCATCAGGCCAGTGCGCCGTAGATCGCAGCGGCCAGCGAAGAGTCGGGCCGGCAGCAGCAGGCGAAGGAAAAACGTCGTGAGATTGGGGGCTCGCCGCGTCCCCGCGTCCGCGGGTGGGCCTGGCCTTGGCCGGGTTGCGCGGCGTGTGCGCGTTGGGGCGGCCTAGGCAGCAGCCAGCAGTCAGCGGCTAGCAAGCAACGGAGTAGCAAGGGAAGCAAAGTGCTGGGGAAGCCCAGCAGAAGGCCTGTGAACCTGTGATTCTTTTTAACTGAAGACGACACCAATTTCAATTTGGGAGAAACTAAGAAAAGGAGAAATAAAAATCAACTAAGCCGGAGCGCTACTTGCCGGTGGCTGTTTGAGCTGCTGGGCTCTAACAGTGCACCGTACATTATGTTCACCGTATAATTTTCTAAACAGCAGATCGTGCCGGTTTTAGGCGAAGCTGTTATACCTTCATGTTGAAGTTGAACTACTTGCACCACAGTATCGCATGCAGTCCCAGGCTCGGCATCAAAATATAATTTCTTACACTGTGTACTACTCCGCATTCGCCGAACCTGACAGCATGCAAGTTGGCAACAAGAACCTGAGCTTCAGTGAATGCATGCGAATCCCACGCCATCAGGCTATCCGCAATGGGACTCCTCATCCCACTTCCTCAGATCCCATTCCACTTTGTGCGTCATGGCAGCTACCGTACGAAACAATGTCAAACAGTACGAAACAGTACCAAACAGTATCGCTATAGTGTTTTGAGGAATTCCTTTGAAAAGTCCCATTGAGGACAGCCTCGCACAGTAGAACTCGTTCTTCCAATGACACTGTCGATTCCATCGAGAGCAGCGAAGAAAAAACGTCGTCGTCGTCCCTTTACGTGCAGATATCGACCCCGGGGCGTGTGCGATCTCGGCTCGGCGCAGCGCGCGCCCACGAAGCGCGGCCGTCTCGCGACATGCATGGGCCGGTGGTCAAGCGCCGGTGCCCCCTCCTGCGCGGTGCCGGGCGCCAGCACCGGCCGCGATCCACGGCCCCGTTACGTGGTCCCGGGGCTAGCCGCTACGACTGCTCCACGGAAACACAGCAACACACGCGCGCGCACGACGCAGTCACGGTCACGGCCGAGCGAGAGGTTTACAACGAACGGGATGCCCGGGGCGCACCACGCTGCTCGCTCACATGTCGGTCTCGGGCGTCGCATGACAGATCGGCGACGGAGACGATGACTGCTGGCTGGCTGGCTGACTGACTGGCGTCTGCTGCTCGCCGTAGCACTTGCCTGCCCCTGATGGCAGAGCATGTACAGGAACCCGGCCGCCAGCCGGCCGGCGACTCCCCTCCTGGGCTCCTGTCATGGAAAAGCTCCGGCACCGGGCCAGCACGTGGCCCCCGCCGCTGGCTTGGAGTAGCCGAGTAGTCCATGTATGGGAGTACCATCTGCCATGGTGTACGTGAATGCATGCGTGCAGCCAAACGAGTGTCCCTTCCGCAGCATCGATCGGCGGACGGCGGTGTAGCTAGCTAGGGTTCACGTTTCACTCCATGCTGTGCAAGTACGCATCGCGCAGTGGTCCATAGTACTTGGAACTGAACTTTTCTGCAATGGAAAAGGCCGCCACATGCATGCGTTGCATGCTCGCAAAGTACCACGTAAGATTCTACTACAGTGTGTAGACGACCATATGATTCATAGAATCAGCGCTGACCAGTCTACTTCCTTCACAATGCAACGAACCAGGCCAGTGTGTTCGTTTGAGGTTGAGTAGGAAAATCATATGGTCTGGTTAACGACACGCCGATAGCTCATTATCCGTTTCAAATAATCGATCACACAACACAATCAACATTCAACATCATAATATATACACAGGCAGGAATGATAAACTCTCGCGGTAATATATCTATCTAGCTAGTACAGGCAGGAATCTTGCATGGGCTGGGGGTGAGAAATAAGAAATTGCGTGCTCTCAAATTGAGGGCGTCTCGGTGTGAAACAAACATACTACTAGTACAGTAGTACCGGCTAACTTTAAAGCTAGCTGTGGGTGTGTTTCCTGCCGCAACCCTAACACCACATTGTCTATTTGTCTCGTTGTGATTTGTGAACGGTTAGGGTCAACGCAGGACCACCACGCATTGAGAAAACATGGTGTGTAGGCAGTAGTACAAGACAGTAGGACTGCGACCTGTGAGTGAGATGTCCTTTGCATATTGCAGTAGACGACAGGGGCTGTATGCAATAGTTGCAAAAATGGGCTAGGCCCTATGGAGATGTACAGAGGACCGCCTACAGAGTCTACAGCCGTCAGGTCTACTGTCTACATAGAAGCACGACAAGGGGTGTGTTCAGATGGTTGAAAAAAACACTGTTCCGAACTGAAAAACACTGTAGAATTACTGTAGCACTTTTCGTTTGTTTGTGGTAAATATTGTCCTACTATGGCCTAACTAGACTCAAAAGATTCGTCTCGCAAAATACATCTAAACTGTGCAATTATTTTTTTATTTCATCTATATTTAGTATTCCATGCATGTGCCGGCATTTTGATGTGACGGAAAATCTTCTTTTTGCATAGTGAATTTTGGAAGAAATTTGGTGTACTAAACAGGGCCAAGATCGAGCACGGTTCTGTCAACTCCATGCAAAAAGGTAAGATACGGATACTGTTTTCTGTTTTTTGTACTTCCATTTCCATGTACTATACGGAAAAGTCAGAAACCCATATATAGCCTCTTTATTATGTTGGTAAATGCTTAGGCACGAGAATTTAATTTGACACTTGAAATATCAGAGATTTTAAAATGTTTCTTGAGTTAAACTTAATTAAACAAGAATTGAATGATAGAAAAGGTTATAATATTTATGATATCTGATTAGTATTATTAAATCATTGTAAAAAATATTTTTATAGTTTACGTAGATGTGTCAATGCTCATATAAATTTATTTAGGCTATGTTTAGATCACCCAAGCTAATTTTTATCTCTAACTAAAAAATAGCTAGCTAAAAAATAGTTTGACATGTTTGAATACTCCAGCTAATACACGATATTATTCCTAATAGATAGGTTATTTTTCACAATTAGCTGCCATTAGCTAAGTTCTCTCAACTAACAACTAATTTTAATTAGCTAGAGTGTGAGCTAAAAATATAGCTACCAATTAACCGGGCTGTTTGGAGACTCTATAGCTAATTTTTAACAACTATTTTTTAGTTGAGTGTATCCAAACAAGACCTACTCATTGCTCAAGATAATTTGACTCAACACAAACTTAGAATTTGATGCGTGGCGAAGGAAAAGAACTCATTTGCGGCAGCAGGAAGCCCGAAAAATCTCATCTCTTCGTACTCTTGCCGTCTTAATTCTGTGTGGCAAACTCTTTTGTCTCATACTCTTGGAGCTCATCGGTCAAAAGAGTAGTGAGTGACATGAGCTAGATGAAAGGGCAGCGTGCATGCAGACGATGCTTTTTACTGTTGAGGCTTTATTATTTCCATCCTCAACAGATAAGCTTGTCACTGGTCGGCGTCACGCCGTCAACTCGTCAAGGATACATGCGTCTGTTCCTGCTGGCTACCTTCGTACTCACGTGGTCACAGCGTCGGCGAGTCGATCGATTCCTTCTTGTGATCGAGCCTTTTTGACAGCGGTGAAACTGAGTACTCTTTACCGTCGTCGATCTATACTCGACACGTGTCGCAATGCTGGGCGAAGCAAGGAACGAAGCTGCATGCATACACACAGGGCAGCCAAAATCCGGGAGGGAACTGGACGAACAAATAAAAGCTCACCAGCACCACCTCATTCCCAGGCCGACAGAGCCGCATGCACGTCCCGATCCGATCGGCCGAGCACAAAAAAACGAGCCAAAATCCGGGTGGGAATTGGCAGAACGCCCCAGCCCCACACCACACGGCCGGGCCGCGCAGCCGACCGCGCGCGGGCACGCACACGTTCCACTCCGCGACGGCGCCGGTCGGCCGGGCACGTACGGCCGCGCGCGCCAGCGTCGTGGGCGCGCACCGGCCGCGGCCTCTTGATGGCCGGTGCTGCTAGTACGTGGTAGGGCACGTATGCGTACGGGCGGCCCGCGCGCAACCCACATGCCCCGCGCCCGGCCTTGGCGCCGGCCGCACGGCGACGGCATGCTCGCGCGGCCACGGCGGAGGCGGACGCCGCGCGGGGCATGCATGCATATAGAGGCAGGATGCCGCGGGTGCCGCCGGCCGGCCGGTATGGAGGCCACGCGCACGTCCAAATTGAGGGGCGTTTGGTCGATATCGCCTGCCGCTGCGCCGTGTGTGTGTGCCCGGCCCCCTACACGACGTCCCCATCGCAAAGTCCGCGCTCGAGAGCACGCGTCACACCGCATTGTCCTCCACCATGCATGGCAGTACGACGTGCATGCGCGCTAGCTCTTCGTTTGATCTCGAATGAATTCTTTCAGCTGCGATTATGTTCCCTTCTGGATCTGCATGGCATCTAGTGTATAGTAAAAATCTCGCTCGCACCTGCGTACGTGCGGCATGTAACAAGATCGATCGATCGATCCATCTGATCGGAGCTGCATGTCTGGATAAGTCATTGCTCTCTCGATCGCCGTTTTCTCTCGTACGTTCTCGGTGGTCGTTGGTCAATAGTTCTCTTTGCCGGTTCCATATCCATGTACCATGTGGCGCAGTGCAGATCGATTGAAATATATGGAAGGCAGCGGGCTAGATGGCGGAGTAGGTGAGTTTACTCTGGCTAGGGTTAGGTGCAACAATTTACGCAGAGATTATTGCCACCATGCATGACGACACTAGCTGCTAGCTTATTACTAGATGTCTAGCTAGCTTGCGATTAGTTTGACTAGTATAACCCAAATCGAATAATCGATTTCCACACACGCGTCTTCGATTCCCAGGCAGCCGTAACGTGCTAAAATTCGATCTCATCGTCGTTCGCCATCGACTCGGCACATACATATATACTACATACCACATTATATTTGCAAATTGAAGAGACGACCAGACACTGATGATCTGATCTGACGAGCTAGCAAGTTACCAGCGACCGCCAGCAAGCGGCACGCGTACCCACCAAGAACACACACAGCAATTCACTAACACTTGCGAGAGATGCGACGATAGACGTGCATGCGTGTCCCCTGCGATCACCGGCCATCTGCCGAACCGCACCGGCCCCTGGCACGTACTGTCCAAGGATCGGCCGGCACTGTGACAGCCCTGTCCGAGACGCCGTGACAAATCGGATCGGATCGCTTGCCAGGCCTTATACAATGGAGGCGGTTCATGCATTTGCCCTAGCCAGCTAACCTAGGGTTCAGCAATCAAAGGGGCACAGTACAGAGCGCCGCGTGCTTAATTAAGCAGTTAGTACGTACTCCACTGACAACGTACGTGTGCAACGAAGAACCGACCGGCGTGTATCGGCTCCGACCGACCAAGCCCAGAAGACGTGGGCGCCATTAACGACCTCGCTCGTCTCGCCGGAGTTAATGTGTAAAGGGACTGGCCAGCCGGCAGATCGATCGACGACGATACTGTACTCGATCTCGAGCAGTAGTACATGCAAACAAGTTTTCAGACGGTCACCTTTTTTTAATGGTCTCGATGGATGCATATGGTGCGCGAGCGAGGCAATGCAAGTGCAGCTAGCGTTGGTGATGGCCTGGTCCACAGGTCCAGGACGCTTACTTGCATTGGGGCACTTGTTGCCGATTTGTTGCCGCAATCCGCGATCTACTCCAAGCTGGGACCTCGATCTGGGACCCCACTCCGATGCAAGTAAGTGTCGTCGTTTTAATTAATTTAGTACTGGTAGACAGCGTTGTGATAACGACGATGCTTTTGTATACACTTCAGCTAACACTATGGACTTCCTTTACAAACATGTAAGATTAAAAATGGCTCAAATTGATGCTTACTAGTAGCACTGAGATTAATCAGCGTCGGCGGCAGCAATGACACATGCAGATAGCTTCCTACAGGCGCGGTTGCACTTGTACGCCAAGCATTCGCCGTATGGATTGGATCCTACTAGGTCAGTGGTGGAAGCAGGAGCGCGTACTAGCTAGCACTGCCCAAATAACCTAATCCAATGCATGCCTCGAGCCAAGGGCCAACCTTTTGCGCGCTTCTCCATGCCACTGTGGAGTGTGGAGTCAAAGGCTGTGTTTAGATCCAAAGTTTTGAGGGGTGAAATGCACTGTAGCGCTGAAAAATACACTGTAGCACTTTTCGTTTGTTTGTGGTAAATATTGTCCTACCATGGTCTAACTAGGCTCAAAAGATTCGTCTCGCAAAGTACATCTAAACTGTGCAATTAATTTTTTATTTCATCTACATTTAGTACTCCATGCATGTGCCGGTATTTTGATGTGATAGAAAATATTCTTTTTGCATAGTGGAATTTGGAAGAAGTTTTTTGGACCTAAACACAGCCAAAGCTAAAATTTGCTGATAGCTCGGATCACGCATCTCTCTCTCTCCCGGACCGGCCGGACAATCCATTGGCAGTCAGTGGAGTAATAACGTGGATTTGGTCCAGGCTAATCCCCTGTGCCACGAGATTAGCAGGACACTAATCCTAGATTAGCGGGACCCCTGCCTCCCTGCCTGCCTACTGTCACCCGATCGATGCCTGTGCCGCGCCTTGATATTCTTGCATGCATGCAGAGCTTGGTGGTCATATGGTGCATCATGTGATGTTCAGAGCCTTTGCCTTGAGAGCTAGGGCCCTACATTTCCGGCACGACAGCGGTGGCCGTTCCTCTCGTGTCTGGTAACGCCATAACGGTTTTCTGGGGAGACTGACAAAACAAACAGGCAGGACCAAACGATTGTATAGTGCCATCGAGGCGATTGTCTTGAGCTTGTCCTTTGGTTGCACGCTAGCCCAGCTAGGTCGATGCTGCAAGTTGTGAGCATATATAGTTTCAAGGGCACAGATGGACTGCAATGTGTGTGTGTGGTGTTTGCATTAGTTGCGTTCTTGGATCCACTACAAGTAGACATTGCTGAAGTATTACGAGAAAACTTAGAGCCTGTTTGGAAGCAAAGTTTTTAATACCATGGTTTTAGAATACAATGATTTTATATTGATCATGACATAACCATAGTATTTCTCATCCCTACTAAAACCATAGAATTCTAGAAAGTGTTTGGTTCCATAGCTATACCATGGTTTTACTCGTCTCTTGCTCACTTGGATAAGAAACTTTGATATGGAGTGGAATTTACAATACTCCAAAAATACCATGGTATTGGCAATACCATAGTTTTAAATACATAGAGTTCCCAAACATCTTTGGCTCAAATACTATGGTATTCTCAAATACCATAGTATTGTTTCCAAAACCATAAAAATACTTTGTTTCCAAACAGTCCCTTAGATTTGATATATATATATATATAGCGTGATGCGATGCCCCAATCTGTCAACATATATATTCTGCCTATGAATGAAAATGGTGTGATATATAGTTAGACTAGATTACACGCACAGCTGAGCAGTTGTCCACAATATATCCTAAGCTAGGGGCATTGGTAGTAGAGCATGATTTCAACTAAACAAATATCGAAGACACACAGAGATGTGAAACATGGGGAAAACCCATGAATATAGACGGCAAAATATATATAATAATTTATAAATTCGTTATGACCAGGTAGAGATTACATAGTATCTATTGACAATTTTGTCATCAGCAAACGAACACACAGAGAGGAAAACATGCTCAATGGTAAGCACTTATGATTAGTTGTAGTAGTACTAAATTTATCAATGAGCTAATATAATAGTCATGTCTCTTAATTCTGCACGAGTCAAGGCTAATTTAGTTGCCTACTTTTTTAAAAAAATTTAAAAGCCACCTAGTTCTACCTATAGTAGGTTATTAGGCTGTCTCCAATGAGACTCTTCAAATTTCACTCTCTATCACTATTGTAACTACCCTCATCTCTATCTACAGTGCAACATTTATATCAAACAGTGCAAAACAATATTTCGAAAAACCCATTTTGGGGAACCATTGAAGACAGCCGTAGTTGGTCAAGTTTTCAAAATTGCAAAAGAAACAAAGGAAAATAAAAAGTATATCATGGGCATTGAAAGATCATCAACGCCATCTTACAACGCAAAAAAAAAAAAAAGATCATACTGTACATGGTTGGGAAGAGAAGTTGAGGCGTCAGGACAATGTAAATCTTTTAGTTATCTTAGACTATGTGCAGCAGGATGTGTAAATGCATTGTGTATCCACTATTCCAACTACCTTCTTTTCTGTGGACAGTGTCGCTACAGTATATAGGCAATCCATTTACCCAATCCACTGCACATAGTCTCAGTACAAGTGACCCTTCTCCTCTTCCACAAAAATTGGATTCGAATTGAAACTGGGCGGCCCCTTTTGAGAGATCACAAACGCTTACGTGCAGGAGTGAGCGATACTGCCAAAGCGCTTGTACTGTATAATCATTCGAAAAGGAAAGCACCTCGCCACTGGGAAGTTGGGAGTTACCAACAAGAGATCTACTGCGTATCTCCAGATAAAAGGACGTCGGGAAAATATTTTTACCTTGGAGTTTAGGATAAAATCGTCATGCAACGGCGCTGTTCGTACGACCAGATAATGATCGAGAAGTGCTTATTTATTTGCCAGTCCAAGTGCGCTATAACTATAACCTAGCAAAGCTTGTAGCAATCCATGGAGCCACGCAGCACCCTGGCCTGCAGGTCGATCTCATGCAGAGGTTACAATCACTCGAATACTGACGGAAGGGGAATTTATGTGCTTAAACCGCTATCCAGTAGCCTATCGCTCTCATGGAAAGGAGCATGTCGAAATCGATGGCCTGTGGGGCGATACGCTCCATATATACCCTCATATATACGAGCTAATACCAACCATCCCTAAAACCTCGAAATAAAAAGATCCTGTGATGTAATAATACTCCGTATACCATCTACTCTATTAAACTGATGCATGTCTTACGTAATGCCAACAGCTCTGATTGCATCACTACTTCTCTGTGGCTGCAGGACGCTGCTGGGTGCTGGAAACTGTGATTTGGGGATGAAAAATAAGTAATCTATATACATTGAACAATATAGATTTATACAGCAGCAGTAACTGCGCAGTACTGCAGTAACTGTACCAGTGACGTAGACGCCTGTACTGCGTACTACACACGGTGGGTATCGACATATATACATCGCGCCCTAAAGGCTAAAGGGATCAGTAATACCTCAATCAATGGACAGCAGCCAATAATACTTCTTAGGCGATTAATCAGGGCAGAGCCTCTTTCATAAAGCTAACAAATCAAGCGATTAGAAGGAAGGGGTAGTAATGCACGATTGGACGACCATTATCACCGCATCATGTCGAACATTAAATTGAACGGCGACGACGGCGCTGGAGACGGCCGATGAGAATGACGGCGCGATCATATGCCGCTCCGTCCCCGGCTGCCAGTACTGCGCCACGCGGCCTCTAGCCACGATCACCCTCCCCTCCGCGACCCTGTCCGTCGTCCTCTCCCTCCAGCTCGACCCCGTCCGCCGGCGGATCATCGATCGTTAAAACCTGTACTTGCTTGCACACGGTTTCAGCAATGGGATGTGTCCTACGTGCTTCAGTTACGTCCAGCTTCATCGCATGCTCGACCGACGTTAACGCCGTCGAGTGGCGGGCGCACAATTACTTCTCACTTCTCAAACTGAAACCCACTCGCACTACTTTGTCGTCGTCGTTTGCCCCCCTTGCTTTTGGGTCGGTGCCGTATGGTGGTCTTGGCCTGTAGATAACTCATCAGAGCTGGACGCCGGCGTGCAGGGTTGTTCTAGCTAGCTCCGGCCGTATAACAAAAATTTGGTGAAAGGGACACGTTGTACATATGTCAGTTAGCAAAAGTTCCTTTTGCCCCCCAACTCCGTCTTGTCTGTTTTATTGTCGAAATATCCTCTGTTCTCCACTTTGCGTCAACTTTTTTTTTTTTTTGCGAGCGCACGGGAAGACCTCCCGTCCATATTTCATTAAGAAGAAAGAGTTTACACCCAACAAGAACAAACGACCGGAAAGCCAAGGCTTGCCGAGCCAACACCGCACTCAACACCACTCGAGAAGGTACGCAGGACTACATTACATTCAGCATTGGCGACCCTAGAACGACTGCCACATCCCTGAGGCCACGGCGGAGGGAAGGCAGGAGCGGCAGAAGAGAGTGAAACGCCTGGAATCCGGCAAGAGACCACAGCTTGGCTTCCTCAAGGAGCTGCATCGTGACAACAGACGGCGAGGAGCTGCCACGGTCGAAAACCCGGGCATTCCTTTCCTTCCAAATCGACCACAGAACCAGCAGCACCAAGGCGTCACAACCTGGTCGAAACTGCTTGTGCACCCTTTTCCTGATCGTGGCCCACCATAACATGAGCGTGTCCGAAGAATCCGGCATGAGAGAGCTCCAACCGGTTAGGCGCAACACCCTGAACCACACCTCCTTGGAGAAGCAGCAATGGAGGAGTAGGTGATTGATTGATTCCGTCTCTTGGTCGCAGAGGGTACAACGGTCACTATCTTGCAACCCGCGCCTATGCCATCTTTCTGCCGTCTAGCATCGGTCATGAGCAGCTAGCCAAGCGAAGAATTTCACCTTTGGCGGTACCTTGGCTTTCCAAAGAAACTTGGCACCCAGGAAGCGGACAGAGCCGGAGAAGCAGGCTAAGTAAGCTGACGCAGCTGAATAATTACCACCCAGACTCCAACGCCAACGAAAGAAATCTGGAGCGTCAGGTGTGAGAGAGATTTGTTGAGCTTTCTCCCAGACACCGACGTACTCGACCACCGCTTCCTCAGTCAAAGCGCCCTTGATGTCAGAGATCCAAGCGCCATTTCGCAAACCATCCTTCAGTGTTCTTGTATGGCAGCGCGGGGGGACAGCGTTGAAAAGGTTTGGGGCAAAGACCTCCATTGGGAGGCCATCAAGCCAGTGGTCAAGCCAGAATAGAATCGTGGCCCCATCCCCGACCAAGATATCGGTGCTAGCTCTGAACAGTTGAAGAACACACTTCTCCGCGCTACATGGCAAGGCCGTCCACGCCCGGCTAGGATCAGTGCGCTTTAGCCAGCACCAACGTGCGCGAAGTGCGACACCCATCAGATGCAGATTGGCAATCCCTAGCCCCCCAAACTCTAGAGGTCTGCACACCCTGGGCCAAGCCAGTTTACACCGGCCCGGAACCGATACTGCAGATCCCGACCACAAGAAGGACCGCCTCAACTTGTCGATGGCACTTATTGCCCAACCTGAGAGGCCCGAGGCGATCGCCATGTGCACTGGAATTGCAGACAAGGTGGCCTTGACTAGAACTGTCCTTCCAGCGAGGTTCAACAAGCTTCCTTTCCATGATGGAATCCTTGCCGCCACTTTGTCAACAATTACCTGTTCATCACTGCGGCGTAGTTTTCTAATGTGTAGGGAAATCCCCAAGTAGACACAAGGGAATGTTGATAATTGGCAGCCCAAAACCTCCTGCACCATCCTCATCTCATTGGCTGAGCAAGCAATCGACGTCGCGCTGCATTTAGCAAGGTTAGTACACAGCCCGGACGCACCAGCAAAGTACTCGAGAAGGCATCTCAACAACACCAAGTCGCTCCATGAAGGCACCATGAAGATGACTAGGTCGTCTGCATACAGTAGAGCCCGGCAAACGGAGGGATATCGAATGGGAGAGAGAAGACCACGGCTGTTAGCGACCCCGATCAGACCGTTGAGCGCTTCCATGACGATGATAAACAACATTGGGGAAAGGGGATCACCCTGCCGGAGACCACGCGAATGACAGATGCGCTGCCCAACACTGCCATTGACAAGAAGCTTAGTACTCGAAGAAGAAAGCAGCGCGGCCACCCAGTCTCTCCACCGAGGTGAAAAGCCGAGGAACTAGAGCAGTTCAAGAAGGAAACTCCAAGCGACCGAGTTGAACGCTTTCGCAAGATCAACCTTTAAGAACACCGTCGGTACCTTCCTCCTATGTAGTAGCTTGCAAGCTAACTGCACCGTCATGAAGTTGTCGTGGATGCTTCTCGATTTGATGAACGCGCTCTGATTGTTGCTAATCAGCAGGCCGAGCTTGGGAGCGAGCCTAACAGAGAGGACCTTGGCTATTAGCTTACTCACGCTATGGATCAGGCTAATCGGCCTGTAGTCCTTAAATTCCTCAGCATCGGGCTTCTTCTTCAGCAGAACAAGGTAGCCATCATTGAGCAAAAATAAGCTCCTAGTGTCAAGAGACCAGAAGGTATTAAACACCGACATAACATCCTCTTTGATGATAGGCCAGGCCACCTTGAAGAACAGCCCGGTGAAGCCATCGGGTCCGGAGCTTTCTCATTAGGAAGCTCGCGCACCACAGACCACACCTCCTCGGCGGAGAAACAACGATCAAGGTCAGATAGATCCACTGAACGCAGTCCCAGATTGCTAAAACGCAACGAGTGGGAGCGATGGAATGCACCGCCAAAGACCTCCAGGAAGTGACGGTAGAAAGCATCAACTTTATCTTCCTCAAGCACCAACTGCTGCCCATCCACATTAACGTGATGGATGAAGTTTCTTCTGCTCCTGTGACACGCTTGAAGATGGAAGAATTTTGTGTTGGCGTCACCTGCCGCGAGAAACAGGAGCCTCGAACGCTGTCGCGCTATGGTGCGTGAGAGTGAGGCCAAACCCAAGCTTTTTATCTTCAGCTGTCTTCTCAGCGACTGCTCTTCATCAGAAAGCGTGCGAGCCTCCTGCGCCTCATCGAACAACATCACAATCTCCCTGGCAATCACGAGCTGTAACCTGACGCTGCCCACAAATTTAGAGCTCCAGCTGCGCAATGCTTTCGCAGTACGCCTGAGCTTTATATCCAACGACCTACATGGATCGACCAAGGTTGGCTGCGGACTCCAAGCTTCCGTCACTGTGTCAAGAAAGCCCGGGAATTTAACCCAAATGCTCTCGAAACGGAAGCGGCGTTTAAAACCAGCGACGCAGCTCAATTGCAACAGCAAAGGCGCATGATCAGAACAATCGGAAGATAGCGCCCGTAGCCAGTGGTCAGGGAAGAACTCCAACCAGCCGACTGAAGCAAATGCCCTATCAATGCGTTCCAACGTCGGGTGACCGCGTTCGTTGCTCCATGTGAAAAGACGGCCATTCAGGAAGAGCTCCGACAGTTCCAGCTCGTGAAGAAGACGCCGGAAGCCCGCCATCATCCTCCTGTTTAACCTGCTATTATTTTTGTCTGCAGCGCAAAGGATCATATTAAAATCGCCGCACACGAGCCAGGGGCCCGGCAAGCCCCTGCGTAGTTCCTTGAGCTCCCGCAAAAATTCGATCCTCTCGACGTCGACCACGGGCCCATACACCGTGGTCAGCCACTAGGCTTGAGACGGCGCAGACAACGTGGACACTTTAGCTGTGATGGAGCGCGACTGGTGCGAAATGTCTGTCACCGACCAGAGGTCACGATTCCAAGCCAAGGCGATCCCGCCCGAGAGACCCACGGCAGGGAGCAACGAGTACTGAAACGCTGTGCCTAGCATGTTACTTAAGTCAACAGGTGCAGAGAGTTTCGTCTCCTACAGACACAGCAGGGACACACGGTGTTGAGTTACAAACTCCCTCACGGCATCCCTACGAGCACGACCATTTAGGCCACGAACGTTCCAAACAAACAAGGTTTCACTTCCCATAACAACCCATTGGCGACAACCGCGACGACCCCGCACAGGCCTAGGTCACACAGGGTGACGCCACCTCCTCACTCCAGACTGAGCTAGGGAAGAGCTCGCGGATTGCGGCGAGCTTGCCGGCAGAGATGTTCTCGCCGAACTTGGCACGACACGCAGCCAGCGCCGCATTACCGGTTAGTACCCTGGAAGGAGCGACCCCCAGCTTTTTGAGAAGCACGTTCCATGCCTGAGCCTCTGGATTGGCAGCCCTGTAACCTCTTTTGGCCGCAAGGCGCGCGCTACAACGTCGGCCATCGACATCACGAGCAGCCGCCTTGGTGACCCTGCGTGGCGGGGACTCCAGGATGGCCGTGGGAGCCAGCGGTGCACGAACCAGGGCAACAAACTCGTCCACCACCCGAGCAATTGAACCAGACGCACCGTCAAGCGAGCACCGCCGAGCCCCCGACGCTCGAGCCGACGAGCCAGGACGGCCAGACGCGGCCAAAGGCGTGACGTCCCTGCCCCCGGCCACGGGCGTACCCCGTCCGCCAGATCGATTCAGCGCCACGATCGGCGTAGCCGCGACAGGAGAGCCGTTGGACAGGGATGGTCCGTGGGGTTCCGAGCAAGGTACAAAGGAGAGCAGCCCGCCCTCAGAAGCCGCGCCCGTCGACAGCCTGGTGGAGGCAGAAGGCGTGGCCTCCCTTTCCAAAACGGGGCACCCCGACAAAGGCGACGCCGCACTGGACGGCATGACCCAGCTCGAAGCAGCAACCACCTCCTCAAACATCGGGTCAAAGGCTGATCTGTCCGCGAATCCCGTGCACACCGGCCGTAGTGAGCAGGGATCAAGGCTCGCCCGTGACGGGGCCACAACAGGCGTACCGACGCCGGTCACGGCGCACGAGGGGCCAAAGCGCATGGATCCGGTCCATGACCAGGCCATGCCAGAGAGGTGAACCACCGACGAACCGGCAATGGCGCCGTCCACCGCACTCGCCGCCGGGAAGGTACCAGTGGCTTGACGAGGGCGAAAGGAATCACCCCAGCCCGGCCCCAGCGACGGAAATGCATCATAGCCCTGGACGTTGAACTTCTGAGTCTTGGGGAAGGGGTCACGCTCCTCAGGATCACCGAACCCTGGATACTCCTCATCGGAGTCCCAATGGTCTGGCGGCGTATCGTTGCCATCATCCGACCGTGGAGTCCAGTCCTGCCACTCCAAGATATCAATGGTTACGTGGTAGGTCAGCGTATCCAGCTTGGTCTTGTACAATTCATGCTCTTTGAGGAACAGATTCCCAGGGTCATGAGGTTTCTTCGGCTCTGGAAGCAGTAGCAAACCCCCACGAGGAATTAGATCCGGATGGACACACCAGGCTGCGGCGACGAAGTTCTTAAGGTCCACCTTCCTGACGGTGTCCGGCGTGGGCTCGATCTGAGCGCACGATGAACCAAGAGCGCGCTGCGCGGTGTCCACCGACCAGGCGTGCGCCGGGATGCCGCGGATGAGCACAAGAACCCTAAACCGGAGCAGCAAAGGCTCCGCCAAGGACAGCCGGGACCAACGCTTCCAGACCAAACGAAAAGGTGGCGCGGGCGGAGGAGGACCCCTGAGCACGCTCTCCAGATCCGCTACGACCGCGAACACCACCATGAAATCCTCTGGTTGGTGACCGCGCACCGAGAAACGCTCCGCCGCAATGCCACAGTGCGACACCAGATACTGAACAACTTGGGCAGCACTGACCTCAGGGCGACAGCCACCGACGGTGGCCATGAGAGCACGGGAAAGCCTTCTCTCTTCATCATCAATCGCAGCAGACCGTGGAACAACAATGTACCCGGCATCGGGCCGCCGAGCGGCGTCGCCCACCGGCGCTGGCGGTGGAGGAGACGGGGAGGGAGTGCGGCAAACCGCCGGTCTGGTCATGTCCGAACCTGAGGAGAACGAACGACCGGAGACCGTGTCCGCCGTTCCCGAGCACGACGGTAGCGGCGACGGTGTGCGACGACGAAAAGTCGGGGAAGTCCGATGGCGACGACGACGGGCACGCCAGCACTCGCGAGCTTGATGGCCTTCCTCTTCGCACCGAAAGCATCGCGACGACGCACGGCAAGCCGCGGCCACATGCTCCCACGAAAGGCAGTTGAAGCAACGGCCTTCAAGTTCTGCGGGGACAGGACGGGAGCTTCTTTCACGCCTGCGCGCGCCCAACCGGCCCATCGACGGCGGGATCTGGAGCGACGACCGCGACAGTGAACGACCGTGGTCCACCCGTCATCGGCGGCCGCAACGCGGCCACCAGCCACGATCTCTGACCGGAGACGACCCGCCGGGGGCGCAGCCCGGGAACCACCATTCTCCGCACCCCCCAGAGCGATGTCCCCGTGGTGGACAGGAACTGCAAGAACCGCCGAACGACGCGCGTCCGCCATGAAACCACCGCGCACAGGACCCAAGGATCCATGGGCACGGCGCTGCGCCGGCGCCTTACCTTTACCTTTGGTGTCCGCGAACAACGGAGAAAGGTAGCCATCGTCTGAATCTTCCTCCTCGGAGAGGGAGAAGGCAGATCCACTGAGTTGCAACCGGTCTTGGTTAGGTGGGTGGGGGTGCGTGGATGGCGAGAAGGGAGCAGCGAGGGGGTTGAGGGAGGACGTCGACGCCGGGGTGGCAAGCGGCGGCGACGAGGGCGGGGGGGAGCGCTCCGGGAGCGGAGGTGAGCGCTCCATCCCGTAGCTGAACACGTCACCCTCAGTCTGCACTTTGCGTCTACTGATGACTGGTGAGAGTGATAGTGCGCGTCCAGAGATAAGCAATGATCTTTCTGGATGAACCGGCGAACGCCAATAAAAGGACATTCGGGGAACAAAGTTTCACTCGATATTTTTCACTGTGCCATACGGTGGTCACAGTATCCTATTGACTACACATGAACGCACAAGAGAGGTCAAATTGAAATGGCCCTCGTCATCTGCTTTTTCTAACTATATATATGTGTTTTATTCTCTGCAAAATTCCGGTGTGTGGAACAACAGAATTTAAACCCCTTAACTAGGCCAGATAAGTGTTCCCGTGATAACAGTAACAATTATCAAAGCGACCCAAAAAAAAAGGCAAAGAGGCAAGTGACTCCTTTTTGCAGCCGTCTGAAGTGGTATATGCTAGACAAGACCATAGCTCTGTTCTTCATTACTGCGCCAAATAAATCAACTGTACTTTTTTCTAAACTTGTTTTTTTTCTAGGGTCAATCAGAAAGAGCTTTATTAGCTTATTTGATGCTTCTAAAGAAGGTGATGCTTTTGAATTCGTCACACCATGCTAATTCAACACGGTAGAAAAAGGGTAATTTTTCATCAACTTGATACATACATATGTTCCTGCCAATCACATTAGTATTTTTTTTATTTTGTCAACTTGATAGGCAATGAAACTATAGTCCCTTTTTGTCGGCCTCAGCCTTAGGCGGCAAAAAAAAAAAAGACGACTAGGGTTTCTAACTATTATATCCATTATTGAATATTTGTACTCATATGCATCATGTATGGACTTTGTACTAGGGTTTCTTGAATACATGTATGCTACGAAAATGAACTTTGTACTCATCATGTGTGAATTGTGACTTTGACTACATAATATGAGTAGCGACTTTGACTAGTTTGTTTGAACAAGATGACTATGTAAAAAGTCCATATATATAATGAGGAGTGACTTTGAACTTGTTGTATATTATTTCTTTGATAGAATGGCTCTTGTTATAGACTTGGATTTATGAACGAATGTCGATGTATATGACTTGGGAAATGGCTCTATGATGCGTTATGAATCATATATATAAAATGTAGACTGAAAATGCTATAATATCAACCTATTTCGCCGATAGGAATGGTAGATACTTCATTTACCAGTTCAGGTAGATTATCATCCTCTTTATGGGACAATGAAAAATAGAGCATTTATTTTTGTCCGCCTAGTTACTTATGAAAAATAATTGGTGATACTTTTGTTGACCCATGCATTTAGCCAACGAAAAATATATTGGCTTATTTTAATTGGGCCCTTTACCGCATGAAAAAAAAAAACTAAAGCTGGCCATCATTAATGTGCTTGTGTTGTTGGCTTTTGGCTGATAATTTTTTCATTATATTTCCCTACGGTGTAAGGGCTTGAAGCCACCCTCGGCACATCAATGTGCGTCACGCTGAATGTGAGATCTCAAGCTAAGTTTACAATACTAATATATTATTAGTTTTTTAAACTAGAGGGGCGGCCTGGACAATTTGCATGGCTAGAGCACGCAACTCAACCCTCGTGTAACTTAGAACTTAGTGAATATCATCATCAGTTTCACTCTCATATGTCATGCTCTCGAATAAATGGCTTCAACAAGACTTTTTGTCAATACAAGTAGGCGTTCCAATATCATCGACAATCAGTGGCGGACTTAGGATTTGGTCAAGACTAGGGTCTAAATTTAACGGCTACAGCCTCATATATAAATATCACACGTGGCGTAATATGTAAAACTAAAAAAACATGACACAAATTTAGCGAATAGTTGATCGTCATGGATTTCATGGTTTCAAGTGCAACAATATGATAAAAAATAGCATAGAACACTTAAAAAAATACCTAGAGCGGATTAGTTGCATTCATTTCTTCATCATTCGTACCTGGAAATGGAAAAGCTTGGAAAATAGATGAACCAGCTCGCATGAAATTAAGTCATGAACTAAATTGGCAAGAAATTAATCAATTGCATACACAAAGAGTGAAGGAGAGAAGAAATTTTACCTTTTGGCACTGCTTACGGCCTTTCGGGCTCCGGTCTAGCCATCCAGCTGTTGCCTGCTTGCAGCGTGCAGCCATGCCTGCCTGGTGCCGGCAGCCCGGCTCGTGGAGCAGGTCCAAGAAGAGGAGGGGCTGGAGGGTGGAGGCGGCCGGCGGGGATGGGCCACCGGCGACGAGCTGCGGCGGCAGGGAGGCGGGGGCGGTCGGACGGGCGAGTGGGCGACGGGAGGCGGAGGCGGCCAGCGGGGACGGGCAACCGGCAACGGGAGGCGACCGGCGGGGATGGGCAACCGGCGATGGGAGAGTGCGCGACGGGAGGCAGGGGCAGGCGACTAGGAGGCGGTCAGGCAGGGAGTCGGGGATGGGCGACGCTGCGACGGGAGGCGGTGGCTGCTCGAATCGCCTGTCCTACGCCCCTGCTCTAGCTTGCCTTGGCCTGGTGGCTGTTGGGCTGTTGGCCTGGGCCAAAAAACTAATGGGGGTAGTGGACTTACTGGGCTGACGACTAGGGCCGCGGCCCTAGGCCCATGTCCGCTCCTGTGATGACAATCTATGAGTTACATCTCTTGCTTGGTTGCTTGGCTGGTGCCTTGACCTAAAGCTATATATATATACATATGAGGCTCAAGTGTGGTACGTGCAACAATGCTTCTTTCTCTATATCTTTGTAATCTATCTCAGTCATCCGCCTCTACATACATAGTCTGAGCTTGTCTTCACTTTAAAACCGCTATGCACCTATGCTTTGTAGCATATTTAGTGATCCAACACTGAGTAATTCTCTTCATTTGTCATAGATGGAGTTATCTTTGGATTGTTAAGGCCTAAACAATAGTTTTCTAAGAATCACTCTCAAAGTAAATTATGTGAAGTGAATCTCTAAAATGAACTGGGATGGGAGTTAAAAAACTGCTTCTCCTTATTCACTCACAACCCACATTTTGGTTTTCCATAGAGTTTATCCTTTGGTTTCATTAGAAAATCACTTTCAGCCACATAATCACTTCTAACAGAGAATCAGATGTAGTGGGAGTTTTACCAAACGAGCCCCAAATATGCATGAGCAGCAAGCAATAGATTAAAGACCACAAAAAACCTAGAGTGCTCCAGACTCCCTTAACTCAGCATCAATAGAGTTACAACATTTTAGTCTGCGTGCATATGCAAGAGAACTCGGCCGCACCCTTTCTTCCTGTGTCGTGGAAGAGGGAATGCATCGATCTTCCATGGATGAATCATGAATGGTTTTGCAACTCAAAATGAATGGTCTAGATGCCTATTATCATATATTACCTCATACTTTTGATGGTGATTTAGATGTAACTATATGAAGAGTTGTATATTTTACACGAGATCTAGCTTTGTTATTTGACGCTGATTAGAGCCCACCAAAACATCACCCTCGACCTCGAGAAGAAGACTTTAACCTAGGTGGGTAAAATAACAAAGTGAAAAATAAGGCTATCCCCAACCGGTGGAGTAAAGTGAATCTCTATCCACTATTCTAATTATCCATATCTCTGTCTACGTAGCGCTACATTGTCGTTTTGTATGGTAGACGCCTCTTTTACCCATCCCATTGGGCCCGCAGGACCCCTTTTCACCCAGTGGGCCCCACACCGAGGTCCAAGGCTCCAGGGTACAAAACCCGGTGTATAAATAGCCACCCCCAGCCGGTCTTCACAGTCTCACGCCATCAGCAGTGGAGAGCCGCCTTCCCCTGTGGGCTGTGGCCTGTGGTGCCTGAATGTGTGGATCGCTATAGCTACGCCACTGTCACCACCACTCACCGCATCCATCCACAGCGAGCGCGCAGCATCTCTCCGATCGATCCCTATAGGCTATGGCTTAGCTAGGTGCACTGCAGCTAGCAGCCTCTTCCTCCGAGGGATCCGGCGGTCTTCTTCTTCCCTGCAAAGCCTGCGCGGCTCCGCTCGAAAGCTCCAACGAACACCTGCTTTACGCCGCCGCCTCCGGGGCAGGGCCGGCCCGGCCGCCTCGATCGGTTCCTCCTTGGAAAGCGGCTGCCGCTAAGCTACAGCTGAGGCTGAGGCCCTCCTGTCCCGCGCACGCAATCGCGCCGCGCGCCCCTGCCTAGCCTGCCTGCCAACCGAGCTAGACGCCTCACGCCCGCCGCCAGTTATTGCACCGGCCGCGGGGGAGGCGCGGGGATGTCGCGCTGCGCCTGCGCGCCCGGAGTGGGCGCGGCGGATAGGTAGCTGCGCCGCTACTCCTTCGTGTGCGTGTGGGGGTGGAAGTAATTGTGGAGGAGGCAGGCAGGCACGCAAAAGAACGCCCTCTCGCCTCCTCTCCCGCCGCCCGCGCCTGGCCAGGCCTCACGTGATTCATACTTGCCGCCTCCTCACAGCTGCCTTCTTCGTACGCTCTCTCTCTCTCTCTCTCACACACACACTCACACACACTCTCTGGCTCGCAACTAGACACATCAAGCATCAAAGTGCCAAACACACCCAGCTCCTCCCTACCTAGCGTGTCTTCCTGCTCGTGGGAGACCGGCCGGCTGGCCATCGTGGTGTGGTGCGGCCGTCCCGGGAGCTCGATGGTCGAGGCGACGGCGGCCACCGTGGTGGTGCGGGAGTACGACGGCGCGCGCGACCGCCGCGGCGTGGAGGAGGTGGAGCGCGCGTGCGAGGTCGGGTCCAGCGGCGGCGGCAAGATGTGCCTCTTCACGGACCTCCTCGGCGACCCGCTCTGCCGCATTCGCCACTCGCCGGCCTTCCTCATGCTGGTACGTCCCGTCCCCCTACTACGTACAGCAGTACGTGTGTGCTCGATCTCTCGCTCTGTCGTCTCTGCTGCTCTCTACGTGGTGGTGGCTGTGGCTCTAGCTATGGCACCGTACCGCGAACCAGAGGACACAGGCGCTGGGCTCGATCGATCGCTCGACCTAGCTATAGCCTACCACCTGTCCTCCGATCCGCCCAGTCCCCTCCACTGCCTCCCTCCTCGTCTCTTTTCGTCTCGTCGCGTTTCGTTTCCTCTCGTCCTCCCCCTGTACGCCCTGCTGGCGTCCGTGGGTGGGTCCCAGATGGAGAGAGACAACTGAAACTAATGGACTGCCCGAAACGCATGTTTGAACCGCGCGGATATGGAAAGATCGCGGAGACAGCAACCGGCCCCGGCCCCAGCAGCAGCACGGAGATCGCCGGACTCGTCCGCGGCTGCGTCAAGACCGTCGTCTCCGGCACCACCACCACCCAGCAGGCCAACAACAAGGACCCCATCTACACCAAGGTCGGCTACGTCCTCGGCCTCCGTGTCTCGCCCAGCCACAGGTACGTACGTACGTACGAATTGCGATGATACGTACCGCTGGTCTCTGCTGCTGTACTATACGTATATACCATACATGGCACCATTCCATTCTGCATATAGTACACTACAAATGTTCGATATATAGCAGTAGTAGTACGTAATAATGTTCGGTCGTGGCTGCGCTGCAGGAGGAAGGGTGTCGGGAAGAAGCTGGTGGATCGGATGGAGGAGTGGTTCCGTCAAATGGGGGCCGAGTACTCGTACATGGCGACGGAGCAGGACAACGAGGCGTCGGTGCGGCTCTTCACCGGCCGGTGCGGCTACGCCGCGTTCCGCACGCCGTCCGTGCTGGTGCACCCGGTGTTCCGCCACGCGCTGCCGCCCTCCCGGAGCGCGGACATCGTGAGGCTCACGCCGCGGGAGGCGGAGCTGCTCTACCGCTGGCACTTCGCCGGCGTCGAGTTCTTCCCCGCCGACATCGACGCCGTGCTGTCCAACGCGCTGTCGCTGGGCACGTTCCTGGCCGTGCCGGCGGGGACGCGGTGGGAGGGCGTGGTGGCATTCCTGTCCGCGCCGCCGGCGTCGTGGGCCGTGATGAGCGTGTGGAACTGCATGGACGCCTTCCGCCTCGAGGTGCGCGGCGCGCCGCGACTGATGCGCGCCGCGGCGGGCGCCACGCGGCTCGTGGACCGCGCCGCGCCGTGGCTCAAGATCCCCTCCATCCCCAACCTCTTCGCGCCCTTCGGCCTCTACTTCCTCTACGGCCTGGGCGGCGCCGGCGCCGGCGCCCCGCGGCTGGCACGAGCGCTCTGCCGCCACGCGCACAACATGGCCCGGCGCGGCGGCTGCGGCGTCGTGGCCACCGAGGTCGGCGCCTGCGAGCCCATCCGCGCCGGGGTGCCGCACTGGGCGCGCCTCGGCGCCGAGGACCTCTGGTGCATCAAACGCCTCGCGGACGGATACAGCGCCGGGCCGCTCGGCGACTGGACCAAGGCGCCGCCTGGGCACTCCATATTCATCGACCCTAGAGAGTTTTAATTAGGCTAGGCGGCTGCTAATTACACGTACTAGGCCTTTATTAGGTCTTACCCTTTTTTCCCCTGGGGCGCGCCGTCCGACTGTCCGAGTCGGATCGATCGCGTGTTCGACGGGCTGCTTCCCAGCTCGATCAACATTTTGTTGTTGCGTATCAGACATGTGGTACGTTTAGGCGTAATAATTTCCGCTAGAACCTAGTATTTAGTTTTCCCCGGCCGGCCCCTTTTGTTTTAGTTACTACTAGATGTGAATACAGCTGCTCTTGCATGCATTCATCTCTAGCTAATTAATTGGATGGAAATGCATAGGGAGCAGCTGGTCTGATGGATGCCTAGTTGTAACCGGTTCTTGTTGGACCAGAGTGGAGACCAGCCTTTTAGTACCTCCTCCTTTTGTGTCCTTTTCATCAGAGAACGAGAAAGGTTTGTTACATTTGCTTCTTTTGGTTGGAGGATATATGCACCCCTTCCCCACAAACAGATGCTGCCTGTGATCTTGGGATTCTTTGCATGCACACCCGTGTTTGCTTGGGCTAATTGTTCTACGTGGCATGCGGAAGCTACCTATCTAAAGGCACTCTTAGTATTTGGTGTCAAAATTGATCATGCCAAAATTTTGCCAAACCAAATTGACTTGCTAAATTTTTAGTATGGCCACTTTGGTATTGATGAACCAAGCTGGTGAGATATATAACTGATGAGATAGTTGAGATATCATATGGTCTGATCAGGAGGTGATCAAGAACATGTATAACCCTGAAATTCTACTGCAATTTTTTTATTTATCATCGTTAGTTTTTTTTCTATGACGAATCGAGCTCAATATCGCACTTGTTGACGCGGCTCGACAGTTTAGTGTTTTCTTTGAGGAACAAATTCCATTAAACCAAAGCTGCAGCTAAACTGCCATTGAAAAAAAAAAATCTCTACTTCCATAGGCCACCGTCCAAGAATTGGTCGACGCAGTGAGGTCGCTTGAACTCAACTCAAATATCGCATAATTTATTTTGTTACATTGTCATGGGCAGCGCTTAACCGAATGAAACACTAATTCAATTAGCAGATGCCCTTAACTTCGATATTTTGTCCTTCGAGAGAAGTCTATTTTAACCTTTCTTTTGTCATGGTTGTACGGTTTTAGGGCACGTTTGGTTGGTGGTCAAATTTTAACTATAGCCAAAGTAGTTTATTTTTATACTATATTGACCAAGGCTAAATTTTGGCTACAACTTTAGCCGTGAACTAGACAAACCTTTATACACTGACCTCTAACATTGAGCATGATACTATCATACTTCCATCAAACAACTAGCACACGAAAACAATAGTTTATAGGAATATCTTAGTATTTTAGACTGAGGTGTTTATAGAAATACTCCCTCCGATTTGTTTTGTATGACACTAGCTAGCATAATTTTGGCTTGTTGGATATCATACAAATAAAACAGAGGTAGCACCACAATATAGTTTACCAGTGATATATAGTATACAAGTATGGGCATGAGGTGTATTCTTTCTGCATTTTGTAAAACTATGTTTTCAAAAGCATGGTTATATAGATACCATGGTCCAAACCCAAAGCTTTCATAGCTTGATTAGCTATTACGTAAATATCATGCTTAGGCAGTTTCAATAAAAATGAAAACCATGGTATTGTCATAACAATTGCAAAGTTTAGTATCATAGATTGTGGTTTTGAAAGACAATGTTTGCAAATAGGACGGAGCTCACTTATATATCCAACCATCTATATTTTAAATCGTACTGTGTCTATATCCATTATCCAGTACATCTGCGGTCACTACTACAGAAGTGGCCAATAGAAATAGTGAAAAAAACTTCTTTAGGAACGGTGGCAAAAAAAAAAAACGTTTCTACGGCAGTGTTTCTGCTATCTCGTGTTAATAGAAACGGTTTATAGCAGGAACGGTGGATGATTCCAACTGTTTCTGCTATTAGTATAGCAGGATCGGTGGATGATAACAGGAACGGCTTAAAACATGGCCCGTTCCTGCTGTGGATTAAAAAAATAAAATAAAAAAGCAGGCAGGGCCGCTATCGCCGCCCGCGCCCCGCGAGCAGGGCGCCGCCGCTGTGCTGCCCGCTCGCCGTCACCGCCGTCTTGCCGTAGGTCGTGCAGCACGCCGCCGTGTCCGCGCTCGCCGACGCGTCCACGCCGCCGTCGCCCGGCCCCGCAGCCTTGCCGCGCCGCCTTGGCCCGGCCGCACTGCGCGTCTGCGACCCGTGCACCTGGCCACCGCTGCCGCCGCCGCCGAGGTTGGCCTGCGCGTCACCGTTGAGCGCCTCGCTGCCCTGCGCGTGGGGACGAAGGAAGATGCGGAGGTGAGGAGAGATAACTGAGATTACGGAGGCGACGCTCGGGGAGGATCGAGAGGAGGGACGAAAGCGTGTGCGGTACTCACCTCCGTCATAGCAGCGGTCGGCGAGGACGGCAGCGGAAATGGCGCGGGCTGAAAATTTCGGCTGGACTTAGAACTTTCCGTCTTTCCTACGTCCGCACCCGTGCTTATATGGGCATTATCCACCGTTCCTACTACAGGTTAGTAGGAACGGTGAATACTGCAGGTTTCTTTTATAATTTTCATTTCAAATAAAACACATTGCACAAACACACAATTTACATTTACTTTTATCCTTTTTTCATATATCATGCATTTACTTTTATAGGTACCTTTGTATAGTATGTTTATTGGTCTAGATACCTTATTTGCAATTTTCTGTGAAAATTAGATTATTTTATGAGTTTAATTGCATTTTCCATGATTTACCATAGAAAAAACTAATAATACACAGATAGTTTCAAAAATTCACGATATTTGGTGGAGGGGCAACATATGTACATATAGCATATCTTCAAATAAGTTTGGACAAAAAACTCCACAAGATATCAGCGTTTCTTTCATACGTGTTCCACTACTTGTGCGGGTTACGTGTGAAGTGACTCTCAGTATCCAATTTTCAACATAATCACTAGGTTGCTTCATCGGATTCATGCGAGGACTCGAGGTTACTCTCGTATATTATTTTTATTGGTTTAGGTACCTTATTTGTAATTTTCTATGAAAATTAGAATATTTTATGAGTTTAATTGCATTTTTGGTGATTTACCACGGAAAAAAACTAATAATACATTGATAGTCTCAAAAATTCACGATATTTGGCGGAGGGGCAACATATGTAAACGTAGCATCCTCAAATAAGTTTGGAGAAGAAACTCCACAAGATGCCGGCGTTTCTTTGATACGTCTTCCACTCCTTGTGCGGGTTCCGTGTGAAGTCACTCTCACCATCCAAATTTCAACGTGATCGCTAGTTTGCTTCATCGGATTCACATGTGGACTCGAGGTTACCCTCGTATAGTATGTTTATTCATGTAGGTACCTTATTTGCAATTTTCCGTGGAAACTAGAATATTTTATGAGTTTAATTGTATTTTCCACGAATTATCGTAGAAAAAAATTGTAGCAGGAGTGTATTTATTGGGGAGGAATTAGGAGGGGCGGCTCAAAGCGTGATTCGTTTCTGCTAAGTCAATTAGCAGGAACGGTTGAAAACATGCACCGCCCCTACAAATAGCAGGAACGGTCCATGCTACCGAGCGTTCTTACTAAATGGCTTAGTAGAAACGGATCATAGCAACAACCGCTCCACACATAGCAGGAACGGTCGGTGCTATCAGCCGTTTCTGCTAATCCACTTAGCAGGAACGGCTGGTAGCATAGTCCGTTTCTGCTATTTGTAAGGGCAGTGCATGTTTTCAACCGTTCCTAATAATTCTGTAATAGGAACGGTGAACAAACTCAGGCCCACGCTGAGTATAGCAGGCGCGGGTATCTTTCTCAGCTGTTTCTAATCTTCAAAAACAGCATCGCTGCTGGCCACTTCTGCAGTAGTGGGTATTATACACCTCTATATCTATACTTCTATTTTGGACACATCATATCAGCCTCAAGTTTATGAATGTTTCAACATCGTCCAAGCAATGCAATGCCAGAGACAACAGAGGGCTCGCGGTCATGGCAATGACTAGAAACAACTACGAGACCCGTCACTCACACGACGAATTGACTTGACACGCAGGTGACTTTGAATGCGGAAACTGTTGTTGGACAAGAGCGTGAAAAGCGATGCCGGGCTTATCAGGTGCTCCTGCCGCCGTCGACGGATGGGAGCTGCTGCGGCCGTCGGTTCCGGCCGTGCGCGCGCCACATCGAGACCGTCGCGTCGCCATCGCCGCCACACAAGCCGTCTGCTCACGGTGAGAGCTGCAGCTGCTTCCTCTAGCTAGTCCTCGGCGGGCGCCATCACGTCGCGACGTGCACGGTGCACCCCTGCATGTTAAAGGCCGTCACGGCACTGTGGCCGTCCGACGTGATGTGCCGTGCCGACATCGGGTCGTCCCGGGAATTAATTGCACCGGCGCCATGTCATGCTGCCGGGCTCACGCACTCCAGGACGCCGTACGGCACGTGTGTTAGTTATCGTAGTATAAGCACGGGATTTTGACCTAATCTAATCACATTCTAGCAGTAGTGACCACTGCTGCTCGATCATGGTGAGTGAAACGAAGCTGTTTGCAGAAGCGGAAATGTTTGGTCGATCTCCCAAACCCAAGACCTCTACACCTACGCCTATGTACGCTGCGCTGCGCTGATCCTGTGGGCTTTGTCCGAAGACAGATGGCGAGCTCTGTTGAAGGTCAAGGAGGACTGGACAGGACTTCTGAATGGAGGTCTGAAAAAGCTAGGGCTACATGGCCCTAGTGCATGTGCCGATCTGTACTAACCTGTGATGGCCTCACATGCAGAGCTAATTCGCAGAGAGAATCTTGACCGGGCGCCGTTTATGGATGGAAGCCGAAAAATGTGTGAGGCCCGCTGATCTGACATGTTCCTAGCCTCGTGGTGAGGCTTAATTGGACATGTCTAATTGTGGTGGGTTTCGATGTAACGTACTCCGTTACAGAAAACGAGTCATTCTGGGTTTGTTCTAAATCAAATTTTTTAAAATTTGATCAAATTTATAAAAAAAAATGTAAATGTTTATAGTATCAAATGAGTATTGTTAGATTTTTTGTCACATATATTTTCATTAGGTATCAATTTGGTTTTATAAATGACGATATATTTTTTAATAAATTTGGTCAAACTTTACGAAGTTTGACTTAGGACAAATCCAGAAAAACTTGTTTTCTAAGACGGAGGGAGCAGATGGATAGAACCATGTAGAGCTATTAGCAATGATCCAGCTCCACATTGAACAAGCCAAACATTGGATTGTATCGGTCTGGTTTAATTCTTTGGTTGCAAACGTATTGTCGAGAACGATATTGATGGCACTTCAATTTTGTGGCTTTAAATATCAACAACCTTTTGTGGAAATCACGTAGGCACGTAAACCCAAAGTTTTTTGGCCGTTTATATTATATCTCGAAACGTTTGGTGCTGCTTTTTAGTTTTCACTACATTGTGTGGCTCAGAGTGGAGTTTTGATCACGCACCTTGCTCGTTTATTCATGATTTGCTTACACGTTTCCATAAGGTCAGTACGGGCGTCACGAGTGCGTGATCTTGATCGGTTAAGGCACCGGCTCCCGTTCACTCTTCACTATGGACTTGTTCTTCAAATTGAGAAATGGGGACCCTGGCTGCTGGCTGGCCTGAATCATGGCAAAGCCACATCCTCGTCCAACTTCGGGAACGTCCCAAATAAGGCGCCACTTGTCCCGGTGGCCGTTTGCTGTAGCTAGGGGCGGTTCCCCGCTGCTCTGTTCCGATCACTGGTCGGTGGCTGGCCGTGACTCCTGGCTCCATCTGCTGCTGCTGCTGGGTGCCGGATCCCCTGCCTCCGCGGCCGCCTTGATCGCTCTGGTGCGGCGCCGCTATTATCAGCGGCCAGCGGGCATGTTCGTGTACTCTACGTGGCAACTCTGCCACCGATCGACCCATATTCGTGGGGGTCCTAATTTCAGTTTTGGACCATCGTGGCACGGATGATCCAACATTTCGCCGACCATACGCCCCTCTGCAACTGTTTCTCTGTAACATAAGCACATGTGGCATTGGCATCTCGACAACGTACGAGGAGAAGATCATGCAAAGATCACGCCTCAGCTCAGATCCTGTACGGCATTATTTACTCGCTAGAAGAATCCATTTCTGACACAGTAACGCCTTTTATCACCAGTCGCTGTGAGGCCCGCCCATGTGGATGGAATTGGATAGCTTGCCTACGTTCATCTCCTGGGCATGCATTTGCATTTTTCAGACAGTATGTGTCATATTCAGGGCATGAAAAGAGTCATTTGTTTTAACTAAAACCATACAATATGCATATGTTATAGGATAAATTTCTCTAGTTCAGAGTATAAATTAATAAACTGCAGAATTCGATTAGAAATTTAAAATAAATTTTATATGGAAACTCAAAATTTCTACAATACCAAAGATGTACTAGTACAGTATAAGTTATGCACTTCAACTTTACTTAAGGGACCTAGAAGTAATTCTTTCATTTTCTTCTCCCTCAAAACTCGTAGTCAAATAAACAGGTGCCGGGAGCAAAATTGTGGTAAACCCCGTCCATCTATGACACCTCGTTGTCAAAGCTTTGTTTTTTTTTTTTTTTTGGGCCAAACCCATTTGACACATAATTCGGTGTATCTAAACGGTCCGGTCAATACATTTCGACCAGACTTTTCTGCAGCTTCCACATCTTGATGTTTTGGATTTTTTGGTAGATCCTGAAGCAGATTACTGCTGAAAAAGTTGGGGTAAAGTTGAGGTTTAGCTTGTCAGAAAAGGTCAATAAACTCTCTTGTATTTCTGATATCATCGATAGCAGAAATGGGGTTCCTCGAGTCAAAAGAAAAGGAAGTGGGAACAGGACAATTCAATAAAAAAATATGTCGATAATGGTTAGGAATAATGGTGATTAAAATTGGGAAGATAGATGAACCAACTCATGGATCAACCGTGACTTGTGGCATTTGTATTGGCCTATTTATACATGTATAGAACTGTTTGATTTGACATAACCACAGATCAATTGACCCAGCTACTATCAAGTTTCAGTTATCAACTACATGGGAAAACAAATACAAAGAACTATTCCGTGCAATGGGAAAATAAAATGAAAAAAAAAACAAGGTGCTCTCCGCTAACTCCATTGCTTCTGGTGTGAGTTCGTGGGCCATCAAAGGGCAACGGGCCGCATTAGCCCCGTGGGTTGGTTTTATGTACAGCGCACAACAGCTGCAGCTGTGCACGCTAGCAGCTGCTGGGCTGCTTGAGCTCAGGAAAAAAAAAACTGATGGGCTGCTAGCTAAAAATAAGCTGAGTTTCAGACTTTCAGGTAATCAGGTTTCGTTGCTGACTTAGCCATAGCTAAAAATTGATTGATTTGGTAAATTAAATTTTGGCGGCGAAAATGCATAAAGTTAGGTAAAAAACGGTCGGAAAAATCATTTAACTGTTTTTGGTTTGTACGGCAAGGGGAAGAAAAGGAAACAACGTAAATGGTCGTCACGAGATTTTCTCATCCAAAATATCCTGATTCCTGATGATTTGAGAAGTTCCCAGCATGCATCGTAACTATAGCCATCTCTCCTTCTGCAAATAGAATAAACCAGCGAAAACTACTTCAGTTGCGCAGTTAGGCAAGACTACACAAGTACACATGTTACGATTAATCTTATTAACGATCTAATAGAGTGAAAATAATATATAGGATTAGCCTGCTACACACCATTGTTAGCGCAGGAAACTAACAAGTGGTTTACGGCACGGTCAACATTAACTACCAGCTGGGGAGATGGGTTGCTCTTGCTGCTTGATACTGATCCAAAATTCTTGGTGTCACATGACCTGCTATTGCATGGGCTAGAACGCTAGAATAAGTAAATACGTCGTTTTCCTCTATTAGATCGTTAATAAGATAACAAGATCCGGCTTGCAAAGGTGGAGATTTATACATTTTGTGAGAGTGCAAAGGCGGAGATGCACACAGCGCGTGTTACTCTTGGTGTCCGGCTTGCTTTCGCTTCTCTTGACATTGGAGATACAAGAGCAGCGCCACACATGCTCCGAATGGCATCTCCAGGACTCCCCTCGTGGCAAGCTTACCTAAATCTGCAAACCTGGGGGAACGTCACCGTCACCGTCACCGTGGCGTGGACCCAAGAGATCGTAAACAATGGCAAGCCCGCGACGAAACCGGTGCGAACATATCCAGCATCCAGAACGCGCACCGAGCTGAGCTGCCCAACTCTCTCGCTCCCAAGACGTGTGCACCGTCGCCGGACCGGTGGCGGGTCGCCCACGAAATCTTCAACGAACGAGAAGAAATCACTCCGCAGGACGCGATGCCGCCACGTGAAACATGCCTGCCGCCCTGCCCCGCCCCGTCGTCGACGGGAGAAGGGAAGGGGAAGCCACGCTTCTTCCACGCACGCCCATCCGGCACGCGACCGCGCCGCGGTGCTGGCTGGCTGGCGCGCACGTCGCGTCACTCGCGACGACGCAGAGACCGGCCGCGGTGCCTGGCCGGCCGCGCGCGGTTCGGCGTGGAAGTGGGCGGAAGCATCATGGCGCGCGCGTACGTACGGGGTGCGCACGGCACGGGCGAGCGAGGCGGCGCGCCAAGATTTCCGCGCGCGTCGCTTCCATTCCATTCCACCCATGCGGGCGGGCCGGCCGCGGGATGCTGTTGCGTCGAAAGCGATCTGGGCGGGCACGAGTCGGCACGCACTGGCACTTATCAACACCGGCGGGCGGGCGGGCGGGGCGACGTCGCTGTCGGCGGCCGTTCCACCCGCTAGTGGGCGCCGTCCGTCGGCGTTCCCGAAGCCGCAACGGCCCCAGGGTTTGTTGTTCCCACCCCACTTGCGGCGGCGGGGGCCGGGGCCGGGGCCGGCCGGGCCGTCGCCTCGCCGCTCCGCAACCAGGAGGAGGAGCAGCAGCAGCCAAGTGGTGTGGAACGGACGCTCGTGGAACCGTACGTACCGGGTCAAGTTATCGCCCGCCCGGCCGCCAGGCATTCACGTCACTGAGTACGTGAGGATGGGCGGCCGAAAACTCTGCGAAAGGTGGACGACGTCGCTTGCTTCTGAGTTCTGAGAGCCGGTCGAAGCAGGCAGGCCGTTTCTTCCCGTCAAAGCAAGCAAAGCGAGCAACGAACTGAGCTGGCAGCTGAGAGAGAGCATCGACCGACCTGCAGGCTACTAAACTTGAAGCAGACATGGAACAAAAGCTAGCGGATCGGAGTGCATGCTGCGAGATGGCATCTGATTCCATATATAATCGGCAATAATCCATTTATATTATGCTTGCTTAGTACCCGTTTATGTTACAAAGCGCTAATTCATTCATCAATCATCTCTGTATATGAGAACGAAGTTTGATCGAACTACAGACAGCTAATGATACAATCATCATGTATACTCGACCTACGTATAACCTGTATACTAAGTGGCTATGTATGTAGTACTCCGTATGTATCTCTCACCGTCTCTCTGTACAAGAGCAGCAACAAATCAAACAATAGCACTGACTGGCACCACACCAATGAATGAACGAATAGTACAGTAGCTGGACCAAAATCTCGGACGGCTACGGATCGATCGGAGCGGATCCTCGATCGCCGGCGCCGCGGCTCGAAGACGGACTCGAGCTCACTCACGCGGTCATCAGCAGGCGGGGCTTCTTGAAGGCGAGGGGGCTCTGCACCTCCTCCTCCTCCTCCCACATCTTGCCGGCCTTGTTGCCGCACCGGAACACGAACTCGGGCACCGCGGGGAGGTTGAGGTCGAACGCGCGGGCGGCGGAGCTGCCGTTGCCGGAGCTCTCCACCTCGGACGTCTCGGTGGCCGCGGCCGCGGCGGAGGCGGAGGCGGAGGCCGCGCTGCCGACGCCGCCGTCGTAGTGCTTCCTCTTGTGCCCGCCCAGCGCCTGCCCGGTCGGGAACTCCTTGTGGCAGATGGAGCACCGGTGGACCCTGGCCGCCGCCGACGCCGCGGCCGCGCCGTCGGTGGACGCGGCCGTGGACGACGTGGCCGGCTCGCGGACCTCGACCGGCGGCGGCGGGATGACGGCGATCGGAGCGGCGGGGCCGGCTTCCACGAGGGGCACGGCAGCGGCGGCAGGAGGCGCCGGCAGCTTCGCCCGGTGGCTGGTCTTGTGGCCCCCGAGCGCCTGGTAGGAGCTGAAGGACTTGCCGCAGACGGAGCACTTGAACTCGGCGGCGATGGGCGCCGCGGCCGGGACCGCTGGCGCAGGCGCCTGGACGCGGTGGTGGCCGCCGCGGGAGAGCATGAGGAGGCAGAGCGCGAGGTTCTCCTCCTCGGACCGCTGGCGCCGCGAGCGCTTCCTCTTGGCCCAGCCCTGGGGCACGTGGGCGCCCTCGTCGCCGCTCGTGGCGGTGGCGCCGCTACTGCTGGTCGTGGTGGTGGTCATCGCCACCGCGGCCTCCTCCGCCTCTAGCTGCTGCTTCTCCGGGATCACGGCGTGGAGCAGCTCCATGGAAGACATGGCACGGCAAGCTCAGGCAGTCAGGCTTCGGCGCTTCGCTGGAACAAGGACCGGCAACAGACGAGTTCTTGGCTGCGACTTGTTCTCGCGGTGGGCTGTGGAGTGGTGGTTGCTTGCTTGGGCGTCTTGCACTGGGATGGTGGTGTGGTGTGGTGTGTGAGTGGGGGAGAGTGAGGAGGTTTTAAAGCGGTGGCGGGTGTGATGGGGCGTGGGAAGTTGCGTCGTAGGTGGGGGAAGTGAGGTGGTCGCGGCAGGCACAGTGACATGACAGGTGGGGCGCGCGGCTGCAGTGGATGTGGGTGGGAAGCCGGTGTGGAGTGGCGCGGCGGCGAAGGAGAGGGGGAGTTGGATTGGGTTTGGTTTGGTCTCACTCCGGTGGGTGGTGGAGTGGATGGAGGAGGGAGGCAGGCAGGCAGGCAGCAACGAAAAAGTCGTGGTCAGCGTGGAGGGGAAGACACGGGGATGGAGGAGGCGAAGGAGAAGCTGGGGAGCGCAACTTGCCTGCTGCGCTGCGCTGATGGTCTGGTGGAACGAGCCCTGGCCAGGACGACGACTGGTAGTGCGAGTCGAGTGTGGTAGGAGGAGAGTGTGTAGAAGTGTCAAGTGTGTGGGAGACTGACCAAGCGCCTGCGTCGTTGTGGACGTGGATGGATGGGTGTGAGTGGGATGCGGTCGTCGCCGGTTGCGGATGGGTGCATCTCCACGGATCCGCGCGTACCCGGCGGACTGACCCGGTAAAGCACAGCCGTCCCCCCTCGTCCATTTCGCCGCTGAACGTGGCCAGATCACATTCAGATGGGCTGATGAACCCAAAGTGGATTAAGCAACAAACAGCTATTAATATTTCGTACTGGTTTATAAATAGATTGGACGCTGAGGAAGTGATTTGATCTGTCATAAACTTTGGGAAGTTGCATAAAGCCTGTACTTGTAAATGATTTTGACTTTCATCCATGCAAGCCGTCCGTGCTTTAGCGAGCTTGGCCCGTATCGGTTACCATATATAATCCGACGATTGATGTATTACATTTCTGAGATGACCATCGTATATATTAAGGCCCTTTTTTTTGTTCCATTAGCAGCTAATAAATTAGCTACCTAATACTGTAGTTCGTAGCTGAAATTAGTTAATGCCAAGTAATGTTACGCTACTGCTCTTGAAAAAACAACAACTTTGTGCTGGCTCGGCCAACGTCATGCTCATGTCAGAGCATCGTTTCATTCAGAGCCTCAAACGGTGTGCTAACTCCTTTCGCCCGAGGTCAACAACAATGCAAAATGAAAGCGAGCTAAGCGTTCGTTAGTACTACTCCTACTACTATAGTAATAGTGGTGGAAAGTGGGAGGTCTGAGCCAGTAGTGTGCGACGCACTTGACGCACATGCGCAAAACATGCAAAGCCTGAAGCGGTCGTCGCCCCTAGACGGTTCTACTAATAGGCATATACGGAGTAGGTCCAAAACAAAACAAACCGAACCGACCCGACCCGGTTGCGCAACAAGTCGGGCGCGGACCAGCGCGCGATGGGCCCGCCGCGGCTGCGGTGCGTGCATGGAAGATTCCAATTTCCAGCAGACTGGTCGCCTCGAGGCCGGGGGTCAATTTAAAGAAAAAAAAAAAACCATTGCCTCTGAGCTTCCGTCGGCTGGCTGAGGTGGCATCAGTTGGTTGCCTTGCCTTGCGTGGATCTTCTCCCGCGGCAAAAAATCCCGCGGCTGCCGTGACCCGTTTCCTTGTAGACGGGGCCGACGGCGCCTGCTGCTGACGCGCGCGCTCTCACGGCCACACGGCACACACGCGTAAGCGAGTGAAGAAACTGGAAGCACAGAGATGGAGGAAGATGATGATAAACCGAACCCCCACAATTTTGCTGTTTAGTAGGAGTAGTAAGCTTCTTTTTTTTTTTTTTTTTGTTAAAGCCTTTTGCATATGTGGTGTGGAGTTTTCATCTGCTCGTTCTCACCCAGCAAAAGCCTTTTAATTAATTTGCATAGTAGTGCTAGCTAGAACATAGTAGCACTACTACTATGAGTATGCAAAGACGTGCTAAGAATGGCACGACATGACTTTCTCCGATCCCTTGCAAAACCGGCACATGCACGTGGTCAATTGGAAGAGTACTACCCCCACCGCTACCGAACTAACAGATAAACATGCCCGCGCCCATATGTTGATACCACACCACACGCACTTGCGCCTAGCTAGCTAGCAGCCTCTCTGCTGTCACCCGATATGTCACGCACGCAGTGTACCGCACCGCACCTAACACGTCGCTTCGCTTGCGCCGCCCCCGATAAACAAAAGTCGCGTTCGGGCTAGCAAGTTGGCACATGCGCTGGATAAAACAAGTCCCCACTCCACACTCCACAGCACAGCCCACAACGGCCGCCCCGCCGGAAGCCCCGGTTCGGCGGCTCGCGCCGGGCGACGACTCCTCCCTCCGTTGGTCCGTCCGCCCCCGGGTCCATCAAGGCGTGCTGGCCCGTCACGCCACACGGACGGACGCGAGGGCGCTGCTGGGGGGGCCCGCGATTTCGTTGCGTTTGCACAGCTCGGCGGGCGGCGTCGGCGTCACGCGGCATCCGCGCGCGGGCGGGGCGCAACTTGGCATTGGTTGGCGAGCGACACGTCCCCGTCCGCGCGTCGGCTCGCTTTCGCTCTCTGTTCTCCCAGCGGCCGGCGCAGCGTCCCCGCCAGCAGGTCCAGGCCGGCCCGGCGCCGGCGGCTCCACTCCATTGCCCCACGTGTTCCTTGCGCGCTAGCTTCTGGTTCTGGTTCTCAGGCCCAGGACGTACGCGCGCAAGTACCACGGACTACCGCATCATACCACTGCTCCACCTAATCGATGGAGTGAGTGATTGATTAGATTGGTGTGGGAGAGCGGCCGGCGGCCTAACCATTCTACTGTCTGCCCTGCCCCGCCTGCCTGCTGCCGTGCTTTGCTTGGTTGTTTATCGTTGGGAGCTGGCTGGTGGTCGCACTACTCACACCTCCTCTTCCCTATCACTAGACTAGACTATAGAGTAGTGGCGCCAGCAGCGCCCAGTGGCAGGCAGCGATGCAATGCGACTTGCGAGCAACAGCCGTGCGTTGCGTTCCGCCGGCCGGCCGGTGCCGGTGGCGGTGGTTGCGCTGCGCTTGCCGGGGCGACGTGTCGCGGCGCTGGTTCTCACACGCTGGCAGCGCGCGGCGCGGGACGGGGAACTGGCTTGGGCTTGGTGCCTGGGGCGGCCACGAGGCCGCCGCGCGCGGTGCAAGGCTCAAATCTGAACGGGAATCTCGTGGTTGTTGCGCGGTTGGCTCGTGGCTGGTGATCCAGTTTGTGTGTGTGCTGAGAGAGAGAGAGAGAACGCGCACGTGCCCACCTGGCCTGCCTGGCCCTGGCCCTGGCGGCATATAAACACGACGGGATTTATTAGTAGCAGCCAGGAGAGATTTGGCTTGGTTCGAGAGGGACACCAGCAAATGCTATTAACAGCACACTCTGTACTTGCTCTTTTTCTCTATGTCTTGAGAAGACCTTTCCCGGGAACCGAGCGTAGCTCGGGTGACTTGCCCGCCCGGGTTCGATCCACGAACCCGGGTGTCCCACCCCACCGTGGAATTTTTTTCAGAGAGAACCGAGCCTTGCGTGTGCCTGCGTTTGAGCGTGCGGTCGGCGTGAATGTCCATTATAAGTCTTACGTGAATAACCAGTGCTTTTGGCATGTAGTCAAAAAGAAAAATAAAAAAAAAGAAGACCTTTCCCCCCCTTCTTTTTGGAGTCAATCGGAAGGGAGCGTTCTCTCTCTACAATCTATCGCATGGACATTCTGGAAAGCAACCGACAACCTCAAACCTGGCCCAGTATGGTATTTTTTTTATTCGCCTCCGGCCCAACAAGCCTACTCGTGACTCCCATTTTCATGAATCACGAGGACAACTTCTCAAGGAAAATGAATCACGAGGACAACACTTTCCGCGAATAAATACTCCTCCTTTGGTTACTGCCACCGGTATACTACTCCTGTAATCCTCCTTGTAATATTGTCATGAATATCATTTCTGTTAGAGGAAAAAAATAGCAACACTGCTATAAAAAAAACAACTCCGTGCGACGCTAAAACTCAGGCCCCGCTCGGTTTGCGGAGGAAGTGGCGTTGCGGCAAGCCACTTGGCGCACCGTCCGAATTGCTGAGCAGGAATGGTCGCGGAAGCGCTGCGGGATCGGCATTGCGGTCGACAGCTCCCTCCCAAACGAACAAAGCCTCAACATTATCCCGAGCTCCCGGAACCAGCAGCCGGCGGCAGCACAGCACACCACCACCGACCGTCGCACTACCACTGGCCTGCCGCTGCCAGTTCAGTCGGCGTCCCGCACCGACACGCACCATACGTCCGGTACTCCTCGCCGATCACACTAACACCGCAACGCACTACACAGTGGCTCGCCCGACTCCGCGCCAGCCCTCGAAATGGACCGCCCACCGGCCCACCGCCGCAGAACCCCTCGTCTCCGCCGGCTGCCGCGATCGCGCTACAGCGCGTGCGCACACACCACTGCACCTTGCGGCGATGACCAAAGAACCGATGCTCTACTCTGAACCAGCAGTCCCTTGGAGCAAATCAAGAAAGAGCCAAATCCTGAACATGGAACTTCTGATAGGCCTTCGCATTTCCTGAATAGGTAGATGCAGGAATGGGGGAATTCATGAGCAAATATGTATTTATGACAGCTACAGAATCTCCAGCTTTTCAAGTTTGTTGCAAGGCTACCAACATGAATACGTGCTTCCAATGCGTAGGTCTACACACACACACACACACACACACACACACACACACACACACACACACACACACACATATATATACACACACACACAACACAATTGTATGTCCTCGATGCTGGTCAAAAGAACTTAGCCAATAATAGAACGACCCATACCCATCCAGGGCAACATTTGCTTCTTACTAGTATTTCAGAAAGAGAGAATAAAAAGGTTTGCACGCAAGATTTAACATAAGGACGCGCACGTTATGATTGATTGTCCTTTGGCGATGTACTTCAATTGTTTAGAGTTCACTTGCTTTGGAGAGAGTGAAGGGGCGATTTGCGACGGCCGGCCAGCTGGTTAGCTGATAGCAGTTGCAAGTCTGGACTAAATATGGTGTTTATTAGGACCCTAGGTCGATAATCCAAACTCTGATTTTGGCATGCGCACCTGCTACGGACCCTGCCGCTCCTAGATATTCCAAACAATAAATGCAGTTATGGAGACAGCTTCGAGGTCATGGCGAGCACAACCATGTTGTCCTGAGCCGCTTCAGTGCCTGCTCACAGCTGTGAGCTAGCTATCTCGGCCAATGTTGTCTCAGAATTCAGATCACACGCTCTCTGGTCTGCCCATCGATTGAGTATTGGGAAATAGCGTGTTTGTTCACTAATATAAGTATGCACATGCACAGGAGGCGTCACGATCGCCATGCAGCTGTCTCCATTTCCTGCTCAGTTTACTTGTGATTTTGTGAAGGCTCTTACTTCCCTCCACGATCTCCCCTGATTATTCCGGCGCAAGGTTTTCTTTTCTCTGAATGTTCAAACTGACAGTTTGGTATCTCCATCTTTTATTTGGTCAAAACCGATCGTTTCTCAGGCTCTCCAAATAAACCATTAATTATTCATGGGTCCTACTCCATAATTCCATATCACCCGGCCTATGAATGGTACCCTAATCATTACGCGTATCTTGACCACAATGTCCATTCTCAGACAAAGAACATCTATGCGTGATCTTAATTTCTCTTTCATGTCTGAAAAATGTTCAGATTTCGTCCCTAATCAGACTCTCCCCGCGTTGCACCGATCCAGCTACCTGAGCTGTATCAGAAACTGTTAAGTTTTTGTCACGACGCCATACAAATACTCACTGGCCTGGTGCCGTCCACCTACGTGCATTCAACCAAGACCAAGCCTCCATCGGCCACTCCTTCACAGTTCACACTCCCTGCTGTGCTGTGCTTAATACACAGTTGCACACCCCGGTCCTTGCACAATGTCGCAAGCCGAGCTGGCCACCTGGCTCGAGTCCTGTGACGCGCACTTGTGCTCGCAGTACCAGGCGGCGCCGGCGCCGGACGAGGAATCGGAGATCGTGGCGCAGTTCCTCGCGGCGCCGTACCCGTACCAGAACGACGACGAGGAGGAGGAGGAGCAGCAGCAGAAGCGCCACCACGAGCTGGGCGAGCTGAGTGCCACCAGCGCCACGTACTGGCCTGACCCCGGCCACGTCACCGCACCCGGCGCCGGGGCTGGATATTGGCCTTCCAACGGCGATACCAGCAACAGCAGCGCCAGCGCCAGCGGGGAGTACTTCGACGGCAGCGGCTGCTGCTACTACTACCTCGCCGAGCCGGACGTGTCGCTCGGGATCAACACGCTGCCGTGCACGCCCAGCATCGACCTCAACCTCGTCGGGGACGGAGACGAGGAGAGGAGCGCGTGCGTCCAGCCGGAGCCGGTTCTCCCCGACCCTTCGCTCGCCGACAACGCTCGCACTGCTGGCCACCGCGACGGCGGCAATGGCGGCGCTGGCAGCGCCGCCGTGTCGCAGCCGAAGCGGAAGGTTCAGGCCGCCGGCCGGAACGGAGAAGATCTTGGACGGCCCAAGAAGAAGGCCCGCGCTTCAGATAATGTACTCAGTACCCAACCACACAATGTTTCAGTCTGCGATCTTTGATTTTTGCTGCGGTGTGGTGATGCTAAACTGGCTCTTGTGGCCGTGCGCCGTGCCCGTAGAAGCAGGAAAAGAAGGCTACATCCAAGACGGCGCAGAGGTGCGGTCAGGAGAGTACGCAACCAAGTAGAGGCAGCTGCTCCGGCGATGAGTCCAATTGCTCCGAGGTGAACCGCCCCTCGGGAGCTCACGGCGGCGGCGGCAATGGCAAAGCCCGGGCAGCGAAAGGGTCTGCGACCGATCCCCAGAGTTTGTATGCAAGGGTGAGCTCAGTGCGCAACAGTGCATATTTATTTATCACTGCACTATCTATCGCTCCAGTCGATTCACAGTTATTAATTCGGCGTTTTGCTCTTTGGATTGCAGAGAAGAAGGGAAAGAATCAATGAGAGGCTCAAGGTTCTGCAGAAATTGGTGCCTAATGGAACCAAAGTAATCGATCATCTTATGGCATGTGCTATGTATATTAGCGATCGATTAGCAGTGTTCCTATTGAAATACTAATTGCCACGCACAACATGCCAGTGCAGCATTTGCTGACTGTCCTGAAACGCATTTTTGCAGGTCGACATCAGCACCATGCTGGAGGAGGCAGTTCACTACGTCAGGTTCCTGCAGCAGCAGATCAAGGTTGTTAACAGCCACGCTCCTTCATCCTCTAGCCAGCTGCTTTGTGTTGTTATCTCTGTGTCTTATCAGATAACTCTGTCCTGACAGATGTTGAGCTCTGATGAGATGTGGATGTACGCACCGATCGCATACAATGGCATGAGTCTAGGAATCGACTTGAAGCTTTCTCCACAGTAATCCACTTGAGCAGCTTGCTTGCCGTGTCGTCTGGAGATCCAGAAACTGGGTGGATTTTAAGAACGATTTTCTGAAGACAACTTTGTCACTGACGAAACGAAACTACGTCCTCTGCAATGGGGTCACCATAGTCCGAGAGAAGCAAATTTTTACGTCATTTTCAGGGAGACACATGCTCTCTTCGGACCATCATTCAAATTTTGCCGATCATCAAGTCTCTTAAAGAGTTTTTTTTTTTTCTCGAAACAAGCCTCTAAGAGTTACTGCCTTACTGGGGAATAAAATGTACGCCCATTTTGTACTGAGATGCTGACAGGTACACTATCGTCGTAAAATTTGACACTGGTTTCTTCTCACCTGATTATCGTTATAAAATTGGCACAGATATCTTCTCAACTTATTAGAGTTGAAATCGAATAATGAGAGAGCACTAATATCAGATGACAAATTTGTAAGACCAGTAACACAACATATCAAAAAAAATTAAACATAATATAAAGTGTTTTTGTTAGTTGCTCTGTTATTAGAGAAACAGCACTACTTTGTAGCATGATATAATGACTTTTATAAATCAAGGATTAGACTCTGTGCGAATCTCTTGACTAGGGTACATATATATACCATCATGGAAGCTGATTTGCCACTCCTTCCTACTACCGATTACCGACCTGTAGAAACAAAACCTGCGTAATCAGTATCCCCTTTGGATTGGAGGATTCGTTTCCGAATGATATGTTTTTACGACGTTTGCAGTGAAATTCCTACGTGATTCCTATGAAAATCCTATGTTCCAAAAGTGTGAAATCAAATTTGTTGCTTTCAAAGAAATATTATAAATCAATGCACAAAAGTGTTTCAACATCAGTCTGCAGAGGGCGCTCAAGACATGGCACATGGTATCAAGGACTTATTTGACATTGGATGATGATTACCTCCAAGGTGATGTTCTCTGTATGGGCTACAAATATGTAACACCATTGACCACTGGTCATATAACAACACATGAATGAACCCTCCCACCCACCCACACAACAACACATGAATGAACCCTCCCTTCGACAAAGAAATGATCCTATCAAGACATTTAGTACCTTCGTTTTTAAATTTGTAACACCATTGACCACTGGTCATATAACAAAAAGGATTAAATATCAAAGAGCCAAACATTTAAAACAGAGAGAAGCATATGGTCTATCTCAATACCTCTTGCCAGTTGACGTGTATTATTACTTGGCCCTCCAAAAAACATTAACAATGATTACATCAAGTATGATCATTACAAAGCACCAACACAAGCTACAGCTACAACCCTAATGTCCTATTTGCCGGCACAATCAGGACCATTAGTTTTAGCTATATCTAATCCCTAAAATATGTTACATGGGTACATGGGAAATGCAATCATTTCCTCCAGAAACCGAACATTACAACAGACTTCACAAGGCTCCCTCAAATGCAGCATTTCCCTGTGATAATACCGTGGTGATCTCCTTTACAAGGAAAATACTTTACAAGACCCAGAAAATTGTCAACTATTGCTGGCAGTACAAGGTCAGAAGTTAGGGACGGATACCCTCAGACTGCTTATATGTGGCTTTTGGCCCAGATGTTGCCACAGGTGGCGTGTTGTGCTTCAATGTGAAATCAAATTTATTGCTTCCTTCCCGTTAGGCTTCGGCAAAGGACTGCGTTGATGGTATGCGACTGAAAAATGCATACCATTCAGTGTATGGGCTGCAGAGCCAGAACTGGAGGTCGAACTCAAAGGCGGAGGTGACAAGCTATTGGTTCCCAAGTTGGGTGTATGAACTGCAGAGCCAGAAGCGGAGGCAGAACTCAAAGGTGGAGGTGACAAGCTATTGGTTCCCAAGTGGGGTGTATGGGCTGCAGAGCCAGAACTGGAGGTCGCACTCAAAGGTAGAGGTGACAAGCTATTCATTCCCAAATTGGGTAGGGGAGTCGCCAATCGATGAACCAATGAGCCAGAAGACCGAGCACTGCATGTTTCACTACCAGAATAAAGAATGACAAGGGTTAGCACTTGACAGTCCCAAATAACACTAACCTTTCATCAATGATCAAGTGAAACTTAAACAGAGCAAGGTAACAGAAGTACTCACCCATTTACATGTTTCCCTTTTGTGCATAAATCACTTTTCCAGGGTACTTTATCTCTTGAACAGTTGTGCCCAGTATCCTGTCACCAACGAGCTTAATTATGCACATGCACAAAGCTTCAACTTAAAAGTTTGGACAGTGTGATGTGAGAAGAAGGGGAAACGCTAGAGAAGGGGAAAAACTTACTGGGGATTTAATTCCTGCAAATGAGTGTGTAAAGCTATGCTGGTTCTGGTGATTCGAATTTTGGATAAATGGGTGCTCAAGCAACTTGTTTGCTGTTGGTCTCTCAGCAGGGTTTCTCTTGAAGCAGTATCTCAGAAAATCCTTCCCTTCCGCAGACAGATTATCCGGAATTTGTGGGTCCGTGCGCAACACCTTAAACATTGCAGCAGGCTGTAGCACAACAAAATATATAGTTCATGATTAAGAATCCAAATACAGGGCTTCTTTTATGCCACTGCTAACAGATCGCACTTCATGAATGGAAATATTTTGTTATCTCATGAGGACATGTATGCACAAATGAGAATGCATTATCTGTAGCATATTCAAAATTTGATTAGGCCAAGGTGCAACATAAGACAAACCATCAGCATTCATCAGATGAACCTAAGGTAAAGAACAATATGCAACTTTTGATTACAAAAATCTAACTCACAACACAGGGAAGCCTCCACAAACAACAATAAGACCTTACAAGCCACTAAAAAAAGCTAAGACATCCCATGTGTGGAACGGAAAAATTTTTGGACCCCTACATGCACTAGAATTTAGAACTTTTCAGTAGAATGCGAACAACTTACCCCTTCAAGACCACTCCAAGGGGGCTTTCCTGTAAACATCTCAATGATTGTGCAACCAAGGCTCCAGATATCAACAGCAAGATCATAGCCTGCACTTTTATCAAGTGTGGCCCGAACAACCTGCGATATAGAATGTGCTACCGTGAATGTGCCATGCTTATGCTTTTATTTAATTCAAACAAGCAAGCAATCTATTCAAAAATAAAATAAAATAAACACGGACAGCAGCAAGCAGCAAAGTCAAACTGTTACAGGAGGGTCAGTATCTAATGTGGAAAATCAAGAACACAAGAATCCACTCCACTAATAACATATCATACATTGGAAAGATTGGATGGTGACTTTGTGAGGTGAAAAAGTAACTCTTTGGCACAAAGAAAATTAATAGCACTGAAATACAGGGTCCATTAAATACAAGGATCATGTCTAAGCAGCTGGAACATATGTGTTTAATCAACTTATTTTCTGGCAGATGTTTCTGAGAGTCCACAAAATTGATTTTTTTTAACACCTATTCCCAGCACCCCATAACATCGTCAAATGAAGCTTCAAAGTACCATATTTTTCCTGCTGCCCATCATTCTTGTTAGACCAATGGTGTGTCTTTCTCGTCAAGTCATTCTAACTCCTACCTAAGATGGTTTGGTGTAAAGCAGCAAGCGGTGCATTCCAGCGCTTTCTCCTGGCATGATGTGTCAGAGGGAGGACGAAGAGCTCCTCCAACGACATAATATGTTTTCCTTGGTCAATAATTAAGTAGCCTTCAATGCTAGGACATAGGAAAACTCTCATTATATATATATATTTTTTTTTTGAGTTGGACTTTGAAATAGAAAACAAAGGGGGGCCTCTTCAGTCAGGCCATCATGATGCAGGCCTTGCTGGAGCACAGCAGCCCCGTCTCAGCCGCACTTTATTTGGGTTTCCTTCCCCTCTCTATGCCACAAGATTGCAAGGAACACGGTTCTGCGCCCAGGAGAATTCAATTTGACCATATGCTAGCAGGTCTGTGAAAGCATCCCAGGCTCTGGGCAACTACTCAGCTTGGGCCATTTGGGAATGAGTAAAGTTTGTGCATTTTGCCCTGCTTGCCCAGCATCTTTGCATTATTATTCCCAATTCACACGGATATCAGCTGCTGATCTTATTTATCTTGTATTCTGATTTTTGAGCTACGTGTTGGTGTATTTTATAAGGACTCTTTCATTTAATCGAGACCACTAAAGAAATGCACCAGCTCGTTAGTGATTTTTTTCTATTTTTATTAATGTGGTCCTTTCTAGGCCTTGAGAGAGAACGTGGCAGCTTGTTTAACTTTGCTTAATTGTGTTAATAGATTTAAGGATGAAATCCTCGAGAGGCTTGACTGTTTGTTTAAAAAAAAAAAGACTTGCTAAGGGGCGGACAAAAAACCGCTACCCATTACCCAAATCCGAATTACCTGAACCCGTACCCGCACCGATCTACCCAAATCCAAACTAACCAATCGCTATTTCAGAATTCGGATACTAACTCAAGAAACCCAAAATTAGTTTGGGTAAGAGTAAAGTGCATTAGCAGTCCTTAAACTATTGCGGGTGTGTCATCTGGGTCCATAACAATTGAAGTGTGCACCAGAGACCCATAAACTATTTAAAGTGTGCCACTTAAATCCAAACCCAACCCAACCCGATTGCTTACATGGCATGCTGAGGTGGATATGACGAGTAGCCCCCACATGGAAGCCTCTCATCTGTCTCTTATCTCCTATCTCTCCTCTCTCCACTTGAGCAGGTGCTCATGGCGCCCGTGCGCACCGCCTCCACCTGCAGCGCCTCGCATCCCCCCACGACGGCCACCAGCGCGCCTACTGCGTGCTCCGCCGCGCGCCGCCCACGCCGGCCCCCAAGGCGTCGCACCCGCCCTCGGCGCGGCACAGCCGCTCCACGGCCGCCGGCGCGCGCTCCGGCTCCCCCACGCCGCCCTCCGCCACGCGCCGTGTAGAGATGGCAATGGGTACCCGATACCCGAATACCCGACGGGTTTTACCCGATATAAAGGCGGGTATGGGATGATTTCTTCACCCGCGGGTACGTTAATGGGCACAATCTTATACCCGTCGGGTACGCGGGTGCGGGGACGGGTGCATACTACCCATACCCGCGTACCCATGGGTAATTTATACCCGCCTCAACCATACATTTAGTCTATATAATTAAGCACATATAAGTGTATATTAGGCAAAAAATGTAGTTAACTTGGTTGTTTCAATATCATTTATTATTATCTTCAATTTATTTACTCATATTTAGTGTTCTACATTTTTAATTATGCCATTATTAATCATATTTGTGCTATTTAAATATGTGCATAGTGGATATTTAATCGGGTATGGGTTACCCGACGGGTTTTTTTACCCACGCGGGTACGGGTATGGGTAAAATTTCATACCCGCGAGCGGATATGGGTATTGTAGCGGGTAAATTTTTTGCTCACGGGTACGGGTATGGAACGGTAGTACCCGACGGGTACGTACCCGTTGCCATCCCTAGCGCCGTGCCATCACGCCCTCGGCCGCGCATCCACGCCCGACGCCGACGCCGCACGTCCATGGCCTCCGCCTCCAGCTCCTCCTCGGCGACCTCGCCATGGGCAATGGCGGCGCGCTGCGATGGACTGCGGCGGGCGGAGGAAAGAGAAAAGAGGAGAGAGAGAGGAGAGAGAATGAGATAGAAGAGCACTACGGAGGCGTGCTGCGGTGGGCTAGGGCGAGCGGCGACGCGGGCTAAGCGCGGCGGCGCGCTGTGGGGTTCTGTTGCGGCCGGCGATCAGCAACGCGTGCGCGGTGGCAAGCTCCAGAGGTGCGAGGCCGGCTGGGCAATGGCGGCGCGCGATGGACTGCGGCGCATGGAGGAGAGAGAAGGAGACAGATGAGAGGCTTCCGTGTGGGGGCCACTCGTCATATCCACCTCAGCATGCCACGTATGCAATCGGGTTGGGTTTGGACTCGTTTGGACGTAAGTGACACACTTTAAATAGTTTATGGGTCTCTGGTGCACACTTCAATTGTTATGGACCTAGATGACACACCCACAATAGTTTAAGTACTCCTGATGCTCTTTACTCTTTAATTTGGGTAACTAGTGCGGGTACCCAATTTACCCAATCTTATCATTTGTCATTTATGTATGGTGTGATTTATCAATTGAAGTGAACTTGTATATGCATTATGTTGTGTGTTTGATGTGTCCTGTATGTCTATGTGGACTTCCATAGTAATTAGTTCTATTTTCATCATCCCATGTGTGATGTTATTTTTTATTGAATCTACTAACATATTTCAACGGTAGGAGGAAGATTGGCTAATTTGGGATTTACCCGAATGCATAATTTCGGGTAGAAGGTATGTTCGGGTACATTTCAGGTAATGTTTCGAGAAACCTGAGATTTGCAAAACCGGATTACCCAACCCGATTTAATCAGGTAACCCGAACGCCCACCCCACAGTTTTCACTTTTCAGTCACACAGGGCCCTTAGGTCAATTAAATGTTGGGCCAACTTCCTTGTCCAGTTTCTACAAAGGAAAACTAGAGTCATGAGACTCCAAGACCTGTTTGGCAGAGATCCAGCTCCAAGGAGCTGAGCATTCCTAGCTCCATAAATCTATGGATATGGAGCTGACTAGAGTTGTTTGAGCTGTTTTCTTTCTATTCTAGAATCTAGACAAAATTGAGTCTAAAGGTTATTAGTGGAAGTACTGCTACACTACTAGATTAACAAGTTCTCTCTCTTCTATTGCAAGATTCTATATTATGAATAATGCATACAAAAGAGATTAGGCATTTACATCATATGGGGGTAATCAGCCTCATTATCAAGAGACGAAAGAAAATGATGGAAATTAACATGAAGAATAACAAGGTCGTACCTCAGGAGCCATCCAGTATGGTGTCCCCTTCAATGAAAGATTAGGAGCTGCTGTGCTCAACTGAAAAGAGAGGAGAGAGGAAATGTAGAGAAAAAAGTCAAACTATAAAGGAAATAATGAAGATAATCAACATGTGTGCAGGGAAAAAATAAATGTTATATTAATCCAAAACTTTCTGCAGAAAGTAATGCAAGACTTAGAAAACCATTCATACTAAAGATCGTGTTCATTTGGACTTCAGTTTTTAAACTAGATACATCCATGTACAATTGTATGAATCAGGTAGAATCGTTGAACTACAGACCATTCATAGTATCGATCATTCAGTTTCTAAACAATAGTCTAGAGGCATCTATGTACAACTGCTGAAATACATGTAAGGTAGGATCCCAAATTCTACAAACCAATCCTATACTCTGATCCTACTGGAACATATCCAATTTGATTCAAGATCCCAATCCTAGGCACCAACATCGTATATCAAATATTCATGCTCAACAGCATATATATGGTACATATACAGCAACCATTTTGTTCTCAACTTCTCATTTTGCAATAGCCATTTAAGAAAGGAAATTATTTGGATAAACACTCGATAATTCTCTCAACAAGATAGCAAAATTTCTTGTTGCATAAGTAGCGACCTGCACGAATGGTTGCCGTGAAATGGACAGACAGACTATTGTTATATTGAATGTGATAATAATAAGCCAAATGGAAATTTTTTGACAAACCAAATTCAGGGGTACTGACTACTTGTTAATTGTGTGTAAATTGTACTCCCTCTGCTCTTTTTATTTGATTTCTAAGTTCAAAAATGAACTAACCGGCGACAAATATTCGAGAACGGAAGTGGTAATAGTAACAGAAAACTAGAGGAAAATTTCAAACTCACATGCTTAGCCATTCCAAAGTCAGCCAATTTCACTACACCATTGATATCAACTAACAAATTTGCCCCTTTGATATCCCTGCATGAGCAGAATTATTTTCATACATTTATAGCATAACACAAGAACTTGATGAATGGAAAGTTCAGCAAAAGCATGGTCCAAAAGAAGAATGGTTCATTGGATGAAGTAAACCAGCCTCCAAAGAATCTCTTAGCTTAAGAAAACAGATAAGGTGAACCAACATTGAACCAAAAGCGCACATAAAAAAGGTACTACTATCTACATTTAAATGAAATAAAATGTAAAGAAATATAGAATTTTTAGGTTAAATTTAACTAGGCAAAGTTAATATATTACTAGTTGATTTGTGATTTTCAAAACAAGTGAATAGGTAGATTACCTATGCATAATCTTTTGGCTATGTAAGAAAGCAAGACCCTTGAGAATATGACGTGTGAAGTTACGGATAACTGATTCTGTCAGCGATCCACAATGTTGATGAACATACTTATGAATTGAACCAGGATGAACATATTCCAGGTATATGTAGAATCTCTCTTCAATCTGCAAGTGTTCAACAAATAACCATTATATGGCACTAAAAATGGCATGATAAACACTAAAATGCTAAATGCACTTAGTGGAAGAGGTGAACTTACAATTTCACTGCCGTAGTACTGCACTATGTTCTCATGCTTAAATTGACTAAGAAACTTAATTTCCTGAAAGAATGTGAGCAGTCAACAAAATCAAGTGCATGCTTGGTTGCTTCTATAATCTTTAAGCAAAAGAAGATAGTACTGAATCACAATTAATTTAATTCAATCAGATTCCAGAAATCAGTTGAGCTTGAGAAGCATATAGTACGTAGGATCATAGGATGTATACAAGGAATGCACATCAAATACAAACATAGGGGGAAAGTTACTTGAAACCCATGAAGATATCAAAGCAAATTTTGGTATGCAACAATCATATCAATCAGTTGTAGTGATAACATTAGTGCAGAATAAAAAGAAATGGAGGAAGACAAACCTGTTCTAATTGCTTCAAAGACTCAATTGATTTAGCATCATCTGGTATTATATTGACCTCTTTCATGGCACAAAGAGCTCCAGTGTGCCTATATGTAGGTGAATGAAAATCATGTTCAGAATCTAAAAGAAGTAGCAATCATGATGCTCAATAAAATGTGTTGTTTGTACCTATTGGTGGCCTCATATACGCATCCAAATGTGCCACTGCCTAAGAGTTTTCCTTTTTGCCATTGACCAGCCACTGACGGCATCTCAGCTTTTGGAACTAACTGGTGGCTAACATTCGTCTGCTTTGGGCTTACAGAAGCAGGAGGGAGTGGTAATGGGTGAAAACTGGCACTTCCATTGCCTTCAGGGCGAGAAACATGGTTCTCTGGGAATAACTTTGGATGCATTGGTGATGGAGGTGCACTTGGGTTTCTTGATCTTAAAACCGGACTTCTCAGTGGACTAGAGCGAGGAGAACGCTCCTGACCACCCGGAAATTTGTCAGGTGAGGCACAAGGAGGTGAAGATCCCATCAGATCAGAAGACCACACAGACCGTGCTGACCACACATTAGTATCTTGGATGGAGATTGCAGCAGATGAGAAGTCTACGTTACTCAATCTCCGAGGACTTTGCACTGGGCTTGAAAACCCACTGCTTGGAGCACTTTTAGCGGGGATGTTCAATCTGAAGTTCAAAGTTTCGGTGGAGTTCTTATCCTGGAACTTCTCTTTAAAAGCCTTTCTCCGTTGACCACAGGTAGTCCCATTTAAGCGGAAGTCATTGTGCTCATGAGTCTTTGGTACAGCCTGGGCCCCCACTCTATTATCATAGACATATCACGCATGAACAATAGGATCATCAGTGATGCAGAATTGAAGAGCTTGAAACACAAAACAAATTCGAAAAAAGAACAGAAACGGCCTAAGCAATGAATCATGCAGAAATGCACTTATTCAAAAAGAAGCAAATAAGATACCAAAAATGAAATGCTAGCCATCTTCAGTGTTTTTGGTCCATTTTTTAGCAGAAATGTTGAGCTAGAATATTTTGAGAGTGGTTTGCTTTAACGATTGCTAAACTCGTTGAGTATTTTTTGTTCCACTTAGTAGTTTTGCAGGGTCCACTTCAACCAAGTGAAATTACAATAAAGCACTGAAACAAACAAAATCACTCATCTATTAAAATCCAATCCTAGCTAACTTCTTTTCATCATGTTAAAACCTAACTAATTCACTAAGGTTTAGACAACCATCATGTGCATTTGTTTATGGAATGATATATGTACAAATCAATAACGAAAGCAACGCATGCACAAATTATCATAACTCAATACACATACCAAAGAACAAAGCAATAAACCATGAGCTAGTGACATTCTACAGCTACTCGAGATACAAAAATCACAATCCAACTCTTATGTGTATGCATTATGCATATCTGAAAGCTCAAATCCCTGCACCCTGATAAGGATATCTTTCTAGAGCAAAGAATAGATCATTATACATATGCAATCCACCATCAAACCGTTCTCATTCACTGCATGATAGTCTACCACTCTATCCTCCGAAGTGTTCAATACATCAACGATGGTGGCTCTGGAATCCTCAAGTTGTGACTTGTGAGTGTGACATCCTTGCAGACACACTAATCTACTCGGTTAACTAGGATTAAACATACTAACAAGTAGTAAGAACTAATCACCTCCGCGCGAGCGATGGTGGCATCCTTTCACTCCCAGTCTCTAAAACCCCGGGCACATCCGCTGCAGGTGCGTGCGACAGAAGCGGCCTACCGGGCCCGCGGTACGGCGACTCCCCCTCGCCTGGCAGGGGCAGCGGATGCGGAAGCAGCATGGGCGTCGACGACGATCTCGCCGGCGCCACCTCCATGTTACTCGGCGATCGAGAGATCGGCGTAGAGCTCACGGTGGCAAGCCCGTAGCCCGCCGCCCCGTCCCTCCTCGCCGGAGAGTCCACGCCGATCGCGGAGACCCCGACCTCGAGGTCGTCGACGACGAGGCGCATCCGCCGCGCCCTGATCAGCCGCGGCTGCGGTTCGTTGCTCCCCCCGCCGCCTTCGCGGCGGGAGCTGGGGCCGCTGCCCCATCCGCCGATGAGACGGGAGGTGGAGGCGCGGGCGGGGGATGCGGGCGTGGAAGCTGAGGAGGAGGAGGAGGAGGCGCCGGAGCGGGAGGGGGAGGAGGAGCGCTTCCACCAGCGCATCGGAACGTGGGGGGTTATGGGGAGAGGAGCGAAACCCTAGTGATCATGAAGTGACGGAAATGGCGTCGCGGGGGGAGGGGATTGCTGGGAGGGGAGACGACGACGACCTCCCCCCGCCATTTGGGCTTTTTTAGTTTCTCGCTGGGGGGTCTCGGGAGTCGGGGTTGGTTGGTTGTTTTTCTGGGGGAGCGGCCTTCGCCCTTGTGGCTATGGATCGGGGGCCACGCGGCTTTGGGAGAAAGAAGTCCAGCGAGTCAATGACCCTCCTATGCACACACATCTCACATCACGTAGTGGTAGTGTATGACCACGGCTTCCTTCCCGCTTCCTTCCGTCTGCAGCCATTTTCCTTCGACCTTCCTCTGCCGGCTTTTGATATTTATTGTAGCCACGTTATTTTGTTTTCTGATGGCCGGTGCTAATTTAACTTTGCTTAATTTTTAGATGACTAGTGTTAATTTAATTTATGAACAATCAGTTGATGTCACCTCCTTGTGTCATCACTTAGACTATCTCCAATGTAGTGTAAAAAAATTGACTATACACTGTAGCACCATGGTAGTTGGAATAGCGGAGAAATAGTGGATAGAAGTCTTTTAGGCATTGGGTTAGGGATAGCATTAGAGAAGATGGAAGGTATGCGTGAGATATGGAGAATGAGGGCTGGAATGATGATGTCAATGTAAATCTGCAGCAAATGTAAAAATAACAGTAGTTTTAGATAGAGAAGACTCTTATGCAATCGATCAATATTATTCATTTGTTTTGTACCCAACCAGCCTTGCATCTCTTGTAAATAACCCCCACGCCCTCCCCAGCTCTAAACAAACGACGTGTTAAAAGTTAAAACGAGCACAACCAGTTGGATGCATAATAAATGTCTAAAATTGATCGATTGCACGATTGTGCAGAGGCCTTGATTACACACAAGTTTTCATTTAGATATCCAAATCAAAATCTTAGTTGAACCTAACAACAGAAGGAACTTCAAATAAGATCTTGAGTATATTTTGACGATAAAGATTAAAATGGTATATCTAAAACAAACTTTACTTCTTCACGCATCAAATGATACATCTTACCACATTCACAAACTAGGAAGTCACCTTCCAAAATATTAAACTTACAACAAAGACTGCAAAATTGTGACTATTCACAAGTTGCATTCATAGATTACAATTAGTCTTTTAAGTCTATAAGCTACACACATACAACAAAGTTATTTTGGCAATTGTTTCTATTATGAAAAGACTTTTTTTTATTCCAACAAAGTTATTTTTTATACATAAGCTACATTTATAGAGTATTAAAAACATTTTCAGACTATAAAAGTTTTTTTTACGTTACAAATGTTCATAAGTTACATTTACATACTACAAAGAAATTTTTCCTTACAGGACCAAAAACAAAAATTCTTTTTGGGTCAAATGGTGAGGTCAATATACCTGTACCAAAAAAATGTAGGCATTGGAATTTTAAGACGGATAAATAGTCATGAGAGATGACCTGGGCCCATGCCTAACCATGTTGGTTTTCAAGTACATTTCATCAGAATCTCATTTTCAATGTGGGATAGAAACGGAATTCGTCAAGCTTCGTTCAACATTCAGAAAAGTAAACCCTACATGGAACACATCCGACAGAGAAGGGTGGTGGTAAGGGACGAGTCTCCGCTACAGTTGGGGTGGCTAACTTTGAGCCATGCATGTGGGACCCACAAAGCGTTGGGCCCGCTGGCAGTGACTCAAAGTCAGCGGCCCCACTTCCGGTGGTAAAGCCACCATCACTAGGTCCAAACACAGCAAGGCAAGCTGGGTGGTGGAGTCTCTTGACCCCAGAGGATGGCCGGAGCGGCAGTGCACTAGCGTCTAGCCCGTGGTCAGGTTTGGACGCATGAGTTGCGAGGGGTGTAGGGAAGGTATATTTGTGTGTGGTGATAGGGCCAGCCAACGAAGCTCGATGGTGAGGTGCCCACGGTGCTGGCCATGGCCATAGCTGAGTATGCTAGCAACGCTCATGTTCCGGCGAGTGTCATGGCTACAGTCCATTGTATGAGCACTAGAGCCAAGTGGGGAAGCTAGAAACCTACTTGGGTAGGGAGAAGAGCGGGAAGATGGTGCTCACCTTGAGCAGCTTGCAACAGCCCAAGCAAAAGTGAATGTGTAGGAAATGTGGCATCGGCGAAGCTTGGGTCATTCTCACATGTCAAGGCCTGGTCGAGGATGTATCCATGAGGGTGGCGATTGGTGAAGCTTTGGGAGGAAGAGCAACAACTGAGGGAGAGAGCAGAGACTGCGAGGGGTTTGTGACAGCCAGCAACAGCTGAGGGCCTGTTTGGTTGCAAAGTTTTTAAAAACTGTAGTTTTCAAATACCACGGCTTTTTTTGTCCATGAGATAAATACCACGGTTTTTAAATAGTATGCTTTAAGCAAAAGTGAATGTGTAGGAAATGTGGCATCGGCGAGGCTTGGGTCATTCTCACATGTCAAGGCCTGGTCGAGGATGTATTCATGAGGGTGGCGATTGGCGAAGCTTTGGGAGGAAGAGCAACAATGAAGGAAAGAGCAAAGACTGTGAGGGGTTTGTGACAGCCAGCAACAGCTGAGGGCCTGTTTGGTTGCAGAGTTTTTAAAAACTGTAGTTTTTAAATACCATGGTTTTTTTTTCCATAACATAAATACCGCGGTTTTCAAATACCATGCTTTTTTCACAGTTTTGCTGAAAACCGAGGTCTGTTTGGAAGCAAGATTTTGTGTGTGGGACCAGCCACCCTATCCTCCCAGATTTCTCTTCTCCAGCCGCCCATAACCTCTTTCTCCTAGCTCAGGCGTGGACGCCGGCCGGCCGACAGGGGGCTTGTCGACGACGTGAGCGGCGACAGCGGCTCAGTGACACGGGAGCCTGGGCTAAGGCGGCGCGCGGGGAGAAGGAGCGGCCGAGGCGGCGGCCGGCCATGGCACCACGCGGGGGGAGGCGGCGGCCGGCGACGGCCGGCCACGGCGCGCGGGGAGGCGAGGTTGGCTGCGGCGGAGCGGCGGCGCCGCAAGTGCTCAGGCGGCTCGTGCGGGGAGGCGAAGACAGTCGTGGCAACACAGCCGGCCATGGCGCCGAGCGGGGGCGGGGCCGGCCATGCGGAGCAACAGTGCCACAAGATTCCGATGGCGAGGGCAGCCGCTGGAGGCGTCGGATGCGGAGCCGACGACGGGCGGCGACGTCGGGGCCTGTCGCGGGTGGAGCCGTGGAATCGAGCGGGGCAGGTCAAGGCCAGGCATCGAGTGACGCCTATTTCCAAAACTCCAAAAATACCATAGTTTTGGATAAACCATGGTTTCCAAAACACTGTTTCCAAAACTATGTCTTCTAAAACCACAGTTTTATCCAATACCATGGTATTGCTCCAAAAACATAAAAAAACCTTGCTACCAAACAGCTCGGCAGTCGGCACACACACAAGGCAAGGGTGCAAAGCAGCTGGCAGCACGGGCAAGCTTAGACCAAAGCCAGCAAATCATCTATGTAAGTATGTATGGATGCCATATCAGCACACTGCGTTATTGGACCTCCTGCAAGCTTATGGAGCTCCGGTACATTTTATTCTATCAGTATGAAAGATAAGCAATATATGCAAGAAGGTTCAAGTACGAAGAAAGATAAGTAATACCAGTTCAAAAAAAAAAGATAAGTAATATATGCAATATCAGCTCAAATGTGACAGCTCCGGTAATATAAAAGCTGATGCGCGCACGAAGGTTCCAGTATGAAAGATAAGTAATATATGCAAAGACATCACCCTAAGTGAGGCATCAATACATTACAGAAGTTGATGAACCTTTCATATAAAGGCGAGCATCCTCAGATGAAAAAATTGGTGGCATGCTGTAAAACATTGTAGCTTCTTGCCATAACAGTGTTGCACAAAAGATGGCAACAAAACATGATCATGTGTTCCGCAGATCTAGGTACACGATCTAAATCAAGCTGCTGAGTTAGGCCATAATAAAACTGGAATTTGCTACCAGGTCAGACTATTAACGTAGAATTCCATTCCATCACCTATTCGGTGCGCATGAAAGGATAGAACCGCGGCAGCGCATCCAGTATTCTGCAATGCCAATGTTCATCCAGGGAAATGAAGGTGAAGGCTGCAGATGCAGCGATGAAGGCACCCTGAAAAACAACAGGAATTTACAACAAATGCCATCAAATGGGGGAAGACCAAACTGATAGATGATTCTACCTTTCACCACTAAGCATCCCATATGCCAACTGTTTGCAGAAGGAGAAACCAGTCCTGTTAAAAACCCTCTCATAATTTGCTCGGATTACTTGCACTGCACGTAGCATCCATTATGTTAGAAAGATTACTACCAAGTGAAACAAGAAACCCACTGCAGCCTAGTTCTTCAAACAGATGCACAAATGCATTTTATTGACAAAAGCAAGCGCACTATTGTGATACGAATATAAAGCTAGGTTGCAAAAATAGCATGTATGCAACACTATTCAAAAGCTGGGAAGCCATTTAAAGTTGGATTTCAGTTTGTTGTTAATTAAGCAAAAGTGGAAAGAAACATTTTACCAAGAGTGGTATAGTTACAATGAAGTTCTGAAACTAATGACTCTGACTGTCCATGGGTGAGATCCTCTGTTTCCCTTTCATTGCAATGTCTGATTGGTTGGGCTGATAGTTCATCATCTTCAAAAGTATGTCCACTTGATGGCACATGGAGGAAAAATAATCCAGCAGGAAATCTTTGCCTCCTGATCACTCGTAGAGTTAACTCAGCATAAGGAGTGGACTGGATCAATGCGATCATAATTTCCAGCATCACACACACCCATATAACCGTTGTTGTCAAGATAGAGAAGAATACATAGAATACAGAAGTTGTAGGTATAAGAAGCAGGACTGGTGTAAACAGCAGAGAACCAACCACGTGCTGTTCAACTGTATAGTCATAGCTATCTAACCTCTGCCTAAGAGGATTCCATTTGCGCCCTCTGTTATGGCATAAGCAAGTGATTAGCAGACCACAAGAAAAAAAAATCATTTCAGCATAAGTGGCGATTGTAACAATATTTATCATATTACCTCAAATATAAAAACATCAAATAATAACAAACTCTCACAATGATGAGAAAAAACTCAACATTCCAAAATTTTACTTAATGTCGGTGGTGTAAACATTATACTTTTACAGACATTATAGCTCCATAACTTGCTTCTGGACACAGAAAAGTGAAAAGTTGTCACAATTCTGTCCACTGAACAGTTCAGAACAAAAGGGAAGGCGGGAAAAAAGAAGGCGTCTCCAAGGGTGGGAAGCAACAATGGCCGATGCACCGATCAAATATGTATTCGTGTGAGCTGGTGCCTGGTTGTGTTGGGCCATAGTACGGTAGTACCTAGTCTGTAGTGGAGTGGTTTATTTTTTCTTTTCTTTTTTTTGACGTAACATGAGGGGGTTCTCCCCTACTGAAAGAAAAAATTATTAACCAAGCCAAAAGCTTTCAAGAAAAAAGGAAAAAAGGAGGGAAGAAAACAACAAGAGGAACACGAGGAAAAGAAAGATTACAAGAATTGTTCTAGCCGGAGATTGATCTGGTGGGTAGCTATTCTTTGCTCTGTTCAACAGCCAAGTTGAACACAAGCTTGAAGATCTGCTGGCAGTTTTGCACCTCTGGATTGATATTCTTGAAAATCTTGTTGTTTCTTGTTGTCCAGATGGCCCAGAAGATGACAATTATTATCTCCATGAAGAAAGGGAGGGAAATCTCTTGCTTGAGATTAGCTATGGCTTGCCAGAGGTTTAACCTTTGGTCTATTCGAAGGTTCAGGAGCTCCCAGCAGCGCTTGGCAAAGTTGCAGTGTAGGAACAAATGCAAATTTGATTCTTCAATGTTTTCTGAACAGAGTTCACAGTTATAGGATGCTAATTCCATTTTTCTTCTCTTGAGCCTTCCTCTAGTACTCAATTTTTCATGCAAAACAAGCCAAAAGAACACTTTATGTTTATGCTGGCAAGATGATTTCCAAAGCCATGTAAAGACCTCAGGAGTTTCTCCATGCCCAATTAGTTAATTGTATGCCTTGGAGGAAGAAAAATTCTTGTTTCCCCAAATGTAGGTCCATTGGTCTGATACTTCTGTTAGGGTGATGCTCTGTACTAGTCTTGTGAATTGCAGTGGAGTGGTTTATTACCCTACTGTAATCTGGATTAAGGCAAGAATTAAAACCAGAAAAAAGAAGGTCCTCTTCCTCAAGGTATCACCATCTGTTGGTTCTCGTGCCCTAGTTCAACGCTACTCTAGAACAGATAGTGCTGATTGATGGCCATGGTCGCATCCCGAATTGATGGCCATACCGCCATGTTGCGTCACGTTCGCTGCTGCCTCCTCATGAACGAGATCCCTCATAACTGGCACAGGGCTTGGATTGGAGATGGGGAATGGGGAATTGGATTGGGAGGGGTGAGGGGGATGCCGAGCTGCAATGACAGACGTTTTGGAGGTGGGGGGCGACGGGCGAGGGGGAGCCTTGCTGCGTACGCCATTGAGGTGGCGGTGACAATGTGCAGGCGATGGTGGGAGTGCGAGGAGGCCGGGCAATATTTTTTCCTCAGTGGTTTGCATGACTGTTTTGTGGGGGCCACCAGTCAGCGGCGTGGGTGAAACCAGAGGGGTTGCGGATCAAAGGAGGTAGAGTGGCAGACCCATCTAGGTGTGTGCCTCCCTTACATACTTAATAGTAGTATAGTAGTACAAGATAGAGATTATTACGATTTTCTTCAACATAGTGTGATTACCTTCACCTTTCCATTTCCATGTACAGAATAATTTGGCAGCTCCCTTACCTTGAACCCTTTTTGTTGCCCAAACTAGCCCAGCTTTGTGTGATGTTAAGGGTTTAAGGGCCACAAAAAGTCACTATATTTTAAACCCTGAAATAACAGTCTTTTTTTGTGATCAATAAAATAGCACAATCAGACAGCCTCCGAAATTCCAGACAAACATCAAGCTGATACAATCTCCCAAGCAAGTTAGGGTAGGCTAGACTTGAAATTTGAAACCCAATACAAGCCACCACCAAGGGGAGAAAGAGAGAGATGAGGAAGGGGAACAAGGCCTAAAAATATAATAATAAGTGGCATAAAGCCTAATCAAGGTATAGACACATTCACACTCCTACCCAAGGCCAACACTCTCGTTAAATTCCAACCTTTCAAGTCCCTTTTGATTGCCTCCTCCCATGTCAAGTTTGGCTGGTCCCTACCTCTCTTCAAATCATTGTCACGTCTATTTTGTACAAGTCAACCAATACATATTCTTCTCAAAGCACAATGAGAGAAAATAACTATATTAGGGAGAATATTTAGCAATTACTCAACCTGAAACATTCATTAAGTATTAAAAACAAGGTGCAATTTAGTAAACTCTTATTTGACAAGTATCTCAAGAGTGCACCAAGAGTATGTTACCTGAAAAGACGCCACAAGGATGCAACTGTCTGAATTTGTCTTGAATATAATGATGAGATTAACCAGTGAAGCATGGTAACGTGCAATGTAGCAAGCTGGATAATGTCAATAAAGAATGAAACTGGAGCTGTTAAGCCTAAAATAAATCCAGAAAACGCGATGCCTTGAATTATATGCCTCAGATAACCTCCCACAAAGAACCAAAGGGTAGAGTAAATTTGAATTGCATTCAGAGAAATCATGCCTAAAAGCTCTGCTAACTCTGTATTCAGCTTAAAGCCAGCTGGGACACCCATCAGCCACACACAACCAGATCTCAAGATTGCATCTGTCATATGGTGGACAAGAGCAGTAATCCAAATACATATAGTCTGTGTATTCAATAAAAATGCTGCTCCAAGGACAAAACCCATCAGGAGATCCACAGCTATACTTGACCATAAAGCATGCTTCTGAATTGCAGCTCTGTGTGCATATTCGACATTCACAGTGGAGCTGAACAAGGGATAGTTAAAGCAAAGCTTTATCTTTGATAATATATATGCCATGAGTATATGATAACTAATAGGTAGTGAATGCAAATGCACTTGAATATTAACAAACTACATTGCTATAAAGGTTACAAGAAGCAACAAAAATGGAAGGGAACCGGTAAAGGGTAAACTCTCCCTTTGCATATTACAATAACATGTAACGTTGGTAGCAACAGCACCACCATGTCATCACCATGGTACATGCTAGCTTCGAAGGATAACTCCAATTGTTATAACTTATTATGACAATATGACAGCAGATTGAAACAGCAAGTAAAATTACCGTGCAGATTAAGAAGCTACGGGTCCATTATTAGTTTACCTTAGGGAGGTATCTTGCAGGACAATTGGCCAGTATAGAATTTGACAACTGCGAAGATGAATGTTATTCCATGAATGTCTGAAAACCTTATGTAGCATCAAGTACTGGGACATATGGCTTAAACATTTCCGGAACAGTAGAATCATGATGTAGAGAATAGTTGATGTTGAAGCCAAAAATATCCCCATGCAATGCCATGTCACTTGAAGAAATACATCATATCTGAATAATCAAGTAGCAAGGTAAGATCAGATAAAAACAACAGAAAGGAGAATGCGAACAATAATACTTACACAAATGAAAAGACGAAATAAGCCCCAGAGCTGCTGGTAGAACATTCGCAAGTGACTGGCACTCTAGCTGCGTATGAACAATTGAGCGCCAAAACAATTGAACCCTTCAAACAAACGTGAACCAACTTAGCAAGCTCTACTAAGCAAAAAAAAACAACAACATGCAAAACCACTCGTACACATACCAGGTCAAGAAATGATGATAGCTTGTGCAGATCATTTATCCAATTCGGCTTTTTGAAAGAAGCCTTCAACTTACGTGGTTCACCAACACCCAGTGAAAAATGGTTTCTGCCAATCTTTGGGACCTCATATAATATGACCTAAAACAAATTGAATATAATATCTCATTAATTTGTCAGCCTAAGAGGGGCAGTAACTGAGAAGGCATAAAAATGGAGGTTCAAAAATTGTTGATACAAGGATATCATAAACAGAGCCTTGACTTACATACGTGGCAACGATTAATTTCAATCTTTTCCCCATCAAGACACAAATGGTGAAAAACTGGAACTTGATTTCGCTTGCTCTTAAAGCTCTTTCCAGACTTGCAAATGAAGTGCACCCAACTACCCTCTTTGAATCTAGACTTTTTGCAAGCATCGAGAAAACCATCTAGCACACAACAATCACATCCACATCTTCTATGATTGCAACTTGGGCGCTGATCTCCATTCCAAACTGATCTGGTCACAACATTGTTTCTGTTTGTGCATAACTGTTCTTTCTGAATAGATTTTGCATCCAAGGGCAGTTGTTCTAGTTTACTACAGCAGTACTCTTCTGACTCTTCAGGGAGATGTCGAGCACAATCACCAAGGATAGTAAATGTAGCAGATTCTTGCAGGCTTACTGGCATCCTTTTATTTGAGGAGAGGACAATGGTCTAGCATGAGAAACAACAATGAGCAAAGAAGCGATGAACAATAAAGCACCTAAGATGAACACACACTAGCAGCTGCATTTTTTTTCTTTTGGAGAGTGTTAGCAGCTACATCAATTCAACACACACGTTTGAAAAATTAAACTGCTAGAGAAAACATACCATAAGATAATTTCATTAACAGATTATTTGAGTTTCTTGAGCAAGGAAAAAGGAAATTCTGAGATAAACAACCTATAAGACAGATTAGCAAAGCAACCTCCGCATTTGATGAGATGGGCCTTAAAACAAAATAGTAGACAAGTCAACTCAAAACGAAGTATGAAGGAAGAACCCATGGTAAACGGAGGACCAAAATTTCAAAAAACAAAAAGCGCTAACGCCGCCTAGGCACCACTGCACCAGAGTTCATGGAGGAAGGAGAGGGAGGACAAGAGGAAAAGAAGGAGGAAGGCGAGATCAGAGCTGAAGAGTGAACAAGGCGATGTAAAAAGAAAGGAAAGAATGTGACTAGGAGTCTAGAAGTGGGCAGCGCCACTTGAACTAGGACAGATCACTCTCTTCCGGCTTCTGCCACCAGTGTCATTCCATCTTCCATCTCCCTACTGCTTACTGTTAACGTCACCGGTGGTGATATTGACAGATTGACCTTGATCAGTCAGTCCACCGCCAATGTGGGAAAATCAGAGCAGCTAAATGGCAATTAGCATCCAAATGATTGAATAAGGAAAATTTAAGGGGTGGGGCGCTGATAAAGTAGAAAGGAAATTTGAGGATTACAAAATGAGTTCAGCAAAAGCAGTTTACTGCTACTTGCTTAAAGAACAGCCATTTTCTTTTCTGCACAGTAGGGTGTCCAGAAGGTCATTTTAAAGCCTACATGTTTCCAAATCAACCTTGAGAATTGACGAAAGGAAAGGGTGTAAAACCTTCCAAACATAAGTGGTCAAAACAGTGGAAGGCTACGCAACCAATTTGATTGGATCAACTAAGCATGAGTGTGATCATTCCCTCTGTGCCTAAACAAGCTATGATGGAGAAAAATATTGTCGGAAAGCATGATTTTTTTAGTATGCTAACAAAATTTTACAAGAATTGAGCAATATGATCATGGTAAGTGGTAACAACTAACAAGGCATGATACATAACTATGTTTTCTGTTATAAAAAGGTGAAAACAAAATTTGCAGATATAAACAATGAAAACAGATAACCAGCACTAGCATGAGGAAAATCTATCACCACCAGAAGCTACTAACTAGCATTTGCATAAAGAAAAGGTATCACCAGCACATGTAGCTGACCATCACTTGCTAAAATATTTTTTCTGATCCTATCATGATAGATTTTCAACATTTTTTTCATTGCTAGAATGAAGCTTTTAAGTTTTGCTGAACAGACACAAACTTGGGTGATTTTGCATATTGGAACAGAAAAATAAGAACAGGAGTCCGTAGCCCTTCCATTCCTGAGGCGCTTAGTTCTCTAAACCCTCTCCTAGCTTGGATGTTGTGAAGCACAACTCTTCATTTTTTAGCTTGGGTGTTGTGAAACACAAACGTCATTTTATAGTCTAGTATATATAGAAATATAATCATCGACTTATGTTCTACTGGTCATGACAAACCTGACCTAGCCACAACTAGTCTACTAGTCAGTGCCCACAGTCCCACACGACTCGACTCAACTTCCCGACTTGAAAACATTGATCTCCCTCCTAGTAATAGTGCCGAAGTCACATCTCATACATTCAGCTTTAGTTCTGCTAAAGTGCTAAGTAGGGATGCCAATGGAGATGTCCGCAGGGTCTCGCGGGTATTTAGCTATGTCGCAGAGCCCGCGGACATCTCCATTGACATCCCTAGAGCTAAGTCTAAAATCTTTCACCTCTAGAGTCTGCCACCGCACTCTAGTTTCCTATTTACTCCTGTCTTGGATTCCATCAAGTTACATCATCAGCAAAGAACATACACAAGGGATATCTCAGTAGAAAACTGAGCAAAACAAATCCTATAACTGCACACTATATCCTCTTTAGTTATATTTACACTTTAAATTGGAAAAAAAAGCAATCATACTACTTTGGGGTTAAAATAAAAGGTGGACCACTTCCTCACCTCTGACTAGGATCTGATAAGGGAATCCCAAACCACCATATTCGGACATAGGTTAATACTAATTATGTGTTCTGACTTCACACCTCTACCAAAACTTACCCAGCAGATCAAACAACAATGGTAAACTACGGTTAACCTGACAAAACGTCATCTCCAACGATATCAATACTGACCTGGAGGGTGTCAAGTGTAGCAAACGACCGCAGGATCAAATCCTGGGGGACAGCCATGGAGATGACAATGTCGAGAGAATCAGTGCTAGTGAAGAGCCATCCAAACAGGATGAGCCTCGTGGAGAAGGGCTCGTGCTCGAACTGCAGTTCCTGGCGTGGCCACCAGATCCTGCAACGCTCGATGCCCATTGCTGCTGTATATTGGAGCTTGGGTCCTGAGAGGAAAATATTGGTTACGACAAAACAAATTGGCAACAAAACCCGACCTAGGGGGTTGTATATGTTAATCGCCCTTGATAAACTCATTTTTGGTTTATTGGATAAAGCATCATATGAATTCTCATGAACAAGCAAGCAGTGAAAGTACACGCACAACTTTACACAAGAAATAGGTGGAACATAAGTTATAAAGGCAAACAAAACTGCACGCAGCCACGGAAAGTCAGGAATCCATTTAACACACAGCGGCAATTTCATTTCCATTCACTGGTAGTAGTTTACTCAGCAAGAGAAAAGCATGGATAATCTCCCTTTTCAGATATGTGATTATCTGGTAAAGTAACATGGGAATTCTCCAGGCATGATTTTTCATACCAAAAAGAAGCTTTCCATAGTCAGGGTAATCACTAAAACTTGTGATCTAGTTATCTAGAGCAAATTCTAAGCAAGAGAGGATGCTCGACCCAATAAAGGACATGGGCGTACACATGTACACGGTACGCCCAATTTTATTGTATTGCTTTTGCAAAAAGATCGAACTTAGTCCTACACTTGTAATTAGACCAGATCTGAATACAGATAGCTTCAAAAAACTCACAAGCATCAGAGATTTGTTCACAACCGTGATAACTGAGATCACTCAACACCAAGTCACTTGCAAAGTCTGGGAAGGGATCACAGTACAGTACTGTGATCCGGGTCCCCATAGAGCCCTAGCTTTGCAAGCTTGTGAGCGCACCCATTGCTAAACCTTGAAACATGACAAATGCAGGCGCGGAGCTATAGGGAATACCCAATAATTTGAGCCAAGAACACACCATCTTGCAGTCGCCTTCCTTACAAGCCAAGATCAGATGAGAGAACAGAGATGCGAGGAGGTCTGCGTTGCTCACCGATGTCCTTGGCTCCCCGTCGAGTCAGCACCGGGGAACAGAGCACCAGGGGGGGCCAGCCGCTGGCCGCGGAGTCGCGTAGACGCGAGGGGAGCCAGGGAGGCGGGCGGCCGGTCGGGGAGGGGGTGCACCGGAGGCGGCCGGCCGGGGCCGCGGGGCCGGAGGGCGGTAGGGCGGCCGGTGTCAATCGTCACACCCGTGGCCGTGTCAATTTTTTTAGCACTAACGTGTCAGTTATTCGGCCCATCGGGTGCACAGCCCATTGCCCAAAAGCAACATTAGTGAGTGTAAACGGTTGGCAGTGTCAGGAAGCCATCTCTATCAAGCTCTGTTTTTTTTTATAAGTTATCAAGCTGTGTTGGAACATCATCGAACAACAAGAAGCACAAAAGAAGGAAGGCCCAACAGGACACCAAGAGGCTGATTGGATCAAGACCTTGAGTGGTCAGGCCAAACTTTGGCTACGGTCAAACCTAGTTTGACTATAAATTAAAATTTAGCCAAACAACAAACTACTCATTTATATGTCTTGGACATATAGCTAAATAAATCATATAGATGAAAATTATATTGTATAATGTAAATTTAATTTAAAGTCAAACACGGTCAAAATGTGACTAAAGTTTAGTCTGGCCACTCGAGACCTCAATCCAATCAGAAAGCCCAACTCCAAGTATATCGGTCTAGATTGGAAATGAAGCCGGGAAAGCCCAGAAACAGAGCGCAAGAATGAACAGGTGAAAATGGGGGCGGCGGCGATCGGGAAAGGCAGGCAGGAACTAGACGAGAGGCCGGCGGCGTCCGGAGGCGGCGGCGGCGGTGAAGCCGTTCGCGTGTACAGCAAGTTTGAGAGAGGATTACTCTGTTGGCTTCTCGAACTAGTAGATCAATTCCTGTAAACACACTATGTGAGTTATATATCTAAATTCCTGGTGTGAGAGTATATTCTTGTTACAGGCAGGTTCCTCTTGACAGTTGTGTGATTGTTTGATGAATGGGTGAAGAGATGGAATCTGGGGTTGACACACATGAAGTCTTTTTGCTGCAAATGGGAACATAGATTTTGCTCCCCCTTATTTGATACATTCGCCCCTTCTGACTATATTTGTGAGTAGAAATAAAGGTAAAGGTCAATGAGTTGCGCTTTATTCCTTGTTTTTCTTTTCCAATAGAACTATAAAAAGTAAAGGAAAGAAATGAACACCAATTCATCATCAGGCAAACCAGTTAGTTTATTTTTCCCTTCCTCTGGAAATAAAAAAACAAGCATGTAGAATCGATGCTCTAGCATCACACCAGCGCCTATGGAAGACCCTGTAACATTGTAGACACGCCGTAAAAGAGTGAAGTTTGAACAAAGGGTGTCATAGATGATGAGATAGAAGGATTGTGAGGTTAGCCTTAGTTTAAGGCTTTGGGCACCAAAAGGTGCATTTGGGTATATGCACCACTGTAGACATAGTTGAGTTCAAAATATAGACGGTGAGATAGGTGGGCCGGTGAGGCCAACCTAAGAGAGAACATTCCTTGATGGAGCCAAGACAAAGCTACGCTTATGATCAATCGGCAACAACAATGGTGTGCCAACTAACCTACTTTTGATCCTCAAAGCTAGTGGCGGACTACGATGGTCAAAGCATCGGTGCTCTAGGAGCTTCGAAAAAACCGTTAGGACCTGCAAAATATAAGTAGTCTATACATGCGAAAATATAAAGGTGAGGGCTAGGGATAAAGCTGATTGCATATTTTTTTCCATTTTTTCTTTTGAAAAAAATATAATGAAGACGTAAAGAGGCATGGCTTATGTCAACCACATACCAGATAAAATGTTCCCCAATGCTTATCTACGTCCTCGATAGCAATTTCTTTTTCCATTTAGGGATACCCTTTCAATCAGGGGCGGATCCAGCGTGGAGGCCGGGGGTGCTCCAGCACCCTCTACCCCCGCGCGGACAATGGAAGCCCCCCAAGCACCCCTACAATATTTATATATGAATAACGAAGAAGAAAAAGAAAATGTGAAGAAATAGAAGAGAAACAAGAGAAAATGGAAGATGGAGAAGAAAATGAGCACCCCCTAGGTGTAAATCCCAGATTCGCCACTGCTTTCAATCTGTTCAATAGCATCATATCGGCAATTCGGCATATGGTCATGCCCAACAACGCAACGCTTTCACAAATCACAAGTCTTCGCAATAAGTGGATGCCTAAGATCACCGGGAACCATACGATAGTTTTCAAGCAATATTAGGCAGAGAAAACTTATACTCTTCATTTTTTTATATATAAAAGGAAGCTTATATCCTAGCATATGGCTCTGTTAAGGTAAAATTAATTTTTTCACGAAACCTATCGGCTATGACTGATACCATATGATGTAGTTTACTTTCCAGCCATAAGGCTATGTTCACCGGTTAGTCTATCCAACTCCGTCCATCAACTATTCCAACTACCTTTTTAACTATTTATAGTGCCGCACCGTATATGGACGCCCTCTTTTGGATGGACCGGTGGGCATGGCCTAAGGCCGTGATTTACTCATTTACTTTTAACTTGCGGCTAAGCAAGTAGGCATGCTTTGCACCAGACACCATATAACAACAATCACGCCATTTGTCGACCATATGGAGTGAGAAAAAGGCAGGAAACTGGAAACGCCTCCCGCACGCAGTGGCACAGACTGTTTTTTTAGAAGGAGAAGGCTCTTTATTTTTCCACTATGTATAGAGGTACATGCATCATTTCTGGACATTGGAGGAGCCAAACATACCTCCCAGGTGACATATTACAAACACTTTTAGCAAGAACATGAGCCTCATTGTTAGAGCCCCTACCTTCATGCTTAAAGATTACTTCCTGTAACAAGCACTCCTTGTTTCAATATCTTTTAAAATCAAGGAGTATACACATAGATTCTGCTTCTGAAGATTCATAATCACTTCCAAGCAGTCTGAAGCTATCACACACTTGCACACTCCAAGATCAAAAGCCAAGGAGATCGCCTCGTTACAGGCTAAAGCTTCTAGAGACGGTGGATCCACGAGACCCTCAACAACAATGGCACTAGCCGAAACATATTTTCCAGTGCTATCCCTGCACACTACCCCTACAGCTCCTTTATCTTCAGTTCGAGCCACTGCACCATCAACATCGAACTTGAACCAATTTTCAGGTGGATGTATCCATTTAGGAGCATGTTGCTTGTTTTTTATTGACGTTGTTGCTTGACTCTCTTCATGCATCCCAGCTACTGCCATATCTTCAAGAAAATTTAAAACGAAACCAGAAATTGACAATGGACTTTGGAAAATATCTTCATGTAATGCCTTCTGCCAAACCCCCCAAATTGCCCAACATATGACTATCAGCTTTTGAATATCCTTGGCCACAGTGGCACAGACTGCTGGTCGGAGCGCCGCGGGGCACGTGAGCGACGGTGTATTTGGGCGGCCCAACGCCCGGAAGCCGCTACATTTCAGCCCACGCAAACCAAACCAGGGGAAAAGAAAACCCGGCGGCACGCCGGCACCCGTGCGCCAGCCAGCCACAGACGGACAGACCCCAAACCGACCGGGCGGCGATGGTGTCGGACTCGGAGCTGGTGGAGCGGCTGCAGGAGGTGCTGCGGTCGTCGGACCTCAACACCACGACCAACGCCGCCCTGCGCCGCCGCCTCGAGGCGGACTTCGGCGCCGACCTCTCCCACAAGAAGGCCTTCATCCGGGAGCAGGTCGACCTCTTCCTCGCCGAGGTCGCCGCCAAGACCGAGCCGGAGGAGCCCACGGAGGAGGAGGCCGAGGGGACGGCGGTGCCCAAGGAGGAGCCGGGGCCGGAGCCGGAGGAGGGAGAGGGGGAAGAGGAGGAGGAGCAGCAGGGCGAGGGGGAAGAAGAGGAGGAAGAGGAGGAGGAGGAGGAGGAGGAAGACGAGGATGGGGACAGCGGCGGCTCTCGGAAGAAGCAGCGGTGAGGGGCTTTTGCTCTCCGTCTCTCCCCTTGCATTTTCTGCTTCGTCTAGGCCTCTGTGGACTCGTCGTTTGGCCGAATCGTGAGGAAATGTCTCAACTTGCTGGGTGTATGTGGTTTTCGATCCGAATAACGATGGGGATTCGAGGGTTCAGCTCGGCATTCCGTCCTGGAGGGTTCTGGATTGCACTGTAGGAAACGGTTATTTGGTCCGCGTTGGCGGTGTGAGTTTGGCCGAATACTAGTGTCAGCATGAACCTGGTTTTGCGAACTAGCAGCTGTTTTACAGGGGATTTTCGCTCTGCGTGTCTTAGTTTTTCCCTTCCAAATTTTTCCTGCAAACGCCAAAAGTAGCATCCCGCTTTGCATATCTTGTGGTTTACATATTGCATAGCCTAGTTAGGATGGTTTAGAAATTATTGTGTTTGTGTGAGCTGCGAGGTTGGTGTATTTCTGAGTATAGTTTGGTGAATTTCTGTGCTCTGCCGTGTTGTTAGTTGCACCTGCCTATCTTGTGTAGCACTTTAGGAGTATGTTTCAAGTGACTAGATTATTAATTTTTTCGAGTTAAAATATATGAATGCTGCCAATTTCTTCTTGCTACCAAAATATCCTCGTTCAATGTAGATGCCGTGGCTATTTTACTTATCTGCTTTGCACCCTCTGTTTAATTCATTTACATCCTAAAAAGACTCGCCACACTCAGTGTGCACTGGATATTTATTCTCCCTATAAGAACTAGGTGTATCACGCAGGGGCACATAACCTATGATAAGCACATGAGGGCCTGCCAAAGTTGTTGCAGCTTCATCTGGCCCAGTTTAGAGTTAAGTTATTGAAATGTAGATTGAGATTGTTAACCATAGTATCTTATTGTTGGTTAGTTGTGCCTTTATCCCTTGCTATCTCTTCCACAAATAAATCCCAATATTTGATATGGAGCGTGAAATATTGGCTACTTTGACTGCTTGTTGCTTCGATGGCTTGAAAGATGACATAAGTTTGGACTGTCAGAGTGTATTCACATCTTTTTCCTTTTTGTTATATTGTGGATTCAAAGGTTGCAATGGTGTTTGTTAGTTCCACAAACTCAACTGAACGCTTTTTCAATTAGGATGGAATATCATGTTTGTACCTCTAAACTTCATTAAAATGATAAGACTATAAGTAGCTCTCATCCTGTCATTCATACTACTTAACTTTGATTTGATTCTCATTTTTCATTCCTTGCTCACTATATTCTCGGGTTACTCAGGACCATGGAGTGTTTATTTAAGAATACGTGGGTAGTGGTGGTATCTGTAGGGGTTACAGGGTAGGCTACCATAGCAAGAAAACGTTTTTCTACTACCGCGTAACATGCAGGAACTCGTGCGAGCAGGAGATCATAGGTCGTTACCACTAGACGCGCAGTGCAGCGGAAGACGAGTCGAAGCAGCCGGGTGCCGAGTGAACGCAGCCGAGTGCCGAGTCAAGCGCGCCGAGTGGTTGCCGAGAGAAAAGCCAATGCCGAGTCTTCCAGCCGATCTCGATTAGGATTAGTCGGCGATGAGTCGGCTACCCTTGCGACCAGTCGACTGATGTGCGAAGCAGTCGTAGCAACGCCTCTACGGTATCCACACGTGCGGGAAGGTGACGCCGAGTGCTAGCGTGCTAGCACCACGAACTTGGCGGCGGATCTTGAGAGATTGGACTAGGGCACGGCTAGGGTTTCGCAGAAACCTTTTCTGCGATGGCTTATGCACACAACCGGTACCCTGAGCCGTGCCCTCTCATGCATATATATAATCTCCACTAATGGGTTTTAGCCATGTAAAGGCCCATTAGGATTCTACTGCTCCGATCAAGTATCCGAGTTCCAATGGCGGTCCAACTGCGCGTACCATACGCGAACGTCCGAGTCAGACCCGTGGGTCGAGTTGCACTAGAACTCAACATCGGCTCTTGCCAGAGCTGACATGACTCGAAGTTGGTCCTGGAAATTGCCACGCCGGACACATCTCCATCAGTATCTGTAATCAGTGTGAACTACGGTTTATCACAGATGATGGTTCTCAGATTTTGGCCACCTGAATCTTTGGTCATTTAGTGCATACCATTATTCCTGTGCTTACTGTTGCTCTAGGGCATTTGCTTATATGGCTTATGAGGTTAAGAAACCAACTGATTTATCATCACTGCATGCATATTTCTTGTTGAGTTTAACTGCTAAACAGGCTTTACCAACTCTTTCACACGTGCGCAACTTTTCTCTTGTAATCTTGTTAGTCCGTGTTCTTTCTGTATAGGGAAAATATTCAGGTGGCGTTCGGATAACGGAATAAGAGGGGTGGGATAGATTTTATCCCATGTTTGGTTGAAGGGTTAGGGATATAGTTGTGAGTATATACCCCTATCCCATACCCCATCTTCTATCCTTACGCCTACACAATCCAAACAGCTAGTCGGTGGAAACCACCTTCTCGGTGGAAACGTGAAAAAATCCTTAAAAAACATAGCTAGAACTTTCCCAAAAATTTGAAACTTTGCATGTCTATAGTGCATCCATAGATGTATCATGTTGCAAAGGTTGGGAAGTTGGGATGCAAACTCGTACACAAATTCATACAAAAATGACAATGTTCATGTGCAAAGTGCACTAGAAGACAAAAAGTTTTTTTTTGTCTTTTAGTGCATTTGCACATGAAACGTATGATTTTCAAATGAATTTTCTAGATGGAGTTTGCATCCTGACTTTTGTGACTATCCGTGCTAAAGAGGCCTTTCATTTTCTCAATGTTCTTAGATCGGATAAAGGCAATGGTGGCAAGAAAAGAGGGGGTGGCTTTACGAAATTATGCAGCCTTTCTCCGGCACTTCAAGAGTTCGTTGGCGCCTCTGAGTTAGCCAGGACAGAGGTAGCACCATCACCAGAATACTGTCCTTCTATATCTATCTTGCATTGGATGAGTGATACTGATCGATTGTGAAAATGATAAATTGTTACTTCTTTCTTGCTGTGCTTATTTGCTTTCAGGTTGTCAAGAAGCTTTGGGCATACATTCGAGAAAATAACCTGCAAGACCAAAACAATAAGAGGAAGATTTTACCCGATGAGAGATTGAAGAAGATCTTCAATGTCAATTCCATCGACATGTTCCAAATGAATAAAGCTTTGACCAAGCATATCTGGCCATTGAATTCTGAGGGTACTAATCCATCCTATACTAGGCTCTGTGTGCGGCAGCCAAGAAGTTTTAAAATAGTGCCGTAGCAACTGTTACCTCTCCAAGGATGCAAGTAGTAGAGTTTATGGTGGAATGTTAAAAAAATGAACATAGAAATAGTCACAGCAAGGAAAATGATGAACAAGGAATGGAATATCAATGAAGATGTTCACAGTAGGAATAACATTCGACAAAGCTGAACTTTTTTTTTATCGAACACGCAGGTTAAGAAGAAAAGGAGGAAGAACACTTTCAAACACCACCCACACACCCTACAGAAGCAAAGCTGAACTTAATGAAACCTTGCTGTTGATTATTATTGGAAAATTTTCATGTTGGCTTAAAATTCTGCCTGGTTTATTTAACTGCTTTGCTTATTGCTTTAGACTTTAGTTAAGCATAGTGCTGTTTAACATGTTTGCACCACAGGAAAATGATGAGGTTCAGATTCCATGCCCCATAGTTAGATTATTTAATCGACTGTTTTAGCTAACCTATCTCTAGTTTATTAACATCCACTAATTCTAGCTCCAAAGTACTTATTTGACTATGATTTTCCAGGTCCTATCTCTCCTGACAGATCAACACCCAAGGAGAAGCCACAAAAGAGAGACAGGAATGAAGGTTAGAAATATTAATTGTCTTCACGCAATCTTGCGTTCTTTTTTCTCATTAGCCTGCTGCTGAAATATCCTTGGCAGGAAAGAAGCAAAAGGGTGGCTCTTCGGGGTCTGGTTCTGGTCTTCTTGCTCCCCTTCAACTTTCCGATGATTTAGTGAAATTTTTCGGCACTGGTGAGAGCATGTTGTCACGATCAGATGTCGTGAAGAGAATGTGGGAGTACATAAAAGAGAACAACCTGCAGGTAAGTTTCTTTCCCTGGACACTGCGCTGCTGTTTTTAATTATTAATATGAAATGCTTGATCCTTTTGATACTTATTGATAGTGATTCAGTTATTGAAGCATGAGTCTCTTTTTGTGAATCTAAGGCTTCTTTGTATTTTTGAATGTGCGTACCATATGATCGGCTGTTTATGTATTTTTCTCTTGCATTATGTAACTATATCTATATGCGACTATGTGTGGTTCTATTTGGAATTCTAACTACATAAGATCAGCTACACTAGAACTTTTGGATCCATTGTTATCATGAAATAGTGTCGAGTGTATGAACTCATGAATTTTTGTTGTGCAATGTATGATCTTGTCCTGCTAAGGCTGACAATGTTTCCTAGCGCATAAGCATCTAGGGCTATATTTCCCTGTTCTAGATCACTTGCAAGCACCTTATTTTCCACTGTATTCTTGTTCATTTGCCAATGCATAGAAGCTAACTCAGCAGCTGTTCTAGTATTGTTAATATTCGAGATTTGTTTTCTTTCAGGCCCATTTTGTTTCAGTTGCCTTTTAAGAAACAGGCTGTATGCCTATCCACTATGGATAATAGCCAGACTTCCAAATTGCAGCACAACTAACTAATTACGACCAGTAACCGGAAAAATCCTTCTGGGTAGGGAATGGGAAATTCTACAGCATTTTTTTGAGTGCTCCATTTTTTCCACATGTTCTTCTTGTTGTCTTGAACTCTATTTTCAATTATGTCGGACTTCTTGAATGTCAAATTTTCGAAACAATAAGAGAACAGAATGTGACCAGTCTTGGACCTGTAGTGAGATATCTCCAAGCTCTCCGCCAAGGTCTGGGAAATTGTTGAAAACAGATTTTCAAAATCTTAGTTACATTACTGACAGTGTATGTTCCTGCTTTCCTGGGGCACAGCCCAACCAAATTGTATTTGCTAGTGTTTGGAGTACACCATTGGCCATTCTATGGTTCTTCTGTAGGCTGTAGCCTTAAGCCTAAAGTCACTTGTTAGACATCAAAATAAATGGTTTCATTAGGTCTCTTTTCATATATGGTGTGATCTTGTCTATTCAAATATCCACTGAATAGCCAAACACAAGTAAAGTACACTGGTGAACTCTACCATTATTTAAAATTTGTTACAATTCAAGAATTTAGGCATTTGTATTAGCCAAGGAACATTATCTCAGTAGCATAGCATCGCATAAGATAAAATGAGGTAACATTGCAATTATGAATTCGTGATGTGCTGATAAATAGTATCTGGGGTGTTTCTGCAAAAATGCATTGTCATTAGGCTGTCTGCCGCATGGCAGGATTGCATCCCGTCTCTCTAACCTATATATAGGCAGGCAAGATATGCACTTTCCCCATTTTGTTTTCTCTTCTAACTCATATTCCTTCTCTTTTTTAGTATCGTTCAGGAAAACTACATCCCTTTGGGAGTAACTTCGTAATGCAGGCTGCTGCCTGTGCCACACTGCACAACGCACCATGCATCTAGCTAATTGAGCTAATTCAAGAGCTACTCTATTGCACTCCCTTTTAATATTTAGGGAGATTGTTTTTCCATTTTAGAAAGAGAACACTTTATGTATGATTCAGGAAAACTATTTTCCGTTGCGAGTAGCTTTGTAATGCAGACTGCTGCTTGTGCCTGCCACACTGCAGAATGCATCGTACATCTAGCTAATTCAAGAGCTACTCTATTGCACTCACTTTTTATATTTAGGGAGATTGGTGTTCTTGCCCCTTTTATGACTCCAACTCTGGAAGGTGATGGGTGATAGCCTTTGCTTCATTGAAAATGTTACACCACTGTCACCTGTCCTCCATTGATGTGACAAACAATACCATGCTTGCACGATCTGATCCAAGGAATAGCTGGTTTATCCACACACCGCAGCAAGCTTCAATCCTTCTCGACAAGCTATAGCTTTTACTTTCTCAGCACAAACACACCCATTAATAACTCACTAGGCAGAAAAAGCTATCTGTTCAGTGTTCATACCCCATCATGATGACGGACTATAATACTCATACTTGCATCTCCAGTTGACCCTTGATAAGATCCATCAACATTCACCTTAACCTAGCCATTTGGAGGACTAGTCCAAGACAAAAATTCTCTGTGTGGCGTACCATAGACAATTTCGTCATATCAGTTTTAATTAGTTGACCCATAGAAAAAAAAAAGCAAGAATGACTTATATGTTCTATAGTTTTCAGTTTCGTGTCCTTTGGGTGATACTTTCTAGTCCAACTGGTTGCATTGTTGTTTTCATAAAACCTCATTGATGCTTTGAGCTTCATTTCCCCTTCGTTCAATTACCAAAACCTGGCATTTTTTTAAACATTTTCAAAGCGGTGCGGTGCTACTTTGAGAAATTCAAGGCATTGATTGAGTTGAACAATCTGGGCCTGGAATTTTCCAGTTTCTCTGTTTTTTAAGCTCACCCTTTGTTCATGTATTCGCATGTGCCCTGGAATCATCTAGAGTTTACAGTCATTGAGATTGATCCTTTGAAAGAAGTACTAATAAGGAGGGCTGAACGAAGCCTTATCATTAATTTTCCTACCTTGTGCTTACTCCTAAAGATAACAGCAAATCTATTCTTAATTGCCTCCCTCCGTTTGTTCCTTTGGTGGTAGGATCCTTCTGATCGGAGGAAAATAATCTGTGATGAGAAGCTGAAGGACCTATTTCAAGTTGAATCATTCACCGGCTTCACGGTTTCAAAGCTGCTTGCCCCCCATTTTCCCAAGACAAAGTAGCAACCGGCCATCCAGATCTGCTAAAAACCCAAAGGTCTGGGTGATTTTGCTTTGCAGAATGTGTAATCATGAAACATTAGGAGCTATGCAAGTGATGTGAAATTTTAACTTGTGGGAGTTGTTGGCGCTTTTTGAACACTACCAGTAGTAGGTTCCTCAGTGTCTAATGAAGTTATCACCGTTGACAAACCGTTTCACTCTCCCCAATAGCGTAGGGACATGGTATTATCCGTGCGGCTTCGGTGCGTTCTTTCTGAGTTTATGGCCGTCCATTTTTATACCCAGGGTTTGAGGATGAGATTGTTTGGTCTCCTGACCCTAGTGCTCACATGTCGCCGTAAAGGCAAAGGGCAGCACTAGCCTTTGTCTCTTAGGATTGCCACTTTTCAGTGAATCTTCCATCCTTCAACCTCCTGATATGGATGAAGTTTGTAGCAGTAGTGCGCCCGCTTTTAATGTATCTTCCCACTGACTTGGTACTGGCTGCTTCGCTCCTCCAGTTGATTAGGGGGGACACAGGTGTATGGGTCACCTAAGATGCAGCTGTTTTATCATGCGGATGGCGTTGCAAAATCGGTGGTGTGTTCACCTTCTTGTGATACCATTCGCCCGGTTTGGTTCAGTTTCTTCATTCGATTGTGATCAGATTCCGGGAATTGCTGCCCTGTTTCAGTTGTTTCGTTGTGCGTCGTGGTCTCCGGTCACTGTCGCAGTCAGGTTGCAGTTCCCGGGATCCGTCCATTTGAGTGAGGTGGGGTCAGTGGGTCACAACTGGACCGAACTCAAGCGATTCTTCCGTTTATATTTGCATTCTCATGGCCGGGTTCCATTTCTTCTGAAAATTGCTGCGAATCTGATGTTAGGATGAGTCCAATGGGATTCTCTATCCCCATTCTCTAAACACTGTTCCAACCGTTCCTCTTTGTACAGTGCAGTATTTATATCAAACAGTGTTTAGGAAATTCATACAGGGAGTCTCATTGGACTCAGCCTAAACTGTCGGATTTCCATGTGAAATACTAGCATGATGACGACGGAAAAGAAAAGGAGTAAGGGCCTGTTTGGAACGCAGGAATTTCACAGAAATTATGCAGGAATTTCACAGGAATTAGTTCAATTTCACAGGAAAAACGCAGGAACGGAGAGAAAATCCCGCGTTCCAAACGGGGCCTAAACAAGTGGAGTGGAGGCTGCACCTTCTCGGTGTGTTTGCTGGTGGTGACGAGCCCCAATGTTGTCGTTCTCAAAGCGATGGTCCCTGAGAGAAACGCGAGGAATAGAGGCAGCGGGGGCACGGGATTCCAGCGCGCGTCGCGTCGGCGTCGGTATCCATCGCTAAAGATTGTGCCAGATTCCAAGCGTGAATCATATTTGCAGTGCAGGTGCGCGGGGGCAGCGAGAAAGAAAGAAAGATCTGGCGAGAGATCGCCAAAGATTGGTGGTGCCTGCCGGGTGGCCCGTGCCGCCCGTCCCTGTCGCCCAGATGGCCCCCGGATTTGCCCCCATCGCCTGCGCTTCCGTTCCGGTAAAACTTCACCTGACGAAGGCCTCAACATAATGTTTCAGATTCTCATCATAGCCTCTGCTGCTGGCTGCCAAACTTGTTCGGTAATGGCTCCGATCGGATGTGGTCTTTACAGCTGCTGCAACCTGCAAAGCACATCTGATCGGAGCCATGCGTTGCACAGCATAATCAAAAATCACTCAGATAGTACTCTGCAGCACATGCTTAAAATCCATCTATGATCTCCAAACAAGTGGTAGGCGCCATTCAGTCGCAAGGTCTTTCGGCGTCGCAGAATCCGTGCGTTGCGTTCTCAAAGAAGAATCTCGGTATGGTGGCGCGCAGCTGTGAGCCCGTGACCGTCAGTGACACAAGGTGATTTTGAGCTAGCTAGTAGTAGTTATTAGTACTCCGAGAGGGTCAAAAATATCAGGGGGCAGCTAGACAGGGGAAGGAGGAGAGGTCAAAGCCAACATCTTTTAGGCACGAAAAGATAAGGATAAAGCGCAGCTCGATGTGGTGGTGTGCGCCGTGGAGGCTTGGGGTCCGTTTGGATCCATTGCTTCTGCTTGTTTTGCCTAGCTGAGCAAGGTTGCCTGCTGTTTGGATGTTTTGCTGTTTACCTCGTTATCTGTGCTGTCAAGATTTTTCTTGCCTGAGCTAGCTAGCCAATTCTATTCTCCTCAGCTGGTAAGCTTTGCTTTGCCAGGAGAGACTAGGCTAGGCAAGCTAGCAAAGGAAGCAAACGGACCCTTGATGGCGCTCCCCTTCTTGCTTCAACGTGCTCCTGCAAAAATCAAAACACTTTTATTTTCTGCAAAGTATACAAAAGGAGTTAAATGGCTGGAAATTTGCAACTGGCCAAGCAACCCTTTTTATCTCCACTTCTATCGGTCCTCATCCAAGTGCAGTACAGGGCTACAGGACCTGTACTTTTCCAGACTTTGTACTTTGCTTCCTTGGTCTCTGTTCTCCATGTGAAGAAATTTCGAGGTCAAGACTCTTTCTTTTACGTACGATCATCGATTGGGAAAACGGTGTAAAAATACTGTATTTAAGTATTCAGAAGCTAGTCACTCTGAAGCTGGAGATGGTCAGAAGGAGTAAAAAACTGCATATATTTTTTTTCTGTTGTTGGAAAAACAACATCTACGTACTCTGTTTCGTAGCCATGAGATTTCAACTGCTGCTCTCCAATTCCTAGTATAATAAGACATCGGCAAGGATTAAGAACAACGTGTAGACATGCTGCTCCTACTACGTCAAAGGGCCAGACTTTCTATATGTTATCAGGTCTCGCCTATCCTCCACTATTAGCTGGCGAATCTTGTGGATATGTTCTCAAGATTCTGCGTGCTTGTGATAATATAAACGCCAATTGCTAACACAGAACCTCACGCTGCAAACTACCACTAGTAGCTATTAAGCTAGCTGCTCCAGCTCCAGGTCAGACGTTTCCTCTGCACCCATCCAATCACGGAGGCGCAACCAAACTCAGCTGCTACTACTTTTAAAAAAACAATCTTAAGAAATGCAGTCACGCATGATGCATCTGTCTGACACCTGGGAGATGCGTGTGTGGACGCTTGAGCAGGGCCGAGCTGTCGTTGAACACGCAGAGAGGAAGAGGATTAGGAAGGGCCATGTTGGCATGTTGTTCTAGCAGATTCCTTTGGCCCCTCGAGGCAGCCATGGGCCGTTTTAGGTACGGCCAAGAATGCGACTTCTCCTTTGCGACCTCCATGAGTTAATTCTTGACTTGTGGGAGCTGCAACCTGTGTCTCGAGTGTACGTGGTGAGAAATTCCCAGACGGCGGTTGGATCCATACGGCTTCATCCTCCAGCCTTGGGTGACATGGTATTGTGTCGTCATTGTTCTAGAATCTAATTGATGTGTTTGTTGTGTTTCACATATGAAATCTCACATGATTTTTTTTTCTTGCCGCAGAGTAAAAGGTTATGACCTCAATGTATGTATAGTTAGTGTAATTTATTATTTTAATAAAAATTTAGCACTATTGTTTATCAAAACAAACAAGTACAGCGGTGAATGTCTCTGGCCACTCCTTATGTATTTCTGAATACCTGATAGACTAGACCCTTTGCTCATCTATCACCTGCACTAGCTCTCAAATATCCACGGAGCATATGGATAAACAACCAATTTGTGGTAGGAAAGAAGCTTCTCCTGGTTCTTTACCTGGGATAAAAAGCCTCTGCGCAATCAGCAGGGCAAAGAGCGAGCTAGGTAGCGATCACAGAAAAGGCATTGATTAAATTTCCCACTCATGCGATTGGGGAGAGCTAGCTAGCTAACCAATCAAGGAATCCAATTCAGCACTGATCGATAGTGCTCTTCTTTGGCCAGAGTCCAGAGGAGTCCACATTCTGCATGCATTCCTGGCCGGCCGGGGCATCCCATCCCAATCCCACCCCGTTAACGGTCCTATCATCTGGCGTTGCGTTCTGCTGCGCGTGGTGGGGGCTCGAAAGGAAGAGATTCCTCAGCCCGCACGTCCAAAGTGCGCGCCTTTTGTTTTGCTTCAGAACCTAGCCAAGCGTTGCCAAGATGCGGGGCGATAGGTTCTCTCGGATTCTCATTTCATATTGGTTGGACGCCTGCACTGGAAATCAATTAAATTATATATTCATATTCCTGACAAACACTTGTTTTCAGCGGCATCTCTCTCTCTCTCTGTCTGGTGATCAGCTTCTGCATGAAGTTTTTACTAGCATGAAACTGTCGTGTGGTATCTATATAGGAGAACAATTCTTCATTAGAAAATTTTGCAGGTACTCAGTAGCCTTTTGTTTTTGCGGAAAAGAGCAGCCCCTGTTTGCATATTCGTGCTACAGCTGCAGTACACGATTCAAACGGAAAAGATATGACAGCTAATTGAACCTCATCCCTTTTTTTTGTGCACTGCTACTCATCCAAACCTATTGCATTAATTATATGGCTACTCAAAATGTATATGCTTAGGCTACCGGAGCGAGTAGCCTAAATTTTAAATACCGTTTCATGCCCGAAGAATGGTCTAGCTACCATATTTGAAAATTCGGTGAGTCAAAAACTGGATGCAGTAGCGCCTAACAGGACACGTAAACTGTCTAAGAAAAACAAACTATTCGTCTTTCCTATTTTCCAAAGCAAAAATATATAAATAAATCGTAAAATTATAATTTCAAAATTAGTTGGTTCGCACAAACTGCTAGGAACAACCACTTTTACACGCCAACGTTCAGGAATGCGTTCAAGTGGCCACAACTCAGACTAGACACACCGTACCTTTCATCCGGCTGGAGATAGCAAGCAATCCACATTCTACGGTTCGGATAAGAGAGGGCAGGTGCAATGGATTCTTGTGTCCGTTTCCATCTTCTCTCCGAGGTCTCAAAGAGTGACATCGACATCTATCCTTGGGCACAGCCCATGATTCTGTCTTCTTGGTAAAGTGCTAGTAGAAGATTAGATACACGCCGGAGAGGATAGGGAGATGGCGTTTTTTGAGCATCGAAGGTCTCTGGTTCATGGCCTCAGTTGATGCCTTTTGGTAAAATGGAAAACATGTAAAACTATTTCGCATAGCATAGCTACGGAAATGCTCTTGTTCTCCTCTTACTATTCTTCGGATATTTCCGTGTTTCACATGACGGATACTTCCCCTGAAATAACATAGTGGAGTCTTTTTTTTTTTTTAACTAAAAAGGTAATCCTGGTGGTGATAGAGTTCGGTCCAGTCACGGATCGGAGGTGAAAACGTCGCATTAAGCAAGCTAACCATATCTATCCATATCAACAGGGTTGCAAGCCAGAGTACCCATATCCGTCTCTCCCAAAACAATCGACGCAAAAAGAACCAACGAGCAGCGCAGATTCCGGCTGCTGCATGCAACCGAAGCCGAAACGTAGGGACGGGAAAAAAAATTCCCACGGGAGAAACGGGCCGGGGAGAGAGATAAGGTGCGGCGCGCGGGCGCGTAACGTCACAACGTGTCGCGCGGCGACTCGGCGAGCGGGCGGAGACCGTACGCTAGCACTAGCACTTGGCAGATGCGGCGAGCCGATCCCGCGCACGGCGACTTGGCCAGCTTGGGTGAGTGTGCGCCGCGTCACCGCGCACGCCCGGCCGCCCCCGACAGCGGACGCGTGGGCGCGGGGCACGCGGCATGCAGCGGACGGTCCCCGTTGTTCGGCGTCCCCGGAGGAGTATCTCCCGCGCCCCAATCCATATCTAGATGCGTCCGCTTGCGGTCCTCTTCCTCGGTTGCCCGGTTGCGCACGGCTTGGGTCCTGGGTGGATCCATCTCTGCAGGGGGGTTTTACGGTGTGCTGCCCCTGCTAGTGCTATCGATCAACGACCATATAGTTAGTTTTTCCCAGTACTCTTTCGAACGAAATATGTCTTATTATCCTATGATATAAATGGTTTTCATAACTCAATCATAATCACTATATAGTACTACTTCTAAAAATAATGAAAAAACTAATTGCCAGCTCAAAATTTACATAAATATTCAAATGTTTGGAGAACTATTCGGAACACAGGAATTTTTATGTCCCTATTTTTTTCGCGAAATTGTTGTCTTCCAAACAAGGCCCGAGTATCTTAATGTATAAAAGAAGGTGTATAAATGTTTCAAGATAATTATGAAATGATTTGCCAAATCGTTAAATGCGTCCTCTTAGCTAAATGTTGCAATGTCAAATCGTGCCATATCTCCAATATATGCCAAGCGACATGCCTCGCATGGATAAGCATGTCCTAGTTTACTCGGTTATTTATGTGGAACCTCATATTCGAGTCTCTGACTCAACAAAAATGCACATATTTTCGGCTAGCTGTTTTTAAGTGGTATACATATGTGCAACGCCAGCCATACGTCTAATCTTTTCAGTTTGAAGATAAAAATCATAAAACGATTTGCCAAGTCGTTGCATGCTTCCTAGCTAAATGTTGTGGCGCCGTTTGGCGACACCTATGTCCACTGGCATGGTGAAATGGCGGTAACATACCTAATGAAAAAAAACCACTGGCAGAGAAGTTACTTTCCTTTTTCCTCGGGGGGAAAAGCTGTGCAGATATACTTTCAAAGCCAGAAGGAACCATCCGGAGCGTACGGCTTTGTACCACCGACTTTGGGCTCCCAACCATCGTGATTCGTGATGACAGCCGGAGAAAACAAAATGGCAGGACCACCACCGTACAAAATGTCTCGTGCTGGCATCCAAAAAAACCACATTGCACCGGCCCGCGTGAGGCCGCTACAAGCCGTGCCCGCAGTCCTGCACCCCTCCCCTGGTTCGGGTTGGCTGGCTGGCCGTTTGGCTCCTGAAGCGCCAATATAATCCGCCACGGCGCCGCCGCCCGATTCGATGGGCCTCGTCCGTGAGACCCGGGGAACAACGAGACGAAAGAAGAATCCCCACGAATGATTCCCGTCTAATAAAACCCACCGTGATCCACGCAGGATCTCAGCTGGACACGCAAGCTTTTCCAGGCGCAGGCGCTGGTGGTAGACAGTTAATGGTAGCACGCTTAAACACGGCTGTTACTTGCACGGAACGCAAAGCCAAAGGACCTCGCCGTTAATTTCGGAAAAACAAGCCAGGGGTGTGAGCGCAAAAACGCCGAGAGAGAGAGAGAGAGAGAGAGAGAGAGAGAGAGACACACACAGCGCGTGGGCTGGGGTGCGAAACTGGGGAAACCGCGGGGGGCCGTGTCGGGCGCGTGAGAAGCGGTAACTCGAGGCCGCACGCACGGATCGATGGATTCATGGATGGATGGGGTGATGAGTCACCGCGCGAGACGTCCGGCCGCGAGCTTCTCGCGCTGGACGCGACGCGACGTGAGGAATCGGCAACGCTGCGCGCCCGCCTCCACCCACCCCAGGCGCCGGTTGGCCGCCTCCCATCCTGCGGTCCAGCTCGCAGATTCCCATTCGGCCCCCGCCCGCTCGCCGCCGCCCGCTCGTCTATATATGCCCCGGCGGCCGGGCGCACCTCCGGAATCCAGATCCTCCTCTCCAGTCACACGCACCGCCTGCGCCTCTTCTCTTTCCCCTGTTCGGCTTCCGGTCGCGGATTCTCTTCTCTGTGCGAAGATTCTCTCGGCTCGGTTCTCGGTGGCGGGTGCTTTGTTCATCGCTCGCTCGCTCCTTGTCGTCTGCCTGAGCGCAGCATGGGGCTGGACGTCGGCGAGATCGGGATGGGCCTGGATCTGGGCCTGGACCTGGGGCTGTTCGCCGCGCGGAGCGCCGGGGGGATGGCCAAGTCCGCTCCGGCGGGGATCGAGTCCTGCATCAGGAGCCTCGAGGAGGAGCGCCGCAAGATCGAGATGTTCAGGCGCGACCTCCCGCTCTGCGCGCGCCTCGTCGCCGACGGTGAGACCTCCTGTTCCTGCCTGCCTTTTCTCTCGTGCAATTATACACGCGCCGTGCTCGTTTGTTGTTTCTGATGATGCGGCTGTGCGTGCGCCCGCCCTGCAGTGATCGAGGAGCTCAAGGAGGAGGCCGCCAAGAGGGGCGGGGACGCGGAGCCCAGGCCCGACGACGGCGACAAGCGGAAATGGATGAGCACGGCTCAGCTGTGGGTGGACAGCGACGCCAAATCGGAGGAGGAGGTAAAGGACGCAACTTTGCCTCTGATACGCCGTGCTTGTTGCTTTGATCGGATTGCCACACTAGTTTTTTGATCCGCGCTGCTTCCTATCTAGCTCCTAGTACTTACATCAAAAAAAATTTCTAACTTTAACTGAAATACTTACAGTCCGAGAAGGTACAGCAGAGTGAGATCAACTCGCCGGAGCCCAAGTTGTTTGGAGTTACACCCGCACCCACGCCAATCCGGGCGGTTGCCATGGTGCCGCCCATGGCGGCGCCGCCGCCGATGGTGCCGCCGCCGGCGGTTTACTTCAAGGGGGAAGACAGCGGTGCCGGCACTGTTGCGCTGTCTCTCCAACATCCTGCCAAGACGCAACCTTCTCCTCCTCCTCCTCCTCCCATGGCCAGCGATGACCACCGACGGAGTGACGCCGCCGCAAGATTCGCTGCCACTGTACCACCATCTGGCTCTGGGCTCAGCTTGCACGCCCAGACCCAGCAGCAGCCGAGGAAGGCGAGGCGGTGCTGGTCGCCTGAGCTCCACCGCCAGTTCGTTACCGCTTTGCATCAACTTGGTGGCCCTCAAGGTAGACACGCGACTGATCGCCTTCGTTGTTAGTTTGTTTGTTTTTAAAAAGAATCTAGAAAATTGCATCAAATATTGGAGCCTGATAAACTTAATCATGGCTGCAGTTGCTACTCCGAAACAAATCAGAGAGGTGATGCGAGTTGAAGGGCTTACGAATGACGAAGTGAAAAGCCATCTCCAGGTGAGCAAAAATTATCATCTTTGTCCTGGCCAATATAGAACAGCTATATTACTTCCTTCTTCCTAATGTTTTGGAAACTCACTAAATTAATTGTGTCATGTTCAATATTCAGAAGTACCGGCTGCACAACAGAAGATCTCCAGGTGCGGCTCCGGTGAGCCAGCCGATTATGGTGGTCGGTGGCCTCTGGGTTTCTCAGGAGCAAAGCAGCTCGCAGTCAGGGTCTCCTCAGGGGCCCTTTCAGTTCTCTGGGTCAGGGGTGGCCGTCTCTGCGGCCACCGGCGGTGGCGACAGCAGCAGCAGCGATGGAGATGACAAGTCCGATGAAGGATACAGCCGGAAATGAAATGTGATGAGGTTGGGTTCGTGGAGATCGGTTACTTGAGGGTGTAGAGGTAGTGTTGCGGCTTTGCGCATCGGTTGGTGGCAATAACAAACAGATCGTCGGTCCGAGTGAGAGGGAGGAGGTTGTAGTGCAGCCAGGCCATGCATGCAGGGAGATTGGGCGGTGTGCGCGCGCCCAAGAGATGAACTGATCATGAGTTGGGTTGTTCGTCGTTGTCGTGTACATGGAAAGCTGATAGCAGTTTTCATGAGGCTTCTTGACTTTCATTTCCGGGCAGATCCCAAGTTTTCGCCCTGAGAATCATATATATATGAGATATTCTATACACCGTTGTCTGTGGTCTTTTTACCTTGTTATTATATGGATTGAATTGGGAATGGTTGCAGTGTTGATGAATCAAATCACTTTTTCAGTGCCTCCACAGATCGATCAAAGCTTCGCTAGCTTCAGCGAAGCTCAACATGCAGGAATTAGGTTTGAAACAGAAATCATATAAGTTCATGAATTATAGATCGACCATGGTATCTAAGGACCACTGCTATACAAGTAGTAATCGACAGCGCTATCACTAATCCCTTCGACCAAAGTACATGTTTCTGAAGTACAGTACTACTCCTTAGCTAAAACCTCTCACGCCTTAGCTTTCTTCCTTGTGGCTCATCTGCCAGGCCTACCCTGGTTCGTTGCATGCCTGCCCGGCCTTTCACGTCGAGTTGGATACCCGTAGATCTCCGATGAGGGGGTGTTTGATCCAGTGTCTAAATTTTACCTCACGTCACATCAGATATTTAAATATTATTTAAAAATATTAAACATGGTTTAATTAGAAAACTAATTACACAGCTGAGGACTAAACGTTTTATTAAGCCTAATTAATTTATGATTAACGAATGTTTACTATAGCATCACATTACCTAATCATAGATTAATTAGGCTTAATAAATTCGTCTACCCATTTAGTTCTCATCTATGTAATTAGTTTTTTAATTAAATTATATTTAATATTTCTAACTAGCACCAAAGATCTGACGTGACGGGAAGTTTAGTTAGGGGATCAAACACCCCCCCTAAGTTGCACGTCGCTGTCTCGTGCATGCCAAGTCCAGCGCGCTCTTGCCTGTTGCGGAGCACTCGTACGTCGTCAACATTTGTTAACAATAACAAGTCTATCTCTGTCCGCCCATGCTTATCCCTGAGCTTAGTATAACCCGACGCATTCAGAGCCACGTTGCCGGGCTCGCTCTGACCAGTTTCCGTCCGACAAGACTGGTGGCTGGCTGATGGAAAAAAAAACAAAAATAGAATATCGCGGGACAAGAGGATTATTCCGATTCCGATCGGCTCGGCAGGCAAGCATAGGCATCTCTTGGCTCGCAAGGCGCTTTCAGCGTGCGAATATTCTTGCGGTTGCTTGCAGCATCTGCCGCGCCCGTCCGTCCTTTCCGCCCTAAGACTAAGACTAGGGTTACCAGAGAGTGAAATTGGACGTAAAAAACACTGTTTACGCACTGTACACAGAGTGAAAAAACAATGATTGTGCATTGTACAGTACAGATGGTGACCTGCCGTCGCGGCCGACGACTACGATAAGCTAGTTTAATTTGGGTGTGGGGTTGTTGCCATTGGTCAGCTGTTTCTGATAGGAAAACGCAGGCAGGCAGGATCGGCGGTGGACGTGGCGAGAGTGGATGTTGGGTGCCCTGCCCCCGGTCTTTTTGTTGTCGCTGCTGGAAGCAGAGACAGCTACGAGCGGCCAATCAGCAATCAAGCAGCTGGGAGAGGATTCGGTGACCCTTTTTCTGGTGCTGCTGACTCTGATACAGATAATGAGACGGGCCCGGAGGAACAAGAAACGGGGTCTTTGAAAAATGGAACGGAACGGGGAGAAGAAGAGCCCTGATTTTCTCACTCTGTTCCTGGGATTATAGGCGACAATCTGAAAGAACGTCCGAGCAGTAACGGTAAAGATGTAAAAGCGGCCGCTTCCGTAAGTGGTTCCCATAATCCATACGGGTTCTCGTGCTCCTTTTCCCCCGTCTTTCGCAGAAGATAACGGTGTAAAAAGTAAAAACAAAGAAGAAAAATGCAGTAATGAGGAACCGCACATCACGTAATGAGGGGAGACGAGACAGCGATTGCGGACTCTTTTTTTTCCCTTTCCCCCCTCTTTTGGCGATTGTAAGATCAAGGAAATATAAGGTCCAGTTCCACTTGCAGGTTAGCGAGACGTGGACATCGCCCTTCGCCTCTGCGTTACCTTTTTTTTTTAGATGGTCGCCTCTGCGTTACATGTGTCAGCTGTGAAATTCAGGATCCTTTGCCAAATTTAAGTGGTGAGACGAATGGGCCGAATTTTGCGAGGGGACGTGAGGTGGGCTGGGCTTTGTGACAATGTCTTGGAGTACGCAAAGTTTGGGCTGGTTAAGGATTTGGGCCACAGAACGAGGTACATAGTGCTGGGCTTGGCAGTTGGAACACAACTGTTTTTCCAACTAGATGATACACGGCGCATTGCTGCTGAAATTTTCTAACGTTAAATATAATACGATTCATTGTTTGAGAAATAGTAGATAAAACACTAACATCATGAAAGAAAATATCTCCACGTGTTGCTGCAGAAATTTGAATGATACTCTTACATACACCACAGAAATTCATTGCATGCATAAAGCCACAGAAGATCAATGGAATGTTTAAATGAAAGTCTTAGTGGAAGGTGACATGTATAATGACGTGGCTTTACGCATGTTGAGAGAAATAGGTAGTGGGGTTCTCCTATTTAGACATAGAAGATTTGCACAAGCACAACTCAATACTCGCCCAGTCTCGCAAAATAAAACACAACTCAAAATATTATTTATGACGAAGTAAGCTTTACTTAAACCACAAGGAGGCAATACACAACCATTACAACAGAAAAAAGGGGGAGGGGTAAGAAAATACCCATAATACTTTGTAACACGCAATATCAAACTCGACATATACTCAAGCCACCTATCAACCTATGACCCAACTATGGAGAAAGCTTCACACGGTTGTCCCTATTCTCAGACACCATGATTCCATGAAGTAAGATAGGTCAAAGTCCAAAAAGATTGTCATGAAATGAGATAATGAAGAAAGCATATTACATATATCGGAAGTCTGCCTATTCTATGCCAACCTGTCAACTAATAGCATGTGACCGAGATAACCAGAAATGATGAACAATACAATAAGCCAAAGCAGTACTCCACTAAGCAATAGGAGCTTCTTCCTTTCACAACACACCAACAAAATAGAGCCCCCCTTCGCTAAAAACACATAATCAAATCACCATCCTCTAATGTAGGTTCCTTTGATGGTCGCAGTCTTAGAGTGATCTCTCAAAGTGATGTCCCTTTGAAAATGCAAAGGCAAGAGGCTTCACCCTCGACCATCCAAGAAATGGACATGTTTTTCACATGGATAATGAGAAGCGGTGGATTAGGGCAAGTGGGAACTCCATGGCAGTCTCCAAGAAGGGTAAGGACAACCCAAGGGTGGCGGCAACATCTTGAAGGCATGTAAGGAACAAGGCTTTCGCCATTCATTGCTCCACCAACCTACCACACTGATGGCATGTGGAGCATATATATCTATCCAAAGAATGTTGTGCCAACACACCGATGCCTCTGGAATCCTGATTCCGAGAGTGGGAGTGTGACTCAACAACGCACAGATTAGTCAGGGCGAGTGTCCAACAATTGCACTTTGCCAAGGCGTCATCACCCTATTGGAACACACACCTAAGTAGCTCAAGCCACTCAAATATGATGCCACTAGGTCTAGAGGTGCATTAGGCCACATGCAAGCCACAAACAAACATGGACTAAGCAATGTGACTAAGCAAACATTAGCGTATATGCAAATTTTTTGCCGCAGACCTTGGCTAGCTCCGCCACTGTCCATGTCGTGTTTTGCCTATGGTTTGGCATATTATCAAAAGGTAAAGTCATGGTTTGTTTACTATTAAGCAAAAGACATCAAACCTTTTTTGCGTGCTAAATGATAGCTTAGCATGGACATGTACTGTATGAAACTCATGTCTTAGCGTGTATATCTAATTTTAATGTAATTATCCCATTTGTTGTATCGTTTGTAAAAATAATTTTTTATATTCCTTTTAGTACAATATGCATAGTTTGTTAGTTTTACTCTGTCTCTTTTGTTGTTGATAAACTTTACTACTTATATTAACATACTTATTCTCTGGTTGCATGTTAACTATGTGATGCCATTCCTTCCGTCAATTTACCAAGTGGCATCATTAAGATATAAAATAACACCATCCCATCTCGAACTTCAAGACTTCAAGACGAACAATACTATTTTTATTGCTCAGTTTAAAAATAAAATTCATTTTTAGATATCGTTTTTAATACATGTGACCATGAGTAAACTTATTTTGTCAATGTACCTAAGATTCATAGTAGCACCATGGGGAAAAAAGAAAAGAAAAGAAAAGACACACTTCCCCTCTTTTCTATTGGATTTAGTAATTTTCTAAAATTATTTAATGCTCTTCATCTTATCGAAGATCACTATGTTTTTGGCCGTGCATAAACACAGAACTAACTTATCTTGAGTTTCACAAAAGGAAGTGCTCCTCTGCATATATCCATTTAGGCCACAGATCCTAAAAGATGACAGCCAATACAACCACTTCAGCAGCAGCAGCAGCAGCCCCCAAACGGTTCACAAATCACGAAGGGAGAAAGCCTTCCTCTCTCCTGGTCTGTCAGTGACATCACCAACCCGTCGAGGAGAGAGAGAGAGAGAGAGCATGAGCTCGTCGCCGATTTGAGAAGAGAAGAGGAGAGGGAAAGTGAGCGAGGGTGAGAAAGAGAGCAAGGGGGAAGGAGCTGGGAGCCCTGCCCCGGGGCCTCAGGTCAGGGAGCCCTACCAACCCTAGCCTGCGTTGGTCGCCGTCTGAGCCATGGCTGCTCCGGCGCCGGATCGGGCCTCGCTGACGGTGGGGCCGGGCATGGACATGCCGATCATGCACGACAGCGACCGGTACGAGCTCGTGCGCGACATCGGCTCCGGCAACTTCGGCGTCGCCCGCCTGATGCGCGACCGCCGCACCAGTGAGCTCGTCGCCGTCAAGTACATCGAGCGCGGAGAGAAGGTATGGCGCTGATCCCATCCTCCGACCCTTGTGTGGATTCGATTCTGCGCTGGTTGTGGTTGATGAATCACTCATCGGGTCGACCGCACGTTGGTTGGTTCCGATGGTGCGCTGCGGGTCGGAAGGGGCTATTCGATCTGGGATGATCGCGTTTAGTGGCGGATCCTTGGGGTCCTTCGCGCGCTATTGGTTTCGTGGGTTAGGGACCGTATCTTCAGTTCAAGGATGGCATTTGTGTGAATTTGGGTTATTATTTATTGCTTATACGGCTGTGATTTTTGCTATTTGTTCCATCTGATATGATGAGTATGCTCGAATTATAGTTTTGTTCATGTGTGGATTTTGTTTGTGTGTGCTATTTCTGGGGCTAATAAAGCATTCTACACTTCAATCATTAAACGAGCCGAGCTATGCTGATTTAGTACCTGCCTTATATAATTGAATTGGAATAGCAAATTTAATCACCCTGCCTGCAACGAACATCATAATTTGACGCCCCATGAGTAGCTGGCAAAGGTGGTCGTGAGCTTGGAATCAGTTAACAACATCAATACAACAACAAAGCCTTTTAGTCCCAAGCAAATTGGGGTAGGATAGAATTAAAACCCAACTAGAGTCACCAACATAAGGAGAATGTGAGAGAACCAGAGAAAGGAGATGAAAATCTTTATAGGAACATGAAAGGGTATATGACCTAATCACGGTTCAGGCACATGGATAGCTTCTTTCCAAGCACTTCTATTCAAACACAACTCCTTCGGAATAACCCATTCTTTCAAGTCCCTTTCGATTGCCTCCTCCCATGTTAAGTTGGCTGGCCACTAGCTCTCTTCACACTATTGTCCCGTCTTATAATGCCTCTGTGCACTGTGCACTGGTGCCCCTAGAGGTCTCCATTGGACATGTCCGAACCATCTCAACTGATGTTGGGTACATTTTTATTCAATTGGAGCTACTCCACCTAACAGCATCTATGCACCAAAAAAATACTGCAAGACATGCAGAGTGATGTTTTTTTGGTGCAGGGCACACAAACAAACAACAAACAACAACAAGCCTCACACAAAAAAAAAAAAAAAACTTGTTGGTGAATTCTATTAACTTTGTCTAAATTGGACACCTGCAAATTTGGACAAAGTTCTAGAGTCCACCAACAAGTTGCATTCTTTTGTGTCACACAGCAAAACAAAATTACTTTGCATATCTTAAATAAAGAGTATCAGCAAGCACACAAGCAAAGTTCTAGATTGTTTGATTCTTTACAGTCCCATACCTCAGCCACTACAATCTCGGAGGTTATTTAATCTCTATAATCAATATAGCTAGTTGGTTTTGTTTTGTATGAATTTAGTAATTATATGGTGTGGTCAAGGATCGGAAATATGGACTTACTTAACCCTGGTCCCTGGATCATGTTTCCCATTTTGCCGTTGCTAAAAAAAAAAAACTTAGTGCAAAGTATCTTGTAGGCTCCTAAGGTCCTACCATTTTGTTTTCACCCAAACATAGTAGCAGGTATTGCTTGAAACTAACAAGGCTAAGTTACTTCTTGGGACAATTTTCTTTGTTTCCTGTGCCCATACCCATATGCTGGATTTTGATCTTACAGTTCGATGTTAGCTGTTAGGCATCATGATCCATTGCTTCTATATATAAAAATGTGGTCATCCATCTGGTGGCAACATTTGTGGATAGTTACACATATTCTTTTAATCGAACTGTAGTAGTGGTGTATGATTTGGCTCAAGAATTTATAATCTAATTGGTAATGATGATCCATAACTTCTATGCCAGGATTCCGCAAAATTTCACTTTTAAGCGTTGGCATCATATTCAATGTGCTTGTACTACCCATCGGTTTCACAAGTGACAAGCCTATCCTGTTTCCGTTAGCTAACATTGAGGTAGTTGCTGACTTCTGGGGGCTCTGGCACTTGTAAAAGAGCTGACGCATTTTGATTGCATAATGAGGTGGGGCACAGTGGAATCATTTTGGTATACCACAAAGTGGAATACATGTACTAATAATCCCATCCCATTCAGTTCCACCCAGGCATGCAATTACATTGATGTGTAAGCTCTTTACTCTTTAGCTAACGTACATTCTATCCATGTATATTTCTATAACTGGAGGTACTTGTGGAATGTATTGTTTTTACTGTTGCTGTGGCCATCAATGCCTTTTAATTTCCTTTTCCCCTGAGACCATCATCAATTCGTACTAGAGGTCTGACATTATCTATGATCCCTATCAATAATGAGACTCTAGGTCTAACTCTAATTTATGGAATTCTCCCTTTTGTTCATTTGGTGATTTGATTTAAATAATTCCAATGTTGTGAGGTTCATGTTAGCATGAACTTGGTATTTTATCTGTTTTCTTTTCTGCAATTTCTTGTTCTATCATATATGCTACATAATCAATTGTCACTGCACTCTGTTGTTTTACCTTGGTCGTCTTCAATATATATTTCGTTATCATGTGCAGATAGATGAGAATGTCCAGCGTGAGATAATTAACCATAGATCATTGAAGCACCCTAATATTATTAGGTTTAAAGAGGTGAGTTGGGATCTCGAACCTTTTATTTTGCCTGGCCTTCCACTGTAAAACACATTTTAAAAATAAGATTTGATATCTTAATGTTGTATTTTTCCCTGGCCTTACATTGTTGGAATATTTTTTAAATATATTTCTTTTGTATGTGTAGGTTATTTTAACCCCGACCCATCTTGCTATTGTCATGGAATACGCCTCTGGTGGTGAGCTTTTTGAGAGAATATGTAAGAATGTGCGATTTGGTGAAGATGAGGTTTGCACTTGCCGCTTGATTCATCTCTCTTCTTGAGAGTACATCTCTTTTTTTATCCAACCTAATTCATATCTGTATCTTTTCAGGCTCGCTACTTCTTCCAGCAGCTTATCTCAGGAGTAAGCTACTGCCATTCAATGGTATTAACTACTATAACGACGTATCTTCCATCCTATTATTATTGTTTACTCATACCATGCGTTGACCTGCGCTGTCTTTTTCCATTCTTATTTTGAAGCAAGTATGTCACCGTGATCTGAAGCTGGAGAACACACTACTAGACGGCAGTGATGCTCCTCGCTTGAAGATATGTGACTTCGGTTATTCCAAGGTTGTGACCTATGTCAACTATCTTATTCTAACTATGTCACATATGGCCTCTTTAATGGTTTGCAACCATTTTCTGAAAGAGTGTGTGGGTGTGGCTAGCACTCAGTAACATAGAGGTTTCTTTGTTTTATGGCTTAATGTTTTCTCTGTCGTACAATGATGAATATGATCCAATGATTTTGTTGTCAGTTTCTTCCTAACAAACAACACTATGCATACTTTATTTTGTGCAGTCGTCTGTTCTTCATTCACAACCCAAGTCTACTGTTGGAACACCTGCTTACATCGCACCTGAAGTTCTATTGAAAAAAGAATATGATGGCAAGGTACTTATGCTATCACTTTTTCTAATTTATCTTCAGAAATGTGTCTCTTGGAGTTGGGTATACCTTCACATCCGCACATTGCAGTTCCATAAACATACAGTGGCGACGGTATTGTTGTGTATGCGTGTTTTAAGTGTGCACACTTAGTGGTCAGAAAACTCTCATATGTTATGATTCCTCATTAGTAAAGCTTGTTTAGTTACTTCCTATTATCCTATATGAGGAAAGCTTCACCTCACTGATATGAATTAGTTTTTGACTAAAACAGATTGCCGATGTCTGGTCATGTGGAGTGACCCTCTATGTTATGGTTGTTGGTGCATATCCTTTTGAAGACCCCGAGGAACCTAAGAATTTCCGCAAGACAATTCAGGTTATCTTGATTTTATTTCATGCTTTGGCTACTTGTTTCTGGATACAACTTGAGGGCTTGTTTGGATCACGACCTCGCCTGGGGACGGCCACCCAGGCATGTGGCATGTCCATGCAACCGCAGGCGGTGAAAATCGATGGCCTGGAGTGGTTGCCTGGCACAGGCAGGTTTCATCTCCGATCCAAACAAGCCCTCTGAATGTATGCTAGTTGCACAGGCGTGTGTATCACCCACGTGGGTGCATCCTAGCACATTTCTACATGTCTAAACTAGAATGGCTACTTCCGTGTTTCTATATGTTTTACTTTATGCATTATCTCATTTTAGCTGACAAATAAACTAATGATATTTTCATCTTGTTACAGCGTATCTTGAATGTGCAATACGCGATTCCAGATAATGTGAACATATCTCCAGAGTGCAGGCATCTAATTTCAAGGATTTTTGTTGGCGATCCTGCTATGGTAAGTCCATGTGGTTAAAACAGTCTGTGAACCTGCTAGCATAGATTCAGAAGATATGCTGTTTCGAGTTTAGTTCATATTTGTGTGATTCTGTTGGCATTACTTATTATACAAACTTTTGTAGCGGATAACAATCCCTGAAATAAGGAACCATAGTTGGTTCCTGAGGAACCTTCCCGCTGATCTGATGGATGATGATAGCATGAGCAACCAATATGAGGAGCCTGATCAGCCGATGCAGACCATGGATCAGATCATGCAGATTTTGACAGAGGCCACCATACCACCTGCTTGCTCTCGCAGTATAAACGTCCTAGCTGATGGACTGGACATGGACGACGACATGGACGACCTTGAATCCGATTCAGATCTTGATGTTGACAGCAGTGGTGAGATTGTGTATGCAATGTGAGCAACATCTCAGTGACATCTTACCAGTCAGCCAAAGAGCCAATCAGGCATGGGATGCCCTGATGTTACATACTCTGGCAAACTAGCATCCTTTTGTGAAAAATCATCCTGTAGTTTTATCGGTATCTTGCAAATGAAATCGCAATCCTGTTCTGTGGAACACAGATGTAGCCAAACTGGGGCTACTTCCCTTGGAACACTAGATGCCTCTTGCGTCCCGAGGTTTGAATACTCTCAAGCTTCAACTATGATGTTACTGTTACATAGTACTACTAGTATGTACAAGTAGTTTTACTTTTGTTGAGCTATGAATTTAATTTTGGGCTCATGTAGTGGTTTTGCTAACTCTTGGGCATGCATCACCGATCTCTACATTCCAATTTGTGTGGTTGGGGGCAAGTTCGCATTCATTAGGTCGTGGGATCCGCAGTTTCGGCATTTCAAAATTTGATTGCTAGGCGCAGATTCACATCTGTGTGTCAGGGGCACATCAGAGTTTGTGGGATTGTCACAATCCAAGATTGTTAAAAATCTACTTGCATGTTTCGATGGGCTGGAGTTTTTGAAATGCGTGATCCAAACAATTCCTAAATGTAGCACCCAGTAACTTTAGAAAGGGATAAAAAAACGACTATCTGGACATTGTGGTCTATCTAGTCTTTGTACAGAGCAAATGAGAATCCAACATAGTTGGCTCCTCTGCTGCATATCTCAGGTCCAGGCGTACCGCTCCAAGGTCACGTAAACAAAACACATTAAACAACTCTGCACACAAGAAAAGACAGTAGGCGCATTTCGCCGTCACATGGGGAGAGAGAGAGAGATGGGTCGATCGCAAGGACGTTTGAAAGCGAGTCCGGGCAGCACCGAATCCCCAACGCGCATTGGCAGACACTAATCATGCGCCTGGGGGCTGCGACCACGATCTTGATCGCCGTTCTTTTACCCATCGCGAATGATTCATGCCGGCCGCTAATACGAGAGGCGGCCGGACGGATCCCAGCCTTGGCTACCGTGATCCCCCGCCTGGATCCCGTTATGGGCGGTAATGGTTTCCCCCCTCGTGCCGTCCGAGGCGTGCATGGCGATCCGGCATCGATTCGGTCTTTGATTCCCTCGTCACGCACACAGCCATATCACTGGAAAAATAGCTCGAAGCTCGTGGCTCGGCTCAGGCTCGGAACAGCCCGGCTCGGTTCGGAGCGGCTCGCGAGCCTCCAACGAGCCGAGCCGAGTCTGATTTTTTGACTCGCAAAAATAGCGAGACAAACCGAGCCGGCTCGTGAGCTCGGTCGAAAACAGCTCAACAATAATTATACGATGATGGATGAATTAACTCTTTATTATTAGTGTTATAAATTAATATTTATATACATAACATAGCAATTTATATATACATAAGAAATATGTGCCACATAATTATTGTTATCATTTAAAAATATATAAATTAATTTGTTTTGAGTTTAATTCGTATTTTTTAGCGCGGCTCGCGAAACTCCACCAAATTTCATTTTCTGGCTCGCAAAAATAGCGAGCCGAGCCGGACTCGTTCACTTACCGAGCCGTGGCTCGGCTCGACTCGTTTCCAGCCCTACACAGGCATAGTAGTCCTGGACGACACACACTGCCCTAGCCTAGCACCTACGTAGCTACGCCGGCCAGGCAGCGATCGATTAAACAAAAAGATCGGGGGCAGGGATCTGATGCGTGGGAATGTTCTTGGGGCGTGGCGACGACGATCGATCGAGGACGGAGGGACGGGGCCGCGGGCAGGGCAGGGCAGGTGTTCCCGGCGTGTGATGATGGCGGTTCCCGAATCTCTGTTTGCCGCTGGCGCCGTGTCGCCTCGGCCTCGCCTCGGTGTGGCTGCGCCTGCGCGCGCCCCGGCCCGATCCGTGCTGGATTGGAAGCGAGCTGCATGCAAAGCACTGTGCTTGTTCTCACTCGCCATCGCTGCCGCGCTCTCTTCCCCGCGTGTGGAAATTCCGAGGAATAAAGCGGGCGCTGCTGGGGCGATCTGATAAAGCTGTGACGTATCCGGCCGCATGCCGTTGTTTACATTGTTTAATTTGACGCGATCATGTCACTGTAGCGCGCCGATGGCCGGGGCTGCCGCTAGCTACCGGCGACTGTTGTGCTCAAACGGACCTTCACAGGGACGTGACACAGGGGGGGAACAGTTACGAGAATGTCGTTGCACTGTAGAGAGCTCGGTTAACGTCCTGCTGGGAGCAGTCTCATACGTCGTACATCAACCATTGCTATACTCGGCCACCACGTCTTTGCAGCGAGACCACCTGCTGCCTGCCTGCTACTACTAGTACTGTACAATACTACTACACGGCTAGGTACATGTACCGGATTTACGACTGCAGCGGGCATTCCGTCCAGTCCAAGCCGTCTCGCGAGACCACCGAAAGATTCTGGTGGCGAGAGAGATCACCCCGTTCCAAGCGTGGATTTGCGAGCGACGACGAGCAGGGCCGGCCAGGCAGGCAGTCCGGCTCCAGGAGCAGGGGCAGTTGGTGCCCAGTTTTCAAGCGCGTGCTTCTTGCGCCCTTTTTGAACAGCTTGCTTAGGCGCAGACAGCACGAATCCCGAGCTTGACCATCATCATGCGTCCTACGGGAGTAGTACTAGTGTACTACCCTAATCTGCAGTCTCGTCTCTCGTTTCGTTTGGCTCCCTCCGGCCGGCCGGCCGGCCGGCGAGAAAAGACGCGGCGGCCCCACCCGATATTCCGATATTCTTCTCTCCTCGACGTGCATGCATGCATCGGGCTGCGTGCCTGTGTGGAGTGCACACTCATGCGTTCATTGGCCAGCACAGCCGATGGGAGCAGCAGCAAACGACGGGTGAAGGAGAAGCAGCACACGACGGATGAGGCAGCATGGAAGGGTACAAGAGTTTGTTTCCTCATGTCACGTCCCGTCATTCAGCGAGACGCCTTGCCGACGGGCGCGCGGGGCGGTGGACAAACATGTGTTGGCCCCGTACGAGGCCCGGCACTGCACTGCACCCACTCTCTGCCTGCCTGCCTGCTGCCTGCACCCGTCCTTTCGCCGCGTCAGTCAGTCCATCCATCCATTCATTCTTTAGATCCAAAAAGTGAAGGCGAAAAGCAGACGAAATCTGTTAAAATTTGGTCAAAAACATCGCATCCGACACTGTAGCACACTGTAGCACTTTTCGTTTGTTTGTGGTAAATATTGTCCTACCATGGCCTAACTAGGCTCAAAAGATTCGTCTCGCAAAGTACATCTAAACTGTACAATTATTTTTTGATTTCATCTACGTTTAGTACTCCATGCATGTGTCGGGATTTTTGATGTGATGGAAAATCTTTATTTTACATAGTAGAATTTGGAAGAAAGTTTGGATCTAAACACACCCTTTCCCGAACTCCGAAAGTGCTGGGCAGACGCACAATTGAGTGACCAGACCAGACCAGAGACTAAAGGGCGGCACTCGCCCAAGATTTCAGCGTGCCCAGGCTCCGATTCCGGAGTGCGTGGCGATCTCTGTCCCAGTCATTCACCCAAGAACCTCCCCTCTCCTCCTCTTCCTTTCTATCTTCACTCATGAGCCATCATGGCGCACACCGCAATTTTGGACCTTTCCATGCTCCTGAACCCTCGCTCATCAGTAGTAGTACCAGCCAGCCAGCCTCCCCTTCTAATCCAGAGCTTTTGATTGTACTCCTGCTTCTTCTACTCCTACGCATTGCTTTCCAGTCACCCGGAAACAACATGTGCTGCGCTGCTTCCATCCGAGTGCACCATGATTACCGCTTCCAACCGCCGCGAGAGTATTCCGCTGTTCATCACCAAAGACCATGCATGCATGCAGAGGAATCGGTGAACAGTGGCGTCTACTCCCTCCCCCATCTACCAGTAGTAGAGGAGGGTCCGTGTAGCGTGTGCCATCATGAACACGGAACCAGCGAGAGCTAGTACGCCTGGGAGTAGAGCTAGCTAGCTATACTAGCGCACGCAGGCGCAGAGGCGAGGGAGAGAATCTCTCACCGTCTCACGCATCTCGTCGATCGATCCATCTGACCATCTCCATGATCGGTCGTCATGTCCGGGGGAAGCGAAGCATCCGCGGCCACCACCACCCGCCCGGGCAAGGACTAGGGAGCCCGGGTTTCTAGGAGTCAAATCCATCGTATGCACACCACCACCACCAGGCACAGCACCGCGGCTGCCTGCCTGCCTGCCGTGCTAGCTAGGCCCCCGTAGCTTCTCGCGCTTTTGCGCGTGTCGCTTTTCCGCTTTGCGCTTGCCGGCTCTCCCCTCCCCTCCCTGCCGCGCCTGCCTGCCTTTGCGTCCCGCGGGGTCGGCCCCAAAGAAGAGGTGACCCTGCCCCCGACCGGCTCCCCGGCTGCTGCCATTGCTGGATTCCAATCCATGGCATGCCGCACCCCCTCACGCCGTGCCGAGAGGACGCCGACGAGCGCCCGCCGGCCGCTCGCCTCGGCCCTGTGCTGTGCCGGCGCAGCTGTTGGGTTTGGGATCGGATCGTTCCGACTCCGAGCGCATGCTACTGCCTACTGGCAGCGGGCGCAGGAATCCGGGGCTTGTGTGGGTGTGGGGCAGCATATGCCTATGCTATGCATGCAGGGGCCAAAGCGGATTTTTCAAATGTATATTTGTACACATGGACTATCGTGGCCGTTGGATATATATCGAGATCAGTGCAAATAAAAGGTAGGTATGGAAATCATGGGTAGATGAGAGGATTCGTACGGCAAAAGATAGGTATGAAAATCATGGGTAGATGAGAGAATTATGTGTTGAGATTCGTGCGGCAAAAAGAGAACAAACTGTCACGATTGTGCTCGTGGACACATGTACATGTGTTTTTGCATTTTCCGCAGGGGGGCACCTGCACGCGGTCGTTTCCGTCCGCTGGCCCCTGCTGCGGGACGTGACGTACGACCCCCTGTCGGGCTGCCGGCTGCCCCGCCCCCCCGCGGCACGCTCCGACGCGCGCCCCCTCTGCCTGAGCTCCGTCGCAGACTCGCAGCGTAATTTGACTGATCGGCGTACGGACCACCAGGCAGCCGGCGTGTTAATCATTCGCCGCCGAGTGCTCCTGCCTTCGTTGCCGCTGGCTCGAGTAGTTTTCGGGTGGGTTTCAGGGTCCCCGTCTCCCTGAGCGTCTGAAAGACTTGAAACCCCCGAGACCGATTGATCGAGGCGGCCCGATCAGCGTTCTGTAGCAGCTTTGGGATTTGCGTGCGTTCTGATGAGGCGCCGGTATGAACTCTGCGCGGCGCGGCTCCCTTTGCAGAGCAAAGTGTGGACGAAACCAAGACCGGGGGTTTGGTGTTGCTACGCTACAACTACAATACAAGCCGTGGGTGGTAGCTTTTTTCCGCTTTTGCTGCGTTTCCTGCATGGCCGGCCGTCGTGACCGTGCTGACGACAGGCGTGCGTTACGAGCTGGCCACCCGCCTCGGGGCGTCGGGGCATGGGCCACCACCACGCCACGCCGACCGACCGAGACTGGGCGAGGCGACCAGTCCGGGTGCATGCCGGTTGCGCTTTGCAGGGTGGGGAGGGGGATTCCAAATTCCCGGTCTGCGCCGCGCCGCAGTGTCTGTGTGGAGTACTACGTACAACATGCTGGAATGGACCGTGCGGCAGCGGACGGGGAGGCGAATGAAGCACGCACGCTGCGTTTTGCCACGTCCAGACAAAAGCTCTCGGTGCCCTGTACAGGCACTGTACAGTACTACATGTGTAGGGATCCTTCGATCAACAATTTTGTTGGTCCGTGACCAACATACGATGAGTTAACTGATGATTGGCGTACTTATTACATAGACCTCTCCAGTAATAATAAGAACTTGCCTATATATGAAGTGGGGTCCCTGAATTAAACAAGCGACAACCCCTGTGTTCAGAGCTTTGTGGCAAGGATTATCCCCATGCATTGCTCTCTGCTTTTTGTTGAGACAGTTTCGTCCTTCTGCGCTGGTCTCTTCCTCTGAACCTGCAACTACTGCTTGGAATGCGGCAGGCAAGACCATGACATTGGTAACAGCAGCACTCGTAATCACGCTCGCAGAATACTGCTGATGATCAGGGATACTGGTGACCAAAACACACAGAGAGCTTCTCGTGGCTTGTTCAAACCACAAATTGCAGCGCCAGCGTGGGGGTGGCATTGGCAAGGCAGTGGTTGTCACCTCACGCGTGAGTCACACAGCTCTGGCATTTCCCGGCATGGTCAAGGCAGTTGCGGCCGACCAAGCTGGTGGTGAGCCCATTCTTTTTTTTAGAGGCTTCTACAAGGCCCAAATTGTCAGGGTCAGGGCAGCCCTTGCCTCTCGCAGTTGCAGACATGCATGGCAACGACACATGGCCTTGGACACTTGCGGTCTTCCGATCCACGGTGGCATTGACTGCATGATTGGGGGGAATGGAGAATCTCCCCGCCCCTTCACCCTGCAAACTGCATGCCCCCGTCTCCATTGCTGCCAATTTGGTCATCAGCGTGTTCCTATCCTTTCGGCTTCCATTAGAAAATTCCTGTGATGATTTGATCGCTCTTGCGGAGGCAGCTCGTAGTGCCCCGGCCTCGGCGTTGGAGTGCCATGATCACACGCTGCCGCCCGGGCCCTACAGCGGCCTACTCGTCTATCATGACGTCGCGTACCACAGTCCACTGAATGTGATGCACGGGCTCCACTCTTATTTTCGAAAATGTGTAGTATATACTAGTGGTACGTACCTACGTCCAAGCTGTACTCGAATCATATATGTACGATGGTACATCTCTCGTTACCGTCACGCATTCGTACGTGGATTCGTCGTCTTCTGTTCTATACGTACAGCTACTTGTTCTTTCGTCAAAAAGTACTGTAGTGGGGAATCACCTCTGAAATTTTTCAGGAAAGATGTGCTTTTTTCCTTTCGGAAAAGCGCGAGAGACATACTGTTTCTTCTTGAATTTTGAGGACTGTCTGTGCGCGTGGTAAACCATTTGGTAAAATTAGGTTCTAGTACTATACTAGGCTAGATAATAATTTTATAAAGTGAACAATGATCACCTGCATATGTGAACAAAAAAGAAAAAGAGACCCGTCCTCAAGCGGCGACAACTAGGTCAGTTAGAACTAGAACATGGCAGTGTTCCAAAACAGAAGCTGTGATCAGAGGTGAAACCCTACCATTCATCATTCCAAGGAGCTTCTGGTGGCCCCCACATCCCTCCTGCTTACTTGCCCAAAACCCTGGTTCTACCCACATGCAGCCAACAAAGTGTCCAAGGTAATTACGCATCAAGACAAAGCTTATTAGTTCCTGATCTGACGAGACAAGGCACGCAGAGAAAAATAAATAAACAAAGCAGCTAGCCCTAGCTCAACCCAACCCAATCCATGGCGCTCCCCTCCCAGACACAGCTCCAGCCTCTTTATAAACCGCCACAGCCCAGTACCACTGCCCCCATCCTCTGATTCATACCACCACAGGCACAAAGCAAGAACCTGAAAGCAACCACACCCCCTCCATCCACCTTTGCCATCTCCAAGAAAGAATCCATCGCCTTCTGCTTCAAGAAGCCTTTTTGTTTGAGCTTGTTGAGTTTTCACCATCATTCTATCCATCACCATGATCCAGGAACTGCTCGGCGGGGCAGCCATGGACCAGCTCAAGGGCGTGAACGACGGGAACACGGCATCTCTGGCGCCGCTGCTGCTGCATCCGGCCGTCTCCAACCCATCGCCCACGTCGTCCTCGTCGACGTCGTCGCGCTCGTCCGCGCAGCAGCAGCAGCAGCAGCGGTCTACGTCGGCAACGTCGTCGCCTCAGGGGCAAGGGGCGGAGCAGGCGCCGCTGCGGTGCCCCCGGTGCAACTCCTCCAACACCAAGTTCTGCTACTACAACAACTACAACCTCACCCAGCCGCGCCACTTCTGCAAGACGTGCCGCCGGTACTGGACTAAGGGCGGCGCGCTCCGCAACGTCCCCATCGGCGGCGGCTGCCGCAAGCCGCGCCCCATGCCGACGCCCGTCGCGAAGCCGGCGGTCTCCTGCAAGGCCGTGGGCGGGGCGCCGTCGCTGGGCCTCGGCGTCGGCTTGGGCGTGGGCATGGGCGCCGGCCCCATGCCCTGGGCGTCCTCGCAGCAGGCGGCCGCCGCGCAGCTCATGGCGCTGCTCAACAGCGCCAGGGGCGTGCAGGGCGGCGGCGGCCACGGCGGCAGCACCATGCACAGGCTCCTCGGCCTCGACACCATGCCCCACCTGCCCCTGCCGGTCCTGCCGGGCACGGGCAATGCCGGTGCCACGGCGCCGTCGTTGTGGCCGCAGCCGGCGCCGCGTGCCATCCCTACAACGCCGCACATGGACTCCCATCTCGGCATGGGGCCGCTGGGCGGCGGCCAGCACGACGTGCTGTCAAGCCTCGGGCTGAAGCTGCCCCCGCCATCGTCGTCGCCGGCGGCGAGCTACTACAGCGACCAACTGCACGCGGTGGTTAGCAGCGCCGCTGGACGCCCACACGAGTACGAAACCTCCTGCGCCATGTCCCTGCCCTGCACCACATCGGTGACCTCTCTCCCGCCGGCCGCGTCTAGCGTCTCGGCTGCGCTGGCCAGCGCCACCGTGGGGCTCGACCTCCCGCCGGTCTCCCTCCCGGCGCCCGAGATGCAGTACTGGAACAGCCCGGCGGCTATGTCCGTGGCGTGGCCGGACTTGCCCACACCCAACGGCGCGTTCCCATGAGAGCCAGGCCTGGTGTACGGGTGACGAAGACCAGCTGTTTTACCACAGGACACACTAGCTAGTACGTAAGCAGTAGCTCGACCAGTACTTCAGTCTTCAGTGTAGCTTTATCTTGCCGTTTGACTGTGTTTATTTGAGTGATGATGAGAACTCCACTCGCGGGGATGTTAATCAATTAAGGGCGTTTCAATTATTAGTGCTGTTTTTGTCAATCTGTGGGAGGATGGGATCGGGGTGCCTTTTCTTACTGTTAATCAGAGCTTTATTGGTAATATATTTGATGCTTCTCGTGTTGCTGTAGTGTACGTACTACGTAGTATCTAATCTAGTGGTGATGGACAACATTGTATTTAGCGTTTGACGTGAGGGCGATCATCGATTGATCATATATATGTGATCTGGTTTCTCATTCAGGATCTCCACTATGCACAGATCGTTGTTTACTTGCTTTCCAAGATACTGTAGATCTAGCCTGAGGTTGTTTAACACATACTACTAAGATGCTGTAGATCTAGCTTGAGCTTGTTTAACATCTATATCTATGCGTATATGTGTTGTGTGGTTCTAAGCTTGCATGCATTTGCTGCAAGCCTGCAGTACGTATCAGAAGTTGGCTGGAAATTCCACGTTTTGGTTTCTGATCGAAACTCCCAAGCACACAGCTGAATGCAGGTCGCTGCAAAAAAGCAATTTTTTGCCCGTAGCCGCGCGTGTCGGACTATTATTCAGAAGATAGTGGTGACTTGAGTTGGCTGTTGCCAAACGTCGTCAAATCGTCCTGTGTGACAGAAATAATCGCTCCACTAGAGATTTGGATCTTTCATGCATATCCTTCAATTCTGACTAACATTGTAGCTCCGTTCCTTTAGTTAGTTCTGCACCCATATGTAAGTAGCGGACTAGGTAGCTCTTCGATCTTGTGATCGTCTGCCGAACGAGCTAGCTAGAGCAGTGATGATATGATGCCCAACGCACGATGATATGGCACTACCATCACTCACATAAACACACGTCCATCTAGCTTCATATACCACAGTTTACACATGGCAGACGCTAGAGGTTTTTAACCTAACCACTATCTGCATTTTGTTTCTTGATGCACGTACACTGCTGTATGCTATTATATTACTGATTTTGGATTCAGATTTTAACATGTTGCTGTTATATTATAACCATGGTTCCTGATTTTGGATCCAGGTTTTTTCATCGTACTAGTTGTTGTAATTTTTCATTTGCACATTATGTCAAAACACAAGGGTATATTGTGTGCTTTATTCAAAACTCTTGTACTGCAAAAAAAAAAAAAAAATGTAGATCCTAAAGCCTGCACTACACTCTTAGTTACTGCACTGGTCACACCATGACACATTGACGCACTCAAAATAGATAAAGCTAGCCACGTAATTGTTCAATAATGTTTTCGTGGAAAATATAAAAAAACATTTAAACTAGCACTTGCATAATTTGTTTTCTTCATGGGAGTGTTTTACATTTTAAAATTTGTTTCTAGTTCCAACATTAGCAATGTGTTATGGACTTAACATATTTATGTGATTGCTAAATCAGTAAAAGATGCAAGCGGGCGGCCTGTCTCTACATTGAGGCAAGGGCGGAGCCGCTGAGGCACCGAACTCAGGCGACAGAGATTCAGATCAGCCATATCCGAACGCTGGCGCAGTCAAGTGCACAGGGGGGAAAAGCAGAGGCGAAGGACTGAGCTAGCCATGCATGGCACGGCAAGGCTGGCAGATACATCCAGATCAGTGCTTGTACGGGGGTAGCTAGAGAGAGAGAGAGAACACGTTCATGCGAGCGAGAGAGAGAGAGAGAGAAGAGATGAGCAGAGGGACATGGAGGCCGGCCGGCAGGGACCGCTGGAGGCTGGAGCCTTGTTGCTGCCCCTGCCATAGCTAGGAAGGTACATGCACGCTGGGCTGGGCTGGGCACGGTGTGGCCTAGTAGTAGCCAAAACGGCGGCATGCAGAGGCAGGTGGGTGCGATTCGATTCTCCAGCAGCGTGTCCCCTAACCAATGCCCGGGGCTAGGCCATCGCTGCCTATCGACCACCTCGCTGCTGCCGCTGCCAGATGCAGCAGCCTTTTGCTTGGGGTTGGTTTGCTGGAGAGACGATCGCTGCCTTTTGTTCTGCCTCCCACGCAGCATGCATGCACCCGTCCATCCGTCGCCTGAAATACTCTACGTACGCGTACGAGAGAGAGGGTGAGGGACAGAGAGCTGGTGTCGAAGAGAGGCAAGAGGAAGCAGCAAGCAAAGCTAGCGTGCCATGTCGAAGAGCAGCGCTAGGTAGCAGCATGGGCATGGCGACGGACCGATGGTGTACTCCTCGGAACACGTACTACGGGTATAATATTCGATCTCGATTCCGTCCGGGCTGCGTCCGCCGAGATCGAGAAGCCCTGCTGAATTTGTTTTCTAGATCAGCGCTGGAGGAACCGCTCGTTTTTATGCTGTCTCTTGGCAACCCTTGTCTGTTTCGATTCGATCTCCTCCCAAGCCCTGCTCTGCCTCGATCACCAGCTTGCTGTCGGGCTTGGTCCTTTTTATTACTGCTATATACCAGCATGGCTAGAGGTTGTTTAGCTTACTTTGATTACTCTTTTATAATTAATTTCTGCTTTGTTCCTTCGGCGGCGCAGTTGTTGGAACTCGCTTCAGCTGTTCCTGTTCAGGCGCCAGTGCTTTGCAAGCTGAACATTTGTATCTAGCGGAAACTATTTGCATTCCGACCGTACAAACTTGCCGCTTCAAAACGTACACACGCCCTCAGACCATTTTCAAAAGTCCTTCTAAGTTCTAACTCATATATAAAATCAAATTTAGTATTTACAGGTACGCCAACCCCGTATTATTTCCGGAGAGATTTTACAGCGTTCGGAATTATCTGTAGCCCTTCATTAGTCTAGATCTGACGGTTGCTTAATTTATGATTTTGCATAGCATAATTTATCTTGTGTGATTCACATAGAATAATTTGTTGTCCCTAGAAATTTTTATTACACATGAAGAACGCTTCGCTACGAGTATAACAGTTCACTGAGTAAAACAATTCGTTATATATATACACGCAGAACATTCATCAATCATCATGCGCATACGCAAGTAAAACAATTTATTATACATAGAGCGATTTGTTATAGAAGAAAAAGTAAATCCTTAAGATTGCACAGAGGGAGCTTGTGTATATGCACAGAAAATAAAACCGTGCAAAACAATGATGTGCGTTTTTTTTTTTTTTTTGAGGGAATGATGTGCGGTTTGTTAGAAATACCCTACGCGATGTAATCAATAAAAGCCCATGTGCATGCTAACTGGCCTGTTTAAACACTAGGCCAGTGTGCGAGATTGCTGGATAAATGGGCCGTGGTGGTACCATGGGCCAGCCTGCAAAAACCACCCCAACAACCCCAATCCCTTGCAGCCGGATCGCCGCTCTCGAATTCAAATTCAGAGAACCCGTACCACCCCCCTCTATCTGGAACGCCACAAACCATCGCCATCTTCCTCGCCTCGCCCCCCTCTCCCACCACTCTCGCCTACGATGGCGGCGCGGCAGGAATGGAGCATGTCCGACTTCGAGATCGGCAGGTACATCGGCGAAGGCAAGTTCGGCAAGGTCTACCTCGCCCGTGAGAAGCAGGTCAGTCCAAGGAAATTCCCTGTCGAACTCCCGATGTTTCCCCGGAATTCTCTCCACCGCGGAGGCTAATCTGCGCGTGGCGATGTCCCAGAGCGGGTACGTGGTGGCGCTCAAGGTGATCTACAAGGCGAAGCTGGAGAAGTACCGCTTCCACTCCCACCTGCGGCGGGAGATCGAGATTCAGCACAGCCTCAACCACCCCAACGTGCTCCGTCTCTTCACCTGGTTCCACGACGAAGAGCGGGTCGTCCTCGTCCTGGAGTACGCCGCCCGTGGAGAGCTCTATAAGGTGCTCCGCACCGCTGGCTGCTTCACTGAGCGCACGGCCGCTACTGTGAGAACCCCCTCCTTTTGCATCGATGTTTTTTCCTCAATGTTTGTGTCTGCGGTTCGATTGCTATTCCTTCTACTTCTACCGTCCCTAAATTACGTTAGCATAACTCGTCACTCTCTTGTGACGGGAATTGAATGATATTTTTGAGGGAAATACCGTGAGGAACCCCATGCTGTTACTTGATCAAAACAAAACCTAGATTGAAAAACAGGGGAGAGGTAGGGAGCGATACAAACAAAGTTTTACAGATCTAGCCCATGACATAAAAGGGTTTTCTGGAATGCTACGACTTGATTTACTTTCATAATGCCATGCGCAATTCATTAATGCTGGTTCATTGGTACTGAACTTCATGTGAATTGGTAACTTTATTAATGCTGGTACAAAATAGTGTGAGAATCCATAGCATCTCTTTTCGCACAACATTGTCTCAGCTCATGAAAATGCCATACCAGATCCTAGAACATGATATATGTATGTGAAATGCTGATATGCAGGTTTCCTTCTCATTAGCCATACTTTTGTTAGATTGTGACTGTATACCTTATGTATTTTAGTATGTCGCGAGCCTTGCTGGTGCACTGGCCTACTGTCACAAGAAGCAGGTCATCCATAGGGATATCAAACCTGAGAATTTGCTACTGGACATAGAGGTTGGTTTTTCTTCTTTATGCCACTGTTGCAACCGTTTTGACATCTTTAATTTATTTTATTCTAGTATAATATTTATTGTTACAGGCAACTTTAGTAGTGCCTGTCTTTGTTCTTTCAGTCTTTCATTGTTTTTCGTCTTGTTGTAATTTTACAATGAGATGGTTTTATTATTTACACAGTTTGTATTCTAACATAAAACCATTAGCGTAACATAACCGTTACTAAAAACTTTGCTCAAGAGTAGTGACTGTACATTCTACACCATTTTGTTATAATTTTAATTGGGCTGATGATTTTGGTTCTGCACATTATAGACATGCTAAAGAATCTGATATATATCTGATGTCTTACGGATAAAATTCTTTCTCTAAATGTTTTGGCCCTCGTAAGTGTACATTACTACATATTTCACTATTTTTATATGCAAACAATGCACTCTACGACTTAGTTCTTTGGATGTGTCAAAAGCAAAATGTTCTCTAGAAAGGGTAATTCATATAGAAAACATTAGCATGTGAAACTCAAGGTAGATTGTCAACACAGTGATGTGGCTATCATAGAGGCGTGTAGTCCTTGTGCTTGGTCTTTACTGCTGAATATCTATTTGCTGAGCTTAAAACAAGCTCGTATCAATGAACGAAGGAACGAATGAGGTCCACATTGACCATTAAAAAAATTTGATGAGCTGCAATATATGTACAATGCAGTATGCAGATGGTATTTTGTCATTACATCTTGATTGGGGTAAGGGTAATACATCTTGCATATAAATCACTCTTGTACAAGATATATAACATGGCGCTATGACACATACTTTTGCCAACTTGCTAACATATGTGGAGAAATGGTTTATAAATGTGAAATGCCAGTGTTTCTGCAATGCCTAAGAATTTCTAATAACTTCTATTGCTGTTATTATTACTAAATGCTATCAGTAAAATGTTAGTCATGCTTCCCATCTCCAAACCAAAAGTCAATTTTTTTATATGTTTGGGATGATGGCACATGCCACACTCTGTATTTTGTAACTCTTGGTGCATCAGATTCTGGGTTTTGATTTTTATAACCAGTTGACTTTCTTTTCCCCCAGGGCCGGATTAAAATTGCAGATTTTGGATGGGCAGCTCGGTCAAATGCTAAACGGCACACACTCTGTGGCACAATTGATTATCTGGCACCAGAGATGATAGAGAAGAAAGCTCATGACTATGCCGTTGACAATTGGACTTTAGGAATCTTGTGCTATGAATTCCTGTATGGTTCACCTCCTTTTGAAGCTGATGAACAAGATGATACATTGAGAAGGTACAGGTTGATGCATCTGTTTTCCTTTAATCTACGGTCTTCATTCCTTGATATTTTGTGCCACATAAATTTGGGGCAGGATAGTTAGAGTGGATTTGACATTCCCTTCAACTCCTTGCGTATCTTCAGAGGCTAAGGATCTCATTTCCAAGGTAACATCTAGAAGTATTGGTTAATATCCTATGTAAGATATTGATTGAAGTGGTGGGTGTGAGCTGGACCGTTTACTTTGAAGTGTGATTCTGTATGCAGCTTCTAGTGAAGGATTCAAGCAAGAGGCTTTCTCTTGAAGACATTATGAAGCATCCATGGATAAAAAAGAATGCAGAACCTTCAGGGAGTTGCATTAAGCAAAGAGAAGTAAAAAAAACAAAGGTAAATGATAAGTGAATATTCAAGATATCTTATGATAAACACTCTAGTACAATCTTCTGAATATACTCCCTTTTATGAGTTAGTTGCACATGCAAACTTGCAAAGAGTAAAACGACTGATTGCACGCACAAGAATAAGTAGTTAGTATCTGTTTCAATGTGGTAATATACTTCGCTTTTATCACAGATACCATGGTGATCTAAAACGACTGAATATACTCCCTTTTATCATAGATACCTGGTCTGAAGTCTGAACAAAAGGATGGCTCAATTTTATTCTGATCAGTCTGCATGCTTTATTAGATCACCATGGTACCTTTTTTTTAGTACCTGAAATCGATACTGTTTAATATATCACCACAGCATTCTGCTAAATTTTGTTTTCATCTTCTCTACAGCTCATCTGAAAATGGGCCTGGTTTCGGCGAAAAACTTGTTTGCCAGTGGCCCAGAATCTTCCCATATACGTTTCTGATGTGATGTGATGCCCAGAAACTCGTCGCTTCTGGAGAGCAGAGACGCTAGTAGTGGCACTTTGGTTCCTTTTGGCTCTGATAGTGGAGTCTATTGTCAATCGAGAATATGGATGCAGCTTCTGTATGTTTCCCTTTTGAATAGTGATACGAAACATTCCTGAATTGGAACATTAATTGTTAGTGGAGACGAATGTGGTTTGTGCCTGTGATGGCCTATGTTTATCGCTATCGCACCTGCAGTATTTTGTCTTCTGAAAAGCTGTTTACGGTGTTGGCACTTCCGTGAGCTGCAGCAACGAAATACAGATATGCCCGTCCTGAGGTGGGTGGGTGGGGGGGGGGGGGGTGTTAATTGTTTTTTTACAAGAAAAAAGAAATCTGCACCATGTTCACTTTAAATAAACGTATTTTTGTTAATCTAAAAGCTAGGATCAAAAGTCAGAGTATCGTTGGTCCAATAAAGTATTGTCCGATGAATAACTCACCATTGGCTCCATAGGCTTCACAGGCACATGTTCGTACCATCCTACTAGGGCGGAATGACTCACTTCGGGCTGTTTGGTACTATATCAATTGAAAGGGAAAGAGAAGAAATTGAACTGTTATTTTTTTTCTCATTCCCTGTTAACCCCTATGGGGGATTGAATTATCCAAGGTAGCCCCAAGTGAAGATGAAAGAGCTTGGAGGCTATATGTACACCGTATGGCTATATGCACTCCCTCCGTCCTTGAATATACAGTTTGGATACACATAACTAAAATAAGCAGGGTGGTTTCATATGATGCCTTGCCTACACAAAGAGAGTAGAACCGTAGAAGGTTGAAGGCTTGAACCGTGTAAAAGTTGCCTTTTGCGCTTTTATCTATCAAATCATGCCCCTACTTTAGGTCTATTTTTTCTGTCATTTTGGATAATGACACGATCACTAAATATGATCAATGTTTCCTATTAGAATGTAAATAAACATGATAACAAATTCATATTTTTGTAAAAATATTTTTTGACGAAAATGTATGGTTATGTCCTTTAATCTGAAAATAAAGGCCCATTTAGATGCACACCCAACTAATTATTAGCTGCAAAAAATATGGAAAATTAGCTTGTTTGCATCCAATCATATCTAACTTATAAATCAGCTAATAGATGTGTAATATATTAATAGAACCAATTAGATTGTTTAATGTAGCCAATGATATTTAATATTTAGGAGATAATTTTTAGATGATACAAACATGGTCTAAATAATATAAAAGTGGTTAATTTTTAGTAGTTTGGTTTAAACTTGATTAAAAATGATAAGCAATACCTCCATTCCCAATTAGTTTATTTTTGAATTAAAAGATGCAAAATAGTCACTCCGTCCCAATTTATATGTCGTTTGACTTTTTTTGCACCAAGTTTAACCGGCTCGTCTTATTCAAAATATTTACAAAAATATAGAAAAATTCAATTCATAATTAAAATATATTATATGCTAATTAAATCACAACAAAAATAAATAATAATTGTGAATTTTTTAAATAAGACGAAACGGTAAAATTTAGTGTCAAAAAAGCCGACGACCTATAAATTGGGATGGAGGGAGAATAAAATATCGAGGGAGAGTAAATTAAGTGTTGTTTTAAATATAAAAAATGGAGGGGAGTAAATTAAAAACGTGGAGGACAGGAGTAATAAACTAGCTGCGGTAAAAAGCCAGACTGCTGTCGCCATTACCAATCTCGTTTCCGGGTCCACACGTCAGCGGCAGCCATACCACGAGCGCACCCACCACCACCACCACCATCTTCTCCGCTCTTCTTTCCTGCCTCGGAGAGATCCCTTCGTCGGGGAGGGAACCCGCCTCGAGACCTACCTTTCCTCGAGCTCCAATCCTCCGCCCCCATGGCCTTCTCGGCCCTCCCTCTCATCTCCATCCTCCTCGTGCTGCTGCTGCTCCTCTCCGCGCCCTCGCCGTCCGCCTCCGCTTCGCTCTCCTTCCTCACCGCTTCCTCCAACGGCTCCGTCTCCACCTCGGCCGAGCCGGAGCTGGAGGACCCGGCCCCAGAGCCCACCTTCCTCGAGGAGGTTATCGACACCGTCTCGGAGAAGTACGATTGGGACCTGGACGCCGAGGTCAGGGTCTGGCCGCTCGACGCCGACACCGTCCGCGTCGGCGCCGTGCAGCGGTACGAGTTCCGGGCGCGGGCGGGCGCCGGCGGGGTGGCGGCTCTGGTGCGGTTCGCCGACGAGGCCGTCCAGTGGAGGCGCCCCGGCGCGCCGGCTGTCGAGGAGGTGGACGGGCCCGACGGGATCGACTTCATCCCCGGGGACGGCGCGTTCGGGTTCGGCCCTGGCGTGAGGGACGTGGACCTGGTCGGGCCGGTGGAGTTGAAGCTCGCGGGGAACGAGGAAGGTGGCCTCGTCGAGCTCCAGTTGCCGTCGGTGAGTGGGTTGACTTTCACTTGTTGGCTGTTGCTGCTCCCGATTTTACATCCGATCAGTTGCCTACAATACATGTTAGGCTTCGAGACTTCGAGTATTGGTTATTGTTTAAGAACTGTGGTTCTAAGCTTTGATGGTTTGGGCTCAACAACTGAGTTGATTTTGTAGCAGCTATTGTACTGTAGAATTATATCTGCACCCATATATTTCGTCTCATTATTTAGCGTTGCTGATGACTTCACAAATTAGTGTGTAGTGGTTAAATGTTTAATCAGTACGGTCCCTTTTTGGTTTGTCTTTGTGTGTGCGAGTTGTGCTGATACTTCAACATCTTTTCCCCAAAATTTTGTTGGCATTGGTAATGTAACTGCGTAGAATTAATATTCAGCTTGATTCATGGAGCTGACTATCGTCTTGTGGGGCGACCCAGTAATGGACTGTTGTACGGCGAAGGGTAAGCATTGTGCAATATGTTGTGTGCACTTAAGTTTCTGTAGGTAATCGTTGGCACATGGTTATGTGGAAATTTGTTATTATTGGATACAAACGTGCAACAGTTTTATTAAATATTCAAATTAGGATAATTCTTAGTCCCTGCTTGGCTGCTTTGCTTTCTTGTTGAAATGAATGCAACTTTCTGGTTGTGTAAAATTGAACGGAGTGTAGCTCACAACAAAAGATAAGATGGAATGACTTGCAAAACACAATACAAATGTCTTCGTCTGGCACTCTGGTTTGTCCTATAATGTGAGTATCGCTGGATGTACTGATTTTAATAGAAAAGACATGGATAGGATAACAAATTTGCATTGGTTGCAGTAGTTCGTGCGAAGTCTATTGATTCTTTTAGGAGAGGTTTAGGATTTACATGTAGTGCTGCAGTGGCTTGCTAGTCTGGTTGATCTGTCTTTTACCTGATAAGAACATCAAGGCATTATTAAAGCATACAGGCATACACGTAGAAACACCGTTGCAATAGTAGCAGTAGCAACAGCAACACCATTGATGCTTATTCCTTTAGAGTTTTAGTCCTTTGATGGCTAGATTTTGGATAGTCGATTTACAGTTATGCTGTTAATTTCACTTTTGAATCTTTGTCCTAGTAATTCACTTCTCATTTTCCATGTGGTGACCATTTAAAAAAAAAAAACTTCAGTTTCATGGTTTGCTGCATGCAGTACCCAGTCTACTACTTCATATTCTGTGCTAGCATCTTTCCATGAAATTGCATTTTACAGCAAACTTCATAGGCTAAACTCTGTCGTTCCTTTTGTAGATTTATGGCCATCCTGTTTTATTGAACTTATGTTTTATCAACTCACAGCATTAAGAAAAGCCTGCTGTAATTTGTCCCTCGATTGTTGCAAAATCTTACACTACCCTTCTTATGCAGGGTTATGCCACATATACAAGGCTTAAGAGGATTCTTGTCGCGGATGGCGTTGCATTAAAGGTCATTGGTGCACAGAAAATTTCCTTATCCCACCCGCACAGTATAGGTCTTTTAGCAAATGGAAGTTTGTTGACTAGTAGCAAACACCTGAGCCAATGGCCTTTGAGCTACTCAACCTGTGCTCCTTTACTCCAAGTGGGTGTTGTAGGATCAATCGTAATTGTTGTGCATCAAACAAGTGTAGCTGGAGGCCATGTGAAGACTTCGTTAAGGTCACATGACACCTTGGAGTTATTGTCAGACTCGGACAAGTGTCAAGTCAACATATCAGACCGGTTGATCTCAGCATGTTTGTTCTGCTCAATTAGCCCAATACTGATAAAGCTTGAAGATACCTTAAAGTCTTGGTTTAGCCAAAGAAACCAGGAGATTAGCACAGTGCACTTCATTCAAGCTAAAGTGACATCAAAACCTTTGGTGAAGTTCCGTTTGGAGCTTGAAAGGGACATCACTGAAGAGGATCCCCTCTGGGAAGATGTTCCAGAATGGAAAATGAAACCTACAGTGCAACGAGTCACACTTGACATTATAGCCAGGGTTGAAGGTGATGATAGGCTGAAGGCTGTTTCAGTGAAGAAGGTTAGAAAGCAGTTTCCTATAGTTGACACTACTTCTTGGGGCAGCATGACTTCAAATGTTTCTTTCACAAAGTTTATGTCATTCATTTTACCACCAGAACCACTATCGCTGGATGTAGAGTGGTGATGTATATTGCTCTAATGTACTTCTCATAGGGTTTATAGGAAATTGCACATATACATCGATCTCGTGTATACTTTGATTAGGCTGAGTGTACCTAAAAGTGAAATGGGCTGTAACATCAAGTTTAAATTTTGTATTGCTTCTGGCAAAGCGGCAATTGTTTGACTTTTGAGCACCGTCTCATACTGTTCATAGTGCCTTTATGCATATCTGCCTTCATGTTCAATTTATTATCACGCTTTGTTGATCTTTCAGATTCACGGTGTTTGCGTTATTGCCCCATGCTGCATCGTCGATCTTTCAGCTTGCAACTGTGTTCTCAGCAATTTTTCTGATGTTACCGTACCCTCCAGCTACAGGCCCACACCAATTCTTGTTTCGCCGTTTTTAAACATATTAACGTATAACGTCATTTGACTTCATAAATGTGTTTGGCTATTCATTGTATTAGACGATGAAAAGGTAATATACAACCAATGTCTAGATCGGCTAAAATTATAATGCTTACATCCAACCAGTATCCAGAAGTGTTAATAGATTACACACTGTTTGAATCCAAACCAACTAATAACTATCCGGCTATTAAGTGCTAACAGATTACATTGTTTGAATCCAAAACATCTAATAGGTAGATTACACAATGTATCATAACTACTACAGCTCTAAAGAAGTAAAACAGATGAAAATACAGATAAGAATAAGATAGTACAGAACCCGCAGGGCAATGATACAAAATATGATGTACAGGAGCATTGCTCACATTAACTCATGAATACAGAAACAAAAACCACAAGATAACTGGGCAAAATTTAACCATCATACAGTGCCTTGTCCGGCAGAATACATAAATTCAATCAAACCATACGGTATCTCTAGCTCTAGCGCCAGGAATGAGCAATATTTATGCTTCATGTCCTTCACACATGATTCCATCATCATCTCCATGTCCCCTAAACAGAAGAGAATTGCCCAGCAGTGCTAAGCCTACAGTTTGCCAAGTAATGCTAAGGCTACAGTCATTGATGCTCATTCATCTACTTCCACAAACATGTATGGGATGTTCCTTCTTAGGTGACAGAGTACACGAATTGTTTCCTTCAAACAAGCATCTGTCCTAGGGAGAGAAAACTAATGTGTCTGCCAAGCTGCCAATGGGCATTTGTGGCAAGTGTCAACATCCAATAAATAAAAAAACCACGGCTCAGCTTATCACTTGTCAGTAAAGCTCGGCCCGGAAAGGAAACATTGAGACTGCATATGCCATGTGGTATTCCCACAATGCATATCTCAGGATGTGGCGGCTGTGTACTGCACCATATCGTGCTCATATATTGTATCTGTTATTCTCGATGGCGGCCAGTATCGGAGCACAGACCTCCCGAGGATGTTCTTCACTGGAAGTGGGCCCCTGCAGAGGCAATACAACATGTTATTACTGTATAAAACCAGGGTTGAAGGCTGAAACACAAACCATCTATTAGAGCTTTAGCATACCAGTTATGTGAATCAAAGCTGTTGTTTCTGTTATCACCCAGTACAAACACATATCCTTCAGGAACAGTCTGGCCGAGCAAGAACAATTAATTAGAATGTGTACAATACTCTAGATTCAGCATATTAAGGTTTTACGTGATCAGCCCATAAAAGACCAACCCATGGAATGGAACTATCAACCAACATAGAACAGAAGAACAATTTTGAGGTTGCAACCAATTTCAAAATTTGAAAGTCGAGGATTGATGCCACACACAGCTATGATGGTGACAACCTACTACAGACTACTTCATAAAAAATACTAATGGTACTTTAGCAGTATGTGGTGAGAAGAGAAGTTGTTATACCAGCGCATCCATTTCATAGCTGGCTGGCTCCAGCACAAACTCCTCCTCCTGAACTACTCCATTAATCAACAAGTTGCCATCACGTACCTATAGGGATCACAATGGGTTATAAATCTAAGTGGCTCATATAAACCCAGAAATACAAACAGTAAAGCCGAAATGGAGGGAATGTAAAGAGGCTACTACCATTGGGATAAAAGCTTACTTCAACGATGTCCCCGCCCTTTGCCACAACTCTCTTGATGAAGACATCACCTGAGCTGTAGCCCAATGCCTACAAAAGATTGTTCTTATTATAATAACACAAACCTTGATGAAAGATCACGAAATGGAGAAACAAGGTATCATACCTGAAGGACTGGAGGTGCACGAAAGATCACAATGTCCAAAATGTCAGGCTCCCGGAAAATGTATGAAACCTACAGTAACAAGGGGGGCAGGATGTTCAGTGCTTCTTCACCAATATATAAGAAGGCAATAGATAAGAAATATACATTGCTATTCATATAACACAGTGAACCGAAATCAAATGTACCTTCTCAGCAAGGATTCGGTCACCGACATCAAATGTAGGGAACATTGACTTGGATGGGATGGACCGCGGCTCAGCTAGGGATGATCTATAGAGCAGTGGCACAGTCACAGCAGCAAAGACAGTCTTTGCATCATCCGAGCACGAGTTCACCCACCTTGAGAGCCAACCAGGTTTCCTGCTCACCCCTGCACCAGCAGCAAGGCTAGCACCACTCTTCTTCACCACCACAGCTGACCCAGAGGCAACAACACCGCTTCCAATCCCAGCTGAGCCTGACACTTTGCTGGCACCACCAATTAATGCTTGTACGCCCACCTTGGATGGAGCAGCCACAGCAGGTGATGGCACAGGTGCAGGGCCGGGTGAGGGAGCAGCTCTGCGTTGGGAAGGACGGGCCGATGGAGCAGCTGTGCGAGGTGCAGCTGTGTGAGGTGCAGCAGCAGGCGCAGTCGTCGCACCGGCTGGGCGTCCTGAGCTGCGGGACGCCGTTGCAGCAGTGACGATGTCGCTGCAGGGGAGCCATTTGGTCGCCTGCAGGAACGGGAGGAGCGCCGCAGGGTTGAACCCGGCCGATATCGACGGCGACGCGGCGAGGGAGGATGCACCCGCAATGCCACCAGTCGATCCCACCCCGGACGCGAACACCGACAGCAGCCCCACGGCCAGCGAGGCTGGGGGGTCATCCACCGGCGCCGCCTTCGTGGAACACGACCGTGGCAGCAACAGCGAGTGGCAGCCCCCCGCGGCGGCGGCCGGGGAGCGCAGAGCCTTGGGCCTGGGCGGCTTCGGGTGGTTGTGATCCTCGGCGTCATGGTGGGCGTCGGCGCGGCGGGAGGAAGCGAAGAGGCAGAAGGGGCGGGATAACGCGTCCTGGAAGAAGCGGCATCCCGAGCCGGGCGCCGCACCAGCGCCCGCGGCGGCGGCGGCGGTGCAGCGCAGGCCGAAGGACGCGGCCAGGTTCTGCGCCAGGTAGCCCGAGTAGGACACGGTGATGCGGATCGCCATGGCGGCGGCGCCTCGCGCACGCGCGAAGGCGGAGGCGGGTACTCCTGGGTCCTTGGACCTTACTGAAGACGGCGGCCCATTCCGATCGGGTGGCCGGCGGCGAGAGGGCGCGCGGGGTATCGGAGATCTAGGGTTGCGCGGGAGAGCGGCCGGAGGCGGCTACTGGGCTCGTCGGAGTAGTGTGAGAGGCGGATCGAGGAGAGGGGGTTGGCGACCGGCGAGGAGGCGAGGTCCTCGCCGGCGGTGGCCGCTGAGGTCAACGGCGGAGGCGGCCGAGGAAGGGGGAAGGTGCGGTGGAAGGCTGGAAGCCTGCCAGGAATCCGGGAAGGGAAGGGACGACGCGGCTCTTTTATGTTGTTGCAGGCAGCGTGGAGGCGTTCGTGGAGGCCGCTCGGATTTCCTTGGATTTTTTACGGGGGTGGACCGACACCAACTGCTTGGAACGGGTTTGGTGGGCGGATAGCAGTAGCTCCGGCTGCAAAGTTGTGGGAAGAAACAGCACAATTGAGATAACGAAAAGTGGTGCATTTTTTGCACTTCCTTCAAATGAGAGCTGTACCCGTACCGATTTATCCTCCTCTTCCTCAGTGTGATCTCTTTGTGGAAAAATATTGCAATTATTTATTTGGTGCAATCGTGCAATCAAACAATCTGAAGCGCCCATTTTACATCTAACAGTGAATACTATTTTACATTTATTAAACCTTTTCAAATGAAATTCATATGCAATCCCTCATTCTCTTTGAAATTTGTTGGAAATACCTTACCGTTGGATTTTAATTGGATACTTGAGATTGTTTGAAACACCCTACCCTCTTTTGTTCTTGTTATTTTTCATTAAATAATTTCAATAAAAGAACAAGACTTTTGTGGATATTTGTAAGATATATTAATTCAAATAACAGAGTTTGAAAGAGGCTAAAGATTGAGCACACATTGCGAACAGTTTTTTTTTTCTTTTTTGGCCGCGAATACACATTCCAGAAGTGTTAAGCATTGCAACCATCGACCGTAGATAAATTTCTTTCATTCAAAAATTTTATAGCAGCTTCAGCTGCATAGATGACGGATGTACTGATAGACCGTAGGCAGCAGGGACTGCCACACATTGGCTTATTTTGCTCAAATATATTCTATACTTCTATATGCAGTCTCTATCCAGTGATCGTTGGTATACTCACAGTCTTGACAGCTCCCGGCACTCAGAAGGAAGAGGCTGACAAAAATTCAGAGCATCCCACCATCGGAAAGAACCAGCCTCGGCTCAACTTGGGAGGCAACGACCACTGACTGAAGTACACATTCAACCCACTAATTTTACGCATCGAAGCGACGACATTCTCTTTTCCTACACTACACCTCAAAGCAAAGCAACGCTAGCATAACATTGACCAGCCCCCAAGTTGACTGGTTGGTTGCCGACTTGCCATGGTGATGCTTCTTCGCAGCTTCCCCATCCCCAATCCAGGTCACGGATTATCTCACGTGGTGGCCAGGTCTCCCACAAGCCATAAAAAGAGAGAGGTACATTGAACAACCAAAGATCTCCAAGCTGAAAGGTGGGATTCAGGAAATACGGTTAGATCCGTAGCGGAGTTGAAAAGGTCCAGATTCCTACAGGAATAATAAATGACGGCTGTGTTTAGATCCAAAAAGTGGAGACGAAAAGCAGACGAAATCTGCCAAAATTTGGCCAAAAACATCACATCCGACACTGTAGCGCACTGTAGCACTTTTCGTTTGTTTGTGGTAAATATTGTCCTACCATGGCCTAACTAGGCTCAAAATATTCGTCTCGCAAAGTACATCTAAACTGTACAATTATTTTTTGATTTCATCTACGTTTATTACTCCATGCATGTGCCGGCATTTTTGATGTGATGGAGAATCTTCTTTTTGCATAGTAAAATTTGAGAAAAAATTTGGATCTAAACACAGCCGACATCTCAATTGACATCAAACGGTTATCGAATTATCACCAGCACAGCACAGGGGACATGGGAGAAGTGACGGCAAAAAAAATAAAACTAATTTTCTGTTGGGCTTCTGACATAGGAACCACCGTAAGCACTGACGTATCCTAGAGGCAGATACATTAATTTTTGGGTAATGAAGACAATATAAAACTAAGCAAGAGGGCATTCAGGCCTGCAAACCACCTGACTTTGATAACGAAATGACAACGTGACCCATTTAAGCGCCTCTAAACAAGTATGCAAACGTCATGATCTGAGAGAATGGATTATTTATACGGCACCATGAAAGAAGTTCTCAACGGAGAAGCCGAGACCACAACGGGGTAACAAGTTGACCACAAGCAGTTGCAAAAAAAAAAAAAAAAAAAAAGGAGGGAAAAAGGAAGAGTCAAATGGACATACGAGAGGGTGGAATACACGGCTACAGGTCTCCTCTGTGTCGTGGCTTCGTTCCCTGTGGACATGCGCAGGAAAATTACATCAAGTTAAATGAAAGATGAGAAGCAATCAACATGATGAGATGGCATGAAATAGCTATGACTCAGCAAAATTCAAGTATATTCACCATAGAAGGTACATGTTTGATGCCAGACCCTGCTGTTCCACTTCCACCTACATGAACATAAAGGCACAATGTTAAGTAATTCTTAAAGATAGGAGAAACCATTATTAGAATTATTTGAAACAAAAAAACCAAATTAACCATGAGGTGCAGGCAGGGAGTAAATTTAACCCTGTAAGCATGGAAACCAATAACCAAGAACAAATAACAAAGATTATCACAACTGCAAGTGGAGAGAAAAAGAAGGTCGACGCATTCTCCTTTGACCATTTTCATTGCATGCAATAGATACATGCCAAATATCATACAGGTCTGATCGAATCCAAGTGACTCATCGATACGCCAGAGATCTGTGTATCATGATTTATCCATCATGTTTCAGCAACAGAATGCATTAGTTTTTTGCAAATTCCAAATGAGAAGGTTGTGCTATTGACCATATCTATGAACATTCACTGTTGATTCTTCCCTACTGAACAAATTGTAATCAAATTGTTTTTCTGGTTCTATCCAGTAGCATGTGATGTATACCTCCAGATGGTATTGGGAAAGGTGAAGAAGTAGAAGATGGGATGCCAGTGCCGAACAAAGATGCTGCTGGGGTGGATCCTAATGCAAATGCGGAAAATGAACCAAACGGTATGGACTGCAACACAGATCCGGGTGAACTGGAAGGGTTGGTTAATTGAGCATGACTTGTTCGCATGCTGGATGTTGGATAAGAGCTTGGGGAAGTTGCTACAGTGGGGAATGGAGTTTTCTGTAGCTGGTTTGATATCATTGGCACAACAACCAGTGTTGTTGGCTGGCCTGCAGGTGATGGATGCAACATCGGATGGATTATTCTGGCAGCTGCTTCTTGCTGAGCTGCCTCTCTGTTATTTGCCTCGAGAAAAGGATCACTCGAATCACCCCAGCACCGTTGATCATTCAGATACTCAGTCTTCATTGTTTCAACATACTGGTGAATATGTTCCACCTGGAGAAACAAGAATATAGGTTTAGCAATAACGAAAATGTACTAAGATAGTAGCCCGCAAACAGAAAATTATCTTTTTTTTACAAAGTCATGTTATATTAGAAGGGAGAAAATACAACACACAAAGAGGGATTTAGACAACCAGAAGGTTACCAAATAAAAATATAACCAATCTAAGTAATCAACATATATATAACAAGCTTTTCTTAGTGTAACATTTGTCTTTGTTACTAAATACGTACAGAGTTATATCATTGCAACATGAAGTTAAAAGGATGGACTGAAGCTGGCAGCTCAAGGAATGGAAACTCAAAACAGGACTTAATATTGACAACAGTGAATGGGACTTTGCATTCCCAGCAGGGACTTTATTATCAATTTATAGTGACTAAATAACTTTATTTGTGAGATTTATTAAATTCTAGATTTTCTGTGATAGTAAGCATTTTGTGTAAAGCCTTACCTTAGATGCCACATGGATTAGATAGTCATGGACATTAGACATGGCATTTGACAGAGATCCCAAAGATTCTGCAAAGGTTTTATCATTCTTCGTTTGGACAAGCTGTTCTAGTTCTGGAATCCATTTGCAGCATTCTCCAAGATGATGCTCAAACCTGGCAACTGTGTGTTGCACAAAAGGAGAAGGCCGCCTGGTAGCACTACTATAATAATGAAAGTTTGGCGACCTGGCCAAGAGTTGACTGAAACCAATCTGATCACCAGAAGATCCAGGGTGATATGAAAAACCAGAATTTGCACTTCCAGCACTTGTATGGATAAACCTTGGCCTCAGCTTTACATATGAACGTATAGCACATTCTGTGTTCCGCATAATTTCTCTGATAACAGTCATCAAGCTCTCAATGGAGATATACTCTCTTCTCATGATGGTAGAGACAGATTCAACCTCCTGTTACATGAAGAAAACAGATCTTCTCCTAACAAACAGTTTCTCAAAATTAAAGGTTCCACTTCACCTAGTTGGATTCACATCCTATGTGAAACAACCAATATTTTCAAGCGTGTTTTCATTAAAGTAACAACAACAACAACAACAACAACAAGCCTTTTAATCCCAAGCGTTTTCATTAAAGTAAGTTCCCAGAAAAAACAATACTATCCAAAAGGAGCCAGAACTCTGCCGAACATTCCATCATTCACACAATGTAACACCAATTACTTGACACACTATGCCTCCAGGTGCTCTTGCCAAACTAAAAAATATTCACCTTGAAGAATGCATTCAGGCAATTGGACATACCAACATTAGAATTGAGTAAAGACAATTCTACCAGTGAAATTGAGATTATAACCGAAACAAACTGTATGAAGGCAGCTATATATAACTGAAATGACTATCAAACATGCAATTGCAAATGGATATACTCAGGAACATTTAATAGCACCGATTATACATTGATCTGTGAAGGATGCAACAAATAAATAAGTTACTACTACACAAAATATGCATCGCAGATTGAACAATTAAACTAAAGTGGTAAAACCGACCTGAGTAATCCGACCAGCATATATTTCAAGCCTCAAGTTGCACAGTGATAGGTCGGCAAGGTGGCTGCATTGATCTAACTGTTCACTATCATCCCTGTACTCCCTAATTTTGTCCCTGAAAATCATACAAGAACCAGATGAATATCATAGGGTTATTAGCACAGATCACTTCAAAAGACACCGAGTGAAACCTTGGTCTTAAGGAAACTCCATAGAGATTTATCCCAAAATATTCGAATTCACAGTAGGCCTGTACATGGTCCGGATTTAGCGGTTTATTGGAGAAACCCAAACCAAACCAATTAAACTTAAATATATTCGGTTTGGTCCCGCCAGGTTAAATGGTTCACCGCTGTCAAGCAATGAACGAGCGGACCGTAGTTCTTCTCCAAAGCAGCATGGCAGCTGGTCAGCTCGCCAGCGCCTCCTGCAGGCATAACGGGGAAGACTTCCGGCCATGTCAGCAAAGCCGGTTTCTCCCGGGTTGGTTTCACCGATTTCGTGGGTTCAGATCGGACCATGTACAGGGCTAATTCACAGCCACATCCTTGTGGAAACCCCCTGAAGGCCACAACAGTAGTAGGAAACAAAAACACGCCTCAAACAAATTCGGCAGGAAGTTTCCTAAACAAAACGGCAAGTAATGCACACAATATGGCCCAAGAAACCCTCAATTCTGGTCTGAACCACGCTAAAGAAACCAATAACGCAATGTGACCCAATAAACCACAATTCTGGTCTAAAACCCGCAATGCGCCGTCTATTCACATACTGAACACAATGTGACCCAAGAAACACACAATTCTGATCGCAACAGCACAACACGCTACATCGATTCACCAAATAAATATAATGCAAAACTGCACAGAAGAACCCGAACCCTTGCGAGAGGGAAGAAACGCCTCTCTCGTGGATCTCTCAACTGTAGAACAGCAAGCAAGAATGCAGAGCAAAGCCATACTCGATTTGAAGAAGAAGCCTCTGGGAGTCGGGATGCAGCTCCTTCCACTTGGTCTCGTACCCTGCGGCACCCCCATCCACCGTGTACAGCATCGGCTCCTGCGACCGCAGTCGCGCCGCCGAAGCCCACGCCTGCTGCAACTGCAACGCCGCCTCCGCGGCCTGCTGGTGCTGGTGCTGGTGCTGGCGCTGATACTCCCCAAACAACGCCGGCGCTTCGACCATAAGCCGCCGCTCCTCCGCCATTCTCTCCGCCGATACCCCCGCCTGCAGTTGCTGATACTGCAACAGCCCGGGGGACGGAAGAGCAAGCGAAGTCCCCACGGGCGCAGATGCCGCCGTCGTCGGCGTCCCAACCGTCGGTTCCCCTTCCTCAGGAATGTCCTCGAGACGGAACCTCGATTCCCGATTCGAGCGCCCGCGGCCGGAGGGGTCAGGGGAGGCGGCGGCGGCTTCAGAGAAGCTGAGGCGCCTGGACACGTCCTGCAGGTCGGGGAGCAAGTTCAGGTCGATGCCAGCCATGGCAAGCGACCGGGAGGGAGGGAGGAGCGGAGTGGACGGATCTGCCCTTCTGGGATTGCGCGAGTTTCCTGGTGATGGCCTGGTAGGGGTGGGGTTTCGCGGAAGAGCAGGGGTATTTATTGCCCTGGGAAACGCCGGACCCAACTGAACCGCCAACGGTCTTTGGAGCCCGGGAGGGATTGGCAGTAAGAGTAGCTGCCAAGAACATCGGCCAGAGTGATGTCCAGAATTTTTCCAAGAATGAAATCAAACTGTGATGTCCAGAAGCTGTAATAAAACCCAGAGATCTTTATTCCATGCTAGTATATACAGATAGAAGCATCAGTACACAAAGCCTCAAAGCTATTTTGCACGTAGCAGCTATATAACACAAAGACGCTGTTTCCATTAGTAAGCAGCAAAGTACAACCTAATCTGTGTAGACGCAGCATCAACCTTACCACAGGCCATACCGCCTTAGAGACTGAATGACCGAAAGGGGCATTAGTCAGTCTCATGATCAGGGCGTGGGGTGTACCAATCAGGGTATCTCCCCATCCTTCTCAACAACCTTGTGTATGGCGAATCTTCCATCATGGCATCCTCTTCTTCGGCGAGCTCTTCCTGAGATTTCGGCACCCCGTCAGGCACAGGGCAACGATAAGTTGGCTTCGCTTTATGCCCCAGGGAGCCTGACGAGACTGAACTCCGGCCTTCCTCGGCCATCTTCTTCCGCACCTGTGATCGATGGTGGATGCTTTCAATCAGGTACCTCACATCGCCCTCGGAGTCCTTCACCATCCTTGCGATTTCCTCTTTGGGTAGCTGTTGCTGTTGAAGATGAGAAAACCAAGTTAGTTGATCCCAAGGAACACATTGCTGTCGAGTGTCGACTATATGGACTAATTGGCACATACCTCGAGTTTATTCAGTTCAAAGTACGCATCCCAACAGCTGCAGCATTCATCGCCTTCTACAGTCGTGCAATAGTCTGAACCCAAAGAAGAAAAATGGTTAAAAGTAACTGACCCAGCAACTTATTATTCCAGTGTTCATAGCAACAAAAATACTCAATTTGAGATCCTACGGTTTTATGGTCCAGAAAAACCGTTTATGTTTACTGTAGTAGTAAATTAAGCCTTGGTTTATGTTTACTGTTCCTTTGAGACTTGATATGCATCTAAACACCATATCCACTAAAACAATTCAGCGAGATCCAATGGCCTATATATACTGAAGACTGAATGCTATGTGGCTCTGAATAATGCACAGCACTCTAACAAGGGCATTTTTCTCCATGTGCTGTTCATCACCACATTCTAACCGTTACCAAATTGTGTATTGCCCAAATTTACATGCTAGCCTACAAGTTTACCCAAAAAAGCACCGTGACAAAATATTGGATCCACAATACTAGATGATAGATTAGGGATCCATCTAAATTAAGACCAAAAACAGCATACCAGGAGCATCCAAAGCGCTGTATGAAAGTGCAGTTATAAAAAAAGAGTAATGAAAGTAAAGTTTAATCAGAAAAACAATAAAAATAGAACAAAAGCTAAACTAAATCTAAAGTCATGACCGTCCTTAGCAGTAAACCTTGGCAGGACGCCGCATCACACGCATTAAAAATTCAGGAGAAAAAAACAGATCATGAAGCAACGAGGCGAGAGCAGTCCGAGCGGCGTACCTGTGATCTGGTCCTTGGTCCGCTGGACGAGGGGCTTCTCCTGCCTGAGGAACTCGTCGAGGATGCTGCGGCTGGAGCTGAAGGGCTCCCGCTTCGGGATCGAGTCGTAGTTCCGCACGGCGCGCGCCACCGACACGCGCCGCCCCGCCGCAGACGACGCGCCGGTGCTGCGGTGCGACGGCAACGCCGCCGCCGCCGCCGGCACCAGCGGCCGTACTGTGCTGGACGACAGCATTTGCTCTCACTTTTTTCTGGCAGTGAAGTGGATTCGGTGGGTTTCGCGCAGCAGAATTGCGAATGGATTAGCTCGGGTGACGTGGGGAAGCTACTATATAAAGCAGCGGGACAGCTGTCAGAGTAGAACGGATAAGGATTGGACCAAATGATTTGAAAACTTTCCCCACTTTTTGCAGGCTGATCCTTCATATGTATGGATATCTTTTCAAGAAATAATTAGCACGGGATAATCCAGACCTAGAATGTCATATTATAGCGTTATATAGCTAAAGAAATACGCAAACACGTACTAATATTTTCAGATACTTTGAAAAGACGAAAATATCTATGGGGACTAGAATGCTTAAAGTGAATTCTGACGTGTCCCAGTCGGCGAGAATCGAGATGGTCTGCTAGCAAGAGTACAAAACGACGGCCTAGAACGATGAAGAAATATCTTGAGATACTTCGAAGATAATTCCCGTTCCAAAACAACTGCATACGTGCACCCGGTATCGCACATCCTCGATTGTCCCACTCCCACCCATAGTCTCACGGAGCTTGCTTGGTGAACGTGAGGCGCCGGTGTTTGGTGTTTCCTCGCACATCCTCGTTTTGTGCCGAGTCAAGGTTAATAACTTCGGCTCTCTTTTTAAGAAAATATACTAACATCCATGTCAAATAAATACACAATCTTCTCTTTTAAATACTTATCGCTGTTTAGTTTATTTTTTAACTAAAAAAGTCAAATAGAGGGAGTAATATCTCAAACATATTTTATGGCATGTTTAGTGCAAATAATTTCATACAGATTATAAAATATTGGTGTCTTTTTTATAAACTTGATCTAAATTAAAAAGTCATGTTTGGTGACTGAAATTTAACATTCCATTGGTCACCATTTTCAGCTTTACGATTTGCATCCAATAGCTAGAAAATGTGATTGATGGAAACTTATGCATTAGTCAACACAAACCAAAAACACACAGTTGAATACAATCCGTCGGATCTCCATCACACGGCCTAAACATTCGATTGATGCACAACAACAAAAAAATCATTTGCCTGACGAGAAAAAAAATCTGTAAAAAAAAAGATTTGACTTATAACCAAGCCAAAGTAACCGTAATTTAGAATGGATGTAATACCAGCCATCGGCAATACTCGGGACGAAGTCAGTTCTCCACATTTCTAACAATTGGATTCAACAACAAAAGGCTCGGTTGGATGGGTATCGGAAGGGATCATTCAAATTTGACTAGGTAGTGATTTAATCCCCTCCAATGCCCCTCAGCTCTAGTTTGGGTAATCTCAGATTGAAGTGGTTTAGAGGGAGTGGGATGTGTTTAAATCCCCCTCAATCCCTTTCGATCCACTCCAATCCCTCGCAATCCGAGGTTACCCAAACTAGGCCTTAAACCGAACAAGGCCAAAATATTTTTGATTCAATGTTTAGAGACAGAAATAAACACTAAGCTCGTTTCCTACCCATTGGATTCAACAATTTTGGATTTCAGGCGATTTGGAATCTGGCAACTAGGCCTTCTTCCGATCTTCCACGTCCCAGCCCTGGTGCCTTCATCTCCGGCCGGCCGGGCCCATACTTCCGACCACTGCTTTGGAGCAGTCCATTTCTCTTAAATTAGCCCAAATTCGACCCATCTATGAGCCCTCATCTTTCCAAACAAAAAGATTGAAGAAACACAACAATTTGGGCCCGATCTATTTCGTGATGGATCTGGATTCTGGCCCTGCCCTCTACGGCTCTACCAAAACGGCGCTAGTAGTTACTCTCCTTAAACTTGGGGAGACGACAGACACCCCTCTATTTTTTGATGTGAGCCGTCACCAACCCTTTTTTATTTTATTTTTATCCCTGGGAGTGGTGTGTCTTCGTCCTGGGACCTACATTCTGACAAGGTGTTCGGTGGGAAATTGGGAATCCTTGGCTGGTCAATCTGCTTGACACGGTGGACATTGCATGGTATGATTAGTAAATATACGAGGAATGATTGATCCATATCTGCCAAAGGCAACCATAGCGTGATGCAAATCATCAATCATACCATCCTTGCACCTGAGCAATGAATAACCCATTCAGAGATGGACTTAATTTTTTTTAAAAAAATACTCGTTTGTACAAGACAGTAGTATGTACATCCATCACACTACAAATATTATTTGCACAGTTGATTATGGAGCTTCGGCGTGCAGACATATGGGTTCAGGTGTGGCAGCTACAGTATCCAAACTCCAGATGTGCGGCTACTGAAAGAAGTGTCAGCTTTTAATTATTCTGTATCAAAGGATAAAGGAGACAGGAAGCTTTGCTTAAAGACAAGATAGCCTCCTGCCCCGCTATTCCACCAATTGGAAACAGAGAGAGGGCTGGTCCAATTGGAAGTACCATGCACCACAGTGGATAGGTAAATCACCACATTCTTGCAGCTATATTAACAAAGCTCTGCAATTGCAGTCTGGCTATCAGGCATTCAGGCTATATATGTATGGATACTAGTACATTCTTATCTCCAGTTGGAGCTGGTCCTGGCTGTGCGTATTAAAAAAAAGGCTTCAAAAGCTGTGGTTAGGTATACATGCTTTGGCCTTTGGCCAAAAGCTTTTTCTTAGCTGTGTCAAAGGGGCTTCAAGAGGGAAACAACATTATGGTATGGGCCAGTTGTGAGATAGATTTGGCTTTTGACCCTTTGCTCCTTTTTCTCCAACACTTTGCCACTCAGAGGATGAGAGAGAGAGAGAGAGAGCTGGGAAACCAGATGGTTCCTCCCACCAAATCTTTTCATCAACCGTCAAAGCTTCCATGCAGAGAAGTGTCGGCCTTGAATTCTGATGGGTAGACTGAACATCATCGATAATTCAGCCGATCAGCTTGTATATCTAGATGAACCAGTCTAACACATCTTCTAGAAAAGAAAGCTATGCGTTGTCAGGCTTTAAACTAGCACTGTCATGGATGCTCCGGAAGTCCGGATGGAGAAGAAAGAAAAAAAAATAAGAGAAAGATTGCCATCTATGGCCATTGACCTAAATTAGTTCGATTTGTCCTCTTCCCTTGTTTATCTTAGTTGATAATCTTCCTTTTTTTAAGGATACGGTCACATTGGTGGCTTTTGTCCACCCAATAATGTTGCTATCTTGTGCAGCAACCAAGTCATCACGCCATGATTGGGTTTAATAAAGTCAGATCACTCAAGCATATGTCGTAGTAGTATATGTGCATATGTTACTGTACAGGTCAATTTGACGCATCATGCGCTGTATAGGGGGAAGAAGAAGAATTATCCGGTTACAACTCTAGCCATTTCAAATAAAAGAGATAATTAAAACACCGAAATAGAAAAAGGGAAACTTGCGTAGATTATTGCGTATGTACAAGTTAGGCCTGTTTGGTAAGTTAAGCCTAATCTAAAAGGGACTAAACAACCAAACACTATAGACTAAATGGGTTAGGCCTACCACAAACCAGTTAGCTCCAAATGAGGAGCTAAACTGGGGTAAAAGGTGGGGAATGACCCCCTTACCCCTGGTCCGCTTCCCACTCGCTCACCCCATCTCTCTCCTCTCGGTCCCTCTCTTCTCTCTCCCCCGCGCCGGCGCACCGGCCGCCTCCTTCCTCTCCGACCGCGGTGCCGCCTCTCTCCCTCTCCCGCTCCCTCCGGTGCCGCCTTTCTCCCTTTCCCGCTCCCCGCCGGCGCGGCCAGGACGAGTCGAAGCGTCGGGGCCTTTTTCCCACCGCTATCGCCTCCCGTTTTCCCAACGACCGTCGCCCTTCTATCCTCTCCTCCCCGGCCTCCATGACCCGCCGCCAACGAGCCCCGCCCTCATGCCTTCTTCCCTCCGGGCGTCCAACAACTGCCCAGTCGCCGCTGCTGCCTCTATTGCTCCTCGCCGTAGATCCATCGGCCCCTGCCGCCATGGCCTTCGCCGCGCCTGTCCCCCCCCTCCCCCCCCCCCCCCGCGTTTGGCCACCACCGCGGGAGGACGAAGCGGGGGTGCGGAGCAGCGCCGAGGGTGAGGAAGAAGAGGGTGTTGAGGTATTTTTGTTCAGTTATAAATGGTTTAGTCCCTGCTCTAGTCCTTGAAACCAAACAGGAGGGAATAAGATTTAGGCCTAAACGTTTAGTCATTTTTGTTTAGACCCTAAGATCCAAACAGGCCTCTATCATGCCCACAATGTTTCAAAACTATAGAGAAGGGATCCTACAAAATCTCCCTAGTAATCTATCCTTGAAGCAAATATCCAAAGCAAAAAAAAAAAAAAAGTGAGCAACAGGTAACTCCATATTGCTTGTATTTTCTTACGTGTCAAAAGCCCACTAAGATAATTTTAAACTGATGGAAAAAGTAGTCATCTAATTAAGCTTTTTAGGGAATTGTTTAATTAAGTGCATGAGACGTACAACTGAACAAGCATGATCCTGAACATCATATCGGACGGAGGCCTAAACTTTGCCGGCCCTCTGGCATGGCCCACACGTCTGTCTAAACTGTTGACAAAGCTACACGTTGGACGCCTGAAGATGACCCCCCTGGTACAGTTGTATCGAGCAGTATATAATATGGAGATCGAGAGCAGCCATAGTCGCGTACGTTGACGCCGTGCATATTAAAACGTTGCCCCCGATCTCGACGAGATTCGTGGACGAGTAGGTAGGTGACGACTGACGAGTAGATCAAGGATGGAGCTGAGAGACTTTTGAACCGAGTTTCCTCGTCATCCCTGAAAGTCCAACACATCTCTCTTATATTGTCTTATACTGGTATATAAAAATTATCTGATGGGGAACGGCTTTCGTTCTCAGATTTTACCTGCATCTTTCTACATCAATCGACAACCGGACATAATTAATTTACCATACGTACGTAATCGCGCTCTTTTCTCTCTCTCTCTCTCTCTCGCTCGCTCGCTCCCCTCCTGAAGCTGATTTGTGCAGGTGGTGATGTCTGAAGACAATGAACATGGAAGGATCATGCAGAGCATGCAAGTTGCAAGCCATCCCTTGTTTATTGCACACAGCTGAGTAAGCTGATGGCGGCACGGCGCTGACTTGCAACCAGGGGTTCCATTCCAGGTTGACATTGGCCCCGGTTGAAATTACGCGCATAATCAGCATCGCGCTTACGCAAACGCACCCGGGCAGTTTTTAGACTTTTTTGGTCCATGGCCACCGTAGGTCGAAGCAGATATCATTGAGATAAAATATGTCTCGGCGCTGATGCGGACGACCCTGCCGCGGAAGGCGCCTGTGCAGTCTGCGCGGATCGGTCAAAATTTCAGAAGGGCGCGCGCGCGCCCATCGGTAGCGTCGATTTTGCATAGCTGCTGCGGCCGGCGGCGACGCGGCTGACGACGGCGACCGCACCACCCACAGGTGGCGCTACTGACAAGTGACAAATTAATGCCTCGGCAGACATTCCTGTGCCTGTGAAAGTAACCTGTTTGGATCTTCTCCCTACACGGAAGCTAATTATGATCCAAATTCAGCGTAGCTCACTGGATCCATTGCTAGGAGGTAGAGTTTACTGTTTAATCATCTTATAAGCTGTTAACACCACGAAAATAGTGAAAGTTAGCTGGCTAGTATCCGTGATTTTTCTTTTTTGATATAAAAAAGTTTTCTACATTAAATCATGGTGAATCTGTTATTCTTTTTTATCATTCTTCATTTATTGCATGTCGATCTCTAACACGAATTTCATGCGAATTCCGCTCGATTTACGTTGGAAACAATGAGATCACGTCCATCCGCCCAATCTCGCCCTAGCTAAAACAAGGAGTGCCGAGTGGGAAACAAGTCAGAGATCTGGTAGCTGAAGGTCCAGCACACGCGCGCTGTCTAAACAGGGTACGTGTATGCATGCGCGCGCGTGGAGTGTTGAAAAACTCTACCCGCGGCGGCCGGTGAATCTCCATGCTTTGCTCTCGGCCAGCCAGACACGCGCCCTGGGTCATATTGGGCATCGTCGTCTCAACGTTTATTTGGCCCTGTTTAGATCCAAAAAAAACTTCTCCCAAATTCTACTATACAAAAAAGAAGATTCTCCATCACATCAAAATGCCGGCACATGCATGGAGTACTAAATGTAGATGAAATAAAAAAATAATTGCACAGTTTAGATGTACTTTGTGAGACGAATCTTTTGAGCCTAGTTAGGCTATGGTTGGACAATATTTACCACAAACAAACGAAAAGTGCTACAGTGCTTTTTAGTTCAGAACAGTACCAGTTTTCAGGGATCTAAACACACCCTTTGACGAGAAACGACCGGACGCGGCCGAGGAGGCCAATCGTGTGGCCGTTTTTTTTGGAGGAGAGCCAGAATTCAATGGATTGTTTTGTCTATTTGGTCAATCGATTTTTTTTTAAGTCATTAGATCTGCATTGAATTGATAGAAATTATAGTATATGACCATCATAATTACATTGTATGACTGTAGAAATTACAGTATATGATTACTGGAATTACAGTGTATGTTTATCGCAATTACAGCGTGTGACTACTGTAATTACAATGTATTGAGACAGATAGAAGAAGAAGATCTGAACCGTTAGATCGCGATCTGACGATAAAAAAATTGATTGACGGTCAATCGGTTGCTATTTGGACAGACTCTTCTTGAGTTTGTTGGTCGAGATCATTGTACGTCCCCGAAAATCGACGGGTTCGTTTCGTTCGTAGCTCGTACTGCCCTGTCTGTACCCGGATCGAGACGGCGGGAGCAGCTCTGCCGGGCCAGAACGGAACGGACGTACGCGGCCGCGGCGTCCTTGGCCTGAGAAATCAAAGCCTCATCCGCGAGTCAGGGACTCCAGCGGTCAGGGTAAAAGCCGCATTTATCTACTATTCTAATTATCTTCCTCTGCGAACAGTGTCGTTACAGTGTCATTTTGTACTATATCCGGCCTTTTACCCGGACTGCTGGACTTGGTCTGAGGGATGCTGGCCTGACACGGACGCATGCATGAAAACGTTGCGTTCTGCTGGGCGTCCCAACTTTCCACTCTTGGGTACGGTCGTGATTACAATCTCTCACGTAGTACTAACTAATCTGTGTACATGGACGACGCGCAAAACCTTTGAGCACTCTGAGCCCTACACGTGTTGCGTGTCGCTGGTTACGAGAGCCAGAGTCGCTACGAAGATGTTACGATTTGCGTTTTAGACTGCCCTTCATATTTCAAAAAATTTTTTCTACATATATAATGCAAAACAGCGTTTTGGATATCTAAAGTTGAAACATTGGTGAGCATATGGACAATTGGAATGATCTTGGACGTGGTGTTTTTTTTATCTTTTTAGATGACGTGGTGATAATTCGTAAAACTAACCGTCACTAAAGTTCTCGATACATGTGCTCAAATTCCCAAAGGAGGCATATCTGTAATCTTGGGGCAAACTAATTTAATAGTACGGCTACGTAGGATATGTCCATATCTGTAATCTACACGCATCACCAAAAGCGCTGCTTGGATGCTTGCACATAAAGCTGGCGGCCATACCCTGTCTCTTGCAACAGAAACAACTCGGAAGCTAGGTCTCTTCCGCTGCTTATATGTTGCCGTAGCAAGAAACATCACGAATTACTGTATATATATAGTCTCCTCCCTCCCTGAAGCCGTTCCATCTCTACGATGCCTTTTATGTGTACTTTGTTTTGCTACACAGGACATTCCTTAACGGTTAACCTGTGGTATCAGTGGCGTGAATTGCGATGCTCCTTTTCGTCAGTTAAGCATTGATCCTGGACGTACGCCCACCAACTGTCGAGCGTGACTTGAGAAACGTGGTTGCTTCATCGTTTGGGCAACGTGTTCACAAATCTCAGGGCAGTAGGTACTAAACTTCCCGTATCATATCGAATATCTGGACACTCATAAAAAATATTAAATACGATTTAATTAAAAAACTAATTACATAGACGAAGACTAAACGATCGTGGATTAATTAGGCTTAATAAATTCGTCTCGCAGTTTAGTCCTCATCTGTGTAATTAGTTTTCAAATTAAACTTTATTTAATACTTCTAATTAGCGTCCAAACATTCGATGTGACGGAGGCTAAAATTTAGCCCGTAGAACCAAGCCCTCGGTCTAGCTGGAAGCGGAATTTTATCGACGAAGCTTGTGAAATCTAGAGATCCCCCAGTTCAAAAAAAATCTAGAAGATCGCCACCTCATCGAACCAGACCAGCTGATCTCGATTGGCGAGCTATGGCATGAAAACGAACTATCGATGCATGCAGAGGCAGAGACATCTGATATTTGATGGTGTGCCAAAGGCCAAATTGAAGGTCTGGCAGCTAAAACACCCATCCTAACATGTGGTATTTGCCAAACATTGCTCTTAATTTGTCAGAAGGTGATGGTACTATCTTCATTCTCGAATATTTTGTCATTTGTTCTGCTCTGGTGCACCTTTTCCCTTGGCTCATTTTAATGCTTAATTGCGGGCAGCCTAAAACTAATTTAACGTAACCGCGAGCTATTTCCAGGTGCAAACCGTGGCAAAAACATGCCACTTGCAAATATAGATGGTCATCCATAGCAGGTTATAAGGTACAGTGGGAGAAAAGAAATCAGAGGGTATCATTAGGCTTGATAATAAACATGCGGGGGATTAGAAGTTGAGGTTCCTACATTAACATTAATTATAATCAGGTCGGGGCCCATGCAAGATGCAGCGGGGAAGAAGCTTTTGCTGATGTGGACTTTTCTCGGCCATGGCCAATGTACATAGAACGAAAATTCAGTAATTCCAAGAGAATATCTTTAGGACAAGGTCAAAGAACATGAGCCATCCCATTTCCACTCCCATCGAGTCTCCCCCGAGCGTAATAACAGAATATTCAACCCCAAGAGTAAACTCCTACGGAGGAAAATGGGAAATCAGACGCATTTGACCCTCTCTTTTTTTTTTGCCAGAAAAAAATATAAAAAAATGCCATGTGAAACAAACACAAATACAGGATCACCAGGACCAGGTGGGTACCTGCAGACTGTAGTCCTAGCAGTAATTAATGAGTTCGCCAGCCCTGCATATCTGCCGCAACTGCATGCAGCCTCATTTATCTTCAAAGATCGCTTGGATGCAGTACAGATTTCATTTCCGGTGAAAAGCAAATCTGGGATATCTGTACACTAATTTCTGTCCATAAATGAAATGGAAATTTACAGTTGTGCAAAATACAGCAAAAATGTGTGGAGTCGACATTAAATGCTTGGATGGGACCCCCTGCTTTTAATTCCGTGCAGGCGAGTTGGTGTGCTCCGATTAACTCCCCTCCGCCTTCCTTCCTCCCTCACTCCTCCGTCTCCCCCCTCCTTGCTCTCTGCTCCATTCCTTGATCCAGATTCCTCAGCGGTGAGAGCCCCCAGCCCGATCGTCCGTCTCCGTGGATCCCCCAAATACTAGGAGGAACCCTGCTCCGCGCCGAATTCGATCGCGGGTTGATTTGATCCCGAGAATTCGCGGGGGCACGCCGGCGCCGGGGAATCGGATGGTGTAGAAGCGAGGGAGGGAGGAAGAAAGGTCTCGGCTTTGTGGCCGGGCGGCCATGCATCTGTCGCTGTGGAAGCCGCTGTCCCACTGCGCCGCCCTGCTCCTGGACAAGAAGCACCGCCCGCCGCGGCCTCCGGCGGCGGGGGCGGGCGCGGGGTCCGGCGGCGGGCGGCGGCTGCAGGAGAGCAAGCTGCGGGAGGCGCTGGAAGAGGCTTCTGAGGACGGGTGTCTCGCCAAGTCTTGCGACTCGGCGCTCCTCGATGGAGGGGACGGTACGGAGGAGGGGTCGGTGGGGCGGTCGCGGTCGCTGGCGCGGCTCCACGCACAGCGGGAGTTCCTGCGAGCTACGGCGGTGGCCGCGGAGCGCGCGTTCCAGTCGCCCGACGCGCTCCCGGTGCTGGAGGAGGCGCTCGCCACGTTCCTCCGCATGTACCCCAAGTACGCGTCCGCCGAGGACGTGGACCGCCTCCGCGCCGACGAGTACCCGCACCTGGACAAGGTATGCCTCGACTACTGCGGCTTCGGCCTCTTCTCCTACCTCCAAAGCTGCAACCCTGCCGACTCGTCGGCGGCGTTCACGCTCTCGGAGATCACCGCCAACCTTAGCAATCATGCGCTCTACGGCGCCGCTGAGAAGGGCACCGCCGAGCACGACATCAAGAACCGCATCATGGATTACCTCAACATCCCTGAGTCCGAATACTGCCTCGTCTTCACAGTCAGCCGTGGCTCGGCGTTCCGGCTGCTCGCTGAGTGCTACCCCTTCGGCACCAACAAGCGGCTGCTCACCATGTTCGACCATGAGTCACAGTCCGTGAACTGGATGGCCCAGGCCGCGCGCGACAAGGGAGCCAAGGCATACTCCGCCTGGTTTAAGTGGCCCACGCTCAAGATCTGCACCACCGAGCTCCGCAAGCTGATTTCCACCAAGAAGCGGCGGCGCAAGGACTCCGCCACTGGTCTGTTCGTGTTCCCTGTGCAGTCGAGGGTGACTGGGGCAAAGTACTCCTATCAGTGGATGGCATTGGCTCAGCAAAATCACTGGCACGTACTGCTCGATGCTGGTGCTCTGGGGCCTAAGGACATGGACTCGCTGGGGCTGTCGCTGTTCCGGCCAGATTTCATCATCACGTCATTTTACAGGGTGTTCGGGGCTGACCCAACGGGTTTTGGCTGCTTGCTGATCAAGAAGTCAGTAATGGCGTGCTTGCAGAGCCCGAGTGGCGGCACCGGGGCGGGAATGGTGCGGATTGTGCCGGTCTTCCCGCAGTATCTTAGTGATTCAGTTGATGGATTTGATGGTGTCCTGGATGGGCTGGAGGATGATACTATCATTCCAATTGAGGAAGGGTCAACATCAAACAGTCACCATGCATCCCAATTACCTGCATTCTCGGGTGCATATTCATCAGCACAGGTGAGGGAGGTTATTGAGAGCGAAATGGACCAGGATAGTTCAGATAGGGATGGTGCCAGCACAATATATGAAGAGAGTGAGAGTGTTTCTGTTGGAGAGGTGATGAAGAGCCCTGTGTTCAGTGAGGATGAGTCATCTGAGAACTCTTTCTGGGTTGATTTGGGCCAGAGTCCACTTGGTTCAGACCATTCAGAACAATCAAGCAAGGGAAAATTGGGATCTCCATTGCCAGCTTCCTGGTTTTCTGGTAGGAAGAATGCGAAGAAGGCTTCACCAAAGGTGCCATCCAAACTGGCAAGGAGCCCTGTCCATGATAACCATGTTATGTCATTTGATGCAGCTGTGAGGTCAGTATCACAAGAGCCAGAGCCTGTGAAGGTGGTTCCAGATGAAGATCATTCACATAATGACATCAAGAATATTCCTATCAGTGAGATTGAAGAAGATAATAAAGATGGTAAAGGAAACAAGAGGTTCGTAAAGTTTTCTTGTGCCAATGGCCCTGCTGAAGGCAGCGCAGCCTCTGTTTTTGGGAGTTGTACTGCCCGTGAGAATGGATCCACTTCGGAGAACTGCTCAGAAAATCAGGCAGAAACCAAAGAGAGTGCAATCAGAAGGGAAAATGAAGGTGACTTCCGTCTTCTGGGAAGGAGGGAAGCATACAACGGTAGATTCAACGGTGGAAGATTCTATGGAGTCGAAGAATCAGAACGAGTGTCAAGTATGGGGCGCAAGGTATCATTCACTATGGATGATAGCAGGCTCAGTCGTAATTCAGATGCTGGGGAAACATCTGGGTATGCAATGGCAGATGACGACGACGACGCATACAGTGACTATGATGAGCCTCCGGATGGCAGGAAAGAGCCTGAAATTATCTGCAAACATCTTGATCATGTGAACTCGCTTGGACTTAGTAAGACCACACTAAGATTGCGATACCTGATCAATTGGTTGGTGACCTCGCTACTTCAGCTCCGATTGCCTGATTCAGGGGACGGTGAGGGGGCGCCCCTTGTCTATATATATGGTCCAAAGATCAAATATGATCGTGGAGCTGCAGTTGCATTCAATATTAAGGACTGCAACACTGGAACCTCCCTGATCAACCCTGAAACTGTACTGAAACTGGCTGAGAAAGAAGGCCTCTCTTTGGGCGTTGGGTTTCTAAGTCATATACGCCTCACAGACAACCAGAGACATGGCGCTGTTGATGTGGGGCTCAGCTCTTCCTCACCAGCAGCAAATGGTCGCCGAGAAAAGAAGAATAGCAAAAATGCTATTATTGGGACTGAAGTGGTCACTGCTTCCCTTGGGTTCCTTACAAATTTTGAGGATGTCTACAGGTTGTGGGCATTTGTGGCAAGATTTCTCGATTCATCGTTTCTTGAGCAAGAGAGGCTGTCATCTATTCCTGAGGATGCAGAAAGATAGTATTAGATGATTCCAGTATATGGCTATCGCGGACTTCATAATACAGGAGGGTGGCGCCAGTGTAATTGAGAGGAGGATAGAAGAAGAGATGTCAAGGTGCTTCTGCGTATTGCTTTTTTGATCCTAATGTCTCAGCATGGCATCAAGGGGGGCAATACTTGGTGGTGCCGCTGGTATATTTCTTCATTCTTCCTTTCCCTCCTTTTCTAGGCATGCTACTTTTCTTTGTTGTAGATTTTGTTGGGAGATCTATATGTACCACCTGATTATTTTGAGCAGCATCATCCTTTCCATGTACTTGCTTGTAAATTGGCTCCATTGGCCATGAAATACACCCGCTCGCTTGTATGATTCTTGCAGCGTGAATAGCATGATGATTGATAGGTGATTCTACCCCATTTCAGTTCTGTTGTTGGATCCTCTGTTGCCTCTGGATGTTCTCATGTTAGTGCCTCCTGCAGTGTTGTGTTGGCTTCAGCGATTTAAGTACATGTAGTTTCAATCACGCCGGTTTTATATGATATATTGAGAATAATTGTCTAGTGGCTAGTACAGTTTTTCTTCGTTAGGCCATCATTCCCAATGAAACTGTTTTTCCTTTTGACACATTCGGCTTAACTGCTGCCACACTAAGCGGCAAAGCAGGCCAGTTAACCATGTGATAATCGTCAAAAAAGGTGAGTCCTGCTGTGACTGAAATGGCCTGCTTCCTAACACATATGCTGACCCCTTTTTCCCGGGAACAGTTGTAAGTTGCAAATTTTGTATTACGGCGATCGCTCGTAAAGCTTGTCGACAGACAGGGTTGGTGTGGTGAGCAGGTGGTTTTTTCGGGTGCAATTTCGCTGTGGTGTGTCTGGAAAGGTAATTGTTCTATTTGCTGGCTTTGTCTCTTTCCTTAATCTCGATGCACCGTTGTTGGCTTCCGGAGGTGGTTATGAGGCCGCAGCCAGCAGGTGACGGTGTCGCGGGGCTCTTCTTCTGAATTCCCCTGCCGTTCTGAGTATCTGTTTGCGTAAGAAAATGAGAGAGGCGAAACGCGTAGTTTGGGTACATGCCACGGCGAGGATCATGCCAAAAACTATTCGTTTCACACTCTTGTGGTGTTTGCCTTTCGCGCGCGCACTGATTCCGTTCGTCGACTCCGACGTCACGTACGTCCCCGTTGGTGCCTGTCAACCGTCCGGTGCGCGCCGCCGTTGCCGGCTGGCTGGGCGGTTGGTGCCTGCCGATGCCAACACGTACACGGCTGCCCTGCCTGCCCTTGGTGGAAATCGCGCGCAGGGAAAGCGAGCCGCTTTTGGCCTGCCTGCCTTTGCTCTGCTTTTGAGCGAGCCTCATCTCGTCCATCAGAATCCGGCCGCGCGGACGGTGGCGGCCGCCGTGGATGGTGTCCTGGTGGCTGGTGGGAGGGAGGCGGCTCGCGGTCGCGGGACAGCGACGCCCGTGTGGCCGGCAACGCAGCGCCGCAACAGCATCCGCCGATCGATTTCCCCTTGCTGCCACCGGCGAGATCCAGATGGCCAACTGTCCCAGCGATGCGCGAGCTCCGGCGAGGTGGGGATTTGACTGGCCATGTGAGTGCGTGGCCGTGTACCGCCGAGCCCACGTGGGCATGTGTGCCACGAGCGCTAACTTTTATTTTTCTAGTCAACCCAAACCCACAGGGTTTGAATGATTAACTCCGGCTGAGAGTAGGGTAGGAACGAAGACGAACAGACATTTCTGTCCAAGGGGTCGCCACCAGATGCGGCTACACTCTATACACGTACTGCGTCCAACTCCAACCACTGCACGCAGTCGACAATTGTTTAGCAGCACTGATATATAGTGAATGAATACAAGAGGGTGGTGTCCAACTTGTTCCTGGTGCTTACATTACATATGTATGGAGCGTGACACTGGCATTGACCAGTAGTACAGCCTAATCTTTGTCCGGACACTTGACTTTGTTTCTGCGACGATTGTTAAAAAAAAAAAAAAACGTCCTCTTCCGGCCGGGAAAAGTCAGATCGTCCTACGTGACACGTCAAACGGGCGTTGGCGGCACCTGGAAAACACGACGCACAATGCGAACCAGGCGACGTCGTCGTGTCAGGAGAAGGAAACACGAACACTTTTTCTCCTCAGCCATCGCCAAGATTACATTATTGACACTTACTACATATATACGACCATGGCCAGTGACAAGAGTACAAATGGAAAGATCCAAAGTTTAGTGGACGTCCATGCTGGCTATTACTGTTGCATCCATTCCGGCGCAATATCCATCATACACGCCGCGCCGATCCAAATGTCCAGGCCATGCGTCCATGCATCGATCCCCGGCCGGCATGCGATTCGTACTCATGGCGTCGCCAGCAGGCCCACCTCGTCCGTTCTGCGACTCGCTGCCGGCGTTCATTAATGCGGTACGGTGTCAGGAGGGAGGCCGGCGGCGAGAGGCGATCGATCGGGGAAGCCGGATCTGCCGGCCGGAGACAATGGAGCTCTCGCTCATCATGGCGACGCATGCGCGTGCCGTACACCCTACAGCTAGCGCTCGTGCACGGTCGATGGTCCTGTGCTGTGCCGATGCAAAGTGTTGCCCCGCCGTCCCGGCTCGCCGGTTAATCGCTCGTGACGACCGACCGTGGCGCGCCGGAACAACACAGATCGACGCGATTGGCAGCTTGGCAGCAGCGCCATCACAGAAGGCTGGTTGGTACCAGGAGGCGAGGAGCACGCCAAGCACGCTGGTTGGTGGGCAGGGCGGCGGAGGCGTGTGGCGCGCGTGAATTGTGATCGGCATCTGCACCTGCGCGCGGCGGTTTCGGTGGGTGTGTGGTTTGGTACCAGGCCGCTGTGTGGGTTACGTCCTTGGGCTCGGTGGGCGGGCGATGGGCCGGTTGAATCCTGCCATGTCAAGGGCGGGTTTTGGGCATGTCAGTTAATGAGGCCCGTTCGACGTTGCAGGGTGCCTCGGCTGGATTGTTGGGCCCTGGGCTCCTGGCATATATCTCGCTGAAGCAGAGTATTTGGGCTTCGCCCTGGGAAGAAGTGCAAACTGAGTCCTCCGGCCAATTCGGAGAGTGCAATTGTGTAAACAAAACCCGCTATAGACGGTGGACTGTGGAGCTTGTAGCCGTGCACATCCTCTCTACCAGTCTTAACGATCAGAAAAGGGTTACACGTACGCACGCACGCCCGCCCGCCCTAATCGCAAAGCAATTGGGAGTTCGAAGCCTGCAGTGCCGTGCAGGCATTCAGGCATCGTGTTCGTGTGCATGCCACGGACGCCTCCGTGGGGACTGGGGAGGAAGACGGAACGGAAGCATATAGACTTGTGGACCATCCCTGGCCAATCAGGATCCCTCCGGCCACCAAATAGACCTCCTCCATGTCACCACCAAGGATAAACTCCCCCTTGGCAACCGTCCATTCCCCGTCCCGCCTTATCCTCCCCTCACCCCACGTACAAAAGCTCGCTCTCTCTCGCCCGCCCGCCCGCCCGCTCAAGCTATCCATACTCCCATAGCCGCCGGCCACACTCGTCTTCCTCAAGAACCACAGGAAAAAAAAAGAGGTAAGCGTGCACGACACACATTCCCCCATTCTTTGCGTGCACCGCAGTTCTCAGTTCTCTCACCTGCTTGCCCGCTGTCGGCTACTCTCGGCCTCTCGCACAGGAAGGGAAATGGCGTCGTTCGCCGTCGCAACGATCCCGTCGCTGGCGGCCCCGGCGGCGGCCAAGAAGAGGTCCGGCGGCGTCACGTACGTGGAGGGCATGAACGCCTACAGCGGCCTCAAGGGGCTCAACAAGGTGACCATGCTCGGGGTGCGCAAGACCGCCGACTACTCCTTCGCCAAGATCGTCGCCTCGCTTAGCCCCGCTGGAGGCAGCAAGCGCCGCGGCGGCGCGTTCGGCGCGCAGATGAACGCCGCCGCCGAGATCTTCAGGATCGCCGCCACCATGAACGGCCTCGTGCTCGTCGGCGTCGCCGTCGGCTTCGTGCTGCTCCGGGTGGAGGCCGCCGTCGAGGAGTCCGAGTAGGTGGTTAACAGCCACTACTCGGCTGCTGGCTGTCGCCTCTAGCCTCTCTGCCTCATAAGCAGTGATATATATAAGACGTGATGTACGTTTTTTATTGATGAATTTACTTGGGTATGTAACCATGACAATTGGTGAATACTGTGGAAACATGTTTTTGGAGTCGAGGTCTGCCATTCATCTTCAGCTTCGGGCGTTCACAGCCACACGGCCACACCTGATTTCATTCGGTTTTGCAGCTTTCTGAAATCTAAATGCGAAAACATCCACGTCTTGCAGATCAAATCATGTACTACCTCAGTTTAGTACAGTACAACCTCGTGGTCGGACTAAAGTATTTTCTTTTTCTTGCATTGCGATGAGATACCCGAACCAAATGATCTACTACATGCTAAATGATGCGTCTGAACAGAGAGGATTTGAAATGCACATAAGGATCGTGTTTCGGCCCAAACGCCTAGACGAGCATCTGTTACAGAATCCCTCGTTTGAGGCATGTATTTCTCTGTGCTACAGATTATAACATATGATTCTAAGAAAAAATGTTCTATAATCGAACGCCAAGAAAAGTTGTCGCTGAAGGGCTCAAAGGATCATCTGTCTTCTGACGTACATCAGGAGGGATCTTCGGGAGCGTCAAATCACGGGTAAATTTGACAGATCTATGGATGACTTGTTACATTGGCCTCTGACAAGCCGAGAACAGCTGCCAGCTGATGAAAGCCATGACAAGTGAGGAGAATAGCTCGAACCCAACCACCTTTGGAGTCTGCCACTCCAATGATCTCCTCAAGTAACTGCAATAATTGTGAGAATGTATAGCTTTAACAACAGGGCAGCGCTTGGAAGAATGGAGCATGCAAGTCACAGGAAAGCAAATAAACAATCAGACGAAACAGTGATGAGTAAATAATGGTATTTTGTGATCAGGGGTGAGTAGAAAACAAATGAAATCCACCATAATCGAGTAGCATGCAACATATGCAAATTAGTCCTAACTTAAAAAGGAATATATAAAAGAAATATTCTGAATTGAATTTGGATATCAAATACTCCCTCCGTCCTAGAATATATTAGAGAGGGAGGGACCGTGATATCTCATTGGTCAGGTGTTAAGCCAAATCAATAGAAGCAGTGGCAACAACAATGCCAATTCTTGAAATAAAGCAATTTTATTTCAGAAAACAGGGGAAATTAGAACATAAACAAAGTGGCTCCATGATATGGTTGCTTTACCTGGTAATAGATGGCATTGTTGCCAAGAGCAGAGCACATGCATAAATAATTGGAACCAAAGTTCTAGGCTTGTTCTTCCTAAGCCACATCAAGGATCCTAATGCAGCAAGGGAGAGGGTCATCACCTGTGGAAAAAACACAAATCAGCAGGCTTCTTGTTGACAACTATGTTAAATAAACATCATTAGTAACAGCACTAGTAAGTTGCTCTCTTCAAAACAAGGAATCTGACACTATATTGAGTGGCATACAAGATTAGCATTTGCTTCAAGTCCTTGAAATATGTACTCCCATGTAAATTCAAGCCCTCTTGCCCCAATCCAGAGAGGTGCCAGTCGGTGCAGAACTGAATCAGCAAAAGCCCAACCTGAAAACCCCAAAACATCCAAGCGTCAATGATAGGCCACAGCAATGTTATCACAAACTGGGAAAAAGCCAAAACGTCACAATTTTTCAAAAATTGATGCAGAGCAACAAAAAAAAAGGTGATGTTGCCAAATTTCTAATAATCGCTGATAGCAACCAATAAGTGTCCTCCCATCATATCCATGCCGAAACTATGTAATGCAAAACTAACTTCAGTGCAACTCAAGATGGAGGGCACAAGTCGAAAAGGCTAATCAAGTATTTTTAGCACATCATGCAAGGAAATATAGAAAAGAGTAAAAGACACAGAATGGTGAAGCAAAATTGGATACAAGAATAAATGTTCCCAACTTCCCATGGGCACATTTTGACAATTTTACACGGATCAAATTTCAGCACCGACTATGCACTTACCAAGACCAACAGCCTGGAACTTGTGATTCTGGGAGATGTTTCTGTGAGTTAACTGTGTCAAAGCAAAATATAGTCCAGCTACATCTATGAACCCAATAAAAACTTTCATTAACTCCTGCAAATGGAAACAATTGGATAGATTAGAGAAAACCAAGAAAATGAAATCAAAGTATATTTCGTGTGTCCAAGAAAGTGCAGCGCAGCAAATATACCTGATAAGGATCAAAGCTATCATTCTCAGGTACTTTGAGCAATGTTGCTAAGCAAACAAGCTGCCAATAAGAAATAGCAATGTTAGAACCAATTAAGTGCCGTCGGTTCCCTGAATATATCATACTAACATGCATAAAAAAATAGAATATTATGGCTAAGAATTGCAGCAAAAAAGTAAAATCAACCACTGAAAATTAAGAAAAAACTTCAAATAATTTAACTTGAAAGCATCAGAACAGTAAAAGTTTTAGCTTGTCCACTTTTTTTAAAAAAAATATAATACAAAGGAAACTGTGTGACAGTTAACAGGGAGCAAAACCAGTCTATAGCATGCAGAATAAACTACTGAAAATTGAATTTGAGAAATTTTAATAATTTCTTTAAAACAGTCAAAGCAAAAGCTGTTTGTTATGCATCTGTAATGCACAAGGCAAAAGTGCTCCGAAAATCAAAAGGACGTATATACATTGCAGAATATACTAAAGTTGTTAATAAGAAAAAAAATACTGAAAAGGGTGCCAGAGAAAACATGAATAAAAAAAGATAGATCAGAAAATGCAACAAGGTCAAGAGAACATTATATCAAACATTCAAACTAGAAAAAGCTGAATTGGCAACAGATCAATTAATGGTCATGGTTCTCAATGGGAGTGCAGGAGATATCTGTGCCAAAGCATAACTAGGCGAAACATCGGCAAAAAATGGTTTGTATATCAAACTAATAACAAAATAAATCCAAATAAACCTAGAGATACTCCATAAAATTATAGTGCATACAACAATTCAAGTTTTACCAATGTATATTAAAACTTGATTTAGAGAATTAGGGGACACCTCATGCCCTTGATTTGGGGGGGGGGGGGGGGGGGTGGCTTTCATATATATATTATAGGCTTGCTGTACAAGAAAGGTACGATATAAGATATCCTAAAGCCTATACATAATCCCTAATACTTGATAGAATGAAACTGGAGGAAAAAAAAGACTTGTATTACTATCTGGTGTCCACGCCGAACTTAATTTCTTCGTAACTACTACTGCCATCCTAAATACAGCTAGTTTTAGCACTCAAAGTTTGTCATAGAATACAGCTATTTTTGAGTCCCCATGGCCCATGGGTGAATACCCCTCATGCAAAAAATTACACAAACGGGATGCAAGATTCTTTTAAAATTCGGCAGCATGCAAACAAATATGGCAGATTTCCTTTTAAAATTTGCAGTGGCAAGCCAACAAACATGTGAAGAACCGTTGCCCACAAGACACTTGGGCTAACATCCAGTTGCCTCAGCAAATGAAACCGGACCAAGTTAATGAAGGGCAAATTAGACCTTTAATCGCTCTCACTCTGTCAGAACAAGTCCAAAGTTAGCTGTATCTAAGGATGGAGAGAGTATGTTTCATCTAACACATGTAGTTAGAAGCTGAAAAAACTGAAGGTCAAGGTTCTGAACAAGTCTATAGTCCACAGGCCAAGCCTACTTTTCATTGTCCTGGAACTCTTCATGGTATTTGGAGACCAAACAAAAAAAAAGGAAGTGTTTTCCCGTGCTTGCACCTAATCGTGATTTTGCACAAGATGTGTCCCTTTTTTGCTTTAAATTTCACAATAAAATAAAAATACTGGAGTGGTCGCTGACCTTTACAAGTGCAGTTCCAAGATAAACAGCTGCTGCTTTTATAGAAGTGCCAATTGTATCATACTCCGACCTGCAACAGATGATTGGATAAGAAAGTGTAGACAAGGAGCCTATGGAAGTATGGATAGTGGATACAGAGCACTGTTTTTATATATGTTCAGATAAACTAGGTATACATTCACATGAAACTAGGCCAAGAATTCACTAAAATCTAATGTTCCATGCGTTATGGGTAGATGCTCTCGTTGCTCAACTGGTTGAAAATCAAAGAACAAGAGGGTTTAAGACTTTATGTTGAACCAGGTGTGTTGCATTAGATGAAAAAAGAGGTATTCAGATTTCTGACCTTTGTCACTGTAAAAACATGTCGCTACTCGCTACAACCTTACCACTATAGAAAGAAAAGAAAGGGCATACTAACACAACAAGGGAAAAAGAGAGATATAAGGAAGAAGAACAAGGCCTAAAAGGATAATAATAGTGGCTAGAGTCTAATCAGGGTTCAGGCACATGGATAGCTCATAGCTGTTTATCAAGCACTTCTATCCAAGGCCAACTCTCTCTTATATTCCAACCTTGTAATGATTGCCTCCTCCCATATCAAGTTTGGCCGGACTACCTCTTCACATTTTTGTTGTATTATGATACCACTACTGCTACGCACTAGTGCCTCTGGAGGTCTCCGTTCTACATGTCCAAACTACCAATAGTAAGTGTACAGCCTTTTCTTCAATTGGAACTACCAATATCCGGTCATGTATGTAGTCGTTTTGAACTTGGTCCATTCTTGTATGACCGCAAAACACACATACGCATCTCTACTATACTTACTTGTTGAACATCCGTCTTTCAGCATGTCAATTTTTTTTGCAACATGCAACATTCCGTGACATAAGTTCCTAACAACTGTTTAAAATGCTTTCAGTTATTGTTATTATTATCGTGTGGTTGCGCTCTAATCTCTATTGATAATATGGATCCAGTAAGCCATTACTTCCACTTCATTAGCACTAAGTTATTCACGAGATTCAAGTGTTATTACATACAATCAGTACTACCATTTCATAATGCTAGTAGTTATTGTTATTATTATCGTGTGGTTGCGCTCTAATCTCTATTGATAATATGGATCCAGTAAGCCATTACTTCCACTTCATTAGCACTAAGTTATTCACGACATTCAAGTGTTATTACATACAATCAGTACTAACATTCATAATGCTAGTAGGTAGTTCACCGGCTGACCAGCATCTTCCACTCGACCATATCCCCCTGCCAACCCACAGAAAGAAGATGCTAATTAAGTGAGCTTACTTGACAGGTACAGTACTGCTCATGAAAGCCACACTAATTGCAGATCAGCTAACCAGGTTCGACTCGAACACTACAATCCACTCAAATCAAGCTCTGGATCCCAGTGCAACATAAGTTTGCCAACACACAAAATCAGCCTCCTGCCAAGTGCCAACCAACTTCACTGACCGAAATTCACTGCAATTGCACCGATTATAACCACGCCTAACAAGCCGGATCACAAATATAAGTCGCACAATCAGCTGTTCGTACTCTTTAGATCACGCAACAAAGCGACCAAATCGCGCAACACGCGTAGATCTCGCATGTTTAGGATACGGATCTCAGGTTCAGGGAGGTAGAGGGGGCGAAGAGGGAGTGGGGGGATTACAGTGGGGTGGCGGAGTAGTAGACGACGTGGGGACCAAAGGTGAGGAAGGCGCAGTTGAGGAAGTGGAACACAGTCATCTCGCCGCCGCCGCCGCCGCCGTCGTCTCCGCCTCTCCGGCGTCTGCGCAGCGGCGAGGCCGAGGCGCCTGAATACGTGCGAGAAGAGACGACTGGGAGTCGCAGTGGGGGCGATTGGGCTCCTCGGACCCGATAGAGCTAAAGTACGTCGGGGAAGGCTACACGGCCTTTTCGTTTTGTGATGGGCTGATGGGCCTGAACTTACGTGCCACACGGACCACACGCTATAAGCTGCTGGTCACTGATTTTTTACCTTTTTATTTATCTTTGCAAAAAATAATTGCTCTAATAAAAAATGCAGAAAAATTAATAAAATTATGCCAATTAAATTGGCAGAATATTTATAACTGACAATTCATTCCGCAGCAATTTCTATTTACGCACAATCTGTCTTAAAAAACACGCCTCTTCATTCACATATGAGCTCGAACGAAGATAAAATTTAAACGAAAAACATAGAACTCTATGAGACCTAGTACAGCCTAGATATTTAACCTTTGTTTTGGAACCATCATACTACCGAAATAATCAATATGATGTTTAGATCTACAAATACGTCTAAACATCGTGTATATGTGACCATACTGATAAATGTACAATTCTCCAAAGACATGTTTGCGTAAGGGGTACAGTATGATCAATACATAATCATTGTTTTACCAACTCTCTGACACAATGTATCTTTAAAAATATAGCTTACATGTTAGCTACCGTGAAAATAAAATTTAGATGGAAACGATAGTGCTCTACGAGATGCACAACTTTGCAATTCATAACGTTTTTGTTTGAAGAAGCCTTGGTGTGAATATAAATGATACAATGTTTAGATCTAACACTGATGGTTCCAAATGAAGAAGGGTATATATATCCAATTATTGATCTCTATATCTTTTTTCATAGTGGAGTTAATGAGCTATTTTGATGCTGTAAATGTTAGTGTGGGTTTGTATATTTGGTCAATTAAAGGAATTCGACTTAGAGCAAAATTAAAGTGGTTTATAATCTAAAATGAAGTATCAATTAACAAGAGAATTGTTGGCTATACTCTTGAGAGTACACTACAAACGAAGTTACGCGAAGATAATGCCATATTGGTCCTGTTTCACTTCCAGTTACTCCTTCCTCACTTATGCTGGGATTTGTTTTTCCATCAACAGTTACCATCGATCACTGTAATGCAATGACTTTGTATTGGAGTTTCTTGTTGTCAGTTCATTTTTTACGGACTAGTGAAGAATGTTTTTAAGGCCAGCAACAAGACCCTATGATGTTTGTGTAAATAATTATTTCCTAAGCATACAGTGATGGTTTTAATTGGTCCTATGGTTACTTCAAGCTAGCCCAAAGTATAACATTTATGAACCGGCTCACTGTATGTATTTTAAGCTTCTTTTGTGCTACTTAATTAGTTCTATCTAGCTAGGCTGCATTTATTAAATTAAGTCGTCATGTCTGTAACTTGTGCCTTGTGGGGAGTAATGTATAGTCCTATATACATCATGCTGAATTAGAAACAGTTTCTTCTTTTCATTGATAGCGTGCTTCTACTATTGTGTATACAACGACTATGCTTTTTTCACCCAAACACCAGCAGTAAAATGGCACTCAAAAGATCAATTTTGCACTTGATCAGGATTTATTGGTCCATGCACGCACTCGCAGACAAGCCTACTAGAGAGATTGTTTGTTTTGTTGTCCACATGTAACATAGTATATGTGTTAAATACAGTGTAAATGTGATGATCGTATGGGGAAATAAGCAAGAGAGTCTATCACAGTCTATGGGAAGAAAACAGCTCATGGCGTACAGTGTACATGTCCTCTGTGAGTCTGTGAAGCACTCGGCCGCTACTCCTTGGACGCGCGCCTGGCGTCGTCGCGTAAGACACGGCGACCCCAACCCAACCCAACAAAAGTCCGTGGCCTTGTCACGACTGCAGTTTGTTGCCTGGCTTTCAATCAACTGACACCGCAGTTCGGCTAGCAGCAGTCCCCCGTAAACCCGTCAGGTATACCGGCGCGCGTCAGCAGTGGAGAAAGAGAAATCATCATGGATTTCCGGGTCGTGTGGTCCGTCGTCCAACCCACCACCAGCCTCCCCCGTCGCCCAGATCGTCCGTCCGTCCGTCCAGGCCACCGCTCCAGCCCGGACCCCGGACGGAGCCGGCAAAACGTAAGCTGATCGACGGGAACTCGCAATGATCGCACGGAGAAAAGCGGCGATTCCCCACCGAAACGGCCGTGAAATCACCTCGTCGACTGGTTGGCTGGGCGCCTCCGCGGCGGGAACCGCGGCCGGACGAGCTGTGGTGTCCGACTCCGATCGATCAATCATGCATGCGCTCCCACCGCGCTGCGGCCTGTGGCCTGTGGCTTGGCACATGCGTGTGCGCCGGGGGCTAGCTAGCTGCTCGGCGCGGCAGCTTTTGGAGGCCACGGCCCACGGCCACCACCACGTCGCGCTCGCTCGGCCAGTGCCCACCGCCCGGCACCGACCACTGCGCCCACTGCGGCTTTGGAAGAAAGGAAGGGGGGATCACTTGGTAGACAGAGCGATCGAGGGGGCGGCGGCCGGCCGGAGCGAGACCACACAAGGTTCCTAGGCACGCATTGCACGGTGGTCCACGCGCGCCATCGAGTACGCGCGGGCCGGCCTTGCAGCTGTGCACGGCGCGAATAATTGGGGGACGATCGATCGAGGAGTTCAACACACATACCACTTGCTGCTCTTCCTCCTTGGTGTCTTGCGTTGGATGCGTGCAAGCGCAACCTGCAGTGTGATCTCAGGTTCGGTCTAGTGCGCCATCGTGTCGTCCGACATGGTCGATCGTTGATCATGCATGCACGAGTAGTGAACTGCTACTATATATGGGCTGGATATGCGATCCAGCACAGGTCACTCGTTCACACTCTATAAAAACGGAGTCTCGAATCAGTTGCGGTGGCGTCAACACTCAGACTCGATCAACACATAGGAGTACAAGCAAGCGGCAATCTCTGGTTTTGGCCGCCCCACTACCTGGTTCCGTGGTTCGATCCTGTTGCTGTTCTGCCAGTCAAGAGAGCCCACACTTGCTAATTGCTACTTCCATCCTCCTCCCTCTCGCCAGAGGCCAGAGTCCCACGACGAGCATGCATCGATCGTGAGGGGCAGCATGCATGCATAAAGATGCCATCAGTGAGGGTGAGGCTCATCGCCTCATCGGCCCCGCGGTTTCTGTGGCGATAGAGGTTTTCAGTAGCCACTTTTGACTGTTGGTCTAAGCAAGCTCGGAATAATGCCATTTGCCCCCTGACATGCATGTTACTAGTTCGCACGCAGCAGGTAGGACCGTAGGACATAGAAGTAGGGAAGGGTCGACGACGTATGTAGGGCCTGTACGTAGTTTGCATTGCCGGCCTAGCTACGAACGAACATAGTACGACGAACGAACGTATATGATACTGTATATTCCTGGAACAAATACTAGCTCTAGTATATCAATTTTTTTCCAATAATATATGTAGGGTCATCAGCTTAACTATACTGCTGGAAGTACAGGAGTATGCAAAACTCTACTACCACTCCACTAGACACGACGACAGAACACAAACACAGGCAGCATGCAAGAGAGGCAGGCAGACAGGGGTACCGACTCGCAACACCGATTAAATTAAACAAAGCCCAGCGGACGTACCCGCGGCGCCCCGGACCAAACGCCACTAGCAGTAGCAGACCATGGCACGCACATACGTACACGGCGCGCACCGGGGCCGGCGCGTGCATGCGTGCTATACTACAACCGCCATTAACGCGCGCACGGCTACCGATCGAAAAGCCGCGCCAACTTTTGCGAGGAACACGCCGCGTTAGGCGCTGACCCGGGCGCTAAACAACGCGGATCAAAATTCCCTCGCCATTGTTTAGCCGCCTCGAGAAGTTCTTGGCGCTTGTTCGCTTCCCCGCGGCCGCGCGTGCCGCCGCGCTACGGCTCAGCGCGGCGCGCGCGGGCGGTCGGGGTCGCCGTACGACGCCGAGGAGTGCTTGCTGTGCTCATCTGCTGTTGCGTTCCGAAGGCCCTGCCTGCTCTGGCTAGTTAATCAGGGGGGCTGTGACTGGGGGATTAGGTTAATAGGTTAATTATGCGAAGACGACGACGAGATCGGAATGTAGGAGCCGTACTTTTGCCCCATTTCCCCCCCTAGGATAGCTAGCTCTCTTTGTTTATGCAGTGCACGATCCTATCCTGGTCGATCGTTCGTCTGCAGGTGTAGTGTGCGGTACAGTATATTGTATTATCGATCGACCCAGGCCGGGCCCTTGAGCTCACGTGACCGCCGCACGTGTGTGCTGATTCGGCCTGAACGGCTGCTTACTTACAGTATGGGATGGGAGCACAATTCTCACACGAGGATGCATGGCTACGCGTACAATCATCTGAGCACAACTACAATCAATCTACCGGTAGTGATAATCACCACTGTACTTATATTTGTAAAGTGACTGAAGAAGAAGAAATTTCACTCTTGAAAACGGTAGTTTTAACGGTGTATATATTCCGTCTAGATAGCTACTCTTCTGGAACCCATATAAAAAGCTACAAATGTGTTGAAATAATAACAAGGACAACAATATTTGCTTGCTGAGTGAGCTAGCCAAGGATGGCTACCCCCTATCATCATCCTGCTGCTAGCTGGCTCGGCCGCACCAACTCTCGTGTCACTCTCCATCTCGGTGCAGCGCGGCACAGCAGAGTGCCCCATATCGTGCTGTCACAGTCCGCCACATTCATTTCGCCCTGCGGCTGGCCGTGCAGCAGCGCCCCACGGCCACGGCGGGCGCCGGACTGGCTCGCAAACCCCCTTTTCCCCCTTTCATGAATATGGAAAGATCCCCAGCGCCCTCGCCCCGGGGCGTTATACCTCTGCTTTGCTGAAAATGTGCACCACCCCCCAAAGCATAGAGGCCGACCGGGGTTAACATACAGGGCATATGGGAGTGCAAAACACTGTTAAGCACTGTTTGTGCACTGTACATAGAATGAAAAAATACGAATGCAGTACAAATACATTTTTTTCCCCTCCTGGTGACCCCGGTCTCAGCTAGCCCGTTTTGTCCTGCACTGCAGCGGCTGCAGGTCCGTGAGGTCGAAAGGCGACCCATCTTTGCAGCACAGCGCGTGTACCCCTGGTTGGCTTGGATTGTTGTCAGACCCTACCATGTTTTATCCTCGGTGGCTTGCTGCTTGCATGCATTGCCTTGCCCCTGATGGCCTGATCCCTCATCAGCAGATAAGACTATCTCAGCTCTAGTGCTGCACTGTCTCTAAAATCACTCGCCTACTGTTGGGTTTCTGCTAAATATGTACTTCACTTCACTTCACCTCATCTTATATATATGTGAAAAAAAAACACTTTTTGCACACTTGGCGCTGAATGGGAAAGCTAATGTTTCGAACATGCATGTAATAACGGTCAAATCGGTACATTTGCATTGAGACTCATCCATCGATGTAGCAGCATGAGCAATGCAAGTTGACCGAGTGTGATTATAATTGTCCCGGCCGGTCAAACTATAAGGATCGCGGTTTGGCCAAATAAAACGTTTTTTTTCTTCAATTACTTCGCCAAAACTATAGATCTGATTCTCCACAAACCTCTTACTTTAATATCATGAAAAGAAAACATTCTTTCTTCCCTACTTCCAGTCAGCAGGTTAAAAAGTAATTTGTCCACCAGAAACATCATGGTACGAGAGACGAACTACATAACATCCAGATCGATCAGACCACCCACACATGCATATACCGCAACAATATACGTACGTGTTCCCATGTCAGATTGCACATGATGAAGGCCGGGAACAGCGACGACTGTAGCCCCATTATGGCCTTCAAAGTACCTGTACCTTCAGCTTATATACACCATTACACCCTGCCCTCCAAAGATTGCATACACCCTTCTTTAAGCAGCATTCCCAACAAGGGACCAAATCATACACCACTCATGACCTAATCACCGCATCCTCTCTATTTTTTCTTTTGCCCCTCATCACTACGCCCCAGGCTCCAATCCTCTCCTTTTCCCCCCTCTCATCACTCCTTTTCACTTGCCACCTTGCTCAAATCCACCATCTGCACACCTCTCTCTTTCTCTTTCTCAGTGACTGTTCCACTGTCCTGACTTTGCCATCTCTCTCCTCATCTCCTTTCCTCTCTCTCTCTCTAGTCTCTACCATCTTCTTTCCTCTTCTCTGATCACCAGCCGGACCACTACTGCGGATATAACTCCTTTGCTTCCTCCCCCTCTCCATGGACTTCGCTTGATTCGATCGAGAGGTATATGATCACTCCATCCCAAGAATCGAAGTAGCGCGCGGATTGGCTAGCTAGGAACTTGGAGCCCGTCCTCTATCCATTTCATCCTTGAGGACGGCAACCCGGTGTGACTTCCCATTGCCTGGCCTTCCAATGCTGCGAAGGAACCTGCAGCCGAATCTCTCCCTCCAGATAAGCCCGCCCGCCGCCTCTTCTGACGCGCCGGCGGCGGTGGCGAGTCCTCAGCCGACAGAACCAAGCACGGCGACGTACGCTGAGGGGAGCGGCGAGGTAGGGTTCTTTGCAAACCCTAGCCCCGGCGCGGAGCCCCCGGCGCTCAGCTTGGGGCTCGGCACGCCGGCGCGCAGCGACGACGACGCGGCTGGACGGCGAGGCCACCTCCAGCCGCAGGGACGATGCGCGTTCAAGCGCGCGCCCGCCAGGGCGTCCCTGCCCGCCGGCGGATCGAAGCGGAGCGCCCGGGCGCCGCGGATGCGCTGGACCACCGCGCTCCACACGCGCTTCGTGCACGCCGTCGAGCTCCTCGGCGGCCATGAGAGTAAGCGTATATACATCATTCACGTGCGCTATGGTGATACCGCCATGTGTTGGGCTGTTGGCATGATCTGATATGCTTGCATTTCCCCTTTTTTCTGCATAAGCTATAGTAGCATGGTACTCCTATTATTCATGCTCAATTCTCTAATTACGATTCGTTCTTGTGGCGGCCGCCGGCCCGTCGCTGACTGCCGACAGGAGCGACTCCGAAGTCGGTGCTGGAGCTGATGAACGTCAAGGATCTGACGCTGGCGCATGTCAAGAGCCACCTTCAGGTACGTTGAGAACGAAGGAAGAAAGCAAGAAAAATGAACGGGATGCAATGCATTCTATATAGAGAAGCTACCAAGCAAGAAACCGCGGTGAATCTTGGTGCATGATGGCTCTTTCTGTTGTTTCCACCATTTTTACGGGCGCCCTTTACTATTGGTAAACTGCTTTGTCCCTGGTGAATCTTGGTCAGATATGCTAGGTGACAAACAAACGGCATCTAGCTAGAGAATGATGACCGCAATGGAAGGACTGGTCACAAACAAGACACATGATACTTTCACCGTGCACCTTCTTCGCACGTACACGACACGAAAAACTAACCAAACCATCATGACGCAAACATGCATGAAACAGCATCACAACTAACCGGCCGGTCTGATTTCGATATGATCATCCCTTTGATTTGCAGATGTATAGGACAGTGAAGAGCACAGACAGATCGTTACACATCGCAACAGGTATGTATATATCCACACTTAGCTATAGATCATGGACGCGTGCAATGACTGACCATTCGGACATTGTGTTAGCAGCAGGCGACGCGTTGCCGCTGTTGCAGAGGGCTGCAGCGACAGGGATGGAGGCGGCAGCAGGAGGAGGTGCCGGTGGTGGTGGTGCTGGAGGTGGGCTGCTAGTGGTACCAGCAGTGCCAGCAGCATGTGACGACGACATGGTTGGGATCTGCAGCTCTCCTTCGGCGGGCTCTGCGCCGCCTGCTACGGCGACTACTTCCGCTGCTCACTTCCTCTGCGCGCCAGCAGCAACTGCTCCACTGCCGGTAGCACCGTCACCTCCTCCACCCATTCCCCCGAGGTCTGTCTGCCTGTCACCCTTCAGTCTGCTATTGTTACTGCTATCCCTTGGTTTTACAGTCCCCTTCTGATACTGGTTGACCAAAAGTAAAAATTGGTCAAATAATGCATATGCATTATTATTACAAGCAATAATGTTTTGAAATAATGCATATGCATTATTATTACAAGGATCTTTTGATTGACTATGCTCGAATTTATGCTAGCTTGGTCAAACAACAGCCTTTTTGTTGAAACCTAGCTATTTCTAGTACTGCTGATTATTAGTGACAAGAGAAGGACGATATGCGCATGAAATGTGATTGTGTTTGGTGCCCCCCGCTTGGCCGCTTAACAATATATAGATGGAATGTTTTCGGTTTTTATAGAAGAGCATGTTTTTATAGTCCTTATAGTGAGGTATACCATCAAATTATGACCAGGGAGGTACTAAATCTCCGGACCTCCGATGGTATAATTTTGTGGTACCCCTTAAGAACCATAAGGTAAGATCAGCTATAGAAGAAAGGATACATGCATGGTTCCTGGAGTTTGACGCGCCTATAGACACTAGGTTGATTATATGTTACTGTACTGTATGTATGTGAACAAAAGATGGATTCGATCGATTCAAAGCAATATTATACTAGCACGTGGTATCATCTCGGAGGACGCAAGTCTAGGTTTTGGCCCATTATAGTTAACTCTTATTCTACCCGCAAAAAAAAAGAGTTAGTTTCATGTTGATTCAGTTGAGCCTAGGAGACAATGGTGATAAATATCTAGGCCAGTCAACACTTACAGAATGGACAATTGTCCCTCGCAAGTAAAAAAAGAGAGTTTGCAAGTAAAATTATCTCTTTGTGTTATTCTGGTTCTCATAATCCCAGAATACGCCATCCATGTCTCTACACTTATTTCTGGTTCTATCACAGATCTGAACGGGTCCATCTCATACTAGTTCTCATAGAATTAATTTATGGGTGATTAATTTTCCTGCGAGGAGTGTGTTAAGATTATAAGGCATTTGCGGTAGGAGGGAAGTAAATCCCTACAGTAATAAATTGGCAAAGCGGTTTTGCAGTTAACATATCGCTAAATAACCAGTTAATATCAATCAATAACATATATATTATTTGTGTTCAACAGACAAAATGTATCAATCTTTTTTCTTGATCTGGCCAATACTCTCTCGAGCGCGCGCGAGGAGAGCTGACCAAATTCAATGGTAGTGTCTTCAGAGAAAAAAAAAGTCTACCACTACTATACTACCTTCCTTTTTTTAGCAACTCATGGATTATCCAATAGGGATTAAATTAAAATGAATTGAGTAATCTTATGGATTTAAACCCCATCCCAAACCACTTCAAATCTAAAAATATCTAAACCCACTCCTAAATTTTATATAAACCCGGGGATCGGAGTAGTATATATAGTATTTATCCCAGGCATGGACTGAGCGACAACTAGTGTTTTCGCTGTTGCCCATATGTCCCCCTGCCGACCTCTTGCGCGTGTCGTCACGCATCCATGCACCCTTCTGCTTGTCCGCGTCCGCATTCGTGTAGCCCCCAGCCATCATCACGCTCCGTGCTGATGTGCTCTCCTCCATCCCTCTTTCTGTCTCTCCTGGTCACCGTTCACCGATGCGATCGTGGTCAATCGACCCATCGACCTCAGAGCTCGATCACCAGCGCAGCGCAGCAGGTCTTTGTGTGCGCTATGATTTAGCTGGATGCATGCATGGATCGGAGCTAAGATCCTGGCAATCACCTTCATTAGAAGCATGTATGACTATCAAACTCCTCTCTAGAGAGAGTGAAAAACAGTGCTTTGAGCACCCCGCACCCTAAATGAGCACTCTAGTGAGGGCAGACTAATAACCGAGATCATGAGTCCAAGATATATAAGTCTAACTACACGTTTGTCGAGGCTAAGATATGTAGTGCTACACTAGTACTATTATCACTGTGCTACAGGAGTACAGAAAACTCTATAGATGGCAATTTTGCTGTGGGACATTGAAAAATCGTGTAATATTATTATATTTGGTGCGGTGTGTTGTGGTAAAGGAACGCGATTTTGTAATGGTACTCAGCCAATTTTAGCGTTTGTGATGTGTATCGGCATATTACGCGATTTTTCAGTGTCTTACAGCGTAATTTACTTAGATAGATAGTACGCAGCACATACAACATGGGAATAGTGGGCTCGATGGCAGATGCATATAGTGACGATGTAGACATGGAGGTCTAGCTAGCGATAGATAGATAGTGCTGCTGGGTTAATGGGTTATGCATGATCACTGGTCAAGTGGTCATGCATGGTATGGCGTATCTCGGCCGGTCGAGGACGAAACAATGAGACAGTATTCCAGGTTTTTGACCTGGCAGTGCCGGCTTCCCTGTTCATCCATCTAGCGGAGCCATGGTAGGGACAAATCAAGGCATGCATTCCCATAAGGTACAGCCACGCAGAGACGCCAGAGCCTTCACTATACATTAACACTAAACAGTACGGAGCAAGGGTACAAAGAAATATGGAAGCTAGTTCGTGCATGTCTGCAATACATACCATGCAAAGTGTTAGAATTAGGGCTGAACCGAAAGCTCGTGGCTCGACAACTCGCTCGGTTCGTGGCCAGCTCGGCTCAGCTCGGTTCGGCTCGGTGTATTTTTTAACGAGCTGAGCTAAGATTTCAGTTCGTGAAATTTACGAGCCAGCTCGAGCGGCTTGCGAGCCAAACGAGTTGGACGACCTGGAAGCAGCCCAGTCACTCGGCGGCCCAATAGCCCAACAATCGACAAACCCTAGACTCTAAAGACCCGCAGTCTTTCGACTTCCCAAGTCCCCGAGAGGCCGAGACCCTCGACTCGCGCCGCTTCTTCTCCTACTTCCCGTGCTGTGAGTCCGTGACCGCCGGTGCCGGCCAAGACCCTAGCCGCCGCGCTGCCGCTGATCCTGCTCCCGGTCCCGGATCTCTCATCTCTGCCACTGATAAATATGTCACTTACTCTATGTGGTTAGATGCTAACGCTATTGTGATGTCTGTTGTAGACTTGTTGTGCTTAAATGTGTTAATTCATGTCACACATTGACAAATGTGGTTAGGTACTCAGGTGGTGTTGTTTCTTGCCCTACCTCGCGAGCCAAACGAGCCAGCTCGAGCTGGCAAACGAGCCGAGCCGAGCTGGGTTCCTGGCTCGGTGTTTTCGCGAGCCGAGCCGAGCCAACTCGTCTCGCTAACGAGCCAGCTCGAGCCGAGCCGAGCTGGCTCGACATCCAGCCCCAGTTAGAATGCAAAGTACACATTTTGTAGGGATGTGTAAAAAAAAAAAAACTACTCCACGCTCTGGTAAAGAGTTCTAGTAACTTCTAACTTCTAAAGCTTGGCCCTAAGTACAACTATTCTAAGTAAATTGCACTAAAATTTTTGAAATTCAAATAGAGTTTTAAAAATAACACTATTGCCGCTCAAACGAAAAAAGTTTCGGCTCAGCCTAAACCCAACGAAGTTTATAGAAAAAGCCGTTAAACTACCACACATCAAAGAATTATAATACAAACCTAAAACATAACATTATTAATTGTTCTCTTATACAAAGCTGGTCAAATTTGATATAATTTTGACTACCTCAAATCATTTATCTGCGTGAGTTATGCGCAGCATGCTGCAACTGTAAACCTGCATCTCTGCGTGTGGAACTGTAAACCTGCATCTCTGACCACGGATTAAATGAGTAACAGTCGGTTTCCCTTTTTAACAATGTGAGTGCTATACTACAAGCACTACTGGGGATTGCATGAAACTGATCAGAGAGGTCTGTTAATTTGTCGAGAACACAGGAACAGGAAGACTGACCACGCACCAGCAGTGGTGGAAAAAGGTGTTTCCATTGTTGACTCGTTGCACCGGTGTCAGAGACATAATTTCTCACCACCAGTGGTTCTAGATACACAGGTACATACGTACACACAAGAATTTTCAATGTATTATATATTTATATATTTGATGCGCACATACATATAAACGAAAAGCCTGTGGCGTGATTCCACCTCCACCATGCATGCATATATTTAATTTGATGCGCACTGCACTGTTTAAGTAGGCCATGAAACAGTAGGTCACGAAAACACTACATACTGATATAGTGAAATGGACATATATATAGTCAGTAGCGTGATTCCACCTCCACCATGCATGCATATATGGTATGGTCTTTGAAATAAACAAAGATCTGAAATTGTATTGGATAGTGCGGCTTCTGCTTGCACATATATTCCTTATTTGGAGAGAAAAACATTATGCTCATGAATGTATGCACTACCATGGCAATGTATCAGGCAGTTCAAGAGGAGGTAAACGGACACCTAACCATGGGACTGCACACGAGTGTTGACCCCGGCGCTACAAACTGCTCAAGCCCAGCCAGCTCTTCTCCATCTGATATCGCAAGCGTGGAGCAGCTGACGGACGACTTGTATGCACCCAACCTGGAGATCTCTCTCGGCAGGCAGGACTGGAGCATGGAGCGCCCGGAAGAACTTTGCCTAAAATACCTGTGACAAAGGCAACTTTTTCTTTTAATTTCCTTTTTGGTTTCGTTCAACTAACCATCAGTGGACTAAGCGAGGACCAACCACTTGATCACTATTCATGAAGTACGGTGTTTGCCATGGAAGAAATCGATCTATAAGGTGCTTTGATATCTTGGAAGCATGCATATATGAATCATACTTATTGTACTGGAGTAAGATTTAGTGAATGCTTCTATCTGTCGCTCTGTGCATATGCAAAACCGTATGGGGGTTGGAACCTGAGGAGAACCTGGGATGTGTTCAGTTCTCTCACGAGACGACTGTCGCGGTGCTGAGAGACGAGAGCGACACGGGCTGGCCGGAGCCAGTGGAGTGGCCGGAGGAACCGTCCGTGCAGTGTTAGCAGGTACAAGCATCCTGGAAGCCGGATGCCGGCCGGACAAACTAGCGACGCCGCCGCGGCCGTTCATTCGCGGCACTCGCGTTGGGCGTTGGGGTTTTGTTTCCGCCGTGTCATGTGTTCTGGGCTTCCGGCGAGTTCTCGGGGGCTGAAGACATGGCCACAAAGGTCATTCCCCACCTTCTCTGTCCCAAAACATGAGAAATGAATATTTTAATGGGTCTGAAGCTTACGAGCAAAGATCCATGAATTTATAGTGGCACCCGATAAACATTAGCTTTTGTGGTGTCCAATGAACAAATCCACAAGTTTCGGATGGTCTAGGAGCAAAAAATTTGTCATTCAAAGAAGTCTTTGCAGTTTCCACTAGTTAATAGTTAATATGATCATAATATGGTTAGCAAATCTTATCATTTTTCTTAGGCGGTTTATTAGATTAATCTTTTAAGTCAAATTATTTAAAATCTGACTAAATTTATAGAGAGTCTCAACATTTATGATACCAAATAAATATATTTAAATTCATTATTTATAACTATTTGATGTCATAAGCGCTGATATTTTTTTATAGACTTAAAATCAAATTTAATATAGCTTGATTTAAGACAAACTAGTGTTCCTTTTTGAGACACAGTGGTACCTTTGGTAGTACACCAATCGATCGGATTGGAACCACTTATTATATATTTTTTCATACGGAGCACCTAACGAAAATGCATATCAACAAACACACCTTCTAGTTGTCTTCATCGTGTTGCGTGCTATACCATTTCAAAAAGCTTAAATTGTTAATCTCCCAGTCTCAAATTATTTTGTCGTTTTAGTTTTGTTCTAATATAAATTACTCTAATTCGATCAATTTTATATAAAATGTCCTACATCAAATCGGATCTTAATTCTACCATGAAACATCCCCCTGATAGTGCATTATTCTGTACATTGTAGTTGCTAATATGTTTTTAACAAAATTCAGTTGAATCAAGATCATATGGCATTTTTTTCAAAGACATATTTAAATTCCCAAAAGTTTAATTTATAATAAAATAAAAAATGACACGAAACTTTAGAACATAGGGATAAAATTTAGGGATGCTAATTTTTCTTTTTAAAGCTTGTTTAGATAAACCCAATCCATACGCACGAAGGAGGGTCGAGATGAATCTGAACTGACTTCTCTTCAATCTTCCTCAATATGGCCATATGGTTTTTATTGTATCCATCGAACGGAGCTCTGTCGCTTCCTTACAAATTTCAGCGAGAGGTTTATTCAAAGATTCATGTGGCAAAGCCTGAATTGCTGCACACGCAAGCTCCGTAATGCCGCGTTTCAGTTCAGCAAAGCGTAGGGGATTCTCGACGCTTGGATCGTGACTCGTGAGATGGACGGCACAAGTCCCACACGAGCACTGTTCTCTGAGCGAATTATCGCCATAATTCAAAGGAACGGAGTAAAATCTTCGCATGTTTATTCTACTGGAAACGGCTAAGCATCCTAGCTACTTCCTGTACTTCCGAACAAGGCACGCCCAGAAGCGAAAGACGCCAGCAATCAGTACGCCCTGAAGGCAAATTATGGCGATGACCATCCGAGGCTGGCCAAAGTAGGTCAAACAGTTGTCCAACACGAAGGCAGGCACGCCGATCCACAACCCACAAACGTCGTCCATTGCTTTCCTGGTGGCAACGGGCGCCTTCGGGAGGAACAGGTCCACGTACACCGTCATCGCCGAGATCAGCGCCATGTAGATTCCCCATAACATGTAAGCTGCTAGACACCATGGGTAGCTGGCAATCGGTAGAGGACATGTGTATACCACGTACGCACAGAACGCTGAGCAGGCGATGTAAAGGCAGGACAAGTAGATTGCCACTACCGACAGCAGGAAGCGGGGTGTGCCAGACTTGGAGTTGGCTTCTCCAACCGTCAGTGCAGGAGGCGCCGACGGCATCATGGATGATCGTGTCGGATCATCGGTAGCTCTAGCACTCTTCATCTCGTGCATCAGCAGCCATAGAGGGTTTAGGGTAGTAGTATGGCCTCTGTCGGCAGGCATCTTCATGTCTAACGATCTTTTTTGCCACCGAGACATATCTGAAAGAGTATGGTATAATGACATCAGTTGCTATTAAATTATTCATTCATAGTAGAGTACTGTGTATACACCTGAAATTTTATACAGTATTAGGCATCGATGAACATTATGTCTATGTAGTCTTTTTCCCAAAGCATCGCAAGACTTTGCAGAACCCATACATGCTGTCCAGGATTTAAAAGTAAAACAAGGCTCGTTGCATACAAGGCAAGGTAGAACAAGATGGTTTTTTCAGAATAAAACAAGCAGCAATCTACAGATGCATTTTACTTGTAACTCTGCACTCAGAGATTGAAGCATCCAACAAATGCAGCAACACATATCATATTGTTCCGGAGACATTGCGATTTTATAGCATGGGGCAGGCACACTAAGTGGCGAAGCAGGGTTTCTCGTACTGTTACAGTTCATGCTAGCCATGCCCACAAGCCAGGGCCTGTTTCATAGCACAACTTTTGAAAACTATGGTTTACAATGGTCATGACATAAATACCATGGTTTTACTTTACCTCGTCAAAATCATATTGTTTCTAGAAACCAGCAACAGTTTGATTCTGTAGTATTATTGACTAGCAAATTTACGTAAGTATATATACAGCCAACGCTTGTTGCGATCAGAAGTTCATGGCGCTATTGATCAGGAACAGCAACATGTATCATGCAAGAATTAGGGGAAGAACAATCCGGATGGTCCGATAAGTAGGTTTGTAGACATTGCAGCGTTGCACAAAAGTATTGAGAAAAAAAATCAAATCATTGCAACAATTTATACTATGTTCTAGACTCAAACATTGATTAGGATTTATACTAGGGCCATGGCATAGTTCGATGAAGACTGAAAACCTCCGCACTGGGCAAGGCGCGGGAGGAAAAATGCGATCCAAATTTTTCGTTGTATCCAAAACTCTAATAATACTATGGTTTTGGATATACCATGATTTTTAAAACAGAGTTTTGGAAGAAGCGATAAATACTAGAATATTCATAAATACAATAGTATCATCTGAAAACTGCAAACATACAAACATACGGACCTAATAGTATGACTGTGCACGCAGAGGTTGGTTCAAATTTTGGTTCCAAGTTACTTATTTTTTGATACCCAAGTTACCAATTTAAGAGGTACTGCTCTCATTTCAATACAAATGGGGACAAAAGACTTGACCAGGGGCGTTTTCGGACCCGTGTGGGCTGTGCGACCCCAAGGATCTCCAATATTAAAGGGTCTCTAAGTTTATTTAAAGTCCATACAAATATACTTGTATATGAGGCTTTATTCTATAAAATAACACAACAAAAATAATGATTTTTAGTCCCAAAGGAAGCCTAGGGTTACCTGACTGTGTCCTTAATATAGATCGTGAAGGCCAACCTTGTCCACGATTTTGGATTCCTTGCTTATCTTATTATTACTAATTGGAGGTTTTAAAAGTTGCATCAATTTCAAAACACGCTAGAAAAAAAGATAAATCCTAGAAATTCTCACAATAATCAGAAACATCCGACCATCAATTGGCAGATTGGAATATTAATAGCTATTAGATCTGTTTTTTAAATAATTACCCACCATTGCCATTATGAATGGTTTTGAGTTCAACTCTCAGCGAAAGCAAATATCCGCTTTTTTTCATTATATATATTTTCTAAGTAATTACCCACCTCTGACATTACGAAAGATCTTGAGTTCAATTCTCAACGAAAGCAAATATTTTTTTTAGATTTTTCCATTTTCAAATTTACCTTCAGTTTTTGTTCTTTTTTCCATTAAAGATGCTATAAACCTTTCCATGAAACAGATATTTTGTAGACTCTTTTTGAAATTTCTATGTCAATACTCACAAGATGCGCTAGAAAAAAAAAATAAAATTATAGAAATTCTCACAATAATAAAAAAATACCGTATCATTGATAGGTTGGAATCTTAATAGCCATTAGATCTGTTTTCTAATTAGGTAATCACCCACTTTTGCCATTATCAAAATAATATTAAATAATCTCTAAAACAACATATTAATTACCCACTCTGCCAATATAAAAAAATGAAATAACACCCTAAATTTATATCTAATTGCTCATATTTGCTATTTTGATAGGATAATACCAAATATCTCTTTTAATTTATATTTGAATTGTTCACCTTAGTTATTATGACTGATAATATGATAAAAGTAACCCCTCAAAATTATATTAAAAACACATATTTTTGTAATCGATCAAAGATTATCTAAATCAATTAAGCATACATATAAAGTAGCAAGATATGCTATTATAAAAACCTAAGTATAAAAATAGATCTATATTTGTTGCACGGTTACGCATAATACATTTAAGACTCTAACCCGTGCTTTCGCACGGGTTGATTGACTAGTTCTAGTAATCAACTTCTTCCACAGTATAGGTAGATTCTTATCTAATGCCTAATTGCATATGTGCATCAACCAATGAACTAACTGGTCTAAGAGTATATCATTGAAGATTTTATTCTAAGAGCATGAAGAGAATGAGTCTCTTTCATGTGAAAACTGTGTAGCAGCTATACAATATTAAATCCATACCGATATAATTTATAATATATTACTATTTTTATTTAAATACATTGCATTAGGTCCATTGTATTACTCCCCGAGACGCCACAGGACTTGATATTTGTGTAGTTTATTTTTAGAAAGAAGGAAGAAGTGATGAAGAATGAAGTAGGGGTTTGGGGGGGTTGAGATGGACAAGTGGGGGAAAAAAGAAGAGAAGAGCCCCTCGTACGTGTCGGGGCTGCATCCGCCGGTTCTTTGCGGCGGCCAGGTGCCGTCCCACCCAAAGTTGGTCTATCAGTTGCCCGCCTGTGCCCCACAGCGTAACGGAACCCTAACCCTAAACAGCAGCCTCCTACGGTGATGGTTAGGAGGAGAGGCGTTGATATACGAGCGTACCTTTGCTAGAACATGCCAAGGGAGGCGGAGGAGCGTACATACGTCTCGATCTGTCCACAGACAGATGACGGAAGAAGTTTTCGCCGTGTCGAGAATAGACCGAGGCGGGACCAGGAGATCAGAAGGCTGCGCATATGACAACTACTCTGTCTATGATCTCAGTATACTTTATGTTTCCAAAATAATTTATGATCCCATCACCTGTTTTCTCCGTACCGTATCCGTACCCTTCTCCTTTCCTAATTCGTATACCAAGCCGATTTCGAAGCGGTTTCTCTCTGACTTGTTTTCTCACGCTGAGTCGCTGACCATGCAAGCTCCCCCATCACTCAACCGCATGCATATGTGGAGATATATAATCCGCCCTTAGTCATCCTCTATGGCGGAACTGCCGATTTAATACGGGCTAAGTACACCTGCCACCATTAGTTTGCAGTGTACTTAGACCGTACTAAACCCGGTTATCCGTCGAGAGGCCTTCGGCTCTCGATAACACCATTTTCCAGAGGAACCGACATCATACACATCCGATTCTCGATGGAGCCACAACAGTTACATCATCACAGGTAGTTGAAATATAGGCTAAATAGACTTAGTTTACAAACCAAGAATGTATATGTGGCGGAACCGCCGATTTAATCCGGGCTAAGTACACCTGCCACCATTAGCTCTCAGTGTACTTAGACCGTACTAAACCCGGTCGTCCGTCGAGAAGCCTTCGACCCTCGATTCGTACCAAAACGTAGAAGAACCGACATCACACACATTCGACCCTCGATGGAGCCACAACAGTTACATCATCACAGACAGTTGAATAGATGTTACATAGGAAGTTAGGTTACAAATCAGTTCGAAATAAAATAGAGTTCAACGTAGTTTCATAAGTAAATAGAGTTCAAATATTATCTCGCAGCGGAAATTTTCAAAGTTTATAGTTCACGATAAACAAAAGACTTGCAGAAATAGAGCAACATCATGTCCACTGATGTCACTCTAGTGCCAACTCATGACGATTCTCACTCCTGGTGATAATAGGCCCCTCCTCCAACACAAGCACAGAAGAGGAACTCCATACCTGAAATCCAAATGTTTGGGGGCAAAACCCTGAGTACTAATTACTCAGAGAACTTAATGGACAGGGTTTACGGCTGACGCAAAGTTTGCTTACTAGGGAGTTGGTCCTTAGCCGTTGCTTTTAAACAAGTTATGATCATAAGGTAGCAGGATTTGACAGCTGCTATCCTTTCATGATAACTAAGCCATTTGCAGTTAAGAATTCCATAAAAACTTGCATGAATATAAAGCATATCCTAGTCAAGCATGTAGCATTCGAAAACATGGATCATAATACATCATATTAAAGTTATTACGACGTTGCCCGTGTGCGATACTTGGCATTCTCACGTCTGGTGAGCATCAGCGATTCGAATCGATTTCTAATTCCCGGGAATAACTAAAAATGTCAGGGGCCCATATGCTTACTCACACGACGGCTTTCCCACGTATAGTCCCCCTCCTCCACTTGTCCCATCCCAAGTTCGATTCACTCCCGCCTGACTCCCAGGTTGTGCCCCCCATGACGAGCCTGCCGACATCTCGGTCTCCCCGTCATGAGTACCAAGCTTCCCCGGGCCACCTTCCTCTCAACCAGTGGGTAGGAACGTGTTTCTGTTCTTCGGATGGCACAAATAATGTTTCACCGGCCCCATTAACCGGATAAGCACTCTAGCAATGTTATGCCAATCAGCAGGCGAACAGCGAACGGGCCTTATACGACTCGGGCGAAGCCATTACACCACAACAACGCACACCGCGAAAAGTAAACTTAATCTCCGCCCGGTCTCCAATTAATCCTCAACATAATAAAGCATCTTAACATAAACAGTGTTCTCTTTCTTTTCGAAACACCTACGTGACGAGTGACATCTCACTCGTGTCTAGTCGAGCCTAGCATTTCTAGGCAACTCGCCCTACGTATCTACTGTAGGTGCTAGGGCCAGGGCGGCCGGGAAGGCTAATGCAATTGTTTTCAATCAACTTCTAATGCATATGCGTAGACCGTATGTAAATCATTAGCTGGGAAAGTATGGTCCTGGCTACCTTCCTCGCTAGGGTCAGTCTCCTTAGGTGCGAAGTCGGCGGCTTGCTGTTGATCTTCCTGCTGCGGGTCCGGCTCCTGGTCTTCTGGCTCCTCGATCAGCGGCTGTTCCTGCGTCCGCTCCTCGTTTACGGGGTCTAAATGCATGACATGATATCTTCATGAGTGCAAAAGAAACACATGCGTGTATGCATGATAATGAGATGTGATAATCACCATGCACAAAGATTTTCATGCACATGCACATAAAATATGGGTATAATGTTTTATGCATGCACTCAACCATCCACTCATATGCCCCCTTTGTGAATAACATGCCTCCATGAAATAAAATAGCAAATCAACTCCAACAGCGCCCAAACTTTTACCCCATGCAGAAAGTTAACGTACGAAACTACTGCCAAAAATTTAGCTCTAAATGAGTCACAAATAATTTATGAAAAAACTAGCAAGATTTCAGCCCTAGAACTTGTCAGAATTTTCATATTTTATAGGAAGGGATTTTGGTTCTGAAATTTAACCAGCAACCATTACTTAACATGGGGAACATGTACAAAAATCATCAAGCTCTAATTCTACCCTTTTGCAGGACATCTATTTCTCATATTTAATTATAGGGAAAAAAAGAACATGCCGGACAAAACAGTATATAAAGCATGCACATATATACTTTTTGGGAACTAGACATCATGCACAAGCTACCAAATTTTACATAAAATTTTCCTAGCCATTTAAGTTCACTTTTTCCTATTTTCCTTTCTCAACTAGCATCTTTGGTCATTTTCAAATCACCATCAAGAACTAATATGCATTGTCTCATATTGTAACAGTGGACTAACCATACTGTGCAAAGTCCATGAAAAATACTAGGGGGTCATTTTGAGCATCTTTTATATAGCACCCAACTCATATTACAATAAATACATGTAATTCTCATGATAATGGAAAAACATCATGTAGATGAGCAATGCCAGGGCCACAAAAATTTCTACACTGTCCAAATACTCTAGACATGCTACTGCCCAAGTTTCACAGCAAATGGAGTCCATTTGCATCACTTTTGGTAATTATTTTGCTTTAACATGCATGCAACAAAACCGAGGGTAAAAATGTCTTTTTACACAACCACATCATACCTAACCTGTAGATCTACTCAAGAGGAGTTCATAGGTATCGAGTTTGTCCATTTTGGATTTTTTTTTTGAATTGATATAATTTTTCAAAGTTCAAACCGAGAAAAAGCAAATAGAAAAGGAAAAAAAATCCTAGATCTAAGGACCTCTACGCAATTAACCCATAGATCTGGGGGCTACCTTGCAAGATCTGCAAGACACAGCCCCAGTGCGGGAGGACCGGGATGTAAAACTTGAAAAACCCGGGGGCTAGATCTAAAAAGACCCGGCCCCCGTCTTGGCGCGCGCGCCGGCGAGTTCCGGCCCGCCGGGGCCGCGACGTGGGGCGCGGGGGATGCGCGGGAGTGAGGGCTACCTCTTGGTGTAGCTCTCGTCGGCGGCGGAGGCGAGGTCGAGGCGGAACGGCGGTGAACCGACTGTGAACCGGGCGTGGGCGACGGCGACGGTGGCGCGGCGAGGACGTCGCGCCGAGCTCGATCTCCTCGGGGGAGGGGAGATCGACGACGAGGTCTAGCGGGGGAGGGACGGCGTGGAGCGGGGAGTGCGGTGGTGGGGTTGGTTTGGCTCGGGGAGGCCGGACGGCGGCGGGCTCGAGCTCGCGGCCGGTAATGGCGGCGCGGCGAGGAACGGCGCGGGGCGGGGTGGAAACGGAACGGGAAAGCGGGGAAATGGGCTAGGGTTTGGACGCGGGGCCCCCCCTCCTTTTGATGCGCCCGGGGGCGCCGCCCGTGGCTCGCCGTACTTCCTGTACGCCGGCGAGCCACGCGGTGCGCGCTGGTTCACGCCGTGCGCGTCGGCGCGGATCGGCGGGCCCACGCGTCAGCGCCCGTGATTTTTGAAAAAGGAAAAGTGTTTTCTCCCCTCCTGTATTTCACTGTTTTGGAGTGTTTAGAGACCGAATTTGGAAAAGGCCCAATTGGAATAAATGTTCTACTCGGAGAGATCTACAACTTTATAAAAATGACCAACCCCAAAATCCAAGTGTAAATATGATTTAAATTCAATTTTTGAAATCAGCCCTAGGTATGGACAGGGGACCTTTAATGCTTGGAAAAAAGAAAAGTCCTATTTACAGGCCTTTTCTCCCAAAATGCCTTTTGACCGAGTTGTTTAGAACTTCAAACCCTACAACTTATTCAATGGGAGCTTTTCATGAAAATGACTGTAATCTAGAGCAAATTTGAATTTACCAAACAAGTCAGATTTGAAGTGGTTTTCTCAACTGACAAATAATGACCCAAAACACCATGTAAACCTCATTATCTGGCCAAACCCCACCTATAAAAGTTGTTCAAATCTTCATTGTATACAAGTTTGGTAATGTGAGTTTCCCCTAGATCCCAAAGAAAAAGGGGTTTACAACAGCAATCATACTAACACACATGCATAAACAAGATGTAACAAGGGTGCATTTCTCCCAAATCTTGATCATGTCTCACTACCCATGGTTATGACATGATGTTTATGATGAATGCTTAATGTAAGATTATTTTAATTAGGTATTTGAGATGCCGGAGCATCACAGTATATAGTCAAATACATGTCCAAAATATATATAATGCGGAAGCGTTTTCAAAACATCTCGCAGCGGAAACCAAATACTTAAGTAGTCTTCATACAGACGAACGAGGCGAGAAGCACCGAGCCCACCGGTGCTACCCTTCTCCAAGTAGCTATCCACATGCCGCCAGTATCTGTGAGCCAAAAGTGGGGGCAAACCCTGAGTACTAATTACTCAGTAAGACTTAATGGACGGGGTTTACGGCTGACGCAAAGCTCAGCTTACTAGCAAGTAGGTCCTTAGCCATTGATTTTAAACTGTAAAATGTTGCCATAGGATAGCGGGATTTGACATTCGCTATTCTTTAATCATGATTATCCACTATGTTTTAGTGTCATGCTATAGCGGGGTTTGACAGCCGCTGGTCCTTATCCTGAATCTCATCGGTAATATAAAGTGAGTAATTTGCATAAAGTAAAGCATGTATATCCATTGTGTAGTATCAAATCTTCAATTCCATAAAACATCATACCTCAAACAGTTCTACATTGCCCGTCAGTGATATTTGGCACTCTCACACCTGGTGAGCATCAGCGATTCGAATTGATTTCTAATTCCCGGGAATAACTAAAAATGCCAGGGGCCCATATGCTTACTAACACGACGGCTTTCCCACATATAGTGCCCCTTCTCCACTTGTCCCATGCCAAGTTCGATTCACTCCCACCTGACTCCCGGGTTGTGCCCCCATGACGAGTCTGCCGACATCTCGGTCTCCCCGTCATGAGCACCAAGCTCCCCCGGGCCAACTTCCTCTCAACCAGTGGGTAGGAACGTGTTTCTGTTCTTCGGATGGCACAAGTAAGGTTTCACCGGTTCCATTCCCCGGATAAGCATTTTAGCAATGTTATGCCGATCAGCAGACGAACAGCGAACGGGCTTTATGCGACTCGGGCGGAGTCCACCATACCATCCACATCATTTTTCAATATAGTAATCCCATATCTCCGCCCGATCTCAATTGAAAGCATAACATAGCAATAATAAATTCATAGTAATGAGAATTCATCATTTGAAAGTAAACCCTACGAGACGAGTGACAGTGCTCACTCGTGTCTACTCGCGTCTAACCATTCTAGGTACTCGTCCTACGAACCCTAGGTATAGGTGCTAGGGCCAGGGCGGCCGAGGAGTCTAATGCAATTGGTTTCAATCAACCCTAATGCATATGCGTAACTCAAAATAATTTGTTTGCTGGGATTCGCATGGTCCTGCCTACCTTTGATTGTTCTTAAGAAGCCAACAAACTAAACTAAGTTAGTTTGCCGGGTTGTGGGGCTTTGCCCCAGGCAACCCCTTGAAACAGGGACGGTTTACTCAGCGACACGCCGTCTTCTGGCACCGGGTGCACGGGCTTGTCTTCTGGCTCCTGGATTAGAGACTGTTCTGTGTTGGTCCATCATTCGCGGGATCTATATGCATGACATAGTGCAACATGAGCGGAACAAATGCAAATGCGTGCATGAGATGCATAAGAGATGTAATTCTCGAAAATTATTATCTAGGCAATTTACTTAAGTATTTCTTATGTAAAACTTACTCCACACGAAAGAGATTCAGGTCATTACTAAAAAATCATACAAACAGTGCCAAAAAGTTCTATAAAAATACTTTCTGTACTCCTTATCGTGCTAGTAACACACTAGAATTTTTCTGGAATTTTCTATACACCCAGAGGTCATTTTTTCCATTTAGCAAATTTAGCAAGTAATCTTTTGTCAATTTAAAAACAGTGACCAAACCAAACATGCACACCCTAAATTTTTACCAGCGAGCTTCCCATACCATGCATGGCATAGAAAAAATAGAGACATGTCATTTTGAGCATACATTGTATGGGCATCATTTTCTTAGTTGCATAAATGAGCAATTTATGCATGAAATGGTGGAACAAGATGCAAACCACTCATGCTATAGTCCACAATCATTCACACAGTGCCATGACACCCTATAAAGGCTAAAACCAAGATCCCATCACTTCAGGAGTTCAATTGTGCCACATTTTCCATTTATTTCCCCTCAACATGCATGCAAAGATCTAGGGGCAAAATAGTCTTTTCATGGATCCACATCATATCCATCTTATAGATCTATATACAAAGAGTTCATAGCCACTGAGTTTGTCTTTTTACGATTTTTATTTGATTTATTATGATTTTTCAAAGTTTAAACCAAGAAAAAGCAAAAAGAAAAAGAAAAAGAAAAACCCTTGATCTAAGGATCTCTACGCAATTAATCCATAGATCCGGAGGCTAGATTGTAAGATCTGCAAGATTCAGCCCCCAGCACGCGGGGACTGGGATGTAATAATGCAAAAACCGGGGGGCTAGATCTAAAAAGATTCGCCTCTTTCTTCTTCCTCCCGCCGCGCGCGCCGGCGAGTTCCGGTCGGCCGGGGCCGCGACGCGGGGCGCGGGGGATGCGCGGGAGTGAGGGCGACCACCTGGGGTAGGCCTCGTCGGCGGCGGAGGCGAGGTCGAGGCGGAAACGGCGATGCACCGTGCTTGAACCGGAGCGACGGCGGCGCGGCGTGACGTCGAGGCGAAGGCGGATCTCGGCGTCGGGTGGGGGAACGGCGACGAGGTCAAGCGGGGAAGGCGCGGTAGGGAGCGGGGAGTGCGGTGGTGGGGTTGGTTTGGCTCGAAGTGGACGGGAGGCGGCGGCGCGAGTTCGACTCCGAGCTCGCCGGCATCAATGGCGGCTCGGCTTGGAGCGCGTCGTGCGGGGCAGAAACGGGACGGGAGGGGACGAAGACCTAGGGTTTCGAAAGGGGGACCCCTTCGCCCCGTTTTGACGCGCCCGGTGCGGCCGCTGCGGGCTCGCCGTACTTCCTGTACGCCGGCGAGCCACGCGGCGCGCGTCGGTTCGCGCCGTGGGCGCGACATGGATCGACGGGCCCACGTGTCAGTGTCCGTGGAAAAAGGAAAAAAATGTGTTTTCTTACCTCTGTAAATCGCTATTTTGACCCATTTAACGCCCGAATTTGAAGAAACTCAAATTGGATGAAATGTTCTGCTTTTCAAGATCTACAACTTTGTCAAAATGAAAAACCCCAAAATCCAAGTGTAAATATGATTTAAATTCAATTTTTGTAAACAGCCCTAGGTATGGACAGGGGATCTTTAATGCTTGGAAAAATAGAAAGTCCTATTTCCAAGCCTTTTCTCCCAAAGTACCCTTTGAGTGAGTTGTTTAGGATTTCAAAGCCTACAACTTATTCAATGGGAGCTTTTCATCAAAGTGACTGTAAGCTAGAGAAAATTTAAATTCACCAAACAAGTCAGATTTGAAGTGGTTTTCTGTGTTGGTAGAAAATGACCCTAAACTCCATTTAAACCTCAATAGGTGACTAAGCTCTAATTACCAAAGTTGTTCCCCAGCACTTTATATCCAAGTTTGATAATATAAATTTGGCCTGAATCCCAACAGATTTTGAATTATAGACACAATTATGTTCCAAGGTTTATTAAAACAGAAATTTCACTTTGTGTAGAGACTTTCTCGCTTCCCACTTTTGAGGTATCAAACGAAGTCCAATCACTTCCACAATAGGTGCATTTGAAAGGTGATAAGTCCAATTCCATTTCATAGAAAGGAAGATTTTGAAGTACTGTAGTGAAATCAAAAGAAATTTCAGAATCAACTTGGGGAAAAGCTGAAAATCCCAAGGTTGGGGAATTATTCTAAGTATGGGCTGATTTTGGTTATTTCCAAGAGAATTTGCGGTGAGGTTTAAAACAGGTTAAGAACATTTTTAAACCATGTTCAGTGTAACAAAAGGGTAGTCCATAACACGTACAACAACTTTGACAATCGAGTTGAGCTCAGGTACTTAATGGTTAGAAAGTTTTTTTAGGGCTCAAGTTCGGTTGTGATGCCCCTGGCATCTCAGAAGCCGTACACACAATTATACGTAAACTAATGATGAATTAAGACTAAATCATGCTTAAGAGAGCAATGAGGAATGGGTAGATAAACCACTAAGTCAAAATTTCTCGAATCTGAATTTTTAGCTCATCCCAAATTGATTCTGAAATTACTTTTGAATTCACTACACAACTTTACATTCTCCCTTTCTATGAAATGAAATTGAACTTTTTACCTTTCAAATGCACCTATTGTGGAAGTGATTGGCCTTCATTTGATATTTCAAAAGTTGAAAACAAGAAAAGCTTTACTTAGAGTAAATCGGCTGTTTTACCAAAATCCTAAACAAGATTTGGGTTGTATTTCAAAATATGTTGTGATTTAGAGGAGGATCATATTAACAAAGTTGTAGGTAATGATCTAGGAAACAACTTTGTCAAAATGAGTCTGGTCATAAAATGAATTATAATAGGTGTTTTGAACCAATTTTTGTCAGCCTAGAAACACACTTTAAATCTGTCCAGTTTGGAAAATGGAGTTTTACTCTAACCTACATTCATTTTCATGCAAGGCCCTAATTGAAGAAATGGTAGGTTTTGAAATTTCAAACAATATTGTCAATAGGCTCCTTGGGTGATAAGGCCCAGAAATAAGAGCTTTGAATTTTCCAAGCAACCCTGGTCTGTAGGCCAAATGAAATTTGAGAGCTAAATTCAAATGAAATTCATAGTTCCAAACACTTTTAGGCCTTGAGCCTTTTTACAAAGTTGCAGATATCAAAGAGTGGAACATTTCATCCAATTAGAGTCTCTCCAAATTCGGCCTCTAAATAGGTCAAAATAGCGATTTACTGGAGTGGAGAAAACACAAAATAAATGGAAAATTCTACTCTCTCACTGACAGGTGGGGCCCACCCGTCAGGGTCACCCTCAACCTCAGTACGACGCCCGCCGCGTGGGCGGCCGGCGTACAGGGAGCGCGCCGCGCCGCGGATCGACGGCCCCACCCCGCGCCCTCAGCCCCGGCTTCACCTAGACGACGTTCCGGCCTCGTTCCGCTCTCTCTCATTGCCTCTCCCTCGCTTTTCCCTCGCGCACAGCAGTAGCCGAACGGTGGCCGCCATGGCCGCCCCGCGAGCTTGAGCTCCACGCGCCGGCCATCTCCGGCCCTCTTCCGCCTAGCCACCACCCCCACCGCAGTCGCCTCGAGCTCCTCCACCCTCCCCGCCACTTCTCGGCCCCGCCCTGCCACCTCCAGCCGCTCCGCGTGCGCGCACGCCGCGGCCGCGCCATGGCCTAGCCGCGGCAAGCTCGCGCCCCCGCCCCTCCGGCCCTCTCCGTCCGAGCCGCCTCCCTCTCTCCCGACGCGTGCCCCGGCGTCGCCGCACCTCCCTCCACTCGCCCGCGCCCTCTTCCCTCGCTCCCAGGTCTCTCTCTGCCTCCATCAGCACAGAGCGCCGCGCGCCGCCCGCCAGAGCCGCGCTCACGGCGAGCTCACACCCCGGCCGCCGCAAGCTGTCTCCGCCCCGTCCGACGCGCTTTCGGCGCTCGCCTCACCCTCCTCCGTCGCCCCGGCTACTCCTCAGCCCTCGCCGTCACTCCTCCACCTCTCCCCACGGGCGCCCACCCGCCACCGCCATAGCCGCCGTCGGCTCGCCGTGGAGAGCCCTCTCTGGGCCAATCCCGCGCCTCCAGACCGCCGCCCCTAAGCCCGCCCGGCCCGCGCGCAGCTCGAGCACCCCTCGGCTCGGCGAATCACCGCCTCCACCACCGGAATCGGGGCCGCGCCACCGCCTCCGCGCGCCGTCGCGCCGCGCCGGTTCACCGCCGCCGCGCCGCCTCCCCACTCCACCCCGGGCGACGACATCTAGAGGGAAAGGTAGCCCGTGGTCGGGAACACCTCCGGCCGCCACATCGGCTCCAAGACGCCGCCCCTACGCGCCGGCGCAAGCGTCGGAACGCCGAGCCGCGCGCCGTGTTCCACCCCGACGCGAGGAAGAAGAAGACCTCGCATTTTTGTGAATAACCCCCTGCAGTTTTGGTAATTTCCGTCCCGATTTCTGTACTATGCACTGAGTCTTGAGAACCTTACAGTCTAGCCCTTAGAGGTTATAGTTAATTACGTATAGGTCCCGGATCTAGGGTTAATATGTATTATTTCGGTTTTGAATTTTGAAAAATCATATAAAATCACAGAAAAATCCAAAATGGACAAACTAAGTTGCATTAGACTCCTATTGAATAGATCTATCGAATGGGTATGATGTGGATGAGTGAAATGACCATTTTACCCTCGGTTTTGTGCATGTATGTAAAAGGAAAATAAATAGAAAAAGTGATCTAGATGAACTTCTAAAATGGTAAAACTGAGTCAGTAGGCTTTGTAGCACATGAGAACACTATGACAAACTTTATGACCATAGTGCTTGCTGTTATGTGAGGCTTTGCCATTATATTTGCATAATGTGCCTTTTTATTAACTAAAAAGTGAACACCATGCAAAACCTGCTAGAATGAGTCATCTGGTATTTTTTCTATGCACTAGATAACTGATAAGAGTCACTGGTAAAATATGAGATTGTGCATGTCAAGTTTGAGTGGTGTTTTGAAATGGACAAAGTGCCACTAGCTAGGAAAGAAAATAGGAAGAAGTGGGGTTAAATGGCTAGGAAAATTTCAGGAGAACTTTGGTAGCTTGTACATGATACATAGGACCCAAAAAGTATATTTGTGCATGTCCCTCATGACAATGGAGCTGTGTAACTACGAGAACTCAAGTGCATATTTTAACTCACAAATGCGCATGTGTGAGGATGATTAGGGTCTATAAGATGGTTTAGGCCTTAGAATCAATACATGTTCATATGTCCTTTTATATGCGATAGTTGTAGTGCATCTCGGGGATGGTTCGTATAGATTCCTAGTAATAATCTGAGTCCCTTTCGTGTGGAGCAAGTTTTACGTAAGGAATACTTAAGTAAATTGCCTAGATAATAATTCCCATGAATATATCTTTTACGCATATCATGCACGCTTTTGCATTCGTTACGCTTATGTTGCACTATGTCATGCATATAGATTCCGCGAACGAAGGACCAACGCAGAAGCAGTCACGAACCCGGTGGCCGGAAGACGAGCCCGTGCACCCGGTGCCAGAAGACGGCGTGTCGCTGATAAAACCGTCCCTGTTTCAAGGGGTTGCCTGGGGCAAAGCCTCACAACCCGACAAACTAACAGTAGCTTAGTTTGTTCAAGTTGTCAACAACGAAGGTAGGCCCCTTAGGCATTTTCACCTATCTAGGGAGTCTCACCACCCTATACTTGTTTGTGCATTACGTTTAGGGATTTTATGAAACCCCACATGCATAAATCCTTGATGCCCAAGGTAGAAAGGATAAAACGAAGTCTATGCTTAGCCATGCTTAGACGGTAGAAGACGAGTGAAGGTATTCACTCGCGAGATGATAGGGCCTACAAATTGTTTTTACAAATCCTTGGATCGAAAGGCAATCTGGTATGACTTGATGATAAGTTGAGACCGGGCGGAGATATGGTTTGATATGATGAGATTTGTGATAATATGTTGGTGGACTCCGCCCGAGTCGATTAAGGCCCGTCCGCTGTTCGCCTGCTGATTGGCATAACATTGCTAGAGTGCTTATCCGGTATATGGGGCCGGTGAAACCTTACTTGTGCCATCCAAAGAACAGAGACACGTTCCTACCCACTGGTTGCGAGGAAGGTGGTCCGGAGGAGCTTGGTACTCATGACGGGGAGACCGGGATGCCGGCAGGCTCGTCATGGGGGCACAACCCGGAGGTCAGGCGGGAGTGAATCGAACTTGGGATGGGACAAGTGGAGGCGGGGGACCATATGTGGGAAAGCCGTCGTGTCAGTAAGCATATGGGCCCCTGGCATTTTTAGTTATTCCCGGGAATTAAAAATCGATTCGAATCGCTGATGCTCACCAGGTGTGAGAATGCCAGATATCGCACACGGGCAACGTAGTAACAACTTAAATACTTTATGCTTATATTCATGTTTTATATACAACATGCTTGGATAAGTATGATCCGTCCGACTATTCATAGTGCTGCCCATCCACTGAGAGGAGGTTGATGGATTTGGGAGATGCTTTGAGGTCGAGGGAGAGATGACCCGACGTACAGGGGCATCGCTCCCTGAGACGGCTACTCCCAAGAGTTCGATGGGGGCTCTATGAATTTTGGGACGGGGCATGCGTTCATGTTTTACTTTTCTGCAAGTTTTCCCCCTATGATGTTGATAATCATAACTAAGGGGTAGCAGCTGTCAAATCCTGCTATCTTATGATAACATGTTTTAAATAAACAATTAATGGCTAAGGACCCACTTCTAGTAAGCTTATGCGGGTTAGAAGTCAGTCCACCAAAAAGCCTTGCATAATCTCAAATGTGTCGGGCTGAAACCGCCCACGGGTAAGTCCTACGAGTTCCCCACGAACTCACAGTTTGTTGTTGATATTTTTCTTTTAGGTGCATATCAGATTATGATCAAGGATGACTACGGTGGGCTCGAGGTCATACTTGATGTTTATTTTCCACTGCACGTTACATCTTTGTAACGATATGTATTCCGCTGCGAGGTTTATTTCGAAGTTCTTTTTCACTACCTTGTACTCCTTTTGAGTAAAAGTATTTGTAATCAATCAAATTATGTTTGTATAAAATGGTGGGTTGTTGTAATTGTTGTGGCTCTTTCGAGAGCTTAACGTGTGTGATGTCGGCATCCCTGGGAGATGGTTTCATCGAGTGCCCTTCTGGGTAGCTCGACGGACTACCGATTTTAGTTCGGCCTAAGTGCACTGTGGGCCAGTGGTGGCAGGTGTACTTAGCTCGGACTAAATCGGCGGTTCCGCCACAGGTCTCGATCACACTTGCTATCCTTGGAAGAAACGTTAGTTGGATTTGGTTTGATCTTTTAAACCTCTTGACTTTAGATTTTTGAACATGGTCAAACAGAAAGGTTTAGGGTTACTTTCTTATCCGAGGTTTTGCATTTGGAGTTTGAGCTCAAAAGCATGTGAGTGTTGACTATCCCACCACGAAATGTGTGGTCTTCTATCTTGTATAGAAAATTTTTGACTTAGTGATTTCTCCATCTAGTCTGTTGCTCTCTCTAAGCATCATCATGTCCTATCCTGTTATTAACTTGTCTCTAACTACGTGTTATGGCTCTTGAGATGCCAGGGGCATCACATCCTCGAAAGAAGATATATTATACAATTGCTATACAGTGTTAAGGCTATCCCAATGGGGAGTAAAAAGACCGTTTATAACGTTGTTTGACATTGTAGTATAACATTGTTTGACATTGTATCGCGACTGTAGACAAAAAGAGTGGTAGTTAAAATAGTGGATGAATAGGGATAGGCAATGCTTTTATACGTTGTGGTCGGGGATGGTCTACTCATTTTGAGTATTTTGGCATTGTTGGGTACCGTAGACACATAGTGGAGTTTGAATTTTAAAAATACCGATAGATATACTGCTGGAGATAGCCTTAACATATGTTCTAGACATTTATATATACTGTATAAATAAAGCCTACAAACTATTTCTCTCGATATGCATGCTATCTGTATCATTGCAGGGTCTACAAGCCACTGTACTATTCATTAATGGTTTCCATCAATCTTCTATGACTAACATAATTCATACATGTGCTTAAATAAAAAATGCATATATATTTTTTTCAAATATTTTAGTATTTTATTTATTACATTTCACTTTAAAAAACTTGTCTAATTAACTATTACAAAATGTCTGTTGCAACCGCAGGTATCTTCTAGTTTTCTAGAAACATGTAGTCGATCAAAACACCCAAAGGCACCATGGCATGCTGTACGTCATTCCCTACGCTTGTTTTGATAAAGTTTCTCTAACCAAATCCTCTTGTATTAACCTCCATGCACCAAAAAGAAGTAGAGTATCATCCAAATCCACCATGGCACGCTGTAGTAGTTTCGATCAGTTGTTGGAGGTGTTCTTCAGCAATGGTTCTTTAGTTGGTTAGCCATCCTGAACCGCATCTGGATTTCCGATAGATTGCAGGCGCGAGGCTGGGCCAACCCAGGATGTTGTCCCTTTTGTCGGCATTCCACTGAGTCGGTAATTCGCCTCTTCGCACAATGCAGATTCGTCAGGTGTATTTAGAAGGAGCTCTCTTGCTGGACAGCAACCCCAGGTCTGGATCCGGCTAGCTGGGATCATAGTGAAAGCTTATATCAGCGGTGGACAAACTTAGCGGCTTCCCATTCAAAATCCAAAAAAGGTCTGCGCGCACTCATCGTCCTAGTTTGTTGGGAGGTCTGGAAAGAAAAAAACAATCGAGTTTTCAACCGTGTCGAAGCCCCTTTGGCCTGAGTACTGGGGAACCAAAAGGGCTCTGGAGTCTTTGTAATAACTGATTTTTGGCTCTCCTTTTCTGTTTAGCTCGCGCACGGGCCTTTGTTCCCAGCTTGTATGTATGAGTGTGTTCGATTGGCTTGCTGCCGCTGGCTGCTGCAGTTGGATATCTCACAAAACACTGTAGCTAACAGTACCCTTTCTCACAACAAAACGCCACAGCCAGACCGAACAGAGCCAAAAATCAGTTATTACAAAGACTCCGGAGCCCTTTTGCTCCAACTGCACTTCAGAGTCGTGCTTCATAAAAAAAAAAGCCAAACTAATAGGCAACTCTCCTACAGGTTAGTTAAAAAAAAAGCCAAACTAACACAAAAGACCATACGCATTCTCAATGGGATGTAAGGATTCGATGATACTAAAAATTGTTGAATTTGCCAGGAGTAGAGCAGCATGAATTAGCACGCCATGTAACACAGAGAGCAACATCTATCTCTACGGCAAAGGATTTTCGTACACACTAATCTTATATATCTAAATTGGAGCCTCCCACTACCTATTTCTATTGATACGCATGAAGTCACGTCATCACAAAGTACCACTAAATTCCATGATATATCACGGTCCACTAACATATCTATTTATATCTTTTATCGATTTTCTATAACTTCATGCATGTAGTTCTTTTCTATGGCATATGCATCGCTATTTCTCGAATTTTCGCAGCAACGCACGGAAAATTCTTTTAGTACTACTGTCCATCCGAGTGGATGAGGTTTTATCACTGTTTCAAACAGCGGTTTTTAAAAACTACCCGGCAGGCCATTTTTTATTGCGGGGCCCACCGCATGCCCAGTGCTCATCCTGCCAACACAGTTGCCTTCTCAGCTGGCGATGTCAGTGTTTTGTACCGGCAATGCACCACGGGATGCTTTTGTGGGCAGGAGAGTTCGACCGTAGCTCGATGGTTCGCACGAGATACGACAATGAACAAGAACACACGATTTATACAGGTTCGGACCGCGAGATGCGTAATACCCTACGTCATGTTTGGGCTGATTGTATTGATTTGAGCTCTCAGGGTACGATGAGGGCGTATGAAGTTGAGGGAGTTGGAGAGTTGTGTTCCGAGTTCTGTTTGGGATGGATCCCTAGCCCGTCTTATATAGTCTGCCGTGGCTTGCGTTACAAATCGGTTTTCTTCAATGTCTCTTAGACGGTTTAGATTACAACAGATAGAGTCCTTGTTTTGTGCGCCAAGTCAGTTGGTCGCTTTCTGGATTGGACCCTCCAACGGTCCATGTCTTGAATCATCGTCATGATGAGCCAGGGGATATCTATCCCCCACAGGCGATATTTAAAAAACACCGATTAGGGTGATGGCTTTTAAAAAACTCTAGACGGAGCGGCAGTATGATTATAAAACTGCAAAAAACTGCAAATGTTTCGACAGACAATTTATCTTTGAAAATAATAGAAATTAAAAATATAAAAAAGTCATGTGTCTCTCGAAATGCGTTCTGACCCGGCGTAATAGAAATTTACAAAGTCACCACATGCGGTTTGTTGTCGATGGAGATGCCGCCTACACTGAAAAAACAAAGCCGTTAAATCATACGAACATCTGTGTTAAGTCGAAGACTTGAACCCAGGTGGACGGATTCCACCGCAAGAGTCTAACCGGAAATTTACGAAGTCACCACATGTGGTTTGTTGTCGACGGAGACGTCGTCTACACTGAAAAAACAAAGCCGTTAAATTATACGAACATCCGTGTTAAGTCGAAGACTTGAACCCAGGTGGACGGAGTCCAGCACAAGAGTCTAACCGGCTAATCACGAAGATGAAGATGTCTTCCTGTAAGCTTATGTTCTCTCTCTTTTGTTTCAGTTTAGGAGTTTCTGAAGAGTTTTTTTTTCACGAACGTGCGAGCACGTATTTCATTAAGAGGGAAGCAGATAGAGTACAACGCACATCCCTAGTTAGCCAAGGCTAACAAAAGAGTACACCAGAAAGAACAAGAGGTCTTAATTTACAGCCCAAACTCGCGACCCGACTCGGCCTACGCCTGCCGAAGGTACCCCAGCCGTTGAGAGGAGCGCCCAGAACCTATCAATCTCTTGAGCAAACCATCGCATCACCCTCCGATTGAGCCTATCGTTACTCTTGTCTGACGCACGATAGATCATATTGAAATCACCGCAGAGCAACCACATACCTGGACAGCCAGCACGAACTGATCGCAGTTCCTGAAGGAAAACTTCACGGCCAGCATCAGTCACCGGACCATAAACTGTCGTAAGCCACCATTGACCGGCCCCATCAAGGAGCGACACCCTTGCTGTGATAGACCAGTTTTGAAGGGAAACTTCCGAAACTGACCAGACGTCCCGACGCCAGGCGAGAATTATCCCACCGGAGAGCCCTTCCGCAAGAAGTGCCACGGACTCAAACTCCGATCCTAACATAGACAACATATCGCGCGGGCAGACAACAGAGAGCTTAGTCTCCTGTAAGCAAAGTAAGGAAATGTGTTGCTGAAGGACGAATTCGCGAACCACATCACGACGTGCAGCGGAGTTAAGCCCGCGCACATTCCACACAAGTACATTTTGGTTCATCATTTAAAACAAGTTGCGACAGATTAACGACCGCTAAGCAGCGATATCACCACGCAGCCCTGCTGCCTCTGGGACTACATCATCATCCCATGAAGAATTAGGAAACAAGGCTTGTAGAGTCGGGACCATAGCTGCAGGGAGCTTCCTTCCCTGGTAGGCTCGACGAAAGGCGACCGCAGCGTCCACTCCTCGTGGAGCATCGCAGGCCAGGCCAAGCTTTCCCATCAGCACGTTCCGAGCTTGAACTTCCGTGTTCGAGGCTCTGAATTGACTTAAAGCTGCGATCCGCTCGCTCCTGCGGAGCGAAGGTGGTGGTGAAACAAGTTTAGTAATCCTAGGCGGCGGTGGGGTATTGACAAGCGCACAACGCAGAGGCACCTTTACCGCGTTCACAAACGACGCCGCAATGCACGAAGGCGACAACACAGCTGGGATCTCACCATCTTCCAACCCATCCCCAGCTTTAACGTTGACGATGGGCGATTCGACCTGTGCCGGCTGTTGGACAGGAGGTCGTCTTGAGTAAACCTTCAGAGGGGTTCCAACGACAGTCTGTGGTTCAGCTCTGGTGGCCAACGCCCCCAGCGCGGCTTCCGGGGGGGATGAGCTAGCCACCTGTGGCCCATCCAGCCGTGGAGATGACATGGGCCCAGGTGGGGCAGCCCCGGAATCCAGCCCATCCTGATGCGGGGACGGAGACGACCCGGGTGAGGGAGACGAAGGCATCACCCCTGGGCACGCCTCGGACCGCACAGGAGATACCGCGGGCCCGACAACACGCCCTGGACTCGCCGTCGGCCGCACAGGAGTAGCAGTTGACCCAACGACGCGCACGTCAGCGCTACAGTGCCCATCACGCCCTGTAGAGCGCGCGAATCTCTCGGCGCCGAACTCGAGCAGCATGGGGTCGAAGGCATTTTCCTGGAAAGCCTGCCGCTCTGTCGCGAGACAGGGGTCTGCGCCCCCACCCCGGGCAGCCCTCATGCAACGGCCCACAGTCAGTGACGGTTTAGACCCAAAGCATACGGATCCCCTTCACGACCAAGCCGAGTCACCGTGCCCAATGCAAGGCGCCCCTCCCAACGACGGCACCGGCGCCGTCGCGACGCCATTGGTGGCATACTTGAAGGACTCGCCCCACCTCGGCCCGAGCAGCGGAACGGAGTCATCATTGACGAGGCGCGTCCTCTTCGGCCAAGGTCGCCAGGCCTCATCTTCATTCATACCATAGAACGGACCTCTACCACCTTCTTCATCGCTTGAATCAGGGGATCCATCGGACTCCGGACGCACGAACCACTCCTGGACCTCCGCGATTTCGACGGATACTTCGTACCTGAGTCCCTCTACCAACGTGTGCATGATCTCGTGTGGCTTCAAGAACAAAGGAGGGCCCGCGTCGAGCGGGGGGACAGGCTCCGGTACCCAAATGGACCTCACCGGGCGAATGTGGTCGGTGTTCACACACCAAGCCGAAAGCACAAATTTCTTGAGGTCACTCTTGAGAATTGTATCTCGCATTGGTTCAAGCTTGGAGCACGACGATCCCAACACGCGCTGCGCGGTGTCGATGGACCATGCATGGGCGGGGATCCCACGCAGAATCAGAAGCACCCGCGTCCGCATTGGCAGCGAGGATGCACGGGATTGCCGCAGCCACCGCTTCCACAACAGCCGAAATGGCAGCGCTTCTGGCGGCGCACCACAGAGGACTCTATCCCGAGAAGCCCGGTCCGGAAACACAACCAAGAAGTCCTCTGGTTCGTACTCATGAACTTGGAGACTATCAGCATTGAAACCGTAAAACCCAACTAAGTACTACACAACATCCGGCGCAGACACCGGCGGCCGATTTCCCCCCACCAAGGCCACGAGACCAAACTCAAGACGAGCTTCCTCGGCCTCTAGCGATGATGACCTGGGAATGATCACCATCTCCGAATCCGGCGACCCCGCAACCCCAACACCAGAAGGGACAGGAGGTGGCGGTGAGGGGGAAGGTGTTGGAGACTCACAGATCTTGGGACGAACGAACTCCGGCTCCGTAGATGCAGAGCGCGCCGAGCCTGTCCCATCCAACGAGGAGGAGGGAACACAGCGTCTTGGCGGCGGGCGTTGTTGGGGAGCCACCATCGGAGAGCGACGACGACGGCGCCTGTTGCGCCAGCAGTCTCGCGCCTGATGACCTTCGTCATTGCATCGGAAGCATCGTGAAGCAGACCGGCACGCCGCCGCGACGTGATCCCACGCGAGACAGTTGAAGCACCGCCCGTCGAGTTCCGGCGGCACCGGACGCGAAGGCCGGCGAGACCAAGTAGGAGCCCCCCCTCCCCTCCCCCCCCCGGAACACGTTCACGACGATTACGGACAGTAGTCCAACCATCTTCATCAGAGACGACATGCCTCTGGGGCACATGGGCAACGAACTGCTCAGCCGAGGCAGGTCGAGGATGAGGTTGTGGAAGGGGCTGGGACGGAAGCCGCTGAAGGCCAGCCCGCCGAGCATCCGCCATGAAACCTTCCGCCCGAGGCGGCGAGGACTCGTGTGACGAGGAAGCCACGGCCTTCCCTTTGCGACGCCGCTCGTCCTCGAGGAATGACGGCGAGACGTACCCGTCATCCGAGTCGTCATCCGACAGATCCATAATCGATCCACTGAGCTGGAGTCGCTCAGCTCTCTCCGAGGACCCCTCCATGGGACAGAACGGAAGGGCGTCTGGGTTTAGGACCGACGCCGTCGCCGGGGAAGTCGGGGCAGTGGAGGAGAGGCGTCGGGACGGCGGCGAGGTTGGTGTGGAGGAGGGTAGTGAGGCCGCGGGCGGACGTGGAGTCCCTCGGTGGGAGCACATCTTTACTCTCTCTCCAGATTTTGCTCTTCAATGTCCGAGGCCGCGTAGGAGACACGGCAGAGCAGAGCTTAGCTCCTTTGCAGGTCGTCCTTTCTAAAGAGTTTTGTTATGTGAAAACTGTGAGGTGGACTCCTCACCATTGAACTGAATACTGATCCGTCTTTTGCTTGCCTTAAGACGGAGGTTAATAAAAAGGTCGTAGAACTCTAAAAATTTCGACGTCTCATGCCGGCCCAAGAATACGACATCCGTCGACCTCAGTCACGGCCAGTGAGCAAGGTTCCACAGAAAGTCAGTTCCAGGAGCAGAGATGACAGCAACAGCAGAATAGTCCATGACGACAAATATGCTGCAGCTGCTGGCTGCAAGCCCACGGTAATCCACCCACGGGCTCGGCACCGAGCTTGAAACTGCCTGCCGCGGCCGGCCTATCGACCTATCGTGTCCAAGCGCGTGTCGCGGCCGGCCTATCGACCTTTCGCTAATTCTGCCGACTTGTGCAGCTGCTACTCCCCTGGAAACCGGTGGCCTGTGGGTACGCAAGCAGAAAAACGGCAGCTGATCAGTGACGCGCGCTCACTAGCTCGAACCGGCGGCAGCTCCTATTCTGTGTGCCGGAGCATGGCAGAATTCTCAGATTCCCACCGACTCCATGGATGTGAATATGATATATCACCGAGCAGAGAAGAACAAGTCTATAAATGGGACACCACTCGTGCCACTCCCCTCGCCAGAAGCCTCTCTGGTTTTTGCATTTACCCGAAACCGTTCTTCTCTTCTCTTCTTGCTAGCAACTAGCAAGCTTTGGTAAGACGACATGTCGGGCCTGATCGATATCTGGACGATGGAGCGGGAGAGGATGCTCCGGAGAAGGGGCGCGCAGGCGTTCAGGACGGTGGCCTCGCTCGGCGCGGCCGCGCGACAGGGACGCGTGCGCGACACGGCTCGGTGTGGATCCGGTGGGGGCTGTAGCGCGGCGGCAAGGCCCTGCAGCGATGGATCAGTGGCAGCGGGGCCCGACGGTGCCGCGCTCGTGAACTCTGCCGAGAAGCAGGCGGCGGCTGGTGGTGGTAGCCCGCCGGCGTTCGTCCGAGAGGACGCGTTCTTGTCCATCCTAGTTGATTGCTTCGGGCAGTAGATCTTTTGAACATAGGCGCTGAAGGTACATGTAGCAATCAAAGACATTGATGTGTAGGAGTACCGTTGCTATACCTATACGGCCTACGGTTACTTTGTGCGAAAGATTCTTGTGATGTTCTGATCGTCACTACTAATAGAAAGGCTTGTCATGATCGTCTGTAAGGCCAGCTCCAACGGTGAGATCAAATCGCTAGCTGATCTAGACCTGAGAAAGAATAAAAAATTTTAAAGTTGCATGGGCTCCAGTGAGCAAAGATGAGAGAGAAGGACTCAAGCCTCAACGGAAAGCGTGCGAGCTAGCTGCTTGCAGACTCGCTAGCGTTTTCAATTTTGCATTCTCTCTCCGTCTAAACTGACTATAAAACTCTTCTAGCTAGCGATTTGAGTGACCATTGGAGCTGCTCTAATTGCCATGCGTTCGCCGAGAGATTCCTGCTCCTGCACAACCCTTATGGAGCCCTCGTGTCCAAACGAGAGCTTCATGGATGCCAACAAATATTATGCAAACCAATACACGCATGAAACTGTCACGTAAGAGCTTCCTGCGTTCTTTTGGGCATACCCCGTCGCTAGGCAATCAAGCATCGATGTCGTCGCGGGAAATGCCATGCCCATTTGCACACCGTTGTCACGCTCTTGCGCCTCAGAAACAGTACATCGTCGCGGGCCGCTTGTTCACCCGCCACTGATTCCCCCGCTCAATCAAATACGTACTCCGCGCCGCAGCCCTCGCCCGTAGACGCACGCATGGAGCAGACGGCGATGGCCTCCCTCCGCCTATGTCGTCGCGTGGCAAGTCCCTTGCTCGTTGCTCCCCGCGCAGGCGCGGCATCGGCTGCCGATCCGAATCCGCGCGCGGAATCAGGAAAAAATCCCTCCACACCCCGCCCGTGCGTTTTACCCCGCGGCATGCTCGGCACCGGCATGGTATATCCTTCGCCGCCCGCGCGCGGATCCCTCGGTGGTCACCACACGATGGCCGCGCGTCACATGGGCGAAGGCGAAGGCGTGGCCCCAAAACGGACAGCGACGACGAGGCCGTCCGGCTTGGCTGCCGCCGCATGGCGACGAAACCGCTTAACTTCCGTCGACTATTCGAGTATTCGTTCGGTCCCGCTCGCGTACCCCGCACGGTGGCCGCTGGCCGGTTCCCGGCTCCCGTACTCCCGTGGCCCCTGGAGGACGAGCGCGGCGCCTCCGGAGCCTCCGGGCGCGCGTATAAGTAGGGAGCCGCGTGGCTAGCAGAGCAGCCAGGTGGAAACGAGAGGAGCTAGCCCTGTTTCGGTAGGGCGTCGAGCGAGGGGAGCTGACTGCTGCTGCTGAGAGCTAGTGTGCTTGAGACGGCGGTGTCGAGCGAGTGCAGGGATGGCTGATGCGGTTGTTGTCTGGCTGGGGGCGGCGTTCGACAAGATCGGCCGGCCGGAGGCGGCGCAGACCGCCGGAGCGGAAGCCGGCCGGCGGCGCCACCAGGACGGTGACGGCGTTGGCGTGGCTGCGGCGGGCGAGAAGAAGGGGTGCATCCACGAGAAGAGGAGGCGGCGGGACAGCGGCGTGCTCTCCGCCGACTCATCGGACGCCGTGGCGTGCATGCTCATGGACCGCTTCGCGCCGGCGTGACTGACTAGCAGTAGCAAAGGTAGGCACAGGGTGGGTTCACGGCTTCACGCGGAATGGAAGTGTATTGGTCCTGTGTTTATGTAACACTGCTGTATCATATAGTATTATGGTTTTATTTGCCTTGTGAATTTGCAGAATTATTGTAGTCCTCTTGTTTGAGTTCGGGATTTGGAAATTGGGACTTGGTTTCTTGTTCACACATGACGGCAGCTAATTTCCTATCGCTGCCATTGTTGCCTCTCTGCCACACTACAGCTAATTTGTCAGTCGAGCAATGGCCGAACTGCCGAAGGCGGATGCGTCCAAGATAGAGCTAGTGAGCTACGCATTGATGCATTTCTCGCCTGTGGTCTACTGGTATGTGGAGTCGTCTTGTTTGGCTCGGGGGATGGGTACTTGAGTGAGCTTATTAATTCGCTCTCTAACCTTGCAGATTCACGTGTATAAACATTTGTATTTCGGACAAGTGCGATTCACGTGTTTCTTGCAAAGATGTTTTTTCCTCTTCCAAATATTTCAGATGAAATCTTTTTTTCGAGAAACACCGTACAACGCAGGTGCTTACACGCACGTACACTCACCCCTACAAACGCACACTCTCTTATGAGCACCTCCGTAGGATTGGGTTGGACCGGCATCTCGAGATTCACAAAGTCACCACAGACGCTTCGGTGTTAACGAAGACGTCGCCTACCACCGAAAAAATAAAACCGTTAAATCATGCGAACACCCGTGCCAAATCAAAAACTTAAACCTGGATGGACAAGTTCCACCATAAGGAACCTAAACAGCTGAGCTACACTCACTTATGAGTTCCGATACTAGCATAGAAATATGTGCAACACACGTGATTGGAGATGATCGGCGGACAATCAAGAAAGGAGGGGAAAATAAAAAAAAAGAGACACCTAATTGATTGTCAATCCCTCATTTCTCATAAATTCCAAGATAAAAAAATAGCTGGTGAGTATGGGTATAAAATGAGGTGAGAAAATAAGAGATTGAAGGTGAAAACATTTTTATTCTATTGATTTTAGGTTCTTTCAAAACCGTGCAGTGGTGTCAACGTGAAAGGTACCGTCGGAGCGTGAGCTCCGGCCGGGTGGCAGAATGCACCCGTCCGATCCTAAGTACTATGAGTAGTTAGGGAGAGCGATCGCTGATAGCCACGTCGCCAAGGCACGATGGAGACACAAGGGTTTAGAGTGGTTTGGGCCGCGGGAGCGTAATACCCTACGTCCACTGGAGGTGAGGTCTTGTATTGGTTTGAGTGAGAAGGAAGATAACAAGATCGTGAGACTTCTTCTCTGGATGCTCTTTGGGCGTGTGTTTCAGCCTATCCTCTACGTCTCGCATGCCTCCCATTTTATAGACCAAGGGGTGCATGTACATGGTGAACGGGGCCCGACAGGTGGTCCCGGCCTGTTATCTCTACCCGGCAGAGTTCCCTTATGCTGTCTTGACTTCTTGGGTTATTTCCGGCAGAGGTCAGGGCCTTCGGCAGCGCCTCTGTCGGTGTGTCCTATGCTCCGTTGCGGTGATGTCCTCTCATCCTTGCACCTTGTACCTGTATCCGTCGCAGCAGTATGACGCCGTTTGGGAAGTGCTCCGCCGGTCTGGTGTGTCCGGAAATGTCGCCACGCCGCCCCTGCTTGCACTGTTCGGTCCAATCCGCCGTAGTACCCGGCGGTATGGCTCCAGGGGCAGGAGTGGCGGGCAGCGCGTCATTACAGGCGGGTTACTGCGGCGTGCCACAGTGACCCTACCGCAATAGCCTGGGCGTGGCCGTCGTGCGTGGCGTAGCCCACACCGCGTACGGTATACTTGTTTATGCGGTTTTAATCCCCGGTATCCGGCGGGAAGTTGACCGCTACGCCTTGTCACGGCCGCCGTCCCTCGGTAACGCGCGTCTCACAGTATGGTCACTGTCGCCTGTCAGCGGCGGTACCGGAGCCCGTCAGCGGATGTTAGGCCACGCCCGCCTGTCCGCAATGAATGCGGTAGGTGGGTGTGGCCCGCCGCCGGAGACCCCGCCGTGTGCCCGGGGGACACGTGGCAGCCCCGGACCAGGTTGTTGCGGGGGCGAGCACCCTCCGCAGCCCGCAGCTTCCTCGCTGGGCGGGGGACACGTGGCCGCTCCGGACCTCCCCGAGCTGGGCCGGCTCGGCTCCCTTCCTAGGGTCGTAACGCGTCCCTAACTTAAGACCGGACCTTGTGGGAACAGGTCTGGTATTCCATATGGACCTAGGGTGCAGTCCGGCCCATAAGTGGTGGGTCCGAACTGCGAGTGCCTTTGGGCTCTTTCTTTACTGAGACACGTGGCGATACTGGCTGCTCCCTCTGGTTGACGGGGAGGCCAGGTGCGTTTTTTCCCAAGGAGGGATAAAACGCTTCTTTGTCAGGCTGCGTGGAGCCTTGTTATGTGCTGTACTTAGCTTTTAACCTGTATAAGCGGGTACCCGGTTTACTGGGTACCGACAGGTACACTGAGGTTAACGCAAGTAAAAAAAATTTCTAAAACTCGTTAACGTAGACTAGTGGTTTTTTCTAAAGTGCAAGTGGTGTGTTGAGAAAGGCTAGGCAACAGAAAAGGTATTTTTTTTTCTCTTCTTTCTCCTCTCTCCCCTCTCTTTTTATTTGTTCGCCTTTTAAGAATCCGCAGGGAGTGCATTTTTAAGAAAGTAGAGTCCCACTATCCTCCTAGCTATAAAATGTCAAACTACTGCTCGAGCTTCTACTGATAGTCTTAAATTAGGCTAAATTTTGGTAGGTTCAGTTGGGCCAGGATATCTAGATATCGAGTGAAAATATATTTCAGCTCGCTAAGATAATAATCTACGTGGTCTATGGCCTAAACTATCCTAAAAGATAAAAAGTCTGACACAGACACAGACACAGTGTGTTACTCTTTTCGTCCTAGTTTGCAGGTCGTTTGACATTTTTAGCATTCGGTCAAACCATCTCGTCTTATTAAAAAAAATTATAGTTATCATTTATTTTATTATGATATAGTTTAATATATAATATATTTCAATTATGAATTACATTTTTTTATTTTTGCAATTATTTTGAATAATACGAACCGGTTTGATCGCATGCTAAAAAAATCAAACGATCTCTAAATTGAGACGGAAGGAGTAGATTCTATTTTGTTTGCGTTTAAAATTAGATTCTGAGTAAACAGCGTAGGAATCGAAATCTCACTCAAACAGAATCCAAATTCCACCCAAACAGTTTTTGCTTCTTTTTTAAGGACCTGTTTAGCACGGCTCCGCTCCAAAAAATTAAACTCCACTCCACACATTCCACTGTGTTGCTGCTCCACCACAGAGCTAAAGTAGGTGGAGAGAGTGTTTGGCATGTTAACCAGCTCTACTCTCTAAAATAGATAATAGATGTATTAGTTGTGATTTGCCTGTTATACCCTTGTTTCTTGGCCCATGCGTCATACCCTGCGTGTGTGCCTTGCAGGCCAGCTCGCGGCGAAGGCGAGGATGGGGCACAGCCCCGGTCGGCGGTGAGGAGCACGGCCCCAGCCGTGGCGAGCCGTGGGCGCGTCCCCGGCTGTCGGCGAGGAGCGTGGTCCTGCCGCGGTGAGGCTGGGCGGGGCACCGGCAGGCGATGGAGCGCAGTCCGGTCACGGCGAGGCGTGGGCGTGGCACCGGCCGGCGGCGAGGAGTGCGGTCTGGCCGCGGCGAGGTGTGGGCGTGGAGCCGGCGAGCCGCCCACCCGGAGAGGAAACGCGTGGTGGGGGTTAAGACGAGGGCACGCGTGGCCGGGCAGGAAGCCTGCCAGCGAGGGCACGCGCGGCCGGGGCGAGCCACCGTCGGGCGAGGGCGCGCGCGGCCGGGTCGAGCCCCCTGCCGGCGAGGGCGCGCGCTGCCGAGGCGAGCCGCCGTCCGGCGAGTGGCGCGCGCGGCCGAGGCGAGCCGCCGTCCGGCGAGGGGCGCGCGCGGCGGGTCGGGCTCCCTGCCGGCGAGGGCGCGCGCTGCCGGGGCGAGCCGCCGTCCGGCGAGAGGCGCACGGCGGAGGCGAGCCGCCGGCCGGCGATGGTGTTGGATCCCAGCTGACGGGGCAAGAAGAAGAGTTCACGAGTTTTTTTATTTCCCAACCGGTACCAACATGTGTAATCGGTGGCAAAGGTGGGTAAATACCCCCAACTCTATGAGAAGGTGTGGAATAAGGATTCGTGGAGCACCCTTTCAACAGTTTCAGGTTTTTTTAGTTGGTCTCTAACTCCAAGTTTTTTTCGGAGTTAAAAGTTATCAGAGTTACGCCTATTTATCTGAAAAAAATTGAAACAAAACTGTAAAAAGTAGAGCGGAGCCATCCCAAACACGCCCTAAAACCCACCTTCCCTGCAATCCTCCTTAAACCCGATTCTCCCGCAGGCCGCAGCCCAGCCAGCCCTTCGCCCGCGTTTGGGGATTTTTCCGCGCGGCTCCTCTCGCGAGCGCCCGCCCGCAGCTGAGCCTCCTCCGCCGGGATTCGCCACCGCCGCCACCGCGGTTCGCCACCTCCGCCGCCGGGGTTCGCCTCCTCCGCCTCCGCAGCCTGTCCGATTCGCCAGAACCGGAAGAGAGAATATAGAACAACGATCTTCTTGCTCAAGGCAGAGAGAGTTTTCAACCGGCAGCCGCCGAGCCCGAGACCCCCTGCGCTGCCGCACGCCGCCCACCGCCGATGGAGTTCTCCGTTGTCGAGGGGCAATCGTTCTCGTCTTCCTGCCCCACGCTGATCATGGTCCGAAACCCTAACGCTGCGAGCCCCCGCTGATATTGTTGAAATAGAATTTTTAGTAGATTTGCTTTACGAATAAGTTTGCTCTTCTGATCTCTCGACAACAGCCAGCGCTGTCGATTGGCAACGTGGGGCAGCTCGCTGTCGATCTTCTGATATCCTCGGCGAGGGCGAGGCGGGTGGCCTACCTCGACGAGCCCTCCGTGCTGCCCTGCGCCGGCAACGACGCCTTCGGCCCTGACGCTGTCGGCGACCTCGCACTCGCTCTCGAAGGTTGGGTGCTCGATTCTTATTGATTTGCTGTGCTATTCCTGCTTCCTGCTTGATGAACTGTGACAGCGTTGCTGATTGCATTCCTTTGGTGTCAGTATCTCTATTCTCTGAACACCAACTGTTCGGTGAAATGTGTTACCGCTCTGTTGGCACCACAAACCTTTCTGCCGCGCGCACATGTTGTCTGATTGAGTAAATTTATGAGTTACAGCTGGACTAGAGTATTCCTGTTTATACTTTGGGGTTTTTAACTATTTACCATTCTTACGGATGTCTCCTCTTCAAATGCCAGTTTTAGTCTGCGCTTTACATATTTAGCACCAGAACGAACACATCGTTACACATTTGCCACTTTTGATGATGTGGCAAGCCACGACGCGGCGCCAGCGTGGACAGAGGATGTCAAATGACTCTTGTGCCCCCGCCTCCCTCACGTTGGGCACTCTCTCGCCTGTTTCCAACCACTTACACATAGGACCCACATGTCATATTCATCTTCAACCCCTCGCAGCACCTTCTCTCCCTTTGCCATGCTGCTCACCGTGGCACCCTCCCCGCCGCTCGCCGTCGCGCCCAGCCCGCGCGTGCACTGCTGCGCCCACCCGGAGCCCGGAGGCTCGCCGTCCACGCCGTGCACCTCCCTCTCGCGATGCCCCTTCCCATGGCCCGCGGTCGCACCCGCCTCGGGCGCCGCGGCTCGCCGTCCCCGCCGTGCGCCGCCGCTGCCTGCGCCCGCCGCGCCTCCCTCTCGCGCTGCCCCTCCCCGTGGCCCAGCGAAGCGTCCGGCCAACGTGGACAAGGGGGCGTCTGGCCGGCGGCGCGGCAGGAGGCGAGGCCTTGAGGAGATTAGACGAGAGGCGACGCAACGGAAGGCCGGCTCGCGGCGGCGGTGAAGCTGTGCAGGGAAGTCCGGCGAGCGGCGCGACTACACGCGACCTTGCAGGGAGGTCCAGTGTGCTGCGGTGCGGGGAAAGCCGGCGCGCAACCGTGCGGGGAGGACCGGCGGACGGCTCGCGGCGGTGAGAGCACGCGGAGAGGTGCGGTGGCGCAAGCTCGCGGGGAGGTCCCCATGTCTAGCAGTCTCTCGTAGGGAGGATGACCCTGACGTGTGGGTCCCACATGGCGGTGGCATGACTGACTTGAGGGAGGGAGGGGTAGCACTGTCATTTGCAGCCCCTGATCCACACTGGCGAGGTGATGTGGTTTGCCACGGCGGACAAAGTGGCAATTGTGTAGCATCTTTCGTTCTTCGGTGGTAAAAATGTAAGAGGCAAACTAAAACTGGTATTTGAAGAGGAGACCTCCGTAAGGATGGTAAATAGTTAAAACCCCCTTATACTTTTAGTCTAATTTTACCACATCTTAAGTTATAAACACATTTCGAGTCAGTATGTAATGTTGATACACAATATAAGACTGACCACCTTTCTCATTATCTCTTGGCAGCTTATGAATCTGGACCTCATAGGCTGGCTTTTATTCAGCAAAGATCTCCTGTTATTACAGTACGTTGATTTTAGCCTTTTGTTGTGCATCAGTAATTAGAATATTAATTGTTGTTTACTTCAATCTTAGAGGATACACTCTTTTCCTGTCTAAATACTTTTTTGGTTGGGATAAGGAAACTAGATGCAACACCAATGCCACTGTATTTGCTAACTTTATTCTGTCTTGCCCTGTTCAATTCGATGAAGACAGTAATCGTGTTTTGTTTTGTTATCTTTATGTCATGCCACTTGCAAACTTACAAGTTATAACCGTTTCTTTTGGAGATCTATATTGCTTTGATTGAATGTAACTTTGTCAAACAAAGCTAAGCGCATAACTATTGCACTTCCAGTCAAAGTTACATTGTTTATTTCATCACATATAGTTTAGTCTTGTGGTCTCAGTGCATATAGTTCCTCACTGTTTCATTACTATGTTAATTTTCCGTTACCAATATAGGGAATGATGGTTTCATTTGCAAAAAATATTGCTGATTTCATAAGCAGCATCGGGAAGAATCATATCGTTATTCTTTCAAGTTTAGATTCTGGCAAGAGGAGAGTAATTGATGCGTCCAGGTAATTGAAATGTCTAACGGCTGCAGATATCTTAGGATTGATTATCTGTCAATTTTGAATTCAATTATTAACCTTGTTTTATAATGTAGTCACATGCAGGTGTATTACCTTTCAAGTTGCAATGAAGATGGCTTTGATCCAGAATATGAGAAATTGGGGTGGAAGAAGCTTGAGGAGTATGATCCATCTCATAAACGTTGGAGTTTTCTTGGTAGCCTAGTTGAGGGTGGCAGTCTTTCAGAAGATATGGTTGATGACGCTGATGAGATGACAATAAATGATTACTATGCGAGCTTGCCATTTGCAGCGCTATTCACTGCCTGCAAGGTATCTTATTTTCTCTCAGCTCCAAAATATTTTGATCACTTTGAGAGTTGGCGTCAATGTTTAATATCTTTTTATTTGTCACAGGCTAAAGGCTTGAAAGTGTCTTGCATAATGTGCTACTGTTCAGAAGGTGACAACATGCCAGAGTCTTTCCAGTTAGCTGAGGCAGTGTGTAAACTTCTAGGCCATGGTCCTGAGAAATTCCATGGTAAATTTCTGTGTCACATGATCACTTATTCTTTATTGTTCTTGACTGAACCCATTAATAAAGATTAAAAAGTGTATATCTGTCTATTCGTGTCTCTTCAAACTATTAGAGTACCGTGCTTAAGTGCTTTACTCTTTTGAATTGCTCTCTTAATTGCAATTATTTTAGGAATATCGTTTCTTTAGCATTCTATCACCGTAATAATAACAAATGTTTGGTTGGCTTTCTAATGGATTTTTCTTTTTGCACACAGGAAATGGGTCAAATGGATGGACTGTTCCCTTGTCATGGAAATCAGTTTATGGACCACCACCTGATATGTCTATCTTTTAGTGTTGAAGTGTTGATCTAGTAAGTCGATTTTGTTTTTTGTAAACGAAACTCGGTATATTATAATGTCTATCTTTGTTAGTAATTGTTATCATTGGCTACAATTCAAACACATTATTTACATTCAATGTTTTTTGCTCACATTGACCTTTTGTTGTTCGAAAAAGAAAAATGAATGAATGCGTATTCTACATCTGGGAATCTACTGAAATATGCTTTTGCAATATTGTCATTGATAAATTGAAATCAAAATGGGGTTTCTTATAAAGGATGCTCCTATTATAGAAGTTTTCTTCTTTTGTTTCCAAGTCCTCTCTATGATTTCAGCAATTATCCTTGAAGCACAAAATTTCTGTTAATAATCGGATAGTGTTGGCACAAACAATGCTATCTTTTTAATGAATTTCTGAGTTATCCTGTAAATGGAACAGCTCTTTGTAAAGGGTTTACATCTACCAATGAATTTGTACACAGTCTCACACATATCAGTGGCCATCAGCCAATTGCTCATGTTGTTAATGGGTTTGAAGGCCTTGTCTGTTACTAATCCAATGGCTAGATAAGCAACTGGAGTGGTCTAATGACACATCATTTTATGTGGCCCATGATTTGATATACTAAATAAAGCAAGTGTTGGATCCAGCATCAAGATGCTGATCTATGCTGCAATCTGATCCGTTTTCGTATTTTTAATACCTTTACATGGCTGACACCCAGAAGGGAAAAAATACAGAATGGGTATACAAGAAACTTGGGACACCTACAAGAGAAAAAGCACACAGAATGGGCATACAAGAATTATGGGGCTGTGGTCGTCCTAGTAAATAAGTAGTAGTATTAATATTAGTCTATTACCCAAACATTATTATTTTTAACTTCAGCAGTATATTAGGTATGCTCGCTCAATTAACTAGAGAGTGTGGATTCTATTTGAAATAGTATTCAGCTAGAGCTTTATTTGCTGGTAGAGTTTAGTCTTACCTCCCACATATTATCGTTTGTTGAGCTATGTTTTGAACAGAAAAATGTCTGTCAAGCTAAAGCGTGTTGTTCCTGATATTAAACTACCCTGTACTTTTTTAAAAGGATATATTAACTACTTTTAAACTGATATTACTACTTTCTTGCGCCTATTCTGTTGGTTTATAATGCTGTATTTTTCTCATTATTTGATAGGTGAAGTTGACGCCATGGAAAGTATGTTAATTTAATGTTGAACTCTTACATGAGGTTGTGTACCAGGAGTATCCAGGAAGGTGAGTTGTAGGAGTTTATGGTCACGCGATAAAAAAAGAAAAAAGAATCCTTACGTGTTGAACCACTCAAGGTCAAGGCACAGTGATGCTTTGAACCCTGGACTGGAGTCCATCAATCTTTTTTTTTTTTTTTTTTTTTTTTTTTTTTTTTTTTTTTTGTAACTGTGAAGAATCACACCTTTGTCAATTCAGGTCTGCTAGAGCGTTTACTGATTAGGCTTATTGCTTACCATGTGGAATCTCATGACCATGGAATTCCAAGCTTCTTATCTGCAAGGCTGCAACAGCAACTGCAGGTGCCGTTTCGAGCGTTTTGGTTTGGTCGATTTTGATGTGGTGGAAGAATCTTTGCTAGTGCGCACCCCTTTTACGAAAAAGTACCAACTAAAAGTCGGGGCTGTTAGGTGAGACAATTCCGTCGGCGATGCCTGTTTGCCTGCTCATTAGTGCCGCCCGGAAGGTATGGTATGGAGTGATTAGGCTTTGTGAGAGTTGCGCCTATGCATGCGTGACTAGAAGCTGGTTGCTCCTATTTTTGAGAGTTGCCGAGGTGGCCGGTCAGTCTCTATGGCCTGCTGATCGGCAAAGCTGCTGACCCCTTTCGAAGAGAGCTTGCGGTTGCACGAGTGACTTACAGGATCTATGAATTATGACCCCTGGGGGGTGATTTTGCTAAGCTCGCTTAAATCATGCACCGTTTGCCCATTCGATCACTATACCTTGCTCATCCCTTTCACTTTCTAGCTGAGCACAACTTTAATAAAAGCCTAATGGTTGTAACACGAGCTATATGCATCGTTGTGCTTGATCACCCTTGATTATCGGTGATCAGCAGGATAAATTGACAGGAAGGTTAGTAATACTGGTGTGCTATAAAATGGAAAGCAGCAAGATTAGGAATAGGATTGAAACCAATCAACTTTCAGAAACCAACGTTGGATGCTAATGCTATTAATGACCACGGAAGGCTTGAGGCAAATTGCAACACCCAGTCACCCACTAGTCCGCTTCATGGGGCCCCAAGACTGAGAATGAAGTGCAGTGTTGGAATGGCGTCAATCTACTCCCAATAATTTGCAATCCCATCCAATCCAACAATTTAATAGCAGCCGCCAGCCGGTGAACATGGTAGGACTACTCGCCATCGCCTCCGCCTACTTTACTCTCTAGAAACTAGAATAGAATAGAATATCGGTCCATTTTACACATTGGCAACTTGAACAGTAGCCAGTAGGTGCATGTCTCCCTCAGATCAGCTGCTATTTTTCTGCCCTGTAATCTCAAGACACCAAAGGTCCCTGAGAAAAGTATCCTCTCGTTTTACCAAGAAAAGAAAGTTTGTTACACCTACATATCGATCGATCACACAGTGGCAGACTGGCAGGCAGAGTACTCCTAGTATATTGCACGGTAAAAGGAAAAAAAAAATTGCACGTTGTCTGGCTCCGTCGACGTCGCTCAGAAGGTGGCTTTCTTGAGCGAGGTGATGGTGACCGAGGAGCCCAGCGCGGAGGCGCCGACCTGGACGTCGAAGGAGTCGTAGCGGAGGAAGAGCTCGGCGACGAGGAGGCGCGCGATGAGCACGACGAAGTCCTTGCCGGCGCACTGCTTGTCCTGCAGCGTGGGCGCCGCCGTCTCGGGCCCGTTGGACCAGACGACGTGGCGCAGCAGCTGCGCGCCGTCCTCGCCGAGGAAGCGGTCGGGCACGTACTCCTCCGGGCGCGCGAAGACGCGCGGGTCCTTGGTGGCCATGGGCTGGTAGCCGAAGAGCATCTCCCCCTCGCGCACCTCGAACCCGTAGTCGTGGCTCTCCACCACCATGTCCCGCTTGGCGCGGCCGTACTGCATCGGCACGGGCGGCTCGATGCGCAGCGCCTCGTAGACGGCCGACTTGACGAGCGGCATCTCCGCCAGCGCCCTCATGGTGACCTCGCCGCCGTGCGCGCGCACGGCGTCGCGCACCTCGGTGGCGAGCCGGCCGTGCGTGCGCGCGCCGGCGCGGCCCAGCCACTTGACCAGCGTGGGGAACAGGATCTTCATGCCGCCGAAGGAGTTGAAGGACATGGCGAAGAGGATGTTGTGCACGGCCTCCTCCCGCGCGACGCCGAGGCGCTCGCCCTCGTCGACCACGTCCCTGGCGGCGTCGCGGAAGAAGTTGGCGAGGCGGGCGTAGTCCTTGGCGACGAGCGCGGGCGGGAGGCGGAAGGAGTGGAGCAGCGAGTCCTCCACGAGCTTGGGCAGGCCCAGGTTGAGCAGCGGGCTGAGCTGGAACAGCACCCACTTGGTGATCAGCTTGGGCCCGTCGCCCTGCAGCGCCGTCTCGGCGGGGTCGCGCCCCAGCAGCGCCTGGCAGAGGAAGGAGAAGGCGGCGGCGTCGTTGTAGTGGCCGAAGTCGGCCTTGCCGACCCTGGCCAGCTCGTTCTCCATGAGGCCGAAGAGGTCGCCGTACACCTCGCGGAACTTGGGGATCACGTGCTGCCGGCGGTGGGACAGGAGGTAGAAGAGCAGCGCCTTGAGCGGGCCGTGGCTGGGCTCGGACGGGTCGAGGTAGGAGAGCACGCGGTAGCCGCCGGTGAGGTCGGTGGAAGGCATGAAGGTGCCGGTGAAGAGGTCCGTCTTGTCGACAGCCGAGACGTCGAAGAGGACCGGGAAGGAGGCGGCGTCGAGGAGCGCCACCACGCGCGGGTCGCGCGCCACGAAGGGCCCCGGCGGCATGTTGAGGCGCACCACCGTGGAGCCGTGCTCGCGAACGCGGGAGGTGAAGAAGCCGTCGCGCCCGCCGGGCCCGTAGAAGTACTCGAGCCGGTCGCGGAGCGCGCCCACCACCGGCGGGCCGTAGTCGCCCGGCACCTTGCGCAGCGGGAGCCGCCGCTTCGGCGACACCACCTCGTGCGGACGGTCCGTCGCCGACGCGGCCGCCCTCGTCGTCCGATGACGGCGCGGGCGGGCGCGGGCGCACGACGACGGCGCCGCCGCCGAGAAGGAGAGGTAAGTCGCCGTGGCCATCTGCTCTTGAATCTTGATCTGGTCGCGGGCCTGTACGCAACGCAAGCAAGACTAGTGTTGAAGACTAGTGCGACAGCTGCGAGTCCACGACGCGGGCTTGTGCTTGGGACTTGCTTGGGTTTGGCCGAGAGCCGTGCGCCGTGCGGCGTGCGGTGCCAGCCGGTGTGGCGTGTGTGTGGTTAAATATAATAAAGCGCGCGCGTCAGCAGACAGACAGTGTTATTAAAGGCTGTGGGGGGTGCGCGTTTTAAAAGGCAGGGGCAGGGGCAGCTGCGCGCGCAGTGGGTGGTGGGAAACGTGGCCAGTTTCCGGCGGGGGTCCGCCACCGCAGCGGCGAGTGCGGAAGGCTGGCCGGTGGTGGGCGTCGCCGACGAGGCCCGCGCGCCCGGGCGGCGGCAATGCACATGCACGTGCCAAAATGGTTTTAATCTATAAATAAATACTCCACTAGCACTAGTAAATGATTGAGATGTTTAATTGTATAAAATGTCACTATTGTGTTTGATTTTGTTGCATTATCGTGAGAGCTAGGGCAGGATTTTGGTGGGAGGGTAATTGATCCAGTCAATTAACCACGCGTTAGCTGTTGTTAGCTAGTAGGACAGGATTGCCCAGACAATCATTAGCTAGATGCACAACTAACAATTGCTGCTTCTTTTTTTTTTTTTAACAGCTACCTCTCTGCCGCACTAAGGCCTCCGTCGCCTCAACTGTTTGAGTCGAGATTGAGTGGGTGACAGTGTGTGGTCATGTAGGAGTCGAGATTGAACGCGCATCGACACGATCGATGACACCACATGGCACACCGTTCCAGTGTCAGAGAGGCTCATACCATACCTCCTCATGGTGTTGCAATGCTGTTTCCCACAGTTCCAACTTCCCACCGTCAGGGGCGCGTGGCAGTGCCGTCGAGGAACGAGGGTGGCCGGTGGCACGGCACGGTGCGCGGAGGGACCGATCGACGTCGCCATCGGGTGCGGATCGGATTCGCGCGTCGGCGCGTGCGATCACTGACCAAGTGACCAGCGGTTCGGCGACAGCGGAGAACGAAACGGTTTGAGAAGCAGTAGGTTAGGGCTGTTCGCTCGGTGGTTCTTGCTGATGCTGCCGTGCTCTGGTCGGTGCGCGCCAGGTGCGGCGGTCAGGTCAGCGGCGGGCGGACACAGTCCAAATATTCTCCGAAACCACATTATGCACACAACACAATTCTCGGTCGGTGGTCGAATACACTCCGGAACCACCCAACGACAATAAACCGGGCATCATGGTCAGCGATCGCAGTGTTAAGAGAAAAAGGCACCCCCCCCCCCCCCGCGCTTTATTTATCAAGCAAAACGACACCGTGTTTTCGACGCGCACGGGTTCAGCTCAGCACCGCCGGCCTCAGCTCGTCCTTTCCACCAGCCGCAACGAGCGAGCGAGATCACATCACCGCCGGACGCCGGTTGACCAGCCGGCCGGCCCGTCGGACGGACATACGCGTCGACGCCGCGCTCGTGCGGTCACCCCCGCGCGTTTCGTTCACCTTCACACCGCCGCACCGAGGGCTGAGGCCTGAGGCTCACTTGACCGCGCGCGGTCGTCAGCGATCAGCGTTCCACCAGGAACGTAGAGTCGTTCGGTCACCGCCCGCACGAGCCACGCGACTTCACCTGTAAAATAATACTAGTCGTCTCGTCGGGAGCCCAACTGTTCCGCCCCGTTTCTAATTATTCGTTCCACATGGAAGACCACATCAGGCGCGTGTCAAAGTTTATGGCTGCGATTCTCTCCCGTGGGACCGTCCGTGCACACACAGAGGCAGACAGGCAGGCATTGCCCAAAAAAAAAAAAAAAAACCGCAGGCGTTCTACATGCAAAAAATGTGGAAGACAACCTGATTGCATAAACGAAAATGACTTGGAGCCATAAAGATATGGGGACATCGAATGTTATATTATATTATGGGTCGAGATGATACACTCCTAGATCGAGGCAGGTTCCTTCTCCTTTTTCGACTGAAAACAGCATGAGCATGTGTTACACGAGCAATCAGTAAAGCTGCTTCCGTAAAGCAAGTTACACTACCGTGTGATTCATGCATTTGCATCCGCGGTCTGTACTGGCACACTGCGCCGGTACCGATCTGCATCTGCAGTACATGATGCAACCGTCTCCGCATCGTTGACGAATCAACGCTACAGAATCCACAAGCGATTGATGTACCATTTCCTTCTGGGATTACTGGAATCTCTCAGGCAGCTCTTTTCCGGTGTCTGCGTTCTTGGTACATGATATTGCATAAAACCTACGATTGCCCCCTGAAAAATTGAAGTTACACGCGTAAGAATTGGCATAGGCCACAACTCACAATCATGAAATGTCTTTTTTTTTCTTTAGTTAGATCACTCTGCTTTTAAGAAAGCTATAAGCGTGTCTGGGATAATCGTGAAAATGTCATATCGACGTGCTATTCATCTCATTATAATAAGGAAATTTTATATCAACCTGGTTCCAAAACCTTCATTCACAAAAGGTCCATATACGTTTTTTTGGCAGGAAGCCAATTCAGAGCGTAAGAGAAATGGGTAGGTTGTGGCTTGTGGAGTTGTGGTAACAGCTACTACTATCATCTTGTAAGATGTGTATCATGGAACAAGCTTAAAAGTAGTACGATTATGATGTATTTTCTTAGAGCAGCTGGGTCATTTTATTCCATGACATTTGCATGACATACCTACTTGCTGACTTATTCAAGAGAAAGAAAGGCTTACTTGCCAATTGGTCTTGACAGTACAACTAGAAGAACTGCAACCCGCACAGCCAACTAGTACTAGCCATGACTTCTGGGATCAGGAACTTGATGAACCTTCCTAGATTCAGCACTTGAGAACTGACCAACAGCTCGCGCATGAGGTATGTTGGGGTCACCAGAAGCGAGCGCGGCCACGTTGTCGAGAAAATACTGTTTTGGAAGTCTCCCAACAACATTGCCTTCCTCATTTCCTTCCTTGTCCAAAAAGGCAAAATGAGGAATGCCTTCTACTCCAAACTCATCAAGCTCTTGCTCCCACTTTGTATTGTCAACATTCAACATGACAAAATTGACACGGTTCCTGGAAAGAATGCTCAAGGTATGTAAATGGCATTGTCAAGAGTTAAAGACAATATACTCAAATATAAGCCTAGTCAATAATCGTGTCTTGGTTGTTGGATGTAATCTTAATGCCCTGTATTCGCCTTTTATGTAGTGGATCTATAAGAATAAAATTACAATAACTAAGCACATCCTCCTGTGCTCGCATATGCTCTGAATGATCACGTATGGAATAACCTATGCACACACAACTGATTCCCATGGCAGTCCTCCTGTAAGGTTAAATTCAATGGCAGTCTTCCTGTAAGGTTAAATTCAACTGGTGGAGTAGCGCTGCTAGACACGTGTCGCGGTCAAACGAAAAGGGTTCAACTCTTTGGTCATCCTGATGGCCTGGTCGCTGTGGAAGCACCACAACAGTTGTGTCTTCGATGGCATCCGACCTTTTATTGAGGTGGTGCTGCAAGAGATTGCCGACTGCGCCAAGCTGTGGAGTCTTGCCGGCGCTTGTGCGCTGTGTAGTTTGTTGCCTTGAGCTAGGTGGGTGCGTACTAAGGCTGTTGTTTGTGTTCTGTGGCGTGCATGTGTCATGTCTCTAACCCAAGCCGCGGATTCGGCATGTATTTGGTCCGGACCGTTTTCTATCTTTAATACAATGACACGTAGCTCTCCTGCGCGTTCGAGAAAAAAAGTGTATGTTACAAAGCATAGGCCAGTACTGATTACTACCTCCATTCTCGAATGTTTGTCATTGGCTAGTTCATTTTTGAACTAAAAAGCAACAAACAAGAAAAACCTAGAGGTGCATAATGGTAGTTGTTGCTATCTGTATTTCGAATGGAAAAGTTTATGGCACACAAATGTGGGGGAAAAAGTTGAAACAACAAGGTAGATGTGAAAAATAGTTTACTTGTATTGTTGCTCAACTTTGTAGATATCTGGAGCAAACTCTCAATCGTACTCCAGAATGCATAATAGCAGTAGCAGTAGTTATTACCAACAAAAAAGGTTATGGTGCAGATGCTCAACTTAATTGTTACTTCCAATGAAGAATAGTATATGCCAAAATGGTTTACTTACTTGTATTGTTGCTCAACTTTGTAGATATCTGGAGCTAATTCACGGCAAACTTCACACCAATCTGCATAAAACTCAACGACAGTGGGCTTGCCATTTGAAAGAGCCTGGGCATAAATTTATGGATTAAGCTTCGGAAGTATAGTGAAGAAAAACATCAGTAAAGATAATACAATCTGCACAGCCTGACAAAGAATTGAGGCTATGTCATAACAGGGTTTGGGGCAAAATGCAGTGCAACATAGGGCACAAAATCGATCAAACTAATATGAAAAGTGTCAGTAACATCATGACAGAAACTCGATGAATCCGGTATTAAGCAAAAAAGTACCAATACACCTTGAAGGAACCTAAGATGGATGGAGTAAATATCAGGTCAGAAAAAAGAGAGGAAAAACGTGGGGACTATTATGTTGCCTACTAGAATAATTCCATTTCAATGAATTGTTATTCTGCATATCATGGACAGCAAGGGCATAGGGTAACAACCCAAAAGTAAATTAAATATGCAGCAAACTACAAATTCAAGTCCAGTATACAGCACCCCAGCGCAGCCATTTTTCAGTTTTCCTAGCACCAAGCAAATAATCGAGATCAAGGTGAGTGCCACAGACCTCTTCGTAAGGCACAGCATTGGCTGCAAGATCTTTGAGAGAAGCTTCACTGAGATTGAGTCTCTGCGACGCAAAGAGAGCCACCGCCCCAAGAGTGGAGAGCAACGCTACCCTTCTGTTGAGATCCTTGGTTGGGAGAGCTGGAAGCCCAGCATCCTGGGGTGCACTGGTTGTTTGAGCCTCTTCTTCCGTCGACTCGGCTTTCACGGCCTGCTCATCCTGCTAACGCAAAAGATCGAGTGAAAGACACGTCACTCCATCCACAACTCGTTGAGATGTAACCTAGCAGGAGCACCGACTCAAGGCTGCAAAGCATCAGTAACTTGGGCTCTACTTGCATCTGGAAACCATGTGGTGCTCGGGATGAACCTATCATCTACCACCACCACAGTACAAGTTCCACAGATTACAAATTTTAATTTGCACGGAATCGCTCTGAAAAGACGAATCTACTTGGCACGGAGGGAAAACACCAGCACGCAAACTCCAGAAGTTCAGATAGACTGATAGAGGCTTTGATATATGTGAAGGAGAACCCACCGTCTCTGGCTCCGCAGAGTCGGGCGGCGCGACGCAAGCGACGGTCCCCGGCCGGCACCCGCCGCGCTGCAGCGGACGGAGGCGCACAAATGAGGGCGGCGGCGAGCGGCGGCGGGCCCCCGCGAGGCTCTGCGGGGGGAGAAGGCCGGAGCACCGCGAGGCCACCACGGTCGCCATTTTTTTTTTCCACCGCTACAGTATCTTGCAGCTCGGAAGAAAGACGGCAACCGGGCAGCCGGGCTCGGGGTCAACCCGGAGACGGCGGAGAAGGATGATGTGGGTGGCCAGCTTGGCGCCACGCCGCGTGTAATTGTGCGATGCACGCGGCCTCGGGTCGCCCTCGGTATCTCCCCCTGGGCTCGGGGGAAGCTCGGAAAAGGCTCGGTACCACAGGCCTGGTGAGACTGGCAGCCCAAGCAGGTCGGCCCACTGAGCCCCGCGTCCGCATATATGAAGCCCAATAAACAAGGGGAATCGTCCGGCCCAGTGAGCCCAACGCACCGGTTCTTCAACCCATCTGTAACCGTCACGACAGCGCGCCTCATCTGACCGTCTCCCTCCCCAGTTCCTACTTCCTACTACCGCCGGCGAGCGCGACAGATCAGCCGAATCGGCCGAGCGCCCCGGAGCCGGCGGCAAGGAGGTCCGCGCAAGGCCACAAGCTGCAGAAGCTGAGTTCAAGTTCTCCTGCGTGTCTTCCTTCCGCCGATCTCTAGCCAGCCCGGCAGCCCGCCGGCCCCTGATCGATGCGGGAACGGATTGGGGTCCCGGCATCGCCCGTACTATGATTGACGCCGCGTGCGCGCGCACATCGCTCGCCGGCTCACTCATGGGCAAGCGGAAAGTGCCAGCGATTGCGGTGCCGCGCACGATGATTCTGTCGCCCCTCGCCCGCCGCCCGTCGCTCGCCACGCTTGCCAAGCTGGGCTGCCTTGTCTGATTGTCTCTGCATATATGCCCCGTTGCTTGCTCGTCTTGGTCTTGCCCCCATTATCAGCTCTGGACCTGCCAAGTGCCAACCAGCCTGCATGCAGAAGCGAATTGAAATGAGATGCAAGTTTATTTGGCGGATGGATTTAAAATTTAGGCCCTGCGACTCTGCGAGAGGTCAAGGGACACACCACACCGCGAGAGATCCTGACAGTTCTCCCTCATCATTCTACCAATGCAGCCAATTCTTGCGCAGCATGTGAACCCACACAGGAGCTCTCCAATCGTGATCTTTGCGGATGGCGTGTAGTTGTTAATAGAAAGTTGATTGTTTTGTTTACTCACGTCAGCAGCTCTTGTCCCTTGCGATGTACACTTACTGTTGTAGCATTCTACTTCTATCCAAAAAATAGCTGTATTTGTTACTATGTGTTACCTCTGTCCCCCCAAAAATGCAAAATCTAGCTGTGTATGTAGACGAATGCTTATCTAAATACAAACCAATGTGTGCGATTTGAATTAGATGGACCCCCATCTAACTAGTTGAAAAACTATAGACACATTATTTATCAGACACCTTTTAAACTTTTTGAGATGGAGACAGTGTAGCTGAATGTTTCACCTCTACTTTCCGGCGGCATAAGACTAGTCCTTCACGCTTCTCGCTGTGTGTCCCCCGGTACTGATTGGCGATATATCTGAAAAACAGAGCGATCCCCTACTCCTGAACAATGTTTCAGATGAATAGCCATACATCACTCTGTGAAAATTACCCAACTGTAATTACAGAATCATTTGATATCTCTGGGACTTTGATCCAAATCTTTTGAAGACCAGTTCATAAAATTCATGTGGACAACACCTTAATTTTTCTGAACACGCTTAGTTTGCATTGAACCCTGGTGCAATCACCCTCATGGCTCATGCCCTCGTCATCGAAGCAGTATGTCCTGGAAGAGCGATTTTTACCATAAAGTTGATGCGAAGAACTTCAAGAACTTCAGCTCGTGAATGCGAATATTACAGGAGTACTCGATTTGTACCATTGCATGAAGATCAGGGGACAGTTCCTGAAGTAGTAGGGGCCAGAGCTAATGAAATGATGCACGACGGTTTGATAAAGCTGATGCCCCACTAGTCGCTATCTACTGCCCCAGTCCGGTCGGCAAGATTGCAAGCGACCTCATTGATATCCGCCGAATCTGCTATTGTTAACGTCTCATTGCTTTGCTTGCCCGTTTTTCAGGAAAGATTGGACCTACTCCAGAGGATACATTCTCTGTGGCTCCACGAGGTGCAGTGCTCTTGTACCAACAAATTTAAAAACACAACTAAGGTTCTGTTTGGAAACAAAGTATTTTTGCAGTATTGTAAAAAATACTGTCGTATTGGAGAAAACTATGGTATTGAAGTAAAAATGTGTTTGGCAAACCTCTGTATCCAAAACCGTGGTATTGTCAATACCACAGTATTTTTGGAGTATTGGAAACTTTGGTTTAGACCAAAGTTTTTGTTGAAGGAAGAGATGAAGTCAAATACTGTAAAACAATACTGTGTTCCCAAACATCTATGGGTTAGACTGCTGTAAAAAATACTATGGTTATGTCATTGCAATTGGCAGACCATGGTATTGAAATACTGTAGTTTTAAATATTTTGCTCCCAAACAGACCCTAAAAATGCATGGATTTGTTTTTTAAACATATGAATAAATACTAAAACATACCGGAGCAACCCTCTTATTTTGCGCATGCGCGCCACTACCACTCGCGACGCCTGCGCTCGTGCCTTCTTCTTCCTCCTCTCGCGCCGGGCCGGCCGCCGCCTCCAGGCCTCCTCGTTACCGCCAGAGGTGGAGGAGAGCTCGTCGCCGGCGAACCCCAATCCCGAACCCTAACCGCCACCACCCGCCCCCGCCCAGCCCGCCACCACCCGGGAGGCCGCCGACACCTCGGCACCCTCGGCACGGCCGCCCTGCCCGCCGGCCACAGCCCCGCCAGCCCCCTCCTGCGCCGCTCCGCCCGCTCCTTCTCTTTCCAACGGCCGTTGGGGTGCGCGCCGCTACCTCCGGCGCGCGCACACCAAAATCAGCATGCAATTTGACCGGGTGCAGCATTCACCTTGATCCACAACACGCACCAAATTACATGAAGTTTTGTTTAACCTCAAGTTTTGCATTGCCTAACTTCATGTCCATGTATATTTTTTTATTAAAATTTTCATAATTTTTTTGATGTTTTTTGTACCATGCAGGAGCACCGGAGCACCTGATGCCGTGGAGCACAGCTTGCGTTTCTCCTGCTTGGGAGTCGATAGAGCATCAACGAAAAGGTGCAACAGGGTGTTGTAAGCTGGTGGTGGCAAGGACTCATCTGGGCTGAAGATGACCTGACTCACGGTCATTCGGACAGAACAAGCTCCAGATAATCAAAGGTTCGAAGGTACAAATCATCTTTTTTTGCGAGGTGGTACAAATCATTTTAGTAGAGAACAATACTAAGATTTGTCGTCTCGAGATCTTGACCTTTGCCTTTGTCACCGGACGCTCGTCACTTGCCAACTCGCCACGCTTGCGATGCAGCGTGGCAAGCTGGGCTGCCTTGTCTCTGCATGCCCCGTTGCTCGTCTGGTCCTGCTCCTGCCAACCATCGTCCTGCAGAAATTTATTTGAAACGAATTGAAAGGAGGATGCTGGGCCAATGAGGGCAGTGGTTGGGCGTGCATATGTATTTGCCGGAGGAATTTAAGCCCAGCGAGAGGCCAGGGGCCACGCCACGCCACGCTGCGAGATGTTTAGATCTTGACAGCTTCTGAATCGATCTGTAGCCGTGATACGTCGATCCATGCATAATAATGCCACATTATTAGTCCTGATCATTCTTCCAATGCGGCCAAATTCTTGCGCAGCATGTGAGCCTACAGGGGTTCTCTAATCATGGTCCTTGGGGACGGACTGACGGAGTACTTGTTAATAGAACGCTGATCGTTTTGTTTAGTCACGTCAGATTTGCTTTGTACTCTGCAATGTAGTATCGTTACTGCTGTAACATTCCTCTTCGTTGCCTAAAATAAGTGTGCTTCTAGAATTCCTTTGTTGGATAAATTAGATGTGATGCAAAATGATAGGTGCTTCTGATTAAGACTTCTCAATCAATCCATCTTGCTGCATGCGCTTGAGAAAACCAAGTCTTGGAAAAGAAAAATGATAGAAAAAAAAATGCATGCTTATGCACCTTAAAGAAAAATTGGAGATACAAGAGAGACACCCACGAAACCCTAGATCCCGCCGCCGGCGACGGCGAAGGCGGCGGCGGCGTCACAAGGCGTCCCCTGCGTCTTTTCCTTCCTCCACCTTCTCCTCCCTGTCCCTCTAATCTCCTTTTGCGCCCTTTGTCACCGTGGGCGCCGCCGGCTCGTCCTCCTCCATCGCCAGGCGTGGGCGCTGGCCCTCGTTGACGAACGCCGCCACCGGTCCGGCCCTGCGGGCGCTCTCTGCCGCCCGGACCTCTGCGGTGCCATCGGCTCAGCCGCCATTGCGTGGCGCGCGCTGCCGGTCCAGCCCCCGCGGGCACAGCTTCCCATCGGCGAACGCTGCGGGCGCCGCCAATCGGGCGCCGCCGGCCGGGGTGGCTGTCGCCTTCTCACGTCGTGCCGTCGCGCCGGGTAGCCATCGGATCTGTCGCTGGGGTGCTCTCTGCCTACGGCCGGCCAACGTCGATCGATGCACCATGAGGTGCCACTGATGTGGTATGGTTGTTCGCAGCGGTGGTGATCTGTGTGGGAGAGGCGCTCCTGATGTTTCACTTGCGGTGAATTTCTCCTAGCAAAGAAGGTTCGGAACACATGGCTAGTATTGCAAGGCTGGAATCAATGGTGAAAATCATGCTGCTGGATCTTGTTCGGCAGGACGACGGCGTCGCCCTCTGGTGTCGTTCCCTCCATGGAGGCGTCGTGATGATCCCAACATTTTTGCTTTGATCTACAAGGTGAAAACCTTGTTCTTTTGGACGGACAGCAGCGGCGTCCCGCGTCGTACCATTCGTGAAGATGCCGTTGTGGAAGACTTTTGTGTTTGAAGATCCTTATTGCTGAGACATCATTCAGTGTTTACATCATGCTATACTCTCAACATATCAACAATCTTTGGTGTCGTCAGATCCTTATATGCTTTGACATGTAAGGTCATTTATGATGGTTTGGTTTTGGTGTCAGAGCGAAATTAACTCAAGCTATGAACAACGTTCTTCAGCAACGGTGGACTCGACTCAAGCTCTACTTCCGTCTAGTGCATTCTGAAGACTGCTAGAAGATGATTTGTTAAAGGAGATTTATCAAAACAATCCATTAAAGACATACTAGATTTTATGTTGGAGTAGTCTTCTATTTTCTTTTTCTTTTTATTTTTTCTGGTGCCTTGCCTATATATTTCTAGATTTGTTAGAATATGTACGAACACTCTGTAATAATTTAGTCTGATGCATCATCTTCTGATGTGTCTGAAGGCGGGATATATTTTCCATTATCTTAAAAAAATGCACCTTAAAGAAAAATTAGATAGCCAAATGTGCGTGCCTTTAATTAAGGCAAACCCATCAAACTGGTCAAAAACTACTATTATAATCTTTTTATAATCTTTCTCGGAAAATCGGTGGATCTCATAGAACTGCAGAAACCAGCTCCAAGAAATCCAATATCTGTAGATGTAGATGCTAAAAGCATTTAGATAAATCATTTCGTCTATAGTTTAGATTTAAATAAAAGTATTTAAATTATTTAAATTAGAAATTGCAGATACTAGATCTCAGATCGGGGCTCTACCAAAGGGCCCTAAACATTTTAATTGCATTTATTTTGTAGTATATCGCGGAATGTTCAACCGCAACTGTCTGCCGGCATAAGACTAGTCCTTTAGTTGTTTGTCGTTGTGTTCCCCGGGTACTGATTGGCAATACCTGAAAACAGAGTGGTACCTGGTTCCTGAATAACGATTCAGATGAACAGCCATAGTGCCATGCATAGAGCACTGTGAGAAAATTAGCCAACTGAAATTGCAGGATTTTTATTGATATAGCTGGCATTGTGATCCAAATCTTTTTAAGATCAGTTCTTAAAATTCACGAGGATGGCACTTTTCCTGAACACGCGTAGGTTTGGACTGATCCCTCTTCGAAGCTGTATATCTAGGTAGTAAGGTAGGACCCGGGAGAGCTAACTAGTAGTATTTCACAAACAATGGCCGAAGAACTGCATAAAGGCGAAATCTAAATGAGTTCAGCTCGTGAATCCAAAGTTTATACTCGAGTCGTACCAAGGCATGCACTATTATTGCATGAAGATCAGGGAAAGGCAGTTCTTGTAGTAGGGCCAGAACTCATGAAATGACCCACAGAAGTTTGGCAAAGCTGATGCGCCACTAGTCGCTTATTACTCGCTTGATATCCGCCGAATCTGCCATTGCTAACGCCTCGTTGCTTTGTTCATTGCCCGATCTTTCAGGAAAGGTTGGGCCTACTAGGCAGCACAAGCTGAAGATGCAGCATTTGGCAACAGGGACTCATCTGTCCTGAAGATGACCTGACTCACGGTCATTCGGACAGACGCGAGCTTCAAGTCATCAACACCCCGCAGGTACAGGCATTTGAGTAAAGAAACACATTTCTAAGATTTGTTCTCGAGCCTTGACATTAGCCTTTGTCGCGTACTCCAAAGCTTTGAAAACTTTTTTTTTTGAAGGGTTAAAAACAAGTGTAGATTCCCCTGGATTTCTGCAACCTGATGAAATGATCAAATGAACCACAAGTTCCACGACCACAACCAATGCTTGTACAAGTACAAATCAACAGGCAAACGAAAGCAGGCCAAGATCCAGCCAGATGATGTACACATACCTTCTACTACAAATCTGCTGGCTCGTGTCATGACAGTGCCTGCGGCTGCAGCCCTCTGCACTGTAGTAGCAGTCAAAGCCAAGATTGTCGTAGTGCTGTGGTGAACCCCCCATTCTTTGTGCCCTTTGTGTGCCCTACATGCCATGGCACGGCCAGGCCCATCTCCGGCAGCCGCAGGGCACGCCCACGCACTACCCTGACACGCCACCACCGGCCACCGGCACGGGTGCCCGCGAGGTGGCGGCACAGAAGCCGCCTCTCTTTTTTTTCAGGCAAGACGGAGATCTGGGGCTCACCTTCCAGAGTCTCTCTCGTGCACGGCCGCGGCACCATGAATTGAAAGGCAATGAGCCTCACAATGGCCGTACGGCGCCACCTCCAGCATTGATGACCGCATCACGCCTCCTCATTTACTATCTCCATCTGCAGGCAGAAGCAAAGCAGCGGGAGTTCAAAGTTTTTTGAGAGCCGAGACAGAGCACTCGACGCCTTTGGTGACCTTGAGCTGACCAAAAATGATGCCTGGATCATATATAGTGTGGAGCAAATGCTGGTTTCAAGGGCTGGGAAAAATTTTGGGTAGTGGATAGCAGGAAAAGAAAAGTGTTCACCATGAGATTCCTTCATTCTTCTCGTTGTTAGTACTTAATTGACCTGGCTGGTGCTGATCCGAGTTATAATAATGGCGCTTTTGTGTTCACTCTCTCGAGGCAGTGTCTGAATCTTTTCACTACTCCGATGTCGTGGTAATCTTTTTACAACGACAGTGCAACTCGACAATGGTTTCTACTACCTCATTGGAGAACTGAACTGAACAGAACTTTGTATGAGATGTTTGGAGAAATTTCATGTGTTTTGGTGGTCTGGTGATCAGGTCAGGACACACCGAACGCGTGAATGTTCCAATAGCAACCACGGCCAGATTTATAGCAGAACATGACACCATGAACAGCATCATGAGAGACGATGTTACGGGGAGGGACTGTACTAAATTACTAAACCAGTGGTTAAACAACGGGAAAGCAAGTACGGAGGGTTGCATAAACAAATGCCTGATGGAGGATACGTGCTTTTGAGGCAAGCGCAGCAGCGTTCAAAAAACCAAAAATGCCATCTTGTCTTCGTCTTCCCCCACTTGGAATCCTTTACTCCCCCTCCCTCGCCTCACCTAAACAAAACACCGGGATAGGCAGGACACCATTATTGCGAGCTCCTCTCCTCCCCTGATTCCCACGAACACAGGCCACTCTTCCTTCCGAGAAATGCCTGTCCGTTGCGGCTCTTGAATGGAGCGTTCGACGATGCAGGGGAGGAGGAAGCACACACGGGAGAAGGAGAGGGCGCGGGAGCAGCCCCCGGCGGCGGGCAGCTCCAGAGGCCAAGCATGGCAAGTCAAAGCAATTGCTCTCGTGTCCTTTTGCCTCTGTGGTGATTTGTTGCCCTGTGATCTCTGATCTGCGTGTCTGTGCTCGTCAGGTTCTGCACCACCGGATTGCCCAGCGATGTAGTGATCGAGGTCGGCGACATGACCTTCCATCTCCACAAGGTTGGTGAATCTTGCCTCCAATCCTTCAATTCCCAGATTTGTTTTTTTTTTCTTTCCAATCTCTGTTTCATCTGATCATCCCCACGGGTAACAATGCTCTCAACGTCTCTATCGTGAGCTGGTGCGGTCCATTTCTTAATCTCGAGCTGCGAAAAAGTGTAGCAAATTCGGCACTCATTGAGGCGAGCACAAAAGTTTGCTAAATCCGGTGCCTTTCGTGCAGTTCCCGCTAATGTCGAGGAGCAAGAAGATTCACGACCTCATCACGAACAAGGAGTCACGCGAGGCGAGCCGGGGACGAAGAGGAGCAGAGCAGGGAGAGGACGCGGGGGAGATCAGAGAGGAGGCAGCGGAGGTGGTGCTGGAGGACGACGAGGAGGCGGACGTGCACCGCATTCGCCTCCCGGAGTTCCCCGGCGGCGCGGAGGCCTTCGAGCTGGCCGCCAAGTTCTGCTACGGCGTCAAGCTCGACCTGACGCCGGCCACAGCCGCGCCGCTGCGCTGCGCCGCCGAGCGCCTCGGCATGTCCGACGACCACTCGGACGACAACCTCGTCTCCCGCGCCGACCGGTTCATATCGCAGACCGTCCTGCGGAACCCCAGGGACGCCATCCGCGCCCTCAAGTCCTGCGAGGGCCTCCTCCCCCTCGCCGACGACCTCGGCCTGGTGTCGCGCTGCGTGGACGCGGTTGCGGCCAAGGCCGCCGCGTCCACGCCCACCGCGCTCTTCGGCTGGCCCATCGCCGACGACGCCAGGGCCGGCGACCGCCAGCGCCGCAAGAACAGCGCCGCCGCCGGGGCCACGTGGTTCGACGACCTCGCCGGCCTGTCCTTGGCCACGTTCACCCGTGTCATTGCCGCCATGAAGGAGCGCGGCGTCGGCCCTGAGGTCATTGAGGGGGCTCTCATTGCGTACGCCAAGCGGTCCATCCCCGGGCTGTCAAAAACCGGCCGGCATGTCGGCGGCGGTGGTGGTGGCGCCGCGGCCGCCGCTGCCGCCCCGCCATCTTCAGATGGGGACCAGAAGGCGCTTCTCGAGACAGTCATTGCCAACCTCCCGGAGGAAACCATCAAGAGCACCGCCCACACCGGCACGGCCGTGGGCGCCACCACGGCGCGCGTCCTCTTCGGCCTCCTCCGTACGGCGAACATCCTCCACGCGTCAGAGGCTTCCCGCGACATGCTGGAGCGGCGCATCGCCGCGCGGCTGCCCGACGCCGCCGTCGACGACCTGCTCGTCCCGAGCTACTCGTACCTCGTGGAGACGCTCTACGACGTGGACTGCGTCGAGCGCATCGTGCGCTACTTCCTGGAAGGCCGGGACATCGCCGAGGAGGGCAATGAGGACGAGGAGGGATGCGAGGCGGCGGAGACGCCGGGCAGAGAGGCTAGCAGACGTGCCATGCTCGCCGTGGGGAGGTTGGTGGACGCGTACTTGGGGGAGATCGCGACAGATGCGAACCTGAAGCCGGACAAGTTCTGCGACCTTGCCTGGGCGCTGCCCGACGGTGCCCGCGTGTACGACGATGGCCTTTACCGAGCTGTCGACATCTACCTCAAGGTAAGGGGCGTTCTCGTGATCTTCTCGTTTGCAAGCTTGTGAAAAGGCGCCGGTGTTGATTGTTTGGCTGCTCTGTGCGAAGGCTCATCCGGGGCTCAGCGAAGAAGAGAAGGAGAAGGTGAGCGGCGTGGTGGATGGGCGCAAGCTGACACTGGAGGCGTGCACGCACGCGGCGCAGAACGAACGGCTGCCGCTGCGGACGGTCGTGCAGGTGCTCTTCTTCGAGCAGCTGCAGCTACGCCGTGCCATCGCGCGGACGATCATGGTGAACGAAGGCGGTGCGGCCGGGTCAGGGGAGGAAGGCGGCGACAGTGACGGCGGCGCCGGCGGGACCTGGCGCGTGGCGGCACGCGGTAACCAGATGCTGCGGCTCGACATGGACAGCATGCGGAACCGCGTGCAGGAGCTGGAGCGCGAGTGCACGAGCATGAGGAAAGCAATTGAGAAGATGGACCGGCGAGGCGGGGCGGCAACGGCGGCGGCCGCCGATAGGGGAGTGCCGTCTGGGGCGGCGGATGGGAGGTGGGGAGCGTTGGTGACGAAGCGGTTCGGGTGCAAGTTCCCGGCGCAGGTCTGCCAGTCGCAGCAGCGGACGGTGGTGGCGCGGCCTCGCCGGCCACGCATTGAGCAGAGCCCCTGACCTGAGTTGTCTCGCCTTTGCACATCCTACTCGCTTCGATTCATTGCCATGTTCTCTTGATTCTTTACTTGGATTTTGTGAAAATTTCAGAGTTTCCTTGCGCTGCATTGTGTCATATTCCATGTCTGTTGATCATTGGATTGCGTATTAGCGGCGCACAAACTGTACTCCTACTTCGGAAGCATTTTGCTGACCAGCACATCAAACTACAAGTTGGCCAAACCAATTCTTTCGTCTTTCTCTCGCCACTAGCAGATGCTACAACTTACAATTTACGAAGTCGGTGAAGAAATTAAGCTACGCACTGGAGGCGCTGTGTGTGATCATATCAACTGTACTATAGCTGCGGAGAGCGATTTCTCACCAGTAGTCTCCGCAGGAGCAGGCGCCGTCCTTGAAATGGTGGAACCGCTTGTTGTCCCTGACGACGATCTCGCGGCCGGTGACCTTGGCGATGAGCTTGACGGCGTTGTGGCAGTCCCCGCAGATGCGCAGGTTCTTGATGACCCGGAGCGGCGTCCCCGGCGGCGTGCTCACGATCCCGAACGCGATGGCCAGGCGCTCGCTGTGGTACATGAGCGCGCGGGCCTTGGCGCCCTCATCGACGTCGTGCAGCACGTGGCGCGTGTCCGGCACGTACCCCGCCGCGCGGATCTGCGCGTGCAGCTCCCGCACCTTCTCGTACGCCTCCTGCCGCTTAGCCTGCACCGCCGCGTCCTCCGCCTTCGCCGGAGGCCGCCTCGGCCGCCCCTCGAGGGCGCGCCGCGCGTCGCCGCGGGCGCCGAGCTTGAGGTACAGCGTGGCGATCCTGTGCAGGACGGGCGCGGGGATCGCGGGACCGGGGCCTGGCCTGGACGAGAGCAGGCGGTGCGCTCGTCTGAGCGACGCCAGGGACCGCGCGTCGGCGCAGGCCTGGAGGAGAGCGACCTGCTCTTCGGGCCCGAGTTCTGCGCTGCCCCGTCGGAGCATTTCGTCGAGCAATGTCTCGGCGGTCTCCGGGTCGGGTTCTCGGCAAAGCGGTCCGGCCTCGTCGCTGTCGAATCGGCAATTGATAGGGTCCGGCGAGCTGGTGGTCGTGGGAGAGGCGGCGGAGGCAACGGGATATGCGAAGCGAAACGCCCGGCGGCTGCTATGGACGCAGTGGTGGCGAGAAGCCGTGTCGGCCGGCGCGTTGAAACTGCAACGTCCCCGCCAGCGGGTTCCCAGATGCGTCGGCGTGGTGGTGGAGGTCCGAGAGGCAGCCGGTGCTGCGAGTCTCGGAGAAATCAGCATGTTTGCCGGCGGTAGTGCGAGGACAGGTGGAGACCGGAAGCGCGCAGATATCCAAGCTGGGGAAGAAGAGGCCGCGATTGGACGGAGCGAATGGCGAGATAGACTGGGAATGTTCGCCTCCGCCCAGTCGGAGTAAAAGGCTGCTCCGACCAGGCACACCGACGGGAACGCGACGTGGGGAGTTGTTGTTGTTGGACTTTTCTTCGTTTTCCTACTTCCGGCCCATTTGTTCCTTTTTGAAGGGGTGGCCCGTTTGTTCCTGTCGTGTCATCTTGTCCATTTTTCTCTCACGCGTGGGCGTTTGGGATTTGTTTCTCTTTTTCTTCCCTCCGCCCCATTTTTCTTCTATTTCTTCTTCCGCTTCTTTTCTTCAACTAGCAAAAATGCCCGTGCATTGCTACGGATTTTATACCATGCATTTATATTCACGCAAACATTTTTTATTTACTATTCTTCCAAAACGTGGCATACCATGCATTTCTCTAGTAATGCCGAGATGCCAACATCTCCGTACCATAGCTCGAGCCATAGACGATGCACGCTTAGGCGAGGCTCACCAGAGCGTCGGGTTCGGCGCCCATTTGCATACCACACACTGTGCAAGCAATGTGCGCATGGAGGTGTTTGAAATATGGACGATGGAATAAGCGGATTGATCTGGATAATCTTAGAAAAGCGGTTCACATGATTGTGAAGAGCCACGTCGGAGGAAGGGGGTGTTCCAAGATTGAATGTTGTCAGAGCACCACTTTTAGATAGTTGGATATGTAGATTTTTTAAATCTTTTTCTAGTAATTTTGGAGCACCTTGGTTTGTTTTCCTAGAGTTTATAGTGAAATATTATGGATATATGCCCTTTTATGACTTATTTCCATATAGTAGATAGGTTAGCGTTTTTTCTTGGACCATGTGCTGGAAGCCTGGAACCTTCTCTCTTCCAGTGGCTCGTGTGTCCTCCAGAGACAGGCAAACTTTTTTCCCCTTCGAACAGTTCCGTTCTTTCTCGCGAGGAGTGTTCGTTGCTTCTCAAGCTTCAAATCCAGCAACAGGGGGGCGAAGCTGTCCTGCTGTGCTTTCTGCCTCGCCCCGCTCTCTGTTTCTCAGATTCCATTCTCTCTCCCCTTTCTTACCTTCTATAATCCCGTAAGGCAGCCGCCGCCAAGCCTTCCCATCCGGCGCAGCCATCCCCATCCGACCACCGGCACCTGCCAAGGCTCTGTCCGTGCGCTGGCTGGGCGTCCGGCAGCCGGCATGGCTCCCTCCTTCTGCATCCCGTGTGAGAGATGGCTCCCCTACACTCGCTCCTCCGCCCGCGGCGCGTGCCGGGGCGCTCCTCCTCCCGCGTCGCCGGACACCATCCGGGGAGAAGCTGTGGCCGAGCTGCGTCGCTGGCCGCGTTCCTCTGCTCACGGCGCCGGGCCGCCGCGCCGACCGCTCGCTCCTCCGCCCGCGGCACGTGCGGGGGCACTCCTCCTCCCGTGTCTCTGAGCTGCGTCGCCGGTCACCATCCGGAGAGGAGCTGTGGCGAGCTGCGTCGCATCTCCCTCGCCACATGGCCGTTGCGCTCCACCGTCTGCGCCTCTACCTCCGCCTCCACGGCTCCCCGCCGGTCTACGTCCGCGGCAAGGCAAGGAGGAGGGGCCTCGGCTCGTCCTCCTTGCCTCCTCCTCCTCCGATCTTTGGCTCTCTGCCCCCACCCTTTACGGGGGCCGGGCCCCGGCTCGCTGCCCGACGCCGCCTGCCTGGCTCTCTCCGTGGGCATGTTCTTTATGTTTCCGACCATTTTTGATTTGCCGTAGTCCGACTTATATTTGGGTTATTTCTGTCGTCATTGATTTGGACTCATATTCTTATTAATGATTGTTTCCTATTCTTTTGGATTCATGTCGATTTCCCTGTTGATTTATTTCTATTCGTATTTGACTTGGAAGCAACCTAAGCCCATCGATGGCGAGGTCATGAGAAGTTTTATCGATCGTAGACTTGCCTGGTGAACATTGGTCCACCTACAGTTGGACGGCGAGGGGGGAACGGACTGGCAGGTGAGGCCCGCCCGTCACGACGGACCGAGAAACCACGATAGACCGTGAAACCTTATTTGTTTTAATATTAGGTATAGATTCGTTTATATTTTGTTTTAATTTTTCCCCATATTTAATTTTTTTCTCTTCTTCTATGAATTTTCAAAATTCCAATTTGTTTTTTTCCTTATTTTTTATTTACTTTTTATACAGTTTATTATGTGACTTGAAAATATTTTCTCTATGGAACTTGAATATTTTATTATTGAGGTTTGAATGTTTTATCTGGAAAAAATATTTTAATCTATGAAGGATAGTCGGGATCCGACAATTCAAATCAAGAACAAATGCTTAACTCGATGTAATGGAATAGTGGATACACCCAAATGCCACCTAAAACGCATACATCTGCGCCAGCTCCAGTAATCCAGTATACTTTGGTCTTTGCATTCAGATATGAGCCTATGACACATCGTACCAAGCCAAAGTACAAGGTTTTTCTTTTGAATAACCAAAGTATAAGGCACGCCATTTGCTGTGACTTGGGCCGTGTTGGGCTAGAAACGGCCCATGTCTGTTATGTTTTGGGCTAGCAGGACAGTGATCCTTCTCAAAAAAAAAAAAAAAAAAAAAAAAGCAGGACAGTGATTGATTCCGTGTCGTGCCATATTTGGTCCAAACTCCAAAAATCTAGGTACGCCACCACCGAAAAGCACGACCACTTGTCTATATGAAAAATACGTGTCTCGATATTCTCTACAAAACGCCATTAAAATTATGGATTGCTCTAACTTGCGGTGTTGGCCTCACATTATGCTACGCACTTGAAAAGCATTTTAAAGTTTGTAAAATGCTTATATAAAAGGTCACCTATATAGAAAATATGTGTCTCGAAGTTTTCTACAGCTTTCATAAATAGTATAAATTTTTAGCTAAGCATATAAAGATGACAAATCCATCAAGTCACATGGCGTGCTAGGTGGCTTACGCTGAGTCCATCGGATTGTTACCACATTGTCTATATTCAAACTCCACTCTGTCTACAGTGTAGCTACAATGTCACTTTCGTACTATAAACCACCGTACACTGTAGCTACACACAGTATTTGGGACCGCGCGGGTCTGGGACCATTTGAATCCATGCCATACTTTGGGCCAGTGGCGGATTCAGGTTTCATGGGCAGAGGGTGCTGAGTTCCTTCTTCTTCCTTCAGCCCCCTTTTCTTCTTCCTTCTCTTCATTTTTCTCTCCTCTCTCTTATATTTTTCCATGGTGTGTAAGGATGGAGGGGGTTGGAGCACCCCCTGCACCCACGTTGAATCCGCCCCTGCTTTGGGACTTTTTTTCTATTTTGTTTGGGTAGCCCAAATGGCACAAACCAAACTCCAAGCCCAAATGGTATTTTACTCGGGGGAATTTTTTGTCGCTACAGGTTAGGTATATTTTAGATGTTCTACAATAGTTAAAGAAACATGCTTGTCAATGACTCAATGTATAAGGCAGCATTGGGCATTTGAAGTGTATGTGTACGTTCCGGCCTGCTTTGGAACGCAGGGTTTTCACAGGAAAATTTGTATAGAAATTTCACAGTAAATAGTTTAATTTTATTGGAAAAGCACAGAAACATGAATCTTTTGGGAATTAATTTTTTGTACGATTTCGGTGAAATTTCTACGTTTCAAAGAAAGTCTTAGATATAGTTTGCGCTGTGCGTAAAATTTAAATATTATACAGTACGTAGTTGGTGTTGGATCGGAAGTACCGAGATTATACTGTAGCAGTGAGGATAAAAAAACGGTCGACGTCCTTCTGGATCCCTACGGTACCGGGCACGATCGCGATGTGCAGAAAAGAAAACGGCCATATGCCTACGTCGACGTGTTCGTAGCCATGCACGCCAACTGTCGGGCTGGCGATAATTGGCTCACCCGCAGGCGAGGAGCTCTGCCGACACGCCACCAGCTGCAGCTGTCTAATACAGTACAATACGTACTAAAAAATACTAATGGCGCCACACCCACACGACCGACCTACTAGCTTGTTAAAATAATGAGGGGCTGTCAGCCCGCTCTCGTATACCAAAAATTGTAGTAGTATCAAGCAACAGCATCACTGTCACATGCGCGACGTGTGGTTTTGGTATTGAAGCCGGATGGATTCTCTTTGTCTGATTAACAATTGAAGCCGGATCGGCTGTCCGGAAATGAAAGGGAATAATATATTACTCCTGCAACTCTAAAGCTTAAAGCGAGGGAGGAAGCTAATCTGTCTCCTTTCAAATCCCCTAGCTAATTACGGCCCCCTTGTCAGTGTCACGCATAACCGACTAATCAGTCCATGTCAGTCATTCTACGCTAATACCGTACTTATCTTATCAAGTTGGCCAAGTACTTGTTCAAAATGAACTTATACCTGGGTTACACGTGGAGGCGTGGGGGGCACGTGGTTACAAATTACGTAGTTCCCGAAATACAGTACGCAGCTAAAAGTCAAAACCAAGACCAACTGATGGTCTGATGCATGCAAATAATGCATCGCCTGCACGCCGCGAACCCTCCACGTGTCCCGTACACGCTGCCCAGCTGGCCTGGAACCGTCCGGACGGACCGGGCCCGCCGGTCCAGCTGGGTGTGCATATCCACAAGACGACCAGCCAACCGGATCCCGCAAATCAAACACGCCCAGACCCCAAACCTACCTCACCCGGCGAGCGAACAGAGCGCGAGCGAGAGGGAGAGCAAGCCGGGCGCGCCGGCGACGCTGCGGTGATCGGCGATGGGGAAGGGGTTCGCGTCGTACCTTGCGATGAAGACGGGCCCGGACGCCGGCGACGCGTCGGCGGCGGCGCAGGCGCTGATCGACGCCGACCTTCGGGAGCTCGGCGTCGCCGCGCGCAAGCTCGCCAACCACGCCTTCGTCCTCGGCGGCGGGTTCGGATTCGGCACCTCCTTCCTCAAGTGGCTCGCCTTCTTCGCGGCAGTGTGAGTATTTGAATCACACACACGAGACACGACCCGCCTTTCCGCTCTGGATTCCTTTAAGTTTAGACGAAGGGGATCCGTGATCCCACGGTTTCGGGGTCCACAGTACTATAGTACTATCTTGCCAATCAGAGTCAAGAGATGGGGTACTGTCATATTTAGAGTTCGAGTTCGTACTTTCAAGGGATCGCTCCTTTTGGGGAGGGGATCGAGGGCAAATTGGGGTCACTTGGGGATGATACTGTGTGATTATTGTGCTAGACTAGACACTGTCAAGTGCCCTGCATATGCAGCGGGACTTGGCTCGTGAGCGAGGTACTTGTATTTGAAGTAAAAAAAATGCCAACGGATTGTGTGTTATTACTTAATCATGGGAGCTTTATCCTGACTGCGTACTCATAGCTCACTAGTCAACGTACTTTTCAAGTCTGAACATAAGCAAGGTGGCTATGCTCCTCACGAAACTCCTGGAGATTGTTAGCTGTTGGTACGACTTGCAGCCCAAATACCTAATCATCTGCACGTGCAGTTGTCACTCGTCAGCGTATGTTCTCCACTGAATCCAAAAATTGCATGAAGTAATTGTTAGCCTAACTAATAACATAGTTAACAGCCATATAAATATTGCAGAATTTGCTTGCCACAGAGTTTTTGGTGTTCAGTGGATTCCTTCTGATCCGTGCTCTTAATGAGCCATCTTGTTACTTGTTTCAGCTTGAGAGCTTCGTAGAGTGCAAAAGAAGGAATTTATAATGCGAGTTTCACCTGGGATTGCTAGTGCCTTTTTTTTTCAATGTATTTTTGGCCGCAATATTTATTCATGACACCTCTGTTCTCTTCCAATGCAGGTATCTCTTGATATTGGACCGCACAAACTGGAAGACCAACATGCTGACTGGTCTCTTGGTTCCTTATGTTTTCTTCACTCTGCCTGATGTGCTGTTTTCTCTGATCAGGTGATTGGGCGTGTAAACCCTACCACACTATCCATTATGCATTGCTTGGATGCAATTAATAGTTACCATGTCTGACACTATTGGATAACAGAATGCGAATGATGCTTGAACTTGTAGTATCAAAGAACTGTAATGCCATACTGTCGTATTCTAGATGTTTTGGCTGGCACTTAGTAACGAGTTACCCAATCTATGCTTTCACTTTCCATGTATGGCTGCAATTTTTTTTTCAAGAAATAATGCCTACTGATCCTTTCACTACTCTCATCACCTTTCTATTCATCGGTCCATTGCTTAATATACAATTGTGATGTAGTTCATAATGGACAACAATCGAGCAGACGATTCATATTTTTTTGCTAATGAATGTATGGATGAAAGTACAACACAATGGTATATATCACATAATGGATAAAGAACAGAAGATGACCAGACAAATTACATGATCGCTAGGCACCATTTTTGGGGGGGAAATTGCAGCCATGCATGGAACGTGAAAACTTAGATCGCGTATCTCATCAATCTGTGCATACTATCCAGTGATCCAATAACGGATTCAACAAATCTTAAATTGAATTGTATTTTTGTGGATAAAGTAATTAGCCTTTCAATATTGGTTACGTTTTGATCTATGCTGTGGTTATAGCCGTAGCACTTTCAGGAGAGGATTCTCTGTTGAACTATGATGACGTTTTGCCTGGGATATGAAAATAAAAAGCTTATATCATCCAACATTTGAAATTTCAGAGGAGAGGTGGGAAAATGGATTGCCATTATTGCGGTTATTCTGCGGCTCTTCTTTCCACGCCACTTCCCAGGTATCATATTCAGTCCATTTTGCAACCTATCTGATTCCCAGATATTGATTACGTTTATCCATATTTTTTTCTTGGCCCTTTGTAATTCTGTTAGTAAAATAGAATAACTACAGTTCATTTTGTGCTATGAAACATTGAGACTAAAATTTTACATGAACCTCACAACAATGTTTCATCCTGTGCACCAGATTGGTTAGAAATGCCCGGTTCAATCATTCTCCTCACAGTGGTCGCTCCCAGCCTTTTTGCGGACACCTTCAGGACTGACCTGGTTGGCGTCTTCATATGCCTCTTGATCGGATGCTACCTGCTTTCAGAGCACATCAAGGCGTCAGGTGGATTCAGGAACGCCTTCAGGAAGGGGAACGGGGTGTCAAACTCCATTGGCATTCTCCTGCTCTTTATCTACCCTGTCTGGGCTTTCGTGCTGAACTTCCTGTAGGCTCTATTGCCTCAGTGTGCTCCTCCGCCATCCAGCTCCGTCCAACGTCAATTCCTTGTGAAGATGTTTCGTGCTTGGTGATCCTGTGACAGCTGGAGGGGATGCATTTTGTACGTTAGTGGATCAGTTTGAGCCTGTTGCCCTGTTGGTGGACTGTTTGTTTATCTTGTTTGTTGTAGTTCGATGTCAGCATTCGGTTCTTTCAGAGTACATAAACGCCAATAAAATCATCAGGTGTGGCTTGATTAAATGTGTTGCGTCGGCCATATTTGTCATGTCAGGATGTGCTGCATCCCAGCGTCTGTTGCAAGTTTCTGAAAGGATGCTCATCAACTCATCAAAAACCGTAGTTTCTGAGCTTCATTTGTTATCTCTTGCATAAAGTTGGCCCTTTAGAAGCTTATTATGTTTACTTTGTTTTCTTCAGCACAACTAGGAGAAACTCCACTTTACACGTAGCAACGTGGACGCTAGCCGGACTTGAGAGAATGGTCCGGGTTTTGCTTGCATGCAGGGCAAATTGCCGATGAACCTTTTGGTCCGATATGGTTCGGCATTTGCTCATCTAACACGTGGCCTCCTCGGCGTCCATTGGCATCAGCCTTTACCTGCCCTTCGCTCGCCGCCGTCGGACCAGTTCACCAGGACCACACAAGGTGGCCGGCACATTCCTCCGGCTTGCTATCCTCACGCTTTTACAGTCCAATTGCAACAGGGAACGGGATGCAATGTTCTTGGGGGAGAGAATCGTGCCAAGTGATGTTTCTGAATTTGCTGGCCTAACCGACAGATTTCTGGCACAGCTTCAGCTCCTGTTTTTGGCGATCTGGCGTCCATCCGTTGCAATCAATGAACATGATCTTGGCACACACGTACTACGTGTCCAGCTTCAGCTGCCACCTCATCTTTAACGGTCGCGATCGGCGTTGGAGCAGTGGAATTTACTTGCAGCGGCGATACCGCGAAAGCGATGGGAATGGGATGCGTCGTCAGAGACGCCAAGTCAAAAGCGGTACCCATGGCGAGCTGAACCAGAAAGCGCACTCCCGGGAAAGAAGACGACACGGCAGGCCGGCAGGGGGATCGCCGATCGTTCCAGTCCAGTGCCCCGTATCCATCCATCGCAAAGCCACGGCCTTTTCATCCTGTCCCCTGCTTTTCTTCCTCCAGATTCCCTCCAGCCAGTACTGCCTCCAGCATCCCCGTTTGGCCGTTGTTGCACTGCATTGCATCACAAGCTAGGCGAGGGGAGGCGAAAGCGAAAGCAACAACTGTTGGTGCGGCGACCGGCGAGGCGAGGGGCGTGCCTACGCGTATGGGATGATCCGGCGGTGCGCGAGGGGCGGCGGCGTGGACTCCGTGGTCCGGGGATGGAGGGAGGAGACAGGTCGGGGGCGGGCGCGGGCGCCGTCGGCAGCCCGGGGAGCCTCGGCCTCCGCGTCGGCCAGGCCGTCTTCTCGTCGGCGTCCCTGCTGTTCATGTCCGTCGGCGTCGAGTTCTTCAGCAACACCGCCTTCTGGTACGCGTCTCCTTCTGCTTCAAAATCCCGTTTGGTTTTTGCGCGGCGACGATCACCGATCAGTCAGTCGAGGATCAGGCAAATCGAGCCTGCGGTTTGGTAGCTTCCATGGACCTAACCCTGTGCGCCACTGGACAGCTTCCTGGTCACGATCATGGGCCTGGTGATCCCCTGGAGCTGCACGCTCGCCATGATCGACCTCTACTCCGTGTTCTTGGGATGCCCGTTCCGCGTGCCCAGCGTCATGGTCATCGTCGCCGTCGGAGACTGGGTACGTACTACATATTCTGCCGCGCGCCCCATCCAGGCTTCAAGCGCTTTTCTGTCAGTAACTAACGAGCATCTCGGCCACAAAAAAAAAAAAAAAAAAAAAAAAAAAAAAAAAAAAACGTTTTGCAGGTCCTGTCGATACTCTCGTTCGCGGCGGCCTGCTCGAGCGCCGCGGTGATCGACCTCCTCATCGAGTTCCACGGCTCCCACTGCTCCCCGAGGTTCTGCGGGAGGTACCAGCTGTCCGCCATGATGGCGTTCCTGTCCTGGTTCCTCACCGCCGCTTCTGCCATCTTCAACCTCTGGTTCATGGCGTCACGGTGGTAGCTGCTGCTAAAGCCGCAGTTGGTCATATATAATTTGGTGCCATTCCCAGGGGACTTTCTGAATTTGGCTTGCGCAGTTGAATCCGTTCCTGGTTCTAACACAAGATCGATTTACATGAAGAAATAAGAATGGTCTGACCAATGAAAATTGTCGCTAGTAGAACTATGAACAGTAGATCGATTACTTTCCAGAAAGTAAATACTCTAGTACAGTATATCAAAGTGAACGCTGGTTGATGCATCCCCATTCATGTGACGAGCTCAAGGTTTTAAATAGCGGGCTAAGATATTTAGCGGTAAGTTGCTAAAAAGACTAAAGCGGTTATTTTAGCAGGCTATAGCCGCCTATAGCGGACTATTTGGCTTAGCGGAAGGCCTTTAAAACAGCTAATAGCGGCTATAGCGGCAGTTATAACCAGCTATTTAGATGCTTGGATGAGCTTTGTGTTTCCTTCAACTATTGGGCCAACAGGAAAGCGGGATATGCCTTTGGGCCATATGTGAAGCACTTGATGCTCGCTTACGAAGAAGTCCGTTTACCAACACCCCCACGCCCACCCTCTCAAGTTCTAGATTATGATCAGAGTCTGATTTCTCTCCACCTTCTATGAAGCCAGATGTTGTTCCTCTTTAACATTTATAAAACCACAGTACGTGCATGTGGCACCATAAAGGCCAAAACCATTATCTAAATAGTGCATGTTATAATAATAAATTAAATGGCTTAGGTCTCGTTTGGAACACAAAAAAGGATTCACAAGAATCAAGCCTTGTTCGGTTAGGGTAAAATTCAAGGGACAAAGTGGTATTGGATAGGATTTTTAGTAGCAAAGAAATGAATCCCCCTCAATACCATCCAATCTCTTTGGATTTTACCTAACCGAACGAGGCCCTCCGGCAAAAATCCCATATTTCAAAGGGGCACTTGAAAGTTAGGGCGCCCATTATCTAGCTTCATAGATTGATGACAAAAATTAGACTTAACACATAGTTAAGAGGGGTCAAAGGATTTCTTCCGCTCGTTTTCTATTTTGGGATCATATGAATGGGCCACCACCGTTAGGATCGAATTGATGGGCCAAGCTCAGGCCTATATTTAATTTTTCTTGGTCACATTTTACAACCATCTGATGTTCATCTAACGGCTCCTCAAGGAATCAATATATCAGCCACATTTTATACCACCATATAGGTGACTGATGAAATTCAATCCATCAGTCACATATCAAAATTACATAACACGGTACAATAAATTACGGTGCAACAATATATAGTAACTTTTGTATATATATGTAGTAATTTAACAAAACATACACATAGGTGACTGATGAAATTCAATCCATCAGTCACATATCAAAATTACATAACACGGTACAATAAATTACGGTGCAACAATATATAGTAACTTTTGTATATATATGTAGTAATTTAACAAAACATACACAAAACACACAAAAAAACAATTTGACTGATGGATAGACAAATATAAGGCGATTAAAAAGCAGTAAATCTGATCAATAAAAGAGTGTGTTTGGTTTGTTGGCAAAAACTAGACATGTCAAAAGTTTGTTGGCCATTTCTGCGAATTGAGACTATTTCAGCTGGTTAGTTTTTTATGGTGGAATCTATTCACCAAGGTTTAGATTCTCACAATGATATAGGACCTCGAATTTTTCAATGATAGTGGTGTCCTTATCGATAACAAGGTGCCTACAGTGGCTTCGACAATCCTTGGGTGTGCCTGTGTTTATATGTGTGAGTTATGCCTTGATAGAGAAAAGGAGCCGTTTCGAAATTGGCTTGGTGTTGAGATACCCACTACCAATACGGTAGGCAACATATCCAGTGCAATCACCGTACAATTTTACTAAAAAAAGTGTCAAAAAATCTCAAAAAAAATCATGAATGTACATCTCAGCGTATCCCATCTATAAATAAAATTTCAGGGTCAAATTCGTCCTACTCTAGCAGTTACAAAAAAGACAAATTTAAGATGCATTTGAACTATTACTTTTGTCAGAAAATTTATTTTTTTTGTAACTGGTAGAGTATGACGAATTTGATTATAAAATTATATATATATATATATATATATATATATACATAAGGTAAGTTAGGATGTACATTCATAATTTTTTAGAATTTTTTGACACTTTTTTTTATTAACATTTCATGGTGATCGCACTAAACCTTTGATTGCACTGGATATATTGCCGATACGGTATCGGTATGGAAATAAAAAGAGAACAGAGGAGATTGGAGATGAACTATTTCTGAAAAAAGGGTCTACGGAAATCATTGTTGCAGCGTCTTCATTGGAATTTCGGTTTTTATTTCTCCGCAGCACCGCTGCCGCTGTCCGACTGATCCTCTCCACCTCTCCCTCCTCGACGCGGCGATTCTTCTCCCCTTGCGTCTGCGGTGGAAGGCCATCAGATCGAGAGTACCTCCTCCTCCCTTGCTTATTAGCACGTTCTAGCAGAGGTATGCTCGCATCTTAACACCTCTGCTCGTCCAACCTCCTTCCCCTTTTTATCTGATGGCGTAGTTCAACGAGATTGCTTGTGCATCTGTAGATTGCTGCTTGTTTTCTTTTTGAAACCATGTTTTTTTCTTCTGAAAACCATCTTGTTCTACCTTGCCTTGTATGCAACTAAGTATACTTTTATAAATCTTGGACAAGCACGCATGTCGCATGGGTTCTGCAAAACCTTCGATGCTTTGGGAAAAAAGACTATATAGAAATAATGTTCATCGTTGCCTATGTGTATATATATAATATTCTTCTATGAATAATTGAATAGCAACAGATTTCATCATAGATCATACCATACTATTCCAGATATGCCTCGGTGGCAAAGAAGATCATTAGACATCAAGGTGCCTGCAGACAGAGGACATACTACCCCAAACCCTCTACGGCTGCTGATGTACGAGATGAAGAGTCCTAGAGCTACCGAGATCAGACACAATCCATGATGCCGTCGGCTCCTCTGCCCTGACGGTTGGCGAAGCCAACTCCAAATCTAGCACACCCCGTTTTCTGCTGTGGGTAGTGGCAATCTACTTGTCCTGCCTTTACATCGTCGGCTCCACGTTCCGTGCATACGTGGTATACACATGTCCTCTGCCTATTGCCAGCTACCCATGGTGTCTGGCAGCTTAAACAGCTCACCAGGGAGCCCATCGAACCCCGTCCATCCACTGTTTCAACTACCATTCTTTCTGTCTACAGTGCCACACAGTGTATGGACACTTTCTTTTGGACCCTTTTGTGTAACACCCCAAAAATTTAACCCTGAGCTTTTCCCTAAAAGTCTCTCTAAATTCAAAATTAGATTTTGAAAACCTTGTTTGTGTGCGCAGTTATGAGCTCAATAAATCCTATCAACTTCCAAAAATCCTATCTAAATCCCTCCGGCTATTCCCCAAAATATCCGGCAAAAGTCTCCACTAAAATCCCCTCAAATCCCTTCTTCAAATATTCAATTTCCAATCCCAAAATCCAAATCAGAAAAAGATAAATTCTCTCCCCTCTCTTGGGCCAAAACCCACCTCTCCTCTCCTTCCCTCCTCCTCCCCTGCGGCCCAAGCCGGCCTGCCCACCTCTCCTTTCCCCGGCCCAAGCCGAGCAGGCCCACCTCACCTCTCCCCTCCCCTCTCTCCCTGACACCCCGGGCCCGCCCGTCAGACCGCCCCCTCCCTCTGCCGTCGTCTTCCTCGCCCGTCGTCCACGCCAAGCCGTGCCGCGCCGTGCACGCCATCGCCGTGCCGCCTCCGCTCCGCCTGGCCCCGCTGCAGCCCCACCTCGACGCCATCTCACCGCCACCATCTCCCCCGCGTCACCGCCACCGCGAATCCCGCCACCTTGACTCCGCTGTGCAGCTCCCCGGCACCACGGCGAATGCCATCCTTGCCCGCCGCGCACGGCGGAAGAGGGCCACGTACCGCCGCTGCACTCACTCCCCTCCCTGGGTCTACACCGACGCCAACAGGAGCACCCTGTGCCAACCACGGCTGCCCCACCGCCCCGACCTCGACGCCACGCGCGCGTACCCGCGCCTCGCACTCGCGCCGCAACGCGCCAGCCGCCCTCGCCGCGCCTATAAGAAGGCCCGACAAGCCGCGCCTTTCCCTCCCCGGACACGCACGCACGCTCTCGCACCCGCACACCCGAGCGCACACGCACACACTCCCACTCCCCCTCGCCGGTGCTCTCGCAGAAGACGCCGCCGTGACCACCGTGCACGCCACCTCTCTCCATCTCCAAAATTGTGATGCTCCAGCATCTCGAGTGCATTACCATACTTTAATCATGCACTAAGCATCATCAAGCATTACGTGATTGCATATAGTCAAGCTAGGATTTACATGGGAGGAGATGGAATACTTGAAATCTCAATTTTATGCATGTGTTCTGCTCTGTTTTTGTTCCTAAATCCAAATCTATTGGGATCTAGGGGAAACTCATATTACCAAACTTGTAGATAGTGAAGTTTTGAACAACTTTCATAATTGGGGTTTGGCCAGATAATGAAGGCTACATAGGGTTTGGAGTCTTTCTTTGTCAGTGCAGAAAACCAACTCAAATCAGCCTTGTTTAAAAACTATAAGTTTGCACAAACCTACAACCACTTTCATGCAACACTTCCATTGAATAAGTTGTAGGTATTGAAATTCTAAGCAAGTTACCCAAAAGGCACTTTGGGTGAAAAGGCTTGGAAATAGGGTTTTTCTTTTTTCCAAACAATAAAGGTACCCTGTCCTTACCTAGGGCTGATTTCAAAATTTGAATTTGAATTTAAACCATATTTACACTTGGATTCTGGAGTTGAGCCTATTGACAAACTTGTAGAGTTCAAAGAGTAGAACATTTCTTCCAATTGGGCTTTTTCTAAATTCGGCCTAGAAATGAGCTAAAATCGCGAAATACAGAGGCCTAGAAAACACATTTCTCTTTTTCCCAGTTTGAGTCGCTGACAGGTGGGGCCCGCGATCCGCGTCGCACCCACGGCGCGAACCGGCGCGCGCCGCGTGGCTCGCCGGCGTACAGGAAGTACGGCGAGCCACGGGCGCGTCAAAAGGAGGCGGGGGTCCCGCGCCCCAAACCCTAGCTCACTCCCTTCGCACTCCGTCCCGTTTCCACCCCGCCCCGCGCCGTTTTCGCCGCGCCGCCATTACCGGCCGCGAGCTCGGGTTCGAGCTCGCGCCGCCGCCGTCCGGCCTCCGCTCGCCCCGAGACCCCCACCATCGCACTCCCCACTCCGCCGCGCATCCAACCCCGTAGATCTCGTCGCCCCTCTCCCACCCGACGCCGAGATCGACGCCGGCGCGACGTCCTCGCCACGCCACCGTCGCCGTCGCCCACGCCACGGTCCACCGCCGTTCCGCCTCGACCGCGCCGCCACCGTCGACGAGAGCTACCCAAGGTTGACGCCCTAACTCCCGCGCATCCCCCGCGCCCCTCGTCGCCGCTCCGGCGAGCCGGAGCTCGCCGGCGCGCGCGCGCCGCGCCGCGCGGCCGCGGCCGGCGCGAGGAAGAAGACGGGGGCCGGATCTTTTTAGATCTAGCCCCCGGACTTTTCCATTTTTGCAACCCGGTCCTCCCGCACGGGGGCTGAGTCTTGCAGATCTTACGCGCTAGCCCCTGGAAACTATGGTTAATTACGTAGAGGTCCTTAGATCTGAGTTTTTCTTTTTCTATTTACCTTTTCTCGGTTTGAACTTTGAAAAATCATATAAATTCAAAGAAAAATCCAAAATGGACAAACTCAGTACCTATGAACTCCTCTTGAGTAGATCTACAGGCTAGGTATGATGTGGTCATGTGAAAAGATATTTTTACCCTCGGTTTTGTTGCATGCATGTTAAAGCAAAATAAATAACAAAAGTGGGGTAAATGAACTTCAAATGAGGTGAAAATTGGATAGTGGCCTGTATAGAGTATTTAGACAGTGTATGAATTTTTGTAGCCCTAGCACTGCTCATTTACACACTGTTTTTCCTTTTCCATGATAAAAATGTGTATTTATGGTAATGGGAAGTAAGTGCTAAATAAAAGGTGGCTAATATGAACCCTTGATACTTTTCTTAGATTAGTAATAGCAGGTTTAGCTCACTGGTCCAAAATAAGGCCATGCATGTTGGTTTTGCATGGTGATTTGAAAATGGCAAAATATCGCTTGCTAAACTTGATAAATGGAAAAGACGGCCTTGGGGTGCTAAGAAATTTCCACAAGAAATGTGGTGGCTTGTACATGGTGTCTAAAGTCCAGAAAGTATATAGGTGCAAGCCTTATATACAGTTTTGTCATGCGTGTCCATTTCCTCTCTAATTAAAAATGACAAATAGATACCCTGCCAAATGGAAAGTATCTCACTTGTAAATTTTTGTGTAAGTGGTTTATAGTCTATCATAAGCACTGGTTAAATTCCATGGTCAGATTCCCTTTCTATAATTAATGAGAAATCTGAGAAGGAAAAGGACTGTTAAATTGTTAGGTTTTTAATAAATTCATTTTTACTCCAGTTGGGCTGAATTTTTGTCGGTAGCTTCTTGTACATGATATGTGCATGCTGTAAAAATTTTAAGTCAATTGGAGCAGTAGAGCTATTTAAACTCAGAGGCTCGAGTAAATGGAAAAACGACCAAATTGTAAATGAAAGAAATGGTAGATGGGGTCAAAAAGGCCACATCATATAAATGCATGGTCATGACATGGATACATGGGTTACGTGGTGGGTCCTTGGTTAAGTTTAGATGATGGGCTGTATGATTTCATAGGAGAGTTTGATTTTTCTCCCCCTCGGGAGATAGATCGTTAAATAGAAATGTTTACTTACTTTGCCCTACTTTCACTGCGGGTTATATGTTTACTGCGCTCTGTCCTGCACTGCATTCATCGCACTCATTTTGCATATGATGGCATGCATATAGATCACGGGATCGAGGAGCAGACGCAGGAACAGCCGCTGATCGAGGAGCCAGAAGACCAGGAGCCGGACCCGCAGCCCGAAGAGTACCCGCAGGCCGCACCTGACTTCGCATCCGAGGAAGCTAACCCTAGCGAGGAAGGTAGGCAGGACCATATTCTCCCAGCTAATATTGTCTTATGATTACGCATATGCATTAGGTGTTGATTGGAACCCCATTGCATTAGACCCTTGGCCGCCCTGGCCCTAGCACCTACACTAGTACGTAGGACGAGTTGCCTAGAAATGATAGGCTCGACTAGATACGAGTGAGATGTCACTCGTCACGTAGGTGTTTTGAAGAGAAACAAAACTGTTTATGCTAAGATGGTATTATGATGAGGATTAATTGGAGACCGGGCGGAGATTAAGTTATATTCTTGCGGTGTGCGTTGTTGCGGTGTAATGGCTCCGCCCGAGTCGCATAAGGCCCGTTCGCTGTTTGCCTGCTGGTTGGCAACCATTGCTAAAGTGCTTACCCGGTTAATGGGGCCGGTGAAACCTTACTTGTGCCATCCGGAGAACAGAAACACGTTCCTACCCACTGGTTGAGAGGAAGGTGGCCCGGGGGAGCTTGGTACTCATGGCGGGGAGTCCGAGATGTCGGCAGGCTCGTCATGGGGGCACAACCCGGGAGTCAGGTGGGAGTGAATCGAACTTGGGATGGGACAGGTGGAGGAGGGGGACTATATGTGGGAAAGCCGTCGTGTGAGTAAGCATATGGGCCCCTGGCATTTTTAGTTATTCCCGGGAATTAGAAATCGTTTCGAATCGCTAATGCTCACCAGGTGTGAGAATGCCAAATACCGCACACGGACAACGTAGTAATAACTCTAATTTGATGTATTATGATCCATGTTTTCGAATGTTACATGCTTGACTGTGATATGCTTTCTATTCATGCAAGTTTTTACGAATTCCTCTATTGCAATTGGCTCGGTTATTATGAAGGGATAGCAGCTGTCAAATCCTGCTATCCTATGATCATAACTTGTTATAAAAGCAACGGCTAAGGACCAACTCTCTAGTAAGCAAGCTTTGCGTCAGCCGTAAACCACATCCGTTAAGACCTACTGAGTAATTAGTACTCAGGGTTTGCCCCCGCTTTTAAGTTACAGGTATGGAGTTCCTCTTCTGTGCCTGTGTTGGCGGAGGGACTTGTTATCATCAGGAGTAAGTAGCGTGTTGAGCTGTCAAATGAAGTAACATCAGTGGGCATGATGTTACTTTACTTCTGCAAGTCTTTTGGTTGTCATGAACTATGATGGTTAAAGAATTCCGCTGCGAGACTCTATTTGAACGCTAAGTTACGTATGAGACTATGTTGAACTCTATTTTATTTCGAACTGGTTGTAACCTAACTTTCTATGTAACATCTATTCAACTGCCTGTGATGATGTAACTGTTGTGGCTCCATCGAGGGTCGAATGTGTGTGATGTCGGTTCCTCTGGGGTTTTGGTACGAATCGAGGGCCGAAGGCTTCTCGACGGACGACCGGGTTTAGTACGGTCTAAGTACACTGAGAGCTAATGGTGGCAGGTGTACTTAGCCCGGATTAAATCGGCGTTTCCGCCACAAAAATCCACCCCCTCCGGCCACCCACGATTCAAATTGAGGTGAGCCCGAGCTTCACCACCCTCGGGCGCACCTCCTCCACCCCTCTCCCTGGCCGAAACCACCCCGGAACGCCGGAGCGCCGCCACGCCGCAACGTCCTCCTCCGCCGGTGTTCGGGTCACCGTCGCCAGCGCCGCCCGCAACACCTCCCATCTCCACGATACCCCCATCGAGTTCGCCCTTCCGCCCTCTCCCTCGTCGGCTTGACCTCGTCGCCGGAACCGGGCCACCGGCGGTGAACCGCCAGCGAGCCGCGGGACCCCGACGGCGACCGGTTCAACCGAACCAGACCGCAATGCCGTCGCCGCGCCGTCCTTCCCCCGGCGCGACTGACGCGTGGGGCCCACTGCCCTGCCGTCAGGCTGCGCCGTCGGCGCGCCGTTCCGCCCCGTGGGCCGGCCTGTGAAGGCCCACGAGCGGAAAGGCGGCCGCGGGCCAAGCCGGGCGGGAAAGGCGGGCGCGGGCCGAGCCGGGCGACGGAGGAAGTGGGCCGCGCGCTGAGTTTCGGCCCGCGAAGCCTTTTTCCTTTTTCTGTTCGATTTATGATTTTCTTTTCTAAAGAATTTCATATCTCGACCGTATGGACTCTGATTTAGGCGATTCTTGCGCCTAAATTCTCCATAAATCAAGCTCTACATAACCATATGCATCTCATGACTCTCACACGCTTCCTTATTGTGTCCACAGATACTCTCCTCGCCGCCATGCGACCGCCACCCCTTCGGCGTTACCACCCCCGTCTTGTTAGACCGCATCCACTACCATGGCGCCTCCGTAACTGCTGTTACCGAGCCCGCCATCTTTCCCGAAGGCTCGCTACACAACCCCGACCGCTGGCAATAATACCGCCAGTGAGAATCCCAATGAATCCATGTCATCTCTACCCGGATTCTGCTTTACGACAATTCTTCTTACTGAAATCCAAACCCTAGTTCCAAATCAAGTTGGGCTCATTATACACCTTGGGTTGCATGTGTCTCTTGTTTGTGCGCGTAGGTTACACGGGAGAGTTTGTTCGATACACCGCTCGAGGATCGCTACGCAACAACCGAAGCCCGCGTGCAACCAGAGCCACCGCCGCCAGTTCAACCGCCGCAACGTAGTGAACGGCAAGTCCACTGAAATCTCACTTGATGCATAAATTACCCAGTTTTTTATAAACAACCCATTGCCCTGATTAATGATAAAACCTGCATGTTTTGGTTGCTAAGAAAAACCTGGTAGGATAGCCACCCGAACCTTTTAGACGTAGCGCGCACAGGTGAATCGCTCACTTAATATCATACATAATAATCTTGTTGTGGAACTTGGGTTGGAAATTTGTTGGTGTGCGTTTGCGAAAACATGGGGAAAGACCCCGGCAGTCGATCTCGGTCGACTAGGCCACGTGGTTGAAGGGTGGAGAGCCCGGGTACCGTTCTCACGGTTACACTGGGGCCCAGCCTCGTGGAGAGGACCGAGCGGTGTTTGAGGAAGTTCTGCTCTTCTAAGGACCGATTTGGAGTCTTATCTTGCCTAACTCTTTATCGTGCAATCACTCGATGTTGTATACGGCAACACTTGGCCGGAACCCGCAAGGAACAACCTCCCGATACCCGTAGGCTAGGAGCACCGAGGGACTGGGAATGATGGAAGTCGTGTGTCTGCTGGCACTGAAGCGACGTCGCGTGTCTGCTGGCACTGATGCGACAGGGCCCATGTCTCTCCTTGGTTGAGGCCGAGGAATACTTGCGGGGGTAGAGCCTTGAGCGGGAAGGGACCTCACTGATCATGAGTGCCTGGACCAAACTTGTGGATAAAGTGTGCACCTCTGGCCAGAGTATAAACCTATCCGGATAGTCCGTTGTCCACTGGTATGGACGTCGAGTTATGGCTTGGTTTCTACCAGTAGTGATTTATAAAATTAGGGTTTGGTTGGGTGAAAATGATGTTTTTGGAAGCTACGGGCGTGGCCCGGGAGCTTTGGAGAAAAATGTTGGCCTGCGTGCCATGAGCCACGATGGACCGGCAAATCCAGTGGCACCCCTTTTAGAAAAAGTGTTTTCTGAAAAATAAAACTGAGAATCAATGAGCCTTGCATATTTTCTGGCAAAACTATCCTGAGCTACAGATATATCCGGCATGTACTAATAGCTTTGACCCCAATTCCTTATGGAGGAAGGTGGGTTTGCGGAGTACGTTTTTCGTACTCACCCTCTTTGTTGTTGTTTTTCAGAGAAGATGAAGTCGCCTTGTAAGAGGGCTTGTACGTGTAAGAGTTGCGGCCTATCCTAACGGTGTGAAGTGGGAAAGCTTAGATCTACCGTTTAAGTTCCGCTGCAGTTGTATGTTTCGAGCTGCGCCCCGTTTGATCCTGTACTATTCTGATGTAAGAATGTGGTTATCATATCCCTGGAAATGATAATAAATTATATTTTAGCCCCGTTTACGGGCTGGGGCGCTTCATTTTGTGAGCCTAGTCTTACATATTATGGGGAGTCTACGTGGCGCTGATCTCAGCGATGACGATGTACATGGACCTGTTCCTACCGAAGGCGCCCGTTGCCACGAGGCAAGCAATGGACGGCGTTTGTGGGTTGTGAGTCAGCGTACCTGTTGTCTGACCTACTTTGGCCAGCCTTGGATGGTCATCGTCATGATTTGCCTTCAGGGCGTACTGATTGCTGGCGTCCTTCGCTTCTGGGCATGCCTTGGGAAGTAGCTAGTATTAGCTAGGGTGTTTAGGCCGTTTTCCATGACACTTCTCAAATTTTATAACAGTACAGCATTTATGTCAAACATTTTTTACAAAACAGTGTTTTGACTGTTTTGAAGAACCCTTTTGATTAGTCCCATTATAGATAGCCTTACTGGCTTACTGCTTAGCGGTGCCCAGTAGAATAAAAAAATGTGAAGTTAATTTTACCTGAACATCAACAGGAGTAATACGACGAGTGGATAGTAGTAGAGCAGTAGGTCGATTGCTTTTTTGGCGAGGAGTAATTGAGGTGAACACAGCGAGTGGACTGTGAGTGGTTGCTGATCAGTCCGTGCCGTTTATGTTAAAATATTGATTTTGTCGTTTGATTTTACCTGCGAGTTTATTTTGAGGAAATAAAGAGGAGAGCGGGATAGGCCTTTGGCCATCTCCACCGCTGCCCTTGCTGCTTGTTTCCTGGTTCCGGGTACTGGGCTGGGCTATGTCAGCATAAGAGGCCATTTAATTGGGATCCCGTGGATGGGTCGAGTTTGGGCCTATATGCTTAGGGGGCCATTAGCCGGCCGGAGACCTGAGTTTAGCCCAAAACCAATTAATTAAACGGAAAATTGAAAACCCCATAATAGCAGCGCAAGAGTTCAATGATTCTCGGCTACCATCATCGTCGTCATTGTATAGTTCATTATCATCATTGCTTTACAGTGTCAAGCTTTCCTCTCTCTCTCTTTCTTCTTTTGCGAAAACAAAGTTTGATGCTGCATCTATAATAATGTATATGTATATACTCCTATATATTACACGAACGTAATAACACACGAACGATTCGGAACACCCACCCACCCGAGATCACAATCTTTGGGCAGCAGGATTTCACGACATGATCCCAAACCTTGTTATTCACCCACCGCTGCCTCTGCCTGGACATGTTTATATCGTTTCCCTGAAAATTAAAAAAAGCAACAAACGACACAAACAACCATATCATTGCCCGCGCATGTTGCTCGGGCGGGACACCTCACAAGGCTGCTGTCGAAAGCCCGGAACAGCAACGCAACGCGTGCAGTCACGCATGTCGCCGCGGCCAGGAGGAATGCAACACGTGGTGGCCACCTCGCGAGTTGGGCACCTGCTTTCCAGCCTGTGATGCATGGGCCTGACGCTGATGCTGTCCCTGGGCTAGTCCTTGCATTGGCTCCTTGCCCTGTGGCCTGATGAGATTGCTCCTCCTGTCGCGGGCTCTCCTGCTCGGAGCCCCTTGCAAGGGCCCAGACTGTCCCGATCTTGGCCGTGTCGATGCATCCAAATCCAGGCGCTGGATTGGTTTCGTTCCTTGGGTGTCGCCGTGGACAGAAAACACAACTAGGAGTATGTTTCGTTCGCTGGGACTAGGATGTGACCAGGGTGTGCGTGCGTGCTCGTGGCATCTGAGCAAAAGTAGCAAGCATCTGTTTAATCAAATGTCCTCCACAATAGTTTGCCGGTTCCTTCTTCCTATTTGAAAACAGTTCGTACGTATGAATTAGCTTACCATGATCGACCAGTTCTCTTTCCTTGCTTCGTCGGCCACCCATCCACCCTCACCGTCGCCTAGCATGGTCTTCGCGTGCTGGTGGGACGAGCTCATGATCCCATCGATTTTGGGGAGCAATTCGGTTTCGAGTCTGTAGGAAATATTATCTCAGCTGAGAGATTGCTTCGGCTGCTGTTTTTGTCCTGAAACCAAGCACAATTTTACACACGAGGGGGCTCATATATATATGATATATATATGATATAATATATCTGCATCTGCCCTAACACTAAGCCCATGCTGAACCGCTTGCTCCCGGCCTGTTGCAAATTCGAGGAGGTCCATGCGTGCAATCAGGCATGGTACTTGAGCGTAGCGTGCAGCACGTTTGTAATAAGCGGGCGCCGTGGTACCACAGTTTTGAAATAGTGGCAAGCACTTGCAGTAGCCACGTTTGGATGCGTCCTTCAAATGCAGGAGTGCAGGCCAGTCTCGGACATCATTGCAACGGAGCAGCAGACAGCATCAACACATGCCCCAAAACACAGTGTGTCGCCGCCTCGCCGGTGCATAACGCTGGTAGGCAGTGGTGCATGCATCTGAGTTTGTTGCGTTGCATCAAAAATCCCTCAAAATAAAAAAGAACCATGAAGATCGATCACTTGACTTGATCTACCTAATTCTTACTTTCTGAGCATGCAAGTATAGCTAGACTATCGATACGTTGTACCGGTGTTAGACCCATCGTCCCGCCTTTACAATTGGTTGAAGGGGGAATCCATCTTTAATTTGATGCATTTGGTTGCTGGCTTTTTTGTGGTTTGGGTCCATAATCCATAGTTGCGTGATGAGAAAGCTCCAAGCTTGGATCGATTTGACAGGAATATGGCTGGCGGTCCTCGAAAGGCCCGGCCTAATTTTGCCGTGCCTGCACGCGACCAAACAGCGCGCACGCGGCATGCCGTTTCTTCCTCGCGGCCTCTCCTGTGCGCCCCCTGATCACCCCCGACACCGTGCTGTTCTCTGCGTCGGCTGCCGGTCTGCCGTGATCCAAATCGATCGCCCTGCTCTGCACTGAAGTGAAGCTTCCCCGGACGTTCGCGCAGGCGTATTTTATTCCGTTTGTTCACTGCGCACACATTCCGTTTCCTGCGCAGAGAGAGCACGCAGCATCCGTACGTACTGCCATTTACCGCAACGTCCGCTCTCCGGAAAAAAAAAAATGCCGCCAGAACGCATCTGGCCACGTCGAGATCTGCGGCCGGCCGGCTGGCTGTGCCGTCCACCGTACCACCGCGAGAGATTCCTCCTGCCGCGCGCGCGCACCCGGCCGGTCGACGCGCGGGCGTGCAGGATCTACGCCTTCCGCGGCCGCTGCCGCATGGGTCTCCGACTCTCCGGTGCCGAACGGAACGTTCCAGGAAGCTGACGCCGAGGCGAGGCGAGGCGAGGCGAGGCGCGAGCGCGACGGCAACGGGCGTCCGGCCGGTTGGTCCGTCGGGGTTGGGTTGGGTGGCGGGGCAACCAACCGGGGGGAATCATTTGGCCGGGGCGCCGTGGCGCGACCAGACCAAGTGGCGCGTCGTGCAGCGGGGGTGGCTCCCCACTGGCCGGGCAGCGCCAGCGCGCCTCCGGGCTCCGGGCATGTGCGCGCTGCCCCCCCTCCCTCCCGCCCCGTGATCCAACGTGCGTGCGGGGACGTGTGGCCGGCGGATCGAGTAGTGGTGGGTGGGCTACGGCCGACGGCTAGCTGGCGCTGAGCTCTCAACAGCTCGTCGTCGTCGCGCATGCACGGCGCCACGCTCGCACCCGCGGCCACGCGACCTGGCGGGCTCCCTGGTAGGCGACGTTACGTTATCGCCCTCCCTCTGCCCGCCGGATCGGTCGCCGGCCTCCTCGCATCGCGTGACTGCATGGCTCTTTTTTGGCCGTGAACCGTTGACGGGCGCGAGCTCATGCATGATGCATGCATTGCCCGCTCCAGGCCGGCCTCCACAACACGGCGACTATTGTGGTGAGTGGTGACGAGATCACGGGAATCCGATAGCAATGCAAGCTTGAGCAGAAACGCGAAACCGCATCCGCATTGCACCTACCAAGATTTGGTGGCGACGGTATGGGGGTGGCTGTAGTGTCTACGATTGTAGCTAGATCGATCGCATGCCGTTTCTGATGGGCGGATGGGCAGAAAAGGCGCCGGTGATCGTACGTGACACCACGTGAACTCCGGCCACCTCGCCCGTCGCCGGGCGCACCACGCGTCCCGCGGCGCGTGAAGACGACCTGCCATGGCGCCACACCTGCGCCGCGTCGCCTCCCCCGGACCCGAGGCCGTGTGCACGCTACCTCTACGCGAGTGACCTAGCGCCTGTATGCGTGCCATAGCCTTTTGGCCTACCGGCAAGCAGGAAGGCTAGCTAGCTGCAACGGAAAGGCCACGATGACGCAGAGAAGAAGACGACGATGGGAATTATCACACAGCGAAGGTTGAAGAAGCAAAGCGTTTTCTGCGACATCGCACTCTCTCTTCGACGTGGTCACGTGAACACCCGTCCGCCGGCCGGTTGCATGACAGACTAGAACAATCGGGAGGATGAAGAATTTTCAAGCAGTTCGTCATGCGATACATAGGTAATAAAGCTTATGTTTTCTTCGGAGAAACAAGTTGTGTCAAACAAGACCTTCAAATGGTGAGTTTTAGGTATTTTAGGTTTAAGACCTCCATTTGGATCTACGGGAATGAAAATTTTCAAAAATGATGCAAACATATTTTTTTCGCCAACGTATAGTTCCTAATAAATTTGGATTGAAAATAGATTTGATCTCGGAGTCTACAGCTCTCAACTTGGTCATGTAACCTAAAACCTATTCTTTTCCATTTTTATCTAAATATAGAAAGGCCAAAATACACCATAGTATCTTCAAAAACCATGGTATTATATTGCATTGAAACTATGAAATTACATTCCTTCCACCTTCAATCTTTTTAATTTGAAGTTTCAAACCAACAATTAGAACTGATCACAGGCAAAAAAAATTTATGACTGAAACGTCAAACATAATCAACCGGAAGGCAGCAATCGGCAAAGTTTTCATTAGTTCAACAGGAAACCTTGTCTTTTGTTCTCTTCTTAAAAAACATGATAACATTTTCGTCGCCTAGATCACCGGTGCCGACAAGCCATGCTTCAGATGCTCTCAACTAAACTGAGGATTAGCTCTTACATGATCTAACCATCTAACAGTGTCGGAGCTTGGAAGTTGCCACCAAAAAGCTTGACAAAGTTTGCAACTTTGCACCATTTATGCTTAGCAAAGAAAAAAAAAACCTTTGAAACGATATGATGCTGTGTCCTGCTTGATTCTTCGCGCGCTCAATTAAGAGAAGTAAGCTAGGATTAGATTTAGACAATGATGCATTATTATAGCCAATATGTTAGCATCTGGCCGTGCTCTCTTTGACCCTCTCTTTGCCAAGAAAACCCCGCCCCAGTCCACGGCCATCACTGGCCCAACCAGCCAGCCAGCCTGTGCTGCCGGCCGGGAACCGCTCGCGGACTCGTGGCTACACGACACACTACACACTCTGGCCTCTCCCGCTCCGCCTCGTCTCCATCATCCTCCCCTCCCTCCCGCTATATAAAGCTGCCCACCTCGAGTCCTCCTCCCCCATCGGCCATCGCCATCATCTCCAGCAGCGAACCAACACGAGCCAGACCGGCAGGATCGGAGCAGCACGAAGCTAGCATACACGCGGATCACATCATCGCGAGCAGAAGAACCCGGCCTAGCTAGCTACTGAACAATGGGCATCTGCGTGTCGTGCGACGCGGCGGACGAGGGCGCGGCGACCGCGAGGGTGGTGCTGCCCAGCGGCGAGCTCCGGGAGTACGCGCCACCGGCCACGGCCGCGACGGCGCTGGCGGAGGCCGGCAGCGAGGAGGGGTCGTGGTTCCTCTGCGACGCAGACGGGATGGCGTTCGAGGGACCCGTCGCCGTCGCGGCGGTCGCCCCCGGCGAGGACCTCCAGCCTGGGCAGATCTACTTCGTGCTCCCCGCCGAGATGCAGCGCCGCCGCCTCACCCGCGAGGAAGTGGCCGCGCTCGCGGTCAAGGCCAGCGCGGCCCTCGTCAAGGCTGCGGCCGCCGCCCAGCCTTCCTCCCCGTGCCGCCGCCGCCGGCGTGGCGCCGTGGCGCCGCTCGTGTTCCCGGTCCCCGAGGAGGAGTACGCCGCGGCGGACGCGGTCTCGCCCGTCGTCGTCGCGGCGAAGCCGGCGGTGCCGCAGAAGCGGAGGGTGGCGTGCCGCGGCGGCCGGGCGTCCCGGTTCTCGCCGGACCTGACCGCCATCCCCGAGAGCGAGTAGAGCCTCCACCACGCACGCCGCGGATCGGATCTCCCCACGCGTCTCTGGTACTGACGGGTCGCTCGCCGGTGCTAGCTAGCTTGGCCGGACGGTGCGGCCGCGCCGGAGATGGACGAAGCGGGAGGTGTTGGTGTTCTACTTAGACGGAATGGACGTGTGTGCGTAGCGTCTTTTTGGCGGCAAACGAACAGGATGAGAGTATGCGTAGGTAGATGCAAAGTGTAAATACACGGAATCCCCGTGAGAAACGTGCAGTGTGCTCAGTCACGGTTTGGAACTCAGCTGGTTTTAGTGCTTGTGTTCAGGCTCTGTCTGTCTCGTGCATCTTCGAATAAACCGCTCGTTCAAATTTGTAAGAAACTGACCGCTTGCTCCTTCCGTCCTCTTGGAAAACTATCCCTACGCCCATTTCGAATCCCAGGCTATTTTTTAACTCTAATTTGTTCCTCCGCTGTGAATTGCATGTTACGTATTTAACTCTGCCCCTCCATGCTCAGTTACATGCAATTTTAATTTTATTTTACGTTAAACTCCTTTGACTTTACCATTTTTTTAGAAAAAAATATATTAAATTTAGTGAATTTTCTATAGATTTTATCAAAGTTTTTAAAAAAATCAATTTGGAATGAAATTAAAGTGGTCTATAATTTGGAACAAAGGAGTAAAAATTTAGACACATTTCAAATGGTATGGTATGGATCGGGATGAAGAGCATTAGCAGATGAGGCAGTTGCCGACTTTTTTAGCCTTAATATAAGGTGCTCAGATAAGAGAATAAGTGGTTCGAACTAAGTCGGTTGCTGTACCAAGCGTGCAAAGCAGTACTAGATGGATTTCTTTTGGAAGAAATATTTGTAAGAAAATAAACCGACCGAGAGAATCGATAAGATTCGCTAAACATAATGTGATCATGTTGACTAGTGCAAGCTGCTAAGATTTTTGAGTATGCACAGATAACTGATCAGATGATTATTTGATCAATTGCATAGTGACCAATTTTCAATTTGGAGCGCTCCTGTGTAGCCAGGCGGCTGCAACGTCTACGTACTGGCCCAAGTAGCAGAACAGATCAGGCCCATTGGATGCTTTCTCCCTTCTATAGCCCACTAGTGCCCGAACTCCGTTGGGCCTCAGCTATGACAGCTTTGGCATCATCCGGTGTTCTCTAGTGCTCTGAAATTCGGCCCAGTCTGATAAAACAAGCCCACATATATCCTTGGAGCTCCCTCGGTGGATCAGAAACCTAACCCCCTCCATCCGAATTCTGACAAAGCATGTTCCTGGTAGGAACTCGGGTGTGGTACTGAGATATGCCGGTGACATGACTGACGTCTCATGAGCATGAGCAAATAGAACGAAGACGACGGGAAAGAATCGCAAATGTCAACATGTTTTTCTCTCATTTCTTCCTCTGTTTCTTGCTCATCTACAAAAGCCTCTTTACACGCCACGCCACTGGTAATCACCACACAAAATAAACCTGCACACTGCACAGGACCCCTTTTCTACTTCTAAAACCCTATCTTACACGCATATACTACTGACAGTAACAAGGTCGTCAGCCGAGGTGAGGGAACGCGAGGTCCCTGGCGAGCAGGTACCGGAAGCCCGGGTTGTAGGGCACCCACTCCACGACCTTGCCGGACGACCTGCCGCCCTGCTGCTGGCACCTCTGCACGGCCATCCTCATGCTCTCCGGTAGGTAGCGCTGGACCATGTCCACCAGGCCTGGCGGCGAGAGCTTCACGTCCTTGGCGTACGCCTCCACGAGCTTCGGGAGCAGCAGCTTCTGCTCCTTCCACACGCCGGCCGTCGCCCGGATGAACTCCTCCTTGGCCGCCTCCAGCTGGTGGAACAGCCGCTTCGGAGTGTACACCCTCACCTGCATGCAGCCAAAGCAAAAGAAAAGGGCGGATGATGATGCTGTGTTCAGTGATTATGGTGGTAGCAGTGCTTTGATGCAACAGCCAAGATTCCTAACATGATGGCGGACGAAAGATTCCTAACAACGTTCCCAATCACCCAAAAGTCGGCGGGTCATGATTCATTCGTATACATGTTTTGTTAATGTGACATGGTAGGATAGGAAAACATGCAGCTTTTCATGCCTAACTTGTGTGTTTAAAAGGCTTGCCAATAAATAAATCATACTTATATTCACCGAGTCAATATTGACCCTAGACAAGTAATCATCAATTTTCAAGTTTGTGAAGAGATTAATATACAACGGCACCAATTTTGCGGGACTTGTTGCTTACCGCGGGATCAGAATGGCTGCCCGAGCAAAGCGCAAAGCGTAAAAGAGGCTCTGATTGTGCAACGGCAAAGGCCCGCCACTCGTGCCCTGCTTTGCTCACTTTGCTTTTGATCCTGGGGTAAAGCAGTGTCCGTAGCCACTGCATTAAAAGGATCAACGGCTGAAATTAGCATGCTTGTGAAGGCATATAATCAGTACGGTTTGAACATCGTGCTTTTAGCTGGGTTTTGACATAATCATGCATTTTTGCTATACCTGTCCGGGGCAGTGTGTGTTACATCCAAGAATAATGCTCTGGATCACAGCTACATTGATGTTTCGTCCGGCTATTTTGCAGGCAGCCTGTGGTAGAAACATACGTCAAGGAAAGGAGACAAAGGCTATGGGTAAGTGTTTCTGGCTGAAGGACCCTCCCCTTGATTCTTCAGAGGAAGCATTCTCACTTTACCTTAGCAAGTAGGGATGTTTTCTTTAGATTGTTCTGTGGGACGCCATTCTTCAGATAGGCCTGTGAAAGTAGTACAATGAGACCCCATCAAGAACAAAGTAGGCAAAGTGCTAGCTAAGAAATCTTAGCGAACGGCATCGATGGAGTATTACATGCATGAGCAAAGCATTGTGTATGTTGACCCAAAATGCCATCTTTTCCTCGTTTGTCATTCTTCTCAGATCAACGGTTTCCAGCCGGTATAAAATCAGCCTGAAATATCAAATTCAGTGAGAAAACTTTAAGCTGACAAATAAAACGGTTCATTGATCAAATAGCAGACATATAACTCACTTGTAAGTCTGTAGCAGGTCCTCAACTTCTTTCAGCCTCCGACTATCACGATTAATCATAGGAACTTCAACCATTGAATTGTACGGCCCGCTGAACTCCTTCAAACCCTCGACAAGGAACGGGTTTATCAAACGGGAGTCCAGAGTTGTTTCTCTCTTGCAATTAGGACTCCAGATGTCCCCCACATATTGTGGAGAGATTGCACTAGTTGAGGAGAACGACGATGTTGGTGAAGATGAGGAGCGATAGTGAACTAAGGGAGGATCTGCAAGTCTGCAGTATATCCCTGCCATGCATCTCACCATCTCCTCTGACAGGTTGTTGGGAGTTTCAGGGATGTGGTCAGCTACATTAGTTCCTAGATACTCTGCTAAGCTTATCATTCCTGATGCACCAGTCTCTCCTTCCTGCTCAAAACATAACAGGGAGCTTAAAGTCACATACAGCTTTAGATATTAGCTACTTCTGCCATTCTTTTCAGTCATGTTTGTCATAATCTCACAAGGACGACAATGCATCATAGAAATTCTGGATGATGAATTTTTTTCCATTCCACAACATCTATATCATCCATGGGGACACGACTAAGTAGTTTACCAAATGCTATAATTAACAACGTCATACTGTTATTTCATCATGGAGCAAATCATTACCTCTAGGAATGAGAATGGTTGCGAGTGGCATGAGCGAAGAGCCCTTGCAAGACTATCATCCTCTGAAGGCAATACCCTGGATGAACAAGCTCCTCGGTAAGACAAAGCCGACTGGCAGCGGAGAACATCCAAATCAATTGCTCTATCGGCGCGAGTGGAAGTGCAGCAATCTATCAATGGATCATTTCGTTTCTTATGAGAGGGAGGGTAACTGGACCGGAGTGCCGCATCCCCTCTACTCTTGCAAGACTTCATTGCAATGGGCGTTTCCTGGAGCTGCCCTGACCTTGAGCTCACTGACGGCTTCGAAGCGTCCCGGCAATCAGGGGGAGAAAATGCAGTTGCTTGCTGCTCAAACGCCTTACGGTACAGCGTCAGGAGATACTGCTCCATATTCTTGACCTCCAGCTCCAATGTGGCAATCTCACGTATCAATTCATTAGCGGACTGAAAAAACCAACTGGTTAACATGACGAGTTATGAAAATATGAGACAAAAGCAAATTAACCATACTTCTTGGGCAAAGGAGTTACCTTTGGCATTGGATTCTCTGGTGACAAGTTGACTGGAGCAGTGTTAGGCCCAAGAGCTTTTTCCAGTGCACCACGCACAACCAGCTGATCCTTGAGGTGCTTCTCAAGTTGCAGGATCTGTATGAGGTGATTGTATAGCATGGGGGATTCAGCAAGAAAACAAGAGGCAGCAGCAGGTGAGAAATAAAAATTGGGCTTTTGCCTTTTCTGATCCATTATTTGAGCATTTTTTCAACTAACTTCAGGTGAACAAAGAGTTTGGTCAGAATTAATCGGTGGACAAATACGCTCTGTGATTCAGTAAAGTAAAAATGCCATCAAAATTAATTAGCTGAAAAATTCTTGCTGCTTCTGCTCTTATATGTTTTGTGCATGTCGACAGTCAACCAAAAGGGCCAAAACAATTGTCCCATTTCAAGAAATCGCACAGACGGAAATGCAACTTCTTATGCAACAAACAATTCTGAAAAAAAAAATCAGCCTACATTTACCTCCTTTCTCAAGGTGCTTTGTGCCCCCCTCCCAGGTTGAGCTTCCTTGCTGTCACTTTTCAGCTTAGCTTTTACAACCTCCTGAGAGGAAAAATTAAACACAAAATGTTCAAAACAGCAGGAACTATTTAGTGCAAACTTTGCATTCATTGAAGAGTACAATGTTGATGGTGCGCGCAGGACAGGAGATATTTACCGGCATAGGTAGAACAATTGTTTTATCTGAAGAGCGCAAAGTATCTGCACCATATATATCCTCAAAAAAACTGCCATTCAGAAACAACTTAATCACATTCTGAGCATTCTTGCCATCTCAACCAAAAAGAGGGGAAAAAAGAACTGCGCAGAAGCCTGCAGCACCAACCTCTTGGATCGCTCGTTACGTTCTAAAGAACTGAAAGGCTTCACCGTCTTAGTAAAAGCTGTGTGGCCCTTCTTCTCCAAAGCCTCCACCTCCATTCTTTGGCAGAGCTTAACAAGCCAATCAAGAAGTGGAATCAAAATGCAAACCAGTGTAAGCAGCAAGACACCAACCAAATGTTAACAGCGACGAAGGCGAAGAACAGACACGCGAGGCAGAAAATAGCTTACAGAGATCAGCTGTTGCTTAGTGGTCAGCTCTCGGAGCTCGGAAGTACTCCAGAGGAAGAAGCCGAGCACGAGCAAGGAGCTTCAGACGATCCAAGACCAAGGAAATGGCGTCTTCTGAAGTCACGCTAAGGTCCAAGGAACCCAGCAGTGTCCACACCAACGAGTGCCATCCATCTACCAGTACCACCACCTCAACCCTTCACTCTTCCGTTCAAGAACTAATCAGACATTTGGAGAGGGGAAACGGGAAGCAGCCCTCTGTTTCTCTCTCTATCCAACTGCTCTGCATCCACCCCCACTAGTTGCAGTTGTGTATGCGTATATATATACAGCACAGGCAAGCACCAATACCACGCTAGTGGCGAGCCTGCAAAAAGGCCGTTGACTGTGACATCTCGTGAAAACGCCACACACACTTTTTCCCCTCTCCTGGGGTTCCTTCCTTGCGGTGATGGATGAATAGGTTAACCACTGCACCTTTTTGGCATGCCCAAGGCCTGAGAAAATCTTTGCTCCTCCCGGTTTTCTTTGTTTTGCAGCCAGAGAAACTAGGGTAGCGAAACTGGGAGAAGGGGAGCCTTTTCAACCAACCTGGTAATTTGTGCCTTAATCAGGCTTTCTACCCCCAAACCATGATACAGTATCAGTTTTGGGGGGTCCTGAGAGGCTGAGACGTGGTAGGAGTGAGATTATGGGAGTATACTAATACAACTCCGAATAGAGCCAAACCTTGTGTTACCCAACTGACAAGACATAAGAAATAGTACAGTATATTTATAAAAAATGGTTAAAACTACACGTTGTCTACCAAACTTGCGCGAGAGATTTTTCAGCACAAGTAGCAGTTGGTGACTGATGCGCGCACCAAACGATGACAAAACAAGCCATAAGTTAGGATACTGGATACAATATGCATTCCGTTTTAGAGACTGGTGAGACTGTGTGTGAGGTTGCTTAGTCTTGGTGGTTGATGCTGGTGGCAGTGGACAGCGAGTGTACTTTGGAGTTGTTAATGGTGCAGGTAGGTTTCTAGATCTATCTGACGTGAGCGCTCCAAACCTCGCCCCATCCAGATGAGTTTGTTTTACGACGCTTGACAGGGGTGACAGCTGACAGCGCCGGGCAGCACATGATAATGGGAGCAGTTAAGCAGAGGTGCTCCATTTATAGGTAAGCATGCGGATTCCATTATAGTACTATCGCTTAGTACCTTTTTCAAGAGGCACGCCCCGACATCGAATAAGCTGAAATAGAAGCAGAATTTCCTTCGCTATTTTGACGATAAATTGGCTGGCCTCTCCAGAGTCCAACCGTAAGAAAGTGCAGTTTTCTAATGCAGGTACTCAGTGCATAACTACAGTGGATAACCGAAGCAGATATGCCATTTGGCTCCTAATAAAGTGCCTCCATCTAGAACTACAAGTGGTAGCTCTTTCCACAGTACCACCAAATGGATTAACACGGAGCGCACGAAAATGTCAGTAGACCTCTGGACTCTCCTACCCGGCCAAAGACAGACATCGTTAAAGACAAGGCCGCCGTATTTGTTGCAAAAGGATGCTCAATCCTTGTTTACGGACACACATACACACAAGCTGGGACCCAAACGAATGGAAGAAAAGGTGGGGGCTCGGCGGCCTCAAAAGGGTCGAAAGCAAAGCAGCGCAGGGGCAAAGGAGGGCTACTGCCCCTTCCCCGTGCGTGGGGGCTCATCTCATGGCTGGCTGCCTGCCTGCCTGCCTGCCCCTGTCCCGTTCTCGCTCGTCCGCTCCCGCGCGTCCGTCTCGGCGTCTCGCCTAGCCACGGCCGCGCGCCCATCAAAAGCCGGCGACGGGGGGAGGCGCGAGCACTTGTCCGCTGCTGCCGGGAGGCGCGCGCTTGTCACGGGGAATTTCTCCTTCTCCGTGGCGCCGAGCCGTTGTTGCGCGAGGCGTGCGGGAGGGTTCCGTTTCCGTGCTCCGGCGTGTTGTCCGCGCTGGGGGAGCTTGGGCGGCGTGGCGTGGCCAGGGTAGGTCAGCCACAGCCCACAGCAGCACAGGCAGGTGGGTTGTGCAGCCGTGCGGTGCGGCGCAGGGGGAAAGCGGCGAGCGGAAAGCGCAAAAGGCTGGAGCTTTTTGGTGATGGCGTGAGGGGGCGGCTGCGGACTATAGGCGTGTTCGTGTGCAACGCAGCAACGTGCGTGTGCTGCTCAGCGCAGAATACTCCTTTTTCTGCGACAAAAACTCTAAACAAGGCTATTGAAAGCAATCGACCAAGGAGGAAGGTGTTTTAGTGTTTATATAACTAGCCACTTTCATTAGGCGTCAATGAATCTGAAAGGTTTGGTTTAGAAGTTAGAATATTTCCAACAAATTATTTATGCACTACGGCACTACCTATCGAGAATACATGCAAGATACTAATACATCGCATTACTATTATCGTGTTTTTCTTTTGCTTTTTCTTCAATATTCACTCGGGCAACCACTAGCTAACAAGAGCTACCAACACACCAAACAACCTACTGTATTTGCTAGGCTCTCGTGCTCTCACATGGCTGTTAATGTGGCAAACCCACTCTTCTCTTTTCATGCCTTCAAATGAGCAACACAAAGCCTTCAACGTGGCAAGAGGATTCCATGGAAGCGGAGTATATACAGAGCCTCCACTCAAAAACTATCAGTTGAAGGAAAGTTTGGGTAGTGCCTGGTCGTCTGGTCATGTCATTTCCTTAAGTATAGCCGATGTACATGGCGTCTAACTTGTTTGTATGGTGAAAATTTAGTGCTGCTCCACAAACTTAATCAGACCATTCGGTTAGTTGTGACTTCCGCCACCAAGGCTTAGCCAACGTTTGAAGAAATCCATAGAAGCTTCGTCGTACACACTGGAAAGTCTGGTCATTTCACTTAGATTGACTAGTGTATCAAACAATCAATTTAGTTAAGATCTTAGACCATTTGAACTCTTGATCTATCACTAAAAACTCCAGCGAGTTCAAATGCTCCGCACCTTATCATCTATTGCTTTATCTAGCTCGAGGCTTTGGCATTTTCATCCCCTCTTGTGTGACAAACTACGTGATATTATGTTGTGCTCACCAAAACAAATCCAGTGACTTATCATTTTTGGGACTCCAACCTTTCTTGTATGAATTGCATCAATAAGACTTCATTGATTGAGCTTGAACGTCATTCGACAATCCGGCGACAAGACAATCAACTTGTTCTTAGCTGACTTGTTCCATACTTAACTAGACTATTGTCAAACTCTGGCAACGGATCGATTTTATCCTTAGGCGATGTATGTGCATTGCTCAGTTTTGCAGTCAAGGTTCAAAATCAGATGGCCATCATGAAGTATATGTTGGAAAATGTACTTTACCCATGAATAAAGACATCTTGATCCTAGAAACTTAAAAAAATGGATAAGATTATTGCGTGTACAATTGTGACAACAAGAGGCGAGTGACTCCTCGCCTTCCCCAGTGGCAACATCCCCCTGTTGCCCTGGGGCCTGTTTGGTTACGATTAAAAACCGATTCTGGGCCTCCCACCGCCGATTTCCCACCCAAATGGCTCGATTCTGCTTCGATTCTTCTGGCCGCACGATTCCGCCCGAAGCCTTTTCCTTCCTTCTCCCTGCTTAATCTCGCCTCCCACTTGGACAACGCGGTTTGTCACACAAGAGGCTAGCTTTGTCACGATCTTGCTGTCTCGCTTGGTCGAGTCATCCCACTACCCACCAACCACCTCATTGATCCCCACTCTTCCCTAATCCAGCCATCACAGTGCTTCGTCATCTTGTAGCTCCACACTCACAAGTTTGTCGATGGTAACGGACTCCCGAGGCAGTCGCGTGCTTGGCAATTGTGCGCGTCATCGTGTGGGTAAGGAATTAGGATCCCTTGAAGCATGGATCTTGACTTTATTAGTTCCTAAAGCTAGCAATTTGGTGGATCTAGGGGCGGACCGCCCACTAGGGCCACTAGGGCCATGGCTCTAGCCTTAGTCTGGTATCTACCTTAATATATTTTAGACCTTCTAAGTTAATGGTAATTTGCAAGTTTAATTATCTATACTTTTCAAGCATTTCAACAGTGAACATGACTTTGTGCGCTAGAATATTGCTTTAGAGTTTAGTCACATAGTGAACTACTGAACTGCAATATGAATATGAAAGACATTAGTATCTTGTTTAGTACTACCTCCATCCTAAATTGTAAGAGACTCTAGCCCCTTTTTATTTGTCCATATTCATATGGATGTTGATGTATAGACACATATTAAACACATGTACATTGACGAATGAATATAATTGAGATTTAGAACCAATTACAATTTGGAACGGAGGGAGTACGATTTTCAAGGTTGAGGAAATAAAGACATTAGTATCTTACTTTACCTTACTCATGTTATATTTCATTTCCTGATTAATATCAAGGTGCTATTGTTCATGAAAATGAGGATGTGGAAACTTTAAATGCTCCGAATCTTTACTAATCAGTTTTTCATTAGGTTCTTTTGCGGTATGTTTTTGTCGGTTATGTCACCATTAAATATAAAATCCAAGGATTATCAAAATCTAACATTTTTAACCTATTTTTGCTATTTTTTATTATATAACTTAAATATGCGATTATGCAGGCTTAAATTGTGGCCCTAGTTGTGGCTAAATGCTAGGTCCGCCACTGGGTGGATCTTTTGCTTAGTAACTCCGTAGCACATCACTCGCATCCATGTCCACCTCGTTAGAAGACCAGAAGAAGCACAGCATACCGGATCCGGATAGCTGTTGCCAAAAGGAAAAAGATACTGAAGTGGATGGACGGTTGAGCTATGGTCGGTCGATGCATGAATCTCATGGCAAACCAAAGCGCAGCGAATACTTGATAATTCGCCAATTGGCAGCTAACGACTTTGGAAGCACCTCCTGCTAATAAAGACAAGCCAACTTAATTTGCATGGTGACAAACTTGAGCAGTCTGCCGACTGCCGGTCTCCCTCCTTTATCAGCGGCAGGGCTACTGCCATGGGGAGGTCTGAGGGCAGGAGGCAAGGGCAACTGTGCAAGGAGCCAAGGACCAAGGGCGAAGAGGCCTCCATGCCAGCTTCTGCTTCTCGGTGGTCAGCCTGCTGCCTCGGACCCTCGCGAAACACAGCAGTATGCGCGGCGTACCGCCCCCTCCCTCCTTTGCGCTGTGGGAAGTAGGTTTGTGCCCCCCATCTTTTCACAGGCCACCACATGGCTTGTCCACGTCGTCAATCCTTGATTGATTGATCACCCCCGGCGATGCACATGATTAATCGCGCGCCGCACCAAAAACCTGAGTGCGCATTCACGTTACCATCCCTACTGCATCTCCGACAGATGACCGTCACCGTTCAGTCAGCAACAGGCCAAGTGTCTGCAGCTCCGAGGGCCACATGTCGGTGACATGTATGGATGACAGTACTATGGCAGCCAGTATCACAGTGTTTTTCCGCTGGTAAATTGGCCTTAATTAGACGCGGCAGAACGATACACAGTGATGATTTTCCAAATACTCCTTTCCTATTATAGATTATTGAAGTATTACAGTAGGAGACAGACATGCTGCTAGGCAGTCTGTGATGGAGGGCTCGGAATATTTTTTTGATTCCCGACGTCAAATGTCACTCACATGGAGAAGACTAGGCAGCGCTGCCTCTTTGCTTGGGTGCATGCATGGATCTTCTTGAGACCCGGAAAGATGCATGTGCCCAGAGATCACCGAGGCAGCCAGCGTCCGATCCTTCCCTTCCTATCAAATCGACCCCGGCATCCATCCATCCATCCACACGTCTCGGCAACCCCGAGGCGTGTGTGTGGCGGCCTGGGCCGGCGAGCCGAGCCCCGCTGCCGTGCTCGCCTTCTTTATCGCAAGGTCAAAAGGAAAGCGGATCCGATGTGCGCCACTGCTGCCTGCGCTGCATATCCACAGGTCCACGACGGGCGGGTGATGATTGATCGCCCATTCACCAGGGCAGTGAAGTGGTGGTAGTGTATTGATCGCCCATCCAGCGGCCGGCAGCCAAGGTTGCAGGCGCCACGGATCGGTGCAGGTCAACCCATCACGAAGTTTGCCGGATCGATTTGGCGATCAAGATGAACACTGCAGTCTGCAGCTAGCAATCGTTCCCAAAAAAACACATTCCCTCTCTTATAAGGCTATGCGTGAATTCTGATCCATTCACTATTCTAACTTTTTTTTTCTATCTACGGTACGTTTACGGTACGAAACAAAGAAACAGTGTTTTGTGTTTTATTTTTTCGCCATCCGACGACGCAGCCTAAGTACTCGATGTCTCGATCCATGCAGCTAACATGCGAGCCATGAGCCCACGAGAAGAACATCAATCCTACTCCTACCAGTGTTACTGTAGACAGGAAAGCTCCAAGCCCGTCACAATTACCAACACACACGTACACAGCCCACCAAAAAGCTTTCAACACAAAGCAGCTGTAGTCAACCAGAGTAAACACTCCGGTACTACTCCACTGGTCCTCAGGGTCGGAACAGGAAACACAACACCTCTGGCGTGGCGCACCGGCCGGGAATCGCGTGTCGCGTCTCCCGGCGAAAGCAAAGCAAAGCACTGCCCTGCCGCCGGTCAGTCATTGCTGCTAAGTGATCTTTATAACACGGGAAGAGGCAGAGCCACCAAAGTCGCGCGGGGAGGGAAGAGATCAAGCGGGAAAGTCTACGCGAGAAAGGGCCAAAAGGAAGCGTAAAACAAAAGGGTTTCCCGTCAAGATTCCACTGCTGACAATGAGATATACTGCCATACTGGAGTTACTTTACTCCTTAATACGGAGTAAGTACCACTTCGGCGATGCAGCTGCAGTGCGGCGACTCCAGCTTAGCAGAAGAGTGAGGGCAAAGCGAAAGGCCCCGGGTTTCTGCCGCCTTTTCGCCGGAGAGACCGGCGTCCCGTGGATTCATAGCGTGATCCCTCCGTGCGCTGGGTGTGGTCGCGCACGCGTGGCCGTGGACTTTGGGGTGTCCTGGACGATCTGAGAGAGCCTTGGATTCGCGGCGCACCCGCGCTCGACACGGCTCGAGAGAACTTTCCAAAGTGTGTGGCATTGGATTCGGCGGCTGGGCTGGGCTACGACTACGATCGAGTGTGCGTGCGTGCGCAGCTCATCCCTTGAGCCGGCTGCCGGTAGCGTCAAAGGAGTAGTAGACGAGTAGTAGTAGTAGTAGTAGATCATCATCAGCGTGTCAGACGCACTAAACTAAACCACGGCGGCGTCGCGAGTCTCGCGACGAGACTTGAGAGGGCAAAAAGTCAAAGAATGAAGGGACCCATACCCATACTCGCGGCCTCGTGCGATCGGTTTAAGTACTACTACTCCAACTAATAATTCACGTGCGCCCTGGTCCCGAGCTGCCGTCGACGACAACGACGACAGCGATCCCCCACACTCCTCCCCTCCCCTCCGCTGTAGTACAACACAACACTGTGCACGAAGACGACCAACATTTGCCGGCGCCTTGTGCGCGGCGGCCGCTGACGAGAGGTGCCGCGTGTCGTTGCCCCCGCTCCGCAACAAAGAATGCCACCTGCTGCCCGTGCGCGCGCGCCCCCGCACCCAACGCCGCACTGTTGCGGGGGAGGCCGCCGTTCCCGCCACGCACGCACTGGCTTCGCGCTCCCCGGAGCCGCCCGTGGCAGAGCAGAGGATGCCCAGAGACGCATTCATGGCTACCTACCGTCGTCCTCCCGGCAGCAGGGGGCGCGCGCGGGTTAATGCGGGCCGCAGTGAATGCGTGAGTCTCCCTGTCCTGCTGCACGGCCTCCGCGTCCGTGTCCCGCACGCCGAGGACGGACCCTTTCTCGGCTTCACGGGGCAGTGAAATGACGATGACGCAGCCCGATCCCACCCAAACACGGCGACGAGCGCAGCGGCATGCATGCACGCACGTAGCGGTACGCCTTTTTCTGTCCAATCTGGCTTTCGCTTGTGTCGGGCACAGGAACCACACACATCTTTTGTCTGTCTCTGCATTCCGAGTAGGTACGTGCTTGTACGCGCCAAATTATTGCTCTTGCTCCGCTCGCTCGCTTCCAGTGACAGACAGACAGATACATACGGAGTAGAGCAATCACTCTCCTCTCCATGTACACTCCATGTACAGTACCGGCTTGCACATTTATAGCGATCCCTGTGAACGAGGGAATCGACCCATCTCACACTACCTCCCTCCCCAACGGCTACATCTGCTACTATCTGCACGAACACGGCAGATGCTGCAAGTGCCAAGATGAACGATCATTATCCTGGGACTGAAAACTCATCTATTCTTTACCTCAGGCCGGGCTTTGCCTGAACCTGAAAGTCTGAAACAGCTCGACCCAGCGGGCCGTCACTCGTTCGACGGCATCGCATGCTTCTCTGAACTACTACGCTACACTGCACTTCTTCGACGGCAGCTCTCCGACTGTAATTTCACTACGTCAGAACCCTCCTACACTACACAATCATCTTTATGATTCTAATAACTAGCCAGCCAGCCAGCCAGGCAGCTTGATCTCGTGCACTAGCCGAATTCAGAGGCTTCACGTTGCCTCCTTGACGAGCGGCTTCACCTTGCGCCGGTGCCCGAAGCTGTTCACCAGGTCCTTGCGCGCGCAGACGGGGAAGAGGTGCACGCCGGGGGGCCTCAGCCGCATCAGCACGTAGGGGAAGCTCAGCTGATCCCGGGACGTGAACCTGGTCACCTCGTTGAACCAGAGGCACATGAAGAGGTTGGTCGGAGGGGCGTGATCCCGCGCGATCACTGAAGCTTCCGCAAGAGCTGTAAGAGGCAACAACAAAAATATTTGGGTTAGTCATTGCTATTACCAGCCAGCTCGTCGAGGACCACCCGCTTTAATGGAAAGGATATGCATGCATGGTCTCAAATCCTGAATTCCTGATGAAGGAAGAGCATTATGTTAGATTCACTTTTGCAGTGGTTCCGGTTCTACCAAGCCCACAGCCAACAGGTGGGGTTGATGGGGCTGCTGGAAGTGGAAGGCGTGTGTGAGGCCCAATACTCTGTATCACTGCTTCAGGGGCAGAAAAAGGAGCTTGCTTTTATGCTAAACGCATGCTACTGCCCGACTTTATTACTTGTGCCTTTTGCACAACTACAGCTGAGCAGTTGTACTATGCATTTGTCCCATGAACACCAAGCACGGTTGCCCACAAAACAGACATCTATCCTGTAAACGTGATTCTTACATGGGCCGCTTATTAAGGGTTAAGGCAAGAAATGGTGATGAAATTGGGAATGCTTCACAGACATATGAAGAGCGAGGCCAAGAAGCAATAATATCGAGATGTAAACTAGAGGCTCCAAACCAAACAAGTCAAGAAAGATAGCGCGTAACCAAGAATGTGAGCGCAAAATAAAAGGAAACATCATAAGAGTGTGAGATGCAAACAGAATTGTGCATGTTGAGATTAGAAATAAACCTTTCTTTCCATTAAATCTTTTCTCATCAGGGATGCCATCCTGCCGGTACTGATCCAACTGCACTTTAACTTCTTCTGGAGTTGCTTTGTGTTTCTTAACAATCGCTTTTGCCTCGTCATACAGGCTACTCCGAGCTCCATGTTCAGATAATGCTAAAGAAGAGTTTGAACGCCACAGAAGGGCTTCAAGGACTCCCAATGGGTCTCTCCGGAACTGAGATTTTGAATCCACCCAAATTGAGTATCGTGCCATGGGGAAAAGCCGATGGCTTATCAGCTGAAGAGGAACAGACACCAAAACAGTAGTCAGCTATTTAATATATGATAATCTACAGTGAGAAAGTATGCAGGAGAATAGAAATGTAGTAGATACTAGAATGTGAGCTGATGTTCTTTTGTTAAGGAATACCAGAGGCAAATATTAGAAACAGAACATCAATACACTGCTCCATTTTTCTATACAACAAAGGCAATGAAAAATTTCAATTTCTACCTTGGGAATTTTTCCATTCAATCGTTGATCTGAGAAAGGAAGATCGCTGACAAGAACAATCCGCCAAAGGCCAATCATACGGTCTTCACCAATCCTGTTCCCTTCCTCCTCTTGAGCTGCACGAGTGAGTTCATCCCAGAAAGCTACATAGCAAACCTAGAAATAATGCCAAGCATCTGTCAGCAAAAAGGGCAGGCTAGAGATATTAGTATTAACATCCAACAGAAGAGTAAGAAAAGACCTTTCTGATAGAGTTTTCTGTCATCCCTATAGGCTGGTGAAGGTCATCACCTCCACCAAATGCACAGGTTGCCACAACGACTTTGCAGGATCTCATGCATTCTTTGTCAACATCAGAAACTCTGAACCCTCCATTTTCACTATAGAAGCCACAATGCACTTCCATACTTTCCTTGATCTGTAACATTCAGTAACACTAAATAAGAACAACAGGTAACAGAATATTATAATTTGAACAATCTAGCAATGTAGACCATGTAATATCTACTTTGTGCGTGGTTGCCAAATGGGAATGATAAATGTCCCACCAGATAGGCAGATTATATAGATTGTAAAAATGAATGAAACAGCATAGCCACGCTTCATTACTACTACGACATCTTGAGGTTTCTGAGCGGCTAGAACACCTCAGACGAAATTTAAATACTGAAAACAAAAAATTAACCTTAAAGCTTTCTTCTCGTTCAGTGAGTGTCTGGTATCCCGTGAACGAGTTAAATCGTGAATTCTCTGTGTGTGATGGTATATCATCATCGGTATGGGACAGACTTGATCTGTACATAACTTCCTTGACTGACATATTTGTTTCTGGAATTTCTGGAAGTTCAAGGTTTTGAAGCTTCTCAGGATCAACAAACTTTAGGCATGCTGTCAATGCAACAACACTTGATTATGAGCAGAGTACATGTCTTAGTGTTGTAAAGAAATTCTACAATTGCAAACAAGGAAAGCACAAGAGGAAAAAAAAACTACTGTAACCAGAAGAAATCAGATGGATCAGTAAATCATATGGGCTAGAACAGAAAATAAATAGCATAGTTTTACTTCAGTTTGCTACTGCAGGTCAAGATAGTACTGTGTTGTAAATTCATCTCGCAGGGGAAATAACCGATTAACCATTATCTAAAGGCCTACAGGCAATACTAGGTTTTGTACACAGGCTGAAGAAGAAATAAGATATGCGCCAATGCATAAATCCTCAATGTAGCAACATTACATCTACAGCACTAATAGGTTTAGTTTTATACACAGGCTGAAGAGGAAATAAATATATGTAAGCCCTCAATGTAGCAACTTTACATTATAATAGACAGCAGCTAGGACTAGCAAATAAGAACATATTGCATACCAAGCACAAAGATAATATCTCAATATAAAAATAACAGTGGAACTAAGCAGGTCTGGACTTTCATACCCTAAACAGTAAAACGACTACACTGTAAACAAACAGACAACTGAACCAACTGAGCATGGCATTATAATATAGTCATGCCACGAATTCCCGAATTAAAAGTACCAAACAAATAATTAAACAATGACGCGGTTATGCCGACAGGAATTTAAGGGTTTAAGGATCGAGCGTGGACTTACACTTCCTGGCGCCATCCGCGGCGCGGGCGGCGCGGGAGAGGCGGCTGATATCTGCGAAGGAAGGCGGAGGCAGTGTGGAGGAGTGAGAAGGTGTGAGGCGGTAGGACTCGTAGAGGAGGAGAGATACGGCGAGGGCGGCCAGGAGGAGCGGCACGCCCAGCCTCGCGGCACGGAAGAGGAGGCGGCGGCGGCGCGCCGAGGCGGATACTGGGGCGCGGGAGCGCTTGCGGCGGACGCGAACGCGCACCTTCCCGGTTGCCTCGTCGTCGTCGGAGACGGAGATGGAGATGCCTTGGATCAGCGACGACGACGACGACGGCATCGCCGGAGCTGGGGAGTGGGGACGGGGACGGAGGGGTCGGGTCGGTTGCCTTCAGTGGTGGCCGAAGTTCTTTGGGTTGGGTTGGGCCGCGCACTGCGTATGGTACGATTTGGCCCGCTCAGCGTTTTTCAGTGTTTTTATTTTTTTTTTCTGTTCGCTGCCATCATGACCAGTTTTTTTAATGTCCCTCTAAATTATAAGTTATTAAACCTCTCAAATAAACAGCTGTATAAAAAATGCACCGGTTTCGTTCCATAAAATGTGTTTTGATATTGCATTTATTTAGTATTGTAAATGTTATTATATTTTTCTTCCTAAAAACTTGATCAAAATTGGAGAAAGTTGAATTGTAAGTTGTAACAAAACCTAAGTGACCTAGTAATTTTGAACGGAGAGTAATAAAACCGAGGAAATCAGATGCAACGGCTTCCATTTTAATCTAAAAACTGTCATTTCAAGTCAAGAAAAGCAGATACAGCTATACGACACCATTTCATCCTGAAGAATGTTAACTGGTGTATTGTGCAAATCGGGTTAGCATGCGTTCAGTGAAGTGTGCTTTACTTTCAGAATAATTATCACAATTTCCCAATGCAGACAACAGGAATACACTTGACAAGCTCAATGAAGATGGAGAGTGATCTCAAGAAATTTGCTCCAAGGAAAAGAATACTACAGATATATCGAGTCCGTTACAGAATTTGCACAGCGATTGGCAGGGAAGTGGTACAGCAACAACTTGTAACAAGAAGTGAGCATCCTCAACGCTTTGAGAACTGGGGGCGCTTGCGTGCCTTCTTGAGACCAGCCTTCTTCCTTTCAACAATACGGGTGTCTCTAGTCAGCAAACCTTCCGACTTCAGAGGAACTTTGTTGGCAGTGCTGATCTTCACCAATGCACGGGCGACACCAAGGCAAATTGCCTGGGCCTGGCCTGAGAGACCACCCCCATGTACTTTCACAAAGACATCATAGTTGTTCTCAAACCCTAGAGTCACCAACGGGACCCTGCAGTACTCCATCCACATTGGATTTCCCTGCAAATACTCCTGCATGATTCCAAAAAAGAATATTTAAGCATAGTTGATCATATAAATATCTTCAGCCAAATCAGTTGACTTGAGTGAATTTGCGCTCTCAGTTCACATTAATAGGTGCCTTGTATACTTGTAGTTATATGAGCCTGCCCAATGAGAAATCGGTAGGAATGAACCTCTGGTCCCTTTCAGTGGTATTTAATCCTTCAGGAATTTACAAAATTTATAAACTGACACCACAGAATGGATTATCTATCCAAGTTGCTGAAAATATCATGACTTCAATGAAACTGTTTTCATGAAACAGTAAAGTTCCAAACACTCCCTACATATTCAGTCCTTCACAGAAAGGATCAGATTAGCAGCACTGAATTTGCACAAAAATGGCGTCCACAGTTCATAACATGATCAACTCAACCATTTTCTTCCTCAAGCTAACGAACCACAGATTCAAACATTCTCACAATGTGTGCATCCTAACTCCTAAGCAAAGGCAAACCAGAAATCAGATTGAGGGCCCGTTTGGATCAACCGGCTAATTTTTAGTTCTCGTCACATCGAATGTTTGGACGCTAGTTAGAAATATTAAATATGGTCTAAGTACAAAACTAATAACACAGATGAGGACTAAACGGCGAGACGAATTTATTAAGCCTAATTAATCCATGATTAGCAAATGTGATACTACAGTAACCATTCGTCTCATCGTTTAGTCTTCAACCGTGTAATTAGTTTTCTAATTAAACCATATTTAATATTTCTAACTAGCACCGAAACATCCGATGTGACGTGAGCTAAATTTTAGCCTCTGGATCAGACTGGCAGGCCAAGCTGGCAAGTTGACAAAACCAACAAAGATAACGTAAAGATCTTCTTAAGACAGATTTTATATCTAATATTTGCAAGGCAAGTACACTAACCGTTTAAAGTGATCCAAGTTTCATATATAGGAAGTAAAACTACAAATGTGCTAGCCAGTTATGTCATCCTCGCCAAAAGTTTATTTCAGCTTGTCAGATAGTGTGTTTTTATTTTGATTGAAAGCTTGCCATTTCCATACTCGTTTCACATTTCTTATAGATGGCTTACCATCAGCCATTAGGCATTAGCCCATTAGGAATCCAAACTTCAGTGTTTTTGCTGTTACTACTATATATAAGCAGTACGAAATAGCACATTGGCAGATATCAGTAACAATAGATTTGGGCTTCGCCGAATCACTGCTTTGTCCACAAATGAATTGCTCCTGACTCCTAAGTTCATCTCTTGACATTATAAGGTGTTAACTATTAACCAATTGCAGATTTGCAGGGGTGTGCTACAGACTGCAACGCGGGCCAAACAACAGAAATACAGAATGAAGCGATATTGGCGTAATACGCGCGTGCATTTCTAGGATTGAGTCACTGGGACAGGCACCTTAGCGTCGCGGAAGTTGATGAAGACCTTGCCGGTGCCCTCCTGGAGTACGACGCGGGCGATGGCTGTCTTGCGGCGGCCCGTGGCGATGATCCGCTGCGCCGCGAACCCGCCCGGTAGCCTCTGCTTAACGTACTTCCGAAGCGAGGCGCCCGACGGAGCATCCTCCTCCGCCTCTTCCTCCACGGCAACCACCTCCTCCGCGGGCAGGTCCGCCTCGGCCGGCTCGGCGGCCTCGGCCGCGGAGGCGCGGAGGGTGAGGCTGACCGCGCGGCAGGAGGTGGAGCGCAGGCGGAGGAGCGGTCCCGGGTGGGGCTTGGAGGTGGAGGTGGAGGGGAGGGAGAGGTAAGAGAGAGCGGCGGCGAGGGAGGAGACGGAGAGCGCCATGCTTCGGCGGGCAGATGGCGAGCGGCCGAGCGCTTTGGATAGGGAGGTGCGCGGCGAGAGGGATAAGCTAATGTTGTGCACAGACGGATGCATTACTCGGCTGATCTCCGCCGTTGGATCAGAAGTGGAGGGCTGGTATTATTTAGGATACCTCTTCAAAATCATTTTTCCAAACATTCATATTCCCCGTTCCAAATTGTAGGAGATTTTTAGGTTTTGAATAGATTACCTTCAATATATATGTGTTTGTATATGTGTTTAAGTTTATCGACATCCACATAAACATAGATGAAGAAAACAAGGGCCAAAACCATTTCGATTAGAGGAGTATAAAATAAACCAATGTGAGAGTACATATACTCAAAATCTATTCGTTGAGGGTGGTAAGCAATGCAGAACAAACAACATGGTACGAAGATTTGAAAATGACCCTGGTATACCTTGTCCTCTGTATCTGTCTAAGCTGGTCACACATAGATCACCAAGCGCACTCCTTCCCTTCTCTATGCTATCTCCTCTCTGTTCTTGACTAAATCTCACTGGTGCTCTCTTCAAGCTCATAGGTAACCGTTGCCACCACCATGCTTTACTAGATGGAGTCCTCGTAGATCACCAAGCGCACTCCTTCCCTTCTCTATACTATCTCCTTTCTGTTCTTGACTAAATCTCACTGGTGCTCTCTTCAAACTCATTAGCAACCATTTTCACCACCATGCCTTACTAGATGGAGTCCTCGATCGAAAGAAGTATAGCAGCGAGGTTGAGAAAGACATAAATTTTATTGGCAAGGAAACTGGCGTCCTCCTATATAGTACCAAATCTGTAATATGATGAAAATGATCGAGCTACGGGAGAAGACATATGCCACTATATGATCATATGTTCTTCAAATGCCCAACCAATAGACACGGTGTTGGCTTTAGTTTGATTTTTCATTATATTTGCTTTAGATGCTGAGGAGGTTTCTGATATCTTATTGCATGTCATTTTGTGTATAGATTTTCGGAATCTGGTAGATGCGTTACTATGACTAGCGAAGGCAATACTTCAACAAAGTAGTGAGAGACAAGGTGATTGAGGTGCATCAATGATAAAAACAGGACATTGTGGATTGTGTGAAAGTGGTGAGTTTAGCAAGCGACCTTATAAGGGCCACATTGACGAGGCAAAGACCGACCTGTTGATTAGTGCAGTGAAGTTTTTAGTTGTGATAGTTTGCGTGTGAGAGTGTGTTGGATTCTATTAGTGATGGTGTATGTGACGAAGCAACAAATTATGTCGATGTGGGGTCATGGTATAGGAGTTGTGTTGGATGTTGAATGGAGTGGATGGACAATGTTGAGAAAATGCTTAATATTATGAGAATTGAAGAATTGTGTGTGATATACTATGATTAAGGTATCAGTTTGTGACTTTACATATGTTTTATGATTGCAACTTTGCTCATCTGTGATTCGTATAACTTTAGATCTTTTGTCAACCTTATAGCGTGCGAAATAAGTTTGTAGGGTTTGGCAATTGGGTGTTAATAAAGAATTAAAACAATTAGTTTTATTCTGGAAAGCAACCACATATTGGTTCTTATGGCTTTTGCAGACGTGACATGGTTTGTGAAAAAAAAAATACGTCACCCCCGCTTTGTAGGTCAACTTCTCAATCATTGGCTCCCCCTCTTTGTAGGTTAACTTCTCAATCATTGGTTCCGTATTTGGACTATGGCTTGCGGTAGAAATCAAAGCAGTGAGCATAATAAATAAAGAGAATTTGGAAGCTAAAATAAGTGCCAATGATTGTCAGCAGGAGATATTTTGCAGGCCGCAGCCCATTAAGCAAGTGGGCTGATTTTGCAGGCCGCAGCCCATTAAGCAAGTGGGCTCTAACTATCTCCAGCGGTGACTGCAAAAGGCGACTGCAAAATTTAATGCGGTACTGTTATGCACTGTAGATGTGAGTGTAGATAGTTGGAATAGTGAAGATAGAGAAGATGGAGGAAAGGGATGGAAGTGGCAGCCTAAGGACCTAGCATGGGCTACCTTGGACGACAAAATGAAGCAAAAAAGATTCCATTGCCGGGATTTGAACCCGGGTCGCCTGGGTGAAAGCCAGGTATCCTAACCGGACTAGACGACAATGGATTTGTGATGCTACTCGTAGTGTGTGATAAAAATAAGAACTCTACTGCTTTTGGCCATTGCATGGAGTACGCATCAGCCGTCACACAGATAAACAAAAAAAAAAAAAAGAAAGAAAGAAAAAACGGCGCATATATATGAGGTCGCTGCGTCCTGCACTGTGCTAGTGAGCGGAATCGTCGACCACGTTTCACAAACCACACTTTACCAGCAGGAAGCAGCCAACCGCTCAAGACGGCGCATGGCCGCATGGGCGCCATGGCGGCCAGCAGGCGGCGCCACAACAGATGTCTTGCCTAGCTTTTGCTACGTGCAGGACTGTGCAATCACAGAAGAGAACGAGGTGAACGGACGGCAGCACGAGGGAGCGCCAAATGGAGCAAAGCAAGCGCGACTGGTGGTGCCGTGCCTGCCTGCCTGCACGCGCGCGCGCGCGAGATCTGAGGTGGGCTTTGGACTGAAGTCTGAAGAGGAGCGGCACCGGCACCGGCACGGAGTGATCGGCTGATCAGTGATCAAGGACACGGGCGGAGCACGGGCGCGCTGCGAAATGATGCGCCCATGCACGGACCGGCCGGTGCCAAGGAGGTGACCGGTTCAGGCCACCTGTGTTCTGCCGGTGCCAAGGAGGTGACCCTGATCGAAGTATCGAACCTAACGGGGCGAGGTGAGTGAACTCTGTTCATCGGTCAGCAGCCTAAAAGCAAGCGGGCGGGTGTTCTCCGCAACAAACAGATGAGTAGAATGGAATGGCTCGTCCCCGGTCCCATTCCACGAAAGAAAACTTCCATCCTATCCTAGTGTTACATTTCGTTTTCTCTCTACTGTTTTTCTCGCAAAAGAAGTTTATTTTTTCAGGTTTAATGAATGAAATAAACAAAGAGAGATTGAATCATCGACCGATCTTCGTTCCACCTACGCCTGGACTTTTGTTTCCTCCTTTCACAAAAGAAAAGCTGATTTCGCACCTAGTTAATCCACGACTTTCCGAAAAGCGAAAGGAAAAGGCGGATGAATAATGGTACCAACCAGTCAGGATAAAAGCCTGGAACCATACGGTTTCAAATTAATCTCAAATGTTTCAAACCAATTAAGAACAGCGGTCACTGTACTACGCCCTGCAGATCCCGTTCTCACGGTCCTTTGGCTGTGAAAAAAAGCGATCAAAGAGAGACGAAGAAAAAGGAGGGCTCAAAAGGTTTCAGCTAGCGTCGAACCATTCTGCATGGAAGTGGAACACAGAGCTACAACAAAGACTTTCAAATCAAGCCACCACGGTCAAGGACTCAAGGTCGATTGGAGGGAGACTGATACAAAACTTGGACGAGAGAGAGAGCTTTATTTTAACAATGCAAAGCGTGCCGTGAAGCGCCAACAGCGAGTCGACGCCAGCCTCGTGCTCACGGTAATCCAAAAGGTTCGCACCCGCCGCGCGCGCCATGTTTGTTTTTGGGCTTGCGACGCCGCGAAGCATGCCATGGCGGCGCCGGCCGCGCGCGAGAGGAGACCTTGTTGGCTGTTGCTGTGCCAAAATTCGGACGAATTTGGGCGTTGGAGCACGCGAAACGCGCTGCTTATTCTTGGTCCTTGTTACCATGCGACGGCATCGTTTGACATGGCCGTGGTCTGCCGCACCTGTTCCCACCGTAATAACTCAAGCAACACCTCAATTTAGCGAAGAATATAGGGTGTGTTTAGATGGTTGAAAAAAACATTGTTCCGAACTGAAAAGCACTGTAGAACCACTGTAGCACTTTTCGTTTGTTTGTGGTAAATATTGTCCTACTATGGTCTAACTAGGCTCAAAAGATTCGTCTCGCAAAGTACATCTAAACTGTGCAATTATTTTTTTATTTCATCTACATTTAGTATTCCATGCATGCGCCGGCATTTTGATGCGACGGAAAATCTTCTTTTTGCATAGTGAATTTTGGAAGAAAATTGGGTTACTAAACAGGGCCATACCCGCTCGCGGGTCGCAACAAGACCGCTCCTCGGATTCCACGCGCGAATACATGGTATGCCCGAGATCGAGAGGATCCGAGAGCAAATGGCGACCGGCGAGACTCCAAACACGCCAGCGCGCGCGTGCAGTGCCAGTGAGAGAGCGCCTCCATCTAATCTAATCTAATCTAATCTAATCTAGGGTCGGTCGCGCACACGGGCGTTCGCGTCCTCTTGGGCGTATCTCCAGACAACTGCTTGCAGCAATCGAGTGCCGCTGCCGCCGCGACCGCCATTCAGGTCAGGTCACCAAGCCGTGCCGCTTGCTTTGGCTGGCATGCGAGCCATGGCCCCTTGGACATTTTCCAATTCACCGTCCCATGCGGATTTCTCCTTGCTCTTTGTCCTCCTCCCCCCATACGAGGCCACGACAGACGAGACGGCAGCAGTCCAGTGAGTGCGAGTCCCCGGCGGGCGCTGCCACCACGCGTACTAGGATTCCGTTTCCGTACGCGGCCACCGTCGCCATTGCATTGCCAAGCAGGCTGGCCGCCAAGATTGGAACCCTGGATGCACTGGAACTTCACCCCCCACGGTTCGGTTCCACAGCCTCCGCAGTCGCACCCCTCCTCGCTGGTCAATGACGCACTCCAAGCGTACTTAATTGCCAAGAAAGAAAGAGGAGTGGCCTTTACTCAAGACCGCCATTAGCTTGCGTACTCCACGCCGCAGATTGCACTAGCACTAGGATTAGGGACACCGTACCCCTAAGCTAAACCCTAGCTAACTAGCTAGCTAGCACAATGAGAAAGATTGTTTGAACGAGCGGGCGTGCTCGTCATTCATGCTGATGATTGAGTTGCTCCCACGCAAACATGCCGACATGCTTCGAGGTCGCCGCGGCAAAGAATAATCTCCGATCGGTTAATCCGATCGAGCACCTGGGTATGGGTAGCAGTAACACTCGTTTTTTTTTTTTTTTTGTATTTCTTTACACAGGCGCCATTTGCTTCCATCAAGTGGTAAACTAAAACCCAAGCGCTCAGTCCATCATTGCAGCGGGCTAAAACTGCACATCAACGCATGCACGTGATCAAAAAAAGGCATTTTTTGGTTGGAGGCCGCGATCAAACAAAACCACGCATGGCCGGGATGCCAAGGTAGATACATCACTTCCAGCAAGGTAAAAGCTGCAGCGGCGAGCCGGCGAGTAAAAAACATTGAGGCCAGGCGCCCAGCTGGACATGGCGGTTGGTGCGGACCCGATGTGACACTGCAGGTGGGGCCCGCGCTACGGGGCGAGCAGAAGAGGGCTCCTCGCAAGAACCGATGGGGACGCGGGTGGCGTGAAAGATAAAATTACTCGGAGATCCTGGTAGAATCTCATGCCCAGACACCAGTGTTGAGAGTGAGGTGTCTGGAGCACACAAAGCAACAGCCGCTAGCTACAGACTACAGCGGCGGTACTGCCTCGACCTGGTGGTGGTAGTACGGCTGCTAACGCAAGGGGCAGCGGACGGAGACGGAGAGTGCAGTAGCGCACAAGAGTCCCGCAGTCGCAGACTTTCACAGCGGGATAAAGAGGAGGTGCGGGAGGAGGAAGAACTGAAGAAGGCGAGCAGAGCGCGCAGGACGGGGGCAAAGGAATTCAGATGCCCATCCATGATGGCAGGTGTGGCGTCGTAGATGGTTAAAGCGAGGACACAACTCATCATCGTCCGCCTCCGGTGGTAAAAGCTCCAAAGAAGCTGCTCTGCTCTCCTCCTCTGCGCTCCCTTCACCCTTTTTTCCTCCTTCCGTTGCTTTTCCCCGCCCCCTGCCCCCTTCTTCGTCTTTCTCCGGCCGGCTTTGGGCTTTGGGGGAAAGAGAGAGAGAGAGGTGATGTGAGGTTTCCATCCCATCACTCGCGCTTGCCTGGCTCTGGCTGGCTGGATAGCTAGATGCTACTGCCGCGCACCGCACCGCAGCAGGGCCCCCCTCTTTATTACGGCTGCCGGCGGGTAAGCGGAGCGCTTCGTGCGCTGAGCTCTCGCCTTTCGGTGGTTCTCGCGTTTGTTCCTGATGGCTTGAAATTCGGAGGGGTGGTTTGGGGTTCTCGAGAGATAGAAGAGGATTGCTTTGGTGAGGTGACTGTTCTTCCTTCATAGCCCTACCGGTGTTCTTGGATTCGTTACTTAGTTACTGAATTTTTGTTTCCGTACTTGTTGGATTGGATTCTGGGGAGATACGGGATGATTTTATAGTATATGCTTTGTTTATGACGACCATACCAATTTGCTGTAGGATTGTGGCTGATTTGGTGTAGTTGGTCGTGTTTGATTCCAAGACAGGCCTAGTTCTGAATTTGCCTGGTAGAATTCTGCTACTTTTTAGCAAATTTCTGGATGGCTCTGAACTCTGAAGCTCTTGTGAAATTGGGACAGCATATGGTTTGGTGGGGATTACGAATACTATATCCTAGGGGTTGTGCTCATTGCTTAGAGTTATAGTAATATAATAATGTAAACCTGATCATTTCTTGGTCGTTTTTGTGATCACATCACTGCTTAGGGCAACTTCAGCTCATTAATCTCGTGCATTACTGCTCAGGTCCATGAACAAGAGCTGCTGCTAACATCTGGACCGGTCACAAGATTCTGAAGGCAACATGGCGGAATTGAAGGCTGCAGCTCTAGATGCCCGAGCGACGAAGATCAGAAATGTCCCAATTGCTGTAACCCCAGAAGGGTTCTGGTGCTGCCCGTCCCAGGCCGTGCTCCAGAAGACAGCGAAGAACCAAAACCAGCAGGCGAAGCCCAAAGGGGGCGCCTCTCCTCCTGCTTCAAAGGCTTCATCCATTCAGAGGGCACCAACAATCTCATCTGAGAGAAGGACGCACTCGACTCCGACAAGGCCTAAAATCAATTCGGAGGAGCAGAGGTGCCTGCCGGCAGATAATGCCGCGAGTAATCCACCACCAAAGCCGGTGAATGAACGGCCACAGAAGCAGCATAAGATATCTGTTGGATTTGGCCAGCTTGAGATGAGTGACTTGAAGGTTGTGCTGTACGGCAAAGATGGGGTTGCGGTCAAGATGAGCGTCCACAAGAACATCCTAGCTGAAAACAGTACCTTCTTTGCTGATAAAATCTCGAGGCAATCTCCGGTGTCGAGTATAGAGGTGCCTGATTGTGAGGATGTGGAGATTTATGTTGAGACTGTTGGGTTGATGTACTGCAGCGATGTCAAGCAGAGGCTGATCAAGCAAACTGTTCCGCGTGTTCTTCGAATCTTGAAGGTTTGCTCTAGTTAAAAAAATTCATTCTGTTTTTGTAACCCTGCCGTTGAATAGAATTGGTACACTTTGTTCTTGTCAAAGCACCCCCCCAGGATTTAGTGTTGAAAGTAGGCCACTTATATATTACTTGTCACAGGATTTTCCTTAAAGCAGCATGAGCAACCACTAATAATAACAATCCTTAAATATAAAAAGAAGCCATTATTCTCTGTAACTGAATGGTACCTGCATGTCCGGTTTATGCTGTTACATCAAAGGGATATTGTCTGCTATACCCACAATACTGCAACATGCATTTTAATCTGTGGAAGCTGACATAGACTGCATCGTCCTATATGTTTTGCACATACCAGTTGGTGGGGGCTGGGACAAATTTCAAGGTAGGCAGGCTGTCGTGCATTATGTTATTGCTCTGTGGAGCAAATGGCACAGAAAGATAATTGTTCCAATCAGGCCCATGACAGCATGGACCCTGGCCATACCGTGCTAACGTGTGGTGCCTTAATTGGGATCAACCAATCTGGACTCCAGAAATCAGAACGAATGCTCCTTTTCTTCTATTTATGTTTTATTGTCCCTTTAGTTTTTTTTTTTTCCTTTTGCTGTGCAGGTTGCAGAGTTGTTAGGTTTCCCAGCATGTGTCATGTCATGCTTAGATTACTTGGAAGCGGTCCCTTGGGTTGGTGAAGAAGAAGAGAATGTGGTGTCGTCTGTTCGGAATCTGCAGAGCGAGAACTATGGCGTTAGTCCTGTACTGAAGAGGGTAGCGTCTGATCTAACGACCCCACCAAAGGACACATTTTCACATATCATTGAATTGGTTTTGAGAAGCAATGAGGATAGAGGGCGGCGTGAGATGAAGTCCTTGGTACAGAAGCTTCTGAAGGAGAATAGCACTAGCTGTACAAGTGGATCTCCTGACTTATGTGCTGAAACTCTGTACAGATCATGTCAGAACTGCCTGGAGTCCTTGCTGACTTTGTTTCGGCAAGCAACTGACAGTGATTTTGCTGAGCAATCTCTGAACATTAAAGAACCAGTTTTCCGACAAATTGCTCTAGAAGCAGATAATCTCCTATGGTTAGCTGAGATTTTAGCTGACAGGAATGCTGCTGATGAGTTCACGGTCATGTGGGCTAGCCAAGGTGAACTGGCTGGGCTGCACTCCAAGCTACCAGTCAAGTCACGCCACCTTGTCAGTTGTGTCACGGCGAGGCTCTTTGTGGCAATTGGGAAAGGAGAGATGCTTCCTTCAAAGGACACAAGGCATCTTCTCCTGGACGTCTGGTTGCAGCCTCTCATGGATGACTACAACTGGTTGCAGCATGGTTGCAGGTCGTTCGACCGGAAAGTGGTGGAGGAAGGGATCGGGCGGACCATCTTGACGCTCCCACTGGAGGATCAGCAGACAATCTTGCTCTCATGGCTCGGGAGCTTCTTGAAGGTTGGGGACAGCTGCCCCAATCTCCAGAAGGCCTTTGAGGTTTGGTGGAGGAGGACTTTCATAAGGCCTTATGCTGAGCAACATGGTAATCGATCACAATCAGGTCGGAGTTGAGACATCAATTGGCTGCAAAACAAAATAGCCTTGTTTTATGATGTAATATATTGATGAGAAATTAGAGTGGTAATTTCTTACATGTTAGGCTGTTTTTGAAGATCCCCAGCATGTGGAAGAAATGGGGGTGTAGGATTAGTACTATTGACCTGTGAGACTTGAGAAAATGTGTGCGTTGTGCTTGTGATGCTTCATATGAATGTGTAGGATCTCTGAATTCTGGGTACAGGATTTGGTCTCTAGTCTGTACATCATCAAGCATCCTCGTGGTGCACTGTGCTGCTGCTTACAACGATGTACCATATTAATACTACTGTACTAAGGATCTTATGTAAAAACTCAATGCCTTTTGAATTTTGATGCAACTGTAAAAATTCTGCAGAAGTGTGTTCTTCCAAAGTGAAGACACCAGTTTTCATGAGTTAATGTGGAGACCTACCCATGCCACTTCCTGCTGAGACCAAATGCTTGGCCATTTCCACAACAATTTGAATCCACGACATATTTGAATCCAAGTGCTAGATCACTCCCGAAAAAATCGTAAACGCACAACTAGAAAAAACTATGTTTCCCCCTACATTCTGCGGGTGAAAGTTCTGAAGAAAAGGACACGCTTCTGAACAAAGAGCCGTGCATAGAAAAAAAATGGATATATTGCTGCGTTACTGGTACACTGGTGTGACACACCAAACAACACAAGATGAGACGACAAATTGCTTCAGGCGAGCAGAAATCATCCAGTCCAAGTAGATGACTCATTTGCCTTGTATAGCAACTTGCATTGGCTCATCTGGATGCAGACTTATGAACAGCCCTGTCATTTTTCAGGGCTCTGATAGTGAAGAATCTCACTATATAAGCAGGTATCAGTAGTTAGCTCATCATCCTCTGGAACTCGTGGAAATCGAGGCCACCGTCGCCGTCGACGTCGTAGGCCCGGATCATGGCCTCGCAGTCGGCGACGGACCGCTTGTCTCCGAGCTGGGCGAGCACCCTCTGCAGGCCCCTGGCCGTGATCCTGCCCTCGGACTCCACGGAGTTGAACACCTCGAACGCCCTCCGCAGGTCCTCCTCCTGGCCGCCCTCCCGCTCCATCAGCGCCACGAACCCGGCGAAGTCCAGCATGTAGCCACCGTCGGCGCACGACGACGGCATGTCGTCGCCCATGGACACGAAGAAGGCGCGCAGCTCGGCGCCGGAGATCTTGCCGTCATTGTCCCGGTCGAAGTGCTGGAAGATTCGCTGCAGCTCGCAGTGCCTGCTGCTGGAGCTGGAGCTGGACCCGGACCCCCTGCCGGACGATGACCGCGTGACAGACGCGCCCCGTGGGCTGATCACGTCTGACTGCCCACACATGAACGGCAGCTTGAAGCTCCGTTTGCTCGACAGCCGCTTCGCCATTGTTGTGGTGTCGCGACTCAACTTCTTGCAAGAAGCAGGGAGATTTATATAATCCTGTACACTTAGCCTGTGACACTTCGCTTGTGCACTGCAGTCTGCAGGTATACAAAAACCGAGTGCTGCGGCCTCCTTTTATAGCCTCGCAGGCCTGCTGCGATGAGAAGAAGAAGAAGCTGATGCTGTCAATGCCATGCATCTTTGTGTGGGGTTTGACCGGTCATGATGAGAAGTTAGTTGAGCCTGCGTCGCAACTACCTCCCCTCATCAGATACTGTCAGCTTGGCATTATCTAACTCCCATCAGACAACGTGATCATGTGCTCACGATCCCTGCGCCGCCGCCCACCGAACAACGATATCTCGGGATCCGTGATTCAGTTATGGGCTTCGAGATCCCGGTGGTTCGGCGTTTGAATTTCCAGTTTGGGAGCGCCTTGACCTGACAAGTGATGGGTCAGATTTTATTTCACTGGAAAATTCAGTGTTTGCAGGCATTCAGAAGTGATGCAGCGGGGCAGTGATCTTTGCAGAATGCAGACCTCTCGTATTGAATGTCATTACGCGTCCAGAGACAGCGATAAAAGGACTCCAAATGAAACTAGCTAGCAGAGTAGGAGTATCAGTCGAGATCACTGGGCCCAAATGATTGTTCTTGATCTTGCATTCTTTGAACGTCAAGTTCAGATTTGAGTGGAGATGCTGAGATTTCAAGAGAGATCTGAGTCTGACCACGTTTCAGGGAGCAAACGAAATCTACAACTTCGATCCCGCTCAGGAACGAACAAAAGCTTTTCAAATGCAGAGCTTTACATGTGCCTCTCATGGAGGTTACCAACAACTCGAGCATAGGGAACGCCCATGGCACATGTTTCGTGGCATCGCCACATGACAGCAGATGCCACTGGCTGTTTACTTACTGATAAATGACCCACCTGAAACTCATCATTGGGTTCGGGCATCGAAGATGACCGGCAGAAGCATCTTTCCTGTTAGTTTTTGTTCATCCTTGTGTTTGACCAGAACGAAGAAAACATTGGATGCTACCCGGTTTGATGGACCAATGGACTGACAAACAGTTGACACCCACCCCAACTTCACCACACCGACCACAGCAGTAAGGACGGAATGGAATCAGCATCCTTTGCAATGTAGGAATTTGCCGATACACAGATCTCAAGAACAGTTAAATATCTATTGCGATTTTGGATGACTCTCTATGGCTTTGTTGAAACGTGCTGCTTAAAAAAAAAACAGCAACAGAACCAAGGTTACAAATTTATTCTGTTCTAAAGTGTGGTAAATTGGTAATACAGCAAGCTATCAGTTTAGTTTCGTTGCAAGGACAACATTAGGCTTTACCGGCTAGAATTTTCTACAGTAACATTCTCATTCGAAGATGTACAGGGAACCTGGTTGCACCGCAAAGTATCTTCTACTGAAAGATTGCATGGGAACTTCAAATCTTGAAGGCGCTGTTTTGCGAATTCAGACTTCTTTTCACTAGAACCGAGTATCTGCATCTTCAGCATTCTCAAACAAAAAACAAGATTTTATGTAGCAGTCGATTTGATATTTACTACATTCTCATCGGCACTGATCAGCTCTGGTACTTTATCAAGCAACCGGTTCATCTCTTCAGAGAATTCAAGCTTGGCTCGATTTGTCTTCCCTCCAACAATTACTGTAGTTCCATCTTGCAATGCCCATATCTAGCGCAGTAGTAACCAAGCCATAATTTTTTAGCAGTACAACTCAATTACAGTTCTGTTATCATTAAGAACCATGACAAACAAGAAAACATACCTGAGAGTGTGAAAGATAGCTAATGCAGGTCGTTAACATTAGCGCACCAAAACCGGCATAAACAATAGGAACTCCTGGATCAGTCTGATGGAAAGGAAAACAAAAAGGACACTTAATTTTATTTCTGGACAAGCACATATGCTTCAAAAATAAAAAATGAAACAATGAATCAATAGGCTTGGCTGTGTGCGGCTGCAGAGGCGAATTTTCCATTTCAAAAAAAAAAAAAAAAAGAATCAATAGGCCATACCTTAAGGTCCAGTCCAGTACTGCCAATAGCATCTTCAATAAGTATTTCATTACCATTGATCTCAATAGGTAGTTTTGAGCTTGGCCGACGGACCCCTACAAACTTACCATCTTGATCATACAACACAATAGACTGCAAATCTCGTGCAAGCATCGATCTACAAGACACCAAGAAATGCAAACAACAATATAATTACTCATAGTGAATCGACTTTTGTTTTCTTCATTAGAACATGAAATATACTAAACCTACATTCCTTTGACGTTCGGATTAGACGAGTCCGGGTCTTCAAGTGGCAAGAATGTTCCAAACAGCTTCTTATCCCCATTAAGTTTCAAGGGGGCCATTGCCAAATTGAATGGGCCTTCACCATTTTTCTTTACTTGCAATGCTGAAAATCCCCAATCTGTCTGGTAGATGGTGACTCCTCCATATCTCAGAGGATCGTTCACTTTGATAGTCTTTCTCATCACTTCTTTGCCATCAAGGTTGAATAGAGAAAGGTCACTATAAAATTGTGAGACCTGGCAATCCAAGAATATTATAAAGTGCACAAAAACTGCACAAAAAAAAAAAGAAAAAAGATTTCGAAATGCTGAGCAAGGAGAGTACCTCCCCACTGTCATAGTACTCCATGTAGAACCGGTTGACATGGACTTCAGTATTGAAAACATCCGGTGCAACAGAGAGGACCCCTCTGGGTTTCATCACATCTCCTATAACAAAATTCAGCCCCTGAGGCACATCCACGGAGCCTTTGAAGCTTCCTGTCGCGCTAAGCGTAGCTCCTGCCATGATGAAAAGCATCGCTAAGTGCACGCCGATAGGTGCATACCGACCAGCCAACCCTTTGAAAGCATACAAAGATGGTCCCTTGGTGAACACCTGCAGCAACAGATCATATAAGGGCAGATCATTTTTGGAGCAGATAAGGGCAGATCATTGAGGGTGTCAATCACCTCATATCCAGCACCCATCAAGATGACTCCCAAATCCTGAATGGATGCTCGTGGAAGAGAGTCTGCAAACTCCTGCTTCCGTATTCTTTCCCCGGAATGTGTGAACGACCATCTGCAATGACACACCGGCACTTGATGTGTAACTAAGTAACTACCATGGTTTTCTGGTCGGCCTAGCAAGAAGTGGAGCATACAAGAGCGTGCATGTACCTTCTTGCGACCTTGACCATGGGGAGCTGGGTGGTGTAGGTGCAGGCCATGAGGGAGGCCGCGAGGAGCACGAGGAGGCCGAGGAAGACCGGCGAGGAGAACATGTGGTCGAACCCGGGGGTGAGGATCCACCTCCACGTGATGAAGCCGAACACCGGGTTGTCCTCGGGGAACTTCTCGAAGTAGTAGCTGGGCGCCTCTCCCTGATCAATCACCGTGCCTGCAGTTGCGAGGTTATCGCAATGCCAGTTGCCAGCACAAGAAAAATGAGCCGGGGCGAATCCAAGAAGCTTCAGCAAAGAATCGAAATTTCAAAACCGCCATGGTATATACCTAGTGCCATGAGGGCGGAGATGGCGAACATCTCGGAGATGGCGAGCGGGAGGTTGGACAGCACCGCGAGCGTCCTCTTGGTCGCCCTCCGCACCAGCGCCAGCGCCGCGCTGCCGCCGCCGCCGCCTTCCTTGGCCGTCTTCTCCACGCCCGGCTGCGACACGGGCGGCGCGGCGTCGAAGAACACGACCCGCTTCTTGGCCTTGCTGGCGCCGGCGGGGACGGCCTCGCGCCTCCCTCCGCCGCTCCCCTTCCGCGGCGCGGTGCAGGAGACATGGAGCCGCGGGGGCGGGGGCGAGACGCGGCGGAAGGAGAAGGGTTTGCAGGGGTTCAGGAGGAGGTAGGACGCCGCGGACGGCATCGCGGCGGGAAGGGCCCTGAGCCAGAGCGCGAGCGGCGAGGGAGTGATGCGCGGCGTCGCGCGCTGCCGCTGGCCTCGTCGCTCATCCCTTGTCGCGCGGGACGGAAAAGAGAGGGTGATAGTAGTGGATAAGGAGGCGCCGTGTCGTGTCGCGCGCGCTGCACACACGTGGGTTCCCGTTCCGCCGACTGGGCCGGGGATATTTTCGCGGGCCGAGGGGCCGACTGGTGCGCGCCCTCGCGAAGCGTTTTTTTATTTTTTAGATTTTTTTTTTCGTTTTTACAAAAATATACACCGGTTGGTAACATTTGCAGAGTTGGTCGACCGGCGCCCGGGGCCCCCCGGTGCCCAGGCGCCAAGTGTGGGGCCGTCAACGCCGTCCGCTGGCGTCGGCGACGGCGTGCGTCGGCCGACGGGGCCCGAGGGCCAGAGGCCTGGCGCCAGGACCTGGCGCCCAGCCATCCGACGCCAGGCGTTTTTTTTTATTAGCTCGCTAATCTCACGTTTAATCGCTAATCTCGCTGTTTAATCTCGTGCATCCGATCCGAGTTAGATTCTAACCATTCAGCTTCAACCTTGTCTATTATATTAGCATTCTAAATTAGCGCTTCGACCCTTTCACCAGGACCCCTCCAGTTTATTTTGACCCCAGTTTATTTTAAAATTACAAATATTTTGCTCTATTTTTTTTCTCTATTTTCTATTTCCTATTTTGCGTATGTTTATTTTGAAATTATAAGTATTTTTAGGTCACGTTGTTCTGCTTCGCGAAGCAGATCTTGTCGGCGCTTTAGCTTATCCCCTCCTCTTCAGTTCTAAATACTACTATATGTAAATATTACTACAATATACTAGTATTAAAACTTAATAACAAATACTACAAATAAATACTAAATATAACAGAATATATATTCAACTAAATACTAATACTAAATACTAAATCCAGTTATTACAACGGGTTACAACTGCGCACTACTACACTAATACACTGCGCACTACTACACTAATACATACACTAATACATTAACTACTACTACACTAATACATACACTAACTAATACACTAACTACTACGTACACTAATACACTAACTAAATAATACACTAACTAACTAATACACTGACTAATGACTAATCTCCCTAACTAATGCCCCCTGGCGCCGGGGCTCCGGGCGCCAGGCCCCGGGCCACCTCCGTCTCCGTCCGTCGGAGACTCCGTCCGACGGACGGTCGTCCGTTGATGGCCCCCCACCTGGCGCCCGGGCAGGTGCGCCAGGCCTCTGGCGCCCGGTCCCTAGGCGCCGGTCGATCATCCCTGCAAATGTTACCAACCGGTGTATATTTTTGTAAAAACGAAAAAAAATCTAAAAATAAAAAAAACGCCCTCGCGAAGGACGAGCATGTGCGTGAAAAGGGCTAGTGACTCATGGGCTGGCCGAGATGATCGTCAGGAGGCCCTATCCATCTTCTGCGCTCGTGGGCCGTAGGGCCCAGTTTAGTCCTAGCGTTTTCTGCCGAGCATGCAGAACGACCTGACAGCGTCACACGTCTGACTTCCCATGGTTCATTCTAGCATTTGGCCTCGATGTTCCAGTTCCAGGACGCTCGAGAGGCGAGAGAGACACAAGAAGATCTGGAGGAGGACGTTTCATCCCCGCGATGAAGATAAGCACACCCCGACTCACCGCCTCGTCAGTCGTCACTCAATATGAACGCACGCACCCAAGGAAAATCCCCCGCATCTCCCATCAACCGGCGGTTGGGTACCTCTGTACGCACTACACATGCCTTCTAGAACTACAGCGCCTTTGTTGGCGTCACCGGTTGAATCGAGTCATCGACCGGTGAGCAGCCGCGACCCGCGAGTAAATCAGTGTCTTGTTGTTGTTGTCGTCGTTGATCAGGGCCGCGGCTGATGATCTGACGTGCGTCCGAATGCCCCATGCGGCGATGCGCGCATCCGGTGTTGGACCGGAACCACGCAGGCAGGCACAGCCGCACGGGGCAACGGTTTGGGTCAAACCGGTTTATTTGGGCTGGTTTTGCTCATGGGCCACCATGGTTTGGTAGGAAATCAACGCTGTAAAAAAGCGAGATTTATAAAAATCGTTTTTATCTAGAAAGGCATAGGTATACCTCTCGCTCTATCCCACTGTACAGTTTGGAAAAGGTTGGAAAGGGATGGAAAGGTCTAAAATCTATAGATGCAAAATGTTTCATCCACTTTCTTCTTTTATTTCTCAGCTCATTTTATACCCATACCCACCGACTACTTTTCTTGTTTTGATTTTAACGAGAAAGGAAGAATGCCAATCAATCAGATTTCCATCTTTTTAATGTCCTTTTAATTCTATTTTCTTTTTCTCTTTTCTATTGACTTCTCGATCATCTCACAACACGTGTATGTTGTACGTAGTCTAAAAAGATGAGCGGTGTGGTTTGGTTTCGTACTCCGGTAGAACCGGCCAGTTCAGGTCGTTGAACCATTCGCAAGACTGCTCCGCCGCCGGCGTCGCGGTCCTCGCAGGGGCGGAGCAGACGGTGGGTGGGCGCCCCTGCCGGCCGCGCCCATAGGGGAAAGGAGAAGGGCGGGGCGCACAGCCTCCTCCGCATGACGTCGTCCGCCGCACCGGACGTCGAGGCGAGGACGACGGTGGGTGCCCGGCCGACGCCGCTGCCGGCCGCGAGGGAGGGAGAAGGGCCTAGACGGGGACGACTGGTGGACGTGATCGTGACGTGTCCATCCGTGTGTGCCCGGAGTCTGCACTACGTACTCCACGAGCTAATCATCGACGAGCTGCCCCTGTGCCAGAAAGCCTCCTCGACTTCCATCTTTCTGGGGAGGAACGCCGCGGATCCGCCATGGGAGAAGGGCGGGCGCACAGCCTCCTTCGCGGGCGTCGTACGCCGCCCGTCGAGGCGAGGACAGCGGTGAGCGCCTGGACGACGCCATTGCCGGCCGCGGAGGGGAGGGAGAAGGGCGGGGTGCCTTGGCATCCGCGCGTCGCCCGCTCTCCAGCAACGACTGCGAGAGCGCGGCGCTCCTCCGCGTGGCGTCGTCCGCCGCCGTCGTGCTGGACGCACTGGCGCTAGCGCGCTGCCGTGCTGGTCTCTGTGGGCGAGGTGAGGGCGGCGGTGGGAGAAATTATGGTTGGAACCGGTTGGAGAGCTTTGGATCGGTGTGTTTTGGTTTCAATTTGGATGTAGACTAGTCTGGTTTAGTTGAGAGGGACAAAGTGGTGGAGTGGTTTGGATTGAAATGAAGCCCTACACCACGACGGTTTGGTGCAAATTTAGGCCGGATTTGAGACCATTAGGGTGTCTCCAATGGTGGCCCAAATAGCCACCTGAGTCAGATATTGTCCGACGTGGAGCACAAAAAGCAGGAGAGAGAGGATTCGCTATCGACGGACAAATAGCCTGGCGTTTTCACATCCATCGAGGAACTGTGTGAATGAAATATGCCCCAGCACCCTGAACAGGAACAGAAATGCATAGAATATTATTCTTTTCACTCTCTCACTTCCACCTAAGCTGACGATTTCACATGTCCATTGCGGGCGCCCTAGCAGGTTTTGCCGAACCACGCGGCGCGGCGGCCGCCTCCGAAAGGGCTTCTTCCGCTTCCACAGGACCACAGCTCCACGTCGGCTCCCGTGGCGCGGTGGATGCGTGCGCTCGAGACGGCGACCGCGGGCGCACGAGTGGGGGCGGTGCACGCACGGGCGCACGGCACGGCGCACCTCGCCTGTGGCCATTGGCCTGTGTGTGTGTTGAGAGCCCGCTGTTTTTGTCTTTGCTCCCTCCCTGTGGGTTTGGAAACTGGGAAACTACGCGCGGCACGGCAAACCGAGCTTTTTAGCTTTTGTGGCTCTCGTGCCCAGCGACGGCACGCCGAGGCCGAGGCCGAGCGGAGCGAGACGTCGCACCGAAAGCTAGCTTGCAGAGAATAATCGCCGCACGCGCTCCCGCCCTCGCGTGAGTAAAATTGTGCTTCGCTACGAGCAGTAGCTGCTTACATCGATCGCGTAACAGCGAGACACACACACACACCGATGGCCGATCGGTGCTCAGCTCCTCTCAACGCCAGGAGCAGGCGAGCAGTCGAGCACACGGTGATTGTCCGGGGCACGCACACGCATTGCACCCTCGTTTGTTTATACACAATACCCTGCGCTGCCGCCTGCCGCCGTTGTTTGGATGCTGAATGGAGGAGATTCGCCCACTGCTTAAGTTGCAGTATGAATAGGCACTGCACAGGATCTATCCGTGTCCCATAGCTAGCACTAGCCCGCGACTGCTAGTGCCCCTGCCGAGATTTCATTTTCAGTTCAGGTCGGAGCACGACCCGCAAGGCCCGGGAGTACCACTGCCGAAAGAGAATGTGTATTTGCTACACGATGCTTGCCTCCACTACTAATATAGTACTCCTAGTTCTCTATATTCCGCACCTAAGGCTATCTCCAACAACATTCCTCATCCCACTTCCTCAAATCCCATCCCACTCTGTACGTCACGTCAACTACAGTGCAAAACAGTATCAAACAGTGCCAAACAGTGTTTTGAGAAACCAATTTGAGTATCCCCATTGGGGACAGCCTAAGGGTCCCGATCGGCATGAGACGCAAAAGCCAGATGCGCAATATGCGTACAAGGCTGGAGCGAACGTGTCTTGGAAGCCATCTATCACGCTACTAATTGTCCGGTGTACTAAAAGCCGGGGCACATACGTGCTCAAGAGTCAAGACTACGCCATCGTTGTTTTCATCAGGGAAAAAAGGGCACAGCAGTCAGCACCTAATAATTCTCCAAGCAACACCTGCCGGGATAGATCTGCCGCTAGCGCAAGAGAACACAATTTCGTCCGCTAATTACAGCAGGTGACGGGGCCTAATAATTTACAGGAGGAGGACGTGTTTTCAAGTTTTGATTCCACACCTCAGAGGCGGCACACGGTCGTCGGGTCGAGCATGTGCACACCAGCCGTTGAAACTTGAAACCCACACGCCGACGTGGAAATATACTACCAGTACTAGTACCATCTCCAGGGCTCCTGCCACGCACTTGTCAAAACACACACATTCGATCCGAGGAAACTTTGGAGTTTTGGAGTCAGCCAGTCAGGCAGTCAGCCAGATGGAGTACACTCCAGCGCAGCCGCCACGTCACTCTTCGTCTAGAAGGTCAGCCAGGCAGCCAAAAAAAAAATTCTTGATCCGCCGAAGCGGCAAGTTTGCCGGGGGATCCCACGACGCCGATGGCCGACGGCGGCGTGCACGATCATGCCGCAGACTAGCAGAGGCAGCAGCCCACAGCTTTGCCGAATCAAAACCCGCAGCTTTGGCATCCCCCACGGCCCCACCCCAGTGGCCAGTGGCGAGCGCCGACGTCCGTCACGTTCTTTCTCCTAGGCCTAGCGCCCCGATCCTCACCTCCACCACTACCCGTCCGCGTGCGGGTCCCCGAACCCAACCCAACACCTACCAGCAATGATATATACCGAAGCAGAGCAGGCAGGCGCTCTCCCTCGAAACCATTCCATCATCATTGTTCCCCAGAAAAGCTCCGCACCTGATTCTCCAAGCAACGTCCACCATCACACACCACTACAGTCTCCAGGTCTCCAAGACAATCGATGAGCCGATTGGGCAAGCTGCGGTGGCTGTGGCGGGCGCCGGCGCGGGCGCTGGGGCGGGCGCGGGACCTGTACGTGCGGAGCATGACGGGGTGCGCGCGCTACGCCCCCGGCGACGGGGCGTTCGGGTACCCGGTGTTCGCGCCGGCGGCGGCGGCGCTGCCGCGGAGCCACAGCGGCGCGGGCTCGGACTGGGGCGCGGGGTCCGGGGCCGACGAGGACCTGCGGGAGCTGGTTCGCGCCGCGTCCGAGCGCCGCGTGGAGCAGCGGCGCGCCGAGGAGCGGGCCGTGGCCAGGAGCCAGAGCATGGCCGCCGCGCTCTCCATGGCGCGCATCGACGAGGACGCGCCGTGCGAGTTCGGCGCCGGCGAGGGAGCTGACGGGCCCGGCGCGCTGGGCGTCCGGAGCTGGAGCTGCGTCGCGGAGGCCGCGGGAGCGAGGAGGGCCGTCCGAGGCCACCGGAAGGTGGCGGCCTTCCTCTGACGGCCGCCGGCGCCGGCCCCCAACCCCAGTGTCTGCGTTTGTGCGGTCGTGTCGAGTGTGATGCACTCATGTCATGCGCCCGTCTTTGTTGGTGCTTGCCAAGCGTGATCATGTCAATACTCAAAAAGCTTGAAGCCCGACGATGCGCGACCTTCTCCGTCGTTTTCATCAGCGTTGGATTGCACCACCAGCGTTTTTTTTTTCTTCATGCGCTAGCAGAGCAGGCAGCATTTTCAGGGTTTTTTGTTCCACTTTTCGGGGCTTTTTGTCATCATTTTGCCGTCTCGCTCGCGTTCATGATGAAAAGAATTGCACTCGAACTTTCGAAAAAAAATAATTGCACTCGATCTCTTCTTGACCTGAAGAGCGTAGGGGAGTTCGGTGAGTGGATGCGACTATGCGAGCACGGATGGTAGCCGATAGGTGCTGCACTGGAGCCTCTGAGGAGGCGGGCTCCAGGTCTCCAACCCCAGTTCCAGCAGACGCGCGCGGTTGGTGACTGAACCGCAGGTGTAAACTTAACATGAGCAGATGAGGTCGAACTGTCGAAGAAGACCTGCGAGCGTGTTCCAGGCGTCATCAAACATACTACTACTTTCACTTTTTTTAGAACAAGCAGTACTTTCACACGTACTTTTCCAAACGCTGCACTAGTACGTTTAATTTGGGCCGTGACTGGATTTTGTTCACTGGTGCGCTCGTTCGCAGTGTATTTGGCCCATAGCTTAGTTTGGGTTCCTAGGGGGCCCATCACGCCTGGGCCGCGCGTTCGCAGCGTATGCCCCCGGTCCCGTATTTTAGCAATTCGTCATGGCCACCTCAAAGAAAAGCAATTCGTCATGGGCTTTCGTTCGCGTCTTTTTCAGTCAGTTTCTTACGTAAATACGCAACGCACGATAAACGTGCCGACTTTATCCAAAAGCTTGGAATTAGCGAAACACATGATAATGAGTAAAGATTTATGCCGTCATCAAACAATAATTCCCCATATAGTATATAGGAGTATTTCATAAATGGTCAAACTGTGCCGCAGAAAAAAAAAACTAAGGTTCGGTTTGGAACGCGGAAATACTTTTCCGTTCCTGTGTTTTTTCTATAAAATTGAACTGATTTCTGTGAAATTTCTGCGTAATTTCCGTAAAATTCCTACTTTCAAACGAACACGTGTGCCGCAGAAACGTGTGTACGTGACGACGACCACGAGTCCTGATCCCGACCCGGTTTTCGCAATACACACCGGCCTCGGGCCCGGCACCAATTATCTTCCGTGCGCCCGCGCCGCCGCGTGCCCCCACAAAAGACTCAACCCGGTACGCTACGCTCACCGCGCCGCCGTCCCGTCCCGTCCCGCCCCACGCGGCTCCGCCGGTCGGCCCGACCCACCCACCCAACCCCCACCCTATTCCTCCCGCGACCGGGACCGCCGCGGATGGATCGGCTCGCCGCCTTGCCCCGGCGCCGGCGCCGCTGGATCCTCCTCGCGGCGGCCGGCGCGGCGGCGGCGTTCGGCGCGTACAAGATCTACCACCATCCGGCGGTGGCCGCGCGGCGGCGGCGCCTCGTCCGCCTGGCCGCGGCCGTCGCGGCCTTCGCGGACGCCGCCGCGTCGTCCGCCGACGCAGCGGCGCTCGTGGCCTCCGACCTCGCCGACTTCGTCCGGTCCGACGCGGACGAGGTCCCCCGCAGCGTCAGGCAGCTGGCTAAACTCGCCGCGTCGCCCGAGGTCTCCGCCACCGTCTCCGCCCTCTCCGAGGCGGTGGCCTCCGGGGTGCTACGCGGCGCGGGGTCTTCCAGCGGCAGCGGCAGCAGCAGCACCGGGCCCGGATCCGGCGCCCTCTCCGATCGCCTCGTCGACAAGCTCTTCTCCGACTCCGGCGAGCGCCTCGCGTCCGCCGTCGCCGGGAGCTTCGCGCGCCACCTCGTGCTCGCCTTCTACGCCGTGCCGTCGGCTCCGGGCGAGGCGTCCTCCTCCCCGACCATGTGGGTCAACGTCGTCGCCACCGGGAAGTGCCGGAAGGCCATTAGCAATTGGGTTGAGGTCTTCGTGGGCACCGCCGTGCGGGAGTTCATTGACAAGACCATCCATATCAACACCTACGAGCAGCTCTTCGAAGGGCTCACCAATCCCAGACACGACGCCAAGGTCAAGGAGCTGCTTGTTTCGGTGTGCAATGGTGCGGTCGAGACTTTGGTGAAGACCACTCACCATGTCATGTACAGCGGTAATGATAGATTGGATGCAAATGGTGGTGCCAGTAGCAGCGGAAATGGCAATGGGATTGGGGAAGGGTGGGTAGAGACTGTGTCGAGCACGCTGGCAGTCCCTAGCAACAGGAAATTTGTGCTTGATGTCACAGGGAGGGTCACATTTGAGACAGTGAGGTCATTTCTGGAGTTTGTTCTTTGGAAGCTGCAGGACGGGGCGAAGAAGAGCAGTGACTCTGTGGTTGACAGTGGGCTGCGCGTTGTGAGGTATATGAGCGACAAGTCCATGGTTATCGCTACCATCTGCATCACATTGTGCCTGCATGTTTTGAATGGGACCAGGCTCTTGGTAACAGCTTGAGGTTGTGCCCGTTTGGCTTGCGTAATTTAGCACATTGCTTGTATAAAACTGTAGGCAATCAAACTTAAAACTGTAAATCCAAACAAACACGAAAAAGAGTGGAACGAAGATAAATTGTGCTGCAAGATTCTGTTATGCAGTATGCTTGAGATGGGTGTGCATGCACGGCTGTAGCAAGAGAACTATTGATCTGTTGTACTACCTGCTGTCAACTGTGTTTGCGGGATTAATAAACATTTATTGTGTGCTATGTTTGAACCTTTTTTTATACGGTCAGTGTATTATCACTAATATTGTCGGGATTTCCAATTGCTCCACCAAACTGTGCGCTTTCATATCTATGTATAGCAGAGCTTGCCTTCTCACACCATCATTGAATTGTGTAACATTTGAGTTTTGTTTTGTGTTATTTGGGTGATCTGTTCGCTGGCATTGATATCCGGCGCTTGTCGATGAAAAGGTATCTTCTTATCATCTTGACTTTTGAGAAGTTATCAAATCCTAGTCATATAAATTTGTTACTCATCTTTTTTCATTGATGGAAGCAGGAGCGCTGCTCATTCATTTACATGTTATTCATCTTGTTTTTTGTGGCATTCACAAATCCTAGACTCCAAAGGCATCATATATATGGTGGGATATTCCAATCTAGGCTTTAGTGACTTGTTGGTTATGTGATGTTCACTTGTAATACTGTGTCCTCCAGAATCAAAGGGAGGGAGGGAGGGAGGGAGGGGGAGGGGGAGGGAGAGGGAGAGGGAGGGAAAGAGTAATGCATTGGAGCTGGTTCCTCCATCGGTGTCACTCGAGCTTATCTTCAGACTTCCTTTGGTTTTGTTGGTGCGTATAATTTGCTTAAAGCTAAAATATGCTACAAGATACAGATTTTCACGATCTGGTGTTGGATCCTGATTTTTGCAACTGTCTAGATTCCATGGTTTCATACTTTTTCATTTTACATTTCCTGTTGAATATGGTCTGGTCATTGGCAGTTCCTGTTCTATCCGCAAAAGCTTGGGACCTTTTGGACATTCATGGATTTCATAACTAAATTAGTCACCTATTTATGATGTGTTTTGCGATCTATATATTGGTGGCCTGGTTCTGTGGATCTGCAGTTTACTCGATCTGAGCTCCTCCAACTTACTTTCGCCTGGGATCACCTTGGGTCTTGCATTGGGATTTACTTTGGATTCTGAATCCCATGATCTTTGCTTAATAGAAGAGAGCTACATGACCAATTGACCATTAGGATTAGGATTGTTATTTTGTGATGATGAGCATGTGTCTGTTGCATTGTCCAGGGCTTCTTGCTGCTGTTATTTCAGCTGTTCGCGTTTGTGGCGCAGGCGAGTGAACTGAACCTTGAAGCAAAAAAAAAAAAAAAAAGATTAGGGCTCACTAACTCTTGCAGCCGAAAAAACGAACTTTTTATTTTGAATTAGGGATCATCAACTCCTTTCGCATCTGACCGAAGGACCGAGCAGCAGAGGCTGTTAAAGATGTAGTGTAGATAAGAAAGCGGGTATCTCTTTTTTTTTAAAAAAAAAACTAAAGCCGGTATCTAATCGGCAAAAAGAAAAAAAAACACGCGAAAGTATGTGTCCCGGCAGAGGCTCCACTAGCTAACCACTACAGCGGGGATGGGCCAAGCCGGCCGATACGATGGTTTTGGTGGGGGCAACCATGCAAGGCGAACAAAGCCCCGGGAAGGCCATCCATTTCAGATATAATGCATGGGCCTCCGGAAAGACAATAAGGCCCTGTTCTGATCGGCGGCTCCACCCACACTGGCACCGGCTGTCTACTGGGTCAATGTCATCATTAGTCGTAGATATGATATGAACACTCGTTCAGATTCGGACCTTGATAAAAAGGTATCACTATGATACGTCAAATCAATTGAGCTCCTCTTAATTCGTTGAGAGCAGCAACATTTCTTGTCTAGATTCCGTGACTTATCACTCGCTCTAGGTTAGTGGAAGCATCAATCAATCGGTACCCTACTATATACTTTAGAAAGGATTGTTGGATCAACCATCATCGACCGGAACTGAAGAAAAATAGATGAAAAAATTAGTTCATTTTCTCTCCAAATTCCTCCAATCTCTTCCAATTTTCCAATCAAAAATTAGTTTTTGCCAAAAGAGCCCTAGCGGTTCGAGAGTTGCGGCGTGTTCTGCTTTTTAGCAGTGGTACGATAGAGAAGCGGCACCAGAATTCTCTACTCGAGTTATGTGTGAGTGTGACTTGGAAAAGCTTTTCGATCAGATTGGGAGTTTTGTTCCAAAACTAAAACAGGCCGTGCCGGCCATTCTTTAGTCCAGCACTCACGACACTCCTCTTGTTCGGGGCAGAGAGAGGCAGAGGTCGCGCACACCCGTCTTATCTTGGCGCACCAACGAGCGGACACGGGTGCAGACACACGTCGTCGCCTCGCCGGGGGGCGGGGGCACAAAGCACCGGGCCGCGGGAGCATCTGCGCTGCTGCTTCCCTTGTCACCCTCCCCGGTGACGCCGCGAAATCCATCCTCTATCCAATGCTGCCCAGCGCGGACTTGTCGTGATCCGCTTGCCCGGCCGTGCTCGCCTGACCCGGCAACGAGCGAGGAGGCAGCCGGCGCCGCAACGGCGCGGCGAATGCGCCCGCGCCAGATGCCCGTCCGCCACTGCCGCCCCGCGAGCCTCGCCCACTCCCGCAGCTTTGCTTATCGCGCTTGCCGATCGGCTGGGTGATCGGGGTGGGGTGGTGGTGGTGCGACGAGCAAAAGCTGCATTGCAGAAATAACCTTAAAAACGAAAGGCCGGGCGAGGGCGCACGAGATCCGCGCCGGAATCTCTTGCTTTTGCCGATGGTTCCAATCAAAGCTCTGGCCTGCCTATCCGGAGGTTAGGCTGAGACCAACAGCTAGGTATACACCCCATCTATTCATTATTCCAATTATTTTAATAGTGTCATTTTGTATTGTACCTAATTTTTTACCTTAGCTGCTAGACTTAGCGTTACAGGTAAAAGAAACAAAGGCGGAAAAAAAAAGGAAAGAAAGGCGGTCTTTTTTTCTGCTGCTGCTGCCTGCTGGTCCAAAGCTTTTCTCGCTCGCGCTCTCGCATCGCGTCGCTGCACCTGCGCTGCCGAGCGAGAAGGAACACCCAATGTGTGCCCACTACCGGCTTTGCGCGAACGAGGGCTTTTCCGGCCGGCAGGACAGCTGGTTGGTTCATCAGCCAGCGTGCGGAATCGGTTGAATTCGCATGGAAAACCAGTGGAATTTGGCATGGACGGACGATCGCTCGGTCTTCTTCTGATCTTCTCCTCCCTTTCTTTTCTTTATTAACGCTGCATGGAGTTCTTATCCGGAGATTAAAGGGCGGTTTGTGCATGTAGTGTGCTTCCTGCAGCCTGCAGGTGATGATTGAGCGTAGTGGCAGGGTCAACGCTAGCTTTGTGCGTTTGTGCACACCAAAATGCTGGAGTAGTAAAGATTTGGAGTGGATAAGATGAATGTCGTGTGAAGATTGGTCACAAACGTTCAGTTTATTTAGAAGCACGTTCAGCACCGGCGGCTTCCGTCGCAGGTTTGTTTGAATCAGAAGCCCTTGACCTAATTTGCAAATTGTGGTTGTTGCCCCCAGCCGATCGTGAGACGGCAGCATGATACCCAATTGTTTGCATGGTATTGGATCGACAGAGTTGGAGAGAGTTGGACGACGACCTAGTTGCCATTTTTTTTTTCTATTGAATCAAGCTGATTGCAGCCATCACTTCTGGATTCTGGACAGGACTGACAGACAACCCATTTACATGTGCTGCCTGAAAGCCAAACGCTAAAGACCAGTGATAACTCCAAAGCGCAATATCGTGTGCGACTCTCTTTCAAATCTCATAATCTGCATCTTTTGTACTACTATATGAGTTATTGTGCGCTTCATTATCACTTCTTTCCAGATGCTGTCTCTCCATCTATGCATATTCTTTTCAGGCAGTATGTACCTGATCATCAACCCCTTTGTCTTTGTGTCCCTGCTGCTGATGTGTTCAGGATGCAGATGTCTACCTACAACTCGGCAACAGCAAGACGGTTGCCATCTGTGTGTCCTGGACAGCTTGGGCTCAGACGACATTGGGCATTGGTGGTTCCGCGGTGGCTTCCGACTTCCGTCGACAGGTCAGGTGAAGACTGAAGAGAGGTGCAGTGGACCGCAAAGCGACGGAGCTGAGGACTGGGAAAACGTTAGCGATCGAAAGCAAAAAGGTTTTCCACTTATTCAATCAACGGATTGGAAAGAAATCCTTCTTTATTTGATCTCATGAAAGCACTATCTAGACTACCGCATACATCGCACAGTTGATTTATGTATATAACCAGTATAGCTGTTGTTGCCGCCGATCAGTGGTGTATGGGCGGTTCTAGCATACTACTGTTTTCGTTTTTCATATTAATTCTTAGACCACGTTTCACTATCTATCTTATATAAAAGCTGTATAAGTTTACTTAAATTTATTTTAACTTGTTTTATAATTGACATATAGGGTGAATGGCCAAACACCATGTCAAAAGTTAGAAATAAAACGATAGCATATACTAGTAGTACTATGTCGATCTTTGCTTTGTATAAGGCATACTACATCTTGATCCTTTGAGTTATACAATAACCTATACAATGGGTATGGTTTTTTTCACTTATACTATATATGGCATATTATTGCAACACCTACTATTTTTTTCATCTGCTTAAATCCATAACAGGAAATTACAACAAATTAATGGAGGCAATTATTATCACAAATAGCCCTTCTGTAATGTTTGATGCCATTAAATTTTGAACATGGTTTTGTTATTTATCTTATTCACATCATGTACATGTAACTATATAAATATAAGTCATGTTTAAAATATCATTAGCGATAAAATAAGCCACAATAAATCGCCATTTATAACATTTTGTATTTTTCTAATACAACGAATAACTAAACATCATGTCTAGGCGTCTAGCTAGTAGTCAAATGTGTCAAATAAAATCGAGGAATTATGTAAAGAATTCCAGATTTTACCCATTTTAGCTTATTGTGATCATGAGAATTTGAGAAAACTTGTGTTTGTTTGAAATGAAAGGATTTCTTTGGTATTTTTTTAGCTTTCTAGGAAGAAAATTAAATTCAAGGCGTGAACAAATTTTATTGGTGGAAGCCACTTTTAGTGTGGGTAAACTATATGAAATGAGTAGTGGTGAAAACAAATGAAAATGGTCTAAAAAACCCTCCTTTTTCACGGTCACATTTCGTCTTGAACACAAGATCGATAATAGAAAGTCTAGTAACAGGAACAAACATGATACTCGTGGAATATAGAAAACCAACAAATATAAATGGGAATGGATGGAAACCAAATTAAAAGACAAAAACAGAAACACCGACAACAATGATGACTTAGTTTTGGTCCAACCAACGATCACAGTAACTGCATAAACATAATGACATACCATAACCAAATTTTAGAACTTGCATTATCTTAGTATTACTAATTGGAGCCTCCACGTTAATTTTTACTAGACGTGCTAGAAAAAAATAAATTTTGGAAAATCTCACAAAAATAGAAATATCCGGCCTTTCATCGTGTAGCTCCAGTAATAATAGACATTAGATCTATTATATTTTTTAAGAAAATTATCCACCACACCATTATGAAAGATGAGACAAAATAACCCCTAAATTTATATAAAATTATCCACCATGTCATTATGAATACGAATTAAACAATCCATAAATCTGCATAAAAACTACCCACCATGTCATTATAAATATAAATTAAATTAATCCCTAAATTTACATATAAATTATAAAAAATAAATTAAAATAAGCCTTAAATCTATAAATATACCCTATATGACATCATAAAAGATATTTTTTAAAATTTCCATATTACACACATTACCATTACAAAAGATAAATTAAAATAATCACCTCTAATATTAATAAGGATTGAATCTATACTATATCTTAAAACTCGATCTAACCCATGCAACAAAACGGGTTGATGGACTAGTTTATTTAATGGCTGTACATACGATAAATACACCATTATACTACTACTAAGGCAAAGATTCTAGGCAAAATTGGCTGCTGGACACTGCACGATTGCAAAATTGGCTACTGGACATATCACGATTCGAAATATGCTGGTGGACATGCGTGCACCTTGCCAATTTGCTGGTGGACACCACCGCGATTATAATATTGATTTCTAAGTGGAAAGGGAAGAGAAATGTTAGGAAATGTTGTTTTTGCCCTTAGGCCTGTCCTTCTTCATCTCACTCCCTGCCATGGATGCCGACCCTTCCTCGGCTTCGGACGCCACAGCTAGGCCATCGCCCATGCCTCTTCCTCGCCGCCGGCCGGCCCTTCCCTAGCTTCGGACGCCACCGGCCATGCCCCGTCCTCACCGCCGGCCCCGCCCCTGTGTCCCTGCCTCTTGGTCGTCGCTCCCGTCCCCACATCTAGACGCCACCTCCAACAGCCGGCCCTGCCCCGCCTCAGGCCGCCGCCGTCACTCCCGTCCCCGACCCTAGACGTGACCTCCAGGCTGTCACGTTGCGCTTGTCCATACTCTCTGGCTTCCACGTCCGGCGGTCGAGCGAGCGGGGACGGGGCGCGGCGGGCGACCGGGGGAAGGGGGGGCTTGCCGGCAGCGATGGGAGCGCTGACTGGGAGTGACGAGCGAGCAGCGGGGGATGGGGAGGTACGCGGCCGGCGGCGAGGGAGGTGTTGAAGGCGGGGCAGTGGGGAAGAGAGGAGCTGGAGGGGCGAGAGGCTGGTGGAGCAGAGTGAGAGGTTGAAAAAGGACATGATATGTGGTGCCAAGGACAAAAACGATATTTTCTAGCCTTTCAATCCCCTTCCGATTCGGAAATGAATATAATAATCATGGCGGGGTCCACTAACAAATTGGCAAGGTGCAGGCATGTCTACCAACATATTTCGAATCATGATATGTCCAGCAGCCAATTTTGCAATCGTGCAATGTCCAGCAGCCAATTTTGCCAAGATTCTAAATCAAAACACAACAAACATACGTACAACAGTCATATTGGGATGAACTAGCTTTTGTATAGATTCGTTAAGTCATTATCGCACGCACAGTCCCGCACGACTAACGAACCTAGGAAATCAGAAATACACAAAAAAGAGGATATATATTCCGCCTAAAACAATATGCAATCAGTCGGTCACTGCTGCCTATAGCTAAAAACGAGTGCGGACGTTTCCGAGCAAAGTTTGAGTTAGGCTTTGTTTGGAACGGAGAAAAGACGATTTGTTCATAGTTTTTTCTATAAAATTTTTGTGCGATTGTTATAAAATTTCTGCGTTCTAAAAAGAGCCTAACAAAAACATATAAATAAAGGGAACATTGAATTCCTCATAAATCGGCGATGAACCCATCTATACGTGTAACGTACAGTGACACAGTGCCTAGCTAGCTCGTCGCGTGTGTGAACATGGTGACTTGATGAAGATAAAAAGATGAAAGGCGAAGGCTGGTATGTATCTTTTCGAACTTACGGAGCTTTTGCATAAAGCAGCCGCACCATGATGGGATATACACTACGTCTGCAGCTCACCTCGGCGCATCTAGTAGTCGTATAATGTGTAGCGTGTAACACTGAAAACGCCACACTGCGTCGGCGATTAATAAAGGAAGCAAGGTGAAACCGATATGTGCAATTCACCAGACATCATCACGAAGCGTACCGAAATACAGTACTAGTACGTACTCGAGCCTTATTAAAGTACATGCTGCGCACAAATCATGGACATGGTATGTAGGAGTAGCAGATAAGCAGATACTGTAGATAGAGTGCTCGTGAAGCTCGATGTCCGATCCCCGTCGGCCGTCGCATTCGCGCTTGCTTTGCTTTCGATTAATTTGCCGGCTCAAGCTAAGCCGACGGCTGTTCCAGTACTCTTGATTAATGTGCGCTCCGACGATTCCTGGTTGATCCAGACAGGACAGAGCGCCCTGACAGCAACGGAGCGAGGCCCTGTTTAGTACCCCAATTTTTTCCTAAAATTTACTGTTTCAAAAGAAGATTTTCCGTCACATCAAAATGCCGGCACATGCATGGAATACTAAATGTAGATGAAATAAAAAAATAATTGCACAGTTTAGATGTACTTTGCGAGACGAATCTTTTGAGCCTAGTTAGACCATAGTAGGACAATATTTACCACAAACAAACGAAAAGTGCTACAGTGGTTCTACAGTGCTTTTCAGTTCGAAACAGTGTTTTTTTCAACCATCTAAACACACCCCGAGACGAGTTCACCGTCTGGATCTGCTTAACCCACCACACGTACGCACCGGGCTTGCTTTATCAGCTTATCATAAGATGATCATCACTTGGTTCATCAGACCCGTCGTCGTCGTCCAGTCCGGCAGCCATATAGAACACTACTACTACTCTGGACTCTGCAGCAGCCGCAGCAGGTGTTTGAAGCCAATGCAGGTCGCACTGCCGCGTCAGGTCTCTGTCGGGCTTAGTCAAAAGCTTTAAGATACGTGTACCAACGGTTTCAGGGAGCGTGTCCCGACGCCGTGCTCGCATATATCGCAGGGAATTTGTCATGTGCGGCACGCCGCGTGGCTGGCCTAACAATTGATTTTCGCGGCAGGCGTCACAGCCCGATCGGGGCGCACGTACGTAGCAACGTATACTACGTGCATGCGCATGCGCATGCGCATGCGCTGCCGCTCCCTCTACCGCCGCGCAGTGTCGACGACGGACTTGAGGTGGCGCGCGCCCGCGCCGCGAACTCCGGCGAGCGGCCACGCAGGCGAGACGGTCTACGAGCGGCGGACGCGAGGGCCGGCACGTGTGAGCTCGTCGCCCCCGGTGGCGGTGGCGGCCTGGCGGGGCACCATTCCTTCGCGGCTAAGCTACACCAAACGAGCGGAGCGCGCCCGGCCCCCCGGCGCTCGTCGTGGGGTCACCCTCACGTCGCACCAGCCGTAGCTAGCGGGACGGGCGCCCAGAAAATTAAAGGCCGCCCGCAACGCACTGGACTACCGATACGAATATACGATACGGGACGAGCACGCACGTCCTCTGCCGTCGGATGCTGCGCGGACGGAGCGGCGGAGATGCGAATATACTAGTAGCGGCACGACGGTTGATGAATCTTTCGTCGCCACGAGTAAAGCGGGTCCGCCGTGGGGCAAAAAAAAAAAAAAAAAAAAAAAAAAGAGAGAAAGCGACAGCCGGCCACGTAACGGCGGGTCCCACGGTCGTCGTCGTGAGAGTGAGTGAGAGGTCGAGCCGTCGAGCTGCTCTGCTCTCCGGGCTCTATAAATAGCGGCCGTTTCCTCATCGTCCCTCCCTTTTCCCCGATCCTCTACTCGCCCTCCCTAGTTTTCTCGCCCGGCCCGGACACGGCGTTGTAGCGCGAGCACGCTGGAACAAGATGCTGTCTCTGCAGGAGACCCTCGACCTGGCGTCGTCCACCGGGTGCGGCGGCGGCGCGCGGGACATGGGCATGGACATTATCGCGTGCGGGTTCACGCCGTGGGGCCCCGAGTCCTGCCCGACCCTGGACCAGGTGCTGGCGTCCTCGCCGTCGACGATGCCGACGCCGGCGGCTGCCGAGGACGAGGACCCGGACGACGAGGAGCGGCGCCGGCGGCAGAAGCGCAAGGCGTCGAACCGGCTGTCGGCGCAGCGGTCGCGCGCGCGGAAGCAGCAGCGCCTGGAGGAGCTGCGCGCGGCGGCCGCCACGCTGCGCGACGAGAGGCGGGAGCTGGAGGCCAGGGCGCAGGCGCTGGCCCGGCACGACCACGCCGTGCGCTCCCACAACGCGCGCCTCCGCGCCGAGGCCGCCGCGCTCGTCAGACGGCTCCGCGACGCGCGCGGCAGTATCCTCGCGCTGCAGCAGCTCGCGCGGGGCATGCCGCGGCCGGGCGCCGGTGCCGCCGCCGCCGTGCCCATGATGGGGCCGCTGGGGCTCGCGTCGCTGATGACCTAGGATGCTGGGTTGTTGCTGCTGCTGCCCATGGCCCATACATAGCACGAGAGGGTCTCTCAGTCACAGCTCACAGGTGATGAAGTTTTGGCACGCACGCACGCACGGACGGACGGACTCGTGATGGCACCGTATGAACGTTTTATGTGGTGAACGCGCGCTGTTTGAGAGCTAGTGCTAGTGCGCCGCGTGCTATCTGCTACGACTACTGGTATTAGTACAGCTATATATATATATAAAAGGGCCCCGTACGTGTTGACGTTATGATGATCCGAGCGCTACTCTACGCATGGAGCTTGATGTAAATTAACGTGAAAAGAAATTATTTATTATTATTACTACTGCCACGGCGGCGCGCTGCATGCACATGCACGTCAAAGCGCGCGTGTCCCGTTATTTTCACCGTGAGAGAGAGCGAACAGATGACACAACGGTACACGCGACGGTGTTCGACTCGGGAGTGGGGCCATGCAGCGCGCTGCCTGCCGCCGTTTGCGCTGTGTATTCCCGTGTCGCGTTCTTGTGTGTCGTTGTGTGCGTGGCACAGTGAACAGGCGGCCGAAAGCTGCTCCGTGCCTTCTTTTTGGCGACCAGGTAACGTGAGCCGCACATACAACGACTCGAGCAACACGGACGTCGCCGTTCTCTCGTCCATCCCGATACCCCAAAAAAAAAAAAAAAAAACGCTGCAATTGCAACCTGGGAGAGGGCGTTCGGTTTACCCGATAGTTCAGGTGAGTGGTTTACAATCTGGACTGAACAGAGAATTTTCCGGGCAATAAAACAAACAGAAGGCCGAGAACTCAGGTCCTGTTCGCATCGTTCCAAACTCTCTACCCCACGTACGAACTCTTGGGCTGAAATTGATACAACCAAAACAAAGTGGAGACAGATCCTTATGCCGTTCCAAATTATTGGCCATTTAGCCTTTTTTTCTCTCTCTCTAATAAAGCAAATGCCACTAACTTTGACCGAATCTATAGGAACAACTAATAGCACCTACAGCATCAAGTTCGTAAAAAATGTGTTTTGGTAGTGCACTTTTTGAATCTATACCTATATTTTCGTAAATTCAATTTTTACCAAAATTTAAAAAATAGTTTAATTTTGCAAACAACTAAAATAATTTACTGTAAGTTAAAACTGAGGAACCGCCCCATACGTATAAGATTCAAAACGGGGAGTTGATCACACAACGAAACCTGTTGTTGTAGACCCAATCCAACCTACACGGCCCAGGAAGCAAAGTCCCGCCCCAACACGGGCCGCGTCCACTTAAAATCCGCAGCCCACGATCCAACCAACCCTAGTCCGGTTCTTCCGCGCACGCGCGCCGCTGTTTTTCCGAACGAAACGCGCTCCCCCCCCCCCTTCTTCTCCCCAACCCCCAACTCCTCCTCGCCGGCACCGGCCACCGAATCGGAGGCTCCTGGACGGCATGGACAGGAAGGAGCACGAGCCTCGGAAGCTCTTCGTCGGCGGGCTCCCGCGGTGGGGTCTCACCCACGCCCACCTCAGGGCGCACTTCGCCCGCTACGGGCACGTGGTGGAGGCGCTGGTGATGGCGTTCCCGGACGGCATGGGCCGCGGCTTCGGCTTCGTCGAGTTCCAGGACGAAGCGGCGGTGCTCAGGGCGCTGGACTCCGCGGAGAGGGACAGGCACAACGATTTCTTCGGCCGCAAGGTGAGTTTTTTTCTTCTCTCTCGTCGCCGTCGCCGTTTAAAATTAACCGTTTTGTTGCGGTGGCCACGTTTTTATGGTCCGTCTCCGTCGAAGGTGACGGTGACTCGTGTTGGGAAACCTTGCTTTTAGATGTAGTTGATACTGTTCTGCGTGCCTTGGTAAATTGCAATGTGGTGTTGGATCAATCTATGTTTAGTTACAGGAACTGTTGTGTGGCACTAATTTGTAAGATTCTGTAGTTTTTTTCACTACTGTAGGTAGAATAAAAATGCTGCCCATGTGAAATTCGGGTGCCTAAAAAACACGAGTTCAGTTCGCCTTAGTTAACAGCTGTATGCAAAATTTTTGTTTACAATTTGAAGTCTGTCTAGATGAATTGGGCAAACCATAAAGACCCGCAACGAAAGAAGATGCAAGTGATGGAGGATTGTGTCCTTCTCCTAGCACCACTGGCTCTTGCCTGCTTAATGCAGGATGGACGACTGTATTTCAAATCCTTCTAGTGGGGGCACACCCTTCGTTTCTGTCATATTAATTCATAGGTTCGAATTCTGCCATGTCATTATGCAGGGCAGAAGTACACAGCCCTGCAGCTTATTAATGGCCCAGAGCTTTACATTGATTCCTTGTATATATATATGTAAAATGTAGTAAAGGTGTGCAAGGCGGCACATGTTTTTAAGCAAGATTTTCAATTATAAAATAGATGGTTCTTGAGGACTTTATATTTTTTTGTAGAAAGCATGACTGTTGACTATTGAGGTGCCTGTTCCATTACAGACCTGTCATTTTATGTTTTCTGATAATTCAGTTGATTCCTATGCCTATTTGTTGCTATGTGTCTTCTTGGTCATTTATGCATAAAAATCCTAGTGTAATTTGTAAGCTAATACTTATAATAATGAGTCATAAGCTGCATATGATATTTTTTTGGCCGATAAAAATTATTTTGATCAAGAAACAAAAACATTTGTTTTTTTAGTATGTTTAATTTTAGTAAGCTGCATATGGTATTCAATTTTACAACATAATTTCTGAATCAACCGCAACTTCTTTGAAACCTCTATTCCATTAGTATATTTAATTTTTTTTTGTCTAAGTTTCTTTTTTGAAGAAACAATCATTTATGTTGATAGTTTTGAATCACACGGTTTGATGATGATGATGTGTAGGTTGAGGTAAAGAGGGCAGAGAAAAAAACAGAATCAAGATCTGCGCAGACTCAGGGCACTATGTGCAATAAGAATGCTGAGTTGAAGAAGATCTTTGTGGGTGGATTAAGAGATCACATCACAAAAGAGGATCTAGTCGATTATTTTAAAAAGTTTGGTGAAATAACAGACGTTATTGTTATGGCTGACAAGGTGACAAGAAAGCCGCGGGGCTTTGGCTTTGTGACTTTTGATTGTGAAGACGCCACAGACAAGGTATTAAACCAAAGGTTCCACTATCTTAATGGGACTAAAGTAGAAATCAAGAATGCTGAACCAAGAGGCTGCAAGTCTAACCCTGCTAACAGCTATGATGGCCTGTACTCACCAAACAATATACCCTATCTCCTCCCATATCCATATTTCTATCCATATCCTTATATACCCTATCCTATACCACATGGAATCCATCCGATGAACCAAATGGGCACTTCTGATGACGTGATCTATGGAAGTGACAGCAAATTGGGTCGCATCAAGGGAAATCAGCAAAGAGTTGTCATCCCTTCTTCCAATGGCTTGAAATCTGATCATCTGAAAACAGATTCCAACACCCATTTGATGAACCAAAAGGGCACTTCTGATGACGTGATCCATGAAAGTGATAACAAATTGGGCACTTCTGATACCCATTTGATGAACCAAAAGGGCACTTCTGATGACGTGATCCATGAGAGTGATAACAAATTGGGCACTTCTGATACCCATTTGATGAACCAAAAGGGCACTTCTGATGACGTGATCCATGAGAATGATAACAAATTGGGTTGCATCAAGGGAAATCAGCAAAGAGTTGTCATCCCTTCTTCCAATGGATTGAAATCTGATCCTGTGAAAACAGATTCCAACAACCTACTTGTAAGTACTCCTCTGTCACCTGCTGATTAATTGTTTCGGCTACTCTTTTTTCTATGTGTTTAGACATACCTTTCTGCTATACTGATTGCATGAAGCTTATTTAGACTTTTTCGAATAGTATTATTATTTCAAGTCTGTCTTCCAAGATCAATTTGAGAAGCAGGTCATGCTAAATATTATTCTCACCCAGTTTCAGTTGGTTGATTGACTCGCGATTGTTTCTTTTGATAACTTCAAACTTTGTTACTATGTACAAGAAAGGCAGATGAAAACGTTTTGAGCAGTTGTTCCATAATGTTTGAGTACTCTCTTAAATTGTTCTCCTAGCAATAAAATGGGCAAACATTTTTCTAAGCGTGGCCTTCACATATCATCTTATGTGTCTCATATCCATATCTTAAATTGTATAAACATCAAAGCACCTGTAGAGTAGATAGAGTTTTTCTGAAAAATGCTTTTGGTCTGTCCTATCATAGGACAGCATTCGCATACAACTGTTGCAGATTTTACAATACTAGTAGATGATGCCTAGATAGCATAGTTAGACAATCATCAGGTGCTCTCTTTTTTGTTGTCTTGCAATCTGAACAAAGTTCGCCTACAGAGCTCTTTTGAACGCTTGCCATACGAAATTGTCAAAGCTTTTTTTTTGTCATGTTTACGGAAAAGTCCCAAAGTGTAGCCTCCTGCTTATCGTTTTTGTGCGTGCATAATGTTTTTTCCCAGTGTTGTTTTAGTGCATAGCTTATCAATTCTGACACGTGTATTTTGCTTGTACTGCAGTGAGGAGGCTTACTGTTCATAATGCCTAATCAGCAACGCTTTGTTTGAGAACTCGGCAGCTGTCATGATTCAAGCTCCGATGTCTCATTCCAGAATCCCTTATTCTTTGTTCACGCCCTGTAAATTGAGTAGAACCAAATGGGAATCCGCGTCACTGATACTTGAACTCTGTTATCTGTTGCCATTGACAATTTGACATTCCTTTTACTGCACCTACGAATGATGCTGGTTTTAATACATTCCATGTTTGTTTGCCTACTCATCCGCCTGGTGAATCTCATTGACAAAATGTTTTTTTTGGGGGGTTTCGACACGCTGATTTCGTTGTTGCAAATATTATGATACGTTTGGTTGTCGGATTGACCACTTTGCTGACTTTGTTAGTAGTACGCATGTTTCTGCAATCCCGATATCGTCATCGGCTGCATCGTGCTCTGCGTTCCGGATTCGTCCGGCTCGACGCATCCTGAAACCATTCCAGGAGAATCTCTGTACTCAGTATCTGTCCACGTCTGCGGCTCCTGCTCGTTCCAATGCATGCCAACACGAGCAGCACCGCAGATATCTTCTTCAGCGTCAGCCAGATGCACAGTGGTGCTTTTTATTACCCTGAAATTGTCCTAGTAAAACCACACCAGGGCCTCTTGGTCTTTGTTTGACGTGCAGCAGCAGCAGTGGTTGGCTTCGTCCTCCTGACCGGGGCACACACCGCGTCTCCTCTACCACCCCCTCCCTTTGCTTGGCGTGCAATGCAGAGTGCGGCGAGTGACCGCGTGACAAGATCCCGGCAGAAGCACAAGTCAGCAGCAGTCGGCCAGGCGGCCCACAGAAGGTCACGAAGGAAAGAAAGATGCTGGGAGGAGAGCCAAGCAAGAACAAGGTGATTGGTGGATGAACCATGTTGAGTGCTACTAGGAGAGTCTACCTAGGGTTTCAGCCTAGAGCGGCCGACTTGTCTGTGACCCCTCCTGTCACTCCATGTCCCTCCAGCAGCATGCAAAGAGACCAGGGGCAGAGAAAGAGAGGAGGAACGAAGGGTCGCGTCTCTCGTGGTCATCGGAAGGCTCTTGTTCTGCACCCCAAAATTGATGGAGCAGTAGTAGGTGGATAGGATGCGACGGGGGATGGATGAGATGAGATGGGCGGCGTACGTGACGGATGGATGGATGGATGCATGATCGTGATCTGATTGATGGGTGGCGCCGTGGCGCTGGCGCCGGCCGCGGGGACACGGATACAAGCGCCGATTTCGGGAGGGGGAGCGGGACGGCCGGCCGGCAGGCGGACGCGACCGCGCCCGGGACGGGGTGCGACCGAATGGTAATCGGCAGCTGCATGCGGATGCAGATTTCTGCTGACCTGTTTGGTTTGGTGCTTTGGGCCTCCACTCCACGCACCAGCAATGCATTGCTCTGGCGTACACGATACAAACTGGGTTTCTCTTAGACTTTAAACACTACTGGCATAGATGTACGTGCAATATGCACGTGTTATGAGATAATAAAAAGAAAAAAAATAAAATAGAATTAAAAGGAAAGAGTTGTATTTTTAATTAAAACCTAGAGAAAGAAAGTAACGTGTGATTATAGGTATAAAATGAGGTGAGAAATAAAGAGAAAAAGTGGATGAAACATTTTGCATCTATGGGTTTTGGGTTTTTTCACCCCTTTTCAACCTTTTTTAAACTGCGCAGTGAGATCAGCGTGAGGGGTATATCTATATCTTTGTAGGTAAAAAAGATTTTTAGAAAACTCGATCTTTTTTATAGTGTAGAAACAGTATATTAGGATGTTTATTTTGCATGACCAAAAACTGAATGCACATACAAGAAAATCACATATATGAGCTCCGTTGGAGGCGAAGACTTACACCTACTACTACACTTACACGATGCTGCTAAAAACATGATTACACGTTTTATCGTGATGTTTCTATAATTATGCAAAAATGAGTATGATGAACAGTTAAAGTCGTCCTGAAAAAATAATGACAAAATATTGGAGTTGGTTTGAAGATCATGCAGAATAAATGCACTTAGTTTACCCGTTTTTACTACATTATCTGATTTGGCATTATATAGTACTCCATTTTTTGCATGTTATTACAATCTCCATTTATAATATATATATAGTTAATTTATTTTGTATGATCACAATTCTAGGATTGATCCTAGTGTCAAGTAATTAAAAGACAATCTTAGAAGTTAGACCAAGCAAAGCAAGAACCTCATTGTGACAGGGAAGCTCCAAAGCATTCGTGGAGAAGACTTGGGGTTCAGTCTTGCCGGTTCGAAAACAAGGACAACATTGCTCTGCTTCCGGGCAAAAATCATGTGCTGGTGCAGGGGCATTGAGCAATGGCTTACTCAGGCACCAGCATCCTGGAACAGTATATATACACAGTCTTGACCTCGGCACTGTATTGATTAGCAAATGTACTAGGCTGTGCACTGTGTGAGCGAACATAAACAAAATTGATTTGATCAAACATATATACAGCCGTTTCATATTATTTTTCCTCTTTTCTCCTGCATCCCGCCTCTTGTGTCGTACAATCATATAAAGTACCAACTGTTACTGCCACCTTTTTCTCCAAAAAAAAAAGAGAAGGAAAAGACGGTTTTGCTGTCTGAAAAAACATGGTTTAGTTTAATTTTTAAATTTAAATGTGCAGGAGAATCAAATGCAAGGTACTATTGGGCAGTGCAGCGCGCACAGCGCAGACAGGTTTGAATGGTTGACTGTGCAGCAAGCAGGTGTGCATGGGCCATGGGCATACACACACAATGACACAAGGCAGTGGACAGAATGAAACTGCCATCAGATCAGCTTTGGAATCTTTGATGCATCGGGCAGAGGCATTAAGCCAGAGTTTAGTGCTTGCTTTCTTGGCAGAACACAATCTCAAGTGGCGTACTAGATCCTAGCCAGTGTTAGTAGTAGCCACTAGGGGTCCCTGCTCGTGGCTTTGCTTTCTTTCTAATCGCAGTGCAGTGGAGTACTGGTCACTAAAATCCAAGCAAGCAAGATGGACGAGAGAGAAGGAGAGACTGCTGCAAAGCAAAAGAGCGAGCATACGGCTCAAGCACAATGGGTGGGGGGGAGGGAGGGAGGGAAGGTCATCATTCAGCAAAGGCTGTGTTTAGATCCAAAGTTTTGAGGGGTGAAATGTACTGTAGCGTTGAAAAATACATTGTAACATTTTTCGTTTATTTGTGGTAAATATTGTCCTACCATGGCCTAACTAGTCTCAAAAGATTCGTCTCTCAAAGTATATCTAAACTGTGCAATTAATTTTTTATTTTATCTACATTTAGTACTCCATGCATGTGCCGCCATTTTGATGTGATAGGGAATCTTCTTTTTGCATAGTGGAATTTGGAAGAAATTTTTAGGATCTAAACACAGCCAAAAGCGGGGTAGCCTTGGCCCTTGGGCACTGCAGCTGCAGCTGTTGCAGCTATGGCTACCACCGAGCACGAGCAGGGGGAGCCATCAGCGGCCAGGGCCACTTTTGCATTCAAGGCTGCCATTGCCTCTGCCCCTGCGTGCCTGCCCGCCTGCTTCTCTCTCGTGCCGCCCCGGCCGTTGCCATATGTGCTCCGCGTCATGCTGGGTGAGAGGAGAAGAGAAGGCAGACGGGGGTGAGCTTTTATCGGGTATGGCTTGGCTGCCATGGCAGGGGGGTGGGGAATGTGGAGGCATGCCTGCACAGTCCTGGCGTGTCGCGCCTTTGGGGGAGGCGGAGGCCGCGGCCCACTGCGTGCTCGCGCACCCGACGCCCACGACGCGACACCAACCCATGCCGATTTGCAGCTTCGGCGCCCGCAGTTAAGGGCTCGGGCTCTATCTTAGGAAATGCACATTTCGGTGCAACCTCCATTGATAGATGATGGCCTGCCCACCTCTGTGGCTCTGTCTGACCTTCACCTTCTTCTTCTTCTTCTTCTTCTTCTTCCAGCTGCACGGCTAGCGTGGTGGAGGGCAGGGTGCCATTCCAAATCCAATCCCAATCCACTGGCCACTGCCATGCATGCCATTGCTAGCTTGAAACATTGCATGGCGATGGTGGATAATCAGCTGTACACGCATGCGTTCATCAACATTCAAACGTAGGGTTTTGGCAGAGAACGAATAATGAGAAGCGATTTGAAGGGAGGAGTGTAGTGTACTATCTGTTTGTTGGGAGCTGGAACGAAGACACACAATGATGGTCCCAATCAGCGAGTAAACTTGCTCCTGTCATCTGTGGGATCAGATCAGTGTATCAGACGGCCTATGTGTGGTACGCTCGAACCATGTAGGCTGTGGTCCAAGCTGAGTTCGCACCAGTGTGATCAGACAGTGTCCGTGTACAGCTACGTACTTCCCCGTATATAGGATCGCATCCAGCTGACTCTGTAGTCCTGTACTGTTCCATCGATAAATGTGGCCTTGTACTGCCACCGCTTGTACTAGTACGACAGCATCTCTGCCTCTCTGTTGATTCTAAATTAGTACTAAAACTGTCCTAAGCTTGACCGGTTTTATAAAGATAACTAAATATTTGCAGATACCAAATCTCAAAATACAGTGGAACATAAAACCGAAATGTGACCACTGTACACTCACAACATAAACGCATGCATGTGACAACCATTATATGCAACATAAAATAGCATTGAGAAAAACAGTAGTACGTTAGTACTAGCAAAAAGAAAACCTGAAATGCGTGCACAGAAAACCCGGGGCCCATGTCCATTTTTGTGCTTGGACCGGCACCGGTCCACCGCTGCCCAGTGGCCAACAGGAGCGCATAGGCGATATATTTCTTAGTATCAGCCGGTACTGAGTTTTGGTTTCTGAAACGAACGAAAAATAACAGTGCGCACACGGGCACATCTCAAGCTTTGCATGCTGATTAATAAGAGCATATATAGAGAGGGAGGATGGCCAGAGACCAGACGCACACGGGCACATCTGAAGCTTTGCATGCTGATTAAAAGACAGACGCAGCGTGGCATCGATGAGCGCTAATCAGCTTTGTTAATTGGCGTATCCGTAGCGCTGTCGTGTCTGCGTGTGGCCGAGACTCTGGGATCACTCAGCTGGTGAAGGCCGAGCAGAGGAGGCGCAGCGAATGCGCATGTGAGGACGGACACACTGCAGTAGGCGGCCCATGAGACGGCGACCCCTCGTGCAGTGCAGGAGACGCAGCGCAGGCAGGGACGCCGGTGCTTGGCACCGCCCCAGCCACGCGCCTACTACGACGCAGCAAGCAGTGGCGGTAGCGCTGCGCTGCACTGCTGGTGGCGTTCTGATCCCGGCGATTACGTGGATGACAGCGCTAGAGATTGATGAAGAGCGTTTTGGCTTTGGCAGAGGCAGCCGGCCGGGGCAGAAGGGAGGTAAGCTGCCTTTAATGAAGGGGGAGACGGTTCAATGTGCTACAGTACTACGCTGTGCGGACTGCAGATCAGGTGGGCCACGCCTGCAGCCTCATGCAGATGCTAGATTTTTGGATGGACTGGAGTTTTTAGACATAGGGCGGGAGAGGAATGAGACTGAGACTATTAGCAGATAAAGTGAAAACAAGATTGAACGCTAGATATGATTTCTACGTAAAAAACTCCTGCAGAAAAAAGAACTATGGACGTCAGCCGGCAAATTTTATTGTATGAAAGTGTTTATAGAATATGAAGGATTACGATGAAACGTCATTTCTCCGAGGGTTTACAAGGGTCTTGTTTGTTTTCGGTTATAATCGGCTTACCGTGAAAATAAACGGGAATCTCGCCAAACGTTTTGATTATTTTTTTAATTCTTCTGAAAGCGACAATCTATGGTTAAATTAAATAAGCAAAAATTCAACAAAAATTCGGATCAGTGCCCAACGGAGATTAACACAGAACCAGCTCTCCCTCTCTCCCTAAATGCATTTTTTTCTAGTCTGTTTATACATCTAACGGGTGTTGGAAAGCCTCCCGACATGGTGACACCTGAATTTTTGACGTGGATGCATGATCAGAAATACACTATAATTACAATGTAAATGCAGTGTAATACAGTGTATTTACACTGTGATTACAGTGTAACTCCCCACCCTCACCCTTCACCCTTACCCGAGCTCGCTCACTCGCACCGATCCGCCGCAGCGTTCCGCCCACCGTGCCTCCGCTGGGCCCCGTCACCGCGCCTCCGCCGTACCCCCGGCACCGTGTCCCCATCGCCGCGCCTCCGCCTTTGGCCCATTGCCGCGCCGCCGCTTCCGCCTCCGGCCCCACTGGCACGCGTAGTGGAGAAACCGAAAGATTTCCTTCACCCGATTGAGTTTTAGCTTTTTTTTTTTTGCGCCGAGCCCTAAATTAGTATACGGAGTAGTTGTTTATTTAGTAGACGTTTCTTTTTTTAATTAGTGCCTCTAATTGCAGCGCTGACTGCGTGTCTGCCTGCTCATCATACTTGGAGCGGTTCTCCTTGTGATAATTTGTGCGGCTCCAACGGCATGCATGAATGAAACACACGGGCCATGCAAAACGCAAAGCAACGAAGAGAGAGAGAGTGTGCGCGTGAGAAAACCCAGCAGCACCAGCAGCTGTTTTGCGGTCATGCATGGCTCCTGGCAACGGGGCCCACGACCCAGTACTTCTCTTTGGACCGTCATGCGGCTCGTACCCGCCGTCCTTTGCGGTTCCATCGATCCACGGACGGACGGCCCCCAGACCCAGAGGCTCTTCCCTTCTCTCTCCAGCGCATACAAATCTACGTTAGATTTTGTTTGGATCTAGTGCGCCCGTCCAACACTCGTGAAAGGGAGGGAGGGACAATGGAAAACCACAGCCGGCCAGGCACCTTTAAATGCAAGCCGAAGCAGCTGGTAGCTACCACTACTAGCATGCAGGTGCAGCACTGTGCTTTGCAGTGTCGCAGCCCAGCAGCGCAGCCCCTTTGCGCTGCAGCAGGTCTACCGCACCACCACCTACTCCTATGATCACAGTTTTATGTACGGCCAAAAGATTTGAGTCGGCTTTGTTTTGGCTAGTGAACTTTCATGAAATTAACTAAAAAGTACATTCTATTTGTATTACCTCGCGAATACCTATGTTGGCACATAAATTTTGAGGAAAGGTATGGTATATAAGGCTATTCCAAATGCGGGAGTAAAAGAAATAGTTAAAACAATGGATGAATAGAGATAGGCAATCAATTTGCATAATGGGTTGGAGATGGTCTAACAACCAAATGTTTTAGGGATCTATAGCATCCGATTCTTCTAACCAATAAAAAAAACGCTGCCTCAGCGTTCTCCAAATCCGTCGAAGTTAGCGTTTGGCACTTTGAGGTTGGAGGATGGGGTTTCGGGGGTGGGGGTTACATATAATCTTTGGACTTAGAAGGGATGGCCGGAAAGACTACCGGTGGGCGGGACGGTGAGGCGGAGTCGAGCGGTTTAGGACAGAGGTTGGGTGAGGTAGGGGCGGGGTCGACCGGTGTCGTCCGATTAGCGTGGCGGTGACGACAAGCGGGAGTGGAGGCGGTAAGGGAAGAGGGATCGGGGTTGTGCATCCGAGGAGTAAGCGAGTCGGGTGTGGTAGAAGAAGATAGGGTGGAGAAAGGGATGTGATTCAATCTGACCCAAGCGTTTGGATCGTGATCATACCGTCAAAAATTTAGATATTGAGATGGGTCAAAATAACTGAAAACCCACTTGGTAGACTGGAAATTTTTATGCCTAATAGAATGCACATATAGCCATTTCATCTAGTGAATATACTCAAACGTACGTATCTGAAAACCATTGTCAGCTTGTAAAAACTGTGGCTCCAAGTTATTGTAGCTTAAAATGCATGTACGTATATATAACCTGAGTCCAAAAATATCGTAGCATTTACCCGACAAATCATGTAATGGTGATCAGGGCCGGACTCAAGGCCATTGACCGGGCTCCCCTGGTGCTAATCCCATTAGCTTAGATGTTAATTCTATCAAAATTTAATGGTATTTTGTTGTGGATAGCACCATCCATGAAGCTATGAAGTGAGAGTGCCCAGGCTCCTAGAAACCGTTGGGTCCGGCCCACTGATGGTGATTAAAAGCATATACTGTATCTTGGAAAGGTGAAATTAGTGCATACAATGGAATGACCGTTGGTTGTATTTTTTATGGGATAAAAATCATATAGTAAAGCAACTTTTTTTGCGAAATGGTGAGGAGAACAGCTGAGGATGGACACTCACTTCTGTCTTGTACTACTAGTACAATGCCCAATGCGTCCGTTCGGCTCGGTTCACAGCTGCATGCGATCCTCTCCTCGCGCACCCAGGCTGCTCGACCGTTTTGTTGGTTTGTGCAGGACGATTTTGCCCGTTTCCGCGCGGTGTCAGGCCATATATGGGAAACGCATGGCAGCGCAGGCACTCCAACAACTGCTTGGGTGCTCGCGAGCAGCGGCGAAACCGGACGGACGTACTAGGCGGGGCGGTCAACCCGTGCCGAAGGGAACCCTCGCGCGCGTCCAGACTCCAGAGCACCATGCACGCGCGCATGCATGCATGGCGACGGCAATGGCAGATTGGCAGTGGCATGGCATCGTCTCTTCAGGCGGGCGCAGATGCACGCAGGCAGGCGGCAGGGCACCAGGCCGTAGACGAACCCTCCGCCTGCCCGGCTTTGTTTTTGCCCTTCCTAGCTTTGTCCCCTGTTCCTGTACCCGCACGCCGGCCTCTCGTTCGTCGTCGTCCCGAGCCCTACTAGCCGGTAGCCGGATAGCCCTCGCCACCATCGCCTCCGCCTGCACTCTCTGATTCTGACGTCCAGGTCATGCTGCTCTCCTGCTCCTGCTCCTGCTCCTGCTCCTACCGTCCTACGGCGTAGTAGCCCTAGCTGGGCAGCTGAGCTAGTGCCATGCATGACGCGGCCATGGCCGTGTTCTACTCTACTCTCGTGAACGATCTGCGGCCTGGTACCGGTCCTTGCGTTTGTCACCTCCGATCTGATCCATTCGGCATCTCCCTCTCCCGTTGCTTGCTCCTTGCGCCATTCTGCTTTGCTGCTTCCGTGCTTCTGTAATTTGGGCGGATCGGAGCAGTAAATTCTGCGTGAGTGATGGGCGGTTTCCGTGTGCCACGCAAGGGCCGTAGACGACGACGACGACAGCGCACTGCTACCTAGCTACTAGTAGTACGCTTGCTTCCCCATTGATGCTCCGGCTCTGCTGGCGAGGGAAAAAAAAAGCAACGCTTCAAGTTCCAAATCGGTGAAAGATTGACGGCTACGGCTTGACGCGACGCCGATGGATAGATAGATGCAGATCGGTTGCGTGTGGGGGCGAACGGCGAAGCAGCCAATACCCAGCGAGCGAGCGAGCTTGACCAAGCGGTTTGCACGTACTCCTACCAGGCGGCGTGGGTGCATGCATGCAACGCAAAGCCGGCCAACGGGTCGCACGCTTGCTGACTCGCGTCGGCCGGGAGAGGAAGGCGGCGAGCGCTGCGAAATGCTTTGGAAAAGCGGGACAGGAACACGATAAGCTGCCAATGAACGGCTGATAAAGGAAGGCGCGATCGAGTCCAATCGGTGTCTCTCCCTTTCACTCTCACCACAGTAGTAAACGTGATCAGTTGGGTAGGACATTATTATAGGGACGGTTTATCAAGGCCTTTTTCAGTCGACCCAATGTTATGTGAAGGGTTAACCAATTCCTAAAGGGTTTATCAACGTCTAAGTCGTCGTCCCTACCCCCCCCCCCCCCCCACCCCAACTTTATGTAAAGGGTTACCCGATTCCTAACACTCGTGCTACACACAGCGCACGAGTTCCATTTCTTAAATTCAAACTCCACTATATTTACAATTTATAACAAAGCCACATTCTTTAAGATGTGATCGTTAAAGTAAACCTAAAGCTGGATCCAACGGTGTTAGCATTTTCAAGATTTTGACACTGTTTATAGCATTGTACAAATATTGTTGATACAAGTGGAGTTTGAAATGAAAGATGTGATCGTTAGAGTAAACCTAAGGCTGAATCCAACGGTGTTAGCATTTTTAACAGTCATTGTTTAGAATGGTGAGAGTATTGAATAATTGAGGAAATTATAGGTCTCATTTAGTCATTGTTTATTTATTCAAGCTGATAAATTTGTCTAGCTTATTTTGATTATATATTAATAAGGTGCTTACAATTGTATTGGTGGGTAAATACAGACTACACTATATGTAGTATTATATAAAGTATAGTAAAATGCCAGAAAAAATTAAATAAGTACCTTTAGGTTGTTTGTATATTTTACTATTACTAATTGGAGGTTCTAAAAATTGCACCAATTTCAAAGCGCGCTGGAGAAAAAGATAAATCCAAGAAATTCTCACAATAATCAGAAACATCCGACCATCAATTGGCAGATTGGAATATTAATAGCCATTAGATCTGTTTTTTTAAGTAATTACCCACCTCTGCCATTATGAAAGTTTTTGAGTTCAACTCTCAATGAAAACAAATATCCTTTTTTTTCATTATATATATTTTCTAAATAATTATCCACCTCTGCCATTACGAAAGATCTTGAGTTCAATTCTCAACGAAAGCAAATATCTTTTTTTTTTTTTTTAGATTTTTTTCATTTTTAAATTTACCTTCAGTTTTTGTCTTTTTTTCATTAAAGATGTTAGAAACATTTTCATAAAACAAATATTTTGTAGACTTTTTGAAATTTTTATGTCAATCCTCACAAGATGCGCTAGAAAAAAAAAATAAAACTACAGAAATCCTCACAATAATAAAAAAAAATACACTATCATCAATTAACATTTTGGAATCTTAATAGCCAATAGATCTGTTTTCTAATTAAGTAATCACCCACCTTTTCCATTATCAAAATAACATTGAATAACCCCTAAAACTACATATTAATTACCCACTCTGCCAATATAAAAGAAAATATGAAATAACGCCCTAAATTTATATCTAGCTGCTCACATTTGCTATTTTGATAGGATAATACCAAATATCCACTTTAATTTATATTTGAATTGTTTGCCTTAGTTATTATGATTGATAATATGATGAAAGTAACTCCTCAAAATTATATTAAAATCATTTTTTTTTCCAATCGATCAAAGATTATCTAAATCAATTAAACATACATATAAAGTAGCAAGATATGTTATTATAAAAACCTAAATATAAAAATAGATCTATATATGTTGTACAGTTACGCATAACACATTTAAGACTCTAACCCGTGCGAAAGCACGGGTTGATTGATTAGTTATCATAATTTGCCACTAGATTTTATAAAGTACAATAAAAATGGTTGTTTGTTAGCCACTTCACATTGCCATACTCGGTGGCTTTTTTTTTTTGATAAAGTACCTGCATTATATTAAAACTTTGCAACACAGTACATGAACCTCCTAGATGAGTACAGAGAGGACAGCTGTCCACACCACTTTACACAAAAGACCCTAGTAAACAAGAAAATTACAAACGAGTCCAAAGGATCTTTTGTGCATCCCACTTTTGTTCCTCGCCGCCGCCGCCGCCCTTCGCCAGCAGAGCCACCGTCGGTGCAGGGAAGAGATGTGGCGGAGCCGTCCTGCTTAATCCAGACTAAGCACACCTGCCACCTCTGGCTCACAGTGCACTTAGGCCAGACTAAACCCGGTAGTCCGTCGAAAGTACTTCAGCTCTCGAGAACACCAAATCCCAGAGAAACCGACTTCAAACACATCCGACTCTCAATGGAGCCACAACAATTACATCATCACAGGCAGTTGAAATAGAGAATAATAGACTGTTTATTTTACAAGCCAAATGTACGAAATCAAATACATGTTCAAATATAGCGGAAGCGAATTCAGGGCATATATGTATAGCGAAAGCGTTTTCGAAATCTCGCAGCGGAAACAAACTCAAGCAGTCTTCGTGAAGAGATGAACAAGGTGAGTAATACCGAGCCCACCGGTACTACCACCTCCAACACAGCTATCCAGATGTCGCCAGCACCTGTAATCCAAAAGTGGGGGCAAACCCTGAGTACTAATTACTCAGTAGGACTTAATGCATGGGGCTTACGGCTGACGCAAAGCTTGCTTAATAATCACGTGGATCCTTAGCCATTGATTTTTAACCAAGTCATGTTGACATAAGATAGCATGATTTGACAGCTGCTACCCATTAACCATGAGGATCATTTATATCATAAAATAAATACTTGCATGAAAGTAAAGCATGAGTACCGTCAGTAACTTGCATAATATCCACCAAGATATACCCCTATTCTACACATGCCCCGTCCCAAGATTCATAGTGCCTCCATCCGACCCCTTGGGAGTAGCCGTCTCAGGAGGGATACCACGGTACGTCGGGTCAGCCCTCCCTCGACCTCAAAGCATCTCCCAAGTCCATCGACCTCCTAGCAGTGGATGGGCAACACCATGAATGGTGGGACGAATCATACACATCCAAGCATGTTGTATGGAAAAGCGTGATTTAATAAACAACATGTTACAGTTATTACTACGTTGCCCGACAGTGATATTTGGCACTCTCACACCTGGTGAGCATCAGCGATTCGAATCGATTTTTAATTCCCGGGAATAACTAAAAATGCCAAGTGATATATGCTTACTAGCCATCGCGTTCCACACATATATCCCTCATCTCCACCTGTCCCGTCCCAAGACTCACGGCGCCCCCGCCTAACCCTTGGGAGTAGCCGTCTCAGGAGCGATACCACGTGAACCGGGTCAGCCCTCCCTCAACTTCCAAGCACCTTCCAAGTCCATCGGCCCCCTATCAGTGGATGGGCAGCACCATGAATAGTAGGACGGGGCCGGTAAGACTTTCACCGGTCCCACGACCCGGATAAGCACTTTAGCAATGTCGAGCCAATCAGTAGGCAAACAGACGAACGTGCCTTAAACGACTCGGGCGGAGTCCACCACACATAATCCAATTCTCATCGTACATTTCCATATCTCCGCCCGGTTTCTATTTAAAACATAACATAATCAAAGTAAGATTCATAATAGTGAGATTTCTTGTAACTTTTGAAAAAAAAATCACCTACGTGACGAGTGACTCCATTCACTCGTGTCTACTCGTACCTAGCAACTCTAGTCACTCGTCCTACGAACTCTAATAGATAGGTGCTTGGGCCAGGGCGGCCAAGATGTCTAATGCAGTTGGTTCCAAACAACTCCTGATGCATATGCCTAATCGTCAAGACATAAGATGTTTGCTGGGTATAGTATGGTCCTGCCTACCTTTGAGTCACTTTAATAAAACCAACAAACTAAACCACTGTTAGTTTGCCGGGTTGTGAGGCTTTGCCCCAGGCAACCCCTTGATCCCTTGGACAACTCCTCCTTCCAAACACGACTGATGGGCCCTCCAGGTCGTGAATGGGTCTTAGTTGGTCTTTTGGATCACCGTTGGCTAAAGTAGTTCCACGCGCTCGTTTCTTAATCACGTATCTGTAATGAGCGCCACTACATGAATGCCATGCACGATGTAGTAAGTTGTGATGCATGAATGACAAGCACACACTTAGAAAATCGTTTCGTGGTTAGGCCGAAAGGGGAACCATTGACTACTCAAACAAGATTACTCTCGTGGACATAAACCTAGCATACACTCACGCAATTAAGTATAAATAGTGCAATACATAGATTATTACACGAGCAAGTTATCAATTTAACCGGTTCTTTATCATTTCATGTGCGAGTAAAACATCACACAAGTATATGATTACATATGTACTGGATTACTAGGGTACATGAATGGAGTATGTTGTTGTTTAATCTATCTCAGCAAGTTAAGTATACAAGCTAATCATACGGACCGGAGTACATGATAGACTTCTGCTTCCAAGTAAATTTTATCCTATTCACTATACATCAAGCATATAAGTAAATAAGTTATATACCTTGACTTAATCGAGTTATTGAATCCACATATCAATAGTGCAATACTTTTTATAATTAAAGATCTACGATCCTTGTCATAGGAGGATCAAACATGCATGTGGAGTATATAGAATCAAATATCTTACAAGGTTCATTTTGACACCGCAGACCCAATTCTATTAAAGGAAGTTTATAAGAGCAATCTCTGGTGCATATGAGTACGTTGCTTTCCATTCCTATTACCTTCACTTTTGGCCCTATTTAAGTGACTACTTATACTTCTTTCATGAAACAGCATCCACAAAGCATGAATAACCTACATAAATATACTTGCACAGGAATATAGCTATAGGAATTTCGGTGGAGTTTTTAGGGTACAGTAAATAGCACTTTTACATTTTATTGATTTAATCACCTTAGCACATGTCATTTTCAAAACCGCAATCAAACCAAACATGCAAGAGCTCAAACTTATACAGTGAGTTATATTTATTATAAGGAGTGCCCAGAAATTATAGTTCATCCATTTGAGCATATTTTATGTAGCCTCCAATTCCTAGGTTAAATAAATGCACATAACGCATGTAAATGGCAAAAGGGTAATTAAACAGCAAGTGCTAGGGCTACAAAAATTCACATGGTGCTACAATGCCACAAGAAAGCTACTGGCCATTCCAAGTTTCATGGCCTTTGGAGTTCATTTAGTCCACTTTTGTCATTTATCCCAATTAATCATGCATGCAACAAACCAAGGGTAAAACAGGCATTTCACACCTCCACATCTTATCAATCATGTAGATCTATTCAAGAGGAGTCTAATGCAACTTAGTTTTAGAAAAAGAAAAACATACAAAACAGGGACCTAAACGAAATTAACCATATACTTCAGGGGCCTGCACAGAAGATTGTATAGGCTCAGTGAATAGTACTTAAAACAGAGCGGGAAATTATCTAAAAGGCGAGGGGGTTTTGGGGAAAACCCCCTCCTTCTTCTACCTCTGGATAGGGGACGGCGCGCGGCGCGTAGGGGAGGAACGGCGGCGCTCCGCCGGCGGCCTGGCTGCCGGGCTTGGAGCCGAGCAGGTGGCTGAGGGTGTTCCCAACCACGGCGAACCCGTTGACGTAGGCGTCGTTGCGAGGGGTGGTGAGGGCAAGCGGAGCGGCGGCGGTGAACCGGATGTGGCGACAACGCTTCGGTGAGCGGCGGCGCGGCTCGGACCAGAGCAGGAAGGCGGCGAGGCGGTCAATTGGTTTACCCTAGAGGTGCGCGGAGAGACGGCGACACCAGCGGTGGCGGTCTGGGGGCGGGGAAGGTACCGAAAGGTGGGCGTTGGCGGTAGCCCGGAGCTTGACCTGGGCGGAAATGGTGGTCGCGTGCGGGGAGGATGCTAGGAAGGGCTCCGGGGCTATTGGTCCTTGGGGAAGTGTTGACGGCACTTAAGCGCGGCAAACCTTATACTGCAAGCGCACAGTATCGTGGTAGCTTTTCCCCAGGATGAGTATCTTGGGTTTGTCAATCCAAGGATAATTATGCTTAGGATATTATTAATCTAATATTAACTTAATTACTAGCTAGTTCTAATAAATCTAAACAAGCTTAAAAAGGGATTAGAACTACTTTAATAATACTTCTAATTATGCTCTAATTATACTCTAATTAAGGTCTAAACGAGATCCAAACTATAGCATAAAATGATAGAACAAGTATTAAGCTATAAACGAGATTGATATGGTTTAACGTGGCAAAAGGATCCACAAGAGATATGAGACAAACAACCTATGTACTAAGAACCACCTTGAGATAAAATCTAAACATAAAGCAAAGATTAAGCATGATCATGAATGTCAAAAGCTTACTAGAACCTTTCTCCAGCCCTACTGTCACTAGAACCAGTTAATCGACGAACTAGCAAACCTTAACCATCTCTAAGCATGAGTAGATTCAATCAACTAATTAAAGTAAAAAGATCTACTAAAAGAACATGCTAAGCTTATTATCTGGCCAGATATAAACATGTCGGAATTAAGCATTGCAAAGATATGGATCATAAATCATGCATAAACAAGAAGCTAAGTCTAAAAGACAAACTTTATTGATCAAATCATCAAGGTTTCATCAAAGTAGCATAAGAAGTACGAGAAATTATTCGAGATACATCACGAAGTTGAAGCACAATCGTCGGGATGAACTCGACGAAGAACTCGACAGAAGATGAACTCGAACAACCCTCGGGAGGGCCTGGGTCGGCCGACCAGACCCCTAGGGGTCGGCCGACCAGCCCCCCTCCTGTCTCCTCTTGCTTCCTCCTTTCGCCGAGATGCGCCTTTCGCCGAGTTGAACGCCTTTGGCCCCCGACCTCTGCCCTAGACTCTCGGCTTACAATGAATTTGCGGTGGACAATGATGATTCTCCCCTTGGGAGGCCATATATTTATACTCCGGAGAGTCCCCTATACATGGAAACTAATAGGTCGGTTCTAAGAGTCCTAAAATACCTAAAACACTTATTTCCAAGTATATATAAGTTTCCAAAAGAGTCCGGGACGTCCATATATTTCCTTGCTTGGAGATGAAGTCATTGATAGAGTCCTTCCCGAAATCACCTTTCCATATTCTGCAGCCTTTAGTAATTCGACCATAACTTCCTCATCTGAAGTCCAATAAATGCAAATTCGGACATTTTCGTGTAGAGCTCGAAAAGTTCTACAACTTTGTCAATTGGACTTTCTTCATTTGACGTCGTTAAAGTTTCCAAATTTGGCCCACAAGGTGCAGCTGTCCTGAAATCCGAGAATATCTCGCGATTTATTTGGAGTTTGGATTGGACTCTTGATAAACCTTCCTTATCTTCATATTCTTCATATCCAAACAATCCTTAGCTTCTGGAATCTTCTCCATAATGGGCTTGGGCCTTTAATTGCTCTCTTTTAATTAATCATCTCTCCTCCTTGGACTTGTAGCATAATCCTTTCTTCGAGAAATCCTCAAAATATCACATTTATACCCTATTTTCCTGCAAAAATTAATATTGCACAAAAACAAAGAGCATTCTCGAAAACGGGGTTATTTGTTAGCAAAACAAGACTAAATCATAATATTAATCCCTGAAAATATATAAAATTATATAAAAAAAAAGCATAATTTTAGTCAATATCTTGCGTCAACAACATCCCCACACTTAGATCTTGCTAGTCCTCGAGCAAAGGATCGATAAACTTATATAAAAACTCTATTTAAGAAAATTCTAAACAAATACTTTTCAACTTAATCTTACGTTAGAAATCAATCAAATCATAACATGGATTTTAAATCGACTTTTATGCTTATAGATCCCCATAAAAATTATCAAAGTCAAATGAATCATAGCAATGCCAAAATTTTCTTTCAGAATCATAAAAGAGGGTTTTAGAAAACGAAACTTTCAAAGTTCAAGAATTTACTTGCCCTTTACTAAGCTCTCAAAAGACACTCTTTATAAGTGGCTATCCTATAAAAATTTACTCTCAAATTCCTCTTCTCACAGGAGTATATGTGGAGCTTGGTAAAGGTTTAGCAAAGCTAATCATTTTATTGTCCAGCTAAGTTATCTCTCTAAAAATCATCTAATCAACTCAAATTATCTTGGTCATCGAAATAAGAAACTAAATATATAAAGAGACAAGGAAAAGAAGATATAGAAAGTGGACATGTGCAATAATATAATGAAGTGGAATAATTTCCGGAATTTGCACATGGTTGGAAAAGTAAAAGTTTTTGCTCATTACACTGATAAGATTATTTAGACTTTCACATCTCTTCTCCAAACTCTCCAAATTCTACATTTATTTTTTTCTTTTCTCCCCCTTTCTCCTTTTCCTAATTCTACTTGCGACCACTTGGTCATTTTTTTATATATAACCTAATTCTACAAGCGACCACTTGGTCATTTTTTTCTCCCACTCTTTTTTTTATGCTAGGCGCCATCCCTCTTCTCTCTTTTTTTTTTTTCTTTTAATGGTGCCCTACCTCTCTTTACCATCATTTTGGAAACAATTGCTTTTTATGACAAGATTATTTGAGCAAAAACTTTACTTATATAGGTAACGATGAAATAATGAGAAGAAATTTGACTCAAAGGATTTAAAGAAATCGCTCTTTTATTGTAAGCAATTGAATTTATAGAAGGCTAGCAAAAGATGAAATAAAGATGACCAAGATTATTTAAGAGATCAAATTTTCTAAAGAGATCAAACTTAACCAAACTCACATGAGATAACTTGCTTATAAACTGGCTTTCATAATCTAAGCTCTACTAGGAATTTTAACTCTCTCTTAACAAAGGGTTTGTAAAACTTGATCAAAGAAGAGAGGTTTTATGGAAAAAAAAATAGATACACCTCTAATCTTTTTCTTAATTAAAAACTTTGGCAAAGCTATAAAACATAATCCTCTGATAAAGATATGGGTTATGCATTACTAATCAATCTAGTAATCACCACATTAATCAAATCATGAAAACTTAAGCAAGATTAAATATCAAAGTAAAAATAAAGAATAAACTTAAATAAAGAGAGGCAATTATTCAACACACATTTTATTAATATAATAAGACCTAATAAAATAATTTCATAGACTAAATATATAATACTTTAATAAGGCTTTAATAAAACCCATATAAAACAAATACTTATTTATTTATACGTCCAATTAGACGTTTTATTTAGATATGGGAGGTAATATAATAACCTCCCCACACTTACACTAAGCAAAGCTCTTAAATTTCCCTAATCCACATTGTCTGAACTGAATTCTTCCTCAAAATTATTAGGGAAACAACAGAGACTATGCCATAAAAATTTGAACTTAAACCGACGAGGAAACACCCTGGGTCGGCCGACTTCGACCCTCCTGGTCGGCCGACCTGGGGCTATCCTCTGGCCAAAAGGCCTCATATTGAGTCGGTAACCTTATTTTCTAATTTAAAATAAATATAGATAGAAAATTTTTAAAAACAAGAAACTAAACTCTACTAAATATATACAAAGATGCGAAAAATAAATAAAACTAGGGATTTAGATCATAGTACGGTACCTTTACTTCCTTGAATTCATATGTATCAATAAAATTGATTTCAAATTTGTCCTCTTCAAGGAAAACTTTAAGTCTTTGACCGTTGACCATGAATCGATTCCCTTCTAAATCCATAATAGTAACTGCCCCGGTAGGTGATACATCATGTACTATATAAGGTCCATCCCATTTACTTTGTAGCTTACCTTTTCCAAAAAGTTTGAATCTTGAATTGTAAAGAAGAACCTTATCACCTTCCTTGAACTCTTTCTTTTGGATTCTTTTATCAAACCATCTCTTAACCCTTTCCTTATAAATACTAGCACTGTGATAAGCTCGTAGTCTAGCTTCATCAAGGGTACTTAGTTGAATCCTTCTTTTGATCAAAGCAGCGTCTAAATCTAAATTTAATTCCTTAATAGCCCAATAGGCCTTGTGCTCCATCTCTACTGGTAAATGACAAGTCTTTCCATAAACAAGCTGATAGGGTGTCATTCCAATAGGGGCTTTAAATGCAGTTCTATAAGCCCAAAGAGCATCACTAAGCTTCTTTGACCAATTTTTACCTCCTTTAATTACTGTCTTTTTTAGAATATCTTTTAATTGTTTATTTGATGTTTCGGCTTGGCCATTTGTCTGTGGATGATAGGCTGTAGAAACTCTATGCTCGATTCCCATCTTTGCTAGATAATTAGTAAATTCTTTTCCAACAAAGTGTGATCCTCCATCTGAGATAATAACTCTAGGAACTCCATATCTTGGAAAAATATTATCTTGAATCATTTCAATGGATTCCCTTGTAGATGCCTTTTTGCATGGTATAGCTTCTACCCATTTTGAAACGTAATCCACAGTTACCAAAATGTACTCATATCCATGTGAATTTTCAAATGGTCCCATGAAATCCATTCCCCAGACATCAAATAAATCTATCTGTAAATTATATGTGAGAGGCATTGAATTTCTTGAAGTGATATTTCCAGACCTCTGACACTCAGGACAAGTGGCTACAAATTTTCTTGCATCTTCATGCATTTCTGGCCAATAAAATCCACTCCCCCATACTTTAGCTTGGGTTCTAAAATGACCATGATGTCCTCCATATTCTGCAGAGTGGCATTTCCTCAAAATCTCCTTTCTTTCCTCTGCAGGTACACATCTTCTAAGGACACCATCTGATCCATATCTATATAAGTAGGGAGCACTCCAATAGTATTTCTTAGCTTCGGCCAGAACTCTTCTCTTAGAATTATAGTTGAGGTGTGGTAGTGGTTCTCCTCTTATAGCTCTTATCACATCTCTCATCCATGAATCTTTATCTAGGACCGCATAAAGAGTGTCATCTCTTAGTGCATCTTCTATTGGTGAACCATCCTTTCCATGATCCATCCTAGATAAGTGATCCGCCACTACATTCTCAACTCCCTTCTTGTCTCTGATCTCTACATCAAACTCTTGTAGCATTAATATCCATCTAATTAAACGAGGCTTAGCATCCTTTTTAGTGAGTAGGTACTTGATAGCAGCATGATCAGTGTAGACTATAACCTTTGAATTAACTATATAGGATCTAAATTTCTCAAAGGCAAAAACTACTGCTAACAACTCCTTCTCCGTAGTAGCATAATTGACTTGAGCCTCATTGAGAGTCTTGCTAGCATAATAAATGGCATGTACTTTTCCATTTTTCCTCTGTCCTAGCACGGCTCCCACTGCATAGTCACTGGCATCGCACATGATCTCAAAAGGAAGATTCCAGTCTGGTGGTTGAATGATCGGTGCACTAATAAGTAACTCCTTAATCTTTCTAAAGGCAACCTCACACTCCTCAGTGAACTCAAATGGAATATCCTTTTGAAGAAGATAAGTAAGGGGCTTAGCTATTTTTGAAAAGTCCTTAATAAATCTCCTATAAAATCCAGCATGTCCAAGAAAGCTTCTTAGAGACTTAATATTAGTGGGTGGTGGCAATTTTTCTACCGTCTCTATTTTGGCTTTGTCTACTTCAATTCCTTTTTCCGATATGATGTGTCCCAACACAAGACCTCTTCTAACCATAAAATGACACTTCTCCCAATTTAACACTAAATCAACCTCTGTACACCTCTGAAGCACCTTTTCTAAATTCCTTAAGCAGTGGTCAAAACTAGTGCCATGGACTGAGAAATCATCCATAAAAACCTCCATAATATCTTCGATAAAGTCTGAAAAGATTGCCATCATACACCTTTGGAAAGAAGCAGGTGCATTACATAGACCAAAAGGCATTCTCCTATAGGCAAAGGTTCCGTATGGACAAGTAAAGGTAGTCTTGTGTTGATCGTCTGGATGAATAGGAATCTGGAAGAAACCAGAATATCCATCTAAATAGCAAAAATGGGTATTCTTAGCTAGTCTCTCTAACATCTCATCTATAAAGGGTAGCGGGAAGTGATCTTTTTTAGTGGCTTTATTAAGTTTCCGGTAGTCAATGCACATCCTCCAACCAGTAACTGTCCTTTGTGGAATTAATTCATTTTTATCATTTTTAACTACGGTTAAACCTCCCTTTTTAGGCACACAATGGACTGGGCTTACCCACTCACTGGTTGGTACTGGGTAGATAATTCCGGCGTTTAAAAGTTTGATTACTTCCTTTTTCACTACAGACCTCATTTCATTACTCATCCTCCTTTGATTGTCAACCACTGGCTTGTGATCTTCCTCCATTGGAATCCTATGAGTACAAAAAGCTGGGCTGATTCCTTTTAGATCTGCTAGAGAGTAACCAATTGCCTTCTTGTGTCTCTTCAACACTTCCAGTAGCCTTTCTACTTCTTCTGGACTTAATTTATCACTGATGATTACTGGGTAAGTTTTATCTTTTCCTAGAAACTCATATTTAAGTCCATCAGGTAGTGGCTTTAGCTCTACATCTGGTGCTTCCTCATGATCTAAGTCGCCTAGTGGCTCTACTAGAGTGTCTCGGGTTTCTTCTATATTTTGCTCTAGTTGATTAGTGGCATTGGTTGTTTCTTCGGAGAAGAAACCTTCCTCTTCTCCTTCTAGGACTAGTTTTAAAGGCTCTCTAAAAGCATTTATATAATTAATACTCTCTATCTCCTCTATATCGGGAGTGAGATTAATGGGCACTTTAGATGCCGGTAGGAAATCAAAGTCATATTTTAAACCATTAATATTAAGCGTGACTTTTCCTTTTTCATTATTAACTACAGCATTAACCAACTTAAGAAAAGGTCTACCAAAGATTAAATTAACATTATCATCATAGACATTAATCACATAAAAATCAGTTGGTATAATTTTATTAGCAAAGTTAACTTCAACATTTTTAATTAAGCCTACAGGTTTAATCATTTCATTACTAGAAAGTTTAATCTTAAGATTAGTAGAAACTAGACATGGTTTATCACATAACTTAGAATAAACTTCATAGCTCATTGTACTTACCTGGGCTTCCATAGAGCAGTGTATGTTGTTGAAGTCTTCGTTGTTGATGGAGCATGAAATTCCAGTTGAAGATTCCTCAGGCGACAGCTGGACGATAACCTCCTCAGTAAGTGATGACTCCGGCTTGACTCCGATCACTCGCTTCACTTCAGACACAAAGTCACTATCCAACTCCTCCTCTTGGAACAATTTTTGCAGCATCTCCCCTGTGTCTTGGCTATCAGAATTCCTCCTTAGTGGTATTTCTGGCGGAAACAGCTCCTCCTCTTCCACTAAGTCTTCTGGTGGGAGTGGTCCTGCACACTTGAGTGTAGCTCCAAAATCCACTGGCATCCAGCTCATTCTCTCGAACTCAGTCAAAGGTTTTGCACTGGCAAGACTTCTGTGCTCCACACTCTTGACATCCTCTTGAGGTGCAAAGCTTCCAAAGTCTTCCTCATCAAATGCATATGAGACTGGAGTCCTTTTGGCAGGTAGTTGGTCCTCAATTATGGCAGGTGTAGGCGCCATAAGCTCCTCATCTGGCTCTTTCACTCTTCTGTCTTTTCTCTCTCTTTCACTCTTGGAAGTCAAAAAAATGTTGGACAGAACTCTGGTGGCTTCTTTGCTTGAGTGGCTCATGAGTGATCCTCCTGCACACGTGTTCACATGCTTGAAGGCTTCTGACGTCAGACCAAAGAAGAATATGTGAATAGCCATCTCTGGTGTCACTCCAAGTGGTGGTCCTTGCAGCAGCAGATCGTTGAGTCTCTCCCAGGCTTCGTCGATGTCTTCATCCGTCTTTTGCTCAAAGTTCCAAACCTCCTTCCTCAACTTGTGCACTCGAAGTATAGAGAAGAACTTGGTGAGAAACTTTTGTTCGAGCATTTGCCAATCTCCTTGAGCTTCAATTGCGGCAACTTGGTACCATCTCTTGGCTTTATCGACGAGGGTAAATGGAAAGAGGTTCCACTTAACCCACTCTACTGGGACTCCATCTTGATGGAAAGTGCGGCACACTTGGTTGAGCTTCTCCAAGTGCTTGTAAGGATTCTCGTCGTCTTCACCACTGAACAGATTTTCAGCAGCAATCCGGATGATTCCTGGCTTTAGCTCGTAGGATTCTGCTTCCGGCTTCTTGTTTGATTCTTGAAACTTCAAATCTTTAGTTTTTGGAGTTGAAAACTCTCTAAGCGTTAAGTGCTGAAGATCTTCAAGAAACGTAGTCATATCTGACACAAAAAATAAAAACAAAACACAAACAAAAGATCTATGACAGCAAAGTTGCTGGGTTAGTTTTAATAAAAAGAAACAAACACAAGAACTTAACAAAGAACACAGAAACTAAATTAGAGAATCAAGATCGTAATTAGATATCTCTAAATAACTAGAACCAAATCTAAACACAGAATAAAGAACTAGCACACAATTAGAAAAACTATTAGCAAACAATTAGAACAAGATTAACACACAAATAGCAAACTAATCTCACTATTAAAACTAGTAGTAAAAAAAAAGTTAATAAAAGATTTACAATAACTTAAACGATAAATATCCCCGGCAACGGCGCCAGAAAAGCTTGTTGACGGCACTTAAGCGCGGCAAACCTTATACTGCAAGCGCACAGTATCGTGGTAGCTTTTCCCCAGGATGAGTATCTTGGGTTTGTCAATCCAAGGATAATTATGCTTAGGATATTATTAATCTAATATTAACTTAATTACTAGCTAGTTCTAATAAATCTAAACAAGCTTAAAAAGGGATTAGAACTACTTTAATAATACTTCTAATTATGCTCTAATTATACTCTAATTAAGGTCTAAACGAGATCCAAACTATAGCATAAAATGATAGAACAAGTATTAAGCTATAAACGAGATTGATATGGTTTAACGTGGCAAAAGGATCCACAAGAGATATGAGACAAACAACCTATGTACTAAGAACCACCTTGAGATAAAATCTAAACATAAAGCAAAGATTAAGCATGATCATGAATGTCAAAAGCTTACTAGAACCTTTCTCCAGCCCTACTGTCACTAGAACCAGTTAATCGACGAACTAGCAAACCTTAACCATCTCTAAGCATGAGTAGATTCAATCAACTAATTAAAGTAAAAAGATCTACTAAAAGAACATGCTAAGCTTATTATCTGGCCAGATATAAACATGTCGGAATTAAGCATTGCAAAGATATGGATCATAAATCATGCATAAACAAGAAGCTAAGTCTAAAAGACAAACTTTATTGATCAAATCATCAAGGTTTCATCAAAGTAGCATAAGAAGTACGAGAAATTATTCGAGATACATCACGAAGTTGAAGCACAATCGTCGGGATGAACTCGACGAAGAACTCGACAGAAGATGAACTCGAACAACCCTCGGGAGGGCCTGGGTCGGCCGACCAGACCCCTAGGGGTCGGCCGACCAGCCCCCCTCCTGTCTCCTCTTGCTTCCTCCTTTCGCCGAGATGCGCCTTTCGCCGAGTTGAACGCCTTTAGCCCCCGACCTCTGCCCTAGACTCTCGGCTTACAATGAATTTGCGGTGGACAATGATGATTCTCCCCTTGGGAGGCCATATGTTTATACTCCGGAGAGTCCCCTATACATGGAAACTAATAGGTCGGTTCTAAGAGTCCTAAAATACCTAAAACACTTATTTCCAAGTATATATAAGTTTCCAAAAGAGTCCGGGACGTCCATATATTTCCTTGCTTGGAGATGAAGTCATTGATAGAGTCCTTCCCGAAATCACCTTTCCATATTCTGCAGCCTTTAGTAATTCGACCATAACTTCCTCATCTGAAGTCCAATAAATGCAAATTCGGACATTTTCGTGTAGAGCTCGAAAAGTTCTACAACTTTGTCAATTGGACTTTCTTCATTTGACGTCGTTAAAGTTTCCAAATTTGGCCCACAAGGTGCAGCTGTCCTGAAATCCGAGAATATCTCGCGATTTATTTGGAGTTTGGATTGGACTCTTGATAAACCTTCCTTATCTTCATATTCTTCATATCCAAACAATCCTTAGCTTCTGGAATCTTCTCCATAATGGGCTTGGGCCTTTAATTGCTCTCTTTTAATTAATCATCTCTCCTCCTTGGACTTGTAGCATAATCCTTTCTTCGAGAAATCCTCAAAATATCACATTTATACCCTATTTTCCTGCAAAAATTAATATTGCACAAAAACAAAGAGCATTCTCGAAAACGGGGTTATTTGTTAGCAAAACAAGACTAAATCATAATATTAATCCCTGAAAATATATAAAATCATATAAAAAAAAGCATAATTTTAGTCAATATCTTGCGTCAACAGGAAGCGGAGAGTGGAGTGTGGCAGTCCTAGTGCTCCCATAAGCTAGGCGGAAAGGAGGCTGGAGGGGTGGGTGCTACGGTGGTGAACCGGCGGTGAACGCGCCGTGAACTCGGTGTCGCGGACGCCGAGCGACGGCTTGATCTACCCCACGGGGAGGGGAAAGGCGAGGAGGCTTAGAGCTCCGGGTGCGCGAGGTCGCGGCGCAGGTGATGGTGGCGGTCTAGGGCGAGGGGAGGCAGTGAAGTGGCTGCAGGAGCTTGGGTCCGAGCTCGAGCTCGTCCATGGTGGCCGCGGGTCGCGAGCGAGGCAGAGGGAGAAAAGAGCGGCCGAGAGAGAGTGAGGGCGAGGCGAGCGCAAGGAGAGCCGGGAAGGCGTCCAGGTGCAGCCGGGCGCGGCCGGTCGATCGGCGTCCCAGGCGCCGCGCGCCACCGCCCGTACGCCGCGGCCGCGTGGCCGCCATGGGCTGGGCGTCGGCCGAGCTCCGGATTGACGGGCCCACCCGTCAGTGGGAGGGAAGAAGGAAAAGGGAAAAATGTGTTTTTCCCCCTTTAGTAATTTTCCTTTTTGACCAACTTAGAGGCTGATTTTGGGAAAACAGTAATTGGAGGAAATGTTGGCCTCTTCAAGGGCTACAAGTTTGTCAATAGGCTCAACTTCAGATTCGAAGTTCAAATATGAATTTCATTTGAATTTAGGTTGCAGCTCCCAGTTTGGACAGGGTACCTCTACTGATTGTGAGAATCAAAAATCCTATCTCTGGTCTTTACCACCCAAAGTGTATATTGAAAAGTTTGTTTAGAATTTCAATATCTACAACTTCTCTAACTTGATCTTTGCATGAAAGTGGCTGTAGGTCATATAAACATTGAGATTACTAAACAGGTCAGATTTGAACTGGTTTTCTGTGTTGGTAGAAAATGACCCTAAACTCCATTTAAAACTCAATATATGATCAAACCCTAATTACCAAAGTTGTTCTCCAGTAGATGACCCAAAAGTTTGGTAATATGACTTTGGTCTGAAACCCAACAGATTTTGAGCTATAGATACAAATATGTTCCAAGGTTTATTAAAACAGAAATTTCACTTTGTGTGGAGACTTTCTTGTTTCAAACTTTTGGAGTATCAAATGAAGTCCAATCACTTCCACAATAGGTGCATTTGAAAGGTGATAAGTTTAATTCCACTTCATAGAAAGGAAGATTTTGAAGTTGTATAGTGAAATCAAAAGTAATTTCAGAATCAACTTAGGGAAAAGCTGAAAATCCATACTTGGAAAATTTCTAAGTGTGGGTTGATCCGGTTGTTTCCATGAGATATTTGGGGTGAAATTTTGAGTGAGTAGATGATAGTTTTGATCCATGCTCAGTGTAGCAAAAGGATAGTCCATAACATGTACAACAAGTTTGTCAACGGAGTTGAGCTCGGGTACTTAATGAATTTGAAAGCTTTATTAGGGCTCAAGTTTGCTCACGATCACAACTGGCACTTATCAAGAAACTTTGGGTTGGATCTTTTAAACCTCCTGTCTTTAGATTTTTGAACATTGTCCAACAGAAAGGTCTAGGGCTACTTTTCTTATCCGATGTTTGGCATTTGGAGTTGAGCTCAAAAGCATGTGAGTGTTGACTTATTCAACCATGAAATGTGTGGTCTTGTATCTTGTGTAGAAAATTTTGATTTAGTGGCTCCTCCACGTGTTTCTTGTTAATCTCTAAGCATGATTAAGCCTTAATCCATCATTAGCTTTCATCTAACCGTGTGTTAAGGCTTTTGAGATGCCAGGGACATCACAAGAGACCACAAGGACACCAACGCCAAGACCAGCAGACACTCCATCGCACAACGGCTTTGATATGAGCCGCAACAGAAGAAAACCTTGGAAGCACATCGACCGGGGACACCCCCCGAGCGTCTGAGGCCATGGGTCTGCTCTCTTCGCTGGTGAACACCAAGCATTGAGCAGCAACCCACCCACCACGCAGCCATCAACCCGGCCGCCATCCCTCTGCCAAGCTCCCTCGACCTCCAAGCCGTTCCTGATGGAGACGACGAAGAGGACGAAGAGAAGCATCCTATGCATACAAGTCCCTGGAAGACAACGAAATCGGCCGCCGCCGGCACCAAGTCCGGCGACCCGAAGCAAGCGCGCAGCGGGGAAATGAAGATCTCCACCCTAAACGCAAAAGATACTAACCTCCACAGCTCGCCGGAGACGCAGCCAAAGCAACATCCACCGACGTCAAACAAGAAGCTGAGGAGTAGCAAAATAAAAACCCAGCGCACCACTGCTGCCGCCGGGTTAGATCTGCCGCATCCGCCCCCGAGAGAGGAAGCGCGACACCAGCCACAGCCGGACCCGCCAACCTCGACACGACCGCCGAGGACGCCGTTGCCGCCCTTCACAAGACCGCCGGAGACAAATTGGAGAAGGAGCTCCCTCCCACACGGCGTCACCACCATGGGAGAAGCAAGGCCTAGCCTACCTAGTACACACCTAGTAGCTAAACTGTACATCGCACGACGAAATCGGAGTTCCCCCCAACCTCCGGCGCCGACGACGCGGCCGGAGGCGAGGGGGAACCACCGAGATCGCAGCCGGAAGCGCGCTCGCCCTCGGTTCGCCCTTCTGAACTGTAGCAAGGGGAAAAGAGCCCAACAGGGTGGATAGGATGTTGCCATACTCGGTGGCTGTAGGTGTATTGCTTCCGTTATGATGTGACAGCCTCATCAGCGTAGTTATTGGGTGCTAATGTTAAACATGAGCAAAGAAGTTGTGACTTTGTGGTACATAAAACTGAACGGTGGCTTAGTACAGTTTGGCAATGGAAAATACAAAATCAATTGTTCTTTTCCTCTTCATATTGTTGTCTTCGTATCATTTTCATTGTGTTTCCTTGCATAATCAATTTTTATTGTATGGTATGGTACAAAATATAATTTTGTGTCGGGTTGAGATCTGCTTGTGGGTCATTTATTACGGTCCGTGTACTCCCGAAAAACGTGTCGGATTAGACAGTCAGATTTTTTGTAGGTTAGGATAGGTTTTGGGTAAAAAAACATGACCCGTGCCCTGTCCGTCAATTGTTGCAGGTCCAAAAAAAAATAAACGTGTGGTTTACCAGAAGTACACACATAATTGTAGGTTTTTATTAGTTAACTTGGTAAATTTCTAGACTGTGGCGAATTGTTTCATAATTACTTATTAAGATGATACATAGATAGTCGATACCTCGTCAAATACTTCTCGACCCAAGCTAACTTTCAAAAAATAATCGAAATATGCGTGCATGTCGCCCTTAAAAAACTATTTCTAAACAAATTGTTGAAGCTGTAAAAGTCTTAATTACCCAAGACTAAATCACATTAAATTTTGCGTCGAAGAGTAATTACCCATCACCAATTATTCAACATCAATTGGGTCAGGTAACATCCAATGTGATTAAATAATTCAACGCAAAATTTCAATTATGTGGAGAGCTGGAAGCTTGGACTTCCAAAGTACATGGATGCTACGCCCAACACGATGGACCACCTTCAAGGTTTATTTGGTTGCTCTCCAGGCAAGTCTGTTTGGTGCAGGAGCTTTCCCAGACATTCGATTTCAAACGGTTAGGCTGGGCTCACTAGAGCGCATAAATGAGGGTGTCCGTACACTGTGCGGCACTATAGACAGAGCGAGAGTTAGTTGGAATAGTGAATGGACGGGGTTTAATTTGATGAGCCCAGTCAGAGTGAAGATTGTTGTCTGGCCATTGCTCTGCCTGGGAGCACAGTAACCAAACGGGCCTTTGTATAGTCTGCTTGTGTGGTGTGCGAGAAGTGGTTAGGATGAATCCAATAGTGCAGAACAGTGTTGTAACAATGCTACATTTAATTGTAGGGATACAATATAAGGGCATTGCTGGATTCAGCCTTAGCAAGATTGCATGCACACCTGAACCCGCTATGGTTGTCCGCCTGTCCTTGGGTGCGGCAGTGGTGTTGCCTAATTTCATCGGTTGAGCTATGGCCGACGGATATTACTTATGTTCCGTGGGCAATAAAAAGAGTCAACAAAAATATTTTAGCCAATTAAATTGTTCTTGTAGTGAAAAAAGGATAGCATGAACACGCCTGCCACAACGACCTTAAACCGCAGCTGTATGGTCGACTTGATGCCAGGTCAAACATAATGGTGCTCATGTGGAAGACTCTCACCCTACTGGATCGGCATGGTGATCCGGATCCCTCTTTTATTTTTTTTACTGTTTCTGTTAGCTATATCGATACAAATTATTTAGATTTATTTAGATCATTAGATGATCATTATGCTCAATAGTTTAGATTTTTTAGTTTTAAATGATTTAATATAGACAAATAGATCTAACTAAAATCCAAAAATTCAAATGTGGAGGGTTTTTATGTTTCATTGACATGGTAGTGTCAAAGCTCTCGGTCATATTTTCATAAACAATTGCTAAAGGATTTTTGTCTGATTAATGTGGTAATTTAGAAACTCTCTTGACGATTATTAATCCATCTACACTATAAAAAGTGAGTCGTGGACAACATCCTTTTTACGTACGATGGTCTCAGACTCTCAGTGTACCCTTTATGTTGGCCCAGCTGCGTAGGTTAGCCATTGTTGGAAAAGGTTGAAAAATGTCTAGAACCGATAGAAAGAAAACATTTTCACTTTTAGTATTTTTTCACTTTATTTTATACCCATACCCAACGGTATTTCTCTTGTCTTAAAATTAATGAGAAAGAAATGACATCAATCAAATATGTCTCATTTATTTTAATTTCTTCTTTCTTTCCTTTCCTCATCCCTATTACTCGGCCGGTAATCTACTGACATGTGCGTGTTGCATGTACATTTATACTAATTTAATACAAACCATTAGATGTCCGTAAAATCCAACGGTAGAGTGCTTTGTTTTTTACTATTTTGTGAGCTATATTGTATATTGTTTTAATTTATTTACGGTTGGATGATCGAATGGTCGTAGCACAAAATGGTGTAGATCTTCTTTTTAATTTTAACTGATTTAATATAGATCATCGGATCTTAATATAATCCTATTATGAAGGCTTTTCTTTTTTTCTTATTAATGTGGTAGTTTCTAGGCTCCAGGTCAGATCTTCCTGGAGTAAATCTCAGTGGTGGATTTTTACGGATTAATATAGTAATTTATAGACATTTTTGAAGATTGATTTGATCTTGATCATTGATCTTCATAAAAAATCAAACGGTGGTGGAGGGCTTTTGTCCCTCATTAACATGTTAATTTATATGCCTGGTTTTCTTTTTAGTTTTAGTTTATTTAATATAGACCGTCAGATCTTAAGAGCATCTCCAACAATGTCCTAAATCATCTCACAAAACTTATTTTAGGGTGTAACTGAGAAAATCAAGGCTCCAATAGTACCCAAAACCAGCACCAAATATATCCGCACGCGAAAAAAGTCCGAACTTCTCCTCAGATATCCGCACGTGGAGCGATCTGCCAATCTGGCTCGCGCCTTCATCCTGCTCTCCACAATTCTCCCTCGCGCGCCATTTCTGGTTCCTGCCGTCCGTGTTTCCCTGCATCCACGGCATCAGGCTATCATGACCATTCCGGAGCGAACCGCCGCCGCCGGCCGCCGTGGCCCTCGACGCGTGAATGGTCTTCGGTGGAAATTTGGCAGCTTCCGTTTTCCAGACAGACCATGCATGCTACCCATTTTGCTTCGGTTATTGAGATGGCAAGTTGTTACTTTCATTTCTGAAAAATAATTTCACGGCAACAACGCATTGTTGGTCCTCGTAGAAGAGAAGTAGTCAAAGACAAGCAGCGGCTCGATGATGCTGGTTGTGCGTGCCTTGTCGCTGCTATCCATGTGCTTAGCGTGTTATTGGGAAGCTAATTTTAGGGTACTGTTGGAGGAAGGAGTGTTTTTTAAACCTAAAATTGTTTGAGGAGCTCCCAATCCTAGATTATTGGGAGATAACTTTTGAGCACTCTTAGAGATGCTCTAATAAAACCCAATTATGAAGGGGTATTTTTCTTATTATAATGTGGTAGTTTCTAGGCGCCCGGTCAGATCTTCCTAAATTTGACAATGGATAATTTTTTCAGATTATTGTAGTAATTTATAGACATTCTTGACGGTTAATTTGATAATAACGGTTAGATCTTCATGAAAATCAAATAGTGGAGGGCTTTTGTGCCTGATTAACGTAGTAATTTTTAAACCCTCTTGACGAACGTCGTGGCTATGCTGTTGTGTAAGTTGGTGAACCTAGGATGATGTCAATGTGCAAGATGAAACCATCAAGATTTGTTATCCGGTGGAACGGTGGATTGATCTTAGGGAAAGACAATTTTGATGGTGCAAGTTGGAATCAATCCTTTGCTGGGAAAACACCCGGCATGGTCAATTGATTTTTTTCGATGAAAAAACATGGTGTTTGATCTTTGTCGAGAGAGAGAGAAAAATATTATATACAGGGACGGATCCAGCGTGGGGGCTGGGGGTGCTCCAGCACCCCCTACCCCGCGTGGACATTGGAAGCCCCCCAAGCCCCCTACAATATTTATACATGAACAAAAAAAAGGTAGAAAATGTGAAAAAAATAGAAGAGAAAGAGAGAAAATGAAAGAGGAAAATGAAAATGAACACCCCTAGTTTTACATTCTAGATGTGCCACTGGTTATATGGTGATTTGGTCTGATCGATTTGAGTTTATGATAGCGAAAGTGGGGTGGCGCTGTATTTATGAATCGGACAATTCATGTTGGACTAGGATATGTAGGAATAGTTTCGGTAAGATTTAGACCTTTTCTTTACCTATGTGTTAAGAATCAAAATTTTGCATGTATAAAATAGCAGGCCGTATCAGAATCGACTTGTACTAAGATTTGTTTCTTCTTTAATTTACGTGACCACTATTACCATACTAAGATTCTTTCTTTACCATTGTTTATTGGATGTCAAACATGGACCCTTAAATGTTCATAAAATCCAACGGTGGATAATTTTCCTTTTTACCCATCAGCATGGGATTTTTTTTCCTCTCGAGAAACGTAGTGGTTTCCTTTAACGCTCCTTTATTAATATAATTGATAGATTTATTGCGTATATGTGTTTGGCACCCTATTTGTGTATCCTATATATCTATATAGATGGAAACCACTAAGGTCGTATCTCAAGATGCAAGTTATCCACGTTATCATCCACTAAGAAGCCATGTCATCATCCACTAGGACACTCTATTAATGTCTTTGCCGATCTTCTGTGGCTAATAACATCCATGTATGCAACTATTTGTCCTTCATATCTCAACATGCAACATATCCACGTCATCATCCACTAAGAAACATGTCATCATCCAGTAAGACACTCTATTAATGTCTTTGCTGATCTTCTATGGCTAATAACATCCATGCATGCAACTATTTGCCCTTCATATCTCAACAAGCAAACTATCAATATCATCATCCACTAAGAAACCATATCATCATCCAATAGTACACTCTATTAATGTCTTTGCCGATCTTTTGTGGCTAATAACATCCATGCAACTATTTGTCCTTTCGATCACTTCGACATAAAATTTTCACAACGTAAACATATAGATGATCAATCATTTAAATGTCAATGTCTCTCAACTATGATCTCTCAACTATGAGAAATAAGTTATCAAGTATAATGTGTTTAAAAAATAGTACGTTCAAAAATAATCTGTCACAGATGATCAATCATTTAAAAGTTAATCTCTCTCAACAAGACGAATAAGGTATCAAGTATAATGTGTTTAAAAAATAGTACATTAAAAAATAATGTGTTTAAAAAATATTGTCATACCAGATGATCAATCATTTAAAAGTTAATAACTAAGATGAATAAGTTATCAAGTATAATGTGTTAAAAAAATATTGTCATGCAATGTACGTTAATATATTTCTAAGTTCACGTCGTCAGCCCCCACAATGTGCCGATTAAAGTGAATTCTATTTTTCACATATTATTTATTTTCTATTAGTCTAAGTTTCCTACTAGTAAGGATTGTCAAATGTCCGTTCAAGTCGCTTTTTTCTTCAGCGTACTATACAGCTATGTATTTTTTTTTCTCTTTCGCATATATACACATGTGAACACGTGCTTTAGTCATTGCAATTCATTCAATAGCAATTTGAAGTTACTCCCTATATCTCACATTCATTCGTGTATTAATGTTGCTACACTTTCTAGATGTAGGACTTCGAATTATATGAAAGAACTTGCTTTTCTCGCCCAAATAATTATGTAATATCCCCCTATGCAGGGGAACAAGAGATAAAAAAACAGGTAAATGGAGTCTCCTGTGCAGCTTTTTGATTCATGTATTGTTAGTAAACGCACCAAATTGTCACCACTAGAGATGTGTTGCCCATATCATAATAAAATATCCACTCCACAAATCTTTTTAGTAGTTTTAATTATATAGATTTATTAGAATTATTGTTAAAGACTGAGTACTAACAAATCCATAGCAGTTCTATTGTTCTATTTTTTTCTACCAAATAAATATTTGAGTCAATACTTTCTTTTTTTCAAAGAAATATTGAAACCACTCTTTAGTTGCTGTGGGGAAATCAGCTAGTATAGAATCATCATTTAGAATGAAGCACTTATTACAGTATAGATGGCTGCACATGCATTTTTCTGAAACTGAGTCAAAATGCTCATTATTCTGAAATAGATAGATCATGTAAGGAAAAACGGCAGATACAACTTTCTTCAAGCTTGGCCCACGATAGAATATACTTTTGAAAGCTATATATGAATGCATGATGGAATATATATCGAACTTTTTAGGCAGAGATACCATCATGAATTGTCTAATCACGTGGAATAGAGCGTGGGGCCCCGGTGTGCCTCATACATCATCCATGGCAACCTCTCAACGCGAACACGAATATACTCGAAATTAATAGCTAGTACGATGCTGTACGAAGGTACCTAGCTACCCCATGCACAGAACTAGTGCAGCGGACTGTGTACTTGTGTAGCACTCTTCGTGGGCGTCTTCTCCAATGGTAGAATGTTTTGGGGAAGAGATATACAGCAAACAATATAATGGTCTGCCAGCTTCGAACGGTTCTGCTAGCCAAAACAATTCTTTGATCAGACAAACTGTGCACACTGCACACGAACCTGAACTGCAAGCACACAGCTCGTATCCATGGCACATCTAATAATTAAGTTCTCACAGTGAGCAACCATGACAGATCAGGCAAAAGACCTGCAAGGCAATCTATAAATGCAACGGAATAAAATTCATCAATCAGCCTGCAAAGACCGGCCGGGGCTGCTGGCCCCCAACCCCCCTGCATGAAAGGGACGGAACCATGGAGCAAAGCGCGTGGCAGAAGAAGTTAATCTTCCATGCAATTTTTTCTAATGGCATTTGCACAGCCCTACTTGGCTACTTGCCTTTTGGTTTGGGGCTGAATCTGAATGTGGTGCATTTATCTCGAACAGGGAACTTATAGATGAATGTGTAAAAATATTGTAATGGCACTGTAGATAGATACAATTTAGAATATAGATATTAGTAAGATAGATGCTACTGGAGATAGCCAACTTTGCCCGAGGTGTGGCCCTAGCAAAAGACCAAAAGTGCTTGCATGTGTTGTAGCTGCTGGCCACTTGCCCATCATTCCCTTAATCAAAGTCGGGCGTGGGTAAACAGAATGGGAGGATCCCCAGTTTCAGACATCCAACCTGTGATCCTCTGCGGCCAGTTTTTTATTCGGCACTGCTGCTGTCAAATTGCATCATACAAATTCCATACAATTTAAAAACGGAATAATTAAAGGCGTTGCTAGTCAAGAGTCGGCCATTTTGATGGCGTACCTATCAATGGTACATATCCTACAAAACTCTGGCCACAAGTAAAATGGCAGCCAGGTCACATGCAGAGGATTTTGGTGGTTAACACCCACATAGTGACTCTTATCTTCCTAACTGTTAACTTCTGAATTAAAATCCTGTGATGAGCAACTGGCAATGGTAGTCGTGGCTACTATTGCCAGTTTAACAATCAAGAGCAATTATAGATGTTAGACTGGGCTTACCAGTTGTCTAAAAGGGGGCGCCCAAAATACTGTGCGGCACTGTAGACAGAGAGATAGGTAGTTGGAATAGTGGGTAGATGGGATTGGATAGGCGCTCCAGTAAACCTAGTCTTACCACTGCAAGTTCGTAGCTTGAACCGGTAATAATGGCTGTAGAAAAACAGTGAAGAATAGATAATGGCTCACAATTCAATAAATATCACAAATAGCCCTAACAGGTAGATGAACTAACGGGTCGAATCTACGCTGTTCCTACCCCTAATGTAAACAAACTAAGGGTGCGTTTGGCTGGTGGACATAGGGAAATGGAATGGTTCTATTCTTGGATCCTATGATAAAATAATTTCATTGTGTGTTTGGATGAAGAATGGAAAGGTTCCATTTTACGTTTGGTTAGAGGGATAAGAATAGAGCAGCTCTAACACCGTGGGCTACCGTTAGCTCTAACCGCCGCGCCATGCCTGTCCCCGTCGCTGCGCCGCCTCCCCGCCCACGCCGCCGCGCATTGGCCTCACCGGTCGGCAAGGGGATAGGCGAGCAGAGGGCGCGGGGAGAGTCTCGCTCGGGGAAGGAGACGGAAGGCGATGCCGTTCTCGCGGGATGGCTGCGTTCCACCGTCCCATCCAAACGGCACCTAAAGATACATCCATGCACCGAAAGAAGAAGATGTATGGCGATAGATGAACTGGGCCGTGCCGTGCTTAAACCTCAGCAGAGCGTCGTTCCTCGGGCTGCTGCATTGATCGTGTGTCATTATTTAGCCATCAGCATACTTGCAGAGCACGATAAGGAATGGATTAAAACGGCAAAGATCGCCAATACCTCCGATCTATAACAGTGCCATTCTGATCTGTCTTGGGCTATGGATGCATGACAAGGATCTCTAGTCCTCCAAACAGTTCCACCCTCTGCCTCTCATCCTGTTGACCGACACCTATTTGTTCTGGTCCACACTCACCACTTGACCACTGTATATCTTTCAAACGGATACGATTTAAATCCATCCAGCTTTACATGCTGCATGCACACACATCACTGCGACATATACACACATACACCCCCGATCGAACGCGGCCAGGCCCCCACGCCATTCCCTTCCCTCCGATGGATCATCCCCTCTCGCATTCACGGCGCTACAATGTCAATGCGCTGCACCACACACTGTTGCTGTAGCTGCATTTGGTGTCTCTGTACGCGTACACCATGCCGTCCGAGTTTAATAGACATGCCACGAAAGGTTCCTTCTGCTGCATGTGTGTTGCATAAAGTCTGCCCTTTTGCCTGCACTGTGGTGTGTATTCTTCTCTGGCCGTCGAGGAGCACACATACTACGCTGATGGACGGCAGTTGTTGTAGTAACTATACCAGAGGTATTCAGATACCATATTTCCGGTTTGAGAACGCGGCCTCGTTGTGAGTATAGGGCAGGTATACGAACGCGCATTGCGTACGCCACTGGCCACTGCAGGGGATTCTTGGACAAAAACTTGATCGATCTCGTGTGGTTGCAGCACACGTAGGTGATTGCATGAGAGGACCGGTACAAAATTCCAAACTGTACGTTGCGTGTTGTTATGCATGGAAGTAAAGGTGGGTGTCAAAAAGATCCTCCCCTCTCAATGTCGTGTTTGTATATATACATGTAAGCTGGTAGCTAGGTGGTACTGGTATACTACATTGAAGTGACCTTGGTATTTATACCTGCACGCTACGAGCTACGTACTCTACCCTTGCACTTTTGCAATGAGATATCAACGTCAAGGAATAGTTAATATATATACTATATGCACCCTTCATTCCTCCCATGCAATGCATCTCTCGCTCTAGCGTCTAGCAAGCTGTCCATCAATCACCTGCCCGGCCCCTTTCTTCTCCTATCTTCACACTCCCCATTGAGAGCCATTATTTCTGCTGCGAAGAGTTGAAGGCGAGGAGCGTGGTGCGGTAATGAACAGCAGACCGGCAGTAGTAGTATGGATTTCATACGAGAGACAGGCTGTGTTTAAATCTGCTGAAATTGGAACTGAAATGCACTGTAGCGCTGAAAAATACATTGTAGCACTTTTCGTTTGTTTGTGGTAAATATTGTCCTACTATGGTCTAACTAGGCTCAAAAGATTCATCTCGCAAAGTACATCTAAACTGTACAATTAATTTTTTATTTCATCTACATTTAGTACTCCATGCATGTGTCGGTATTTTGATGTGATGAAAATCTTTTTTTTATAGTGAAATTTAGAATAAAATTTTGGATCAGCCACAGATTTTAAATCAGAGGCATCGTCGGTCAGCTGGGCGTTGTAGGCACTACAGGGCCTGCTGCGGCAGCAGCTGCTGCTGCTCTGAAGTCTGAAGTGACAAGCTGAGCAGTACTCCCCCGGCCCTCGCTCCCTCTATCTCTCCTCCAGAGAGATCATACGATGACAGTACAAGAAAAGCAGCTGTACGGGGCATACAGATATATGCACATCGCGCTGGTGCTTGGCCGGGCGTATTTTTCTCGAGCTCCTCCCTGTGCGTACTGTATATTCGAGGCCGAGGGCAATGGAGAATGTACTAGTACGCACAGACACAGGAGGCCTGTGGATTGTTATTTTTCTGAGGGAAATTACTCGCGTTCGGTACGTGCGCCCAACATGCAAAAGTGTCGGTCATATTTTTGTGTTGCCAAGTTGACGAGATAGGAAGAGAAATATGCATAAAGTTAAAATACTCGCTAACACCGAAAAGACAGCGTCTTGTGCATCCCGCTGTCCACTTTGCAAATCCTGACGGGTTTCCGTACGTTTTCACGATATGCACTTGCTGAAGAACTGAGGAGAGTGGTTAGGCTACGCGCAGCAGGATGATTAAATGCACTGTGTATCTATTATTTTAACTATCTTTCTTCCTGTGAACAGTGTCATTACAATGTATAGATAGTCCATTTAACTAACCCACTGTAAATAGTCTTAGAGAATGAATTAGCAATTAGCTAATGAAGTCCGAGTTATTCTTTATTAACACACCGAGAAGGTTAGGGAGGAATGACCCTCTATGGCCCTAAGGTTGAGGCTAACGCCTTTCTCAAAATGCTCTCTCAAAATTTATTCCCACACTGTTAGTACTGTTTTGCACTATAGACAGAAAAAGGGGTAGTTGGAATAGTGATAGAGGATGTAAGGATAAAGGAACCGTTAGGTTCAGCCTAAGAATCAATACGACTATGATAAGGCCACAAAGCCATGAGAACACCAGTGTAAAATACCTACTGCTGCAAATCAGTTTATTATTGTAGGACCATCCTCTCGCAAGTGAGTCCATTAATGGCATCTAAAACAATATTTTGCATTGTAGATAAAAAAAAGTTCGAAATATATGCAGTTGGATGGGTCACCGATGAAAATAGCCTAAGTCCACACATGGAGCATTTTAATGTAATCTATAGAAAAAAATACTTTTTGTGGATTTTAGAATAAAATCATATGCATCCCTATCTAGGAGCATGTAGGTATGATATGAGCAATAACGTTCACGTGATTGTGTTGGTGTAGATAAACCATGTTGGGAAGTGGCTTACTAATTGTAATCGGTATCGCACAGAGATACTAGAAATGATGAAAATATATAGAAAAAGTACACCCATGGGTTGGATTGTGATCCTATGAAAAGGCATGTTTGGTACAGCTCCCATTGATTTTGATTCGTTGTTATAAGTGATTATTTGGGAGAAGTGATTCTATGGCTGAAAATGATTTTTGTAAAAAAAACAATAAGATAAACTCAATGGAAAATCTGGCTATATGTTGGAAGTGCATCACGAGAAGCGACTTTTAGTTTCTAGCCCCAGTTCATTTCGGACAATTAATTTATATAATTCATTCTGTGAGTGATTCTCAAAAAAACACTGTTTGGCAGAGCTCTGCAGATTCACTACTCTGCACAATCTAAAAGTAGAGCTACACATACATGCTTGCTATATAATCTGGCTCTTGGATACAACCGTGGTTCTCTACGATTGCTAATCGGGTGGCTATATGTACTCACCAATTTTCTAGTGTGGAGAGAGAGTGAAAGGAGAGAAGCTAACGACGAGCAGATCCACATGAGGACGCAGCCAATATAATGAGCACAGTTTTGCTTTTCCTCGACTTTCTGAAGGATGTCTTGTTAGTACGGACAAGCACATTGGATGCTATTCTTATCTGTTAGTAGTTGATTAAAATGTTATCTAGATAAACTAGGACACACCCACATTGCACAACACTCGCAAGTCCACATGCCTTGCGACATTTACCACATGCCTTCCCTCTCTGGCGACTGAAGGCGGCTGTAAACCGGTAGAAGAGACTAGGTGGGTGATACTAGCGTAAGCTGTATCATTTTTACTCTAAATGACTATATAGACGCAATGCTGGCCTTGGTTTTTTAGCTCAAGATTGTACGGTAACAAAACTCACCCTTACAGGACACGTGGCATCTGCCGTATCAAACATCACGGAAAATGTTTTACCCCTCCGACCAAACATTGCTGCTCTCTATCGGTTCCTCCGTGTGGGTCAAATGCGAGGGCAAGCTCATTCCTTTTGCACGCTTTAAAACAAAGCATACCCCGGCCTCCCACACATTCTCGTCGCCTCATCGATCGCTCTTCTTCCTCCGTCCCGGCCCCCCCGCACACGCTGATATATAGTGATCTCGATCTCGCTCTTCCCCCACCTCGCACGGAGGCGCACACCCCCCTTCAAACGCGCGCACTCTGTTCTAGCCATGGAGAGCGGAGGCATCATTGCGGCATGTACTCCCCAATGATTGATCCCTCATCGTCGCTTCTTCCAACCACCTCCTGCTCGCCCCCTCGCCCCCCTCCTCCCTCGCTGCGCGCCTTGTCTCCCCAAAATGACCAGCAACAACAGCAGCCAGAACATCAGCAGCTGCAGCACCGGCGGGAGCGACGCGGCGGTCGGCGGTGCTAGCTGGCTGGGCTTCTCGCTGTCGCCCCACGTGGCGGCGGCCATGGACGGGGCAGACGCCTCCAACGGCGTTCAGGTACAGCACCACCACCACCACGGGGGGCTCTTCTACCCTCCCGTCGTCACCTCCTTGCCCGCGCCCTACTGCTACGCTCTCGCCGCCGGCGGCCAAGATAGTGTCGCCACGGCGGCGGGAGCCAATGGTGCCGGGGGATTCTACCCCGGGCTCTCCTCCATGCCGTTCAAGTCCGACGGATCCCTAGGCATCATGGAGGCCCTCCATAGAAGCGAGCAAGAACACCACGGTAAGCCATTTCCAATCGATGTCTTTGTTTCTCGCTATGTAAGCTTGTATGCATTGAGATCTTCACAGTACTAAAGCTCGATCGATCGTACTTGCTACAGTCGCGTTTCTTGGTTTTGTTTCTAGCTACGCATATTCTTCCATGTTTCTTGATTAGGTTTGACATGTCCTTATCTGGTGGTCGATCAGGCGTGGTGGTGCCGGCCACATCATCTCCGAAGCTGGAGGATTTCTTGGGCGCGGAGGGACCCGCGATGGCGCTGAGCCTGGACAGCTCCAGCTTCTACTACGGCGGCGGCCACGGCCACCACGGGCACGGCCACGACCAGGGCGGCTACCTGCAGCCACTGCACTGCGCGGTGATCCCCGCCTCCGGCGGGCACGACGTGTACGGCGCCCACGCACAGCTGGTGGACGAGCAGTCCGCCGCAGCAATGGCGGCGAGCTGGTTCGCCGCGCGCGCCGGACCCGGCTACGACGTCAACGCCGCTGGCGCCATCGTGCCGGTGCAGAGCCACAGCCACCCGCACCCGCACCCGCTCGCCCTGTCCATGAGCTCCGGGACCGGGTCCCAGTCCAGCTGCGTCACCATGCAGGTCGGCGCGCACCCCCACGCCGACACCGCCGTGGCCGAGTACGTCGCCGTGGACGGGAGCAAGAAGCGCGGCGGCGGCTGCAGCAGCGGCGGCGGGCAGAAGCAGCCCACCGTCCACCGCAAGTCCATCGACACCTTCGGCCAGCGCACGTCGCAGTACCGCGGCGTCACCAGGTATATATCCAAAGTCTCCACTTTCTTGGGGGCGTCCCGTACGCCGACCACCGCCGTCGCTATCCCACCACCGCCGCACGAGTCGCTCACTCGCCGCGTGGTTTCCACCGTGTAAAAGCAGGCATAGGTGGACGGGGAGGTATGAGGCGCACCTCTGGGACAACAGCTGCAAGAAGGAAGGCCAGACCAGGAAAGGCCGCCAAGGTACGTGCCACTGCCGCCATGGCAGCCTACCTACTCCATTCATCTCAGTCCAAATGCTACATAGCTCCCTGAGCTAGAGAGCCTGATGAACTCCTCTTCCATCCATGTCCGTCTGAACCTTCACCCCTGGGGATTGGTTAACTTCTGGGACGTACCACTGATGCCTCTGGCCGCATCTGCAGTTTATCTCGGTAAGTACGTGCGTTTGGTATTAAATTACTGACTGCTAGGGTCAGTAATCCTGCCTGCTGTGTGTTGTGTAGGCACACATGGTTCAGGTGCTTTGCTTTTGATACCAAGAAGAGCTAGGCAGATCTTAGTTTTTGTCTCCTTGCGTTTTGGTTGGCCACAGGAGGGTATGACCTAGAGGAGAAGGCCGCGAGGGCGTATGACCTGGCGGCGCTCAAGTACTGGGGCACGTCCACGCACATCAACTTCCCGGTGATTTAACTCGTCACACAATGACAGTCTGAATCCACGCTGTGATGGTGCTTGTGATCGCAATATAGTGACGCTGCTGCTGTTTCAATGCTTGTACATGGATGATGCAGATTGAGGACTACAGGGAGGAGCTGGAGGAGATGAAGAACATGACCAGGCAGGAGTACGTCGCTCACCTCAGAAGGTACTGGCTGCATCCTGCCTTTGATACACGCTTAGGATCTATCGTTGCTCCAGCTGATGATCCAGAGGCAATCGGTGAGACCAGATGTGTGTCTATGCTCACGTCGATCTCAATTTGATGCAGGAAAAGCAGCGGCTTCTCGCGCGGCGCTTCGATCTACAGAGGAGTGACCAGGTTTGTGCACTGCCTGGCTGCCATCACCATTGCCAGATGAACGCCAAACACACCGGAGCCATTTTGTAGTGTAGATGTTTACTGAAACGAATGCTAGTATTTGCCGCAGGCATCACCAGCACGGGCGTTGGCAGGCGCGCATCGGCCGCGTCTCCGGCAACAAGGACCTCTACCTGGGAACATTCAGTATGTGTGCTCCGATCCTCACATCCCCATGCTTCCAAGGTCGTTATCGGTGTTTGGCTTATCCGTCTAGCAGAGAATCCCATCGCGTCGCGTATCAAGATCACCAACATGACTGCCGCTGCTCGCTGGCCCTGCCGGCGCCGGGCTAGCCGTTGTCGCGCTGCGGCGAGGCCGCAGACGACGCAGAGGGCTGTCACGGTTGGAGGACGCAGGGTGTCCAGTCACAATGATCGAAAACTGAGCGAGCTCAATGATGCCCCTGCTCTGCAATGCCCCTGGCCCCTCCCCAAAGAATGTTTGCTCTGCGTGCTTTTGGTTCCCTCTCGCTCGCGCGCATGCTTCGCCTCGCCGGCCCCAGCGGAGCCTCCCCTTCTCGCGTATGCATCCGGTCTCCTTTTCCTAAGGCTGGCGTCGCCGCAGTCGGGGTCGGCCTGGGGCTGCCGGCTCTCGGCAGCGCACGCTCGATCGCGTCGCTTTCGCGCTTTCTTTTGCCCGTTTGACCACGGCCGGAAAACTCGTCTTTTTTTTTTTCTCCCCGATCGCTGCCTCCGTGTGTTTTGTGCTTAAGTTAATCGCGCGGCTGTTAAGGTTTGGCGCCGTGGCTGTGCTGTTTTTGCAGGCACGCAGGAGGAGGCCGCGGAGGCGTACGACGTGGCGGCGATCAAGTTCCGGGGCCTGAACGCGGTGACCAACTTCGACATCACGCGCTACGACGTGGACAAGATCATGGAGAGCAACACGCTGCTCCCGGGCGAGCAGGTGCGGCGCAAGAAGGACTCGGAGACCGACGCCGTGGCCAGCGCCGCCGCGGCGCTGGTGCAGGCCGGCGGCTGCGCGGCCGACGCGTGGAAGATCCAGGCGGCGCTGCCGCCGGCCGCCGTCGCGCGGGCGGACGAGCACGGCGGCGGGCCGCACCACCAGGACCTCCTGCCCAACGAGGCCTTCTCGCTGCTGCACGACATCGTGTCCGTGGACGCCGGTGCGGGCGGCAGCAGCGCCAGCGCGCACATGTCCAACGCGTCGTCGCTGGCCCCCAGCGTGAGCAACTCCCGGGAGCAGAGCCCGGACCGGGGCGGCGGCGGCGGCCTCGCCATGCTCTTCGCCAGGCCCCCGGCAGCGTCCAAGCTGGCCTGCCCGCTGCCGCTGAGCTCCTGGGTCTCGCCGTCGCCGGTGTCCGCGCGGCCCGGCGTGTCCATCGCGCACCTGCCAATGTTCGCCGCCTGGACCGACGCCGCGTGAAGGAAGGAGCGCATCCATGGCATGCTTGTCATTAGATGGTGGGGAAAACATAAACTGTTGTTTCGCCTAGCTCGATTAGGGCTTGCTTTTGAGCAGTAGTAGCTGGGGTAAGGATTAGTTTGCGGTAGTGACCAGTCTGATCAGGTGGTGTGGAGCTAGTAAAAGCTGTGCTCGCTTGGCCTCTTATGATTCCTCCTCCCCCGTTTGCACTGCGAGGGGGTTTCTTTTTGTAATGTCGGGGCCAGCACACAGCCGCAGCAGCATGTATCTCCTATAGCCAAACGCTAATTTGGTGTCGGACGGTTAGTGTTGATCTCCTAACTTCATCAATCAACAAGGAAAAAAACGTGTCGAGTTCCGTTTGTTCATCACCTCCCTGTGCTGGAAGCCTGGAACACGTTCGCATAAGCTAAAACTAGGTTCGTGCTACCTCAGCGTCCCGTCTCCGGCGGCGCAGGCTTTGATCTGATATCTGATGTCAAGCTTCAGTTCCACAAGCACAAGGTACGCTTGCTACTCAGCTAGAGTAGACTCACCGGACTGACCGATCGCACTGTTGCCGTGCGTGCCCCCCTCTCCTCCGTGTCGTCGCCTCGCACCACCTGGAGACGGGAGGGGACGGGCGGCGCCATGGTCCACGGCTCCCGTCCTCGCGCCTTTCCCGCTCTCGGTGACGCAGGTCGCCGGGAAATCAGCCCGAAATCCGGGCTCCGCCCCGCCGCCGGGGCCCGGCCCACCCCTCGCCTCCCGTCCGCCGGGTCCGGTCGTCTCAGCGCAGGGGCGCGTGGCCGCGTGCCGAACCCAACCCCCCGCCAGATACGCGGCTGACCCGCTCACAGTCACAGCGACGACGCGCGGCCGGCGGCCGTGGTGGCACTGTGGCAGTGCCCTGCGCGGGCGCGGCGCCGCTCCCGCACGTCTACCGCCTCCCGTGTTCCGCGCCGCACGCCGGAGAAACGGGCCGAGGGATCTGTGTTCTGTGCACGACGTCGTCTAGCTCAGAGGCCTTTTACTGGCTCGGCGGGCCTGCTTTGTAGAGGAGGGTAGGCCTGTTAGGATTCACTCCCGTGTATTAGGCGGCCCAGTTGGAGGAAGGGCCCGTGGGCGTTCGCTGCCGAGCCGTGTGGTGATGTTTGGTTGACTTGGGCAAAATATACGTACGCTGCACCGTATTCATCGCTGGACTGGACTCGGCTTCCAGCCATTTGATGGTTTCCCGGTACAAAAATCTACTGTCGCCGTACAGGACAGTTCATCCGCGACCCCGGGGTTTGTACAGCTACAGTGCCACACCCTGTCAATTGCGCGTCTTTCTCTTTCACAGTATAGTAGCAACACTACCGCATTCACTCAGACCAGCCGTGCTTGTCTTTTTTTCTTTTTCTTTTTTTTTACCGTCCTGCGTTCCCAGCCTGACTGCGTGCGCTGTCGGTGGCGTAATTACACGCGCCATGATATTTGTAGTCCGTCAGGAGGAAGAAACGGACCCGCTCCACACATTCCCATCACTCGGGCACCCCTGCCCCAAATTAGCGTCACAGAGCCACAAAGAGCGCCCCCATGCCCCATGCCATGCCCGGCCGGGCCGGTCCCCTGCGCTTGCAATAATGCGTGACGTCACCGTCACCCGGGCAAATGGAGGTACCGGCGAAGACAAGGCCATCATTAAGCTACGGGCACACTACGAGTCGAGCTGCCCGGTCGCGGCCATGATGCCCTTGGCCATGATCGCAAGGGGTCAAGCCCACGTGTACCCACACAGGTCGGTCAGGTGCAAATCGCTCCGCGCCCCGTCGTCCCTTGGCTTCTACTGCACGGCGCCACGGCCAAGCCAAAGCCAAAGCCAAGGGAGGCGACGCTACCGAACGCCGATCAGACAAAGATGCACACTTGAACACCAATTATTATCCCGCGGGGGCACCGAGCGCCTCAACTACCGCCGCTGGCGCGTCGTCCACGGCGGCCCGGCACGGCGCCACGCCTCGCCACCGCCCCCGAAAACGTCATGCGAGACGCGCTTGCTTGCGTGCGCTCGGCGGGCGGTGCTCGTTCTTGGACCAGCAGAAAGCGTCTCGGCACGGCACCAGCTGTCTCGCAGTCGCGGCGGCGTGCAGCGCGTGAGGCCGCGGCATGACGATATGGCGGGCAGGACGGACACGGCTCGGCAAAGTGCCAAAGCGTTCTTCTGGTCTCTCTTGGTTACTCACAGCTCAGCTCCAGACTGGAGCCGAGAGCGGCTGTGTGGTACAGTAGTTTTCCTTTTTCCTTTCGACGCTGCCACCTGACGGAGGATGAGTGTGTGTGCCGGAAATGGACTGCCCGGGGATAGAGTTTTAAATAGCTTCACACCTGACGGAGGATGAGTGTGATGCCGCGAGGCCGCGGACAAACGTTCCAGTCTATCCAAGCCGCAACACTCATTTCCGAGGCTAGTGTAGGATACTAGTTTTTTCAGCTGTAGGTAAAACGTCGGTGTTGCCGAAGTTTCTTCGACGTCATACAAGTTTCTGTCAGTTTTGACATTTTGGATTGGAGGAAAAAAAAAGTCCTGTAAAAATACGTGTCCAATGTGCGGGGAAGAAAAAAAAAAAAACCTTCGACCCGACAGGAGGAACCAGTTTGACCAGCAGCTGGAAGAACCATGATCCACAATAGTTCAGAACTTCAGGTCATCATATGGAGGAGGGGGACACAGATCTTCCAGTCATGTGACTCCGCGCTCGACAACTCCCAACTTTCCCCAGCGTCAAGTTGGGACAGGTGCAACAAACACACATGGACAAGGATCATGATCCGGATCTGCTCGCAACTTGACAAGTATAGCACGAGCGATCGGCATCCAGCTACATGTACCAGGACGCTTCCTGATCCAGTTACGTTTTCCTTCATCAATCCTACAGGCGAACAAGTGTGTGTTTTTTCTGTAACATCCTAAAGATAGATCCCACACACGAACACCAAAAATTTCGTTACAGTACAAAAGAATGGAGGGGGCGGCGGCCTGGAAGAGCCACGACGCAAATTTACAGGCCGAGGAAACTGTATCTACACCTCCGACGAGGAGGGGGGTGTTTTTTCTCTTCACGTGTGCATATCATAGTGCAGTCAGGACAAATCCAGGAAGGGCACAACTGCACAAGGCATCTTTCGAATCTCAGCCAAGAGCTGCTGCCACGGCAGTTACACATCCCCAGCAGCACTCCCACGGTGAATCGCTGTGGCATCTATCAATTGCTGTTTACACACAGTTTCACTCGATCTGCTCGCCTATGAGGTCAAGGCCTACTAACAAGAAGGAGATGCCCTGGAACAGGAGGAAATAGAAGTGGATACCCTGCTTCGACAGCAAGCTCCGGGCGGCGGCCGTTAGGAGCAGCATCGACAGCGCGAGCTCCTTCTTGTATATCCGGTTGTGCTTCTTCTTCGCTTCCTTCTTCGACGCCAGCTGCTGCTCCTTTGCAACCGCGTCTAGGTTAGGCGCAGACCCAGTCTTTTGGTGTTTCAAATCCTTGGACGCCAAGGAGATGAGGTCCCCCTCTGACGAGCGGCCTGATTTCTTGGTCACCACCCACTCGTATGCGCTTCCAAGCTGGAACAGGCCGGAGATCATGGCGTTGAACTTTGTCACCGACATGGTGTTCTCGAAGAGTAGGTACGGGATGATGAATGGGAACGACTTTGGAGATGGGAGGATGTTGAGCAAGGACATCAGGGCGGGGATGTAGCACACGACCCAGTCAGGAAGCTCAGCTTCAGGCACAAACATTGTCATCGGGAGGATGATGCAGAAGAGCGTGAAGGAGTAGAAAGGTAATATGAGCTTTCGGAGCAGGAAAAATAGGAAGATCAGGTTGGCTTTCTTCCAAAATGCAATCTGCAGCGAATGCAAAAACAACAACAAATAAGGAGTCTGGGATGTGACTTACATTCAAAACAATAGAGCATATATTTAAATTGCAGCTTGTCATGCATTTATAAATACTAGACTAGAAGTCCGCCATGGAAAAAATAGTGCTGCAGTTTTATATTGCAGTGTGTGGAAGGCAAATGATGACAAAGCACTTGAAAGGGCATCAACCTAAGCAGCACTGAGCAAAAGATAAATAATGCAGAGTATAGGTTCCAAGCAAATGGATCGGATGGATCCAGACATTCAGATCAAAAGCATCACGACTTGCTTTTTATACTTCCATTGGCATGTTTAACATCATTGGACCACATCACCACAATCAGCAAGGACAGACGTGTCCCATATCCAAAGAAAAAGAAAGCATTACCAAGGGTGTATTTTATCAGCATAGTTTAACCTTTCTAAAGAATAGTATGCTCAGCATAGTTTAACCTTTCTAAAGAAAAAACGGAATCATAAAAAGTGAGGGTATAAAAGAACTATAGTTCCTTTTAACAATTGCTGTTACACATCAGTAAAATTAGCCACGAAACGAATCAAAGGTTACATCAATTCAACTCTATTTGCGGCGACAAATATACTGCTTTTGAATAGTTACTGTAAAAGATGCATTGAATTCCTAGCAAAAAAGACATGTTTAAATTTGCATATTAACAGTGCAAATCAATTATTCAGTAGTCACTACAATCATTAAAAGCATTACAATACCTTGCATTTTATGATGTCCGGTAAACAGAGCCTAAATAGTTGCATTGGACCAGAATGCCATCGATGCTGCTGCTTCCTGTAAGCCTCATAAGACTCAGGCAATTCGCACTGGCACTGTCCACGGTATGACAGAAGATTAGCTCAATCGATAAAGAACAACAAACACGATGAAGAAGATTTTTCATATCCAATGCAGTAGTACCTCGACATCATTTAGGAATATAAACTTCCAGCCATGGAGATGTGCCCTAACAGCAATGTCCATATCCTCCACTGTTGTTCGTTCCATCCATCCACCCGAGTCCTCCAATGCCTTGATCCTCCACACCCCAGCAGTGCCATTGAACCCAAAGAAGTTTAAGAACACCCCATTCACTTGCTGTTCCACTTCAAAGTGGAAGCAAAGATTTATGTACTGCAATCGAGTTAGCAAGTTCTCGTCCTTATTCACAAAGGACCACCTTGCTTGCACCAGACCAAGTTCATCGTTACCCTGCAAAGGTACAATGGATGAATCAGAACTAGAATCCTAGACAGAAGGCGGCAAAGAATTGAACAGCAATTCCCCTCAATTCACCTTGAAATGTGGCACGGTGCGCTTCAGAAAATCAGGATTCGGTTGGAAGTCAGCATCAAAGATGGCAACAAACTCATAATCCTTGACATAGCTGCAGCCCATGGCCGACTTGAGGTTTCCAGCCTTGTAACCGTCCCTCAACACACGGTGCCGGTACACAATCCGGGCACCTTGCTGTTGCCACTTCGCCACCTCCTCTCTGATCAGAGTCTGTGTCAAGGTGTCGTCGGAGTCATCCAACACCTGAACCAAGAAGTTGGATTTCGGCCAGTCAAGGTTGCACACGGCTGCAATTGATTGCTGGTACACCTGAACGAAACCAGCAGCAAACAAATTGTCAAAAGACCGCACGTTAGGTGACTAGAATTGTATGCTTAAGAGCGAGAAAGACAACACCAACCTCCTTCTCGTTGCACATCGGTATCTGGACAAGTACCATGGGGTAGTACCCGGCATCAGGGTCCTCCGCATCCGGCAATGCAGGTGAGTTGGGCTTGGGCTTGATGCGCTTTATGTGGATGTAGAAGCAGCCAAGGCACTGGATGAGGCGGTCGGCGCTCTGGATGAGGAAGAGTACGATGCAGGCGTCGGTGAGGAACTGTACCCCCGGCGCAACGTAGGTGGCACGGAAGCGCAACCAGGCGGCGTACAGCGACTCGAGGCCGATGACTGGGAGCGCGAGCGCGGACTCGGCGAGGTCCCAGCCGTTGAAGTAAGCGGCGACCTCGACGGCTAGGAGCAGCAGGGAGACGATGAGGAAGGCCTTGATGAAGGCGTAGAATCTGGAGCGCACCACGGGGCTCTCCCCGGTGGCGGCCACCACGCCGGCCTCGGCGTCGGTCCTCCCAGCGGCCACCCTGCGCCTGGCCGCGCCGCCTAGCGCGACGGCGGCGGAGGCCAGCGAGGCGAGGCATCCGGCGGCGCGGTGCGCCTTGAGGAGCAGCACCCACCTGATCTGCTTGGCGTTCTTGGTGCGGCCCCCCTTGCGGCGGCCGCCGGCGGCCAAGATGTCCTCGTCGTCGTCCTCCGGCGAGGAGATCTCGGAGATGGACCAGTTGGGGTTCTCCATCTTGACCACCACCGGCGTGCCCCGGTAGGCGTCGCCGCCGGCCTTGCCGCCCCAGAAGCCGCTCCACGGCGCCATCAATGGCCGGTCCAAGAAGGCGCCGCCTCCCCCGGCCAAGGCCACGCCTCTCGTTCTCCCCCTCCTAAAATAGCCACTCACTCCGCCACACGCTAATCCTGGGGCTCCCTTTCCTTTTGCAGCCGCAGCTCCACTCCAATGCCAATACCTCTCACAGGAAAAAGCTCCGATGTTACTTCTAGCACACTACTCTGCAGCTGGCTCCGCTTCACTTCCGTTTGAGAGTGAGCTTATGAAGAAGAGGAAGAGGGGAAGGGAGAGGGGACGGTGGTAGCTGATGCTGCTGAGCTCAAGAGGGAAGACGATGGAGGGGAGTAGGGGACTGGGAAACAGCTCAACACGTCTGGGGAGAGAGAAAGAGAGATCGGGTGGAAGGGAAAGCCCCCAATATTTTACTGCTAGGATGTTTTTGGCTTTCCGCATGTCTGCGGTCTTCCGCAGTAGTTTTGGTTGAGTATGCTACTTCTGGCCTGGCTTTGGAAGGCTTTTATTTGGGCGCTAATTACGCGGCTTCTGTGTGGGTTAAACATGGGATGGGTAGGAGAAGGGCAAAAGGGGAAAACACCATGATAACCTGTCAGTTTTTTTTTTTTTTTAATTTACAGGGGACGACACATCCGTTGGTTGCTTGTAGCCGTTTGAAGCAGCTTCCCTTTGTTGCCAAAATCCATGCGAAACTGGTATTTGAAGCAGCTTGATTTTGGTAGGATCCGCCAAATTCCATCATTGTTCCTGGCCTTTTTCATTTTGGGCTGTCTAGCATACTCCCGGATATTGGTCTGCGCAAGTCACATCCCAAAATCTGTGCACGTATATGCAACTTTCTTTGAAAAAAAAAATTCCAAGTTTTTAGAGTTCTAATCTATACACTCAGGCGGTCCTATCAAATCTGGATATTCCTAGAGGAATTATACACTATAAGTTTTTAGTTACACTAAATTTACTTAGAAGTTATTTCAAAAAAAAAAAAACAATGTACCTTTAGTAGTGCAAATTAGATGCAATTCTCAGATAAATTAGCTTAGTAATTCAAATGTAAGAGACCCCATACATGGCTTTAGTCTCATTTCCTTACTATGCATATGTAGTAGTCTTAAAAATGACAATTTTTCCTACCAATTTGGTTATTTTGAAATTATAAGATGATCCATTCTTAAAAATGATAAGGCTAGAATTTCAGACTAAGTTAGTTCAGGTCGACCATTGGTCTTGACCAAACTAATCCATTCCAAATATAACAACCGAAATAAAAAAAAATCTTGAGGCACTAATGCTCATGTGTACCACCACCTCCTCTTCCTTAGATGTATGCAACGCATGGATTTTGTATATCATGGTGGACCTTCAGAGGCAGCATCCTCACCAGAGGCACCCTCACAAAGATTCACCACGTGCTGGAGGCGGGCCAACTATCTTGACTTGAGCCGTCGCAAAAGGAGTGTGGTCATCGGTTCGCAAGGCAACATTGAGAAAGAGAGTGACAGGGTGGGGTGATGTCGTGGTAGACAGCAGAAGGTGGTGCAACCGTGAGGAGAGGCGATGGGGGAGTGGGAGTTAGGGGTGGGAAAGCGAGGGGTAGTGACGTTATGGGGAAATGGAAGAGAGCCGTGGTGGTGGGGTTGAGTTATAATACTAGTTAATATAGCTAAGGGTGTTGTTTAAAAAAAAACAAAGAGCGTTCGTGCGGTATACGTACGTATACCGATCTTACTATTACTGATTGGAGGTTTTAAAAGTTGCACCAATTTCAAAGCGTGCTAGAAAAAAAGATAAATTCAGAAAATTCTCACAATAATCAGAAACATCCGACCATCAATTAGCAGATTAGAATATTAATAGCTATTAGATCTGTTTTCTAAGTAATTACCCACCTCTGCCATTATGAAAGGTCTTGAGTTCAACTCTCAATGAAAGCCAATATCCTCTTTTTTTCATTATATATATTTTCTAAGTAATTACCCACTTCTGCCATTACGAAATATCTGAGTTCAATCTCAACGAAAGCAAATATCTTCTTTTTTTTTTTAGATTTTTTCCATCTTCAAATTTACCTTCAGTTTTTGTCTTTTTTCCATTAAAGATGACAGAACCTTTCCATGAAACAGATATTTTGTAGATTTTTTGAAATTTTTATGTCAATCATCACAAGATGCGCTAGAAAAAAAAATTATAGAAATTCTCACAATAATAAAAAATACCCTATCATCAATTAACATCTTGGAATCTTAATAGCCATTAAATCTGTTTTCTAATTAAGTAATCACCCACCTTAGCCATTATCAAAATAATATTAAATAACCCCTAAAACTACATATTAATTACCCACTCTGCCAATATAAAGGAAAATATGAAATAACACCCTAAATTTATATCTAATTGCTCACATTCGCTATTTTGATAGGATAATATCAAATATTCCCTTTAATTTATATTTGAATTGTTCACCTTTGTTATTATGACTGATAATATGATGAAAGTAACCCTTCAAAATTATATTAAAATCACCTATTTTTGCAATCGATCAAAGATTATCTAAATCAATTAAGCATACATATAAAGTAGCAAGATATGTTATTATAAAAAACTAAGTATAAAAATAGATCTATATATGTTGTACGGTTACGCATAACACATTTAAGACTCTTTCGCACGGATTGATTGACTAGTATAGTTTAATTTGAGTTGGTTAGTTGAGACTAGTAACTGAAACAATGGTACTAATGTACTAGAGACGATCATTAAAAATTGGATATCAAATTTATTATGACTGAAAAATCAACTTGAGCCATGGTTATTTGGGTTCGTTTTTTCATCTAAGTCATTATGCTCACCCCTATCCGTTTGTTTCTATATAGATATTCACTTTTCAACTTTTGGCTATGTGGCTGGCAGTATTTGTTCATATTTCCTTTTTAAATCAGACTAAGGCAAAGTTAGCTGGCCCCTCTTTTCTCTTTAGCATAAGGAGAACAACTTCTCTGCCATGTACAAGCAGAAACCGCCCTTTGGACCAGGCAATTGTAGACAGCAACCCTCTGCATAGTGCACACAGTGGCCCTTCCACCCAATCTGGCGGAAGTTTCCACTATACTATTAGGAGCTGCCAGCAGAAAAACCGAAAAATCTTGCAGGATATACGTTTAACCAAAAATGTGTGCTTGAGAATCCTATACGTTTCCTTCAGAGAGCAATTCGAGCGACCCATTCCATCCTTTTTGATGCCAGGGTCTCAGAAGTCAGAACTCCTCCAAATACAGATTACCACTCCGTAGTAAATTGCCCCCGGGAAAAAAGACACAGTGTACAGTGGTAGTGGTACTCGAGTAGTTTCTTGTTGGAAGGGTATGGTGTAAGTGTAATTATCTGCGTCCTCGAGGACGTCCCTGCAAAAGCGAGCCGAGGAGCCGTAACTCTTGACCTGCCAGCCCTGCCCCCCCGTGAATAGGCAGCGGGCCAACAGCTAAAACAGAGCTGGCCAAACGAACGGCCCAGATCACCACCGACGCTCGGGCTCTTTCAAACTGCGCCGTCCGATGCGTCCCCCGACTCCCGTCCCCGGCAAGGAAAGCGACGCGGAGCGGAGGCCCCGGAAGGAAAGGAAAGAAAAGCGACGGACGGACTCACTCACGCGGGCCCCGCCGCTGTGGCAAGGAGACGGACACGCGGGCCCCGCCTGCCCGTGGTCCCACGCGCGGCAGTGGGGCACGTTCCCGAATCGCCCGTGCCGCGCTGCCGTGCCGTGCGCCCCTCCCCCAGCAGGCCGGCCAGCACACAGCAGCCAGGTCCAGCGTCCAGGCAGCCGCCATTCAATTCCGCTGCTGCTCCACCACCCGGCTGGCTGTCCGCGCGGCCCGACCGCCTCGCTTTCTCCAGCTAGCTAGCTCTCTCGCTCCCGCTGGGTTCATGGCTTCATGCCATCCGCACTGCGTGGCCTCTCGAACCGTGGGCGTGCATGCGGCCAGGTTGCCAGTCCAGTAGTCCACACAGTCCGGCAGCCGATGTTTCTTGGTTGCTCGGCACGGCAGGCTAGTTCCCAGCTCCTCCAGCTAGCCAAAGCCATGGCCATGGGGGCGCTGGCTGAATTGCGCTGCGTCGCGGGATCAGATCGGCTCTGCTCCACCGCTGCATGCGCCGCCTCCGCTCGTGGCGACACCGAGCTGGTCTCGGCTGGCTCGCACCGTGGCACGGTACGTACGTAACCGCGCCCCATGGGTTGATGATGATGGTGGCTTGATGCGGCGGGCGAGAGGAGTACGCACGTCGACGAGCCAGTAAACACGTGCGCGCGTGAACGTATACACGTGACGTAGCGGCAGCGGCGAGCCGGCGACAGTACGTGCGTACCGTCCTGTACGCTGCAGTAGTGAGAGGCAGTAATAACAAGAGCAATTAAACAGCTGGATCAACAAATTTGGAGCAATTAAACAGCATGCACCAGGCAGGGTAAGTACGAACGCGTGGTCCTCCAGCGCGGTACGGCTGAGTTAATCAAGGTGCAACAATGGCGCGCGGCCGGCAGCTGTGGGTCCATCAGTCCATGGGCGTCGCCGCCAGTGTCAGGCGCGTCTCCCTTCAGGTCTTGGAATAATATGCAAGGTATACAGCAGCCATACACCCATACATGGACGTTGGACGACCAGCCTTGCGGGCAGGCAGGGCAGATGGAGAGCAAAGTCTTTGACTGCGCGCGAGTGCCAAGAACGTGAGCGCCCTGAAAGGAGGACCAGGTCCAGGTGGCTTCGTTCGTCGAGGAATATGCGGTTGTTTTACGGTCGAAAACGTCAACGACAGAGATTTCCGTTCGCATCGAGAGGGGGAGACCACCGGCGGCCACGCAGTGTTTCCTTTGTCAGAGTTTCCATGCTACTAACAGTGTTTCCCCAGAAATGTTCCTCCTCTTCTCGATCCACATGTCGTGCTAGGCTGCTAGCATCTCTAGTAAGTATTTTATCTTACTGTACAAATCTAGTTTCAAAAAAAAAAAGATGCTTCTGATCTTTCAAAAAAAAAAAAAACCGATGGATTGCGAGGTCACCTTGGGGTTCACGTCAAGCCTGCGTTCGACTTGGTCCAAGCCGACCGACCGCAGCCCGGTCAGTGTGCCTGAATCTGGCCGGCGGCGTCGTTCCGGTAGCCACACGGCCATGGCTCTCGGCTGAAACATCAGGCCCAGTCGCCCAGAGGGAGGTTCGGCTCGGGACGCGTCGTGGCCAACGAGGAAAATCAAATTTTGTTTCGACCTTCGACACGCCTCCATGCTTTAATTAGAGATTTATTACCCAAAGCCGGGTCTTGTCCCGCCAAGTGCATAAAATCAAGGGACCCACGGGGCAAAACAAAAGGTGGGGAAAAGGCGCCGCACAGTCCGTAAATTGCTTAATTAACGAGAGATGGATCACCGGAGGAGCCAAAGCAGGGGAGGCGCATGCAGCAGCGCGGTTTTAAGACGCATCTCATCAACGGGCGTATGGGCTAGTGTGCTACTGTCTTTTAAGTGCTCCAGCTTTCTATCACGTCGTTCAGGAAGCCCGCAAACATGTGGTTGTCCATCGTGTTTCAATTTGTCTAGCGTCTCTGTCCTTGTACCTGAGCGTCAGTTGATTTTATCGCCGGCTTCTCCGGACGCCGGATCCTCCATCGCTGGCATTCTGGCAACCTTGCCACCGCCAGTGTTCCTTCTAAATCCAACAATAGAGCAACTCATCAGAGCCCCTAGCCTCAAACCCAAACCTCGGTTTGAGATACGGTTTATGTACGTACATGGTGCTTGAGCGCGTTTATCCGGTTACGTAGCAGAAGCGCGCACCGTATACCATTTGACGTGGCGTCCTCTTCTCCGTCCGGTAGCATGTGTGCTACGCGCACCCGACGAATTCCTGCGCGAGACGGACATGGGAAAGAAACCAAGCGAGAGAGACAAAACGCATGCATGTCGGTGCCGTCAGAGAGCAAACAAAAACATCTCATCAGCATCGATATCGGACGCTAGTTGTACCCTTGTGCCATCTGGCCTTTATATACAAGTACGCACTACTACGGTAGCAGTTGAGACGTTGTTGGGGGCAGAAGCAGCAGAACCAAACAGAGGAGCGGACAGGTTCTTCGGTTGCACGCTCACTGTCTCGACCGATCCCCTCGCACTCGCAGAGGAGAGGATAGGAGAGGAGCCGGTAGGGTGGACCTTCCCCGGCATGGTCCGCGACCACGAGCGCGCGCTAGCTGCCCGTTGCGTCTCTTTCCGTGGCGCGCCGGCACGGCAGACACGCGCAGCGGGTTTCCTCAGCAGAACCCGGCGCTAAACCAGGCAAAAGGCCGTGGGGAAATCGGCGGACGACCCGGCGATTAAGGGCACTGACTGGGTAGTGGACGGAATAGAAGCACCACGACCACGTGCTCTGCCCTGCCCTCGTCCACCACCGTCGCGATCGCTCGGTAGGCTCTCTCCAGCCAGTGCGCGACCCACACATGACATGCCTGTAGCTGTAGGAGTCCCGTCCCGGAGAAGGCCGCATGCATGCGAGATGTGAGTGAGAGCGAGGTCGCCGACGACGTTTGCCGCTGCCCCGCCGCGCTCGGCTCGCTGTCGCCGGCTGGACCATCTCCGGCCGGGAGGGATCGGGGGCCGGAGGTCTTGGCATGGTGGTGTGAACGAGTGAGATCCACACAACACTGACCAGAGGTCCACCACGGACCAACGCAACGCAGTCATGGTGACGGTGACGCCGCCGGCCAACGGGCGCTGCATGCAAACACGACACGAAGGGAGCTTGACTGCTCCGACGACGCGGGTGACGGTGAGTGGCGGCAGAGGCCCATGGTGCACTGTTGCGCTCGTCCCGGCTCTGACCGCAACGCTGTTGGTTACCAGTGCCACCGCTCATCTGCCGCCGTTGTGGCACCTGTGCTGGTCGTGTTCTCTGTTCCACGGTCGATGCACAAATGGACGGCGCACGACAGATGCTGACGCCGCAAAATATATCTCACGGCTCACGCGTACCGTAGTCACCAGCCAGTGCATTTGTACCGTATACAGTGCGCAATTATTGTTTTTTACTCTGTGCACTATGATAAGCAATGTTTTTCACATCTATTTTTAATCCGTGATGACCATGGTCATACGACGACGGGGGTGGAAGGAGGCAGGCAGGGAAACCGGGCGGCAGGGTGGAAGTGCGTGCACCGCAGCCGCTTGCCTGTCACGTTGCCAAATCGGCAATTAACCGGCGGCCCCACCGTGCCGGCGCTTTCACTCTCCAGATAAGGCTCAGGATGGCTGTCGTCTGGGCCCACCCGCCCGTGACCCTTGGCCGCTGCCAGCAGGCGCCCAGGGCAGCCGCGGCACGCCGCCGCCGCCGTGCACCCGCCCTCGCCGCCCGCCGCGATGTCCGCACGATCTCCGGCGGGGTCCGTCTCCGGCCACAGCCGGCCGCCGCCATCATGTCCCCCGTGTCAAAACCCTAATCCAGTGTTCGTTGGGATAATACAAGCTTGGCAAGCCTCTGCCCTCGTCGTCTTATTACTTGTTTGCTTGTAGTCTTCCCGTTGTTAATTAATGGCTTAATGCATAAGCGTACGAGCTACAGGGTTTGTCTGCCGGTGGCTGCCCGTTGAACGCACGCGTTTGGTTACCGCGCCGCTCGAGACCGGCGGTTTTGGAATGTTTTGGGTCAAGAGGCCGAAACGGGCTCCCGGCCGATCGCGCTCAAGCATCAGGTGTCGACGCCCAACGGCGTCCTGGGGACCCAGGTGCTTTGTCTCACCGAAGGCGACGACGGTGTCACTACCAGGTTTTCCAAATTCTCCACGCGTGAACTGACACGGTTACAAATGCGTCGTGCCAACGCGCGGCTCGCAGCGGGACAAACTTTTCTCCGGCGCGTTTGGGACATCCGGGATGCGAAGCCAGCACAAGGTTCACACCGGATACTGCTAGTTCTTGATCGAGATGGCATAGCATGCAGCATGACCTTTTCTTTTTTTGACAGTGATCAATAGTAGCAAACGAAGACGAAGCAAATGAAAGCTCTCTACCAGGCTAGTACGGTTAACAAGCAAACAAGCGGAGTGCTAGAATTAGTACAGCCGCGCGCGATAGCAACACTTGACAAATGCTACCCTGTCCGTCCGATCAGAAACCCGACACCGAGTAATGGTGTGTCGTCGACACGACGACACGTCCCACGCGCGTAGGGCACACCTCACCCAAGTCACAGTGCACGCACGCACAAGAGATGCTTCAGCGAGCCGTCGCGGTCGATGAGCAGCGAGGCCGCGCCAAGCAACGCGGAGGCACGGAGCGTTGGATTATTTACCAGCGAGGCAGCAATCAACCCGAGATCCGTGGGGCACTGTTCGCCGGATGCGCAGCTCCATCAGCATCCAGCACTGTCCATGGCAGCATTGATCAGAGGGTGCGGGGGGACAGGGCCAGACGGACAGGCCATGGATACCTTCATGGCGGGGCTGACGAGACAGCCGTATTCGTGTGATGGAATGGAAATGTATCTGCTCCGTGCAATGTACAGTACATGCATGCAGTGGTGAGTGGTCCATGGCGTCGAGGCCTTCCATGCCGACCTTGGGCGCTTGGCAACGCTGTCCTAGTGTCCTCTTATGCTAGAGGGACCAGCAAAGCTGGTACGTACTACGTAGTAGTAGAGGTTTGGGTTGGTTGGGAGGCAGGGCGTCAGTAATGCTCTCCTCGTGACACCCTGCTTGGAAATTCCCAAATTATGTGTTGTGCCAATTTGGATCTTGTTCAGGCGAATGGAGATGGGATCCAGCCCAAGAAAAAAAAATAAAGGAACAAGAAGCCAAGAAGTCACAGAGTCACAGTCCCGAGTAGAATGGATCCTAGCAGTCCACGGCCGAATTAAAATGTCTCATGGGCTGGGCCTGTTTTCTCCAGTTTTACAGTTACAGAAAGAACCGATCCTGAAACATGATACAGAAAGGAATCTTGTTGGTGATGGGGGTGGGGTACACAGCAGAGGATATTCACCACAAATGTTGCAGAGACACCCATGCTTGCTGCCGTGAGCTCCGTGTACATTGGTTAACAAAATCCAGAAAACGAATTCGACGCAGTAAATACAGAAATCGCCGTTGGAGCGGACAATAAAACCATTGTCGCAGTTTCTCTTTTCCTCCCAGGTGGTGGTGGATCATCGCACACTCGGCTCAAGCAGCAGCTGCTTGGAGTCTGGATAGCTTCACTGGAGGCTTCCTTCCCTTCCCAGTCTGAGGAGGTCCCATGAGACCACTGAAGAAATAACAGAGTGAAATGGTATGTCAAATGAAGTCAGTGTAATGCAGTAGGCTGCAACCAACCAACAACTGCTACTTGGCTACAATGCATCAAAGAAGTCGCAAACCTTGCCGTCCTGGTTGATCTTGATGCTGTTGCCACCCTAGAGAATCTCTGCGATTTCTCTACCACTTTGCCTTTCGTCATTGCAGGTCTCGCATTGTTGCATTGGATGCTGTTGAAGGCCGGCTTGGCCTCACCGAGCTGCTGACCCGTGGTGACCTGGGTGCTTTGTTTCTTCTGAACATATATGGAATGCACAGATCAGCATGGGAACTGCTAACTGGGCTCGAGTTGCAAATATCTGGCGGCATCAATGCTCACCTGTTTCTCGCCACAGGTCGGCTTGTCTCGTCCCTTTCCATGGGTTTGTTTGTCCATTGGCTGCAATGTTTTGCAAATGTACAGAGCCGTTGAATGACCACAGGGATATTGAAACCTGAAAATGCTGGGCATCTGAAAGCTGACGAACCACTTACCATCACTCCTCTATTTGCATCCTTGAGTACAGCCATGGAGTTGTTGTCAGCAAACGGTTGTCTTCTTTCTGGCTTTGCTTCTTTAAGCACTCCTCTTTCCTATAGAGTACATACCATTGAGAGGCAAAGCATTTTAGTAACTAATCTTACAGAACAAGGAGAATCGAAGGGTCAAGGGTGTAAAAACTCACATCAGTCCTCAGCCTGAATGGCCTAGGATTGGTAGTTTTCTTCAGCTTTGCTGCTTGCTCTGGATGCACTTTGTTCTGCACTTTAGTCACCTGCATTTGATCCACAGCAGCATGTCAGGTTCTTCACATCCTATTTAATGATAAAATCTGCCCTTTTTCAGTACCATCAGTTCACAGTACCTTGAGAAGAACATTCTCATTGTTCTCCAACTGCCGGTTTTCACCTTCAGAATATTGATGGTTCGATGCTTCTTCAGTCAGCTGGTCAGCACTCGAGAGATTCTCCTTGTTGTCATCGGAATTGTCAGCTCGCGATATATCCACCTCGATTCTCAATTCCTGCAGCACCACCTTCCTTTCCTGATTGGAGCTAGCAGCTTGTGCGAGTGAATTCTCGTCTGCAGCTGTGCCACAACCATTACGGTTCTCTTCATCAGGTTCAGCTCGAGCACACTTCACTGAGCGTCCTAGAATTTTCCTCTTCGCATTCAGCCTCGATTCTTGCCCCTTCTTCGCGCTCTTCGCCACTGCGGCCTCTTCACCCTTCTTGACAGTCTTCGGATTCGTCAGCTGACACATGTACCTGCTTGGCACCTCCCGGCATGCCAAGTTCAGCCTTTTCAGCTTGGAGCAGACCTCGGACACCACCACTTTGCTCTTGTCCGAAGCCGGCGTCCGTGCGGGCTCCTTCTTCGGCGTGCACATGAACAGAGCCTTGACGACCGTCCCCTTCCTGGCCGCCGCGGCGACCGGCTCCTTCTGGTGCTTCACGCTGAGGAACGGCTCCTGCCTCGGCCGGACGGTCTTGCTCCGCGGCGTCGTCAGTGCCTTCTTCCTCGAGCTGGGAGCTTCGACCCTCGCGGGTTTGGTTCGGGTTGGGGACGCTCGCAGGGCGCAGATCCGCTGGACCCTTGGCTTGGGCTTCGCCGCCGCCTGCTCTGCGGCGGCCTCCATAGCCGCGCTCATCCTCGCGAACCGAGCCCTCGGGGGCTTGGGCGGCGCAGAGTGCGGGCATTTCAGCATGGAGCTGCAACAAAATTAGAATCCGGGATATAAAACCCGAGTAAATCGAAGATTGCAGAGTTCAAACAAGCATCAAGCTCAAGAGGAAGCTTGCGATTCTATTCGACACCTCACCTCTGGTTACTCCTGCCGATAGCCTTCTGTAGCCGCACGTTGGGGCTTCTCGCTGCCATGACCTGACAATTCGCAATGACACCTATGAGAAATCGATCACATCCCGCGCTGTGTCGCAGGGGGCGACTGATGGTAACGGAGGTACAAGTGGAGTGAGAAAAGGGGACAAACCCGCATGAAGAAGCTCCTGTCCAGGGCCTCCGGGTCGACCAGCTCATGGCTCTGGTCGCAACCTGCGTACCACCACGACACGGATCAGGACCCATCGCTCCCGCAGAACCGGGGACGCTTCGAAGAATCGACAAAGCACTTACTAGGGTCACTTACCGACTCGGAGGCAGAACCAGGCGGGGTCGTCGTTGGGACGGCCGGCGTCGGGCGCGGTGAGGTCCACGAACTTGGGCGCCTGGATGTCCTCGTAGAACACCGCGTCGTCGTACTCTTCCTCCTCCTCGTGGTCAGGGTGCCTCGACGGGATCCCCATGCGGCTCTCGAGCTGGCGCGGCGGCGGTGGCGATGAGGAAGACGAGGTGGTACTGGCAGTTCTCAGGCTGAGAGATGATGACTGGTGGCGCGGTGGGCGATGGACGAATTTGAGATCGGGAAGGAGACCGTGAGCGGGTGGAGGGCCGGCGCTCGGGCTCGCCAGGCTGGGAACTAGCCGTTGGAGCGGCAGCGTTGCGTTGGAGGCTGATTTTTTAAAACGGTTGGCAGCTCCACGGCTCCAGAGACGTTGGCAGCTTGAGCAATTGAACTGGATGGATCGGCCGAGTATGCCCTGTTTGGACTTTGGACAGCTTTGAGTGTGTGAGAATCGTGTACATATATATACTCCATCCGTCAATTTAAAGTCATATGATTTTTTTGACGCGAAGTTTGACACCTTTATGTTATTCAAAAAAAATTATGAAAATGTGTGAAAAAAATGTTGTTATGTTTAAAGTATATTACATATTAAACTAAATTATAGTACAAAATAAATAATAATTAAATTTTTAATAAGACAAATGGATTAAAGATGTAGTCGAAAAAGTCAAATAAGTTATAATTTAGAATAGATGGAGTATGATCTACGGGACTTGTGAAGCGATGCCAACGTCTACACATGTTGCTTCGGCTGTGTTTAGATCCAGATTTTTGAGGGCAAAAACTTGAAATTTGGCAAAATTTTGGAATTTGGATCTAAACATGTTGTGTTTTTAAGTTGGAACAGTGGACTAGTAATCATGGGGACAGGCCCCCTACCGGCCCAATCTTCCCAGGCCACCCCTGGCCTATCCTATCCAGCCGCCACGCTCCCTGCTCCCCGCTGCGGGCATTCCAAACCCTAGGGGAGTCGTCTCTCCTCCCCGCTCCCCGCTCCCCGCTCCCCGCTCCCAACGCGCAGTCGCCGCCTGTCGAATCTAGGTCACCTCCCCCCCTCATCCACTAGATCCTCTTCTAGATCCACTCCGATGGAGGAGCACCACGGCGACGGCGGGCTGTCGGCTGTGCCGGTGCTTACGGCGACGACGAGCCCTACGCCGACGGCGGGAGGTACGGCCATACCCGGGATTTTCTGTCCCAGGCGGCGCCCTTGCCTGCAGGCGCCTCCTACAACTCCATCCGCGGCGCAGCATCCTACAACACGGGATCCTCGTCGAGCAGAGGTCATCCGAGTCGCCTTGACTTCGGCGCGCTCGACCTCAACTCCGCATCGGAGTGGGGAGACCACCAAGGCTATGGAGACCTCCTTCGGTCGGGGCTCGCCGACGGCATGCTGCCTCCGTGGCCCGTGCGCGTACCCCCACCGACAGGGAGGGGTGCCCTCGGTCCGCGTCTCCCCCGCGGCGGCCGAGGAATCGCCGGATCTGACTTCTTCTTCGGCGGATGTGCGGAGGTTGGAGGCGGATCCGCGTACCTTGGCGGACGTGGAGCAGGCGGCGGATCCGCGTTCTTTGCCGCTCAAACAGGTGCCGGCGCCGGCGGCTCTGGGTTCTTGGCCGGCCAAACTGCTGCCGGCGCGGGCGGATCCGCGTTCTTTGCCGGGCAAACTGGTGCCGGCGCCGGCGGCTCTGCGTTCTTGGCCGGGCAAACTGGTGTCGGCGCAGAAGACTTCGACGAAGGCTTCGTCTCCCCTCCCCGCAACTCGGCCCGATCTGCTAGGCGACCAACTCGCGGACGAAGGGGGCGCAACGCGCGTCGCCAAGTGTCGGTATGGTATTCTGCACCTCAATGTTTTGGCACATTTACATAACAACGCTATAAAATGAGTTCCTCATCAGTACATTGACTTAGCTAGATGAGATTAACCTTCTACAACTTGACAAATCATCCATCTTCACAAAGTATATATATGTTAGCAATGAATATAAACCATGAATAACCTATACTGCAAGTAAACTAATTTTGCCGTACCTAGTTGTGAATGGTACCTCTTTGCTATGTAGAAATATGTTCATTTGGTTCCTTGATTAACGCTCGTTTAGGAGGAAACAGATAGGGGTAAATGGACTCCAGCGCTAATCAAGACGTTTTGTGAAATCTATTGCGCCGTCATGGACACCGGGAAAAGCGTCAGGGGCAAAATGACGACGCGCGGGTGGGAGGACGTTTCTGAAAGGTTCCTGTGTGCCACTGGAATTTACCATGACAGTGAGCAATTTGGGTACCTATTAAGGAAGCTAAGGATCAAGTTCAACTTCATAAACCAAAAGTTGAGGAAAGGATCTAGGTTGGGACGCGGGGAAGGCACAACAGTGACGCAGACTGATGAGTGGTGGTTGAAAGAGACTCGTGTGAGTGCTGTACACAAAGAAGATTGCATGCTCTGTTTCAGTTTCCCTTTAGTATTGCACACTGATCCAAATTAACAACTGTTATCTTCTATCTACAGGGCAATGCAGACTTAATGGCGCTGAGGGAACAGATGCCTGAGTACGAGGACGAGCTGTACAAAATGTTCAGTGGGCATGTGGCTGATGGTTCCACCTCTTATGCTCCTGGGCAACGCACCGTCCACAACCTTACCAGTGAAGAGGAACAAGAAGAAGAAGAAGAAGAAGAAGAAGAAGAAGAAGAAGAAGAAGAAGAAGAACCAGATGCCCAAGCTGTCAACACACCGGTTAGTGTTGGCAGCAAGAGGAGCACCAGCTCACGCAGCGCACAGAGCTTTCGCAGCAGTGCAAGTAGTCCACAGAAGAAGGTGAAGAGCCCAGTAGTTAGGGCCATGTGTGACAAGATTGGGGGCCTCACCACAGCCATTGGTGATAGCTGTGCATTCTTCAATGAGACACTTTCTCAACGTGCAGCGCAGAGAGCGGCAGCAATGCAGCAAGCACAGCAGGCAGCCAAGGATGAAGCCGAGCGAAAGAAGAAAGAAGAAGAGGACAAGATAGACCTGATTATGAGTTTGGCTAAGGAGTGTGGCTTCACTGAGGACAGCGCCGAATGGATTGGTGTGCACAACATAATCAGGGATGAGAAGGCCACGGCATGGTTCCTCAAGAATGGCATCCCTGGAAGGATCGCAACGATTAAACACTACGCTAATCGGGTCTAGACCCTCTTACCTATTCATGTATGGCTAATGTAGTTAGGGCTAAGTCTGTTTGATGAACATGTAGTCCTATGATCAGTAAGGCTGTGGGTGTTGAACATCTTAATCTTTAGAAGTCTGTATGTGGAGCATCTAGTCCTGTCTTCATTGCCCGATGTGATTTCTAATTGCTATTATGTCTGCTCATGTTAGTCCGTCCTGACCATTGTATGAGCTCCGCCCTTAGATCAGATGTATTAATGTACTGTACCTGCTACAGTGTTACTGATTCATGTGCTTGTTTGTGTTGGTTACAGGAGGAAGATGCAGGACCTCCCGTACTGGACAGCAGCAATGATGGTGTAGTATGTGATGGGGACGATGACAGTGATGAAGAGTTCGACCAGCTGCTAATAGCGACATTTCAGCGTCAACAAGCTTGTGCTGCTGCTGCAATATACGGTATGTCCACAGTAGCTATGCATGTTGACAAGTATTGGACCAGGTCTGACGAAAGGGAAGTAGGTCCTGGTCTAAGTGGTTTGGAGTGGATTGAGAGGAACCTTGCCAATGAGAGCGATTGCTTTGACATGTACAGAATGACCCCCACCTTATTCTACAAACTTCATGATCTGTTAGTACAACAGTACGGCCTGAGACATAGTCAAAAGTCATCCACAATTGAGGCTTTAGGATTGTTCCTGTGGGTAGTTGGAACGCCACAATCTGTTAGGCAAGCTAAGAACAGATTTCTGAGGTCACTGGGAAGTGTGCATAACTTGTTCTATAAAGTGTTGGCAAGTCTGGTCAAGCTAGCTGACGATATCATCAAACCAAAAGATCGACTGTTTAGGACCAGGCATCCTAGACTTGAGAACCCTAGGTTTGATCCCTACTTCAAAGACTGTATAGGGGCGATTGATGGTACTCATATTCCCTGTGTTGTGTCAAAAGATCTTGTCAATCAGTACATGTGTCGTAAGAACATAACAACGCAAAATGTGATGGCTTGCTGTGACTTCGATATGGTTTTCACATTTGTGAATGCTGGTTGGCCTGGATCAGTGCATGACATGAGGGTGTTTGATGATGCCATGCATAAGTTTGCTGATGTGTTTCCTCACCCCCCTCCAGGTAGTTAACTAGGTGTTCTGTCTTTCATTTCACTGATTCGATGCACATCGAACTTACAGGTGCTATCCGGTGCAGGGAAGTATTATCTGGTGGACTCCGGGTATCCGAACCGTCCAGGGTATCTTGCTCCGTACAGAACAACGAGGTACCATCTGGACGAGTTTCGAAACGCAGAAGAACCACAAGGTAAAGAAGAGGTGTTCAACTATGCACATTCGTCCCTCAGAAACTGTATTGAGCGATGCTTTGGAGTGTTGAAGCAAAAGTTTAGGATACTGCTGGGTATGCCCAGGTATCCTCTCGAAACTCAGACACATATAATAGTTGCTTGCATGGCACTGCATAACTTCATCAGATTAAGTCAACAACGTGATCGACACTTTGCACGTTGTGACCGGGATCCAAACTATGTGCCGAGTGGAGGTTCCGAACATCAGCCACAAACTGAGGAACCACCTGCAGTTTTAGATAGTGCACAGATGAACGAATTTCGTGATTACATTGCGTTGCAGATGTTTCTTGACGGGCAATAAATGTGTTTTTAGGCAATTGTTGTATTTCAAGTTGTGTAGTTTCATGGGGTTTTTTCCTCGGTCCGCTTTGTAAGGTTTTGTAAAACATTTTTTATCTGTAACAGTTTTTTTATCTGGTGTTTGCATGCATGCAGCATGCAATAAATCTGAGTGCAATGGTTTAGGTAGGGGCAAATGTGTCATTTTGTTGCTGCTGCCACCTGAAAACTGTCCACATTGAATGCCAATCCTGCAGTTCAGCTTTTCAGATGAAAGTTTGCACCAATTTTCTGCAGATTTGGGCTGATTTTGGATGGCAAATTTTGAATCTAAACACAGCCTTCATCCAGGGGCGAAGCTACGTGGTGTTACCGGGGTCAGCCGACCCCGACAATCCGGCGACAACTCCCTGTACCATGTAACTTTTCACCGTTTGTGACCCCAGTAAAAAGTAAACATGACCCCAACAGACCGGCCGCGGCCCAGCCCATCCAGTGAAAAGATAATGATTAATCTTAATCGCCGGACAATAATCTTAATAAACAATTCAAAAGATCATACAGCAGTCTGCAGTCTATCTTTTGCAAGCCCATTACGTGGAGGCTAGCAGCCCAATAGCCTAGAAGTCACCTCCTTGCCTCCTATCGTTATTGGACGCTCCAACTCAAACTATCAAAAAAATTGTCTTTTAACCATTTGCGTTCTTGCGTTGTGTATCCTGGACTCCTGGTGGTGGCGGCCATCAATTATCAACAAGGCTTACTCCAGCAAATCGTTTATCATATTAGCTATTCAAATTATGTTGTTTGCTATTTATATAGTGTTATGCATTATTTTATATTATCGCAAGGGTTAATAGCGTGAGTTTGTACCAAGGATTGAAATTTCCAAAATTTCATGTTTTTCGGTGGTGCCGAAAAAATATTTCCAAAATATTAGGATTTTCTATTAATATTATAGAAAAATATTAAAATACTTAACTATTTAAAAAAGTCTGAAATTTTCGAAATTTCGGGTTTTTCAGTAGGGGCAAAAAAATTTTAATTTTTGAAATTGTAAATCTTGGTTTGTACTAACCCCGGTGACAATTTATTCTGGCTTCGCCCCTGGCTTCATCCCATCGCTGCTCCACCCTCTTTCATTTCCTAGGGCACAATGATATCACTGATGGACCATTCCACCAACCACATCTCTCGCTTCTATCCACTACTCACCCTCGCAGAGCAGTCAAAACGGGAACCACAGCCTCCTTCACGCCGAGCCCATCATTCCCTTGAGCCTGCCCACACCTCGACAATGAAGCAGAAGAGGATGCATGGTAGATAGTAGCCTTGGCGTGTCACGACCGCAGGCGGTGTGTAAACGATACGTGGGCCAACTGTGCTGTTTATATTGCTATTACTAATTGGATATTCGTTTCGGAGCCTCTACGTTAATCCTCACTAAATGCGCTAGAAAAAAATAAATTTTAAAATTTTTCACAAAAATCAAAAACATCTAGCAATCTATCATATTGATCTAATAATTGTAGCCATTAGATATATTATATTTTCTAGACGTACCCATCATGCCATCTAAATTTGTATTAAATTATCCACCATACCATTATGAAAGATGAATTAAAATAACACTGCATATAAATTATCCACCGTGCCATTATAAAATATGAATTGAATAATTCTCTAAATTTGCATATAAATTACCCATCATTCCATTATAAAAATAACATAAAATAGCCCCTAAACTTGGGTATAAATTATCACCATGACATTTGCTTTGCTATGGTCTAATTGTTCTTGGGCATTGCTTGTCGCCAGATAGTCAATATATAGCTTCATAAAACGTTTGCTTTCTCGTTTAATTTGTGCATGGCTCTTTTGGTCGTGCGTGTTGTAGCCTTTTAGAAGTTCCTAATTTCTGGGTGTTCTCGTGGTTCTCTGGTGTTTAGTGGCTTTCCACCTTCTATGGCTTCACTGCAGTCGCAAGTCTAGGATGTAAATTAAATTAAATCTTTGTTTTTTTGTGGGACTATCTTGGTTAGCCTAGGCTTACCAAGATTGTTGGAATAATTGCTGCCTAGACTGTTGTAATAATTGCTCTGCTTTCCTCTCAATAAAAACGTGCTTTGCACGGTCGAAAAAAAAAGAACTGGGCCCCGAAAGTTCCCATGAAATTTCATGAGAGCTGAACGGAGTAGACGAATGCATGTGAAGCAACCACGAGTTACATTGTGAGGGCTTGAGGCTGCAACTGCAAGTTGAAGGACATTCTTAGCTTGTCTGCTTGTACAGTGAGTGAGTCGCTCTCATGAAATTTGCGGGCAGGCGGTGGCGCGAGGGCTGGTGCGGCGGCCAACCCCGTGGCGGCACCCGCGAGGCGCGACAGCGGCAGCACGGGCCGGCCGGGCACGCCTTGTCGATCGACGCAGCGCATTCCAACTCGGCAAGTTACGATATTTTTTTGTGACGTGACATTGGAGAAACACAGAAGCCACTATGCAATAAGAAGATTCAGGGCCTTTTGGATCCTGGGTTTTTGCCCCTGTCACGTCAGGTGTTTGACGCTAATTAGAAATATTAAATATAGTCTAATTAAAATACTAATTACGTAGATGAGATGAGAACTAAACGATGAGACGAATTTATTAAACCTAATTAATCAATGATTAGCAAATAGTTACAGTAGCATTTACCGTTTTATCAGGGGGTGTTTGGATTCTAATAGCAAAAAAAAAAAGAAAAAAAATTGTCTTTTTGCCATTTGTCCTTGCATCCAAACGGGCTCTCAGGAGGAGAACAAACGTAGGATTCAACCAATGCATAAACTTGGAGGGAAAAAGGATGGGCGCACTGGTCCGCAACATAGTTTGGGACCACAAACACAAAAGCACAGCAATAATCGAGAGGCCAGAGCGACTGGCACGCAGGCCTGAGATGTGCATGCAAACCTCTGAGAATCCTAAAAGATAGCGCGCAGGACCAAACAGAACTAGGAGTGAGCGTTGAAGCTCAGACTAATCTCTGGCAGAGCCAAATCGTCTCCAGCATAACAAACTACGAATAGAAAAGGAGTCTCGAAATATAACATCTTAAAGTAACATGGCAACAGAAAAGGAGCTGTCCGCCAACCATGACGCCTCCCCTGTGACTGCATCAACACCAAGCATCGGCTTCACCTTGCGCTTGCCCTGCCCTACCAGCGTCCTGTGCAAAAGAGTTAAAGCAACTGTCAGCTTAGCTTCGTAGATACTGAGAAAGTATCCCCAATGATCTGCTGGCTAGTACTTGTGCTAATTGCCTAATTGTATGCTTACTTTAACCGGATTAGCATTAGCCTTTTCAGCTAGTCGTGTGTTTTTTCTGTGTAGAGAGGCATGGGGGAGCTGCTAGGGAAGGTACCAGCTTGGTTTGTAGGATCATTGATACGTGCTGCTGTATGTATCACTGGTTTTGCTGCCTCCCCGCAATGAAATTATGAGCTGGGTCGGTGCTTGTGGTGGTGTTAGTCTGCAATTTGAAGTGGGGCTGGGTAGGAATAGCAACGGCACTATATATTTTTTTTGAACCGAACTGGAGGGGTCTCCCCCTACAGTGATTTATCGGAACTTCTATGTGACCGATGGCATTGATCAAATGTTGCTAAAACTTGTGTACTATGTGAAGTCTGGAAGTGGTGATTTTTGTTTTTCTTGGCATGGCGAATAGTGCCATCATTTACCTTCAGGTTCTGATTTCGTTCCCACGGATGATGCTGATGATGCCCCTAGCAGCTTGGCTCCTGCTGCTGTTGCTTCCCCCTTGTCCCTGCCATTTCAAAAGAAGGGCCTCTCACTCACAGGTAGTGCATAGAAACACAGCATTGATAAATAATATTTATGCACACACTGATCATTTATACAAATGCTCAATACGAATAACCACTTACAGAAGGATGGAGAAAACAAGTTTTCCTGGTCTGTGTTTTTGTGTTGCTCAAAAAAACACATTACATATTTGCATGCATGTGCAATGTTATTGATCAGCACACCACAACTCAGTGCGAAAAGGGACTTACGTCATCATAACTCGCAGTCCGAGTTATTCGGGGCCTCTTTGAATCATTCCCAGGAAGAGGACTATCTTGGTCAGCCTCTTGAAAGCTTGAGCGCTTCATTCCTGCACAAAAGCAAACAAATCTTGTGATATAAAAAACCAAACAGCAACATTGGCAGCCTTGCCGCATTTAGTATTTGATAAATCTAACAACGTGGGGAGTAAAGGTGCTGGAGTCTTGGAGGACCCATTTTTTGAATCAATCAGAACTTTTAGGTTAACTTGCCTGATTGCATTTCTGGAGAAGCCAGAGCAACTAACTTGCCTGGATTAATTTCTGAAGAGGCTGCAATAACAGGGACTTGTGAGGACAGTCCCGGCAGTTAGAGGATGCAGCTTAGTTTCAAGTCTTGAACTATAAAAAGCAAATTGGGTGTTACCTAGCTTGGATGAATGCTCAGGTCGATGCCCCTGTCTGGGTAGGGGAATTTCCATGCTGGCGGACATGGTTCCACGATTTAGGAAAGCTTTAAGCGGAAAAGCTGCAGAGAAGCAACTATCAGTGATCCGAACCTGAAGCTTATTTTTGGACAGAGGTTAACACAATAGTACCTTCTTTGGGTAAATGTGCAGGGGGATGGCGATGGCCTGGCTTCATCACCGGATGCCAACCAGCTTGCAAAGCTTCCTCTGAAGACAATGACAGTTTTCAGGCATCATGCGCGTCCAAAATTCAAGTGCTTTCACGAAGTAAGTAAGAGAACTTCTAGTTGCGCTAGCTTGCAGGCATGGAAAGTGCAATCAGATGGTAAAATCCGTGCGCATTCCAGCCATAGGGGATTGACGAAATTCAAATGGTTTTTGCAGAACAATAGCACTCGGTAACATAATAATTGGGACTCTTCCAGTTATGCTAGCATGGACATCCAGTTGTACTATCGCATATAGATATAGATGAGTGTTTTATGCGACGACCAAACCATACAAAAACATCATCAAAAGAAATGCAGCGCAGGAGGAGATAAAAAAGGAAGAGCATCGATCCTTGGCTCAAGAACAGACAGGGACAAATACACTCAGTTTAGAACACCAGTGGCAAACTAGCGGCACGTACCTAGTAATAATGCAATCTGCGCATCCAGTTGTTCCAATGTTAAATCTGCTGTAGCAAAACTGAGTCATTAATCAATATATAGAAGTGTTTGAATTAAGAGGTAAACATGTTAATCAAGCCGAGGGTATGATGATGCCAAAATTAAAGACGATGGTAGCTGGAGATGTGGATAAGATATCATCACGTTACCTGAAAAAGAGCCACTCCCCTCCATCAGATCCGAAGAAGGCAGCCTGCACGAATTTTAAAAAAAAAATCAATGGGAAACAAAAAAAAAAAAAAAAGCAGGAAAGGAATTAAAGCTTGGGTTTGTCGCATGCCGCACCTCTTCTTCAGCTGAAGAAACAACCGGGCAATATCAGTTGCTTGTTTGTGGTGTGAATTCTTGGCTGAACGCCTTTGGCGAAAGCTAGCAGCAAGACTACTGGATCTAACGGCAACAACGTTGTACAGGTGGTTCTGGCCCCTCGGGTACTCCATCCTGGCCCTGAGCTCGGGTACCTTGTAAGACATCTCCTCAACCATGCTGGCTGCCTTGTTCAAGAAGAGTGACCAGTCCACGGAGGCCCTGCGCAGGAGGAGCATCATCATGATCGGAGTAAATTACCCATTAATAATTAAATAAAATGGAACAACAATGACCCATGCCATGCATGTGGGTTGATGATCAATCACATTTTAATTCACATGGATGAATGTGTGGGTCATTTTCGTTATTAAGACTCAGTAAGAGGATGGAATCATGGATGTTAGTACAGTACTTGACACGGTGTGGACGCAGGAAGAGGACGTCGTCAACGACGGTGGCTAAGCAGGGGTACTTGGCGAGCACAGGCTTCTCGTAGAGTTCTATGAACCAGTCGCAGACGACGCTTGCCGCGCAGGGGTTGTTGCCGTTGCCGCCGGCGAAGTAGCCGTAGATGCCCATGAGCTGCAGGAGGAAGTTGGCGAGGAGCGTCGCCTCGTCGCTCGAGTCGTGGTGGGGAGCGAAGCTACGGACGCAGTAGTACGCGTCCCGCAACAGGCCGTCCTTCACCTGCTTCGTCAGGTCCCACGTGTGGAAGATGACTCCCATCTTATTTCTCACCCTGAGATCGTTCGACGAGGTTAGAATAATAATCAGCCGGCTACTGATCAGATCAGCAGCGATCGAGTTCAAGAACAACCAACAATGGGATGGGATGGGATGTACGTACAAATGGTAGATGTCAATGAAGCGGTAGTCGCTGAAGCAAGCGACGAGACGGCGGAGACGGAGGCGCTCCGTGCAGGGATAATCCAGGTAGTCCAACACCTCGCCGGAGACCGCCGCCGCGCGCTCGCCCTCGCTGGAGCTGGCCATCGCTACGCTATCAGCAAGGAAGGAAGGTGCTCGAATCAGGATTCAGGAGGCGCCGGGCCCACCCCTGCTTCTGTGCTTGTCGTGCGTTGCGTTGGGGACCGGGACCTTTTATTTATCCAGAGAAGTCGTCGGCGGGGGCGGATGGATGGATGCGGACCACGTTCGGAACCCCGGTCGGAATCCCAGTCGGAACGGGACGCGAAAATCCGTTCGGAACGGGACGCGGAACCGCGGGATCCCGGATCCGGTTCGACGTGGGGTGGATGGCGCGCTCGCGCTGACCTGTGGCCCCAAGGCGGCAGGTTGCCAGAGGGGTCCATTTTCAGTCCTGTGAGAGTTCAGAGTTGGACCATGTTGTCCAACCTGAGCCGGAAAAAAACAGGTACTAGTAACTATCACTCTCGTCGTTACTAGTACGTCAATACCAGCATAAAACATACTCCCTCTGTCCAAAAAAAAATAAAATCCTAATTTTGTCTTAAGTCGAATCATCGTAACTTTGACCAACCTTATATGAAAATATGTTAAAATTTATGTTACCAGATTAGTATCATTAGATTCTTGTTGGAATATATTTTTATATCATACATATTTGATATCATAAGTGTTATTACATTTCTCTATAAACTCGGTCAAACTTACGATAGTTTGACTTAGAACAAAACCAGGATTTCATTCTTTTGTGGACGGAGGGAGTAGTAATTATTAGAAATCCACATATAAAGATCCACAATTAATCTACTATTATTCAATATTATCTATTATATGTTTCTATTTTAATAGATAGAACGTTTGTATAAACACACATACAGAATTTCAATCGTGCACCCGTCTGCACAGCTCATACATGGTGCGCTGTTGCAATTTCTATATGATCGTGTTATCTATTAATCATTTCTCACAAGTAAACACCCATAGCATACAATCCAACTCATGCTGATCAGTGAAAGTGATTAGTAGTTAGATTTGTAGGGTTAAGCATCATATTCCATTGGATCATTTAGCATATGGTCCAATTGGGCCATCTTAGTTTTCAACGAAATTTCATTGAAGCATGTGTTGCTTCCAGCAATACGTTGTTGATGTGCATTTTTCGAAGAAGAGAATCTATCGGATGATTATTTCTTAAAATTAATGAGAGCAGTCGATAATAAAAGTGAATTATATGATATTACAAAACATGTCTACGAGCTTCAGCCACTCAGCAGCACCTTGCTGCCTCCGTGGCCTCATGCCCTCATGCAAAGTTTACTGGCGTCGTTTTTGGTGGACCAGATCGAGACGCCAACAAGACATGCCAATGAAATTGAAAAAAAGAAAAAGCAAGTCATGCCAATTGCCAATGCCTTCTTCGTCTACATGTTCTGTTGCTGAATGGTGTCCACATGAGCTTCTCCGTATGGGCAACTGTCTAAAAGATCAGATGCTTCAAGGCGGACCTGCCGAGGATATATCTTTGTTTCTGCTTCGGTAGCGTTACCATTTTAGTTTCTGTGAACTTGGGTGTTCATTCAAAGATTCGAAGTCAAGTATCAAAAGTACTACGGTTGTGCAGAAAGAGAGAATACTGTGTGGCTTACTTATTAAAAAAAAAGTGTTTTGAACTCAAAAAGTTCAGAAGAAATTTTACCATGTTTGAAATGAAATTAATTAATGGTGACTGTTTGTTGATCCAGATCTAATGTTTAAGGGAAACCCGTCCTGAAGAACTTAAGTCGTGGACCAGAATAAACAACTTGTAGGTCAATTTTTGTGACCCATAAACCAATTGGTAGGTGTATTTTTATACTTTTACGTCAACAACTAATTTATACAGAAAGGGTATCACAATGAACCGCTGTAGACCTCGCCGGCCACCACCGGTCGCCCTGACGGTCTCTCGCCTCGGTGACAGGGGCTTCCTCGCCACTAGATCCAACCCTCACCGGCAGACACATACTATTGTAAGTATCAGCATGGCATAGACGGTAGTGGAGACTGGAGAGGCTCACGAAGCTCAAGGTTGACAGATGAAGGAGCTGGTGATTAATTAAGACGTGACTGGCCGCGCGGGCGAGGGACAAGCAGGTCAGGAAGAAGCTGCGAAAGGTGGCACACACTCTGGCAGTGACCGCCTGTGCAGGTGCACGATGGCTGTGCCCGGTGGTAGCGATCCCCCGCGCGAGCGGACAACGGCATGAGCGCCCGACGCCCCTACGGAAGCGCCCGACGCTGGCGCTTGGTTACGACGTCAGTGTTCTAGTGTAGCAGCGCAGTCTCGATCAACCGGGAATACTCAAAAACTACCCTACAGTTGCATCAACAGTCCCATGTTTTTTTGATGGAAGGAACTGAAAGTTCCAACCAAGCACTGTATCATATCTCAAAGTTTAGACCAAATAGTCAACAGATCAGCAACAACGCTAGGTGCACCATAAGCATCATCACATATCACACATATGTTGCAGATAAAGAAGGAAATTCACCTCCAAAATAAGAAAGCGTTAGGCCTTAAATGAACATGTTCCAAGCAACCTGACAAATTGTCTAATAACCCAAATGTTCATCCCAAATCTAAACAAAAGAGATATCATATCACAGTAGCTGTTAATACCTAGGCCATCGCATTGCTTGGATAAACAACCAATTCAGGAAACTTCAATCGCTATCTTGATCTTCATCCGTCTCTCTCTGGTGGGTCAGAGGGGGCTTCTCCAGCCCCTGTGACAGCTACACTCTGATCATCTCCAATAACATCAGCAGTTGTTGCCATACCTTGGTTTAGATTATCAAAATCCAAGAATTGACTAAGGTCACAATTCTCATCAGAGTGCAACGAATCCTGCTCAATAGAAGGGAGATCACTTGCCCAGCTGTTAAGATGATGAAGAGTGGACTCTATAGCAATTCCAGCTCCAGGGCTAGATGTGCCCAACAGGGGGGCAGTGGAGGCAGCAACCTTGTCTTTCAGCTGGTGGGGGTCTGTTTCGGGTTGTGCATTTGCCTTCATGCATAGTTCTTCCAGACAATTGATTCCATCTTGCAGCTTGGCTATGAGAGCTAGAGCAGGATGCTTAGCAGGCGCGCTAGGGAATATGCGCAAGTTCAACTCTTTCATGTTTTTCCTTAACCTGTGGAGCTGTTCATACAAAAAATTAAGTGTTATGCATGAACAATATATAGTACAAATCTTTGTGCTTCGAATGAGATTAGTCATCTAGAAAAGGAAGCTCTGATGGGACTGCAGGTTTCTTAGGAGGTTTTTATTTTGTTCTGTATAGGACAAACTGTTATAGATTTTTTATTTTTTGTTATGCAATTGCAGAAATGACATTATGTAAGCATACAAGGAAAAAAAGAGCATTAAATTACATGGCAGCCTGTAAGTTAATAGTTGCTATCACTTCAGACAAGTGGACTTCTAAGAACCAAAAAAGAGGCTACATGGCTGTTACAGGGCATTTCATTGGTGACTCTTGGAAACTAAGAAACATAATCGTGAGGTAAATTTTATACAATCCTTAACCAATTTTCTGTTTTGATGCAATGATGCTCATGACGACATGTGGTAATTTTCATAGCATTTGTACTGATTTTGTATTCATGTTCATGTATGTAGGTTCATGTATGTGCCGGCACCACATACAGGTGAAGTCATTTGTAAGGAGCTATATGACGCTTTGGTTGAATGGAATATTAATGAAAAGATCTCTACCATGACTCTTGATAATTGCACCACAAATAACTTGGTTATCACTGAACTTACCAAGAAGATTGGTCCATCCAAACTTATGTTAGAGGGGATTGTGTTTCATATGCGTTGTATTGCCCATATTTTAAATTTAATAGTGAAGGATGGTTTAGAGGTGATACAATCTGCAATTAAAAAGATTCGTGAAAGTGTAGAATTTTGGACAGCCACACCTAAGAGAGTAGAGAAATTTGAAGAGATGGATAGTTTCTCAAAGTTGAAAGTTCCTATAGTGCGCAAGTTAGGCCTTGATTGCAAAACTAGGTGGAACTCCACATATAAGATGCTATCTATTGCTATACCATATGAGGTTGTCTTTAGTCATGCATCTCATGTTGAGAAACTAAATGATTGTGCACCAAGTAAGGAAAAATGGGCTTTTGCTGGACAGGTGGTTGATAGGCTCAAGATGTTTGATGAAATTACCAAGATTTTTTTTGGAACAGATTATGTGACAGCAAATATTCAACTCCTTAAAATTTGTGAGGCTAAAGTGAAAATTACAAAGTGGTCTGAATGTGGAAATCCAATCATTCAGGGACCAATGGGTATAGGGGTATAGCAACTATTCTAGATCCTCGTTTTAAGGTTGATTATCTCCTTGGATTCTTTGAGACCTTGCTGGGTCAAAACAGTGATCAATCTCTAGCAAAAGTTCAAGAGGTTAAAGAGTCTTTGTGTGATTTGATGAAGTACTATGAAGTGAATGAGGATGAGGGTATTACAGAATCATCAGGTCTTTCATTTGACACTAGTTTGCTGTCTACAATTTGTGCACGTGTTGCAAGTCGAACGCCAGCGATGACGTGTTGACACTGAGCTAGATAGGTACTTGGAGGATGATTTAGTTTCTTTTACAACAAAGAGCTTCCAGGTCCTAGATTGGTGGAAGGTGGCTGGGACACACTATCCTACATTAAGAAAGATAGCACGTGATATATTTGCAATTCCAGTCAGCACAATTGCATCTGACTCGGCATTTATCCTCTAAAACTCTAAAAAAACAATAGACAGTACATGTTATACATTCTGGGAAGTGGATATATAACTGGATACACATTTGAACAAATTCAGGAAAGTTACAAAAGAATGATGCACGGACCTCGGTTTCGATGTGGCGTGTATGCACCACACGGCGGTTCTCACAAGATTTTGCAGTATAGCACCATACAGACAGAGTGCAAAGAATGCCTCGCTGCTTGAAACTCAGAAGCTAACGTTGCAATGGCCATAACAGGTGCTTCATTCAGTTTCTCTATGATTTCATCAAGACAGGTGCTCATACTGCACTCAGCAGAGAGGATAATGGATGCATCAATTGATCCAATCGGCAGATTGCGGGAGCTACCTTCTGCAATTGATCATCAGTTCATTAGTACCATGACAATTTACAATTGGATGTTAGAGAACAGGTAGAAAATGAGATCATTAGCATTATACCTACGACTTGGAAGTCCATAGATGGATATTTTCTTTTCCTAGCAACTTTTGTTTGCACTACAGGCACCTCTACAGGCACCAGGGCTGTCTTTGGTGTCTTTGTAATGACGCTATGAAACAATTCCAACAGCTTTGGTGTGACAAATTTGCACTTGGCAACTTTGTTGGCACCTTCAATGTGATATTGCATAGCAGTGATACCAGAGCTCCCACTTTCCCATCCACATGCAAGACATTTGTATTTCAGCTTCATTCCTTTATGCTTGAGACAATTTCCATATTGATCTTTTATTGTCTTTGCAAATGACCACAAGCCACTTTTATTTTTCATTTCATCGGAATTTTTAGGACAGCTAGCAGAAAAAAATAAATTTGGGTTAAATACATGAATAGAGCATGGTGATAATTGGAAAATACAATAGTAGACATAGTTACCATATGGTCTGGGGGAAGTAAAGCTTCACATAATCGGTTATCTTTTCAAAGATGAGGTCAGGGGTCATGTGACTACTGAAATGGAAAAAAATAAAATTAGACAATTCACTTTATACACACATCAAGTAACATCTACAATGCATTTGGCCACTTCACACTCAAAGAATTAATGATGAACCGTCACTTTTTCACAACTGCGATGAAAAAGGAGAAACAAGGTACCTTTTGCCATCACATCTCATTACTTCTCCCACCTCTTGACTTACACAATCCCCAAGTGGTGCATAAGGCCCATGGCAACAAAGGAGAGGCTTCATAAAATTTTCAAAGCACAGAGTTGCGTCTTCCATTTTGCCTTGCATCCTATGTGCTAGGACGCTCTGCCTACGTGCATGTATCATCAATAATGGATGGGATTGTGGAACTTGATCTTCTGTCAATGCTGGTTCAACAGATCTTATATATTCATTTAGATAGCGCTCTAGGTTTATCCAATCGCCACTCTGAACCATGTCTTTGACCTTGTTGACATCAAAGACACTGCAATTGGCAACAAATTACAATGTTATTCGATCTTGATTAATATCTCAAGTTTTCAACAACGAAAAATGTCTAATTGGAGATAAATTTCTAGTTACAACAGAGGACAAATCACATAAGTACTACTACCCAGAGAGAAAGTCAACCTGGGCGTATGGAACACCGAACACTACGCCTCCACGCTCAGTGCCTCAGGCAAAGCCGCCGCCACCACTGCCCGTGGTAGCTGCTGCCGCCATCCATGGCTTGGGGAAGAGTCAAACAGGGGTGGGGATGGAAAAGGGATGGCGCCGCCGCCAATCGCGCACACGCCAGACGCCGCCGCCGGTTGCACCCGGACTAGCCACGGCCGTCGCACTAGTCATCCTCGCCTTTGTGCCTCGAGGAATTGGGGGAAATCGGGAATGGATAGGGTTGCAGCTACTGGTGGCCTTCTGCTGTTTTGGGCTGGTTGAGGACGATGCACGATGGGCTTTAGGTCCACTCTGCGGCTATTGTCGCCAGACTGTGGCAGCGCCATAGGCCAAACTGGAGTCATGGCCTATCTCATTTTATAGAATCATATAAGGGCCTGTGTGGATCTACATACATAATGAGAATCTGCTAAATTTTAGCGCTTTGAATCCAAACAAGTCTAGATACTAGATAATAGGCAGATAATGATTATCTAGACCTCGGATTCTCATTATCTCATTATCTACTCAAAGCTAGATAATATGAGCTAATGAAAGATAGTTGGATTTTTCCTTCTTTACTCCACCTATTATCTAATCTATTAGTTGTGGATCCAAACACTACCACTTATTATCCATCAACATAACAATTATCTAGCTAATATAGCTAATACCTATTAGCTAGATAATGAAAAATTACCATGGATCCAAACAGGCCCTAAGTGAGGCCTGACCACTGTTGCATCCTACTAACCTAGGTTTAATGGTTTAATCATTGAACTGATCCGTAGAGACGAACCAAACGGGCCTTCTCCGTCCCAAAGAGCCAAAGGATCGCCCAGCCGGCGACGGCCGGATCCACGTGCGGCGTCCTCGCCCCGGCCACCGCTCCCCGACGCGCCGCTTCCCCTACTTCACGCGTTCATGGTCGTCCGGCGCCTTGCTGTTTCTGCGCACCAGCGCCAGCAGGCGCAACGCAACATGACGGAGAGGGCCCCGAGAGCCAACGCGCCTGACCCCATGGCGCCCGTCGCGAGCAGGCAGGCCAGCCCCGCGGCAGGGACGAGCACGGGGCTGAAGAGCAGCAGCAGAGGTGCCGCGGCGGCCAGGCCCAGGCCGGCGACGGAAGCCAACGCAAGGCACAGATCGAGCAAAAAGAGGAGGCCAGCTGCGGCCAGTAGGGGTTTCTACTTCGTGGTCAGGAACTCAGGGTCCGCCATGGCCTGGTGGTCTGGACTCCGGATCATGCAAGGATTACGTCTGCTGTGTGCAGATCCGTGTGCATGTATGCATACAGCTAGTATATGTGCGAGTGCGACTAGTAGCTGACTGATGAGAAGGTTCGACCCATGCATAAATCCATTGGGATCCACCAGTCATAGCATGGATCTACGGATGGACTGCGGTTTGCACCTTGGTTCAACCATGCCCATCATTATCCCAATTAACCAACGTGAAAAGAGAAGGAAGAATCGACTAATACATACGCTTTAGCTCTTTCTCCTTCGGTTGCTGCTGCTGTATAGGCATTGCGCCCTCCTCCTCCTCCCGCACCTCCAGCTTCATGTTCTGCTCCTCCAGCTCCTGATCCCCCTCCGCCATCTCCTCCTGAAGATTCAGCTCCCGCCCTACGAACTCCCCCTCCTCCTCTGTCAGAGTCCATGATCCCCCCTCCTCTCTCTCTCTCTCTCTCTCTCTCTCTCTCTCTCTCTTCTCGTGTGGTTTTCCTGGATTTGAGATGAAGGGAGAGAGGGGTTTGCAGTGAGGAGGGGGAGAGGGTTTTCCTGGATGAAGGGGGAGAGGGTTTTCCTGGGTTTGAGATGAAGGGGTAGAGAGGGTTGGAGTGAGGAGGGGGAGAGGCTAGTGTACTAGCTATGCATCCCACTGCCAGTCTACCACCAACGCTGTGCAAGGAGCCGGAGTGCCGGACCGGCGGTGGTAGGCAGCAGGCGCACGCATCTTGTACGAACGTAACAACGGCGCAGCGCATGCATGTCTGTCCGACCGATCGCTGCAGCCGATGCACTGCAACTCGATCAGTTTGCAGTTTGACTGGTGTGGCGTGGGCCTGCCGAATGGTGCGTAAGTTTTGTGAGACGGACGGGCATAGAACGAGGCTAATAGTGCATGCAAATCATTGTCTTAATGTGCTGGATCGAGCATATGGAAATCAAGGAACAATCCCATTGTCCAAGGAATTCTGCATAGTACGTAGTATACCCCAACAAGTTTGTAAATTAAGTTTCTGTAAAAAGTTTGACCTGATTATATATCCATAGAGCAAAGGCTAGTTATTATCACTCCTTAATAGAGCAGTGGCTAAGCAATGTAATGTAACGCCATGTATGCTTCCTGCAGGGGAAAACCCTCCAGTTCCTTAAAAAAAAAGTGCATGCACTAGCTAGCTTTGTGACCGGTCTCATGCATGGCCTGCATGCGTACTATCTACAGGTACTTACTTCCGTGACAATTTAATTGTGAGTTGCTTTTAGCTCTAGAGATTAGTTTCTAACGGATTAAAATATTAAATTGGTCAGGTTAGTTCAAACGCTGGACGTACTTATGCGTGTGAAGCAATATGGCAGCTGGTTGCTAGCTAGCTCGCTGTACTTGTTTGCATACCACAAAATTTAAAGCACGCATCCTTGCTACTATCATAGTACGTATATTAATTTGCATGCCACCAAAACTCAGTTAATAAGAAAGGATAGTGCAGGCGTAGTTTTGGTAAGCCGCCTTAATTGAGAACACTCTCGATCTGAATTCTGAACGAGGTATATAGTTATATTTTGGGCCAAAGATTAAACACTATGGGCTAGCAACACACGCGATAATAGCAGCAAATTAACATATATGTAGTAGTAGTAGACGACGACGACGACTAGTAGTAGTAAGTTGTCTCTCTAGCTCTCAATTCGGATCGGAGGGAGCAAGGGCTGCTTACCGCGTTTAATTTGTATAATTGTCCATCCGTGCATGTCTGGTCTACTCTACTGATCCCCCGCCCAACCCAGCTCAACGCTGCTCCTTCTCTGTTTCGATCTGTACCCAGCACCACCGCGAACCAACGCAGCACACATGCACACGCAGGCGCTGATGATGTTGCATCAGCTCATCTCTTCTTGTTGGAGGGGAGACATGTCATGTCAGGAGAGTAAAACAAAAGGTTGTGAAAAGTAGGTACTGCTTGCTTTGCTTCCGCTCTGGTCCAGCCCTTGGGTCACGTACCTACGTCTCCCGCAGCGCCGGCCTGTCGCCCCCGGCCGTGCCCATCCCACCCTGTGCCAGCTGCCTGCGCGCGCAGTGCTTTTTGGCTTTGCACTCGGCAGGGATAGCTAGGCGCAGCTACATAAGCTGCTATAGACATAAATGGAATATGGTGCTGACCCGGGTCCCTCCATCCCACCACTGCACCTTTCTTCCGAACGCGCGCTCTCCATCCTCAGCTGCTACGGGACAAATTAAAGAGCGAACGAGGGGACCGGCCAGTTGATTCATGTGCTGTTGTGAACTAGCTAGAGTACGTACTTATCAAACTGCCACCCATTTCCAATACTCTATCCATAGTTCTCAATCTTTCTTGTCACTGTAAAGTTTTTTTTTTTCCTCAAGTTTGGTCGATATGATCGCCGATTATCGTCGTTGGAGTCCACCGAGTAAGTACTGTGGACCTCTACTTTGCCCCTGAGCATGGATGCATGTGACGGAGACGGAGACTTTGATATATCAAGCTGAAGTTTGCTTGGAGAACACGAAGTCTGGATGCTGCTGAAACCTGCCTCGATCCGTCCGTCCGTTCCGACGCCTCCTCCGGCCTCTCGCTCGCGTGGGCGTGTCGCATCGCATCGGCACGCTCACGAAGCGCGCGAGCGATGGCCGGCACACGCGCGAGGGTATACGGTGCACGGCAGATCACGATGCCGGCCGGCAGCCAGTAGGCTCTCCCTGCCTGCCATGGACCATGGTGGCCTGCTCGCGGTGCTGTGCTGGTCGTCCGTTTCCGATGTAGCTGCAGGCTTTTGCAGACTGCAGTTGAGTTGCAGCACGGCTCGCATAGCACCGCACCGAAAGCTTTATTTTCGCCACCACCAACGACGGCCTGGTGGCTGGTGCCCAGCCCTGGACCCTGGTGGCGCGTTCACGGCCGAACGCCCAGACGAGAAGCTATCATAGCGCGGATCCTCTCCCACTTTGGCAGCACATGGCTGTGTCCATGGACATGGAGTCTCCGGCGCAGCCCACCATGGTCCGTCGTCGTCGAATCGTCGCTCGTCCTGGCAACTCGCCGTCCAAATTTCGTGAAGACGTCCGGCCGGCCGGAATCTTTGTGCTGTTGATACTCGATCATGTGCTGTTGTGAACTAGCTAGAGTACTTATCAAACTGCCATTTCCAATACTCCTCCCGTCGTCTATCCACAGTTCCATCTTTCTTGTCACTGTAAAGTTTTTTTTTCTCAAGTTTGGTCGATATTATCGTCAATTATCGTCGCTGGAGCCTGTAGTCCGCCGAGTACGCACTGTGGACCTCTTCTTGCCCCCTGACTCCCTGAGCATGGATGCATGTGACGGAGACTTAATTAGTAGTTACACACTCCTATATTATAATTTTTTTATTGGAATTAGCATTATATTAGACCAACAACCTTCATATTAATATATATTGTTCATGTGATAAAAAACATAACTAGAAATTATTGGTCAAAGGGTTTATCCTAACGAAATCTAATATGCCTGATAATTTCAAACAGAAGGAAGTATGATGGTGTCCCATGCGGTAACTTTGCCAAGAGGAACTGAAGGGGCGCGCGGTGCCCTATGGCTTGCGAATTACTCCATACTAGCAGAGGTTACACTCAATACTAACAACATACGAATAATATTTGTTGCGATTTGCCAAAGTTCGGTTGGCGCTAACTTTTCCAGGTCGCTCCTATTCCCCTTCCTCTCAGGATCACTGACAAACGACATTGCAAAATGGCATATTACATCTTTATTTCCAATTAACACATGCCCAACTCCCCATGAGCATGTACACCAGTACAGCAAATGGAGACACATCCGGATCCGGCCGAGTCCCCTCCTCCTCCCCCGCACTTGAGACAGCGAGGCCTAGGAACAACGACATGCAATATACGCTACAACACTGTTGGCTTTACAAGGCATTTCATGATGCCTCAAATTGTGAAGAAAACGCCTTCAAATCTCTTGAGGCGTTTTGGAAAACGCTGTAGAAACTCAGGACGCAAAAGGTCTTTGAAGGCACTATTAATAAATGCCTCTAATAGCTGTGGTGCAGCGTTTCTAATATGCATGTGCATCTTTCTAGCTAGAGGCGTTCTTTGAAAACGCCTCAAAAGACAGAGGTAGGCAATTCTGAAATGCTTGCAAGTACAACTTGAGGCGTTTTGCAATAAACGTGATCGTTGTCTCGCTAGCTCTCAATTCGGATCGGAGGGAGCAAGGGCTGCTTGCATGATACTGCTTTTGTATTGGCCATCCGTGCATGTCTGGTCTACTCTACTGATATGATCCCCCGTCAGCATCCCAGGACAGCCCAGCTCAACGCTGCTGCATCTCTGTTTCGATCTGTACCCAGCACCACCACGAACCAACGCAGCACATGCATGCACGCAGGCGCTGATGTTGCATCAGCTCAGCTCTTCTTGTTGGAGACAGGCATGTCATCAGGAGAGTTAAACAAAAGGTTGTGAAAAGCACTGCTTGCTTCCCCTCCAGGTCCATCCCTCCCCTCCATCTCCCTTGGGTCCGTCACGTACGGCCTGTCGCATGAAATGTCGCCCCGGCCGGCCCATCCCTGTGCCTGCCTGCGCACGCGCGCAGTGCTTTTGGCTTGGCACTCGATCGGAAGAGCTAGGCGCAGCTACTAAAGACATAGATGGAATATGAAGTGCAAGATCACTGCTGGCGGTAGTAGTACTTGACAGAGGCGAGAGATCAGAGACCCACCACTCCACCTTTCTCTTCCGAACGCGCTCTCCTCAACTGCTAAGGGACAAAGAGCGAGGGAACCCTGCTGATTCATGTGCTGTTGTGAACTACTTCCAATATACTGTCGTCGTCTATCTGCAGTTCCAAATTATCGTCGCTGGAGTCCGCCGAGAGTACTGTGGACCTCTACTTGCCCCTGAGCATGGATGCATTGGGACGAAGACTTAGTAGCTTTATATACTCCTATATTATAAGTTTTTATTCGAATAAGCAATGTATTCGACCAACAACCTCCATGTTAATATATTGTTTATGTGATACAAAAACATACTCCTACCTATGAGTAAGTATTTTTGACGAAACTATAATGGTGTCACTTTTATATTCCAAACATCATGTGCTAATAGAGAAATTATATGGTCAAAGGGTTTATCCTAACGAAATCTAATATGCCTATTAATTTCAAACAGAGGGAAGTGTGATGGCGTCCCATGCGGCAAGTTTGCCATGAAGGGGCGGTGCCCAATGGCTTGTGAATTCTATACTAGGCTACACTCACTGACAACATACGGATAATATTTGCTGCGATTTGCCAAGTTCGGTTGGCGCGCGCTAACTTTTCCAGGTCCCTCTTATCCCTTGCTTTCCTCTTACGATCACTGATAACGACATTGCAAATTGGCATCGTCCTAACTATATTTTAGCTAATGTTAGTTTTAAATGTCCTAGGTTTGTTTTTAGATTGGTTTGCTTATATGGAGACCCTTATCATGTAAGAACAAATGATGTTTTGTCTGAAGTGGCTGCTTTTGTTAATGTAGATAACAGCCCTCTCTTTTGTATGGGTGATCTAAATGATCTCCTTAACTCTGATGAGAAGTTTAGTGTTGCTCGTCCTAATTATAATCGTATTTCCTCTTTTCGTACTATTATTAATAATTGTGGCCTCTTTGATCTTGGTTATAATGGTCCAGCTTATACTTGGACTAACCGGAGATTTTCTTCGAACCCCACTTTTGAAAGACTTGATCGATGTCTTGCAAATGTTGCTTGGTGTAGTCTTTTCCCTAACACAAATATTTATCATCTCCCTCTTATTTATGGTGATCATGCTCCCATCATAGCCATTCCTACCTCTAATAGCGCAAAAAAGGAAAGAATGTTTAAGTTCGAGAATTGGTGGCTCTATGAAAATGATTTTCAAGAAGTAAGTAGAGAAGCTTGGCAGAAATCTGCTGATATGCCTTTTTACAAGAGAACCAAGCATTTAGGATTCCATCTGCAAAGGTGGTCCAGGAAAGGTAAGGCATCTCTCAACAATCAACTAAGGAAGATAGAAGGTGAAATTGCTAATCTTCAATCCCTACCACCCAATTCCTACGATTATTCCTTTGAAGATAAACTTATCTATGAGCATGCTTGTATCCAAAACAAAATTTCTGAATATTACAGACAGCGCTGCAAGAAAAGATGGGTCACTCAAGGAGATAGGAACACCTCCTTCTTCCACAACAGTGTCATCAAAAGAAGAAGGAAGAACAGAATCAGTTCAATAAAAAACCTTGATGGCAGTTCTGCAACCACAAATGATCAAATAGCTAAATGTTTCATTAATTACTTTTCAGGTTTATTTGAATCCAATTTGCAGGGTATGGAGCTTATTCCTGATACTCCAGTGTCAAACATAATAAGGGATGATAATCTTATTGCTGCCCCATCTAAAGAAGAAATCCTAAGTATTTTGAAGTCCATGAGAGGAAATGCTGCTCCTAGACCTGATGGTTTAAATGTTGTGTTCTACAGAGCAGCTTGGAGCTGGATCGGAGATGATGTATATGATCTAGTTAATCATTTTACCTGACCAAGCATCTGCCGCAGGGTATAAAGAAGACTAACATTGTTCTTATTTCCAAAAAGGTAACCTGCTCGACTCCAATGGATTATAGACCCATTAGCCTTTGCAATGTCGTTTACAAAATTATTGCCAAATCTCTATCCCTTAAGTTGCAGCCTTACATGCCAACTTGTATTAATTCCTCTCAATATGCTTTTGTTAAGGGCCGTCGGATAACAGAAAACATTATTATTGCCCATGAAATCGTTCATACTTTTAATCAAAAGAAATGGAATGATTGTGCTTTCATGCTCAAACTTGATTTAGCAAAAGCTTTTGATAGATTGGAATGGATTTTTATTAAGCAGGCCATGTACAGGATGGGGTTTGACAAGTATTTTATTGAGTTGGTTTCAGCCTGTATCGAATGGCCAACTTTCTCTGTGATCATTAATGGTGAGGCCTTTGGCAATTTCCAAAGTTCTCGAGGGATTCGACAAGGCTGTCCTTTGTCTCCATATCTCTTTATTATAGCAATAAATGAGCTAATATGCAGGTTGCAGGACGCGGTTACTACAGGAACAATCTCAGGAATTAGGCTAGCACCATAAACCCCTCCAATTCACTCTCTTCTTTTTGCAGATGATGTCCTCATATGTGGGCAGGCAACAATGCAGGAAGCTCAAGTAATTAAAGACATTTTAATTTCATTTTGCAATGATTCTGGGCAGGTTCCTAACTGGAGTAAATCTTCAATTCTCTTTAGCACAAATACTTCTATGGACACTCGCGAAAATATTAAAAGCCTCTTTCAAGTTCCCTTGATGGATCACAACTCAACTCACCTAGGCCACCCCCTTTTCACTTCTCACATCCCCAAGTCCAAAGTTTATGCCTTCTTGAAAAATAAATTCAAAGCCAAACTTAGTGACTGGAAAGCTGACAATATCTCCCATCCAGGACGAACCACCCTTATAAAATCTGTTTTTCTTCTATCCCTATTTATTATATGTCTCACATTCTTTTTCCCAAAACCTTTACTGATGAGCTTACCCGCATTATCAGACATTTCTGGTGGAAAGGTAATAATCCTGACAATAGTAAAAAACCTCTTTGCCTTTCCTCCTGGGACAAATTATGCATTCCTAAAGGCGTTGGTGGCCTAGGTATTAGGGACCTAGCTATTGTGAATGAAGCTTTAATCACAGGTTTGGCTTGGAGGATGCTTGATGAACCTAACACTCTTTGGGCAAGAATTCTGAAAGGTAAGCATTTTCCTCATACCTCCTTTTGGAGAGCAAACACTCAAGGATCTAAATTATGGACTTGGGAATCGATTTTAAAGGTAAGAAAAAGCACTTGATTAACACAGTTCATTGGCAGCTTTTCGACGGTAATGTTTCAATCTGGAATGAGCCGTGGTGCCCATGTGGAGGAACATCTATAACTTCATAACTAATGAAGCCATGCACTCTAACCTTCCGATTAAAGTCTCCGAGCTCTGGCTCCGAGAACCTAAAAGATGGAATATTCCTCTTATTAATCATCTTTTTGGACCAGATTTTGCCAATCATATATTGCAGATTCCGCTTTCTTAATCTGATGGACAAGATATCTTGATTTGGAAGCCGAACAAATCTGGAAGATGGACTGCTCAGAGTGCCTACAAGCTTATCCATGAAGGTGCAATACAAAAAACAGCAAGTAAGGTTAATTTATCTTTGGAGGCCAAAGCTGTTATTGATCAAATCTAAAAGAATAAAAAGATTCTCCCTAGAGTTCAAATGTTCATATGGAGACTTATGATAAAAAACATAGCTAATGCACAGAGAGTGAACAGAAGGATCAATAAAATCCCTGCCACTTGTTCAAGATGCAACCTGGTAGAAAACGATGAGCATCTTTTCTTTCATTGCAACTTCTCTAGAGCTGTGTGGTTTGCTTCTCCTCTTGGCATAAGGACAGACAACCTTCAAGGTTCATGTGCTCATATTATTAATTTTATTTTCTCCCATATGAATCTTACAGAAAATGTTGATCTTGCTTGTTATATCCTTTGGCATATCTGGAAAGCAAGGAATGATCTAAAGTTCCAAAATAAATCTTGCTCGATCCATTCTGTGATTATTCGTGCCAAAGGGGACCTTAAGGCACAATATAGTGCCTACAATATTGAACAATTTCTGCTCAAAGATCAAGTCAACAATGATTCTGCACCCTCTGGACAGGTTGAAGATAATCTTTTTCTTGATGACAACTGTCATTGTAAAACAAATGCATCTTTTCATCATAACCAGGAGACTGGCTTGGGTATCTACTTTGCTAATACAAGCAACCAATCTCCTTGGGCATTGCGAATTCAAGCAACAACCACATATGCTGCTTCTCCTTTGCATGCTGAGGCCCTTAGCCTCTACCTTGGAATGCTCCTTGCTTCTAATTTGCAGGTAGAGGACTGTGTTTTCTTCACAGATTGTTTGCCTCTTGCTCAATGCATAAATAGTATTGGAGATGATGTATAAGAATGGACAGCAAGGCCTATCATTCAAGACATAAAGAGCATCAAGAATCAAATTCATGGTTCATGCCATCACATTCCTAGGGAATCAAACATTGTTGCATATTCTTTAGCTAGGAATGTCGGTATCTCCGAAATTGGCACCTTTGAATTCAGGTGTTCTAATGTCAGTCACATTGGTGCCTGTCCCTTTAAAGATAAATTTTGTAAATGGCCTGGTTGAGCTAAACTCTGTAAGGTTTCATGTGTATGAATAAAAGCCTTTATGGGCATTTCCTTAAAAAAAAAACGACATGTCGACATGCAAGATACGATGCAGCACCAGGGCACGAGCACGAGAGATAAGAAGCAAAGCAAGAGATCACGTGCGCTGCACACCACAAGCTGCAAAAACCGGCAGACACACCAGAAAAAGTGATCGGCTCGATCAGTCGTACGTGGCCGTGACAGCGGTGAGACGATCGAGTACGCGCGCCGCATGTGCTCGCGCGTTGCATCTCTGCGTGTGCACCCAACCCGGCTCGTCCCGGCCGGGCTCATATGCAAATCAAACCACACGTGTCATATCGCTGGGACCGATGGATCCGACCTGATCGATCGATGCGCTGGCTATCATATGATGACGGAATATTATCAGTCGCCCAACAAAATAGGTGAACATACACGATTGTACTCCCACCGTATTTAAATACAAGTCGCGGTTGATTTTTTTTTCCCAAAAATTCAACCGTTCGTCTTATTTAAAGTCTCTACAATGATAAAACAAATTATAACAAAATAAATAATATATTATAAATTTTTTAAATAAAACGAGCGATTAAGCGAAGTTTTGATTTAAAAAAGTCGATTGCGACTTATATTTAAACTAGAATCCTACTAGTTGACCTGTTTTCCAAATAATTATCCACCCCTACCATTATAAAAGTAATATAAAATCACTCCCTTGAACTACATCTTAATTACCCACTTATGCTATTATAAAATAAAAATAGTAAATAACCTCCTAAATTTATATTTAAATCACCCACTTTGGATGATAAATAATCTCAAATGGCCCCCCAACCTTATCTCTAAAGTATCCACATTTTCTATCATGGTACACAATACAAAATAATATACTGACCTATCATTTTGAAAGAAAAATATGAAATGCCCCTTCATATTAATATATAAACTACAAACCTCTATTGTTAATTATGATATATAATTTCAAAAACACCACTAATTTATTATAAATAATTCAGTTTTGCTATTATGATGCATAATATAATTGAAATAGCCCTTTCAATTTATATCAAAATTACCTGCATTTCCTATTATACTAAAATATAAACTAAATCAATCTAACACATTCAAAGTAGCACCATATGCTATTATAAGTACCAAAATTTTTTTGTATATGTTGGTACTGTTAAATTTATCTACGAACCTTTAAAACATTTATGTTTTCACACTATAACCCCATGTGAGCTAGAGCACTGATTGATGAACTAGTACGTATACCTGTTGTTATACTATAAACTCCTTCGTATGTTTTTTAATGTTTAGACCAATGGCCCATGGACAGAATGTTTGAATATTGGTCTTGAAATGTTTACACTGTTTTGAATATTTAAACAAAATAAATGATAGTGAGTGTTTTCTGAATAAGACAGAGAGTGTCGGATCTTTATATACAAAAGTCAACACCATTTAGAAACGGTGTACTACTTTATAGATGATCGATGCAGCTGGATTTCTTCTTTTTTAGTACTAACGAATGCTTGGAGAAGGCAACCTGCCTTAGTTAAGCCTTGCACAACAAATAGTGTTCTCTTCTCTATGCTGTCGTACAGATTAATAATGCAATTAGTCAGTCTTAATATATTATACACTAACAGGTCAACGTGCTCTCTCTATCTGAAATTCTGGATACAGCAAACTGCGCCTTGTCAAATGTTCCTGACGATGCATATAATATTTCTATCCATCTGCATCGATCATTGAAGCAAATATAAAGGGGAACTGGCCAGAAGAGCCCACTCAGTTTGGAGGAGTGAAAGAGACAGAGAGAGATCAAGCTAAGAGAGACGGAGAGATGGCCGGAGGTGCAGTCGTTCCGAGTGATGGCAGTGTCGCTGACTACGGCGGAGGTCTGACGCTCTCGGTGTTCATGACCTGTCTTGTGGCAGCCTCAGGCGGTCTAATCTTCGGCTATGATATCGGCATCTCAGGTGCATCTCTGCCTGTCGCCATTCTTGGTCGAGCTTGTAATCTTGCTTTGTGCAATCAACGCGTGGCTTGTTGTTAAACCTAGCTTGCGTCGTTTCTGTAATTCTGTTAATCGATGAACAAAGGCGGTGTGTCTGAAATGGAGCCGTTCCTGAGGCGCTTCTTCCCGCACATCAGGGGCGAAGGGCAACGACTACTGCGTCTACGACAGCCAGGCGCTGGCGGCCTTCACGTCGTCCCTGTACGTCGCTGGGGCGGTGGCGTCGCTGGTGGCCAGCCGCGTCACCAGGGCGTTGGGCCAGGAGGCCATCATGCTCTTGGGCGGGGCGCTCTTTTTCGCCGGCGCGGCCGTCAGTCAACTTCGCCATGCTCATCATCGGGCACATGCTGCTCGGCTTCGGCATCGGGTTCACCATCCAAGCCGCTCCTCTGTTCCTCGCCGAGATGTCGCCGCCGCGGTGGCGCGGCGCTCTGACGGCCGGCACGCAGTTCTCCCTCACGCTCGGCATACTCATCGCCAACCTCATCAACTACGGCGCGGCGCGCGTGTCCTGGGGCTGGCGCCTCTCCCTCGGCCTCGCGGGCGCGCCGGCCGCGCCGCCATCTTCGTCGGCGCGCTCTTCCTCACCGACACCCCCAGCAGCCTAGTCATGCGGGGGCGCGCCGAGCGGCCCCGGCGCGGACGCGTGGACGTCGAGCTCAAGGAGATAACGCGCGCCGTCGAGGCGGCGCGCCAGAGCGAGGACGGCGCGTTCCGACGCATGACGACGAGGCGCGAGTACCGCCCCTACCTGGTGACTGGTGTAGTAGTGTTCGCCGTGGCCCTGCCCGTGTTCATCCAGCTCACCGGCGTCATCGTGCTCTCCTTCTTCTCGCCCCCTCGTGTTCCGGACCGTCGGCTTCGGCAGCAAACGCCGCGCTCATGGGCGCCGTCATACTCGGCGCCGTGAACCTCGGCTCACTGCTGGTGTCTGTCCGACCGATACGGCCGGAAGGTGCTGTTCATGGCTGGCGGCGTCGTCATGTTGATCTGCCAGGTACTCCTATATATACCCATCATCACATCACTCATCGGATCAAATTGCTCGCTTTATGCTCTATTGATCGATTGATTATTGATTGGTTGAAGGTAGCGACCGCTTGGATCATGGGGGCCAAGCTTGGTACGAGCGGCGAGGCGGCGATGGCGCGGCCGTACGCCGTGGCGGTGCTGGTGCTGACGTGCGTGCACAGCGCCGGGTTCGGGGCGTCGTGGGGGACGCTGTTCTGGGTGGTGCCAAGCGAGATATTCCCCGTGGACATCCGGTCGCTGGGGCAGGCCTTGAACGTGACCATCTGCCTGGGCCTCGACTTCGTGCAGACGCAGAGTCGTTCCTCGCCATGCTTTGTCGCTTCAAGTATGCCACCTTCGCCTACTACGCCACATGGATCGCCGTCATGACCGTCGTCATCACGCTCTTCCTGCCGGAGACCAAGGGGGATGCCGCTCGAGTCCATGCCGGCCCACCGTCTGGGCCAAGCACTGGTACTGGAAGAGGTTCGTCCAGGATCAGGACCAGGGCCAAGCAAAGGGCACCGTTGCACTCACCTATACTGAGAGGGTATACAGCACATGCATGCTGTCTATGGTTTGACATGCCGATGTGTGTCCATATCGTTGTAAATTTGTGGGTAGCGTAGTTCATTTTCCTAGTGTGCCGTGTACTGCTCCCCATCGTTTCTTTTTTTATCCGTCATTTCTTAATTCGCATGGTCCAAGATGTATTTGCAACCTTATCTATTGGTATGATATGAAGTGGCAAAAAAAAAATTAATAGTAAAGATAAAGCACGATAGTGATACAGTTAGGGCCCCTTTGGCAGGGCTCCCGGAGCAGCTCCGGCTCCGGCTCCGGCTCTTCGTGGAGCCCTGCCAAACGGTTCAGCAAAAACGGCTTCCACCAACGAGCCATGGAAGAGCTGGAGCCTTTTTCCTATAGGGAGCCGGAGCCCCAAAATAGCAGCTTCTGCTGGCTCTCGCACCCCCGCGTGCCGCCATCCTGTGTCTGCCCCTCCCGTTCGCACAGGGGCAGGCCAGGCCGCCGCCGCCCACCGGACGCCGCCGCGCCGGTCCGCGGAGCGGCGCGCGCTGCCGGGCCGCCCACTGCAAGAGAGAGAAGAAGAGAGGCCGGGAGAGAGAAGGCCGGCACGGATTTGAAGCGTCCCAGCCCTTAAGCAGGACAAAAATGTGTATTATTACCATTCCCAGGAGTTATGGTAATCACATTTGTACATCAGATGTATTCAGATCCGCCCTAACGGGACAGACCAAACGGGGCGCAGCCCGAAAACACTGCAGCGGAAAAACTTTAAAGCTCGACCCATACTTTCCCACAACACACAGTTGGGAAGCAGGCCGTAACCCTCACACGTCCATGATCTTCTTTGCTCTGTAAACCAACAACAAAGCAAGGGTGAGTACATACGTACTCCGCAAGTCCACCTTCTTCCATAGGAAGGGGGATATAAGCTATCATTACATGCAAGATATATCTGGAGCTGAAGGTAAATTTGCAGTAAAACATTTGATATGCAGGGTTCCTTAGTTCTCAGTTTTAATTGAGAAAACATCTTTATCCCAAAAGAGGTTGCCACTGGACTTGCCGGTCCATCGCGGCTCGTGGCACGCATGCCATCACATTTTCCACACACACACCTCCTCGGCAACCGCAGCTGCCTCAAAACCATCATTTTGATCCCATCCCAAAACCATATTTTTATAAGAAGCTAGTTCAGAAACCAAGCCGTAACTCGTTTATCCATACCAGTGGACAGCGGACTATCATGATAGATTTAGTTATACTCTGGCCAGAGGTGCACCCTTTACCCACAAGTTTGGTCCAGGCACTCATGATCAGTGAGCCCCTTTCCGCTCGCCGGTTTTTCCCCCGCAAGGCGCTCCCCAGACTTCAGCCATGAGAGAGTACGGGCCCACCTGTCGCTCAGACCCGCAGCCACGCGACTGTTGACCCCTGACCGCAGCCATGCAACCGCGCCCATCCACCCAATCTCTCATGCATCCCAGCACACCGGCTTACGCCTGGTTCGTCCAAAGCGGGTTCTAACCGAGGGTTGCCGCATACAACCTCGAGTGGTTGCGCTAGATGAGTTAGGCAAGATGAAACGTCAACTCGGTCCTTCAGGGTGGAACTCCCACAATGCTCACGCATGAGCAACACCAGCCCAGTCCTCACAACAAGGACCAGGTTTCCACCCCGTAAATGGCTTCAACAACCGAAGTCGTCTGCCAGGGTCTTACCCTATGTTTTACTGAAAAACAACCGCCCATACCCACCATCATATTCCCATCATTTTTCATCAAGATTAATGTATATAATTGAGTGAGCGATCCACCTAAGCGCACTACATCTAAAGTGGCTCGGGAGGCTATATCCTACTATGTTTTACCTTAGCTAGCAAAACATGCAAGTTTTCTTGTTTTACAAGGCAATAGGTTGTGTATATAAAAACGTGGGTAATTTATGCATCAAGTGAGGATTCCAGTGGACTTGCCTTCATTTCGTCGAGGTAGCCGGGTACGACGGTCGTTGCACCAATAAACTCCTGTTCCGATCTCCGAGTCAACATCTCGGGGGCGGAACCGAACGGCTCTCCGAGAAAGCCTACACGTACAGACACGCAAAACACACCAAATCAAGGTACGCTCTGAGCTCATCAAGATATGGGCTTTGTGGAGCTAAAGATATCCTTATAGTTTTCCATGTGAATAGAGCGGGAGTCAAACGGATAAATGGCGCGTTTGGCCTCCCTTTTAGGTATCAAGAGTTTGATCTTTAGTGCCATCCATGCCGGGTTCATGAGACGGATTTTCCGGCAGCATGAGGGCAGCATGTCGGCAATAAAGATTAATTTGGAAGAAGAGAGAGACGACACGGGCCAAACCCCGACGCGTGCGGTCCAACTCTTCCTTCCGGTTGGGCTTGGTCTACTCCCGCAGCGCGATGGGCTTACATCGCGGTGAGGGAGAGAACGACGAACTCGGGCGGTGCTAACCATCCCCACCTGTCGTCCGCATTACGGGGACAGGGGTAGAGTTTGACAACCGTCCGGTTTGGTTCAACCAACCCGGGTCTTCAGTGAATCGATCGGCGAGGGCGGAACTAGTGCACAAGTGGCTTGCCACAGGTGCCCTAGTCCCGTCGTCGCGGATCGACCCAAAAACGACGTAGACCGTGGATCTTCAAGTGTCGTGGTCGGCGGAGTATGTGAGGATATTATGAAAAGTACGTGAATAGATAGAGCTTGATTTTCAGAGAATTTAGGTGCAAGAATCACATAAATCGGAGCTAGAACGGAGAAGATACGGGGTATTTTGTGGCAGGGGGTAGATATGAACTTCCGGGATAGTTGAGGGGGTAGGATCAGACTTTTCTGGACGAACTTCAGCTCTGGCCCGAGGTGAGATCCGGCCTACGCAGGCCCTTTTTCTTTTTCTTCTTTTCTCTGCTTTTGGCCTGGCCCGCGCGCACACCGGCCTACTGGGCCGGCCCATGTAGCCAAAGGCCAAGGCAGGGGCGAGGGCAGGCAGGCGCGCCGAGCGAGCGGCTCGCTCGAACAGAGCGCTCGCCCGGTCGCCGCCGGGCTCGCTCGCCGGAGCTCGTCGGGAGGGGAGCTCCCGACCTCCGTTCTCGAAGCCGAGGACACCGGCGCGACGGGGAGGCTGGCGCGAGTCCGTCCGAGCGGTTTCGGGTGCGGGGAAGTGCGCGGAGCAAGGGTGCCCACGGGCGGCCATGGCCGCGGCCGCGGGTGCTCGCGGGGAGCGCGACTGGAGCAACGGGAGGAGAAATTGAGGCCGGGCGGAGGTAGATGGCAATGGTGTGGTGGTGTATGCCCGAGGAATTGGACTGAGGTGGCTTGTGGATGGAGAAATTCATCACGAGGCGGCGGCGGCTTGCTCTCGGGCACGAGCAGAGCAAGTGGGGGAGGCGATGGCGCTCGCGGCGGATGGCTCCCGGACCGAACCAGGGGCTGTCCGCGGCGACGGTGCGCGGTGTGGTGGCGGTTGCTCGGCGAGGTGGAGCAAAAGGAGGAGGAGCTCGCAGCACCGGCGCGGCTCGCAGTGGGTGTGAGCGGCGCGGACGACACGAGTGGGAGCGAGGAGTAAGAGGGAGGAACGGAGGGGACGAGCGCGGCGTCGGCACGGCTCGTCACGCGGGCGAGCGGCGCGGGCGGCGCGGTGATGCGGGGAGGAGAAGGGGACGGGGATGCTCGCATCGGGCGGCTCCGGGTCATGGCGAACCGGGGTCGGCCGAGGCGAAGAGGGGGAGAGCCGCGCGGGGAGGAAGAGCTCGCCGGGGGCTCGCCTTTTATGGACGCGGCGCGGAACCGGGGAGAGGGTAGAGCTGGCGGCGCGGGGCGCGGCGCTGTCCGGGGCCCGGGGCAGCGCGGCGCGCGCACGCACGGCGTGCGTCGGCAGGTAGGGGAAGGGAGCGAGAGGGAGGAGGAGGAGGCCGGTTGGGCCGTTCGGCCTGGGCCGGGAAAGGGAGAAAGAGAGAGGGGGGGGCAGTCAGGCCGGCCCGAGAGGGAGGGAGGAAGGAGAGGCAGGCGGGCCGAGGCCCATGCGGGAGAAGGAGAGGGAAAGAGGGAGGTTGGGCTTCGGCCCAGTGAGGAGAGGGAGGAGTTTTTTCCATTTTCTGAATTTGATTTGGGATTGGAATTTGGATGGATTTTGTGGAAGGAAAATTGAGGAATATTTTGGGAAGGGTTTGAGAGGATCTTTCCCGGAATATTCGAGGGACTTGAGATGATTTTTATGAGCTCATAGTGTACACTTCACAACAAGCAGGTTTTCAAAATCATATTTTGAATTTAGACGAGAGATTAGAGGATAATTTCTTAGGGTCAAATTTCGGGGTGTTACAAACCTACCCCACTTAAAAGAAATCTCGTCCCCGAGATTAGGGTAGAAGGGTTTACAGGGATAGCTTTACTTCAGCTAAACAACTTCTGCTTACAACAGAAACTTGAGCCTTGCACGAACGGCAGGTGGAACTTCAACAACAAAGAGCTCTTGCTTCTTTGTTAAGGATGGATGGAGTCTGTGGGCCTGAACCAACTCCTTTTGGGAATTTGCCGTGCAAATCTTCCACATGCAAAAGAGATTTTTCTATCTCTTTCACCTCATGCACTTGGAAGGTTGCTCTGGGCAGTAGCGGCAGGCGGTGGCATGCACTGGCAACTCGTGCATCATCCAGAAACTTGCATGCCTCAATTTCTGGGTCTTCCTTCATCAGTGCTAGCAGAAGAGAGACTACCCCACTTAAAAGGATTAGAGTACCCCTTTAAGTGGATTAATATCCCTTCTGGGAGCGGGGAGTTGCCGGGGAAGAAGCGGTCATTTGGGATAAACTTCTTCATGTTACTTTTCTTTTTATCCCAAGCGCTTCTGGTTACTTTTCTCTTTATCCCAAGCATAACTTATTGCCTGCTTGTTGTCTTGATTCCTTGCTTACTTCTTGGAGCTTCTTCATCTGGGGGCCGCTTTATTAGCAGGGAGCTTCTTCTTGCTTCTTCTCTGCCCGTGAGAGAGTGACTAACCGGAGGAGGATTAGGAGGCATAGAACGAAGATCTCAGCAAAGACTATGTAGCGAAGTGGAAGGCAAGCTCTGGTTTCTGGGTTCATGCCTCGGAGGAATTTGGGGGATAGTGCGCGAGGATCTGGCTTATGCGATCCTGGAATCTGACTATGTTTCTTGCAAGCTGGAGGAGGACTTTTGAGATCTTGTAGAGAAATATGCACTGGATCAGAAGAAGTGTGATGATGGCTAGGTTTATGCTCGGGTATTGAGGTGAGCGGGGTGTTTGGGCTAATCTCTCTTGCTTTGTTCTGAAGAGGGAGGATGGTGGTCTTCCCACAGAAAAAGGAGGTACATGATGAGAATGAGAAAAGCAAGAGCGTAGAAACCAAAGAGGACTTGTTCGATCAGAGAATCAACGAACATCTGGGGAAGGATTATTTTGATTTAGCTGGTGGAGGGAGAGTGTTATGAGCTTGCTCGGCGGGGTGAATGAAGAGTGGCGTCCGGGGGGGTGCTTTTATGGACGCCCGGGAGAGTGGTGGTTACGGTGCGGTGGCTTGTGCATCGAAGGGACATGAGCGGTGGAGGTGGTGCAGGGGATACACGCGGCGGCGTGCATGTAAGGGTGTAGGGGCCAGTTTCGGCAGACGGCAGCGCAAGGGCGCGCTGAAAAAGGCGGTGGGTGGTGGCACATGCGCATGCATGCCGGCGGCAGAGGCAAGTGGGTGGCGGGAACCGGCACCGTGAGTGCGGCGAAAGGACAGGAGTGGCAGTGGATAAGGCGGAGAGACGGGGTGGTGGAAAGACGAGAGCGAGGGGGAACTGTGGCATGTCTTATCCGGTCTTTTCTGTTTTCCCAGGGCACTATATCCTTTCACTGTGTACACTTTTATCTCCTTGTTTCCATTGCTGGCACTAACCTTTCATGGACACACTGTCGTTGCATGCTGACTGCTCTGACTGGTTTGAATAAGGCTTCTTGTAGACGTTTTGCTTCTCTTCAGCAGATGGTTTTTGAGGTAAGAAGGGGAAGCAGGGATAAGAGTTAGGTCTACAAATGATGTGTTCTTTATTAGCAAAAACTCCACAAACAAAACTGCAAACACAAAAACGAACACACTAACGCGACTACTCACGCAGGACTCCTTTCAGCTTCTGCTGCTTGGAGGCTCGGTCTTGCACTGGTGGCTGACCACTGGATCCTTCTCCTGGGAGCGAGAGCGACAAAAAGGCGCCCATGCTTGCTTTATCTTCTCGTCTGTTGAGGTCTTCTGGGTTCTTATCACTGGTCTGCATGTGATTGAGCAGGAGGGCCTGAAAATTTCCAGGATGACTCAGTATTGGTTGGTTAGGAGGGTTTGAACTTCCTGCCATCATGGGGTTCTGTATTTCTCCTTGAGGTGGGTGGCGAGGACCGGACATGGCCCTTACCCTTACTCCATGACTGAGAGGGGAGTCTGTTACTGATCCTGGATGCATCCACGCCCTCTTATACTTGACCAACTCTCTTTCTGTGTCTTGGTGTCGGTCTACCAACCTGTCATGCAGGCGGCTCAGCTTTTCATACTCATCGTCCAAGGCGAGCAGATATTGGACCAGGTAGGCTAGGGTAGGATCTCTGGACTTCTTGATCTCTGTCAAGATTGCTGTCCTCTTAATCCAAGTACTAGCACGTTGGTTCACTGGTGGAAAGAACCTCATAGAGCTGCTTTGTACCGCCCCATGGTAGGTCGAGCATAACCTTTTTATTGCCCCACGAGCGGCAATGTGGCTGGCTTCTAAGAATCCGTTGCCGATGGCTCTGCAGTACCAACCGTTGAGATTGAGGTTCTCTCTGATATAAAGTGTGACGGTCCATCCTCGTTCTTCCCTTTCGGGGAATGCTAACCCGCAGTACTCCGGGTATCCTGGAATACTGAGGTACCGCATGGTATCTCTTAGCAGCTCGGGAAAGCCACTTTCTTCCCGGCAGCAGCTGACATACTCGGCAGATTCCATCTGAGCAAAACAAGCCGAACTCGGCTTGACACTAGCGCAACAGAAAACAAAAGGCTACAACACAGACGACAACAACAACAACACTACCACACACGCAGTCTACACGATTCACTCTTACAGAGGGTGCTAACTAAAGCGGAACAAAAATTCCACTACCCACATGTAAGGGGGGAACTGGGTACAACTAACTGCGGACCACACGGCTTCACTCCCGGAGGGCACTGGTGACTTCATCCGGGGATGACTCCCTGGATCTGCTGTTGACCTCTTGCAACGACGGGGGCCAGACTACTGAGTCTTCTTCCTGGCAGGACGAGGCAGAGCTGGATGGTTCTGGGGTAGACTCCACAAGAGGAGACGCAGCTCGCGTCCTCAATAGCTCTTCCCAAGGCAGCTCACTGAGCAAAACAGGACTTGGTGGCGGAGCTCTTGGGCTTTCTACTGACAACGGGGAGGTTGGAGCAGCTTCTAGGGTTTCTGCTAGCTCTGGTGAAGGAACTGGGGAGAGCTCTGGGTGATCTGGCTCACTCTCCTCAACTGGTATGCCTTCTAGGATCGGAACTCCATTGATGAGGTCTCCGACCTTTCTCTTCTTTATAGGCGTGGGGATGCCTATGAGCGTTGGAGGTTGCTTGGCCATGGCTGCTTTTACTGGGGCAGTTCTTGAGTTCTTCTGGCCTTCTGGTGGGCTTTTAAACACCTTGCCGGCGTGTCTGGGGCTGAATCCTGGTGTCCTTTTCCAGACAGCAGACACGGCGTTAGGCACCGCTCACTGTGTTGCACTGATTCAGAGGGGCTCTGCATGCACGGTCCCTTATCCACTGTGCTGCATGCAGGGCCATTCAAGGCAAGGGAGGCGGGAAACACAAGGAGGGTCACTTCCTTGTTTTCCGGTGCACGTCATGGTCATCCATAGGGTAGGGTGCCACTTTTGACTTCCATAGGGTGTGCACGTCTTTTCTTGCAGACAGGTTGAACACGGTCTTCAAAGCGGGGCACTTGACTGAGGAAGGGGAAAAGAGCAGATAAACTCGTTTTGAAACGGAGTAAGATAAGGAGTAGAGGGGTTTTTCAACTGATTTTGGACTCAAAAACCTTTTTCCAACCTAGGGTTACGTCCTACGGCCAACTTACGGCTCTGATACCACCTGAAGCGTCCCAGCCCTTAAGCAGGACAAAAATGTGTATTATTACCATTCCCAGGAGTTATGGTAATCACATTTGTACATCAGATGTATTCAGATCCGCCCTAACGGGACAGACCAAACGGGGCGCAGCCCGAAAACACTGCAGCGGAAAACTTTAAAGCGCGACCCATACTTTCCCACAACACACAGTTGGGAAGCAGGCCGTAACCCTCACACGTCCATGATCTTCTTTGCTCTGTAAACCAACAACAAAGCAAGGGTGAGTACATACGTACTCCGCAAGTCCACCTTCTTCCATAGGAAGGGGGATATAAGCTATCATTACATGCAAGATATATCTGGAGCTGAAGGTAAATTTGCAGTAAAACATTTGATATGCAGGGTTCCTTAGTTCTCAGTTTTAATTGAGAAAACATCTTTATCCCAAAAGAGGTTGCCACTGGACTTGCCGGTCCATCGCGGCTCGTGGCACGCATGCCATCACATTTTCCACACACACACCTCCTCGGCAACCGCAGCTGCCTCAAAACCATCATTTTGATCCCATCCCAAAACCATATTTTTATAAGAAGCTAGTTCAGAAACCAAGCCGTAACTCGTTTATCCATACCAGTGGACAGCGGACTATCATGATAGATTTAGTTATACTCTGGCCAGAGGTGCACCCTTTACCCACAAGTTTGGTCCAGGCACTCATGATCAGTGAGCCCCTTTCCGCTCGCCGGTTTTTCCCCCGCAAGGCGCTCCCCAGACTTCAGCCATGAGAGAGTACGGGCCCACCTGTCGCTCAGACCCGCAGCCACGCGACTGTTGACCCCTGACCGCAGCCATGCAACCGCGCCCATCCACCCAATCTCTCATGCATCCCAGCACACCGGCTTACGCCTGGTTCGTCCAAAGCGGGTTCTAACCGAGGGTTGCCGCATACAACCTCGAGTGGTTGCGCTAGATGAGTTAGGCAAGATGAAACGTCAACTCGGTCCTTCAGGGTGGAACTCCCACAATGCTCACGCATGAGCAACACCAGCCCAGTCCTCACAACAAGGACCAGGTTTCCACCCCGTAAATGGCTTCAACAACCGAAGTCGTCTGCCAGGGTCTTACCCTATGTTTTACTGAAAAACAACCGCCCATACCCACCATCATATTCCCATCATTTTTCATCAAGATTAATGTATATAATTGAGTGAGCGATCCACCTAAGCGCACTACATCTAAAGTGGCTCGGGAGGCTATATCCTACTATGTTTTACCTTAGCCAGCAAAACATGCAAGTTTTCTTGTTTTACAAGGCAATAGGTTGTGTATATAAAAACGTGGGTAATTTATGCATCAAGTGAGGATTCCAGTGGACTTGCCTTCATTTCGTCGAGGTAGCCGGGTACGACGGTCGTTGCACCAATAAACTCCTGTTCCGATCTCCGAGTCAACATCTCGGGGGCGGAACCGAACGGCTCTCCGAGAAAGCCTACACGTACAGACACGCAAAACACACCAAATCAAGGTACGCTCTGAGCTCATCAAGATATGGGCTTTGTGGAGCTAAAGATATCCTTATAGTTTTCCATGTGAATAGAGCGGGAGTCAAACGGATAAATGGCGCGTTTGGCCTCCCTTTTAGGTATCAAGAGTTTGATCTTTAGTGCCATCCATGCCGGGTTCATGAGACGGATTTTCCGGCAGCATGAGGGCAGCATGTCGGCAATAAAGATTAATTTGGAAGAAGAGAGAGACGACACGGGCCAAACCTCGACGCGTGCGGTCCAACTCTTCCTTCCGGTTGGGCTTGGTCTACTCCCGCAGCGCGATGGGCTTACATCGCGGTGAGGGAGAGAACGACGAACTCGGGCGGTGCCAACCATCCCCACCTGTCGTCCGCATTACGGGGACAGGGGTAGAGTTTGACAACCGTCCGGTTTGGTTCAACCAACCCGGGTCTTCAGTGAACCGATCGGCGAGGGCGGAACTAGTGCACAAGTGGCTTGCCACAGGTGCCCTAGTCCCGTCGTCGCGGATCGACCCAAAAACGACGTAGACCGTGGATCTTCAAGTGTCGTGGTCGGCGGAGTATGTGAGGATATTATGAAAAGTACGTGAATAGATAGAGCTTGATTTTCAGAGAATTTAGGTGCAAGAATCACATAAATCGGAGCTAGAACGGAGAAGATACGGGGTATTTTGTGGCAGGGGGTAGATATGAACTTCCGGGATAGTTGAGGGGGTAGGATCAGACTTTTCTGGACGAACTTCAGCTCTGGCCCGAGGTGAGATCCGGCCCACGCAGGCCCTTTTTCTTTTTCTTCTTTTCTCTGCTTTCGGCCTGGCCCGCGCGCACACCGGCCTACTGGGCCGGCCCATGTGGCCAAAGGCCAAGGCAGGGGCGAGGGCAGGCAGGCGCGCCGAGCGAGCGGCTCGCTCGAACAGAGCGCTCGCCCGGTCGCCGCCGGGCTCGCTCGCCGGAGCTCGTCGGGAGGGGAGCTCCCGACCTCCGTTCTCGAAGCCGAGGACACCGGCGCGACGGGGAGGCTGGCGCGAGTCCGTCCGAGCGGTTTCGGGTGCGGGGAAGTGCGCGGAGCAAGGGTGCCCACGGGCGGCCATGGCCGCGGCCGCGGGTGCTCGCGGGGAGCGCGACTGGAGCAACGGGAGGAGAAATTGAGGCCGGGCGGAGGTAGATGGCAATGGTGTGGTGGTGTATGCCCGAGGAATTGGACTGAGGTGGCTTGTGGATGGAGAAATTCATCACGAGGCGGCGGCGGCTTGCTCTCGGGCACGAGCAGAGCAAGTGGGGGAGGCGATGGCGCTCGCGGCGGATGGCTCCCGGACCGAACCAGGGGCTGTCCGCGGCGACGGTGCGCGGTGTGGTGGCGGTTGCTCGGCGAGGTGGAGCAAAAGGAGGAGGAGCTCGCAGCACCGGCGCGGCTCGCAGTGGGTGTGAGCGGCGCGGACGACACGAGTGGGAGCGAGGAGTAAGAGGGAGGAACGGAGGGGACGAGCGCGGCGTCGGCACGGCTCGTCACGCGGGCGAGCGGCGCGGGCGGCGCGGTGATGCGGGGAGGAGAAGGGGACGGGGATGCTCGCATCGGGCGGCTCCGGGTCATGGCGAACCGGGGTCGGCCGAGGCGAAGAGGGGGAGAGCCGCGCGGGGAGGAAGAGCTCGCCGGGGGCTCGCCTTTTATGGACGCGGCGCGGAACCGGGGAGAGGGTAGAGCTGGCGGCGCGGGGCGCGGCGCTGTCCGGGGCCCGGGGCAGCGCGGCGCGCGCACGCACGGCGTGCGTCGGCAGGTAGGGGAAGGGAGCGAGAGGGAGGAGGAGGAGGCCGGTTGGGCCGTTCGGCCTGGGCCGGGAAAGGGAGAAAGAGAGAGGGGGGGCAGTCAGGCCGGCCCGAGAGGGAGGGAGGAAGGAGAGGCAGGCGGGCCGAGGCCCATGCGGGAGAAGGAGAGGGAAAGAGGGAGGTTGGGCTTCGGCCCAGTGAGGAGAGGGAGGAGTTTTTTCCATTTTCTGAATTTGATTTGGGATTGGAATTTGGATGGATTTTGTGGAAGGAAAATTGAGGAATATTTTGGGAAGGGTTTGAGAGGATCTTTCCCGGAATATTCGAGGGACTTGAGATGATTTTTATGAGCTCATAGTGTACACTTCACAACAAGCAGGTTTTCAAAATCATATTTTGAATTTAGACGAGAGATTAGAGGATAATTTCTTAGGGTCAAATTTCGGGGTGTTACAGGATTGAAGGAGAGGAGAGGACGCGCTGCCGCGCGCGCCGCTGGGCTACGCCGCCGTCAGGGACTGCTCGCCGCGGCTGTGTGGGGGCGTGGCGGCTGGTGCGGAGGATGCTGTCGCGGCAGGGGAAAGACGGCGGCGGAGCGATGACAAGGGGACCACCACCACTGGATCTTGGAGGCCGCACCGACGAATCTGTGGAGGCGGTGCAGATCCGATGGAGGACGACACCGGCGACGGAGGAAATGGCGGCGCGGAGAGGCGGCGGACGGACGTTAGTGAGATAGAGGAGAAGAGAGGGAGCCGGGTGCCGGGCGCGCCGCTGGCGCCGTCGGGCCAGCCGCTGCCGGCAGAGAGGAGAAGGGAGGGGGCAGCGGGAGAGAGAAAGGCAGAGAAAGGGAGCGCCGTGTGTGTGACCGGTGAGGGAGGGTGAATGGATAAGGTAGTGAGGGTATTATCGGCATTTCACATCTTTAACAGGTAGGAGGAGTTGTTTTGCCAAATGATCTGTGAAAAAGGCTATGGCTCTTTCAAAAGAGCCAAAAAATGGAAAAACCGGAGCCGAAGCCATTTTTTAAAGAGAAGAAGCCCTGCCAAACAGGCCCTTAATACAATGTAATATGAATTATTCTCCACAAGAAAATTGGGAGTAATATAATTTGAGGGATTCTACACTTTCTTTTTAGATAAAGGAAATAGAACATGACTCTAACAAGCCTCAAAATTGAGTGACACAAAATAATAAACAATCTAGAAAGCTAAAAGACAAGAAGAAAAACATGAAGACTAAACGTCAAACTTTTTATGTCCTTGCTTTGAACTCGCTATGTCCTTGTGAAGTACAAACCCTTGACATTATTACTCATCTGCTTACAAGGTGTCACCTCTAAGAATGTATACTCGGTGTCACCTCTAAGAAGGTTGCGGTCTTGAAGATATAATATACTAGTAAAAATGCACGTGCGTCCCGCACATGACGCACGTGGATTTTTTGAGGATCAATGTAAGTTATTAAAAGTTTTAGATTTATATTTGTGAAACTTTTATGTTTGAGAAAAATATGTTTTTTTGAAGTATTTTAGAGATTAAAAGTAAGTTATTTGTTTAGCTGTAGTTATGGTAATGGTTTTTAGTTTTTAAACAAATTTTTTTTCAAAATAATACTTGTTTTAGTTGATTTTTAAGTTGAAAAAGATAACTCACCTAAATCTAAGGAAAAGAACTCGCACCATCTATCTATATAATCTATATAAGTGAAACCCACTAACCTTCATTAACTCTATTTCTCTTAACATGCAAGCTGACCAAATCATCTAAGAGTCCACTAAGTTAAATGCCAGGTCATCATCCACTAAAAACCTCGATTGATGTCTTCCATGGATTCCATGTCACCGATAACATCCACTTAAAACCTATATTGATGTCTTCCATCGATTCTCTGTGACCGATAACATCCATGCATGCAACTATTAGTTTAGATATTTATCCTTACAATCGTATTGATGTTTATACCTTCAAATTTCACTTTAAAAAATAATTTAAGAATTTTCGCAGCAACGCGCAGGGTATTATCTAGTTTATATAAAGGAGCGGCCCAAAAAAGTAGAAGCCTCGGCCCGCTCAGTTGTCTGTCGGGCCGCCAAATAGGCCCAATCACTTAGTCTTCATCTCATCTGTTCAGTTTGATCGGACGGCTCTCATTCGACGTATGCAACCCAAAACCAGCGAGCGGAAACCCTAACCCCTCTCTCTCACTCCCCCTTTCCTTTCTTTCCCTCACGCCCCGTCCGCCGCCTCCCTCGAGTGGCCGCCACGGCCGTCAGCCCCTTCCTCGGCCACCGCCGGGGGAGGAGGAGCGACGGGTGTCCACCTCGGCAACAGGAGTGATTTTATGAGGAGTTTGGGAGGGAATTTTGAGGGGCTTTTAGTAAAGTGTCTCGAGAACTGGTGGGTATGTATGGAGGAAAAACTGGTGGAGTTGTTGAAATTAAATTTTGAAACTTATTTAAAATGTGTACTTTTCTTAGCGATTCTTATTGAGTAGATTTTTTAGGCGTTACACAGATATGCACATTGCATTGAAACATGAGAAAACAAACTTTGCACACCCCCGATCCTTGCTAAACATGGTCAAAGACCACTAGGCCTCGTGCCATCCAATTTAGTAAGGCGTTCGACCCATGTCACCCATGTCATCGCTTGTCGCTCCATCACCAATTGACTTAGCTAGGGGTCGTTTGGTGGACCGGAGGATTTCGTGGAGCGAATCCAGAATGTCCAGCCAAACAGAAAAAGCAGACCAGATTCTCAGATAAATCCAAAAAAATCACTCTCCTATTTTACATTATGGCCATGGAGCTAAAAAAACTGTTCCCACCTGCTCCCCGCTCTCCAGCCCTTAGGAATCATTTCATAGACAGTTTGCCAAATGTTTTTCAGCAAACAGATTCACTCCTACCAGAGAATCACATGAAATCACTCCATCACTGAACTCCTCCCACCTACTCCCCACTCTCCAGCCCTTAGGAATCACTTCACAGACAGTTTGCCAAATGTTTTTCAGCAAACAGATTCACTCCTAACAGAAAATCACATGGAATCACTCCATTACTGAATCAGCTCCCGGAGTCAAAGAATCTGGGAGCAGAGCTCTACCAAACAGGCCCTTATATTACCCCGGTCATGTGGGGGATACGTGGGTTATTTTACTTGGGAAATGTCCTGGTGGAATACAAGGAGTAAAATCCATCCCACTCTGTCCCCTAAACTCAATAGAAATAATATATCCCAATGCTCAAAATCGAATAGATGACAATATATAATTTTCATTGTCTGGTTTTGTAATTTTAGGTTGCAAATTAAACAACTATGATACATATAGACTTGTAAAATGGACTTGATCAGTGTTCCTAAACGTCTCCGCAACTTATCATTGCTCCAGCCTTTTTGTGCTGCATTAATTTGAGAAAGTAGTCCATCAACCCGTGCGAAGGGATAGAGTTTCAGGGGATATAGATTTTGAAAGTTGCCTAGAGGGAGGAGGTGAATAGGCAAATCTACAATTTAACTCAAACTCTAACCAAACAGTCAGTACAGACTGGTTCCAACCGGTGTGGACTGGTTCAACCGGTCTGGACCGGTTGAACCAATGCTCACCGATGGAACTTGACAGCAGCGGAAAGAAATGAATTGATCACTAAATATACCAAACCAAAAGTGATACCGTAAGTTCCTGGAGCTGTGTTAGGACTTGCTCTTGTAGATCTGAGAGGGGCAAGCCTTGGTTCCTACACAAAAGATAGATCCACACGGATTTCTCCAACACAAGTAGAGTGAACTCATGAACGCGAAGAACACAAACCACCACAAACAAGCATGAGAGACACAGGATTTATCCAGAGGTTCGGGCACACCACATAGGCGTCCCTACGTCCTCGTTGTTGAGGAACCTACAAAAGGCTTGGGCTCACAACTCTATCCTCTTCTCCCCAATCACCAAGACCGGCGGAGAGGCACTTACTATGAGGCTCAAAGAGCGGGACAATACAAACTTTCCCAGAGCAATTCACACAAGTTAGATGCTTCAACGGGCGACGCCTAGCTGTCTAGGAGCACCAAGCTCCAAGAGTAACAAGTCCACCAAGATTGCTTCAAGGGTCACCAAAGCTCACAAAGAAATAGAGAGGAATGAAGAACACGGAGTCTTGATTGCTCTATCAAGATCTCACAATCTCACACTCACAAGCAATGAAGGATTTAAGCTCAAGAGAATGGAGAGTGAGGGAGAAGAGTGGAAGCACGAAGAGCTTTTGTCTCAGGTTGTTCAAAGTGCCAAGAGAGAGAAAGAGGGGACTGAATGGGTATAAATACTCCCTCTCTCGAATTAGCCGTTTTTGAATCGTTACGAAACAGTGCAGACCGGTTCAACGAGTCCAGACTGGTTCAACCAGTGAACACAATTTCAGAAACAGACGACTGGTTGGAGAGGCCAGACTGGTTGGAACCAGTGGGCACAGAGAAAAAGGCTGATTTGACTATGTGGCTTTGGATTTGTATTTTGATGAAAGAATTGACCTTTGTGAGCTTAATGGCACTAGGAGCACTGCAAGTTGGACCCCTCTTGATAGTACGGTGGTTCCTATACTCAAGAACTAAATTAGCAAATCGATTTTGGCTTAGAACTTGAGCGCAAACCACTATAATTCATCTTCAAATAAATGAGGGGCCTCTTTTTATTCTTGCAATGACACATTTGCACTTGTTTGCTTGACGTAGAGTTGAAACCCACTTTCACTTGCTTGATATGAATGTGTGTAGCACTTTCATTTGATTTTATCACTATATCCATACTCATGAAAATCATTAGTACCTTTTAATGTTTTGTCAATATTCACTAAAACCCTCATAGAGGTTGATTGTACTTACAGATTTCATCCGTAATGATATTAGAGTTGATTGTTTCAATTCATGTTTTGTAATGTTATTGTGGGTAATGTATATGCAAATTTAGAAATTATTTTAATTTATATTTCATGATGGCATATTGGGTAATTTGTATTTATATGGGACTTATTATAATTCATCTTTTATAATGGCATGTTGAGTAATTTATATGCACATTTAAGGGGTTAATTAATTCATATTCATAATGTCATGGTGGGTAATTTTATGAAAATTTAAGGGGTTATTTAATTCATATTTTATAATGGCACGATGGACAATTTTTACACAAATTTATGGGATTATTTTATTTCATCTTTCATAATGTTATGGTGGGTAATTTTTTTAAACTATAATAGATCTAATGACTACTACTATTATTTGATTTACATGATAGATGACGGTATGTTTCTGATTTTTGTGAGAACTTTTAGGATTTATCTTTTTTCTAGAAAACAGATCCAATATTAGAGCTACACGATAGATGATGGGGTGGTAATTATATAGAAAATAAATTATTGGCTATTAAGATTTCAATCTCTGGATGTTTATGATTATTGTGAGAATTTTCTATGATTTTATCTTTTATTTAGCGTTTTCGAGCATCTTTAGGAAAAAAAAGTTACGAAATCATTTAGCAGTGTAAGTTTATAAATGGGAAAAAATTTGACAAAAATTTAGTTGTAAATTTGAAAATGAAAAAAAACTATAAAAAAAATAAGAAATTTGCTTTCGTTGAGAGTTGAACTCAAAACCTTTCATAATGGCAGAGGTGGGTAATTATTTAGAAAATAAATTAAAAATAGAAAATCTGCAAAAAAATTGTTTTTGTTGAGAGTTGAAGTCAAAACCTTTCGTAATTGCAGAGGTGGGTAATTACTTAGAAAATAGATCTAATGGCTATTAATATTTCAATCTGCCAATTGATGGTTGGATATTTCTAATTTTTGTGAGAATTTCAGGAATTTATCTTTTTTCTGGTGCGTTTCGTGAGGATTAACATAGAGGCTCAAACATGATCCTCTAATTAGTAATAATATCTTTTATAATGGCATGCTGAGTAATTTATATGCACAATTAAGGGATTAATTAATTTATATTTCATAATGTCATGGTGGGTAATTTTATGAAAATTTATGGAGTTATTTAATTCATATTTTATAATGGCACGATAGACAATTTTTACACAAATTTATGTGATTATTTATTTCATCTTTCATAATATAATGGTGGGTATTTTTTTAGAAATTATAATAGATCTAATGACTAGTACTATTATTAGAGTTACGTGATAGATGATAGTATGTTTTTGATTTTTGTGAGAACTTTTAGGATTTTTTTTTTTTTTAGAAAACAGATCTAATATCAGAGCTACATGATGGATGACGGGATGGTAATTACATAGAAAGTAAATTATTGGCTATTAAGATTTCAATCTGTGGATGTTTATGATTATTGTGAGAATTTCTTTGATTTTATCTTTTATTTAGCGGTTTCGAGCATCTTTATGAAAAAAGTTACGGAATGATTTAGTAGTGTAAGTTTATAAATGGGAAAAAATTTGACAAAAATTGTGTGTAAATTTGAAAATGAAAAAAACTGCAAAAAAGAAAAGAAGAATTTTGCTTTCGTTGGGAGTTGAACTCAAAACCTTTCATAATGGCAGAGGTGGGTAATTATTTAGAAAATAAATTGAAAGTGGGAAATCTGCAAAAAAATTGTTTTCGTTGAGAGTTGAACTCAAAACCTTTGATAATTGCAGAGGTGGGTAATTACTTACTCCCTCCGTCCCAATTTATAGTTCGTTTGACTTTTTTGGCACCAAGTTTGACCGGCTCTTTTTAGTCAAAAAATTTCACAATTATCATTTATTTTTATTGTGATTTAGTTTATCATATAATATACTTTAATTGTGAATTGAATTTTTCTATTTTTTTCAAATATTTTGAATAAGACGAGCCGGTCAAATTTAATCCTAAAAAAGTCAAACAAACTATAAATTGGGACGGAGGGAGTAGAAAATAGATCTAATGGCTATTAATATTCCAATCTGCAAATTGATGGTTGGATTTTCTGATTTTTGATAATTTCTAGAATTTATCTTTTTTCGGATACGTTTCGTGAGGATTAACATGCTCCAAAAAAAGCCTCTAATTAATAATAATAATATAAGATAGGTTGGTTATAAGTAAATCCATCTAATCCGAACTAGACAAGCCAACTTATTTGGATCAGAAATGGAACGTGTTAACTTATTTGGATCGAGAATGGAATGCGTTCAATCTTTCACTAACTCGTCTTCACGAGCAATCTTTATAACAATGAATGTTCGATCCATAAAAAAAAAAATTAAGGGATCATACGCCATAACGGACTATTTCATTTTGAAAGATTGTGAATCTAAACATGATGGTTTTCGCAATTCATATGCCATGTTATGGTAAAAGAATATGATAGGGGTGTGAACTGAACAAAGCTTAGGCGGCCTAGTTTGAGTACTTTTAGATTAGGTGGTTTTGGAGTGGTTCGAATGATTAGAGTGTGTTTAAATTCACAATAGATCAAAATTCTACTCGATCCTTCCCAATATATTTTAATCCTCTCAATTTAAAATTACCCAAACTAAGCCTTAGTTGGTTAGTCTTCTTGTAGTGAGAACAAGGTCATCGACCATGTTGTTGCCTTGCCGAAGGACGGACATTGAGTTGTCAGACCTGCTGGGCTGGAAGCCAATGTTGCCGAGGAAGGTTGTAAATTGGGTGTACCACATTTCAATCACACTTTCAATTAAAAAAAAAGTAGTCGAACAAAGCCTAACATGCTAACCAAACTTAGCCTAACTGGTGCGTGCCGTGGTGGCACGCCTCGTCGACGCAGAGCATTCCAACTCAGCAAGTCAACACTAGTATTTTTTTTTGTGACATTGGAGAAACACGGCAGCCACCATGCACCAAAAGAGAGTGCCCATACACATACACGGCACTGTAGACAGAGATGGTAGTAGTTGGAATAGTAGATGGACGAGATTGGATGAACGCTCTGCCGAGCCTAGTCAAAAGATTAAGAAAAAAACGTAGGATTCAACAACTTTGAGGGAAAAGGTTAGGCGCACTGGTCCGCAACAGAGGTAACAGTAGAGTTATTACCAGCAAGCACGGGCACAGCAAACACTAAAGCGCATCATTAATACAGAGGGACTGGCTCGCAGGCCTGAGATGTGCATATATAGCTAGTATCTCTAAAAATCCTTACAGATAGCGCGAAGGGCCAAACAGAACTAGGAGCCTGAGCACTGAAGCTCAAGACCAATCTCGGGCAGAGCCATAGATTGGGCAGAGCCATATTATCTCCATCATAACAAACTACTACGTACGGAGTAATACTGTACAAATGGAGTCTCAAAATTATAACATCTTAAAGTAACATAGCAACTGAAAAGGAGCTGTCCGCCAACCATGACGCCTCCCCTGTGACTGCATCAACACCAAGCATCGGCTTCACCTTGCGCTTGCCCTGCTCTACCAGCGTCCTGTGCAAAAGAATTAAAGCAACTGTCAGCTTAGCTTCGTAGATACTGAGAAAGTATCCCCAATGATCTGCTGGCTAGTACTTGTGCTAATTGCCTAATTGTATGCTTACTTTAACCGGATTAGCATTAGCCTTTTCAGCTAGTCGTGTGTTTTTTCTGTGTAGAGAGGCATGGGGGAGCTGTTAGGGAAGGTACCAGCTTGGTTTGTAGGATCATTGATACGTGCTGCTGTATGTATCGCTGGTTTTGCTGCCTCCCCGCAATGAAATTATGAGCTGGGTCGGTGCTTGTGGTGGTGTTAGTCTGCAATTTGAAGTGGGGCTGGGTAGGAATAGCAACGGCACTATATATTTTTTTTGAACCGAACTGGAGGGGTCTCCCCCTACAGTGATTTATCGGAACTTCTATGTGACCGATGGCATTGATCAAATGTTGCTAAAACTTGTGTACTATGTGAAGTCTGGAAGTGGTGATTTTGGTTTTTCTTGGCATGGCGAATAGTGCCATCATTTACCTTCAGGTTCTGATTTCGTTCCCACGGATGATGCTGATGATGCCCCTAGCAGCTTGGCTCCTGCTGCTGTTGCTTCCCCCTTGTCCCTGCCATTTCAAAAGAAGGGCCTCTCACTCACAGGTAGTGCATAGAAACACAGCATTGATAAATAATATTTATGCACACACTGATCATTTATACAAATGCTCAATACGAATAACCACTTACAGAAGGATGGATAAAACAAGTTTTCCTGGTCTGTGTTTTTGTGTTGCTCAAAAAAACACATTACATATTTGCATGCATGTGCAATGTTATTGATCAGCACACCACAACTCAGTGCGAAAAGGGACTTACGTCATCATAACTCGCAGTCCGAGTTATTCGGGGCCTCTTTGAATCATTCCCAGGAAGAGGACTATCTTGGTCAGCCTCTTGAAAGCTTGAGCGCTTCATTCCTGCACAAAAGCAAACAAATCTTGTGATATAAAAAACCAAACAGCAACATTGGCAGCCTTGCCGCATTTAGTATTTGATAAATCTAACAACGTGGGGAGTAAAGGTGCTGGAGTCTTGGAGGACCCATTTTTTGAATCAATCAGAACTTTTAGGTTAACTTGCCTGATTGCATTTCTGGAGAAGCCAGAGCAACTAACTTGCCTGGATTAATTTCTGAAGAGGCTGCAATAACAGGGACTTGTGAGGACAGTCCCGGCAGTTAGAGGATGCAGCTTAGTTTCAAGTCTTGAACTATAAAAAGCAAATTGTGTGTTACCTAGCTTGGATGAATGCTCAGGTCGATGCCCCTGTCTGGGTAGGGGAATTTCCATGCTGGCGGACATGGTTCCACGATTTAGGAAAGCTTTAAGCGGAAAAGCTGCAGAGAAGCAACTATCAGTGATCCGAACCTGAAGCTTATTTTTGGACAGAGGTTAACACAATAGTACCTTCTTTGGGTAAATGTGCAGGGGGATGGCGATGGCCTGGCTTCATCACCGGATGCCAACCAGCTTGCAAAGCTTCCTCTGAAGACAATGACAGTTTTCAGGCATCATGCGCGTCCAAAATTCAAGTGCTTTCACGAAGTAAGTAAGAGAACTTCTAGTTGCGCTAGCTTGCAGGCATGGAAAGTGCAATCAGATGGTAAAATCCGTGCGCATTCCAGCCATAGGAGATTGACGAAATTCAAATGGTTTTTGCAGAACAATAGCACTCGGTAACATAATAATTGGGACTCTTCCAGTTATGCTAGCATGGACATCCAGTTGTACTATCGCATATAGATATAGATGAGTGTTTTATGCGACGACCAAACCATACAAAAACATCATCAAAAGAAATGCAGCGCAGGAGGAGATAAAAAAGGAAGAGCATCGATCCTTGGCTCAAGAACAGACAGGGACAAATACACTCAGTTTAGAACACCAGTGGCAAACTAGCGGCACGTACCTAGTAATAATGCAATCTGCGCATCCAGTTGTTCCAATGTTAAATCTGCTGTAGCAAAACTGAGTCATTAATCAATATATAGAAGTGTTTGAATTAAGAGGTAAACATGTTACTCAAGCCGAGGGTATGATGATGCCAAAATTAAAGACGATGGTAGCTGGAGATGTGGATAAGATATCATCACGTTACCTGAAAAAGAGCCACTCCCCTCCATCAGATCCGAGGAAGGCAGCCTGCACGAATTAAAAAAAAAATCAATGGGAAACAAAAAAAAAAAAAAGCAGGAAAGGAATTAAAGCTTGGGTTTGTCGCATGCCGCACCTCTTCTTCAGGTGAAGAAACAACCGGGCAATATCAGTTGCTTGTTTGTGGTGTGAATTCTTGGCTGAACGCCTTTGGCGAAAGCTAGCAGCAAGACTACTGGATCCAACGGCAACAACGTTGTACAGGTGGTTCTGGCCCCTCGGGTACTCCATCCTGGCCCTGAGCTCGGGTACCTTGTAAGACATCTCCTCAACCATGCTGGCTGCCTTGTTCAAGAAGAGTGACCAGTCCACGGAGGCCCTGCGCAGGAGGAGCATCATCATGATCGGAGTAAATTACCCATTAATAATTAAATAAAATGGAACAACAATGACCCATGCCATGCCATGCATGTGGGTTGATGATCAATCACATTTTAATTCACATGGATGAATGTGTGGGTCATTTTCGTTATTAAGACTCAGTAAGAGGATGGAATCATGGATGTTAGTACAGTACTTGACACGGTGTGGACGCAGGAAGAGGACGTCGTCAACGACGGTGGCTAAGCAGGGGTACTTGGCGAGCTCAGGCTTCTCGTAGAGTTCTATGAACCAGTCGCAGACGACGCTCGCCGCGCAGGGGTTGTTGCCGTTGCCGCCGGCGAAGTAGCCGTAGATGCCCATGAGCTGCAGGAGGAAGTTGGCGAGGAGCGTCGCCTCGTCGCTCGAGTCGTGGTGGGGAGCGAAGCTACGGACGCAGTAGTACGCGTCCCGCAACAGGCCGTCCTTCACCTGCTTCGCCAGGTCCCACGCGTGGAAGATGACTCCCATCTTATTTCTCACCCTGCGATCGTTCGACGAGGTTAGAATAATAATCAGCCGGCTACTGATCAGATCAGCAGCGATCGAGTTCAAGAACAACCAACAATGGGATGGGATGGGATGGGATGTACGTACAAACGGTAGATGTCAATGAAGCGGTAGTCGCTGAAGCAAGCGACGAGACGGCGGAGACGGAGGCGCTCCGTGCAGGGATAGTCCAGGTAGTCCAACACCTCGCCGGAGACCGCCGCCGCGCGCTCGCCCTCGCTGGAGCTGGCCATCGCTACGCTATCAGCAAGGAAGGAAGGTGCTCGAATCAGGCAGGATTCAGGAGGCGCCGGGCCCACCCCTGCTTCTGTGCTTGTCGTGCGTTGCGTTGGGGACCGGGACCTTTTATTTATCCAGAGAAGTCGTCGGCGGGGGCGGATGGATGGATGCGGACCACGTTCGGAACCCCGGTCGGAATCCCAGTCGGAACGGGACGCGAAAATCCGTTCGGAACGGGACGCGGAACCGCGGGATCCCGGATCCGGTTCGACGTGGGGTGGATGGCGCGCTCGCGCTGACCTGTGGCCCCAAGGCGGCAGGTTGCCAGAGGGGTCCATTTTCAGTCCTGTGAGAGTTCAGAGTTGGACCATGTTGTCCAACCTGAGCCGGAAAAAAACAGGTACTAGTAACTATCACTCTCGTCGTTACTAGTACGTCAATACCAGCATAAAACATAGTAATTATTAGAAATCCACATATAAAGATCCACAATTAATCTACTATTATTCAATATTATCTATTATATGTTTCTATTTTAATAGATAGAACGTTTGTATAAACACACATACAGAATTTCAATCGTGCACCCGTCTGCACAGCTCATACATGGTGCGCTGTTGCAATTTCTATATGATCGTGTTATCTATTAATCATTTCTCACAAGTAAACACCCATAGCATACAATCCAACTCATGCTGATCAGTGAAAGTGATTAGTAGTTAGATTTGTAGGGTTAAGCATGATATTCCATTGGATCATTTAGCATATGGTCCAATTGGGCCATCTTGGTTTTCAACGAAATTTCATTGAAGCATATGTTGCTTCCAGCAATACGTTGTTGATGTGCATTTTTCGAAGAAGAGAATCTATCGGATGATTATTTCTTAAAATTAATGAGAGCAGTCGATAATAAAAGTGAATTATATGATATTACAAAACATGTCTACGAGCTTCAGCCACTCAGCAGCACCTTGCTGCCTCCGTGGCCTCATGCCCTCATGCAAAGTTTACTGGCGTCGTTTTTGGTCGACGTGGGGTGGATGGCACGCTCGCGCTGACCTGTGGCCCCAAGGCGGCGGGTTGCCATTGCCAGAGGGGAAAAGGTCCATTGTCAGTCTTGAGTCCGTGGTTCAAGTTCAACCTGAGCCGGTAAAAAAAGAGATTAAATGGTCCAAACAGATTATTAAATGGGCTAAACAACACACTATTTAGGGGGACAACAACAAATTCGATTAGGAGTTTTTTATAACTACATATGTACTATATCTTATATTGTACTCTCTTCATTTTTTATATTTACCGTATTTTAATTCAAAAATGAATTATTGTGCGACAAATGTTTGAGAAAGGAGATAGTAATACATACCAGTGGCGGAGAATGACCAGAAACTTTGGTATGGCACTGCACTATCGAGCTGTTTGGTTCGGCACCGTGGGCGGTAACGCAAATGGGAATGGATGCCTCCGCGAATTGTTGCAGTGCGATGGAAAGCGCGTTTTGTTTGTTTCATTCAGCGCCTCCACCTCGGTGCATTGCGAGAAGCAAGCGAGTTGCAGGATCAGATAACACCGCTGAGTGGGCGGTAACGCGGTTGTATAGGCCCGTATCCGCTCGCGGAGTGATCGGCTACGGAGTGGCCCAACCAAACGTCAGGCAAAGAGATCGGATAACGGCGTGAACGATTGCGGACCAAAAGTACTCGAACCAAACAGCACCTATGTTCATCCATGCCCGGCGGGTTATCGGCGTCGACAGCAGCTGGCCGGTAGGGTCGTGGGGACCTGCCGACGTGGGGTGCCGGCATGGGCCACAGGGCGACGAAGAAGCAGCGCAGGGAGCAAGGCGTCGCAGGACACTGGCCGGACGACTAGTGTGATGCTCCGGCATCTCAAGTGCATAATCACTCATCATACATAAAGCATTCATCCTTGAGCATCATGGCATAACATGTAATGGTGCATTAGAAACAAATTTGGTATATAGTACATAGTGAAAAACCTTGTCATTTCATGTGTATACTATATAGTCGTATCTTTGATTCTGTTGAGATCTGGGTGAAGTTCATATTGATAAAACTGTAGATACACATGAGATAAATAACTTTGCTAATTGGGGTCTTGTCATATAATGAGGTTTACAGGGTGATTAGGGTCATTTATCGTCAGTACAGAAAACCAGTCCAAATTGGAGCTGATTTGAAATCCTAAATTTACTCTAACCTACAGCCACTTTCATGCAAAGCTCAAATTAGAGAAGTTGTAGGCTATGAAATTCTAAACAAACTTCTCAAAAGGTACATTGGGAGAGAATACATGTAAATAGGACTTTCTGAATTTCTAAGCAGTAAGGGTTCCCTGTCCAAATTGGGGCTGCCATACAAATTTAAATGAAATTCATATTTGCAAACTGAATTGGGGGTTGTACATTTTGACAAAGTTGTAGAGTTCAAAGAGTATAACATTTCATCCAATTGGCACTTTTCCAAATTCAGCTCCTAAATAGGTCAAAATAGCAATTTACAGAAAGTGAGAAAACACATTTTTTATTTTTCTCTATTTTTCCTCCCCCGCGGTCACTGACGAGTGGGGCCCACCCGGCCTCCCCAGCCCGTGGACGCCGCGTGGAAGCCGGCGTACGGTCGACGCCGCGCGCCCACGGATTGATCCCCTCGGCCGCGCCTTTAACCCAAGGCCGACGCGCCTCTCTTCCCTCTTTCGTCTCCACTCGCCGCCTGCCTCTCCCGAGACCATCTGCCTCTCCCTCTCACTCGCCATCGCCGCGTCGCCATTGCCGGCCCGAGCCGAAGCTCGAGCTCGCGCTGCGCGACCCCGTCCTCCCCGAGCCAAGGGAACCATACCACTACACTCTCCATTCCACCGCGCATCTCCTCCACTTGACCTCGTCGCCATTCCACTTCCCGACGCTGAGATCGACCTCCGCCGCGCCATCGGTTCACGTCGACGCCGTGCGAGTTCACCCCGGTTCATCGCCGTCCTCCGCCTCGTCCTCGCCTCCTCCACCGACGAAGCCTACCCGAGGTAGTGCGCCGCGCTCGAGCGCACCACCCCGGCCCCGTGTCGCGGCTCCGGCGAGCTCCGGCTCGCCGGCGCACGCGCGTCTCCCCGCGCGCCGCGCGCGTCGGGAGGAAGAAGAAGGGGGCCCGGCAATCTTTAGATCCGGTCCCCGAGTTTTATTCTATTTACCGTTTAACCCATACTCTATTCACTAAGTCTTGTCAATCTTGCATGCTAGCCCTTGAAAGTTAGGGTTAATTGCGATCTAGCCCCTGGATCTATGGTTTTCTTATTTTCCTTGATTTAAATCGGCTGAAACTTTGAAAAATCATAATAGATCAAATAAAAATCGTAAAAAGGTAAACTCAGTTGCATTGTACTCCTAGTAAATATATCTACACAGTGGGTATGATGAGGAGGTGTGCATTTATGGTTTTGCCCTTGTTTTTGAATATGCATGATAAATCAAGGAAAAATAGAAAACATGGTCCAGATGGAATCCAAAGGTGATGAAACTCGGTCAGTAGCCTTCTTAGGATATTTTGATACTGTGGTAATTTTGGTGACTCAATATCCTACTGGTCATTTATGGTTTTACCCTTTTACATATACTTTATGCATTATTTGATAACTTGAAAATGAGGTCCATGCAAAATATGTTGAATATGACTCACTGGTAATTTTTTAGGTCCTATATAGTTTGTGAACACCACTGGTAAAATATGAGCCCCTGCATGTTAAGTTTTGATGGTGATTTGAAAATGACAAATCTTGACTTGGAGAACTAGATAAATGGAAAAATGGGTTCTAATGGGCAAGATAAATTCTAAGAAAATTCTGGTAACATATGGGAGTGTTATAGAGTCTAGAAAGTATATGCTAGAGGGCTATTCTCACTGTTTATATGTACATCTTAATTTGCACTAGATTTATATATGGAAAATAGATGTCCTGTCAAACTTGGGAGTTTTGAATTGTAAATTTTTGTACATGCAGTTCATACTGAGTATAGCCTGCTGGTAAAATTTCACTTTCAGAAACCATTCCAATAAATGATGAAAATTCTGACAATGTGTAGGGCTGAAAACTTGCTGGAATTTTAATAAAATAATTATAGCTCCAATTGGGCTGAAATTTTGCCAGTGGCTTTGAGTATGCAGAATCTATATGTCATAAAAGTTTGGGCTCGTTTGGTTATGTTTTACTGCTGCATCTACTACACACATGTCTTTTTTTTTCATAAAGTGTCTGCTGCATACTAACATCTGCATTTCATCTATAGTAAGTGCATACATTTGCATTCGCATGCACTCATATCTGCACCTTCGATTTATATAGATCCCGCGATCGAAGAAAAGACGGTACAGAAGCAACCCCTGATCGAGGAACCTGAGGAAGAGCAGGAGAGCCAGCAGCTGACCGTTGACCCCGCCGCCGAGGAGACTAACCCTAACGAAGAAAAAGGTAGGCAGAATTATACTATTCCCAGCAAATATATTAATTATTGGTTACGCATATGCATTAGAAGTTGAATGAAACCTATTGCATTAGATCGCCTGGCCGCCCTGGCCCTAGCACCTATACCTAGAGTTAGTAGGAACGAGTGCCTAGAATGGCTAGGTATGAGTAGATACGAGTGAATAAAGGTCACTCGTCTCGCAGGGGTCACTTTTCAAAAGAAAAAATCTCACCATGCAGGTTCTGTTATAATACCATGATTATGTTATGTTTTAAGTGGAGACCAGGCGGAGATATGGGTTCGAATGATGAGCTTTGGAATAATATGTGGTGGACTCCGCCCGAGTCGCATAAGGCCGGTCGTTGTTCGTCTATTGGTCGGCATAACATTGCTAGAGTGCTTATCCGGGATCAATGGACCGGTGAAAGTCTTACTTGTGACGTCTTAAGAAAAGGGCACGTTCCTACCCACTGGTTTAGAGAAAGGTGGCCGCGTAGACGGGTGTCAAGGGAGGGCTGACCCGACGTGACTGTGGTAACGCTCCTGCGATAACGCGCTCCGGGAGTCAGGCGGGAGTGGTCATCGAAGTTGAGACGTGACAAGTGAAGATGGGAGAAGCATATGTGAAACGCTGGAAGTTAGTAAGCATATGCCATCCTGTTACTTCTAGTTATTCTCGGAAATATAAAAATCGATTCGAATCGCTGATACTCACCAGTGTGAGAATGCCAATACCACTAACGGCCAAAGTAGTAAACTACTTGAACATGCTGTATTATGATTTCATGGTTTTTGAAATACTGCATGCTTAGATAACTGTTTTACTTCATGCAACACTTGCCACACTCACGATGGTTTATTGGATAGATTATAATGCAATACCTTGTTATACTCATAATGTTTCTATAAGTTTGATGACCTGAGCAGTTGTTAAATTCTGCTCGGGTACAATAATACAAGTAGCTGTCAATTCCTACTTCCACTCCTTAATTTGATCTCGGTTAAAAGCAATGGCTAAGGATCCAGATATTAGTAAGCAAACTTTGCGTCAGCCGTAAGCCACATTCATTAAATCCTACTGAGTAATTAGTACTCAGAGTTTTGCCACCACTTTTGGCTTACAGGTACGGAGTTTCTCTTCTGTGCCTGTGTCGGTGGAAGGCCGTGACCCCACCAGAAATAAGAAGGGTCATGATCTGGCAAGGAGCGGCATCAGTGGGCTCGATGCTCGTTCTATTTATGCAAGTCTTTTGGTTATCGTGAACATGAACTTTAAAACTTCCGCTGCGAGAGACTATTTGAACTATGTTGATGTATGACACTATGTTGAACTCTATTTGATTCTCGATCTGGTTTGTAACTAAAGTCTATGTAATATCTATTCAACTGCCTGTGATGTTGTAACTGTTGTAGCTCCATCGAGGGTCGGATGTGTATGATGTCGGTTACTCTGGGAAATGGTGTTATCGAGAGCCCGAAAAACTCTCGACGGACTACCGGGTTTAGTCTAGTCTAAGTGCACTGAAAGCCAGAGGTGGCAGATGTGCTTAGTCTGGATTAAAAAGGACGGTTCCACCACAGCTAGCCACCGGTTGCCGCCTGGGGCAGCCACGCGCCCGCATTGGGAGCAACTGTGGCCGCGCCGGACGCTGCAGCTGGGAAGCCGCGTACCCACTGGGCCCGCCGGCGGCTCCCGGCTGGGGCAGCAGCACGTGCACGCGCAGGCCACAAGACGATAAGGCGCCGTGCACTGCCGCTGTGCTGCCCTGTTGCGGCGCCACCCCATGGAGATTGGGTGGCACTGGGAGCGGCCGAGCAGAGCGAGACTCTGGAGAATCGGGTGCGCTTTGGGCTGGGCCAAATACTTGGGGGTATAGGAGCTTTTTTCTGGGCCGAGGTATGGCGGACGCGAGCCATAACGGACCTTTCGCCCCTAGTACATACATAAATATGTATATTCGATGTGTTGCATATATAAATATCTGTATTTATTTTTAATGTGTACATTTGCCGTAATAATTTATTTTTTCAAGTATAAATATACATACTCGACGATGTAACTGTCGTCAAACAGTCTAAATGCAAGCATTTTTAATTGAAATTTTTAAGAATTTCACAGAAACAATTGAATTCAAAAAAAACATAGGGAGAAATTTTTCTCACATTCCAAACATTTCCCTAAATAAAATACATTTTTTCCTTTAGAACAACGATGGTGTGAACGACCGGTCCGCTGGATCGGATGAGCGCTGAGTGTCGCCCAAGACGGCTCTCACATGACGACCGGCTGCTTCGCACAGCTGTGGATCAGGCTCCACCTTCCAATTCACAATATTGATAATTGACAGAATTTTGTTTTTTATCGATGTGAGAAATGATTATTGTCGATAAATGCCGATAAATCAACCTGTTTTTAGCGATTATCGCTCCAAAAACGTTACTGGTGCCCATTGATAAAGAGTGTATCATTGGGAAAGTAACCCTGCTCCAACAGCTTCCTGACACGTTGTCATCTAGTAAAAATTTAATAGTTGAGGTAAAGCTATATCAATAGTGTCACGTAATGCAGATTTAACATTTGAGGACATGTTTGGAAGCAATGTGTTTGTTATGGTTTCAATGTAATACCTTGGTCTATGATATTTTTAGAGTACTGTAAACATCATTCTATACCAAGGTTTTCTCATTCAAGTGAGCAAGAGATATTAACATTTTCTCGTTCAAGTGAGCAGGAGGATAGTAAAATCATAATATCGCTATGAAACCAAACAAGTACTAAAATACTATGATTTTTGTGGGGGAAGAGAAATACTATGGTTACGTTATGATCAATGTAAATTGTGATTTTCTAAAACTGGCATTGAAAAACTTTATTTCCAAATAGACTTGAAAGATACAAAGCAAGAAAAGAACTTTCAGAAGGTGAATAGTAGTAGTTGTGAGACAAAATCAGGGTACAACAACCGATCAGCGTGAGACCATGATGCCTCAAATACCGTTCTCACCGTAGATAAAGTGAGAAACTGGATGAATATGCTGCTGGAGGTGGCCTGAGACAGAGAAGCCCAATAGTGATCGAACCGAGCCCACCCTGGTTACATGGTCGAAACCTCGACCCCCTTCACAACCATTAAAGCCCTCTCGGCTGAAAACATTCGGCCCATCAGGCCTTCAAAGCCCATGGCAACCCCCACGCGGGCACGCACGCCGCGGCACGCCTCCCCGTCCTGCCGCCAATTTTTTTGCCCCCTCGTCTCGATCGGGCAGGCAGAGGGATCGTGGCGGCGGGAGCTCGGAGAATGTGGGGGCGGGGCCGCGCGAATCCTCTCCCGTTCATCACAGCAGGTACCAACAAAATTTCCTCCAATTTCGTCTTCCTCCAATTCGCCTGGGTTCGTGTTCTGGATGTACGGTGCACAGAGAGTATGGATTGAAGTTGTTCATGTGTCGATGTCGATCGATGATCGAACTGTACTGATCTGGGTTACTATTGGATCCGTGAATCGATTAAGGTTCCTGGCCGGGAGGTACGGTGTGTCCGGAACCGCCGAACCGGAAGATCTTATGACGCCATCTGGGGATTTGGGTTGATGCTCCCGCGGTATTGTGGCGTACCCTTTTAAAAAATACAATCGATTGAGCCTGTGCATATTTTCATAGTCTAGTTGGTGGATCCTTAACATCAATACGTTTTGACATGAACTTAGCTCCTGTGATCCTTAATAAAATACAATCGATTGAGCCTATGCATAATCACAAGTACTATTCTGCAGAAGGATACAGTGTTTATATGCACAATCACAAATAACATGCGCATCCTCATCATAGGGTAAACCGTAAACTGATTCCGTGTATTTCGGTACTTTTGCAGTCAATCCACGGTCACAGGAGCTAAGTTGTGGTGTGATTTCGAATAATGTGTTCCGATTTAGAACATAAGTTTTGCTTGTTATATGATATATATATATATTCAGGTAAACCTCGCAATCACAACGTGTGAACTGGAGACAACGATGAGTCATTGTTAACCTGACAAAATTCTTGAAGTTTAGCTGATCTGTCCATGGATAGAGGACCAAAAACATGAAATGCGAGTAAACAAACTCATCTGTTAGGCATATGACAGTTGCCCAAGGACTTGCAATTTATTATAGCACAATGATGTGTTGAAGCCGTAGGTCTGGTGAATAAGATTTATTTAGCGAAATTCTGGTCAACAAGTTTTGATAGCTTCTACAGTGTACACATTGTTAGTTAGCTTCTTTGCTTGGATCCGTTACTTGTATAATCTGCATCCTGTGTTGTGTAGTGTCGATATCATCTAGGTATTATGTCTTTGTATTTCAATCAATACAGAGACACTACAACGATTAGTTCACTAAGCTTTTAGCTTCCATTTTTCAAGTGAACTCAAATATACATATAGATTAGTCTGATTTCTTCCAGATCTCGTTTTGTTTTCTAGACTGATGAAATTAGCACGTGTTTTGTTTGCTATGCCCTTCCTTTTCAGGCCTTCGACTTTTATTTAACATGTAGACATGCAAGTTTCATGAAAGTCAAATATACCTTCCTGATCTGTTCTACTCCAATGGATCTCATAGTTTTTCTCATTCTCCAATGGATCAATAGTTTTTTTCTCTTTGAAAGATGCTCCACTGTTTCAGGCTGGCTGAAACTACATGGCAGAGTTTTACTATATGTCACATCGAGATAAACAGAATATATCATAAAAATTGTATGTCAAAGATCTGTTGTTTCCCTTAGAATAAAATATTGATGAAGCACATTTACCGAGTAAAAGGGGCCATCATTTCCACCTTTTTTTCTCCTTTTGACAAGTAGGGACCATCCAATTATCCTAGATCATGAAAAGAAGCTCCAATCTTGTGCCGAAAGAGCAACTGATAGATCCTAGGTCTATTGTAGCATGTCCTCAAATGTACAATTGTGCTTCAAATTAAAGATGAAATAAATTACCCTGATTGAGAATGCGCGCAGGTCAGTAACTTTTGATTACTTTTTATTGGCTCAGATGCATCTTTGAACAAAAGATAGAAGAACAGCCGAACCAGAATCAGTTAGTATATTCATTCATCCATGAGAAACGAGACATGGCCAACATGGTTTTAGATAAACTAGTTGGCTTAGAGGACACAAGAAAATAAAAACAACCACACGTTGAATAGCATAGAAACGTTACATCATTTTGCGTAACAGGAATATGTTAATGTTATGCTTTAGGGAGGCCTTTTAGATGTCTAGTGCTAGAACTATATCGCAGCAGGATGGAATATATGTGTGTAGGTATACAGTGATTGTGGTAGGACCCTTCCATTGATATCAACTAGATAATTCTCCGCACTTTGCTCGGAAATTTGGGTAATATCATATATGTACACCACACAAAAGCATCTCATGCATCAAGCCATAGAAAATCAGTAGATGATATAAATAAAACTCTTAGTGGATGGTGAGTGGATAGTGACGTGGCATATAACTTAGTGGGGCCTTAAGATGACATGGCTTCATGCATGTCTAGAGAAATAGGTAGCGGGGTGCACCTATTTAGATATAGATATAGAAGATTCCAGTTCATTGATATATTAATTCTAAATGGACCCCACTCGTGAAACTTGTGACAATTGCAATAATGGTTGTGTCTTTTATTATGTAAATAAGATCATATAACTTGAACTTTACCGCATCCTTCCTGGCTGCTTCATATGCTGCGTCATGTTACATCTTTCCCTTTTTTAAAAAAAAAATCTCATTTCATATTTTTATATGACATGATGGTTCAGAAACAATCGTAACATTCTTTTTCACTCCTGTCATGAGTGGTAATTGCATTTTCTAATGCTACAAACTTTCTGGCGTTCAGATATAATAGGAACAAATACAGCATTGAAATATTGAGGACGATGGAGCCATACAGAAGAGGATATCCAGTGAGGTCAGTAGGTTACTATGATTATTCGTTTATTCTTCCTTAGACAACATAATCAGAGCCATCTCGACGTCTTCCTCTTGTAATCGAACAATCTACCAGTTAATAAAGTAGCTGCCCTGTGACAAATCACTAAATAATCACGACCTGTATAGGTGCAATAGGGGTATGGTTCTGCGGAGGAAGCCGCTAGCTCAAACGCTTTTGTGTTAGCTTCAGAAAAGCTAAGCAACATCACAATCGATCTTAGTGACTGTCCCTGTCATGCAATAAACAATGAGCCCTCAGATTTCTCGAGTACTTTAACATCACAATGTTAGCTGTGTAGCTCTTGTCTCAGGTGCGGGTAATACATGTCTACAAAATAAACTAACTCAGCTGTGCTGACGGCATGTGCCATCGAGTTGTGAGTGTTTGACGTTTTGCAAAGCGCTCTATCTAGCAGAAACCTAGTTGGGCAGGGATATTCTCACCACTTTACAGCCACAGTCATGGTTTTTATATGAAATTTTTGCAGCTCGCGTGTTCTTTTTGGTGTGCGCGTAGAGCTTATCTCGTTGTACATTCTTGTCTGCAGGGGTTCTTGTTATAAGTTTCAGGGCCCTTGATTTGTTACAGGACATGCTTGTTTTCGCAAAAAGCATGTCTGCTTGTCACGTCTTTTCCTAATTGATTCTATCTGGATACGTGCTCTTAAAATTAAGTATCGATTACAGTATTCCTATTTACTATTGATCACTGAAGTTTGGTTGCTGTAATTAAGCAAGCAACAGCGGCATAACAGTCTATGCCCAACAATCTTGCTTTAGTGACCTACTAAATAAAAGTAGGTAACTTTCTGTTCCCTTTATCCTGAAATGAAACTGCCTTTTTTGTGCCTTCTGCTGAAATGGTGGGAAAGGAAAACAAACAGTCATTTGTTAGTAAATACCATAGATTCCTTCTGTTTGAGATTACAGGACGTATTTTATTTCGTTAGGATGAGGCTTTGACCGATGATCACTATATGAATACATATTTTTTGTGACACAAATTTGTTATTACATTCATATTTCATAGTATTGATACCATTTTATATCGCATAAACAACATAGTAATTGGGTAGTAGTTGGAGAATTGAAAGTCTTGTCCCAACGAGATAAAATTCACCTTAAATGGGTGAGTATGCAATACATTGCAGGAAAACAAGGAAGCTTGATAAGTCTAGTAACCAGACCAACTTTCTATTTTAAAAATGTGTCTCCCTTCAGTGAAACTCCTGTGTGCAATACATTGATAAGTCTACTAACCTTAAACGGGTGAGTATGGAATACATTGATAAGTCTACTAACCAGACCAACTTGTGTGTCCCTTCAGTGAAACTCCTGTATGCTTGCTATCTCAGTGCCATCCTTTATACTTGCTGGCTCCACAGAAAGTGTCCACCTCAGCTGTGATATCCATTGCAGTCTGTAACTCTCTGCATGTATCAGGGTGCCTGATTAGAAAGTGTTTTCCACGTACGGACTTTTGTCCATATCTTTAGGAGATCTCTTACCCTATCTGTTCTTGTATTTTAACCCGTCACAAAGTGGTGTCGTTAAGTAGTCACACAAACCCGTTCCAATTTGTGATAGCGTCAGTCAATCCTAGTTTTATCGCGGGATTGATCTCACTTCACTATTAACAAGCATACATTCATTTCAGTTTCTAGGAACACACTTTCTTCATATATTCATGTTGCTTCCATTAAGAGAATAAGTTTATAACGAGAGCGCTGCAGCACAAATGCACAATATGCCAGGTACAGCTGGTTACTTTGATTTTCCCAAAACAAAACTATTTACACAGGTATGTGGTGTTGGATTTTCGATTGAAACCGAGCTTTGCAAGAAGTGTGATCCGAGATGATGCCTCTAAATACGTGCTGTATCCATACTAGATATCAAGTTACTAATTATCTATCTCTTCTGACAAGTTGTATATGAGGTTAGTGTAATCAGTTTAAGTATTGTCTATTAAGATTGTGATAAGGACAAGTCTACGCTGTCCAAATATTTTCCCAATCTTTCGAATTATCCCCACCTCACGTTAGATCGGGACCCCAATTCCCCATCAGATTGCTTAATTATAAGATAGAAGACTCACTAATTATTTCCTCTACTATTTTTTAATTATTGAATCACGGATAGCATGGTCAATCTTGCTTTCTCTTTGTGAATACTTGTGTCCTTCAAAAAAAAAATAATGAGCCTAAAGAAAATACAGTTTATAATAATTTGCAGCAGAGCTAGTAAACAGCTGTAATAGGATCATAACAATCGGTTGGAAGAAATATGGCTGGCGTGGATTGACTCACCCCATGAATTCAGCGTGGACAAATTTCCTGTCACGCACCAACTGTTAGGGACAGATGAGATGACCTTCGTCCCATCAAGTCATCATTATAAACATGCCTATAACTCACCTACGCAGAGGTTAGGTAACCAAAGCAACATTGACTTCTCAGTACGTACACAAGTTCCTTTATGTCTTGGACTGTGTTGGCCGGATATTCTCGTTCCTGAGGATAAAGGCTGGAATGTTGTTTTGTCCATTATCTAAAAAACGTCTTGGACTGTGAAATTACCACTCTGACTATTCTCAAGAATGCACCATGTTATATTGTTTCTTTCTAACTATTTGTTGACTTGCTTGCCCCTGATGGATCGTAGTCATCATACAAGTTTTGGAGCGTTTCTTGCTTGAGCATATGAACTTTTAGTAAAAAGGCTACACACTTAGGTCATGCACAATTAACTCTTGTAATGCATCCATGTGTTACCTTGAATTACCAGAACATCCGTTTTCTGATAAGATCATCTGGCTCTTCCTGAGCATACCTTCAGCAATGTGATCCGCACATAGAACAAGCAGAAACTACCGTGGTATCAATTAATATTGCTATCGGAAAATATATCTCCTCGTGGGACGTTAAAACCTTTCTCGATTTGGAAGCTACTCCTATGCTTTACTACCTCATGATATGCTTTGAGATTAACATGCGCATATGTGCATCCTTGTCTCAAGCGCAGGGTGTGTTATCGTCACATGCATGGCTCATTCAGCAGTGCAGACTATAGGACCGGGCACTCAAGGAGAAAGAAAATCTCTGTCCATCTACTTGTCAGGTTTGTACAATTGCTAGCTTTTGTTTTTATTGGAGTATATTTTCAGTATTTATGTTCCTACATTATAATGCAACCAACAATACTTAGATGCCCCCCAAAATTCAAATATTGTTCTTGCATCCTTAGTTCACATGTTAGGAATCTAACCCTATGCTAGTTTCTTCATGTTTTGTAGATAGTGGAATAAACATCCAGCCTCAACACTCACGAGGAGTGTATTTAGCAAAACTAGTTTCTTCATGTTAATTGATAAAGATGTTGTCGCTAGAACAATATGTGGTGGTAGTGGTACCAATGATGGACAAGTTTTTTTTTGTTTGCTGAGCTGACATTTTCTTGGTTGTTGAAAAAAATGCATAATAACATAAGTACAGTTTAGATAGTACCTGAACGTAGAGAGACAGGAAATTGTTCCAGTGGAGGCTAATCATTAAGACAGAAGTCAAGCCATGACTATAATTTTTCTCGGGAATAGTTTAAGAGCATACTAAATTGTCTAGTGGCAAGTGACAGTGCATCGTTCTAGTATGAACTCTGGAAGTGAAGTATATGGAATTAAACAAGTAAAATGGAAGCAACGTTTTGATCATTTCTTATGGCGGCCATAGAAATGAAGTGGCAGTTTCTTCATTTCACACTCCAACTTCAAATATAATTTGTGTACACAAAGAAGTACTGGGTACTGACACTACGTCTATGTGCCATCAAATGAACCTGTGCCACTTGGATGAAAAAAAAAATTGACCATTGACAAATTGCCCAGAAGACAGAATTCTGAACAAACAAATTTTAAGTAATAGAAGGATTTGATTGAATTAAGTTATCACATTTAAAATGGGATAGAAGAATTCAATTTGTACATGTCCAATTAATTTCTTAATATCACATGAAGTGCAGTCCATGTGTTCTATACTAAAATTAGGCAAACCTTGTAGATTCTGTAAATAAATTGTATCTATGGAGTTAGAGACAACAGACACTATAACACTAACCTCGTGTTCAGAGTCAGCACTCAGTACTGATACTGGATTCATATCAGATAAATTAACAAAACAATACAATCCATACAAACCAAAATTGTAAACTTTCTGTAAGGCAGTAGGCCGAGTAGTGAAAATTACTATTCCAAGACACTCGTAGAAAGACACCTGAAAACCAGGCATCTCTCGTCTAGGAGTGGTGAGAGACCTTATTGCTCTTAATTCAAAGAAACTCTCATCTTTCACTGTTCCCAATGAATGCTAGTACAAATTTACACCATAATCATGCATGTACATGAAAGCATAAACCGGTGGCTACTTGATCCCAAGGTTTGCTGGATCATCGACAAGACAGTACTGTTGCATGCCTTGGGAGCTGGAGGCAACAGTATTGTTAGGGCAAACCAATGGGCTCACTTCTCTCCACCTCATGCTCTGATCAATACTCATGCCAAAGAAGCTTTCTAGGCCATCCAACTTAACCTGGTTGAAGTGGAAGCTCTGGTCCAGCTCCAGCGCCGGCAGAACACAGGAACCCTGCACATCGCCTTCATTAAGCAAGGTGGTGGCGTCCTCTGGGCATGGAGGCGGCATGAGGCTTGGACTTCCCTCGTACATTGGTGGAGGAACGCACTGAGGAACCGGCAGTGTTGTGAAAGGGCCTGCTCCTCCAAGCTTACATAGAAGTTTCCGGATCGACTCATCTACCTCATCTCCTATGCGATGGGCTCCCATCATAATACTTGTACCTGGCACTGGTTGCACTGGCACGGCCATGGCTTGGTGGTGCCAGTTGTAAGTAGCCGCAGCCATGCTACTGCTTCCGTTGGCATCCCCGGTTGCTGCTTCTTGCTTCATCCCATCGTTTGCCGTCACCTGGCGCATGAATTGTTGCTGCTGCTGCCTCTGATCCTTGCGGGATTGCTTGCCGAAGAGCTTCTTCTTGAGCCTCGTGTTCCAGTAGTTCTTTATGTCATTATCAGTCCTCCCTGGCAGCTGCGCCGCTATTATCGACCACCTACGACCGCAGCATGCATGGTCTGATCAGATCATATATTGATTCCAAGTTTCCAACACACCCACGTGCCTGCCTAACAGATTGCAGCTAATTCTACAGTCGATTTGATCAAAGAATACACAAGGCAGGTAAGACCTACGGAACTTGTACCTGCTGCCTATGCTGATGTAGAGGCTAAGGATTATCCTGTCCTCCTCCTCCGAGAACCCACCGTGCTTGATGTTTGGCCGGAGGTAGTTCAACCACCGGAGGCGGCAGCTCTTGCCGCACCTCTTCAGACCTGCTAAGCCGCAGATACGCAAGCTTCTGATTAGCCTCTTCGTCTTCTGCTGCTACTGCATGGCGAACGTCATGAGCACATACCTATCTTCTGCGGCAGGGCTATCCAGTTGCCGCCGGTGCCGTTCTGCTCGATGTAGGACTTCAGCTTGGCATCTTCCTCCGGCGACCATGGGCCTTTCTTCACGCTAGCCTTGTCACAGCATGGAGCTCTCCCCATGGCGTCCTCCTATCTCCTCGCTTTCGAGCTCTTGGGCTTCTCTTGTGAGGGGTGGAAGAAGTGTTGAATGTTGATTAGGGCCTAAACTTGGTTAGTCATGATTATGGTCTGGGCGGTGTGTTTATGTCCTGAAAAGGGAGAGCTGAAAGACGAGGTGTATTATTGGCATGGAAAAAGTTGGCTGCTGTGATAGTAATAAAATACTGTCTAATCGGTGGTGGTGTGATCTGGGTTGCTCTCTTTCTAATTGTTGTTTCTCTTGGATTAGAATCTCGATCATGCAGCCATCAGCAGCTGCAGGGAACCTTTTTCATGAACCTGGTCTTTGTGCACCGTAGACTATAGTTTTGTTTATGTGATCTGATCTGCTTAGATGACTAAAGAATTAAACACAGTATTCTGGGATATGGTTGGATACATTGCGCCTATTTATTCTATATTTGAGCTGAGTGCTAATGTTATGCATATATAAATAGACAGTGGCCAGTGATTGTTTGACAAAAAATAGGGATACAAACATTAATTTGTAAAAGACACCCAAGAAAGAGTTACAAACTGATTTACACGGGACGCTTAGATAGGGATACAAACATTAATTTGTAATTTGTATTTTTGGGGAAAAGTATACCTGAGACATGCTTTAATTATATCATGGATAGAAAAACAGCCCCCTATATTATCAGCTAAATTGTGGTCAATATGATGCAGGCTTTGAATACTGATCGCAATTCTATTACCATCTTCTACTGAAATTTATGATTTTTGCAATCTCGGTAACCGTTGCAACAATTTATTTGGTGATAGGACCAGTCCAGTTCATACTTGCTCCTCGTAAAGCTGATGAACTATATTTGTTGGAGCTGCATGATGCCTAACTGCCTTCCATGAATCCTGGCCAATCCTGTAAGTTCTGACCTATTCTTCTTTTGTGTGCCCCGTCGATTGAGATATACTTTTGGGGAACATAAGTCAAAGAATTTGTTTGATTTCCAAGTATCCAGAAATCTACTCGGAAAGTCAGGATAAGGGAGTCATTGGTCCATGTAATTGTTATCACCCTTGTCCATCGTCAAGTGAAAGCTTGGTCCGCTGTCCAGTAATTGTTATCACGTACCCAGTACCCTTGTCCCATCGTCAAGTGAAAGCTTGGTCTGTTGGATCAACGATGGCGGCACCCACGGGTGTTGTTTCCTTCTCAGTGCCGTCTTAGTGCTTGGTCCCCTTGCTGTCTGGGTACTCATGTGGGTAGTTCTAGTGTTTTTTTTTTTTCTCTTTTGCAGGGCTTCAAAGGTCTTTGTCGTTTAAACAGGCTTTGGATCTTACTCCTTGTACATGTAAATATTTATCCTCATAATGAAAAACATGGTTAGACACGATAGTGAGAAAAAAAAAAGATAATAGAGCCATTGGAATTTGACCCCTCGGTCTTTGTCGATGATCGACTCATAGTGGTGGTGATGTAGGATTGCTTTCGTCAGGATGATTCTTGCCATATTGTGTCCCTTTTTGGGTTATATCTTAGGCATGTGCTATATATGTCTTGAAATGTTTTGTTTTTGTTCCCGTTCTTGCGATTTAGGCATGTTTTTTATGACAGACATAAAAGGCAGATAGTTATCTGTGCATAATTAAAGAATATGATGTTGAAATTAATCTGAAAATCGTACTGATATTATACTCATCCCACATTTTCTCTCTTTCCCATCATGCTGGTTATGCACGTCTCCTGGTTTCAGAATGTGTTTTTCTTTTCTAATATGTCCATTGTTGCCGTGACGTGTTATGTCATGTGATGTCAGATGTGGAAGACAACCTTGTTCATCATTCTGTTATGAACTCCCTCGGTTCCAAAATAAAGTCCATTTACCTTTCTTCTAAGTCAATCTTCTCTAATTTTGACGAAAGTTTTAGAAAAAAAATACATCTACAATATCAAAGAAATGCACTATCAGATAATTTTTCATGGATTTATGAAAATATGATACTATAGATATTTTTATGTCTTTTTTCTTTTTATATTTGCTTGGTCAAAATAAACTCAAATTTTGAACGGAGGACATATTACCATTTACAGGAGTAACATGTTACCGTTTCAAGTAGAGATTGCTGATAGATGGAGATTGGTATTTTATTGGCAATTAGCTCCTTTGGCCTGACATAAAATGCATGCTCATTACCTCTTAGGCTCTTACTAGCTTATATATATTGTTATTAAGTGGCATGCTGGCAAATTGGTAGTTTTGTTTTACTGAAACTTTAAACTGTATTGCTATTACTCAAGGGTGTACGCGTGTCCGGTGAAAAGATATACAGATTTGCAATCAAAGTAACTGGGGCACGAGAATGACATTGGATCAAAAGAGAGTAGATGCCAAAAGGAATGGCAAAAAAGTATGTATATATTTGCCATCACTCCCATTCTCAAGAATCTTTGCGAAAGTAACTAGTCATTTAGCTGGACCTCCATCTATGGTGTGCTGGTTTGCTTCGTCTTACCAAAAAACTGTACTGGTTTGCTGGTGAAATTGGCTTGTCTGCGACAGGGAAACGGCCGTGGTGATTGGAACACTTTATACTAGTCATACTGATTTTTGATGCTTCAGCCAATCAGGGTCTCCATGAATGATACTAGTAGTTTTTACTGGGCTGAGGCAAATGTGGCCCATCATATATATTTAACTGGGCTGAGGTGAATGGGGGCCCTGTGGCCCAGGTTTTTGGTCCGAGTGACCTGTTCATCTCTCCAGGGTGTGAACGTCGCAAGGCCCAACTGCTACTGCTTGCAGGTTATATACTTCCACTAACAAATCAATAGTGTTGTACTCCGTACGTACGTATTTCTAGTGCACGAGTAGGAGTGTCTGTTTACATCTTCCTTTTATTATGACCCAGCAGAGTTCCACAGAGGGTTGAGTATTAGGTGCAGGCATGGAGCGTCTACATCTATACCGTGTTTGGAAAGAAAAGGACGACCCAACCATTAAATCAGGATAACATCCACAGCCAGACAACGAATCAAATGGTGGTATAGCAGGGGCCTGAACACTGTTCCGGAACGGCCGTTGCACGCCAGCAGGTAAGTTGGATTACCAACTGGTTGGTATCAGAAGTGTTCTTGCCTTCTTAGGACCTGGAAGTACTAGCTCCTTGGATGAGGAAGCAGAGGAACTGCTGCGGAACTTGCTGCCAATAATTTTTGAACATGACTGCCAATAATTGAGCAGTGGGATCCTGTCAGTTCGGAGCAAAGCAAGCAAGCAAGCGAAATGATCGAACCATGGAGAGGGATTCCTGATTCCATCGAGGATTTGACGAGACCAGCTAGTCTGACGGATTTGGGAGTCGGCGGGCCAGGCCAGCATATGTGGGCGACGAGCGGAGCCATGGCTCGGATCGGACGGGTGCATCAGTGCATGGGTGCTGGGGCTGTGGCCGCGCCCATAGCTCTTGATCGCCCCCCCCCCCCCCCCCCCCCCCCCCCCCCCGCGATTCGCGCCGGGCTCCGACCAGATTCAGGGGCTCAGCAATGGTCAGTACTCAGCACTACGTCCCTACTCCCTGACTCGTCCCAGCATGCATATATGCGTGTAGTGCGCTTTTGTTTTACCGTTACTACCGTGTTTGGTTGCTTGCGTTCGTCTCTTTGCAACCTTGTCCTGGACGTGCGTATTAACATTTAGTACTAACATTTGGTCCAGGAGCATGAGTATTAGCCATTTACTGTCTTCTGCTGTCCTCCCAAATGCTGGTAGGTAACGACATTCTCGCATTAATCCCCTCGTATGGAACCCATGAAATGAACATTAAAACCACTGTCGCTCATACCAGCGCCATAAATACTACTCTTATCAAGGTCTAAAAATCGTTTTAAATAATCCCCTATTAATCCTCAACTATTTTTTAGGAAATGATAAGATTTGGTCTAATTTTGGTTCAATAATTGATAAACCTCATTAATCGGCTGGTGAACCAGGTTAATCATTTCTTTGACCTATTTATAGGCCCTTTGACCAATTAGTTAACTAAAAATGATGTTGGTGACCTCCTAGCTTGTCTTGGACGTCGGTCAAAAAATCATGCTTCAGGCTTTACTTCTTTACTTCGTGTTCCTCTTGCATGTCATAAAAACATGAACTATTTCCGTGTGTTTTTAGTCATGCACGATATCTTAATGTTTTATTTTACATTATTGTTTAGCTGATTAATATGATGGACTATCGATTAATTTGTGGTTAACCCGGCCGATAACCAATTCTTGTTCCCTAGCTCGCCGGTCGATTAGCGGTTACTGGAATCTAGTCTCAGCTAGTACTCGATCTCTCTGCTGACCTGACCAGGTGTGGAGTTGGCTTCCATTTTTCATCTCCAAGACTGACGCATCGTCGGGCTTGAAGTCTTGATGGTGTTGGTATAATTAAGTTTGTTCGCATCCGGTTGGTTAGGTAACTTTCTAACTCACAGCAACAGTAGTAGTATCATCAGTATATACACATAGCACAGCCGCATAAAATACAGCGAAAAAGACAGTATACCTACAACGAGACAGGCATTCAACCATAGTGTCTAGGGTACACACGAAATGACGTGATAATAAGGTGACAAGGCTTTAAGTCCCATCCGTACTGTTGGACGAGATTCTTTGACCGCATGGCATGCTTGTTTATATTTCAGATGAAACAGGGCACGATCGTGACACTACGAGTGCCTACATATATATTAAATCTATATACACCATGCATCTACATGATCGAACAACAAGGTTCCCGATCGATTGTACGTGCATATATATAAAAGCTCACTGACCGGCTAGACAAAATTATAACTGTTAGGTGGTTAACAGCGACTCGATCTTGATGACCAGTCGTCGTAGTACCTTTGTGTTTCTTCGATCTCAGTTTCTAGGTCACCGTCTCTTTCGCTGTTCACTCGTTAGACCATCCCAACCTAGGACTAAAATGGTTGTCTATAACACTATTTATCTACTATTTTAATTACCTTTCGCTCTGTCTACATCTACGGTAGCACTGCAGTGTCAAACAATACTCCACCATTGGGCTCGGTCTTATATTCTTCTCCGGAGGCTGGAGCCCAACAAGGATAGGGGATAGGATAGTATAGCATAGGCCCTGCAGGCATTTGCCGACTGGGACGAGGACGAGATGAGGCGGGGGATATCTGCCATGTGCCTGCAGAGGCCCCTGGCTGCACGGCATGAACTGAGCTTTGCTCGCAGTAGCCCATCTTTCGACATAGATTTGACAAGACGAGCAGAAAACACGGCCTCCTATCTCTCATCTGATGAAAGGGAGGGCCGGTTCCGATCGAGGCCGGCGCTAGGCCGTGGGGAGATAGCTGCGTGTTGTATGTCCCTCACTGCTGCTGTGTGTTGTAGGTAGCAGTCAGCTTATTTGGCGGCGAGATAATGATCCCTTTCTCTGATTGTAGTAGTGTGGAGTTTTGACCAATCTGCAGGTAAAAATCAGGCAAATATTTTCCATTTCTAACCTCGAGCAAGCAACTAGAAGCCTTAATTTATTTGGATTCGAATTCAGATTCACTTGTTTAGTCCTAGTTGGATATATAATAAGTTCATGCTTTGACACGTGGCGCAAAGCTTTGATATGTACCTATTAGTCATCCGATACGAGTCTAGATTCTGAGTCAGAGAGGGCTATGGCGTCATCAAACTCAACTTTGCACCTTTATTAGGAATTGATGAATGAACCGGAACCGGTGACCAGAGTAGAGAGAGATTAATGGGAGGAGCCGATAAAAATTCAACACAATGCCTCCCTTCTCAGCAACACCAAGGTCACGCAGCCACGATTGGACTACTAAAAGTCTAAAACCCTTTTCAGTGTTGCAAGGAAAACACGGAAGCAATGCAAGAAAGGGTGCAAACCTATGAGTCGCTTTGGTCTCGCCAGATATACTACCAGATCAATCACCGGATAAAGCATTGTTGCATTAATCACCGGATGGAGGTGGGTGCAATGCGATGTACCATGGACAATTTCGTACGTGTCCCATGAGATGATTTTACCAAGACCCTAGCCTCACTGGATAAACGATGAGGGAGCTTGACACCATCGACAAAGACAGAACTCTGGTTAATTTCTGCCACTTTACTTTTGGTCCTATTTATTTCTTTGGGTAATTAGGATGCTATCTATTCTGCAAATTTTAAATTATGGAGAATTTGATATTGTTATTAGATGATGAGTGTTTTAACCTTTAAGGACTAATTTGGCAACCCTATTTCTCCAAAAAATTTGGAAGGGATTTGGAGGAATGGAAAAAAGAACTAGTTTTTCCTCCATTCCCTCAATTCCCGTAGAGAAATAGAGTTGTTAAACTATACAAAATTTCCCCATTTTATCCACCAGTCCATATATACATGTCCTGGGCTGTCAACACCATCATATATAACCTTGGTGTTGATCTTATCTCCAGCAACCTTGACATGGAAAGATGGGGGGAGCTGGAGGGATCGGAGAAGGTGCCAGCTGCCAAGGGCATGAACATGCACTAGTAGCATGTTACTTTTCCAAGAATCTTTCCATCTTGGTGAAAAGGAGGGGTAAAGCTAATCACATGGAAAGATTGACGGAGAGAGACGACATGCCGGGAACACCGCAGCTGTGCAGCCTGTAAACTTCATTCTACAGTCCCACTATGTGACGCTTGGGTACTGCTTGTAGATGAAACAACTCGCTGTCCTGACTGCTCCTGCAGGCCCGTCGACACCGCCGGCCGGAAACCTCAAAAAATCCGTCCAGCTCCAGGAAACGTAAGCAAAGGACTGATGAAGAACAAGAAAAAGATCACGCATGCATGTGATATGTATGATGCCTCTGCACCCTGGTACGGATCTTCTTCCCCCCTCGCACATCGGTTGGTCCCTGTCTATTCGGGCCGGGTAGGGTAGAGTATTCCGTCGCCGGCAGGCAGCTGCCCTGTGCGTGTTAACGGCAGCTACCAACAGCAACACACAGCTTCTTTCTCTTTACTCTGACTTGACATGGGAACAAAGCCAGCCACCAGCCACACACGCACACCATTCACCCGGCCCCTGTATACCTTTCCTCCTCCCTTCATCCCATCTTCCCATCTATCCCAAATATCTCAGTCATCTACCTGAGTTCGTCTCCTCCTTCCTGTCCATTGCTAGCTAGGGTTTCTTGAGCCCTGGCCTCGGCTCTTCTTCTTTATCATTGGTCTCTTGATCGCTAGCTTGACACACAAAGAAAGAACCATGGATAGCTACAGGGATCTTGGCGGCGGAGGTGGGAGCAGTGCTTCCAAGGCTTCCTTCTTGCAGCTTCCGCTGCCGACTTCTTCATCGTCACCACAGGCACTGTTCCCACAGCCGGACGGCCATCACCACAGCTCACGCATCGCGCTGCAACAGCTGCTTGCCGACCCGTCGGCAGCGCAGCATAGCCATCGGAAACACGGGGCAATGGCACAGAGAGAGGTGTCCCCGGGGGATGCCGAGACCATCAAGGCCAAGATCATGTCGCACCCCCAGTACTCGGCTCTCCTTTCCGCGTACATGAACTGCCAAAAGGTTAGTACCAAGCAGCCATGCACAAGAGTAGTTTAATCAAAGTCAGGTAGCAATAAAAAATAAAGGTAGCCCGTATATCATCATGGGTTGGATTATGTCGTCGATTGTAGGTCGGCGCGCCGCCGGATGTGTCGAATAGGCTCTCGGCCATTGCAGCGGAGCTGGACGCGCAGCCGCCGGGGCCAAGCCGCCGGCGGTACGAGCTGACGACGCGGGCTGACCCGGAGCTCGACCAGTTCATGGTTCGTCGTGCTCCGATGGGAGATCGATTCCGCGCATATGGCCTCATGCGATACTTTGTCGTCCATGGTGTCTCTGTCACTAATCGACGGCGCCTGCTGCTTGTCACTGCAGGAGGCATACTGCAACATGCTGATGAAGTACCAGGAGGAGCTGGCGCGGCCGATCCAGGAAGCCACGGAGTTCTTCAAGAGCGTGGAGAGGCAGCTCGATTCGATCACCGGTAAATATTTTTCTTTTGGTATGGCTCTCTTGCGACAGGTACCTAGCTTACCACATCGGGAAATGGTGTTCGGTTTATGCGTTGGAAGTGAGCCACCTTTTCCCCCTCTTTTCATGCTCTGCTGATTTGGTAATTTTGTTGCTTTGTTTATTCGGGGAGGGGATAACGTTTGCATGCATTAGTCCACATGTTTGATGATTGAAGCATAATAGAGCACCATCATCAGCAGTATAAAGTGAGCATCACGAGGCCACAGTTAGCTCCAGGTTTCATGGCTCTCCACCTCTCGTTTATTAGCTTTAGCTCGCATTGTATAATGCAATATTGGAGACCTGATGTGCCATAGAATAATGCTGGAGCACAATTTAGGACCCTCTTCATTTATATGCATGATGCATGGTATATATTACTGACGAAAGACAAATCAGACGATCGAGAGACGAGAGTTGTCAGTTTCTCTATATTCAGTTACTGTTTCTTTCACTGTGCTGTAGCTTTGTGCGTAGTTAACATCAGAAAGAGAGATTTAAATATCATAGTCAATCACTCAGTCTTTTCAAAAAGAAATAGCATTGGCCTTCTTGGGCTGATGAGTGATGACAACTAATCGAAGCATATCTAAGGTCGTTTAGTGAGCATGCACAGTAAGCTGTTGGAATATATGCACGTGTGGCCGTGGTGGACGAGCGGTGCAACCCTGTTGTTATTGTGTCTCCGCGAGTATTATGGGTCGCCAAGTAAATAGTTTCACTGTTCGAGATGGATATATACTGTTGGTACACTATTTACTCTCTTAATCTACTACAGTAGGGTAAAGGATCCAGCTATGACACGCACTGCTTGACATGGAAGTTGCATGCCGCATGTGTCCTTTCTATGGTACGGTCAATGTAGTGCCGCTGTATCTTGATGTATCAATAACCATCTGCTACATGAGGTATAGTAGTGACATACATAGACAAAAAAGAACCCAAGTTGCACACGGACCTAATGATGAATTATCTTGAGTATGGTTTTAATTATAATACTTTTAGTGCAGCTGTGTTTGATACCTCTCCTTCTTAATGAAAAATGTGTTCCGCACGTTCTCAAAAAAAGGTATGTCATGATAGTAAATTCATTCAAAATGACATATTTGACCATATTGTTTACATGAAAAGGCAATGATCGTTACGCATTCAAAACTATCTGCTTGGATTATTTCCATTCTGCTGTCTACGTCCTGAATATTGAAATATAATAGACTTTGAGCTTGTCCTATGTCAAACCAATCAACTGAACTATAAAAGCAATAATTGCGAGAATCATTGAATCTATTATGAAATGTATTTTCATGGGTTTATTTCCTAGCTGTAAGTTGGTCAAACTTGGAAAAGTTTTTACTTATTAGGACACAAACTCAAGATCATTTATATTGACATTCGTCTCTATAAAGTTAGTAAAATAGTTTGACTTATTAGAGCGAACTTGAAATCCTTTATATTTCAAGATTGAGATAAGTACATACAGATGTATTTTCAAATATGTTGTTTGTAACTGCTGCTTCTGACGGATAACCTCTTAACACAGATTGATTTAATTTATTAATGTTGCTATGGGGCACTTTAATTTTGTAGTATCATGCAGGTTTTTGGATCATTCAACGTTTAATTTAATCTAGACTATTAGTACTAAATTAAAAAAATCCCCTCTTGTCCGATCCATAATGTAGCAATCCATCCACACAGGGCAAAATAGCAACTGATTGAGTAAGCTGTATGTTGTATGATGTCCCTTCCCGGCTTCCCCCGCCACCTGCTACTATACAATACCGCACTTAGTTTTTTTTTTTTTAGCTTTTTTTCCCAGATAAAAACTGTACAATCAGGTGTTTTTTTTCAATTCCCATTAATTACTTGTTTGCCACCAAATAAAAAATGGATTATTTTCTTTGTGCATGGATTCTGAATCGCAATTGGGCAGGTAGCATGACGACCGGACTGATTGTTTGGTACTTTGGTCCACAATGAATGGCTCATAAGAGAAAAGGATCGAATGCCTGTAACTGTAACAAATGAACTGTTTTTACAAGGATGCCACACCTAATGACCCTACCAAAGCATGTGCACTTTATTTACACTATACGCCAACTAATAATAATGATTTATACACTTTATGGTAATAAGATATATGCATGCAATTTTTATTATCAACCCTGATGTAGTGAACTAGTACATATGCATCATGTGAAGTCTTGCGTAGGCTTACAGTCTACCCACATTCACCATCTTGTTAACCAGCAACTTACGTATGAATTAGCATTAACAAGCATTTCTGGTCACATTATTCAAAATATAATTTTTTATCTGTTACAAAATTCGATATCATTACTTTGTGAAAACATATCTTGACTGGCTGCAAGGGGGCCAGGGGTTCTCTATTCATTATTTTTGTAAGATCAAACTCTCAGTTCATGTCCGGAACATGATTGGTAGGCAAAAAAGTCTAAAAATAAAAATCATTAAAGATTACTTTATGCATAAATTGAAGACGAGTGAAACAAATAAATTTCTTGCTTATTTTATGTTTTCTATTTCTATTGTACATGACATGTATATGTTTCTTTCAATAGTTTGCCCAATGCTTTGGCATCAAGGGCATTGGGTGAATAATTGTGATTGAAATTAAGAAATATTGTTGTTGTTTTTTAAAATACGTGTCCATCAGCTTGTGGTTCTGCATGGGCTTCTAATGTTAAGAGATAAAGCATTATAAATTTATATATAAGTATATGGCCTGCAACTAAATAAATTTGTATATTCGCTCTCTTGTTTGTTTGTGCTCTAACACAACACTCATATACTTTCTTATGTTTTAGATAAGCTATGCACAACTACCTTGGTGCACTGACACTATGGTAAAGTAAAATTTTTGTTTGCAAGTCACTCAAATTTACCATGTATTTCAACGAGAGTTGTATATATTGCTTTAATTTGCACCACCCTCTTTTAGGAGCTGGCATCGCCCCAGGATGACAAACCATTCGATACATAAATTTTGGTTGAAGGACATGGTATAGGTTAGGTTACGAATACAATTCTTATATTGGTAGATATTAAACCTATTTGTGTACATTATATACATCCAATCAAACAGAATCTTGCACCATCATATAGATTCAACCAAACATGATAGTTGTACCAAGTCATCCAAGATCTTCCTGTCCTTAACGGTCCATCCAGGTTGATCCTATCCCATCTAAACAACTAAACACCATATTGTCAACGACAATTAGATTTTACCAAATTGTTTCTGATTTTTGTGAGAATTTTTAGGATTATAGTATATTTTGTGAGGATTAATGTGGAGACAACTTTGTATCTAAGAGCAAGATGATAGCGTTTATTTGTTATATTATTTTTGTTTTTATTTTCCAAACTTTTCATATATTATTTAAGGTAGCATTTTGTTTAGGGACAAGGTGGGATGGGCTGCGATAGTTCTAACTCCGTTTTTTTATTCATTGGAATAGGATAGCTTTGTATTTTAATTGGTTCTAGGCTCATTTAACAACAGTATGGACCCCACATGTCAATCAAAGGGTCATCTTCTACCAACCCCTTCTCGACCACAAATAGCCTGCCATGCCACTCGCCCTTGAAACCCCTGCCATGTGCACCTATGCGCATCCCTGTGCACCGGGCTTGTGGACCACTTGCCCACACCAAAGCCTAGGGTAGAGGTGGTCTGCAACAGCAGGGCCAAAGACCAAGGGGTGCAAAGGAATTGTGGGTCTTAATCTGGAGGCGGAGGTGCATCGAAGGGGCATGGCTGGGGGTAGTGACAGTGATAGGGGCAGCAGTCGACTTGGGGAACACTAATAGTGCATAGGCTGCAGGACGACACCGTACCCATGGAGCAGAGATGTGTGTCGTCGTTGAGGAACGACTTCAACTCCCCCCCCCCCTGCCGCTGCTGGACACTAATAGTGCATAGGCTGCAGGACGACACCGTACCCATGGAGCAGAGATGTGTGTCGTCGTTGAGGAACGACTTCAACTCCCCCCCCCCTGCCGCTGCCGCTCCCGCCAACCCCACCCCTCCTCTCACACACAACCAAGCACTTAAAAACATGATTGATTTGTCCCGTCAACGGGCCTGTTTGGATCCGCTTATAAGCGGATTATGGTGGGGAGAATCGAAAAGCCCACCAAAACGGACTGCTTTCCCCGTGAGCCCACTTCCCACCGAATCCTTCTCCACGTACAAACTCCGATTCTCCGTATCGCAGCTCTAAGGCGTCGTCTCGCCCAACGCGAGCCCGATTTTTCCCCATCCGCGCGAGTCGCTCGCCACGGTTTCGCCGCCGCTGCTCCCGTCAGGCTCCGCGATGCCCTTCCGTCGCTGCTCCTCCGCCGCTCGCCGCAGTTTCGCCGCCATCCGTCGCCTCTCCTCCGCCTCCTGCGTCGCCGGTCGTCCGCCTCGGCGAGCCCGGGCCACCGCCGCAGCTCGTCCGCCTACTACGACGCCGGGCTGCCGCAGCTCCTCCGCCTCGTCCCCGGAGTGACGCCGGCCCGCCGCTGCTCGTCCCGCCTCCGCCTTCTGCCGCGGCTTCTCCTCCTCCTCCCGCCATGGCTCCTCCCGCCATGACTACGACCTCAACGAACCTGCGCGGGTAGACGAGGATGGTGCCGAACTCGAGCAGCCTCCCTACCCGTCGCCATGCTTGCCGGATCCGTGGTGGCTGCGCTCGCCGGCGGCGGCGGGGAAGAGGAGTCGCCTGCCTGCCTCCTCTGCCGCCGGCGGACTGCCTCCGCCTCGACGTCGCCGGAACGCTGGATCTGCGGAGCTGCTTCTTCTTTAATCAAGACTGCCAAACGTTTTGCTTTTGGCCGTGTGGATTCTGTGCCAAGTGGATTTTTAGGAAAGCCTGTGTACCAAAGAAGCGAGACCAAAATAATCAGAAAGAAAGCCTGTGTACCAAAGAAGCGAGACCAAAATAATCAGAAACAAACAGGGCCAACATCCCATCCCGAACCAAGCACTACCTAGAAGGAATGGCAAAAAGGCTGCAAAATTACGTGGAAGAGTTTAGGTATATACTACCTCGTATGGACAATGGAGCCTCCAAAAATGTTTATAGATGGAATAAGGAGAGAAGTTAGTTAGCCCTCTATTGATTGGTATTAAATCCAGGGGCCGGACGATGAAAATTGATTATTTAGCATGGTGGATCATTCATTTGACCGATATCCAACAATTGACAAAGGTTGATGTAAAGAAGTTGTTTATATTTTGACATGCCGCTAGCATTTCCTCTTATGTTGCTTTAAGATGCGTAGTATTTGCACTTTTAATTTTCAGCAAATTTTACTATACACGCATCCTATATTAATCATGTAATCAACCTGTAATTTTATCACGTACATAGAGGAAAACCACAGCTGCTGCAAGATGTTTTGAAATGCTAGTGAAACCACATTTTTTAAGGCCGTGTACCACCTTTTTCTTCAATTAGTCGACGTTTTCATTTTACAGCGGTGTAAAACTCCAGAGTGTCCATACCGACTATTGGAATGAATGTGACATTGATCTCCATTGTCTAATTGACTTAAAAGATTTCGGTCTGTACATGTGGTCTTTCTTACGTGTAAAGGGTCATCCCTGTTCAAATTTAAACCTCGGTGTCGTCGTCGGTGTTAGAGCTGCAACGACAGCCCAAGTGATGGGGGTATTATTTCGTGGTGTGGCCTAGGGTCCGATCTTCTGTAGCTGCCTGAGCATTATTTGTTCAGTGTTCGACTGTTCATTCGTACCATCTCACCCATCTAAACAGGAACAATATTCAATTGGGAGCTTTTTTAGATTGTAGATCTCTTCATATAGTAGTACCAGTATATAATTCGGCGGCCCTCTCTTACCATAACTTTGTCAGAAGTGCCCTACTGTAATAATCTGCGTGCAGCACAAAGTGGCGACAAACTTACCAACCTAGCTTTAAATTTGTTTGTGTTGATTGATTGATTATTATTATCTTTACCTGCAGAGATCAGTAACTGTGAAGGGGCCGGGTCGTCCGAGGATGACCAGGACACGAGCTGTCCGGAAGAGGTCGATCCCTGCGCCGACGACAAGGAGCTGAAGCACCAGCTTCTGAGGAAGTACGGCGGGTACCTTGGCGGCCTCCGCCAGGAGTTCTCCAAGAGGAAGAAGAAAGGGAAGCTTCCCAAGGAGGCCAGGCAGAAGCTGCTGCATTGGTGGGAGCTCCATTACAAGTGGCCCTATCCTTCGGTACGATACCCATGCATTGCATTGTTCTACAACCTTGGCAACTGTGTGTGGTGCAAAGCAGGTTGGTTGGTTGAAGGTTTCCTACGTTAATTTGTTGCGCATGCAGGAGACGGAGAAGATCGCGCTGGCACAGACGACAGGGCTGGACCAGAAGCAGATCAACAACTGGTTCATCAACCAGCGGAAGCGGCACTGGAAGCCGACATCGGAGGACATGCCCTTGGCGATGATGGACGGCGGGTTCCACGTCCCGCAGGCGGCGGGCTTGTACATGGACAGGCCGCCGCCGTTCATGGCGGACGGCAGCATGTACCGCCTGGGGTCGTCGTGAGCTAGCGCCGGCCGGCCGGACCTCCGTACGTGTGGCTCCTCCGATCCGGTCCCATGTATGCGTGGACGTCCCAGCAAAGTAGCCGGCCGGTGGTGTTGGGGGTTACTGTGTGGAGCTAGCTAGTGAGATACTGGATCGAGATCCATGCATGGCCATGGCTGCGTGCGCGCGGCGCCATGGGAAAAGCTTAAAGCATGTCGCGCGGTACGGTGATTGAGGTAGTGAGATACTGCTTGAACTGACGGTGGCCATTGTTGCTATAGGATGGATCGGCCGTAAATATACAGTCTCGGCGTGGCACGTACATGTTCCTCGGTCTGGATTCTGGAGTAATTCTGCATGCGTAGTGGGCATCATCTTTTTTTTTCATTTTTTTGGTATATCTACTCTCGGCCTGTGCCCTGGAAAATTGGAGGAGAACGAACTGTAGGGGTGCAAGTGGTGTGGATAATTATCCGATCCGATCCGAATCCTAATTTTGCGGATATGGAGGAGGAGTTTTTATATCCATGCGGATATGGATAATCCGAATCCGATTTACACGTGGATGCGGAGTAGGATATGGTATCACCAAAATCCGACGGATATGGAGTATCCGATATTTAAATGTGGATTATCCGATATTTATAATAGGATAATCCGATTAGTTTGACAAGTATATAAGAGTCAACGATGATTGATTAGTGCCAAAAATACCGTTAGTATTATTTTTTTGTTACTGATATTTAAACTATGAAGTGAACAGTTATATGCAAAAAAAACTATATATAACATGTATTATCTGATATTTTTAGATCCGTTTCCGCTCCGACACCGATCCGATTCCGCACCATTTTCGATATCCGAAAAAATCCGTATCCATATCCGTAACCGAGCAATATCCGCTCCAAATCCGACAAAAAAAATAGGATTAGGATATGGAAAATGCATTATCCGCTCCGATCCGATCCGTTTGCATCCCTAATGAACTGTATGCTTCTATATATAAGTTGTAACTACCCTAGGTCCCACGCCAGGTAAGATCCAGAAATCGACGACGGGGGCCAGTCCTTGATCTCCCCTATGGTTCTGTTTGCCAAGCTGTGGATATGTACTACACGTGAAAAATCAACCACGTGTAGAAAAATCTATACACATATTTAGCTACCTAGCAATATTGTTTTATACATAAAACACATAGATTAGATCTCAATCCACACCAATACACACCCATCCAACGAGGCCTCACCCTGCTGCATGCAGTGTGCTGGCGGCAGCGACGACCAACGAAGTCGGCAGGCAGCGCTCCGCTGTAACTGTAATTGCGGCGGCCGGCCGGAGCAATTCAACAGCCTGGTGGTGGTGGTGCATGCGGGCCGGCGACGGCAGCCGGCGCGTACTTTTCCACTGTTGCTGCGCGGCAGGTCGGACCGGGCGCCCTGTACCTGTACGTGATAACAATGCAGGTGCTGGCCCTCCAACCCTGGCCTGGGTGGTCAGCTGCATGTGCCCCGGCCCGCACGGGGGTCACGGGAACGTCAGTGCAATCGTGCTGTGTCTGGGTCCTTCGGGGAAGTGATCCGGTGGGCCTTGATCTTCTCAGCCCACCCAACTCAGATGTCACTGGTGTGCGGCCCAGCCCAGCCATGGGGTCTCATGGGGGCCCGGCTTTGCTGTTGAGCCGGCCGAGAGGAATTGGCCCATGTGGAGCCAGGCAACAATTCAAACCGGTCCGCCCTGAGACCATCCCCAACCATTGTTTAAAAAGTCTTGTCTATCCATTGCTTCTCCACTATTCTAAACTACCTTTCTCTCTATCTACAGTAGCGCTACAGTGTATATACAATCCTTTTTACCCACCCAATGGGGATAGCCTGACGGGCAGCGCCAGGCTCAGTCAAAACCACCAGTGAACGGCAGCATCGTCAAGGCCACCACAGCACATGATTGGAACGGGAGGTAGACGTTTCCGGGGGCTGTTCTAGTCCACCTGGGATTCCCCGTCCACCCACCCCTCAGTATTATTTGTTTTGGGTTGTTATTACTTTTGTTATGGGCCGATTCACACCAGGGTTTACAATTTCGTTTGGAAGTAATAACTTCCCGTAGCGCACCGGAAACGGAAAACCGACCGGATTCCGGCGGATTCCGAACTTTCCGAACGGAAATCAAATTTGAATTTGCCAAAACGAAATTCGAAAAATTCCGATCGGAAAACCAAAAATTCTGACCGAAAAACCGGTGAAAATAGCGGAATCATAACCGGATTTCAACTCAAATAGGCACAAATCACTGAATATATCACGGATCCACATCAGTTAAGCCAAGAAAACTAGATCCCGGACAGAAGAACATCTTCCGCTCGGAAAAGTCAGAAAAATGGAGCAGGAAACATCGGTTTCCTACGCCACGCAGGCCATCGCCCGGCCAGCCGTCGGCCTCGCTCGAGATCCGGCTATCCCGCCAGCGGATCCGCCCTTTCCGCCGAATTCCGAGCCGGCGTCGCCGGAAAATGGCCTGCGGCGGCCGGAAGCAGAGCCAAGAGCGCGAGGGGATGTCGAGGGGAAAAGGATGAGCGTCTGGTGGCCAGCCGGTCATTTTGGATAAGGTCAAGGCTTAACTGGTCCATATGGCCCAGTCAGTAAATCATTTCTTTCCTTAAGTTAAACATGTTTGTTTTCTACCAAATCAAGTGCATATATAACTCAAAATAACCTCTAGTTTTTTGTCATAATTTTCCTGATTTTTATAAAAAAATAAAATTTTTGAATTTCAAAACGAAAAATTACAAAAAATTCTGAAATTTCATTTCTCGTAGTAGACCGAAAACGAAATATTTTCTGAAATTTTGCCGAATTTTGACCGATTTTTTTTCCCTGATTCACACGTTTTTTCGCCGATGACAAAGCAGAAGACTAAGTATCACAGTCCATGTCATCATTACGTAGACCCTACACATATATTAACTTAAAACTGTTATATCCGCTAAACAGTAAGTTCAACTGAAATTCCGATTGCACCATTGTATTCCTGGCAATAAAACCTTCAAAACGAGATCACACATGAATATATTTAGAAAAAAATAAAAAATGTTTTTTCAGGTAAGATATTCACCAAAAATAAACGATATTCGACGGGCACGAAATAAATATTCTAAATTTACTAGCAAAGTATTCAACTTTGAGAAAAAGAATATTCCATCTTTAAAAAAGAATATTCGATACTCAAAATACAATATTCTAGTTTCACAAACAAATATTCACCTCCATAAAAATATTCCAACTTTGAAAATATAATATTCTAGTTCGTAAGTAGGATATTTTCAACTCTAATAACAAAACCAAAACAAAACAATTCAGAAAGAAAAAATGAGAATGTTATATAGGATATTTATGGGAGAAAATAGTTGTTGAAATTTAAAACAACATATGGGATGCATACTTACAGAAAAACTAGAAGAAAAAAAATCTCCAAATGATCAACATGACAAACGCTCTATACACTGGGAAGAAAAAAAATATAGAACATGTGAAAAAAAATAATAAGTGAGGAAACAGTCATTAAATTAAATAATAATAACATGAAAATAAAAAAAATAAAAGTCATTCAATCTAAACATATCAAAATGTTAGTGCACAGAAATAGAATAGTATTTAAAATGCTAAAAAAAATAGGTATGAACACATACTAAGAAAAAACAAAATATAACAAAAAAGAATAGCTTCACAAATAAAAAGGAAAATTAAGAAAGGAGAAAGAAATGACACAAAACTAACCCGCGACACGACATTAGAAGAAAAAGAAAAAAAAGTGCACCCATGATATTGATATGCAATAGATTCTAATAGTGTCGACCAAGTAATATTCAATAAAAATAAATAAAAACTATAAAAAAATAAAAAAAGAAATAAAGGTATGAATTAAACTAGAATAAAAGAAATAGGAAATACGGATGAAAACAAGAAACCCGTGATTCAGTAACTAGATGACTGCTCGTGAATTCATCAAAAAGGCTGCAGAACAAAAAAGAAATAAAAAAAAACCATGCAGCACGTATATGCTTCGTGGAAAAGAATCGTGTCGAATGAGAACGAACGAAGAAATAACACACAGCACGTAAAAACCATAGATCATATATAAACAGAAAAATATGGACAGAAGGTATTGGGCTTAGATTAAATTGGGCCCAAAACCAACCCACACAAATGAAAAACAGGGTGGATGGAGAGACGGAGAAGATTGCACCGGATGATTCTCGGACGTTTCCCAGCGTCTAGAGCGAGCGTCCATTCAAGACATTTCCAATCACTGGTCGTCCTATCGCCGCCGCCACGACGCCTGCCGGTGCCGGGAGAATGCATTCCACACGAGTCCGTGGCCGCCCGCCACGGCGGCGCCAGGCAGAGGCCGGCACAGTGACATGTCAGTATTTTTTTGACCTCCAGTGGCATGCCAGTAGCTGTCGCAGCTCGCCGCCTTGACGACTGACGACGGAGATCTAAGTAAAAATCCGCCAGTAATCTCAGCTTGCCGGCCAGCCACGACTCGCCGCGGGTCTCCATCGGCCACGGCACGCGCAGGATTCTTCGCACGCAGGCGTCACACATGGCCGCAGCGCGAGCGTGAAAACAACAGGTGTGGCTGTGGAAGTTTCCAAGCTGCCGGGACCAAGGCCAGCCAAATTAGTCCGGGGCGGAGGATGGTCTGTTCCGATCGCTTCATTTCGTTCAGACTGAATGAACAGTCTGATATGAATATATGATCCGGGGAAGAAGACGATGACCCCAACAACCAAGTCATTCGTGCCTATCTATCTAGATTATTGGAAGAAAGAAAAAACAATCCAGGAGCTCGGATTGGACTGGTCGCCACTTGCTCCGAGCTTATAAAAAAAGAAGTGCGAGCGGTAGAGCGCGACGGCACTGCGAGCGCAGATCTCAATTACCAGCTCGGCATAGCGTTTCTTGGTTGCCTTGCTATCATGGTTGACTTGCGGCGCGCGCGCTGTCTCCTCGCCGCCGGCGTCCTCCTCGCTAGCCTGGTCGGCGGCGTCGGCGCCGGGGACGACGAGCAGTTCGTGTACTCGGGCTTCACCGGCGCGCCGCTCGCCATGGACGGCACGGCCACCATCACGCCGACCGGGATGCTGGAGCTGACCAACGGCACGCCGCAGCTCAAGGGCCACGCGGTGCACCCGGCGCCGCTGCGGTCCCGGAGTTCCCCCGGCGGGCCCGTGCGCTCCTTCTCGGCGTCCTTCGTCTTCGGCATCATCCCGCCCTACTCCGACCTCAGCGGCCACGGCATCGTCTTCTTCGTCGGCAAGGACAACTTCTCCACCGCGCTGCCCAGCCAGTACCTGGGCTTCCTCAACACCGCCAACAACGGCAACGACAGCAACCACCTCTTCGGCGTCGAGCTCGACACCATCCAGAGCACCGAGTTCAAGGACCCCAACGACAACCACGTCGGCATCGACATCAACAGCCTCACGTCCGCCAACGCGACCACCGCCGGGTACTACGACGACAGCTCCGGCGCGTTCCACAACCTCACCCTCATCAGCGCCAAGCCCATGCAAGTCTGGGTGGACTACGACGGCGGCACCGCGGGGATCAGCGTCTTCCTGGCGCCCCTCAAGATGGCCAAGCCTTCCAAGCCCCTCGTCTCCGCCACGCACAACCTCTCGGATGTGCTAGTGGACCCCGTGTACGTGGGCTTCTCGTCCGCGACGGGCACGGTCAGGTCGTTCCACTACGTGCTCGGCTGGAGCTTCGCCATGGACGGCCCGGCTCCGGCCATCAACATCGCAAGCCTCCCCAAGCTGCCAAGATTTGGCCCCAAGCCGCGGTCCAAGGTCCTGGACATCGTGCTGCCGATCGCCACCGCGGCGCTCGTCCTCGGCGTGGTCGCCGTCGTGGTGGCCCTCGTCCGGCGGCGGCTCATGTACGCCGAGCTGCGCGAGGACTGGGAGGTCGAGTTCGGGCCGCACCGGTTCACGTACAAGGACCTGTTCCGCGCGACGGAGGGGTTCAAGAGCAAGATGCTGCTGGGCATCGGAGGATTCGGGAGGGTGTACAAGGGCGTGCTCCCAAAGTCGAAGCTGGAGGTCGCCGTCAAGAGGGTGTCGCACGAATCAAGGCAGGGCATCAAGGAGTTCGTCGCCGAGGTCGTCAGCATTGGCCGTCTCCGGCACCGCAACCTCGTGCAGCTGCTCGGTTACTGCCGACGCAAAGGTGAGCTCCTCTTGGTCTACGACTACATGCCCAACGGCAGCCTAGACAAATACCTCTACGGCAACAACAAAGGGGAGGAGGAGGAGAAGGCCACGTTGGATTGGGTCCAGAGGTTCCGGATCATCAAAGGCGTGGCGTCAGGGTTGCTGTATATTCACGAGGACTGGGAGCAGGTTGTCATCCACCGGGACATCAAGGCCAGCAACGTGCTGCTTGACAGCGAGATGAACGGACGGCTAGGAGACTTTGGCCTCGCGAGACTGTACGACCATGGAGCTGACCCTCAGACGACCCATGTCGTCGGCACCATGGGGTACCTTGCCCCGGAGCTGGCACGGTCGGGGAAGGCGTCCCCGCTCACTGATGTGTTTGCCTTCGGGGCATTCATCCTCGAAGTCGTGTGTGGACGGAGACCCGTGGAGCAGAGCATGAGCGACAGCCGGCTCATGCTCGTCGACTGGGTGCTCGAGCACTGGCAGAAGGAGTCGCTCGCTGACGTGATCGACGCGAGGCTTCAGGGGAACTACGACGCCGACGAGGCCGTGCTGGCGCTGAAGCTCGGCCTGCTGTGCTCGCATCCGTTGCCCGGCGCCAGGCCGAGCATGCGGCAGGTCATGCAGTACCTCGACGGCGACATGCCCTTGCCTGAGCTCACGCCGTCGCACCTCAGCTTCAGCATGCTGGCTCTGATGCGGAGCGAAGGCTTCGATTCGTTTGTCATGTCGTCCTCGGCGGTGAGCATCGGGACGATGACCGGCCTCTCTGGAGGGAGATGACATGCGCGTTATGCTACTGCTGAACTACTGCAGCATGTGGGTGGATATACTATCGATGGCACATGTACAGTAAGCTCGTGCCAGTAGCCGGTTGTGACTATCTGGTACCACAGTTTTTTTTTCCTCCTTTGAGGAAACACGTTCTCTGATGGTGTTGGTGAATAACAGTGATAGGTCCCATTTGGATTAGTTAGAAATTAGGTGCTAAAATTAGCTACATCAGCTGCAACCAACCAGTTAATTTGTGTTAATAGATTAGTTGGGTGTATCATAAAGGGGACATAAACCTTTCTTTTAGAAAATTCTCTAGCACAAATTTATAGGCCTGGGAACACATATCCAACAACACCTTCCCTAGTCCCGAAATCTAGCCGAGGATGTCCAAGAAGACAAACAAAGCACCTAATTGGTTCATTAAACTCTTACAAAGTGTTTGGTTTGGGGAATTGGTTGATGCATCATCTTCTCGTTCTTCTTTTATTTCAACTGATTTAGCCAGTAAGAAAAAAAAGCGTTTTTGTCTCTCGTTTTAAAAATTGAATTTTAAGTTCGAAGTTTTGTGGAGTGATAGGGAAAATCAAAGCTTATGCAAGATAAATATACGATTATGTTTGTCATTTTTATAGGTCAGGCATCTAATAACAAATTAACCTTGATAAACCGTGTGAAAGATAACAATGATAACAAATTCACATGTGTTTTCCTAATTCATGTTATTACGCCAAGTATCACCACCCAAAATAACGGGTAGATTGGGCAAACGTAGATAGTCAGAGACTAAATTAAACTTAGTATGTAACGAAATCAAAACAGTTGATGGAGGGGACTAGAAACGTTTTCTAGCCTTGGCACACCTTCTTGTTCATAACATGACGATGCCCATATGAGTAGGTAATTTTGACGTTTCCCTTTTCTTCTTTTTTTGTCTGCATATGGGTTTATTGATAATTCATATTCTTATTTCATTAGAGCTATTATCTTCCCTATTTACTACTTAATGCTTTGTTTCCTTTTAGTTTTTACTTATTCACTCTGCAATGGCATCTCTTGCTAATAAGAATAACAACATTTACACAACATAAGAAACTTACATATGTGTGTAGCATTTTTCTTTTGAAGCTAGAATATCTCCTCTTGGCATAAGGAAAACTTTATAATTGAGATACAACGCGCGCGCGCGCACACACACACACATGCGCACGCACGCACGCACACGCGCACACGCATGAAACAATTATTCTATTAGTGAAACATATTAGATACGTACCTAGACTAGTTTCTAAAACTAATACATATTTCTCTTGAAGTCAAAACATTCTTGTAGTAAAACTAGCAAACTTTTCAAGTCATAACATTTTATGACATGAGTTTATTGAACCAATATTCTTCTAAAACAATTTTTCATCGAGCTAAAAAAATTATCCATATCATGAAATCTTTTTTCAAAAACATAGAACATTATTGTTTTGCTCAACTAAAAGAAATATTACACTTTCAATAGAAATAATACCCAATGTCAATCATGTGGGGGTTGTTATTCTAAAAATTATTCTGTGCTAATAATATAATTGTGCGATCATAGTTCAATTTTGATGACTCGTTTGAATTTTGTACTTGAAGTTTTTCAAAACGCAGTCAGAAATTTTGCCCCCTCCATGTAGCTTATGGTGAAATATTCTGGGCCCAATACCGCTCCACTCTCAGCCCAATTAAAAGGAGGACCCAAGCGGGAGTGTGGATGAAAATTGTAGAAATTATTAAGCCTAAACTGTGTTGATATTCATTTTTTTCCTTGTAAACAAAATCAAATATGTTATTGCCACAAATACATATAGCGTCGATACTCTAAAACGTAGTAAATCAGATTATCAGCACCATGTCAGTCAAAAGTTGATAATTCTTAATTCAAGTACTAATGAATTGACATAAATTGTATACACTAAACAAGCCTATAATTGAGGAATCAAATGGGAAATCATATGGTCAAGTGGTCTATCTTAGTTGTGTACAAAAAGGACAAACGATGATTTATCACCCATAATAATGGACAAAATATGGGAAATCTCGAAAAGATCCCAAAATACGTAAGAAAAATTGAAAACAAGTCTCCATAAAAAGAAATTTCCATTTCCACTTTCATCCTTGTGGGAGGCTCAGCGACCTAATAAATATAAATCGCGTAAATGACAATTAGCATCGCCGATTTTTTGAACTCCTGCTACAAGGACAAATGATCAGAACATGGCAATGATCAGTTTGATCAGACCGTGTAACTCGAAATTCAGGTAGTGTATCGTCTGTCAAATCAAATGCCAAGTACGTCTCCTCTGTAAATCGAAGTGTATGTGGTGAAGGTAGTAACAGGATGATTGCAAATAAAATCAGAGCAGAACAAAGATGCCATCGGCCTCTCTTCAGCCTCAGCAAAACCCATCACTATCAGACGTGTGAATGATAGAATACTGGGTAGAGCTTCGCTTGTGACCTTTTTCTTTTTTTGATAGGAATTGTGACTGTTTTGGATGCTTGCTTGCTTAATGCTTAGGTCATTATTTGACCAGATCTCAATTTCATTGAATGCTGCAATAAGAAGATGCTCCCCTGAAGGAAATAAAAACTTAACACTGCTTTACTTCTCTGCATGTAGAAATAAGAAAAAGGAGAGAGCAGTCCCAAGTCAATGCACAAGTCAAGCAGCCAACTACTTTGATTGATAACGCTTTAATGCACCGGTTGTTTTTTCACAGTACAGTACAGGCGTAACTGGACAGATTCATCCTGGTAAAAAAAGCCCAACGATCCAAAGAACTTTGCCACTTCTGCTGCTGATAGCAGATTGCACAAAATCATCATCCAGTTTTTTCTAAAAATCAGAGCACCAGATGAGTCAGGTTCTCTACAGACACCATGCCACCGCTTTTGCTCCTCCTCTTCGTTAGCCTCAACCTTGTGCGCTCCTCCGGCGACGTCATCGACTTCGTCTTCAACGGCTTCGCCGGCGCAAACCTCACGGTCGATGACTCGGCCATGGTCACCCCGGACGGCGTGCTCGTGCTCACAAACGGCACGCACCTGATGAAAGGCCATGGCGTGTACCCAGCCCCGCTCCACTTGCGCTCCCCATCCGGAGGGGTGCTCTCGTTCTCGACCACCTTCGTGTTCGCCATCCTCTCCGAGTACGCCGACCTGAGCGCCTACGGGCTCGCCTTCTTCGTCTCCCCGTCCAAGAGCTTCGCGGACACGTTGCCGAGCCAGTTCATGGGTCTCTTCAACACGAGCGACGTCGGGAACGCCACCAACCATATCTTCGCCGTCGAGATCGACACGCTGCTCAACGTGGAGTTCGGGGACATCGACAGCAACCACATCGGAATCGACACCAACGGGCTGACGTCCATCGTGGCCGCCTCGGCGGCTTACTACGACGATGGCGGCGGCGGCGGCGAAGTGCTCCGTAACCTGAGCCTGATCAGCGGCAAGTCCATGCAAGTTTGGGTGGACTACGATGGCACGAGCACGGAGCTCAACGTGACGCTAGCTCCCCTGCGTGTGCCCAAGCCCAAGAAGCCTCTGCTCACGCATGCCGTCGACCTCGCGCCGGTGATCACGGACACGTCGTACGTCGGCTTCGCCGCCTCCCTGGGCTCCATGTCGTCGCGGCACTGCGTTCTTGGCTGGAGCTTTTCCCTGAACGGATCAGCTCCGCCTCTCGACTACTCCAAGCTGCCGAAACCGCCCGTAGCAGGCGGCGGTCATCGGAACACGGTCCTTGACGCGGTGTTGCCGATTGGTGTCGTGGCGTTCGTCCTCGCCGTGGCCACCGGAGCGTTCGTGTTCGGGTGGCGAAGGGTCAAGTACGCCGAGCTGCGCGAGGAATGGGAGGACGAGTTCGGACCGCGCCGGTTCTCGTACAAGGACCTGTACCGCGCCACCGGCGGGTTCGCCGACCGGCATCTGCTCGGCGCCGGCGGGTTCGGGAGGGTGTACAAGGGGGTGCTCCCGGCGTCCAAGCTCGAGGTAGCCGTGAAGAGGGTGTCCCACGATTCGCGGCAAGGGATCAAGGAGTTCGTCGCCGAGATCACGAGCATCGGCCGCCTCCAGCACCGGAACCTCGTGCGCCTGCTCGGCTACTGCCGCCGGAGAGGCGAGCTGCTGCTGGTCTACGAGTACATGCCCAACGGCAGCCTCGACAAGTTCCTGTACGATCGCGAGAGGAAGGCTGCTCTGGACTGGGGCAAGCGCTTCCGGGTCGTCAAGGACGTCGCGCTGGGCCTCCTCTACCTCCACAACAACTGGGAGCAGGTCATCGTCCACCGCGACGTCAAGGCGAGCAACGTCCTCCTCGACGGCGCCATGGCCGGCCACCTGGGCGACTTCGGGCTCGCCAGGCTGCACGACCACGGCGCCAACCCGCGCACGACGCGGGTGGTGGGCACCATCGGGTACCTCGCCCCCGAGCTGGCGCGCACCTCCAAGGCGACGCCGCTCACCGACGTGTTCGCGTTCGGCGTGTTCCTCCTGGAGATCACGTGCGGGCGGCGGCCCATCGAGGTAGACGCGCGAGGCGAGTGCGCCATGCTCGTGGACTGGGTGCTCCGGCGGTGGTCCGAGGGGAAGCTCGGTGACTGTGTGGACTCGGCGCTCCAGGATGAGGGGGAGCACGACGCCGGCGAGGCGAGCCTGGCGCTCAAGCTGGCGCTTCTGTGCACGCAGCCCTCGCCCGGCGCGAGGCCCAGCATGCTACAGGTGGTGCAGTACCTGGACGGCAGCCTGCCGCTCCCGGACCCGTCGGCGACGAGCCTGGATTTCGGCACGATGGCGTCGATGCAGAGCGACGGGTTCGACTCGTACGCCATGTCGTATCCGACGACGACGTCGGGAGCGTCCGACGCCAGCCACGGCACGGTGTCCGATCTGTCCGGGGGTCGATAACAACATGTTGGACAGGACGTACGTCCGGTTGCGGATTTGGTCGTTCGTTCTCGTTCAGACGATTTGTACCGGAGTATAATATGACACCCTATTTTATCTCATGTCGTTCATTGATCATTAACACCGTTCGTTACTCCGCCTATTTTTCCAACGGTCCAACTCCGAAGACACGCAACAGTGTACTCCCTCCGTCCTAAAATAAGTGCTGTTTTAGTATTCAAATTTTATCCCACAATAAATATTGTTTTAGAAAATTAGTTGACTTTAAAAGAAAAACTAATCTGCATGCATACATATACGTACTAATAAAGGAAAGACTAGGTTGTTAATCAGAAACACATGCGTCATCTCTCACTCTTTTTAATCTGTTCTAAAAATCCTAAAACAGCACTTATTTTGAGACGGAGGGAGTACCCTACAAGAAACAAAGACCATTCACCCCTTCCAGCACCGGCCCGTCGCAGGCATCGATTGTCTGACATGATCGGTCCATGTCGTTCATCCGTCACAACCATCCTTTTGACAGTCTCGACTCAACGAATCCCCACGCAGATTATAATGGTTTCCGGACAGAGCTTGAAAAAAACATCTCAAGCTGACCAGGAACAGAGCAGCCGTCGAGACTGACCCGGAGCAGAGCACTGGAAGTGGAAGCTTCACTCCTAGTAGCTAGCTACTCACCGCGACGACGGGCGCCATACTGCCGAGTGCCGACGCGACCGCGACCATGTGCGCCGTCCTGGCGCTCGTGGTCCTCCTAGCGAGCTTTCGGGACGCGGCATCCGCCGGCGCCGACCAGTTCACCTACGACGGCTTCGCGGGCGCGGGCCTCGCCCTCGACGGCGCCGCGCGGGTCGCGCCCAACGGCCTCCTGGTGCTCACCAACGGCACGGTGGCGATGACGGGGCACGCGCTGCACCCGTCCCCGCTCCGGTTCCGCGACCCGGGCTCCAACGCCACCGCCGTGCGCTCCTTCTCGGCGTCGTTCGTGTTCGCCATCGTGTCGCCGCACCTCCACCTGAGCAGCCACGGGATGGCCTTCTTCGTCTCGCGCACCCGGAGCCTCTCCACCACCATGCCGTACCAGTACCTGGGCCTCCTCAACACCACCGACGGCGCCGGGGCGGCCACCAACCACATCCTCGCCGTCGAGTTCGACACCGTGCTCAACTACGAGTTCGCCGACATCAACAACAACCACGTTGGCATCGACGTCGACAGCCTCCGCTCCGTCGCCGCCGCCAGCGCGGGCTACTACGACGACGACGCCGCCGCCGGCGGAGGCGTGCTCCGCGACCTGAGCTTGTTCAGCCGCGAGGCCATGCAGGTGTGGGTGGACTACGACGCCCGCTCCACGGCGCTCGACGTCACGCTGGCGCCCCTGGGCGTGCCCAGGCCCACGAAGCCCCTCCTCTCGCGCGCCGTCGACCTCGCCGCGGTGGTGCCCGACGACGAGGCCTACGTCGGCTTCTCGTCCTCCACCGGCGTCATGGCGTGCAGCCACTACGTCCTCGGCTGGAGCTTCGCCCTGGACGGCGCCGCGCCGCCGCTCGACGTCTCCCGGCTCCCCAAGTACCCGCGCCCAGCAGACTCGAAGCCCGGACGACGGAAGGTGCTGGTCATCGCGCTGCCGATAGCGTCCGCCGCGGCAGCCGCCGTCATCACGGCTGCCGCCGTCCTGGCGTACGTGCGCCGGCGGATGGAGTACGTCGAGCTGCGCGAGGACTGGGAGGCCGAGTTCGGGGCGCACCGCTTCGCGTACAAGGACCTGCACCGTGCCACCGATGGCTTCGCGGACAGCAGACTGATCGGGCGAGGCGGCAGCGGCGAGGTGTACAGGGGCGTGCTCCCGAGATGCAACTCCGAGGTTGCCGTGAAGAGGGTGTCCGGCGAGTCGACGCAGGGGGCGAAGGAGTTCGTCGCCGAGGTCGCGAGCATGGGCCGGCTGAAGCACCGGAATCTTGTGCCGCTACTTGGCTACTGCCGGCGGAAAGGGGAGCTGCTGCTTGTGTACACGTACATGCCCAATGGCAGCCTTGAGAACTTCCTCTATGGCCAAGGGAAGAAGAAGATGGCACTAGGCTGGGATCAAAGGTTTCAGATCATCAGAGATATCGCGACTGGTCTACTGTACCTGCACGAGGAGTGGGAGCAGGTGATCGTCCACCGGGACATCAAGCCCAGCAACGTCCTCCTCGACGACGAGATGCACGGCCGGCTGGGTGACTTCGGCCTCGCAAGGCTCTGTGACCATGGCGCCAATTCGTACACCACTCGCGTGGTCGGCACCACGGGGTACCTTGCTCCCGAGCTGATGCGCACGGGGAAAGCGAGCCCGGCGACGGACGTTTTCGCCTTCGGCGCCTTCCTTATGGAGGTGGCGTGTGGGAGAGGACCCGTGGAGCAGGGCATGGAGGAGGGTGAGAGTTTTGCACTTGTGGACCATGTTCTTCGACACTGGCTCGATGGATCACTCACGGAAGCAGTGGACTCGAAGATTCAGGGTAGCTATGATGCAGAAGAGGCGTGCCTGGTTCTGAAGGTTGGGTTGCTTTGCTCACACCCGCTGCCCAGTGAAAGACCGAGCATGAGGCAAGTTGTGCAGTATCTAGACGGTGGGGCAGCGTTCCCGGAGCTAGTGCTCACGAATCTTAGCAGAACCTTATAATTTGGGGTTAAATGGATTGAAGCCATTATAACTTTCGTGAGTTTGAAGTATGCCATTACAATTTGGAATACAGAAATCAAGCCACTAGTATTTTATCTAAGTTTAAGATAAGCCATTGTCTACGTATTGGATCCATTTAGGGCCCACCTGCAGTGTATGGAGCTCCGTATTCACAAAATTGCCACTCCCTTCCTCTCTATGACGTGTGGGCCCCACCTGGCAGCTCTTTCTTCTTCCTCCCGCCGTGGCCTGCTAGTCTCTCTCTCCTCTCCCTCCCCAACGCCGGTGGGCCTCCCCACCTGCTCGACTCCCACCTCCCTGTCCCCACCACCGCCGGCCGCCGCCTAGTCTGCTCACCGCCGCGCCGCACCGGATGGAGGGGAGGGGCAGCCAGAAGGAAGGTGGGGAGGAGCAGCCGGCGGCCATGGAGGGAGGCGGGGAAGGGCAGTCGGCGGTGCGCGTCGGGGAGGTGGGGAGGCGGGGCCGGCGGCCATGGAGGGAGGCGGGGAGGGGAAGCCGACTGCGCGAGTCGGGGAGGTGGGGAGGCAGGGCCGGCGGCCATGGAGGGAGGCTGGGAGAGGCGGCCGTCGGGGAGGTGGAGAGGCGCGGGGGGCAGCGGCCGCGGAAGGCAAGCAGAAGACGGAGAGGCGAGCGGTGTTGGGGAGGAAGAGAACCGAGCGAGGAGAGGAAGACGAACGACTAGCTGGCCAGCGGCCAGAGGTAGAAGAAAGGGCTGCCAGGTGGGGCCCACGCGTCATAGAGAGGAAGGGAGTGGCAATTTTGTGAATACGGAGCTCCATACACTGCAGGTGAGCCCTAAATGGATCCAATACGTAGACAATGGCTTGTCTCAAACTTAGGTAAAATATTAGTGGCTTGGTTCCTGTATTCGAAATTGTAATGGCATACTTCAAACTCATGCAAATTATAATGGCTTCAATCCATTTAACCCTATAATTTGCACGAAATTGCTAGCAAAGTGGATCCAAAGGAAATGCTTTTGTAATTATATTTAGTGCACTTGGAGTTTGATGGGAAGGAAATATCTTCATCGTTTCTGCAGCTAATTTCTGTTAGAATATTTTGTACTACATCCGTCCTAATTTATAAGTCGTTTGGTTTTTTCACTAAGTTTGACCAACTCATTTTATTCAAAAAATTTGCAAATATATGAAAAAATCAAGTCATAGCTAAAGTATATTAAATGCCAAACTAAATCACAATGAAAATAAATAATAATTATGATTCTTTTGAATAAGACAAGTAAGTCAAATTTAGTGTCAAAAATATCAAACGACCTATAAATTAGGATGAAGGAAGTAAAATCTTGTAGATTTGTGACATAATGAAATAAAATTTGAAACAAATCAAATACTACAAGGACTCTCTTTGTTTTAAATTTTAGGTTGCTTGAAATGTTTACAAAGATTTTGAGCACCTGTTTTCTTAAAAATATGAAAAATGTCCATGTCACGCTTAAAATATATTATATGACAAATAAAACCATAATTGATTTGAATAAGATTAGTGGTCAAAGTTAGTGTCTGAAAATTCAAACGTTCTATAATTTGAAACATAGAGAGTATAATGTTGTCTTTTTCAGACAAAAATTTAGGTTACCGGTAGTCAAAATTCAGCCTACCATAAGAATATGCACTCATTTCCATGGTGCATTCGATTCCCCGTGTACTCATAACTTAAGCCATCTTCCATAGACTAAGCTCCTGTAGTTTTTTTTTTCTGATGTGGGTTTGACCTTTGAACAGAGACCAGAGACACTATCTTTGTTCTAAGAGAATTCCTGGCCATAGATTTTTCTATCCATCCAAGTGACTACAATTTTCCCAGGAATCTAGAGAGAACACAAAATTTATTTGAAACATCTTTTATTTTTTTTATGGGGAGGGGAGAGAGATGGGGACATATATCTTTTATCATTTGCATTAAAGTAAGATCACTACTGGTAGTCTACTACCTCCTCTGCCCAAATTACAGTTCATTTAGGCTTCAAATGGACTCACTTATTTTTATGAATGTATTTTCTATATATGTTTAGATTCATCCCTCAAAAAAATATATGTTTAGATTCACATCCATTCAACACATGTACGGATAGTAAAAGCAAAAGGAACCAACATTTCTTCTACTCATCTGTATTTTTTAATTAGTGAGAACATATAAATATGACTGCCGTGTGTGTTTGTTTAGAAAAGCCATATGTGCTTAGGCAAATGGTTTTAGTTTTGGATGCCATTTATGATCGAGGAAATAGGATTGTAGTAGATGGTGACGAGATGAAGTAGATGATAATTGGCCGTCTATATCTGGAGACGGTTATTTTTTTAGACAAATGTGTAGTATGTGGGGTCTTTACGGTCTTTACTTTCTATGATATAGGTTACCTCATATTACCATTAATTAATTTTCCTTTACTTTTGACAATTTTCAGCATATGAAATACCAAAATAAATAAAATAGCAAATCTTTAATTCTTTTAGTCCTGTTTTAGATTAAATAATGGGGGTGCTACCTACATAAATAGAAATCCCCTAAGGGCTAGTTTGGCAACCCCATTTTTTCAAGGGATTTTGAGAAAATGAGGGGAAAATAGTTCATTTTCCCTTGGAAAAATGGGAATTTCTTAGAAAAATGGGGTTGCCAAAGTAGCCCTAAAGATTTTGTTTTTTCAGCAGAAATCTTTTGGTTAACACTAGCCAGGGCCACCTAGTATGAAGCCCACGGCCCAACTAGAGCCCTAATCTCGAAGCCCAACAAAGAAGGGTCCGCAAGGCAAGCAACCAGGTCAGTCAGCCACGCTCACCGGAACGCCGCAGCCATTCTCCAATCTCCACCCGCTCCCCTAAAGAGGAAGACCAGCGGAACCACCCCTCCACCCAATGGCTTCGGCGGCGGCGAGATCCGGCCTCCGGTCGCTGGCGGCGCGCGCCGCCCCTGCGAGGCGCCGCATGTCCTCCGTCCACGACGACGCCCGTGCGTACATCTCTCCGCCGTTCCCTTTCCGTTCTCTCCTCTGTTTTTTTTTTTTTTTCTGCGAGTCCCGATCGGTTCCTCATTTGGGTTTCGGGCGCTGTGTTTTCCGCGCTGGCAGACGAGACGGCCAAGTGGGAGAAGATCACCTACGCAGGGATCGTGACCTGCACCCTCCTGGCGGCGTACAACCTCTCCAAGGGCCACCCCCACTTCGATGAGCCGCCGGTCAGATCTCGCTAGGTCTGGAGTTATTGGAATCTCTGATTGGGATATGGCCTCAGTCTGATGCGCTATGGTTGTTATTTGACTTTGTTGTTGCAGGCGTATCCCTATCTGCACATCCGCAACAAGGAGTTCCCCTGGGGTATGCACTTTCTGTCATTTCGATCAGGCTATTTGATTAATTTGATGCTCTTTTTTTTTCGTTACCTTCCGACATGCTTTGTGGAAATGCCTCAGGGACAAATAGTCGATTTGTAACATGCCATCGGGATTAATGCGTTATAGCTTGCATATCAGAGGCCTTGTATGACATTACTGACCAACACTTATTTGACAGTCAGACAGAGTTCTTATTTGCCCATAGGACTATCGATTTGGTTAAGTAATTTGGATAATGGATAATCTATCTGATGCATATTGGTATCTTCTGTCCTTTCGCCTCTAAACACTAGTGTTACTTGGACACGCATGTCCTAATTTTTTTCCCTGAGTCAGACACTCCTCAACCATGTCAGATTCCAAGTGCTATTTGACGTGTCCCCAAAAAAATGAGCCAGACAATGACACCCGCACCTGAGTCGGACACTGACATTTGCACCCATGTCAATATAACTTGCTAGGTGGGTGTGTTTTTGGATTGTTCTCTGCATGTGGTAATAAAATGTTCTAACCAGGAACTCTCTAGGGATTTATGACCCTGAATGACACAGTCTGGTCATATATTGACTTTATACTAAATGATTTGGCTCATCTCAAAGAATTGGAAACCAATGGTATAGCTGGGAATCCTATAGCAAGTATTTACAGTGCTAACTGCATGTTATTAAATAGTTTTTACGATCCAAATAGCACTGTCCTCTGCTTCATGTTTCACCACGAACTACTATGTTTTCGGATCATAGGCCACACCAACTTTGGTCTCATAGGTCATGTAAAATCTGCTGTAGCCTGTAGACCCAGTTCTGCTATAGACCATCTACACCGGTTATATTGGGACTGGTTCTTTGTATACTGTTTGGAAGTGCATAGTTTTGTCTATTATGCTGGTTATGTTGCAAAGCTTAGCAATTATATGCTTTTATTATCTCTGATTATTTGCTCTAGAGTTGCTACTGTGCACAACACAATAGAAAAGATATCAGGTTGAATACTTGAGCTAGTCTCTTTCTCATGTCTAGCATGGTGCTTGGTGCATTTGAGCCCAAGTATAAACATTCCGCCATAGAAGTCCTATGCCATCCGCACTCCCACTCCCACCCCAAATAAGAGTTAACAATTGAGGCATTGAAACATGCATTGTCAATTATTCCTTTCTTTTGACCATTCTGTCACTTATTAACTCCATAAATATTACTAGTATTTTTGTATTAATCTGTTCCAATGTTGTACGAGATGACATTTACACCATTGTAGGTATATATGATTATTCATCAAACATCGTAGCTTAGTCTTGTACTCTATCCTTTTGAAATTATAGTTCACTTTGGGTTTGTCCTAAATCAAATCTCTCTTACTTTGACCGAGATTTAGAAAATAGAACCCCAACATCTATAACCTCAAATTAATTCCATTATATCCACCATGAAATATGTTTTGATAGTTTGTTTATTTGGTATTTATGTTACCATTTTTTTTCTAAACAATTGGTCAAAGTTAGAAATGTTTGACTTAGGACAAAGCCAAAGTGAACTATAATTTGGAATGGAGGGTATATATTAACAGAAGATTGCTGTTTATAGTCCAAAGATTTCTTTTGTACTCCATTTCAAATTATGAGGTGTGGTTTGACTAGGCATGATCTCCAAAACTAGAATCCCAATCTTAATTTCTTGTATACTAGACTTTGATATAATTTTCGTACAACGGAATTTATATTACATAATGCCTAATTGTCGCTTAAAGATATCAAGTTTGACTCTTACAACATGTGCATGCCTTAAATGAAATGGAGGGTGTGAGTAACATGCTAAGTTAGTTGCAAACAGTAAATGTTATTTGGTTCTGTTCTGGTTATTGGAGTCAGCACTTTTGTTGATCATGAATTTTTTTTTTAACTTATACGTGATACAATTCTGCAATGCAGGCCCTGATGGCCTGTTTGAGAAGAAGGACCACCATTGATACCTTCAAGAGCTGGTGCATGCTTTAAAGAGTTATCTGGTTGTTCCAGTGATTTTCTTTTCCATCGAGACCTATTTGCTGCAACAAGAAATAAGAATGACGAAACTCTTGTATTGACAGTCAGATTTTAACTGTGTTGTTAGCTGTTTCCTGTCTTTCTTTTCTTTTCTTTCTTGTCCACATCAAAGGAAGATCACATGCAAAGTTGGTCTTGCCCAGTTTCAGAAAACGGTGTCACCATTATGAAAAGCTTTGTTATTATTCTGATGGCGTTAGATTGCACCTGGTGTCATTTGACAGAATATAATTCTGGTGTGATAAGCTTAAGGTTATTTTTATGGTATTCCTGGGTGTTAGCGAACCCCAACCTTTTTTTTTTTGTTGATTTATCAGAAATTGTGCTAAACTGTAGTTCCAGCAATGGCGAGATCTTATCCAGAAGCTATTGCTATACCAAGAAGAAAATGCTTCGAGCAGTAGCGTTTCGCTCTGTTCAGTCTGTTGCGACTTGCGACAATACATTCTAGCCAAAGCACCATGAGCTCCTCTCATAGTCTACTACTCCGTAATTCCTAAAGCTTTATTGCCCTGTATGGCTGTATACAAAGTTACAAACTAGGAACTCTGCAGAAACTAAAGCGGTTTTTTGTCAGCTGTGCGACCTTTCTGTCTGAGCACAATCTGCAGTAAGAATTTAGTTCTCCGTGCAGCATAACGCATTCTCAGCTCGAGATGCCATGTCCTGCAACAGAGCCTGCAGTCACGCTCTTGTTGAATTGATGTTTCTGGTTCTCACCAGGAGCCCCAGAGGTGAAACTGGTCGCAAAATCACCCGCTGTTCCTCTGTCATGCAGCGCCGACGGATCAACAGATGAAGTGTTCTTCAGCTTCAGTGCGGCAGAGCCACGCAGTGTCGGAGCAGTGCCATCTGCTGCGCCCTCAGTCGCATTCAGCGGTAGAACAGCAGCACCGTCTTGCACGGTGTCGGCGCCGTTCACGCCGCCGTGCACGGTCTTCGCTTCGTCCTCGCTGCCGCTGCTGTTTTGCGACTGGAAACCTCCTCGGTCGTCGTCCTCCTCTTCATCGGCGGCAAGGCCGTCGTCCCCGTCGGCACCGTCGCCGTCACCACCGTCGTCTTCGTCAGGCTCTTGCTCCTCCTCCTCGTCATCGGCCGAGTCGGCGACGCCATCGCCGTAGCCGGACGCATGGCCAGCCGCGGAGTCGAAGAAGCCTCTCCTGCCGAGCCGGCGCCGCGCCGGCTCCCCGTGGTCGCGGTCGTCTGCCTCCACCACAGCCACAGCCCGTCGCCTGCCGCCGTACGAGTATCGCGCCAGCGGGTACACGATCCAGATGGCGACGGCGATGAGCAGGAAGGCCTGGACAGTGTGGCTTGGCCCCAGCTTCCTGCTCCTATGGCTCCGGCTTGACGATTGCCTCAGCATGGCGGTGTGGTGGCTCAGTGGCTGCTTCCCGGGATCAGGATATGTTGGCGCTCTGCACTCCTAGCTTGTGGCACGAAGTAACCTGTGAGCATCACAGCTTGACGGTGAACTATACTCACTTGAAAGTTACAGAGGGAATACTTGTATACACTCAATACCGATCAAGAGTAATAGCACAGGAGTTAGGAGTAACAAGGGATGCTTATGGCAATATGGCTGTGCTCTTCGAGAAGAAATTAAACCTAGCTAGTTGTAAGCAAAGATGTTAACCTCTCTGAAGGAATGTCTAGTGTTGATAAGAAGTCCCTTCCTTGTCATGGAATGGACACCAACTGCAACTGAGAGAACCTGGAGTAAAACCTTCCTGCGTTCAGGAGCTCAAGCTCCAGAGGTACAGGCCTTTCTGTGTGTGAGCTGTCGGCTTGGGAACGGCTGGAGAGGACGGGGGAGCACCAAGACGCCATGAATGCCAACCGAGGAGGCAAGGACGGAGCCAGCATATATTGCGATAAAGCCCAGACGATAAACCAAGACGCCATGAACCCCACCACGGTTCACATGTGCCCAAGTCAGAGCAGATGGCGCGAACCGGCGTGGCCGGCCATGGCCGTGACATCGGCGCATCGCAGCGGACCGGACCGAGCAAGGCACCGGATCTCCAAAAGCTGGAGGGCGCAGAGCTCGAAAGGGAAAAGGGTTGGTTTGTGTGTTGCGTGTCGTCGGTCAAAACCGCCAGGGCAGGTGGTCGGTGGTGCGGTGGCGCGGCACCGGCGTCACGCATGTGGCCGGCCGGCCGCCGTGGAGAGAGCGAGGGGCCATTTGTTTTGTGCCTCCGATGCGCAGTGGCGTCTGGCGTGTCTTGGCTTTGTTTCAGCTGCGTTTTTTCGGAGGGGGAGGCACTGAAACATCAGATCTCCACGGCGCGTCGTGAAGGCTCAAGCTGGACCAAGCAGCCAAGACTATGGTCGATCTGTGGAGGGAGAAATGTGCATGCTCTTGTCGTACGCTTCCTGCCGGTCACGGGTCACCGCGGGTTGTGACTCGTGAGGTCGCCGGGCATTGTGTCGTCTACTCGTGTCGGGCTCCACGAGCAGGAAATACAAAAGCCCGGGGATGTGCAGCAACTTGTTCAAAGATATCATCACCTGGTCTCCCAAGCCATTAATTTGTTGTATATCTCGGCCTAAAACTTACTAAGCTTACCTAGTGTAATGCATGGTCATTTGCATAACTCAGAGTCTCACACTAAGTGGATCCTACCGGTCCAAACCAATTTGATCCACAAGCCGTCATTTAACGCCTTAATTGTGTCTCAAGGCGGGGTAAGACAGGCTCATCAGGGTGCCTAAAAAAGGGCGGCCATATACTGTGCGGCACTGTGAATCAGGGTTCACCTTTCCGTGTTACTATAGTAAAAATTTCGGTTTGATCAAAAAATTTGACCTTCGCATATTAGGGTTAGGAACCGGAAAACACTGCTTTTCAGACCGAAATCCGCTTCCTGATGTGGTTCGAAAACGGAATCCTAGTCCAGAAAACCGGACTTTTCGTCTGGAAAGGTTTTCCCTGCCCATGCTCCGGAGCCAACTCTCCGGCAGATGTGAGCACACTTGACCTTTTTACTATCATTGTGTGTCACCTCACGTGACTTCCCTACCTAGGTGCTGCTTGGCCACCTTGCACCGGAGAACGTCAATGACGCAGAGGGGACAAGTTCCTCCCACGACGAGTTTCATGCGAGTCAGAGACCGCTGGAGGTTGCACCATAGGGCGGGAGATGGAGGTTGTGGAGGCGGGGAGATGGCAGCAGTGCAGTGCGGACAAGAGAAGTGGCGGTGACACATTGGGTGTTAAAGTATTGTTAAAGTGCCACGGGAAGGTATTTGTCGGGTTTTAGGCGTTGAGGGATGCACTATTTCTATTTTTCTTTCTATTGGGAAAAATGTAAGGTACCGTTTGGTTGAAGAGCGGAGTGGAATGTAATGTTTTCGTCCCAGATTTTAGGAATGAAATGGTTTCGTCCCAGATTCCAGGAATGGAATGGCTCCGTCCTAAATTCTGAGCTCGGGCCCACTGTTAGTCTCACGTTCCAGGTGGAACGGTTGCGTTCTATAATTTTTTCGGAACGTGTCCGTCCTGAATCTAAAGAGAATATTCTCTTTTCTGGAATGAATCCATTCCTCTTTTAACCCAACGCTCGAATTGATGAGATGTAATGGTTCTATTACACCCCGTCCCACCAACCAAACACTATCTAAATAAATCGAATATGTCCAAATTTAAGTACAGAAATAGAGCGAAAGAAAACATCCAATCCCCTGAGCCAAAGTGGAAACACAAAGCTCGTGGAAAACCCAAAAGGCGTGACTGAGAAAACAAAAAGACCAAACCGTGTGAGTAGCAGTAGCATATAAAAACAAGAGTGGGCCAAGAAAATTAAATTTTAAGCGAGATGTAGCTAGAGATTTTGGTAATGTTAAGACCTCGAGGGGCCTATGTTGGGCTAGGCTTAGTGGTGTACGGATGCTTAGGCACGGCCCATTCGTTTAGCAGATGATGCGGGTCGAGATGGGCCCTGCAATGATCATCTCAAATTTTCTGTGCATCTCAGCTTGGAATTGGATCAGGTTCTGTTCTGGACCCCATCGGTCCGCGTACGCTGGAAACACGAGTGGCGCCGCACGCAGGCAGGAGAGCCGCAGCACGACCCCATCGGCCATGCCAGGGCCCTTCCGTTCGCCGACGCAACGCAGCCGGCGCCAGCCGCTACAGCGTTCAGCCGTCGAGCTAGCTCCACCGAGACAGTTCAGTTCTGGTGCCGCCCTCGCACCGTCGCACGCACGCCGCACCGGCACCGCACGCCCGGCAGGCGGCGGCACGAAGTGGAATCTGCGAGCAGTGGCGCCCATGCCGCGCGCACCGCCGAAAGGCGCAGCAAAGGAGCTGAGGCTGAGCTGCCTGCAATCTATGCGAAACGTACATCGGTGGTACGGTAGCCCATAACGCGGTGGCCATCCATTTAAAATCCGTCCAAAGCAACCGCCAATCGCCATGCCGACGCCGCAGCCAGCAGCCGTGTTCAATGAACCGGTGCTCGGTCGGCTCCGGGGAACGAACGATCGCTAGCCGGCTAGTAAAGCTACGGCAGGCATCGGCGCAGACGATCCCGGAGACGCACGCAGGTACGGCGTGTCGGCCCGGCGCTCCCGGCGGGGGGCCGCAGGTACGTACTCCGTGCACTGTAGGCGACACAGCGCTGACGTCCGATCCGACGACAGTCCACAGGCCACAGCCCACAGGGATGGGAATGGGATGGGGGATCCGGATCCGCTGCTGCTGCTGCCTCTGCTCTGCATGTCGTCGTTCGTTCGCGGCATGGCGAGGACCGACCGACGATCGACGACGAGCAGCAGCTATACCCAGCTGGTGCCGAAAGCTACGGCGCGCCCTCACCTAGGTACGAGCGCCGTACTCGCGTTGCGTTGCGGAGTACGCAGGCGCGCTAGCGCTGGGCGCCAGCCGGTCGTCGCGCCAGCCGCACTGGCCGCGGACGGAGCGCTTGGGGGCCGGACGTCCCTCCGTCCATCCAGCGGGGATCTGATCGCGACCGGACGTACGACCAGCCGTGCGTTTTGCGTGGCTCCGCTGCGCATGCTATCTCATCGGTTCCGTGCGTCGTCGTCGTTATGGTGATCCAGAGCGGCGTGAGCTGTCGTGATTTGGATGCGTTGTGTTCCGGCTTCTGGCTGGTTTAACGACCAGAGAAATTAAGCCGGGTCGAAGCGAAGTTTGTGTTGCGAGCTGGGGGCGGCGGGCGCCGTTTGAAGTGTCGTCGTCGACCACCACAAGCAGGAGAGCCCCGGCGCCCCGCGTCCAGCTGTGCAGCCCCGCCACGCACCCGCGCATCGTTTTCTCCCGTAATCCAGCCAGAAACCTGGGTCGCGCGCGCGATTGGTGCCGGGACGGCGAGAGACGTAACAACCGCTCGCGCGCCATGGCTGCCAGCCGGCACCGAGAAATATGTTGCCAGCTGCGAATTAATGCTAGCCGTTTGCTGGAAATGTTTTTATCGAGCTCGACAAAGCTCTACACAAGAATTAACAAGGTGAGGAGATGAGTACAATATGACGGGTATAAACACAACTCAGATTCCTTTTAGAAGCATGCGGCCGTGAGTTTGGCTATTTAGTGGGATTTTATGACATCGAAAAATATCACATCAGTTTTTACTGCCCATCTTTAAGATTAAATTAATTCCTAAAAGATATGCATAAAGTACTAGAGATAAACCACACAAAGCATAAAGCAGCATGTACATGTAACAAATTGAATCTATCTCAAAAAAAAAAAAAATATCATCATACAGCGGTGAACGTTCCAGCGTGGCTAACGATGAGATAGAAGTCGAAAGCTTGATGAAGACAACATTACGTCGCCGTGCAGATCGGCGGATCCAAATCAGCCGATGGAAAGAGCCGATGAAGTCAATCAGCCGATGTGGACGAACTCGAGCGAGCAGTCGCGTGGTCGCTGCCCAAAAACCCGATTGACCTCAACCCGTTCAGGTTCTTTAATGGAACGCGATTTCGGAGACACCGCTTTCCCGCCGCCGTCGACACGCCAATGGAAGGGATGGAGGCGCCTGGGTAGCCGCGCAGCACCGAAGACAGAGAGCTCTCTCGCCGAAACCCTAGGTGGATTCTCACGTGTTGATTGAGTACGTACTCACGGGACGACGCCCGCTATATATAGGCCAGAGAACTCGGGTTGACTTGGCGCAAAAGAAAGAAAACCGATTTCGAAAATGATCTCATGATGAGATCAAATTCAGTTTCAAACTTAACGGCCAAGTCGTAGTTGAATTAAGGTAGAAAACGGCAAAAGATTGAGATTAAATGGTCCAAGTCGTAGTGACAAGTCACGCGGTTATTCACGCGAAAGTACGCGTGCGCGTACGTGGGACTGCCACATAGCTTTCTCTCTCTTATTCTTCCATTCGTGGAAGCACAAGAACCTTGCTATATAACTTGGCTATCTTCCACCTCAACTTACCATGTGAGACTAAATCTCACCACTTTTACCATGCATGAGTTAGTCATTTGAGATTTTTTTTAGAATTTATTGGATACATATCGGGCTTAAGCCCATAAATTCCAACATTTACCACACATGAAAAATAAAAACCACCAAAACCTGTTAAAATTAGCCTTATAGTGCTACTCGCACCCACAATAAAAATAAGGATAGAAAATTCTATTCTTTTTTTTCTTCTTCTTGGATTTCCCTACTGCCAATGTCCCTCCACCCCCACCATTCACTGACAAAGTAGACCACACTGTCGGTCAACTGGCTGTTCTAGAGTATGGTATACAACATAGGAGTAACACATAAATACTCCTAACCTCAAATCACAACCAATGTGAAAATCATGTTCGGGAGGTCATCGAATCTTGTAGTTGAATGCTTGAATCCAAACAAAAGACTAAGGGAGGGTCGATGACCGTTCATTTGAGAGTTAGAGAAGATAAATTCTGCTTGTTGATTGCTCGGATCGAGCTCAAACCATTCAACATGGTGGTGTGTTCGAGTAAACCCGTACGTACTGTTGGATGGAAGAATTGTTGAAGCTGTGCCACATCACTTGCACACGCCAGGGCACAACGAAGTCTTTACCGTTAAAAAAAAAAGAAAAAAGAAAAAAAGAAAAAAAACAACAACAACAACCTTGTGACCATGTAACAATGTGGCTAACATATTGTTTCGCAGAACCCTATGTGTATGCATGAGGCTAATGATGCACACGTGGAGCTCCTGTCATCTTGCCAAAAACAATATAGTTTTTTTTATTTTTTTTAATCTAGATAAATTGATCATCTACAATTAATCATGTCTAACATACTCTTCCATGGGAAACAATTTAAATATGCAATTATCAAAGAAGGATACGGCTGACAAAATTTGGCAAGGCCTGCTTATAAGGTTGAGAACACGGATAGTCAGAGTGGCTAGCAGCTGCAACAACGGCCACCCTCCATTGTGTGTAGAAGTAGCTCACAACCCGTTCCGACGTAAGATTCTCGTTAGTTGAAGCTTATGCTGAAGAATATGGATTTAGAACCTGTTTGGGAGAGATTCCTTTCAACAATTCCATGAGCTCTGGTTTCAAGGAAAAACTGAGGGTCTGTTTGGTTGCCAAGTTTTGAAAACCGTGGTTTTCAAATACCATGGTTTTGGTTTGTTCATGTTATAAATACCATGGTTTTACAATACTGTGGTTTTTTCACATTTTTTCTGAAAACCATGGCTCGTTTGGTTCCAAAGTATTTGGTCAATTTTCTCCCCAGCTTCCCCACACGAGCTTCCCCACACGAGCAACCACCGCTTCTTCTCCCCTGCCCCGCTCTCCCTTTCTCTATCCCCTCTGGCCTCTCCCCGGCCGCTCTCTCCGTCTCCTCTGCCGCGCTTTCCTTGTCCACCGCGTGAGGGGAGGCTGCCTGGCGGCACGCAGCAGAGGCCGGAGTGGTGGCGCGAGAGATCGACGCATGGCCGATGCCGGGGACGACGCCATGGGGAGGCGAAGGGGCGACGCGAGCGGCCGACGACGTGCGGAGGCGGAGCGGCGGCGCAGGAGGTGCCGATGGCGGGGGTGGTCGTGAGAGGCAACGCGGCGGCGGTCCAGACCTGGCTCTGTCCGGCGCCCCGCCTCGCCGCTCCGTCCGGGTTCGGCGACGGGAAGCGGGGCCAGAGGCTGCACCGGCGCGGAGGATGCGGAGCAGAGGAGCACTAGATCTCGGGCGACGAGGACGGAGGGTCACCGGATCTCCGGCGGTGCCAGATCGGCGCTGCGGCGGCACCAGAGCTAGGGCGAGAGACGCGGGAGGAAGGAGAGACGCGCGTTCGAACAGAACCAAGAAAAACTGAAATCCAGAGCACAGTTTTCAAAACTCTAAAAATATCATGGTTTTGGGTAAACCATGGTATCCTAAACTATGTTTTGCTGGTACCAACCAAACATTTTTTAGCTTATAAAACCACAGTATTGACAAAAACCACGGTATTATTTCGAAACCGTGAAAAAACCGTGGTTTCAGGCTCGAAACTACGTGTCAGTTTAAAAATTTTACCGAAGCTTGGTACACAGGGTAGATGCTAAACATTGCACACAAAAATTGTCCCGAGTTCCGGCGCAGGCTTCGTCACGCTCCCCTCTCTCTCTCCCTCGCCTTTTGCATTTCGTTCAATTCCAATTTCGGGTGTGTTTAGTGCACCGAAAACAACACTGTTCCGAATTCAAATACACTGTAGCATTTTTCGTTTGTTTGTGGTAAACATTGTCCTACTATGGCCTAACTAGGCTCAAAAGATTCGTCTCGTCAAGTACATCTAAACTGTGCAATTATTTTTTTATTTCATCTACATTTAGTACTCCATGCATGTGCCGACATTTTGATGTGATGGGAAATCTTCTTTTTGCATAGTGGATTTTGGGGGGAAAGTTGGTGCTCTAAACAGGCCCTTCAATTCCAAATTTCCGTCTCCAAGTCCGCAGCTCAACTAGGGGCATTGGTAATGGTACCATCCGGGCCAGGGGGGTGGTTGCGTTGGATTCCTTTTCGTCCGGAAGGGGCGGGGGCCGCAGCGGGCGCGGGCAGACAGCCAAACGAAAAAGGGCAGCATGTATAGCTGGGCGCCAATCCCAACAAACTCCCAGCACTAGACTGCCGCGGCCCGCACTCCACTGCCCCCCGCCCCCACGGCCAGCCAAGCGATCGACGTCCAGCCAGCGTCCGGTGGGCGACGGGGGCCAGGCCAGGCCAGGCCAGCACGCCCACCGCTGTCACTGTGAAGCCCGCGCCGGACCCGGACGGACGGGCAGCCCGACCCGAGCTGCCGTGCTCCCCTCCCCCACCACCTCCGCCTGCCGTGCCATGCGCCCATGCCTTTGCCTCTTTCCCATAGTCCACACTCCACACACCTCCTACTGTCCTTTGCCCTGTGCCTTTCACGCTCCTCTCCCTCCCTTTTCAAACTCTTTCTGCCATGGCTCGCTTGACTGGACTGTGTCCATCTACGAGCTCGATGCTCTGACCTGTTTGCAGATGGGCAGATGGCCAAAGGCGCTGCTGTGCTGTGGTGGGCACACGCAAAAAGTTTCGATTTCACGACCAAACCAAAAGTAGTTGATTCGATGCTTTGCCAAGGGGAGTACTCCAGCAGCAGTAGTAAACTGGCCATTCATTCAAATGGGAAGCAGATTTCTTGATCACAAATTGAGCTGAATTTATAGAGATCCTGAAAAAAGAGGACACCCTACTAGCACTAGGAGACTAAAGTGAAGAAGCAACCAACCAAAAAATCACACCACGCTCGCGCTCACAAAAAAAGGTGATGCCGATCAACAAACTAGTCGATCACTCGAATCGAACTGCTCCCAACAAACTACCGCTAAAAGCACGCATCTGCGCCAACTACTTCTGTACAATTTGCTTGCTCGTGAATGGATCCGTGGTTGGGGCCGGGGTGTCACCGGAGCAGGTCGGCCTGCGGGTGCGAGAGCTCCTTCCTGAGGCGGTGTGAGAAGAGCCTGCAGGCGTCCATGCTGAGGTCGACGGCGGCGGCGAGGGCGACGAAGGCGGCGGCGTCCTCGGCGCACCCGACGTGCGCCACGCCCACCTCCACCGTGGGCTTGCTGCAGCGGCCCTCTCCCTGGACGGCGGCGGACATGACGAAGCCGCGGTAGTTGCCCAGGGGCCAGCTGCTCAAGTCGCCGCTGCCCCGCGGGCTGCACCCGGGCGTGCCGCCGCGGCTGAGCGGCTGCGCGGCCGTGAGGTCGATGGCGAACTTGCCGCCCTTGGAGGAGGGGATGGAGGAGTCGGCGAGGGGCACGGCGTGGTCCGCGCCCGGGAGGAGCAGCTCGAAGCGGTAGCCCAGGCTGTCGGAGGAGCCGGCGCCGCCGCGCTCGCGCCAGCACTCGAGCCGCGCCCAAGGCTCCCAGGCGCCGTCGCCCGCGGGGCGGAGGATGAGCCAGGCGCCTGGGTTGGAGCGGCTCACGCGGTCCGAGCTCGGCGAGGGCACGAACGGCGTCACCATGGACGCCATCGCCACTGGCGAGCCCGACAGGTCATGCACCGTCACCGACCACCCCTTGCGCTCCTTGCCGCCGCCCTCCGCCGCCGGCCGCCGCAGGTCGCTGTTGCTGCGGCACCCGAACCGGCACGTGAACATGGGCTGCTTCATGCTGCCCCGCACCTGCAGCACCTGCGGGCTGCACTCCGGCTCGCCGTCGAACTCGAACACGAATCTAGGGTCCGGCTCCGCGCGGACCGTGAGGCTCAGCTCCGCCGCGGCGCCCGACCCCGCGCCCTTGCCGCCTCGCTTCCCGCCGATGGAGATCCAGCCGCTGTGCAGCACGGCGGGCTTGGCCTCGGCGCCCTTGAGGTCCAGCGGGATGGTGGCCTTGCCCAGCAGCCGGCCCGAGCTGACGCCGCAGGTGCTCCCCTTCCTGCCCGCGTACACCGACACCTTCAGGCTCGCCTCCCCGCGGGACGAGAAGAGGGAGGGCTTGCCGTTGAGCCACTCCAGGTCCGCCTTCGACAGGTGGAACGCGGCGGCGAGCGCCCCCGACGCCGGCGCCTGCTCGCCGGCGCCGCCGCCGTCGGAGGACACGACGAGCGGCGCCGGGACGCTCTGCGCCGGCATCTTCCCGAGCCGGATCTTGCAGTAGCACGGCGACGTGGAGGGGTGGACGCCCGCGCCGAAGCCGGCCGCCGGCGGCGCCACCGGCATTCTGAGCGCCAGGTTGCCGACCAGCACCCGCACGAACGGGCACGGGTCCATGGGCGTTGCGCCTCCCCCAAACCCCGGCGATCCGCGGAATTCGCTCTGGTCCGCTCGGATTGGCGGCGACGGGCGCAATGCGAGCGATGGATGCCGGCCGATGGGAGGAGATGAGGGAGATAAGGAGGAGCTGGGCGGGTGGTGGTGGTATAAGAATCGCCGTAGCGTGAGGAACGGCGGGGGCGGGGCCGTGGGGGTGCGAGGACTCGCGAGTAGCCAGCCTGGATCCTGGCGTGCCGTGGCTGTGAGACACCAATCCGCGCGCGCCCCACTTGCGCGCGGGACCTCTGTCACTAGCGAGTGGGCCCAGGGGAGGCGTGGCCCAAGCGTCAGTGAGGGAGCATGGGTTCGGGGGTTGGCGCGGGGGTGGTGGCCGTGGGGACTCGAGCTGGCGCCGAGCCGGATCCGAACGGGCAGCCGCGCTGTGACCGGGCCTGCTGCGCGCCCATTGTGGGGATCTCGGCTGGTTGTTTGCTTGCGGCTCCCCTTCCTTTCTGGTGGGAGGTGGAGCTGCTACAGCTACTCCAGCCAGAGGAAGAGCGTGGGCCCACACTGGAACTGTGTTTCGTAGGCCCATATGTCAGCCGGAGGACGTAGCTGTCGGGGATCGGATTGGACCTCTGAGTGCGTGGGCCCAGCTTTGTGGAGGCGACTGCTGTTGCTGTAGTTTTTCCGTTTCGTAACGGTCATAGGTTTCACCTGCAGAGCGAATAATCTGCCAGCACTTTCGTATGTTTTAGTGTAAAAAAATCATGACACCGCTTTTTTTTTTTAGTTTTGCTCGTAAACGCTGCGAGTTTTCAGTGGCTGTGTTCAGCACGCCAACTTTGGCAATGTAGGGAATCGAAATACACTGTAGCACTTTTCGTTTGTTTGTGGTAAACATTGTTCTACCATGGCCTAACTAGGCTCAAAAGATTCGTCTCGCAAAGTATATCTAAACTGTGCAATTATTTTTTTATTTCATCTACATTTAATACTCCATACATGTGCCGATATTTTGATGTGATGGAGAATCTTCTTTTTGCGTAGTGGATTTTGGGGAGAAATTCGGTGCTCTAAACACAGCCAGTGATTGCAACGCAAAAGTACCCTGGTTCATTTTTCATCGGATCCGAAGTGGAAAGCTCCGATGTTTTTCCGAAACCACAATGTTTAGCGGTTACTGTTTTTTTTTTTTTTTTTGACGAGGAGCGGCTACAGTTCGAATTTGGCTATACAGCATGCAAGCAAGAGTCTTCAGGACTGGTAATTTGTTGGCATCCTGTGTGGCAGTAGCAGTAGCTTTTTTTTACTGGAGTAGTTTGCAGGCGGCGCACGTTGGGGTCTCAGGTGCCGTGAATTGTCGTTTCGGCCAGGCGAGCGACGCAGCAGGAAACAGCGCGCCGGAGCTGTCATGTGCGCGACAGCCAGCACCGCACGGTGAGCAGCGAGCTGCACGAGCGCGCGCCCGGAATGTTTTGAAGAATCCAATGCCGATGGCAAACGTGGCAGGTCAGCTCAGGCTCCGCTGGTACCCGGCCTCATCCACTAATCCCCTTTTTATTATTATTAATCCCCGCGCTAATAATCCAGGGTGGCCGAGGCCCCCGGGTCCGTCCGTCATGTGAGAAGCCGCAGATGCCCGGGGATTAATAAAAGAATCGCACGGGTGCGGAGACCCTGCTGCTGACTCAGCGAAGAACCGCGACTCGCTGCTTGGCCATGGCTCATCTCTGATGGCATATTAAGAAGAAGAGAACCGTACTCAGTGGTGCTAATGCTAGTATTTTAATTCGAAGTGGAAGAAAATAAGAGGGAGAAGCTGTGTGCTGTCCAGCAGGTGCAGGCTGCACGGCGGGGGGTCCTGCACGTATCCATCAATTATTAACGCCTCATTATTCCATTCCCCCAGTTGCCCATTAACTAATCCGATCTCCGATCAGGTCCGCCCACAGGGACGCGCGCAACTTGCGTGGCTGGGCCGAGGGGGGCCCCACGTGGCAGCGAGACGGTTCGAGGCGTGCGCTGTGCGGCTTTCACGCTGGAGTCCATCGGGCCAGCCTGGGAACAGCTAGGGCCTTGGGGCCCACGTGGCTGGTACTGGTGCCGTCAGCGGGCTCGGATTCCATTCCGTTCGAGGTTGCGCTTGCGCCCAATAAAAATCGTCGCGGGCATTGGAGGGATCGCGAGCGTGCGTTGGTGCTGCGTAAATCATCGGTCCACCCAGGTGACCCGAACCCCGTTCACCCACTTTTCTTTCCGTTCACTGCGTTTGGCGCAATTTGGCCCATGCCGGCCCGATGGCCCGCGCCACGCCTTCCTCTCCTCCCACGCGCCGCCGCCGCCATGGCTTCCTCCTCCCCGAGCTCCGTCCGCGCCGCCGCTCGTCGTCGCCGTCGCTGCGGGGGTTAGAGTTCGGGGTTTCGGGTTTGGGGTTCGGGGTTCGGGGTTGCCGACTCCGGTGAGCTCCATCTCCTCCCCGATGGCCGGGGAGGCAGGCCGACCCGGTCCGGCGGTGGTAGCGGGCGGCTGGGCGGCTGAGGCCGGTGCCGCCGGCAGGGCGGGGAAGGACGGCGCTTGGGCTAGGGTGGGACGGGGGAGCTCCATGGCGACAGTGACGGCGGACGATGACGGCGAAGCCGGATTAGGGTGGCGGCGGTGCGGCGGAGGCGGGGACGCCGGAGTCGGGGACAGGGTTTGCGGTGGGGAAGCTCGGCGCACGACGCCGGCGGAGGCCTTGGGCGGGGCCGCGCGGCGGTGAGGCGGCGGCCGGCGGGCGGGGAGGCCGCGGCGTGGGTGCCGATGCGCCGGCGGCCTCCAGGTCATGGGGGCGGAGTCAGGGTCGCACCGGCGGTGGGAGAAAAAAGATGGCGCGGGGAAGAAGACGACGACGGGAGGAGGAAGATGACGGGCAGATTTGGGCCGGACCCAATACGGAAAGAAGAAGGGCAGGCGGATGAGCGCCCGTGGTGCTAGCCTGGACCTGGAATGCAGTGGGCGTGCCAGCCGAGCCGTGCAGGTGCAGCGCGCCGCGAGCATGGGGCTGCTGCTCTGCTCACACCTGTCCCGGCCTCCCGGGCGCGCAGGTGCAGCTGCGGGTCACTGCGTGCGGAGAAGCTTCCTTTCGAGACACCTGTGCTGTGTCTAGCATCCCTTGCATTGGAGGGAAGGCCGCTGGCGCTGGGCCAGCCATGTTCGTTGTCCATGGCAGCGCAACCCCCCCTCCGGCTCCGCGATTCGAAATTGGGGAAGCGCGGCTGCCCAGCGCACCATTTTCTGGCCTCTAACGATCCTCGTGGTCCTTCACGGATGTGGTGTGGCACAAGGGGCTTGGAAGAAAGTCTACCGCCAACTTGTTAAAATCTCGATTTTTTTCCATCCAGTTTTATATAACTCTAAATTTGAATGTGAGTGTCTGATTAGCCGGTTCTACGATTTTAAATCTATCTGACTTTGACAACAGTCTCTAGTCGCCATGAGTCCGAAGGATGGACCTAGGACGCTAGGAGGCTCCAACCGTTCACACTCGTGGAACTCTGTACGTTCATTCTAAAAAAAATATTCCGTTCAATTATCACGATTTTAAAATATAGTCAACAATCTACCACGTTCATACAACTCTACATCTCCTATTTTATATCAATTACCGCACTATTTTAATATTTACCCATGCTCTCCTCCGCCGCGCAGCCGCCGTGTACTGCAACGCGCCGCCTCCTTCCACCGCACAGGCCCTTGTCCACGCCGGCCGCCGGAGGAAACCACGGGCACGGCGTCGGCCATCTTTCTTTCCCGCTGCAGGAAGAAGGCGTTGGAGCGGCGCCGGTACTACTCGTCGGTCGCCCGCTGGACGGAGCCACGCCGGTGGCACTAAGGGCTCTTGGTGGCCCCAGCCGGAGGAGGCGCGCCGACTCTCCTCATCACCTCCAGCTGCATGGGCCCTCCTCACCGGAGCAGATCGGGGCGGGCGGACGCCGCCTCGTCCTAGAAAAGAGCGGCGACACGAGAGGAAGGTGGCGACCTGACACCGGCGGCCCCGCCTCCCTAACGCACCACCGGATCTCGGCTGGCTCATCGCCGGTGCGCGGGGGTGCCTCGTTCTCTTCCTCCCCGCCGGCCTGGATCTGCCGTGGGACGTCGCCGCATCAGAGCCAACGTCCATGGATCCACCGCTGCTCGCACCGAAGCCGGCGTCCATGGATCCACCGCCGCCCGCATGGAGGATGCCGGGTCTAGTCACCATCAGTGGCTCTCCATCCTCTGAGTCCGTCGCGCCGCCGCGGGGCCCAGGTTGCACCACAACACACGAGCAGAGGTGGTTGCCCACGTGGAGGAAAGAGAGAAGATAGGGGCAGACAGGAGAAGCGCTGAATGTGGCGTCCGAGCGGGCGCTGCAAACTTCGCAACAGGCCATATCACGCGCCGCTGCAGGAAAGGACGGTACGCGGGGGTGTTTGGATCCCTCCGGCTAAAATTTAGCCCCGTCACATCGAATTTTTGGACACTAGATAAAAGTATTAAATATAGTGTAATTATAAAACTAATTACACAAACGAGGACTAAACGCTGAGACGAATTTATTAAGCCTAATTAATCTATGATTAACAAATGTGATGTATAGTAACCAGTCGTTAATAATGGATTAATTAGGCTTAATAAATTCGTCTCCCCGTTTAGTCCTCGGCTGTATAATTAGTTTTTTAATTAAACCATATTTAATATTTAACTAACATCCAATCATTTGATGTGACATAAGCTAAAATTTAGCCCTAGATCCAAACACCCTGGCCTAATGATGGGACTCCTTGTACCTATACCCACAACCTTTGACAGCGGATGGACATATCCACTTGAATGGGCCTGACCCAATAAAGGACAGCTCGAGCCCAACACAGCAACGAGTCCACTGCAACGACATGAAAGGATCTCGTATTTAGAGTTAGCCAATCCGTAAAAAAGATAAAAATAATAGCAAGCCCACGCAAAAGAGTCCGCGTTGTGAAAACCTATAGCATCAATACATCATCGCATCGACTTGAAAGTAACAGTCAAAGCACAGCTGAGATAAGGGGCCATACAACGCAGAGGCAGCTGCTGATAGAACAGCTCAACAGCATGAACCATCCAGACGATCAACACACACAGGATAGCAATGATCACAGCGGTTCTACATGATCAACCAGCTAGGGAGCATTTAGAGTGCCAACCAGCCAGCCAGAGGAAACCAACTCAGGTCCATTTCAAACCCAAATAACCCATTACATTGTATGATTAACACTAAGAAAAAGACAGGATTCAAGATGATGTTCCCCATCCATGCTCTGATTCTGGTGATGCTTTGGGGCTCTATGTTTCACCGGTACTGCATAACAAGAATGCAGTGTGAGCCTCGAATCAAAAGCAGCATGGCAAATATTTGCCTTACCATAACTAGAACGTATGCTATCTTATTCGCATAAGGAGGCAATGAATTAGAAACTACCGGCTCACTGAACAAGGAACACAGTGGGCTCAGAGCTTGTGCCAGTGTGTGCACAACAGAAAATTTTAGAATCAAAAGCCACAAGCTTCAAATCTTATGCCCAGGTGGAGCAGTAAAACATTTCAATTACTGGCCAACTTATCATATCTTCACATGGGTTCCAAATTACTAAATGGCAAAAATCAGAGAAACAGCCTTGCTAGGAGCTACTCTGTATACTATTGCAAATAAAATAATACTCCATACGGGGGTTTTGTTTGACATGGAATAGTTCAAAGTTGAACTATCCAGCAACAAACAAAAGGAGATGGAATTAGTAGGTTGTTACCTTACTACACAGTCCAAATGGCTAACAACAAAGCTTGGTCAATCATAACAATTACACCAATTTACTAGATATTATGCAAAATCGAAGCAAGTATTGACAACAGGACTATACTTGAGATAATAATCGGCATCATATATGGGTCTGTCCGATTCTAAGAAACCATGTAACTTACTATTAAAACTAGGACTAGTGACCAACAACTAGGAGTAGTGACCAACAAAGATTCTAAGAAAGCTTTTGGTGCGTACCTTGATGAAGCCGATGTCCTTGGCGTTGCTGCGGAAGCACTGCCTGCAGCACATGAGCCCGTACTTCCGGATCAGGCCGTGGGGATTGGCGCACACACGGCTGCAATCATAAACCCACACCACGACATCCATGAGCAACCATCGTCAATGGGCATCACCACAAGATTAACCCTAATCTAATTCGACTCAGAAGGGCCTAAGCGCTACATGAAGCTAGTACTCTAGTAGCACAAATCTTCGGATTAAACGGCAAACATAACACAGATATATCGAGTTCCACAGAACATTCTGCGATTAATGGTGCGAGGAACGAGGGAGCAAGGGAGTATAGAGGATTACCAAACCCTGGATCCGGGGCCGTAGTTCTTGGGGTGCGAGTTCCACACGTTGGAGTGTCCCATGGCGGCGGTGGCAGGCCGGAAGATTGGAGTAGGAGGTCTCGGTCTCGGCAAGTAAACCCTAACCTTCTCTGACTTGGCCTGTGATTCCTTCTACGTACAAAGCGCGTCGCGAGAACTCCCCCGGATTCTACGACGCGGATGGTATTTCGCTCCAATGGGCTTTCGTTAGAGAAATGGGCTGCACAGTGCACGTGTTAATGGGCTTTTGATTCGAAGAATTACACAAATACACCTCTGTGGCCCCTAGAGCGGAAAAAAAAATGTTATTTGCAAAGAGTTGCACTGCGGCGTGCATGTTTACAGGATCGAAACAGCGTTCGTTTTGAGTATCCATTAAAGGCAATCGTTGGAGATGACTTCATTCAGCTATCTTACGCTGACACTGCATGTCGTTATGTTGCATACACTTTCAGTCACCGTCGTCATGGCCTATCCAGATCATCGTATTCTTATTAGAGGGTCTGTTTAGATTGATGCCAGTGGTTGCCAGACCAAAAATTGCCCGCCGATCGTGAATAAGATCCACAATTGGATTAGTGCTTTGATTTGAACGATGAGTAGAGGTGTGCACGCTGATTGTATAAAAACCGCACGCTGGAAAAAATATTTATTTGAGCTTGAAATATGGATCCAGATCCGTTCAAATTAAAGAGGAGGAAGAAGAAGCCACTAGTAAGCAATTTCTTCAAAAGGGAAATAGACAAGCTACATCTCCAGAAGAAAATTAAAGGAGTATGATAAATCAAATTTAAGGATACATTAATGTCCTACTATTATCATCAATACTCCGATAGCTCTCATGACACACCGCTATTCTGTCAGGCGAACATAATAATCAGGATGAACGCCGCCACTACTAGGCCAACGAGCACTATGGCAAGGCAACCCTGCAACAAAATTGAAAGAAAGCCAAATAAAGGAAAATCAATCACGGCTGAGGTAAACAAACGGGAATGTTTTAACACATCTCTTGTTTTAATACTTGTAAACAACCCAATCGAACCTATACGTACCGTGCAATCACCCGAGTCATTATCTTCAGAATGAACGGGTTTGGGCTTGGGCACGAGGAGCGGCGCCGCCGCGGCGGACGATGACGGCAGGTCGTTTCTGAAGGTTGATGTGGAGGCTGAGAACAGCGCCGGTGAGAAGGCCACCGGGCTGGCGCAGTGACAGGATGCAGGGACGCAGTGACCAGTCATGGCCGCCAATCAATCGATCTATCGTGCGCTTGCTATCTGCTTCTCGTGAGGGGATGACTGGAGACTGGAGTTCGTTTTGACGGCCGCAGCAGGTTGTTCGGAAGGATTATCGAGTTATTGACTGCAGATCGGAATGCTGGATACATAACCTCTTTGGATTTATATATATATACTGAAAGTGCAGGTGTCTCCTATTCAACCGTAACAAACTTGGAGAGAAAACGGGTGCATGTGCAGCCGTCCGCTGGACACTTCCAAAATCCCAATCCATGCAGCCACTGGTCAACGCCTCAATGGGATCTTATATGTAAGCGGAATAAATGGTTGGCGAGTCCCCATTTCGATAGCTCCATTTTCTAAAAAAGAAAGGAAGAAAGATGATGGGCTGCTGCATTGCAAGTGCAGTCTAGCGTCCTCTGTTTGCTTATTTGATGTACATAGATAATAAATAGTATATATGTAATCGCAAAGTGGTCCCATGGTCTAGTGGTTAGGACATTGGACTCTGAATCCAGTAACCCGAGTTCAAATCTCGGTGGGACCTTCTTTTTTTTTGTTTGATCCACTATTTTTTCTGTAAATACGTTCATATATTTTTTTCTTTCAATAATGCTTTAAGAAGAAAATGTGCAAGCCTTCACAGCAGCTAGGTCCAGACTCCAGAGCTCAGAAATGTCCTGGGCGGCTGAGCTACTGTTACTGTCCTTCAGATTATGTGTGTACCGTTTTCGGAGCTTCCGACTTCCAAGCGACGAGCATAGACAGGGACTCGATTGCCACGTCCCTGTGGTGGAAGAATGCATCTCAGGCTGTCAGGCAGGTCAGGGTGTTACACAGCGTACCAGATCCACCCAGAGAAACCAAGTTACTAGTAAGCAAGCAAGTGATCGGCTGTCTCATGTCCCAGACCGCAGAGGGTGCAGGTACTGCTGATGGAGTCCATAGTCTGTTGTAACCGATCAGCAGTCCAGGGTCCATAATTTGTTGTCAGCTGTCACCGATCTCCGGAAAGTTTATCTCTCTTTTTTTCTTCGGGTCGGTTTTCAGACTACAAAAGTGAACGTAGGAGGTACATTCGGTTTCGTTTTCGATGGTCAAGCTCACCAGATAAACCTGCAGCTGCAGATGCATGCTCCACCAAAGTTTTCAGCTGCAGATGCGTCATGTGTGATCTCTTTCAATTCAATGAAATAATCAAGACCAACTCCCAACTTTGTCAAAACTGCTCCGTAGCTAACCACCCGAATTCACTTTCACTCTTTCAGAACCCCGACCTCAAAGTCCACAGCAGGATCGACCGTTAAAATTTCAGAATGGCAAATGCTGCCTTATCAGAAAATTTTGCTGACTTGCATTTCAAGGACTGCGCACCCGGCGCTCCATTTATTTCCAGTACAAGATTACCGAGATAAAAAGGAAGAGAGAAAGATAAAAGAGCCTATTCTGTATACACAGTTTTTCACCTAGAAGCATCGAAGAGATGCACACCGAGTATTGCTAATCTCATAATCTGTGGTACTCCTACACAACAACACTGTCTTCAAGCTCTACGGGATCAGGGAAATTTTCCTGCGAAGCCCTCTTGAACGAGAACGAATTCTCCTCCTCATAGCTTCCTTGAGACTCTGCTGTATTTCTCTGAGCAACTGGTTTCCCCGATGTTGGCATGACATCCCAGTTATGGTACTTGTTTCCATGGAAGGCAAAACGCCAAGAGCTGCGAGATGAGGTACTTCTTAGACGAGATGAATTGGATATGTGCTCTTCCCGCTCCCTCACCACCCTTAGTGGGTTCTCTAGCGCTTTCAAGATGTACCGAGCGAGTGGACGCCAAGATGGCTTTGGATTCAGGCATGTCTTCGCGATAATGGCCACAGCCCATACTTCCTCTAGGTGGTCTTCATCCACAAGAAGGGAAGGATCTACAATACCTGACACACCCTCCTTATCATTGGCGTCGATGTAACCTAATGTTCTTGCCAACCACTCGTCTGAATGTGCGTCATTTGAGCCATATGCACCAAAGTTTCCGGTGATCAGCTCTAATAGCACCTTCCCAAAACAGTAAACATCGTATGAGCAGCTAGCTGGTGGACCTGTAAGGTGAGAAGCACATATGAGAATGTCACAACATTATTTTGCACAACGAGCACTTTTAGTTGCATGAATGCATATATATTACAAAAAGAGAGCTGATGGGTGCTTTACACACCTGATGTGTTCTTGTCAAGCGACCTGCCATTAGAAAGAAACAAACACTAATGTCAGCAAAGGACCCTTATATATTATATACAATTCTCAACAGAACTTAAAGTTTGTATATATGGTAGGTGTGCTGATTGGCCAGTACATTTTTTTAGGAGAAATGGCTGTACATAAAGATAGCGAAAAAGTCAGACGCCTAACCAGCGCAAAGTATTAGTACATTATCCTACCACTAACTCTATTATTTTGTACCAGTGTGTTCATGGTCATAATATATGCAATTTGCGACTGGATTTTAGTAAGAATGATCTCCATTTTCATAGCCTTCTAGGCATAAGTATGCTAATGACGGCACCTTTTGCATTGACCCCAATTTACTCGCCTTGTCATGTCAACTGTTAATGAGGTTGCAATGTTAATACCATTGGGGCGACCGGTCAATTTTTTTTTCCTTCTAAAAAAGGATCATGCTCGCTAAAACCACCAGTTCTGGTGGCAAGAATGGTTCTATACCCATGCACAATACGAGGATAGTAAGATAATAGAGGATGACATAGAAATCTGACCTTGATGATCTCAGAATCCTAGAGAAGAAACTTTGGCTTCCCTCACTTTGTTGAGTGCATATTTCACTCAGGCTCCCAAGGCGCACTTCAAATTTGTCATCAAGAAGTACACTGCTTGCTTGGATGTCTCTACAATGACAATGAAGACAAAAGTGAGAAATAATAAAAGCATGCACCAACAGTTTATCAAGATACCAAAAGAGTTTGAACACTTGCTGATACCTGATAGTAAGAATTGCATAATCAAAACTATACAAAAAAGAAAGATGAGGGCATGAGGCAACCAAGTTGGGAAACTGCAAAAATATGACGGCCATGAAGCACATAAAAACTAAATTACACGTGTAGAGTTTCTAAGGACTGATGGTACGGTACCATGGCTAAGGTACGTTATGAAAAAAGAACTGCAACACCATGAAAGAGACATGGTACTTTCACAAAACAATCACGTTATTAGAATGCCAGATCATGTTAGGATTAACTGTTACATGGACTTCATGCATCTAAGCTTAAATATATCATGGTTTGTTTATTTTCAACTTTGATATTTGATGCCCTCACGTCACAGGTAAATGAATGTTCAATGGACGCCTGCGCCATTTTCCTTTTTGCTATAGTTCTTGGAAAAACATGGTGTGCCGATTGAAGCAGGAGCACAAGAGGCCATGTGGAGGATCCCACCAAATGTGCAGGTACTAGTTATTTGAAAAATATTCACTGAAAATTCCATCTACTTGTATCTTCAAACACTGTCCCACTTGTTTTTGGTGGAATTTTATTAGCAAGGGTCTGTTAAACTTAGCTACTTGGAACTTCCGCAATCTGTTCCGTCATGATGCTAATTTTGAAAGCAGACATATTTTAGCAACTATCATACACCAACCAACAGCTCGTGGCATACAGTATCAAATGAGCAAACAAGAAAATATTGCTTAGCATACCTGTGAACCAATGGTGGAGTGCATTCGTCATGAAGGAAGCACAAGGCCTCAGCCACACCAATTGCAATCTTGAGCCTTGTTATCCAATCCAAAGAGCGCAAACCCTGTTCGAGTTCCACTGACTTCTTGTGCAGTGCAGTTGTGAGGTCACCTTTGGCCATGTACTTGTAGACAAGCAATTCCTCCTCATCCTTAGCCAAATGGCCCAGCAATGGGACAATTCTATAATGGCTATGCTTTGTAAGGAAGCTCAACTCTCCCTGGCACTTCTTACTGCTCTTGATATCAATCCTTTTGATGACAACTTCGAAGCCACTCTCCAGGACGCCCTGGTACACGTCGCCTGAGTGCCCGTGCTTGACAAGGTTGTCATCCCCAAAACCCCCTGTAGCATGGTGCAATTGCTCATAGGTGAACTCATCTATGATAATAGGGACACCCTTTGGTGAACCACTGGCCCCGGGGGATGCCATGGGCAACATTGTGACTGGATTCACGCTGCTACTTCTTCGCCCAGACCGAATGCCCTCCTCAGTCTGATCCACTCCTTTTCCTTTCGGCCTCTTCCTTCCTCTTCTTCTCATCAAGCAAAGCACCAACGCACTAATGAGAAGAAATACCACAACAGCAGCACCTCCAAGGACCCCGGCCAATACATACTTGCGCTTGCCCCCTCTGCTGCTTGTTGACAGCACCAGCAGCGCCTGTGGTGCCTGTGGCCCCGGCAATGGCGAAGGCGATGGTGGCTGGGACACCTCCTCCGCTAACCTCACCCCGTTCCTCCTGTAGAACGCCTCACAGTCCACACGGCTGCGCTGGTTTGCCGCGCCGGACAAGCAGTTCATTCTGAAATCCACTGTACCATCGGTCCCATTCAAAAATCCAGTTCCAAGTACCTGATCGAAGTAATTGCCCGACACATCGACGACCCAGAACCGCTTCCTGAGGGACCCAGCCGCATCGCTGATAGTGCCGTACAAGGAATTGCCAGAAACGTTGAACACAACTCCGGCTCCATCGTTACTGCCAGAGACGTTGTCCGACACGTTAGGTAGCGGGCCGGTGAGATTGTTGCTGGAGAGATCGAGCACGCGCAGGCCGGGGATCGAGAGCAGCGACCCCGGGACCGGGCCGGAGAGGCGGTTACCGGAGAGAAGAAGCGTGGTGAGGTTGCCGGAGGCGCCGAGATCGGGCGGGAGGCCCCCGTCGACGCGTGCGGAGCGGAGGTCGAGGACGGCGAGCGAGGGCGGCAGGCCGCGGCCGAACCACGCGGGGATCGGGCCCGGGAGCGGGAACCCCGAGGCGTTGAGCGACCGGAGCGCGGTGAGCGCGCGGAGCGGGTCGAGGGCGGCGAAGGCGGCGGCGCGGGCCCCCGCGCGGGTGCGGCGGAGGCCCGCGAGGCGGAGCTCGGTGACGCGGTCCGCGCGGCAGACGACGCCGGCCCAGGCGGCGCAGGGGTCCGCCCGCGCGGGCCAGTCGCGCGCGCGCACCCCCAGCGACGCGCGCAGGCCGCGCAGCGCCGCGGCGTCCTGCTGCGCGAGGGGCGGCGGCGGGGGCGGGGGCTGGGGCTGGCCCCGGGCGGCCGCGGCCGCGTGCAGGAGGAGCCCGAGGAGGAGGAGGCGACAGCGCGGGAGCATGGAGCGGCGGTGGTGGCGGAACGGAGCGGGAGTGGAGCGGTGGCGGTGGGTGTGTGAGGAGCAGTGGGTGGTGGTGGCCTCATGTCATGGCGCGGGCATGGCAATGGCAATGGCAATGGCAATGGCGGGTGAGGTGAGCAGGCGAGCAGCCGGGTCGTCGCTTTTTCGGGTGGCCTGCTTGCCTATTTCGGCCTCACCACGGTCGTCGTCGTCGCAGCGGGGAGTTGACCACGCGGAACGCGGGTGCGGGACGAGAGGGAGGGGGAGAGAAACCCACCCCACACACCCAGCGCCAGCGAAGATGCAGATGCGTGGAGACCACCGCTTCCGCCGCGGCGGCTGCTGCTGGTGGTGGAGGTGGTGGGCCCCGCGCTGCAGTGGCGGCGCGAGTGGAGAAGCGGCCGGAGTGCTTTTGCGTGGTTGTGAGGCCGTGCCACTGACATGTGGGTCGGGGTAACGCGATTGGCTGCTCCGGGCCGGGCCCCGCTTCCCCTGCTGGGCCGTGCGTGTATGGAATGTTCGGTTGCTGTCGCTTTCGCATCTCGCAAAGCAGACCATGAGAGAGGTTGCGTTGCGTCGCCATCGGCTGCAGGGCCGGGGCGACATGGGAAACGGATGGCGCCGTGTGGGTACAATACAACGTGCAACATATGTTGTGTTAGAATCCCCCTTTCTTTTTCCTTCTTGTTATACTACTACAGCACAAATCACAAATGATAATTACTCTACGTGGAAGAGCACTATCTTCTTGATTAGACCGAAAAAAAAAAGTAGTAGTACAAGACATCAGAATTTTATCGCGTTTCCTACTGTGTCGGTTGTGTACAAGAGATTGGAATCGGATCATGTCCATATATTACGGCTTGCTACAAAATAGGACTCCACTTTGTCTTTATATTTCCTTTCTCTCATACACACCATTTGATGCCACTGAAAAAGCTTTACTTGAGGCGCTAGTGAATTGTATCCCGCCTTCCATACAAACCGCCCATACAAAGTGCAAACCGGTTTCTACTAGTAGACCCGTATTACGAATTGATTTTGTAATATCTGTTATTATCTTTATGTGTGCCATATGTAATATCCCATCATGAAGCTTTGATCGTGAAAAATCTTAGTTATTTATTTCTGTATCTATAATTATATAGCACTAATTTTATAATCTCTATTATTACGATTCTAAAAGATCGTTCAAATATCGTGTAGCAACTTCTTAATTATCGGGTATAAATATAAGAAGGCAATGCATTCTCCGTATGTGCTATACCAACAAAATCATCTACTCATTTGCTTAGATAACTCATCGTTTGATGAAACCTCAATAGGAACAATTCAACATGACGTGCAAGTACTGTGTCCTGCTTATGACAAGCATATTCTTGTTCGTTTTGCTCTCTTCATCTTCTGCTCATTGTAAGTGTATGTCACTCATCTTCTTATTGCTTTAAATATACATTGCATTGTTTAGTAACTTAAAATATTGCAGCAGACAGTGCTTATTTACTAGAGGATAGAAGCTCAAGCGGATATGCACGTGGCCTTGACGATGAACGAAACAGTGTTGTTGAAATCAAATCCACAGCATTAGATGAGAGAAAGCTTGTATTGAAATTTTGTGTAAAGGCAAATTGCAGTGCAAAGGGAAATTGCAAATCTCCGGTGCCATGTTATTGCTGTGAAGATGCAAAGGAGACATGCTGGCGCAGGTTAGATGAGTGCCAGAAAATTTGCCCCGCTTGCAAGCCTAAATGTCCACGTACCATAGCTTTCCCGCAAATCAACAATATGGAAGGCTAACCAAGCACCGAATCAACCCTACATTATACAAATAAGGTGATAATGTCATCTTAAAATAATATGTAATGGTCCAAATAATGTATAGTACTAGTAGTTAATTGATCAATTGCTGTGGAGATAGAACGCAAAATAGCCATTAGACTCGTGAGTCCACTGGACGATCCTAGCTACTTGTTGGTAACAAAATATGGGTATACATATGTAGGTGGACTGGTTTTACTAGTCAAGGCTACTTGTTGTTGGCGACAAAACATGGGTAAATGACAACGTACTGTTGGTGGAAAACTAGCGGAAGAAGAGGAGAAGAAGCTGACAACCGACGACGACGCTCCGTCCACTGCCGCCTCGTGCTAACTTGTTCGCTGTTTTGTAGCTAGCATATATGTATCCTTGGGCTGGCAGCTGATAGATGCATGGATGATCTTGACGCGCCGTGTCGTCGACCGACTGATCATGTCGTGCTGCTGCCTGCCGACCTGCCGGGTCCAAGTCTCCGGCGAGCGGCGAGTGTCGCTTGGGTTGGCTAGCTGACGATCACTGGTTGTTATTCCAGACGGTGACATATCGTGACTAGGCCTGGTATTAGCTAGGACGAAAGTTCTCAATCTCGCGCGCACGCTAATTAAAGCTGCCGAGTCCAGGAGACGGACTTATCTCGAGCTACAGCCGGAGACTTGTATCCAAGTGGTACACAACACCATCGTCGGCCATCGGCCAATGACTAGTGCAGTACGGCGCGGATGAGCTTTCAGTTTCAGCCGAGCCGTCTAGCTACTATAGCAATATAGCATAGATGTGATATGATGTGTGCGCGTCCGATCCGTCGGCCCCGCGATATGGCCCTATATATATCTTGTTCCGTGGACTCGCCTGTCACGTAAAGGTGCAGCGGTCTCCCTGCAGCTCTGCTCGTTCTTATCATCGTCTTCATTCTCTCCGATCTCTAGGGATTTTTTTTTTTTTTTTTTTTGAGATGGTCTCCGATCTCTAGTGCCCGGACGACATGGTGACCATTCCGCCGGCAGTGGGGTGCACAGGTCCGTGGGCCTTAGCGAGCCCAGGACATGGCTGGGCCTGGGGTGCACAAAAGCAGCGGCAGTCCCTCAGTCGACGACGCAAAGCGACCTAAGATCGAACTCCACGTTCTGTTCATTTTAGGCCAATTCTACCATATGATACTTATACTACCATAAAAAAGGCTATCATAGCCCGTTATACCGGTTTCTCCTAATTTTATTTCTCCCAATGCCATTACCATCACCTTTTTTTTTTCTTGTCTAGGTGGCTGCTGAGTCCGCGCGAGAAAGACCGGTATACCTTATCGACGGCAGTGGCGCAATGGGCGAGAAATCTTTGGTCAAATCACGCATGCCAGCCAAAGCATTCCAAGAAGAGAACATACTGGCCCTTGCACTAACATTTTCCATCCGTGGAGACAAAAATAAACATCATATAAGCATGCTTTCACACAGGCAACGGCGACATTTATAGTTTAGCAGGCAAAATCTTACTCAACTAATATTGGGAGAAAAATTAAGCTGTTAATGCATTTTAAAATTCCAAAATACCAGTTACAACCACAAAAAAAAACTTTGACCAAATGATCGAACGCCCAACATGATCAACCTGGAACTTACAATTGACATCAACTCTTGAATCGAATGCTACGGCTGACGTTTGGATTAATGCCAGACGTTTCACCTCCATATGGACGAGAGGCCTTCTTGATGTCACGCACTTGGCCTTTCCACTTAACAACCTTGTTTCTATGCTTGTCCTGAAAAGAGTACAAAAAATCAGTTAATTCTGAATAATCACCCAGGAAATTTCAATGGCACATAATATATTTGAAATCTACCCTGTAGTTCTTTCGTGGATTCTTCTTTTTCTTATTTCTAGAACGTGTCAACCCCCTGTTCTTCTCGATCTGCAAAGAAACTGGATTTACTTAGAAAACATAGCATAAAATAAAATTTTATAAAAAGGTTTTATTATACACAATAGTGAAGATCAACCTGATATGAAATCTTTCTCTTGCCATCTCCTTCAGTTTCTTCTTCCAGAGGCTGAATGCCGGAGATTCTGTCATACAAGAAAGAAATAGGCATTGGTACAACATTTACCAGAAGCACTTTATTATTACCTGGTATATCAGTGATACTTACCGTGTATACTTCTCGTTCTTGACTGATAGTTTTTCAATCCTCTGTCTTTTAACATCCTGATAGAACTCATTTTCAGAATCGTCACCACCTTCTGGAAACTTATCAGTGTCTTCTAGCAACTCATGATCTTCAAGTGAGTTACATCCTACTCTTGATAGGACCCGTAGCTCATGTTTCTTCCGCCTATCACCAATATTATCTCTCTTTGGAAGGTCATCATCACCAGAAACAAACTTGAAGATATAAAATAACAAGGTGTTACACACATAAAGGATCTTGCAACTAGAGATAAAATCAAAGTCACAGCACAGCTCATACTGAGCATATATGCAACTCATCCAAATTATTTTCATTTTTTATAAAGCTCCATTTTTTTTTTTGCAAAATACGCAAATCATACTAAGGGCACATTTCCAAGGGAAGGGGACAAAACATAGATGTATCCAAAATTTAAACCACATTTGATTATTCCAACATCCCCTTGTTCCGAAATATATCTACAAGATTCTGGAGTCAGAATGTAAAAAATTCACCATTAAATCATTGATTTCAAATTAACTAAACAAATTTCTAAGGAACCACAAATATTATGGATCGGAGCCAGGAGGTTATATAGGGCAAGAATCTGAGGGTCCTAAAGGGTTGAATAGGGTTGTCGCACATAATTAGGGCTATCAGTTTGTAACATGGTTTTAGAATATTCCCAAAACTATTGGGATTAAAAAAAAACACCCCCTCCAACAGTTTCAAAAATCCAGGGCGAACTATTGGGAACGTAATCAATGGGCACAAATTTGAGGAAGAAGGCAGATTTTTTGGACAAGCCAAAAATGTTGGACGCTTGTTTTGGGAACTGTTGGAGATGCTCTAAGATGGCCATGACCAGTAGTTGATACATGGCATGGTATGAAGATTTACACGTTGTCCAATTCCGAACCTTCAGGACCAAAAGAAAGAAAAAACTACCTCTGCCCAATGCAATTCAGGCTATACATTGGAGAAGTACTTATCCAAGCACATAGCTAGAAAAATGTAACATAACAGTGCCATACCATTCTTTTATTTGATCTAGCAGCAGCTGCCATAAGCTTGCTAGGTTTCATCATTTGATTTTTCTTCTGCACTTCATCATCAAAGTCATCCAATGACACGAAGTCTCTTCTATATATCATATATCAAAGACAAATATTATTAAATCACAAAGAAATGAAAACAGTAGTATTATGTAACAGAAAAATGCTGGGCCAAATACACTCATCTGTGAGTGTTGAGGCTGGATATTATTTTCCATCATCTAAAAATGTAACAGAAAAATGCACAATTAATACCTCACCTATTGCTAGTTGTCCTGTTTTTTGACAAGTTATCCCGCTTTGATCTTGTCAAATTATAGAGCCCTTTTTTCTTTAATCTTTCCTCAAGGTTTGCTCTAACTTTTAGCATTTCCAGGCTTTGGAAGGTCATATGCTCAACCTGTATGTTTTGATTCAGGTTTCATGCATTTACACTCTGATTGAATAGTAAAACAACAAAGGGTACATGTTAATAGCAGATTAACCATGTTCTTATGTTCATTAACCTCATGGTAATCATTATTATAAGGCTCACTTTTTCTCGATCCAGAGACTTTAGCATCCTGAATTATCAACACAATGAGTTATTTGGAGTGCCTAGATAATAAAGTAATAAACACAATAGAGTAGAGATGGCACTTGTTTCACTTTTACCCAGTGCTACTACAATGCTAAAGTTGCCCACCTGTTTGTCCAATGAGTCTGTCTTGACTGCTTGGATGGTGCTGCTACGCATACAATGGTCATCAGTGTTCCTTTTCTGCTTCACTAGATTCATGGTGGCATGCTTCATCTGCACATGAGGATATTAATTCTTTGAGATGGTACAAATAGCTCTCCGAAAGATAACTTATCTAACAAGCCATTAGAAAAATACTAATAACATCCAACAACGGAACAATTCTTACATGCTAGCAACTTTACTAAATTTATTTACTCTTGGTCAAATAAGAATTCGGTACACATAGGAATAACTGAATATAAGGTTACTAAAAACAAACCTTCTCTACCATATTCTTGGTGTCTACCAGGCGAGAACGAAATTACACAGGCGAGAACGAAATTACAGGATGATCAAACAGGTTATAAGCGCTAATACTTCCTCGGCGCCTTGCCGTCACACCGGGTGGGAAGAGAGACTGGGAGCAGGCGGAGACGCAGGTCCCCGTCTGGCCGTCTCCCCGAACACCGGTCACCGGAGAGGATCGGGGGGAACGGAGGATCTCGGGAAAGGCGACGGGGAAGGGGGGTTTCTCTTTCTCGGCTTCTCAGGAGAGCCGGCGGCGGCGGCCAAGAGTTGAGATTGGGCTTGGGCCTGAAGTTGAGATTATACGCTAGCTTTCCATTAATTGGGCCTCTTTGGGCCAAGCCTCTCAGCGATGTTTATAACACGTGAACTGAGATTTGGATCGCTTTATCTAGCAGTCTAGCACCGTTAGGTCAAGATGAAAGATTGATTGTATGTATATGTACTGAGTACTGTTGTCGTGCATGCACGCCTGCACGGATCTCAGATCGGTGGGCTATATATATGGCCCGAGCGACGTACTAGTACCAGAGTACCAGTAATAGTATTGTTACTACGAGCTCAGCGGCGAAACTTAAGTTACTGTCAGCATGGACTCGAGTACCGGGCGTGTCCAAGACCTGATCCGCCCGTAGGTAACTAGGTATCGTGCTCGCGCCGTACACGTGCAAGCAAACGACCTCGCTCGATCGTAGGTCACGGCCCCCTCTGTACACTGCAAACGCAATAGCAGTGGGCCAGATGCGGGCGACACGCAACGACCGGTTGGGCCGTGCGCAACGCGCATGCGGGCTCTAGCTACCTGTCCCGGTCCGGACCGGCCCAACCGCCCGAGCCCACGATGGTTTGTGGCGCGTGGTACCGGCGGACGGAGGAATCATTCCTGTGCGCCGGTGCGTATCGTGCACCGCCGACGCGGCGAATCCGAGTGAGATCGCCGTGGCCAGAACAAAATCTCGGAAAACTGTACTAAATAAAATCCCGAAGGAACGAAGCACTGCCCACTGGGGCGATGGTGCTAGAGTGCTAGTGCCCCCCGTGTCCAGCTCACCCAACGTACGGACCTTGTCTCGCGCAGTCCGGCGGTGGCGGCAGCAGCACAGGGCGCAGCCAACACAGCCGAGGCAGGGGCAGACGGAATCTGTTGAGCTCGATCAACTGGTCAAGTTGGTCCAATATTATTATTGTTTAACGCGGCCGCGGGAGACCCGGTCGCTGGCCTGCTCTGCTCGCCGCATGTGTGGCGGAAGCTTTACTGCCGGGCGGTGCCATGCACGTACGTACGCGATGCTTTTTTACTGCCGCCGCTCGGCACGGAACGGGACGGGCAGTCGTCCGGCGTCCGTGCGGCGTGCCGGAGCAAACGCAGATGCCGAAACGAACTAAAAATAAACCGCCAGCGGCGCCGCGGCGGCGGCACGCGGCAGGCAGCAAAGCGGTGGCCGCTCGAATCGGTAGATCCCCCGTCCCACCGGCTGACCGGCACCGGCGTCGTCATGATTCGGCTGTGATTAGGCAAAGGCTCCCGGCCGGCCCCGCTTGCTTCGGATCATTCGTTTGGTGGTGGGTGGTGGTGATGAATCGATGATTGATCCGGCGATTTAGAGTAACGGAACGGTGCCGACTGCGGAGGGCCACGCCGCGCCCGTCCCTGCCGCGTCAACCACCGTGTTGGCAGCTTCCGCGGCGGCTCGCCGGCTGCCCGTGATCATTTGCGTGCGCTGCTGCGCGAGCGGGGCCACGCCGATCGAGAAGGCCCGGGGAGAGGAGGGGGACCCGTACCGTACGAAGTACGTAGCAGTACGTGCACACGCGCCAACTCCGTTGTCGCAGCCTCGCAGGGCCAAGGGGTGGTACACGGTACACGCCCAGGTGCACGAATCTTGGCGTCCATTGCCGGGGTGGCCGGTGACCCCACGTCAGTGGTTGGCACCAGGATGGACCATGCAGTATTATTTTTATTCTGGGATCGAAATTTTGTGGTCGTCGAGAATTACGAAACGGACTTGGATGGACCTGGGCATGCGTTTCCAGAGTTTCTTCGATCCAGTTGAATTCAAAGAAACTCGTCGTCGAATTACAGGACTCGTCGTTGCCTCCGAGCACGTTTGACTTTTGAATTCCCCGATGGCTGTGTCCTGCCACCTTAATTTGTTGGCACCTTCAGGCTTCAGCAACTGATACTGATGAGCTCTGGAGCACAAACATGATGGACTGTCGCGCGCGCGCGGGGGTCCATTTTATAAGTAGCTGGAAGATTAAGTTTCGTCACGGGTGTTTTGAAAATGATTGGGTCCAGTTTGTAGTTGGAAGCGTAAGTTCCTTCACGGTGCGTTTTCGAAAGATTTTGAGTTTAAGCTCAGAGCGCGCGCGCGATGCATCGGGGGCATGCACCAGCTCCATCATCGAGTGGGCCGCCCGGAACTGATCACGCACGTGTGCTGCATTGTTCATCGCCTCGCCTCGTGTTAGGTGCAACAGGCAAACACCTTTGGATCGAGTCACCGAAGCATTATTGCTGCTCGATCGTTTCATTTCACTTTCTAATAATAATATAAGATGTGTATAGAAGCATAAAATTATGCAACCCTTATAATATATACTTCCTTCGGTCGGTGGCTTCACAAATGAACGACCTGGCCGATTTTTTTTCCAAAACTTTAATCATTCGTTTTATTAAAAAAATACTCAAACTTGTCCAATGCCTTCAAATACGTATCTAATGACATATTTCAGATGTATAAAAAATTTCAATGGCGTGTATGTAATTACTGGAATAGTAATGGTAGATTTCGAAACCGCAAAAGTTATAATGGCATATATCCAATTAATTCCTAGATAAAAATAGATAGCGAAAAGAAATGTGCCTTAATAAATAGGAAGCATACGTACGGTTTTAAATCTCTGCCTCTAACGCACAATGAATGTAATTTCTTCGCCTAATTACACAGCCCCCCCCCCCCCCCACCAGTCGCCACAGATGACGGAACCAACGTAGCTGCACGTACCGCAGCAGTACGGTACTGCTGGTGGTGCGTAGTTAAACATGGTGATGGACATGGTAACCAACGATTGAGAATAAATTAGTAAATTCAGGATGAGCTGATGGCGCACCATCATCTCTGAGCTTTTTTTCAGTCGAGCGGCCAACATGCAAACAGTGCTCGCAGAGTGTTAAAAATGCCAAAAGGGACACTCTCCACGCAGACGCTGGCAAGAAGCTGCATGCTTGGAATGGAAGGACATGGCCTGGGGTTAAATGAGCCTAAATCTCTTCCGTTCAGTTACGTGGTACGGCTGATTTTCATTACCCGCCGCTAATGTTGCTGCCCACACGCCAACGTTTGTAGTACTTTGCAGCCTGTGGCCTGTGGTCTGTGGTTGTGCATGGAATTCCAACTATGGTCTGCTGATGGTTGCTTCAAGTCCAACGAAAACCTAGCGTAACACGGCATGTTCTCCGTACGTAGCTGCTGCCACTTGCCGGTAAGGCTATCTCCAACAACATTCCTCATCCCACTTCCTCAAATCACATCTCACTCTGTACGTCACGTCAGCTACAGTGCAAAACAGTGCCAAACAGTGCCAAACAGTGTTTTGAGAAACCGATTTGAGTATCCCCATTGGGAACAGCCTAAGTTATCATCCACGACGCAGCCGAGCAGAGATGCCGCCGGCCGGCCGGATGCGCGAGACGGGACGTGACCTGGCAGAGGACGCTGAATGGCCCGGCCGGGTCTTGTGTCCTCCTGGACTCCTGTTGCTGTGTGCAGCAGCGCGGTTCACCGCAGAGGGCAGAGGCCGGCGAGCTGCGCTGCGCCGTCGTGTACCGGAGGCGGAAATGGCCGTTGGCGCCTGCGGGGCCCGCGGGCGGGGACTGGTCCTCTCTCCGCTACCCCCACGGCCCCACCTCGCGCCCGCTTCCGTTCCGCCGTGTCGCCTTCTCCCCCGCGGCAGCGACAGCTGCCGCCAATTAATAATTCGCCACCATTAAACCACCACCTCCACCTCCTCTTCCTCAGTCCTCCTCTGCCCAGCTCCTCCTCTCCATATCTCTTCTCGTCGTCTCTCCCCCTCGCCTCGCCTCGCCTCTCGTCTCATCTACTCCCGCTCAGTACCGCCGTACCTCGCCGTCGTGCCACCCACCAAACCGCACCTGAAGTCCTGAACTGCCATTTTTTAACGCTCCGGTCTCGCGTAACCGCGGGTCGTGAGAGGGGGTCAGTTTCGGCTGGGGGAAGCGCGGAATTGGGAGCGTTTCGGACCGTTTCTTGGTGCCGCAACATCGCATTGTGGCGGGCGCCGCCGGGCCACGGCGGCATTTCGCTTCGGGGCTCGTCGTGGCTGCCTGACCGACCCTTTCGTTTTCCCTTTCTCTTGCGGTGGGCCGAGGGGCAGCTCGAGAGTTGGTGGCCGGCCAGGCGCTGCGCCTCCTTTTCGCGGCCGACTTTTCGGAGCGGACGCTGCTGCTGGTGGCGGCGGTGCGGTGGGGAGGGGATGCGCCTCGCCTTTTCGCCGCCGCGGCGTGGCGTGATTCCGAAGCGTTGCCGGGATTGTGTTGGCTTCTGGTAGATAGATAGAAAAAACCGCATCTTTTTTGGAGGGAGGGCTCAGCTGACGCGAAGGTTCCTCCGTGGACAATGCCCAGCATCCGGGCACCGGCGTCCAAGCGGACGGCCACGCTGCAGGTACGTACGCCATTCTCCCGCGCCTGGAAATTTGCGATTTTTCACTGCTTACAATTAATTGTTGCTGCTCGTGAGAGCGACTGTAATCGTGCATTGCGATTTGCGCAACTGCAGGTGGCTGTCAAGTGCAGGCCGCTGACCGACTCCGAGCAGCGGCGCTCGCGCCATATCATACAGGTCATTGATGATAAGGTACATGCTCCGGTTTGTTGATTGTTTCGCGATTTGAGTATTGGACTGGTGGTGGTAATGTGATGGCTGATATGGGTTTCTCTCCCAGACTGTGGTTGTGCTGGACCCTGATCTGTCAAAGGACTACCTGGACCTCATACAGAACCGGACCAAGGAGAGGAGATACACCTTCGATCATGTGTACGCGCCCGGGTGCTCCAATTCGGTATGTGGTAGTGCGGTTTGCTCTCCCCTCGTCAGTAATTGCTTGGCCTGTTTTCGACATTGGGCTCAGATGCTGAATATAGCCACTTTTCAGAATCTGCATCTCAGCTTGGATTCTCCCCAACTCTCATTTCTTGCTGTCCTGGAAATGATGCTCTGAAAGACCAAACCATCACCACCTTATTTTTATTTATGAGTTGCTGGAATTAGGAGTATCTTGTGCTTTGAACAGTTGGAGCAATACTACTGGCTTCTGCAAAGGGCCAATGAGCAGCTTTTGTTCAGTCTGTACCTAGCCAACCCGTGATGTAGACTTACTGTTAGGTGTGTACCTAATTCAGATGTCTTGAACTACCTAATCCCCAGGGAATAGAGCAGTAAATTTGTCGTATTGATCACTAAACTTTTTGAACTTTAATTCAGATGTTTCGTCCAGTGATTGTATATGGAAGCTGGCCTCAACAAATCAGTTTCCTGAAATTTGTTCTTCTTCTAGGTTTACAGATTAATTAGATTATTTTTAAGTGGGAGCTCATGCACGGGGGCTGCCCTTTTTTGTGTTGTTATGACTTCGATTATTTGATCAGGGTTGGGTTACTGAATCTATATGGAAATTGCAAGTTGCGGACAGAATAGTACAAAGGATAGAAATAAAATTGTTTGTTTATATATTGTATACGATGTGGGATAATCCTCCTCTGGGTGTGTACACACTTGTGTTTACCAAATAATTGGTGATAACAAGTCACATGTTCTTGTACTTTCCACACCATTACATTTTTGTTATTGTGATCCTATTTATAATTGTTCAGGGCGTTTACAGGTTGGTTTACTGAACCTGTATGCAAATTGCAAGCTGATGAAATAATAGCACAGGGGATAGAATAAAATAGTTTGTTTATATACAATGTAGGATAATCCTCCTCTGGGTGTGTACACACTTGTGCTTGCCAAATAATTGGTGATAGCCATATGTTCTTGTACTTTCCACATCATCACATTTTGATATTGTGATCCTTTTTATAATTGTTCAGGATGTGTACAAGAATATATCATCTACAATTGCTGGTGTAGTCCAAGGCCTTAATGCGACCGTCTTTGCTTATGGTTCTACTGGAAGGTATACATTTACTGTGTTGTGTTGCTTGTCATCTGTTCAACACTGTGTAACATGCTGCTTCGCTGTTCAGACTAACTATTGTCATCTGTTTAACACTGCATAATATGCTGCCTCGCAGTTCAGAATATCTTCTATGTTATTATCATTAATAAGCATGGTGCACATTTCAAATTATAAAAATCATTGAAAAGTAATAGTTTGATAGTGAAGTTCATTCTGATATGCCCATTGAAATTATACACTTATACTTGATTTTTGTGTCTGGGATATTTTGTGATACTGTGATGTGTGACTTGCTTTGTATTTGTTGAAATTTCATCGTACTTAAGAGAATTAATCATGCCTAACCACTTATCAAGCATACATTCATATTATGTTGGTTATGTTTGTTTACATGCTATAACATAACCCTGTTCAATGTTTACTGAATTAGCTCGTTGATGATATTTCTTCAGCAAACTTGTATATTAGATTTCTGCTCTCCTTGTCTTCATCATAACATAGTCGTATGTGGCAATGCCACTCTTTAAACTTTCATCGGTGAAAAACATCTAAACCTTAAGTCAACATTGATCCATGTGGCTTTTTGTAAATGTCAGATAGTATATTTCCTTATCTTCTGCTATTAATCTCGAAGGAATATGCTCCTGTTAACGTTTTGTTTATTATTTATTCATTTGTCTTTGTGATTGTACAGTGGCAAAACTTACACTATGGTTGGGACCCATAGTGATCCTGGTCTTATGGTTCTTAGCTTTCGCACAATTTTTGAGCTGATAAAAAAGGACAACAGTTCGGATACCTTTGAAGTTTCATGTTCATATCTGGAAGTGTACAATGAGGTATTATTTCTGTTTCTTCTATAGGGCTTATTAGGATTCGAAAGAAATTTCATACATTTTACTAGCATAAGAGTTCGAATGGGTTCTGAGCCAATCCGGATTCGATATCAATTTATAGAAATCTAATCTGATTGATTTTGAAGCAATTGATGGAGGGAATTGATACAGTTCATATTCTACACAATTTACTGAAATTGTTTACAATTGAAGCAATGGAGGGTGAAGTTAGAGATATCTTATACTCCCTCTGTCCCAATTTATAGGCCGTTTGACATTTTTTATATCAAGTTTGATCAACTCGCTTTATTCGAAAAAAATTGCGAAAATATGAATAAAATTAAGTCATAGTTAAAGTTTATTGTAGGTTGAACTAAATCACAATGAAAAAATGATAATTATGAAATTTTTCGAATGAGACGAGTAAGTCAAACTTGGTGTCAAAAAAGTCAAATGGCCTATAAATTGGGACGGAGGGAGTAATATTTAAGTATTAGCCATTTATAGAATATAACAGTATAAACCTTTCTGAAATAACAGTATCGGCCTATAAATTAGGACGGAGGGAGTAATATTAAAGTATTAGCCATTTATACAATATAAAAATATAAATCTTTCTGAAATAACAGTGCCAAATTTTCCTGGATTTTAGGTTATCTATGATTTGCTTGAGAGATCCTCTGGACACCTGGAGCTTCGAGAAGATCCTGAGCATGGCATAATAGTTGCTGGATTGAGAAGCATTAAGGTATTTTAATACTTTCCTTTCTGTTAATTTTCCATTTTAATGTGAAAATAAATGTCAACTGCTTCTGGAAGTTGCCTTTTTACCTTTTGTATCTACTATTATTTAACACTTAACTTTTGTCAGCTTCTTTTTCTATGATTAGGACATTGTCACCAAATTTAAGTACCTGCCATGCCTGAACCCTCACTTTTAATATGTAATATTTTAAAAAATGTAAGAAAAATCTTCCTTTCCCATTCTTATGAATTTAATGCATTGCATGACAGCTTCATGATTTTTTTTCCTTAAAAAACTATGTGATTCTGAGTGTCTATGGCTATGCAGCTATGCCTTTGGTTTTTGTAAAGTGACTATTTTCCCCCAACTCTGTCACTGTTCAGTTATATGTTATACACCATGTGCTAGTGTAAGAATGGATATAACATTTTACAATTTTTTCAATATAAAAGCATGATTCAACTTAACATTATTTTGTTGTTAGGTTCACTCTGCAGATAGGATTCTTGAGTTGTTGAACATAGGTAATAGTAGGCGCAAGACTGAGAGTACGGAAGCAAATGCCACTTCTTCACGGTAATTAAATAATTTTCAAATCTGATTTCTTATTTAAGCGGCCACACCTTAATTACATATGTATTTTGAAGGAATTATTGGTATCTTGCATGCAAGGACTCAACCCTTTCTTCTTGTTTAAGAATGTATACCATTGGAGTTATTATCTTTAGCCTGCTTGGCTGTTGAGATTGTTTGAATATGAAGATATAGGAATGGTATTGTTTGGATATGAAGATATAGGAACGTTCAGATGCAAGACTGAACTTTTTTCCCACAATAACCTGAGGGATAGATACTCCCACTATAGTCTGTAAAAATAGAAAATCCTAGAAATTGTAAAATAAATTGAGAGAACAAGAAGGATGTACACACTATGATTTTATTGCTTCAATCAGATCAAATTATATCAAATATTGAAGGATATAGTTCTGTTACAAGTATAGTAATGTTTAAATCATAGATATTTGGATATGAACACATCTATGGTAATATCCAGATATGGAGCTGCACTTGCGATTCTAACCATTCATTATTTTAATTGTCAAGGTCACATGCTGTACTTGAGATTACCGTAAAGAGAAAACAGAAGGGTCAATATGGTAACCAAGTTCTTCGTGGAAAGCTTGCACTGGTTGATCTTGCGGGCAGGTAATAGCAATTGTATTTTCGTTGTTGTTCTAATTCATTTTGTCATGAAAAAAAGCAAGTTGTAATGTTGGATTCTGTGAGCAGCGAGAGGGCCTCCGAAACAAACAATTTTGGGCAAAAACTTAGGGATGGAGCCAACATCAATCGGTCACTCCTAGCATTAGCAAACTGCATCAATGCCCTTGGCAAGCAAAATAAGAAAGGTCTTGCCTATGTTCCCTATCGCAACAGGTATTTCAAACGTTGATTTTACTCTACGAAACCTTCTTTGTTTCTGGTAGCTAATAGCAGCTATTTGCAGCAAATTAACTCGAATTCTAAAGGATGGCCTGTCTGGTAATTCTCAAACTGTTATGGTTGCTACAATATCGCCAGCTGACGATCAGTACCATCACACAACAAATACACTCAAGTATGCAGACCGCGCTAAGGAGATAAAAACACATGTCCATGTAAGCGGTCATTTCTTTAGGTTGAATCAAAGGTTTATAACTCATAATGTGCAAATTAAGAGGTCAACTGGCAGATTCTATGCCTATTGCTTCAACATATACATTGTCCAATTCTAATAGAACTTCTGAATAAGTGGCACTCCAATTACTCTTATGCTACTTTGTTCTTTGTAGAAAAATATTGGAACACTTGACACTCACGTCGAAGACTATCAGAGGATGATTGACAATCTCCAGGTTTGCTACAATGAGAAACAAATGATTTACCCGATTACCTCAGTTTCATCATAGTGAAATGTGTCACATTGTGATTTTGTAGGTAGAGGTTTCTCAGTTGAAAAAGGAATTAGCTGAGAAGGAGCATCAATTAAGTGTGAAGCCTACTGAAAAAGCTGCAGATAGTGAGCTATCTTGGTTAAATGACTTGAGCCAGGAAACTGGCGAGAATGTTCAAGAACGCATAAATCTGCAGAAGGCTCTGTTTGAACTTGAAGAAACCAATAAGCGCAACCGAATGGAGCTCCAGCTTCTTGATGATTCTATTGCAAGGCATCAGGTTGGTGACTTTCCTGATCAGTTTCAGATTTGTACTATTCTGGAGATTGGAGAGCTTAGCACACCAAAAGATGATGGTCTACTCAGGAGAGTCTCTTTGGAGGCCTAAGTTGCCCCATTTCCCTGGCAAAAATCATGTGGAGTATAGGGCATCCTGAGCTGCTGGTATATTTAGAAATAATACTTGATACCTTCTGGTGAAAGAACCATACTGAGTTTTTTTTCTTCAGGTGAAAGAAGCGGACTCTACAATTCTCCAAGCGTTAACATCAAGGAGACAAGTTATTCTTGACAACATCCGCGATAACGATGAAGCTGGTTCTGGATATAGAAAGGTGTTAATCTTTTTCTGTTTTTCTTTTTGTTCAGTTGTCTTAACACAAAACTTAAATGGAGACCTTTTCCCCTTAGGACATTGAAATGAATGAGAGCCGCAGGCGTCAACTCCAGGATATGATCGAGGAAGCAGTCAGTAACAATGGCAATAGAACCTACCTACACATTCTCAGCCAGTACAGACTTCTTGTAAGTAACCCACTACTTTTATTATATTTCCTGTTTTAAATTGTAGGAATGTGATATCTAACGTGTATGTATAATCTACTCTTTAGGGAATGACTAATGCTGAGCTTCAAATTGAGATGGCTATGCGGGATCAAGTAATACATAATCAGAGGGCAGCTCTAAGGAGCATGTGGAACATTCTCTATGGAGCAGGGCTAAACCAGAAGCAAATTCTAAAATTGGCTGCGAAGCAAGGTTTAACAGTAGAAGGCTGTCCTTTGCCTAGCTCAAGCCCAGATGTTACCACACCACCTTCCTTTCCGCCTCATGGAAGGATTCCACCATTTATGTCCTTTCCTAGTCCGCACTCTGAGCCTTATTCTCCTTCTGCTTGCTATTTCCAACATGGTTTCAGCACCATGTCTTTGGTAAAAAATCAACATGAGACACCTACCATATGTAGGCAGGAGCACCTCAGTTCTTACTACATGATGTCGGGCTGCTCTCCCTACTCTGCTGATGGAAAACAGTGGTCAAGTGGAAGATCGGTGCCATTCTTTTCGACACCAGAAAAGCCTAAGGAGATGAGTGCTTTTTACCCAGGATCAGAAAATGCGCAGACTCAACGCAGCAAGGAATATTCTGGTAGCCATGATTTTAGTCTGCATAGGAAGGTAAATTGTTTCCCTTCCATAAGCTGCTAGGAAGTGTCACGATGCATATATGTCACACTACTAAACTCAGTCCATAATAAAAAGATCCAAAGAAAAACAATGCCTTACTATTTTTTTTGCTTCCTTTTCAGATTGCATAGTTTCTTCGCTTTGCATTATATTAAACTTAGCCTACCCCAGCTTGATTGAGACTAGAAGGCTCTGCTGCTGCCGCTGCTGCTGCTGCGTTATATCTAAACCTACTTCCCCTCCACTGTGAAAGTGGTCCTCAGAGTACACTACTATGCACACATGTTCCTTGAGTATTAAAACTGCAACCTGTTTTATCCAGCTTACTGATGGATTGACGAATTGACACGCTAAATTAGTAAGTTGTCATGCAGTGATCACAAAACATGATGCTTTCAAACATAACTTACATATTTACCATTGAGACGTCAGATTGTTTTTGCCCTTCCATCTCGATAGGATTTTTGTGTACCACGGAGTGAGTTTGCATGAACTGACCAAGATTTTCTTGATGTGCAGGATCTGTGGTCCATGGAAAGGAAATGAAAGGCCTCGAGATCCTTCTGGTGAAGGAACACCTGGGATGGCTACAGTGTGGCCTGCCTGATGTCCTAACCCCGGCTGCTGTTTGCATCATCTTCTGCCTACCACCGACACCAAAGGTTATCCGGTTACTGCGATTTGAAGAGATGTTAGTAGAGATTCCGCCGAGTTGTTGCGTTTGGCCACGGCCATTTTGATTGGTACCCCTAGAGTCTAGGTCTTACTGACATTACTCACTCACCCTGTACAGTAGATGCTAGTCCTCTCAAGATCTCCTGTTTTTCTTCCTTCCTATGTAAAGTGGTTGCTGGGGGTAATATCTGATATTTGGATCAAGAACTCTGTAAGAACTCGCGGCGGTTTTCGCCTTTCTTGAGTAAATCCAATGAAAGGAGCCTTAAAGATTGGTTCTTCAGACACTGACAAGAGGCTAAGTATTAGACTATGTGCAGCAGGATATGTAAATGCATTTGTATCTATTATTCTAACTATCTTTCTGTGAAAAATGTCGCTACGGTGTATAGGCAATCCATTTATCCAACTCCACTGCACATAGTCTTAGGCAATCCATTGAAGCGTCTATGCACTGTAGTACTGTACGAGATAGTTAGAATAGTGGATGAATATTAGATAGTCAAGACATTTAGGCAACCCATTGGAATGGTCTCTTGGCCGGGCGTTGAACTGTTGATCACTGATCAGGATAGAGTTGCGCGGTTGATGGACGGGGGACTACAGTAGCATGTGGCCTGCGTGTGGTAGGATCCCCCCTCCAGATCAAGTAGATCATTCAATAACCCCTGCTGAGCCTCACCTGCCCTGGAGACCACATTGAAGCTGGGCTGCGCAGCTCGCATGGTCCTCCTCTCCCCCATTCATGTTCCTGCACAGCAGTTGTGCTGAATGCTACGCTGTGCAGCGGCGGCAGCACGGCACACGCGCATCGCAGTCCACATGCATGCCATGTCGCCGTCGATCCCGGCCGGCGTAGCTGCCGGCGCGACCAATGGCTCCGGTGGCTTGCTAATTGCTACACTCTGCTGTACCGAGTACCGGCACCACTTCGCCCATTGCTTCTGCACTGCAGACGACGTGGTGGTGCGTCGGAGACTCGGAGGCGATACCACGTCGCACGGGCCGGGCCGGGCCCCTGCGAAAAGGCTGGGACGACGGTAGGGCCCAGGAACAGAGGAAGGCGTGCAATCCGTGACCTACAGACCTGCGACTGCGAACGGTGCAGGCCAATGCTTTCCTGCCCTGCCTGCCGGTGTCTACAGGACGTCACTGACATTCTGACAACCTTGTAGGTACGGAGACTTGCAGAGTTTTCTCTTTCTATTTTTTAAGAAAAAAAAGCTATGGCTAGATCTCCTTTGAAATCAAGGAAAAACAAAAAAAAAAATTGAACATTCAATTTCTATATAGAATTTTTATGAGAGTCTTTGAAACAAAGGATTAAATCCTACCAATTTCTTTTAAATTCCTATAGAATGGTTTTCTACGTAGCACTTTTGAAAAATAAGCACGAGATCCAACCTCATGTTTTTTTTTCTTTGTGTGTTGCAATCCTGTGTTTTTTTTGCGCACGATCCAAACATATGTTTTGTGATTTTTATGTATTATATATTTTTATAGGAAATCAGTTGTATGGGCATTCGAATCCTATTTTTTTTTCTATTCCTGTATTTTGAGATCCTGTGTTCCAAATGAGGCTTAACCTGCATCCACTCAGACCCCTGAACGCAGGAACGAAAAAACGCAGAAATAGAAAAGACGCATGAATAGGATAGGTATGCATATGGAAAACAGAGTAATCTAAAACAGAGGAATTATGTTACAAATGTTGTTTGGATGAATCACAGAAAAAACACAGGAATCTACCTCAGTCATATGCAAAGAGAGAAACAAAGAGATTGGACTGGATTCTTTTTTCATGCACTTTTTCCATGAAATCAGGGGCAAAGGAATTTTTCTTTCAGTTTTTCTATGGTCCATTCCTGCGAACCAAAGGCTGCTATAGGAAGAATCCTTAGGAATTGAAATCTTTTGTTTTTCCTTTTGTTTCACCCCATTCCAAAGGAGCCCTTATATTGATTTCAGCACATCGTCTGTCCAATTATCAGTATTTAAATTTTACTGTCTACAATGCCATTTTCGTGATGTAAACGGCAATGTATTGAACTTTGGTCTGAAGAGGTTACTTCATCTTAACCCAGTAGCGACTAGTGCTCTGACTGTACTACCCCTTGCGGTTGGAGCTGCTGTTGCTGTGACTATGTCTCGGTCGAAACGAGCTGCTGATGCACTGATGCTGAAGAAGCCAAACCAGCGATTTGATCGAGAGGTGCAGACGAAGACGAACGTCGTTTGGGGAGCCCAGATTGATAGAGCACCGCCACTAATGCAAGGCCAAGCCCCTGTTAGTTTATTTGGACGCGTGCCTTTGTCCCTCCCGCGCGCCCTTCGATCGTGTTCCTGTCAACGTTCGGTGCATACGATCAGTTCAATGATGTCTTAATGCCTATATCATTTATAGGAATTTTGCACAGGAATCAAGAGTTCATCTGTGTTCGTTCGAAATGGGGTAGCTACTTACTCTGTAACATAAAAATCTCACATGAATCTCAGCTTAGATTTTTTTTGGAATACAGGAATTTCACAAAAATTGTGTAGGAATTTCAAAAAAAATTTAAAAACACAGAAACAACGTAAAAAAGAAAAAAGGAACACAGATTTTTTTTCCCAACGGTGTTTTTTTTGACACTTTTTTCCCAACGGTGTTACGTAGGAAGTACAAAATCACTACTATTCCAGAGAGGGCAAAAACGTTTTACGAGTTCACGGAAGAGGCAAGTACTACTGTACGTTATTTTTAGACGAGACAAATTTTGGGTGCAAAACATGTGCGGCCGTCCTCATCTCGTGGGACAGATCGAGTGCACCGCACCCGACTCGGAACGTGCAAGTGGTGCCGGCCCTAACGCCGAAGCAATAAGCCGGCCATAGCAGTACCACCACCACTGGATAGATGTTAACGCTACGAGAAGTAGCGAGCAAACACTAGGCTACACCACCCCCACCTTGTTTACGTCTCTCTAGGGCCTAGTCTCCCTGATAATCAGCACCCTAATCTAGGCCACGATTCATCATTTCGTTGGAAAACGCTGCCCAAGCCAAGCATTAGCTAGCTAATCTACTACCAGTGCAGTATACAGTATACTAAAATATAGTGCTCCTAATCGATCAGTCACCATATGTTCTACTGCTGTCAAACGGCCACAAATTTCGCTTGCTAGGCCGCCATGGACACATCCGAGGCTAGAGTAGGCTGAATTTTGCACAGTATTTAAGAGCAAGGTTAATAAGACTACGTGCAATGGAATGGGTAAAATGATTGCTTATACACTGTAGCGATACTGTACACAGAGAAAAAGGTAGTTGGAACAGTGAATACACAATGCATTTATACATTATAGTGCACATAGTCTAATAGAGCCTATGGTGGGCTTTATAAACTTGCCACATCATTTACAGTCATTGCTAGAATTGATTTATATAATAAGTGGGCTGTAAGGTTGGCTGTTAGAATATGGATTTCTCTCTTTCTCTTTTTGCATTTACTGTATTTTTTTTGGAGCGTGTGAACAGCCAAGCTCTTGTATGAGAGCCTACTCCACTCCTTTTTGCTTGTCTCTCTTCTACCTAAACAAAACTGCCATGTAAACGGGCTCTAAACCTTTTATTATACTTGCTCTGATAAACCATGAACATGCTGATGAAACTAACTGCATTATTTTGCTGAAACAAGCGCCTCAGCCGTCGGTGAGCGAGGCGAGCAGGACGTGAGTGATAGAGCTTGGATGGACGTGAGAGTGACCACCAATCTAGGACGCTTTGGAACCACCCGTTTTTTCTCTCTACGGTCGCCTACCGCAGGAGCAGCGAGAATCTCCTCTCCTTTCACCCGTCTCAAGGCAGCCAATTCCAGCGGAGGGGCTCTCTCACATGGGGCGTGGGGGCAAAAGGCCAAAGGCCAAAGGGCCTCGCCTCCCTTTTTTTTCTTTCACCGGTCCAGTTCAGGTTCAGATCACCAACTCGCACTCACTCAATAGCATCTCTATCGCCTCTATCTGCCAAACACTCGTGCAAGGGTTTATTTGATGAATTGATCCCGGCCCGTGCAGTGCTAGGGGGGAGTAGCTTTTGTGCCTTTATTTGTTGTGTGTTAGACGGACCAGGTTCGTTCTTTAATCTTTATGCAGATGCAGCGGCCACCCATGACCCATATTTCATTCAGGGTTTTATCACCCACCAGCAGCACCGCCGTCTGCAGGTGCAGTGTGCCTACACAGAAACAGAAGTAGGGCTTCATGTTCATGTGCTCCTGTCTACTATACCCTAGGTAGGGTGAGTCTACCGCCTGGGTAGCCAGTGAATTAAAATGTGCCTTCACCATCAGCTTAACAATCAATTAGCAAGGGAGAAAGTTGGGGTTCTTTCAGCTGTCACTACTACTAGCTCTGCTTTAATTATTTGCTACCGATTAGTAATCTTGTTCCTTTTTCCTATATATACTCCAACAAAGAGTCAAGTTTGTGGTGTTTGGTGAGTGTCAGTGCAACTGATATGATGCAAGGTTGCCAACAAGACACACACACAAAGAGGAGACATGATACGGTGCTTGGAAGGAACTGTGAGTTCCTCCAGGCCAAAAAGATATGGACCGTAGATGCAGCCTTTGAACCCATTTAGTAATAAAAAAAGGGTAATTTAGTAAATGGTGTAATCAGATATTTTCAATCTATGCATGGATATCCAGCAGCCGCCGCCAGCCTCGTACGAACGCCGCCACCGGCCATTTGGGTAGCTGCCTGGGTCACCGTCGCTTGCGCAGGGCAGGTCTTGCCGCCGCTGCCGTCGACTGCTCGCGCGTAGAGCGTAGGTCCCGCCACCACTTCTGCCGTCGACTGCTCGCGCCGGGACTCTCCATCACCGCGCGCTTCGTCTGATCCGAATGCTGATACAAAAGTACCTATATACTCTTTTGTAGTTAATTTATGGTCATAAAATTTGAGTTACTGTCCCACCATTTTTTAGGTTCTGGACCACAATTTAAGTTCCTCTCAATAAATTTCTCCTTCATTTTAAACATAAGATCTAGATCAATAAAAAGCTATGGTTAATACCAAGCACCATAAAATCCCTCCACAAAAAGACGGGGTGACCGCAGCTGGTAGCAAAGCAATGCAAGTAGACTGACGACGGAATTGCGTCTTGCTCCTGTCATCAGAATTCAGAAATACTGTGTATTCCATACTGCATTATTCCTCCTCCAATCACTGCAATGCAGAGAGCACCAGTACGTAGAAGCATTATACTACTACTGTTTTTAACACCAGTTAACTGCAGTCTAAATACCTGTCGCTCAATGCATGCATACTCCTACGGTGCAGTGCAGTCCAAAGTTTGGCAGTACAGTAGACAGCAGCGGTAGCCGCAGTCTCCAACAACGAGGCATCTACGTACTGCGACGAGAATAGAACAAGCTGGCACAATCTTGGGGCGACGCGAGGAAGAAGAAGGATACGGACTCTGCCGCAGCGGGGCCAGCAGCAGCCGCCAGCAACCAGCGAGCGTGTTCACCGGCAGCGACAACCGACAAGTGTGCTCCATCGCTTGGGGGCGATGATTTGACTGTCCTCGACCATCGTCGAGGACCAGGCGGGGCCCACTCCTTCAGGGGCAGCGACGACGGAGAGGCATCATCAGATCAGGCTTGGATAATGCAACTAAACAAGCTGCTACAATGATGTGGCGTCGCCCAGTGCCCAGCAGCGGGGAGCAAGCATGCTCGAGTACTGCAAAGAGAAACCTGCCAACACAGTTGAACGAATGATCACGCCTGGCTGATGATGATTGCCCGTCTGTCCAAGTGTAGTACTACTTAGGTGCTGTTTGGATCCTTTTGGATTTTACAATCTAGATTGTAAAAGCTAGATTGTACAATCTGGATTGTAAAAGTTAGATTGTAATGGCTGTTTGGATCCCATAGCTTTTACGGTAGATGAACTGTCTATTTAACTGTAAAATGTCCAAAATGCCCTCATGTATAGTTGTGTACCTATACAACATGTAAAGAGATCCTGGTGCTCCTGCTATTTTTGGTGATCCAGCAATACGAACAAGCCTTCATCTCCAACACCCTTGCTCCGCGCAAATAAAATTAATTTCTTTAGTCTGCTCGATTTCCTTAAATCATCACCTATCTGCGGTGTTTCTTGTCACTACAGAAATGTTCGTGCACTCTTCTTCTACACAGGAAATGCTCTTCAACACAAAAATAAAACATAATAACTAATTGTCAGATTCACATACAGCTTCATGGCATAACCACATTACAAGAATGGCACCAGTGCATAGCTTCATTTTCATAGGGAAGCACCTACCAAGTTACAATGCATCGTAGTACCAGTTTTCCCCTAAATAAAGGCACATTAGCAAAACACATGTCCACATAATTGTATTGCAGTGAACACTACCGCCTTCGATAAAACAAAGCAGTAGCAATGTTATCACGAAAAGCATTCATATCTTGATCTTCCTCACCCCGTACCTCCTCATCAACTAGTTGAGTACGCGAACATGATGTCGGCATTGGCATGTAATTTTCATCCAGATCGCACCTCTCAAAGTCTTCATCACTTAGAGCGCTCTCTCGAATGAAGTTGTGGACAGCCATACATGCAAGTATTATTTTGGATTGCTTCCTCATAGGATAACTTGGTAATTTCAACAAAATCCTCCACTTCATTTTTAGAACACCGAATGACCGCTCAATGACATTGCGTAGAGAAGAATGTAAATAATTGAATACCTCTTTCTTGCCACTTGGTCCCGGGCCCTGTCGATACTCAGGTATGTGGTATTTTGTCCCTCTGTACGGTGCGAGATAACCCGGTCTGTTAGGATAGCCTGAGTCAACAAGATAAAATTTTCCTACAATAACATCATCACATGTGAGAGCTAGCCACCAAACGTTTTACTGCACGGTACGCAAATAAAAGTTGTTACTACCTGGTGGTGGATGTGGGAATTTGTCTCCATACTTGCGTATAGCATCATTGAAAACCCTCATATCATGAGCAGATCCCGGCCACCCCGCAACAGCAAAGGTGAATCTCATGTCAAAGTCGCAAATAGCTAGAACATTTTGAGTTGTATAACCATGCCGGCCCACATGCTGCAGAACCTTTGAAGCTGGCACGATAACAGGGACATGTGTCCCATCTATAGCACCAATGCAGTTATCAAAATATGGTGAAAATCTAGAACTTTTTAGTCTCGGATGCACCTCCTTAAATTCTGGATCTTTAGGTTTCACAATATCCACAGACAACTTGTAGATGCTTTGCAAGACTTCATCAAATTTCCTACTAATTGTTTCTTTTGATCTCTCAAAACGGTTTTCAGCTTGTCTCATAGATTGAGGGGCCCCAATCATCCAAAAGAACATAGCCAACGACTCCATTGAGTTCATCTTCTTAGTTGACTTCAAGCCATATGATGAAACTAACAAATCATGAAGTCTAAGGAAAACCTCCCTACGCATCCTAAACATATCAAAGCAAGCACTAGGATTTTCCAATGTACTCATTACCCAGTCATGTCCAGAAAGACCTGTTTTCCTTTTCTTGGTTTTGTTCATAAAAGTAGAATCATAGTACATACCAAACATGCATGTCATAGCACCAACTTCTTGCATGGTTTCCAGTTCAGTAAGTGCAACCTTAGTAATAGCTTTACCTTCTTCATCCTCCTTCAAAGGATATACAATCTATATGTCAAGAAAACAGGGTGTCATGTACCAGATTGCACACTTTAAATAAAAATAAACTTGAAGCACCAACAAATATAAGATGACACATGCTGATATGCACATAAGAAACATATAGTAGACCCACTTTCATTTCCACAACACATGCAGTTCTACCTTACATAGAGCAAATATTTTACAGTGACCAGGACATTCCTACAACCTTACATAGGGCAAATATTTTACGGCGACCAGGACATTCCTACATACCATACAGAGGCCATATATTTCACAATTAACATACCTACATAGGACCTAACTGGCTGCACTCCTAGCTAGGGACTATTGTTGTTGCTTTTGCTGCAACTCTACGTAGCATTTTTCCAGTAGCATATGAAAGTTGAAGCAGCAACTAAACCAAAATACATGCAGCCACATCTAAGGCATAACATATAGAGGCCACACATTTCACAAGACCCTAGGAAGTTCCTACAGAAGATGTAGTACTTAGACTAATAGAGATTCTCCTTGTGGCACCACCTCTTCAACCACATCAACCTCCCCTCCTTGGTAGTGAAGGTAAGAAACATGGCACGATTTTCATCATTTACCAACAGTTGTGTGGCCATGAAGTGCTCAACGCTTCCTTCCTCTGCTCCACATTCGACCACCAACTTCATACATTCTTTGATGGATTCAGCCCTATGCTCCCCCTTAAGCACACTTTGGGTAACAGCACTGTTAGCTTGCATGGTCTCTGAGATTGTCTTCATTATCTTAACCATAGGACTTTTAATTCTCTTTCTTGGGCTGTTAGCAATTTTACTACCAGTTCTCTTTCTCGAGCCAGTAGCACATTGACTGATCGGACTCTCATTCAATGTGTCATCACCCAAATCATCAATCTGTTCTTCCTCTGTTACTTCGCCAGGAACACAAGAAGATGATCCATCCACAGCTAAATGCTGAAACATCACCTCAAGATCCTCAAGGCATTCAGGGGGTCCATTCTTTAGCTTCTTCTACTCGCCATGTCTCTGGACAAAAAAAAGGCACAAGGTGATCATGTGAGAGGGGGTTTGAAAGTAGTGCTGATAATCACTGAACAACTATTACAACACTTACCTTGGTGTGATCCTTCCACCATTTCTCACTTGCAACAATCCCTCCATTAGGACTCCGACCAATTGCAGTTTGTTTGTTTGCCCACAACCAAAAGGTGTACAACCCCTTAAGTGCATCCCAACGATTCTTGAGCTGAAGTTTGGAGTGTCGTAGGCCAAGCCTTGCATAGAACTTGTCAGATATGTTCTTATATGCTCTAGCACTCATGTGACCACTAGGTGCATTCCCAGCTCTAATTTCCTCAACACAAAGCTCACAGAACACCGCATTATTGGTGCTGTTCTTCCATTCAGCCTTGTCATAATATAGCTCCTCCTTCTATTGTGCGCACATAAGTAGAATGATGCACAATGGAAAATGGGTGATGAACTATCTTTACAAAGTAATTTTTGTTGACACAATGAAACACACATACAGTACACATATAAACATGTTATCTTTGCTGTATGTAAAATTTTGATCAGTCAATTAATACAAGTTATACGGCTGTGACGATAAGGAAATATTGTTTGAACTATAAGAAATATAGGCAATTATCTGTTCTATCAGCACGTGAATATAAGCGGACATAAAATTCATGACGAGGTACTCACCGAGTTCTCATCTCCATCATCGACATGGTCACCTTCAGCGACTCCGATATCACCAGAAGATGCAGCAACACCCCCTCCATGGGCAGTACGGCGACCTCCACCACCTGTACCCAATCGCTTGGGATGGCGGTACTGAGCAGCGGCATGACCTGCGCCGCCTGCACGACCTCGGTTGGTCACATGGCCTGCTAGGCCAGCACACAAAGGGTCAACACCGGCATACACAACAGCGGCCTGTGCGTCCCCAATCGTTGCAGCAGAACCAGATCGAAGAAGTTGACTGAATGTCATCCCATTGTCAACATTGGGGACCTGTGAGTTGAGGTCGAGGTCTGCCAGTGCTTGACGAAGAACTCCACGGCTGCCAGAGGAGTTGGACATGGCAGGGCTGTCGGCAGTGGGGTTTGAGGCAGAGTTGCGTCGCTCAGTGACCAAATCGTTGTAGCTTGGCTCAAGACGCGGGCGGTTAACCTCTCGTAGGACAACCTTGTCCGTGAGCTCATCATACCGGTGCATGGCTAATCTGCAAAAAAAATAATGACAGTTCCATAATCATGGTACACAAGACATCACTTATCTGCAAATGAAAATATGACAGCTATATATTAATGCTACATAAAGCATTGCTTTTCTGTGCAAGAAAATGATATCCTTGCCATTAAAGCAGAACAAAAAGAGAAGTAATATTAGTGGCCTAATTTATGGTACTGCATTAGTGTTATGGATGCCATTAAAAAGAGTTGGGGGATGCATGACCAAAACGAACCACACTGCTTAATTTAAAAGAAGTTGATATGCAGTGATTAGTAAGAGTAATCAGTATAGCAGTACGAATATGATAGCAGTAGCACAACAATTTGACCTTTGAAAGGGAAAATGTATAAAGGTAGCAGTATGAACAACGATATATTGACACGAGACTGTTGATGACATAAATATAACTCATTCAGCAGATGTGATTATAATTCTGTCCAAACAGATATTTATATCACTTGTAGTCTCCAGATGCAAGCAAACTCGTAAGCTGCGGCATGAATTTCAGTTGTGCTACCGTTACACAATATGGTTTTTTTTTTTGTAACTTTAGAATATATTAATATAAGGAGTTAAAGAAAGCTCAAATCAAGTACTGTATCTAGTCTAGAGTAAAAAACAAATACTGACTTGCAAACTTCAGGCTCCACGAGGACAGAGGACAGGCGGAGGGGAGAGAGCTCACAGTGTTGGTGTTGAGGTCGAGTAGCGATGGCACGCGGGGGAGTCCAAGAGCAGTGATGGCGAAGCTGCGGATGCCTAGGGCGGGGGCAGTGACCAAGATCCGCAAGGGACGAAGGGACCCAGTGCAGTGGTTGCTTCCTTTGCTCGAGATGGGGGAGAAGGTTTGCGTGGCCGGTGAAGAAGGAAGAAAGCGTGGAGAACGGATGGCGCCGGCGGCGATCAAAATCGGCGGCGCCGGCGCCTCGACTGCCCACCGTCGGTGGCGACCAAGGAGAAGCGGGCTGACGGGCTAGGGGAGAGGATTGGGACGCTAGTGGGCAAGGACGGAGGTGACGGAGACCAACGGCAGCGGTGGAAGGGGCGCTGGCTCGGGGGCGACGGGCTGTCGCCGAGAGAAGCGAGCGGAGCGGCTGCGGATGGGTGGGGATCGGGCTGGGGTGGAGAGCGGAGGAAACGGACGCTCCCGAGGGCAACTCGGTAATATACCGGGTAGAAGCTGGTGGAAGCTGGGGGAACGCGGATTGCAAAATTGTAAAATCTGAACCTTCTGGATTGTACAAGCAGTTTCACAATTCAGGCCGTTTGGAGGACCTGGCGGATTCCAGCCCATTCTGGAAGGGTGATTGTAAAATCGGTGGGGGATCCAGACAGGGCCTTAACCTGAACCGCGACGACTGCGATTAGCGGTAAATAATTACTTCCTCCGTATGTTAAAAGGATGTCGTTTTGGACATTGACATGGTCTTCCAAACATAAATTTGACCAATGTTTTTGTTAAAATAAAAATAAATATCATAAAAAATTTATATTTTTATAAAAACACTTGTTAAGACAAATCTATACATATGATTTTTAATATTCAAAACTAAATCATATAAAAGTTATATATAGTTAAAGTTTTAAAAATTTGACTTTTAGTTTTTTTAAAACGACATTTTTTAGGGATCCAAGGGGAGTACGCAGCGTGCAACGCGCACAATTGTGATGCCTGGCTGGCTCATTGCATTCGCTGCTGCTGGTCTGCTACTACCGAGCTGCAAGAAATTGACTGCGAGAATTTTTTTTGAACGAACTATTTTTTGATTGCTTCTCATCTGGTTACAACTATAGTATCTGTTCATATACATACGTCACCCACACTACACACGCACACCACACTCACACCGCTAGTACACAAACAGAACTACAACTACACTCAGATATGAAGATCGCGTCTCTTGTGAAATCACCGAAGTGCAGACACTCCGTAGACGATAGGAGCATCGCAGTCCCTTTGTGGCACCACGCGTGAGAGGCTGTACAGACAGATTTATTTAACACTACTCATTTATATGAACAGTGCCAGGTGAGAAACGCAGGTCGAGCGAGGCTCCAACCCGCGCCGGCTGCCTGAGCTCCGGCAGTGCAGACCATTCGGGCTACTGCCCGATCCCGACTGCGAGAATTAGGGCCCGTAGATTATTCACGGAATAATTTAATTTAGGAAAAACGAAAGAACGAAAAAATCCCCGTGCTCCATACAAGCGTTTAAAATGGATGGGGATTGTGATGCTTTACTTGCTCTCCCGCCCGGCGGGAGTCAACGATGTTGGTGAGGCTATAAAAATGGCCGTTAATACAGCCTTAGGTCCCGTTTGGAATGCGGGATTTTCTCCCTATTCCTGCGTTTTTCCTGTGAAATTGAACTGATTCCTGTGAAATTCCTGTATAATTCCTGTGAAATTCCTACGTTCCAAACAGGCCCTTAGTACAGGAGAAAATACAAGCAGTCGGACAAGAGCAGTGAGTAGTACCGGCACTGCTCGATCGGAAATCCCGAGCGCAGGGCAGCAGGGAAATTCACTCCCGGCTGCAGGTCAAGCTTGCAGGTGAGCCATGAAGCGTAGCTCTGAATGCACCACCGTATGTATAAACACAGTAGCAGCGTGGCTGGCATACGTATATACGCGGCTGGCGGCTGCGACAGTAAACCCTCGAGATGGGTAAGAAAACAAGCGTAGTAGGGCGTAGTAGCGCTAGCTGCTGCCTGCTGGCTGAAGTGCACGCCAAGGAACGTACGCACGCTGCGGCCGGCGCTGTATCTGTACAGAGCTCCAGCGTCGTAAACCGTACGTGTGCACGGTGGTGGCGTGGGATACGGCTGTGGATCCTTCGGGTCAGAGCTGCTGGTGAGGTTTATTGAAGCCGCCGTGAATGCGATGCGATTTGCCCCTCCCACAACCAAGGTCACCTGAGTCTATATGGATGTGAAAAATACTGTTTACGCACTGTACATAGAGTAAAAAAATACTATTTGTGCATTGTAGACGGTACTGATGCACTATCTGGTGACCTTGGTCTTACGCGCAGTCGAAAAAACGGAGATTGCAGACCTACAGAGAGAGACCCGGCGTTGTCCAAAGATCTGATTGGATCGAGGCGTTAAGTGGCCAGACCAAACTTTGGACACAGATTGACCGTGTTTGATTTTAAATTGAAATTACACTATACAACAAAATTTTCATCTATATAGTTTATTTGGCTATATCCAAACCATATAAATGAATAGTTTGTTATTTAGCTAAATTTTAATTTAAAATCAAACATAGTTTGACCGAGACCAAAGTTTGATCAAACCACTCAAAACCTGAATCCAATCGTACGCCAAATGCCGCCATGGTCGTGCTCCGCTCCGGCGGTCGCGCGCAGCTCCCACGCCAGCCACCGCAACTGATGAGGCTGGACGCTGGACCACCGCGCGGCCCATCACGGATTCACGGCACGCACACCACGCCACTGCTAGCGCGGGGGCCTCCGTCGTATCGTATACGATCGTAGTATTCGTATCGTATCCCCCTACCCTACGCGGGGCTACGGACGCGACGTGCGTGGACGCTCGTCGCACCCTGTTTTTCTTAACGGAGTCGCACGCGTCGCGACGCCTGTTTCGTCCCGGAACGCCGTGCACGCTTAATTTCCCTGGAGGAAAGGAGAAGATGGCGCGGATGGGCGCTCGCTCGGCAGTGTCATGTACTAGTACTCATCTGCCTAGCCTTCGCTGCTGTGCGTCGTGGACGTCACGGTGCATGGTTTAAAATTTAGCTCGCGTCACATCAGATATTTAATGCTAGTTACAAATATTAAATATGATTTAATTATAAAATTAATTATACAGTTGAGGACTAAACAATGAGACAATTTATTAAGCCTAATTAATTCATAATTAAAGAATATTTATTGTAGCATCATATTTGTTAATCATAGATTAATTAGGCTTAGTAAATTCGTCTCACCGTTTAGTTTTCACCTGTGTAAATAGTTTTATAATTAGACTATATTTAATACTTATAACTAGCGTACAAACATTCAATGTGACAGGAGTAAATTTTATCCGTAGGAAACCAAACACCCCCGTAATATTGTACGTACCCTGTCATCCGGCAAAAGCAAAGTTCGCAAACAATTGTAACTTTTGGAGTCTGCAGCAAGGTAAAATGGTTCCAGTAAAAATTGTATGACAGCAAGTGAAAAACGCATGGATTAATCGGTGGTCAAGAGTCAGAATCACCCCATGTCCGTCTATCTATCCGTCCGAGGCCGAGAGACCCCAAGATCATCGCCATTATAAAAGCAACCCAATCCCCCAAAAGAGAACCCCGCACACCGCCCCAAAACAACCCTCCCAAAAAACCCCCACTCTTTGCTTCTCTTTTGATACCCATCCTAGTGTGCGGTGTGCCGCGCGTTCAAACCCACCCACACACACCAAACGCGAACCTCTCTTCTTCTTCTCTTGTCCGCACTCTCCTCTCCCAGAGTGTGAGCCGCCTCCCCTCCCCTCCCCTCCACCGTCGCACCGGACCCAATGCGCCTCCTCCCGCTGCTCCTGCTCCTGGCCCTCGCGGCCGGCGGCGGCGCGGACGACGCGGACGCGCTGCTGGCCGCGAAGGCGGCGCTCACCGACCCCGCCGGCGCGCTCGCGTCCTGGGCCGCCGGCTCCGACCACTGCGCGTGGGCGGGGGTCACCTGCGCGGCCGGCGCCGTCGTCGGGCTCGACGTCTCCGGCCTCAACCTCTCGGGCGCGCTCCCGCCGGCGCTGTCGCGGCTGCGCGGCCTGCAGCGCCTCTCCGCCGCCGCCAACGCGCTGTACGGGCCCATCCCGCCGTCGCTCGCGCGGCTGCAGCTGCTCGCCCACCTCAACCTCTCCAACAACGCCTTCAACGGCTCCTTCCCCCCCGCGCTGGCGCGCCTGCGCGCGCTCCGCGTCCTCGACCTCTACAACAACAACCTCACCGGCGCCACGCTGCCGCTCGAGGTCACGCGCATGCCGATGCTCCGCCACCTCCACCTCGGCGGCAACTTCTTCTCCGGGGAGATCCCGCCCGAGTACGGGCGGTGGGAGAGGATGCAGTACCTCGCCGTGTCCGGGAACGAGCTCTCCGGGAGGATACCGCGCGAGCTGGGCAACCTCACCAGCCTCAGGGAGCTCTACATTGGATACTACAACAGCTACGCCGGCGGCCTCCCGCCGGAGCTGGGGAACCTCACGCAGCTCGTCCGCCTCGACGCCGCCAACTGCGGGCTGTCGGGGGGAATCCCGCCGGAGCTCGGGAGGCTGCAGAACCTCGACACGCTGTTTCTGCAGGTGAACGGCCTCACCGGCAGCATACCGGCGGAGCTGGGCCGCCTCAGGAGCCTCAGCTCGCTCGACCTCTCCAACAATGCGCTCACCGGCGAGATACCGGAGAGCTTCTCCGAACTCAAGAACCTCACGCTGCTCAACCTCTTCCGGAACAAGCTGCGCGGCGACATCCCGGCCTTGGTCGGCGACCTGCCCAGCCTCGAGGTGCTGCAGCTCTGGGAGAACAACTTCACCGGCGGCGTGCCGCGACGCCTCGGCCGCAACGGCCGCCTCCAGCTGCTCGACCTCTCCTCCAACAGGCTCACCGGCACGCTGCCGCCGGACCTCTGCGCGGGGGGCAAGCTGCAGACGCTCATCGCGCTCGGCAACTTCCTGTTCGGCGCCATCCCGGACTCGCTCGGCCAATGCAAGTCCCTGAGCCGCGTCCGTCTTGGGGAGAACTACCTGAACGGCTCAATTCCCAAGGGGCTCTTCGAATTGCCCAAGCTGACTCAGGTTGAGTTGCAAGATAACCTGCTGACGGGTGGCTTCCCGGCTGTGGTCGGTGCTGCGGCGCCTAACCTTGGCGAGATCAGCCTGTCCAACAACCAGCTCACCGGCGCATTGCCGGCGTCCCTGGGGAACTTCTCTGGTGTGCAGAAGCTGCTTCTTGATCGGAACTCCTTCTCGGGTGCCATCCCGTCCGAGATTGGGCGCCTGCAGCAGCTCTCCAAGGCCGATCTTAGCAGCAACAAGTTCGAGGGAGGTGTGCCACCGGAGATTGGTAAATGCCGGCTGCTGACTTACCTGGACATGAGCCAGAACAACCTCTCTGGGAAGATACCTCCCGCCATCTCTGGGATGAGAATACTGAACTACCTCAACCTGTCCCGGAATCACCTTGACGGAGAGATACCTCCATCAATCGCGACGATGCAGAGCTTGACGGCGGTCGACTTCTCCTATAACAACTTATCTGGTCTTGTGCCAGGGACTGGCCAGTTCAGCTACTTCAATGCCACGTCTTTTGTTGGCAACCCAGGCCTGTGTGGACCATATCTCGGTCCATGCCGTGCTGGCGTCACCGGTGCTGGCCACAGCGCTCATGGCCATGGTGGGCTAACCAATACCACCAAGCTGCTCATTGTCCTCGGCTTGCTGGTTTGCTCCATTGCATTTGCTGCTGCAGCGATTATGAAGGCCCGGTCGTTGAAGAAAGCTAGCGAAGCCCGTGTATGGAAACTCACGGCATTCCAGCGCCTCGACTTCACCAGCGATGATGTGCTAGATTGCCTGAAAGAGGAGAACATTATCGGCAAAGGTGGTGCTGGGATTGTGTACAAGGGGGCAATGCCAAATGGTGAATTTGTGGCTGTCAAGAGGCTCCCAGCTATGGGCCGCGGCTCATCTCATGATCATGGCTTCTCAGCTGAGATACAAACACTTGGGAGGATTCGGCACCGTCATATTGTGCGCCTGCTAGGTTTCTGCTCAAACAATGAGACTAACCTCCTGGTCTATGAGTATATGCCCAATGGTAGCCTTGGGGAGATGCTTCATGGCAAGAAGGGAGGCCACCTGCACTGGGACACCCGATACAATATTGCTATTGAAGCAGCCAAGGGCCTCTGCTACTTGCACCATGATTGTTCACCCTTGATACTTCACCGTGATGTCAAGTCAAATAATATTCTTCTCGACTCCAATTTTGAAGCTCATGTCGCCGACTTCGGGCTAGCAAAGTTCTTGCAGGACTCTGGGGCATCTGAATGCATGTCCGCCATTGCTGGCTCGTATGGCTACATCGCACCAGGTAAAAATTCAGTCATTCCCAGTCCAGTTCAGTCGGGGTATTATAAATCTGCATGACAAGTATAGGAATACTTATTTGCATGGTTCAAACTGGAAAATTATCTCTCTCAAACTAATAATATTACAATTTCCAACAAGGTGTAGCTAATAAAATTGGATATGCTGAAACATTGTCTGTTGACTTGATTATTGTTGTACTGTTCGATGAGTATCGGTGCTTATCTACATAGTTTCTGTTATAAGATTCTCTTTGTTTCAACCATGCATTTACAAACAAGTCTTGTGTAAGCCTAGATTATTGGTATTACTTTGCTACATATCAAAATGTTTCACGATGGGGCCATAAGACACTTTTGTTTCATAAAATATCTCTTTAGATTCACTTTAAGGTCAGTTAATTCAGTGTTTTATCTTCTGTTGTGAAACTACAACTGTGTGGCTACTGCCTTGAAAAACATACTTGTACTATCCATTTTACAATTGATTGACCTTGTTGTCATTATCTGTGGCTGTCCAGAATATGCATACACACTCAAGGTTGATGAGAAGAGTGATGTCTATAGCTTTGGCGTTGTGCTTCTGGAGCTGGTCACTGGAAGGAAGCCTGTAGGTGAGTTTGGCGATGGTGTCGACATTGTCCAATGGGCGAAGATGATGACAGACTCAAACAAAGAACAAGTGATGAAGATCCTGGACCCAAGGCTCTCAACTGTTCCGTTGCATGAAGTCATGCATGTCTTCTACGTTGCATTACTTTGCACTGAGGAACAGAGTGTGCAGCGCCCGACGATGAGGGAGGTTGTGCAGATCCTGAGTGAGCTTCCAAAGCCTTCTACTAAGCAAGCAGAGGAGGTTGCAATTGCTGGCGATGGCCCTGCATCCAGCCCGCTACATCCAGCTCCAGCTGGACCCAACAAAGCACCAATCGGCGAAGCTGAAAATCATCAACGGCAGCAAACAAGCTCCCCGTCATCGCCGCCTCCTGATCTTATCAGCATCTGAGCAACCGATAACAAGAATCTTATCATTTCTTGCAAAATCTGCAGTTTGATCTCTCGAGCTTGGGTCATAATCTAGGTTCTCTAAGTTTGGCCTTCTGTTTTGTACATATTCAAGTTTGTTGGTGGTGACCAATCTCCAATTTGATGATGCGTTTGCTTTGCTGCTGCAATGTAGGAGTCTAGGTAGCGAGTTAAATCACCTTGTTAGAGCTTTTGATCTCCCTCCTCTAATCTTGTAGGCATTAAAGTATCAGTGCTGTCTCTGTCATATTTAGCATCAGAATATTTGTTGTGAAACCAAGATCTTTTAGTGCTTTCTGCTTCTGTGTAAACAGTCGAGGTGGGCTATAACAAAAGAGCCTCCAAGTCGTCAGATCTTATGCTACATTGGTCCCACAGAAAAAGCCCGTTTGCAAGATGAATTGACAGATGTGCTGCCAGGGCATCTGATTTGTGCTCTCTTCTTTTTTCCCCGTCTTTTGTTGTTGTAAAAGGTGATTCCTGCATCTCTTCAAAGCAGGCAGGTGGCCCAGGAATGTCAAAAGGAGGGCATGCAGGTAGCTGAAAGAAATGGCTTAATCAGATGCTTTGCCCTCTGCGTAACGTTAGCAGCAGTTTAGCAGATATGCTTCCGTGTTTAGTGAAAGCGAGTGGAGCATAGTTCAGAGGCAGCGAAGATGGCTGTGTCTAGATTCACTGTACTGTAGTGCTGAAAAGCACTGTAGCGCTGAAAAATACATTCTAGCACTTTTCGTTTGTTTGTGGTAAATATTGTCCTACTATGGCCTAACTAGGCTCAAAAGATTCGTCTCGTAAAGTACATCTAAACTGTGCAATTAATTTTTTATTTCATCTACATTTAGTACTTCATGCATGTGCCGGCATTTTGATGTGATGGGAAATCTTCTTTTTGTATAGTGAAATTTGGGAGGAAATTTTGAACGATATCATTTTGTCAGTACCAGTACACTACTACTACACTAGGTTGTTCAGGCGCTACTACTGTACTATTGTTACCAAGAGTGTGAACCAGATTCAAGAACCACTGTTGGCTGTTCAGTTTCACAAATTGCCAAGCAAGCAAAAAAAATCCACCCTTCTGATCCATCATTGTTCCAAAAGAAAAAGCACATAAAACAAACGGAAAAAAGCAACTGAAAAAGAATCCTTTGCAAAGAAAAAGAAAGGAAAAATTAAAGTAGAAAAAAAGGGATTCCATCTGATCCGAGCAATGGCCCCTCTGCGTTTTCTCTGTGCACCGTCGCTGTTGTAGGTCCTGGTTTAGTGGTTTTGGCTATCTCATCATTCTCGGTGAAAAAAGAAAGAAAGAAAGAAAGAAAAGGCCGCCGAGCCGATTGCCCGAGTCCCCTACCACGTGATCCTGCGAGTCCACTGCCAAAGCCGGCCTCGTCTCGTTCTCGTCAAACGCAACACTTCCTTCGGCCTCACTTCATCACCGTGTGCCTGATAGATCGGTGCCAATGCCATTTGGTGCTCTGCGCCCAAAGCACCGCGAGGACCACGGCACGGCCCTGTTCTTGGGCAGCAGCAGTGCTCTTGCTTACTGCCGCCCTCAGAATCTGAAAGCGTACTTTGAAGACCGCGAGTGGCAAGATCAGTGAGTCTGTGAGTGCGGCACTCACTGGCACACATGGGCCTTTTTTCGGAGTTGGTGTGTGTTCTTCTGTATTCAAATTGGGTGTCAATGCAGGGATCCAAGGAAGTGTCCCGGCCGCCGGGCGTACACGCGATGGTGCACCCTGCCGTCCTGCGAACCTGAAGGCACAGCCACAACGTGCTATCTCCAAGAGCAGAGTCGAGTGCGTACTGATGCATGGAGAGGAGTACAAGTAGCAGGAAGGAAAAAAGGTGAAATGTTTTTGGCAGGAAGCTAGAAGTGGTGGGAAAGTGGCACTGTGACCGTTGTAATTGGGGTACACGTTTGTGCGGTAAACAGTAAAAGGGCACGTAGGTTTGGCTCTACGGTACTGTACTACTGTACTGCCACTATATATGCCAGGTTATCGGGGCATCAACCGTCGCTGCCACCCGCGTCGTACAGGGTGAGACGAGGGGTTTTCTGCGCCAGAACAGCCATGCCGTTCGTGTTCTGCCTTCCTGATCCTGACGATGCAGGGTGGGGCGTGGGGGTGGCGCTCCTCTCCTGACGATCGAGCGACGAAGGGGTCAACGCATGCTTGCTGGCTCCGTGCGCCCACTTGTCGTGGACACAGGCGCACAGCGGGCGAGCCGGGCCATGCAAAGCTCAAGCTCTGGTCATCGATGAACCGAAGCATGGTGCCATTGCCATGGCACGGGCACGGGGGATGATGGGAGAGAGGCAAGCAATCACCACCGCGTGGATGGGCCTCGCCACGCCATTTCTCATGGAGAGGACGGGGGCGAAGATACAGTGTACGAGGAAACGGTGTGTGTGGACGGAGTACGGACACGGTGACAGAAGAATGGGCTGGCAGCCGTGGGCTTGGGTGTTTGCAACGCGAGCATAGCCGACCAATCTCTCGTCTCGTCTCCCCCGGTGTTTGCATTTTCGACGTACGGGTGTCGTGGCCATTAGCGCGTACGGCCGGACGTCTCTGAGCTGAGTTGGGCAGGCGCAGGCGCATCAGGCACCAGGCAGAACCATCGCCGGCGGTAGGCTATAGGCTATCAGCAGCCGTGAACGTGTGGACAGCAGCTACTAACTATGAGCTATCGCTGTCAGGGCGAAAGCTACCGGGGGGCTTTTTCTTCCGTGCCAGGCGCCGTTCCCGTTCGCGGCGTTCGTGGTGGTGTGACTGTGTCAGGTTCCTGCCACTGCGCTGCTCTGATCGCTCGCCTGCCCTGCCCGGCCCAAGAGACGAGACCCGGCCATAGCCCCTAGTGCTCCTGCCCTGATGATGACGCCACGCCGGCAGCTAGCAGGGCCAAAGCTCCTTTTCTCTGGGACCACCTCTCACCACTTGCGAGCAGAGCAGAACAGAGGCAGAGCACTCCGGCTCCATCCCAGCGACGCAGGCAGAAGCATGATTGCTTGCCGATGCCAGCCACGGGATGGGGGAGCCGGCAGCCCGGCATCATCATCATGTGGTGCGTAGCGCGTAGTACTGGACGACCGGCCGGAACCGCGACGACGACGCTCGCGCTGTCACGATCCAGGAGGCGAGAACGTAGCCGACGTGCCACCACTCTTCACTCGTTCGAGTTCCTCCCGGCGGATGCTTCCACGCCACAGCAGGAGGGCGGGCAGCGCCTGTGCGTCTCCTATGATCCTATCTCATGTGATCATGTCTCGTGGAGAGAAAGAGAATGGGCGCCGTGCGGGACGGATCGATCAGAGTCGGAGGTGGAAAACGTGGGGGCCGAACAGAAGACAGGTCTCAGTGGGAGCGATGAGTGCGGGCACTGGCTAAAAGGCAGGCTACTGGTATACTAGTAGGGAGGGAGGAACCAGCAGCAACCAACCCTCGGAACGGAATTGCTGCTGGATCCACGAAGCCAAAGCGTTAAAGTTTTCGACCCCAAAGAAGAAGATGCAAAGAAGCAGCTTGTTGAGCCCTGCCAAGTATTCTATATGTATAAAAGTATTCTCCGCCCGTGGGGGAGGGAGGGTTTTGTTGCATTCTGCTTCTGCAGCGCGCTAAACAAAAGTGGGAGGGAGGTCAACCAATGCGTCCCGCCGTACGGATTTGTTATGGCTCCACAGATCGGTCCCCGTGCGATGCGATGCGATGCACGGCCTATGCCTGTGCGAGTGGGCACGGGATCGACCGATCGGCTGGCAGTGCGCGGCGCGCAGGTCAAACTGTGGGAGTTGATGTGAGTGGGAGCAGTTGGACATCGAAGCCGCCCGCCTTCTTCCGATGCCCTCTCGGGAGGGACCGCCTGCTGGTTGTGCTCGGTCGGTGCTCCATGGCTGCCATGCAAGTGGCGTGATGACAGCAGCACAAGCACAATTGGGAGGGATGTGGCTTTTGCGTAGTTGGGCCGGGCTACGCAACACCCTATGCAAGGGCCCACACCCCGGAGCGGCTGATTCATATCGGCCCAGAACGCGCGGAATTCCTATGCAACTTGCGGAAGAACAAAACCTCACGTAACTTCCGTTATACTGGATTCATACATTTAATCCCCAACGTTGGATCTGATCGCTGCTCCTTTTGCCTTCGTCGTTTTCCGTGGCGGCGCTGCCTCATCCAATCCCACCTCCCACGTTCCTCTGCACAATCACCGTGGAGGCGCGGACGCCGGGTTCTCACGCCCAGGTGAGTCTGGTCATGCGTCCTTGAATCCCAGGTGCCTCCAATACATGCCAACATAAACACCGTGGCTGCTATCCTGTGTGTCCAGACATTCACGTTGTTCGTGTAAGCTGTCGCCACATTCATTTGCGTCTTTTTTGTCCTCCGTCCTGTTGGCGAGCTGTGCCACTGCGTATTCATCGTCGTGCGCCACCACCATACCCAAATAGTCCACCGGTGCTCCGTATTCCAGCAAAAAGTCACATGCAGATTTTGGGTGCATTCTGGTTTCATCTATGCTTCTCAATCAACATTTCTCCACACGCATTCCGACACTTCGAATCTACAGTTTCAACATTTCGATTATGCACTGTCAACATTTTATATATAAATGGTTGAACTAGTCTTTCTATAATGTTGAATATGGTCAGATGAAATATTGTGTCAGGTATTTGAGAATGTTGAATACAAATAAAATAAATTTCTGACATTACTCATGACATCGAATTTGATAAGAGTAAAATTTTTTAAAAAACTATCATTTGACATTGAATGTTATTCGGTGTATGTGTGGGCTGGCTGGGTGCTTCGTGTTGTTGGCCATGATGGCCTTTATGGATATTTACCTTAATGAACTTCCACGAGATAGATATAAAGTCCCCAGAACGCGTGCTCCAACGGAGCATATGCGACGCCGCGATCTTTACGATCCTTTCCTTCTCCCGCCGTGATAAACCATCATTTTGCTACTTGCTACTTCCTCGCCGTCAGAGCTGACGCCGCGCTCCAACTTTCGCGGCGCCGGCGCACCCACCGGCCAGCACAAGCACACTGCATACACACGGCACATACTTATCCGTGGCCCGTTCCAATCCGCGCCCCGCCAGGCCGCTACCATGGTGCTAGGCGCCTGCTATGTACAGTACAAGTACAAGCTCTATGTACAAGTACAACTAATCATTTATTCTCAGTCTCTCAGCATTGTGTTGTCTGCTAATGAAGACGAAAGGTTTATTCCATGCCAAGCAAAATATTACTTACAGTCGCTAAAGGGCAATTAGCTTCTCTTTACCCATTGTTGTTTGGGTATTGGGATAGAGGATGTGAGATAGGGATATCCCTATTCCCTCTTCTCACATCTCCCAACCCTTATTCCTATCCCTATCACTATCCCACCTCCTTATCCCAATATCCAAACACCGCCGTAGGTATAGGAGCAGTATATCACAACCCCTTTTACATCTATGCGGTCCGGATCTCGTGGACGACCCCCCACTTCGTTTCACTTCACTTGTTCACGAATGCGATGCCCTTCTGGATGCTCTTGCTCAGCTCCTTCTTTGCCGCTTCGAGACCAGTTCTGTCGCGCCAAAGTGGCAGAGGAAGCAATAATGAGCCGAGGATCTTAAGAAATTAGAAACGGCTGTCCATCGTTTAATTTACTTGTTTAATTTACTTTGACGCAATGAAACCATAGCGCTAAGCGGCAATTGAGCGAAGCCAAGGTACCTCTCAAAATCATTCAGTGGTCCAAGAGGGAGGATCTCTTCAGCTCCACCGCGGCCCAGCCTCACTTTTGATGCAAAGAACGGAAGCTCTGTCACCTGATGCCAATAGAAACAGAAGCAGGTTGTACAGTCCCGTGAGCTAAGCAAAGAGTCGGCATTTGGATGACACCAAGGAGAAAATATACATATTTCGTGTAAGGATACCTCGGATGCAACGTATGAGCATTCCACAATGCCAGCTTCGTCCCGCATTGCTCGCAAGCATGCATCACCGAATTTGGCAGCAGCAAAAGCCTGAGAAGTTTGTTCTGTTAGCACAGAGATTCAACTCAGGTATTTAAGCTAAGCTGTCATGTATATAACCTACCATTGACAGAGTTGCAGAGCCTGATCCAGCCTTTGCCTGCATCATCAATCAAAACATCATTATTCACGCATTTATCAAACAAACTGAACAAACAACACTTCGTGAAGCAGATAAACTGAACTTTTAGCAGTTTCAGAGATGTGTGACGCTTCCCTAACAAAAGGATATGCAACTACAGCAACGTAAATGGCAATTGATAAATGGCATTATCAACTTCATTTGTGGTTGTTTAAGGTCATCCTATTACAATTGTGTTGCTTATAGGATATGATGAAATATATTTTCCTGAAAGCCCACAGTAATTGTTCAGAAAACATTAGAACTAGTGTCTAATGCACATAGGGTAAGGAAAAATGGGTATATGCCTTCAGCTGAAGAAATTCATGGCATATCAGTTTTGGAACCACAGCTAATCCTCACAACTCAAGCATGGACAAATACTTGATCTTGCTATCTGAACCCCCAGAAAATAAAACAAGGGTGTTCAAGTAAAAACCAATCAATTTATTGACATACAGCATAAATCCATGATAGCACCAAAAGATGGGTATGCACTACATATTTCCCCGCTAGACAGCATCTCCACGTAAGCTTTATGTTAACATGAAAATTTGTATGCAAACTACATAACATTTATCAGTTAGATCACCAAACGTTTGAAGGAAAAAATATTCGAACATATAAAACTCATCTCAGTTTCAACATGGTCAAATTAAGGGCTTGGAGTCTTGGACTAGCACTACATGACAGGGCCTGGCCAAATTCATTCATATCAGGTTAACTAGATGAATTGCCCGCGCGTTGCTGCGGAAATATAGGCAATACTCCGTGCATGTGCCATAAAAAAGCATTGCATGCATAAGACCACAAAAGATCGATGGAAATTATTAGTAGATGACTTAGTGAATGATGACATGTCATGCCACTAAGTGGGCTCCTCTGATGACGTGGCTTCGCGCATGTCTAGAGAAATCATGTAGTGGGGTGCACCTATTTAGAGATAGAAGATAAATCTATACAGCATTGTACCTCCACAACTTCTGTGCCACCATTCTGTATGCGGTTTGTCAAATATTTGACTTCTTCCTGAGTGAATGAGCTTGGAGGAGTGACCTGCAAATAGATATGTCTCAAATGAGCACCTAATATTCATAGAAGCTAGATAATTGTTTCTTTAATGGGTAATATTATCATTCCAGTGTAATGACACCAACAAATGGTCGATACCTGGGAGAGAAGAGGTAATATAGTTACCCCTGCATGCCCACCAACAACAGGAACACTGACATCTCTTGGATCAACTCCAAGCACTTCCGCCTATACAACAAAATATGGAGAAAAACTGTATAGGCTGAATATACATCTGCAACAATGCTACTAGAGTGTGTAAGCAAGTCAAGGCTCTTTTAAGAGGCTCCATAGTTTTGTTAGGCTCCATACCACAAAGGTGTTTGCCCTCACAACATCAAGTGTTGTCACTCCAAGGAGACGCTTGGGATTGTAAGTTCCGGCTTTCTTGAAAACCTCAGCAGCAATGGGGACGGTCGAGTTAACCGGGTTACTGATCAGATTCACAATTGCATCAGGACAGCATCTTGCAACGCCTTCACAGAGCGTGCGAACAATCCCAGCATTTTTGTTGAACAAATCATCCCTTGTCATTCCAGGTTTCCTAGGGAGACCAGCAGGTATGATAACAAGGTCCATTCCTGTAAGTGCCGCATCAAGCTGCTGAGGCCCAAGGAAGCCACGAACCTGAAAAGGAGCTTTATCATAGTTATTTGCCAGGCTAGGTGAATGTTAGAAACCCAAGTTCAGGCGAAGGCCTCCCTGAAACTGACATGTATACAGATAAAAAAAAGGAAATGCTAAGCGTGGTTGTCTTTTCACCGCTTTGGAAACTTCACTAGCCTAATCGCATCAATCAGTGAACATAAGGAGCACCGCCAATTGATTCAGTGTGTAGGACTGCAGGAGTAGGACAAATCACAATCACTTGTGTAATAACATTATAAAGAGCGAAATTAGCTGGTGACGAACAAGAAAACGAGGCAAGCTGCCAAATCGATCGATCGATGCCTATTGTGACGAGTAATTGTTAGTAGTAGCACATAAGAACAATTCAACTGCTACGGTCACGTTGATAGTACAACAAGGTCACACATAGTTGTAGGTAGCCCATCACTCCGCAAAGTAGTACCACGGATCGTGAGAAGGAAGGGGAGGGGGGAAAAACGTTACCACGGTGCTGGTGTCCATGTGGCTGATGTCGGCGGTGACCCCGGGCGTGTTGACGACGTCGTAGAGGTGCAGCACGGATACGAGCGGGTTCATCTTCATGAGCAGCGACAGCGGCTGCCCGATCCCGCCCGCGGCGCCCAGGATGGCGACCTTGAACCCCGGCGCACCGCCCTTGGCGCGGCACACGGCGGGCCTGAGCGCGGACGCCGCGCCCTCCTCCATCTGCAAAGGCACGGAACAGAACAGCCCTCCGCGGTTCAGGGTCAGCGGCGAGGGTGAGGAAATCAACGGTTGGTGAGGCCAGGGCTCGGGGCGGTCACCTGCGGGTTCAGGTGCGCGGCGACGCGGGCGAGGCGGTGCGCGGGGGCGTTGCCGTCGGGCTGCATGGCTCCTCGTGCCGCGGAGGCGATCAGGCGAGCGCGATCTGCTGCGACTTGCTAGTTGCTACTGGGGGCGGGTGGGGTTGGTGAGTGGCGCGGGGAGGCGGGGGATTCCGGTGGGGTTTTTGATGTGTTGCCGCGCGAGGGTTCCGCCGTGGCGCCGTGCGTTATCCGGTGGCCTGTGGCTGCGGGGGGTCGGCGGAATCGGGAGGCGGTGAGCGGCGATGGCTCCCCGGAGGGAGGCTCATCTCTTTTCTCCGCCACTACTCGCCGAGTGCGGAGTCTCGTTTTCCCTTTTCCGGCTACCGCTGCGCTGGGTAGCAGCCTTGTAGCGGCGCGCGCGGTCGGTCTGCCTGCAGGTTCTGGTCCTGTAGGACGAGCCGGCCAGGCCTAATTAATGTAAAGGAAACCGGACTACTCGCATTTGGCCTTCCTCCCCTCCCTCGGCCTGGGGTGCTTTATCAAATTATATATAGGATGGTACACCATCCATTCTAAATGTAATTTGATATTTTACATTAAATTTGATCAATACATCTTATTTTAAAAAATAAGAAATTATTTCTTTCTCCTGCGCCTGTCGCCCTAACCCCGGGCTGTCGGTGCCTCCCGACGAAGCGACCACCGCCCTCTGAACCCCGCCATAGTATCCTCTCCCCTGCACCGCTTCCTCTCCCCCCACCGCCACCTCCTCTCCCCTGTGACGGCCGGCCGCCTCCACTCCCCTGGGCTGGCCATAGGATGTAGTTATCATGGGTTCAGTAGTCCTTTATTAAGTACCGGTGTTATGTATTCTTAGATGGAGCACTCCTGTGTTAGCTACTTCTATTTAACCACATTGCAGTGTCGTATTACGCTACTCCTGTGTTAGGTACTTCTAATGTATTGGGAACTCCCTAATGGGGAGCAGTCCTGCAGAATTGCAATACTTACTATTCCTAGATTGTAGAGAGAAAAGGTATTCGCTACAGTAGCAGGGTAGTCATCTACTTACTATTCCTAGATTGCAGAGAGAAAAGGTGCTTCGCTACAGTAGCCAGGTAGTCATCTACAGTGCTCTGGGTAGGTGAAGCCGAAGCTATTTCATTGGCAGCCAAACAGGGTCTCAGTGGGAGTTTTATTCTCATTAAATGACGTGTCATGTCAGCAAATCTGGTGATGTGGCAGTGAGTTAATGAAAGAAGAGATGAAATGAGTTTCATCCAGATGAAACCTTGTCTACAGTGTTACCTAGACATGTTGTGTCTTGTATGTTGCCTATAAAATTACGCCAATTGACATCATGCATTTTCAGTGGTTGTTTCATTCATTATTTTAATCTTTTCTAGTTTATGTGGCACCTTGAAAATACAAATATGAAACCATGCACTGTGAATGGTCTAAGTGCACGGGTGTGTTTGTTCAGTGTGCCACGATATGCTCTATTATGCCGTATTATATTTAGGCTTTATTCGGTTCGAATGAGATTGGAGGGTGAAATGGACTAGTCAAATTGAATTAATCCTCTGATTTTTTTTTTCGATCCTTTTGCAGTCGAGCAAAATCTGACTTGAAAATCTATTTTTTAGTCATATATATATTTTAAGTCATTTTTTAGATGTTGGACAAGTTAGGTCTCATCTCCAAGAAAATATACTAATACAACATACCACATTAATTGAAAAATATCATATGCATAAGGATTTGGAACAGATTTTTTATTTTTCTTACCTACTCACGTTGCAGGTGCATTAGCCATCTTATATTTCAATGGCGACCTACGATTATACAAGGAAGCCCTTTCCACCCACCCCTATGGAGTAGAGGGCAACCGAAGGAGATGGCCTCATCCACAGAGGCCTGATGAGGTCCATGGCCATCCCTCGAAGGACTCCACGTGTGGCGGGATTATAGATGGGCGTGGTTCAGATCGAACCGACGGCTCGTCGATCCATTTCCTAATTACAAACCAAATGGGCCCCTTTTCGATCCAAATGGCTCCGAACCGAGAACCATAGGATCCCCAGGTTCGATCCATCCTCGTGGCCTTGAGCGCCTCTGCATGCCTCCCGGCCCTGCCATCGCCCGGCCGCCGCCCCGGCCCGTCTCGCTCGACGCGGTCGGCGCCCTCACCCGGCCGCCGAGGCTCCCTGTCTCGTCCCGGCCGCAGCCCGACGCCGTGCCCTGCCCCGGCCGCTCAACGCCGTACCTTGCCCCGTCTCCAGCGCCTTGCCCCAGCCGCCGCTCGATGCCGCACCTTGCCCCGGCTCCAGCGCCTTGCCCCAGCCGCCGCTCTACGCCGCCTTCGCCCGCCGCCACCCCACCGGCGCGGCGGCCATGGAGGCTTCGTGGGTGGCGAGGCAGCATCCGTGGACCTCACGGCCGCGGCAGCGAGGGCCGCGCCCGCCAGCGCAGAGGAGAAGAGCGCATGCAGGGAGGCGGCTTCCGTGGACCGCGCCGGCCATTGCGGAGAAGAGGAGCACGTCCGGGGAGGAAGGCGAGGAACGAGGACACCACGTGGGGCTTCGACTACGTGCGCGGAGAGATAAATAGCTAGATAAACGGTTCGATCCATGTTATCCATTGGAGCACATGGAGCAAACCAAATAGCCCTCAACATGTTGCGTGGATCGAAGGGTCGGATCCGGTTCGCTCCACGGATCAACCACGCCCACCTTTAGGCGGGATCAATGAGCAAGATGTTGATAGAGGTTTTATTATTTAAGTAGAACAATAGTTCGTAAAGTGGTTATTGCAGTGAAACATACTCCCTCCGTTCCAAATTGCAAAGGATTTTGGACATTCATCACTCTTTGTATATGTGTTTGATATATGTCTAGATCCATCAATATTTATATTAATATGAATGTGGACGAGTGAAAAATGGTTAGAACCATTATAGATTGAAACAAAGGGAGTACTTTATTAAATAAACAATTTAAGAAAAAAATGTTTGGAAAGATGCAAATAGAAGTGTAGAACACTTTCATAACATAGGGACCATTTATCTGAACCGTCGCTGCAAGGTAAAGAATAGAAACTTGAAGTTTGTAGGTCCCATATTGCGAGGTACATTTTTTTTTTTCGAAACACAGAACAAACGTTCAAACGCGCGTACACTCACCCCTATGAGTACACACGCACACTCTACCCCTACAGTTTAACAGAATGTTTATTCCATTATCCATATTCAAATGTCACTCTCTATAGACAATAGACACGTATACTACCATCAAACGGGGAACATCCTTTGGCTACTCACGTCCTTTGGCCAGAGCCTAAGACCATCCCAATGAGAATGTCCATACCCATTGTCTATCCCTATTCATCCATTGTTCCAACTACTTACAGTAACACTACAATGTTAAACAGTGTCAAACAGTATATAGACATCCTCTTATACGTTCCCATTAGGATAGCCTAAACACCGGAGGCTGTACCTTTGCCTTGCGGTTTAGCTCCCGCTCAAACGATCACTGCCATAGGACCTCGAGGCCCAGCTATACGCAGAGTCCGCACAGAGCAGGCCCAAGCGAGGAAGGGTAATCCTGTACTTTCTCGCGACGGTGCGATACAAACTTACAAAGTTCGAATTTTTAAATTCAAACGGACTCCGCCGATCCACCGAGCGCGCCTGCTCCGCGGAACCCGCCGCCCGCCGTTGCCCGCCGCTCACCACGCGAAGCCTCAACCCCGTTCGAAACCAAACGGCCGTCAGCCCCCGTCGTCGACCAACCGCCACTGAGGCGTGGGCCACCATCGGCGCCGTCTAACCCAAACGAAACGGCTGTTCTTCCGCGACGCGCCACGCCGTCACGGCCGCCTCCAGTCCTCGCGCCTTGCCTGTAAATGCCGCCGCGGGTTGATCCCTTGCTGACGCCGGCCCTCCCACTCCCGATCGATCGATCGCTCTCCTTGCCCTGACGCTTTGCGCGCTGCAGTTAGATAGAAGAGGAGGAGGAGGACCCGGGAGGAGGATGAGGGAGTGCATCTCCATCCACATCGGGCAGGCCGGCATCCAGGTCGGCAACGCGTGCTGGGAGCTTTACTGCCGCGAGCACGGCATCCAGGTGCCATCGCCTCCTGTTCTCCACCGTCAAGCATATGTTGTCGTCGCCGTGGTCGTTTGATTTCCGATTTGCGGTTGCTGGGCGTTAGAATGTAGAACTCGGATAGGAGCGAAATGCTCGGGACTTAGTCAGGTCTGTTAGTTCTAGGGGCCTAGGACTAGTAGGAGTAGGAGGCTAGTGGCTGTAGGATGCGAATTTTGGTTTTGGATTTAGAGTGCCATAATACTGTGTTTGGGTTTGTTGTGGATTTTGCTGCTATTAATCCTTTGCCGCGGGAGATATGAACCTGCTGTTGCGATCGAATTTTGGTAGCTTATATGCACCTTTGATTCCTGGTCACGCCTGTACTTTTCGGATCGGGATGTTTTTGCTGTACAACTATGGAAGTCATCGTCCGTTGTGTGGTCAGTTCGTATTAACCAGTTTGCATCTAGGTCTAGTTCGTGTGGGGATGAACTGCGGTATCTCTGTTTCTGTTGTCGAGGACTATGAGTTGATTGCATTGGAAAGTTGATTTCTCATGTTATTGATTCGTAAGTCAAGGTCATATTAATTTCTTAGATCTGATTCCAAATTGAACTAGACAGATGATGCTATTGTCTGTTTTTTGGTATATAAATCTCTGTGCAACTGTTGTATGACTGTGCACTGAACTTTGTCTTTTCTAGTATGAATCATCGGTGCTGTCCAATTTAATTAATTCATTCCAATTTTTCAGTCACTGGATGACTGGACTTATTTGTGACATTCTGAATCTGCACAAACAACCATGTTCATTTTATCCTTCTGTGACTATGATCTGCACCACGTTAAACAGCTATCTGTTCCCCGCAGCCCGATGGCCAAATGCCCGGCGACAAGGCCGTGGGACACCACGATGACGCCTTCGGCACCTTCTTCAGCCAGACAAGCGCAGGGAAGAACGTGCCCCGTGCGATCTTCATCGATCTGGAGCCTACTGTGATCGATGACGTGCGCACCCCGGCCCTTACCGCCAGCTCTTCCACCCTGAGCAGCTCATCAGCGGCAAGGAGGATGCTGCCATCAACTTCGCCCGTGGCCACTACACAAGTAAATCAACCATTTAGAAACCTTCCTGAACCACAGGATTGACTCATCTCATTACTATGTTTGATTGATCCCTGATGGTTGGTGCCATCTATGCTCTTGTCCCTGCAGTTGGCAAGGATATTATTGATCTGTGCCTCGACCGCATCCGCAAGCTTGCTGACAATTGCAATGGCCTTCAGGGCTTCCTGATCTTCAATGCCGTTGGTGGTGGCACCGGTTCTGGCCTTGGCTCACTCCTCCTCGAGCGCCTGTCTGTGGAGTAATCCAAGCTGGGCTTCACTGTGTACCCATCTCCTCAGGTGTCGACCTGTGTTGTTGAGCCCTACAACAGCGTGCTCTCCACCCACACCCTACTGGAGCACACTGATGTCTCCATCATGCTCGACAACGAGGCCATCTACGACATCTGCAGGCGCTCCCTGGACATTGAGAGGCCCAACTACTCCAACCTGAATCGCCTTGTGTCACATGCACTGCAATTGAACTTTTATCAGCTGGGCGTGTGCTCTGGTAGTCTGGACAGGTGTTTATACAGAATTTAGCTTTGTATCATCTGCGGATGTGTGCCTTGAAACTGACGCTAAGATCGATGTGTTAAATTGTTTGAGTGCCGAAGGTGATCTCATCCCTGACTGCTTCCCTGAGGTTTGATGGCGCCCTCAACGTGGACGTGTCCGAGTTCCAGACCAACCTGGTTCCTTACCCGAGGATCCGCTTCATGCTGTCCTCGTACGCGCCGGTGATCTCCGCGGAGAAGGCGCACCACGAGCAGCTGTCGGTGGCGGAGATCACCACCAGCGCGTTCGAGCCGGCGTCGATGATGGTGAAGTGCGACCCGCGGCAGGGCAAGTACATGGCGTGCTGCCTGATGTACCGCGGCGACGTGGTGCCCAAGGACGTGAACGCGGCGGTGGGCGCCATCAAGACGAAGCGCAGCATCCAGTTCGTGGACTGGTGCCCGACGGGGTTCAAGTGCAGCATCAACTGCCAGGCACCGACGGCGGTGCCGGGGGCGCCCTGGCCAAGGTGCAGCGCGCCGTGTGCATGATCGCCAACTCCACCGGCGTCGCCGAGGTGTTCTCCCGCATCGACCGCAAGTTCGACCTCATGTACGCCAAGCGCGCTGGTTCCTCGGCGAGGGAATGGAGCAGGTAGAGTTCTCCGAGGCACGCGAGGACCTGGCCGCTCTCGAGATGGACTACGAGGAGGTCGGCGCTGAGGATGGCGGTGACGAGGAGTATTGATGTTTGCATGAATCAATTTCGTTGCCAAGATCTCATGTGTTTTTGTGTCTTGGGCTGTTAAGCTAGCCGGCGGTGCTTGCTTCTATGTGGCTCGTTGAACCTGCAGAACTGTTAAGTATCGGGCTTAATCACTGCTGGTAGTTTACTGTCTGGAGTAGCTATTAATTGTTTTTCATTAAGTTCTAGTACCCATTTAGGCGTCCTTAATTTTGAGCATTTTCGTTTTTAAAAGATCTGATAGGCTGTATGTTGGGTGCTCAGCCGAGAACCAATGCTGGTTGCATAGATCTTCCTCCGGTCAAAATTACTTGACGTTTTGGACAGCAAAAATGGCTTGTACCTGGTATTACTTGATGTAGGATCCTTTCAAAATCGTTATTTGGTTAGAGAGTAGACCTCCTCGGAATTGAATTTCAGCATTCCATACCCACTTAACCTTCATGGTCGCGAAAGCAACACCGATGTATATCATTTAGCTGTTAGCTAAGTCTTCTTTATATCTTAGTTTAGAAAGGCACGTGTGGTATACTGATGCGCTTCTTGGCGTCTGTAACATGCTGAAACAAAATAGGTATGCAGCGGACGCACTTCTAGTCTGGATGCCTTTAGTACAAACGGGCCCAAAACACCGCAGAAGGTTTCTAGGAACATTTTTTTCAGGTTAAGCAGATACAACTCAACAATCAAAAGAAAAATGTACTAGTAAGTACAGATTAGCATTTTTTTTCCGTGGATCTGAAACAAAATGACTTTTTTTTTTGGAATGGAAGTAGTGAACTAGTGAAAAGAAAAAGGGCAAAAGTGTGACAACTAGTCAGTTGCTTTCTCACTCAGCTGAGCAACTGCAAGAAACATATAGCCAAAAATCTCACTCTTCTGAGCAAGTTAAGAAAACACGCCTATAAGCGCAGGTGTTGTTTGAAAAAAGAACTTAAGGACGTATATCTTGGTCTCACTCGGGCACTCGACTGAGCAAGTGAAAAAAGAAGGAATAAAAAAAAAACAAAATGCTTTCGTTGAGAGTCGAACTCAAGACCTCCCGCTTACTAAACGGGTGCTCTAACCAACTGAGCTACGAAAGCTGTTCGATTATAATTCATAAAATCATTATAAATTTGCGTGCGTTCAAAGATATTCATAACCAAACCACCCGGTTCGTTCTAGCTTCATCGTCGGTGATGAGATAAACAGGCAGGCAAGTGCGAACGTAGAGCCCCTCGAGGGCTTATCATGATCATGCAACATCCAAGGTCGGCATTTGAACATTCACTTATCCCAGATCACTGTCTTGTTTCATAGTTAACAAAAATTGTCTGCATTGGAAACAACTCAATGCTAATAACGGACACCCGGTGCCACCTTTACCGAGGCAATGAACAAGATACAACAGACAGACGGTACCAGAGGTATAAAAACATGGTACATGTTATCCAAATTGAGATACACTGTTCGCTTATTTATCAGCTAGTTGAGGGGAATATGGGAAATGGTGAAACCCAGTTCATCAATCCACAAAGGGAAGAAATATTCAGCGATAAAGGCTCTCAGATCTCAAGTTCTCAGCAATCTCAGTCTCCCAGCGGTCACCATTCTCAAGCAATTTCTCCTTGTCATACAACAGTTCCTGCATTGTTGCATGTCAGGACTTTGCAGCAACATTTTGAAACTTGAGAGACAAAATACAGCGGAATGTAGTAGTTTACCTCGTGAGTCTCAGTAGCAAACTCAAAGTTAGGACCCTCGACAATAGCATCAACTGGGCAAGCCTCTTGGCAGAACCCACAGTAAATGCATTTGGTCATGTCAATATCATATCTGACAGGAGGAGAAAATTAACACAAGTTCAGAATAAAGTTCAATTGCAGACCTTCGTAGACAAAGAAGAATAGAAAAAAAACTTCAGCCTGACTACCTTGTGGTCCGACGACTGCCATCTTCACGTTCTTCAGCCTCAATTGTAATTGCCTGAGCTGGACATATCTGGACATTGTTTACGCCATGTGAGCAAAACATTTTCTCAAATAACTAGAGTTATGCATCAATAACTGCCACCTTAATTACTGAGAGCCATCAACATTCGATAATGCAACCACCTACCACATCAGTACATCACAGTAGCATAAGAAAGACTATTTCACTATTCTAAGGGCCTGTTTCGCACAGCTCCAGCTCCAGAAATATTTCTGGAGTTGGGAGTGGTCATCCCTAGCTCCAGAAATTTGTGAGGCTAGAGTAGTTGGCATATAGTGATATAGAGAGTATTATATATTTTGCTCCTGCTTTAGATTAACATAAAATTCTAAATCACTTTAATTTACTCTACAAACTCCAGCTCAAGCGTGGAGCTAGAAAATTGAGCAGTTCCAAACAGGGTATATTAGTCTGTACCAAAGTGTTTAGTAAATCTAGTATGAGCCAATAGATAAGGAGCATATCTCTTTTGACCTCCATATCACGAATAGCTTTTCATAATTGAATGTATAATGCCCCCGCCAAAATTTCCATGGCCATTTTATATGAGCTTGTTCCATATACAACAGCGGATGGTGCTAAACATTTGAGCGGCAAAATAGCTAATTGGCATTTTCACAATAAGTTTTGATTTGACAGGTACAATTCAGGAAGGACAGTAAAGCTATTGGTTCCTGGTTGTATTTTGCTGTTTATCATTTCAAGAGAGAAAGCTTTAAACTTGAGTGTAACTTACAGCTTCACATAGTTTACAAGCAATGCAACGCTCTTCCCCAGACTCATAACGTCTGAGGGCATGCTCACCACGGAATCGGGGACTGAGAGGACCCTTCTCAAATGGATAGTTAATCTGCACAGTGGTGACATAAAAGTAGTCAACTCAAGCATGCAACTACAGTAAATTAACATTGTATACCAAATTCATCACTTACTGTGACTTTCCTCTCAAAGAAGTACTTGAGAGTCAGCATTAAGCCACGGACCATTTCAGTCAAAAACAATGTATTGATGCTCCTTTCGAACACTGAGGCAAGAAAAAACACGATGAGAAAGAAAAAATATCTCAAAAGCAATAAGAAAGATTGGTAACGACCAAGCAATAAGAAAAATTGGTAACGACCATACTTTTGTCCTGTGCACAGAAATACATCAAATAGAAACTCACCAGCACTCCAATCTTTTGCGATTTCTCTTGCAAGCTGTTCCTTCTCCTCATCCTCTGCTCATTAAATAGAATTATATACTTTCAGAGCACGGTGGCACAGAGCAAATTAAAAATAAGCATGCACACACAAAGGAAATCATGTAAATCTAAGTTTGAAAAAATAAAGCTCATAGAGAAATCTGTTGAAGAAAATCATCATCAGCTTCAAACTCAACAGGCATCATAAAAATAAACCTGGCACAACTTCACATTTGAGAATTCCATGTTGGTTGAAACTTGAAATTCAAATTTAACTGGTAACCAAAAACTCATACCCAAAAAGTTTCATATGCTGTTCTTATGCACTACCAAAGGTGACAAAACCCATTGACAGACAACTAACACAAACCAAAAACTTATAGAGAATAATCCATTATCAGTTTCTGATTTCAAGTTCAGCATGATGTCCCGTTTGAGCATGTCATGTTGATTGGAAGTTGAAAGTCACAACTCACAATTAATCAATAACCAAACAGTTGTTTCATATATCCCTTAATTCGCTGCGCTTATAGGTAACAGACGCAACACGAAACACATTACTTTTATTATACCGATACTGGTAAACATCCCAATACAAAGGGGGGAGAGTAGTGACCTTTGAACCGCTTGGGCGTCCCGGCGTTCATGTAGGTACGGAGGTGCCCCTGCATCGCCGATGCGGCCGGCCCAAGCTGCGCCTGCAACAACAGCAGCACCGTGAATCACAGCCCGCTCCCGGGAACGAGAAGGCTCGATCTGAGGATCCGCGAGCAGATAGGGGATCTGGAAGCGCCGCGTGCGGGCGGATAGGGCTAGGGAATCGTACCGTCTGCCTTGCACGGAGCGCCTGCGCTGCCTGCCGGGCTAGGAGCGCCGCCATGGTGGAGCGACCTCGGCGGCGACTAAGCGGCGGAGGCGATGGGCTCCGACCGAAAGGGGAGGTGGAGGTGGAGGTGGAGGTGGAGGTGGAGCTGCCGGTGCCGGGCTGCGGGTTAGTGGCGGCGAAGATGGCCGGGTGGAGGAAAGGGGAGAGCCGGAGAGGCGCTGCGGGCTGCTAGTGGCCTGGACTGGGCTGGGCTGCATCGGAGAGAGCCATAAGGGCCCGAGTGGATGGGGGCGGTTCCTTCCCGATGTCGCCATGTCGGTTTCGACTTTGGGTAGCTGGTGTCTCTCTACCGTGAGATACAGGCATACAGGAGATCTTAGCAAGAATTTCCATTCCATAAACGCACTTCCTCCGTCCCAAAAATATATAAAATAAATAAATAAAGAATTTGGAGGGCTAGCATTCCTAATTTGAGAGATCTAAATGTTTGTTTATTAGGCTCTTGGGTAAAAAGATACGTCAGTAGGAATGAGAAGTTATGGAAAGAGCTTCTGGACTTTAAGTACAGCACTAATAGCCCCAAATCTTTGCAACTAGGGAGGGGGAGGTCTCTCAATTCTTTAAGGGCTTCATGTATGCTGCAAGAGCAGCAAAAATGGGTTTTAGGTGGAAAATAAGAGATGGTAGGAAAGTCAAGTTCTGGGAGGATAAATGGTTGGGTTTTTCTAGCTTAGCTATTCAGTTTTGGAACATTTATGTTCTGGTTAATGAGAAATCCAGCACTGTTGCTGACCTCTGGGATGGAGTGAATTTGAAATGCAATTTTAGAAGGACTTTCAATGAGGAGATGTATCTAATTTGGCTTGAGATAGAGCAGTTAGCTAAGACTATTAGTTTTTCGGGGGAGGAGGATGCCAGCAGTTCTCTTCCGGGATCTATTCCTCTCAATCCTTGTATAAGGTGGTTAATTTCAGAGGTATCTGTCCAGTGCATGTCTCGGGCCTGTGGAGGTTGAAAATACCTCCAAGAGTCCATTTTTTTATGGCTGCTTGTCCATGACAAGGTTTTAACTAGAACTAACCTGGAGAAGAGGAGGAAAGTAGAAGACATAACTTGTTTATTTTGTACTGAAAAAGAGTCTAGCCAGCATCTGTTTTTTGATTGTGTAGTTGCTAAGCAAATGTGGAGTGTGATCTCTGAGATTTTGAGGGTAGATGTAGGAGCTCATTTTGAGTCAATTGGACGGCTGTGGCTTTGCAACAAGAAATTTCTGGTACATAATATGTTGTGCTCGGCTGCCCTATGGGGGCTATGGAAACTAAGAAATGAATTGTGCTTCCAGTCTACTGTTTGGAGGAGCATGGTCCATGATCTGCAATGCATCTGGAAGCTGGTGGAGAATTGGAAGGTACTCTGTCCGGAGGAGAAGGCAAGAGTTCACGGAGTCCCTGGGTGAGCTGAAGAAAAGAGCGAGCACTAAAGTAATCCTGCTGTGAAGAGGAGAGTGGAAGCTCGATGGAAATCCTCCTAGTGGCCTTGTTGTTTGCCGCTGCTTCTATAGAGTAGATGTTGCTTAGCCTGAGAGGCTTGTGTGTGGTGCTTTTGTCCGATGTGGATGAGTGGTTCTGTTAAAATTGGCTCGCTTCTGGTATGCTTGGTGTAATGGAGATGCCCCGAATGCTGTAAACTCGGATTCTGGATGGTTGGTCTTTTGTTAACGCGAAAGGCCAAATAAAATAAATAAATTATTCAAAAAATATCATAAAAATCACTCTATTAAAATACTTCATTTGGCACTAGTTTTTATGTTCATTGATTGCTTGCATCAATAAATAAATTCCAATCAACTCTAAAATTTACTTCAAAATGATTCATGATCTAATAGACGCCTATAAGATTGAAGGTTTTTAGTATGTTTTAAGGAATCCACAATTTAATGTAAAAGTTCACATCATGTATCAAAGTTCCGCTCTCATTTAATTCACATCATTTGGTATTGCAAAATTAAAAAAAAAAAATTAACACACCCCTTAGCTGACATATCAGACCTTGTGTTTGTCTATACCTCCCTTCATCCCAATTTGTAGGCTGTTTGACTTTTGTTACACCAAGTTTGACTCACTCGTTTTATTCAAAATATTTTATAATTATCATTTGTTTTTATTGTGATTTAGTTTAACATATAATATACTCTAGCTATGACTTAAATTTTTTCATTTTTTCATAAATTTTTTGAATAAGACGAGACGATCAAATTTGATGTCAAAAAAGTCAAACGACCTATTCATTAAGCACTTTTAGTGGCTAGATCTCTCAAATTAGTGCCCCAACATTTTATCACAATTGATAGCCCTAATAAGTAATAACCCTTGAATGGCTGGATATAAATATAAACATGATTGTACTTTTGCACAAACAAACACATATATGTAAGGAGTAAACTCTCTATATATACCATTGAAACATATAACAATTCTTTATATGCCAATAGAAATTATACAATCCTGTATGTGCCATCGGTTTTAATGTTCCCTTCTATGACATTGCCGTCAATGTAAAGTTAACGGTGTTATACTGACACGCGGTCCCCACTGGTCATCATCTTCTTCAAGCATCTCTCACCGTCTCACGAACGCCCTCGCGGCCTGCCCCCTGCCGCCCTCGCCGCGCTGCCCGGCGACCGACGCCGCTCGCTGCTGGCCAAATGAGCAGTGAAGTTTCACATGCATATTTGGTAACAAAGTATTTTTCGTAGTTTCAAGACAATACTATGCCATTTGAGAATACTATAGTATTTAGATCAAAAGGTGTCTGAGAGCTCTTCCAAAAAAACTATGTATCTAAAACCATGGTTTACCAATATCATGGTATTTTTTGTTATAAAAAAACTTTAGTATAGACCAAAGTTTTCATTGCGGGGAAGGGAGTGAGGCAAAATACTCCCTCTCCAAACATATGCTAGATGGTACCGTTGTAAAAAAACCATGGTTATGTCATGGTGATAGAATATGGTATTGTAAAATTATGGTTTTGTAAACTTTGTTCTCAAATAAGTCTAAAATGTTTGTTTAAGTTTCAATACATGAATATTTTTTCTAGACGGATCATGCGATAAAATAAAATAAAAACTAATCAGGCAATACACATTATTATTGTACTTTTGTCCGAGAAAAAGATTAAAGAATGCAGACTCATGTAGTAGTACGTGGGACACACATATTAGTGCGTGTAATACACATTACCATGAAAAAAAAAATGGTCAAGGTCGACTAATACTTAGTACTAGGTTAGCTTATTAGGATTCTATACCCTTACTCATAGCCGCAACAAAGACATGTTTAGTTTCCGCATATTATGTTCATGTCAATTGGTCATCGCTACCTTTTCTTTTTTACGTGGCTAGATTTTTTTCGATTACAAGGATGACACGCTCATACACCTGCCGCCAGGAGCGCGCAACATCCTTCTACACCCCACGATTCTACTACTTATGTCACGATTATAAATAATTCACTTAAATACTCAAGTTTATATTAGTTCTAGGCATCATGATTTGAATCCTAATGGGTGGCATGTGAAGTCAGTACTCACTTAAGTGGCGCAACAAAAGGGGTCGCTGCATCAGGTTGAAAGGCTTACAACTTTGCATCACCTACCTTTGTAACTGCAAGATGAGGTCCAAAATGTTGGACTAATTCTTGAAAAAAGAATCTTGGACTGAAAAAGTTTTTTTCAGTGAGAAGTCAGCCTGATAAAGTATGCTGCAATACATTATTGTGCTTGAAACACAAGCGCTGAATTCAGTGTACCAAGACATGAACAGCTTTGCTTTCCTTTGCTTCTTAAAACTTGTTATATACAAGGATATACAGGTAAGAATACTGTTCTATGCGAAACTATGGTTACTATAGATAAACCTCCGCTCATTTTCAGGTGAAGCTTTCGCTCGATAAATATGGTATCTACACATGTTATTCAATGTAAACTAAAATCACCCTCCTATCCTGCTGTGGGTCAATTGCAGACACTTGAGCATCAGCAGTGACTGCTCCTACAGCCCAAGTACATCAAACTCATGCGGCATGTAATCCTCGCTCGGACGGTAGTACTTGTTGGGGGAATACAAACCGAAGTTTGTAACCTGGCTGCTGTACAGGCATGCGAATCTCTCAACCTGTGAAACAGGCGAAACAAAACCTTGTGTCAATCACACATTCATGTTCATAACTTTTCAGTGTTAAGTGTCAAATATGGTTAAATGTTCTGCACCTGATGGGCAAATCGGGAATTTTGGTACCCAGTCTTCATGAGCTGCCCCCACACCTTATGAAACTGAATTCGAACGGAGATCAATACATTAGAGAGACAAGTGTTGGGCACATATTCAGCAGTCATGTAACTAGCACATTACCTTCTGATGATGTTGCCTCTGAGCCTCTTGATGAAGCCAGCGAACATGCTCTCGCTGTTGCTGTAATTAAAAATGAAAATAAAATGTGTCCATGAAAAAACACTTTTACTAACAAAACATATAGGACTGACACTGTGCTATATCAAGTCCATAATGTCTTACACAGGTCCTACATACATAATCCGAAAGTCTAATATGGAGTACTATCTTCAACCGGGAGACTGACAGGATATTGGTATATCATCTTTCTATCCTAGGGCACATCAATATGACAAAATTGGAATATCATCTTTTTATTTTTCACTTGTGATAATCTTTTATTCAAATAATAATAATAATTTCTCATGTAGCTACTGATTGACAACAGAGTAATTAAAATATATAAGGACTAACCAGCAGATCCTCATGCTCAGAGCACAACTTCTTCTGATTTTCTGCGAGATCATCAAATCTAAACAAAAGGAGGGGTTAGATACAGAAAAATTATTAGGAAACAACAAACCATCAAGAAAAACAACACTTGTTTTATACGTGCATAGGAAACAGTAGCGAATGGAACATAAGCACCGAGCTTAACGATGTTTTTTCTGGCAAGTAGATGTATTTGATCAACATAACTTTCTTGTTTACATGTTGATCATTTGAAATGGACTCAGCAAATGCGCCCCAGCATTTATTCTTATAGTCTTCCTATAAACTGTGATAGAAATATTCAAGGCTATTTTGTTGCAAAAGTACAGTTATGTCAGGAACATTCAAGTTCATTCTTGAAAGCTAAAGCAATATTCTAGGAAGTAACTGCAATTTATATTCAAAATGCAATACAGTAGAAGTAGAGTTAAAGATGTTCTCAACTTACTTAAGAGACCATTCAAGATGATGGATTCTGTCTTCAATTGAATCACGCTCCATTCTAAGATGCCTAAGCTCCTGAGACGGACAGCACATAAAAAAAGGCCATGAGCTAGTCGGTGACTGACTGTGTACATTAACTTTGCACTGTCCTAGGATGTCCAAGTTCATGAGTAAATAGCACATAATGAAAGGGATATGGACAGTCACTTTTTTTTTTTTTTTTTTTTGGTCAAGAGAAATTCTACTAACATGACATTCTGAATTGCATAATGCAAATGTTCGCCTAAAGCTGTGTTAGTAAAATTCAAATATATTGGTGAGCACAACCATTTTGTCATCATTAAATGGAAGCATCCAATGAGTATGAAAATTATCAGTAGAGGTAGCTGGTCATGTTACGAATTCAAGACTATATACAACTGCTTACATAGATGTGCAACTCAAGACTGTCAACTTATCACAGGCTGTGCCCAGTTGATCTGAGATCTCATTGTTAGGAATCTATTACTCCCTCCGTCCCAAATTGTATGAGGTTCATGCTCTCTTTTTATTTGTCCATATTCATATGGATGTTGATGAATCTAGACACATTTAATACACATACATAGAGGAATGAATGAACCTAGTAGAGGGCTAGAACTCCTTACAAATTGGAACGGAGGGAGTATTCTTATAAGCAACTGAGTGTTAATTCATACCTTCCGAGTAGACTTTGATTCTGAAAGAAGCTTCACCTCTTGTTCCAGTTCTGGAATCACCAGCATAGTCCGCCAACCTTTCAAAATATCACGTGTACAAAAGCATTTAGGAAATGAAAGCAGTATGACAACTGTAAAGTGTCCCACAGGAAAGTGTCACACAAATGCCATGTCGGGAACAGTGGTGCACACACAAATTCCTGGCACACAATGAGCATGATAGTGACAGTGTGTTTGTTTGTGACTAGGGCTGCATTAGAAGTCGTCTGCACAATTAAAACTGCAATGCTTAAGGTAGATTTATGTCAGATTCCAGCACGACTAAAAAGTAGAGGATAGATAATACGTACCCAAAACTTTCTTGCTGCGCAGAATATCTCCATATATGTGATCACCAACATAGAGGATCTATAGAATTGTAAGATAATGCATTATTCAATGCCAGTGAATCTCTGGGCAAATAAAATATGTACCAGACAATATTTTACAAATCAAAATATGCACTAGATACTATTTTAGAAACAATAGTAATTGTGTGACCCATACCTGTGAACTAGAAGCAACAGAAAGTAATCTGTGAAGATGACCAACATTGCCTCCCTGGAAAAGATATAGCAATAAATAGGTGCTACTTATTTAGTTGCTAGATCTAAGGTATATGATACAATAGTCGAAACAAAATAAAAGATGAAATACAAGAAAAAATGATTCTGTTTGGTGGTCTGGTATCACTTTCACTGTTACAAACAGTTGGACAGAAAGTCATTCAATCATCGTCCACATCCGAGAAGTCACTATAACAATGGAAAAGGTTAAAAGTTTCAATTTACATTATAAGGAAGTACCTGGTAAACTTTGTGAACTGGTGTCGAGTGCTGATGATTTGCTTTTGGGCTACCAATCTTCACGAAGGGTTAGATATATTAGGAATAAAACATATGCCATAGAGATTACACTTCACTAATTTACTAACCTGAATATCAGCATTTAAAAGTTTTCCAGAATCAGGCTCAACTTCAAAGAGGCCCGCACGGTTATCATCATGGAAAAAACTTGGCTTCGAACTGAAAGTTTAGTCAGGAGTGGCTTAGTTGAGGGAGCTGATACCTCTGCTAGATAAATAGCAACAGAAAAAGAAAGGAATCAGGGAGGCATAAGACACGGACCTGCCTGTAATTACAATATCAAAATATTGAAGCCACTTGTGGTTGAGACAAGAGCCTACATCTGAAGTGTATGGTCCACAAAGATAGTTCATGACAACATCGGTATAGTCCCACAAACTGCATGAACGAGTGCGTGTCTGGATAGTAAATAGATTGCAACAAGAAGCTAAAATATGTAGAATACAGCAAGATGAAAAACCTTAGTTTTACCACACGGGTTTGTTTTAGGAGCATTGCATAAGTTCGTCCACACACAAAGGGGTCACATACCTATTTGTCACTAAGAATGTTGAGCGGCCAGATTTTCTGATCATTTCAAGCATTGGTACAATGGCCAAGTCTTCATTAATGTACCTGCAATGTTCAGATTACACAAATTAGCAGGGTCGTGAAGGACATAATTACAAGTATATAATGTCGAAAGAACGGGTGGATGCCAAATTGCCAAGTGGACCAAAATAAAAACCAAGGCAGCCCTACAGAAAAAACAATTATGTATTTATGGATAATATCTAGAACTATAATTGTATCAGGTTACTAGTATTAAATAGTTAACCATAAAATAGGAAACTGAGTTACCTGCCGGGAACGGATAATATCTAGAACTATAATTGTATCAGGTTACTAGTATTAAATAGTTAACCATAAAATAGGAAACTGAGTTACCTGCCAGGATCCTTTGCAACCATGCGCTTTAAAGTTCCATCACGGTGACACAAGTCAACTGCAGACCTCACATCTCTGTACATAAGTGGATAGCTGTACCAACATAGATGCAGGTTAGAAAAACAAAGCCCAGATTCATACAAACTCAAGAAGGCTGCAAGGAGATTACAGTTACTGGAAATATAACTAGTCCATGCACAACTCTTTGAGAGCTTCTCTGAAGTTACGGTGATTTCAGTATGAGTTAACTCCAGATGGAACAATGAAAGAAAAAGAAACTAAAGGGCAACAAGTAAACAACAAAAAATGTTTTCCTCCTTTAATAACAAGGATCTAATGTCTTGTTAAATTAAAATACTCATGCTAACAATAGATAGTCCACTCATTTGCATGCTTATGTTGTTGTGTAATGGTACAAGACATCAGGCATTTGCCAGCAGGTCCGATTTTGGTGGCCTCATGAGACCAAAAATAGAAAAGGCAGCAGTGCCACAATAGTGTTAGGGTAAATCAAAGTCTGTTTAATACTTTGGAATAATTACTGCTTGAACTTACAAGATTAAACAATTTGTTCAATGAAACAATTAAAGTTTGGTGGGGCCTATAAGCACGGGTCTATGGATTTATGAGAACAAGATGCAAGTATTAGAGCAAAATATGTAATTTTTTAATGAGTACCCACAAGAACCTAAACAATTACCATAATAATATAGGGAGGATATCCATAAAGCATCACATGGTAATATGGTACGACTCATGCAATCATCCGAATGTTTCTGTGCCGTGAACATCAATTTTGGGGGGACACAGGAAATGTAACTCAAACATGGACATGGACATGGACATGGACGTTAGAATCTAGCTCGGATTTGGGTGTCCGGATCCACAAAGAATTGGCATGGGTGTCCAAATAACATTGAATTAATGAAAGGTCAAGAGAGACAATTATATGGTCATATGGATCAAAGTGCATTGGTAGACTAGTAAATGTAATACTCATGATAAAAAACAAGCCGAGATGCAAGGGACAAAGGAAAAGGATATCAGATTGCTTAGGGGATTGAAGACAGTGGATTTAAGTTTATGAAGGGATAAAGCAATGAAAGAAATTTGGAGTGTTTGTGCTGTTAGACGGTTGTGTAGTGTTGACTGCATATTGCCTAATTAAAAAAAAGAATCAAAAAACCTTCAAGAGTGGGTATGCTCTTCAAAATGCAAATAATTACTCTAATCATTTTTCTCAATTAACTCATATTTAAATGATATGATGTAAACATGTTAAGGGGAGAATAATCATACTCTGTGCCTGAAGGTACTTTTCCAGGATTGCTATCCATGAAATCAACAAGCTGAGCAAATAGATAAGCTTCGCCCAGTGAGAAAAGCGTATCTATAAGAGCATAATCAGGTTCATCAAATGAATCTCTTATCAATGTACTCCCATAAGCAGCAACTTTTTCTTCTTTCGACAGTTCCTTAAAACCATGGTATGCAACTTTCACATACTTGTGTCGATCCATCTGACAAACCACCACCCAAATAGTTAAAAAGAGTTAATTTCATTAAAAAAGTAAAGTATTGACAGCCCAGCTCTCCTGTGTGTTCGATAAAAAAAAGTGTTGACAGTCCAGAACACAAGTGCAATGAAATAATGAGATTAAAATAAATTGAGAACAACAGCAAATATTCAATTTAAATCTTATAACATAGATCACATGAAAATTTATTCTAAAGTCCTAGACCCGTTTGTCATTCCCACTAACCAGTTGAACTTTCCACACAAACAACTAGCACTTGCTACTTCCAGAATGATGACGATGCTCAGTGAGAAATTAGTATTAATATCGATGAATTACAAGGTTAGCTCGAAAATGGTGATTTTGGTTCAAACTATAATATCACCATTATAGACCGGCAGTCTGGCATTGTAATATCAATATATTATTTATAAAAGGGAGGGACAAATTTAAGAAATCATAACAGACCTTCAAGATATTTCCCCTCTTCTTATCAAGAACTAGCCCTCTGACCATGTATTTCCAATCAAACTCCCAAGTCAACAGCTGCACAATGAAAGAATAGTAAAATCAAATCTGAACCCAAAATAAGCACAAGGAATATGCTTTCATAAAATTTCAGTATGTACAGGTGAATTCTGAAATCAAGGCAAATGTACTTCACAAAAAAGTATTTCTGCTTCAGTGCAACAGTCAGCAAGCCCCGCTACAATAAATATCAATAACTCCATTAACTATTAAGGAATTTTAATCAAGAACAGCACGACCATTATGCAGTCATAACTCCATAAAAGCAAACACAGGTATAGAATGCACTAGTTCAACTTTGCTTTCATAACCAGAAGCTGCTGTGCTTCAGTGTGACAGGTAACTATCAAATGCTGTCACAGGCTATCAAAATATCTCATTAGCAAAGTATGGCCTCTAAAAGCATTAATGAAGTCTGGAGATTAAAGCTACAAAATGATGCATAAGGACCATACTAGCTTGGCATCCGAATGGTACAACACACACAAAAATACACAGTAAAAGCAACTATATGGAATTCATGTGCTGTGAACAATGGACTCTCTTTCTTGTATGAATTCAAAACCAAAACGGCAACACATAAGTATGAGAGTAAACAACCTGGTTACTTCATCCTGATGTGTTAAGCAAAACGTGCATTTCATAGCGCAACTAACCTCTTCAGGGTAGTGCAGATCCTTCACAAGCTTCTCTATTGTACCATAGTAAGCAAGAGCCTCGAAGGTCTCAGGCTTGTACTGCGCAAGAGTGTAGTCCATATCAAACCCCACTGCAGTGATGTTCCTCATGTTGAGTGACCTGTTGCAGAAAATCTCCTTCCCGATAGAAATGCTTCTCGGCTCTGCTGAAGGTGTTGACCAAACAGCCCCTATGGACGCTGTCTCCACCGCACCGCTGTCCATCCTAACAGCACTGCAACCTGATGGGAGACCAAGACATCAATATTGTATTGTAAACTGAAAAAAATGCTAAACGTATTTCATGATCAGTGGGTAAGCTCGTTGTTTCGATCAGGAACTATGTCAGAGTTGGTGAAAAGTTCGATGATCAAACTAAGCATTAAAGAGCCTACGTGCAGAGCTGTAGAGGCGCCACGAGTAAAACCGAATTCCCGCATCTCACAGGAATAATGCACACTTGAACTCCCCAAACACTAAATCACAATACGATGATGCAAAATGCATAACCCATCAAATTCCAAACAAACCCACAGCCTCCGTATGCCATCACCAACTCGTCATACGATCCGATCAACCCACCAGAACGGTGAAAAGGATCTCATCGCAGAAGGAGTGGAGCCACGAAAAACTACACCATCGAAATCTCAGAGAGATCGGAAACACACGAAACGGAGCATCTCGCGTCAGAGAAATCGCACAGTAACCAACCGCAAGGGCAAGCAAAACACCGCGAGAAGACCCCCCAAAAAAATCCTCACCGCTGCGGCGAAATCTGCACGAATGCATACCTCTGGGGCCGGCTTGCGACGCGGCGGACGCGGGCGAGCACGCGGAGGACGCGGACGCGAAGAGGAGGAGCAAGGGAGGCGAGAGGGGCGCGAGGTGGAGAGCGGCGGCGAGAGGCCTCCTGGAGAAGAGCATTATCGCTGGCTGTCAGGCAGGCCGCGCGCCTTAAATAGGCGAGGAAGGAGCGCCGGGGGGCGACGAGACGGGACGGGACGACGAGACGGGACGGGACGACGGAGGCGTGACCGGTGTCGTGCGGGGGAGGGAATCAATGCGGCGCTGGTGGGAGTGGGAGGAGGAATCCCGTTGGGGGCGGGCGCGTGAGGGACGCGAGGCCGGCCGGGCACCGCCGCGCGGCGGCGTCATCTCATCCTCGCGCTGGCTGGCCTGCGCCGGGCATTGGCCGACGCGGCAGCGGGCGGGCTGCGGGGGTGTGACCTGTGACGGGGCAAGTGGCACGGGGATCGTGTGCGGGGCGCTGCGGATTCGGATGCGGATGCCGCGGGAGCTCGCGTGCGTTGGAAGCAGCAGCAGCAGCGGACGGGACGGGGAGAGGGCTGGGCTGGTTGTGGAGGAACTGCTGCGGATCAGCGGATGGATGGGTTTGAGTTGGAGGCTTGAAGCTAGCGGTGCTGACGCTGGTGCACCGGTGGTGGTAACGGATGACGCGGCGCGGCTTCCCTTCCCGATGCTTTGCTCAGGCCACTCGCGCTCTTTACCTAGACTTGCCATGACCCATGACTATGGGGTCCGGTGGTTCTATAGACCTGAAAAAACCTAAAAAATGGAAGTGTTGTGGGCAATGACTTTCGCTAGCCAATCTATATTGCAGAATAGTTATGCAAAATGAAGTAGCCTTACACAGAGATTTGCTATATGAATCCCTGTCGGATGGTTAACTTGTTAAATCTTGATAGGTATAATAGAAAAGATGCACTAGTAGATATTATGGCTATGGATATAGTTCATCGATAACGGCGACAAAAGGAGGTGGTGAAACATTAGTAGCGTACGGAGGCGCATCAAACACAAATTATGGAAGCATGGATAGCTGGACCTTTGGGGCGATGCACTGAGGGTAGGCAAAAAAAAGATTTAGGGCGAAGAAGATTAAGGCGTAAAGAAGGGGACAACCACGAGGAAGAAGAAAGGGTGACGCCATGCATGCAAAATATGGAGGAAGAAGAAAAGTGCATGATGTAAGACTCATGCAAAAGAAAATTGTGTGGCCAAAGTGCCTCGACACGTGTAGATTACTATATTGTTACTCACTATTAATGTCGGCGGTGGGGCAACTAATCCATCTGAACCAATAGGGAGAAGAAAAGAAGATGATAAGAAATGTCTACTAGACTATATCTTAGTGTATATCACACATTCACCAATGCATATTTAGTGTCAATACCTCATATTTTTTGATGTACTCGTAGTATTAAATTGGTTGACAAAAGATACAAGAAAGCCAAAGAAAGAGTACAAAAGTGATGAAATGTGAATTAATAAATTATAAGGATTTTTTGTGCGTATGTGCACATGGTAGCTTCCTGGGATAGCTACATAGTTGTTCCTCTGTTGTGCAGCGAGGACATCCAATGGTGGATGTGTTAGTATGCCGACCCTTCAAAAACTTGGGGTACACTTAGGTGTGCGAGTAGCGAAGGGCGATAACACGACGCATATCTTGCCCGTGGATCTATCATCATCGCATGCAATCCTGGGCCCGGCTGGATTCCACGCTGGCAGCTGGCAAGCGCTTCGGAAGTTCGGATCAAGAACTCCTGGAGCAGAACGCTCGGCTAGCTTTGGCATCGCCTTTTGTCCCCTTCGTCTTGGCCCCACCAAGACCATTAGCACGACACTCCCTGACTCCCGGGCCCCGGCGACAAGGGACAGCTACTGATCGGATCGGAAGAGTGGCAACTGGCTGATAAGTGATAACAACGAAGCAATCAGTTACGCTACACTACACCAGATGATCTGTAAAGCGACCGCTTTTCTACGACGATAGGCTTTGCTTATACGTATGGAGCATGGCCTTTTGTAGTTATGTTAGACATTCGTGGACCCACATCCTCTCGTCAGTTACAAATGTCAAGCTTGCTTGCCAGAGTTAGAGCAGTAGCAGAAAGAGGCAAAAACGAGCCCGGGAAGCCAAGCCTAGCTAATAATTCTCCAGAGATCTGCCGGATCCAGGGCCGAAACGCACAGATGGGGGAAAAGCCAAGTCTAGGTATATAGCTAATGATGGTCCCACTTTTGTTTATGCTGAGGTCGACGATGACAGCAGGATTATACTATCCCGGTGATCTGATTGGAAGCTAGCTCGAATCTGGTTCATGGTAAACACGCACCGGAACACGTGGAACCCAACATCCGGCTTCGTGGCACACGCATCTCTCTACCAGTCTACCGACCGGTACTACGTACGAAGATGCTGCTGCCACTCGGAAAAATCTTTTCATTTCCCAGCAATCCGTTCCAGCACTACCAGTGATGTATCACAGCGCAAACTGCAAAATGGGAATTAAAGTGGGAGCCGGGCTGACGTGTGTTATGCGTGCGGGAAATGCCGCGGCGAGTGTAAAGGAAGCTACGAAGAAAAGAACACGGTGCTCTATATGCGGCGGAGTGTGATACGATCATCCACGCACACGCATCGATCGTCTTGGGCAGTTGTTGGTCTGGCTGGTGTCGTGGATTCCAGTGTTTATGCATAAATGATGATGACCGGGTCGAAGCAATGCGATTCCGTTTTCGATTTTAGGTTGCTGTCAGTTTGCTGAGTCTGATAGTTTACAGTCCGTTCGGCTGCAAGGTTTTGCACACTGTAGGCAGCTGCTTGTTAGTTTGCAACTTGCAGCATTAGCTGCAGCAGCAGCCATGGAGTAGAGCAGCCGAACGGGCTGTTATTTGCCATCCAGCGTCCCACGACTGTGCTCGCGTATTTATGGAATCATACGAGGCTGCACGTATCATTCTTCAATTCCTTTTCCTTTACCAAGTGGAACGCCGTAGTGGCGAACCAGCCTCGGATCGTCGGTGCGGTGCGGCGCGGCTGCCCGGGGCCCGGGCGAGTTTGGCAATTTGGCATCGTGAAGGCGTAAGACAAGTCCAGGTACCCATTAATGCTCTATGAAGACGTACCACGTCAAATACGCAACTTCCTCGGTGACACGGGGTACTGGTGGCAGTTGGACCTTGGACGCATCTGAAGTTTGGAGGCCCACTCACAGAGGAATCGCCATCCCGCAGCCCGGCAGCCGCAGGCCGCAGCCAGCGAACACCTGACACCTAGCAATGAGCGGCCCAATGCGCGCCATCCACTCGCTCACCGCGGCGCCGGCGAGGCCGCCTCTCCGGCGCGGCACGACGGCAGCAGGCTCCCCCCTCCACCCGGGATCCTCGCCGCCGCCGCCTCCCGCGCCTCCGAGCCTCGCCTCCCGCCGCGCCGCGCTCCTCGCCCTCGTCCTGGCCGCGGCACCGGCACGCCCCGCCGCCGCCGCCTTCTCCCTCGGCATCCGTACCGCCACGCCCCTCTCGCTCTCGACGCCTGAATCCTCTTCCTCCTCGGCTCTGCGGTGACCGCGCATCTCACTCTTCTTCTCTCTTGCTCCTCCTCGTGTTGGTGTTGGTGCGCGCAGCTGGGCCCAAGGAGCTGCTGCGGGAGCAGAAGAAGAAGTCGGCGTCCTACCTGCTCGCGCCCATCGCCGCCTCCCGGGACACCCTTCTCAAGGCCCAAGCGCTTCTCGGTAACCCCTCTTCCTCGGCACCCGTCACCCCGTGCCTGGTTTGTTTGGTCAGATATGTCCATGGAAAATTCGTTGGTGGGTTTGTGATACTGCAATGCAGCCTCGCCGAATGCGTCCGCGGAGGACGCCGAGGAGGTGAGGGGGCGGATCGGCGCGGCGGGGAGGGACTGCGTGCCGCGGCAGAGGAATTCGATCGTCGCGTTCCAGTCCCGGACTGGCGTTGAGGTTGGGGCATTTGCTTTTCTGACGTGCATGGCTCGTTTGCTTATGGTACTCCAGTCTCCAGGTGCTTGATTGAGTTGCCCTTTAGGTCTGCACGTTTAGCTTGATACTGAAGAATGCGGCATCGCTGCTCGCCAATAAGGACCCTCTCAAGGTTGAAGCTGATTCTAGGCTCGCGGAGCTCATCCGGTATGTTTATCGCTAGCTAGCATCACGTGAAATTCACTGAATTTGCTGTTTGTTGTAACAACTGAACTAAGGCTCGCTGACCTTGGACAGGTCATTCTCTGACCTGGGAACTGTGGTGGAGAACAGCAATTTCAAGCTCACAGATGATAGGTGCGTGATGACAGCGCACATATTTTCTTTATTTAAATCCTCAATTAAAAAAATGCGCAAACTTTTACTATTCTCGCAATTTACAAGTAACTATTCGATGTTTTGTATGGTGATGACATATATGTATCTTTTTATTTATACAATGTTGTTATCCTTTTGTATCTTCTGTTAGGGTATTTAAAAACTTATCTATGGATGACCCTTTCATTCTCTGTCGTTGATTTTGTAAACAAAGAAGATATTTATCTTATGCGATCACCACACAGTACACAGTCACAATAGGAGTCACTAAAAACAAACTGGTGCGTCTTATTATGAATTTGAATACTCTGTAGGAATTCAAATAAAATAAGTCTTGATTTTCTATGTTATTGATTCAAAGAATTTGAAGTTGCTAAATGCTGGCATTAATTAATTTCGCTGCCCCGCAGAGAGAAGATGAAGGATGGCTTGCTGAGCACTATCTCTGCCCTTGACAAATTTGAACAGAGTGTTAAAGACTGTTTAGGTGTTTAGAACTTTTTTTGCCAGGCTTTAAAATAGCTTATTATTATTTTTGTTTCATTCTTCTCGGAGGTAAGGTTTCATTTGCCTTTGCTCATCAGAGTCTTTTGTTGTACAAACACTTTGTTTATTCTATCTGATACATGAAATTTATGGTAAAAGAATGATTTGTCTGTAAAGGAAAGATATAGTTAGATCACCTGAACTTATTAAGGAAATTGATTCAGAATGCAGGCTGCCAGGCCCTATACTAAATTTTGTTTTGAGCTGCACTGGTTTCAAAGTTCTCTATGTTTCTCTCTGTATCTTATCATCCTGTTTATGAACATTATACATTTATGCTATCTATCCATGTATAAATTATGATTCTAGTTTCTTTAAAATATCCTGCTATTCATTTTACATGGGCCTAAAATTCAAGGGGGTTAATTTCTTCGTTTTGATCTTTATGAGCCACGGTTCAATTGTATGCCTATACATATAGTATATGCATTGATGGTTTTGGATAAAGTGTAATGACTTGAAATGGTTGAAATAAATGTCTGTAGAGTAGGCAAAATCTTGATACTATTTTTTCCATGACAAGATTTTGTGTATTATCTCAGGCAAAGAATATATATTATACAAAATCATATCTGGGTTTGAATGCTAATGAATTCAACGCCATCAGATCAAAAACAAAGAGGTACTCCAGCTATTCCAAGTAGCGACCCAGTGGACACATGATCTGGTCATCTGGCGAGGCTGAGGCTTCCACAAAATATAGTCTGCAGCATGGTGTGCCATCCTCAGGATTTTTTTCCATTGATCTTGGCAGTCTTCTCAGTCTATCAAATAGGTTCTCTGGGTGACTTAGCAACCCAAAATGTGCTTCTGGGTCTCCAATTTGTGACAGTGTCACCTGAGAGAACCCAATAGAAGGCAGCAGGAGGTCAGGGCTGTCATGGTAGAAATGGTACATTGTTGGAGAGAGCAATGTCGCGTTCTTGTTCATGAAGTCAGCCAGGAGCACTGTGCTGGCTGAGGAGCGGCTGGCTGCAATGGTTTCAAGGACTTGCATTGCATCTGCATGGCGAAGGTAATAGATGATGCCTTCAAGCACCCATATGGTGTTTCTTTCAGGAACATAACCACAGTTCTGCAGCTTTGTTATCCAGTCTCCGTCGTGCATATTGGCAGGAACCCTAATCAATGATTTTGCCATCATGGTGAGTTTCTGGTGATTTGCGGAACTCATTGCTTCGTGCAGAAGATCAGATTTCATTTCTAGGAGCTCCGGGAAGTCAAGTTCAAATACCATGCATTCCTTTAGACAGCTCAGTCGATAGGCTCTCGCATCCATCCCTGAAAAGAGGAGAGCATTATTTAGTCATTAGGATGAGCCTTTCTTGAGGTAAACTTATCTGCAAATGAAGATGCTTGTTGTGAAACAGATTTCAATTCAACTTGCTTCGTCTGCCGCAAAATGTGGCATTCTAGCCCCACCAGTTTCGCACATTTGTTTCAAAACATCAGAATTTTTAATGTGGTTTACCAGAATCGTTGAACTGGAGGTACCGATGAGGGCATTATATCCAAATGAAATCCCAGAATATATTTCTGCAGCTCTATTATTTCATCATGCAAAGTGGGAGCGTGCCTTGTTCTAACAGTTTCGTTCAATCCAGAAAAGACATCACCGGTTGTTCACTATCTCACCGGCGTTATCAAATCCAAAGATTTACCATGCTCTGAAAGTTTATGTATCCAAAATTTGAGTCTGGGCTACCATTACTCCATATGAACTCAACAATGCCCTTTTTGTTTCTACTATAGTGTTGGCACTCATAGCTGAAAGCCAAAAAATTCCTGGTCTACGTCGTGCTAACTGACAACTGACGAGACCCGCTGAAGGGATCTAACAGCAGACACCGGTATCATCAAGGACATAAATATCAGTGTGCTGAAAGTGATGTGCTCTCTGTTGTCTGGACTAAATAAATACCTACTGGACATGCTTGCATCAAAATGTTGCAGCCAGGATAGCTTTCTTCTTGCTGTAATGTGGCCAGGTGTCTTAATTCCGAGCCACAATTGTTTCCTTCTTTTTCCACACGAGAGATGATCATCTCCTGTGTGCATATATTCTTTTTTTCGAACAATTTGTGACAATAACTTAGATTCCTTTTCCTTCGTGTCCAACGGTAGGAGCTTAATTTTGTCGTCACAGATATAATCGGTAGCGTGGACGACGACCATCCAAGTAATTTACGAATGGGGACATATTGCTCATGAATTAAGCTCACCGGTATAAATTAGGTGTGGCATATTATTGCTGGAAAAGCATGCCCACCCATTTTGAGTTTCAGACTCGGACACTCGGTACAGACGTTCGCGTTTACATCTAATAGTTCTTTAGAAAATATCCTACGCAATCACATGTATGTGGAGCGATTTAAACTCTCTGGTGGCTTTGGTGGCAAAAAGCTAGGAAGACCGATCAGCTACGTGGCATGCAACTGATACAACCATTTGGAGGGTAACTTCATATTTCTTTATATTTTTTATATGACCATGCTCACACAAAGGTCTAAAGTGGACGTCCAAAATACTGTTTTACACTTGGGTTCTCTGGCGAAGATAGTCTAGGGTAGCTTTGCTTTTTTTTTAATGTACGGATCATAAGCTGATAAAAATGGGGTTCAACGACTTTGGCTTTGCGTTGCATTTCCAAACTACAAAAAATTGCTGTGGCTGATGAGTGATGACTTACATATACAACTTACGAGTGTAATAATAGTACTCTATATATGCAACTTCAGCCTGTCAGTGATGAGGCCACACTCGTCAGACATTGATGATTGAACCATTGTCATTTTGATATACCTAGATGTACAGTCAGGAACATGATCAACTGTGATTCTTGCCGCTGTACTGGTACTGCACAGCAGCAGCTCCGATCGGGGCCAGTACTGTAACGTGCCGTGGTCCATGTGTATCCTCACACTTTGTTCGGGACAAGTGTTTTTTGTGCTTTTGTAAAATCAAAGTACGATAAGGGATCAGGTGTACACGTACACGCGTCGATCATGCGCGGCATGCATGCAGTGATGCAGAGGTCGGCGGCGAAGGGGAGAGAGAGTTGCACGGCACGGGCACGGCATATATGCACTGTAACTAACCTGCACCGAGGATGACGACCTGCGGGTCGCCGCCGAGCGCTTGGACGGCGGCGTCGATGCGGGCGTCGAACCAGAGCGTCCTGACGGCGATCATGACGCCGTGCGTCTCCCGCGCGCCGGCGCGCTCGTCGCGGCGCATCTTCTCGTGCAGGCCCCTGAGGTAGCGCTCCCCGGCCAGCACGGCCGCCGCCGGGTCGCGCACCGCGCGCCCCCACAGCGCCCGCGCCGCCGCCGTCTGGCACGCGCTCTGCAGCACGGGCCCCCACTCCGCGTCCACCCGCGCGTGCAGCGCCCGCACGCCCTCCGGCGCCAGCTGCGCCATCGCCGCCGCGAACTCCCGCTCGCCTTCGTCGTCTGATGCTTCGCCGCCGGCGCTATCGTCGCCGTCCCTCCTCCCCGCCGCGTCGCCATTCGTGCACGGGCCGACCTCGGCCTTCTCCTCCTCCTCCTCCTCTTTTTCCTGCTTCGACGACGACGACGACGACATGGCCAGCGGCAGCGCTGGCTAGCTCTCCGACGAGTGACGAGAGACACACAATGCGTAGCAGCTTGCTGCTGTTATAGCTAGTTAGCCATATATGCACCCGGCCGGCCTGAAGAAGCAAGAGCTAGTTCACCCGATATATTCTACTACCAGAGCAGCTAGCTAGTAGCAAGTGTGACGGCTAGCGCGGTGTGTGATCTCCAATAAACACGGCCGTACGTGATGGTTGGTTTTGTATGGTGAGTGGGAAAGGCCGGCGGGATCGGAAGAGATAAGAAAAGAGGACCACACGTACGCGACCCCTTCCTTCCTTGGCGGCCGCGGCCGCCCGGGGCGCGCGCGCTTTTGTGCGTGTACACACGGTGCGCCGCGGGGGCACCGCATGGGTGGCGCGCGTTTTCCAGGCACGGCGCCCGGGCTTTATCACACGCCGGCAGCGTCGTCGGCGCTCGTAGTCGTCGTGGTACTTTACTACGTACGTGCGCTCGCGGCGCGCTGGCGGCCGATCGATCGGGCTCGGGCAGCAGCGCGACGGCGACGGCGACGGCGCCGGCGCGGGTGATGTGGCGTTAGTACGTAACTACCTACTCCGTACTATTAATTGCAGGACTAGTTGGCCTCGCGCGGGGGGAGGACCAGCAGAGCGGAGCTGCCTGCATGCGCGCAGTGCAGACTGGGATATGGAGCTGTCGCGGACGGAGAGGGGGAGGAGAGGAGGACAACAAGCACGTGCGCGGCGGCGCGCGCGGCCACGACGAGCGGACGAGGTGCCTGGTGCCGGCCCCTTTTCGATTCGTTCGTTGGCGGATCGGCCCGGCCCGGCCCGCCGGAGTGCAGATATGGTCAGTCGAACAGAAGCGTTGCGCAGTGGTCATCCACCCGATTGCAGGATGCAGGTGGAATGTCGTGCTCGATGGCTCGGCGATCCGCCGTGTCCCTGACGGAAAGAAAGGGCACCTCCCATCCTACCTTTCTGATTACTTCAATCTCTATCTCTTCTCTATTACTATTAAGAAGGCAACGGAGGCATCACACTCCGCATGCCCCCGCCCCCGCGCTCACCCTGCGCGTCCGTGCCCTGTCCTATCCGCACCATGAGCCTTGAGCCCCATTGGCTCCGTCCGAGCCGATCACAGGGGCCGCTGCCTGCTGCAACGCTTGTCTGAGCCGGTCGACCAACAGCAGCTCTGCACGACAGCCCAGGAGCCACGCTGCCCGCTCCTACGCCTGTCCGAGCAGGCCTGCAGCAGCTCCACCTGAGCCGAGACAGTTGGGATAAGGGTAAAAAGATAATAAAAAAAAAGCTCAGGAGGATTCTAACACAAGACGCTACCGATGCTTCTTCCCGTTCTAATACCCAACCATCCGTGAATTCTCGCTTGTTGATATGAAGTCAACAGCACACAAGATTAAGTTCAGTAATGTGAGGGAGTTTCCTTGAACATCGGATGATGTATCATGTGGCTTCGTTTAAATCTTTTTAGTGTAATTTTGGTTTTTTTCCTAGGCTCCAAATTCAAGAGAAGCGAAGAGCAAGACAAATCAGATAATGACCTAGGGATGTGAGGATTTTATTCACAGATGGGAACTTTCCACAAAAATTCTGTAGTGCCCATACGAATGAGAGAAAACATACAATCACCTTATTGATCTGAAGTATGCCACCGAAACAGTCTACAATTTAAACCAAAGGGGTGGATAGAAGCAGAGTTGGAAGATTTTTATTGGAGGCTACTACCAAAGCCAAGAAAACCGTCAAATGCATACAACGACGGCACACTCTTGGTTGCCGTTGAAGACTTTCAACGTTGATCCCTCCAAAACCTAAGCCTCTAAACTCTATAAAAGATGCTCTCGACGAACAAGAACGTGCTGATAGACATAGCTCATGAATCTCAACATGCCTTAACACAATATGTTAACTGCCGTAGCAACGCACGGGCACAAACCTAGTAATAAAAAAAGAGCGAAACTAGCGACATCGTAACAGATGGATTCCACGGTCTTTTTTATTCTGTACTTGTAAATGCCACTCGACCGGCGGTTTAAAACTGGAATGCATAAAAACCTGCGAGCGGCTAAGATTGTGTTTGGTTGGTGGACATGATAGGATGGAATGGTTCCGTTTCTAAATTCTGGGATAGAATTATTTCATTCTATGTTTGGTTGAAGGATAGAACGGTTTCATTTTTACGTTTGGTTGGAGGAACGAGAATAGAACATCTCTGACACCGTTTGCTACCGTCAATTGCGGGACCTACATGTCATACACAAAAAAACTTTTATCCTCTCCCCGTCCGTCACTTATCCACGCCTCCGCCCGCCGGCCGCTTCACCCGCCGGCCGCGCCTTCTTCCTCTCCCCGTCACCGCCGCGCCTCCCATCCTCGCCCTGCCGCCGCCGCGCCTCTACGGCCACTCCTCCCCACCGGCCGCACCTCCCCTCCACCCGTGGCCTCGCCACCCCGCCACTGCTCCCGGTGGCTGCCTCGAAGCAAAGTGGGGAATCCAATTTAACATGGGTATGTTTTCTCATGAGCCTCATCACATAGATAAAAATGCTTTTAACACTTGGTGAATGGTCTTGTATAGCCTAAAGGCTCCCAAAAAGTTATAGAGGGTGGTTGTGCAGAGAATGCACATTGATTCCTACAAGATGCAAGGGTGGGTGTTAGCTCTGGTGCGAAGGTGTGCCGTGGTGGCTGCAAAGCGGGGGCTATTGGTGCCGGTATGGGTGTACAAGTGAGTTGTGTTGGCGGCGGGAGAGACGTTGGATGCTATATCGCTTTTGGTTCGCATAGGGATACTGAAATCTGCCCTGTAGTATTTGCACTGTGTCCAAACATAGCAAAGAGTATCTACATTATCAAGCTTTTGCCGGATAGTGTTGGATAATCGACATGTTACCAGATGCTGGTATCTGGTGATGTCCAAACGGGGCCTAAGTTATGGGGGATGGCAGTATTTTAAGAAAACAAAAGGAATAGAAAATAATTTTGTTAATAATTTTATGTTATGAGTATAAAATAATACTGGCATCTCTACCAAATTAATGCATATGATTTTCATAAAATATTTCATTAAAAGTTTAAAACGTTATATTGTACACCGGTCGTCTCATGACGCGATTCCTTGCGATTTTCCTTCGTACAACACATTCTTTTTATTCTCCTCATGCTCATCCTCCTCGTGACCTCCTCGTAGCCACAGCCATGGCACTCAAAGTAGAACCTCAGCACCCTTGACTTGCCTTTTTATGTTTTCGATGCCTCCCACCACAGCAGGCGCCATTGATTCTTGCCGCACTAGTCTATTAGCCACAACAAGATCCCTTGCAAATCTGCAATTGTGAATTCTATAGTTAGGTCATGATAGGCCCACATTTAGGGACTACAAGTAGCGTAACTGCGGAGGAACCTCTTTCTATCAAACCACTAAGCAATTTTTCGTTATCATCGATCCCTGTTGCACTCACCGTCCCACTTACCCAACTTCCTCCATAGCTAGATGACGCATGTCCTTCCCTTTGCCTCATCCCCCAATAAATCTAATTCTCAACTCTAACACTTGAGAGTTGAGACCCTAAAATCTCCTAACCAAGTATGTCGGAGATGGAAGAGAAAAATACCAATATCATAGGAATTGGATTTAGGGTGAACATGCGAACCTATATGAGCAAGGAAAAAGAAAATATGGTGTATGTAATTGAAGTCAACGAGAATGCCATATACTCGTTTCATCCTTAAACCATAAAGGATTTTGGTCCTCTCTTTTTTTCATATTCATATAAACGTATTGATGAATCTAGTACTTACAGAGAACACATACTATAAAGAATAACATAATATATGCATCTATTCAAACCCCAAAACCATTTTGCAATCTAGGGCCGAGTGAGCAGTAACTTGCAACAAAATGAGCTAAACGAAACACAGTAACAGCAAACCGGCTTGCTCTGTTTCCCAGTCCCTGTCCCAACTGCCACTGCCACACTCTGCTTCTTCTCTTCTCTTGCTTCTCGCAGCCTCCACTCCCGAGTCCACGCCAACCGCTCTCAGCCCCTCACCGACAGCCTCGGCCACCAACCCACCACTCCACCTCCCGCCGCCGCATGACGGTGGCCCGCGGCCCGCCCGGCCGCCCCTCCTCCGGGATCCTGGGCTGCTGGCGCCGCCGCCCGCCTTTGGGCTTTGGCGCCAAGGTCGGCATCGCCATCGCGCTCGGCCTCTCCTTCGCCATCATCTGGACCTCGGTGTCCCCGAGCTCCTCCTCCCAGCAGATCTCCACCGAGCGCTCCTCCTTCGCCGCTGACGTCGCCGCCCCGCCAACCGCTTCCCACGACAGCTCCGGCTCCAGCACCAGCGGCGGGGGCGGGCACGCTCACCGGAAGCCCCGACCCGTCCCGCGCAGCCACAAGAAGCGCCACCCTGCTCCGTCTGGATCTCATTCCCATCCCCACCGCTCCAATGCCACCGCATCGCCGGATGCCGCTTCTGCAGAGGCCGATCGATCCGAGCCGGCTCACTCGGAGCCCAAGGAGAAGCAACCGGAGCAGGAGCAGGAGACGGAGCCAGACATGGAGATGGAGCAGGAGCAGGAAGCGGAGCTGCCCATGCCCGAGGAGAGCGGGGACAGTTCGGGGAAGGCGCCTGCGGAGGGGGAGGAGGAGAAGCCGCCACAGCTGGAGTTGGATGAAGAGCCCAGTGATGGTGACGGCGAGGAGGAGGATCCAGGGGCGGCGAAGAGGAAGGCTCCAAGTAAGAAGAGGAAGCTCCCGCCTTTGTTCAGCCCGGGTGCGCATTACCACTGGAAGCATTGCGGTGCCAAGAGCGGCTATCACTATATCCCTTGTGTGGATTTCGACGGGGATGGAAGCCAGAGGCACCATGAGCGCAGCTGCCCAAGGTCACCTGTGACGTGCTTGGTGTCACTGCCCAAAGAGTATAAACAGCCTGTTCCATGGCCCGAGAGGAAAAACAAGGTGAGGTGTCTATCGTAATTCATGCTTCAAGAAAAGGAGTTGATCAATAATCTTGATTGACTTATTTCTGAATTCGTTGTGGTGAATTTTGATTCTTAAAGGTTTGGTATGGGAATGTTGGGCATCCTAGGTTGTCAAATTATGTCAAGGGCCACAGCTGGCTGAACCACAGTGGTGAGTACTTGATGTTCTCACCAGATGAGTGGGAGTTCAAAGGTGGCGCAAGACATTATGTTGAATCAATTGATGAGGTAATTATTGAATCTTCAAATTTGGATCAGATACAAGGTACTTGTATTGGAAAGAGCACTGATAAATAGTTCTTGCACACTGTCTGGTAGCTTATGTTGTAAAATAAGTTTAAGTGGAGTTATCCTTAGCAAATATATGCAATTAGAAATCAAAATATACAATCATTTTTCGGGAAAATCATAAATTTGCATTCATAGGTGGTTGCTAGTGGGCGCATCATTTTGACGTCACTTATTTACAACGATACAGCTTAGTTTCACTGATGAGTCTTCTAGACATTCACACATATATTATAAACTTTACACAATCTGCACATTACTTTGTTTATCATTCAGATGGCTCCTGACATTGACTGGGGTAAAAATATCCGCATCATACTGGACATCGGATGCAAAAGTGCTGGCTTTGGCATTGCTCTACTCGATAAAGATGTGATAACGTTGTCTTTAGGCCTTACAAATGACCAAACAGACCTTGCGCAAGTTGCCCTTGAACGTGGCATTCCTGCAACAGTTGGTAGTCTGGGGTCACGACGATTACCCTTTCCTAGTGGTGCATTTGATGCTGTTCATTGTGGTGAATGCAACATACCATGGCATTCTAGTGGTAATTACATGTTGCTTCATTCCTTTCTTTAGATAATCTTTCGACTATCTACTCTCATATTGAACAATGTTGTGTATTCTATGGTTTAGGTGGGAAACTTCTCCTAGAGATAAATAGAATTCTTCGTCCAGGAGGGTACTTCATCATATCAAGCAAAACTGCTGACCTGGAGAGTGAAGAAGGTATGCCATATTTAACTATGCAGTATATATATTGAAAAGCAATAAAATGACATAAATATTTATGCTACTCTATAATGTTAGTTCCTATGACGTTCTATCTTATAAACTGGCTCATGTTTATTTCTGCATATTCACATTCCCGTTTCTTATTATACTTTTTAGGAATATCAGCTTCAATGACTGCGCTTTGTTGGAACTCAATAGCTTACAATAGTGATGATGTCAGTGAGGTTGGAGTAAAAATATTTCAGCGACCAGCCTCAAATGAAGAATATGATCTGAGAGCAAAAAAAGACCCTCCATTTTGCAAGGAAGAGCAGAACAAAGCTACGGCATGGTGAGTTGGATTATGGATGCTTGGCTACACCACTATGCTAGGTCTATAGATACTCCAGTGTTTTTCCATACAATTCACTTTTGGTCATACACCAATAAGTTCACTTTCCCTTTTTTAGGTATACTCATATCAAACATTGCCTGCACAAAGCACCTGTTGGTATCGAAGAAAGAGGCAGTGACTGGCCTGAGGAGTGGCCCAAGAGGCTTGAGAGTTTTCCTGAGTGGCTTGGGGACTTGCAAACAAGGGTGGCTGCTGATCATAACCATTGGAAGGCTGTTGTTGAGAAATCATATCTGGATGGATTGGGCATTGACTGGTCAAATATCCGAAACGTAATGGATATGAGGGCTGTGTATGGAGGGTATAAGAAATCTCCTTTTCTAATTCTCAAATACTTAGGATCACTCTCAACAATTTGCACTGTACTAGTATAATATTTGTATTTTTTGAAATGTTTACATACATGTATGGAAAACAAATCTCATGATTGTTTTCTTGCAGATTTGCAGCTGCACTGATATCTAAAAAGGTTTGGGTCATGAATGTTGTTCCTGTGCATGCTGCAGACACCCTACCCATAATCTATGAGCGTGGCCTGATTGGTGTCTATCATGATTGGTGTGAACCATTCAGTACATATCCAAGGTCTTATGATCTTTTACATGCTGACCATTTATTCTCACGCCTGAAGATCAGGTATGGCTCACACTCAATAGGGATTTCATTGTCTTGTTCTGGTATTATGGCTATTTCTGGGTCGCATGTTCGAACCGAACATCTCCTTTACAATAAATGGACATTTCCTTTACAATAAATTGTTAGTTACCCAACTGTACATCTAAAAGATACTCCTATCTGTCATGAGGTCTATTTTTTTTTTACCAGGAAAAATACAGGGCAATACCAAACACAACTCTTGATATGCCATTTCTTGTGCTTTGTAGATGTAAACAACCTGTAACAATCATTGTTGAGATGGATCGGATTTTGAGGCCTGGAGGTTGGGCTATCATACGGGATAAACTTGAGATCCTTGACCCATTGGAGACAATTTTGAAATCACTGCATTGGGAAATTGTCATGACTTTCAGAAAGGACAAGGAGGGCATCATGTCTGTAAAGAAAACAACATGGCGTCCATAATCTAACCTAGGATTCACAAGGCTCCAGCTTACCAATTTTTGCCTGATACTGCTGTTGATATCCCCTGGTTGTGTGATATCGTGAATTGTGAATCTGGGGTAGATGTACAAATTTGTTCATTCATTTCTCGTCACAATATGCTCATCAGCCATCACATCTCTATCAGCGAGTTTGAGCGCAGATTGTTGGTTGGTTGTGGTTGGGTTACATTGATCAGTGCTTTTGAAGCAGCATCCAGGGCAACCCGCTCCAGGTTGGGAGAAAGGACCCTTGGATTCCATAAACAGAGTTGTACAAGATACAGGATTGCTTCTTCTTGTTTCAAAATGTAACAATATGTAAACACTGTAATACTGAATCAACTTTTCGGTGTCATTGTAAGTCCCAACAATTTGTAAAGATTCAACATCTGAACTTTTGCAATGTAAATTGTGAGCAAACAGCAAACAAAAAAGAACTGTTGTGTACTCTCTCTATCTCTCCCTCCCTCCCTCTATCGCTCGCTCCCTCCCTCTCATTTTGATCCGCCCTAATCTTGAATTTGTATCAGGGAAACCATGTATTTACCACACGAACCTTCAGAAATTCGCATGACATGTTCATTTAGATCCATGGGGGATATTCAGTTGTCACAGTAAATCCTGCTTCAGGAATGAGACGGCTCATAGGGGACATAGGTAAGAATCAAGGATGGCAGGATTATCAGACCGGGGTCACCAGGAGGGGAAAAAAAAGTGCATCCATGCTTTTCCACTCTATGTACAGTGCGCAAACAGTGTTTAACAGTGTTTTGCACCCCCATATGCTATGTCTGTTGACCCCGGTCTCACCGTAGCTGCACTAGCTTTTGTAATACTCCCTCCGTATTTTTATATAAGTTGCGGTTGACTTTTTTTTCCAAAATTCCGATCCTTCGTCTTATTCAAAAAATTTGTATAAATAAACATATAAAGAAACTAGTCAAACTCAAACTCTCTAAGGATAAAACAAATCACATCAAATAAACTATAAATTATAAATTTTTTTGAATAAGACGAGCGATTGAAATTTTGAAAAAAAGTCAACTACGACTTATATTTAAATACGGATGGAGTACAATAATTCGGCACGAGATGAAACACCCTAGCTTGAATTTGCATGATCCCCATGATTTCACTTCAGTTTCAGCAATTTTGCGTTGCCGCATTGGTGAGGTGTGGATGTTTCAGTTTTTTTCTTTGAAGACGGCCGCATACATGCGGCCCAGCCCACCGAGGCCCAAAGCTAAGATACCATTCCAGTTCCAAAACCTCCCAAAACCCAAGGCCCGAACCGATTACCACCTCCGGTCTCCCACGGCCACACCCGCCGCCGCCGCGATGCCTCCCTTCCCGACGGCGACCACCGCCTCGGCCACCTCCGACATCGCCCTCCTCCTCCTCCTCTCTTCGTCATCCCTCTTCCTCCTCTACAAATCCATCCGCCTCCGCTGCAAACCCTCCCCCTCCCCCGCCAGCGGCCCCTCTCGCGCCAGCGCCACCACCCCGACCCTCCTCTACGCCTCAGCCACCGGCACTTCCAAGACCCTTGCTACGCGTCTCTCCGCCCGACTGACCGCCGACGCCGGCGTACCCATCCCCGCCACCGACGCCGCCGCTTTCGACCCCGACGACCTTCCCTCCGTCCCGCTCCTCCTCCTCGTTATCCCCACTCACGACGGCGGCGCGCCGCCCCCTTCTGCGGCCTTCCTTGCGCGTTGGCTTGAGGAGTCCGCCGCAGACTTCCGCGCAGGGGCGCTCCTTCTCTCCGGCCTCCGCTTCGCCGTCTTCGGGGTTGGGTCCCGGTCCTATGGGGAAACCTTCATCGCTGCCGCGAGGAGCTTCTCACGGTGGCTGCGGGCGCTCGGCGCCACTGAAGTGGTCCCCATAGTGGAGGGCGACGTGGATGACGGGGACCTCGACGCACTGTTCGAGGAGTGGAATGGGAGGATTCTGAGGTTGGTGAAGGGGGAGGACTTGGGTTATGGGGTTAATGGAGGGAGCAATGGGCTTGATGAGTTGGAGTTGGAAGGGGAGGAATCCGATGACGACGACGACGAGGAGGTGGTCAATGAGGAGATTGACATGGAAGACATCGCTGGGAAAGCGCCATCAAAGAGACAGAATGGGAAGTTGGATGGTGGTCTGCCGAAAGCAGGGGAGAATGGTGTAAAGGACATGGTCACACCAATCATTAGGACAAGCTTGGAGAAGCAAGTAAGCATTTCTTACATTTTGTTATGCACGATCTTTATTGCACATTTGTAATTGGACTGCAGGAATCTTAAAAATCTCCAGCATATATCGAAGGGCTCCCTGACTATTGCCCAATCCATATGTAATTTATATGCCTGGTATATTGTACAATTTCCTTTTTCATCTGTGATCAATGTGTGGTTATGTTCCTGGCATTGCTTACACAAATTAATTACTGGATCAATTTTATTTTTAGTAAATTTAAGGATCAATAGAGGTTGTTAATAACAACCATAATGCAGGAATTAGTTCCCTTTATTATTTCCATCCAACTATCTTACCACTTACCAGCACTAACAGAGTGAGGGTTTTCTGCAAAGTAGTTGTCCTCAGTTTTAATGATATTGGAAAAGAAAGCAAAAAAACATTATTCAGATCCTTCTGGTTAAGCCTTAGGACAATTCATATTTCATAGTTCTGGTTGTTGTTGCACAATTGTGTTGTTCTTGCATGATGTAGAACTGTAGAAGGCGTGGCGTACTTTAACAGATATTTATTTGTATACTTGTGCTATACTCCTCTCCTTATTTTATTTTGTGGTAGTGTACTGATCCATCATGTATGTGTCAGGGTTACAAAATTATTGGTTCTCATAGTGGAGTGAAGATTTGTAGATGGACCAAGTCACAGCTGCGAGGGCGTGGAGGGTGTTATAAACACTCATTTTATGGCATAGAAAGTCACAGGTGAAACATTTTGCATTTTTGCTTATGTGACAGTGTATTAATAGTGTGTTAGTAAATTGGATGGTTCAGCTTTGCAATCAGTCTTGTTATTAATATTAATTCTTAGATATTTATTGCTTAGGTATTGTATCTGCAAAAACTATAATTGATTTCGTACTGAAAACATATGATACTGCATGGTTGGCAGCCTTGATCGTTGCTTTATCTGTTTACATGATCATTTGGCAGATGCATGGAAGCAACTCCAAGTTTGGCTTGTGCAAATAAATGTGTATTTTGTTGGAGGCATCACACAAATCCTGTTGGAAAAAGTTGGAAATGGAAGATGGATGACCCTCTTGACATCGTGAATGCTGCAATTGACCAGCATACTAAGATGGTTAAGCAAATGAAAGGTGTACCAGGTTTGTATATCTGAGTGTCCGCTTGAACAATACACTGCTTATAATATTGCACTGCCCAAGTAAAAAGTCAAGGGCAGATTGGGTCATGGTCATTCCAAGTGCGTGTGAATTTTCCTTGCATCAACTATAAATAGCTCACTAAGATATCATAGGGACCACGGAATTTGCAGCCTTATTATTACTATTATAGCCTGATTGCGCTTAGGTTTTTACGTCAAGCAATTCTGGCATGGATGTTGTTCAGTTCCAGAATGATTTGCATCATCAACTGACCACAATGTAGTCTTTATTGGCTAAGAATACTGCTTACTGCATTTTCAGGAGTAAAGCCAGAAAAACTTGAAGAGGGTCTATCACCTAGACATTGTGCGTTATCTCTGGTTGGCGAACCCATAATGTACCCTGAGATAAATGCTCTTGTTGATGAGCTACATCGAAGACACATATCTACATTTCTGGTTACAAATGCCCAATTTCCTGAAAAGATTAAGGCGTTGAGACCTATCACTCAGGTCGCATGCTTAATAGACTGCACTAAATACTAGATCTTTGTATTTTAAATGGATCAGCTTGTAAAGAATACTGACAATGTCAATAAATTTTGCAGCTGTATGTCAGTGTAGATGCAGCTACAAAGGAAAGCTTAAAGGCTGTTGACAGGCCACTATTTTCAGACTTCTGGGAGCGTTTCCTGGTATATATATGTAGAAGATTTCCAGATGTTCATATAAACGTGAGGTCTACCAATACTAACTGTATTTCTTTTTGTCATCTACTATGACACCTCATCAGGATTCACTCAAGTCCCTGTACAAGAAAGATCAACGAACGGTTTACCGACTGACACTGGTTAAAGGCTGGAATGCAGAAGAGATAGATGCATATGCGAAACTGCTTGATCTTGGCCAGCCTGATTTCATTGAAATCAAGGGTGTAACATACTGTGGATCGTAAGTGCCATTTTATTTTCCTGCGTGCAGATTATGGCTTGGCCTTTTGGTTTGCTGATTTGCTCAGGTTACATGTTATTATGATGCATACAGGTCAGCGACTTCGAAGTTGACAATGGAAAATGTACCCTGGCACTCTGATGTAAAGGAATTCTCCGAGGTTTTGGCATCAAAAAGCGGTGGTGTATATGAAGTAGCATGTGAGCATGCTCATTCATGCTGCGTCCTACTTGCAAAGGTAGATAAGTTCAAGATCAACGGAAAATGGCATACCTGGATAGATTATGACCGATTCCATGAACTGGTGAGCTTCCTGAACAGCTACGTGGTGGAACAGTGATGCAGGTAATCCCATCCCTGACTTGACATCCTTGTGCCAATACAGGTGACATCTGGAAAGGCCTTTAAGAGCCAAGATTACATGGCCATGACACCCTCATGGGCCGTCTATGGCGCAGAGGAAGGTGGATTCGATCCGGACCAATCTCGTTTCAAGAAGGAAAGGCGTCATGGAGCTGCTGCGATCAAAGGTTAATCGTTTTGAGGTGGCATGGACCTGCTACTTCCGGAGACTGACCTATGTTACTGTTTTTAGATGCTAAAATTTTGTAAGCAAGGAATTTTGAAGTGTTAGCTTCTAAGGCATGTATTTTATGGTGAAATATTCGATTTTTTAAATTTTTGTTGGCGCATGAATTTTCTTTTTTTTTTTCCGGTGTAGTGATGATTGTGGAATTACGACTGAGATTCCGGAAACCAGCGAAGGAAACGCAACGCAAGCATGTTAATGGTGGAGTTGGGGACTTTCTTCCCTGATCACCGAAATTGACATGTTCAGGGAAACGAGCTATAGGTTATTAGAAAAAGTAAGATCCATTTTGTCCCAATGTCCCCTGAGAACTTTCACCGTGTTTGAAACCCCCTCTTTAAACTCAAAAGACAGGTTATCATTCATATATCCCATCTATCTATGACTTGAAATCGTTGCACATGTCCCGGCGTGACTTTGCCATGCGCATCCACCGTCAAATTAAGATCGGACGGCTGCCAGTGTTTTCCACCCTTTATCTGCGGGACGGGAGTCATGGACGTCCCGCCAAATCCAGTGGTCTCAAGTTTCAACCGCTGTATTGGTCTGAAACATTGCCGACTGGTTGTATTATAGATCGATTTTACACCATGCTTCAATTTCTTGTGCTAGATCCGGACATCCGCTAGATCCATGGTATCCCATTTACCGTTTTGAAATAAGGAGCCTGTACGGCCACCTGATCATGTTGTGGGATACATTCTACAACAAACAACATAAATTTCTAAGAACCCCTCCCTGAACATTTCAAGGTCATACAATTATACCGGTTTTGAGACAACAACGGTAACAGTAATGCCAAAGGAAATCCAATGTGCACTGTTCATATCTGAAATTCATCATTTATCATTGAATTTTGCGGGGGACAGATCCAGAGTGCAGTGTATATTAATACAGCCCCTCTGATTCATCCCATGAAGTTGAATTAATATTGATAAGCATGCACAAAGTCGCATCTTCAGTTGATGCTGCTGAGTTAGCTAGATATGCTTATGCGAAGGCTCCCACAGCAATCAACATGCTTATCTGCTGTTCAACCAAAAAGTGCATATGATCACCACTCATCTATTGTACTCTTGAAGCCTATTCCTTACCCCGCTTGATCACAACTGTGCTCTAGATGCTAACACATAAGGATAAGGTTCCCTTCTGGCAGTGTGGAACGTGGATGGTTCTGAAAGGAGGTTTTGTCCAGCTTAAATCCATCTAGAGCTTGTGCTTGCCCAGGCATTCCTTCTATTTTAATATAATGGGCAGCTCTCCTGCCGGTTTCTTTCAAAAAAAAAAAAAAGATTGTTGCAATACTGGTAGCAATGTCAGCCATTTGGATTGCTCTCCTTGAAACCTCAACTGTTCCTCAAAGTTATACGTGGTTGGTCAGTGTCATTGATTTTCACTTTTAAATGTCTTAACAACATAGCACAAGGCGATCATTAGTTTGATTATGAATTTATCTGTTGCTGTTTCAGCTTCCCATCTACTTGGTAGTGGCTCTTGGATGCTATGGACTTTTTATTGTTGGTCCAGCTTAAATCCATCTAGAGCTTGTGCTTGCCCAGGCATTCCTTCTATTTTAATATAATGGGCAGCTCTCCTGCCGGTTTCTTTCAAAAAAAAAAAAAAAGATTGTTGCAATACTGGTAGCAATGTCAGCCATTTGGATTGCTCTCCTTGAAACCTCAACTGTTCCTCAAAGTTATACGTGGTTGGTCAGTGTCATTGATTTTCACTTTTAAATGTCTTAACAACATAGCACAAGGCGATCATTAGTTTGATTATGAATTTATCTGTTGCTGTTTCAGCTTCCCATCTACTTGGTAGTGGCTCTTGGATGCTATGGACTTTTTATTGTTGGATTCGGACTTATGTTCTTCCCAACTTGTCCTCAAGAAGCTATATTACTGCAACAGGTTAGCTATTTTAGTCCAAGGGGACTAAATCTCTTAATTTATCCATGACTAAACTGAGGACCTTGGAAACTTGTTGAGCTGTATTTGCAGCAAGTCGCATGGATATGCAAACCATGACAAAGAAGTCCATGCTGAATGATATTCATATTTTTGAATGTAAGACCATACACACGGTTTATTCTGACTTGTTTGAGCTTGATTTATTATGCAGGATATTGTGGAGGCAAAGGAATTCTTAGCTAAGAAGGGTGTTGATGTGGGCTCTGAGTGAGGCCAATTTCAGTGACTTACAGTCATGACTGTTTTTAAGGATCAACATTCTGTTCCTGCCTTCCTGGGAATATCTTTTTTGGATACTGTGGCTAGAAAATATACTGTTTTCATTATGTCCAGAGCTGTTATTGACACAGTTTTAGTGAGTTGACTTGTTATAGACACATTGACATACTGGTGTCTTTCATGTTTTAACAAGTAAATTGCTATTGAATACTTGGTTCATACCCTGATTTTCCATCACTAGGTGTTACCAACTTTGTTGTTCAGTACATCACCTTATGCCTTATGATAAAAGTCCATTCGAGGATTCAATGTTAGAAATTTTTGTGTAGAAATGCAAAAGTTTCTTCCTGTTGATATGACTGATCCTTCATGGTAAGTATGATAACATAAAGGATAGTAATAAACATTTCCTTAAGATTGACTTTTATGCTATAGAGATAGTCAAAACATAGAAAAAAAACAGTGAATGTCTATATGGAATTTAAGTAGGGTTTTTATTTCGCAAAGTTGGCCGCGTCTCTCTAGTGTGTTGGTCCCATACTCACATCACGCATTGAGACCATTGACTTGGTTCATTGTCTGTACCGTGTATTGTTAACAACATCATTCACCACTTCCCCACGATAGCATATTGGAAATCCTACTCATTTTTTTGCTGTTTAGTTCTCTTTCGGTTGAGTTTAATTGTAGTTTAAGCTTCATGTTCAGCAGCCAGTAGGTTGCTACATCCATTTAATAACCCATGTATTCAGCTGTCTCTGTCTCTGAAATTTATAATACTATATACTCCCACCGTGCGAATCCATTTATAGCGCGAGTTATCAAAGTGCCAAACTGTGCAGGCTGCAGCTCAGCAAGAATATCTTCTGTATGCTTCTGCGAATCCATTCTTTGGGATATGTTCATGCATCATGCCTAGAAAGTGGTACATCAGCAAGTAAAAGATTTGGCTTCATCATCAGAGTTGGTGGTTGTGGCTCTGTACTCAGTGCTCAGGATGGATGCAAGACCATGAACTTGCAGTATAGTGTATACCATACAAATCCTACCATAATTGTGCTGCTGGAAAAATATGGAGATTCAAGGGCATCCTTCATATCAAAGTCTCCCCTCTCCAGCAACGGTAGGAATTTTAATGCAGGGAAGCGTTACTACAGTAATTATGATGGTTCAAATAAGTGTACTCCCTTTTGCAAGGGATGAAGGCCTCTTGTGGTGTATGACTGGAGCTGCCAATCTCTGGAGCACCTCAGTAGGTCGCTGACCCCAGCAGCCTAGGCTCTGGTGGTCCTGGTTGCTGTTTTGTGTAAGCAACCAGAGGTTGCTATTTTAACCCGCCCATTGTATCTTTTTCCATCTTAAACGAAATGACACACAGACAGCTCTCGCGCTGTTTGAGAGAAAAAAAATGTACTTCTGCTTATCGTTGCTGCTGCATTAAAACCATATACACACTGAGGAAGGAACCATAAATCAACAAAATAATAATAGCAACTGATTTATGTTTCCCTAGTTGTGTTTGGATCCCAGGCTAAAATTTAGCCCCATCACATCGGATATATGGACGCTAGTTAAAAGTATTAAATGTAATCTCTAATTACACAGATGAGGAGTAAACGGCGAGACGAGTTTATTGAGCCTAATTAATCTATGATTAGCAAATGTGGTGCTACAGTAATCATTCATTAATCATGGATTAATTAGGCTTAATAAATTTGTCTCGCCGTTTGCTCTTCGACCGTGTAATTAGTTTTGTAATGAAACCGTATTTACTATTTCTAACTAGCATTCAAACATCCGATGTGACGTGGGCTTAATTTTAGGCCCCCGGTCCAAACATTACATAAAATGCTCCGAAATCAACAGTTGTCTCAATTTTAGAAGCAATAGTAGGCAAGTGGACAACCATTACACTAAATTGGGCCATTGGCCAATCTTTGTAAAGAATATATAAGAAATAAACTGAAAATATTGTCAAAAAAGGACTTCGACACTAAGGAACAATGCATGTAGCAAAGAGAACACATTTGACATTTACATTTCACAATTTCTTTAACAAATCAGACACTGGAAAACAGAGGGAATGTAAACAAAAGACAACATAACAAAAAACAGTATTCCATGGGTAAGATTTTCGAGTCAATTACTTCAATGCCACCAGAAATTTTAGGTGTTCCCTCATTGCCATCGATTTTTTGGAATTTCCTTGATTGCCACTACTTAAAATTTATCATCCCTTGGTTGCCATTTCCGTTAAACTCTATGAAGTTGCAGTCACTAGTAACTGGGCCCGCATGAACCCTCTCGTTATCTACCCATCCGTTCGCAACGTTGCTGCACGGCGGAGGCACGGCCATGGCGCCGGACAGAGGCGCGGGGGCGGCACCGGGCGGAGCAGCTGCGGCGCGGCGCTGGGCGAGGTGCGAACTAGACGCGGCCCTGGGTAGAGGCGCGGGCGCGGCACTGGGCGGAATTTTAAGCAATGGCAATCAAGGAAATTCAAAAAATCGATGGCAATGAAGGAACAACTAAAATTTCCGGTGGCATTGAGGGAATTGACTCTGAGTTATTTCCCTCAATGCCACCAGAAATTCCCACAGTTACATAGTGTGAAAGAACAGCTGGAATCTTCCCTTTCTTCTTGGATTATTTCTTTGTATAATTCTTTCTTCTGGTTCTTCCTTGCCTTTCCAGGCTCTTTAAATGTGGTTTTATTTTTCATCTATACTCTTCTAAAATTATAATATAAAAACACAGTAGGGGTTTTCTTTCAAAACAATAATGAAAAACAGCACAAAAAACCGAATTTGGTTCATTTTAAAATAATCAAGTCTACACAGGACAACGATTGCTCAATCTCCAATAACAGTTGGGATAAGAGATACATACATTTACCATCATAGAGTTCCACCAACTTCTCCCGAAGCATTCGGTTCGTTGTATCAAGTATCAACATCACAAGCATGGGTCCAACATGAATCATGAACTCCTGCATGGATTTAGAAAAAACTATTAACAGTTAATAAATCACTTCTATCATCAAATGACTTACAAATGGCCTATCAAAAATTCAAAAGTCTCCAGAACGGCACCACCTACCAAGAAAATGTACATATGTACCTATGAAAACTCTCCAGAAGGGTAAGAACATGTACTGACGTTTTTGTCTCCAAGGCAAACATCAATATCAAAGTCAATAAGAAGCGCATGACTATTTCCTTCCTAGTCATACCGAAACAACAAGAATAGATGAATGATGATACAATTGTGCTGAAACACCTTCAGGGAGGGTGCCTCCCTAGTTTGCAATATGGTTGTACAACCGGGAACCCAAGACAGGAATGCCAGGAGAACTCTCTTAGAAACAGAAGAAAAAACTTCAACATTTCAACCGAATATAGCAGCTAGGCTTGACTACCAATGGATATCAGTACTGAATGGCGATTGAGAGTGAGAAATGCAAGTCCTCAGACTGGTTGTTTTCATTCATATAAGTATTCAAGTCTTCTAAACCTAAACAAAGTTCGTGTCGATTTCGGTGTGCAGGTGGTTGAGATTTTTACTGTTTTACTTTTGCCTCTGTCAATATAAAAGGCACTCATCTCACCAGTGTATTATTGAACAAAAAAAGACCATAGCATACACAGTATGTTAACACAAAAAATGACAAATATTTAGTCAATGAAAGCACCTCTAGGATCTCTCACACACGACAAACTTCTCAGTTCTCACAGCCTTCCACACTTGCAGTTAACAGTTACAGACACACTGAAACTGCTCAAACATGGTACTGAAATTGGTTGTATAATGCACATTGCACAGTTTAATGAATTTGTCAAAAGACAAATACGATACCTATGGTTGGTACCTTGGCACAGTCACCAAACCAGTTCATGATACTACAAGCAGCTTGGAACATCTCACCAATTGCTGTCAGAGCAAACCTATGAAGAATTTAAAAAAAAAGATGATTAGACATATACAGTGTAGAGAGAAAAAAAAACGATTCATGGGGTAGGATGTTCCACCTTAGCAGCATAGTGTGACACACGAAACAGCTCTGCATCCTCAGCAATGAGCCCCCTCTCCTCTAGTCTTTTTTTTTTAATTTTGTTCAGTGCTCCGACATAAGCGACACCATACATAGATGGCATCACAATTTTCTTCACAAAATTCCCATCTACCTGCATTCGGAAAATAAGGTATTAAAGATAACAAACACACAGTATATTAGTAACTTCCAGTTATTCTCTATGGGACCAAACTTTCTTCAGTATAAAACTTATGTGGATCAATTACAGCCCAAATACCCAATTAGGTGCAAGGAATCTTCATCAAATGAAAACTCTCTATGTTCAAAAAACAAATTGACATGTTGCCAATAGTTCTAAATGTTTAGACTGGATGAATAAAAACAATTATGTATAGTCACTGTTGTAATGGTAGTCACAATTATGAATAAAAACAATTGCAGTTTTTATAGGTTCTACAGGTATACCACAGTTGTAATGGTAGTCAAATTTGCACTTCAGGACCGTGTCTACTGGCTATGTCCAAGTATCACTAGTTAATAGTTTGATGGAGTAAGAAAAAGCATATCAGGGCTCCATGGTGTAATTCATCAGATCAGCTTCGTTTATTAATCTTAATAGACCGGCTAGGTTCTGCACCAATTCCTAAAAGGCATAATACATTCTGAACAAATTACTCAATAACAAAATTACTCATCTACAAACATCAATTGTTGACTGCAGAGTTTCTTGAACTTCCCACAGTTATATATGAACCCAAAAGAAAAAGAACATCTCTTTCTCGCGTTCAACATGCAACAAAGGTTCCCTACCAATAATCTTTACATGAGCAGAACCCATCTCTGAAATGATGAAATCTCGTTGCATCTCGCACTATGATCTCCCTGTCCACAGCCTTGGAGATGAACTTTATCGCAGTGTGGCAGTCATTGCACACCCGCAGGTTCTTCATGATCCGCAACGTCGTCTTCTCCCTTGTGCTGATAAGACCGAACGCAATGGCAAGCTTCTCACTGTGGCGGCTCAGCAACTCCTCCTTCAGCTCGTCATCAACGTCGTGCATAACAGAGTTCAGGTCGGGGACAAATCCTGCCTTCTTGATCTCTTCCCACATTTCAGCAGCCTTCTTGTAGATTGCATCCCTCTGTGGATGCAGCACATCGTCTGCACCGAAGACATGAACTTTGTTCTGTACATGAGTCCAGCTGAAACCAGTCTCCTTCTTCACTGCTTTGTCCTTCCTCCGCTTCCAGATCCTTGCCGCGTCATTCCACCTCCCACAGGCAGAATAGACATTGGCAAGGGCAGAGTAGGCGCCACTGTTATTGGGATCAATTGACAGGAGCTTCTCTGCTGCGAGTTCTGCTAAATCTGCATTTTTCCGCACTCTGCAAGCTGAAAGGAGTGAACCCCAGACTATTGCATCTGGCGCGGCAGGCATCCGTTGGATGAATTCCCAAGCTTCTGTGAGCAGGCCAGCACGGGCAAGGAGGTCAACCATGCATGCATAATGGCTCATTTGTGGTACAATGCCATCATCATTCTGCATCTGCTCGTAGTACCTCTTCCCTCTGTCTACAAAACCGGCATGTGTGCAAGCTGAAAACACGCCGATGTAAGTTATACGGTCTGGTTTCATACCAACACGAAGCATTTCTTCGAAAAGGCCAACAGCTTCTTCTCCTAAACCATGCTGTGCCAGAGCCACGATCATCGATGTCCATGTGACTGTCTCCTTGCGCCAGCAAATTCGATCAAATACGCTTCTCGCCAGTGGCACACTGCCTGACCTCGCATACATTGTGATAATGGCATTGCTGACAGAAACAGATTGCTCCTGCAATGATCTGATAGCCTTGCAATGGATCTGCTTCCCATAATCAAGACATGACAGGCTTGCACAGGCACTAAGAACAGCAGCAAGCGTATAGCTGTTTGGTTCTGGTCCACTTCTGATCATTGACCTGAAGAGGTCCATGGCCTCATCATTTTGACCATTCTGTTGGTAGCCAACAATCATTGCAGTCCAGGCAATGACATCTCGGTTGTTCATAAGGTCAAAGATTTTCCTTGCCTGCTCCATGACCCCGAGCTTGATATAACCTTCCAAGAGAGCAGTGAAGGAGATAACATTCAGATCAGTACCCACTGCCTGGTCCATCACCCTCCTTGCAGTCTCAACACTTCCGGATTTTGCATACGTTGAAATGAGAGCATTTATGATCTGACCGCTGTATGGCATTCCAGTTCTCACTATATAAGAGTGCATCTGCTTCCCCATCTTCAACATGCGAAGGTTAGCGCAAGCTGATAGGACGCTGGTTACCGTGAATACATCTGGTTCCATGGAAGAATCACTTAGCATCTGCAAGAAGAACTTCAATGCCATGTTATCAAGCCCATTCTGGTTGTACCCTGCTATGATGGCGTTCCAAGAGACGGTGCTTCGTTCTTCCATGCTCTCAAACATGGATACAGCAAGGTCCATCCTCCCCTGACGGGCGTACAACGACACCATGACGTTCCAGCTTGACACGCTCCGCACCTTCGTCCTCTCAAACACAGCCATTGCGGTCTCGGCGTCCCCAAACTTGCCATACATGTTGAGCACCGAGTTGGCCACGTGCACGCAGCTGCTCAGCCCGAGCTTGACAACGAAGGAGTGGACCTTCCTCCCAACCCCACAGGCCTCTGTCAAGGCGCACGATGAGAGCACATTCGTGAGCGTGAACTGCGACGGCACCAGGCCTTCGCCGACCATGTCCACGAACGCCTTCACAGCCTCCCAGAAGCGTCCGGCGCGGTTGAGCCCGACGACCATTACGGTCCAGGACACCGCGTCCCGCTCGGGCATTCCGGCGAACACGGCCCGGGCGTCGGCGAGGCGGCCGGACTTGGCGTACATCGAGAGCAGCGAGTTCCAGGTGAACATGTTCCGACGCGCGTCCGGTATCTCTTCAAAGAGGCGCCGCGCGTCGTGGAAGGACCCACCGCTCGCGCCGGCGCCGCCGTAGTAGGAGAGGAGGTTGTTGCAGAGGTAGGCACTGGCGAGGAGGCCCGCCTTGACGGCGTGCGCGTGGATGGCCCGGCCTGTGGACGGGTTCGCCGCCGTCTGGCAGAGCTGCAGGAGCCGCGCGTAGTGGTCGCTGGCGCCGGCGGCCGCTGCCATGGTTGCCGGCCGCGCCATCGCGGCGGCATTTTGCATAGCTTCGGGAGTCCGCGCATGAGGATGGGACATTTGGAACCTTACCGTTATAGGGCTAAGCCCATGGGCCTCCAATACGGGTTGGCTAAATTAGAGGGCCGCGACATCTATAAAGCCTGGCCCACTGACGCTTCCCGACGCGAGTCTGAATTTCCTATGTTTCGGTAGTACAAAACTCAACCTATTTTCCAGTATTTGAGATTCGTGCGGACCATCTCCACCATCCACCTTCCACCTCTCTGCTCCTTTCTCCCTCCTCCTCCGGGGTCCCCCCGCGCCCCCTGCATGCCGCCGCCGCGCCACCTCCGACGCGCCGCGCCACCGCCGCACGCCGTCTCCGCTGCCGCATGCGCCGCTGCCCGCCTCCGCCGCGCGCCGCCGCCGCCGAGGCCGCCGGCCCTCGCGGCCACCGAGGCCGCTCGCCGCCGCCGGAGCTACTATCAGAGATTCAACTGTTTTTTCAACATTTCATGTACACCGATTCAACATCCTACGTACACCAATTCAACATTCTACGTACACCAATTCAACATTCTACGTATAAATTGTTGAATTAGTATTTGTAAAATGTTGAAATCGAACAAATAAAATATTGAATTCGGTATTTGTAATTGATGAGGTGACCGAGGTTGAAAACAAAGAAAAATGCTATGGACCTATTAGGCTTTTTATTTTGGTAGTTTAACCATCTTTCACTAATATAAGATATATAGGAAGTCCCCCGCGAGTGAAGCGCACCAATGATAAGACCCGACAAAGAACTTTTTCCTCCTCGTCTTCTCTTTTCTTCTCCCTCTTCCATTCTGCTCTCCGAACTCCCCAGTCCCAAAATCAATTCGCACCGCTGCATCCAGGAGGAGGAGGAAGATGACGGTGGGCATGATCAACGCGAACCCGGTGGTGCACGAGCGGCCGGAGCGCGCCGCGCACCCGCACGCCGTCGACGCGCTCGACCCGCTCGATGTCTTCGGTACAGTACTCGCGACTCCACCTCTCTCGGTTCCTTCTCTCCCGTTCTTGCCTGGCTAGTTTAGCCTGGCGGGACAGTTGGAGCTGATGGGTGGAAGTGTTTTTTCGTGGTGCGGTGCGTCAGATACGGTGCGGGACATCAAGGACCCGGAGCACCCGTACTCGCTGGAGCAGCTCAGCGTGCTCTCCCAGGAGTCCATCTCCGTCGACGAGAAACTCGGACGCATCCAGTACGTATGCTCTATAATGATGTCTTCATGTTCTCGCACACTATTGGTTGCCTTTGCACTGTCCTAAGAAAATTGTTGCCGTGGAATGAGCTCTAAATCTTGTGTCTAGGCCTCTAGGGTATGACATTGGCGGGTTGAGCACCAGGAGATCTTGCTTAGTTCATGCGATTCTGTGTGGTGATTAAGGCAAATTCGTGGTTTCCTGTATTGGCATCTTAGGTTTCTCAGGATCCTTTTCGATTTTTTTGGTTGGATTGCAGAACACGTGCACAGTGTGGTTTGCTGGATCTGAAAGCTTCTTGAGTTGACAAGACAAATAAGATAATAGACACTTAGATGTATGCTTTCTATTCTCTCCTTATCCTTGTTGAGATTGGAGTATTAATGTATGATCAATTGCGGAGGTTGTGTGGGAATTGTCTATGCTTGCTATTGGGTCTGTGAGAAGGTGTTTAGTCCTGGCTGTTTTGTTTGTTATTTTAGGCTGAATCTAGCAGTGACTGCATATGACGACTGTAAAATTAAATGCGGTACGCTGCTAGATTCAGCCTTAGGAGCACGTTAACGTATGACCTGTGACCCGTCAAATGTCGCCCCTGGCTCCAGCGCCACTGCCAGTCTGCCACAACGGCACCACCACTGCACTTCCCTAACCTAGCCTCTTTGTCTTACCCTGCCATCACCACTTTCCCTGTCTCTGGCAGCCTCTGCCGCTGCCCTTGGCCCTCCACAAATCTTTCAGCCGGCAGCCCCTAACCCTGCTCTGCGCACCCCCACGCCCGCCACCATGCCTGACAGCTCCCCACAGCCTCGCGAGCCTGACCATACTCCACCGCCACCGCCGTCCAACACTCCCAACTTCCCATTGGGGAATCTAGGCCCAGGGGAGAGAGAATCCCAGCAGCGAAAAAACCCCTGCCTCCCTAACTCTGTAGGTGGCACAGCAGAGTTGGCTCGCAAGACCTGTCGCTCAGTAATGTTTTTTGTATTTTTAGTATTTTTGTGCTTCCATTATGTCATTATGTGCATGCTTTGCCAGTTTCCCTGACCTTCCTGTCCGCTGATCATATCCATTCATGATGCACACTCTCAGGGTGTGAGGTTGCATTTCCTTATTTGGGAACGTCCTGTTTTTAACTTCATCTTGACATGAAAAGAATGATGAACTGCTCTACTGGCGAAATTTGATGAATCATATCTAGCTTCGCTTTTTGGCAATTGCTTAAGTATTGCAATTTCCTGCAGGATAACCTTCACTCCAACTGTGCAGCACTGTAGTATGGCTACTATAATTGGTCTGTGCCTCCGACTTAAGTTGATGCAGAACTTCCCTCCACATTTCAAGGTGCTTGTATGTTTCTGTATTTCTGGAATTCTTATTAGATGACCAACTATGATGCTTTATAATTCAGGTTACGCCCTATGTCATTTTAGAACTATGCTTACCTGAGGTGATTAGGTCAGTTTGATTTTATTATGAAATACTCAGTCAGCCTGGCAAGATTTGAGCTGTCATTTGATAGTTAATGTCATTCACCAATAACGTACAGCATATTCATAATTTAAATTCCACTAACAAGGTGTGAACCAGGTCAAGAAAATCAAGCAAGGCTGCAATATAACATTGATGAAATATTTTCATAAACCTGCCTGCCATCGGTGCCCCCTAAATCTGTCATTTTGAGTCTCAAAATTTTAGGATAATTGCCCAGTTAGCAAATAGGAGGGTGATTGGCAAGATTGCTAAGTAGAATATCTACTCCTTACATTGGTTTTGCTTATCGATGGAAGTCTACTGACTGATTGTCCTTCAGTAGAGTGGATTCCATGTATCTTTTTTTTACATATATACTCCATTTAACAAGCCATTTCAGATAGAGTGGTTTTGCGGTTACTTTTCTGAACCGCAAGTTGCTCCATTTATTTTATCAGTTTCTCCGTTGATCTTCATCATCTTTGTCTACTAGCTGCAGCCTTATCTTAAGAGCGCTGGTCATTAACGAATATGGTAGATCCCACTTTTTATATATTTTCATGATATCGGTTTGCTGCAATCATGCAATGTCTTCTGTCACCAGTTCACAACTAATTCCATGTATTCTGAATTTATGTTGAATTCAATCATCAGGAATTTGTGCAATCCTTTACCTTTTGGACTAATTTGTAGGTTGACATCAAAGTTGCTCCAGGATCTCTTGCTAACGAAGAATCAGGTGTGTGCACTGATAATTTCTAACTTAACAGAAGCTAACATCTAAGAGTCAAATATTATGTGTCTCAGTTGCTGTTCATGGGTCCACATAATACTTTCAGATAAGTTTGTGGGTCCACATAATTACTTTCAAATAATATCCTTTTTTCAAATATATGATATATCTGTTTTGACGTATCAAAATTTTAAGCCATTATTTGTTCATAATCTGGAATGCCAAGCACCTTTAAAGGTTGATAAGAGATGGCATGTTGCAGTCTGCCAACAGAGATGCCATGCTGTCCAGACTGGCATGTAACCAGTAGACCTTTTCTTTATAGTTTTCCTTCATTTATCTTTCTTTCAGTCAATGCCTCATACGTTTACTTATACCAGGTTACTAATATACCTGACTGATTTGTGTGATATTATAGCATTGTTTGCATATGTTTCTTTGTAGTATATACAAGAATATATTGCTGAATATTTTCAAAGCATATGAGATTCTACTGTAGTGGGCCCTTAGACTATGTGCAGCAGGATGTGTAAATGCATTGTACAGTGTTTAAAAGGCGTCGCCTAGGCGTCGCCATGGAATTTGGGCGCCTAGGCGACGCCTAGCCCGCCTAGGCGGGCGCCTAGGTCCGCCTAGGCGTCCAGGCGGTGCCCGCTCGCCATGGCTCGCCTTACCGCCTTAAAAACCATGGCATTGTATATCTACTATTCCAACTATCTTTCTCTCTGTGAACAGTGTCGCTACAGTGTATAGTCAATCAATTTACCTAATCCACTGCACATAGTCTTAGCCCCTTACCAAGTGCCCTTGCTATTAGTAGAATACCAACATCATAGAATACAGTTGCAACTGGGTCATTTCAATATTTGACATGTTATTGTGTATGAAATGGCAGTAAACAAGCAACTGAACGACAAGGAGAGAGTTGCCGCAGCCTTGGAGAACCCCAACCTACGCCAGTTGGTTGATGAATGCTTATGCTCCAATGATCCATGCTCACATTAACTTGTCCCATGCTGCCTCACAAGTCACAGCCTGTACAGTAGTAATCATGCATGCTGTAGTTTATCCTTTGTGTTGGCGTTATGTTGTATCTGGCAACATATAATTAGCTGCCCCGGGCCATCTTTTTGCCTTAAAATCCATGCACCCGAATATGACTAGAGTTAGTGCGCGCCTGCTTATATAGTTATATGACAATCAGCATTCCAAGGCAAGGGTCCTATGTTGTAAAATCCTTATCCGTGGTGATTAGTTTTGCTACAAGTCAATTATATTCTTGCTATATTTGTTTGTATTGGAAGCAAACTCTGTTCCTGTTATACTTTTGCTTGACTGCTCTATCGTTCGCTAAAATATTTGAGAGAACTGACAAGAAGAGGAACCGTGCGGAGCTCTTTGTAGCCTCCAGAGTCCATGGTCGGTAAGAAGAATTGTGTTCTGATGTTTATGATTGGCTATGCGCACCTCTGTTCCAGTATGGTCTGTGTCCCGAGTCAAAGCAATGCCGGAACTCACCATCTGGAACTTGTTCTGTGGAACAATGTGATGGATTGTTGGTCGTCTCATCTTTAAAGGTGGAAAATTTGCATCGAACACTGGTGTTAATTGCAGCAAATAATTGAAGGTTAGATTGGAGTAGCCATCGCATGGACCTTTCCCTAACAAATAATTTAGTACAACATAGTGACATATCTATTTCTGTGAGAAATCTCATGATAACATCTGTGAGGGAAGTCGCCTTCACAGCTGCTCATCAGTAAGTAAGAAATCTAGAAAAATCTCCGACATTTATAAAGAACAAACATTTTCCACCTCTCTATCCATGGTGACCTGTCAAATCAATCCAAAGGGGCAAACTTGTGGACAGGAGTTTAGAAAAAAAAACTAGTAGAAAATTTCATGCCGTAATTAATCAAAAATTAGTCCGATGCGAAGGAGATATTTTGGAGGACCGAGACAATGACTGAATTGAAGCGTGAACCGGTAGTGGCCACGTCCCCACTCCCAAGTGCGCTGCCAGTGGATGTCCGCAAAATTTCGATCCGTTGGATCTGTGGGCACGGATGGCGAATGCCATTGATCTTCTGTGCGTACACACAACACACGATGAGTAGTCAATCTGAATCCTGATGAATTTTTATGTGGATTGAAAAATATACTTTTTGTAGTTTTTTCAGATCAACAAAAAAACTGTAAGATAAGCTAAAAGTTTTTCGTGGCAGAACCTGCTTACTTGCTTTGAGTATGGGTGTTGGATTTACCGATATTTATTATTCCTTTATCATTACCGTGCGCATCAATAAAAAACATGCTTATTATGACTTCAATCTTACAAATATCCCTTTACTACAGTGTGTACGCTCATCAATATCCAGGCGATCCAAGGTAAGTGGCATCAATTCTTGCTCTATTCTGGAGGGGGAATTAGAAATCAAGCGATAAAAAAGTTAATACTGTATTGACTAAATATATCCCCTCTCATTAAAAAAAGAAAAAAAAATATCCGCAACCTCCATTCTCGTCACCATCTTGTTTCTCACTCGCCTGCATATATCTATCTTAAAAGTACTTCATAAAAATATAATTTTGTCAGCATGTTCATTATTTTCTGATCAAAGCTATGTTTCAAACACTGGTATGTCGTTATCGAGGATGCTGGTTATTGCAACCAAAGGTAATATCATGCAAAAATAGATAGATCTAGAATATTCTATATTTCTCAACGAAGCATGGCAACTATGGCTCATGCATGTTGCATGCGTACCATTTATTTACAAAGTTTTTCTCAAGGAAACTATATTTTGATAAAAAAAAATAGAAATACAATAGGTGATAAAATAATACAAGTGTATGTGTGTGTATCAATAGTACAAAACATCGAAGCTCAATATATTGAATACATAACTAGAAAAATATTGTGTTCATGCAAAGCCACAATAGACCAAATGCCTAGCCCAAACCTGCTAGCTGCCCATTCAAATTAATTAAAAAGAACCGGCATTCCGAAGGGATGGGAAGACAACATAGCTTCTAATATTTGAATTTTCATGTAGAGATGATTGAGATTCACGCATATAATTCTGTGGGAAGGGAAGGTTTTCCATTGTGGAATACTGGAATGGCCTTATGCGTGGGAGAGTTGGCTTGTGGTAACCTAGATTGGATAGCACCTACGAAAATAAAACATTCATTTGATGAAGCTATGTTGCATTTGAATTTTCAACCAAGTTTTCTCTCCTAAATCTTACATCCATTTTCACATTGGTCATTCAGAAGCAACAAAATGAACATATATTTTTTTGTTTGTTTTCAAGTTATTTAGAGAAGATCAACACTTTTGGATTACCAATTTCAACACTTAGTATGGATCGTTTCAACATAATTACCTTTCCAATAACTTTTAGAAAAAATATTCAACTGTTTTTATCCAAATGATGAAGAAAAATATTTATCAAAATCAAAATGTCTAAAACACATATACTAAATCCAAAACCAAACATTTTCGGTGGGCTGGATTAGGAAACTATTAAAGTGTCCTTAATAAAAGAAAACATCCGTTCTTCCAATCCCACCCCATCCTTCTCCTTCCCCTTCCCGACGCCACCGCCTACTCCCACGCCAGGCCTCCCCGTCCCTCCCAGGCGATGCAGGCGTCGCTTGCCTCCGCTGCCTCTTCCTCACGCCGCGCCCTTGTCCCGCCTCTTTCAACGCCGTCTTCTTCTTCCGCTCCCGCTTCGCAGCCGAGCTCCATCTCCCTATTGTCGCTCGGCGCGGCCTGCTTCTTCTTCGACGTCGGCAACAGCTCGGCAGTCGCCTAGGTATTCGACGGGCCCTTCGCCGGTGACGAGCACCCGCCAGGTTTGTCCTCCAACCCTTCTCTTCTCCTTCCTGCTGTCCAAAAGCTATCTGTATTCAGATCTGGTCTAATTACAAGCGTACGACTTAATTTGGTCGTATTCCAAAAAGAAAAAAAAATTGTTTGCACCCATGTCCTTTACTGGGTCCGCCCTGCTAATTGATCCTTCTTTCGATACAAACATAGCAAAATTAGCATCTTGTATAGCGTATGGTTGAAATTGTGACCAAGATAGCATGAACTGTCTTCGTATCTGCTTCAATCTAACAAAGGATTCCTCTGTCGATATCTCTTTTTACTAAACCTTTGCTGTGTTGCTTTTGCAGGTACTGGAATTGAGGATGCAGCAGGAGTTTCTTGTAGTATAATCTGCATATTGATGTCCGTGCCAATACAATAAGGATTTGTGTTGACTTGGTATTGTTTCAAGATGGGAGATGGGGTGGCTTTTGAGGCTGCGAGGAAGATTATCATGCATCCACTTTATGCGCCAAGGTCTTCACCTTGGCTTGACTTGAAGGTGTTTTATATTAGGGTAAGCAACTGTGTGGTGGATGAGTCTGCACCAGAGTATCTCACGCTGAACCACATCCCTTTGTCACCTGATACTGTTATCGAGGTGAATGGCCAGCGGAGCAGCATGCATACTGAGTTCATATCATCGTCGCTAAGGAGGGACAGGGTTGACAAAAAGACAGAGGAAGCTACATTTGTGAGCACAGATAATATAAGGATGACAGGGAGTGTGAGGTTCCAGGTGTTTGATAAGAATGACCTCTTGCTCACAGGAGATCTAGATTTATGCAATACCAATGGAGTTGTTGGGGAATCAAAGAACAACAGCAAGAAATGGAATATGAAGTGTCACTCATCAACCTCATGCAATGGCTTCTTGAAGGGAAAGCTGTCCACTGGCTCGGAATATGTACAGCCTGCGATTGAGGTTTATGTTGCTGGCACTTTCTCTGGCACACCTATCATATTAACGAAGACAATCCAGCTTATATCACGGAGGAAGTCTGAAATGAAACTAAAGCTTGATTCCATCCCTGAGAATGAAGTAACTGAACCACAGAAAGAAGAGTTACCTGAGGACTCTCTGAAGGTACATACCATCTGTATTGTGACCATCCTCAAATGCTTTTATCTAAGAGTATCTAACTACAATGTCAAGTATGCACCTTTAGCCTGAATCATACAGACTCTTGTGCTGGACACTCACTTGGGAGTTCTGAAGTGCTTCTGCTTTAAGAAACTTCCCCACCTGCCGCAGTTATGACTTAATAGACAACTGTGAATTATTCGCCATAGAAAACAAAAATGAGATGTAACTAGTTTTCTGTTAAATTCTTGTTGGTTTAGTTGCTTTGACCTTGCTCAACCTGCATATGAGAAAAACATTATTTCTTTAAATATGCCCAATAACTTTCTTTCCTACGTAATATCTGTTGTTATCTTGTTACTCTATTACAGTGACATATCGCTGTGTTTATATCATTTTTTTTAGATTTAGAGTTATAGGGGAGATCCCCCAGCCTTTTACCAAGGCCAAAAGGCAATATCACTGTTTACAGCATAAAGGTAATCCCATTACAGGGACAGACCTGAACCAAAGAGCAATCCTGAAACTCCAGGAGAAGACTTCATAACCCAACTGAACTAACAGATTAGCAGAAACTTAACTGGACTTACACTTCCCTCCATGCAAACAACACCTCTCAAAAAAAAAAAAAAAATCACGGGAAAACAGCTTCTCATCCAGAACTATATATGAAGACAGTCTTCTCTCCAAGGTATCTTCCTCATCTGTCAGGACCAACTTGAGGCATATGAAGCCTTTGTACATCTCAGCATCAGCATCAACTCCAGAGCTCACCTGCCTCAACAGCACTCTAATCTTCTCCTTCAACACCTCTGTTTGTTGTCTGGGCACAGATTAAGCCGTTCTGGGTCATCTTCCCAATTTTCAGCATAAAGTCCTCCATATTGCTCCAGGCACATCATTCTTCAAACCTATTCTCATCTATAGAATCTGAAAGAAACTCTACCTTCATGATATTTGTATTATGGTTGGTTGGTTGTATGAATTTGCTCCTACAACTTTTCACACTTGGTTGTATGAACTTATTCTCATCTATAGAATATGAGTGCTGCTGCTGCATGGCTACTCTTTTTGAGGAATTGAGGATGGCTAGGGCACCATTTTTGTGTGTGGGGTGGGGTGGGTGGGGGGATGGGGGCAGTGACCGAGTGTGGAGGCAGATCAAGTGGGGACAATTCAAGCTAATGACAAATCATTAGTTAAATCTCAATACAATTAAAATAGTTTTTATGGGGTAAATAAAAGAGTCACAATTCATGGGTGATTTTATTGGTTTGTAGCACTAAAGTAAATGTATTGAACAAGGTACAATCGCTAAGAAAGCAATCAAATGGTTAATCAAGAGGCAAAATTGCACTTGCATATTTGTGATCCCCTGGTTACCCAAGAAAAAAAAGTCGGAGAGGCTTAAGGGGCCAAGGCTTCATCGTTTATGGGGCTGTAGCGGGGGCTTGAGCCCTGGCCACCCCACTGCTAGATGGCCCTGCGAGGAGATAATAAACAGTCATTACATCAACTCAATACCTATCTCCAAATGAGACTTTTTGTTGAGGTGCTGCAAATGGACAGGTAGGTCCTTCGATGAATTTTGTTTGGGCAGATTCATGTACATCTCATCGCTGGTCCTTCGATGATTCTTCAAGCATGAAGTTTACATTTATGATTTTTGTCACTGACTACGATAGCATCGTTATATTTCTTGTTACTCCTTTCAGGTATCAGAATACCAGGACTTCAAACCTGAGACGGATGTGGATGTTGACTATAACAGTTTGTACTCAAGGCAAGACTTTCTAGAGGGCGAGGACGGTGAGCTTTCATGGTTTAATGCCGGTGTCCGTGTTGGAGTTGGGATCGGCCTTGGCGTTTGTGTGGGTATCGGATTGGGTGTTGGTCTGCTGGTTCGTACATATCAAAGCACCAGTAGGAACTTCAGGCGGCGACTGCCCTGATCGCCAAATCATCCCCATGAATGTAGATGTATATTTTACTATGGTCATGTAGGAAGCTAACTGCCCTCCACCTTTCCTGTCCATGCTGTAGTCATATAGGCGATTGCGGCTTTTTGTTTTTCCCTTTCTACAGTCACTCTGGGTATCTGATGCTTTCTTGTTTGCAATGCCAATCATTTTTGCCCCCCTGCGATGTAAATATGAGACTGGATAAAATAAGAGTGGGTTCTGTGGTCTGGAACTAAATGTGTCCATTAAGGAACCTAAGTGACCGACAATTGTTGTGTGGTGAGGGTGATGTTGTACCTACAAATCTGTTGAAAGTCATGTGTCATCTTGTGTACAAGGAACTCGATTAGGTGACCAGTTATTTGAGTCATGGTTTTTTTGGGTGCTTTTTCTAGATTTTGCGCCATGCATCTCTTGTGGGTGCACCTGCAGTGTGACCTGCGGTCACCTTTTAGGTTTAGCATGTCTTAACATATCTCGTGTTCAGATCTTTCGTACGCAAAAGTTGGAGAAATGGCGTGTGCTGTTGTTAGTAGGTCTGGGGGTGTTCTTTTGCAACTACGGTTTAAACCAATGGACGTCCAGAACCGTGCACAAAGAATTTGGAGGAATGGCATTGCAAGCAATCCTTGTAGGGCCCTTGGTACTGAAGCTGTTGTAACTGCTCCTAATCATGCTCTGTATTAGCAAAACCAAACAACTCTTCTAAATAAATAAATCTCAGTACCACAAAACGTAAGCATCTTTCCAAGCTTTTCCAGTAGTCCTGAGGTTTGCTCGTCAATCCAGTACCGAGGAACGCTTGCCAATCACGAACATCTCCATTTACCACCCCTTGATTAGCTTCACAATGCCTCTTTTCTTCTAAGATTTTTTTTTTAAAGAAAACACATACTACACAAAACACACCCACCATATAAAAAGTCATACCAAGATTGTATAATCAAACAAACAAATAAAGATACAGTCATATGAAAAGCACTTTACGTTTTCCACAAATCCACATCATGGTCAAATGAGATCACTCCCCACTACCACCTAAGCACCACCTAACCAAAAGCTACCCCTCTATAGTCTAGAGAGAATCCAGGCGCAAATGCCATGTCCCCGATCGGTCACCGGCTTTGCTTCCGAGGGGGGGCACCGCGGGGAGTCGCGGACGCCGCGCGGTGCGACCAGAAACCAGGCCCTGTCACCATGGACGACGTGTGAGACTTCCAAGGCAATCCTCCCACTCACCTCACTCGCCCCAACCGCCGGCCGAAAGCAGCATCTAGCGCAAGAGATTGACATGGCCGCGCTCCCCGGACGAGACGCCTCACCCTCCTCCTGCTCCTGCTCCTTCCCTCGACGCGGGACTCGGTGAGCTAGCTAGGCGGAGGAAAGGGGTTGAAGAGACAGCGAAAGCCCTTGAACGCTCACGCGCACCAACCCGAGGGACGTTCATGGTGCAGTGGAGGGGGCAGCCCACTACCTCCGGTCCGCCACGGAGAAATGGCCAAGGTGCCTGATCTCGGCTCTGACTTCGCCCAGAAGCTGCTCAAGGACCTCCGCCGCCGCCGGGAGCGGCTCGGGTTCGAGTCGGCCCCGCCGGCGCAGGCGCAGGCGCAGCGCGGCACGGCGAACGTCGCCGCGCCACGGGGTAAGTTACTTCGCCTCCTTCCTCGTCGGCGTTTAGGCCGTCGGTGTGTTTGGCTGTTTGCTTTGCACCGCCATTTGGGTGGCTTCATTCGCCTTTCATATATTTAAAAAAAAAATCGAAAAAAAAGGTGAACGGTGCTGTGTTTTTTTTCTTTACTTTTGTGAGTTCATGTTTCTCTCTGTAAGAAACATTGTGCACTGTGCACTCTGTTCATTTCCCCCGCCAGTTTTGGACGCACCGCACTAATCTGAATGTGCTGGAATTTCGTTTTTGAATATTTGTTGTTGTTGCCGTTTCCGTTGCGTCTGTTCTTCAGAATGGTAACGTGTGTTCTGCAGATGCTTATTCGAATTCTCGGAAACCACTTCAAGTTCAGAAGCCACAACAAGCAGCTCATCGGGCAGGAAGACCAGAAGCATCAACAAGCAGACTAGTATGCGCCGAAATCCCAAACAATCATCTAATTTTTACTTCACTCTGTCACTCTCAATCTTTACCTGTTTCCTCTGCACTCGCAGCACCGGCAAGGCAGCGGCTCCATTGCCGGACCCGGGAAGCCGCGCCGCCATGACGCGCCGGCCGTTGCCCATTCGCACGCCATCGTGCCGTTCCAAGGAGGGGGAGGAGGCAACCAGACGACGCCAGCGGCCAACGCCGGCATGGACGTGCAGATGGCGCTGGCCCTCGCGCTCAGCAACAGCGGCAAGCTCCAGAACGTCCAGCTCGTGGCGCGCCAGGGCGCTGCCGGCTCCCTGTTCTTCCACGAGCCGAACAGGGCGACGCAAGCGCGCCACCTCCTGACTCCCGGCGCGCACGTCGGCAATGTGGCGATCGGCGTCCAGAAGCTCAACGACATCCTCATGGCGTACTCCTCCGGCGCTGCGGGCGCGGCGAGGGGTTCGGTTGAGATCGGAAAGCAGCTGCTCAGAGGCGCCATGGACCTGGAAGAATCACTGGGCATGCTTATGATGCTTCAGGATGCCTCGGACTACATGGAAGCCTCAGGGAACGGCAAGGTGCTGCTGCTGGACGGCAAGGAGAACTGGAAGAGCTCGACGCCGCGTTCAACGGGCTCTTCTGCCTCTGCAACTGCAAGGCTGGTGGAGATCGTTGATGATGGTTCGGAGACCGAGCAGGCCGACAATAATGCAAAGAGCTCATCAGATGCTTTTATGCAAATTGTTCCTCACAGCATGTCTCAGAGTTATAGACGACCAAGCCACACCTCACCTTTGCAGTTTAGCAGTGTCACAAACAACCGCAACAGCAATGCTACAAGTGGCAAGAAGGATGATTCAAAGGTGAGGATGCCCGGTCTGATTGCCAAGCTGATGGGGCTGGAGAATCTTCCGTCAGCGAAGGCAGCTGCGGAGCGCAAGGGGACAGAGAGGTTTGTAAAACCTGAAGCATTGCCAAGAAAGGCGACGGCTACAGATATGATGGTTGGCACATTACCAATAAGGATTGTAGCTTCAGAAAGGATGCCATCCAAAGGGCAGATAAAAAGTTTTCAGGCAAGGGATTGTAATATTATCCTGACAAGGTCTGAAGAATCTGTACTGTCAAACAGATTTCCACATCTCACAGCAGACAAGCAAACAAGGCAGACCATGAGACAGGTGTTAAGCAAACATGAAGATACTGAGAGAAGACTTAGTGTAAGCCAAGTGGTTGATGAAAAAATAGTCCATCAGGACATGAAGCTGGCTGAAGACAGCAGCCAGCAAAAGACAGTCGTCAGTTCAGATAGAAAGATGAATTTTCTTCAAAGATTTAGGAAGAATGCAAAGGACAAACCAGTCACAGAAGGGAAAGACATTGTTAAAGAAAATAAACAAAAGCTCGGAAAGAAGCAAAGCACAAACATAAAACAGAGAGACAGTGAGGTGAAGTCAAGGAGGACGAGAGAGAAGTTTAACAAAGAGAACCTTTCCACTCCTGAAAACAAGGCTCAAGGAAAGAATGGCAAGACTGCCAAGACAGATCAAATGAGAAGGCAAGCACAAAGTAAGCCCACAGATAAACAGATCATGGAAAAGAAGGTGCAGAATTATCGCCGAAAGCAGAGCGAAACAGCCAGTCAGAATCTAGAACAGAAGAGGCCACTAAAATCAGATCCAACGCATACGAAAGAGAAGCTTGAGTATATTACACTGGTAGAACTGAAGAAAGGAGAGGGTAAAGAGGTAGAAGATATCGGAAATCACAAACCCTCAGACAATACTCCCATTGATGATGGTGTATTTGAACAATCTGCAGCAGATACGAAAGATAGCAGCAGAACTAGAGGGGCTTCCTCATACCAATCTGAACCGGAACTAACTGAAGATACCAATGATCCAACTGTTGCTGCTGCACAGACTACCGCTGATTCAATTGCTGGGACAAATGTAAGTTTAAGAGTAAATATAATAGAGCATTTTGCATGAGTTATTATGAAAGTACTGCATTGGTCTGATGGTGTTTATTGTGGTGGCTCAAACGTGCAGGATTACAGAGGTAATCACACAGCCAGTGAGACTACAAAGACACTGGAAACATTTTCTGAAGGAGAACAGCAGCAGCAAGTTCAACAACTGAAAGAAGTGAATGGTCAATCAAGAAATGGTACATATACTCTTGATTGATTGTAGGCATCTATGCACTGAAACAGTTGTTTACTTATAGTAAATTGAAGGAATATAATTTTTCAGCTGTTGTTTACTCAAAATAACCTACATGCCGGATGGACTAGGTAACTGTTGTTGTTGCTTTTATTGAATGAACAACCTTATGCTTCTATTGCAGGTTTGGATATCGCAAAGCCCGGTGACCTGTCTGATTTGAAAACTCAAAAGATGAATATTGTTTCATGTGACTCGTTCACAGAGAATCAGCTCTTGCTCACAGAAATGTTGCTGAAGGATCCCTACTTACTAGAAACCGCAAAGGCGATTACTGGATTCAAGGTTCCTGTCAGTGTGGTGCACATTAACACAGGGAAATGGTTAGACAAAGGCAACAAGGTTCTTTCAGACATAGGACGAGAAGTGATCAGAAGGAAAGGTAAACGAACGGAGGCGATGGTCGATGTTAGCATGACACGCTCTGCTAACCTGAAACTGCAGACTCTGGATGATCTTATCAGACAACTGGATAGCGATATTCAGTCTCTGAACATCCCCAAGAAATCTCAGCAACAGAGTGACAAAAGCACAGCTGAGAATTTGAAGATGGTACTCCACAGCGACATCGAGATCACGCATTCGGATGCTAACTCAGTGTGGGACTTTGGTTGGAACCGCCTTTGGGACTTACCGATCGAGAAGAATGAAGTCGTTAAGGATTTGGAGAAGAGCATATTGGGTGGTATCATCACTGATGTAGCAAGGGAGCTTAATGATGTATCCATGCGCCATAGGTGCTATGCCTGTGACTGTGAGGCTTGACAAACTGGGAAATGCTGTAATCTTCGTCTAGTTTTGGGCATGTACGAAAGTTTTCCCGTGGAAACAATTCATATGATTTTTGTATATAAAGGAAAGGGCATGTGCGTGTGTTCTTTGGTGATACTTATCCAAAGAGGAAAACTATACGTCAATCGATTGTTTTGTATGTTTGGTCAGTAGATTTTTTATGAGCCGTTGGATCTGAATTGGATGGACGGGAATTACAGTGTATGACACTATAATTACAGTGTATCGGTACCGTAATTACAGTATTTCACCACTGTAATTACAGCGTATCATCGTAATTAATGAATTACAGTAAGGATGAGGCGGATGGAAGAAGAGAGAAGTGAAATCTGAACCATTGAATCGCAATCTAACGATCAGAAAAATCGATTAACGGTCAATCGATTGCTACCTAGACAGACTCTATCCAAATAAAAAACTTGTAGCCCCACTTGGGCACCAATATCGTCTGCCTGCCTGACGATAATTTAACATTCGTTTTTGCTGTTCATAGTTAATGATGAATTGGGATACGACGATTAAAATTCTTCAGTCAGGATGCAATTAAGTAGTTCGAATTAACAAAGCATAAAACCTCTTCAGTCACGGTACAATATGTAGTTCGAATTAACAAAGCATTAAACAATTTATCAAAAAAAAAAGCATTAAACCTCTTCAGTCACGGTGAAAAAACAGCGACGAAATCGAACAGTTTCTGACAGATGTAGCACATGAAAGAAAAACGGAGGAGAAAAAAGAGGTTGAAATTCAAGATCAGAAAGGTGACATGCCTTGAAGCAAAGCTCTGAGATCTATCTCGTGCAAGCACGGTACGGGTCTTGACCCTCGCGCTCGAGGAACGTCCCGCGGCTGAGGACGACCACCTCTTTCGATCCCAGGTTGAACTGCAAGAGCCCAACTCCGGGCATGTGCAGTATCACGGCGCCGCTCCTCTCCGCGAACGCCAGGAACCGGACCAAGTGTCCGGTGTCCCAGATCGGGCTCGGTGAGCAAGGCCTCCTTCCTGATTACCACCTGCCGTGTCCACCTCTCCGCTGAAGACGACGCCGGCGGCGAGCTCGAGCCCTCGTCGTTCTTGGACGCGGCCGACAGCGTCCACTCCACATCGATATCACGTGGGACTCCATGACAAGAATGCACAGCCTACGGTCCGGCGAAGTAGCCAGCAGCAGCTCGCCGCTGATGCGATGTCCATACCTCATCCTGCCCAAGGATTCCGCGGCAGGTCGATGCGCGTAGCCTGCGCCGAGCCGACGTCCAGAGCGACGATGTATGGGCGGCTCTGTCAGTCCCAGAGCCAATGGACGGCGGCGGCTCCTAGGACCACGGCGCGAGACGGACTCACCGGGGCGCGGAACAACGGGTTCCATTGATTCCAGTTCCACCCGCGGGGGGCTTCAACGACATCGCCCCACCTGCCGTCCTTGGACGAGAAAGTTTGCGTTCGCAGGTCCGGGTCGACGGCGAGAGACTGGAAGGACCGGCCGGAGTCGCCGACGGGCGACGGTGAGCAAGGCAAGCGGGTACGTGTCGCCGCCGGCGCCGCCGACGTCTGCGGGAGGGAGCGTCGACGCCAGTTGCAGACGCGCAGCTCCCTGGGGCCGATTGGTTGCCAGACGATGCGGATTTATCGCTGGGGGAGGAGAACGACGAGGCCGTCGCGCGAAGCCACGGCGTCGAACGACGCCAGGAGGCCGGCGTCGAAGAGGAGGTGCTGCCGGTATGCCTGGACGACGTTGACGGTCTTGGAGACTTGGCAGCCCCCCCTCCCGGAACCGGTAGGAGCAGCCGAGGAGGAGCGACGGGTCGAAGCCGCCGTTCGCCTCGGCGCGTCGAGCGAGGCGGCGGCGGAAGTCCTCGCCGAGGACGGTGCGACGGCTGGGCTTGGAGGTGGCGGCGTAGCGGATGATGGTTGTGACGTCCGAGCGTGCGAGGATCTCCAGGAGGAGATCGAGCGGCGGCGGTGGCAGCGGCGGCTCCATCGCCGTCGTCGTGAACTCGTCATGAAGAGAAGACAGGATGGCACTTGGCAGGCAGAAACGAGATGAACAGAGTCAGTGCTTGGTGTTCTTCCGTCGTCCCGGTTCTTGAATGTTTTTTAATGTTGAAATGAAAAAACAAAATTTGATGGTGAACCATTGGTACGCATGAGATGCAAGGACCGAATGAGCCACCATCTACTCTGTTTGTTTTTTCTTGCCGTGGGATGCGCATCGAACGTCTCATGTTCAGTTAACCTCCCGCTGCCGTAGTATGAGCTACGGCAGCCGATCTGGTTGCCTCTTTGGGGTCCCCGAGTATATGTCGTCATGCTATATGCCATCATCATCGTCATGTTATACCGAGTCGAACAGGGACCATGCATGCGCATCCATATAGCCACAACGTACAACTTGCATTGTTTCTCTTCCAGGAATACTTGCGAATCCATAGCTTTGCACACGGCACAGACCCCATGTCGTCCGCCGCCAAGCACCAACGCGTTTGCCCACCAGGCAACGAGACAACCTCCGAGTCGCCGCCGCCGTCGATTCCGGTCGATCTCATCCTCGATATCTTGGCACGCTCCGACATGGCAACGATCCTCCGGTGCGCGGCCACCTCGAAGCCCATGCGCCGTGCCATCCTCGGCCCAGAGTTCCGCCAAGCCATCGCCCTCCGCCCCACGGGCGGCTTCGACCCGGGCGCCTTCCTCGGCTTCTCCTACGTCTACCCCGACTCGCACGGCCTCCGGCAACGTGCCGCGCAGACGGTCAGGCGAAACGTCCGCTTCAACGCCTTCCTCCTGAACGCGTTCGAGCCCGTGGCCGCACGCGGCGGGCTCATCGTCCTCCGCTACCCGGAGATATGGGGCAGCTGCGGCTCTCATCAGTATCAGCTGCGCGTCTGCAACACCATAACCGGCGAAACCTTCGTCCTCCCTCCCGCGACCGTCGAGGGCGACGAATACGCTCACCCGCCGGCGGCTTTGCTCGCGGTCGGCGACGCCGGCCGCTCCTTCGAGCTGCTCGTCGCCCGTGATGCGTGCCTCTGGAGAACGCAGACCTTCTCGTCCAAGAACGGCAGGTGGGGAGCCGTCGTCGAGACCGACTCCCGGCTCCCACCACACAGCTACGGCTACTTCACGGGCGATCCTGTGATCCTTGGCGGCGCCGTGCCCGTGATCTATTGGCTGTGCTACATGAGAGCTGCTGGTGGTGATGGGCGTTACTGCGTTAGGGCTCTGGACGTCGGCGCAAACCAGGCGACGCAGATCGAAGTGCCCCCGGATTACCGCTTTAAGATGATTTGCAGCAACGAGCTCCCCTACCACAGGCACAGGGGGATCATGCTGGCCACGTCGGCCGACGGAAGGCGGGTCAGCCTGCTGGTCTCGGAGATCCTTACCATATCGATGTGGACGCTGGAGGAGGACGAAGGGGACGCAGCAGCAGGATCGACCAGCAAGTGGGCTCGGCAGGTGGTGATGCGGAAGGAGCCGATATACAGGGACGCCATTGGCGCGTGTCCGGCGGGCTACTCGGTGTACTTCAGGGCGTTCGGGGAGAAGAGCGGCGCCGTGATCATGGACATGGACGGAGTTGGCCTTGTCCACCTCAACTTGGGATCAAAAGAGGCCGTCGTCATCGCCCGAGAGCATGGGTTTAAGCCTGGCAATACCACCGCCTTCTTCCAGCTCTGCTTGCACGAGATAGACTTGCCATCTCTTCTACAAACAATGAAAACTTTCTAATTATGAATTTGTTTTGTACAAGTTGTAGTACTACTCAGCGCGTGTGCTTCAATTTAGTTGTCTGTCGTTTCATCGTCGTCCTTAGTGAGATGAGCGTTAAGAGCTATACGTAAATATTCCACCGTAGTTTGTGCAACTCTTACTGTCGTTATACTCCATGCCATTCTCATCAGTGCATAATTCTATTTCCAATTTACAAAAGCGCCACATCAATTTTTATCTAACAATGTAATATTTTTTCTAGATTCTAGATAGAAGTCGATCTCTCTGTCTCTCTTTGTAATTGTCTTGCCATATCGCAAAAAATACTGATATTATACTTCATTCAACCAGAATAAAATCTTACTGACAATGGTCTTATTGTTTCAAATACTTTCACATCCAAGTCTAAAATACTCATCGTTTTGTAGACAGCATGGTCTCCAAAATATAGTTTTAGTCACTATTTTTAGGTATGCTTGGTTTATAGTTAAATTGTTGGCATGCCAAACATGCATTGGACAAAAAATGATTACTGATTTTGTATGTGTCAAATATGTTAGACAATTGTAAGTTTTGGTACCAAACCAATGATAGATAGCCCAAACACACCTTTTTTTAGAATATAAATGAATATTCTAACAAATTTATACTATTGTGAAAATACTTTTGAAAGTAAATACTCCCTCCATCTTTTAATTTTGACGCTCTTTAGTGATATTTTGTACTAGCAAACATCGTCAAAATAAAGAAAATTGTCAGTAGTATATGCATATGACATCCATTTTTTTAGATCGTGCGGAGCACGTTTTTCATTAAGAAGAAGATAATACAAAGACCAAACAACACACACACACACACATATATATGTTAACAAGTATGTTGGACCCAAAGTGAGTACCATATTCCTACCATGCCACATATATAAAGATGGTGACATGGGAAGGAATTTATGAGAAGATAGAGAAATTTTCATCTAGATGAAACATGAGATACCTAATTACCTACAAAAAAACTAATGTGACACTTTGGTAGATAGGAAACAAAACTGTGAGCTGGAAATGACCTAATACTAGGCTGTGCCTAAAGAAAAGGCATCCTACCATGAGGAAAAGAAAATGCTATTTTTGTATTTATGCAAATATTGTTAGAAACATCTCGAGTACACGCTGTCTTTGTTTGGATCTGCATTAAAAAAGAAAAAAACACTGCAATAAAAGAAAAGGGCAACTGAAAGCAGCCGTCGTCTGCTATCATCGCCAAAAAAAAAGAGAGCAGCCTGTCTGCTATCATCGCCAAGAAAGAGAGAGAACAGCCCTTGTCTGCTATCATCGCCAAAAAAAAAAGACAGAGAGCAGACGTCTGATTAAGGAGCCATAAAATAATTAAATATAGGTGATGAAGCATATTGGCGTGGATACTTTCTCTGTTCCATGTCATGACGTTAGCATTTTCTTATTTAGTCGATATTGGCAGGTGACACCAATAATCATTGCTAATTAAAATTTGTAGTAGTTATTTAACATACTTGTAGTACAGTACAGTTTATTTATTACTACTAGGTATAATCATATCAAACGATATTCAACCAACCGTTGTTAGCATCGCGTTGCCTTTATCACGAACGCAAACTCGAGGGTGGGCCGAGCTCGGCGGCTGTCTTGGCCGCCCTTGCAGGGCAGCGGTCCACCGTCCACGGTTTTGGCCGCCGCCTGGTCCCTGTGGCCCCTGTGGTTGTGGGTCCACATCAACCATATCAACCGAATATCCAATTCAAAGGGCGGAGGAGCGTGCGTGCACCACCACCGCCGACCGCCGTTCCCGTCTGCTCCAGCCAGGCCGGCAGCAGCCCCCGCCCACGGGTAGCGACCCACCGACGACGCAATACAAAATCCGGGAGGGAGGAGAGGCGAAGAGCGGATCCGCTTCCTTTTTCCAGCGATCGATCGCCCCGGTGGGTACTGACCCTGCTCTCCCCAATCTCCCCTTCCGCGCGCCCCAAATTTGCTTCTCTCGTTCTGTTTGCAATTCCCGTTCGGTTGTCTGTCGCCGCCCGCCCGCCCGCCCGCCTCGATCCGCGTGCGGTTGGTGCGCGAAGCTTGATCCGGGGGTTCCGTCGGGTTCAGATTTCGGAAGGGATTGTACGAGATTAGCGGTTCAGCCAACCTATCGTTTCGTCGGCGGCTCCGTGGTTGATTGTTTTTTTGGTCGTTCGTTGGTGCAGACTTGCGGAGGAAGCCATGGCGTCGCCGGCGCTAATCAGCGACACGGAGCAGTGGAAGGCCCTCCAGGTGCGCGGACCCGCAGCCGCATCGCTCGCATTGCTGCGGACCTTATTATGCTCTGATTAGCCTGGTATAGGCTCGCTGTCGGTTTCTGCTCTCGCACTCACTCTCACTTTGTGGTTGTGGTGATGCAGGCGCACGTCGGTGCGATTCAGAAGACGCACCTGCGGGACCTGATGGCGGACGCCGACCGCTGCAACGCAATGACGGCGTACGGACTCGCTCACGCCTGTACTCGTGAAATTTTCGTCTCCTGCTTGTCTGTAGATTTTGCCTAGCTCAGCTGCACGCTGTTTGGTTGCAGTGAGTACGAAGGGATCTTTCTGGATTACTCGAGGCAGCAGGCCACCGGGGAAACCATTGAGAAGCTACTTAAATTGGCTGAGGTGACGACTATGTCACTTTCTTCTTTCTTTCTTTCTTTCTTTCTTTCTTTCTTTCTTTCTTTTACGTGTCATTTTAGAGACAGCGACTGCACTTCTGTGTGTTAATTTGGGATGTGTTTGGTTTGTTCTAGGCTGCGAAGCTCAAGGAGAAGATTGAGAAGATGTTTAAAGGTGAAAAGGTATGTGTGATCATCTGAAACTGTTATTCGGTGTTCCATCATAAACGTTTATTCAGTACACATTTCCATGTGAAGTGTGCCAGCCATCCTGCCATTTTTTCTGATGCATAATTTTGGACTAATGTTCTTAAAATGTTTTAGTTGTCAGGTTAATCGATCCAATACATTTGTAACATAACTTGCTTGGTTATGTCAGATAAATAGCACAGAGAACAGGTCAGTGCTTCATGTAGCTCTAAGGGCCCCAAGAGATGCAGTCATAAACAGTGATGGGGTGAATGTGGTTTCTGAGGTTTGGAGTGTTAAAGATAAGATCAAGCAGTTTTCGGAGACTTTTAGAAGTGGATCATGGGTAGACTTTCAAACAACTCTTGGACTAATTAAATCTGGCATAAACGTCAAGGTTGATCTCTGGAACTTCTTGTACTGCAGGTTGGGGCAACTGGAAAAGCATTGACGAATGTTGTGTCAGTTGGAATAGGTGGCAGCTTTCTTGGGCCTCTATTTGTGCATACTGCGCTCCAGACTGGTAGACTATTGACCTCTTCAGTCCTAGCTTCTCTAGAAGTTTCCGTATGCATTTTGAACTGACGTGCCTAGAAAATATTGCTGATTTTCAGATCCAGAAGCGGCAGAATGCGCTAAAGGCCGGCAACTTAGATTGTAAGTGTGTATATGAATCATGCTAATAATAATGTGTGTATTTGGTCCATGGATATTTTTTTATTATTTATAACATTTCTAGTGCCGAGCATTAATTTGGTGAAAGTTGAGTGGCTATCTTGTCTGTGCCTGATCTGTTTGCACCTATGCTTGCAAAAATTAATAATATTCACATAAGGATATTGTGTTTATGTTAATAAACTGATAGCTGTGTTTTACTTTCAGATATCATTAACATTTCCTCAAGAATTCCTGACACTCATGCTGAAATTTATATTTACATAGGTCCCAGATGCACATACATTGTTTAACGGTTTTGCATATATTTTATATCATATCAACAACTCAATATGCATGCAATATTTACGCTATTCATCTAGTAATTCAAGTTCCATTTTGTACTAGCCTTGCAAATGTTGATCCAGTTGACGTTGCACGAAGCATTAAAGATTTGGATCCTGAAACTACTCTTGGTAATTACCATGTCTCACTTAAACATAGATTCTTTGTATGTGAGTGATGAATGCTGACGATTTTTATATTTATCTTCTAATATCTGTGCAGTGGTGGTTGTATCAAAGACCTTTACAACAGCTGAAACAATGTTAAATGCTCGAACTCTTAAGGAGTGGATCATCTCTTCCCTTGGGTTAGTTTAATACCTTAAAATCCATTTTCTCCTGTTATCTCAGTTTACTTTTATTGAGTTATGATTTTTTTTTTATTCAGGCCACAGGCTGTTTCAAAACATATGATTGCTGTCAGTACTAATCTTAAGGTACTTCTGAGCCTTCTATTTTTCCACCTGAATTTACAAACTTCTTTCTAAAGATCCATCGTATTTAGATTTGAGTAAATGTATGGAATGTTTCATACTTATTGTAACCTGTCTAATCTATTGGAACATTCCAAATTTCATACTATTCCTATAAGGTTTTGATTTTGATGTGTCCAATTTTCACCTGTGCCATTTCTGTTTGTACACAGCTTGTGAAGGACTTTGGAATTGACCCCAACAATGCTTTTGCCTTCTGGGACTGGGTTGGCGGCCGCTATAGTGGTGAGATGTGTTTTTGTATATGTAAATTACTGGCATAGCTGGTGAGATGTGTTTTTGTATATGTAAATTACTGGCATAGCTTGTGTTTGTAACTGTGTTTCAACTATGCAGTTTGCAGTGCTGTTGGTGTTCTTCCATTATCTCTTCAGTATGGCTTTCCAATTGTCCAGAAGTATGCTTTCTGAACCTATATTTAGTTATTACATCCTTAACAAATAACATGATTTCCCCCCTAAATAGCCAGTATACACCATAGGTGGTTCATGAATGCTGCATTAGCTTTGGTTTCTTGGAAAAACTCCTCCCACCAACTCTTTTATTCAATTTCTACGAATGTGGGGTCCATGGTTGCCTTTGGCCCACCAAATGAGTGACTGTTCCTTTGACCTTTTTGGTTTTAAGTTTTAAGACACATCCTATTCTATGCCAAAGTATATGACACATTGTGGCACTAAACAGTGGCGGAAAAATTTATTTGCTTTAAAAGGAGATATGTTAGGAAAATGCTAGCACCAATGCACTATTATTATCTGCGACAGATGTGTCACAAACTCATGGCCTACTTTGTTAAATGTTACTCCCTGCTTCCAAAATGTAGGTCATTTTAATTTTGTTGTCCTTAAGTCAAACTTCTCTAACTTTGACCAAGGTTATAGAAAAATGCAGCAACATCTACAACATCAAATTAGTTTCATTAAATCCACCATGAGATGTCTTGGTGGTGCCTTTGTTTGATATAGTATAGATCAATATGAATTTTTAAAAAAATTTGGATAGTTGATCCTTAGATTCGAACCTCAGGCGACCATATCTTTTCTTAGAATTGCATTGGGTTTTTTTAGGATAAGTTAAGAACCTCAAATAATTAAGTCATCAAATACCTCAAGTCTAATAACTCTGTCTTATGTCGAAGTATTGATGATAATGTTGGAAGCCAGAAAAGATCATTCTCAGAACAGGATAACAAATCACCAGTACTCTTCTTGACATTTCTTTTTTTTTTAACCTTTTGAAGATTTTTGGAGGGTGCTTCCAGCATTGACAACCATTTTCAGTCATCTTCCTTTGAGAAAAATATACCTGTAAGTGGCTTTTGTATGGTGGTTAACGATTTCAGATACTCAGTAAAATCAATTCATCGGTTCTATCTTTTTGGGCAGGTGCTCCTTGGTTTGCTGAGTGTGTGGAATGTTTCATTTCTTGGTTACCCAGCTAGAGTAAGCAACTATTTCATTGTTGTTTTATTTCCAGTTACAAATTAGTTATTATTATTTTTGTTATATATTATGTGTTCTGAGTAGTTATTTTTTTGCTGTTGAATGTGTGTTCTAGGCAATATTACCATATTCCCAGGCCCTTGAGAAATTGGCACCACATATACAACAGGTACTTCCCTTTGTTTGTTTTAGTACCCTCTCTCTTTTGGTTACATTTTGGTCGCGACATGCTGACATATGATTACTATTATGTTATAAAGCTTAGCATGGAGAGTAACGGAAAGGGTGTCTCCATTGATGGTGTTCAACTCCCCTTTGAGACTGGTGAAATTGATTTTGGTGAACCTGGAACTAATGGCCAGCACAGCTTCTATCAATTAATCCACCAGGTAATAAAATTACTCCCATTCACACGGCAACGTTATCAAGTTGTAGCAATTTGTAATTTGCGCTGCTTGATATATATTATGATGAGCCTGACAGGCTGACACAGTCAGTACTTATATAGTTATATCATGTATGAGCGTATGCCATAGTGTATTTAACTTCATAATCTCACTATTGATGATTGTTAGTTAGGTCTTGATGACATGCAACTTTAACCTTTCTTTCCTGATTTTGTCATATGCTTGATTTATTATGTTATCATCCTGTCTGTATTAATATTTTCATAACTTTTGCATGCTCGTGTTTTACATGTGTCCGCACTAGATTCTTGAATACATTTATATAGCCAGCGTGTTTTACAATCTTCATTGCTCTCTGGTTGATAAACGGTAGTTTCTCTGAGTAATGTTTAAGACATCTGATATTGTTCAGGCTTTTAAAGCTCGCGAAAGAAAATTGAAGGATATGTATTTCCACATACTGTGAATATGCATCTTTATTGACTGATTGTATCAAAACATACAGGGAAGGGTCATCCCTTGCGATTTTATTGGTGTTGTAAAAAGTCAGCAGCCTGTTTATTTGAAAGGTATTTCCCTGATACATCTGTAGCTTTTGATGCTCTTGTTGACGTTGCTATTCTTTAGATGCCTTTTAAAACGCTTACACTACTTATTTTATAGGGGAAACTGTGAGTAACCATGATGAACTTATGTCCAATTTCTTTGCCCAGCCTGATGCACTTGCTTATGGAAAGGTATATATTGAATGGCTTGATATATTTTGGACATGCACATGTTTCATAAAGTTTCTTGTTTTGCTTACCGAAACTGACTGCTGCTTTTCAGACTCCTGAACAATTGAACAGTGAGAAAGTTCCAGAAAATCTTATCCCTCATAAGGTGATGACAGTTGACTTATTACTTAAACTGCTGCATCGGCAATTCGGCATTACACTAGACATATACATGTAGCTTATCTAACCGAGCCCTCTTACCTATCTTTTCTAACAGACTTTTAAGGGCAACCGACCATCGCTAAGTTTGCTTCTGCCTACACTATCTGCATATGAGATTGGTCAGGTTTGTTACAAAGACACAAGTGATACTACATCATTTTGAAAGTTGTAAGGTCTTAAATAGTATTTTGGGCTCATATGGGGAATTAACAATGTCTATATTCTCCAGCTTTTATCCATCTATGAACACCGGATTGCAGTTCAGGGTTTCATATGGGGGATTAACTCATTTGACCAGTGGGGAGTGGAACTAGGGAAGGTATGTACATGATGTTCAATTTGCTCCCATGTTTTCCTTTTTTTCAAAGCAGCGCCCCCCCACCCCCCCCCCCCCCCCCCCCCCCCCCCCCCCGTTTTTGGGCTACTTTCTGGCGATTGCCAGATAACTTTCTTTTCCTGCTCACATGTTTGTCATTTTCTCCACACCTGATTTTGATCGTGTTATTTCTGGAATTTGAATGTTTCAGTCATTGGCTTCTCAAGTGAGGAAACAGCTGCATGGATCCCGAATGGAAGGGAAGCCTGTTGAGGGTTTTAACCACAGTACTTCAAGCTTGCTAGCACGATATCTCGCTGTATGCTCCCTAGCCAGATGTCATCATTTCCCGTTATGGTCATAAAATAAATAAAATCCAGGAAGTTCGTAACATATCATGTCCAAAGTAAAACTTGGGATGCACTTACACTCGGGTTTCTTATTTTGTAGGTGAAGCCATCCACCCCATATGACACTACCGTGCTACCGAAGGTGTAATATTGAGAGGTTTGACATGCTAATTGCTGAGTTCTGACTTGGCAAGGTTGAGCTTAAGTCTTTGTTCCTTTTTGGGACTTGTTACGGCCAGTTTGGCAGTGCTGTAATTTTGTGGTTTGGCGTATTCCTCCTTGCAGAAGAAAAAAAAAACAAATAAATTTACTGGGGCCAGCACGAGAAACGAAATGTTTTTTCCCTTGAGTTTTTGGGTGCTTTACCATGTAAACATGCAATAAATGGATGTGAACTCAATTATATAGTGTTATATAACACCAGGATTGTGTCTTCTGCTTGTAGTTGAACAGTACATCTGCTGCCACTGCCATGATTTATGTGTTTTTACAAATGCGCCACAGAGATCGAACCTGTAAAACTTGCGAACCACAAGGGTTTTACGTTCTGTCCCTTCCGGACCTCTTTCTGAGAGCATTGTTGCATGATGTTCTGCTTGTCCGTTCAATAGAGTATGGTTATCTGTTCATCTACATGTTTCTCCGTGTGGTTAATGTCGATATGTACAGCAGCTTGCAGGCCGCGTTGCAGGCAACAGCTGGAAAAGAGGCAAGCAGCTTCACAGGCGCCAAAGCATGACGGTCGCGCAATCAACAACAGGGGTGGCGCGCACGAATGGCAACGGCCCAGCATCACAGGCGTAGCAATTCACAGCTGCTGCTTCTAGCCTCCTACCGGTGCGACTGACCCTTCACCGGACTCAAATCCTCGAAGGACCCCTCGCTGCCGACCGGAGAGAGACGGCCGAATTCGGTGGCCGCGCCGCTGTACTCCGGGCTCGCCATGGGCGCCTGCCTGATCCGCTCCATGTCGGACGTGTACGCCCCGGGAGCCTGGGCCTTGTACAAGGCCGAGGCCGAGGCCGCCGTGCCGAACGCCATGCTCTGCCCGGGCCGCACCCCCTCGTTCAGGTCCTCCAGCGACATGTCCCCCTCCAGCGCCCTCACGATCTGCACCCAAAACACCATTGCCATTGCCGTGGCGTCAGCGAGCCAAGAAGATGTGAAGGTGAGCCGTGGTGACCGCGCGCGCCGGCGCGCGGCGTCGTGTACGTGTACCTGGCTCATCTTGGGGCGCTTCTTGGCCGAGTGGCGCACGGCGGCCGCGGCGCTGGCGACCATGCGCGCCATCTCCACGGGGTCGTAGTTTCCCTGCAGCCTCGGGTCGGCGACGCCGTCGTAGTCGCCGTCGGCCAGCGCGCGCGACAAGGCCGGCCTCGCCCAGTCGACGAGGCTGTCCTCCAGGAACGAGCTGGCGGCGTCGCTGCTGTCGATGGGCCGCCGCCCCGTCAGGAGCTCCAGCAGCATCACGCCGTAGGAGAACACGTCCGACTTCTCCGTCAGCTTCCCGCTCGACGCGTACTCCGGCGCCAGGTACCCGAACGTCCCCATGACGCGGGTCGACACGTGCGTGTTGTTGTCGGACGACAGCTTGGCCAGCCCGAAGTCCGCGACCTGCAGACGGACGAACGAAGCAGCAGCGAGATCAGATGCCGCGGAAATGGAAGAGTCGTAGTCTGATCTGAAGTGATCCTTCCGTTCTACCATGGCCTCGAAGTTGTTGTCCAGAAGAATGTTGGCGGACTTGATGTCTCGGTGAATGATCCGGGGATGGCCTTCATTGTCACACAAAAAAAGACATGGTAAATAAACGAAGTTCAGAAACCAAGCTGCTGCTGATGGCGATTAATTAGGAGAGGCCGTGGAAACTTCAGTAAATAGGGATGCTCACAGTCTTCGTGCAGGTAGGCGAGGCCTTTCGCGGACCCGAGCGCGATGCGCAGCCTCGTCGACCACGGCATCACCGGCTGCCCTTTTCCTGCCACAACCCAAACAAACACGTCAACAAATCACGGCACAGCAAAAAAAAAGTGTAGCTGCCACGGTCACGGAGACAGAGACACGGACCGTGGAGGTGGAACTCGAGGGTCTTGTTGGGCACGAACTCGTAGACGAGCACGCGGCGGGCGCCGGCGATGCAGTAGCCGACGAGGGAGACGAGGTGGCGGTGGTGCACCCTGCTGATGATGTCCACCTCCGCCTGGAACTCGCGCTCCCCCCTGCCCGCTGTCGGACCTGAGCTGCTTCACGGCTACCGCCCTGCCGCCGCGGAGCACCCCCCTGTGCACGTACCCGAACCCGCCCTGCCCCAGCAGGTTCGCCGCCGAGAAGTTGCCGGTCGCGGCCGCCAGCTCCTCGTAGCTGAAGCTGCCCTTGCCGAGCCCCAGCGCCGCGCCCTGCGGGCCGGAGGCCGTGTCGGGCGGCGGCGCACGCCACCCGCCCGCCGCCGCGCCGGTGTCGCTCTGCCACTGCGGCTGCGGCCCGCTCGGGTAGTACTCCATGCTGCTGTTCCCTGTGGTTGCCACGGCATGCATTGTGTGTCCACTAACGTCAAGCGACCTCAGTCTCCTCTCTCCTCAGATTTTAAAGAACAAGCAAGGCGAGGTGGCCGTGGATGCCGTGAGCGGCGGTGTGTAAAGCTTTTACCTTTGTACACCGACGACGACGAGTCCGCGTAGTAGTGCATGGGGTTGCGAGGCCGCTTCCTCCTCCTGGGCGCCGTCCTCCTGGAGCAGCAGACGCAGGCGGCGACGAGGATGACGAGGAGCGCCGCGGCGCCGGCAGCGGCGAAGACGATTTCCACCATGGTGGTAGGCCCGCCGCCGCGGTGCGCAGGAACCGCCGGCGGCGGCGACCTGCCGCCGTCACTGGAGCCCGGTGGGGAAGAGTGGGTCTTGTTGGCCGGTGAGAACTGAGAGCCCTGGGACCTGGCCGGCGCTGGCGGCGGCGCCGAGGAGTCGCTGGGCTCGGAAGGCGCCGGAGACGATGAAGCCATCGGCGGCGGCGGCGGCGCGGTTGAAGGAGAAGGACTGTTTTTCTCCGGTGACGGAGCCGCCGGCGTGGCAGGAGTGGCCGAAGAATTGGACGACATGGCGGCGTGCCAACTGCCGCGAGAGGATGAAGCAAGCCGCAGCGGCGTCGCGGCTCCGCCCTCCTCCCGCTCCCGGCGGCGGGGTCAGGCTCGGTGGCGCGTCCGTTGCCCGGGCATGGTGCACGTCAGCCGTCAGGGCATTTCTTCACCCCGCCGCCATCTCACGGGGAGCGAAAAATAGCAGGGGGGAGATCGAGGAGGATCCCCATTATTCCCGAGCTTGCTCCCTGGCCTGCTGTTTCGGTTTGTGCTGTGCCTGTGCTGTTGATCTTGGCGGGCGGGTGGTTGGTGTTTGCCTCATCTGCAGGGCGTCAGTTGTGGGGTGCCGGACGGATGCATGGGAAACACCCGCGTGAATGACACGTAGGATGACGGGCCACCAGCCAACTGTTTTTTAGAATCTAGCTGGACGTTCGGCTCCCCGTCAACATGTGTCGTCCAGCGAGAGAGGTTCAATCAAACTATCAAAGCGAGGTCGTCGTAGTCATGTTGAAATTTGAAAAACAAAAGGAGATTTATAATATGGATTTTCCACGTGTACATATGTACATCCGCACTATCTGAGGCGTCGGTAAGAGTTGACAGCCCCAAGATTAGTGCGTGTCGAGTAAAGCATCTTTACTCACTAGGAAGGCAAGTTTGGAACTTTCACATGGCCAACGGGCCCATTACACAAACAAGGAGGTTGTCTCATGGCATGATGAATGAGCAACGCCAAGATGATAAGATGGCTTATCTTGAGATCGATAAAATTACTACGGTGAAGGCTCCATGCTACCGACGAACATCACTTACCACTGGAAAAAAAAACATATGTACTATATAGTTAATTTTACCATCATGAATTTTAAAAAGAATTGGAATACCCATACCAAGTCTATATCTTGAATCTAAGTGGATAAACTTCACTACAAGCAATCTAATCAGCAAACCAATATATCCAGTTTTCCACCCTCCTCTCCTTCCAGCTCCTTACACTACACACACATGTTTTCCCTATACACAGTGATGCTAAGCGCTCGTGATATAGTCGACACCTCCAATTCCATCTGTATATGTATAGCTCAAAAGGCATCCAACACATTTTTAGTGTTGCCGCATCTTAAATTTCGAATGCCATTGCTCCTAATTCGTTGTCATTTTTCGTGTATTTATCCCCATGTCCATCTTTGTGGCCATCCTATACTCCTCTGTGTGTTTATGTTTGTGTGCTAATTACACTGAACTCCACCTATTTGTCCTCTTCACCATCACTATTGTTGCTTCGCCATTGACTAGTCGACTGGCATGGTTATCGTGCTACGATCTCTAGTGGCATGCCCTCGCAGCTCACACACCGATGCCCGCTATCTAATTTCAAAATAACATATGAATTGTTGCTACATTGCGCTAAAAAAATGCATATAGGTGGTCTGTTATCACGTTGTGTATTTAGGTCCCGATCTACCAAACTACATTAAAAGATCAAGGATTAGACCAAATCAGGACAAGTACGAAGCCTAGCATTTCACCGTGTTAAAATAGGAAAATAACACCCTAGTACTTTACTAATTACATCGTACTTAACCCCTACTCCCTATATCCCAAATCTACATTAAAAGATCAAGGATTTTTGACCTTTCATATTCTTTCAGGTTCTCATTTAATTTTATGAGTTTGCAGGAAACCGTAATTTGCCAGTGTATTTCTGTACTCTTTCCATCGAAACATGGAGAGGGGACAAGCTAACCCACATGGGAGAATGTTTCATGTTTGGGTGTTTGTACAAAAGTATCAAAGCGAGTAAAATTTCTCATAGACCATATCTAAATTACTGATTAGACTGAGGTCCTGCGAGCAAAACGCGTCATGTCACGTGGAAAGCAGCCAGCAGCCCAGCAGGTTTGTACGCCATCTCAATGGACGTCTCCGTCCTTGCAATCGCCTCGCCTCGCCTCGTTAAGCTCGTAAACCACCCCAACTTTTCAGTGCCGCCTCCTCTTCCCCTCTCGCTTTGCTTCCCCTCCCCTCTCCTCCCGGAACCCCATTTCCTCATCCACTCCCGCTTGAAAACCCCAATCACCGCTAGGGCTTCTACTGCCTCCGCCGCCGTTGCATCCATGTCCGGCGCCGCCGCTTTCGGCGACCGCGAGAATGCAGACCCCAACCGCTGCACCACCGCCGACGCGTCTCCACCTCCCGGGAACACCAAAACCGAAGGTGATTCCGCTCCCCGCCTTCCACACTCCCCTAACTCGCCGCGTCCTCTCTCGATCATGTGCGTGAACTGAAGCACTGATGCGAGCCGTAGCTTAGTGCGTCGGCTTGATTAACGTACGAGGCGTGGTTCGGTGGTTGATCGATCTCCCTCCCGGTGCGTGTGTGCGAATGCGACGCGACGCGGCGCTCCGTGTGCCCGGGTTTGCGCGCCGTTTCTGGGGCTTGACGTGTTTGCGGGGTTTGGGTGGCGCGGGTGTGGAGCAAATTGGTGGGCTTGCGAGGCCTTTCGGGGTTTTATCTCGGTTGTTTTCTGAACGATCGCTTATTGTTTCGGTCACACTGATGAAAATGTTTCTTAAGCTGGGCGAGTTTGTATGTGTGCGCGTGTTGTGTATTAGTATGCCAAACGTGTGGGACTACAGTTTGGACTTTGGATCGGTTAGATTTGATTGCAACACCGCCCATTACACTCTAATCTTCTCCTTTTTACACTTTTTTTGTCAGTAATTTATTGCGGACATGTTTTTGATGGTTGTGTACTGTGTACACTGGTGTCCAGTGGTATTGTGATGTACTGATATACCCTTAGGTTTGCTTGGTCTTTTCTAGCTGCATCACGCAGATGTTAAGACTTGTTAGGTGCTTTCTATCAGATCGTATTCTGGACAATCATTTGCTGTTGAATGATCCTTCAGTGATGCTAACTACTGATCATGATATATTGATATCTTAAGTTGAGGTTAATGATTTTAAATGCAAGATCTTACCTTGAACTGCTGTAAGAATTAAGAAATTAACTTTTTTCCTTTTCTGAAATATCAAAATTGGTAAATGCCTTTCTTACTTGCTAGCTTCAATCCTGTTTTTTTATTTGTATAAAAAATTGACACTGTTGCATTAAACATAGAAAAATCAGCATCCTCTGTTACAGCTGTACAGTACAGATGCTTGAACTCTGTTGATCCCCCCTCTTGATATTTATGTTTCACTAGGAACTGTCCTTGTCTTCTCCATAGGCAAAGTATTTGCTGGCCAAGTATGGAGATCTGTTCTCTGTTGTCTCTGAACACAATGATTTTTGTGCTTGCTTATGATACCAATTTGTATCTGCAGATAAGTCGGACGCGGATAGCAACATTACACTCTCTACCGAGTTGCTTCAGCCAAAACTGGAGGAAAACATGGTAAAGGCAGTCACTAAACAGGTATTTATGAATACTCGGCAATAAGATAATCAGTCAACGTATTATCATCTTGGTACCCAACAGTCTAAGAAGTAAAGGATAACTAGAGTAGAGATAGCTTGGTTCTTAGACTCATTTGCCCTTATGTACTAAGATCTGGATACAGCGTGTTTTCTTTTATATCAATAATTCAAACTAGGTTTTCTAGTTCTACTTTCTCTCCCTTTATCACAAAGATCGTATGGGCTCAACCTTGTCAAATTTCTATTGGGCCAGAATAGTTCTTTTTGCTAGTATGACCAGTTACGTATAACAATAGTACTATACCAAACTGGACTGCTGACTAATAGGATTTCTTTTAAGTATCTATTAACCTCAGATTGCTTTTTATGTTTTAGTGATGTGTTCTATATTTGTCAATCATTTTTTTGTTTCAGGAGCCTGGTTCACATGATGTCCACTCTAATTCTGCAGACACATCAGAAAACAGTGAAGAAAGGAACAATACCACAAAGAAAAGAGATGTCTTCAGGCCTTCTGTGTTTAATAGAATAATTGGACACCATGGCCGATGTAGTGATGATGACATCAAATCAAATTCAGATTCCCATCTAAATCAGCGGAGGGAAATGGAAAAGGAACATAGTGATATGAACAAGATGGAGCATCACTGTGATGACTCCAAGCAGTATCTTGATAGACACCCAAGCTCACAAGAGCGCTGGGGAGGCTCATCTAACAAGGAGGGAAGCTATGACCAGTGTCGTGATAATAAGTGGAATGCTCGCTGGGGTCCCAGTGGTAAAGATTCTGAAAATTGGCGTGAAAGGTCAACCGATGCAGATAGAAAAGTTTTTTCTCACGGTATTGGTAACGGAAAAGATAGTAGAAATTCTGAGAAGGGGAATGAAAGGGACAGTAAACTTTCTCGATCATGGAACTCCAGCTATTTTGTGAGCCGTGGCACAGGGGATACATCTGATCATCTTTCCATGGCTCTGCAGAAGTCATCTGCTTCATTTGGAAGAGAGTTGCAGGAAAGTGATAGGTCAAACTCTACAAGTTATCGCAGAAAGTTTACATCTATTACAAGCAGAGCCAATAGTCGATTTTCACGTCCTTTTCACCTTGGTGTACTTTCTGATAGACCTGGTGGTGCATCTAGAGACTCTCTGCGATATAGCAGGATGAAATTGCTTGAAGTTTACAGAACAGCTGATGTTAGAAACTTTGTAATGCCGTTAGATGATGCTGATGAGATCTCTTCATTGTGGGAAGAAGATCATTTGGAGCCTTTAGCTCTCATTGCACCTAATGCTGAAGAAGCGGTAATTTTTTACTTTTATTTTGCCTTTACTGGCATAGGAAGATAAACATGGTAATAAGATCCACCTAATCTTTTAATTTTCCTTGTGTTAATAGGTGATTTTGAAAGGAATTGAAAGAGGAGATATCACAAACAGCGGGGCACAAGCTTGCAAAGATGGTTCTGTTGACAAAAACAATCCAGATGCGGTGCCATTAGAACAATCAGAATTAAGTGAGAATCAGTACCTGACATGTTACCAATTTGCAGAAGCTCTTGAATTATGTGTTGATTGTTTCTCTCCCTTTATGCAGGTGGAAGAGAAGATCAGGCACGAAGCAGTGAAGATTTCAAGGGTGAAATGACCGTTAGCATTAGAGGTATGTGGTAGAACTCGTGCATGAATAGTGAATTCAATATATTTGGTTAGCATCAGCCTCCCATGGGATGTTTTTCGTAGGATTGTGTAACAGTATTATTTTGCGCAAAGTACAATCATTTTTGGAGCTTAGATCTATTCATATCAAGAGACATATGTTCATGCTTGAGAGTGGTTAGCTCCTACACATTTACTAGCAAAAAGATCTTTCTGAATGTTTCCAGCAGAATATTTTGTGAGGTTCCTTCTCTGTTCCTACTGTTTAAAACCAGGTAGCTTATAACTGCATGCTTCCTGATAAATAATAGGATAATATGTTTGCAGGCTTTGGTATACTTACAGTCGTTGAACCCTAGCAAATGTTTTGTTGATAGTACCCGAATTTGGTGAATTTATTCAATCTGTTTCCTTCAATTTATTCCATGTAAAGTTTCAGCTTTCAATAAAAACTGTGTATACGAATATTGTAGATATCCTTTGTTACACTTCGCCTGTATCTGGGATCTTTAACCTTTGAAATTGTGATGTTATCTGTTACTGCTTTACCTTCCCACATAATTTTGCTATACCTTATTTAGTAAACTGTATTATCTGTGATTTTCGTCTTTTTAGGAATTGCTGGGGATGCTGATTTGAGAGATCACCTGAAGTCTGATGAATCTCCTTATGCTGCTCCACAAGAATCTGAGTCTATCGGTGGTTATATCCAGGGGCCATCTGCTGAATCTGGACATCAGTACAATATCTTGGGCCAAGGAACTAAAGTTTGTGAAATGGTTGGTGTAGGTGACATTATCAGCCCAGAAAACCTTTCTTTATACTACAAAGATCCAAAAGGACAGACACAGGGTCCTTTTCCTGGATCTGACATCATTGGTTGGTTCGAAGCTGGTTTTTTTGGTACTGATTTGCTAGTCCGCGTTGCCAGTGCTCCTTGTGATTCTCCTTTCTTATTACTTGGGGATGTGATGCCACACTTACGAGGAAAGGTAAGGGTGCCTCCAGGCTTCTGCAACTCCAAACCAAGTATGCCAGCTGAGCAGACACAAAAGAAAGATTCAGTCCAATCAACTTTGCACTCAACATTGTTCTCTCAAATGGTTGACCCATCGAGTGAAGCTATCCAATCTCAGATGGCTGCTAACTCTGGATTGCCACTTTGGTCAAAGAATGCTGTGTCTGGAAATCTGCAGCCTGGTATGTGCAGTATAGATCTTGCTCAAGAGGCACTAAATGTGCACCAAGGTCTGCTCAATTCTCAGCAAATAGGTATCGATGTTCAACAGCATTACTCTGCAACACAGAACCTCAGTGAAATATCTCAGGATCCTCAGTTGTTAAACATATTGCAGAAACAGTATTTGCTGTCAGAGCTACAGTTGCTACCACTGATGCCTGGAATCCCTCAACCTGAATCCTCTCTATTGGACAATATGCTACAGCTCAGGCAGTCAGAGCAACCGCAACAACAGCAGCAACAAATTTCTCAGGTCCTACCTCATAATTCTTCTACACAGCAGCTTTATGATCCTTCTTATGGGACAATGCATACTTCATTGTCATCTGGTGATCATTTGAAGCTTTGTCTTCAAAGGACACAAGAGATTCTTGAACTTGCTCAGAAGTTACCTGGTCATGGTATGCATGAGATACAACTGCCTGATAATGCAAGTGTGAAATTGAGTGGCACAGAGGCTATTGGTTTCTCAGAAAGTTTGGCTCCTGCTCTACTGTTTCCCCATGAAATGATGGGTCATACACCTTGTTCTGCTCGTTTCACACAGGGATTTGCAGTTGTTGATGCTCCTTCTGAAATAGGAAGTATTGTAGACTTGCAATCTAAGAAAAGTCAGTTACATAATTTATTGGCAGAAGAGGTAATAGTAAAATCGAATGGTAAAGATGCTGTTATCATAGGCAGTGCTGATGATGCATCTTTTACTCTGGTACCTTGTGTTACTCAGTCTGATGCTCATTTTCACCATGATGATGATTTCGTTGAGGTCAAGGACACAAAAAAGAAAAGGAACAAGGCAGATAAATCCACTTCTGCAGTTAAATCCCCAACACCACATGGTTTGTTTGATCCATCAGTGATATCTGTGCCTCTGGAAAAAGGAAAGTCTGGCAAGCAGGCCCAACAAGAGAAGGGTGAACTTCCTCCTCAGCCTTGTGCTCCATCTCCAGGAGATTTTGGTCCTTGGAAGAGTGATAAAGCAAATGCTATACCTGGTCCAGCATGGTCTACTGACTCTGCACCTATGGGCAGACCATTGTCTCTGAGAGATATTCAGATGGAAGAAGAACAGGAATCGGGTACTCTGCAGCAACTAGTATCAGCACCATCCCATGCAAAAGGGATAATGAACCAGCATAGTTGTGGGAATGATCCATCCTGGCAAGGTTATGGATCATCTCCATTGGGGGGTAATGGACCCCTCCAAATGACTTCCCATGTTTCCAGTCATTCCAATACTAATTCTGAGGAGGATCTATTCGGGGGGTCTTGTGAGCATGCAAAGCAAGATAAGTATGTTCTTAGCTACGGGTTAACTTTTCAGCTTTTCTTCATTCATAGTAAATAAAATTTTGGCCTTCTTACCAAACTCATTCCCTCTTCAAGCAAAGTTACAACTAATATGCATTAAATTGCACTGTACCTTTTTTATTTAAGTTGATCTGGAAGTAAATCTTGAGAGTTTTCTGGTTAGTTTTCTTGTTTGTGTGACAAATATTTGTTTAATTGACTTTATACATGTGCATGGACACGCCAGTGCTACAACTTATTAATCAAATCCACCACTCTGTTAAAGCTTGTTGTAAAGTAACATACATGATGTGTCCTTGCAGTATTGCACTTATATTTTGACTAAAGAAAACGCTACATTTCAAGATTGAGGTGTCTGTGATATGAATTTGATCTTTCAACTACACAACTTTCTTTGGCCTGGTTTAATCTGTTGCTATTCTTCGGTCACAAAATTAAGATGACAGTCAGATGTCTGAAAATGCTATTAGCCGTTTTTCCTTGCTGCCATAGAACGTACTGTACCTTTTCCAAAATGTATGGTATAATAAAATATATTGGTTAAAGGTAAATTGCAATCATGTTCACTGAATGAAGTAGCTTCAATTGTTTCTATGAGCCTATCAGTGCAAACAAAATAGTGTCACTTTGATACTAATGCGTTTTGACTTTAAAATATCAAACTTCTCAGGTCCTTGTTATACATAGATTTTGTGATGCTTAGGCTGATTATCTTCTTCAGTTGGATATACACAGCTGTAGCTTCCATTAGCCCATTACTGCGTTTGTAGTAGGTCGTGTGTAATTTGATATTCCTATGCTACAGAAACATGTTAGCTTGGTTTCCAGCACTTCGTTAGACGAATTCTCAGGTTTTCTGACTGCATATGATTTTCGTATTTTAAGCTCATGCATGGTTTGATTATTGATAAGAGCAAGTTGTGCTTGCCGATGGTTATAGTAGGGTAAAGCCTTCCACAGTTTATTCCTTAACGACTCGGGCGGAGCCCCTCGCGCCGCCCCCACCAGCCTCTCGCCGGCCCCTTCCCTGCCTCGCCGCCGCCCGAGCTCGCGGCCGGGAAGCCCGCGCCGGTGCAAGGACGGCGGCGGCGGGGCTCTCTCCTTTCCTCTCCGCGGGAGGTCTCTCCTACGCGTCTCCTCTCGCTTCTCTTAGCCGTTTTGGGTCACCAGTCTTTCCGGCGAGCCTACGGGCTAGATCCGGCGTGTCCCTGCCCGGATCCGGTGGCCCCTGGTGGATCTGGCTAGGGGCTGCAGGCCTGCCGTGCTCGGGTGCTTGGTGGCGGCGGCGGCGGCACTCCTCCTCCCCTCCGTTCGTCTCGTCGTGGCAGTTGGAGGAGGCTTCCCCCGTCCAGTGCGGGCTTCAGCGCCCTCCCTCCTCTGCGCTTCCGCTCTTGTCCGCCCCTCCGGTGTGCTGCTTTGGGTGGTGGAGGTGATGGGGTGAAAGCCTGCCTTGGTTGCTGCTAGGGCCGACGACGGCGGCGCCAAAGGCGTCGCATTCTTCGTTGGAAGCGTCATCGTCAGCACCTTCCCCCTCCGTGGGGATTCTCCATGGAAAACTTCCTTGCCTGGGTTAGCCCGGGCTAGCGGCGACGGCGTGTAGCGTCGTTTCCCTCCATGGAGGCGTCGCTTTGGAGCCCCACGGCGCCTTTGGTGGTGACCGACTTTCGCGGTGGGCTGGTGTCGTGCCTTCTAGGTTCTGCTGCCCACCTCGCGTGCACCGCTCTCTCCTGGCTTGAGTTGCTTGGTCGAAGTCGGAGCTGCTTCCTGCAGGGTCGGTGAAGCTGGGCGACGATGCCGGCTGCGGCTCTCTGGCTAGGTGGGGTGGTGTTCGGTGTGTAGGTGCTGTTGCCTTGGAGTTCTGGCCGGTGCTCACTTTGGAGGTCAGTCCTACTGTTCGCGGTAGCTGGTAGGCTTGGAGGCGAGCGCTACGGTGAAGTCGGAGCTGCTGGTTGCAACTAGCTCGGCAACGATGACACTCGGTGCGCTCTTCGGTGGCTGCTGGTTGTGGCAGATGGTGGAGGCCTGGTGGAGAGAATCGGAGCTGCTCGGCCTATGGCTGAGCTCGGCAACGACGATTTGCACCGGGTTGGAGACGATCGCTACGGTGAAGTCGGAGCTGCTACGCTGCTGGTCGCAACCTAGCTCGGCAACGATGACACTCGGTGCGCTCTTCGGTGGCTGCTGGTTGTGGCAGATGGTGGAGGTCTGGTGGAGAAAATCGAAGCTGCTCGGCCTATGGCTGAGCTCGGCAACGACGTTTTGCACCGGGCTGCATGGTTTGTTCACGTTTTTTGTGTGGGGTGTTTGTGTTGTGCGGCATGTGTTGATGTCCCAATCCAACTGGCCAGTGTTGTGTGTTGTGCGACGCGTGTGATGACCCAATCCAACCGTCCGTGTGTAAAGGTTTTGGGCCCGGTTTTCCTTAAAAACGGGGCCAACTCTTCTTGTTAATTGAAGGCAGAGCTCCTGCCATTTACGTTAAAAAAAAAAAGTTTATTCCTTAAGCCTTGTTTCATACACCATTTTCATGCATGCTTTGATACACTGAAAGATGTTTATGTTCTTTATAATACATTAACAGGTTGGAACCCCAACCTCCTAGCCAGAGTGGAGCTTCCATGGTAAATACAGGATCTGCTCCATTGAACATTCAGAAGAAAGGGAAGAAAGGTCAAAAGCTTAGCTCGTCAGTTTTGGGGTTCAAGGTTCACAGCAATCGTATCATGATGGGCGTGATCATGGATGCTAAAGATTAGATGGCGCTGAATGGACTGGTATATATAGACTGCAGTTAACATGTTGAGTTACTACGGCCACCAATTCGTTACTGATGAACATATCAACACTTCTTATCACTTTTTCAGCACAATCTTTTCCGTAGAGCAGATGATTCCCTGTCACAGTTATCACCTTTTTAGCAGTCTTCCGTAGAGCAGATGATTCCCTGTCAGAGTTTTGGGGCTATAAGTGATGAGATTTGAAATCCAGCAACTGGTAATAAGTTTGGTCTTCTAATAGACTTGGTTGGGACTCCAAAATCATGTAATATTTGTTAACGCTCTGCAAAACTAGAGTCTGGAGCTTCCAGAGTCGCTGGAAACCCTCGTCAGTGTTTTCATTCGGAGCATGGAATACTGATGCCACGTTTTAACGTTTTGCACTCTCAAATTCGAACATGTAACTTCTAAGTTTCTGATGGGATTGTTTTCGCCATTCACTGGCACAATAGCAAGATAGCACTAGAAGTACTAGTAGTAAACGTATACTCGTACTAGTTAACTGGTATGGCCAAATATTAGCGGCCGCACTCCATTTCGAGGTATACCAGAAATGATGCCGGGCCCTCAGCAGAGGAACCGGCACTGAGATTGTCCCATAGCCGAGCAAGTCAGTCGGTCGCCTGTCGCCTCCGGGCCACGGGCGGCGCTGTTGAGAATATGGATTACGGGGTATAATCTATCTCAAAAAACAAAAAAGATTACGGGGGTTTATCTACCTTTTGTTTTGCAGTTGGCATCTGTCGAAAGTAGCGTTGGTTTTTATCGAGTGAACATTGGACTTTTATTTTGGATGCAGGATAATAAATCAGAATATACAAGCACACGAATCGTAGTAACATAGCAAATAATTTTACTATTGAATTAATGAACCGTACTTTGAACATTCTGTTTTACATATAATATACTGATGAACTGGCTAACGTGCACTAGCAACGGAGAAGAAGATCAAATTAAGCTAACCCCTGGAACAACATAACCGTGTACGAAAACGCAAGATAGACGAGCAGGTAAACGACGACGAGGGTGAGATCGGGCGTCGGGGAGCCTGGACGGCGTTGGCCGGGAGGACGGTCCTGGACGCGCGCCGGAGGAACGTCGAGTCCGGCCACGTCGCGCTGCGCGACGGCAGCGGCGTCCACCACGTCCAATCGGTGATCCTCTTCCTCTTCTTCCAATTCCTCCTCTTCGTCGTTGTCCTCCTCCTCTTCTTCAGAACAATCAATGTCGTGGTAGCTGATGCCAACGGGCTCTTCCTCATCGCTACTCTCATCAACGTCGGAACTATCAACGCCGTCGTCCTCGTCAGAGTCGCTCTGTTCCGTGTCGGAAGAACTAGTCTCATCTTCCTCGTCAGACTCCATCGTCTCTAGTATTTTAGAGAAGAGCTCCAAGAGCCCATCGTTTTCAGCAGAGCCGCCGCGCTGTTCATCAGACGACTCCAAGCTCCCTTCTCCCATGCCAGAACTGCCGGTACGAATGCCACCATACTTGCAAGGGCAGAAGTCCAGGAGCTCCTTTTCAGCCTCAATGGCTGCACGGAGCTGAACATCGGTGCCGCCCTCCGCGCTCTCTGCCACATCAGAACAACCAATGTCGCCATGCGAGTGAAGCTGAGAACCACCACAAGCAATGCACGCCGTCTTGCAGTAGCCGAGGGTATCGGCATCGGCACGTCTCGGGGAGGGTATGATGTCGATGTAGCCATACTTGCTCTCGTCATCGGACTCAGAGTCGTCGATGTCGTCGTACTTGTTATTGACAGGGAACGCCGCCGGTGGTTCCTCGTTTCCTGTAGCCTGAAGCTTGTCTGCTTGGTGCTCGCAGTCGGCAACGTGGCTGCTCCACTCCTCGCCGGAGCTCTCAGTATCATCGTAGTCATCCTCCTCTTCCTTCTCACAGAAGCTATCCGTATCATCGTCCTCCTCTTCGCTGCAGCTCTCCGTGTACTCGTCATAGTCATCCTCCTCGCTGGAGTGGTCCAAGTCTTCGTCCTCCTCTTCGCCAGAGGTCCCGGCGTCCATCTCATCCTCCACCTCCTCGCCCGAGGTCCCGGCCTCCTCCTCATCCTCCACCTCCTCGCCAGAGCTTTCGCCTTCCTCCTCCATCCCGCTCGGCAACTCCGAGAGAGGCGAATAAGTCGGCGCGGCCGCGGCCGCCACCGAAGGTGCGGAAGGCGCTTTGACGACAGAGCTGCTCCCCGTGCCGCCGTGCTCGCCAACCTCACACTCGCAATCCTCCTTGCCAATGCCAGCGCCGTGGCTGCAGCAGCCGGCGCCGAAGAGGGCCTCCCGTATCGTGGTGTCGTCGAAGAAGAGGTCGGAGCGCCCGCAGCCGCCGCCGCCGTCCCCGGGCGAAGGAGCCGAGGAGAACGCCTCGCGGTACGATATCACCCTCGCCGCTCCCTGCAGCGTCGGTTGCGGCACGGCCGCCGCCGCGGCCACCGCCGTCGTCGGCGGCGTCGGGTCGCGGACGACGACGCTGCGCCGACGGTCGCTGCCGGGCTTGCGGACCCGCACGAATCCGCAGTCGCTGCCGTCGTCCGAGGCGCTGTCGCCGTGGTCGCTGCTGCCGTCGTTGCCGTCACTCAGAACGACGACCCAGTCGTCGTCCGCCTGCATGGCCAGCTTGTGGTCGTGAACTCGACGCAATTCAGGTCAGTGATGATCGAGCAGACGAGCTAGCTAGCTAGATCGATCTGTCTGGGATTACGTATAGTATACGTCAAGAGCGGTCGATCGATCTGCCGGCAGGGCGGGCATCGCCGTGCATACCCTGTATTTATGGCAGGGAGGGGAGAGAGAAAGTAGCGGAATACGAGTCGGAAGCACCCCGGCCAGCGGCGGCGCGTGCACATCAAATCAGGCAAACGCGATGCGACGACCCAGCCCGCTTTTGCTAGCTTGCTCTTGCAGACGGAGAGAGAGAGGGAAAGGCGGCCTCTCCGCCTTTGGCTTTCCTCGTTGGAGCCGATCGACTCCGATCAGCCTCCGTCAACAAGTAGATTAATTAATTTTGAGAGGGGATACACTTCCATTAAACCAAGGACCTATTGGACCATTGTTGTGTACATCCAGGCCCATATGAACATCACCATGGTGTTTGGGAAAAGAATTAATAAAACATCAGGTTTACTGTCTAGGTAGCAATCGATTGACCGTCAATTGATTTTTTTTACCATCAGATCGCGATCTAACGGCTCAGATCTTCTTCTTCTACATGTGTCAATACACTGTAATTACAATAGTAACACACTGTAATTACGGTGGACATACATTGTAATTCCGGTTGTCATATACTGTAATTCCTATAGTCATACACTGTAATTATGATGGTCATACACTGTAATTCCCGTCCATCCAATGCAGATCTAATGGCTCACAAAAAATCGATTGACCAAATAGACAAAACAATCGATTGGCCTTTAGCTTTTCTCTTTAATTATCAGCCAATATAATTGTGAGATAACCGACTGTATTATTACCCCCTGGCTTTAGGATCTGTACGTAGGTGCCGATATGGTTAGCACGTACCGATGCTAATGATCGAGATGCGGCCAATGAGGTGTGGTTTCGTGTTTAGCAACAATTGCTCCTGATTTTACTTTTAGTAGCGCCATGCATGGTTGCCATAATGCCATGCCGCAGCAGTTTTGCTTTAATCCGTTTCCCACCACCTTTTCACAGGGATCAGATCGTTACCAGATCGGGTGCAAGTACACTGCGGCAAGACTCGCTCGGTGCAACTCCACGGCAGCATGACTTGACTTGGCAATAGGAATCGACTTTGACGGTGGCGGCACACAATGGACTTCTTTTTTTTTTTTTGTTAACTCTCTCATCAATCATATCGCTTTCAGGAAAGAAAAAAAATAAAGCTACATCGATCTCGTCTCTTTGATGAACATGGGAGACAACGACGAACACCCACTTCCTAGAGTGAGACAGTGAGTGTTACTGTAGTATCCACAAAATCAACTGTACAACTCAACCTATCTAATAAGTAAAAGCTGAAGGTGAATAATTTGCCAAGAAAATGTCCCAAACTGTCATATAGCACAGGCAAGTTCGGAAGATTACTTGTCTACTAGAAGAAACATGCACAAGCATAAGGTTGATTATTATTCCCTAGTAGATGGCTAGAGCCTAGATCTAAGCAGCAGCAAATCAAGCGCGCCGGCCGGACTGAAAATCCGCTCAAGAAGTTAAGTTAGGGTGCGATCGACCGCCTCCGCCTGCTGGTCGTGGTCGTGGTCGTCCGGCGGGTCCATGAGCGCCACAGGCGCGAGCAGCGCGAGCGTGTTGGTGTGCGCGGCGTACTCGGCGGCGGCCCAGTCCGTGCCGGCCGGCTCATCCGGCAGGACGGCCTCGCGCCGGCGCCGGGTCACCGTGTCGAACGCCACCACTCGCCTGCCGTGGAGGTCCAGCACCAGCACCTCCACGTCCGCGCCCTGGAACGGCAGCAGCCTCACGTCGTCGCCGGCGAGGATCCGTAGTACGGCCCGGTTCTCCACGGCGACAATGGCCCGCGCGCGATCCTGCTGGTCCGCCTCGCCGTCGGCGTCGGCGGCGTCGGGCTCGGATGGCTCGTGATAATAAGCGGGCGCCGGCTGCCACGGTCCACGTCCGTGCAGTATCTCCGCGACGGAGACCGTCGCGGCCTGCTCCCATCCGCCGTACCTGCCGAGGCGGAACACGACGACGGCGTCGCCGCCGTCGGCGCGCACGGCGCAGTGGAGCGTGTCCCCCGCGGCGCCGATCTCCCACCGCGCGCTGTCCCCGGGGCAGACGGCGAGGTGGACGCGGCCCGTGGCGGGGCAGTACCCGACGGCGGTGCCGATGTCCGTGCGCCACCATGCGGTCCCGCCGGCCGCGACGCCCGACGCCGGGACGAGGCCCTCGGCGGGCGCGACGGCGGGCGCGACCCACCACTCGCCGGCCCCCGACGAGAAGACCGCGAAGCAGTAGGCGCCGTCGGGGCCCGGCGCGGCCTCGAAGGCGCAGACGAGCGTGTAGTCGCCGCGGAAGTTGTAGAGGTCGGCGCCGAAGAGGAGGACGAGGGCGGGGCGGGGCCGGGAAAGGCGGCAGGGCGGGCTCGGGACGGGCTCCCAGGCCTCCGTCGCCGGGTTGCACACGAAGTAGGCGTCGTCGGCGGGGGAGAAGCAGCATGCGAGGCCGCGCGTGGAGGAGAGCACCCGCACGGCGGGCGGCGCGGACGCCGGGAGGAAGGCCAGCGGCGGCGACGACGGCAGCGTGTCGGCGGCGTCGAGGTGGAGGAAGGAGGAGGAGCCGGCGGAGGAGGTGAGGAGGAATAGGCCCGAGAGGCGGCGCGGCGCGGCGGCGTGCGCGACGGCGAAGAGCGGGGACGCGACCGCCCGCGCCCAGGACGGGTGCACGGCGCGGAGGCGCGCGGCGGCGGCGGGCGGGAGGTGCACGAGCGCGTGGTCCCGCAGCACGGCGGAGAGCGGCGCCCGGACGTGGCGCACGATCGCGCCCACGCGCTCCCGCAGCCGCCGCCGCGCCGCGGCCCGGCACGCGGGCAGCACCTGGTCGATGTTGTCGTCTGCGTCGGCGCCGGACATGGTGGCCGGTGGAGAGCGGGGATTTATGGATCGCTGGTGATCGGATCGCCGATTCGCCGGCGGGATAATCGTGGTCAGTCTCTCTCAGTCCTGGAGGAGTAGAGTTCGTGAGTTCGTTGGCGGGGCGCGCGGAGGATAAGGCAAGGCAACTAACCGTCTTTGGGAATGAAGCCGGCCGGGGATTCTCGTCAAGTCGACGGACGGGTAGTGGAGCAGGGAGGGAGTACGTGGGCGTCGTGGAAATTTCACGGGCGCTTCGGTTTCGTTTCGTTTCGTTTCGTTGCGGCGAAGGAATCGCATCGTATCGCCCGGGGCGGGGGAGGGGACGCCGGCCAAACCCGCGTTGACGCGGGACGAGGGGTCCGGTCGGTCAATGTGCGAGGAGAGGGATTGAGTTTGGTCTGATGGCGTACGATGAAAATTATACAGATAAGACGAATTTATTAATAAGCTTAATTAATATGCGATTAGCGAATGGATGCTACAGTAACCATTCGTTAATCGTGGATTAATTAGGTTTAAAAAAATTCGTCTCGCCGTTTACTCCTTGACCGTGTAATTCTTCCAACTAGCATCTAAACATTCGATGTGACATGAGCTAAATTTAGCCTTTGGATCTAAACCCCTCCGAATTTGCTGGCCCCGCGTGTTCCATAGTTTGAGGACGAGGGAGCAGCGGCCAGCAATCTTCTCCTTTCCACCATGATACGGATCTTTCAATAACTAGCTGATGAGTGAGAGACTATGCCTTGTTGACCACGTCCTTGTTAGAAGCGTACGCACGTAGGCAGAGTGTTGCTGCACCCAATCAAGCTAGCATTGTTGTGGCTGACTATCTAGCCAGTTACAAGGTCACATATATATTTACGAGACATCATGTTGTTGTTGCCCATCCTAGCTAGCTAGGTGTGCTAATTTAATTTGGGTTCCAACACATGTCACATTTTTTGAGCATTTTATACATGCCCTCCAGTCACATGATGCTTTCGTTCCGCAATAAGTACTGTACGTTTCTAGCATCAACATTTGTCCGCACACAAGAGTGCAGCTTAGCTTTTTTTTTACTCTAGCAATTTCGTTCGTAATTAGCTCATTTGTTACTCCTACACGTTTTCCTCCTCAAGACGCAAAGCATATTTAACTCCTTTTTCCCTTTTTTCTAAGGTGCATACATATTGATTTTTTTTTTCAAAAATGTGGTTTATTATTAGGCCGTTCCTAGCGAGAGTTTCTGATGGAGACCTAATTTATATAATTTAAAATTTTAATATTTTACTGGTACAATTTACTGTTTTATAATAGATTGAAACGTTATTTTTAAGTAAAAGTAAATTTGGTCTAATTAGAGATTGGCCCATATTTGGTCGAGCAATTACAATGCTACGAGTACGTACTTGGCGACAGCCGTGTTATGCCCATATTAGATTGGTAACAAACTGACAACAGTTCCACAGTTTGCATAAATCTCCAACGTCAAAGAATGAGGAGCCCGCTATATGCCTACCCGTACCAGTAAACGGAGTGAAATAGCAGGCGACCAAGATCCATCCATTGAAACGGGCATGAAGTTGAAAGGTCCCGGCAGTCTCGAAGACACGAAGGGTAAAGCTAAGGCCGAGTTCAATGGTATACCCTATCCTTCATTCCCTATCATTATTCCAACTACCTCTCTCTGTCTGCAATGCAGCATTTATATCAAACAGTGCAAAACAGTATTTTGAAGAACCCATATAAGAAGTCCCATTGGACGCAACCTAATATTGATGATTGCATCAGTAGTGCGCGCATCTCATTGTGCTCTTCTGGTAGGCATCTATTATATCAAAACTCAGTTAAAAATATTAAAAACATATACGAAAACGTAGCGAGAACTGAGGCAATAAGGAGAAACTTGTTAAGAGTCTTTGACGAGTGATAGAGAGAATGATGAAGACGAATTTGATCTTCTTCCTTTTGGCAGGTGATGTTCTAGACGAGAATGATGAAGCTTTTTAATTTGGCAATGGACCTTTTTGGTGAGAGTACCACAATGTGCACAACATTTCACCTTTCCTTCCTACTTTCTGAAGTACTGAAATGTCTTGCTTGTGTCCACAAATTAGATTATACAGTACTTTGTGGTAGATCTAGAGGTGTGGTTGAGACCATAGACTAGGGTGTTGTTGTTTAAGCTATACTTTTGTTACTACTACTGTTAACTTTTTGCTGCTCGTAGCTTCAATCTCTTGTCATGATAGAGAGTAGCAGCAATTCTTATTACAAGATACTTTGCAATTCTTATTCAACTATTTGATCAAACAGTAGCAGCAAGCCCTCGTTGGAGCAGAAATTTTGAGACAATCACTGGCTATATATACATTGAAACAGCTTGCCAGGAAATTTTGTGATAATCACTGGCCATACATTGAAGCACAAATTTCTTACAGGTCAGTGTATTAATCCTAACCCATATGTGAACGTAACTATAAGTGAACGGCGAAATTATTTGTCGACATTTGTAGAACAGCGTGAACAACCAAAGATAGCCTATGCAATTTTGTGTTTTAGGATATATTTTATTTTTGAAAAAATATCACAAGATCTGCCGTGCAGAGACTGGTCTAGTTTTTTTAGGAAAATCTGGCCCCAAAAAATCATCGAGACTAGCGATGCAAGTGGGGCGGGTTGCAGTTGCCCGCCGTGTGTCCGCACTAGCCACAAATGCATACCCCCTCTAGGTCCGATTTAGTTGATGTTTTGGACATAACCTCACATAACAAAGGAGTTGTGGGCTCAAGTAATAGTCCGCATGCGTCTGCTAGGTTTTTTTCGGGCTCTATGGAAATCCTCATGGCACCGTAAAGTGAGAGCTCGAGGGAGATGAAGTGAGTCCTATCAATGCTATCGTCTTGTATGCAGCTTCTGTGTTCTAATTCGTCCAAGTCAAGGTTCAAGAATATTGATCAGAACTTTGGTTTTGATGAAACTTTGACTAAATGAGGAGGTGATCACAGATATATTACTGAAGCATATTTGATATAGTATGTCCATTAGAATTCAGAAATACAACTTAGTGTATACATAAATAAGATTTACTGAACAACAGATGGTACACAAAAGGGGAGGCAAATTTAGCCGTCAATAGATCAAAAAACAGTGAGAGACAATGTGTTATCTATTGAACATCTAGGTATCATATTCCACATTCCAACAGAACAAGACAATGTGTTGTGCTTGTGAGTTGTAGGCTTGTAGCAACTACATGATTCCATCTTGACGTATGAGAAACGAGAGCCATATAAAATCTTGGTTTTTACTTGTGATGTTCAAAAAACTAAAAGCGAGCCCAGACCCTTACCACACACCATACAACCTGCAGCAAAAGTACCTGAATTTTTAGAACACTAAACATATGAATCAATCCTTGGTGTGCAAGGAGTGGCCAGAGTATTTTTATAATATAGAATATACTTAGAGCTTTAACAATCACTGTTACAGCATTTCGAGCTTTAACAACCACCGTTTACAGTATTTTAATGATGGGGTATGACCATCAACCAACAGTGCGCCACACATATGAAAACCACGAGAGGCCACACAAGAGACTACCTGGAAGGAAAAAAACGTCTACCAGCAAGACTAACAACCTGGAGTAAGTATTGGCACAACTTCAACGGTCCTTTTTCAACTCACCAAACTCAGCACCATATGTTTCTCAGATCCTCTTCATAAGCTATCAGCTGCATGTATTCGATAGCTTCACCGGCGCATGGACCACAATCTTCAGCTTCTGCACTATCTTTAGGGATGAAAACAGGACACGAAAATCCCGTCCCGATGCCGTATACCGTTTTTCCAGACAGGAACAGGAGCGGAAACAGTACGATGCTTTTCCTGACCGTTTTGCCGGTTCCTACATTTTCTACAGGAATACCGTATTTTCTCCCGTATACTTCCTGTTTAATAATGTGCTAAGCCTGCACAGCGCAGGACTCTACATTTCCAGGCAGCACTATTTGTAGATCACCTAGGCATTGGCCATTCAATCACTCTCGAGGTGGGATTACTGCTCTGCGGCCTGCGCAGCTACGTGCTGCTGCGGCCTGCTGGGGTACTAGTGCTGCGGCATGCACGCGCATGGGCCACGGCCCGTTTGCTGTTGCATGCTTTACCACCAGCGCTGCAGGAACCTACAACGGACAGCGGTAGCTAGCTGGGCGAGCGACCATCTGGTATTCTGTGGTCCATTACTTCATTTGTTGCCTTTTTTATTTTCACTTTTATTTTGAAGTACTTTATGACAACTGAAAAATAATACTCCATTATTATTTTATGGCTAGGTCATTGATCTTTCCGATTTGAATTATCGTCTCCCGACCGTTATCGACGTGTTCCCGATCGAATTGTTTCGTTTCCGTTATCCCGCATTTCAGATTTCGTTTTTCTGACCGGCTTTCCTGTTCCCGTTTCCGAATAAAAATATGAAAACAAAAGTGGTCAGAGTGTTTTCCCGACCGTTTACATCCCTAACTATCTTCCCCAGTTCGTCTTTTGGCTTCGAGCGCAAAACATACCGGTTCTGGACCAGCTCACCCCACATAGCAATTGCGCACAAACTATGTTATGTACAACAAACTTATTACTCAACCACATTCGCCCAATTGAAACAAAATGATTATCTATATTCACACCTAACACTTCTGAGAGAATCCGCCACATTTTCTTAGCAACCACACACTAAAAAAATAAATGTTGTGCTGGCACTTTTTCACAACAAAGAAGACAACTTTCGTATCTAACCTCCCTTCTCTTGGCTAGATTATCCCTAGTCAAAAATTTAATTTGCGACAACAGCCAAAAAAAAAAGAAGTGAACTCTCGGCGAAATTTTCAAAGACCACACAGCTGGACTATGCATTGGGAAAACCCCTCTAAAATTGATGACTCTATAAAGAGACTAAGAGGAATATACCTCATTGGAGCGGTGCCAAATCAGTGAGTCCTCCTCTCAAAACAATTGTGGAAGCTAATTGTATTACCTCTTCCCAAGTTCTCATCAAATTCCCATCGAACACCCTTCTCAAAGTACATTTTAGATTTACTCCATCCCAGAGTTCAGCAATTGTACTGTTCTTTTCATTGACCAGCATATAGAGGTTCCAAAACTAGATGGCTAAACTAGAGGATCCTAGCCAACCTCCCAAAACTTAACTTTCTTGCAGTCTCCAATTTTCCATCTATATCCCATTTTAGCTGCTCTAGCAGCCCACAACATGACTTAAGAACTGGGATGCCCCTTGTCCTTAGTGGTGAAGATATTTGGGGACAAGTTTTATACTTGTAGTCAATCACCTCTTTTCACAACATATCTACATCTGTTGGTACCATTTAACCTAGGATGCTAACAACCAACATTTAAATCTCTAAGATTTGGGATATTTAGACCTCCAAACTCTTTACACATAGTGACTAACTCCCAATTGGCTAGATGATATTTGTTTCTTCCCTCCGAATCACTCCAAATAAAGAAAGTTAGTCATGTGAGAATTCATTAGTAATATAGCCCATTTGGGAAAAATAATAAAGGATAACAAATAGATTGGGATACTAGACAAACAAGAGTTAATCAAAGCCATAGCCCAACCTGAGACAAAAGCAGCCTGCCCCTGCAACTTGCTATCCTATTCGGAATTTTTTCTACTAAAGGTTGAACATCTTCTCTACTTAACTTCTCAAATGTAAAGGAACACCTAGAAATTTTAGGGAGAAATTACTCACCGGGCAGCCAAACAGATGTGATACTCTGTGAGCTAGTGAGGTCTCTATACTTAAGGAACAATCTTGCTCTGGTGGGAATTGATCCATAGATGAACTATACAGAGTCATAGATGCACAAATTTTCACCGTGTCAAAAATTATACCTTTATGATGGGATAAGGTTTCATCGGTGTCAACTGATCCCGATAATTTTTTAGACTCTCCATTATAATTATTTTTTTAACTAACAAATCACTCTTCTAAATAGACATGAGAATACTATGTTTCCCTGCCACCTTGGCGGTCCAGGTCGAGATGTTATTTAGAGCCCAACCCCTAAATGAGCAGCGACAATAGAGCTGAGGAAGACGACGGTGGCTACAAGCCCAATCACAACTTTCCTAATTCACCTTTTTTAGCTGCTATTCTTACATAAAGCTCTTGCTTTGATAATTAAAATCTAGTGAAGGGTTTTTAAAACGAAAGAAATTGACATCCAAGACCATTCCGTTTGGAATTATTGATTTTTTTTATTATTAAAGCTTGGTGTTCCAAATTCTCATAAGACCCCCCAGGAATTTTCTTAGACTAGTGTCACTAGTGTCACTGGATGGTGGAAAGAGGTGTGGAAAACACTGTTTGCGCACTGTACACACAGAGTGGAAAAGTAATGATTGCGCACTGTAAACAGTATAAATGCACTTTTTGGTGACTTTGGTCTTACAGTTTGTTGAATAGTAATAGCATTTATTTTTTTATAGATTTCCTCATTTTCCACTAAATACTTATACCGTACACATCCGGCAAACAGAAGCGGTGAGTTTCGTCCCTCGGGGCCCAAGCGTGCGAAGCCTGTGATGGGCTTAGCCCATGAGCTGCACTTCTCCTATGGCTCCCTAGCCCAAACATTTTCTCGAACTGGGCCTTAGCAACCTCTAAACGCTAAACTGGGCCGTGCCGACGCGTCTCCAGAATCGTCTCGAGTCCGCACCACAGAAGCCACGGAGCCCGCACGCAACTGGAAGCCAAATTCCTCTTCGAATCGTAGTTGGGCCCGCTCCTCCGGCCTTCTTTTCCTTTCTCGTCTCTTCCTCTTTCTTCTTCTTCTTCCTTCCCAAGAAGAAGACCACCACGCAACTTGCCGCCGGGGCCCGCCTCGCGCTCCACTCCTCGCCTTTCTTGCCGCGCAAGAACGTCGGCTGCTTTATCTACCGCCGCCGCCGCGCGCTTGCCCGCCCGCCTTCCTGTTCGCTCGCTCCTGTCTGCGCACCGCCGTCTCCCCGCGTCCCGCCGGCATCTTTAACCACCCATCATCGGTCGCTGCTCCGCGAGTCGAAACTGGACGCCGGCCGGCCTACCGCTCGATCCGTCGACTTCGACATGGTACGGTGTTTCTCCTTGCCTCTACCGTTCTCGTTTTTACGATTTCGATTTTGCGCTGTTTGATTCTAGTTCTACTAGGGCGACATGCAATGCTCTGTATCTCGTTGATTGGTGCCCTTTCAGATATTAGTGGCACAATCGTAGCCTGGTCCTAAGTAATAGCTCTGGACAGGCATGGTAGGTTGGGTTTCGTGTGGTTGGATAGAGACAGAGTTGATGGGCTCGGTGCTAACAGTGAGAAAGATGGGAGTTCACTTGTTTTTGCTCGAATAATGATGCTTAACGGAGAAATTGCGCACGCAGTTGTTGTATTACATTCGCCATTCGGGTACTGTTCGTAATCTCTGAACGTCGAATGTTAGCAACAGGGCGCCCCTTGTTTCCCAGTCAGACTATGACTTTGGTAAGCAGAGTTTGGGGGTTTGATCATGCCCACCCCTAATGCCAATTGCTCATTTAGTTTCTTCTCAATAATATATAGGCTCTGCGTACCTTTGTGAACCATCATAAACTCTGAACGTGTGTCGTCATCTCATCTGACTTTTTTGCTGGGACATTTTTCTGATACCAACAGGCTACTCCCCTGGTTGCTGGGTTGTCAGTGGCTGCTGCGGCGTTAACTGGAAGGTACGCCGTTAGAGCGTGGCAAGCCTTCCGAGCCCGGCCGGCGATGCCGCGGATGCGCCGTTTCTATCCTGGAGGGTTTCAGGGGGAAATGACTAGAAGAGAGGCTGCATTGATCCTTGGTGTAAGGTGATCCTCTTCTTCAACACCTGTGCTTGTCAACTGAGTTGATCTAATCTTGAGGGGAAAAAGGGAGATGATCAGTGTAGTTTGTCGCTAATTATATGTATTCTTGCCTGGTTCTTTCAGAGAGCGTGCTACAATGGACAAGATCAAGGAGGCTCACAAGAGGGTCATGGTAGCTAACCACCCTGATGCTGGTGGCAGCCATTACATTGCCTCGAAGATAAACGAGGCAAAGGACATACTGACAGGGAAAGGGAAATCTGGGTCTTCGGTCTTTTAGTTGAAATGATGTACAATTGAAATGATGCTCATTTTGTGGTGAGTGGCGACTGAGATGGGGCTGTAACATTTTGGAGGGAATACCAGTAGCACGTTTTCACCTTTTTTTTTTTAACAGTGCTGTGCTGATTGTACCATAGACGACCTGAACAAGGGGGATTCAATGTCCGGATCATAAATTATTGTTTGACCTGATTGAAAAGAGTAACCATGTTTCCCAGAGCCTCCAGTTCTTCACATCTTCGTTTCTTGAACCTCTGATGCACAGTAGTGGCAGTTGGATTGGTTCCTTTTCTGAAATAGCAATATTATTCAGACTGTTTTGCATTCATGCTGTCATTAGTGAGGACACGTCATGATTAATTGATGGGCATTAGACAATCAACTCGTGGATGGGCACGTGTCTATAAGCAGCTTAACTGCAAACGTGTGTGTGGAATTTCATAGAACACTGTTTCAACTGCTCTGGAATCTAGATGATCTTTATGCTTATTAAAAAATCAATCTTCCATGATAGAAGAGCACTGCATTTAAAACAGACGACTTAGGCCGATCCCTGAAGGAGCAGAAGGTCCACCACATGACTATAGATCTTCCAGTTCAGCTTGGAATCATGACATAGTCCTGGTAACGAAGCTTCCGGTTGAAATACTGCAGGCAATCAGCAACCAGGCATAAGCTTAGACCGCCTCTAGCAGCTTGCATATCCACCTTGCATATTTCAAACTCCAGTGTCGTTTTGAATAGACAACCATTTTACACGGTTGTATCTTGCCAATCTTGGCTCCACACATAACAATTGCCAGTGTCCGGTTGTTGTACTGCACAAACAAAGTTTGCACCTGCTTTGTTTCACTAACATCGCCCTGAATGAACCTGGAAACTGAAAAAACGGCAAGTGACTCATTCAATTTCTTCTTTATGATAATGTCGATGTCCATAGAAGCTTCTGTTGATTAATGCTTCCTTCACCCTTTTAATAGGAATGGACAAATCAATATATTAAGTAATAACAATGGTTATCATCAGTTTCATACAGAATGATCCATCCCTGGACCAAGTCATGACATGTTGACAAAATCATGTTGAATTTTTTGACCTTGCATCAGGTCCAAAGAAACTGACCTTCCATCAGGTCAATCTCAAGACCAAATCACAGTCATTTGTCTCAGGTAAAAAGTACAATCGATACAGTGAATTAGACCCTATTCAATTTGTAATTCACTGTTTACCACATTAAAGTTGCCTACCATCCTCTAAAAGACAGAAGGCTTTAACCTACCAGAATAAACATCTTCTCCTGGAAGTCCAAAACTAAAGACACAAAAATTATGGTGCAAGCATTCTACTCTAGCTAGGATTCCAGAAATTCAATATTAGGTTAGAAGAATCAAATGCTACAAAGACAACACCAACGGCACAGGTAACATCCAAACTTAATTATGTACGGGAAAGTGGAACAGTTTGATATGAAAGTCAAGCAGCCATAGTTTGTCCTAACCATCACATTCGTAGTACAGAGAAGAAGCATCCATTCATAGTTCAGAGAAGGATTGTTCCTTTCAAGTTGGCATGTACCTATCAATCTGCAGTTACTGCAACAGAGCCAAGTGAATATCACATTACTCTTGACTGTTTTCAGGTCTGCTTTAGCTCAGTTCTGAATATGATTGGTATTGCATTGTGCATGAATGTTGCGTGCTTGATTTTCGCAAGGCTGCACAACCACAACCATCTCTCAAGTACAGTAGCTGGTTGAAATACAGTCCAAGAGAAGGGAACACTTTGTTGGCATTTTTTTTCTGGCGGTCCACCTACAGATGGTTACCAGTATGTAGGATCTGCAATTGCAGCTGACCTTAAAATAGTCCAAGTCCGTTCAGTAACACTTGTCAACGTTCATCTTAATGTTAGCAGTGTGTTTTTGTTTGCGAAGAATCCTATATGAGAAATCGAGAGTGCTGTTGTACAGACTGCCATCTTCCAGGAATTATATACGAGGTAGTTACCGTCGGTGTTCTGAATTTTGTGAAGGCTTTTAGCCTGTTTGTTACATGTTGGTTGGACAGAAAGGTTTTAAAGGTTAATACAGTACACTACTGTAGTGATAAGGCTGACTAAAGTACCAATGTTCCGAGTTCACACATTAGCCGACCTCTCTGAAAAAGCAGGCCGCATGGAGTTCCAAAGTAGTAGACTATTTGCTGTCATATTGCCCCATGAAAATAATGACAGGTATATTTCTTTGGTGATTCTACTATCCGCATGGTGATTGAACAGTAATAGGTTAAGATTTTTTTCCCCCACAATCAGGTCGTGAACTTCTGTAACTATTTGTCATTTTGTGCTGACAAATCTTCTTCCTAGATCATCGAATATAAATTTCTAAGATTACCAAACACTTGAAGTTGAAGGCACACTGGTGGACTATAATCAATGCACTCCAAAAATAAAAATTCTTTCAACCATTTTGGATCACTTGAATTCTTGTTCGATTTAGATTTGCGATCCACCGTGGTAACTCCAAAACCTCCCCGTAGTCCAAAAATGTCTGCTACTTGGTAAGAGGGAAAAATTTACTTCAGACCTGACCTGACTTTCTTTTTCTCCACTCGGAAAGAGTTGTAATTCTAAACCTTGTTGCATAGTATCTAGTACAAGAACATAGAGCATTTAAGGTAACAACTTTGTAGTTAAGGCTGCATTTAGCAGCCAGGTGGGCGAATTGCAACTTGCTGCAAATAATACAGCACTGAGAACATATCAGACATCCGTCAACATGTTCTCTAAATATTTTTTTCTAGTATTTTTTAGAGTAATAGGGGGAGCCCCCAGCCTTTATTAGCCAAAGGCAAAGACAACATGTTCTCTAAATATGGCTTTGAAAAATAGTTTTTTTTTTGTTTAGCTTAAGGAAATTCACAAATTGGAATGTTTAAATTTATTAGTCCTTGGGTACGCATCAACCAACCAAAAAATCATTACAGGCGTCCCATTTGATGTTGGTTTATGCTTCATCTACTCTTCATAGCAAGGCTTGAGGTGCCTGTGAACCTTCATTGTATGATGACGATCCAATTACAACCTATCTATATATAATATTAAAGCAAATAAAGTTTTTTTGGTCCTTCGGTTTTCCGGTCCGTCATGACATGTGGACCCGACTGGTCAGCCCATCCCCGTTCTGTATCCGATAATCCAAATCACAGCTACAATGCGAACCAGATTCAGACTGCAGAAGCAGCCCACATGAAAACGGATACCCAAGTCGCATACGGACTTCATTTTCAATGTTCTTTATATCAATGCAAAGTTAAAATAATAACCTTTCCAACCAAACTGAAATCACTTTAAAATTCGGTCTCAATCAACGAAATTCTTTGAAACAATATGACGTGAAATTTATTCACGAGCCCGGAGTGCAGGAGCCGCCCACGCGAAAACGAATGCCCAAATCGTATACGGACTCCGTTTTTTACGTTCTCTATATCAATGGAAAGCTAAAATAACAATATTTCCAATCCAATTGACACCACTCTAAAATTCGCTTGCAATTAACGAAAATTATCAAGACAATATGTCCTACAATTTATTCGGAAACTCGATTTAGACGTCAGGAGCAGCCTATATGAAAACGGATACCCATGTCATATATGTACTCCGTTTTCGATGTTCTATATATTGCAGAAAAACAAAAAATAATATTTTTTACCAAACTGACACCAACTAAATTTCGATCACATGCTAAGAAAAATTTGAAACAATATGATATAGAATTTATTTGTGAGGCTATTTTTATATATATTGATCTACAGGTGTTTAAGGATTTTTTTTCTCCCGTTGCAACGCACGGGCATTTTGCTAGTAAAGGATAAAATCAATAGTACGGTGATCATTTGACAGTTGTTAGAATCAAGTACAACGCTACATAAATCATAGACATGAACAATAGACTTCTGCCATTCAAAAAATAAATGACACGACGATGTGTTTTCTCTTTCTCCTCTGCCAACTTTCTCTTCAGACGTAGATCATCCAATGTCCTTCCCTTTGACTGACGAGACGTGTTCAAAGTCTCAGCCAGGTATCATATTTTCTCGAAAGTTTCAAAGGGGATGAGGCTTCTGAAAACAGAAATCTGAAATGTCTCATCGGTGAAGAAAGGCTTCAGTCAGTGATGCTACAAATAGCATATGCCGATAGGGACATCAAGCCATGGAGCCATATAGCAGAGTGTTCGTGGGAACGGTATAGATTCCAGGTTCCAAATTGACTGCCGATTTGTCTTTTTAAAAAGGGGTTGCTCATTCCAAGAAGCAAAATGGATAGTATTATACTGTAGCTGTCGGCTAGTATGCCTGCTTGCAAGTACAGTAAGTCATGTGTCACATGAATATTGCCTTTTTGTTTTGCACAGCTCGATTTCATGTTTCACCCACCCCGTCAATATATACTTTTCGATTTACTTGTTTTGAACTGCTCGATTTACTTCTTGTTTTTAGGGAAAGAAGCATTACTTTTACATACAAGAACTTTTGAGTTTTGACAGTGATAAACTGATAACAATGCCACCTAATGTGCCAGGCCAAAAACTTTGATGTACAATAGTAAAAGGCTTTGGAAGTTTGACGGCATATTTAGAATTACTTCGGTTCAGGACTGAAGGCAGTAGTTTACAATCTGTGACAAGAAAAGGAAGTATTGTGTTAATTCATTGTAGTGAACTAGTGATCCATCATATCTTTGTACTCGGAATGCCATATGTTCGTTTGATCCTTGAAAATATTGAAGCCACATGTAAAAATGATATATGAAAACTTAATAGTTAATACTATCTCACATCCCAAAATAAATACAATTCTAGTTTTGTCCTAAATTTGACTTAGTTTATATTATATAAAATAATATCGGTTTCTACGGCACCAAAGATGTATAATATGTAAGTATGTTTCATTACAAATCAGAATTTACTTATTTTGCACTATATATAAACATTTACACACTTTATTATACAAGCTTGATCAGACAAGAATATTGCGCTTAAGATAATAATAGAATAGTATTCTTTTTTAGACAAGTGCGGTAATATTCAGAAGAGGCGTGCAAAGCTATTGCCACTACACGCGTCAAGATTTTATTTGCTCCCATATTGTGACCGTAGCAAAGGACAGAGAAATATCTAGGTCAATTAGACATTCTATGGAATTTATGAATGCGGCAGGCAAAGTTGCTTGTTGGTGGCACACTAGCTCGGTTAATCCTAGGTTGCTTCTCTATCTAATTATGTTTATGTATCTTGAAAAGAAAGGAAAAACATGTAATTAAGGCTACCTTTGGAAGACATGAATATGAAAAATATAAGAATATGACAGCAATGCATATGCAAAATAGAGAAATATAGCAAAAGTTGTTTGATAAAGCATAGAGAAAACACGTGAATCTACCTCGATTATATGCAGCTAGAGAGAAACAAAGAGATTGCAGTGGATTCTTTTTTTTATATTTTTCCTATGAAATTGGAGGCAAAGGATTTTTTTTATTCTATTTACGATTTTCCTGTGCCCTATTTCTGTGAACCAAACCAAAGCAACAAAATCTTTAGGGCCTATTTGGAACACAGAAAATGCATTGTTTTCTAGTAAAAAATTTTTACATGATTCCTATGAAATTCATGTGTTCCAAACAAGTCATTAGGAATGTGAATAATCATTTTTTACTTTATTCTCATCCATTCTCATCCATTCCGGCGGATGCCTAAATGTGCATGCACCTTGGAAAAGAAAAGCATACAATTAGATGTTCATGCACGAGTTCTGAATCATCAACGATAAGAAAGCTTAAAAAGGTGGTTTTAGCTTTTTTTTAATCCACCCGTTAGCTTCCAAGAAGGCCTAGCCAGCTAAGGTTTTTGCGGCTGCTTGTCAGTCTTCTCTTGTGCACGTGCATTGACACTTGACAGCTGAAAACATGGAGTACGTGGCAGCGGGGCCCACGGCTGCAGGTCAGGTTTGACCATAAATTAAAATTTAGCCAAAGAATAAACTATTCATTTATATGATTTAGGCATAGCTAAATAAGCCATATAGATAAAAATTATGTTGTATAGTGTAATTTTAATTTAAAGTCAAACACGGTCAAAATGTAGCCAAAGTTTGGCCTGGCCACTCGAGGCCTCAATCCAATCAGACTCTAAAAGACAGAGCGGCGGTCGACCTGGTCCAGTGTGGGCCATACATACAGAAGATGAGGTTCTTAGTGTTTGGAATTTAGCCCTTTTCAAAGTTGTAACATTCTTTTTAGAGTACACATGTTTGGTCCCCCTGATTATCTTTTCTCTTGAAAGACAAAACCTGTTTTTTTACAGACAAGTGGGGCCAGCATATGAATCATGGGAATGGATCCTCTGTGCTACGGTGCTCTGAACAAATTGAGGCACTGTTTGTTGCAGAGAGTATGGCGGGCTGCTTCCACTCTTATTGCTTTAATTTGCCCGATCTAACGGTGTTTGACTTACCATTAGCAGGACCAGGACATAGCCGCCAATGAATATCCCGTGCCGGCTGCAATGGTATTCTAGAGAATCTAAATTGCTATTGCTCGGTTTAACCCTAATTAAAGCTTGTGTTTGTAGATATTTTTGTAGAAATCTGCCTAAGGAATTAAAATGGGAGGAAGATAAGCATGACGGGTCATGCGGTTGTCAAGCGCGTGACCTCCTGTCCGTATATCCATTGTCCATTCCCTCCCCCTTCTCGTCTGATATGCAAGTCCCCCCTTCCGTTATATATATATATGCACCTTCTGGATGATGAGTGCGTGCCACCGTACGTGTTTTTGTGCTGTAATCTCAACCATGACTTCCTGCCACCAAATACGATTCGTCTCTAATCGTATCACAATGACTTTCACCAATATTGGTGTGGTGTTTCTATGTCCACTTGTCAGTCATTCAGGATTCAGCTCTTATGTGTTTAGACACCGTTCAGCACTAATAACTCGTTAAACTGAATAGTAAGAAATAGTACCGATCCATAGTATTTAACATTATATTGGAACTAATATCTCGTGTTAAACCTAACTTTATAGGACTGAAAGTTTGAAACACAAAGTCCTTTTGTTCTATAATAATCTGTAAATACATAGTCCATTTCCTTCAACAGAGACAGAGTCAAAACTATGATATCAGCTCCTTTTGATTTCTCAGCAACCTTACACCGAGTGACTTGGACGTGGCAGCACGCACTAGTGACTAGTAGTGCTGCATGGCTACCCTTCTCAGGCAACAAGTTGCGCGTAGCTTTCGCACACAAAACAGGATCAGCACTCCTTCAGAAGGGAGTAAAAAAAAAAAAAAAACCCAACCAACCGGTGCAAACAGAGACTATGGTAACAAAGTTTCAGTGTGGTTGCTCCTTCTGAAGATTCGTCATCATGGTAAGCAGTCGAATTCAAACATGGTGACTTGGACCAAATAAATGACACACTCCCCCTTGTGACCTTTATAAGCCATGGGGAAGGCTAGCCAATCCATTTGGGAGTATGAACCGCTACTAACTCTTATCTCCTTGAGTAGTGGTCATCTAGAAGATTGCATCCAGAACATAATACATCCAAACAGGCATAGACTGAATTCCTATCAGAAAGCATACACACACGAGTAGGAGATCATGGTGGCCAAGGAGTTTGGAAGAGAAGTAATAAGCATGGACAGGGTGAAGAGAGACGAAGAAGAAGCTTTGATCGCCGCCGGAGACGAAGACGAAGATGATGTGGTGCTCCCGGGTTTCCGGTTCCACCCGACCGACGAGGAACTCGTCACGTTCTACCTCCGCCGGAAGGTGGCAAGGAAGCCGCTCAGCATAGAGATCATCAAGGAGATGGACATCTACAAGCATGATCCGTGGGACCTCCCTAGTAAGTTTGCACCCCATGCGTGCTTATCCATCCTTGTTCTTAGCCACTGCATCTTCGTGCATACATGCTGAATCTCATCTTTTCCTATGTGATCTTGAATTTAGAATAATCTTAGCAATCGATCATACATCATATAAATTAATGAACCAAAAAGAGTAAACACTGTATCGATTTGCATGCTTATATGTAGTGAAAGTAAATTGAAATTTTGTTTAACTGGTATGTTCAGAGGCGAGCACGGTTGCTGGAGAGAAGGAATGGTACTTCTTCTGCCTGAGAGGAAGGAAGTACCGGAACAGCATCAGGCCCAACAGGGTCACCGGCTCTGGGTTCTGGAAGGCGACCGGCATCGACCGGCCGATCTACTCTGCTGCTGCCACCGCCAACTCCGGTGACTCCATCGGCCTCAAGAAGTCCCTCGTGTACTACCGCGGCAGCGCCGGCAAGGGCACCAAGACGGACTGGATGATGCACGAGTTCCGCCTCCCGCCGACCTGCGCCGCCGCTGCCAACGCCTCCCCGAGCATGCAAGAAGCTGTAAGCTCTCCATGCCTCCATGGCTCCATGCCCACCATTCCACACAACAACAGTTCCATGCACTCATGCAATTCCACCATGTGAAAGCATAAGCCACGGTGCACTCCCACACCTGTGGAGAGCGTGAACTGTCCGCAGCACGTGCTTGACGTGCAGTGCAGCACTGTCAACAGTGACATGACATGGTGCTCGTGTCTGAAAAATGCAGGAGGTGTGGACCATCTGCAGGATCTTCAAGAGGAACATCACCTACAAGAGGCAGCAGCAGCAACAGCCACAGCAGCTGTGGAGGCAGCCGGCGGCGAGCACCGCCCCTCTGCTGGCCGAGTCCAGCTCCAACACGGGGAGCTTCGAGTCTGACGGCGGGGACGAGTACATGAACTGCCTGCCCACTGCCGCCGCCGCCGCCGCCGCCGCGTCGAGGGTACCCCGACAGCATCACATCGGCAATCAGATCAGCATGCTGAACGGAGGGGCCAGCGGCTTCTTCAGGGAGAGCGTGCACGGCCAGCAGTATTTGCAGGGGCAGTGGCTGAACTCCCTGCCTGCACCAGCAATAGAGCAGAAACCACAGCTGAACTCGTCGGCGATGGCCATTGCGTTCCATCAGAACGATCAGAGCCTCGCCGCTAACGATTGCTACAGAGACGGGTACTTGGATGAGATTGCGAGGTTTATGGAGGTCAATGATGCAACAGCATTCCACGACTGTAGATATGCCTGATCATCTTCAATAAACCAATAGGAAGTGCCTGTCTTCGTTTTCAGAGTTCAGACTTTCAGAAGTTCAGAGTAGATAGTACTATAGTAGATATACAGCATTCGCCGGCAAGGGACCCAGGGGCCAGGGTACCGAGACTGACATGCAGGGCCTGCTCCACTGAGGCCGCTAGTCAGTTGGATTTTGCCGGCAGTGTGCTCCCAGCCCCACCTTTATGCCTTGCTTTTTCATGATCTGATACATGCAGCATGTGTTGTGACCAATGTATGATTTGCGTGTGCACTGGCCAGATACTAGTAACAAAATAAATCTATGTTTGAGCAATGGATTATGATTTCGATAGGCTTATTTTGTTCCATCAGCGATCTGCGGAACACACCTTAGTTTGATGCATGAGCAACATCTTGTTACCGACTCAGCAAAGCGAGATAAATTACAGGTAGTTGTGACTTGGCTACGATTTTGGGCAAGCAATTGAAAGGCTACAGCTCAAACATTTTGCCCATAAAGTAGCCTGCATGTCCTACTTTATCATACTCCTTGTCACTTTCAGAGATAAGCGGTGGAGCTGAAGAAACAGAGAGCCTAGACATCCATTTTGTCACTCCTAGATTGATTCACGCCCGCTAGTCAGTCAAAGCTGCGCACGTGATGCATCGGCACTCGACCATGCATGCTTGCGTGTGCAGCTTAGACATTTCAATCAGATATAAATTTGTCATTTGTGGACAAATAAATCACCTGTGACTTTAATCGCGTAAACAGACCATTGATCATTTTCAGCATTTCTTGTGCTGACCCCCTACTTTGACCCTTGCACCCGAAGGGAGGGGATGGGGATGACAATGAATTGATCCTTGATTCAATGTTTCTGAACCACTCGAAGCATGACAGCGGGCAAAAAATTACAATTTTTTAATCCATTCGATCTTTTTGAAATTTTAGCAGGGGCACTGCTATAATCCATTCTCTCTGAACAAGAAAACGTCTTGCTTAGGTCACAGGCATGAAAAGTCATAAGAAAAAGGATGTAAACACTATTCAGGAGGCTGAAGTGACTTCCTAGATGACAGAACAGTCGTCCTTAGATTCAGGAATTCAGCAGACAGTGACAGCAATACTGCATGCAGGAAACATTCAGCCTATTGAAGCATTTGCCCATGGTAAATAGCCATTGGGATTATATTATTGAAGTGTTCTTATCAATGTGCTTTGGTAATCGAGGAAACAGACAACCTGATTTTATACCATCTCTGACCAAAGAAGCCACAAACCTTTTATTCAACGTTTAGAATGCAAAGACAATCAAATGACTTCAGCTAGAAGTGTTAGACCAGAAACACTCCAAACAAGAGTTATAGAATCATTTCCCAAACAAGGACAAAGAGGTTTCTTCTTAGTTCTTACAAGTGTGCAAATAAGACCAGGAAGAGATAAATATTTCCCAGCATGTGCAGTTCACGAGGCTTTCTTTGCAACTCTACTTTTCAAGGTAAACCAGAAAAAAAAACTGCTCATTTATATTATTATATGTGGGTTAAGATGCTGTACGAGACAACTAGGATTTTAGAATGAAGCATGCCTATCAGTCATGAAGCCAAGAAATAACAGATACTTAAAGCAAGCGAAAACAGAACAATAGAAGCTACCAACGATATTTGCAAACCTTGGCAGGGACAATGTTAATGCTGGTTTTATCTTAAACCATTGAGTTAAGCACAAAGGAGTTAACTGAAACATCACATCCGGATGCTACCTAATGATGGACAGAGGAAAGAGGGCTGTGCAATTGCCATCAATCAGGGGGGTGACAGCAGAAAACCATTATACTGAAACCTTCTCCAACTCATAGACGAACATAACTTTTTCATGCATAGGCAGCTGCGTATAACCGGTTAGATTCAGCCGTATCACTCTCCTCATCTTCCACTTCTAATAACTGAGATGCCTTTCTACTCGAGCAGTTCCTGTTACAGCATCAGGGGAATAAAAAGAAGTTATGGCATTAGAGCTACACATGATCTGGTGATAGTTAAATATGATGCAAACTTCAAAGAAAATCTGCAGACCTTTCAGATAGCAACTTCTCTTCAGATAAAGCCTTCTCGAGTCTCTCCTCAAATGGCGTTGCATGCCAACTCACCTTTTGATCCTACACGTGCAATACATTATTCTAGACAAGTCCATTTGCTTGCGTGTCAGTAGAGAGAGAGAGAGAGAGAGAGAGAGAGTAGACTTTACTTCTTTATACTTATTTGTTGAATTGGGAATGCCATTTCCATCCCACCATTTTGGAGTAAACTTTGCAGGCTCTTTATCCTTCCAGTGTGCTGCAACCATTCCGATAATAGGCCTGTCCTCATCTGAACTCCTAGCTGAATGAGATCTGTCTCCTGTCAGAGCCTCATCTCTGAATGCCTTCTTAGGATTTGGAGGCTTCAACCAATCGGATAAGCTTGGGAGCTCCACTTCTGAATTATTATTCATTGGTACCTTCTTTCTGGTGGCAAGAATAGCTGCCTCAGTTCTCAGGGAACTCTCCACAGATGATGTATTCATAGTGTCTCGTATCTTGCTAGATGATGATACAGAACCCTCAGAGCTCTGGAAAAGGGAACATTCATCAGATATTGAGATTTCCATTGAGACCATAGTGTCATTATTTGCACACTTTGGATCTGCTTCTGATTGTTCTGGCTGACAGAAATCTTCTTTTGAAACGCCACATTCTTCAAAATCAGCAGGATCCAGAGCTTGGTGTTCTTCTTCCTGTGCACAAGCCTCGGTATTGTTCTCACATGTCAACTCTTCCATGTTATTTGCAAGGGGAGTAGCTGAAGCCTGCAACTCATGATTTGTTTTTGAGAAACTGCAATGATGAAGCACATACATCCAAAATGTTAAGCTAGTTTAGGTACTACTTTCTACAGTAGAGAAACTGAGAAAGAGAGTAGCAAAGCATCTTCAGAAGCAGGAATAGTAAGTTTCTTCTTCAGTAATGCCATTACTCATTAGTATTAGTAGGAAATGGAACAAGGTTTGCATACCTCATTGCATCTAGTACAGTGGAGCTCTGATGAGACCTTGAAGGAGTTTCACAGTTCTCAACCTTCAGCGCTTCCATGAAATGTAAATCATCAAACATAGCAGGAAGACATCCCGAATGTGTTTCCTTCTGTTGAACTGAATCTGCATTTTTGGGCTTTCTTTCTATTTCATTTGTAATTTCCAGCAATGTGCCACAGCAAGTTTGGATAATGGCCTGCTATCACGGATGCAAATTAGTCTACACTCTGCAGCACCAAAGGCCATATTGTGTATGCCATGTGATAATTTTTATTTTTTGACTGTTATGCCATGGGAGAATAAAAGATAGCTGACAGAATTTGCCATTTTGCAGCTTCTATTGCTTAACAAAATCGCACACAACATTGTATATGAGATAAAATAACTTACATAGGTTAACTACGAGCAGCAGAGAGATTAAAAGAACAGAAGTGTATTGTGTTTATGCTACCAAATTGGCTGCAGCATTGCCTTGAACTCTTCATCAGCATAACTTTTCAAAATCAGCTAAATGAGCAATGAATAATTGAATAGACTCGCAACTGTTGTACCAATTTATGTCAAGGTAAAGTCAACATGCCAACATCCAACAGAAATTACTTGCCCATTATTTCAATAACACCACACGCATTATGTGTGTAAACATTTTGAAGGAACATGCCCCATACAACGAGTAGTTGAACTGTTGAAGCAACAAACAAAATGTAGCAGGAGTGCAGGAACCATAATTGACTCAGTATGTCCTACTGGTCCTAGTCAAATAAATTCAGCTGAACTAAAACCTTGACAAGCAGTAACGATAACCAACCGCATTAAGAAATAATCACAAACGGTAAATCGGCGTTGATGCAGGATTTCAGAATGGCCGTACCTTTGGCTCAACCTCCTGATCTATCACCTTCCTCTCGCTCCTCTGGTCAGCCCACGAGCTCGCTGTCTGCTCCACCCTCGACCCCTCATCTTCAACCAAACACCACAACTCGGCAACATCAAACTTGGATAGAAGCACAAACACAGTGAGCAAAGGAGTACGGAACGACAATTTGGGGGGAAAAAAGAACGGGCACCTTCTCGCAGGAACACGGCGGAGAGCGCGTTCCTCGACGGCGGCCTCGTCCTCCTCCCCGCAGCATCCTGCCGAACGAACGACAGCACAAACCGGCAGAGTTAACCAGCCGCGGCCGCATTCCCACAATCCCACCAGGCACAAATCCACCGCGAGAGCTAGTATCACGGGAGCAGCAGGCAGAGGATTCCACGCGACGTGACGCGAGGGAGCAAAGCAAACCGACCTGGTGGCTCGTCGCCGGGGCCAGGGACGGGGGCGCGGGGTGGCCGCCGTCGCCGCCGCCGCCCTTCACCTCGCCTCCGCCGCCAGACGCGCGGAAGCAGCCGAAGAGGCAGCCCATCATCCCCTGCTCCTCCTCCTCCGCCGCCGCCGCACGGCCGGGACTCCGCCGGCTTCGAGGAGGGGAGGAGAGGAGCTGAGCCGCGCCCGCGCCTCGTGGCAGCAGGAGAGTGGAGGGGTGGAGACGCGAGGAAGAGCAGGTGGGGTGGGAGGGGTTTGAAATTTAAAACGGGAAACGGGGGGAGAGAGAGGAGGCGGAGGCGGAGGCCGGGCGGGCGAGCGGAGTCAGCGGCGGAGTGGGAGGCCGGCCCGACCTGAGAAGCCGACCGGGCCCCTGTCTCGCTCTCTGCCCCAGCGCGACTGCGCCGCGTGCGTGCCTTTTTTGAAATGGAGAAATCATTTGACTGCTTTGTTGGGGTAGGGCCCATTGGAACTTTAGAAGGGAACTATTCTAAGTAGGTCATAAAATGTTGGATTACTGAAAAAATGAGTGCTATGGTAGCAGTGCGTTAATTCTCATAAATGTTGGTGGATACGCTGATCATATATTCTTCTTCCAGTTTTGGCAAGATATCTTCTGCTCCGGGTGGAATTCTCGGGAAACAATTTGACTACATGACTTGAAAATTTTTGTTGAACAATTTGACTACATGACTGAAAAATCTCAGTACCATTGTACTCCTAGTTAAGATGCAAGGGCATTCCAATGTGGATTTGAATTTTGAGGGAGATAGCAAGAGGTATGTGGTGTGGGAGTTTTTTTCTATCAGACTTTCTGCATTCGAGCTTCAGCAATTTCATTCTACAGTTTAGCTAGCATGATGGGCCATGACGCCAGACCATGAAGCACCCCCTCCCCAGTCCTCACAAATGGCAGAGTTTCAAGATCACAACTAAACTCTAACCACATTACCATTGGGAGGAAGGTGAGACCACATGAACAGAAAGGATGCCGTCGTTCCTGACACAACTATCCTATCAGCAAGATGAAAGAACTTTAGAACATAAAACGATTTTCTTCTTTAATTCCACCATCCACAGATAATGACTTTTCTCTTTTGAGAACATACAGACAATAACTAACGAACCTAAATGCGTATTAGCATCAATGCATCATCCTATGACCATCTTAACACACAACACAGGGCAGCGATGCAAGTACACTGCAAACTGAACATAAATTTACTATGGACAAGGAAGCCAGTGACATGTAAACAGAGCCAAGTCCGCTCAACCAGAAACCCTTTTGTTTCCTCTACCATCTTGAGCTCTTTGTGGGCCATATTTGGAATTAGAAGCCTGTTGTATTCAGGTATCCATTGCCATCCGCAAGCGTATTTGATTATCTACTTTAGGTGTGCCTTGGTGTTCTCGGGTTTCCATCCTAGCTCCCGAGCCCTTTGCTCCCACAAAGAGGTCAGTTTCTTTTGCGCCACCAATGCTTCCGCTGACTTCTCCCTAGCTTCTTCACAGGTATCCATACCAGAACTGCATTTGTCAGCCTCCTTTTGATACTGTGAAGCTAACTTTTTGGCCTCGAGAAATTTTACATCTGCTTCTTGCTGAGCTTGAGTTGCCTCCTCTTCTCTTTGCCTCAGTTCTTCTACAAGCAGCTCTGTGAAACTCTTTTCTGTTTCTTCACCAGATGCACGACTCTTGACATCTTTGAACTGTTTAGCACAGTCTGGAAACATGGTAAGGAACCAGTATCAGTTAGAGCTCAGTAATGAGAAATAAAAAAATATGGTTAAGAACACAGAATGTTCAAAATAACTCCACTTTGTCATCTCTATCATAATCAAAGACAAAGGTAGTCTCCTATGTTTCTTCACTTTCTTGACAAGATAATTCAAATATATCATCGCATTGGGATAAAGATCTACTTTGATATATGGTTAGGCTGAACCTAACGGTTCCCCTATCCTCCCATCCCCTATCACTGTTCCAACTACCCCTCTCTCTGTCTACAGTGCAGAACAGTGCTGTAACAGTGCGGGAATAAATTTTGAGGGAGCATTTTGAGGGAGGCGTTAGCCTCAGCCTTATGTCTGGCTCTCAGCATTGATTGGACATGTTAGTTGAGCATAACATCTAAATGCACCCAACAAAAAAGGAAACAAAGGACACAGCATTTGCCAGCTGAAAATGTTTAGCAAGACAGTGATACATAGCATGATCAGGTACTAAACAGGGAGGACAATACACAATATATGAAAGTTTCTTAAGTTCCACCATCAGCATCTAGACATCCTTGAAGCAGAGCACCAGAGTTACTGGTTCCGCATGGTTCCAAATCTTATGATTAAGCCAATATTTTAGTGGACGCTTGCAACTTCTATGCAAATTCTAGTACTGAACTACTGATTCACAGCAGCATGCCCAATGGAAACCATAAGAGGCTGATTCTAGTTTTAGTGTTGATAACCTCATAGCATTGTATGCAATAGTTAATCCCAAGATAGTAAAAGTGAAACATGGACCTCATTAGGATGGTAACCCATGCTGATGGTCACTGGCTAAATTGTCTACTGCTGCTATAAACTGAGCCCGACTAAAAAAACGTGTTTTTGTTCAATTTTAACTGTCTTGAATACTGGGTGAAAGAAATACAATCTGATCAGCTAAAATCATCCAGACATCATATGCCGGGCATGTATAGAGGCCTGATGATGCATATGGGTTGTTGAAAAATTACCCGACAGCACAAGGAAAACAACTTTTCGCTTCAATACGTAGAGACCTAAGACGGGCTCTAATTTAATATACAGATCTCCAAATCTACACATCTTGTTCATCTTTCAGCTGTCAAGCTAGTATCATCCACTGACCATATAATGCCTTGGGCAAGCCAAATCCTATAGTCACTCGCCACTGCGAAAGAACTGCTCTCTGCGCAGATGACGACAGAACAAAGCACACGAGACACAAGGACAATCGCATCTTTTTTAGATAATGGAATAAACATCCAGCCTCAACACTCACAAGTGAGTGTATTTGGCCAAAGGACAATCGCATCTGATTCAAAAGAAAGAGCAGCAAGATCTGAGGAGGCAAGGCAGCTGGGAGGTATGGGGACTGAGACGGACCTTCGGGGAGGTCGAGGAGCGGGCGTGCGTCGCAGTTGCAGTCGCAGGCGGGGCAGGCCCCCGCCGCCGTGAGCGCTTCGGCGGCGTGCCAGTAGAGCTGCGGGCCGACGATGTAGGCGGCGAGGCCGAGGCCGAGCAGCGCCACCAGCGCGGTCACCAGCGCAGGGCTCGGGCCCCACGCCGAGGGCGCCCCGGCTCCCGCCATTGAGCAGTGGGGGTTGGACCGGTCGAAAGGCGAGTCGCCGCCTCGCCGGCGCGGCGCGGTGCGGGGGTTAAAGGAGGAGTCCAGGGAGTGGATCAGTGGAGAGTGAACAGACACGGACACAGACGCGCAAGTGGAGACGGGCCCGAAACTGCTGAAACGATGCGGTGGTGGTGGGTTTGGCGGAGACGAGGCTGACCGACACGACACGATTCCGCTGGGACATCACCTTGGTATATGCGACGAGCCGCCTACGGTGTACGTGTATCATCTTTGTATATAAACATACGGAATACGAATTGCATTTTGAATAGCCAAACAATCTATACAGCACGTGCATATTCTGAGAAAGGTGTGCATGCATATAAGAATAACCCTGTAAAAATAAGACCAAGATAGCTTAAGCTTAAATATACACACACGGCGATTTATACCATAGTCCCTAGCTCTACTCTACTAAGGCAGTCAATCAGAGAGAGCCAGTTTGCAAAGAAGCATGATAGAAAACGACAAAAGAAAAAAAGAATCGAGAAATCAAATTGCTAGACAATCTATAGAGGCAATCAAGCCGTGCCACTAACATTATCAAAAAAAAAAAAAAAAACTAGTCACAAAACCACTCTCAGAAGAAAACACGAACAATGACACAAGCATCAAACAAATAACTAAAACCTTCAAACCACTCAATGCAACAAAGCTCAAAACAAGAGAGTGCAAAAAAGAGACCTCTAAGCTTCACAATGTAAGACCATCCCAATGGGATGGATAAAGGGGATGTATATAACACTGTTTGGTACTGTTTCGCTACTGTAGACAGAGAGAGGGGTAGTTGGAATAGTGATAGAAAAGATGGATATACATCCCGATGGGGATAGCCTAATCCACCGATCTAGCACCTAGGCAGTGTGGAGCAATCATCTAGACAACACATCATATCATGAGACACTATTTGATTTTGATTTGTAGAATATGGAGACAAGGTTTACATCGAAAAATAACTCTAACTAGGTGAACAACACCAGGGGTGTTATAGTCTCAGCCAGTATGAAATCTACTAAAACTCCATAAGACCTATATTTATTATAGAACATATGTGTTTTGGATGAAGGGATGTTCCATTCCAAAAGAAAGGCAGCTCCAGACGTGGAAAATATTGGAAAGGAAAAAATGTGTTCTAACGCAAAGGTCACCCAACCATCGACTCCCCTCTCATTTTGCTGCATCTAAGTCCAAACTAGAATCATGTGTTTTTTATTTTCCACTCCATTCTATTTCTATACTTTTTTGTACTTGTCCTGCATTTATTTGTTCCAAACATGAATTGAACGGATTAAAGAAAAACATGACCTAAGGCCTCTTTTGGAATGCAGGAAGAAGAAAATACAGGAATAGAAAAAAATGTAAGAATAGAAAAAGAATGCAAATGCAAACAAAGGAATCGAAAACAGAGAAATTGTGCAATGTTAGGTGTTTGGTTAGGGATGGAAAGAACTCAGGAAATTTAATGGAATCTTAAGAGCTAATTGTTGTTAGCTTTTATTTAATCTAGGATATTAAAGAACAAGCTATTGATTAGCCACTGGTTGGAGCCATCAACCATTTCTTATCCGCCTTCCTCGTGCATAGGAAAAATACGATGAGGTTTGAGTGGATTTGTTTTCCTATACTTTTTATATGGAAGTGAAGGGAAAGAAAAATTTCCTCCAAATTTTCTGCAGCTCATTCTTGTGAACCAAAGGGTGCTACAGGAATCAAATCCTCATAGAAACTGAAATTCTACAATTTTCCTTTGTTTCACCTACAAATGTTGGGCGAATGGGTTGTTTCATGTTCTCTCTTGCCAGATCAGCACTCGTCAATCCCTATGCCGGGTGGGCTCCGACGGCCCCTTCCCCGGGAAGTCCGGAAAAGAAAAGAAAAATGCTGCGCCGGCCGTGCCACGGAAGTGAACTCCAAGCCCCCAAACCCTTCATCGCCTAGAAACCCACGTCGACGGCGACGACTTCGAACCATTCCCAGTTCGTTCCCCACCACACCTCCCGCTCCTGTCACCCGTCAGTCGCCGGATCGACACCATGGACCCTGGGGGCCTCCAGCGCCGCCCCGCGGCCGCCGCGAGAGCCGGTGGGGGCCCGCAGGAGCTGCCTCCGCGCGGGCAGCGCGCCATCCACCCGGACGTCGACCCGCAGCCGCGGCCGTGGCCCGGGATGCAGAAGCTGGCCATCGTCGCCATCGTCGTCCTCGGCTGCCTCCAGTTCCTCCCGGCAACGCACATCCGAGACCCCAACGACCCCCACCGCACCTGGATCCCCAAGGACCGCTCGCGCATCCCAACGGTACGGTACTGCGCGTCGTGCTTTGTCTCACTCTCTGTGTGTGTCCTTTAGTTTCTGGGACTGGGAATTGCCGAAGCCGTGTGCATTGTCGATTTCGATGTTTGATCACCCGGCCATGGTATTGCAAATAGTTTGCAATTCAATATGCTGGGCTTTCTTTCTTTCTTTTTGTAAAAAGGCAGGAGCTCTGCCAAATCAATTAAGAGGGGAAACGATTACAGTCTTACAAAGTTGTAGAGAGACAAAACAAGCAGATTACAAAACGGGAAAAGGAAAATTACAAAGCATGAAAGTTCTCTAAGATCAGGTGAACAACATTTGAAATGGTACTTCCTTCAGAGTTGAAGATTCTAGCATTCCTCTCCTTCCAAATGAACCACCAGAATTGGATCAGCAGGCCCACTCTTCTTTTAATTGTCTCCTTACTGGAATTAGTTAAAACCATAAAGTTCTCCTCCAGCGTGGGCTTTCCATTTTCCATGACATTTGCTGTAAAAATGAAAAGTTTTTGGTCTAGGCAAATCTGAACCTAGAAATGTTTTGGTCCAATTGCTGTAGAACTACAACCCTTTGAATACCTCTTTCTAACATTGTGTGCCACAGAACTGGAACTACTTGTTCTCGCAAAACTACGGCACCGTGTATTTTTGTGGTTTCTAGGCAATATCACGGTTTGTAGCAATACCATAGTATTTTAGGCCATAAGGTGTTTGATTGCCATTTGAAAAGTAGTGTTTTCAAAACCATGATATCATAGATACCATACCATGGTATTGTAGATACCATGGTTTTTTGTTTGGAGTATATGAAACTCCACTCCAGTCCAAAGTTTTCATGGCTCATGGCTTGCCTAGTTTCTTACATGTTTCCACTAAAATACTATGGTTTTGTATGTTGTCCAAACAAGCTCTAAAAATACCATGGTTTTAGTGGGGTTAACAAAACCATAGTATTGTCATGACAAATGTAAACCATTGTATTCGAATACTATGGTTTTGGAAAACTAAGATTCCAAACAAGCCTACAAGTTTCAAGCAAGGTTGTAATTATAATTTGGCACATAGTGTAAAAAAAGTTGTAGTTATTTGATGCGTTTCTAGAACTTGCAGTTTTGTGGTGCTTATGTCAAAATAGTTGCAAGTTTTCGAAATTTATTTTGTGTTTTTAAAATTTGGACATTTGGAGATGAAATGTGAAAGTAAACTAACTATTTCGTTATTAGTATTGGATCATTGGATCATTGAAGGTCTACAATTTGGGATGTTCTAATGTTTTGGGTTGCAATGCTTTGTTGGGATGACTTGTGTCTAGATGGCATTTTTGGTGACCTTCACTCGGTGTGTGCTTAGCTTGCGTCATTGCCTGTTAGTCCATGTTGGCTTAGGCTTTTGTTAAAGAGTGAATCAACATTAGAAGCGAATTTCTTAACGAACTACTGATTCTGCTGCAGGATTCATCAAATGAAGTTGGAAGTGTAGATCTCTTCTCTTGGATAAGCTGTCTGGAACTTCGTACTATTGCTGTGCTGACAAATTCCACCCTGTCCAGCTCAAGGTTCTGTCTTGTGTATTTCAGCAATTATGAGAATTGTGGTCTTATTACAATGCATTTTAAATATATAAAAACTATTATAGAAGCAACTTATCAGCCATAATTTTTCTGCATGGTTGTTTCAAATTTCCATGTGGTGCTGGATAGTTTTCTTCTATGTTGGGATAGTTTTTCTTCTATTTAGTTGCAACAGTGATGATAAATGATTAAAACTGATGAACAGACTTTGTCACCATTCACCAACATAACTTCTTTCCATTTTGTTTGGCAGTGATCCACAGAATATATCTTTCCATTTCTTAATACCTGAAGGAGGCAATGATAAATTGCAGTACCACAAGCTAAAAGTCGTGCTGCCTGATTCAGATCTCACTGTTACTAGGTGAGCACAGAAACTAGCATGAGTGCATGACCCTTGTATCCTGTAACTGTGGTCATTTTTGTGTCCGTTGCAGTCAGAAGCAAATCAAGGATAAGCTAAATGTTGCCACTCCAGAAGAAAACTTCCTTTGGTTATTCCACAAGGAATTGTCACCCCTTCTTATTGCAAAATCTCAGTTGTCCAAAAAGAGATATCTTTATATCCCTGCAGACTCCATTATAAAGGTACCGGACATCCACTTCATCCATTTACTAAACCTATAACAGAACTCTTTTGACCTTGCTCTTCCAAACAAAGCACACATGCTGCAACAACTTGTCCTTTTCTTCTGTCCTATGCTGCTTTATACGCTCAACCGTTTTGGGCTTTTCGCTGCAAACATGAACGGAAATTCAGATAATTCAAAGGAAACTCTGAGATGCACAATCAAGAGTTTCTGCCAAAGATCAAATATTTTGAATAATAGCTTTAGAACATAAGCAAAGCGTTTGAGAACCTGCATTGCAATAATAATCCTTCAGGTATATCTTGACAGAAGTTGAGTATCAGGGTATCAATATTTGATTCGTGCACTCAACAGTTATGTTGAAAGTGTAGCAGAAGTGAGCAAAACAAAGCATACTGTCAATACCTTCGGGTTACCTTTTGTGAAACGTGGATTTTCTCCCTGTCCACAGGGCAAAATTGAAGATCTTGGTCGCATGGATTTAGGCAATTATGCCATTGGGGCTGTTGAAGATTGTAGCAAGCGCTTAAGTGATTATGTCAGTATGGATGTTCTTAATGCCATACAAAGAGCAGCTCCAAAAAGCTGGGTGTCGAAAGAACCTTACAACAAGGATGCATGCCTACTTGATTTTAGTATGCTCTTGGTAGAGCCTCGGAAGCTGGAGAAAAACCTGGTTGAATCCATAATGTGGTGGGCTAATGTTGTTAATGTAGCCAATCCAAGGTTTGTTAAACTCATGATTTCTTTGTCATGTGTAGTGCTAATATCAACACAAACGCTCGTCATGTAATCATTTCAAATGTGACCAATATGTACTCACAACTGTCCTGGTCATGTTAAAATTCCATTTTCAGTGACCAGATTCGGTTGGCGGTAGCTCTGGCTTTCTATGACAAGTATATGAAGCTCCCTTCAAACTGGAAGCGCGCAGATGACAACACTGATATCCTCAACTATGATGGACCGAAGAATGTTTGTTCTGAAGATGGACGTCAACATGAGCAATCAGGCTATGGTGCAACCTGGCAGAAATACCTTCATCAGAAATCTGAAGCCATACTGGACGCCTAAATAATGGCAGTTCATCCTACACAATTTTTCCATTGTGCCTTAGTGGAAGCAGACCATTTTCAGACATTATATTTATATTCAGGAAATTTGTTAACCTGTAGAGCCCACAATAGGATGCATTTTGTTCACCACCTGGTCCCTAGCTAAAATATTGTACTCACTTTTCTGTTCTAGCATGGCGGAAGCATGCTCTCACTTCAGTGGAACGTTTAAGATGCATAATAGATTTTTGTTTTGCAAGTACACTGATTTTTTCCCTTTTTCTTTTTCCAGTAATCGAGTTTAGTTTTGCATTTCCAATCAGTCTCTTTCACGTGGAATGGATCATATTGGATATTTGAGTTGAAAAAAAGGTCTTACGGTATTTGTTGTCAAGCCGACATCTGCGGCATCTTGCTTGATTCATGGTTGGCGATTTTGCAAACTTGCGCATTAGAATTGCAATGCAGTACCATGCTCAACGATTTCATTGCCATAAACATGGCGAGCAAGGCAGTGTCTCTACATTATTGGTCATTATATAATTTACAACTACATTGCTACTCCGGCGTACATAACATACTGTACATCACAGGAAATCCCAGACTGGAATGGTGTACTGCCCTTGATCCGTGGTCTGGTGGCCCAGTTGAGGATTACTGCTAAGAAACTGCAATGATTGAATGTCTGGAGGTGGAGCCTGCAGCAAGAAAGATCGACTTGTTACAATTTTACATGACCGTATTTTTTATTTGACACCGGCCAGTACAAAACTGAGCTACAGGACGTCAAAGATAAAAAGGCGGGTAGTATTTAATAAGTTCATGTTTGGTTTAACTGATCTCAGTTATTTAAGCAACATCCAATGAAAAATCTCCCAGGGACAACTTGTTCTGAAGGGGTATGTTAACACGGCGCACCGAAGTATCAAGTATGGGCATAGGGCTGTCACAGACATGGAGTAGAGTTCAGTAATAAATAATTACCTGGGGAATTTGAGGACCACTATGAAAGGGTGGTGGTTGTAAATGAGGATGTTGCGGAAGAGGTACTGGTTCTTGAATCTGATGACATTTTAAATTGCAACCCATGAGATGATGAGAAAAACAAGTATATAGCTGTATTTAGCTTCAACAAGCCAGGACATCCAGGTTACCTGCCCAAATGGTGACATGCCTGCAAATCCCTGGAGAGAACCAAGTCCAAATTGCTGCGCAACATATGGTGCCTATATATTTGCAAAAGTATAATGTATAAGTTCTTTGACATGTAGATTAGCCACAACTTAAGTAACCATCAATCTTCAACATCTGTTCAACGATGCACATGGAAAAGGCAGAAAGGATACAAAATTTACCTGCATTATATGGCTTGGTGCAAGAAATTGATTGGTTGGAGTTCTTAAATGATTTTGAATATCATTGGACACTGCAGGAGGATCAACCCTGAGTGGAATTTCAATCTCCTCAGGTTCCAACAAACCTGCAACAGATTAATCAGGTCATGCATTTATCATATAAAATATTAAAATCAAATACTGGAGCAGTGCAGGCAAAAAACAAACCTTGTCTACCCTTTTTCTTCTTGTTTGAATCAAGAGGAGTATGCTGCTGGCGGCGCACCTCTACATTTTTATTTTTCTTACTAGTTGCTCTGCGATGTTCACTGTTGCTGACTTCACTATGGATCAAATTTGGCTGATGACCTTTCAGGATAGTACTTAAGGAAGATTTATCATGCAGCTTTGCTTGCAAAAGTACCTCCACTTGTTCCACAAGTTGTTCATATTGGCTCTCCAGGAATGCATAAGCTTCTATGCTTTCTGAAGCTTTTGCTGCAATTTTGTACAAATTTCGGTATAATGTGTCGTACCGTTTTGACAATGAAAATTTGGGATCTTCATCTGTGACCGCAAAACCGTAGTTCTCTGAAGATTCACTCTGAGCATCTTTTCTCCATCTTTTCAGGATATAATGTGGTGGGAGTTCTTTAATATTTCTGAGTTCAAGAATTTTTAGTACATGGCAACATGGAAGACCTGTGAATTCAAACTTCTTACAACTACAAACAACCATACATTCTGATGCATCAAATCTAACAAACTGAACCCGAGGCCTGTCTTTGACAGTTACCTGGTACTCAGATATTGGTCCAATCTCGCCACAGCTATAGACCATGCAGTTCGAGGTCTGTTCAAATTCCATCCTGAACATCTCAAATAGTGTTGGAGTATATGAATTAGCGGCTTGCCAAAGCAAACGCAGTGGTGCTACCCTTTGTGTAATTTGAGCACCAAGGAAGTCAGCTTGTTGTTCAGCTAGACGTTTCTCCTCCAAAAATTTATCATAATTGTTGAAGAAGTTTTGAAGATCTATTTCTGGCTTAAGAAGTTCTGCCAGGATGGTATCTGTGTTATCACTTCTGAGTGTGGCTGCAATATCAGCACAGAATGTATCACGGCCATATGGTAAAGCCCATCTTTCTCTATCCTCATACAAATTACTGAGCCACTCGTTATCCTTTAGATTGTATTTCTCTGAAAGAAGCTCCCAGCTTGAAAAGAAATCGTCCTCCTCATAGTCATACAACCACCTACTAAAATCAGGTGCAAAAGTTTCCGAGCCTTGGAAGTTATCCCTTAATATCTTGGTAGCATTCAGATACAAATGCAGTAGTGAGAAGCGGTGGGCGGTCCCAGGCCAAGCAGAAGAAACTGCATCACTAAGTGCTGTTGACTGACCAGTCAAAACTGTTTTTGGCTGCTTTCCACTCATAGCAAATTTGAAGGTTTCAAACAACCATCTAAAGGATTGGACTGAGTCATCATAAATCAATGCAGTACCAAATATTATTGGCTGCTTATGATGGTTAACACCAATGAATAACAGCAGAGGTCTCCCATAATCACTTGTGCAATATCTTGTGTCAACACAAACTACGTCGCCAAAATAGTTATAATCCATTATTGATTTAACATCAGCCCAAAAGATGTTTGTGAACTGGTCATCTTCATCTACTTGAATGGCATAAAAGAAAGAAGGATTCTCGCCTTTCATCCTTCGTAAATATTCACAGATGGCATGAGTATCACCTACTTGCATGTTTTTTGTACGTTTTGTCCTTGTGTAATTTTTATACTCATTTGGTATGAGAACAATTTTTGGTGGATCAGGAGCCTTTGCTAATAACTTTTGTGACTTCAGAATCTGAATGTCCACCAAGGGAGCTTCACGATCGTGATTATGATCAGGCACAAACTCAGTAACTACATATTTTGCACTTGTTGTAATTTTAATAGTCATGTGTGCCTGGCAGCCAGTTCTTGCTTCTGGTCGTGACTTCTTTGATTCAGTAGAAATACTTTTTGGACGAAGCCCCTCCTTGGAACAAACATATGCTCGAGATTTTGTCACATTCTTTGCTGTTTTGTCCAACCAGCCTTTTCGGACACTGAACCCTGCGGTTTCAGCATAACTGGCATAGAATTCATAGGCCTTGTCCTCATCCAGAAAAACCATCCCAATCTTCGGTTCTCCTCCAGGTCCAGCGACTACTTCGGTTTCTGGATCTGGTTCTGTTTCCATTGTTTCTTCTTTGCTATCATCCTGGACAGGGGGAAATCCTGAGTGGAATTGAATATATTGATAACACATGCACTTGCTGCTGTTCAGATTTTTTTAAAACTCAACAATTATTATTCCTTTTTCCATACAAAACAAAACTAAGACACTGAAAACTTATGAGGTATATCATATGCAGCAGTTACAAAGTCTTTTATTGAAAAAGAAGAAGATTTACACAACTAATGGGGCGTTTGGTTCAAGGATCAAACATTCAGACCATGTGTGAGGAATGAGATGGTGGTGGATCAACCCATTTGGTTCCTCAAAGCAAAGAAGTGGGTAGGTTTGGGAGTTAGGATTGGATGATCCATCAATATTCTTCCTCAGACCCAAAAGGTGTATACATGTCTATTGCATCTTACCTTCTCTTCCATTTTGAGATTTTGCTGCTCAAGACGTTTGGAACGCCTTTCTGAAGGTAGCCGTGAAGGCTGCAGAGCAGAGTAAAAACATAAGAATGACGAGAGGATTTTCATATGTACATTCTTCAATCTTCATTAAAAGTAGAAAGAATAAGAATAAATGGAAGCACATCAGTGTCTGTTGATTAAAAGAATTTCAATCAGTCCATCGATATAAAAATAATAATCTGGCTTATATTTAGTAAGTTAAGCAAGGCTCAAGAAGAGTTACAAAATACTGTACATATATTTTATACACAAAGAAAACACAGAGAGTAAAAGGCATGCAAAAGGCGAGGAAATAACACCATATTCTTAGAAAATGAAAAGTGCCTATGCAAGTGAGGTAACAATACATATTTTCTAGTCATAAATCATTACACAATGAGTCCATTCATCAATATTTTCCTTGCTTGAATATCATAAGGCATAGACTCCATGCTGTTCACTTTGTTTTATGGATCAATAAGACATGTAACCAATATACATTAACAATGCAAAACATTCAAAAGTAGTTTTACTTATAGGGAACATGGTAGGAAAGTTACCAGCTGTCCTTCACTTGACAGAAATCTACCTCCATCGCCACGCTTACGCCTTTCAGCCAAAGCTTGTCTTGAAGCAATCTAAATGGTAAGAGCATGCCAGACCATATGGGAGTAAGTATTTGCAGGGGCAAAACAGCGTATCAATTATTTTATTTATTTGCCTCGATCTTTTGAACTTTATACTGGCTCTTTACATGGCAATGCTGATTATTGTAAAAGAGGTATTTAAAAGCCCCAGTCTTTGGAAAGGAGATTTGCCATTTTGCCATTCCGTTCAGCTACATGCGTGCAATGTGTTTGTTGGGCCACAGACAGGATGTGCATGTAGTTATTACCAAGTGGAACGTAATGGCCGCACACATACGTCATCTATGTTCAAATGTGCTTGATCAGTCTTTCTATTTTTCTAATGTCCTGCTTACCCAGGCTTCAGCTTGCAACAACACCTGGAATCTGGCCAAAACCCTGTTAAATTCTCCAACTCCAGTTTTGCGGAGCATTTTAATTCCAGAGTGTTTAGGCCCAAGGACTTTCCACTAGGGACCAAACATACAAATTGTTGCCCCTGTCCCCCTCTTTAGTTACTCCTCTAGCCAGATCCAATGATACATTCCCTGGTCTCCCAGAAGCACTATTCAGCTTGCGAACATGATCCCTTTCATCAGTCACCGTTGATGAGTGAATGAGCAAATTTTCAAGAGACAAGAAAATTTCAGAATCATTTCATCCCAATCCAATGTCTGTGACATTCCCGACTTATAGTAAAAAGAGAAAACATACTAACATTAAGAAGCCAAAGGAACCAAACACACACATTTCAGGCTGACATGGCATTACCAAGCTTAGAAATATGTTACTGTGAAGAGGCACCTTATGATCTCCACACACACACCCCAAAAAAGGGGAAAAACCATATTACATATGAGATCATCTTGGGGACTTCAGACATCTATACAATGATCTTCCATCTAATAAAATTGGCTATTTAGTAACTTTTTCATGGTTCAATTGTTGCAACTAACCATTCTATGAGACAGTATTGGAATTTATACGGCCTCTATTCTTTTTTGTAAGACGTCCATTGGCTCAAATTTGCACTAGTTGGCGTCAAACAAAAAGGAATGGATGGAGTATATGGCAAATGTTTTGCATATAAGAAAGCATAGATGCCTCTGTTCTTAATAATGGAATAAGAGGGATTATAATTAACTTCTATGTTCATCACAAAAGTCAACGTGCCAATTATCCACAATGCCTGCATACATTTTACTCTACTGTATACGGTATCACAATTTATAGTATCTTCATCAAAACTGATGGCAAAAGCAAAGCTGTTTACCTTGGTAGGCTTGCTTGAGGCAGGTCTGCTCTGTCGTTTAGAGCGGTACTTATTGAGTATCTTCTTTCTCTCCTCGTTGTTGTACTGTGATGCCCTTACACCGAGCTCCCTCAAGACGCGTGCCTTCCGGGCATCATCCTCTGTAACAGCCTTCCTCGGCCTCCCCCTGCCTCTCTTTTCCTTCACTTGCACCTCAACCTCCTCTTCCACTCCCTCCTGATCGTCCTCCCCTTCATCCTCCTCTTCCTCATCGCCATCAGAAGCAGCAGCAGCATCTTCAGCCACATCCTTTTCCATCTCAAACCCAACAACAGATTCACCATCCGCCACGCCCTCTTTACTCCTACCCCTCTTGGAACCCATCTCATTCGGCAGCTCTAGCCCATTATTGGCACCCACTAACCCAACATTTTTCTCCGCCTCAATCGCCTCTGTGTTCTTCCCAGGATTGAGGCTCCTTGTCTTGTAAGGCTCCCTCTTCCTCTTTGCCGTGGCAGCAGCAGCAGTGGCACCCTCCACTGCCTCCTTCCCCACATCTAAATCCTTCCCTTTACTCCTGCTAGCGTAATTACCTCTCCAGCAGAGGAACCGCTGCATGATCTTCTCGCCGCCGCCCACCGATCGGCGATTGGAGCCCATGCGCGCCTTGAACCCCACCCGCTCGCCGTAGCCGTAGTAGAACCCCTTGGCCGCGTCGACAGAATCGAATTTCATCCCCACCGCCGGCACGGGATCCCCGTCCCCGGGCGCGACCTGCAGCAGCTCGTGGCTGTGCTCCACCACCAGCTTGGACACACTCCACTTGCCCCCCGCCCCGTCCTTCGCCGCCACCTCCATCATCGCCCTGCACCGCTGCTCGCCCGGCGCCCCCGCCGGCGAAGCCGCTGCGTCCTCCTCGTCAGCGTCGCCGGCCTGCGGCGGGGGAGGCGGGCCCGCCGCCGCCGCCGCCGCCGCCGAAGCGTCGCCGACCTGGCGGAGCGGCATGTCGGCGGGCTCCGGCTGGGGGCCGGAGGTCGCCGCCTGTGCCGGCGCGGCGGCGGCCCGACCGACCATGCGGGGTAGTGAGCCTAGGGTTTGCGCGGGATTTGAAATGGCGCGGGTTTGCGCGGCAAGCGAGACGCGGGGAGGGGATGGGGGGAGGTGAGGTTTACGTAGCGATCGGAGGTGGGAGGGAGGAGGGGAGGGGGAGATCGGGTGTGGTGAGGAGGCGTCTTGCCTTGGCTGCGGCGGCCGGCGAGACTGCGAGAGTGGGGATCCCCGATGGCATTGGCAGCCAGCCAAGAGGAGCGGCGCCAGAGGCAGCTGCCCGCACGGGGGATCTCTCACTGGTCACTGCGAGGTGGGGCCGAGCCATGGCCTGCCCCACATGTCATCGTGAACAGTGTGTTGGTGACTCTGACGTTTGGAGGGGGGCCCGGTGTGGGTCGTGGCGGCCACCGGATGAGGGCGAAAGTGCGGTGCCAGTGGCCGTGCGACGCGTGGGCCGTAGGCCCGTAGCACGACTATGCAGCGCACCGTGCACGCGACCGTGGAGCGTGATCCGAGCAAGCAAGCGGGCCCGGAGTGTCAGTGAGAGGGAGGTGGGAGCCTGTTTTGCACCTTCGGTTGTTGACGTGTCCAGCTGGGAATGGACGCGATTGTACAGCGTGGCGGTCACAGCGGTCAACGCACCGGTTCGCTTGGTCCACGTAGGAACCAGTCACCGAACTGCATAAGATCGGCTGCATGGTTTTGTGCAAGTGCGGACCACACAGTTGCCCGAGTTTGCCGCAGTAGCTACCAGGCCCGAAGCGTACTTGGTTTCGCAACATACGAGTAATCTTAGCACTTTTTCATTTTAGATAATGGAAAAAGTTCCGACTTCATCTCTCAAAGAGAAAATCAGATTTAAATTATTACATACTTCTCATTCAACAACATCAAACAGCAAAGGAAATTTAGCATTTTTTTCATATAGGTGCTAAGCAGTGGTTGACTACTTGACCACCAGCTAGCAGCTAGTAAATTTTGTTAATGTCTTTTTGCATATGTTGATTTTGTTGGTATACAAGTGGCCGAATTTATGCTATTCCTAGGCCGTAGCCAGCAACAGAGTTCGTTTTGCTTTGCTTTTGCATGTGAAGACGGCACCAGCCTTTATAGATTGCGTTGAACACCGAACTGAAATGTCTGCACCGATGACCTTTGCCTCATCGAACCGCTCGGCATTTCCTTGTAATCGAGCAATGAGCACTCGAGCTTCCGTGCTTTTTATGCTCTAATAACTAAGGGAGAAGTTAAAGCTCTGCAATGACGCTAACACACAAGTGGCAGCGCAATGCAAAAATGGAATTGTTCTGATGAAGAATTTTTTTCAAGAAGGTGAATACACACACAAGAGAGGTACAGTTATACAAGGGTTCATCCAGTTTCTTAAGTACAAGGCACAGAGCTTCCATCATCCCTCCGTAATAATCCTATGAGCTCCTACACACCACAAGCCACATCTTCCCTGCTCATACTGCCAAGTGCCCAACTGCAAAACCAAATTACGGAGCAATTATTAAGCTTCCATCAGCTATCATATCAAGTCGTAGTACAGTACTGAACAACCAAGAAAAGAAAAGAAAACGAAACTGTTAATCATGAGCCACAGTTCATGGTATGGGATCGTCCTTGCCTTGGCAGCAGCCAAATCATGCAACAAGGAAAGCAGCAGCAGGTGCTGCGCTTAGTAGTAGCCGACGTCTTTGTCGTCGACGACGAGGTCTCCGTTGATGAGCTCGCGGTATGCAGCGACGGGCCAGATGAACCCCCTTGGGATGAGCCGGCTGGCGAGCTCGACGTCGATGATGATCTCCCTCATGGCGGGCTTCTTCTCCCCGCTGATGGCGATGAGGTAGCTCCTGCCGACCCACCCGATCCAGCCCGCGATGTAGAGGAAGAGGAGGCCGGGGGTGATGAACTCGCCCCAGTGCCGCTGGTCGCCGCTGACGATGAGGTGCGGCAGGCCGTCGGCGCCGCAGAGCAGGCCGAACTTGCCGTAGTTCTCGAAGCGGCGCTTGGTCTTCTCGATGGTGGCGTTGATGGCCAGGGCCGGGGCGCTGTCGGGCGCGTACTTGTTGAGCGAGGTGGTGAGCTTCTTGATGGAGTTCTTCTCGCGCTTGGCGAACGCCTTGGACTCCTTGCAGGGGGTGAGGCCGGCGATGTCGGCGGCCGCGGGCGGGGGAGAGGTGGCGGCCGAGGAGAGCAGCACGGACGACAGCGCCAGCGCGGCGGAGAACGTCTTGACGGAGGAGGCGAAGGAGACGGTGTTGCTGGGGCTGCTGGCGTTGCCGTCGCCGCTGGCGGTGGCGGAGCAGGACACGGAGAGGCGCGCGCGCTGGACGCGCGGCGTGGCGGCGAAGGCGGCCGTGGAGGAGGCGGCGAGGGCGGCCATCTCTGCTGCTAGCTGCTGCTTCTGCTCAGGTGGCGCGCGCGCTAGGCGTGGAGCTGGAACTGGAGAGGAAGAAGACGACGACGAGGTCTGGGATCAACAGGCGGGTGCTGGGATTTGGGATGAGAAAGAAACGTGCTTGGGATAAGGCGCGCGGAGCGAGTGGGTGAGGCGGGGATAAGAGGCAGTGAGGTGGGCGTCGCAGATTGGCGCGAGGGAATCCAGCGTGGCGGCGAGGGCGAGACCCGGCAGATTTTGTGGGCGCTCCGGCTTGTGGCTGCGGTGAGCCCGGGATTTGATTTCGGGGTTGGGCCGTGTGCTTGCCATACGGGGCTGATCGTTGTGCTAATAAAGCGATCACACAGGTAGATTTGTGCGTCAGCGTCGTTGAACAAACTCCTATCCTTGCCCCGTCCCGCAAATATATTTTTTTGTAAAACTTTTTTTTAACAATACTCTTTAAAAGTAGTATTATATTTGTACATTAGAGCCACGTTCGATGTGTACCAGCGAAATATTCAAACTTTACCAGTGAAATATTATAGTTCCACAATAAAAACATTTATTTTTATAGAAAATATTTCAAATTTAGAATACGATATTCTATGAATACGATATTCTATGTTCACCAGAAAATATTCATCTTCAAGAAATGAAAAATATTATATTAAAAAGAATAATAGTCTATTATCAAGAAGAAATATTCTAGTTTTATAAGTAGAATATTCTTAACTCGTAGAATCAAAATTAGTACAAAATAAATAAAAAATCTTACAGATTCTGGCTTCAACAAATCTTACAAAATATTATATTCTTTTTAATGGAAAATATTACATTAAAAAGAATCTTATTAGATAATGGAAACAAGATTCTGGCTTCATCTCTCAACATGAGACTATCATACCCAAATTATTACAGATTTTTTACTCTAAATTGATTAAATAAAATAGTCCATCCATCACACGGTAAAAAGAAATCTTAGCCTAGTAAAAGAAAAGAAAAAAATGAAGAGGAAAAATAGAAACAGTCCATGTACCTTCTCTCGTAGTCACCAGCCCACCAACAGCCCAAGAAATAAAAAAAAAGCCCAACAAAATCCATATATGATATATCTATTCCCACACACCCATCTTGAAAAAAAAAAAAAAACTACTCCCGCACATAGCTAAAAACGTTGTCAGAGGAGTGCCTCCCTCCGAGGGAACGAGATCGGCTGCCGTTGTCCTGGCTGCCATTGGGTGGCTGACTTGCGGGCTCCATGCTCCTTAGGCCCACGTGTCAGTGGCCCAATGGTAGCCAGCAGTACGTCAGCGGAACCCTGTCCCCCTCTGAGTGTGTGTAAGCAAAGATTCATGGTCTGGGCGAGGCGGAGGGCAAGGCGCCAGGCCCTAGGGCGCCGTCGCGCCGATACCTCACCATCACATCATGGTCCGGGGCCTCGCTTAGGGTAGGCACCTGGCGCGCAATCTCTAGACGCCCAGGCACCAGGTGCTAGACACCCATTTCTGTAAAATGTATTTTTCAAAGTATATTTTTGTAAAAACAAATTAAAAAACATCTATTGTAGGTGAAGTAAGCAGCTTAGTTTTTATCCAATGTGAGCTAAATCAAGCCTTCTTAGAGCATGTACAATGGAAGGTGCTTATACAGATGTTTAGATAGGGTCAACATTAAGCACCGCTCAAAAAATATTAATCCCTACAATGCAGATACGTGCTTAGATAGACTCGACCATCCTCTTATCACTCATTAAGCGCCAATGCTTAATTAAGCATCTTATCTATCTTTTAAGCACAAGATGCTAATGAATAAACCGGTTTTTTCGCTAAGCACCTCCATTGTACATGCTTTTAGGATACACCTAGATAACATACTAGTCGGCCTCCTTATTTTAGCGAGCTATTCTATTTTGAATGATACACTCTTCTGGTCAGAACCTATCTCACTGTCATATAGTATCGGCGCTTACAACCAAAGAGAAGACGGAAGTTGAGCCACCGAAGAAAAAAAAAGGCTAAGCCTCAATTGGCAATCTAGCGGGTTGCGGCGAGTTGTCCAACATTTATGCGACATCTTTCATGTAATGTTTCCCAATGCTTCACGCTCATAAGCGTCACTTGGAGTGCCAACCATTCTCCATGCTGATGCATGCACCAGTAGGATGCTCTTCGACAACTGCAAGCAATAGTTGGCATGAAAGGTAGCAGAGCGACAACCGACAGGATATCATTGAGACCAGGCTAACCATCAATTTACCTGCTTCCACTTTCCCCATGAAATGGGCACCAATGGAGCTTTTGGAAACGGCAAATTTATCTCAGTAATGGCAACGACTCGTGAGATGAACAATGAGCCAGATTGGAAGAGCTTGGGGGGAAGCGATGCAGAGGGACTATGGAGTCACGGTGCAGCACATGGCCAATGTTAATTCATCAACAGGTCTGGTAACTTTAGAACCGGCCGATGCCGGCCCAGATGGTTGTTGGTTGTTTTACTCATCATATCGAGCCACTGAATGACTCCACAATGATTCCGATGGGCGGCCCTGTCATGCTGTAAGGCTGCACGATCATTCGTCATATATGGATAAAAGTATAATAATCCAAGAATTTTGAGAGGGCTCCTGTCTACTTGGCGAGAAGAAATCAGCAAGCAGATTGCCGATCCACGCACTTGATGTATGTCCTTAACCCGCCGATGATTCTGCACCAATGCTTACTTAAGCAGACCTCTCCATGAAGAACTCATCAACAGAAGATTGAGCTGGCTTGATCATACAACGCCGCTATCCGATACGTACCCACAGTTTCACAGCGTGCCACTCGCCTTGAGTGGGTGAAGGCAGTTCCACAAACCAACCATCGATGACTTGTCCATACCTTGTGCGGAGGGCACGTTTTCCTGCTACCGCTCGTTCCAAAGTTGTGGTCGCACTTGTTATTATGAGCACTTGGCATCGGCCCCAAGTTCAGTACTACCTCCGGACTTTTTTATAAGTCGCCGCTCAGCTCAACTTTGAGCTAATATGCGTCATATAAAAAAACTGGGAGTACTATCCTCAACCCACTCTCTGTGGACGATGCTACTCATCAGAAGACGGTAATGCTAGCTGTTGGATGAGACAGAGCTGAGGCAAAAACTTATATGGCACACTGGCCAAACTCTAGTTGGTGAAAATTGTAGTGGAAAAATGCACTAGTTTGAGTACTTATTGGCTTATTACCGAGTCTGGATTATTTACATAGAGGACAAAAGCTCGAATTTCATTCGTGTATTGTTGTAATGAAACCACTAGTTGGATGAGACAGAAGGTTGATCCAAAAGCAATTAATTGCTGATGCTGCTGCTCCAAACGATTAAGGAGCAAAGGTTGGTTGGGTTGTCATCAGCGTTAGGCACTTAGACTACTCTCAGTAGAGCGCCCATCGCGCCGCGCAGTGGACCGTTGTTAGGAGAGAAAAAAAGTCGTCAGTGAGATGTGCTGCACGTCTTTTCATGACATTGCCAGGTTTGCGCGGCCGTTTGCGTGCATTGCTGAGAGTAGTCTTAGGCCGCCACGATGGGTCAGCATGAATACCCAATGATGTGTTTGTACTAAATGATACTTAGCGCGTTGCTCCTGAAATTTTGTAGCATTAAATCTCTAGGAGTACAACTTATTAAAGCTCTGACTAACCTTCACGCGTCGCGCTCGCCATTCCCACCGAGATGGCCTTGCGCGGTCATGCCCTCGCCAAACCACGTCCTCCTGCGTACTCCGATGCCCAACCCCCTCCCCGATCTCTCCCCCGCTTTTGCGCAACCGTCAACTCCACCACCGCGCTCGCTCCATCGCTGTGCCACCGCCTCGCGAGTGCAGCATGTGCGCCGCCGTCGCACCGCCGCACCAACTTCCTCCTATAGACTTTGACTTCACCCAATCGCGCTCCGCCGCCGCCGTCCGCACCGATAATCTGCTACCAGCACGGCTCCTCGCGACGCCCTTGCCTGTCCGTTCGCTTGCGTTCCTTCCCGGCAAGGGTGTGTCCTCGAAACCGCACGTGAACTTGGTTCCTTCTTCCTTGCCTGGTTGACTGGATCGCCGGTGGTGTTCCTTGCCTCGTGAAACTGGCCCTCACAGGGTCTAGCCGGCCTCATGCCGTTCTGCAGCATTCTGCTTCTTCGTCCTTGCTGGTTCCAGGGTGCGTGCTCTGATGTGCTACGGTCTTAAAAAAGCACTCTATGTTTCAAAAATATATATGCGCTCTTAATTTGTGATGTTAGAATGGGAAATTTGTACTGCTATGTTAGCCTTATCTGGAGCAGTTTTGTACAACGGTGCACCACCACCCACTGATTCTTCTGGGCTGGAGTGTTTAAATATCTCGTGAGCCTTTTCTACTGTTGGGTGTTAGCTTGTCTTCTTGACATTTTATACCATACAAAATGTGATTACCTTGTCTGAAGATAGGTGCTGCTGCTGCTGCTAGGCTATTCTTCACGTACCTTCTGGTGGATATGAACCTCGTGCCTTGGTCAATCAGTCAATGTCAAGGGGACTAATAAGTCAGGTCAATTCCACCTCAAAAGTTCCTATCTGGTTCCCCTCAAGAATGAATAAATAAAATTCCAGTGAGATGCAACGACAAAAAAAATGACTGATTGATGAAGTAGGGAAGATGCAAGTAACAACGCATGGCTATATACACTGAGAGTCATGATATAGTGAATGCCTTGAAACCTGATAGTGGATGTTTGAATGAGATAGATGTCCATGTTAGCTTCTTATGCTAACAGCCATAATAATATGTTAGTTTTTATCCTAAGAATGGAATTATTCATTTCCTGGCAATATCAGAACAAGATGAGCTTCAAGTAAACCCTTCTTATGCTAACAGCCATAATAATATGTTAGTTTTTATAAGAATGGAATTATTCATTTCCTGGCAATATCAGAACAAGATGAGCTTCAAGTAAACCGTTGCATCATGAGATCCATTGACTGATAAAGGTCAGTTTTCAGTCTACCTGTCTTTGCTTCCAGCATTTGATAATTGTTAATTTTCAGATTTCAGTGAATTCATAATGCTTCACTTGTATTTTGCAGGATGGAGAAGTTTGGACAATTATTACTAGATCTTCGGAGTTCGGACACGTCACTTCCAGATCAGATCATTCATGTGAGCTATGGTGGCTTTGCTAAAGGTTATATCCATCAGCCCTTTTTTTCCTCAAGCCTACTTTTTTTTTTGAGGTTTAGTAATTTGTCAAAACCCTTCATAGATGTCAAAACTGGCGATGAACTATTTATGGACCGTGAAATGTCCAGGTTTGAGGGGATCTAAAAGTTAGGGCCATATGTGAAATGCTGTTGCACTGATTCTGGTTTGTTGCTACCGCAGGCTAATCTATTGCAGTGTAGTGCAAGAGAGGAATGCCATGCTTCCTACAATTTCATCAATGGCAATTGAGTAGGTCTTACAATATATTATTGTTTGATGAAGTTTTTGAAGCAATAATTAAGGGATTTCAGATTGCCAGAGCTACCTTGTTTGTGGGAAATATATTTTATTAATTAAACTCATATTGTTTCTGTCATATGATGGATAAATACAAATTCACTATTTTGCGTTGAAAACTTAAATTATAAAAACACATCTAATGCAAGACATTTCATCATCATCATCATCTATGGCTACCTCATATTATTAGGCTATTAGTCAATGAATTTGTACATAAAAAAGTGTCTCCCGTAGCATCACACGGGTATCGACCTATAAAGAACCATAATTTTCAAAGGGGCCAAATAAGGAATTCTCTCTAAGTTTAAGTGTAAACCTCTTCTAAATACCAGAATAAAACATCCCTTTTCTAAAAAACAACTAGGCCAATGGTGCAACATTTAACTCCATATAATAGATCCATCGAAAAATATTGATGTCGCCACTCCTTTAGACAATGTCAAACAATACATATAAAGAGTACACTTTGGGGTACTACTTGTGGGGTGACCACAATAGACTGCCTTGAATGCTGAATTTGTTGCAGACTCATGTTGTGTTGGGACATTGGACTAATGTTGGGGTTAGCCTTAATTTTTATTCAACACAATTATGAGATAGTGCGATGAATTTGTAAAGTTTAGACATTGTTCCATGACGATGCATGATTGAATATACTTATTGCGTTGGAATAAATGTTGTTGTCTCCCGTAGCAACGCACGGGCACAGATCCAATAGTATATGATATATAGATTTAGAAGTAGTAAATAAAATACTAATATCATGAAAGAAAATATATCCACACATACACCATAGAAAAGTGTTGCATACATGAAGCTACAGAAAATCAATATATTGATATATAGATTGAGAAATAGTAAATAAAATACTAATATCATGCAAGATAAAATACCTGCACATGCATCATAGAAAAGTGTTGCATGCATAAAGGCACAGAAGATCAATAGAATTAGAATGCTTAAGTACGGGTTTCAGTGGACGGTGATGTGGCACGCAATTTAGTGGACCCCTGCGATGACGTGGGTTCACACATGTTAAGAGAAATAGATAGCGGGCTTCTCCTATTTAGATATACTAGATTCGCCGCGCCTGCGTTTGTATGTTTTATATGTTTTTATTATGCTCGCCGTGTTTGCCGCGGCTGCCGGGAGTTTGGTTCGTAGATAGATCGTGGCTGGCAACGTCGACACGGTGATTAGGCTGATAGGCTGCAGTGCTTTTACGTGAAAAGGTAGGGTAATTTATATATAAATTTAGAGAGTTACTTAATTGTTTTTTTTGTAATGGCATTGTGGATAATTTATATGCAAAGTTAGGAGTTACTTTAAAGGTCTTTGATAATGGTGTGGTGAGTAACTTTTTTTTATTGAAAAATATAATAAATTAAATGGCTAATATTATTTTAGACACTATTTGATAGACAACTATTATTTTTTATAGCGCGCTTCGTAATTCGTTTTTTATAATTTCTAATTGGTAATAGTAAGATAAGAATAAGAAAAACATGCCCAACGCGGGTGTCCCCGTTCCCTTCTCATGCCTCTCCCACAAGTAGGCCTCGTCGGCGATGCTGCAACATGGAGGAGGACACCTGCAGCGCGGCGACCCAAATTAAAGCCCACCCGCGTATCTAATCTAGGATACCCTCGTTCTCGATCATCCTTCCAGGTGCATGAACTATGTCCTCGGCTCATCGCCGCCGCGCAGCAACCCGTACCAAACACCGTCGCCCCGTGAGAGCGCTCTGCCGTCGCTTCCATTGCGCACAGGACGCCGTCCACCGCACTGCGCCGCCAGTGCCATTGGCCACAGTACCGTCTGCTGGCCCGATCACGTCGATGGAAAATGGCTCGGTCCCATGTCCCGGAGCAAGCAAAGCCAACCTTGCTCAGAGGCTTCTATCGCATAGATCTTATGGCCAACGGTCCTCGATTCAATGAAAAAATCGATTTTTTATGACTAATCATTTGTTACAAGGTCATCAGCAAGTCCATCGCGGCTAACTTCCCATGACAGCGACAGGCCACACTGGCCATTGGCCATTGGCCATTGCAGGATGAGCAAGATGCGCAGCGCCCTAACAGTACGTCCTCTCGACGGCGGGGAACCTCACACATCTGGGAACGCCCAATTAAGCAAGGGAGATGGACACCACCCGTATTGCTCCCGCCGGCACGGCCGTCTTCAGCGCGACCACCACCCTGATGGACGGCCCGGCCTTCGATGCACACATTGCGTGGGGGCTTCTATGCAAAATATTTAGCCATCAAATATAGTTGCATGATTTGGGATCTCATGCTCTGGAGTGGGTCCCGGTGCACACATTGTTGCCACTTGCACCCAGATCTATCGAAACCGCGGAACACATTTTCCCAACGCCTCTCGTTCCCAGTCTAAGCTATATTTGATCGGGGTCTTCAGGACTAGGCTTTTTAGCTTGTTGGCAACTTGAACAAGAGGGAACAAAGCAGCAACAAGAAATGAACTGAGTGTAGGCGCATAATATAGACAAACATTGTTTTTGAGTAGAAATCAAAGACCAGTAGATGTAGCAGTTGATAACAACGGCCTTAAAAACTGAGTTTTAATTGAGGGCCCGAGAGTCACTGATGGCATTGACACGATGGGGGGAGGGGCGGGGATCGGAGGGCGCCAACATCATCTGTCTCGATCTATAAATCCAATGTCGACCATGTGCTGTTGCTGCTGTCAGTTTTTTTTCAACGTGAGCCAGGGGTTTCAGAAGACCGCTAACAAAAATGATGTAGTGTCATCCTGTGATTCTTTTATCGCTAGTGCGAAAGAATTGTTTACTACTCCAAAAAGAAGACATAAGGCCGCCCGAGGCCTGCATGTTAACAAACTAACCTTGATGCTTATATATACACGCACACAATGCATATGTGGATGCAAATGTATGCACTAGTCTTTGTCCTTCTTTCTGAGATGAGAAGCCAGTAACATTCTTACACTTACACCTAGCATCTCTTGGTCTAAATGAACTGTTAATTTCTGTACAACTAATAACATAATTACATTGGTGGCGGTGGAGGACGCTGAAAAATGAGGTATGACCAACGGCGTGCCGCGCGCAGGCCCGCAGCAGCAGCGAGCAGTTCATATGGCCGCGTGACTGCATGTGGCGGCATGGCCTAATCAGTCAGTCGGTTTGCTGATAGGTGTCACAAAAGTTTCATTGCAACCATTCAAAAAAGGGATTTTTTTTCAACGCAAACAGGTTCAACATCATACAATTACGGCCATGCCTAGCAACAAACTTAAATGAACTGAATTCAGTAGTACAATTTAGAATGGTGAGAATGGCGGCTTTCGTTTTGTCTGGAATTGTTGTATATACCAGCACTGCTGGACGAAGCGCATCGCAGGCCTATGGTGGCACCGGTAGTCGTGGGACTCGCTAAGGTCAGCCTTGCGTCCGTCAACCACGCATGACGTGCACTTTGTGCCCCGGCACTACTGCTGAACGGCGGGGACGCCAAGCGGCTGGGTGTGCAGTTAGGCCTCCTAGGGCGGCGCCGCATCGGAGGATGGCGGCGAGCGGGTAGGGGCATCGGAGCAGGGTTCTGGGAGCTTTGGGCCAAGGTAGCATCAAAGACTAGCACGTGCAATGTAAATGGTGGATATGTACTGCAGGGGTGGAGGATTGGAATCAGAGGCCGCCCACGCACGCCACGATGATTTTGAAGAACTAGGCTTCGAAGACGGATGCATGTGCTGCAGGGCTTCGTCTTGCTGGTTGCACATCACACAATGCTCCGGGTGTGGCCTTGATGCGCTGTCTTGTCTGCCGTCCAGCAGTGCGGTTCAGCGTTGCCAACCTTGTGAAGAACATGCGGTGAAGGGATGCTCAAGCTTTGCGCTGTCACATCCCATGGCGGAACCTGGAGAAGTTTATGGAGAAGAGCTGGTAGGTTGAGCATGCCGTTCCGGAATCGTTAGCCTACTGGAGCCAATATGTGTCGACCGGGGATTCTCTATGCTTGCACATTCCAAATCGTCAGAACCGGAATCCTCACAAGAGGCCGCAGAGGCTAGACGTAGGGAAGAGTGCACACTGATATGATTGGTTGAACTATCTACAACAGATGTGATCAAACCTTAAGCAAAAAGTCTCAGCAGCAGCAATAGATGAACAATAGAGAGGGTTATGGCGTGAATAGCTCCCCGGAAGGGAAAAGTGCATAAATAGGCACAAGTCTATGGTACAGTGCAGATCACTAGTATCTTTATTTTTTGTCACTAGTCAATCAACCCGTGCTTTCGCACGGGTTAGAGTCTTAAATGTATTATGCGTAACCGTACAACATATATATAGATCTATTTTTATACTTAAGTTTTTATAATAGCATATCTTGCTACTTTATATGTATGCTTAATTGATTTAGATAATCTTTGATCGATTGCAAAAATATATGATTTTAATATAATTTTGAGGGGTTACTTTCATCATATTAACAGTCATAGTAACTAAGGTGAGAAATAATTCAAATATAAATTAAAGAAGATATTTGGTATTATCCTATCAAAATAGCAAATGCGAGCAATTAGATATAAATTTACGGTGTTATTTTATATTTTTTTTTATATTGGCAGAGTGGGTAATTAATATGTAGTTTTAGGGATTATTTAATATTATTTTGATAATGGTAAAGTGGATGATTACTTAATTAGAATACAGATCTAATGGCTATTAAGATTCCAACCTGTCAATTGATGATAGAGTATTTTTTATTATTGTGAGAATTTCTATGATTTTATTTTTTTTTCTAGCGCATTTTGTGAGGATTGACGTGAAAATTTCAAAAAAAGTCTACAAAATATCTGTTTCATGGAAAGATTCCTAGCATCTTTAATAGAAAAAAAACAAAAACCGAAGATAAATTTAAAAATAGAAAAATCTAAAAAAAAAGAAGATATTTGATTTCGTTGAGAATTGAACTCAAGATCTTTTAAATGGCAGAGGTGGGTAATTACTTAAAAAATATATATAAAAAAAAGAGGATATTTGCTTTCGTTGAGAGTTGAACGCAAGACTTTTCATAATGGCAGAGGTGGATATTTACTTAGAAAACAGATCTAATGACTATTAATATTTCAATCTGACGATTGATGGTCGGATGTTTCTGATTATTGTGAGAATTTCTAGAATTTATCCTTTTTTCTAGCGCGTTTTGAAATTGGTGCAACTTTTAGAACCTCCAATTAGTAATAGTAAGACAATATATTCGCACATGGCAAGTTCATTAATCACCAGACCTAGTTGGTAAGCAATTTACAAACTTGGCCTACGCTGATATGGTTGTACATTATTGTACTCATCATGATGCACGTCATTGGAAATTAGGGCCAAATGATTTGCCGACATCATCTTATACAGTTTAGGTTCTGTTCTTTAAAAAGTTGCATGTTGAGGGATTTAAGTGTACCGAGTTTGGTCTTTCGTTCTGGCTGTGATGAGAGCTTGTCAATACCGAAGACTTGCTGATGGACGAGCAAACACCTCCTAAGTGTGACCTGGAGGAGAAGTCCTCTCGAGTGGACTGAGAGGCGGCGCCAGAGTGGACTTGGCGTGACAAAAGCCCTGCCGAATGGACTGGCAGGTGGATTGGGTTGATGCCCAAGTTAGGCTCGGCCCACAAGTGCGACCGTGGGTGCGGGACGGTGTGATGAGCCGTAAAGTCATCACCTTTGGAGGCCCAACAATCATTTCCCGGTTCGAGCGTCAAAACCGGGGCCCAAGATTGTTTTCTGGTTCCACCGTCAAAACCAGAGGCTGGTTGACGGTATCCTAAAACCAGTAGTTATCCAAATGGATGAGCTACTGACCACGTAAAGGACATCGGAAGATTACTTCGAGCCGAAGAAGATCAAAGACTCTATCGTGGCCGTTCATCTGAGTTTCTAGCATCTTTTCTGGCCTCTACAGGCGTTTTAGTGTAATTGAGTCTGTATCCCAGGGGCTGTTTGCAAAACAGCATAGATCGAGTCATGTAGTATAAATTAGGAGTTGGCTGCCTTAGGCTAGCTCTCTTGGCTGGTTGGATTGTTGTGGCTAGAAAACCCTAAGTTTTGTTCTCCCAAGCAAGAGTAAGGAAGTTCAGTGAGTTTAGAGAGATTTAGGCTCCACCAAAGAGGGTAGTAAGTAGGGTGGCAGCTTGGAGAACGAGATTCATCTTGTAATTTGGATCTAAGACCTTTTTGAGGCTATCAATTGATGGATTTCGTGCAGCCCCTTGTGTGCTCTTCTTTGCCCCTTTCTTGATTGGCTTTTGATCTTCGTTTTCTTGCCTTTTGGTGTATTTAGTTTTGGGCAAGAGTAAAATCTTTCTATTGCCGGTGTTTTGGAATGCTAGAATGTGATTTTGATTGTGGTTGTGTTGTCCAATATTTGAATCCATGAGCAGCCCCTTTTCTTTCGTTCTTGGCAAGTGGACTTCACTTCGAGGTCCAGTCAAATCCGTGGAGAAAAACTTAAGCCTAGGGCTTGATCTATTGGGAAGAGCTTCTCCATAGCCTAGACAAAGTCCTTGCAAGTTTGGTGAAATTTGGAGTCCATTTGATCAAGATTTAGTTTGTTTTTGAGGATTCTCGGGTTGTTTTCTCTCCTCGGGCTGCCCTGTTTCGTACCACCGGACTGTCCGGTGGGTAGGCACCGGATAGTCCGGTGGCATAGGGTTTTGCCCAGGCGGAGTTCACGAGGCTCGGCCTCTCAGGATTTTAGCAGCCACCGGATTGTCCGGCGGTAAACCACCGGACTGTCCGGTGGTGGCTGTTGAGAGTCAAGCTCTAGGCCTATTCCGTCCGGTGGCTTTGGCTATATCGTCCTGTGGGTGTTTAGCTCTCGGTTTTTACCGTCCGGCGGCTCGCTATACCGTCCGGTGGGTGCTCCACTGTACTGTTCGGTGGGTGCACCGGACTGTCCGGTGGCTTGTTGCCAGGACGGTTCTAGGCTCGTTTTGCGTTGTTTTCTCTTGGCGTTTAAGCGAGTGCTATATAGTGCTTCCGTAGTGCATTTCTCGACGTGTCTTAGGATTGGTAGCTTGTCCTAGCTACGTGATCCTACGTAAGTGAGAAGAGATGGTTTTGGGGTCATAGGTTTTTAGGTGTTAACCTATTCATCCTCTCTGGGTCGCTCTTTTGGTCCTCACGTGCATCCCAAAGCATGTACGTACGAGATTAATTGATCTGTTCTTCCTTTGTTTCGTTTGGGGTCCTAACCCAGCCCCTATCCTTATCCATACTGCCCATTTTGTTTCTTCTCCATCCGCGGTGAACGTTGCCGTCCACGATTCATTTCTTTGCTCTGCACAGCCACTCATCGTCCCTCCTCCAGCGTTTGGCCCCGCTAGCTCCGCACTCACGCCGCACGGCTGCCAGTTGTTACCTCCTCCGATGGCCCCCATCCCTGAGCGCCGGTGGCTGCCCTTTTGCCCTCCACACACCGGGGCCAGCCAGAGTCGCCAACTCGCCATGGACGGCCATCCCTGTCACAGCACGGCCAGCCCAGGAACCGCTTGCCAAGGAGCTAGATTGGCCAAAAAGAATTTCTACTAAGTACTAACGTGGAAGTAGTAATGTTTAAGCACCCACACCCAGGAGATTTGCTGTTAGTTCTGCACAGATTGCATATTCTAATACAGAGCAGAGAAACATTACAACTGGTGATTTCTCGTGTATTTTTCTCCTTCTTGGAGTACATTCGGGCGGAAACAGATGACTTGTAGATTGCGTGCATGCTAAGAACATTCTTAGTGCACCACAGCATATCTAAATGTGTATAACTCTATCTGCTCTGTCCCGTCAGAATGCAAGAAGGACGGCTCTAATGTTGGCGGTCTTCCTGAAACACTCGAAGCCCTCATTGAGAAGGTGATCCATTGAAAAGCACAACACCGTCAACGACGCTAGTCGATAGCAAGCGGTGGCTCGACACAGAACTACAACAGAGTCAAAGATGCGAGTCGACACAGAGCCCAGTTGAAGGACGTGCGAACTAGTTGCTTAGCTTGGGTCTGTTCAGGTGCCGTGCTATTTGCTGGTAACAGAATGTGTTCCCAATTCCACTCATTCCTAGTTGAGCCGTACTCTTTCTTTCCTATCTCCATAGTTCATCTCTTAGAGTGCATCTCTCGTTATGTTATACTAGTCAATCAATCCGTATTTTCGCACGGGTTAGAGTCTTAAATGTATTATGCGTAACCGTACAACATATATAGATCTATTTTTATACTTAGATTTTTATAATAGCATATCTTGCTACTTTATATGTATGCTTAATTGATTTAGATAATCTTTGATCGATCGCAGAAATAGATGATTTTAATATAATTTTGAGGGGTTACTTTCATCGTATTATCTGTCATAATAACTAAGGTGAACAATTCAAATATAAATTAAAGGGGATATTTGGTATTATCCGATCAAAATAGCAAATGTGAGCAATTAGATATAAATTTAGGGTGTTATTTCATATTTTCTTTTAATATTGGCAGAGTGGCTAATTAATATGTAGTTTTAGAGGTTATTTAATATTATTTTGTTAATGGCAAAGATGGGTGATTACTTAATTAGAAAACAGATCTAATGGCTATTAAGATTCCAACCTGACAATTGATGATAGGGTATTTTTTGTTATTGTGAGAATTTTTATGATTTTATTTTTTTCTATCGCATCTTGTAAGGATTGACGTGAAAATTAAAAAAAAATGTACAAAATATTTGTTTCATGGAAAGGTTTCTAGCATCTTTAATGGAAAAAAGGACAAAAACTGAAGGTAAATTTGAAAATGGAAAAAATCTAGAAGAAAAAAAAGAAGATATTTGATTTCGTCGAGAATTGAACTCAACTTTTGTAATGGCAGATGTGGGTAACTACTTGGAAAATATCTATAATGAAAAAAAGAGGATATTCGCTTTCATTGAGAGTTGAGCTGAAGACCTTTCATAATGGCAGAGGTGGGTAATTACTTAGAAAACAGATCTGATGGCTACTAATATTCCAATCTGCTAATCGATGGTCAGATGTTTCTGATTATTCTGAGAATTTTTAGGATTTTTTTTAGCGTGCTTATAAATTGGTGTAACTTTTAGAACATCCAATTAGTAATAGTAAGATATGGAAAGGCACTAGTAATGTAGGTTTATATTGCTGATGAGCACGTGTATTTTTGTTCGTAAAAAAAATACAGATAAACACATGCTAGAAAAAAAATATATAATTTCTAAGAATTTACTTTGAAATACAATACATCCGATCATTGTAATTATAATAACCATTGGATTTGCTATGTTTTCGCAATCCGCTGTTACGAGACATAATTCAAAATGACCTCGTAAATTTGCACGTGTCTACCACTTTACCTCTATCATTATATAAACAATATAAAATAACACTCTAGTTTTTCGTATAGATTATCCTCCACAATTATAAAGGATAATCTAAAATAATTGCTAAAATGTACATCATCTGAGCACAAGGTCCACTGGTGCGGGACCTCGTGTGGTCTTCGCGGAGTCGACTTGCACACCTGTTCGCAGTGCTGCTGTTTGTGGGCGGCCAATGTTGTTGGTACAGAGATAACTTGTTCCCACTAACAATCCGCAAGTCACCTAGCACCGATCGATATGATGAGGACGGAAGACGGAGATGCTGGTTGAAATGGTACGAATCGCGTATGACTAGTAGGTTACGTCAATCAGACCAGCACAGGCATGCACAGCTAAACTGCTCCGGAGGGGGCCTGGTGCACACATTGTTGCCACTTGCACCTGGATCTAACAAGGTTGCGGAACACATTTTCCCAAGGCCTCTCATTCCCGGTCTAAGCTACTGTATATTAGATCGGGGTCTTCAGGACAAGGCTTTTTAGCTTGTTGGCAATTTTTGAACAAGAGGGAACAAAGCAGCGAGGAATATATGAACGAGTGTATGCGTATATATAGACAAACATTGTTTTCGAGTAGAAATTAAAGACCGGTAGGTGTAGCAGCTGATAGACAACGGTCTTAAAAATTGAGTTTTAATTGAGGGCCCGAGAGCACTGATGGCACTGACAATTAATGGGAAAAAAGGGCGCCAACATCTGGCTCGAGCGTCGACCATGCGTTGTTACTGCTGTCAGTTTTCTTCAACGTGAGGCCCTGTTTAGTACCCTAACTTTTTTCCAAAATTCACTATGCAAAAAGAAGATTCTCCGTCACATCAAAATGCCGGCACATGCATGGAATACTAAATGTAGATGAAATAAAAAAATAATTGCACAGTTTAGATGTACTTTGCGAGACGAATCTTTTGAGCCTAGTTAGACCATAGTAGGACAATATTTACCACAAACAAACGAAAAGTGATACAGTGATTCTACAGTGCTTTTCAGTTCGAAACAGTATTTTTTTCAACCATCTAAACACACCCTGAGTCAGGACAGCCAATGCTTCTTTATGAGATGAAAAGCCATTAACATTCTTACACCTAACATGTCTTGGGCTGTGTTTAGATCCGCTGAAATTGAGACTGAAATGCACTGTAGCGCTGAAAAATACACTGTAGCACTTTTCGTTTGTTTGTGGTAAATATTGTCTTACTATGGTCTAACTAGGCTCAAAAAATTCGTCTCGCAAAGTACATCTAAACTGTGCAATTAATTTTTTATTTCATCTACATTTAGTACTCCATGCATGTGCCGACATTTTGATGTGATGGAGAATCTTCTTTTTACATAGTGGAATTTGGGAGAAAAGTTTGGATCTAAACAGGGCCTTGGTCTAAATGAACTGTTGATTTTTGGACACCTAATAACACAATTACATCGGGTGTGCAGTTAGGCTTCCTAGCTAGGGCAGTGACGCATCGGAGGATGGGGGCGAGCGGGTAGGGGCATCGATCGGAGCAGGGCACTGGGAGCTTTGGGCCAAGGTATGACGTGTGTGTTGTACTGCCACTGCGTCAAAGACTAGCAAGTGCAATGTAAATGGTGGATATGCAGTGTAGGGGTGGAGGAATCAGAGATTCAGAGGCCATCCACGCACGCCACGACGATGATGAAGAACATGGCTTGGAGGACGGATGCATGTGCTACTCTTGCTGGTTGCACATCACACATTGGTCCAGGTGTGGCCTTGGTGTGCTGTCTTGCTTGCAGTCCAGTAGCGCGGTTCAGCGTTGCCAACGTTGAGAAGAACATCCGCTGCAGAGATGCTCAAGCTTTGCAGCGTCATATACCATGGTGGAACCAGGAGAAGTTTATGGAGAAGAGCTCATAGGCTGAGCATGCCGTGCCGGAATCGTTGGTCTGCTGGAGCCAAAATGTCTCGCCCGGGGACTATCTATGCCTGCCTTGTCTGGTTTCCTAGTGTCTCGCATTCCAAATGGACTAAAACCGGAGTCCACACAAGAGGCTACAGCACCATGTGGAGCCGCAAAGGCTAGGTGTGTATCAAGATCCAGCAACAGCGAAGGAGCCGGCTGGGATGAATGGTCGTCAATGCAGAGGGGAGAGTGCACACTAATGCGATTGGCAAAACTATTTACATCCGATGTGGTAAAGCCTTAGGCAAAAGTCTCAGCATCAACAATAGATGAACAATAGAGAGGGTTATGGAATAAGTAGCTTCCCGAGAGGCAAAAGTGCATAAATAGGCACATGTCTAGTGGTGCAGATCATTAGTTTCTTTATTTTTTGTCATGCTTATTTTTTTCACAATATATTCGCACATGCCAAAAGTTCATTAATCACCAGGCCTGGTTGGTAAACAATTTACACACTTGGCCTACGCTGATATGGTTGTACTCATCGCGATGCACCGTATCACTGGAAGTTGGGTCCAAATGATTTGCCGACATCATCATATACTGTTTAGGTTCTGCCATTGAGCCACTCTGCCTACTTCTGTAGCAACTAATGCTGACATAATGAAAAAAAATGCGTCTCTAACTCAATTCCAAAAGATTTGCATGCCAGCCCTGGCTTCGGCTTGCACAGCTTCCGTTCATGGATCAAAGGATGTACTCACACGGACTGAACACATGAGCACAGTAGGTCACATGTTTCAGTGGTACGGCGGTGGCAAGGTGACAGCAGCGATCCTGGGATTACCCACACATTTGGGATGGATAAATTGGGGGTGGCTAATTGGTGGGCATGGGTACAATAATGTTAAACGATCACCCAAAAGGAAAGCTCCATTTGGCTGGTTGCAGCGAGTTGTCCACCATTAATGTGGCATTTTTCATGTAATTTCCGTTTCCCAATGGCTCACATTCATAAGCATCACTTGGTGTGCCAACCATTCTCCATGTGGATGCATGAGCCGGTAGAAAGCTTTTCGAGATGACTGCAAACAATAATTGGGACGAAAGATCGCAGAGCGCCAAACGTACAAGATATCATTGACCAGGCTAACCATCAATAATCTACCTTTGTCCACTTTCCTCATGAAAGGGGCACCAATGGAGCCTTTGGAAAAGGCAAATTTATCTCAGCAATGAGATGAACAATGAGCCAGATTGGAGGAGCTTGGGGGAGGCAATGAGATGCATATATAAATAGGGAAGATAAGTGTAGCGATGCAGAGCGACCAATCTTTGAGGTTTATGGAGTCATGGTCAGCACATGGCAAATGTGCATTCATTGACAGGTCCGGTAACTTTAGAACTGGCCGACATCCCGATGGTTGTCGACTATTGTACTGATCATGTCTAGCCACTTAATGACCCCACAGTTACTCTGCTGGGTGGCCATGTCAAGGTGTAGGCTGGCGATCAATCGTTATATGGATAAAAACATAAGGGAAAAAAATCCATTTTACACTATTGGGTCGGGTCATCCAATTTTTAACCTCGTAATACAAATAACGAAACCATGCAAGTTTCAAGTCCGCACCGAAACCGCCCTCTTTCCGCCCACTCAGTTGTCCACGTCATCTATTTACATCATCTATCCCCGAGCCGAGTCGTCCTGCCGTCCAGTCAGTCGCCGTTCTCAAGCAGAGGCCGAGGCCGAGGCCGAGGCCAAGGCGCACCAAGAAGGCTATTGAGAAGGCGACGTCAACCAGGCCGTGGTGGCCACGGTGGCCCTGTGGACCCAGGTGAGCGTGCCGGAGAAGGTGGCGAGCTGAGGGGCAACTCCTCGCCCCTCTGGTCGGGCGCGGCGTCACCCTGCTGCTGCTCATTGGCGTTAGGGTCGCCCTCGGCGGGTGCCGATGCTGGAGGCGGCATGACGACGGTGATGGTGCCCTCGAGGACTGGTTCTGCATCGGCGTGCATCCCCAGGCCACAGCGTGGATGGCGGTGGCGACGTGGAAGCTCGTGACGAGCTCAAGCTCGGCGCCCTCATCAGCGCTCGAGCACCCGCGCAGCGCACTCGGCGAACTCGAGCATGCGCGCCGCGCCATGGCCCTCCCCTGACACCATCGACGACTTGTACATAACCTGTGCGGAGGGCACATTTTCCTGCTGCCGCTCATTCCAAAGCTGTGGTCGAAGTCGTTATTATTATGAGCACTTGGCATTAGCCGCTCATTATTATGTTGATCTGTGGAGGAACATACAGACTGTATACATCTTAGCCAAGAGTCAGACACCATCACCTGGCGCCTCTCTTTAAATGGCGACTACACAGTAAGTTTGGCATACGATGCTCAGTTTATAGGATCGCTTTCAGATCATCAATGGGAAAAAGGTTTGGAAAGCAAAGGTGGAACCAAAATGTCGGTTCTTTGTGTGCCTGCTACTGCAAAAAAAAAAAAAAGAAAAGAAAAAAATCTAACATCCGACAAGATCTTACGACGCGGGGGACAAACGAATCCGGTTTGCTAACTATGCAGAATTCATCAGAAATCGGCATTGCACATGGTGGCAAAACTGCTCTTACTCCAAAGTGCTCTGTTCAGACTTCAGAGATAGCCTAGAGAACGAGCCTGCTATTGCCGATTACACAACAACCAGCGACAAGAATTAAACATTGGTGGCTGCAAATGACTGGTCAAGAACAGGATGCAAATGTTGCTAGGCAGAAAGAGCAAGCAATATATTTGGTCTGGAACTTATACAAGGCTCTTAGCCACCTCGAATCATGTTTGATTCAGCAAGACATAATGTCTTTTAACCTGGCGCATGGTACCAACTGCATCCACTTCTAACTTGTGGTAGTCTCTGTCATATAGATGATGTATATTTTTTCCCTCTGGCTCTTTAGTTTCCTCTTGTAATTTTTCTTCCTTTTTGTTTGTCCTGCTGTATGTATTTCTATCACTCCTTTAATGCAAAGGAAGAGCACTTGCCATTTTCCCCCAAAGAAGAAATTCCAAATGTTTTTTTTCCCATTTTGGCATTTGACCTCCACGAGGAACTCAAGAGAACACTGAGCTGACTTGATCATGCAACACTGCTACATGTTAAGTATCCACAGTTCCACATTGGGCCACTCACCTAGAGCTGGGGAAGACTGTTCCACAAACCAAGGATCTATGACCACTCATCATCTTGTGAGGAGGCCATATTTTCCCGCTACCGCTCATTCCAAAGCTATGAGGAGGCCATATTTTCCCGCTACCGCTCATTCCAAAGCTTTGGTCCCCAAGTTCAGTACTGTCCTCACCTCTCTCTGTGTAGACGAAGCTAGGCTGTGGGATGAGCCGTAGCTGAGGCAGTGACTTCATATTGGCAAACTGGCCGAACTAGTTTGTGAAAAAGGTAGTGGAAATGTCTGGATTTATATAGAGGACAAGAGCTCGAGATTTCATTGGTGTATTGTTGTAATAAAACTACAGAAGTACCAATGTTTTGAATGTAAACACCACAACATTCCACGAGAAGAGTAGTATTGACCAACCCCCGATTGACAGCCCTTAGCAACCATTCTCTTCCTGCTTCATTCCTATTTGTTCGTCTGCCGCTCAGTTTTCCTGAACCAGAGCCAACGAAGGCTGCTACCTCCATTATTAGAAAAAATAGGAACTGAAAGGCCCCAGAAAACATGAAGGGAAGATTCTGCATCCCATCCGTCTGAGCGGACCGGATGTATGGAACCAAACAGACGGACTACAACCGGGCACAGCCTTCACTAAAAAAACACTCGGGAAATACACTAAAACACAGAAGAAAACTAGCAAACAGGAAAAAAAAAGCCACACCGCTAAAGGAAGCGGAATGCTGTTGGGCGAGATCGTCCTCGATAAAATCTGAAACTACAAGCTCACTCTGCATGATACTACATACTCACATTAGACTATGTGCAATGGATTGGGTAAATAGATTGCTTATACACTGTAGCGACAATGTTCATAGAAAGAGAGGTAGTTGGAATAGTAGATACACAATGCATTTACACATTCTGCTGCACATAGTCTTAGTTTGGGGTGTTCAGCTCAGGGAAAAGCCCGGTACGAACGATATGTAGTCTGCAGTACATATATAGCTAGTAGTCCTGTGAAGAATACCACTGGTGCGATAGAACATGCGAGTACCAGATAATAACAAGGGATTCAAGTACTAATGGACGAATGGGTTTATTAGTACAAACTAGTATATCAACCCGTATTCTCGCACGGATTAGACTCTTAGATGTGTTATGTGTTATAGTACAACATATATATAGGTGTCAAAGGGCCTGTATCCTAGTAGTTGCAGCAGCTCGAGCGGCATATGAGGTCCTGAGTTTGACTCATGGTGGGAGCGAATTATTTCAGTATTTAACGGCTTTATTCTTTCAGTGGTAGGTGACGTCCCCGTCAACAGCGATGCGCCTGTGGTGACTTCGTGAATCTCGAGATAGCCGGCTCTTTACATGGTGCTCATAGAGGTAGGGTGTGCGTGCGTGCATTCATAGGGCGAGTGTACGTGCGTGTTTGTGAGTGTCTGCGTTGTATTGTGTATTCGCAAAAAAAATATATATTTTTATACTTAATTTTTTTATAATAGCATATCTTGCTATTTTAGATGTATGCTTGATTATTAATTATGTAATTTTTGATATGATTGTAAAAGTAGATAATTTTAATATAAATTTCAGATTCTATTTTCATTATACTATCAGTCGTAATATCAAAAGATGAACAATTTAGATATAAATTAGGGGAGGTTATTTGATATTATCCATCATGATAGCAAATGTGAGCAATTAGATATAGATTTAGGATGTTATTTTATATTTGCTTTCATAATTGCAAAATGGGTAATTAATATGAAGTTATTGGTGTTACTTAATATTGTTTTCATAATGCCACTATGGTAGAGGTGGGCAATTACAAAGAAAACGAATCTAATGGCTATCAAGATTACAATTTGCCAATTAATGATAGGATGTTTTTGATTATCGTAAGAATTTCTATGATTTTTTATTTTTAGCGTATCATCTGGAGATTAATAAAGAGGATTACTAGTAAGATTAGGCACAAAATATCTGTTTCATAGAAATACTTTTAGCATCTTTACGAAAAAAGTTACATGATTATTTAGTCGGGTAAATTTGTAAATGAGAAAAAATTTGACAAAAAAATAAAAGTAAATTTGAAAATGGGAAAATCTGCTAAAAAAAATTTGTTTTCGTTGAGAGTTGAAATCAAAACCTTTCAGAATGGTAGAGGTGGATAATTAATTGGAAAATAGATCTGATGACTGTTAATATTCCTATATGTCAATCGATGGTCGGATGTTTTGTGAGAATTTCTAGGATTTTATCTTTTTTAGCGCGTCTCGTGAGGATTAAAGTGCAGCCTCCAAAAAAGCCTTCAATTAGTAATATTAAGATGGTAAGGTTTCAATGTTAAATAAATTGAAACAAGACGTCACGCTAACAAAACCAAAACAAGGATTTGCGGTCTAAATTTGCAAAAATAATATAAAATAAACTTCTAAATTTGCATCTAAGCACAAGACCTTGTGCGGTCTCCGCCGAGCCGACTTCGTCTCCACTCGTTCGTTACTGAGGGTTAACGGGAGTGCGGGATGATCCTGCAGCAGCTCTAGTAGTCTAGTGTCGCAGATGGCTCGCATTGAACGGCCTGCATTCCATTTCGCAGCTCAGCCGCTTGCGCTACCGCTGCAACGCGTGGCCTCTTTCACTTGGCTAGTAGGTCATGCAAACATATCTGCGCCGCTGGCGAAGGTAGCACAAATACAAAGATGGTGCACTGCATAAGCAACTAAAGGATTTACTCATTATATGTGGCAAATTTTACTCAAATTACACATGATGAATATGTGGTCCACCTCGTTGCCTTTGCATCAGGGAGGGAGAACCTAGGGTCGCCCCATTCTGCGTAAATAACTTGTTTCTGCTAACAGTTCGGGAGGCACGATCAGGGTGGAAGACGGCGATGCTTGTTGAAGTGGTGCGCCGCGCCTTTAGGCTTATGGGTAGTTGGTTACGGCACACAGGCATGTGCACAGCTCAACCACTCCACTCCAGCGTTTTGGGCTTGCGGTGCATGCATCAACTCCATCTGCACCCGCAACGATCGGAACTGCGGAACGCATTTTCTCAACGCCTCTCATTCCCAGTCTAATAAGCTACATTCAGGGTCTTATTATTCAGGACTAGGCTCTTTAGCTCCTTGGCAATTTGAACGCGAGGGGAACAAAGCAAATCGAGGAGAAAATGAACGAGTGTATGCGTATATATAGACAAACTTTATTTTCGAGTAGAAATTAAAGACTGATATATAGATGTAGCAGTTGATAACACAACGGCCTTAAAAATTTTGAGTTTTAACTGAGGGCACGATACTCACTTATGACAGACACGATGGGGAAAAGGGGCCCAACTTCTGCAGCCTCGATCTATAAATCCAGCGTCGACCATGATCTGTTCCTGCTGTCAGTTTTCTTCAATGTGAGTCATCATAAGGGATTCAGCACAGCCAACGTTGGCGACAATGCAAATGCATACCCATAAATTTAGGGTTTCCAGCTCTTGCAAGACCGCTACCAGAGATGCAGCCATCTATTGTTATTCTTTCATCGCTAGTGCGGAAGAATTGTTTACTAAGTACTCCAGAAAACATGGCCCGAGGCGTCACATGTTATTAAACCTTAATGCATGCACACCATGCATATATGGATGCAAATGCATGCGTTAGTCTTTGTCCTTCTTTCTGAGACGAGAGAGCCCGTCCACGCACGCCACGACGATGGCGAGAAGAACCAGGTTTCGAAGACGGATGCTTGTGCTGCAGGGCTTCGTCTTGTTGGTTGCACATCGCACATTGATCCGGGTGTGGCCTTGGTGCGCTTTCTCGTCCTCTGCCCAGCAGCGCGGTTCAGCGTTGCCAACCATGTGATCAACTCCCGGCGCAGAGATGCCCAAGCTTTGCAGCGTCACGCCCCATGCTCCAACCTGAAGAAGCCGTGGTCAGCGTGAGAATAAGAGACCCTTTAGAGTGGTTGGAACGAAACCAAAGAAACTAGACAATTTTTAATTTTTATGGCCGAATTATGTATTGAAAATTATAAAATTAAAATAATTATTGGTACCGGGTTCACCGTTTTTGGTTCCGGTCCTACCTATTTGGTTTTATTCCAACCACTCTAAAACGTCTCACAATTAGGCCTCTAGCATAGAATCTGATGGGGAACGAAGAAAGAACCGTGAAAAATATGAGCTGGGAATCGAGTCAACACTCAACACTGGGAGGAATAGCGCAGCCTTTATATAAGAAGCACTGCCTCGATTTTTACAGTACCCTTAAATTCATTCCTGATACTTTGTATGTAGTGTGCATACAAAAATTACATCAAGGCAATATATTTAAAAGCGCACGTAGTACTGGAACCTGGAAGCGTCTTGCTATTACTAATTGAAGGTTATAAAAAAAACACTAATTTCAAAGCGCGCTAGAAAAAAAGATAAATCCTAGAATTTCTCACAATAATCAGAAACATCCGACCATCAATTGACAGATTGGAATATTAATAGCCATTAGATCTATTTTCTAAGTAAATTACCCACCTCTGCCATTATGAAAGGTCTTGAGTTCAACTCTCAATGAAAACAAATATCCTCTTTTTTTTCTATTATATATATTTTTCAAATAATTACCCACCTCTGCCATTACGAAAGATCTGAGTTCAATTCTCAACGAAAGCAAATATCTTTTTTTTTAGATTTTTTCCATTTTCAAATTTATCTTTAGTTTTTGTCTTTTTTCCATTAAAGATGCTAGAAACATTTCCATGAAATAGATATTTTATAGACTTTTTGAAACTTTCATGTCAATCCTCGTAAGATGCGCTAGAAAAAAATAAAATTATAGAAATTCTCACAATAATAAAAAATACCCTATCATCAATTAACACGTTGGAATCTTAATAGCCATTAGATCTGTTTTCTAATTAAGTAATCATCCGCCTTTGCCATTATCAAAATAATATTAAATAACCCCTAAAACTACATATCAATTACCCACTCTGCCAATATAAAAGAAAATATGAAATAACGCCCTAAATTTATATCTAATTGTTCACATTTGCTATTTTGATAGGATAATACCAAATATCTCCTTTAATTTATATTTGAATTGTTCACCTTAGTTATTATGACTGATAATATGATGAAAGTAACCCCTCAAAATTATATTAAAATCAACTATTTTTGTAATCGATCAAAGATTATCTAAATCAATTAAGCATGCATATAAAGTAGTAAGATATGTTATTATAAAAACCTAAGTATAAAAATAGATCTATGTTGTACGGTTACGCATAACACATTTAAGACTAGCACGGGTTGATTGACCAGTGGCGTTAAATTGGTCGCATGGATGCAATGACATACATGTGCGTCGATAACAGAGGGCAAGGCTGGACACTGGTTACCTTTACAGCTATTATTATTGCTATATATCTCGTGCCCCTTCCACAACTTTGCCAATTTGCACTGACGCTGAAGCAGTGGAAAGGAAAAAAATAGCGTGAACCTCTAGCCTGATATGAATCTGGCATCGACTGATGTGATGCCCCTGGCATCTCAGAAGCCGTACACACAATTATACATAAGCTAATGATGAATTAAGACTAAATCATGCTTAAGAGAGTAATGAGGAATTGGTAGATAAACCACTAAGTCAAAATTTCTCAAATCTGAAATTTTAGCTCATCCCCAAAGTTGATTCTGAAATTTCTTTTTAATTCACTATACAACTTTACATTCTCCCTTTCTATGAAATGAAATTGAACTTTTTACCTTTCAAATGCACCTATTGTGGAAGTGATTGGCCTTCATTTGATACTTCAAAAGTTGAAAACAAGAAAAGCTTTACCTAGAGTAAATCTGCTGTTTTACCAAAATCCTAAACAAGATTAGGGTTGTATTTCAAAATATGTTGTGATTTAGAGGAGGATCATATTAACAAAGTTGTAGGTAATGATCTAGGAAACAACTTTGTCAATATGAGTCAGGTCATAATATGAATTCAAATTGGTCTTTTCAACCAAATTTTGTCAGCCCAGAAGCACACCCCTACTCTGTCCAGTTTGGTAATTTGAGATTTTCTTACCCATAGAGCCATTTTCATGACCTGCACTAATGAAAGGAAATATAGTTTAGAAAGTAACCAACAAATTTGTCAAAAGGAGCAAGTGGAGTTGAGGCCTGTAACTAGGGTATTTTCCCCTCCCAAGCAGAAGACCTACCCTGTCCCTACCTATGGCTGCTGCATAAATTCAAACAAATTTTATATTTCCATGCCGAATTTGAAATCATGCCTATTGACAAAGTTGTAGAGTTCAAAGAGTAGAACATTTCATTCAATTGGAGTTTTTCCAAATTCGGCCTCTAAATTGGTCAAAATGGCGGTTTTCAGCAGGGGAGAAAACACATTTTTATTTTTCTTCTATTTTCCTTTTCCTACTGTCACCGACCGGTGGGGCCCACCCGTCAGGGTTGCCTTCCACCTCGGTACGACGCCCGCCGCGTGGGCGGCCGGCGTACAGGGAGCGCGCCGCGCCGCGGATCGACGCCCCCACCGCGCCTCGGCCTCCTCACCCGACGCGCACCCGCGGTTTTCTCCACCCGCCCCCTCGCCCTCGCCCTCGCCCTCGCTCTCCCTCTGCCCTCTCCCTGCGCAGCGCCATGGCCACCATGGCCATAGCTCGGCGTGAACTCGCGTCCCCGCCGCTCCACTGCCTCCCTGCGCCCTAGACCCTCACCAATGCATCCGCCGCGACCCGGCGCACCCACCCCGCTAGGCCTTGCCGCCGTTCCTCTCCCCTCGGAGTAGATCGAGCCGCCGCGCCGGGCGCCGCGCGCCACGGTCACCATGGCCGGCCCGCGGCGAGCTCGGGCCAATCACCCCTCCGGTGATCCTCGTGCCTAGCCGACCGGCGCCCCACGCTCGCCCCGACTCCCTCCACCTAAGCCCCAAGCCCTAGGCCGCCGCCGTCGGCCCTAGCCCCTTTCCCCACGCGCGACGCCGCGCGCCGCCCCGACGCACCCGCGCCACCCACGGGCTCGTCGCGGAGAACCCCTTTCGGGCCACCACCGCGCCTCCACTCCACCACCGCCGGCTTCGCCATCCCGCCGCGCACCTCACGAGCCCACCCTCGCCGCCTCTCGGTGCCCGAGCTGCCGGAATCGGGGCCGCGCCACCGCCTCCGCGCGCCGTCGCGCCGCGCCGGTTCACCGCCGCCGCGCCGCCTCCCCACTCCACCCCGGGCGACGACATCTAGAGGGAAAGGTAGCCCGTGGTCGGGAACACCTCCGGCCGCCGCATCGGCTCCAAGACGCCGCCCCTACGCGCCGGCGCAAGCGTCGGAACGCCGAGCCGCGCGCCGTGTTCCACCCCGACGCGAGGAAGAAGAAGACCTCGCATTTTTGTGAATAACCCCCTGCAGTTTTGGTAATTTCCGTCCCGATTTCTGTACTATGCACTGAGTCTTGAGAACCTTACAGTCTAGCCCTTAGAGGTTATAGTTAATTACGTATAGGTCCCGGATCTAGGGTTAATATGTATTATTTCGGTTTTGAACTTTGAAAAATCATATAAAATCATAGAAAAATCCAAAATGGACAAACTAAGTTGCATTAGACTCCTCTTGAATAGATCTATCGAATGGGTATGATGGGGATGAGTGAAATGACCATTTTACCCTCGGTTTTGTGCATGTATGTAAAAGGAAAATAAATAGAAAAAGTGATCTAGATGAACTTCTAAAATGGTAAAACTGAGTCAGTAGGCTTTGCAGCACATGAGAACACTATGACAAACTCTATGGCCATAGTGCTTGCTGTTATGTGGGGCTTTGCCATTATATTTGCATAATGTGCCTTTCTATTAATTAAAAAGTGAACACCATGCAAAACCTGCTAGAATGAGTCATCTGGTATTTTTCCTATGCACTAGATAACTGATAAGAGTCACTGGTAAAATATGAGTTTGTGCATGTCAAGTTTGAGTGGTGTTTTGAAATAGACAAAGTGCCACTAGCTAGGAAAGAAAATAAGAAGGAAAAAAAAATTGGGGTTAAATGGCTAGGAAAATTTCAGGAGAACTTTGGTAGCTTGTACATGATACATAGGACTCAGAAAGTATATATGTGCATGTTTAAACCACTGTTTTGTATTAGGTAAACTCTTTTGTTAATTACACTCTAAGAGTAAGCTAGTTTAGTTAATATGATTAGTTGAGCTAGCTTTAGGTGATGGTTTATACGATTTCTTAAAAGATGGCATGCAGGATTTCCTAGGAGAGTAGGAATGCCTTCCTCGGGAGGCAGACCTTAAATAAGAAGGCTTGTTTACTTTGACATGTAGTATCCACCGTGGGTTACTTTTCTACTACACTCTATCCTGCATTGCATCCTTACACTCATTTGCATATCTGGCATGCATATAGACCACGGGATCGAGGAGCCGACGCAGGATCTACCGTTGATCGAGAAGCCAGACGACAAGTGGAACCCGAAGCAAGAAGACGACGTGTCGCTGAGTTGGCCGTCCCTGTAACAAGGGGTTGCCTGGGGCACAGCCTCACAACCCGGCAAACTAACAGTAGTTTAGTTTGTTCAAGTTGTCAACAACAAAGGTAGGCCCCTTAGGCATTTTCACCTATCTAGGGAGTCTCACCACTCTATTCTTGTTTGTGCATTACGTTTAGGGATTTTATGAAACCCCACATGCATAAATCCTTGATGCCCAAAGTAGAAAGGATAAAACGAAGTCTATGCTTAGCCCTGCTTAGACGGTAGAAGAGGAGTGAAGGTATTCACTCGCGAGATGATAGGGCCTACAAATGTTTTTACAAAACCTTGGAATCGAAAGGAAATCTGTTATGACTTGATGATAAGTTGAGACCGGGCGGAGATATGGTTTGATATGATGAGATTGTGATAATGTGTTGGTGGACTCCGCCCGAGTCGATTAAGGCCCGTCCGCTGTTCGCCTGCTGATTGGCATAACATTGCTAGAGTGCTTATCCGGTATATGGGGCCGGTGAAACCTTACTTGTGCCATCCGGAGAACAGAAACACGTTCCTACCCACTGGTTGAGAGGAAGGTGGTCCGGGGGAGCTTGGTACTCATGACGGGGAGACCGGGATGCCGGCAGGCTCGTCATGGGGGCACAACCCGGAGGTCAGGCGGGAGTGAATCGAACTTGGGATGGGACAAGTGGAGGCGGGGGACCATATGTGGGAAAGCCGTCGTGTGAGTAAGCATATGGGCCTCTGGCATTTTTAGTTATTCCCGGGAATTAAAAATCGATTCGAATCGCTGATGCTCACCAGATGTGAGAATGCCAAATATCACTGACGGGCAACGTAGTAACAACTTAAATACTTTATGCTTATATTCATGTTTTATATACAACATGCTTGGATAAGTATGATCCGTCCGACTATTCATAGTGCTGCCCATCCACTGAGAGGAGGTTGATGGATTTGGGAGATGCTTCGAGGTCGAGGGAGAGATGACCCGACGTATAGGGGCATCGCTCCTGAGACGGCTACTCCCAAGAGTTCGATGGGGGCTCTATGAATCTTGGGACGGGGCATGCGTTCATGTTTTATTTTTCTGCAAGTTTTTCCCCTATGATAATGTTGATAATCACAACTAAGGGGTAGCAGTTGTCAAATCCTGCTATCTTATGATAACATGTTTTAAATAAACAATCAATGGCTAAGGACCCACTTCTAGTAAGCTTATGCGGGTTAGAAGTCAGTCCACCAAAGAGCCTTGCATAATCTCAAATGTGTCGGGCTGAAACCGCCCACGGGTAAGTCCTACGAGTTCCCCACGAACTCACCGTTTGTTGTTGATATTTTTCTTTTAGGTGCATATCAGATTATGATCAAGGATGACTACGGTGGGCTCGAGGTCATACTTGATGTTTACTTTCCGCTGCACGTTACGTCTTTGTAACGATATGTATTCCGCTACGAGGTTTATTTTGAAGTTCTTTTTCCCTACCTTGTACTCCTTTTGAGCAAAAGTATTTGTAATCAATCGAACTATGTTTGTATGAAATGGTGGGTTGTTGTAATTGTTGCGGCTCTTCCGAGAGCTTAACGTGTGTGATGTCGGCATCCCTGGGAGATGGTTTCATCGAGTGCCCTTCTGGGTAGCTCGACGGACTACCGAGTTTAGTTCGGTCTAAGTGCACTGTGGGCCAGTGGTGGCAGGTGTACTTAGCTCGGATTAAATTTGGCGGTTCCGCCACAGCTGGTATCAGAGCCGATCATGCACGAGCAACAATTATAACAACTTCGTTTTGATTTCAAAAGCCTATTTTCCAAATCTTTTCAGAGTATTTGCGAAAATGAGAGATATCGCGTATATGCCCATTATAAGGATGTTAGGAGATATCAGGTGACATCACTAACATTCTGACCTAGATAGAATTCATATGCATTTTGGGCGCTTTGAGAAGCAACTATTCGGCCATAGCTATCCCCAGTACTGGTGGAAGCTATCGGGGTTTTGCGAATAGTTGTGAACTCTGCATTCATGCTGGTAGGATAGAATTTTAAGGGGGGTGGTCACCTTTGGCGTGTTTGTGACCACTTCTCTGTTGTGACGCAGCAAGATTCAATTTGCTTGCGTGGGTGCCAGCCCGGTCTAGCAGAGGACCGTACAGATGCGTTGTCCACGCGGCGCAAATTGCGTGGGTGCCACTTTTTAGGCTTAGAGTGGTAATGTTGAGAGCATGCATTCTTCTGCAGGTACACTAACCACGTGCGAAAGTAAGAACGACTAGATGACGACTAGTTGCATTAAGGAGAGACGTGCATATATGTCACCGAATATTGCTAGTTGTATACTTAGAAAGTGTGATGTGAGATCGGATAGGGCGAATCGTGCATCATTCCATCTCATCTCATGTGCCTTGCTATGTGTTTGTTTGGGAACAATGTCTTTGGAATGTGATTGGGATTTGTGTTACTGTTGTTTTGATGTGTGACTTAAGCTGCACACAGAATCAGGAGAAACTCTATACAATATGATTGTAGAATGCAAAGTTTTTACTCACTTTGCTGTAGGATGTTTCCTCTAAAGATGCTTGAATTTTGAAACCCAACCTAAAACACATTAAAACCGAAATCTACACTTACATGGCCTACAGCTTTGAAGTTTCAAAACTAGTAATGCCCTAAACACATTTAATGAGAACTTTCTGTAGCCAAGTAGTAGGGGATGACAAAGCAAACAAGTCTCGTATATTGACCTTGTTGTAAAATGCACGTAAGGATGCCCTATAGTCGTATCAAGTCGAAACTAGAACCTAGATAGACTTGGGCTAGCTGACTAGATCAAGTTCTAGATCATTATGAAGTTGAGCCAGCAAGCACTTTCTATATCAACAACGTATGATATATTTTGCGTTGCACACGAAATTTTAGTTCCTAGAATGACCAGAGATAGGCCTCTAAGTTCTAGCTAGACACCGTATACGTTAGAAAAGGATGCAATAGATGGGTGCCATCATACTGCTAGGAATTCACTTATAAGGCGTATTTTCTTCGACACACGAATACAAATTGCTCTGAGATCACATTAGACCTTTAGAACTTGTGAAATTAACTAAAGCCTTATTCTTCCTGCTACAGATGTCGCAACCCTCGACACCGCCTTTCGACTTATGTCCTGGCCACCATGAATCCATGACAGCTAAAACCATAATACCTAAAGGTAGCATGAAGAGAAAAGCGGGAGAGCCCTCCACCGATGCAGCTTCGGTTCAACCTCTACGACCCGGCATGGTTCTACTGAAGGGATTTGTCAAGCCTGAAGATCAAGTCGAAATAATTCGTACGTGCTGGCAACTAGGGATGGGTCCCGGAGGATTCTATAGACCTAGCTACAAAAACGGTGCCAAGCTGAATTTATGGATGATGTCTCTAGGAAAGAACTGGGATCTGACTACCCGCTCGTATGGACCAACACGTCCATTCGATGGTGCACAAGTCCCTGCGGTACCAGAAGCTCTCAAGACAATTGCTCAAGCTGCAAATTCTACTGTAAGCGAGTTTCCTCAAATCGACCCTGACATATGCATCGTCAACTACTACACCAACTCTGGGAAGCTCGGTCTCCATCAAGACAAGGATGAATCAAAGAGTAGCATCAACCAAGGCCTACCTTTCATCTCCATCTCCATAGGCGACACCGCCGAGTTCATGTTCGGTGACACTAGAGACAAGGGCAAAGCGACTAAGATCGACCTCGAATCTGGCGATGTCCTCATACTCGGGGGAGGATCAAGGTTACTATTTCATGGCATTTCCCACGTGAAGACCAACACTACACCAACTTGGTTGAAGGAAGCAACAGGCCTTCGTCCTGGACGCATCAATCTTACGTTTAGGCAGTACTAGCTAGTTACGAGATGGAGTGCTAGCAGTCATCGTAGACTTGTGTAATGAGAGGATGCTGACCCTCCTAACTTTTGAAATTTTCATGTATCCAACTATTTGCAGTCGGCATGTGTCCCACCCTCATGATTAATGTAACTCTATTTTCAATGGAGCATTCGGAACTCTTGTAGTTCTCGCGTTTCATGCTTTTGTCATTCAGGCACTTCAGTCCTTGTAATCCATGACACTCTCCTTGTTCATGTCTTTCTATAACCCTGTGTTATTCGCATATCCCCTGAGGTTGGAAGGAAATACCGCACTTGATGGGGTGTCTACCCGAGTAGTCTATGGTGCCGCGACGGAACCTAGGGTCCTGTGTGCACGGCCGTCACACGGTTCCACTAGGGGCGCACTGGTATCAAGACATGCAAAGGCATGACACCGTTTCAATTGTGGAACATTCCTATCTATCTTCAAACGCTTTGATGACCTTGTACATTAAATTCGTGGAAATGGTTTATTCTATTTTCACTGCCACAGTTTATCATTCCTTGCTTTGTTTCAACTTGCCTTTCTTGATCTGAGGGAAAGATTTATCTCAATCCCCCAGCTTGATTGTATCTCATCATTTATAGATTAACCTTGTCTATCCTAATTCATACGGATGATCGGATCCACCCCCATGGTACCTTTACATCCATCGGTCCGAATCTCAGACTTCTCCATGCTTACCTAGTGTATCTTCAACAACTCGCATCCGTGGGAGTGCTCGATTTCATATCCACTGTCTTGTCACATCGCTCCCTTGTATCCTCCGAATTGCCTCTTTTATCTTGTGGGAACAATCAGTCTGTTCCAATGCCTTCTCTAATGTTTCCTTCTGGGTACGTAAGGAACCTTATTTCCTGAAGATGATCTTCAGCATCATTCATCGTGCTGGCTTTTGCCGTCGGCTAGTGCTCGTATCATATCATCTTCTTATAAGTTGTTTTCCTCCATCTTTGAAATTATCCTCAAAGGTGGGCCTACTAACATTATCGATGGTTCCGTTAGTAAGCACAAATCATCTACCTGTACTTTTCTTGGTCAGACTTGACCAATCTTATGGAATCGTACAAACCATCACTTTGTCTAGGTGAATATGTCCTACTTCTTCCCGTATTATCTTTCTTAAGGCAATGAGTAGTGTGTGCTATGCATCGCCACACCTTACTCTTTGAAAATAATTGGATTTGATATCTTATATGTGTACGCGGTCCCCATCAAAATGGAATGAATGTGCCTCCCAATAACACATCCATTGTTGTTTTCTATAACTCGCGAGATTTTTGCTTCATTCAAACTCCCTACTGCGTATGCTTTGCTTCTCATTGTTCAAATAAATCAGATGTTTATTACGCCCCTAAACTTGGTGTCAAAGCCAAGAAGTAACCCTCTCGTCGTGCTTGAACCGATCATGTCATTCGCTCGCTGCCACCACGTTCTCTTCGTGGTTTGTTCATTTCCCTCTCATATGAGACGTGAATTATCGAGTACCTTAAAGGAACCATCCTAGTCAACCAAATGATGCTTTGTAACTACCTTGTGTTAGGAAGGTACTAACCACTCACCCGGTCGTTAACAAAGCCAACAAAGGACAAAGGAAGAGTTAAAGTGCGTTTGCAACTATTAAAAGAGTCCCGAGCCCCAAGATGCGGGTAGTATCTTTTCACCCTACGACATAGAACCCTGCCTCTTTCAAAAATCTCGGGACGAGATTTCTTTAAGGGGGTGGGTTGTGATGCCCCTGGCATCTCAGAAGCCGTACACACAATTATACATAAGCTAATGATGAATTAAGACTAAATCATGCTTAAGAGAGTAATGAGGAATTGGTAGATAAACCACTAAGTCAAAATTTCTCAAATCTGAAATTTTAGCTCATCCCCAAAGTTGATTCTGAAATTTCTTTTTAATTCACTATACAACTTTACATTCTCCCTTTCTATGAAATGAAATTGAACTTTTTACCTTTCAAATGCACCTATTGTGGAAGTGATTTGCCTTCATTTGATACTTCAAAAGTTGAAAACAAGAAAAGCTTTACCTAGAGTAAATCTGCTGTTTTACCAAAATCCTAAACAAGATTAGGGTTGTATTTCAAAATATGTTGTGATTTAGAGGAGGATCATATTAACAAAGTTGTAGGTAATGATCTAGGAAACAACTTTGTCAATATGAGTCAGGTCATAATATGAATTCAAATTGGTCTTTTCAACCAAATTTTGTCAGCCCAGAAGCACACCCCTACTCTGTCCAGTTTGGTAATTTGAGATTTTCTTACCCATAGAGCCATTTTCATGACCTGCACTAATGAAAGGAAATATAGTTTAGAAAGTAACCAACAAATTTGTCAAAAGGAGCAAGTGGAGTTGAGGCCTGTAACTAGGGTATTTTCCCCTCCCAAGCAGAAGACCTACCCTGTCCCTACCTATGGCTGCTGCATAAATTCAAACAAATTTTATATTTCCATGCCGAATTTGAAATCATGCCTATTGACAAAGTTGTAGAGTTCAAAGAGTAGAACATTTCATTCAATTGGAGTTTTTCCAAATTCGGCCTCTAAATTGGTCAAAATGGCGGTTTTCAGCAGGGGAGAAAACACATTTTTATTTTTCTTCTATTTTCCTTTTCCTACTGTCACCGACCGGTGGGGCCCACCCGTCAGGGTTGCCTTCCACCTCGGTACGACGCCCGCCGCGTGGGCGGCCGGCGTACAGGGAGCGCGCCGCGCCGCGGATCGACGCCCCCACCGCGCCTCGGCCTCCTCACCCGACGCGCACCCGCGGTTTTCTCCACCCGCCCCCTCGCCCTCGCCCTCGCCCTCGCTCTCCCTCTGCCCTCTCCCTGCGCAGCGCCATGGCCACCATGGCCATAGCTCGGCGTGAACTCGCGTCCCCGCCGCTCCACTGCCTCCCTGCGCCCTAGACCCTCACCAATGCATCCGCCGCGACCCGGCGCACCCACCCCGCTAGGCCTTGCCGCCGTTCCTCTCCCCTCGGAGTAGATCGAGCCGCCGCGCCGGGCGCCGCGCGCCACGGTCACCATGGCCGGCCCGCGGCGAGCTCGGGCCAATCACCCCTCCGGTGATCCTCGTGCCTAGCCGACCGGCGCCCCACGCTCGCCCCGACTCCCTCCACCTAAGCCCCAAGCCCTAGGCCGCCGCCGTCGGCCCTAGCCCCTTTCCCCACGCGCGACGCCGCGCGCCGCCCCGACGCACCCGCGCCACCCACGGGCTCGTCGCGGAGAACCCCTTTCGGGCCACCACCGCGCCTCCACTCCACCACCGCCGGCTTCGCCATCCCGCCGCGCACCTCACGAGCCCACCCTCGCCGCCTCTCGGTGCCCGAGCTGCCGGAATCGGGGCCGCGCCACCGCCTCCGCGCGCCGTCGCGCCGCGCCGGTTCACCGCCGCCGCGCCGCCTCCCCACTCCACCCCGGGCGACGACATCTAGAGGGAAAGGTAGCCCGTGGTCGGGAACACCTCCGGCCGCCGCATCGGCTCCAAGACGCCGCCCCTACGCGCCGGCGCAAGCGTCGGAACGCCGAGCCGCGCGCCGTGTTCCACCCCGACGCGAGGAAGAAGAAGACCTCGCATTTTTGTGAATAACCCCCTGCAGTTTTGGTAATTTCCGTCCCGATTTCTGTACTATGCACTGAGTCTTGAGAACCTTACAGTCTAGCCCTTAGAGGTTATAGTTAATTACGTATAGGTCCCGGATCTAGGGTTAATATGTATTATTTCGGTTTTGAACTTTGAAAAATCATATAAAATCACAGAAAAATCCAAAATGGACAAACTAAGTTGCATTAGACTCCTCTTGAATAGATCTATCGAATGGGTATGATGGGGATGAGTGAAATGATCATTTTACCCTCGGTTTTGTGCATGTATGTAAAAGGAAAATAAATAGAAAAAGTGATCTAGATGAACTTCTAAAATGGTAAAACTGAGTCAGTAGGCTTTGTAGCACATGAGAACACTATGACAAACTCTATGGCCATAGTGCTTGCTGTTATGTGGGGCTTTGCCATTATATTTGCATAATGTGCCTTTCTATTAATTAAAAAGTGAACACCATGCAAAACCTGCTAGAATGAGTCATCTGGTATTTTTCCTATGCACTAGATAACTGATAAGAGTCACTGGTAAAATATGAGTTTGTGCATGTCAAGTTTGAGTGGTGTTTTGAAATAGACAAAGTGCCACTAGCTAGGAAAGAAAATAAGAAGGAAAAAAAAAGTGGGGTTAAATGGCTAGGAAAATTTCAGGAGAACTTTGGTAGCTTGTACATGATACATAGGACTCAGAAAGTATATATGTGCATGTTTAAACCACTGTTTTGTATTAGGTAAACTCTTTTGTTAATTACACTCTAAGAGTAAGCTAGTTTAGTTAATATGATTAGTTGAGCTAGCTTTAGGTGATGGTTTATACGATTTCTTAAAAGATGGCATGCAGGATTTCCTAGGAGAGTAGGAATGCCTTCCTCGGGAGGCAGACCTTAAATAAGAAGGCTTGTTTACTTTGACATGTAGTATCCACCGTGGGTTACTTTTCTACTACACTCTATCCTGCATTGCATCCTTACACTCATTTGCATATCTGGCATGCATATAGACCACGGGATCGAGGAGCCGACGCAGGATCTACCGTTGATCGAGAAGCCAGACGACAAGTGAAACCCGAAGCAAGAAGACGACGTGTCGCTGAGTTGGCCGTCCCTGTAACAAGGGGTTGCCTGGGGCACAGCCTCACAACCCGGCAAACTAACAGTAGTTTAGTTTGTTCAAGTTGTCAACAACAAAGGTAGGCCCCTTAGGCATTTTCACCTATCTAGGGAGTCTCACCACCCTATTCTTGTTTGTGCATTACGTTTAGGGATTTTATGAAACCCCACATGCATAAATCCTTGATGCCCAAAGTAGAAAGGATAAAACGAAGTCTATGCTTAGCCCTGCTTAGACGGTAGAAGACGAGTGAAGGTATTCACTCGCGAGATGATAGGGCCTACAAATGTTTTTACAAAACCTTGGAATCGAAAGGAAATCTGTTATGACTTGATGATAAGTTGAGACCGGGCGGAGATATGGTTTGATATGATGAGATTGTGATAATGTGTTGGTGGACTCCGCCCGAGTCGATTAAGGCCCGTCCGCTGTTCGCCTGCTGATTGGCATAACATTGCTAGAGTGCTTATCCGGTATATGGGGCCGGTGAAACCTTACTTGTGCCATCCGGAGAACAGAAACACGTTCCTACCCACTGGTTGAGAGGAAGGTGGTCCGGGGGAGCTTGGTACTCATGACGGGGAGACCGGGATGCCGGCAGGCTCGTCATGGGGGCACAACCCGGAGGTCAGGCGGGAGTGAATCGAACTTGGGATGGGACAAGTGGAGGCGGGGGACCATATGTGGGAAAGCCGTCGTATGAGTAAGCATATGGGCCTCTGGCATTTTTAGTTATTCCCGGGAATTAAAAATCGATTCGAATCGCTGATGCTCACCAGATGTGAGAATGCCAAATATCACTGACGGGCAACGTAGTAACAACTTAAATACTTTATGCTTATATTCATGTTTTATATACAACATGCTTGGATAAGTATGATCCGTCCGACTATTCATAGTGCTGCCCATCCACTGAGAGGAGGTTGATGGATTTGGGAGATGCTTCGAGGTCGAGGGAGAGATGACCCGACGTATAGGGGCATCGCTCCTGAGACGGCTACTCCCAAGAGTTCGATGGGGGCTCTATGAATCTTGGGACGGGGCATGCGTTCATGTTTTATTTTTCTGCAAGTTTTTCCCCTATGATAATGTTGATAATCACAACTAAGGGGTAGCAGTTGTCAAATCCTGCTATCTTATGATAACATGTTTTAAATAAACAATCAATGGCTAAGGACCCACTTCTAGTAAGCTTATGCGGGTTAGAAGTCAGTCCACCAAAGAGCCTTGCATAATCTCAAATGTGTCGGGCTGAAACCGCCCACGGGTAAGTCCTACGAGTTCCCCACGAACTCACCGTTTGTTGTTGATATTTTTCTTTTAGGTGCATATCAGATTATGATCAAGGATGACTACGGTGGGCTCGAGGTCATACTTGATGTTTACTTTCCGCTGCACGTTACGTCTTTGTAACGATATGTATTCCGCTACGAGGTTTATTTTGAAGTTCTTTTTCCCTACCTTGTACTCCTTTTGAGCAAAAGTATTTGTAATCAATCGAACTATGTTTGTATGAAATGGTGGGTTGTTGTAATTGTTGCGGCTCTTCCGAGAGCTTAACGTGTGTGATGTCGGCATCCCTGGGAGATGGTTTCATTGAGTGCCCTTCTGGGTAGCTCGACGGACTACCGAGTTTAGTTCGGTCTAAGTGCACTGTGGGCCAGTGGTGGCAGGTGTACTTAGCTCAGATTAAATTTGGCGGTTCCGCCACAACTGACTCTGATGCTCAGTTCTCTGAAACAGAGCCAACGAATGCTCATACCCCAATCAATTTAATTTGGGGTGTTCAGCTCTAGGAAAAAGCCCGGTACAAACGTTATGCAGTCTGCAGTAGTCCTGTGAAGAATACCACTAGTGCAAAAGAACATGCGAGTACCAGATAATAACAAGGGGTTCAAGTACTAATGTACGAATGGTTGTATTAGTGTACTAATACCAAGGTTTCAATGTAAAATAAATAGAAACATGTACAGAAATAAGGATTTGCAGGTTATCCGTTGGCGAAGAGCTCAACATGAGCTTGAGCACGTTTCGGCAGGCGCATAAACAAAATCCTGTTGGTCTGCTACTAGCGGTGGCTGCACATTAGAGTACAACTCGGAGGTGTGCCATGGGTGGGGATATGTGACTTCAATGAGCGTCTGCAAGTGGAGGTAGAAGATGTGCGGCAATATGTCGCTGTTATGCAGGGGCGAACCTACGTGTAATTCCTTTACAAGTTCTTCTTCAAGACATGCAAATCACCATTCTAAGTTGAAAATAATGCATATGTTGACCCCAATGCACAGTGCTGGACTCCGATGACAAAGTGAGGTTCTGGCTTCGCTCCTGCTGTTATGTGATATGATGAACCCAGAGTCCTACACAGTGCCACGCTACTAGAGCTCGCCGAATTTGTTGTCCACTCAAGCAGTGGCGGTGACAGGATCTGAACATAGAGGGGGGCCAAAATTGTTCCATTGTATTGTTACGTTGTTATTTGAGGAAATTACTGGGGATCAATATAAACTAAGAATGCATAAAATTTACAATCACAAAGTGGCTTTGCGGTAGCAGCAGCATGGTGTTATTGCATCGTGACACAGCCACACACAAAACTTGCCAAGTGCTAACGAGAAGCTACAGAGGATAACATGCTAATGAGTATGAAACTATGAATCGCTAGCTCGCTGCACATGTTAGTCATTTGGATCATAGAAATTTTCTAAGGCAAGGAGGAGCCATGGGCCAGGATGGCCGATGAGTAGCTCCGCCAGTGCACTCAAGCACTAGGGTGGTGGAGGCCACATTTTCCGAGGCCGCTCATTCCAAAAGATATGACCCTCACCCTAGGGCATCTATAAGTTCACTTTCCTGTCCTCGCTTCACGTACTAACGGACATTTCCAAACTTGATCTCAATTAAGAACAAGGTGGAACACGGAGAATTGCCATAGACATATGTTTTTTTTTTTTTTTTTGCGAACGTGCGAAATCGCGCGCATTTCATTAAGAGGAAGAAGGAGTACGAATGCCAAAGAAAACAACAAGCCAAGCCTAGGCTTGCCAGCCCTCACAACTCACTCTTTCATATAAGAAACGCTAAGGCCTATATTACATCCATAATTGGCGACCAGGAATGAGAACCGAATGCAAAGCGCTCAACCCATTAGGGAGCAACGCTGCAACGCTACACAAAGCTCTGAAACCTGCCATGATCCAAAGGTTACCCTCAGACAGCAGCTTTGTGACCAACTCTTGTGGCGATGATTGTCTTCTATCAAAGACTCGGGCATTGCGCTCTTTCCAGATCATCCAAAAGGTGAGTAGGATAATAGCATCAAATCCTTTCTTGAACTCTTTATCCACTCGTTTCCTACATGACGTCCACCAGGGCATCATCTCATCAGACGACCCAGGGACTAGCAATTGCCAGGACACCGGGCAAAAGATAGCAAACCAAACCTCCCTTGAGAACGAGCAGCCAAGGAGTAGGTGGTTGATGCTCTCAGATTCTTGGTTGCAAAAAATACACAATGCACTGCTCTGCAAGCCGTGGCGATGACGACGCTCAGCTGTCCAGCATCTATCCAATGCAGCAAGCCAAGCAAAGAATTTTACCTTTGGAGGAACCTTGGCTTTCCAGATGAGCTTAGCACCCAAAAGAAAAGATGAACCAATGAAGCAGGCCTGATAAGCCGTGGATGATGAGTAGACTCCATTAGGTGACCACCTCCAACGGAAATGGTCAGGTTCATCATCACGCAAGACAACCATCTGCACTTTCTCCCAAACCTCCACAAATTCGGCGATCATGACATCATTAAGGACGCATAGACATATGATTGGCTGGCCGATATTTGATCTCACTCTCAGGAATATAATAGAGGCTGCAATGTTGTTTTTTTTTCCATTATTGAAAAAGACATCAGATGGGAGAGGGTTAACTTATACATCACAGGCACAACTAGATGGAAAAAGGATTGTCGTGGGATCTTATTATGACGTAGGCTGCAAACATATTTTTTTAATTTGTTTTGAGAATTAGGCTGCAGATACTTGCTGCTGGAGACAGGGAGGCCAATACAAGTGTAAACCTCTGCCATATTGAGCCACTCTGCTGCCAGTTTGTGTAGCCACTAATGCTGACATAATGAAAAAAATGCGCAAATCTCTAGATTGGGCTTCGGCTTTGCCCGGCTTCCATTCATGGATGTACCCACTGCCCACACGGACTGAACACATGATAACAGGCCACACGTCTATGTGGTGCGGTGGGCAGGGTGACAGCATGCAGCGATCGTGTGGTGCGGATCACAAGCACAGCTGCTACGTGACTCATCCACATCGTGGCTCTGATCACCTTGACCTCGCAAAGGCTGTTCCACATGGACGGTCTGTCAACAGCGTGTGCCGGGGCCACGTTTTCCCGCTACCGCCCATTCCAATTTCCAAAGCTGTATGTGGTCTGTATGTGTTCGCACTTATTGTTACGAACACTTGGCATCTCGATCGGCCCCAATAATAAGTTCAGTACCATCCTCACCTCACTCGCCGTGGACGAAGCCACTCATCAGAAGACAGTCCCTAAATAAAGCTAGTAGGCTGTGGGATGAGCCGCCGAGGCAATGCAGTGACCTACTTATATGGCACACGCACTGCTGGCCGAACTAGGTGGTGAAAAATTAATGGTAGCGGAAAAAAAAATCACTAGTGTAGGTACGTATTGCTGGCGTCGGTTTACATAGCGGACAAGCCCTAGCTAATTTCATCACTAGCGGTTTGGAATTAAAGGTAACTGAAGGTAGGACCGACGTCTAAAAGGGGTGAATTAGGCTTTCTAAAAATAAGGCTCATTAAAAACTACAACTACTAAGCAAAATCTATGCAAATAAATCTAGCTATATGTACTAAGATTTTGCTAAGTGTTGCTACTTCTACCGTGGCCAAGTCTTGCAACCTAGTTTCACCTAGAAACTAACTTATCAAGCTAGTCTAGGAAAATAAGCACACAATTGCAAGAATATAAATGCGGAAGCTAAGGAGATGAGATAGAGAATGCAAACTCCCGTAGACGATGACGATGATGGCACATGGTGAAGACACGGAGATTTTTTTCCGAGGTTCGGGGAGACTCACGGTCTCTACCCCCTACTCCTCGTTGGCGCTCCACTAAGGGCTTTGCACTCGCGTAGTCCTCAAAGGAATACGGCCCCGCCCTTTGCAAGGGTGGAGGTTGGCAAAATGACTTCCACGGAAGTCAAGCAACACCGATCGGGTCTCCGGATATCCTCGGTACACACCCACCTGAACCTATCTCTCGCGTGGTGCTCCCATACCACGGCCTCGTCCATGCAAGCGTAGAGGATGGATAGGTCGCTGGGGTCTTCCGAGTCCTTCTCGCGGAGCTACCCCGCCGTCTCCACTAAGGGAAGCTTTGGCCAAAACGCCGAGGGCCTTCCTCCCTCTCACAAGGTGGTGGCGGCCACTCCACACTCCGGAGGGTCTCGCAAGACTTACAACCGCACACACACAAAGATAAGCGTGCACGCAGGCACGGAGAATAGACAAGGTGGCCTAAGCAAGGATGCACTAAGCACTAACTATGCCGGATGTGTCTAGTTTTGCTCTTGTGGTGATTGGGCTCTCAAAAGGTGTTGCTACACTTCAAATGGGCAAGGAGGATGTGTATCAACGCTTGTGCTAGCTTAGGATACTCCAACCACACTGGGGAGGCCGGCCAAGGGGGTATATATAGGCCTCACCTCCAAAACTAGCCGTTGGGAGCTTTTTCAGCTTTTCTGTGTACCCACCGGACAGTCCGGTCCGGTGCGTGTAATTTTCATCCTCTTCGAGTCAACCGTTGCTCTGACAATATAGCCGTTGGAGCCACTGGACTGTCCGGTGCGTTGTAGCGCCAGGTCTTCGAGTTGGAATGCTCTCGGTCTATATCGTCCAGTGGCACCACCGGACTGTCCGGTGGTGAGCCACCGGACTGTCCGGCGGTAGGTTTTGCGCTGGACTTCGCCCCTTTTCTTCTCAGCTTATATCGTCCGGTGGTGAACCACCGGACTGTCCGGTGCATGTAATTTTGCACCGGTTTTTTTAGCGTTTGTCTTGGCTCCTTGTAGGCACCGGACTGTCCGGTGCTGCACCATCGGACTGTCCGGTGCATGTATTTTCTTCTGTTTTTGAGCCTAAAAATCGGCCTTCGAGTCGGGACCGCCGAGTCAGGACCTTCGCTTTCAACTTGATGGCGGTTTGGGTATTTTCTTGTGTCTTTTAGATTCTCCTTTGAGATGTTTGTATCCCAAGTCCACCAATTACACCCTGCGACTTTATACAAAAACACTTGCACACCAATATTAGTCCTATGGCACGTGTTGTCAGTTCAATCACCAAAATCACATATGGGGACTAAGCACAAGGCTTAGGACCCATTTTCTTTACAGTAACCACCACAACATTGCACAAGAAAAATGTTCATGAGGTACATGCATGCACTCGGATGTATAAAACTCCTGAATGTATTATTCTATTTATCTAACATGATTGTAAGACTGATGTTTAAATAATATGTATTTTTTTTAAAAAGGTGCATGCAGAGAATATGAAAAAATGATCCACGCTAAACCACTGATCTACCCTACATGTCTAGTACAAACATCAGCATGTATAAAGCCAACAAAGTATCCTCCTTTATGCATTGTTTGCTGATGGAGCTTCATCGCCGTTCACTCACTTCATGACCTTAGCTCCACTAATTGGCGCTGATTGTCCTGGTTTTGCCTACCTGCTCAATTTGAGACCAATGTTTCATAACTGGGTGACCATTTGTATCCCCGGTGGAAAAACAATTTCATGGCCCAAAATTCTTTATTGCATCAATATTTACATAAAGCTTTACATCAAATGTCATGCTAGCAATTTTATAACAAGCAAATCATTTCTAGTAGAGCCATGGATCAGCATGGTTCACATGCAATGCTCGATCCATTGAAATCGGAAGCCATGGGGGACAGGGGGAGTACGTGCAGTACTGCCTCCTTCAACCACCTTCTCATGCCTACCATCGTGTGGCCTCCAATCTAAGCTAGCTTTGTGCCATTCTGATTCCGAAGCACATCTTACTGATGCCTCCGACTCCGATGCGGTGCCGTGCACTATATATCCCATCCCCTATAAAAAACATTCTACATTAACATTGGCACCCGACTGCCTACTCTTTGGAAGATTAAACTAGGTCTCTAGCATACGAAGAAAGGGTCTGGAAAATATGAGCTTGGGATCGAATCAACACTGGGAGGAATAGGGCAGCCCTTATATAAGAACTACCTCAATTTTTACAGTACCCATTGACACTCGGTATATATGTAACGTGGGTTGAAAAAGGCCAAGGCACAATATAAAAGCACACATAGTTGCCTATTCTTCAGATGGAGGTATAGTGGTGTTTAAGTGATCTGAATTCGAATGAATAAAATATTTAGCCCCGGAGAACACTACAAATCGGCGTGGGTCAGGAACTTGGAAGCGTTAGTTTGATGGTACTGTACTGTATATCCCAATTTGTGGGACACTTGCGGCAGGTTGCTTGGTGAATTTGTAATATAAAAACCCATGCATATACAGATGATTAATACTCTTGATGACTATTCAAGAACCAATTACGTGAGAGGGAAGTTAGGGAGGTATGTTATGTGACTAGTGAGTTCCAACTTCCAAGTGAACATGATATGTGAATAGATGATAGAAATGAACTTTTATAGGATTGAAGTCTCTCTTTGCAAGTTCAATTGTCAGAGGGTCAATAGGTGACACTACTCACTTTATTTTCCAAGAAAGTCCAAGAGGATTAATGGTTCTGCAAGAAAATCTATGTTCTTTTGGGGGGGGGGGGGGGGGGGCGAGAGAGAGAGCACGCGCTACTATTTTGTGGTTGTGAATTACCCACTTCATGGTTTTCTTTTCGTTTCTTTTATTTGACAAACTTAGATTATTTTACCTCAAAAATTTGCAGAACCATTTGACCTGACATTTCTAGCTACAATGCTAGCACAAGCACAGTATCTCAGAAGTCCGAATAACATGGGAAGATACCCAGCGGGGCATAGCAGACAGGCTAGCTGTGTATTGGTGTGCAGGACGAATGCTACAATCAAGCACCGAGACGGTGATGTAATGCAGAATAACCGTTTCCAGGAGAGCTTTTTAGATAACAGAACAAATCCGGCTTCAGACTTTTTGAAAAGGCATCAGACCAAAATTATTACACAACTCACACACCTATACACTTCCAAAATTATAGTCTAATTCGAAACACAAAAGGCCAGCAATGAGAAGAAAAAAAAATTCATAGAAAAGTGTCCAAGAGAGCTACCCTTTCAGAAATGTGAGCGATGGTAAGTGCCATGAACCAACAACGAAGCCTTTGCCGACATGGTTTCTAAGCACAGGCGCTGTACATCCATGCGTTCAGCAGCTCAAAGGAACTTATTGTGTGTCCACATTTTCCTGACGCCGCTCATTTCTGAAGCAATGATTTGCATGTACAAACATTTACACCGTATATTGAAAAGTTGGTGTCCGTGGAAAGTAAAGAAAAAGGGTGTAACATGCGAGTTGTCAGTCTAGGAAAAAGATCGTGGAGGTGTTAATTTATACAGCACCAGGTAGCTGAATTAGTGGGAAATTAAACAGGATAACGTAGCAGCAAGAGCACTATATATATTACACTACTAGAGGAAAACGGTACATACAAATACTTGCTGGTGGGCTAGTGTGGACAATGCAATTGTAATCTGCCATGCTGAGAGTTGTACTACCTCTGTTCATAAATGTATAACACAGTCGATTTTTCATCTAGAACTGTAGTCTTTTATCTTATTCAAAAATTCATTCGAACATATATATGAAAATATGAATTGTACTCAAATTACATTCAGTGATGTGACAACAAAAATAAACGATAACTTCTTTTTTTCGAATAAGAGAAATGATCAAAATTTTAGAAAGAAGACAACATCGTCATACATTTGTGAACATGTGCTAGTGGTCTTCATTATTATGTAGTCCCTTTGTATTAAAAAAAACTAAGCTTTTTCTAGGATTCAAAATATTGCTATATCGTTTTTGTCTTTGTAAACAGACCAAGCAACTAAATGCATTTAGACCGTCTCCAACGGCAATGCCCATATGTATTGTCTATCCCTATTCCTCTACAATTTCAACCACTATCCTCTGTGTCTACGGTAGCGCTACAGTATCAAACAGTACTATAGACATCCCATATAGACGCTCCGCTGGAGACGGTCTTAAGAACAGAGATAGCAAACAAATGATGAAGAAATCAGCACACCCGTTCTCAAAGAAATAAAATAAAATCAGCACACCAAGAGATAGACATCGCCAGCTGATGAAGCCTGGATCCGGCCGGGCGCTGTAGACTTGAGCTCTTCACCGTGAATCTGATCATTAACCTTATATTCCATCACCCCGCCAGTAAAAACGTTTGGAGCAACGCAACTGAATTTGTGCTTGGGCAACGTCGTGGCAAAAGTACGTCGCACGAGCAAATTTCGTCGTAGCAGCAGCGTCAGGTAAATGCCGATACTCTATCCACACGCAGTGGCTAGAAGCAGCAGTGTCAATAGAGCGAGTCGACACACAAGGCGTCTCTGCAGGGGGCAGTTGAAGTTGAAGGACGTGTGAACTTGTTTAGTTGCTTAGTAGTTCAGTTCAGGAATCAGGCCCCATATTCCTAGCTGCTGGTAACTGAATGTTTCCCAATTCCACCCATTCCTAGTTGAGCCACACTCTTTCCTATCTCTGCTCGATCCCCGTAGTTTTCATCTCTTGGTGAGTTATATATATCTATGATGTGTGGATGTGTCTAACCTAGCATGGCATTTGGACACATGGATGAAAAAACGTAGATGATGGAGGGTAAGGCCGGACGCTGGCTACCTTTGCAGCTACTATTACTATGTTGGCCCTGACTCTATGAGTGTGACCATGTAGGCTATACGTCATTTGATCTGAGCATGCAGGCCTCTATTATAGTCTCTTCTTTATATACATGATGACTTTTTGGTGACTACGGCTAATTATTAGTGCAAGCGAAGTCTAATCTTGGTCGAAGCACACCATCCCCTTTGGTAATATCCCCAATTTCTAATACTTTGAAGTAACAATAATACAGTTATATCAATTGAACATCCATGTCTTGACAAACACAATAGTGCAAGGTATACTGCATGACGTTACAACCATAGACTGAGAACAAACACGGGTATTCAATCTCAGTTTGCATTGGTGTTTCAGCTCTCCCGGAAGACTCGGACAAATCACTTTGCAAGCAAGTTCTGCACGCTTTTTTGCTCAACGTGGCCATAATAACATTATCGATTCGATCCTTCTTAACTATGCACACTATTTCATCAACCCGTGCTCTCGAACAGATTAGAGTTTTATTATTAAAAGATATATATTTAATATTTTGCAATATTAAAAGTGATTATTTTAATTAATCTTTCGCAATAGCGTTGTGGGTGAACGTGCAGATTTGAAAATTATTTTAATTTATTTTGAATGATTGCATATTGGTAATTGATATGCATATTTAGGTATTATTTTAATTCATCTTTTATAATGGCACGACGAGTAAATTATATGCAAATTTAGAGGGTTATTTAGTCCATATTTTATAATGGCATATTGGGTAGTTTTTATGCAAATTTAGGTGGTTATTTTAATTTGAATCTATAGTGGCATGATGGGTAATTTTTGTATTAATTTAGAGGGTTATTTTGTTTTATATTTTATAATGACATAGTAGATAATTTTTATATAAATTTGAGGGGTTATTTTATTTCATCTTTCATAATGGTACGGTGGATAAGTTTTTAGAAAACATAATAGATCTAGTGTCTACTATTATTAGAGCTACATAATGGACGTTCAGATGTTTCTAATGTTTTTGAGAATTTCTATGATTTATCTTTTTTTACGCATCTGGTGAGGATTAATGTGGAGATTTTTTAAAAGTCTCCAATTAGTAATACTAGTCAATCAACCCGTGCTTTCGCACAGGTTAGAGTCTTAAATGTGTTATGCGTAACCGTACAATATATATAGATCTATTTTTATACTTAGGTTTTTATAATAACATATCTTGCTACTTTACATGTATGCTTAATTGATTTAGATAATCTTTGATCGATTGAAAAATAGGTGATTTAAATATAATTTTGAGGGGTTACTTTCATCATATTATCAGTCATAATAACTAAGGTGAACAATTTAAATATAAATTAAAGGGGATATTTGGTATTATCCTATCAAAATAGCAAATGTGAGTAATTAGATATAAATTTATGGTGTTATTTCATATTTTTCTTTATATTGGCAGAGTGGGTAATTAATATGTAGTTTTAGGGGTTATTTAGTATTATTTTGATAATGGCAAAGGTGGATGATTACTTAATTCGAAAACAGATCTAATGGCTATTAAGATTCCAACATGTTAATTGATGATAGGGTATTTTTTATTATTGTGAGAATTTCTATAATTTTATTTTTTTTTCTAGCGCATCTTGTGAGGATTGACATGAAAATTTCAAAAAGTCTACAAAATATCTGTTTCATGGAAATATTTGTAGCATCTTTAATGGAAAAAAAAACGAAAACTGAAGATAAATTTAAAAATGGAAAAAAATCTAAAAAAAGAGAAGATATTTGTTTTCGTTGAGAATTGAACTCAGATCTTTCGTAATGGCAGAGGTGGGTAATTACTTGGAAAATATATATAATGAAAAAAGAGGATATTTGTTTTTATTGAGAGTTGAACTCAAGACATTTCATAATGGCAGAGGTGAGTAATTACTTAGAAAACAGTTCTATGGTTATTAATATTCCAATCTGCCAATTGATGGTCGGATGTTTCTGACTATCGTGAGAATTTTTTAGATTTATCTTTTTTTTAGCGCGCTTTAAAATTGGTGCAACTTTTAGAACCTCCAATTAGTAATAGAAAAAATATATAATGAAAAAAAGAGGATATTTGTTTTCATGGGGAGTTGAACTCAATACCTTTCATAATGGCAGATGTGGGTAATTACTTAGAAAACAGATCTAATGGCTATTAATATTTCAATCTGCCAATTGATGGTCAGATGTTTCTGATTATTGTGAAAATTTTTTGGATTTATCTTTTTTTCTAGCGCTTTGAAATTGGTGCAACTTTTAGAACCTCCAATTAGTAATAGTAAGATTAAGATAAGATAGCAGAATCTAGCTAAGTGTAACTGAGAAGTAAACATTGTTTTTTATCATAAGGCTAAAATAATTAAACATTTGTTTTCTCAGTGCCGCTTCGCTTGCGTGGTGTGGGATGTTGTTAATGCATTTCCAGGGCTTTCTTTGAGAATTTCTCGACCTTCAGTGTAGTGCATATGTTTCGCACTTGGCTGGAGGGTCGTAATAATAATCTAGAACTATTTGTTTACTAGGAGCGGCAGCTACTTACTGGCGATTTGGTTATTTGCTGGTTGTTCAGAATGAAATGATTTTTGTCTTTAAAAATAAAAACAAACTTCTCCGTAGGTTATCTATTGAATTGCCTATTGATGAATCTATACCTATGCTATCTCTGCAATTCAACTTCTCAGGATTTGGCTGCACTCAATACTTGGTGCAAGTGGCCATGGACTATTTTACCTAGATACATCGGTATCATTCTACTCTACACACTGATCTGATTGTTATTAATGTATCTGACCTTTTTTTTATGTTTGTAAGGTTGTGCGTACACTGGTTATGCAGAGGCCAGGAGTAGTTCTTAATGTAATGACTTTGAAATCAATCTTACTATTACTGATTGAAGATTGTAGAAGTAGTACTATTTTTAAAGCGAAGAAGCACTATTTTTAAAACGCGCTAAAAAGAAGTAGGGGCAGGGATTGATGGTTCAAATCTCCGCGCCGGCAACATTTAGCGTATTAATTAAAAAAAACCAATCACAGCAAATGTAGAGGCAAGAGATCGAGGGTTCAAATCTCCATGCCGGCAACATTTAGCGTATTAATTAAAAAATAAAGCCTATGGCAGTAGAAGACCACGCTTCAAATCTCCATGCCGATAACATTCGGCGTATTAATTAAAAATATTACTATTATTAATTAGAAGGTTAAAAGATTCGGATCCATTGGAGAGCGATATCTAAATTAATAGATTCATTGGAGAGCAAAATCTCAATAATTAATTAAAAAAACATGTAGATCATATGGCCTCACGTGAAATGCACAGCCGTATAGTATCTTCTCAAACATTGAAAGGGCTAGATACGTTACTTTTCTAATGTCACGTAAATATGAGCATAGATCGTATAAGGTATTTTGCCATGTTACAGTGGTAGAAAACAATTTACGCTATTTTACATAACAAAATAGAGAAATATATACTTCATCTGTTACCTTCGAGTAGGTCAAAAGTCATCATATCTATCTAATTTTGATAAATTAAATTCATGATCTATAGTTATTTTAGAACACTATAGCAATTGTCTGAAGAAAAAATAGATAAGATATGTATAAGTTTTGAATTTTCAACTTCATCACTACTAAATTTATCTTGAATTGATAATACAAATGTCCAGTATAACTATAAATCTCACGAGATCATATTTATGACACTAATGTCTCATGTGACTCTAAATCTTATGAGAACATAGGTTTATAGATTATTTTACTATTGCTAATTCAAAACTCTAAAAGATGTGTTAATTACGAGACGTTCTAGAAAAATAGATAAATTTCAGAAATTCTCACACAAAAAAATAAAAATATCCGACCATCAATTTTGTGGTATTTACAATGCAATAGTATCAATTGTATGTATAACCTAAAAATAACTCCCATAACAATTGAAAACATCTAACCATTAATTAGATAGATTAAAATATTAATAGTGATTAGGATCCTTTCTTAAATAATTACACACATGCACAATTATAAAAATGGTCTAAATCTTAATTAAATTTCTTATGCTATGGTAAAAATCATATAAACTAACCTCCCAAAGTTATATCTAAATTAACCATATTTAATTGTTATGGTAAAATATCTAAAATAACTATTTGGTTTTATATTAAAATTATTCATATTTTGATATACACATAATAATATATGTGTGTCTTGAGACTAACCCATGCGACGCACGGGTTGATGGACTAGTAAATCTTTCCAATTTAAAAAAAAAACACTACAGAACAACTATATATGGTTCCTTAATTACATGCGGCAAGCCAGCGGCGGCGACCATGTACTGTCCAAAATGTCTGGCTCTTTGTGATCTCTCGGCGAGGGGTGGTGGCGGCGACCATGTACCGTCCTGTGCAGCAGTCGCCGAGGTGCCGCCAACCGTAAGTTGTGTGACACCCAGATGCAGCAGGATATCACCTCCTTCCGGACTAGCCGATGCGCTGATGAGGAGCAGCAGCCAAACAAGGCGGATGAAGCATCCATCGCTCAGGAAGTCCCGTGTCCCCCACACAGTTTTCTTCCCAGGTGGTGCCGTGCACCTCAATCCGTCGAGCGGACGCGCTGTAGGCGAGTATATCGCCTTTCCCACGAAAGTCCCCCTGATGTCTCCCATTCCCACTACTCAGCTCACCAATTGAATCACTTCGCTATACATACAAGTGGCCTACTGTGTCAAGCAACAGCTCCACCATTGTTCGTCTACTGCACCTATATTTCACACTACAACCACCAAATGGTATTTACATTATTAAGGGGAGGCGGGGGTGGGGGGGGGGGGGGGTTCTATCCCTTTGTACTATAACAAGTTGATGAGAGTGAGGACATATAACTGGTAGTTGATAAATTCCTTAGGAGCACTAGTATGTCAACTCAGTGCAAAGCAACGGCAAGTGTTAGTACTGTTATATATGAAATATAAATTAGAAACTTACTATTCACAGACTTACTAGTCTATTTATATACTTAGTTTATTTTAAATAGACTAGTAAATTAGAAACTTACTAGTCTATTTATATACTTAGTTTTTATAATAGCATATCTTGGTACTTTATATGTACGCTTAATTGATTTAGATAATTTTTGATCGATTGCAAAAGTAGGTGATTTTAATATAAATCTAAGGGGTTACTTTTATTATACTATCAATCATAATAATTAAGGTGAATAATTTAAATATAAATTAGAGGGCTATTTAGTATTATCCATCGTAATAACAAACATGTGAATAATTATGTATAAATTTTAGGGTTTTTTCATATTTTCTTTCATAATGACAGAGTGGATGATTAATATATAGTTTTAGGGGGTATTTAATATTGTTTTGATAATGGCAAAGGTGTGTGATTACTTAAAAAGCAGATCTAATGGCTATTAAGATTTCAACCTGTTTTTTTATTATTGTGAGAATTTTTATGATTTTATTTTTTTTCAAGCGCATTTTGTGATTGACGTGAAAACTTCAAACGGAATATATAATTACTAATAGTAAAATTATGCAAAAAAATATCTGTTTCATGAAAAGGTTTCTAGCATCTTTAATGAAAAAACGGACAAAAACTGAAGGTAATTTTAAAAATGGGAAAAACCTAAAAAAAGAAGAAGATATTTTCTTTCGTTAAGAATTGAACTCAAGACGCTTTATAATGGCAGAAGTGGGTAATTATTTAGAAAACAGATCTAATGGCTATCAATATTCCAATCTGCCAATTGATGGTCGGATGTTTCTGATTATTGCGAGAATTTCTTGGATTTACGTTTTTTTTCTAGCTCGCTTTGAAAGTATTGTTTCTTTTAGAACATTCAATTAGTAATAGTAAGATATATAGATTTGAGACCCACACCACAATTAATCAAAATTATATTTATTATATCTCGTATGTTCACATTTTAATAGAATATTTATATACAAATTTATTTTATATATCTATAAAAAGATCTAGTTAACATTTGTATTTTTCAAGTTTTTCAGTAGTTGGAAAAAATAAGAATCGTTCATCGAGAGAGATCCAATTGTTTAAAAATAGATGGTACCAAATGAGCCTAGTTGCATGAAAGGCTTAGTTTGGCGTTGTCTCGTTCACTGTGGCACTCAGGACGTAACAAGTTTGCGCATGCTCGAAGTAAAAATGAACTTTATCGCACATCAACGTGCATGTCAAACCATTCGACACATCAAAAGCCTTTAATTTGCCTAGCTAGTGCCTATCTCTGCTGGCCATTCATTTCTTCGTCTTGTGAGGGGCTATGAATTTTTTTCAGTGTTTGCATGCTCGCTCACATCAGTTGTGACAGTTTAGCTCAATTACTAATAAACAATGCTAGCTTCAACAATGTGCCCCTCCATTGTCAAGCGCAAGCTGAGGGGGAAGATGAAGATGAAGATGAAGATGAAGATGAAGAGTACGTCTCCGTGCTCTGTGCGGCCTCGTTGGAAGGTCGCATCTCACGGCAGGCAGGTGGGCTCTCGCTGCAAGGGTCACCGCCTACAAGAGCAGGTTGGGTTTTGATCCCCTGCCACGCCTACAAGAGCAGGTTGGGTTTTGATCCCCTGCCAGCCAGCCGAGCCGAGGTTGCTGTTGACTTCATCTATCTCATCGTGAGTTGTCAAGAGAGGAGGGCAAGGCAGCTAGCTGCGTGAACTTAAGGTCCAGACTTGGCCCGGACGAGAATTTCATATAGGCATTGGTGCAATGAGAACGACGTAGGTAGCTCTTCCAGATGCCACCCGTTCCCCATCACGAATTGTGATATTGTTAATCAGCGCCTATATATAGGGGAGGCCAGTGGCACAGCAAGTTCCCCCTAGCAAGAGCGCCTATATAGTTACAGTAGGTACTGAACTACTAATGTAAAGAAATGATAAATATAAAATTGGGATGTAAGGAGCTACTGAAAGGCTTTAAAGGGGGCTATATATATTCTGTGGTCTACAGGCGGGAACTGCACCATTTATTTTGAAATAAATGAAAAAAATACAAATTTTAAAATTAATTGTTGCTTTTCATTGGTCTAGATTTCATTGTAAAATTAAAGGAAGAACCAATTTTAAAGAAAATTAATTTGTGGGACGAAACAAAAAAGTTGTAGGCCTAGACTAGTAACTTAAATTTCATGACCCATGACACAGTGGCGGAGCAAGGATTCATCGAAGCCCCGGGCCACGTTGTGGCAGAGTTGCGCCAAAGACTTCCCATGGCTTCTAGCGCACAGTAACAATAGTTGAAAAATATTGAAGGGTAATAACTCAAAATACACTCTGCATCATCAAAAGATCATCTTCTAGTCTTCTGCAAGTCATTCATGAAGCACAACAACACATCACCTATTTATATGCGCGCAATATGTGAAAAATCTAACAATCAACAATTCTATCAACTTCAGGGCTATGTCTACAGTCTACTCCTATCTTACAGACTAAAATTGATTACGAAATGCTAAACGCAGGCCTACTTGTCTCTGGAAAAGAACTTGCACGCCGAATAGGCTAACAATGAATACAATTAAGATAGATCATTAGGAACTAGCCAAGCTCATTGACCTGGCAAAATATATAATCACATGAATTGCCAGAGCACGTCTATTTCTTACCCAAATACCTTTTGAGCAACAAAGCAAGTGAGCAGCACTACAGCAGGACAGGTGAGGTGAGCACCTTCCCAGTGAGGGGAGAGGCGACGGGCTACCGGCCTCGGCATGCTGCGGTGGCCGATGGGAACCTACCGCTTGGGGCTTGGGCGCGGCGGTGCGCCGATCTGGTCGGGCGGGGTTGCGAGGAGAAGGGGCAAGCCGAGCAGGGGCCGGCTGGGGAGGGCAGCAGGAGCCGAATAGAGGGAAGCCGCCGAGCAAACAGTCCAGAGGGCAGCAAGGGCCGGCCGGGAAGGCAGTAGGGGCGGCGGCGAGGAAGGGTCACGGGAGCCAGGATGCCTCGGAGGCGGGGGCGGCGTGATGATGAGAGGAGGACACGGACAAGAGACTGGAACGGGCAGTGTTTTTGGGCCATCAGAAACTACATGGGCTAAAAATCTGAAGAGGGGTTGGGAATTTTTTTGGGCCACGCCCCGGGCCAGGCCCGGGCCCTATCTCCGCCCCTGCCATGACATATAGTTATATACAGTGTATATATTTGTATTTCTACCGCATCCCTTTGTCTCGGCAGTAGGCACACAACTTCCTCGAGGGCGCTCAGGATCCGCATGGTCGCCATCCTCTACCGAGCTCCTCTGGACATCACCACGCCGCCAACACTTGCTCGTCTTAAGCGGCTGGCGTCGGAGGCCTCATCGAATTTTCCCTACACTGGAGAGCTCCGATCCCGCTGGCCGGTTTACAAAAGCTGGATTGGCTGGCCATGGAGGACTCATTGGCGTGTTCCCGTGCATATCATGGATTCTTCGATTGGTGGCCACGTGAGAAAAGGATTATCAGGTTGGCATGTCGACGCCGTTGGCCGGCGGCCCTGCGAGCAGCGGCAGCGATCTCCTCAGGCGCTTGCGTACAGGTGGCAACGCTCAGGTGGCGGCCGGCCCTTGCAGGCGGACGGAGCGAGTGGCAGTGAAGATTGAAGATTCCCGGTGCGCGGTCGACCGCCGCAAACGGTGACGGCTTTCCCGACACCCCTCATTCCCAGGCCTCACCATTTCATTCGTGGTCGCTCCATGAAATGTCTACTACGACCTTAATTTTACTGCTCTTGCAAAAATGGCAGCTAGCACAGCACAGGATTATATAGGCCCGGTCATCCAGGTACATCCCACATGCTCGTCCTCTACCTTTCAACCTCTTATATATATGAATGCAGCGGGGCAGTCATAGTGGCATTTTTGGCAGAGCTAGCGTGACCAATATCGTACGTGGCGGGATCCAGGGTCCAAGCAAATTATACGAAGGGGTACCGGTTCTGCATCCTCAGGAAATGTACCTATATATATGGCCGCATGGATGAACTGGTTTGTGAAATGATAGTGGGAAAAAATTAATTGAGCACTAGTACGGGGTGTACGTCAGAGTCTGATGAGGTCGAAGAGGGTCAGACAAATTACAAATTTGACCAACTGATCTGCCATATTATTGAGCCGTTCTCCGCACTTCTGTAGGCACTAATGCTGACATATATAATGAAAAGAAACCCCAAACCTCTAGCTCGATATGCAAATCTAGCATCACTCATATCTAACTTCCCCTACTGCCGTCAGTTTTCGAGGGCTCTAGGAAACTCCTGGTATGAAAGGTGACGGAAAATTCCAAAAGGATCTGCACGGTAGCCCTCAACGAAGAACCTGACAGGAGATTGAGCTGCTGCTCGCACAATATCCGGTTCGTGGATGTACTCGCATGGGCTCAACACGTGAGCACAGGCCCGACATGTCTCAATGTCACGGTGGGCAGGGTGGAGGGAACGATCGTGTTGTGCAGATCATGAGCGCAGGCTGATTTGAGCATGCGACGCTGCTCCGTGATACGTATCTACACTGTGGTGCGCTAACCTAGAACTCGCAAAGGCTGTTCCACGGACTATCCACGGATGGACGACCTTCCAACAGCTTGTGCCGAGACCACATTTTCCTGCTACCGTTCATTCCAAAAAGCTGTGCATGTTGCACTTATTATTACCAACACTATCGTCACCTCACTCTCCGTGGACGAAGGTGCTCACCACAAGACAGTAAAGCGCTGTGGGATGAGCCACTGAGGCAATGCCTAATCTTTTATATGCATGGCGTACACTGGCCCAACTGGTTAGTTGATGGTGAACATGGTTGTGGAAAAAAGCACTAGTGTAGGTACATATGTAGGGAAATCTGGCCTTTTTTTGTAAGATCAGTGCACTGCAATTTGTGCCATGCTGGACATACGACCCTTCCTACAAAATGTTTGCAAATAGCAATTAACATGGCCCTGTTTCTCCTGGTCTAGCAGTTCAATAAAACTTAACATTGGCAGGAAAACGGCAGCCTTTATATAGAAGCACTGCCTCAACTTTTACAGTACCCTAAATTCACTGATAGTCCGTATGTAGTGTGCGTACAAAAATTACATCAAGGCAATATCTCTACCTCTCCATCCCTTAAAAAGTTTGTAGTGTCCCATTACGTTGGTCCGTCGTCGGTCGCCCGCTCGCCCGCCCGACCCCGCATGGTCGCACCGCCTCTCTCGCTCCCACACCCCCTCGCCCGCACCGCCTCTCCACCTACCTCTTCCCTGGACCCGCCGCGCGTGCGGAGAGGAGGCACGGAACCAAGCCCGTGCGCGCGAGGAGGCAGGAGGAGATTGGTGGGGAGAGGCAAGGAGGAGATCGGTGGTGGCCGGCTCGAAGGGGAGAGAGGAGCCGACGGAGGAGGTGACCCTCCTGCTCCCCACGACAGCCGCCGCGCAGATCTGGCCCAGCGGCCCTCCTCCTCTCCCTGCGAACTGTGGGCCCCCTCCCCACCACCGCCGCTCCCTTCACTCATCAAACTCGGCCGCGCCGTCACCAAGCGCCACGTCGACTGCCTCCTGGCTGCGCTCCTCTGCCGCTGCAGGCACCGCCTCCTCGCGGCGCTCGCCTCCGAGGGAATCACCAACGTCGTCACCCTCACTCCGCGCACGCACCTCCTCGCTGCGTCTGCCCTGCTCGACTCCGCGCGCCTGCGTGACCCCAGGGGAAGCGAAAGGGGAGGAGAGAGGGATCCGGGGAGGTTCGTGCACCTAGATCCACTGGCCATCGGGGTCGGGGAGCAGCCCGGTGTAGAGGCGGTCGGGGTCTCGGCAGGCGTCGAGGGGAGGCTGGGGCCGCGGGGGGCCGGCTGGCGCGGCGTCCGGGCCAGCAGGCGGCGCGGGAGGTCGGCCAGCGCGACGTCCGGGCTGTCGGAGCGGGAGATCGGGGTGGCGCGGGTCTCAGCAGACGGAGCGGGAGGCCGGGCCCACGGCTGGCCGATGCGGCGGCAGGGCCGGCAGGTGGCGCGAGACGCCAGCCGGTGCGGTGTCTCGGCCGGAGGAGCTGGAGACCGAGGCGGCGCGGGAGGCCGTCCGGCGCGGCGTCATGGCCGGAGGAGTAGGAGACCGGCGCGGGCGCGGAGCAGGTCGCCCCTTTGGGGAAGAGAGAGTTAGACCGGAGGGAGCGGGGGACCTAACGTTGCCCGGTTGACGGAGGCTATTATATTCGGCGGGGTCGAGTCGGTTTCGGCTGGAAGTGGTGGCCAGACGGACCAACGGAAGGCCGTTGCATATTTTTATAGGGTTAGAGATTATAATTTTGTGGTTGCAAATTACCCACTTCACGGTTTCCTTTTCTTTTACAAACTTATATTCTTTCACATACCTAGAAAACTTGCAGAACCAATTGACCTGGCATTTCCAGCTACAAAATGCTAGGTACTAGCACACGCACAGTATCTCAAAAGTCCGAATAACACGGGATGATACCCGGCTGTGCAGGACGAATGCTACAACTAAGCACCGCGATGGTGTCGTAATGCAGAAGAAGCGTCCAGAAGAGCTACCCTTTCTGAACTATGAGCGATGGTAAGTGCCATGAACCAACAACCAAGCATTTTCCGACATGGTTTCTAATCACAGAGGCTCTGTACATCCATGCACTCAGCAGTTCAAAGAAACTTAATGTGTGGCCACAGTTTCCTAACGCCGCTCATTTCTGAAGCAATGATTTGCATGAAAAACACTACTTACACCGGATATCGTGAAGTCGGCGTCAGTGGAAAGTAAAGAAAAAGTGTACCATGTATATATGCAAGTTGCCAGTGGACGAAAAGATCGTGGAGGGTGTTAATTTATACAGCACCAGGCCACCAGCTAGCTGAGTTGGTCGGAAATTAAACATGCATGATAACGTAGCAGCAAGAGCACGTACTGTATATATTGCAATAGAGAAAAACGGTACATACAAATATTTGCTGGTGGGCCATGAGGCCAATGCATCTGTAATTAATCTACCGGTACGTGCTACGAGAGTCATACATATAAATCTAGAGGCTGTGATCATGTGCCAGTACGTGGTCTTCATTATTATGTAGTAGTCCCTTAATTCGTCTTACAAAAAATTGAGCTTCTGGGATTCAAAATATTATGTCGTTTTTCTTTGTAAATGGACCAAGCAACTAAATCCATTTAAGAAGAGAGATATTAAACAATGATGAAGAAATCAGCACACACCCTTGCTCAAAAAAAAAAAAAAAAAAAAAGCACACCAAGAGATAGACATCGCCAACTGATGAAGCCTGGACCCGGGCGCTGTAGACTTAATTGGCTCTTCACCGTGAACCTGATTATCCTTACATTCCATCACCCTGCCTGTATTAAAAACGTTTGGAGCATTACAACTGAAGCTTGTTCTTACAACCTTACGCAACATCGTCCAAGCAATGCATGTTCCACCGTCTCTGGCAGTAAAACCACGTGAGTAAAAGTCGCACAGGCAGCTTTCGTCGGAGCAGCAGCATCAGGTAATCCACACGCAGTGGCTACTGGCTAGAAGCAGCACTGCAGCAGTGTTGATAGCGCGAGTCGACAGTCTACGCCCGTCCGCAAGGCACAGTTGAAGGACGTGTGAACTACAGCTCAGTGGGTCAGTTCAGCCGCCATATTCCTAGCTGCTGGCAACTCTTTCCTAGCTAGTTGAGGGAAGGAAAGTTGAAGAATGTCTCCCAATTCCACCCATTCCTAGGTGAGCCACACTCTTTCCTATCTCCGCTCCGATCCCAAGAGTTTTCATCTCCTGGTAAGTTATATATGATGTATGAATGCATGAAAAAACGTACATGATGGAGGGCAAGGCGAGACACTGGCTACCTTTGTAGCTATTATTACTATGTCTCGTGGCCCTGACTCTATGAGTGCGGCCATGTACATTTTACTGGGCTATATATATCATCATTTGATATGAGCATGGATGTCTCTGTTATATTATTACAAGTTCATACAGCGAAATCCAACGGTTAAAAAAATATACCACAGTACCAAAAATTAAAAAGAAATGGTACCGCCTGGTACTTTTTTTTTTTGGAACGTATGGTGCCATTTCGTACTGGCTAGTATTTTTCCAACCACTGTAAAATCTCTCATTATTATAGTCTCTTCTACCTCTTCTTTACATACGTGACGATTTTTGTTCTACTATGGCCAATTATAGTGCAAGTGAAGCCTAATCTTGGTCGAAGAACACCATTCCCTTTTGGTAATATCCCCAATTCCCCATATATACTTTCAAATAATTAACAATACCGTTATATCAATTGAACATCCATGTCTTGACAAACACAGTAGTGCAATGTACTGCATGACGTTACAATAGAGAACAAACAGGAGTATTCAATCTCAGTTTGCATTAGTTTTTCAGCTCTCCAGGAAGAATCGGACCAATCACTTTGCAAGCAAGTTCTGCACGCTTTTTGCTCAACGTGGCCATAATAACATCATCGATTCGATCCATCTAAACTATGCATATATCAGAACCTAGCTAATAAGCATAACTAACATAGAAGTAAACATTGTTTTTATCACTAGTCCATTAACCCCGTGCTTTCGCACGGATAGATACAAATTGAATCTTTAGTAATATTAGAGGCAATTGTTTTAATTCACTTTTCGGAATGGCATTGAGGGTAATTTATATGCAAATTTACAAATTATGTTAATTTATTTTTAAGTATGTCTTGTAAACATTAACATTAATTTTGTGAAAGAAGTCTCCAATTAGTAATAGAAAGATTGAGAATTTTATACTTTACACTGATTTAATTGGAAGTAAAAAAAGATGCAGTCCAACTAAATATAACATGTCGAACCTTATGTTTTGGCAGTGGAGTAATATTTTGAGCGAAAAAATAGTTATCAGTAATATTTTTGACAATTACTGTGACCGCAATCTAGTTAGAGCAGTGGTATCCTTTGTGGCCATTGGTGACCTCAAACTTGCTAGTTCAGTTTTTGTTTGGAATATGGGAAATGTGGTTTTGTTTAGCGTCTATGTAACTATTTCTGTATAATTCTTGTGACCTCAAACACATCTTGAGAGAGAGGTTGTTCGATTCTAGTGATGCGGCAGTGAAACGTGGGTCATCCAGCTTTGTCTTTTCCCGTGGCCGACGCTCAGATGGTCGCATCACCCAGCAACGCAAATCAAACAGTCTTCAAGCCCCTCGTGCAGCAATTTCCTCTTGAGAAACGAGCGCGCCGCGCGGTCGAACCTATGTTCGCGTTGCATTTGCAGTTCTACAGGAGTAGTGGCGGTGCAGCACCGAGAACACAGTCAGTTTCTGCTGCTACCGGCCTTCCTGACCGCACCGCTGTTGCATTCCGCTTCTGGAGCCGGCAGCCGTCAGAGCAGCGCCACACAGCAGCTATAGAACCCGACTGCTCTGAGGCAGCACCGCAGCAGGACGTGGATCACATTTCGCCTCCGGCCGTGGGCTCTTAGGCTAGCGCAACCATTGCACTGGCCCTGATGCGGCCCTCATCAGAGCATAGAATAGAACAGGCGTAAAACAGACGGTTCTTCAACAGAAGTGGAGCATGCTTTCCCGATGCCGCCCAAGCCGAAGCTACAAAGTGACCTGATCTTCAGTGAACAACCTTCGTGGTGAGAAAATAGGGACGAGCGAAGAGCATGTGCGCATGCGAGAGCTAGCTGTTTATGTGGGGAGCAGGGCGCATGTTAATATATATAGAGAGAGAGCACAGTGAAAATTAAATGCCATTTTATTTCATTTTATTTATTGTATGTGTTTTACCGTGGATGGAAAAATACCTACTACATATAATTAATAAACTAGTCTTGGAAAATCAAAACAGCATAGAACATCTTGCGCATGGGCTAGTACTTATTAGGGGAATATGTTTCAATCATCATGGTGGAACATCTCTTATATGGACAATATTTTTACAGATGCTATATATGTGTCGCTCAAAGGAATGGAAATAAATATGCCAACGAGTTAAAGCTAGCCTCACGCATGAGTTTGTTTGGCCCATGTCGATCGGTTGGCAGCTAGGTGGGGACGAAGCCAATCGCCACCGATCAATCACAAGCAGTGTTAGGGAGCTTGATGCCTTCATATGCACCCTAACGTCATTTTTTATTTTTTTTTTCTCCGGCCATGAAGCCAGACTTTTTTCCATTTTTCTACATCTGGACTCCACATTGTCCAATCACCTATCTATTTTCCCTTTTATTCCAGTATTCCTTATTTCATTATTTTTCTATCCTTTTTTTGTTCTTGTTTGCTTTTCTAAGTTTTATACTAGTTTTTACTTTTACTAGATATGTCAAACTGTCTAAATATTTTTTTTCCCGAAACTAGAATATTTTTGTCTCCATGTTAGATTAAATTCCATTAAAATCTAGAATAAATTTTATTGTGAGACTTGAACAGTACCTTTGTGGAGTTTTGAACTAAAAATATAGAAAATAGAACGAGTACATTGATAGGAGTGTTTTTTCTCTGGTTGGGCTGCACAGCGAATGCCGAAATGTTCGGCAGGTGACTTTGGAGAATCGAATACGTACACCACTATTGGCATGTGGTGACACGTGAAGAGTCTGTGTGCTCCGCGTGAGATGAAGGACGGAGATTATTATGTGCCTTGGATGAGTTCAAGCTTTGCTTTGCACAGATAAGCAAACACACGTCACCCCTTAATCACGACAGAAAAAAGGCAATAAATTTCCTCGTGCTTTCAAAGCTCGACGAACAGTTCCTCTCATGCCTCTCAATCTCCATGGAGTTGATGGAAGCTGATGCACATGTCTTATTGATTTGCCGCCTCTCCAGTGAGTATTAGTCGTGAGAATAGGCTGGTAACTTGCTATAGGGAGGCTGATGAGCAAGCAGAGGGCTGAGGCAAAGCAAATTAGAGTGTGGGCAGCGAGGTTCTTAAGTTTATCCAAGCTTGTATACTCTTAAAATGAAAGTGTGGCTCTAGTAATAAGTTGGACTAAAATACATTATTTACACTAGCGCGACAGTTTGAATTCTTCTAAACCTCAGTGCAGATCAACTTGTTCCACGTTGCCAATGCAATAGTCGTAGCCAAGACCACGGAATCTCATAAGATATTCAGTCATGAAAGGAATCGCCACAGCCGGTAGGAACGTCCACTGTGATTCCTCATCAGTTCCCGACAGATGCGCTTGCTTCACTTTCTCCTCTAGGACCGACGCGATTAAATTCTAACACGCCATGCTGAGAACGAGAAGACCCTCTGGCACGTGCAAATCTAGCCTTGGCATTACAGTGACAAAGCTATATCGGTGCCCTTCTCTACCCTGCTAATCAGGCTCTGCGGTGCCGGACCGGCGCCACAATTCCATGGGTGGAACACGTATGCCTGATGCCGCTCATTCTAAAGCCAGCAAAATATGGACGCCATCATCTTAAAAAAAAAAGCAAAATATGGACGCATGGCATGGATGTTCCATCCAGCGCCTAGTTAGTGGTGGGAAGACAATATATAAGTAAAAGGCTAGCTCGTTCACAACAACAGGAGTGTGTGGAGGGAGCCACCGATCTAGAATAGTTATATACTGTACAACGCAGAGAAAGAGGTGCATAATACATGTAGTCATTTTTCTCTGCCATTCATGTATATTAGTTGGAGCAAGGACTTTGAAGAAGCCTGACCAAGTTTAAATATTGATAGAAGAAATTCCTTTTAAGCTAGTTAGAGAACTACGGTGGGCTGGTGGACCGGTGCCTTGCCAGTAGTGGATCAAAATTGCTGTCCGATCCCCAACTAGTCGGAATGGTGATTCATTTCTACTTTTGGGAACTTACAATTCAGGATAAATTAATTACAAGACGTACGTCAAGACCATGATAGCTGAACTGATTATGATCGGTAATTTTTTTACACAAAACAATAGCGAAAACTGAAAAAAGAAACTGTGAAGCGTCATCATCCTCTGCTCTAATCCAACCACCTTCACTGTTTTTTTTTTTCAAATATGGAGAAATACAAATAACGAAACCGATTATGAGAACTGCAATGTGAGGTTCAGACCTTGACATTGCGATCATTAGATAAGATTGACCAAAAGTGTGACAGAATAAGCCAGCAAGGTTCATTACGTTATGATCATTTTATTTTGTCTAAAATGTAAAATAACAGTATCTGTACGTTAAAATAATTTTTTGCTAAAGTAAACTGGATGTACACGTGCAGTAAGGGGGAAAACAAAGGGTGTGCGTGGGGACCCGAGAAAGACGCGTCGTGGGCTAGAACCGAGAAGAACGATACATGTATGTTGTTTCGTCAGTCGCTCATTCCGGAGGTGATCGCTCGCTGATTAGGGAGCCACACGAAAAAAGAGAAAAAAATTCTGAGAAAGCCGCATCGGAAAACTAATCAAGCGAATAGGAGTAAACCGTGTGAAGAAAGGTTGCGGGGAAGAAACAAAAACAGCAGCTGAAGGGGGGCGTGCACATGCACGTGGGCTCATGGGAGGGAAGTTGATCGGTCGCTACTTTTTTGTGGAGCGAGCGCTCGCTGTGGTGCCAGATCGCTGCAGCAAATCTATGGGTGTAATTCATGTGCCTGATGATGCCCCTCATTCCAAAGGCAGCAAAATGAAGATCTTCCGTCGTGAGCTTAATAGTGATTGAAGAAAATAGGCAGAGGAGCATATGCAGTGCACCCGACCAAGAGCTGAAGTGTGTGGAGTGATGGAGCCATCGGTCCACAACTAGTCGGAATCGATTTCGTTCGAAACAAAAAAGGTCCAAGCCAATTAAACTAAACATGTCCAACCTCATCCTTTAGGTGGTAGAAGTAGTACTTTTTTTTTGCAAGCAAACACAAAACAGCTGCCAGTTCGATTAGCAGTGTGCTCAGATTCAGAACAACAGCATCCAATCTTACGTGCGGTTGTGGAGGCATGCAAGAGTTTAGAATCCTCTTATTTTTCTCTTTTGGTTAGCCTTCTGTATTTCGGATTAGATTTTGATTTGTGGTTTCATTCGGAGTGAGTTGTAATAATTTGATCTGAAGCCTCATCTTTGAGTGCGGAAGCTAGACTTGTTCCTTCGTCTAAAAAATAATCCTACGTGCGCCGGCCACGGTGTATACCTCAAAATTGCTAGTTCAGAGCCCGTTCGATCCACGGTGCAGGGCGGCCGTGAAATGCAGCCCAGGCCGTTGCCGCACCCGCACCTGCACCTCACCTATGCCGCTATGCGCCGCATGATGTCGATAGGAATGGGGCCTCAAACTCAGCAGTCCCTGGTTTTGCAGGACTCTGCATGCGCAAGCACCAACTGCGCCTGGAAATTCACAGCAGCCACGCGTGCCAACGCCAAAAACTCTTTCCTGATGTGTCATTCTGATGGAGCGTCATTGGGGACCGTAGTTCATAGTAAAACGTACGTACACCAAACACGGATGATGCATCGTCTTCGTCGCTAACACTAGCATGGATCCAAAGATGAAGGACGCCGGACACCCACACAACACGTCGTGCAGGGTCATCACATCCCTGGGCCTCCTGCGCCAGTCTTGTGATGCAGTTGCTGAGTGCGTCTGTTGATCTCAAGATTCCATCTGCCATAGCCCATAGCCCAGCTTTGGTCGAAAGCTACCCCGTTGCACAATATCTCTTCCCAACACCACTCATCCCTAATCGAGCTACAACAACGCCAAGTTCTTTCGTTGTTAATCCCATAAATCTCCGATCCCCAGGTCTCATCTCTTTGTAAGTTGTATCAATCTATGACGATGTGTGAATGTGTAGATATAATTGATGGCGAGCTGAGGGTAAAGGCGAAGTCCGAGCCCGACCTGCCTTTTATATTGCTACTCCTATATCGCAACTACAACGACGGTGTGTAATTTTTTTTTGAACCAAACGACGGTGTGTAATTAATTAGCCACAGATGGAGAAATACAGATAGTGGAACAGATGACTGCAAGTGCTAGGCAGTATGCGTGTGCGTGGCCAGAAAGCTGCGCGTTTGTGGCTAGCACTGATGATGATAAATACTACGTACAGTTACTGGTATGAAACACAGGAGAAAGCTATTACAAGTTTTATGATGATTGGCATTAATATATGCGAGCCCTCCATTCACAAAGATCTAATAGCTTAAAAAATATAAAATATTAATCAAAAAATATTAATCAGTGGAAAAGTACTAAAAATAGGTGGGACCAATACCAAATGGAGGTGGGACCCGTACTCAGTGGTGGTGGGACCAGTAAAAAATATTTTATCCTTGATATTTTTTATTTAATAATCTAAATTTTAGATTATAATTATTCAAAAGTACTGACAATGCTTTTTGATTTTATGAAAATTACTGTTAGTACTTTCCAATCATCGTAACAAGTCTCGAAAGTTATTGGCATCATCACCCTAGGTTGGCAGAGTTTAAACGATGGAGGGTGTGATGGTGCACATTGTATACTAGTCAAAATGCACGTGCGTCCCGCACATTAACGAAAATGTTATTAAATTTTATTAATTGAAAAATCTATAAGTAAAAAATCAAAGTCTAATGCAAGAAAGTATTGTACAGGTCCTGCATGTGACACAAGCATCTTTATCAGAGCAAAAAAATTAATATAGAAGGATATAAATGTGACACGGTCTTTATTGGTACAAAAATATTCAATATAGAAAAGCTATTTTATATATACTGGCAAAACAATATTCTTAATTTATTAGCTCAGCTGGTTGTATACAAAATTTTTTTGTTTAAATAACACAACTTAATGCGTTTAGAGTTTTTGTTGAGGATCAATTTTTTATAATCTATTAATTTTTCATCCGGCATCCATATTGCCTTACGGGCGAATGCACTTGTAAATCTACCCTATAAAAAACGCGCATCCATTTTGAAAACAGGAAAAAGTAGATTTTACAAAGCGTAATCTTGGCTGAAAGCCCAAAACGGGCACAAACCCAGCCCATTGCCGGTGCCCGCCTCCATCTTGACCGTCCGTTCCGATCCGACGTTGACAACGGTGGTCTATCAGTATAAAATGCCGAAAATCCGTCGTGGCGAACCCTAGTTCCTCTCTCCCTATCTGCACGCCGCTCTCTCCCCCTTCTCTCTCCTTCTCGGTCTCCATCCGCCCCCGTCCCCCTCTCCTTCCCTCGTCCTCGCCGGGCGCAGATTGCCTGACAAAAGTCAGCCCTGACTTTACCTCTCTCGGATGTCGTCCGTTTCTCATCTGACGGCTCAGCCCTCATCCGCTCACTGTTTATCTCCCTCACCCGGCGCTCCACCCGCGCTCATCGCCGTCTGCGACGTCGGCCTCGGGCAGCGGCGACGAGGGGGACTTCGGACTCGGGCAGCGGCTCCCTCTCCGAGCTCGAGCTCTAGCTCAAGCTCGCGCACCTCGAGATGCGCATGCTCCCGATGCGGCGACGCCCATAGCCGCCGGTCAGGGCTGACTTTCCTCTGGTAAAGTCAGGCAATCTGCGCCCATCCTCGCCTGGATCCGCTCGATCTGCCCCGCCGCGCGACGGCGACCTCCTCCCCCTAGCGCGGCTCGGGACGGCCTCCGCCCACCGCCGCCTGCTTCACTGCTTCCCCTCTGTGATGATGGCACTCAAGGTTTTGTTCTTCGACATGGCCATCCGACATTTGGAGTGATGCTTTCGTTTCTCTTTTTTTCCTGCAGCTCATTATCTGGATTTGCCGAGTGCTCCGACGACCTTGTTAAACGTTTATGAGCTAGCCTATTTTGATTCTTAATAGCGATTTGGTATTATGTAACATACGAGTCTTTGTTAATGTTAGGTTTGTATACTATGTACGTGATGTTATTTGCTCATTGTTGTTGGGCCCTTGTCGATTTGGACCAGAGATTGGTTGAGGCCTCTATGCAGACATTTGGGCCATGTACGTTGTTGGATTCTATTGCAAGACTATCCGTATTGAAATCAACCTCTGTTTTGATGGGTGTGGGTATGCGCTGGGTATAATTTTTTTCTTGGTGAAAAAAGTATTGGAAAACATGGCAGAAACTCGTAAGAGTTTCTTACGCAGCGGTTCAGTACGCCGTATGATTGGTTGACAGACGGTCTAGATTAGTTCTAATTAGTTGTAATCTTTTCTTCTGCGTAAGAATTTTAAGGGCATGGTGGGGACACTTAAAAAATAAAAGGCTAGATTGAGAGGGTGAGTTGGATCCAACGGTTGAGATATAGGTGGGTAAGAATCATCTTGGTAAAAAACATATTTTTTAACTCGCATTTTTATATGGTATATATATAGAGAGAGAGAGAGATGGACTGACTGATTTATTATATTGATCATAGATACGGATTTGGGTTTCCATCAGTATAGAAAGCAAAAAAAAAAAAGTTGGTTCAGTAAGAAGGGCATTTATTGGTGTTTCAAGCTAATAAAAAAAACGCTATCGACGTGTGACGCATGAACGAAGCTGATTCTATATGCAGACGTGTACTTGATCATACCATCATCCTTGTGAAGACGATTCAGTCGACCAACGCGACAGAATATTCTTGGTGCCACATTTGATGGTTGGACGATGGACGGCGGGCGGAGGACCAAGGGCTAGAGTCCTTGCGGCATGACCTGGCAGTAACCACACACATACAGCATATGATACTCCTTAGTGAAAGCCTTGTGGTATTGCCTTGCTCGCGTCGACAGCCTTGTTGCAGAATATCTCTTCCCAATCCCACTCATCCCTACTTATTGAACCACACCCCAGCCCTTTCATATTGTATCCCATAAAATCTCCGCTCCCCAGGGATCATCTCTTCGTAAGCTACCTATATGATGTGTGAATGCGTAGATAGAGGGTAAGGCGGAAAGACGGGCGACCTAGGGGTTTTATATAGCACATACCGCAACCACACTACTACAGCCACGGTGACTGTAACTCAAATATATATAGCCAATTAGCCATGTACTTGGAGCTAGTGCCTAACAGTATACTCCTAACAGCACGTATTGTATAATCGAAGGAGGTTGTCAAACGGCCTTGAATGAAAAAAAAAAAGTCATTTAGTTGTGCATGCATTTGCAATCTGCAGCTGCCATGCAAATCTGATCGATTCACTAGTTCATAAACTGATCAATAAATAATGGCGTTCCCCACACCCTCTACCATTGAGTTCCACTAAGCACGGCATGGCATGCACCGTACGTCTTTATGAACCATAAAATGGAGAAAGCGTTTTACATGGACTAGAACCAAAACCATGTAGGCTCGGAACCGGGTTCCTCTGTACCGTAAAAAATCTCTTTTCATAAACAAAAATAGAGAAAGAACTGAGACCTCAATTAGTCATAAATGTCTGCTTAGTTTAATTTTATCAGCTCTCTGGGATGATCCCAATCAGTGGGACAAAAGTTGCTGCTGGCCATCTACGTACTTCTAACCCCAATATCATCTGTGTCATTGTGCACCCACCGGCCACCACCAAGTATGATTTAATTAGGAACATTTCGAAATTTAGAAGTTTAAATGCTTACTTCGTTTCAAATTGAAATACTTTTTTGTTCTTATCACAAACTGTTTACTTTATATAAGTTTAATCAAATAAAAATATCTTATGTGAATATAATATCAAACAAATACTCAAAACATATTTTATGCTGCACTTATAACAAAATAAATTTGATAAAAGTGCGTCAACCCCCGTGCACAACATGACTAGTATTGTTAGTGAAACACAAATGTTATAAATTTATATAAATTTGAGACCCACAATTAACCCACAAATGCTCTAGTTAATATTTTTACTTCATAGCGGTATAGTGGATACTTTGAACATAACTTTGCAGGTTTCTTTTAAATCATCTTTCTGTCATCGCCTAAAACCAATCGGGCTCGGACAAAGGACACTTAGGGTATGTTTGGATCCGCAAGCTATTTTTTAGCTCCTGTCACATCGAATGTTCGGACGCAGGTTAGAAGTATTAAATATAATCTAATTATAAAACTAATTATACAGATGAGGACTAAATGACGAAATGAATTTGTTAAGCATAATTAATCTATGATTAGCAAATGTGATGCTACAGTAACTATATTTAGGCTTAATAAATTTGTCTCGTCGTTTAGTCCTTATCTATATAATTAGTTTTTTAATAAACCATATTTAATATTTGTAAATAGTGTCCGAACATCCGATGTGACTCGGACTAAAGTTTAACCACTGGATCCAAACAGCCCTTTAGCCGTAGACGCCGACACGATTTGAGCCTCAAACTTAGCAGTCCATGTGGCTTGCCTGACTGTGGCTGCACGCCCAAGCAGCGACAGCGGCAGAGAATTGACGGCAGCCACGTGCCAAATCCAGAACTCTTTCATGGTGCCGCTCATTCTGATGGAGCGTTATTGGCGACCATAGTCCATAGCAGAACGTACGTACGCCAAACACGGATGATGCATCTTCATGTCTTGGACTAGTATGGATCCAAAGATGAACGACGGCGCCGGACACCCACACAACACGTCGTGCGGCGTCACAACATCTCTGGCCTCCTGCGCCATCTTGTGAGCACTTGATGAGTGCATCTGTTGATCTCAAGGTTTGATCCTTCGTGGAACAGCTTCGCTCAGGAAGTTACCCTGACTGCACAATATCACTTCCCAATCCCACTCATCCCTAGTCGAGCCACAACACCACCCAAGCTCTTTCCATGTAAATCCCATAAATCTCCGATGCCCAGGGCTCATCTCTTTGTAAGTTGTATCAATGTGTGAATGTGTGATGTCAAGCTGAGGGTAAGGCGAAGTCCGAGCCCACCGGGGTTTTATGTTCCTACGATATCGCAACTACAGCTAAGGTGAGTAAAGAGCCACGAACTATCTATCTACGCGGTAAAACAGCGAGTTTTCTAAAATTCTTTTTTTACTTAGAAAAGCATAGGTACACCCCTCACGTTGGTCCCACTACGCATTTTGAAAAAGGTTAGAAAGAGGTGGAAAGGCCCAAAACCCATAGATGCAAAATGTTTCATCCATTTTCTCTTTTTATTTCTCACCTCATTTTATACCCATACCCATATGCAGGGCTAGACCAAAAACTCGTGGCTCGACAACTCGCTCGGTTCATAGCTAGCTCGGCTCGATTCGACTCGGTTCGCTGTATTTTTTAACGAGCTAAGCCAAGATTTGAGCTCGTGAAATTAACAAGCCAGCTCGCGAGCCAAACAAGCTCAAGGTCCAGCAACAAGCCATAGGAAAAGAGGGCGCCGCCTCTTGAGTCTCACGTCTGCATACCTATTCCCGTCTCTCCGCAAGACACTGCAACTCCGACTTCCGAGTCCTCATCGTCCGGTCACCCCCTCTATCTCCATCCGCAGCCGCCGCTCCACCATCCAGCCCCCATCGCTTGCAGCAGCTTGCAGCTCCGTCGTTCGCACCCCGCAGTGGATCCCCCATTGCCACAGCTCCGCCGCCGTAGCTCCGCCATCCCGCCCTCCCCTCCCCCCCCACAGCGGCTTCATCGTCCGCCCCCCGCAATGGCTACCCCCATCACCGCAACTTCATCCATGGCCGCTCACCTCAGCTCCGCCCACCGCCCCCACAATGGCTGTCTGTCGCAGCCACCCTCCACCTCTATGGCTCACGAGCTAGCGAGCTGGCTCGAGCTCGTGAACGAGCCGAGCCGAGCTGCCTCTCTGGCTCGGTTCCTTAACGAGCCAGCTCGAGCTGGAGCGAGCCGAGCCGAGCTGGCTCGATATATAGGCCAATCCACATGTTACTTTCCCTCTCTTGGTTTTAACGAGAAAGGAATGACGTTAATCAATCAGGTCTCCTTCCTTTAATTCTATATCTTTTTTTCTTTCCCATTGTCTCTTTCATCATCTCACAACACGTGCGTGTTGCACGTACATCTATGCTAGTATGCTATAACACTTGAGATATTAAATGATAGCAATTTTTTATTAATTGTGGTGTACTAGTCAATCAATTTGTGCTTTCGCACAGGTTAAAGTCTTATATAAATGTACTAGGTAAATGGCCGTGCGTTGCTACGGTGGCTTAAATTTTGATACCAAACACTGATGCAAAATAACAAACGATGATCTGATTGCTGTTTTTTTACTGACAGGCAATTGTCACATTATCCAATAGAACATGTTGATCCCATAATAAACATAACATTATCACGTGATTAAACAAGAACATATTAGAGGAACATCCACGAGCCATTGTAGTTTCTTTTTACAAATATTCAGAGTATGACAAAATAACCTTGAAAATTATAACTATCTATTTTTTTTCTTTGATGAGAGTAAGATGAGTATGAAAAAATAATCTTGAAAAATGTAACTATCTATTTTTTTTCTTTGACGAGGGTAAGATGTGTCTGGACATTTTTAGGATAACAAATCAGCATGAATTCTCTTCGTACATCAGTAAATCAATCAAGAAACTATGCACATGTAATATTAGAACTAATAGTCCATGTCTTTGTCAACCGATGACATACTAGGTACAACTTTGACAACCCAATCATATATATGTGTGCGTGTGATACATGCTATTGGCATTGACTAATATATGCAATTTTTAGATGAACTTATGCGGAGTGATACTAATTACATATACACAAATGTCAATGTGAGCCAACACAAGCCCAAAGGGATAGTCAAGGGTGTGCACCTATGCCTGATGAAAAAACAGTGAAATGAATAAAAGCGTCGTGAGGTGTCTATAGGTGCTGAAATATATCAATTTAAGTTGATTACATGTGCATGTTAAACTACCAATCACGTGCAGATTTAACACCTATCAAAATACATGAACACTATTGGCTACTTTGATGTCCTGTATCGCCCATGCTTAGAGAATGATTAGAGTTTCATGAAAAGAACACAAGAACAGATGGTAGTAAATTATAAAAGAGTGGTTAATTATCTAGATCACAACATGATAATTTTTAATCTAACAACTATGGAATCTCGGCGGCGGCGCGTGGGTCGGGGGCGCGTTTGGTCAGCGTGCTCACGGCGGTGGCGGCTCGTCGACATCGCGCGGCTCGGCAGGTGAGGTGGCGTCATGGGACGACAGCAGCGGCTAGGGCCGAGCGAGCGGCAGCGGCGGCTAGGGACGAACGATCTGGGAAGCAGAGGCAAAACTGATTGGCGGGGGATGGAGCGCCACGATTGGATCGTGGGGGCTCCTCGCGCGGGCGTGCGAGGGGCCGAGGGTGCGCGGGACTGCGGGAGGTCGTGGTCCGTCGTGTGCCCACGTTAGAGACTTAATAAGTAGTAGAGATTATGTGTAACCGTGCAACATATATAGATCTATTTTTATATTTAGGTTTTTATAATAGCAAATTTTGCTATTTTATATGTATGCTTAATTGATTTAGATAATCTTTGATAGATTGCAAAAATAGGTGATTTTAATATAATTTTGAGGGGTTACTTTCATTATATTATCAGTCATAATAACTAATGTGAACAATTTAAATATAAATTAAAGGGAATATTTGGTATTATCCATCAAAATAGTAAATGTGAGCAATTAGGTATAAATCTAGGGTGTTATTTTATATTTTCTTTTATACCGGCAGAGTGGGTAATTAATTTGTAGTTTTAGGGGTTATTTAATATTGTTTTGATAATGGCAAATGTGAGTGATTACTTAATTAAAAAACAGATCTAATGGCTATTGAGATTCCAACCTGTCAATTGATGATCTGATGTTTTTAGTATTGTGAGAATTTCTATGATTTTATTTTTTTCTAGCACATCTTGTGAGGATTGAAGTGGAAATTTTAAAAAGAGTACAAAATATCTGTTTTATGGAAAGATTTTTGGTATCTTTAACGAAAAAAAGACAAAAAATGAAAGTAAATTGAAAAATGTGAAAATCTAAAAAAAGAAGATATTCGCTTTCGTTGAGAATTGAACTCAAGACCTTTCGTAATGGCAGAGGTGGGTAATTACTTAGAAAATAGATCTAATGAAAAAAATGAGGATATTTGCTTTTGTTTAGAGTCGAACTCAAGACCTCTCGTAATGGCAGAGGTGGGTAATTACTTGAAAAATAGATATAATGGCTATTAATATTCCAATCTGTCAATTGATGGTCGGATGTTTCTGATTATTGTGAGAATTTTTAGAATTTATCTTTTTTCTAGCGCGTTTTGAAATTAGTGCTTCTTCTACATGTCAATACTGACAACAATGAAATTTCTAGTAAAAGAAAAATCCGTCGACTTTATAAGTCGTGAGGGTTCAAGTCCCTCTATCCCCAAACCCTCACTCCTTTGTAGACGTCAGGAGTCCATTGATGAAAAGGGGATCTAATGGCTATTAATATTTCAATCTGTCAATTGATGGTCGGATGTTTCTTATTATTCTGAGAATTTCTAGACTTTATTTTTTTTCTAGCACGCTTTGAAATTAGCGCTTTTTTTAGGTAAGATATCTAAGTACGCGGCCATGGTTGAATGTACGGTCGTTCGAGTGCGGACGGCGACCAGCAACATCGTCATGAGGTCCGGCGGTACGACGGCGGCTTGGCACGGCAATCTCACACGCAATCTCACCAGCAACAGTTGCGTGCGTGAGACGTGAGGACCAAAAATATGTATGAATTGGATGAGACGCATGCACATGCCTTTCTCTCCCGCTCTATGCAAAATTGCAAATGAATGAACGCACACACCTACTGCAGCTTAGTTTGTTCGTCATTTTTCCAAAAACACCTCCTCCAGTCGTACATCGACTCATCCGAGGCGAAGGACGTACGCCAGCCTGACGTGGTGGAGGTGATCCCCCTCCGATCCTCCTGTGTGTGTGGAATTCTATCGAGGAACTGCCGTCCGATCGTCCACAAATGTCTCCATCGCCTTCCAGATGGTGGCGCCGTGGCGCTAGATGCCTGGAGACCTCACCATCTCCCAAAGCCAGCCTCAGGCTCAGGCCTCCATGTGGTGTCTAATTGTGGCTACACACCTTGATCAGACATGCGCGTGACGACATATGATTTCCTAATGCCACCCATGCTCAAGTGCATGCAGAGCAAACGAGAGAAATGGAGTAATCTATTATATTAATAAGAAAGTGTTAAAAGAAGCCACCACGTTCGCCGAGAGGGCCAAGAAATTCCCACGTTAATCGAAAAATACCGTTGGATTTTACGAAGATCTAACGGTCTATATTTGACTTAGAGTTTAGAGTTCAGATAGAGAAAACAAAATCCACCCTGTATCCTATTCCTATCCGAACTCAACTTGATATCTGTTCTCAAACCCAAAACTGGTAAACGTAGTAGTCAACTAAAAGAAACAATACGCACATATATATTCTCCTAACGTACTATATAAATTCTCTCTTAATACACCACCTGAATTGACTTTCCTAAGACACGGACCCAACCCGCTTGACATGACGCATGCTTTCACACCGCACACACATGCATGCATTGCACTGTGAATTTTTTATTCTTTGCATTTTTTAAATAATTCTTTTCCTAAAATGTCAATACATGAATGGTAGTTTCCATTGGATTGCTACCAGTTTTATTTACAAAATTTAGATCCATATCTGTTATGGGTATATTTTACTGAAAAGTATTTTTTTTATAAAATTATACTACCATCAAGAAGACGTAAGACAAGAAAGAGCACTCTCTATTATCTTAACCATACTATTGTGGGTATATTTTACTGAAAAGTGTTTTTTTATAAAATTATACTATCATCGAGAAGGCGTAAGACAAGAAAGAGCACTCTCTGTTATCTTAATCATTCGGAAGTAGAGCCTAGAAATTATACATAAGAAGAAACAATGATGATATCTGAGAAATAAGCATCTAACTCCGTGCTAGCAGCTGCGATGAGACAAAGGATGTAAGTGTTATCTAAAATGACCGGGCGTAAAGTGTATGTAGGTGGCTTTTCAAGTCAACCGTCAAATCCCATGGCTCAACCATGGATAAGTGACGAAAACTACCAAGCTAGAGTATGGTAGGGGCAAAGGGAATTGGCGATGTAGTGATGAAATGCATTGAGATCTGAAAGAACATCAACGTCGAAAGAAAAGTTCCAACTGATCATCTACTCAAAGCAGAAAAGGCGCATACATATGTCCATTTTCCAAGCACAAAGATTTCTCGATGATGTTTATTTGTATTATTGCTAGAAAACAATTATGATATTGAACCTCATGCTTTATCGAGCATCCTATCCCAAGTTTGTTTTTCGTAGCAACAAATGCTGCTCATTAATGGATTTTGACAAAGCGAGTTTATTCACCACTAAAGCTGAAGTCGATAGAAGTACTCTTATGCAAAAATCTAGAGAGAGCTCGAGGACATAATTATTTTATAAAAAAACCATGTCATATAAATAAAACGCCAAAATTAGTAAGGAAATCTAAATAATGTTAGATCAATGGAAGATTTGATTCCAAGTAAAAAGGAAATAGACTAGAAAAACATGGCACAAAAAATAGATCGACTCGGTTTCAGATTTAGTATAATTCAAAATCATCATTGCTTTGGGTTTGCAAAAGCAAAAAAAAAAAAAAATTACTCTGAACGTCTACAGGAAGACCGTCTACTTAGTATCTGAGAAATAAGCATCTAACTCTGTGCTAGCAGCTGCGATGAGATAAAGGATGTAAGTGTTATCTGAAATGACCGGGCGTAAAGTGTATGTAGGTGGCTTTTCAAGTCCACCGTCAAATCCCATGGCTCAACCGTGGATAAGTGACGAAAACTACCAAGCTAGAGTATGGTAGAGGCAAAGGGAATTGGCGATGTAGTGATGAAATGCATTGAGATCTGAAAGAACATCAACGTCGAAAGAAAAGTTCCAACCGATCGTCTACTCAAAGCAGAAAAGGCGCATACATATGTCCATTTTCCAAGCACAAAGATTTCTCGATGACATTTATTTGTATTATTGCTAGGAAACAATTATGATATTGAACCTCATTCTTTATTGAGCATCCTATCCCAAGTTTGTTTTCCGTAGCAACAAATGCTGCTCATTAATGGATTTTGACAAAGCGAGTTTATTCACCACTAAAGTTGAAGTCGGTAGAAGTACTCTTATGCAAAAATCTAGAAAGAGCTCGAGGACATAATTATTTTATAAAAAAAACATGTCATATAAATAATATGCTAAAATTAGTAAGGAAATCTAAATAATGTTAGATCAATGGAAGATTTGATTCCAAGTAAAAAGGAAATAGACTAAAAAACATGGCACAAAAAATAGATCGACTCGGTTTCAGATTTAGTATAATTCAAAATCACCATTACTTTGGGTTTGCAAAAGCATAAAAAAAAAATTACTCTGAACGTCTACAGGAAGACCATCTACTTAAATTCAAACATGTTTTCAAAGCACAAGAACGCATACATATGTCTATTTTCAGCACAAAGATTTCTTGACGATGTACAAATACCTGTTCACCAAAAACTCCATAATCCAATTCTACTCATTATGACATGGGCCCTCAACATGGGTAGTGCATAATCCTAGAGTCATAAAGCTTAATCTAGAAATACCAGTTAGCTAGAAACTCTATAGTCGAACATGTGTTCCATGCAAGATACAATATGAAGAAGAATAAGAAGCAAAATCGGTCCTCTTGAAGGTCAATCTGGCAATAGGGTATGAGCTCAATTCATGACATGTACCATTGTTGTAGAATTGCTGAATAGATGAGAAAGTGACTTAGACATAGGCGCGATCGAGTGCGATGAACAAGGTAGAAAGAAGGATGAGTACGTAAGAGATAAGGACATGTTTGCAATAGAGTATTTTTAAAATAATTTCAAAGGAATGGGTCTTCCTGAGTTTTACTGGCATGTCCATATTATTTGGGTTGAAGAATTAAATGTAACAATTTCTATGTATATGTTTCACCGTCTTCGCAAAATGTAAGAAGTTTTACGTCTACTCATACCCATTGTTTGGTGGAAGCCTAAGACTCACTAAAGGTAGATAGTGTTTCCCTACTACATGATGTTAGTTGTATCCCCGCTCACACCATGGTCCTTAGCCCACAGAATGGATCACTTCTACTAATCCCTAGATCCCCACACGGCTTCCAACTTAGGCCACTCTCCATTACTTCGCTCACACGAACACTACGATTTATGATTTTTATATTATAGATTCTTGCGTTCTAAACAGATTTTTTTAAAGATGTTGGGTTGTTTTTTTGTATGTATTTACCCATTTCTTCATTCGATAGAGTCCATACTGATGGTACTTAGACTAAATACACAATAAAGTCGTAGAAATAGCAATTTAATGTCAAAATACTAACATATACTCCCTCTATCCCCAAATATAAGGTATATAGAGTTTTGACATGGTCTTTAAAGTGGAACATTGACCATTAATTTTTTTAAAATTGTTTTATCATCAAAGACAAAATTATTATAACATTGAAATACTTTTGATATTAGTCCAAATATATAATATGCATACACCGAAAGTTTATTGAGTTTACTCAATTGTTAGTCAAATATTTAAAGTATAAACTTTTTCAAAAATTTACGTGCCTTGCTTTTTGGGATAGAGAAAGTACAATATAAACAATGTACATGCCAAAAAAGATTACGATGTAACTAATATAATGAACTTGATGTTATCGGTGTTGGCCCCTTTTAACGATTTGGTTAAATTTCTCAAAGTTTTATTTAGGACGAAGTTAAAGTAAATTATATTTAAATTGGAACTATTTTCAAGTATCAAATCACACTATCTAAGTGGTTATTCAATTATAAACCGCCATGCACTAGGTCACGTTTGGATTTCATACATATTATGATAATCTATATAGTAGGTACCATCTGCAATATAGATTAACAAAACAATTATATTTGTATCATACAAATAAAAAAAATATTTTCTAAAAGATGATATCTATACAAACTTCAATATGTTAACTCATGAGAATATGTTCCAAAATGATAAAACAATCAAGAGAAAAATATGTATTTTTCATAGCCAATGAAATTGGAAACATAAAGCTGAATAAAACATCACAAAATATTAAATTCATACATAACCTAAAGTGTATAAAGACAAGCTACCCGCGCTATTTGCGCGGGCCATCTTGCTAGTTTTTAAGAGAGAACAGAGTGCATGCAAGAGGTAGCTATAGCTAGCTAGGGGACTGCAAGCTAAGGGGCCTGGGTGTATATATGCACATAACCACGACGTCCGCTTGAGCACGACCACAACGTGCCGAGCTGGTTATATATGCACATGACCACGACGTCCGCTTGAAGAAGTCACTTGCGATCTGCGAACCTGATCGAAGAGCATAGCAAAGGTTGCATGTCAAATATGGCTGAGGCCGTGTTGGGTGATGCCGAGGTTTGGCGCTGCCGACCGGATGGTGTTGTAGATTCGACCATTGCTTTTGTTCTCAACGAGACGGTCACACCTCAGATGCGGCAAATGCGCCGGAGAAGGATGTGATCACCACTTGTGCCCACGACTGAAGCGGGAAGCCCTGTGCAGCAGAGCAGCTAGTAGTAGTTCGATCACCTTTGAATGAACTGCCTAATTAACACGTGCATTATGAAATAACTAGCGTAGAGGTACAAAATAAGGTGAGAAAATAAAAGACCAAAGAGTGAAAACATTTTCCTTCTATCAATTTTAGGCCTTTTTCAACCCTCTCCAACCTGTCAAGTGGAGCCAACGTGAGGGGTACGTATGTTTTTCTTGGGTGAAAAATGGTATTGCAGAAACTCGCTCTTTTATAGCGTAAAATAAAATCGCTTTTGAGATGAGTTAACTGCATTGTCTCTCGCTAAAATATTCAACGAGATAATAGCGTACATAGCATCATGAACTCATGATGAGCAAAGCGTCGATCTGCCGGAGCTAGCGAGCGCGGCTGTCGTACCTACTCTGCTGTTTCCTCCCTTCACAAATGTACGATGCGGTAAATTTTTTTTTAAGTTTGATAAGTTATCACTTATTTTGTTGTTATTTGATCTAAATATAATTTATATGTGATTCATATTTTCACATGTTAAATTTTTTTTGAATGATCTGAAGGATTAACGTTTTATAGGAAAAAACCGTGTCATATATTTGTGAATAGATATAATACCCGGATGAGTATAATAAACTATAAGCTTTAGTCGATTAGTCGTTGTGTATTAGCCAATGGTTTCTGTGTTGGATGTGAAGTACATAGACTAGCATGATATAACATAAATGTTACAAATTTATTTAAAATTTTATAAATCTCGCGGTCATATGTCATATGTATATATATGCATACTTTTTAAATTAAATCTTATCTGTATATATACATAAGAAATGGAGGTAGCTTCAAGGAAGGTTTTGATAGCCTGTAAATAACCACTTACCGATTTTGTTTGGTTTGGTCATGCGATATTTTTGCTCTCCTATCCAAGGAGATTGATTTGTCCTCATCAACTAATAATTTTATCCATGTTCCTTTGAGATTTAGTACAACTTTCTAAAAGAAGATGACCTACCAAAGCACATATGTCATCTACATACGAATATCCTTTAGCTCAGTTGCACATATCTCCATTATGCCACACAATGCAGGCAGGCGGCAGCGTGGAAGGCAGCTGGACCTTACAAATGCATGCACATGCATAACTAAATGACTTTAAGGCCGTCTTGCCAACTCTATGGATTATAGAGTACATGTTATAGCTCGTAGTACGTGGCTCTTTACTGACCGTGGTTGTAGTTGCAAATATTGTAGCAATATAAAAGCACGGGGGGCTCGGTCTTCGCCTTACCAGGCCTCAGCTCAACATCACACATTCACACATCGTCATATATAGATTGATACAACTTACAAAGAGATGAGCCCTAGGGATCGGACATTAATGGTATTAAGAAGGAAAGAGCTTGGGTGTTGTGGCTCGACTAGGGATGAGTGGGATTGGGAAGGGATATTGTGCAGCCAGGCTGGATTTCCGAGCGAAGCTGCGCTATGAGGCTCAAATCTTGGGATCAACAGACGCACTCAGCAACTGCATAACAAGACTGGAACAGGAGGCCCAGAGATGTGGTGACGCCGCACGGCGTGTTGTGTGGGTGTCCGTGCCGTCGTTCATCTTTGGATCCATACCCGTGCAAGTGATGAAAATGCATCATCCGAATTTGGTGTACGTATATGAAACGTGTATAGTTTTTTAAAAAAACATGATCTATTGGTGTTTTGTTTGAAGATATCTTACTATTACTAATTAGAGGTTACAAAAGAAACACAGATTGCGAAGCGCAGTAAAAAAAAAGATAAATCCTTGAAATTCCAACAAAAATAAAAAAACATATGCCCATCTATCAACTAGTATCAATAATATATATTAGCCATTGGATATATTATATTTTCTAAAAAACTATCCACCAGGCCATTATGAAAGACCATTAAAGTAACCCTCTATATCTCTATATAAATTATCCACCATGCCATTATGAAAGATCATTAAAATAGCACCCTAATTTTTCTTATAAAATATCCACTGTGCCATTATGAAAATTAGTGGTTACAAAAGAAGCACAGATTGTGAAGCGCGGTAGAAAAAATAGATAAATCCTTGAAATTCCAACAAAAACTAAATACATCTGGCCATCTATCAACTAGTATCAATAATATATATTAGCCATTGGATATATTATATTTTCTAAAAAACTACCCACCATGCCATTATGAAAGACCATTAAAGTAACCCTCTATATCCCTATATAAATTATCCATCATGCCATTATGAAAGATCATTAAAATAACACCCTAATTTTTCTTATAAAATATCCACTATGCCATTATGAAAACTATTAAAATAATCCCATAAATTTGCATATAAATTACCACTATGCCATTATAAATATAAATATTAATTATGTAGAATCTGTTATATATAAATAAGACAAAAAATCATGTATATATACATTCTATTAAATTATGAATATATGGAGATATGAATAATAGAAATTTTGATTAATTTTGGTTTCAAATTTATATCTAAACTTTTGATATTAATGTTTTATGCTAGCCCAGGCTTTGCACGGGGTTGACATGCTAGGGTGGAACTAATGGTTCCTATTTATAATGTTATAGTAGAAAAAGAAATTTAGTTATAGGAACAAAACCCTAATCCAAATATCTTAAAATTGAGCGTCACTTGATCGGCTATTTTTTAAAAACAAATATTTGGTACAATTTTCACATTTTTATTTAAAATAAATTACATACAAATTTATAGAGACTAAACAATAATTTATTATTTTTAAAATAGAAAACCACCCTCCGATACCGCTTCAACGGGTTCCGAGGAGTTATTTCTTCTTGTTTAGTTAGGTTACCCAGTTTTGTAGTTGGAGGCTAAAAATTGAACTACATGACAGCTTAAGGTTGTCCAATGGACTTTTTCCTTTTATTAAACTTGGCATAAAATATGTTATGATAGGTATTTGTTGTCTGGTATTATGTTAGAAACCAAAATTAATGCAATATTTTAGTGCAAAAATAAAGTTGAGATCCTCTAATTGCATATATAGGATAAGTACAAATTAAATTAAGTAGTTTTGGGATAATTTTTCATCAAGACTATTGACAAAAGAGCGCTACTACTATGCTATCATGTGAGTTTTGTTTTGTATGTTTTAATTGGTTCAGGTGCTGTAATATTCTTGCTCTCCCAATCCACATGCATGCTATCAATAAGATTTCGTACAACTTTCTAAATGGAGCAATATAAAAGCCTGGGGTCGGTCTTACCATCCATCAACTATATATCTACACACTCACACATCATATAGAGATCGTTATACTGGCTTACAAAGAGATGAGCCCTGGGAAGCGGGGTTATATAAGGAAAGAGCTGGGTGATGTGGCTCTATTAGGAATGAGTGGAATTGGGGAGAGATATTATGCAACTAGCAAAACTGGGTGGATGGACGACTGAGATCAGCAAACGCACTCAGTGCCTGCATCGATCACACGTCTGCCAACAATTCAGTTCCATGGAGCAGCCGATGGTGAACTCACGCCGTCGTCCACGCCGCTCCACAGACACGGCCACACGGGCCAGAAGGAGCCACTGTGGTAGGATTGCATTTGCAACACCACAAGGCTTTCGCTTGCTGCGTCGTCGTGAGTCGTGGACTGAGGACTGTACTTGGCGGCATGGTGGAATATATAGCTAGAGAGGTGATTCTGCGGCTGAAATATAAGTGATATTTGATATGAGGTTTAAGAAGAGGATGGATCATGTGCGGAATTAAAGGCTAACGATCCTCACCATTGAATCAGCCTATTACTTATATCTAGAATCACTTGTCTGCAAAATATAGTTTTCCTAAAAGCTGTTTTGTTATTCCATTAGCGAGCCACAACAAATTAGAAAACTCGAATTGTTGTTCCCCCTGACACTCCATGTGCACCTCAACCTCAATTCGAGAGCAAATAAACCTGCTACACTTCCACAAGAACATTCGTGTGCTAGCTTGAGGGCTAATAAATAATAATACAGTATGTAACTATCGATGATACCCATGCCTTGTCTCCTCCATTCAGACAAATATATACGATGTACGTACACATATTATTGGTTCGTTCGTTATACTCCCTCTGTTCTTGTTTGACGTTCGACAGTATTCCGTTAGGGTTTTTTTTTTCCTGTCTTGACGTCAAACAATTTTGATGGACGGTGGTAGTTTTCTTCTGCCCTGCTGCCTCTATGCATCTCTCCAAAGTCCAAAGATGAAGTACGGCTGGCAATAACCTGCTAAGAGATTGTTCGGTTAAGGGGGATTGAAGGGGGTTAAAGAAAATTAAATTCCTTCCTATTTAAATTTGACTTGTATAAAAGATTTGATCCCTGCATAAGCCCTGTCTAGCAACAAATTGGAATCAATACTGAAGGGATATCTGAACCAAAGGACTTGTGGTCTGCGACACCTCCTTCTAATCTCTGTTTCAGGTCATGGCCTGATATATTGGTCGTGCTTCTTTGGCGCCTGTGGGATACTAAAAACAACCACATTTTCAGATCTGAACCATCTAGCGTGCGTGTAACCCTCTCTAGATTAACGGATGATCTTAGTATTTGGCGTCATCGCTTCCCCGTTGGTGAACGATTAGGGGTCAATGGCTGGCGTGAGCACCTTCTCGCTTGTAACTATAACTCCTTTGCTGCATCCGCCTTGGATGCCGTTTGAATGCATTGACAGGTGGGGCGTCGCCCCCCCCCCCCCCCCCCGACGTTTTGATTCAAAAAAAAAAAAAGATTTGATCCCATCCAGTACATGTACAACCGAACAAGTTTTGAACAGGGTGTAAACAGCCGTGCTGGCATCTTATTAGCATCCACAAATGCAATGACCACATCTCCACCGCCATCCAGACGGTGGCAGCAGACCTCAGCGACACCAAACACAGCCTCCCAAGCCCAAGCGCAGAGTGAAGAAGAACAGAGGGCATAGTGCTAGTGCAACAAAAAAAAAAGTGCTCAACCATGCACCGGATCGCAAGAGCTGGAGTGTGCGAAGTGAGGCGACGATGCATATATGAAAAAAATGGAGAGAAGACGCTATCGACGGCCTGCAGACGTGATGGATGAGAGCAGGGGCACCGCGACGAAAACATGCTCCTGCTGCTACGTAGTGCTAGCATGGCGCAGACGCCACACGGCAAACCTAGGGAGACAGAGAAGAGCACTGATGCGACCGGGACGACCCGCGGATCATCCTCGTGAGAGGAAGGAGACTATTTCCCTGATGCCACCCAACCCGAATATAATTTGATGAAGGATGAGCCATTTGCCCGCCCGTGTCTGCTTTCTGATCTCTGGGTAGATACTGGCTCCTAGATGACAAGTGGACATACACACCCCGAATGCTATAGAGCTAGTGGCCAGCTGGTTAGAGAAACTAGCTAGCGAGATAGAAAGGGAGAACCACCAAACAATGAGAGATATAAGAAGTGATCTCGTAGTGGTTGTTATCGGTTCGTAGTATGAGTATGAGATCACTTCTTTCATACTATTCTGCAGAGCGCACAAGTCGGAGGACCAAATTTAGAAATGGTTTTACGAGTCAGAAAACAACCTGCGGTTGGGCTGGTGTGGTGAGCCGGTGTCTTAATTATGAGATTACAATTTTTACACCTACACTCGTCTCTATGAGCACCTCCGTGAAACTGGGTTGAACCGACATCTCGAGATTCACGAAATCACCATAGACGCCTTCGACGGGGACGTCGCCTACCACTGAAAGAGCAAAACCGTTAAATCATGCAAACCCCTGTGCCAAGTCGAGGATTTGAACACGGATGGACAGTTTCCACCTAACCAGATGAGATTACAATTGATAATGTACAAGTCGTTATACATTATGGAATGAACAAGACGTGATAGCTAAAAAGGTCGTTTATGATTAGAATGTTTTTTTACTCCGACGATAGTAAAAACTGAAAAATATATGAAGAATTGTTGTCCTCTCTCTCCAACCACGATCACCTTCACCACTGCCAATTAACCAAGCACCGGCGGGCAATATCACTGCCGAGCGCGTTGCCTGGGACTCGGGAAGACCCGAAGCGGCGGTGATGAATCGCTGGGCCAAACAGCCTGTCCGAAATGCTGCTTCGTACTGAAGAGACATGCATCTATAGCGTCGTCAAGCGTGTAAGTTGTTCTGGAATTGTTTGGTTAGTTGTTCTGGAATTGTTTGGTTACATGCCATCAATGACTATAACGACTCCATTTGATAAACACATCGTCGCTCTTCTCCTTGTCACTGAACATTTCCTCAGTTTTCCTTTAATAATAGAAACTTAGTTTCTAGCTTTATCTCTCAAAAGAGAGAATCAGAGGGTTAACTACAAACCACACAAAAAGTGCTATTAACCCTTATGGAGTCTACTCGATGGAAAAAAAAAATCATAGCCACATATAGCCAGCTAGAATTAATTAAAGATGTGAATACTTGTAAAGCCATCGTCTCCATTTGCCGATAGTCTTTAACAATCAGTTGTGTTCGCTCTTCACTTTACTACAACTTAGTCCATAACCTAAAAAAATTTTGATCGATTTTTCACAAAAACAACTAAATTCTAGACAACCATAAAACTCAGCAAAAACTTGCTGTCCCCAAGAAAAGTAAATTGCTCTGACCATCCCTTCCATTCGAAGACCAACAGTTCCAAAAAGATTACGGGTCCTAGAGGTGCAGCAATACCTAGGCTATATGCACATGAGCCACAAGAATTTGGCTTAAGGACACTCACAAAGAGATATTATATCGTTTCAGTAGTGCAGTAAAACACGCAGTTCTTGTCCCCTCTCTGGTTTCTTCTATTGAGATTATCTTAGTTAATAGCATTCTCTTTAACAATTAACGAACAGCCAGCATACATGTTCGTGAACAAATCCATCGCATTTCTCGTGTTCGTATGCCATGTTGTTCTTTATGGATTCCAAACCGTGGGATGGAGGAATCTCCACCGCCGTACTGCAAGGAGACGTGAGTCCCTACCACATGGACCCACTTAGCGTGGGACCCGCGTGGCATCATTCGCGAGTCCCATTGCAGTACGTCAGCGGAACATCGTCGAAGCTACCGTTAGACTAAGGCCACCAGACAGGGCATATGGGGGTAAAAACACTGTTTGCGTACGGTAAACAGAGAAAGAGGTAGTTGGAATAGTAGATGCACCCTTGGATGCCGCTCCTGGTGACCCCGCTCTTACAGCCATAGAATACGCTTTTCTGATGCCTCTCAATCCCAAGCTAGCGCTGGCATGCACACATGTCATGCGCATTGGCCTTTCTCCAGTGTCCAGTGAGTGATAGGCTGGTAAAGTGATGGGAAAAGGAGCTGGATAGCCAGGGAGGATGAGATGATACAAGCAAGTAGAGCGGAGCGTGGGCAGCGTGTGGCCAAGGAACTTATATTAGCTACGACTACATGAGTCTTACAAATAATATATTCAGTCATGAACATCTGATATGGACACGTTCATGGTACGAGTATCGCAATAATAATAAGGAATCCCCGCTGCCTATATATATCTAGATGATCAGAACATGCAAGACATTTTGGTTCAGCATCTTTGATTACAAGAGGCCTTCATTGAAATATACTAGCTAGGAACAGTGGCGCGCACATTCACTCTCTACGCCGTTGCGATGATCTGAGTGTGATATGATCCAGTGCCTCCGATCCTCAGGCCGAACCAAAGGTAGTGGGCAAAATGACTGACAGAGCGTTCACGCTCTCTATCGTAATCCTATTTGTCACTCCGCTGTTTAGAAAAGAACTCATTATCAGTCGACAATCCATATACATACTGTTATTGTGTGAAAAGCCGGCACAAAATCCAAGGCACACGCAGTTACGATTATACTCCTTCCATTTTTTATTTATTTATCGTGTTTTAGTTAAAAATAAACTAGCTAGAATGCGACAAATAAGTGAGAACAGAGAGAGTATAAAAACAACATAGAAATAGTAGAGATATACAGTTGCAACCATATCATCAACCCATGCATCACCACAATAAGTACAATCTTTAAAGATACTAGTACCAAAAGTACTAACAGGTGTGTTTGTTTTATGTAACTAGCTTTCCCTGTAATACTAGCCTCATTCTCCCAACAAGTGTGCTTGTTTCACTTGTTCACTCCGTGCTGCGGCTGCGCCTGCGCGATTGAATCGAAGGGACGTGCTGTGTGCCGAGAATGGAATAATCATGTAACATGCGCACATCATATCTAATTAAGCTGAGAAGCGCCACCACGGCAGCGTCGCTTTGGAGCCCGTTCCCACCTGCCTGCGCATGGACAGTGGTGCGGGACCACGGCTGCGAAGTGGAATATGTGTGCCTGATGCAGCTCATTCCAAAGGCCCGCAGCAAAATGCAGACACACGACTTCTATCGTGCACTTAGTTGTGGTGGGAGAAAATAGGTAAAAAGAAGGTATGCAGTCATGCACCAGAACCCAAGGGATGGAGTGTGAAGTGAGCGACATGTCCACAGCAGTTATATATGGAATAGCACGGAGGTGCATAATGTAAAACATGCTGCATTGTTCCTCCCTAATTAATTATTTTTGGATAATGTTTAAAATTTGAATAATAATTATTTTTTATTTGGTGGCATAAATTAAACACTACCACGTGTATATGAGTTAGAGCAGGGCTTCTTTTATGAGATATGTTGCACCCGCACCACAGAGCAGGAGAGATGTTGCGCTTCAGCTAAAAAAGAACATGTTGCGCCTGACCTGTTCCTATATTGATAGCCGCAACGATTTTTTTAAGTCATAGAACTTTGGTGATGTTTTAAAAAAAACTGAGGTGGATCAACGCCAACAACTTACTCTCTCTATTCCATAATAAATATTGTTTTAAGATTCAAAAATTGTTGCACAATAAATATTGTTATAGGAGGCTAGTATAGAGGTGCATGCAACATTCACGTGATAAATCCAAAGCGTCGAAGGAAAAAAAACTGATCAGTCGGCAATCAAAAGGAAGGGTATAAAAGAAAGAGAAATAAGAAAGAGACCCGCTTGATTGATGTTCTTCGTTTTTCGTTAATTTCAAGACAAGGAAACTCCACGATGGGTATGGATACAAAATGGAGTGAAAAAATAAAGGGCCAAAGGGTAAAAACATTTTCCTTGCAACCCCTTCCAACCTGAGCAGTGGGGCCAATGTGGGTACAAAGGCTTTTGTTTGTTGAAAAACTGTATTTGGAAAACTCGCTCTTTTATAGTGTATAGATAGATTAGTAGCTTCTAAACAGAAACAGATTAGTAGCTTCTAAAAAGAAACTGATCTGCATGCATCGATATACCACAAAATGGAGTATGGATGAAGATTAACAGAAACCTAAAACTTAATCAAAGGTATGATAATGTTACAAGAAGATATTATCTATGGATATTTTTTTAATAATATTATGTAGAAGAAAAGTCAAATGTGTTGTATATTTGTAAATGGATGTGGTATATTTTTAGCAAATAAAACATAACAGCTTCCTGTTCCCTTTAGAAAAATTAGAAGAACAATTAGTGTGCTCAGATTTAGAGCAACAGCATCAAAGATGACTTTGCTTATATTTTTTCTTATAGCACGTTTTTCTCAGTTTCCCTTCTATTTTCTTAGATATCTGGCTAAAAATAAATCTGTAATATGAAAATACTGCTGCATAGGTAAGAATTCATTCCACTACCTTAAAAAATTGTATCCTATATCCTACATGCAATCTTGGTCGACCTCAAAATTGCTAGTCCAGAGCCCGTTCGAATCCACTGCGCAGTGTGCCCATGAGTAATTTGTATGCAAATTTAGGGTTTTAATTCGTATTTCATAATGGCATGTGGGTAGTTTGTATGAAAATTTATGAAGTTATTTTAATGGGCTTTCATAATGCCATGATGGGTAGTTTATCTAGAAATTTAAGGGGTTACTTTAATGGTCTTTCGTAATGGCATGGTGGGTAATTTTTTAGAAAATATAATAGATCTAATGGTTGTTTCTGATTTTTTTAGTAATTTCTAGGATTTATTTTTTTTCTAGCGCGCTTCGCAATTCGTGCAACTTTTTTAACCTCTAATTTGTAATAATAAAATGGGAGGCATCGGTCGACGGTAGTTATATATGGCACAAAGAAAGAGAGAGAGATGACCAACTAGTACATGTTATTTTGTTTTTACTTTTTTTTCTTAGATAATGTTTAATTACAACCGTAACACAAGTTAAAGCTAGTGTACGAAGTATGGTGCAGGCACGATCGCCCATTATTACTGCCTCCAACAGCCTTCAGCATGTCCTCCAATGCAAGGATCAATGGCGGAGGAATTAAAAAGAGGAAAAAGAAGAGAACTTGTTTCGTACTCCTTCCGTACATATAAATATAAGTCACAGTTGTTTTTTTTTCATAACTTCAATTGTTCGTTTTATTCAAAAATTTTATGATATAAACATATAAGAAACAAATTATACTCAAATTTTCTATAATGATAAAACATATCACACAAAAAATAATAACTTATATTTTCTTGAATAAAAGACGAATGATCAAAGATGTACAGTCAAGCTGGAGGGAGTAAGATATAAGGAAATGGTTTTTGGCTCATCCACTGATGATCAAAGAGACATGCAGGAACGCGCCACTAGGGTGGCTTTCTCTTGATTCGGGGCAAGAGGGGATAAGAAGAGAGGGAATCAGCCCGGCGTGCATGCATGCTTGTTGCCGATGTGCAAAAGAGGAGATCACCTTGCTTCTTGCTGTATACCTGCTTGCTGGAACAAGGAACGACCACCTCACACAGAGCCACATGCATTAAGCTAGCATCGTGGTAACTTTGTTGTCACTAGCTTTGCTCCTGACCTCCGACGACCTTGCCCTCATCTGCGAACAACCCACACGCAACCCCAAACCCCCACCAAATCCGGCACTCATCGTTTTCTCGATCCACTGCCTCTCTGAGCTATAATAGTTGTGTTCGCTTGGTTTACTGCTATGATTTTCAGAGAGCGTGGATATCTCCACACCGTTCCTAACCAAAGTCAAGCATAGAAAACACTGGGTCCGATCGTCTTCGACACGCTTGATAACAAGAACGAGCACAGGACATTGTTAACAACCGTCGCATCATACCATAGAGTGGCGTACGCCTTCCCGACGATTCCCAATCCGAACCCTTGCGATGTGCTAATGATGATGCACATAGACCACCACTTGTAGTCCTTGCTCTTATATATGCTATATACTGCCTGCTCAACTCATGGTAAATATAGCTGGTATGCATGAAACGCCTGAGAAAAGTTATTAGCAGCAACCCACAGGTTGAGAAAAGTTATTAGCAGCAACTCATGGTAAATATAGCTGGTGTGCCACTGCCGATGATGCGCACTATTAATTAATTGTTATCGTGTACTGAAGACTTGTGATATGGGTATCTGATCTCGTAAATTCCGCATGCAGAAGCAATACAGGAATAACTGCAAGGACTGATCTTGTTGAGTTGTTGGCATGGTGGAATAAAGTAATGGTCTTAGAGATTGAGAGGTTGGTGATTCTGCGGCTGAAATAAAGTTGTTTTTTAGATAATTATTAAGTTTTATATAAGAGGAGAGTGAGGACGATTTATGTGTGCGGAAAGAGAGAGAATCAGAAAAGGTTTTAGTTTGTTTTGGAGCACTGAATCAGCCTATAACCAGAAGCTCATGTGCAATTTGCACGTCAATACGAGAGAGAGCAAACCTGTTCCGCAATACTAACTTTTGTGTGCGTGAGCCGTGATGTGGACCAATAATATGCATGTACTGATGCACCCACCATGGATTGGATGGTACGCATGCAGGCCTTGTCTCTCCCTCCATGCAAATGGACGCACACACTATATTTTCCAATGCAAAAACACCTCCTCTGCTGCCTCGATCTAATAGGCGATAGAATACATCATCGTCTCACCGAAGACGAAGGACGTACGCCAGCCTGACGTGGTGGTGGTGATCCCCCTCCGATCTTCCTGTATGTGTGTGTGGAATTCGATCGAGGAAACTTGTCACACCCGGTTTTAGAAACAAAACCAAGTGCTAACCATGTATGTGCCAGGATCAGTTTAACCACATACACAGCATAATCAAAAGTAAATAGCACAACCAGTACTTTACTTAAAAGTAATAACCATTATTACAGACCGTAAATGTCTTTAACGAAACCGAGTATCTGAACGAAAACGAGTTAACTAAACGACAGCGGAAGACGACCGGGATCCACAGGCAACTGACGGATGGCACACCAGCCTAGAACTCGTCGTAGTCTTGGAACTCCTGATTAGGATTCATCACCTTTCCCTTCCGAATCTGAGCAGCGGTTGCAATGGATGCAACGTTGTATAAAACAAGCAAGAATGAGTACATAACGCACTCAGCAAGTATTCCGTTTAGGATAAAAGTGGACTGGCTTTATAGTGGTTAGGCAAGCAATTGCTTTTAGTTAGTCAAGTTTTTAATTACTAGCAATGATTAGCATAACCCATCCCTTCATTAAAAAGACATTTAAACATATTTAAAAGATAAGCATGAACCATAACCATATCCATCATCATTACCATGATCACCATGAGTCATTCACCTTGAAGCTGAAACTCTAATCTGTGAGGGTCCAGGCCGCTCTTAACCGTGAGCACGGCTGATATATCAGTTTTAAACACTCTCGAGAGGTTGTACATCTTTACCCACAAGTCATGATTCCCATATGCCTAAGGGTGGATCAGACCCCATATATTCATTACCTTGGATGAATCGGCAGGGTTTCATTACGAGACCTTTACAAAGAATTCCTAGAGTTATGGCCCACTCGTTACAGGTTACTCCAGTTAACTAAAGATATGAGAGTTCCGTTCCAAAGGGTGACTAACAACAAACTACACCACTTTGGCAAAGGGCAAAGTCCCATATCCCCCAGACCCCTCATACGCCATGTTTCAGGAAAGTAAGCCAAAACTCTAGTTCATCTAATTAATCAGTCAAGCCCAGTGCCCATGTGAGTCTTGTGGTTGTACTGTTTTCCTGGGTGGTCGCTCGGCGAACCGATCCTTAGGGTGAGGCCATCGAGCAAACCCACAAAACATGCTCAAATCCCCATGTTGCCAAAATCATATGTTTATCATCAAACTCATTATTAATTAAACAAGATTAACAACATGAGTAAAGTAAGTTGAGCGGTAGCAATTAATTTGCAACATCACAGCCCTCCCATAGGATAAAACATTGACGAAAAAAATAAGTGGCTAGTCATCCTTAGGTTGAGCATTCAAATTAGGCTCTAGATCATGTGATTAACGTAAATAGGACATAGGTCAAAGAATACTTGCCTTCCTCAGCAAAAACTTGCTCAGAAACTTCCCAAGGGGGATTCTCGACAAACTCGGACAGAACGTCGGCTACACGTTGCATACATACAAGCAATGAGCATAAACTGACTAAAACAGTACACCAAACATCATAAACAGAGATTAAAAAAAGGTTTTAGAATTAATCTACACTTTATTACGATTCTGTAGGTTCAAGAATCGTCCAAAACGGAGTTAAAACGCAAAAGATATGAATAAAACAAGTTTAAAGGCTTAAAATAAAGAGAATTTGAAACTCCAGGGACTAAACCGTAAGAACCTGGACCTATCCGTAAATAAATAGGACCGCGGGTTGATTTAGAAGAAGCACAGGGTCTCTTTTGCAAAATTCTGCGCTGACCGGGATTGACCAGGACCGCGGGTTGATTTTCCAAAAGCTCAGGGTCTAAACCGTAAAGCCAGGGACCTAGATCTAATAGATCTGGACCGCGGGTTAATTCTCAAAAACCCCAGGGACTCTTTAGCAAGAATCCCGGCGCTGACCGGTATTGACCCGGGTCGCGTCTCACGGTGGCCGTTGGATCTGCGATGGACGGCTCTGGTTAGATCGGGCGGTGGGGAAAGAAGACCGGCGACGGTCTAGGCGGCGCTGCTCGCAGGACGCGGCGGAGGAGCGCCGGCGATGTGCAAACCCGAGGCTCCGGTGGGCTAGAGCTAGCAGGGCGAGGGGTGTGAGCGAGCAGGCGGCCGTGCGAAGTGGGCGGAGCGGTCGCGGGGACAGCGCAGGGACCTGGGGCGGCTACCGACGAAACAGTGCGGCGGACGAACACCGGCGAGCAATTCCCGGTGAAGCGGACCACGATTGAGGACGAGGATGGGCTTGGAAGATTCCTCACCTCACGGCGAACCTTCGGGTGTAGGTGTGGTCGACGGAGCAACAGCGACGACGAGCGGCGACGAGCGACGGCGTCCGCGGGAGCTCTGCGTGGAACGACGGCGGCTAGGGCTCGGGCTAGGCCTAGGGCTAAAGCTTTCTGGGGCTACGGACGTCGAGGGCGGCCGCTTATATAACCCGGACGGCGCGGCTTGCGGAGAGGAAAAGGAAGGCGGCGCTAGGGAAGGAAAGTCCGAGCTCGGCCGGACTTGGAGTCCGCCTCGGTCTTGTGTCCGCGCGACGCAGGCAGGGAGAAGGAAGGCGGGGTCGCGGCAAGGAAAGGACGGAGGGCGGCGCATGACCCTCGGGCGAGGCCGAGTGCGGGGCGGGACCGAAGCCTCGGCGCAGGCGCGGCTCGAGCTCGTCTCGCCGGGCGTCGGACCGAGAAAAGGAAAGAGGGAGAGGGAAGAAGGTGACCGGCGGGCCCGGCTTGTCAGGGAGAGGGAGGGAGAGAACGGTGGCCTGCTCCCGGTTGGGCCGGCCTGGCCGGAACTGGGCTGCTCGGCTCGGGGAAGGAAAGAGGAGGAGAGGACCGGGCCGGCGGCGCACTGGGCCGGGGCGAAGAGAAGGGGAAGGAGGGGGAGCTGGGCCGCGCGGGGGAGAGAAGAAGGAGGAGGGGAGTTGGGCCGGCGGCGGTTTGGGCCCAAAGAGAGGAAGAGAAGGAAAAGAAATTTTCCTGGGTTGTTTGAAATTTGAGAAATTTTGGAGAGATGCAAAAGAGTTTAAATTCAAACTTTGAACACTGCAAATCACCCAATAAAAATATGCAAGGACATGAGGGTTCAAACATGTGATTCCTATGATTCTTTTTAATTAATTATTTTGAAATCACATAAAAAATCAAATGGGTGTCATGCATGATCAAACAATATGAACAAATTAAATTGGTTCCAAAGATTTTATTTGTGGCAAAATTTAGGGTGTTACAAATCTACCCCCCTTAAGAAATCTCGTCCCGAGATTTTGGGTTGGCCAGCAAAGAGTTTCAGGAATTCTACTATAGAGTCATCTTTTGGTAGCTGCTTCTCCGGTACCCTTAAATTCTCCTGCCTGGGGTATGTACATCAAAACTTCTAGGTGTTCCCCGGATGGAGTAGTCAAAGTCACCTTCCTCTCTGCATATATATGATTCTATTGAAATTTTGCAACCAATTCATTCCAAAATTGTCATCTATTCCACTTGTTTCCAAAGCTATAAGGTCGGCAGGAAAGTCTACCCCCCTTAAAAAAATTTTGGTACTCGGACAATCACTGCCTATCTTCATTCTTCCTCCTGGTGAACTTACTAACATGGGACCTTCAATGGTTGCTACTGGTATTTTATGATGGCTCCCATATTGGACAGTAATAAATGAACGCGAGGCACTGGAATCAAAAAGGATCAAGGCAGGGTGCCAAATCTACGAAGAACGTACCTAGCATTATGTTGGGAGTTCCTTGCATAGCCTCGGCTGACACATAGTTCACTTGTGCAGTTGTACTGCGCTGCTGGCCAGAAGCCGGAGTGGTGGAGCCTCCTCTTGGGTTTTGTTGCGGTGTATTTTTCTGCGGGCACTGCTGGGACCAATGACCGGTTCCACCACATTTGAAGCAATTGTTACTTCCTGACTGTACTGGCGTGCCGGCTTTCACAGGAGTGCTAATAGGGGTCTGATGATGCTGCGCTTGATTGTTGGAATGTTGTACTTGACCATTGCCTTGTTGTCCGGTGCTCTGTGTAGGGTGGTTCTGGTAATAGGTTGATCCAGAGTACTTAGGTCGGGTGTTGTTGCTAGATTGTTGCGCCTTTTTCTTACGCTTCTTCTCTTCCATCTCGCGACGAGTATTTTCCGTCACAATGGCTCGGTCTATTAAATGCTGGCAGTTAGGGAAAGTGTGGTTCATGAGCTGGTACCTGAGTGGATCGACCAAGCCTTTGAGGAAACGGTACTGCTTCTTGGGATCGGTATCAACTTCCTCTGGACAGTAGCGGGACAGCTGTAGAAATTTATCCCGATACTCACTGACAGACATAGCACCCTGAGTGAGTGCTAGAAACTCCTCTTTCTTCAATGACATCACACCAGCTGGAACGTGGTGTGCTCTGAATCTCTCTGTAAATTCTTGCCAGGTGATAGTGTTGGGGTTGTTATGAGCAAGGCGGTACGACTCCCACCATTGTTGAGCGGCACCCCGTAACTGGTGAGGGCCGTAGAGGACTTTCTCCTGGTCGGTGCACTGAGCGACGTCCAGCTCCCGTTCTATTGCGCGGAGCCAGTCTTCTGCATCCATGGGGTCGGCGGAGTGAGTAAATACCGGTGGGTGTCCTTTCAGAAAATCCGCGCGTCTGTCTCGCGGTTGAGGCGGTGGTGGCGGGGGTGGTTGCTGCTGCGCCTGGTGCATGGCTGCCACTGCTTGACCAAGAGCTTGTATCACTTGGGTCTGGTTCATGATCAGTTGTTCCATAGTCATTGGCGGTGGTGGATTTGGGAGTCCTCCGTCTCCGCGACCTCCTCTACCTCCACGACCACGACCACGACCACGTCCCGTACTCATCTGATTTGGCCAAGTATATCATTAGCACTTATCCTAGATCATTGGTTGCATTCAACATTGGTAACCAAGATAGATAAGATAAAGACCTAATCATAGATAGAGCAAGGCTTTTCCCAAACTAGCTATCTTTATTAAACCTTTTAAACATCCAACCAAAAGACTAAATTGTGGATATTACCCCACAACTTAATCACTCATTACAAAGAACCAAATCACCCATATGACACCATCACAAGCAAACGTGCACACTGTTAAACGATCTAAGTCTATCCGATCTAACTAAACTAGACGATGCTAATGGACCCTATTACAATGGTAACTCTCCTAAGGATGCCGAATGTAGGTCCTTGCTGTTGGATCATTGTAACGGACCCTCTTCCTTGGTGGGTAGTAGACAGGGTTGAACAATGGCATGCTTGGTGTGATTTGAGCGCGCAATCTGGAAATTTCCAGCTTTGCCGTGCACAACTCCTCAGCAAGGGCATTGTAATCGGTGTTGAGCGCAACAAGGTAGTCGACAATAGCTTCAAGGCGCGGGTTCTTCTCTGCGGTAGGAGTAACGATCCACGCGTCGAGTCCTCCAGGCTGACGGCGGGGAAGGTAACGCAGCGTACCATCGGCTAACTGGCTGTGGCAAGAGTAGCATAGGGTCGTCAGGGCTTCCTGAGCTGCATCACTGATGGCGGCTTCATAGTTGTGGCGAAGGGCAGGGGCGTAGCTGAGGGCGATGTCCCGACGTGCTCCATACTCATCCAAAACGCTGATCTGTACTGCCATTGCCCACTCTTCTTGATAGATACGGTGACGATAGCGAGTTCCCACATACGTGACCCACGCGTGGCCAAGTCGGAGCCTCACTAACGCTTCCCGCAACATCCGAGGAAACGGCAGTGGGTAGTCGAACCAACGGTGGACGCTCTCGTTCCAGCGATCTTCATTCTCGTTTTGTTGTTGTTGGGCTTGTCCTCCGTCTTGACCTTGAGCTGCGGCTTGGTCTTCTGGAACAGCAGGTGGCACTTCCGGCTGCACTTCAGGCTCTTCTGACTGTTCCTCATCTGACGAATCTGGCACTAGTTCTTCGGGGTCCTCCTCTTCAGTGTCGTTCAGGTCTTCCCACTCTTGTGGCGGAGGGGATGGTGGGGTTGGTGTTGGCAGCCTGGTCTTGTCAAGTCTACCAATGCGTCCACCAACACGCATGCGAGCTCCACGCTTAAAGCTCGACATCTACAGGCCCACAACGGAAAAAAAACAGTTCTATTATGGGATAGATAAGTAGATATAGAAAGTCATACTTGAAATAGACAAGCATAGATATCCAAAATAGCATATATTGCAAGTATTTGAAGGGAGAAAGCAAGAAAAGGTGAGTAAAATCCTTAAAAACGACCAGTTCTATTCTAGGCTTGCGTCCTATGGTCAGCACGGCTCTGATACCACTTTTGTCACACCCGGTTTTAGAAACAAAACCAAGTGCTAACCATGTATGTGCCAGGATCAGTTTAACCACATACACAGCATAATCAAAAGTAAATAGCACAACCAGTACTTTACTTAAAAGTAATAACCATTATTACAGACCATAAATGTCTTTAACGAAACCGAGTATCTGAACGAAAACGAGTTAACTAAACGACAGCGGAAGACGACCGGGATCCACAGGCAACTGACGGATGGCACACCAGCCTAGAACTCGTCGTAGTCTTGGAACTCCTGATTAGGATTCATCACCTTTCCCTTCCGAATCTGAGCAGCGGTTGCAATGGATGCAACGTGGTATAAAACAAGCAAGAATGAGTACATAACGCACTCAGCAAGTATTCCGTTTAGGATAAAAGTGGACTGGCTTTATAGTGGTTAGGCAAGCAATTGCTTTTAGTTAGTCAAGTTTTTAATTACTAGCAATGATTAGCATAACCCATCCCTTCATTAAAAAGACATTTAAACATATTTAAAAGATAAGCATGAACCATAACCATATCCATCATCATTACCATGATCACCATGAGTCATTCACCTTGAAGCTGAAACTCTAATCTGTGAGGGTCCAGGCCGCTCTTAACCGTGAGCACGGCTGATATATCAGTTTTAAACACTCTCGAGAGGTTGTACATCTTTACCCACAAGTCATGATTCCCATATGCCTAAGGGTGGATCAGACCCCATATATTCATTACCTTGGATGAATCGGCAGGGTTTCATTACGAGACCTTTACAAAGAATTCCTAGAGTTATGGCCCACTCGTTACAGGTTACTCCAGTTAACTAAAGATATGAGAGTTCCGTTCCAAAGGGTGACTAACAACAAACTGCACCACTTTGGCAAAGGGCAAAGTCCCATATCCCCCAGACCCCTCATACGCCATGTTTCAGGAAAGTAAGCCAAAACTCTAGTTCATCTAATTAATCAGTCAAGCCCAGTGCCCATGTGAGTCTTGTGGTTGTACTGTTTTCCTGGGTGGTCGCTCGGCGAACCGATCCTTAGGGTGAGGCCATCGAGCAAACCCACAAAACATGCTCAAATCCCCATGTTGCCAAAATCATATGTTTATCATCAAACTCATTATTAATTAAACAAGATTAACAATATGAGTAAAGTAAGTTGAGCGGTAGCAATTAATTTGCAACATCACAGCCCTCCCATAGGATAAAACATTGACGAAAAAAATAAGTGGCTAGTCATCCTTAGGTTGAGCATTCAAATTAGGCTCTAGATCATGTGATTAACGTAAATAGGACATAGGTCAAAGAATACTTGCCTTCCTCAGCAAAAACTTGCTCAGGAACTTCCCAAGGGGGATTCTCGACAAACTCGGACGGAACGTCGGCTACACGTTGCATACATACAAGCAATGAGCATAAACTGACTAAAACAGTACACCAAACATCATAAACAGAGATTAAAAAAAGGTTTTAGAATTAATCTACACTTTATTACGATTCTGTAGGTTCAAGAATCGTCCAAAACGGAGTTAAAACGCAAAAGATATGAATAAAACAAGTTTAAAGGCTTAAAATAAAGAGAATTTGAAACTCCAGGGACTAAACCGTAAGAACCTGGACCTATCCGTAAATAAATAGGACCGCGGGTTGATTTAGAAGAAGCACAGGGTCTCTTTTGCAAAATTCTGCGCTGACCGGGATTGACCAGGACCGCGGGTTGATTTTCCAAAAGCTCAGGGTCTAAACCGTAAAGCCAGGGACCTAGATCTAATAGATCTGGACCGCGGGTTAATTCTCAAAAACCCCAGGGACTCTTTAGCAAGAATCCCGGCGCTGACCGGTATTGACCCGGGTCGCGTCTCACGGTGGCCGTTGGATCTGCGATGGACGGCTCTGGTTAGATCGGGCGGTGGGGAAAGAAGACCGGCGACGGTCTAGGCGGCGCTGCTCGCAGGACGCGGCGGAGGAGCGCCGGCGATGTGCAAACCCGAGGCTCCGGTGGGCTAGAGCTAGCAGGGCGAGGGGTGTGAGCGAGCAGGCGGCCGTGCGAAGTGGGCGGAGCGGTCGCGGGGACAGCGCAGGGACCTGGGGCGGCTACCGACGAAACAGTGCGGCGGACGAACACCGGCGAGCAATTCCCGGTGAAGCGGACCACGATTGAGGACGAGGATGGGCTTGGAAGATTCCTCACCTCACGGCGAACCTTCGGGTGTAGGTGTGGTCGACGGAGCAACAGCGACGACGAGCGGCGACGAGCGACGGCGTCCGCGGGAGCTCTGCGTGGAACGACGGCGGCTAGGGCTCGGGCTAGGCCTAGGGCTAAAGCTTTCTGGGGCTACGGACGTCGAGGGCGGCCGCTTATATAACCCGGACGGCGCGGCTTGCGGAGAGGAAAAGGAAGGCGGCGCTAGGGAAGGAAAGTCCGAGCTCGGCCGGACTTGGAGTCCGCCTCGGTCTTGTGTCCGCGCGACGCAGGCAGGGAGAAGGAAGGCGGGGTCGCGGCAAGGAAAGGACGGAGGGCGGCGCATGACCCTCGGGCGAGGCCGAGTGCGGGGCGGGACCGAAGCCTCGGCGCAGGCGCGGCTCGAGCTCGTCTCGCCGGGCGTCGGACCGAGAAAAGGAAAGAGGGAGAGGGAAGAAGGTGACCGGCGGGCCCGGCTTGTCAGGGAGAGGGAGGGAGAGAACGGTGGCCTGCTCCCGGTTGGGCCGGCCTGGCCGGAACTGGGCTGCTCGGCTCGGGGAAGGAAAGAGGAGGAGAGGACCGGGCCGGCGGCGCACTGGGCCGGGGCGAAGAGAAGGGGAAGGAGGGGGAGCTGGGCCGCGCGGGGGAGAGAAGAAGGAGGAGGGGAGTTGGGCCGGCGGCGGTTTGGGCCCAAAGAGAGGAAGAGAAGGAAAAGAAATTTTCCTGGGTTGTTTGAAATTTGAGAAATTTTGGAGAGATGCAAAAGAGTTTAAATTCAAACTTTGAACACTGCAAATCACCCAATAAAAATATGCAAGAACATGAGGGTTCAAACATGTGATTCCTATGATTCTTTTTAATTAATTATTTTGAAATCACATAAAAAATCAAATGGGTGTCATGCATGATCAAACAATATGAACAAATTAAATTGGTTCCAAAAATTTTATTTGTGGCAAAATTTAGGGTGTTACAAAACTGTCGTCCGATCGTCCACAAATGCCAAGTCCGCGCATCTCCACCATCTCCAAGTTACGCGAGCCTCGGGCTCAGGCCTCTATGTGGTGTCCAACAAGTGTGGCTACAGACACACCTCGGTCAGAGTCAGAGATGCGAGTGACACATGACTTCCTAGTGCCACCCATGCTCAAGTGCAGAGCGAACCAGACAAATACTGTAGTTTGAGAGAGAACAGATAGGAGTGCAAGAGCGAGCTAGCTGCTAGGGGACGTGTGCGTGGCCAGTAGAGCAAGCTGCGTTTGTGGCTCGATCAAACCCTCCGATGACCAATGATCCAAGCTGTGTGTTTGTAGCTCATGATCCAAACGATGCATATACAAATAAATTGCACGTTAGGTCGTTAAACTTTTTCTATTACACCATAAGGATCTATTAAGTTTCAAAGTGCACAATTAGATCATGAACTTTTTCCATTATACAAGGTCCAACAGAGGTCAATCGGCCAAACTCTGACTACGTGGACACGTCTGTCCACGCATGCCACCGTGTTTGCCGGCATCACATGAGTCACTCGCAGAGCGGCCATGCAGGGAGGCCGTGCCGTTGGCGACAGAGCGGTGCGGCCAAATCCACATCGCCTTACTCCTGTTGTCGACCCATGGCCACGCTCATCTAGCTCGCCACCAATGCGCGCCTCCTCGACGCGCCCACAGAACCGCTACTTTGGGGAAATGTGTGTACCTGATGCCCCTCATTCCCAAAGCAGGAAAATACCGAGGCATATGTTCTTTCACTTTCGGGTGCTGAGGCCTAGTGGCCGCAAAATATATAGGTAAAGATTTTGTGAATGAATGGAGGCATCGGACGACAGTAGTTATATATAGCACAGAGAAAGAGAGGTGACCAACCACAGTACATGTTATTTTGCTTTTACCATCTTTTTATTAGATAACTAGGAAGATTGCCCGTGCAAATAGAGCGGTATCTAGTATTTTATCTAGTATCTGATTATCTGTACATACATTCAATATAATTGCTTGTTTTTAACTTATGTTATTGTTGTTGGAGTAGGTGGTTAGACAATGAGTCAATGATGATGATATTATGGCTGATTTCTATTTTTTGTTGGTCTTGTTTTGTTGCAAAATCAATTTTGCATATTTATAATCCCCAAATTGTGAAAACATGATACACTGACCTAGGTGTATCCATCTTATAATCATGTAATTCAAACGATCCAAGGCTTTTCCCTTATAAGCCAATCGTGTAGGTGTTTACAATGGAGATAAATATGTAAATGACAATTTCTAAACTTGGCCAACGTCATCAATGCATATTCAGGTGCATGAACTTGCATGGCTCAATTATCAACGACGCTCATGTTCAGCGCGTGTGCGCCATCACCGCACATTTTGCTGGCGTATGCAGACATCCGCTCATCCACGCCTCACTTTTTCACATGAGGGGCTCATTATAAAATGTTTTTCTTCTTTCCGATTAACATGGTAATTTCTAAGTTTTTTGGACAAACGTGGTGGCTTCTTTTAACACTCCAATGTATCGCTGGTAATGTGATTTTTAGGACACACTGGTTGCACACTTTGAAACTTGACGATTTTACCCTCCTAGGAGGGACCCTATCCGGGGATGACGCAATAGGTTGTTCTTGCAGGTCTAAACCCTCAAGAACTCACACATTGCCATAGAGAAAAGAAAATAAGGTAAATGATAAAAATAGTGAAAATGTATTGATAGATTTGATTTGTGGGTGATCATTCGATTCGCCCAACACCTTTATAATACACATAGTATGACTAGTCTTTTCCATTATTCCATATATGGAGATACTTGTTCTGTTCTTAAATATTTATGGTAGTTGATTTTCTTCCACATTTTTATTATTCATCTTATTTAAAAAAATAGCAAGTTATTATTTATTGTTTGTGATTTATTTATCATTAAAGATAGTTTGAGCATTAAGTGTTTGTATAAATTTTAAAATAACATGAATGGTAAAGTAGTGGAGAAAACTTAACTGAGAAAAATAATTTAGAATAGAGAAAGTATAAAATTCTTAAGTGAATTAAACTACACTTGGGTCCATCCTAAGACAACGTACCTTACCTTTGTCCTTCCAAAGCAATCCTACATGGACGCATGTAGCTTGAAGATAAATCCTAGAAATTGTCACAAAAATCAGAAACATCCGGACACATGTAGCTCTAATAACAGTAGTCATTAGATCTATTACATTTCTAAAAAATTATCCACCAGACCATTATGAAAGATGAAATTAAAAAAACCTCATAAATTTGTATAAAAATTACCCACCATGTCATTATAAAAGATGAAATAAAATAACCACTTATATTTATATAAAATCTATTCATCATGCTATTACGAAAGATGAAATAAAACAACCCCAAATTTATATAAAAATTTTCATAAAAATGACCAACCAAGCCATTGTAATGTACGAACTAAAATAACCCCTCTAAATTTATATATAAATTTCTAACCATGCCATTATAAAATATGAATTAAAATCAACCCTAAATCTGCATACAAATTACCCAATATATACTATCATAAAAGATAAATTAAAATAATTTTTAAATTTGCACGTAAATCATCCATAACACCATTACAAGATATGAATTAAACTAACCATCTCTAATATTACTAAGGATTAAATCTATATCTCCTAATAAAATTCTCTCGCACGGGTTGATGGCTAGTGCCCTAAACTTGCTACTTTCTCTACAGAAACACCGGAGTAATTAATACTGTACTACCCAGCATTGATCATCAGAAAGGAGTTTCCTCCAAACTCAGTCACTCAGCTGACAGATATGCCATGCGTAGCAATGGGAAAAAAAACTAGAAAGGACTATATCTTTTAATGGCTAGGGCCTGTTTGGAAGCTTTGTGACTTTTTCCACCTGGAACTAGTTTCCAGTTGTAATACTTTATGCACAAGAACACAATCGGAATTTCTTTCACTTGTAAAATGTTGTTTGAGTAAATTCTAGTTCTGTCATCTGAGGCCAATGGTCATGCCATGCTATTCTGTTCTTCGACCACTTCATAGTGCAAGACAATTGAAAGAAAAAAATGAGAGAGATCAACTCTGTCCTGAGCACAGATCAGCCGCACAAATATATATACCAAAACCAAAACAAGTGATCGTCAATCATTTCCATCAGCAGAGAGCTCCCTTTCGGACCTGATTTTTATCCCCAAACCATGTGAAACCTCAAAATTTCCTCGCTTGAAGATGCATGCATGAAACGATTAATCATCAATTTGGAATCGGAACTGCACAGATTGCAATGACTAACCGCTTGATGGGTGGCTGGATCAAATTGCTCCACTAGCCCATCTCCCATTGCAAGCTCCACGACTGTGCTCATCAGTGTTGGCTGGCCGCGGGCGGCAGCGCTGTAGAAGATCCGGCAAAGAGGATGATGCAGATAGATGCAGAGACGACAAAGAGGATGCTAGCTTTCTAGGTTACTGGCGGCCGCGGTGCCGGCTGCGCCGTGGGAGCGGGCCACCTCGCCCCTGCGGCGGCGGCGCAGACGCGGTGGCCGCGGGCCGCCTCGCCCCTGGGGCAGCGTGCGGCGCGCCCGGCGCCGCCGGGGGTTGGGGCGCTGCCGTCCGAGGGGCTCCCCACCTCGCCGGCCCTCCGCCGTCTCCCAGGGTGCTGATGCTTTGGGCGCCGAGCGCCGGGTCGCCGCCGCCCGCGAGCGAAGAGGTTGGGCTCGATATTTCTTGTATAATTTTCCTGACGTGGGGTGCTATTTTTTTTTTCCGATTGTTTTGGCACAATCCGAGTGTAAAACAAGTAGGTTCACCGGTCATCCAAACAAAAAAATACCGGCCCACGTTGGAAAAACTTTGAAACCTGTAATTTACAAGGGTATTGGGCTTAATACCGGGCTTCCAAACACACCCAACCTAGATTAAATCCTCCGATCCTAGCTCGTAGACACAACTAGCAAGTAATCTCTGAAATTAAAACTAAGCGTATCTTTTCTTTTTCTTTTTTTTGCGGGTAAAAACTAAGCGTATCTATAACGACAGAAAAGACATGCGTAGGATACAAGTACTAACAGAAGTACAAAGGGGCACATCCGATCCAGAAAGGGTGGCGCTTCCATTCCACGCGCCACAGAGCTCTAGAGGGTCAATCGATCATTCCACGCAGCTGCTCCTCCTGTACTCCAGGATATATCAGAAGATGCTCTTGCTCTAGCTTCGTCACTACTCACTGGGGCATGCGCGATTAAATCGAAGGAACATGCCATCATGCAAAGAACGATATAATTGTTTGGTTAGCCCAGGAAGGCCTGAGACGCCTCTCGTGGAAAAATACAAAATGGAGCAGCAGCAGAGCATACAATAGATCGAGAAGGGCATCGTTGTCATCGATGACCAGTACCGGAACCGGACATCGGCGAGGGAGAATGCTCAAGGCGAGCTCTGCTCGTTCCGGCCCTATCCCTTTCCTCATTTCTTCCTTCTGTCATGTATCCGATTTCCTATGTGTGGAACATTCTGAAACCTACCGTGTACTGCAATGCACTGCTGAATATCATAGTGCACTTTACCACCATGTTCAAGTGTAGGCTTGCATTGCAGCGGCAACCCTCTTCGATTCCCATGGGATCAAAGTGATGCCGTGTTGGACTAATACTCCAGGTCCCGCGTTATTCTAGCTGTAGTTTGTTAGCTGAACTTTAGTCTCTTTGTTTTGCTTTCTAGCGTATGCATCCCTGGAATAGCCGAGACGCCATGCGTGAACTTAGGAGCTCACCTGACGCATGCTGCGTTCGTGCGGGGTGGAGCGTTTTATGCGCAGCAAGAATGTGGTCGTGGGATGGCACGACTCCAGCACGTTCATGCCGTGCATGTAGGGCAGCACGCTGCCACGATTAGCTGTAAGTTTCCTTTAAATTCTGCAATAGAATATCAGAAAAGCTGCCGTCTTTCGCAGCACCAAACCCACCGTGTTCGTGTGTGTTCACTGAGTGCGCTTCTCGAGTTCACCGGCGACGAACTTCCGGTGATCTCCAACATTTGGTACCAGAGCGGTTACCGTTCAGGGACCCGGCCATGTCGGTGCACTCGGTTCGATCCGCCCCCGTGCAGGGCGAGAACCGATCGCTGTCTCCCCCGCCAAGGAGGCGGGTCTCGCAGTCGCCGGCGCCACGACGCGCGCGACGCCGAGGGGACGCGGTCGTCATCGAGCGCATCGTGAAGGAGTCCACCGGCGGCGGCGGCGTTCAGTACCCCACACTCACGCGCACAAACTACGCGGAGTGGGCGATGCTGATGAAGGTCAACCTGGAGGCCGCTGGCCTCTGGCACGCCGTCGAGCCAGAGGACGGAGACGTCATCGAATATCGGGAGGACAGGCTCGCTCTCGCCGCGATCCTGCGCTCGGTGCCCTCGGACATGCTGGCATCGCTCGGGAGAAAGAGAACGGCGCGCTCAGCCTGGGAGGCGGTGAAAACCGTCCGCGTGGGCGTGCAGCGCGTCCGCGAGGTGAACGCCAGGCAACTCATGAAGGAGTTCGGTGAGATCACGTTCAAGGACGGTGAGAGCGTCGACGATTTCTCCCTTCGCCTCGTCGGGCTCGCCAACAATATCCGCACGCTCGGAGGTAAGCTCGACGACACCGAGGTGGTTAAGAAGATGCTCCAGGTGGTTCCGGAGCACCTCGAGCAAATCGCCTGCTCGATCGAGACCCTGCTCGACGTCGACGTGCTGTCTGTGGAGGAGGTGACCGGACGCCTGCGCGCCATCGAGCAGCGCAAGCACAAGAAGAAGGCGGTGTCCTCTTCTTCCTCGACGTCTTCCTCCGCGCCAATCTACGACAACCAGGGACGCCTTCTCATGGCGGCTGAAGATTGGCTGGCCAAGCTGAAGCTCCAGAGCGGCGACGACAATGGGTCATCGACCTCGAACGGCGGCTCCAACAAGAAGCGCGGCAAGCCCAGGCGCGGCCGCGGCGGCGCTGCCAACAAGAACACCGAGGCGCGTGGCACCGGCGGGCCCAAACCTGAAGACGCGTGCCTCAACTGCGGCAAAAAGGGGCACTGGGCCAAGGACTGCCGAAGCAAGCCCAAGAAGCAGTCCGGCCAGGCCCACGTCGCTGAAGGTGAGAAGGAGGAGCCCATGCTGATGATGGCGTTCGGTTCACCGGCCACCGCACGCCCCGCCGTCGAGATCGTCGAGGCCAAGGTGTACGCACAGCTCGGCCATCAGGAGGAGCGCGACCCCCAGCGATGGGTGCTGGATACTGGCGCCACCAACCACATGACAGGAGCGAGAGCTGCCTTCTCCGAGCTGGATGGCGGCGTATGCGGATCCGTGAAGTTCGGCGACGGTTCCGTCGTTGAGATCCAAGGCCGCGGCACCGTCATCTTCGCCTGCAGGAACGGCGAACACCGCGCCTTGACCGGCGTGTACTACATACCCCGCCTCAAGGCTAACATCATTAGCCTCGGCCAACTGGAGCGCTCCGGCCACGAGATCAATCTCGGCTCGGGCTTCCTTCGCATCCACGACACGCAGGGCAAGCTTCTCGTGCGGGTGCTGCGGACAGACTCGTGCCTCTACATCCTGGAGGCTCGTATCGGGCAACCGGTGTGCCTTGCCGCGCGGAGCACGGAGGCTGCCTGGCTGTGGCACGGGCGGTACGGCCACCTCGGCTTCGACAACCTGTGCAAGCTGTCCCGGGAGAGGATGGTACGTGGACTACCGGAGCTAGAGCAGGTCAATCAAGTCTGCGACGGCTGCCTCATCGGCAAGCAGCGACGTGCTCCATTCCCAGCTCAAGCACGGCGACGGGCGCAACATCAGCTGGACCTCGTCCATGGAGATCTCTGCGGCCCGATCACCCCGCCAACTCCCAGCGGTAATCAGTACTTCCTGCTAATGGTTGATGACATGAGCCGCTACATGTGGGTGCGCCTCCTAGCAAGCAAGGACCAAGCGCCGGCGGCCATCAAGAACTTTCAGGCTGCTGTCGAGGTGGAGACAGGTCGCAAACTCAAGACGCTCCGCACAGATCGTGGGGGGGAGTTCACCTCCATCGAGTTCGGAGAGTACTGCGCCAACCGTGGACTCCAGCGCCAGCTCACCACCCCATACTCGCCGCAGCAGAACGGGGTGGTGGAACGGCGGAACCAAAGCATCGTCGGCATGGCTCGGTCCATGCTGAAATCGAAAGGTCTTCCCGGCATCTTCTGGGGCGAGGCCGTGTCGACGGCGATCTTCATCCTCAACCGCGCGCCGACGCGCGCCGTGCAGGGCAAGACTCCGTATGAAGCCTGGCATGGAGTGAAACCCGCCGTTCACTTCTTTAGAACCTTCGGCTGCGTCGCCCACGTCAAGGACACGCGCCCCGGTCTGAAAAAGCTGGACGACAGGAGCAAGAAGATGATCTTCATCGGCTATGAGATCGGGTCCAAGGCGTTCCGCTGCAACGACCCGACCACCAAGCGCGTCGTCGTCTCGCGCGACGTCGTGTTCGAGGAGGACGCCAAGTGGAACTGGAACACGGAGGAGGGAAGCGTTGGTGGCGACATGCAACCCTTCACGGTCGAGTACGACGTCGAGCAGGTGCTGGGACAACCTGCGCTGGACGCGCAGCCGCTATCGCCTACTGCATCGCCTGCGCCTACCCCCGTCTCGGCTCCAGTTCACCACGCCACGCCAGCTCCTTCGCCCGCGGCTCACGTGGACCCGAGTACATCGGCGGCCCCGTCACCAGCACCGCTCCAGTTCGCGAGCCCGCCGGACGACTATGACGCGGACCTCGACGCGGATCACGATGACGCGCCACTGCGGTTTCGCTCCATCGACACCATCATCGGCCCCGCCTCGCCGCCCGGGCTGGTTCCCAGGTTGATCGACGAAGAACTCCATTTCACCTCCGCAGATGAGCCGGCGACATTCAAGGAAGCGGAACAGGAGGCCTGCTGGCGTCAAGCGATGCGTGAGGAGATGAAGTCCATTGAGGACAACGGCACTTGGGAGTTCGCAACACTCCCTGCCGGACACCGCGCCATCGGCCTCAAATGGGTGTTCAAGGTGAAACGCGATGAAGCCGGGAACGTCGTCCGCCACAAGGCTCGGCTCGTGGCGAAAGGCTACGTCCAGCGCGCTGGCATCGACTTTGATGAAGTCTTTGCCCCCGTGGCCCGAATGGAGTCAGTGCGCACACTCTTGGCCCTAGCTGCACATCAAGGGCATGAGGTGCACCACATGGACGTGAAAAGTGCGTTCCTGAACGGAGACCTCAAGGAGGAGGTGTTCGTGTCGCAGCCGCCTGGTTTCGTCTCCGCCGGCAATGAGAACAAAGTGCTGCGCCTCCGCAAGGCGTTGTATGGACTCCGGCAAGCACGCAGGGCCTGGAATGCCAAGCCTGACGCGTCCCTCGCGTCGCTCGGTTTCCAGAGGAGCAGCTCCGAGCACGCCGTCTACATCAGGTGCCGAGGAACTTCCCGCTTGGTGGTGGGCGTCTACGTCGACGACCTCATCATCACCGGCACCGGCGGTGAAGAAATCGCTGCGTTCAAGCAGGAGATGAAGCGCGTGTTCTCAATGAGCGATCTAGGATTGCTCTCTTACTACCTGGGAATCGAGGTCACTCAAGGATCAACAGGTATCACGTTGTGTCAATCTGCTTACGCTTTGAAACTACTTGAGGGCAGTGGCATGGCGCACTGCAATCCAAGTGCCTGGCCCATGGAGACTGGGCTGAAGCTGAGCAAGCACAGCGAAGCGCCTCTGGTGAACGCCACCGACTACCGTCGCATCATCGGAGGTCTGCGCTATTTGGTGCACACCCGGCCGGATCTAGCCTATGCCGTTGGCTATCTGAGCCGGTTCATGGAGGCACCTCACGAAGATCACAGGGAAGCTGTCAAGCGTGTGCTGCGCTACATCGCCGGCACGCGCACTCACGGACTGCACTACTCCAAGCATGAAGGTGGACAAGCAGGCCTGGTCGGCTACAGCGACGCCGACATGGCCGGAGACGTGGACGGCCGCAGGAGCACTAGCGGCGTCGTCTTCTTCCTTGGTGGCAACCCCATCACCTGGCAGTCCTCAAAACAGCGGGTGGTCGCTCTGTCCTCTTGCGAGGCAGAGTACATCGCCGCAGCTACTGCGGCATGTCAAGCAATCTGGCTGACTCGGCTCGTGCGCGACATGGTCGGCATCGAACCTCGAGCGCCAGTTCTCAGGGTGGACAATCAAGCCGCCATCTCTCTCAGCAAGAACCCCGTCTTCCACGATCGGAGCAAGCATATTGATGTCAAATTCCACTTCATCCGAGAATGCGTCGACAAGGGGCAGATCACGATCCGGCACACACCAGCCAAGGTGCAGCTGGCGGATCTCTTGACCAAGTCACTTGGGCGCGTGCGCTTCCTACAGCTGAGCGCGCTAGTCGGTGTCAAAAAATCAGCGAGACCAAGGACTACGGGGGAGAAATGTTGGACTAATACTCCAGGTCCCGCGTTATTCTAGCTGTAGTTTGTTAGCTGAACTTTAGTCTCTTTGTTTTGCTTCCTAGCGTATGCATCCCTGGAATAGCCGAGACGCCATGCGTGAACTTAGGAGCTCACCTGACGCATGCTGCGTTCGTGCGGGGTGGAGCGTTTTATGCGCAGCAAGAATGTGGTCGTGGGATGGCACGACTCCAGCACGTTCATGCCGTGCATGTAGGGCAGCACGCTGCCACGATTAGCTGTAAGTTTCCTTTAAATTCTGCAATAGAATATCAGAAAAGCTGCCGTCTTTCGCAGCACCAAACCCACCGTGTTCGTGTGTGTTCACTGAGTGCGCTTCTCGAGTTCACCGGCGACGAACTTCCGGTGATCTCCAACATGCCGGACCATTGCCGCAAGTCCTACCCACGTTGGAATGATAGTGGGCCTGAATGCCTGATGCTTCTCATTCCAATTTCTAAAGCAGGCAGCAAAAATGCTGACTCGGGGAATTCCATTGAGCTAGTTGGTGGCGGAAAGAAAATAGGAGTGCACCCGATCTCAAGAATAGGATTGTGCCAACTGAGCCGCCGGTCGGGTCGACTGTGGTATATATCTATCTGATCTGAGCTGCGTAAAACATGTTGATTTATTTTTGCCATTATTTATTTATTTTTAGATAGACCTTCTACACCGCGCCGAGCCACGTCAGACTGTCATAGCACAGGAACACCGGCAGGAGCACCTTGCGATGCTAGCCTATCACATTCAATGGATGTGCTTTTATCAGCTTCTCGTTGGCGTGGTTCAACTGAACCAAGGCCCTTGGCGAGAACCGATGACGCATGTGCCGTGTGCAAATCTAATCCGAGCATTACAGACAGAGGCAATGTTACTCCGATGCCTGTCGCAACCACGGTGGACATGAACTCTAGCGCCGGACAGTCGCCGCAACTCCATGGGTAGAATACGTGTGCCTGATGCCGCTCATTCCAAAGCCAGCAACGCATGGGGACAGACGACTAATTCCATCGAGCGCTCAAGAGTGGAGCCCGATTGCAAGTATTGAAGTATTGGAGTGTATGGATATGGAGTGAGCCACCGGTCGGTAGCACAGTTATACGAGTTTGTTACAGTATATAAAATTAACTGTAACTATTCATTGGATCCAATCTGATGGCTAAAATGTAGTAAGAACTCATTCAAAGAAACTGAAGTTGCGGTACTTCCGAAACTATGTTCCTCTCAAGCGACGTAAAAAATCACTATATATATATATATGCAGGTGCTCGCAGACATGCTCTTATATTTTGGCAGTGTTATTTATTTATTACAAAATTGTTTAGTTTTTCAATTTAATTAATAATGTTAAGTTGTATTGCGTGGACGTGGGAGCAAGATTTCTTTTAAGTTAGACTGCTGTGTGTACAGTAGAAGATGTCGCTTCTGACCAAGTTTAATATCATGGTCACCAGGTAGTGCATATGTACTGATCATTACTTTTCCATTCTGTGTACAGTGCGCAAACAGTGTTTTGCACATCCTTTTCCACTCTCCGGTGATCCTGGTCTAAGCTTCGATAGCATCAACGATTATATGAGTTAGAGGACTGCGGTGGATCAACGCTAAGAACTAATTGCTGAAGATTAACAAAAAGGTAAAACTTAACCAAAGAAATCATAGTGTTACACGTTTTGTTAGAGTTTATGTTGACTATGCGTACGGCTTTTGTAAGTAGCTAGGACGACTAGATGGTTTTGGCGTGTGGATGTGGCGTTGCCGTGGTGTACCCGGATATTGGCGTAGCTATCTGATAATGGAGAGGAACGGCCATAGTCATGTCGGGGATGCAGGCTTCGGCTGAACCTCGTTAACAATCATCGTGCCCCCTGAGTCCTCTCTGATCGTGTATGGATATCTCGATCGATGTATAGTCGCTTCCACACGCTTGTTTTCAAACACATTTTATATGGATGGACTTTTACTTGTGAATCATATAAACGTAATGACGATAGGATAGAAGCAAGCAACTTAAAACAAACTAACACGCAATCTCTGAAATTAAATATGAGCATAGTCATAACCGAACCCATGGGCTACGATGGCAAACAGCAGCAACAGCAACACAGTTACAATTGGGCACTTTAGAGAGAGGGGCTTTGTCTTTCCACGGCCGCATCAGGTGTGTCATCCATCCACTGAGCCGCTCCGGAGGCCGAAGATTCAGCGCAAGGTCGACAGCCAGGCGCACCGATCTGATAGCCTTTCCAGGTGTGAATTTCCTTTCCTATGGTTTTATTTCTTTATTTTTTTTCTATAATGTTCCTTTGATCCAAATAAAACTTTAGCATTAGAACAGACGTGTTTCTTTGATACTCATTTCTCTCATGATGAGCATCGACTGTAGTACCGGACCGTCGCTGCAACGTGCCTGATGCCTCTCATTCCCAAGGCAGAAAAATGCAGATGCACAATTTCCATCAATCCTAACACGATCTGCTAGAAGGAAATAGGTAAAAGGAGCATTCACCCGATCGCACAAGAGCTGGAGTGTGAAGTGGCACTGATGGCAGTGAGGCACCGGCCGATAGTAGTCGTATATATAGCGCAGAGGTGTATAAATCATGTTGTTTTTTTGCCATTTCTTTTTTTATATAATAATGTCTTACAGTTTATTTATTTGTTTGCTTATAAATGAAGCCTACCGCACATATATAGTACAGAGTTGGAGCAAGACTTCTTTATGTTAGACGGCAGAACAGAAGATGCTGCGCCTGACACCAACCAAGGGCAGACCGGCAGAGAGACCAACTCACACCAATATCCTGTCTTCTCGGTCCTGAACTCCGATCAAGCTGCTTGAAGTTGCGCAAGGGACGGGGCCGGGCCAAATTTTTCACATTTGTGATCTTTGGACCAATGCTCAGCATACTTCATACAGAGAGGCCCTCTTGGCCTGTCTATTAGCTCGTGAGGCAGCAATCAGCTTATCAGAAAGTTTCTTCTCTTAAAGAATAGTAAAAGCAGTGACAGTCTTGAGGCACTGTAAAGTGTAAACGATAGCGCTCCTTTTGGTACCGACTTTTATGAGAGATAGTCTTGATCAGGCTTCTAGAAATCCCTCTTTTGTTAGACTGATAAGTGAAGACCTCCTGCAAAAGAAGGGCAATAACGCAGTCAGTATCGAAGTCATACAGGGGGCATTCAACCAATAATTACAACCAACCTAATATCATCTCGTAACTCATCAACAGTTCTCATGGAAGTAAGACACTAAGGTTTTGTTCAATTAACCTTAAATTGAAGGACATTAGGAGGGATTGTATGAGATTTTAATTTGCTAGAGATCATGGTTCAGCTAATTCATCGATGTATTTCTCAACTCACCCGGACTGTTTAACTCAGCTAATTGGAACGTGGGAAGGAGCATTGATATACTCCAAAGTCCAAACCCATCCACAGGGCGCATCAACTAGTGCTCCGCCGGCAACTCAACTTGGTGCCATCGACCGTGCCTTCCATCTCCGGACACCAAGATTCCGCGATCTCAGACGATTTCTCGAGAGCGTTCATGGTGCTCCCAGTCGGTAAGGTAACTTCCCACTTGGCATCACAAGCATGATCGTGCTTTGCTCCATGAACGGCATCTAGATCTCCTGTAGATGAGTTTGCCACCATCACGATTAATCAAATCACGTCAGGCATCCGTTGAAATATGGTAAAGAAGTGGTTGTGCAGAGGAAGTCGGTCGACGATCTAGATTGATGGATCAACCACAAATTGGTCCAGCACAAATGGGAATCAAGGACAAGGAGCCCAAATTTGACAAGCAGGACCGAAATAATCCTATGTCATATGCAAATCTGAGGTTCTTACTACAGCAACAATGCTACTTGGCTCCCATTTCAGCCAAGCTGACATTGCACTGTGTGCCGGATCGTGGGAGTCTATTTCTGAGTCAAATGCATGCGCCTGATGCCGCTTATTCTCAAGAGAGCAGCAAAATGGGAATGCACAACTCCCAACCCATGGATAGCTAGGAGTACTGGTTTGTGGTGGAAGAAACTACGAAACGCTAACTTCAATAATTATATTTATTTATCATATTTAAACACATATGTCTTCTAAAACTATAATCTTCTGTGCGAGCGTGAGGTAAAGGATTAGTTTGTCAAAACAAATTACCGTCCCACGACCTGTAACTTAACTGAAACAACACCCACGCCTAAGTGAACTCCAAACATAAAAGCCCTGCTAGCGAAGCATCAACGCAGAGCATAAATTAGAAATCATGCAAAAGTACATCAACCATAATGCTATGCAGCTAGGGCAGTAATTAACACCAAACGATGAATTAGGATCGCCTTGCTTTTGAGATTTTTCTTTGTTTGATTTTTTTCCTATTTTTATTCCTTATAATCTTTTTTTTCTCTTTCTGTTGATATAAAACTGCCACATAATAATGGCTTTGCGTTTTCCTCTTGCAATATAGTGGTCAAACTCAACTGCTCAGCTACACCATGCCCAACAACCATCACTTATTCCAGTTCCTTCTGTAGGTCCAGTGCGATGCGATGCGGTCGAATCGGATGAACGCGCCGGGAACAAAAAATGTCATAGGACAAGTGCAAATGCAAATCTAATTAGCTTACTACAGCGGCAATGCTACTCAAATACCCATTCCAACCGCGATGGCCATGGACTCTGGCCATCGCCGCAACTCCAAGGGTGGTATGCGTGTTTCTGATGCTTGTCATTCCCAAGGCAGCAAAAATGTGGATGCATAACTTTGATTTCCATTGTGCATGCTTAGCGGTGTGAATAAAATAGGCAGCAGGAGTATACACCCCGATCACAAGAGCTGGAGTGCACGCGAACTAATTAGCCACCAGTCGCCGGCAGCTATATATTGCGGGACATTGTATAGTAGTTGGAAATTTTAACTACCCGTACCAGGAGCCATCACTACTTTTTAGTTTTTAATATTCTTAATGTCTTTTGTGCAATAAAAAAAATATGGGTACCGAGTCTTACCATTTTTAATAGCAGACCTTATTTGGTACCTTCTAGTACCATGGTACCGTTTATTTCTAAATTGCTTTATCTCATCTGATGGACGGCTTTCATTTAACCCATAAAACTTGTAATTTATGGTGGTTGAAAAGGGATCTGCAGTAACAGTAACACCATTTTTTATTTTAATGGTCTTTTATACCCTTTGTAAAATAAAAAATTAAAAATGTGGGTATGTGCCCTGCCATTTTTAGTACTAAACACTCATATTTGATACCTCATGGTACCAATACCATAGTGACACTATTCGTAAACCGTTTGATCTAACTACTTCTATTTTTTCAACCATCGTAAAACTTGTACCTACAGAGCACATGATGGTACTGCGCAATCATCGTTCGTTAGATTATGAGAGCAATAATCAATTTAGAATTGTGGGTTAATTTAGAGTAAAATGCACCAGCGGTCCTTAAACTTGACACCATGTGTTAACTAGGTTCCCGAACTTAAAAAAATCTTCGAATCCCTAAACTTTAAAAACCATGTCACCTAGGTTCCTAAAGTTGACTTGAGTGTCCCTCAGGTCCCAAAACCACCAAATCCATCCGTTGACTCTACATTGACCATGGTTTTTCTAAGTAAAAATCTGAAATTTGGGATCCCTAAAGTTGGCTTAAGTGTCATTTGAACCGCCTATGCATTTTACTAGTTAATTTAGATCAAGGCGTCGTGGCCTTTTAATTTCTTTTTTAGGCAGCCAAAATGCAAGCACCACCAAGCCTAACCCAATTGTGAACCTTACGAGGGCTTCTCCACGTCTGCTCTGCACTTAACATGCATATACATGTGTGTGTTTTAGCCACCATTGCTTTGTCAACACATGAAAGCAGAGAAGTGGAAAACGGGTAAAGAACACGTTGGATAAGAAATTACAGATGACGGCTGGCCTCGGGCGGTCCATTAGTTAGCGGCACTTCGTCCAGTATCATGGTGGATGAATTCAGGTGGGGACTCCTTATAGCTGGAAATTAACGCAAAAAGAAATTTTAACCAAATTAAAGCATTGATGATGTTAGAGGACATTCTTTATGGATGCACTTTCTTGACTTGCAAAAAAAAAATAATCTGTGAAGATTATGCCAACCCTGAAACGCAATGAGCTATTCTGTAGTTGCTGCAATCTTAATCTTACTATTAGGGGGTGATCGGCTGTGCTTAAAATGGCTTTTTTGGCGGTGGATTTTCAGCCCAGCTGATCGACAGTCCCAATCCTCCTGTTTGGAACAACCCAGCTACAGTACCGCTCTTAAACTGTTGCCGGTTGGCTCTTAAGCTGCTGTAGAATGGCTGTGGCTGATCAGGCAAAGCTATCAGCCGCAGCCTAATTAGAGGTTAAAAGAAACACGAATTGCGAAGCACGCAAAAAAATAAATCCTACAAATTCTCACAAAAAACGGAAACATTTGGCCATCCATTAAAAGATAATTTTAAAAAAAATTATCCACCATGCCATTACAAACCACCATTAAACTAACTCTTAAATTTGCATATAATTTACTCACCATGCTATTATGAAAAGTCAGTAAAATAAATGTCACGATTTTCATATAATTTACTCGTCATGCCATTATGAAATATAAATTAAAATAATCCCCTAAATTTGCATATATTACCACCATATCATGATAAAATCTATAGTATTAAATAACTCTCTAGATTTGCAAATAAATTTCCCATCATACCATTCTAAAATATTTATGAAATAACCTCCCTAAATTTGTATATAAATTACCCACCAATGCAGTATAAAAGATGAATTAAAATAACCTCTAAATTTACATATAAATTAGCCACCATGCCATTATTATGAAGGATTAAATACAATGACCCCTAAATTTGTGTATAAATTATTCACCATGTTATTTTGAAAATATGAATTAAAATAATCACTTTGAATATATTAAAGATAAAATAAAATAACATTTAAGCTCTAAATAATAAAAATATGTTGTTATAAAAAATTAAATAACAAATATAGGCCTATATATGCGCTTTTAAATTATCAATCGCTACTATTAAAGTTACATATCAAGTTTTAATACATATACCTATGAAAAATCAAGACATATACCTACTGAAAATCTAGCCCGTGCAAGAGCACGGTTTGATGGACTAGTATTACTAATTAGAAGCTTTTTTAAGCCTCCACATTAATCCTCACCAGACACGCTAAAAATAAAATCTTAGGAATTCTCGGCCTTTAATCATATAGCTCTAATAATAGTTACCATTTGATCTATTATGTTTTCCAAAAATTTACCCACCATGACATGCATTATGAAATATGAAATAAAATAACCTTCTAAATTTATATAAAAATTACCGACGATGCCATTATGAAAGATGAAATAAAATAACCCCTAAATTTATATAAAAAATATCCATCATGCCATCATGAAAGATGAAATAAAATAACTCCCTAAATTTATATAAAAGTTACCTACCATGCCACTATAAAATCTAAATTATAATAATCCCTTAAATTTGTATAAAAATTACTCACTATGCTATTGTTATTTTCTTTTTCAAAACACCTACAATAATCGTCAAATATTATTTAAAATTCTGCGGCAACGCACGGAGAATCAGGAGGCTCTCTATGGCCTTTTCACTGCCGAGCCACAGTACCTGATGGACCGCGGAGACGCTCCCGTGCTCAGGATCAGCAGGAGAATGCAAACGTTAGATCAGAAGAGCAATCTAATTACAGGATCACCGGCACGCGCACCTATTTTGATCCTAGTCGACCACATCCAACCTGTGTGTCTTTATCAGCTTCATCAGTATCTGCGTGGTTGAATCGAATGAAGGCCCCTGCGCCGAAAACATATGATGCATCTGCCGTGTGTGGGTATCATCCGATATGTACAGGGGCAATAAGACTTCGACGCCCATTTCAACCATGCTGGACATGGACTGTGGTGCCGGACCGTCGCCGCAAATCCATGGGTGGAATGCGTGTGCCCGATACCTCTCATTCCAAATCGAGCAAAGTGGGGACGCACGACTTCCATTGACCGCTCAAGGGTGGAACCTGATTGCGAGGACAATCTATCGGAGTGTGTATGAAGTGAGCCCCCGCCACCGGTCGGCAGTATAGTTATATTACTGGTCTTTTAACCCGTGTGAAGTATAGTTATATATACTAGTCAATCAATCCGTAGAGTATTAAATGTATATATAGGAAAATTTCTTTCTACATGCGCATGTAGCTACACTCGCGTATATATATAGGACTCCGCTAATCAACGCACAGCGCGTTGAATAAGTATTCAACGCGCCGGCGGCCGGAGCAGGCAATCCGGCAAGCCTAGGAAGCAAATTCCCGCAACCGTAAAAACCCTGCTCCTGATCGTAAAATCTAATCTCGCAATAGTAAAACCGTGCCCTCAAGCCGTAAAAAAGTCAAACTCCCGCAGCGTAAAAACTCAACCCACAATCGTAAAATCCATTCCCGCAACAGTAAAATTGTGCCCCCACGACAAACTCTTAGCATACACCTGTAAAATAAGTCTCGTAACTGTAAAATATTGCTTTATGGAATCGTAAAAATATTGAGGATCGATTCCGTAACCGTAAAATAAATTGTTTAATTTGCATAGGTTCTCACAAATGTAAACTTACAATGAGAATTGATTCCGTAACCGTAAAATGAATGTTCGACCTTACGCCATGAATTTGTTTTACCTTACGCCATCGTTTTGGAACAGTAAATCTTTTTTCAAACCATAAAACATTGTAGTAATTGCAAAATCGTAAAATCTAATCCCTTAACAATAAAATAGTGCATGATGTTCAAACTCTTACCATACAACTGTAAAATAAGTCTTGTAAGTGTAAAATATTTCTTTATCGGACCATAAAGCCCAGTTACATCGTTATAACAAGGATAACCCTTTCACAATCATTGTGGAATCGTAAATCTTTGTTTTTTGAAAACACTACATCCACGCAACAAGGCCATAACCATACACCCTTGTTCTCGAATCATAAATCTTTATTTTTTCAAACCATAAAACATTGTAATAATTGCAAAATTATAAAATCTAATCCCGCAACAGTAAAATAATGCGTGAACGATAAACTCTCACCATACAACTGTAAAATAAGTCTTGTAACTGTAAAGTATTACTTTTATCTAACAATAAGACCTAGTTACATACTTATAACAAGACCACAACCCTTACTTTGTGGAACCATAAATATGTACAAAGAGTAGGTAATAGTCTAACATTGTCTAGTACAAGGGCTAAATATATTGACTACATAGTTCAAGGCTGATCAGAAGGGGACACTAGCTTAGCGAAATGTCTCTATCTACAATGGTAGAGCCTTGATTCGATTTGTGGGGTGGAACATCATGTAGTGCAACATTTTGGACCTCCGCCGACAAGAATTGGCCTGATGATAAAGGAGAAAATAAGGTCTTGTATGCATAAGGTTCAGTGTTTACCTGATAATAAGGGCAAGTAGATCATGTTTTTGGTTTCATAAAATGAACAATTAATATCTGAATTGAAGAGCAATAGCATGAAACATTGTTAGTTACTACTGCAAGTATATAGTAAAAACAGTGATGGCTGCAATGCTGCATACATCCGAAGAATCGGTATAGTGAAAAAAAAAATAACATGTGGAAAAAAGAGCATCATGAAACATTCCAGCTAGTGGGTAGACGTACGAGATGGCATCATACCTATTTGGTCTCACTAGGTCAGGATATGATCCCATACATACAGGGATCATGGATCTCCTAATATTAAAAATGAAAGAAAAAATAATCAATAATCAATGCATGGTTGCATGAAACAGTAGTATGTGATTCTCGCAAAAAAAGTTTCTTTGTTTGTTGAAATAATATTATGCACATTTTGAGAAATGAGCATAAACAAGATAATGTACAATATAATTAAGTACAAAATATACGTTGGAGTAGAATTTCAAGAAATGTTATTAGTTCCTATATCGGAATGTAGGGTCGTACGGAAGCACACAAGTTAAAATGCCACATATTTTGAAGATTCTCAATCTTGCTTATTTAACAGACTATAACTATATGCAGATTAATAATTCTAAAGATATTGGCAACAGTTTCATGACCAAATATATTTCATGACCATTCTGGAGTCAACAGTTGTATGAATCTGTCCTGCCCTCATGTCATTTGGGCCCATGATTATTATATATGGATTTCACAAGTTCTTGAATTGAAAAATAAAAATAGTCAAATTAGGTTTGTCCTGTGTGTTCCATGACTCTCAGTATTTAAGAAAAGATTTAGCATATCCATTGTACCCAGATCAAAAGCTTTGAGCCTCTAATCCATGTATCCATCAGTGGCCATGACGCAGACATGTTGATGGTTCAAATGCACATCTCCAGCTATTAGAATGTGATGAAGCAAATTAGAGTTCGTAAAGGAAAAAAACGTATCCCTTTGCTTCTTAATTAGAAGGTAGAGTTCCTGCCACATTCTATCAAAAAGAAATATATATCTGCTAAGAGGAGGATAGGGGGCAAAAGGAAGAGACGATTATTCCTGGCTCAACTCTTCAAACAGACTGCACTGTCGTGAGAGGAAGATGATGCTGTGAGGAGGTCGACTGCAAAATAAAAAGAGGTCGGTGAGAAGATATTCAATAGAAAAAGAAAGAACTTTGATTTGATTAGGCACCATGAGACACAAACTAAAAAATACCATACAAGCAGTCATCGGCTTCCTCTTACCTACGGCCAACACCTCAATGGAGATGGATCCGCCAAGCACATCTCCTTGCGTATCATTGACCTCACCGGATCTGGGCTATGAATAAAAATTGGAGATCAGGATTCAACAAAATCATCACTATCAAACTAATACCGCTGGGGAGGATGCCGGTGAGGGGCTGCCTGGACAGCAGGGAGGGGACGCCGCAGCCTGGCCGGACCTCTATGTGGATCCGCCGATGCCGGAGAGGGCCGACGGTGCCTAGGCTGCCGGGGAGGTTTGCTGCTGCCTCCTGGGTAGCCGGGAAGGAGCGCCGCCGCCTGGAAGCACCTTTGCCCTGCCTGGGCGCCGGGGATGGGCTGCAGCCGCTGGTCGCTGGTGTGGGGCACCACCTCCTGCCGAGTGCCGCCGCCTCCCGTCGAGCATTGGAACGGGCAGTCGCCGCGTGATCTGAACGGGAAGAGAGAGAAAACAAGCAAATAAAGGAGTGATTAGAGTTATGCTGATGCTGATTATATACTAAGCCTGAATTTACATTTTGAGGAGGTGGCGGCCTCACATTACTACAGCAGAACATTTTTACGGTTGCGCGGGATGGTCTCTACGTATTTTTACGGTTGTGCGATCTGTCACTGCATACTTTTACTGTTGCGGGATTTGCTAGTTGGGTCGCCGAAGACGGGCGGCGCTCCGCCGGCGTATTCAACGCGCTGGTTGATATATATATACGAAGAGTTTTATCTACATGCGCATGTAGTTACACTCACCTTCAATAAACCAATAAGAGTATGTTCGCATACTCATTTATCAATTTGAGTATGTTCACATACTTATTTTAAAATATCTCAAATGTCACCACCCGAAAAAATTACAAAACAGCCATTGTTTTTATTATATTTTGATAATATGTCCATATTAGTATATATCACGGGGTATATCTACATACCTCAGGTATACTCGCATACCTCGTACACATACCATCTCGGATGGTCTAGTATCATTGCATACTCCGTGCACATATCTTTCGTTTCACCAGATACGCCCTCAATCATGAGATACATATGCGAGTGTAGCTATATGCGCATGTAGAAAGGAATTTTTCTATATATATATATATACACACACACACTTAGTTTTTTTTAATAGCAAATCTTACTACTCTATATATATGCTTAATTGATCAAAATAATCTTTGATCGATTGCAAAAGTAGGCGATTTTAATATAATTTTAAGGAGTTATTTTCATTATACTATCAATCATAATAACTAAGGTAAACAATTTAAATTAATATTAAAGGGGATATTTGGTATTATTCATCAAAATAGCAAATGTGAACAATTATGTATAAATTTAGGGTGTTATTTCATATTTTCTTTTACATTGGCAGAGTGGGTAATTAATATGTAGTTTTAGGGGTAATATTATTTTGATAATGACAAATGTGGATGCTTACTTAGAAAATAGATCTAATGGGTATTAAGATTCCATTCCATCTATTTTTTTAGCGCATCTTGTGAGGATTGACGTGAAAATTTTAAAAAGAGTCTACAAAATATTTGTTTCATGGAGAGGGATTCTAGCATCTTTAATGAAAAAAAGACAAAAACTGAAGGTAGATTTGAAAATAAAAAAAATCTAGAAAAAGAGATATTTGTTTTCATTGAGAGTTGAACTCAAAACCTTTCGTAATGACAGAGGTGGGTAATTACATAAAAATAGATTTAATGGAAAAAAAAAGATATTTGCTTTCGTCGAGAGTTGAACTCAAGACCTTTCATAATGGCAGAGGTGGGTAATTACTTAGAAAATAGATCTAATGGCTATTAATATTTCAATCTGTCAATTGATGGTCGGATGTTTCTGATTATTGTGAGAATTTCTAAGATTTATTTTTTTTTCTAGCGTGTTTTGAAATTAGTGCTTCTTCTGTTAGAACCTTCAATTAGTAATAGTAAGACTAGTCTATTAACCCGTGCTTTCGCACGGGTTAGGATTTTAAATGTATTATGTGTTACGGTAATATATATATAGATCTATTTTTATATTTAGTTTTTTACTATATTATATCCTACTATTTTATATGTATGCTTAATTGATTTAGATAATCTTTTATCGATTGCAAAAGTAGGTGATTTTAATATAAATCTGAGGGGTTACTTTCAAATTATACTATCAGTCATAATAATTAAAGTGAACAATAGAGAATCATTTGGTATTATCCATCGTAATAGCAAATATGTCAACAATTATGTATAAATTTATGGTGTTTTCATATTTTTTTCATAATGGCAGAGTGGATAATTAATATGTAGTTTAAAGGGTTATTTAATATTGTTTTGATAATGGCAAAGGTGTGTGACTACTCTAATGGCTTTTAAGATTCCAACCTGTTTTTTTTTATTATTATGAGAATTTTATGATTTTATTTTTTTTAGCGTATCTTGTGATGATTGCGTGGAAATTTTGAAAGGAATCTACAATTAGTAATTGTAAGATTAGACAAAACAATTTCTGTTTCATAGAAAGGTTTTTAACATCTTTAATGGAAAAAAAAACAAAAACAGAAGATAATTTTGAAAATGGGAAAATATAAAAAAAAAAAAGATATTTGCTTTCGTTGAGAATTGAACTCAATACCTTTCGCAATGGCAGAGGTGAAATGAAGGTAATTTTAAAAATGGAAAAACCTAAAAAAAGAAGATATTTGCTTTCGTTGAGAATTGAACTCAATACCTTTCATAATGGCAGAGGTGCTATCAATATTCCAATCTGCCTATTGATGGTCGGATGTTTCTAATTATTGTGAGAATTTCTAAGATTTATTTTTTTTTTCTAATGCGCTTTGAAAGTAGTTCTTCTTTTAAAACCTTCAATCAGTAATTGATCATTTTTCTAACGCGTTTTGAAAGTAGCGCTTCTTTTAAAACCTTAAATTAGTAATACTAAGATACACCAGAAAGGTGCGCAAACATGTTCTTTTGTTTTTGACATTATTATTTCTTTATTTTTTACAAAATTATTTAGTTTTTTTCATTTTAATTAACATTTGTTTCTTTATTTGGGTGGCATAGAAAGCTAAGCTGTATTACGTGTACATGGGAGCAGGCTGGACTTCGTTTACGTTACTATGTGATTTCTCCGCGTGCGTTGCTGTGGGACTTAAAGAGTGATTTCAATATTTTTTAGAAAGGAATAGTATTGATTCAAATGTTCATTTGGCAGAGAAAATAGAACAATGAAACTACTTGGGTCGGTCAGTACTCAGCATCTGACAATAGTTCTAATAAACCTATGCAATTTTAACTACTAAAATGATCTGTGGAGTGAATATTTCATTATAGCATGAGTAATAGATCCCTAGTGATGACAACTTATTACCTTTGGATGTACTTCCTAGCAATATGTGAATCAAAAAACTGCACAGATGATTCCGTTTACCTGTCTTTATTTCTCCTGTTGTCCTGTATAGGGGATATTACATAATTATTTGGGTAAGAAAGGCAAGTGGCTTCATATAATTGGAAATCTTACATTTAGAAAGGGTAGCGACATTAATACACGAATGAATGTGAGATGTAGGGAGTAAATTCAACTTGCCACTGAATGAATTGCAATGACTAAAGCATGATGGGTTTACCTATGTATGTATGTGTGAGATAAAAAATATATAGTTGTATAGTATACCGAAGAGGAGAATGACTTGAATAGGTATTTGACAATTCTTATTAATAAAAAAGTTTGGCTAATAGAAAAATAAATAATATGTGGAAAATATGACTCACCTTAATCGGCACGTTGTGGGGATCGTGGGAGTTTATAAAGTGACATGATTTCTAAATTAGTGGATTTAAAAGATGACGTGGACTTTTAAAGTAGAAATATACTAATGTATATTGTATGACAACATTTTTTTAACACAGTATACTTGGTAATTTATTCATCTTAGTTTAAAGAGATTGACTTTTAAATGATTGATCATCTGGTATAACAATATTTTTTAAACACTTTATTTTTTAATGTATTATTTTTTTAACACATTATATTTAATAACTTGTTCATTAGAGATTGACTTTTAAATGATTGATTATATGTGACACATTATTTTTGAATGTGGTATTTTTTACACATTATACTTGATAACTTATTCATTTACTTGAGAGAGATTGGCTTTTAAATAATTGATCATCTCTGTATTTATGTTGCGGGAATTTTACGGCAAAATGATCCAAATGACAAATATTTGCATTTATGGATGTTATTAGCTATAGAAGATCGGTGAAAGACATTAGTAGAGTGTCCTAATGGATGATGATATGGTTTTTCAGTGAATAATGATGTGAATAGCTTGCATATTGAGATATGATTTTAATGGTTTTCGTTTACATAGATAGATATATAGAATAAGACCTCAGAGTAGCATATGTCGCGTCGACCAGGTTTAAGTATCGACAGCAGCGATGACTTTATGCTAACGGTCATATATATATATAACGCAGAGGTGTGTAAAGCATGTTTTTTTTGCCGTTTCTTTTTTATAATATTATTTTACAATTTATTTATTTACGCTTAGAATTGAAGCCTATTGCATATATATATTTAACTCAGTGCAACACTAGTTTTATGCTAGACCGCAGAGGAGATGCTGCGCCTGACACCGTACCAACTAAGGGCAGAGAGGCCAGTAGCACGAACACACACCATTATCCTGTCTTCTCGCTCCTGAACTCCAGCCGCTTGCTTTCCAAAAAAAAAAAAAAAAAAAAAAAAAAAAAAAAAAAAAAAAAAAAAAAAACTCCAGCCGCTTGAAGTTGCAACGGACGGGACGGGGGCCGGGTCTAATTCTGCACATTTGTTATCTTTGGACCAATGCTCAGCATATTTCATACAGAGGCCCTCTTGGCCTGTCTATTAGCTCGCGAGGCAACAATCAGGGTATCAGAATAAAAGTTTCTTCTCTTAAAGTCTTAAAGAGCAGTAAACGAAGGGACAGTCTTATTAAGGCACTGTAAACGATAGCGCACTTTTTGGTACAGACTTTTATGAGATAGTCTTGATCAGGCTTCTGAAAGCCTGAAAAAATCCTCTTTTCTTAGACTGATGACAAGAGAAGACCTCCTGCTGAAGAAGGCAAGAACGTAGGCAGTATCGAACCAATAAAACCCACCTAATATCGTCTCGTAACCCATCAACAGTTCTCATGGTACAGTAAGACACTAAGGCTTTGTTCATTTAACCTTAAATTGAAGGACATTAGGAGGGATTGTATGAGATTTTAATTTGCTAGAGATCATGCCCATAATAAGTAGTAAGCCTGTCAACAGGTTCAGCTAATTTATCGATGTATTTCTCAAACTCACCCGGACTGTTTTAACTCAGCTAATTGGAACGTGGGAAGGAGCATTGATATACTCCAAACCCATCCACACGGTGCATCAACTAGTGCTCCGCCAGCAACTCAACTTGGTGCCATCGACCATACCTTCCATCTCCGGGCAACCAAGATTCGGCGATCTCCAGACGATTTCTTGAGTGTTCATGGTGCTCCGGGTCAGTATGGCAACTCCCCACTTGGCATCACGAGGATGGTTGCAATGTGGAAAAGAAGTTGTTGCGCAGAGGAAGCCGATCGATGATCTAGATTGATGGATCAACCACAAATTGTACGGTATAAATGGGAATCAGTAGGCCAAATTTGACCAGCAGAATCGAAATAATCCTATGTCATGCAAATCTGAGGTTCTCAAATCTCACTACAGCAACAATGCTACTTTGGGCTCCCATTTCAGCCATGCTGACGATGCACTATGTGCCTGATCGTGGGAGTCTATTCCTAAGTCAAATGCATGTGCCTGATGCCGCTCATTCACAAGACAGCAAAATGGGGTTGCACAACTCCCACCTCATGAATAGCCTACTAGTTGTGGTGGAGAAATTACAAAATACCAACTTCAACAATTATTAAAATTATCTGTCAACTTTAACACATATCTTTTAGGACTATAATAATCCTCTGTGCGAGCGAGAGTCGATGGAGTAATTAATCAAACCAAATTACCGTCCCACAGTCACTTAACTAAAACAACCCGCGCCTAAGTGAACCAAGCGTAAAAGCCCTGCCTCACCTACCCCCTCCCGTTCACTTTCTCCTTCCCCAAATTGGCCTGTCTTGGCCCAAGCCCACCCACCCTTCTCCTTTCCCGAGCTACCTCTCCTCCTCCACCACCACCGCCGCCACCGCCGGCCGGGTTAGGGTTCGGGGTTGGGGTTTCGGGGGTCACCGGTGGGGTGATCCTCTTCACCACCAGCCTTAGAGAGAGGGCCAGGGGAGGCAGGCCAACCCCGTGGTGGTGGAGGTCAACCGAGCGGGGTAGGGCGGGGGCGACCGGCGGGACAGGAGGCGGCGCTCTGGCTTCGCCGCTCCGGCGAAGCCAGATTAGCTAGTGTGGTGTAGAGGGCGGCGGTGGCGCCGGCGGGTAGGGAGGCCGTGGAGAGGGTGCCGATGCGCCGGCGGTCTCCGGGTGGCGGGGGCAGGGTAGCGCCGGTGGCTGAGGAGATGGTGGCGATGGTTGGCGACGGAGGAGGAAGAAGAAGCAGGTGGGTCGGCGCGGATTCAACCCATTTTGGGCGGGCGGGCGGAGGAGCAGCAGGGGTGGGTGGACGGGCGGCTCCTGTCCACTTTGGTTGAGGCAAAGACGCCTCGTAATTAACACCCAACGATGAATTAGGAGCTCCTTGCTTTGAGATTTTTTTGTTTGAACATTTTTCCTATTTTTATTCCTTCTAATCTCTTTTTTTCCTTTTTTGCGGTATCAAACCGCCATATAGTGGTCAAACTGAACAAATCAGCTACGCCGTGCCCAGCAACCAGCACTTATTCTAGTTTCTTATGTAGGTCCCGTGCGATGCAATGCGGCTGAATCGGATAACGCGCCGCAGCGATAGCAGAAATGGGTATAGGACATGTGCAAATCTAAATTAGCTTGGTACTGCAGCGGCAGTGTTACGAATGCTCGTTCCAACCGTGATTGGCATGGCTCTCTGGCCATCGCTGCAACTCCAAGGGTGGAATTCGTGTTTCTGATGCTTCTCATTCACAAGGCAGCAAATGCGGACGCATAACCTCGATGTTCCATTGTACGTGCTTGTTTAGCGGTGTGAATAAAATACTAGGCAGGAGTATACACGCCGATCGCAAAGAGCTGGAGTGCGCGTGAACTCATCAGCTAGCCACCGGTCGACGTCGCCAGCAGCTATATATGGTGCGCACCATATATAACATGCAAGGGATTCTAGTGGTCGGAAAGTACCTCACCAGTACCAGAAGATAACACTACTCTCTATTACTTTTAACTTGAGGGATTTTTAATTGCCTTTATATCTTTTGTGGAATTAAAAATAAAAAATGTGTGTATCAAAAACAAATGATCACCATCCAGTAACTTAGAACTAAAACATCGCACGCCTACACCGCAACTTCCAAACATGAAATCTTGCTACCATGGCGTCAATACATGCCATCAACACGGAGTGGAAAGACACCGCAGAGCCACAGGGACACAAGGATCAATCGGCGCAGCCGCTACCACAGACGCCATTGAATCGAAGGAGCGCGCCTTGCCGAAAACGCTGAGGTCTTCTGCTCTAGGCAAATCTAAGCTTTGCACTACTGCAACAATGTTTCTCAGGCACGTGTTAACACCCCGCTGAGCATGGACTGTGGTGCCAAACCGTCGCCACAACTCCATGGATGGAATACGTGTGCCTGATGCCGCTCATTCCCAATGCAAGACGGTAAATGCAGACACACGTGATGGACTTGCATCGACCACTTAGTGGTGTTAATAAAATCAGTAGAAGCATGCAACCGATCACAAGAGCTCGATATGTGAAGTACTGAAGTGAGCCACCAGGCCACGTATCAGCTATTAGATAATGTTTTAAAATTATATCTATTATTATTTTATTTGCTGACTTAAATTAAAAGGATGCAAACGCCAGACCACCGGAGCATTCAATGGATGTGCTTTTATCAGCTTCTCGTCTGCGTGGTTCAACAGAACCAAGGCCCTTAGCGAGAACCGATGACGCATTTGCCGTGTGCAAATCTGATCCGAGCACTACGTACAGAGGCAATGTTACTCCGATGCCTGTTGCGACAATGGTGGACATGAACTGTAGCGCCGGACAGTCGCCTCAACTCGATGGGTGGAATGCGTGTGCCTGATGCCGCTCATTCCGAAGCCAGCAAAATGGGGACAGACGACTAATTCCATCGAGAGTGTGTATGAATTGAGACACCGGTCGGTAGCGTTATATGGCACAGAGGTGGGCAAACATGTTGTTTTGTTTTTTACACTATTATTTTTTTATTTTTTTCGATATTTCCGTTTGGATCCTTTGCCAAGCCAGGCGATTGCCCTGCTGGCCTTGCTGGTCAAGGAAAGGCGTTTGGTAGAGTAAAAAAATCTTGTTTTGCTGGACAACCTTGCTTCCGTGAGCGAGGAAAACCTTGCCAAACGAGGCGAGCCAAATCGGCTCTCCCGCACGGGCAAGGCGAGCGCGCGGGCGCACGAAAAGCGAAGGGAGCGATGGCGCGCAGGAGGAAAATGGCGCGAACGCAGAAAACTTTTGGCGCGTGCGCTCCGTTGACCACCTCCCTAATCCCTCCGGCCGTATAAAAAATAGACCGCAAGCATTCCTTCTCTGTTCATTCCCCAAGCGCCAAGCCTACTCTGCTCCCGTCTCCTTTTTCCATCCCAGAAGCTCCTGATCCGTGCTGCTACAGCACAAGTTGGCAGATTTACTCTCACGTGAGCAATTTCCCCCAAAATACTCCCCTCAATTTTTTCTCTTAAGTTGTTTCTCCAAAGGCTGATCTGGTCCAGTTCCTTTTTCCCATCAAAAAGCCTGATCTGCTCCACTTTTTACCTACCAAAAATTTCTAATCCCTACTGCTATGCCTTGTTACAGGTTGGAGTTGGACTGCTCCTACGCTTGCCTCGGATTGCAGTAGGATCTGGAGCGGAGGTCCTTCCGTACCCCGCCTAGTCAGGTACGCCGTCCGTTCCCCTCGCTGATTTGCCTCTTGCTATTTCTGAACTCACAATAAATCAACCAATATTAGTTATTTTCTACGTCTAGATGGAGAACACAACGGAGTTCAACAGAAAATTGGCTTTTATGGTTGCATGTATGGTGGCATATTGGGCAGCAATCATCTCTCTAACTAATAGGGGTAATCTTGTGATGTACTCTGTTATGGAGAGGAACAGAGATAGAATGAAATACCATGAGAAACTATATTGCGGTCAGGATTCCGATTGTGTTATTCTTAGAATGAGGGATTCCGATTGTGTTATTCTTAGAATGAGCAAACATGTATTCTTCAAATTATGCTCCAAGTTTCGTTCCATGGATGCACTGAGGGATACATGGCATTGCACTGTTGAGGAACAAGTTGCTATGTTTCTTCAAACAGTAGGTCATAAGAAAAAAAATAGGGACATTAAGTTTCATTTCACACGGTCTGGTGAAACTGTCAGTAGATATTTCAATGAAGTATTATATGCTATTGGCCAACTTGGACCTGAGATGCTAAGACATAGATCAATGGATGTACCTTCCAAAATCAGAAACAACCAAAGATTCTACCCATTTTTTGAGGTATGCTTCACTGTTTCTAGAGAGAACAATCATAACTGAATTTTTTAATGAACGAATTTTAATTCCAAGTGTATTGTTATCTGTACAATCCAGGATTGCATTGGTGCAATTGATGGAACACATATATCATGCACAGTTCTAGCAAAAATAGCGGATCGTTTTCGTGGTAGAAAGCCCTTCACAACACAAAATGTATTGGTTGTCGTGGATTTTGATCTAATGTTTACTTATGTAAGTGCCGGTTGGGAAGGATCCGCACATGATTCCACTGTCTTGAGACACTCCCTTGATCATCCTAATGGCCTTCGTGTTCCAGAAGGTTTGCCTTCACATGATGGAGAGTTTATCTTCAGCGGCAAACATGCTACTGGAGAGTTTAGTGTGCCGCAAACACCTTTTGATCACCCATCAAAGCTTGATGAAGCAGATCCCATTGGCAACAGGACAACTCAATATCAAATCAATGGCGACGTTGACCCATCTCATCACTATGATTCTGATACTCTTCCAGGTTCTGAAAGTCCTACAACCCCTGTTAGTACTAAGCGTAAGTCTGAGGAGAAGGAGAAAAAGGGTAAACGATCGAAACGAGATTTTTCAGCGGTGCAAGAAGTCACTGGTGCCATGAATAATATGTCCGACACAATGCGCTTCACTCATGTTACAGACCCAAATGAGGGTATTTACAAGGTCATTGATGACATGCAGGAATATCCTTTGCTAGTTCGGCTAGATTTACAGACTTTCCTTGCTCAAAATGCTAACATTACTAGTATGTTGAAGGGACGGCCAGAGAAAGCCATCAAGCAATGGGTGGCACAATGGGTGATGGGCCGCTATCATAGTGAAGTAGAAACTAGCTAGTTCAACCTTCTATACCATAAGTAACTTAGGAGTGACTTATATATGCTCCAAGCAGGTAGTGGCAGCATGACATGAAGGAAGTCATCTGTGCATGAAAGAAGTCATCCGTGGTCATATGAAACATTGTATGGCATGAGGACTGTCAGTAGATATTTTGGATCTTATATATGGCGTAGTGTGTATTTTGGCTGGATGAAACTTCTAAGCGACATGCTGTATATTTTGGCCATATGAAACCTCTATATGGCATAATGTGTATATTGGCCGGATGAAACAATATAAAATCATGCCACGTAAACTTATTATTATTAGCTGATTCGTTTCCCCAGTTGGTTAGTTTGGTGCATTTGATCCATGCCGTAGTCCTGTCTTGATGTATGTAAAGTAAACAGTGGCTGTTGTATCTCTCGTCAAGGGATCCAAACAACAAGCCTTGGAATCTTGCTAGCAAAAGCAAGTTTTCGTCAAACAAACCAAACGAGTGCCTTGCCCAGACTGGTAAAAGAACCAAACAAGTTTCATTTTGACTTTGCCTTGTCTCTCCTCTCCTTGCTCCGTGGCTAGGCAAAGCAACGTTTTACAGAGGATCCAAACGCACATTTAATCAAAGAAGCGGTCTGTTACAGGATATTTTGTATGGATGAACTTTTAATTATGAAAAAATGCCCCTAAGTTATGCCAATCTTGAAATGCACAACTAACACATGGAATATCTTACTGTTTCATGCACAACTAACACAGTCCGACCCGTGCTCTGGCGAATTCTTGAGAACTCCACAACCCGTTTCGCTTCCGCGAGCCTCCATCCTCACGCCAGCGAGGAAGATGGGGGGCCTTCACCAGCACATCCGGCCCCGAGGACCGCAAATCCGGTGGTGACTGGTCAGTGGCTCGGATCCGACCATTGGCTAGCCGGAGCTCTGCCCAACGGCGGCGGCCCTGTATACCCAGTGGGGGACCCAAGGGACGGCGGCGGCACGAACTCTGGCGCAGGGCGAGGAAGAGGTGGGGATCCGCGTCTACCTCCACGCAAGCTGCCCCTAGCACGCACAGCGGCCGCCCTTCGTGGTACAGCCCGACGTCAGCGCCACTGCTGCAACTGCTATTGCTACCCCTCACTTCCATGGCGTTCCTAGCTTTGCCTTAATCAGGACGCGACACGGATGCTCAGGTATTTATTTTTACCCTTTTCCTTGGTCTAAAAAAGATTTAGCTTCTTTATTTCCTTGCACTTGATTTAACACCTCTGTAGTTGCTGCTTGCCTTCCGCCACCAAGTGTCCAAGACAAACATTAAAGATACTGCAGAGCAGGAAGCACTCTATCAATTATCATCAATTGTGAGTTTGCGATAGAACTTTTATACCCATATCTATCTGTACATTTAGAAACACACCACCACCACACTGTCCATATCTCAGAGATGGCGCGGTCACATGCATTCCTGTACCATTCATTCATTTGCAACACCTGCTAAAATTTAGTGCTTACAACTAGCTATTTCTCAATTTCAATGGATATTATATCTACACACGCATCAATAGGAATTATATTTTGTTGAAGTTTCTGTTGGTTGCCCATGGCTTCCTGTCATGGAGCTACAAGGGACCAATTGTGGCTACTCTTAGCTTGTTAATTGTTGTTTTAGACATAGAAAGGGGATGTGATTAGACATAAAAAACTACCTGGTTAGCAGTACCACTAACCATGTTGGACCACAAATGGCCATACCAAAATATAATATACATGGTTAACTCACACTAAAATCACAAATAAAATAAAATAAGGAAGCTCATTGACCTTATGGGGCTCTTTGCAAGCAACCAATATAGCATGCTGTGAGTAGTCTGTCAAAATGGTCTTGGTGGCACTATAATACCAGATTAACAATAAAATTAATCTTTCCATGCAGCTGCAGCTGCTACGAAAAACATCATTGTCTCCTTTATCTACATCATTTTTTGTATAACATATATCCTAGCTGCTACCTTTCAGGTCTGCAAATAAATATTGAATTGCACACAACAATGAAACAAAAACAGTTCATTCGCAGCTCTAATTCATCATAACTTGCCTGGACGAATTTTCACATTTTCTCCTCAGAAATGGCTATGCTAGATTCAAGGACACTCTTGGTTCTAATGCCACACTTCAGAGGTATGTCGTATGATAATTGCACTCCCCACCATTTTGTATTTCTGTAAAACATATTAACAATTTAGTTGATTTTATAGTGGTACAATCATCCACCTACAATTCATTGTATCACTGCAGGAAAGCTCTCAAATCTCCTACAATCTGCTGCACCCGTAAAAACTGACATTTACAGTCTACGGCTCTGCGCATGTTGCATTGTTACTGGGATTTATGCTAACCTATCTGTTTAATAACAGATGTAGTTTAACTTGAATCAATGATGCTTCTGTTTCCTATATTCTTCTTTGCCCTTACACTCAACTTGGATGAATTGCTCCTTCCCACCTCAAGACACATTTCTCATGACAACCGAAGGTTCACCAATATCAACCTCTTATTGCTGTAATTTATCAATGCTATGAATCATGTTAGCTTGAGCCATGACAACACTGTATGGTGCCTTTTCTTAAGGCAATTGCTTTCAACACTAACACATATGGCTAACGAAGCTATCGTGCTGAATGTACAATTGCTTAGCACTAATGCATACTCTATCTGTTGGTCATTATGCTGTCAATAGTGTGAACTACTATAATCCATGAAAAAAGTCATACACAAATCCAACTGCAAAAGTTTTCCTCTGCTCTATTGGTCATTTAAATTGTTAGAACAATGTTTCACCATTTCCAGTTTTATGTTTCTAAATTTAATGACTTTACATTAAATATTTTAAACTAGAGACAATAAGTCACATATGGTGACTCTATATTCAGCATTGCCACTGAAAGAGAAGCTTCCCAGCAAATGTACTAAACCTGAACTCCTATCTAGGCCCCTTTGCAACGTATAGTATACTGATTTTCTCAAAAGGACCAGTCCTCGTTGTCCTCCATGCGAACGATCACACTGGCACGAAACCATGTCTACAAAATCCTAATTCGGATGTCTTGCCTTACTGCAGGTGCTGCTTGCCTACCTCGCCAAGAGCCCCTAGAGGCGCTAGAAAGAACTGGAGGCCCTATCACGAAGCTAGAAGAACCAGCAGTACCCTCACTGGCTGTTCGAGATATGGCATTGTTTCTCCGTGTACATTTGTACCTGTACCTTAGATAAATATGTTCAAATTTCATTTAATTTTTCTTTCTTATCTGATGTTTCTCAATATAGCCCTGAGATCGTTGACAACAAGATGTAGGTTATTATTTAACAATATTGCGAAGGTTCTCATAAGAAATCTTACTATTACTAATTTGAGGTTCTAAAAGTTGCACCAATTTCAAAGCGCGCTAAAAAAAAAAGATAAATCCAAGAAATTCTCACAATAATCAGAAACATCCGACCATCAATTGGCAGATTGGAATATTAATAGCCATTAGACCTGTTTTCTAAGTAATTACCCACCTCTGTCATTGTGAAAGGTCTTGAATTCAACTCTCAATAAAAGCAAATAGCCTCTTTTTTTCATTATATATATTTTCTAAGTAATTACCCACCTCTGCCATTACGAAAGATCTTAAGTTCAATTCTCAACGAAAGCAAATATCTTTTTTTTTAGATTTTTCCATTTTTAAATTTACCTTAAGTTTTTGTTTTTTTTTCCATTAAAGATGCTAGAAACATTTCCATTAAATAGATATTTTGTAGACTTTTTAAAATTTCCATGTCAATCCTCACAAGATGCGCTAGAAAAAAATAAAATTATAGAAATCCTCACAATAACAAAAAAAAAAAAACCCTATCATCAATTAGCTATCAGATCTGTTTTCTAATTAAGTAATCACCCACCTTTGCCATTATCAAAATAATATTAAATAACCCCTAAAACAACATATTAATTACCCACTCTCCCAATATAAAGGAAAATATGAAATAACACCCTAAATTTATATCTAATTGCTTACATTTGCTATTTTGATAGGATAATACCAAATATCCCCTTTAATTTATATTTGAATTGTTCACCTTAGTTATTATGACTGATAATATTATGAAAATAACCCTTCAAAATTATATTAAAATCACCTATTTTTGGAATCGATCAAATATTATCTAAATCAATTAAGCATACATATAAAGTAGCAAGATATGTTATTATAAAAACCCAAGTATAAAAATAGATCTATATATGTTGTACAGTTACGCATAGCACATTTAAGACTCTAACCCGTGCGGAAGCACGGGTTGATTGACTAGTTTATATAATCATGAAACATTCAAGTTGCGTTGATTCCAAGAATTGAAAAATATGTTGCTTACAGTGTGGTGAGCAGTCGTCAAATATTGCGTTGAAATGATATTACATCTTAAATGCAATCTTACACTCTCTGAAAATTAGTCTACACATAGTAAAACAATGAATTAATATGATCATAGAACATTCAGGTTGAATACCTCAATCAACATATAGTCCCCTGACCCCTCGCACCATATCTGACTTGGCAACATTGAATTACATACCAAAAGAAAACAAAGGTTGAAAAGAAGAGTGAGCTATGGCAGGCTATAGAACCTGAACACTAGATTCCAAGCTGGCCAATCCGGTGTAGGCGCGGCAACGCCGCTCCCTCGTTTCTATTGTTATTTCATCGCACACCCCAATGTTGATGAGCATGGGCTGTGGTGTTGGACCATACTTGGGAATGTGCCTGATGCCGCTCATTCCAAAAACGCCTATCTCAACTAAAAAGCGGATACACGACCAAGCACAACTTGCATCGAGCGCATAGTGGTGGTGGAAGGAAATAGGTGAAAGGAGCATACACCCGATCGCAAGATTCTGTTCAGTTCAGCAGCAGCCAGCGGTTGTATATATAGCACGAAGGCAAAAACATGATGTTTTGTTTTTTGCCATTGTTTCCAATTTTTTTTAAGATAATGTTTTAGTACAGTACAATTTAATTAAGTGAAGCTGTGCTACGTTCATGTTAGTGGGGGCAGCCGAGCTGGACTTCTTTAAATCCTGGACTTCAAGGCAGAAGATGTTGCAGCCGACCAAGTTTTTTTAGTGGAAACAACGGGCTTCCAATTTCCAAGTCAAAAAGCTGCGATTGACTGGTGGGCCAGCACCTTCCCGGGCTGACTCCAATTACGAGCCAAAATCCAGCGTACCAGTGTCACCGCCAAACTCGAAGGCGGGGCTCCTTTCTTTTGAGATTTTTTTGTTTGAACATAAACTCAATTTTTCCTATGTTTATTCCTTTTTAATCTTTTTTTCTCCTTCTGGTGGTATAAAATTGCCACACTATAATATCTTATCCTCCCGAAATGATAGTAGTCAACCAGCCCTTATTCTAGTTTCTTCTGTAGGTCCCGACTCCCGTGCGATGCGATGCGGTTGAATCGGATGAACGCGCCGCACCGAGAACAATAATGTCACAGGACATGTGGAAATCTAATTAGCTTGGCACAGCAGCGGCAGTGTTACTCCGGTGCTCGTTTCCAACCGTGATGGGCATGGACTCCAAAGAGTAGAAAATGTGCTTCGATGTTCCATTGTGCGCGCTTTTTTACGGTGTGAATAAAATAGGGAGTATACACGGTACACCCCGATCGCAAGAGCTGCAGTCACGCTCGCCAGCAGCTCAATATGGTGGGCAAACATGCGAGAGATTTTAGTGGTCGGAAAGGTACCGCCGTTACTGATAGGTAACACTACTTTTAAATTTTTAATTAACTTTATATTTTTTGTGGAACTAAAAAACATAGTGCTAGTTCCACTATTTTTAATACCGGACCATTTTAGTTCATCGGTGGGTGTTAATTAACCAAAGTTGAAGCTGAATTTCATAGAGTGAAGTGTTGCGAGGCTGCCAGGCTAGATCCCCCGCCGCTGGCCCTAGCCCGATCGGATTTGCTGCCTCCACTCCCGCCGCGTCGACGCCCCACCGCCATGACCTTGCGGCTCCTTCATGCGGCAGCCCTATCCACCACTGTTTCACGGTCAGCTGAATGATAGACGGCTACAAAGCCTCCCTCCCGCTCGTCGATGTCCGTGGCGTGGAGCTCCGGCGAGCCTCCGTCGCACTCGTGGCGAGCTTCCCACCGGCCACAGGGGTCCTTTGTTGCCGTTGCCGCGCAAAAGGATGGCAGTTGGCTTTTTTTTTTTTTTTTTTTTGAAACTTAAGAGCAGGAGCTCCGGCGAGGCAGTTGGCCTCTGTCACCATCACTGGGCCCACGAGCGAGGCATGGGGGACTACCGTACGTGCTCCGCGCATAGGGGGGCGAGAGGACAGTCCCTAAACATGGAGCACCAAATGGAGGACACTACTGCAGGGTGTACAGGACAGAATCATCCCCTAATTTGAGGTAGGGGCGTGTACAGGCTGCGTTGAAGTCAGTCTTATAGAGTTCATTTGAAGGTGGACCTCGGATTGAGCTATTCAGCGTCTTCAGCTTATAGAGATTTTACATCGTACTAAAAATGGAGATGGTCCATTATACGATTCGGATCTAAAAACAGATCTCATTTTTAAGGATGGACAGTGGAATGAACCACCCCTGAAAAACGATTTTCAAGGGTGGGTGGTCCTTGAGTTTGGGCCCACCCTGCCACTATTAGGGGTGGCCCGCATTTTGAACTGCTTCTCCAAAAACCGTTTCGGCAGCAGTGAGCGTTACTCGTTCAGTGGGGAAAAGAGCTCTGGAAGATCAAGGCGTGACGGCCTTTTAATGTATTAGGCAGCCCAAATGCAAGCACCACACGTCTAGCACATAAAAAATATGGTTTAGCCCTCCATTGCTTTGTGAACACATCGAAGCAGAAAAGTGAAAAATGGATAATGAACACGTTGGATCACGAACTTATTACAGATGATGGCCTCGGCCGGTCCATTACCGGCGCTTCGCCCACGATCGTGGCGGATGAATTCAGGTGGAGACTCTTTATGGCTGAAGTAAAATTAACCAAATTAAAGGGATGGTAATGTTAGAGGGCACTCTTTATGGATGCTACAACCAACGATCACAATAGCTGGATGAATGTGTGAAGTGAGCCACCAGGCCACATCAGTTATTATATATATAGCATGGAGGTGCAGAAAGCAAGCTTTAGATGATGCTTTAAAAGTTGATCAATTATTTTTTTATTTGCTGAAATAAATTAAAACTTTGCACCCATGTGTGTCTCAGTTGGAGCAGGACCTCTTTTGTTAGAGCGCAGAGCAGAACATGCTGGCCTGACCAAAGTTTCAATATTGATATATATCAGCAACGATTTTTATGAGCAAGAGAACGGCGGTGAATCAATGCCAGATTTTTATGGCTGAAGATTAACAAAGACCTAAAACTTACCAAAGGAATGATAATGCTACGGGCCACATGGCATTCTCTATATATGGATGAACTGATCGAACTTCTGAAAATACAGTTTGAAACGCTAAGAACTACTAGTGTTGCTAATCTTATTATTACGATTGAAGATTTATTTTGAAGCATCTACGTTAATACTAACGTGCCATATAAAAAACATAGTAATTCTCACACCAACTGGAAACAATACACAATTAATACAGGAGAGGCTAAATTAAATCTTGCTAGTCATTACATCTACTTTGTTCTTTGAATAATTACACACATCTATCATTATCAAAACAATATAAATTAATTTTCTAAAACCACACCTAAATTATCCAACTCTGTCATTATAAAATGTAATATGAAACCATTTATAAAATTTGTATGTTTGTGTTCAATAAACTTGAATGGAAATTCTTCTATTACTAGTCCATCAGCACGAGCACGGGTTAGAGTAAAATATATAGATTTAATCCTTAGTAATTGATGTGATTATTTTAATTAATATTTTGCAATGGCATTATGGGCAATTTATATGTAAATTTAGGAATATAATAATTTATATTTCATCATGACATAATAGGTAATTTATATGCAGATTTAGGACTTATTTTATTCATCTTTTATAGTGACACAGTGAGTAATTTATATGAAAATTTAGAGGATAATTTAATTTATATTTTATAATGGCATGGTAGGCAATTTTATGCAAATTTAGGGGGTTATTTTAATGCGTATTCATAATGGCATGGTGGGTAATTTTTATGTAAATTTAGGGGCTATTTTATTTCATCTTTCATAATGGTATGGTGGGTAATTTTTATATAAATTTAGGGGTTTATTTTATCCTATCTTTCATAATGGCGTGGTGGGTAATTTTTAAAAGTATAGTAATAGATCTAATGGCTATTATTATTAGAGCTGCATGATGGACGGCGGGATGTTTCTAATTTTTGTAAGAATTTATTTTTTTTCTAGTACGTCGGGTGAGGATTAACGTAAAGGCTCTAAAAAAAGCCTCCACTTAATAATATTAAGATTGTCGACGTCGGAAAAACAATGTACTTGCATACGTCATCTTGTCTCTAGAACATGAGCAATTGAATCAAACGAATGGTTTGCGCTAAAAATGAGCATGCAGATATATAGGCTATTTCATGATTCCCCTAACATAAAACTACAATTTGTTAGTATTAGTTGGTTGGTTCCTTTTTTTACTAATTTGCGGGGCGAAATTGACCTTCTCACTCATTCCATGATGCGCATCCAAGTGGTATGCTGCTACAGAGCCATAGTTACAAGAAATGACGTGCAGGCGCCAATGCGCCATCATCCAAGGTCCTCGCCTACCAAAGCAGGGAACCGATACCGCCAAATATTAAGTCCTCAGCCACCCTAGTGAGGATCAAGCACACACAAGTCTTTCTCGTTTCTAAGGCTGAGTCCAATGAAGATTTCTAAATGGGTTTTTCAAAATACTGTTTTGCACTGTTTGACGTAAATATTGTACTGTAAATAGAGAAAAATAATTAGAATAGTGATAGAAAATAGGATTTGAAGAACCCACTGAACTCAGCCTAAATACTACATGATTAGCCCTAGATTCCTAGATACTGCGACGCAGAGCGACAAGAACGTTTGGGCAGAGATCATTGCTAGGCCCGTTAGGGTACCAGCGCAGCAAAAGGTCAAGAGCACTCACAACACAGTAGGACCTCAGGGCAACCGAAGAAGACACCGTCCTTGCCCCGAGCCCTCACTGTCTTTTTTTTTTTTTATTCAATACACAATACAACGCAGACACTCATAAACACGCACGTACACTCATCCCTATAAACGCACGTATGCACGTCTTATCCCTATGAGCATCTCCGAAGCACCGTGTAAAAAGACGGCTATCTCAAGATTCACGAAGTCACCACAGGCGCTTCGCTGTTGGCGGAGACGTCACCTAGCACTGAAAGAATAAAGCCGTTAAATCCTAAAATAATTCGCTCCCACCAAGAGTCAAACCCAAAAACTCATGTGCCGCTTGAGCTGCTGCAACCACTAGACTACGGATCCTTTGGCCAAGCCCTCACTGTCTGCAAGCAGAATCCGTCACGATCTGCTTCTGGTGCAAAGTTTTAGTATGAATCGGTGAAGATGACACCATGATTGTTCAAACGTGACATCAATGATCTTTTTTGCCCAAATCCGCTACCGTCTAGGCTTTGGCGTTACAGAAGGCAATAGTGTTATTTCGTCGACTATGTAAGACTATGTGCAGTGGATTGGGTAAATGAATTGTCTATACACAGAAAGGAAGGTAGTTGAAATAGTAAATACACAATGCATTTACACATCCTGCTGCACATAGTCCAACACTGACCTGATGAGCATGGGTTGTGGTGCCGGACCGTACGTGGAAACTCATTCGTGAAATATGTGTGCCTGATGGTGCTCGTTCCAAAGACGCCTTTCTCGACCAAAATGTGGATACACACACTTCCATCAAGCGCATAAGTGGTCGTGGCCGGAAGGAAATAGGTTAAATGCGCATGCACAAGAACTGGAGTGTGTGTGCTTCAAAAAAAAAAAGAACTGGAGTGTGTGAAGTGAGTCACCGTTCAGTTCAGCAGCGGTTGTATATATATAGCGCGGAGGCAAAAACATGATGTTTTGTTTTTGCCATTGTTTCCTTTTTTCCAAATAATGTTTGAGTACAATTTAATTAAGTGTTTGTTTGTTTGTTTGTTTGTTTGTTTGGGTGGCATAAGTGATGCTGTACTGCGTGCACATGTCAGTAGGAGCAGCCGAGCAGGACGTCTTTAATTAATGTTGCACTTCAACACCAAGTATTTTTAGAGGAAACAACACGCTTCCAATTTCCAAGTCAAAGAGCTGTGGTGGGCCGGTGGGCCGGCGCCTTCCCGGGCTGACTCCAATTAGCTGGCCAAAAATCCAGCCCAGTCCCAGCGTACCAGGGCCACTGCCAAACTCGGAAGGGAAGGCGAGGCCAGAGAATTCCACCGTTGCGCTTGCGCCACTCAGGTGCGCGCACCCGCATTTTCGTTGCACAAGTCCTTTTCGTCTCCAAGACCGGGGTCACCAGGAGGAAGCAAAATAAAAAGTGCATCCGTATTGTATTTGTATTTTTTTACTCTGTGTACAGTGCGCAAATAGAGTTTAACAGTGTTTTGCACCCCCATATGTTCTGTCTGGTGACCCCGGTCTAATAAATACTACTACAGAGTTAAAAAAATACTACTACAATAGTGTACATGAGGTAAAAAAAATACTACTGTACATGATTATGATTATTCCTAGATTTCCAGATACTGCAAAGCAAAGAGACTAGCGGTCTAGCAGAGTGACCAGAATGTTTGGCCAAAGATCATTACAAGGCCCGTTGGAGTACCAGCGCAGCAAAGGTCAAATGCACTCACGTGGAACCCCAGGGCAACTGAAAAAGATATGGTCCCTGTCCTCGGCACCAAGCCCTCACCGTCTGCAAGTAGAACCAGACAGAGTGTGCTTCTGGTGCAAGTATTAGTATGAATTGATGGAAATGATACCATGATTATACAAATGCGACAGCGGTGATCTTTTTTCGCCTAAATCACTACTGTCTAGGTTTTGTTCTCCCAGAGGTAATAATCTTATTTCATCGACTATGTCCGAACACTGATGGGCATGGGCTGTGGTGCCGGACCGCCCCTGGGAGCAAATCTGTGAAATATGAGTGCCTGATGTCGCTCATTCCAAAGACGCCTATCTCGACCAAAATGCGGATACACAAACACAACTTCCATCGAGGGCACAGCGGTGGTGGAAGAAAATGGGTGAAATGCACATTGCACCCAATCGCAAGAATGAACTGGAGTGTGTGAAGTGAGCCATCGTTCGGTTCAGTTCAGCAGCAGCAGCCAGCAGGCGGTTGTATATATAGCACGGAGGCAAAACATGATGTTTTGTTTTTGGCCATTGTTTCTGATAATGTTCTAGTACAACTTAATTAAGTGAAGCTGTGCTGCGTGCATGTCAGTGGGAGCAGCCGAAGCAGGACTTCTTTAACGTTGCACTTCAAGGCAGAAGATGCTGCAGATGACCGAGTTTTTCTTTTTTAACCGATCAAAGTTTCTTGCAGAGAGCTGTGGTGGGCTGGTGGGGCTGACTGACGCCAACTAGCGGGCCAAAATCGCCGGCCCAGTCCCGGCGTGCCAGCCGGGCCACCGCCAAACCCGGAAGGCGAGGCGAGAGGAGGAATTCCGACCGTTGCGCCGCCCAGGTGCGCGCACCGGCCTTTTCCCGGCCTTTTAAGCCCATGCCGCTCTCCCCCTCCTATTCCCGACCGTTGGAACCCCTCTGCAAAAAATCCCCCCTTCTTCAGAGTCCAGATCGCGTTGCGCACGAGGGACGGAACGGAACCGCCGCCGCCGCGCACGAGAGAGCCCTCCGGCGACGACGCCAACGAGGACGACGACCCATGGCCGCCGAGTCCAGCGCCCTCGTGGTGGCCTCGGAGGCGCGGCAGCAGCACCCGCTGAGCCAGATCGCGGCGAGCGGGACGCACCGGCTGCTGCTGAAACAGTGGGTGAAGGAGGAGGACCTGCTGGCGCGCCGCGTAGCGCTGCGGGAGGCCCGCCTCGACGGCGCGCGCAAGGAGATCGCCTTCCTCTACTGCGCCTTCTTCGCCTTCCATGCCGCCTCCGTCCTCATCCTCTTCCTCTCCTCCGCCTCCGCCTCCGAGGCATCCGCGGCCGCCTGCAGGCGCTCCTGGATCCCCTGCCTCGTCTCGCTGCTCTCCTCGCTCGCCATGCTCTGGGCGCTGCGCTACAAGTCCGACACGGAGGCCGTCCTGGAGCGCCTGCTGGCGCGGGAGCGCGAGGACGCGCTGCTCCTCGGCAGGTGCGTCTCCGAGCTCAAGCGCAAGGGACTCGACTTCGACCTGCTCAAGGAAGTGGACGCGCTGCGCAGGGCCAAGAGCCTCCGCGTCGAGGCCAAGGGCGCCGACAGGCCCAGGCGCTGGCAGGCGAAGGACCTCGCCGTCGTCGCGCTCTCAGGCGCCGCGTGTGGAGTGCTCGTGCTCACCAGGTTCCTGCTCTGCAATTAGCCAAGGCTGATTGCAATTGCAGATGAGGGGGGCACCACGGGATGATTACCTTGCCTTCTTGGCGTTGTTCTTGATTACAGTTGGTGGATGAACTTGAAGTGCGTTGTTCGATCTGCGCAGAAGCAGAACTGTTTGTTCTGCGAATTTTGGTGTTGGAAAACTCATTGTCTACTTGTAATAAGGAAAGGTTTATTCATCTGGCAGGTTTTGTTCATTTGTTTTTGCCCTGATTGTAACGGAGAGTGAAAATGCTCTCTTGGTATTATGATACAAATAGTATGATGTTGATCGTTTTTGTACACTGACGAAGCGTCGTAATTGGAAACACGATCTTTTTTTTTTTTTTTGAAAAGAGGCAAAGGCTGAATGTGTTCAGACTGGGGTTACCAGTTTACAAGTTTCCAACACTTGACCACGACGCAACAGACATTTTTCAGCACAAGATCCTTGAACCTTACAGATACTTAACACTCACATCACCGCTTCCTAAGGCTGAAATTAAAGACTCCCCCATTCCCCAATCCCCTATCAGTATTCCAACTACCCTTCTCTTTTGTTTTTCAAGACTGTTTGTAGCTGCACAGACTAGAGACACAGCTCAGCTTTGATCTAGATACAGCAGGTTCTCTTGTTCTGAGTTACCGTTTCTGGACGAAAGGGTTCGTCCTGGACAGAACTGTTTGTTCTGCGATTTTTGTTGTTGGGTATCTGTAATAAGGAATGAATGTAATGGAGAGAAAACTTGCTCTCTCAGTATTACGATAGAATATGATTGTAATGCACAGAGAAAAAATATGTTCAGAATCTGACGGAAATTGAGAAACAACGAGTTTTTTTTTTTTTGCCATTTTCATCCAAAAAATCCTGTTTCCATCCCAGCCAAATACATAAACAGCCTACGGCTTCCATCCAGCTCTATCAAATATAGAGTTGATTGCAAGGTTGAAAGTTGAAACAGAGCATACAGAACAGTGAGGAACACAAACCATTTCCATTGCATTTGATTTGCAACTAGCTTACAACATAAAACTGTGATTACAATCATATCACAACACCACACCATCACCTTTCCCCTCAAAACAATAAACGAATATCAGACACAAGCACCAATTCTCTCAATTTACACAGCAACCAACCGCAAAGCTGCCTAGACGAAAGAAAGAAGAATGAACCCGACATCACCAAGACACATGTTGTAGCATAATGCAGAGTCTGAAAAATCTCAATCTCGTCCCATTCAGACGCTCTCAGACCCTTCTTTCTTCATGTGGAACGGCTCAGGCGGCGGCGAGCACCCTCCCACGACGCCGGGCGGCGGCAGCGGCGTGCCGTAGATCTGCGCGCCGACGCCGGCGCGGATCTCCTCCCGGCCCCTGTGCTTGCCGAGGAAGTAGCAGCCGAAGCCGAGCAGGATGGAGAAGAAGATGAAGGGCAGAGAAACCACCAGCACGAACCCCATGCTCTTGCCGCTCGGCGAACTCTGGCTGCTTCTGCTTGAAGTTGCAGGGCAGAAGAAAGTGGAGAAACAAGAAAGCGAGCGAAACAAAGGATGCTTGAAGGGAGGATTGGTGGAGATGAGGTGGTGCTTGTGCTTCTGCTTTGCTTTGGGAAGGGAGATGAGCTAGCAGTTAAATAGTGAGGAGGCGGGAGGCGATGGAAGCTGCAGGAGAATCCTATGGAAGGAGGCGGCGCCGGTCCGGACACAGCTGGAAGAAAGGAAGCTTGTGGAGTGTGCTGCTGTGAAGCGTACCGCTACCGCGGCTGGTGACCGTTGGGCTGGAGCCGATGGAGGCAACGGTCCAGTGACGGGTGCCCGCGCCGTCCTCTTCCTTCCGTCAAGGTATGTTCCACGTGGGCAATTGAATTGCAGCAAACAATGGAGTACCATTTTCCATTTTACAAATGGCTCTACTACTAGTAGTTTTTGTACTATTTTGTGGGGAAGTGGAATTCCTGACAGTTCTTGTGTTACAAATGGAACATCGGAGTTAACAAGAATGTTGGAGTACTTGCAAAACGGGTACCATTATTCAGACCCTGTTACAGTTCTGAATTCTCTGTGTATATCGGACATGTGTGTCGGTGTTCAGACTCCAGACCACCCTCTGTCAGTCCCCAGTCCATTTCTCCAGTCCTTCCACGCTTTTTGTGCTACTGCTCCAATCTCCAGCATCCCAAATACCAGACGGAAGTTCATCTTCAACGGAAGTTCATCTTCACGGTACAGATAGATTTCATGCCTCCAGTGTTAGGAGATGAGTAGAACTGGGTAGAATTGAGTAGAATTATGAGTGGGAGATAGAGTTCACAGCGAACCCCAGGTGCTCATTGTTCTTGGCAGAGGTAGCAGGAACTAATATCTCTCATCATGCTCATCCTCAAAGAAATGGGACTTGCTAAATACCTACTACTGTGTCCACTCTGGGCCTTGTATTCTGGAATTGGGCCGGCTGTTACGCCGAGGACGTAGGCCTTCAACTGCAACCGGTGCTGCTGTAGTAACTGGACCGGTAACACTCCAGTCCCTGGAAAAATAGACAAGCATTGTTGTGTCAAAAAGAATGGGCTAAAGTGCTGAAGCCCTTATATACACAGTCGGAAGCTGGAAAACTATTCCGACTGATTGCCCATACAGGATTAAATCCTCTTCTTCAATCCCGTTACTTTTTTTTTTTCAGTCACAAACAGCCTCTATGTGATAGACCGATAGTGCTATGTGTTGTGTTGTACACACAGCCGCAATGAACTCAGCTTCCTCAGTATGTATATGGCACTGGCCACTGGCACCCTGGAAAACTTTCCAGAACACCCTCGACGGAGAATCCGGTTCTGCATTCTGGCACCGTCCGTCTTGGTTTAAAAATTCTTCATCAGAGTACAATGGAACTCTGATCTGGTTGCCCTCTCCTGTCGTCTCTCGTCCTCCCATCCCAGGCGACAACAACGAGCACACATATCTGCCTCCCTTTGTTCCGTGATTCCGTCAAGTCAATAAATTGGGAATCTCTTTCGGAAAGGGACTGCACGATGTGGACGCGTATTTAGCTACGCCTGATTCCTTCATGATTCATCTTCTACTACAGTCTTCGTTTTTGGATTATAAAACTGCTCATCATTATCTGCGTCCAAAGTGACGGTGTCCGTTTGGTTTGTGCTTGTGCACAGCTCATACCAGTGGCGGAGCTAGCTTGCAAATTTAGGTAGGGCAAATTCAACATGTTACCTTGTTTATACAGCTGTACCTTCATCTAAAATGTATAGACTACAAGCTTAGTATGTAAATTCACCGGAACAGGTAGGGCGGCCACCGGGCCTTGCCCTATTGGTGGATCCGCCCCTGGCTCATACCCCGGCCACTCCTAGAGACCTAAACGATACTCCAACCAGGACAGCGGAGCTTTGCCAAACAAGTTCGCTGCTTTTGAGCAAAAAAAATGTCACTAGTAATTTCTACAAAAGTACATACCTCAGTAAGAAATGAATAAACAGTATGAAAGTATTTTCATGGTGGCACCAATGACATCAGTATCAGTTTCCATGTCTTGATGATCAAAGTATTTTTGACTGACATGAACACTACAATGACTTGTATTTTGGATCGGATATAGTCACGAGTTAGTAACATTTTGGAACATCAGCACGATCTTCATCAGCCAACTTTTAGCGTAATTCTACGATATATCAACAAAACCTATTATGATTCCAGCGTTTTGTTCTGGACAATGATGCTTTCTAGTCTCACCGTCCACATACAGATAGTCGTTTTGGACTGTTGCGGTGCGTCAATCTGACCAGCCGCTGTTTTCAAAACTAGTGAGCCATGGATGTTGCTGGCTTCTGTTTAATGGACTCCAAGAACACGGTTATCCACAAAGCGGATCTTCCAAAATTTTTTAAAAAAACTGTGTATTTGCAGAGTCCATACATTTTCGTTTGTTTGATGTAATCACCAAATAACATGTGAGTTCCACTTGTACTGTTGTACAACTTTGACGGTTTATATCTCTTATATTTAAGAGGATAGAAGTTGTCGTGTCATTTGTTCTTTATCCTAAAGGCCTGTAATTCGCTTGTAGTGCAATTAACTCGAAATAATTGGAGGAAATGTGTTCATCTTCAAAGTAACTCCCCTAGATGCTAAAGTAAAATACTTTAGTCAATTCGGTTAATTTTATATGCAATGGTGCCCTTGGAAGGCGCAATAGCATTTGGCAAAGAAATTATCAAGTTTGTAAAATAACCTCAAGCCCACGGGAACCCAAGTTAAACCATGGTGTGCAAGCAATCCAGGTAGCATATTCAAATAAATAATACTTGTTCTCATGTCACAACTTATGATATTTGACATACTACTAATGGAGGTGTATTATCAGCTTAGTATTAGAAATGGATACCTGTATGACTGTCACCCCTAAAATCATATCTATTGCACCACAAGAAAGAAATTAAAAACAGACATGATTGATGCTCAGAGGTTGATAATGGTAATATAGAAATGGTTGACATGCTAATGGAAGATTAAGACAGACATCTATAGGCGTAGCTGAAAGGGGCATAATCGTCAGTAATTCATAGGTACTTTTTCTTCAAATTGCCAAATGGTAAACTTGTTTACAGAGTCTAATGTATGGGTAAAGAGAGTAACACGACATATGTAAATGTTTATTGGCAAATCATTTATTTTAGCCAAATTTGCTGATGTCATTGTTGAATTAGTCTATTATAGCAAAACATTGTTTCTAAACATGGAGCAAATACTAAGGAAATGTTTAACTTCGGTACATAATGTACTGTAACTTAAGAGTCATAAGACACATCACTCTTGAATCCGAGAAGTTTGGCATTTTCGAAATGATTTCCTTTTCATGTTTCATTTTGGATGCTGAATTTCCCTTTTTATTATCATGACTTTGGTGGGGGTGGATTACAATTGAATCATTTAGATATCCGTTCAGTACATTGCCTTTTCCTCAAGATGGGATATCCATACAGGAGCTGGCATGCATGCTCTGCTCAGCTCTATAAATTGACCTGGTTATTACGTGAAATAAAATAATCATTGAATTATTCAGGTATCCGTACCCGACCTGAATACTTACACTGAAGTATCATATGAAAAATCTTTCTTAAATCCTAGCAGTTTGACGCTTCAGGAAGAATTTTCATCGTCGTGAGTTTGGAGATGGGGAGTAGGACTAGGAGGGTGACAATGAATCATTGAGATATCCATATTCAGGACATCCAGAACTTGACATACTGAACACCAGGTGTCTATAGCAAGTATGGTTTCCGAATTGACACAAGGCGAAACAAATGCATATCTAGATTAATTACTATGCAGTTATTTTTCATTGTTTCACCATCAGTAGTTGTTAGTCCTCACACTGTTGGTAGTATCTACTGTCATGAATGAAACAAACAACGGTAGCTGCAAGAGAAAATCAAGCGACTAGATAATAAACAAATGCATAAACACAATCGTACCCACTGATACTCAGTCATCACAACATGCAAGCATCCATTATAAAAGGAAGAAGGCTCAGGATAACTACACTGGGCTTCTAGCAAACCAAGTGTCAAACACAGATGAGTCATCAGAGGATGACGGGGAAGATCGTGTCGGTTCAGAGAGGGCATATCCCGGTGCTCGTTGGCGAGGGGAAGGAGTGGAAGAGGGTTCTGGTGCATAGGAAGGTGCTTCAGCACCCGTACTTCACCGGGTTGCTGGAGCTGGCGGCAATGGAGTTTGGTCATGATCAGAAGGGCGTACTCAGAATCCCTTGCGACATAGAAAGTTTCCACACAATTGTTCAGCTTATCAGAAGCAGCGCGAGGAAGAAGGCGACAATTTTATGCCTGTTCTTCCCCACCAGGTTGATGTAGCAATCACAGAGAGGGAGGCGTTAGGGTCTTCGCAAGTTTTCAGTCACCTTCTTCTGTATCATCTTGCTGAATCATAGTCGTGTAATTAACCTTGTCTTGTGTCTTATCGATTTTCCTTTTCGGATTTCACAGCTATGTACAGATTTTGATCCAGAGATGGAGGTTAAACGTGTACTATCATCATAATACAGAGTGCTTTGGACGATCACTACCACGGATATATCTGTGAAGCACACGTTTTGTCATAATTGTTTATCAGAATATTTGCTTTGTTCCATTGTTCTTCAGGTTGTTGAAGAAAGAACTAAAGGGGACCGGTGTCCTGGAGCATGAGCACATGAAGACCTCAAGGTTTTTTTTTTTTTTTTTATGTTTCTTAGACAAGCACACAGGAAGGCATACCCATTATAAATCCCCATTCTGCTACTACTTTTAAGATCTTGCATTGTAGCCCAACAAGCATGGCATATCATCAGCATAGCTATCACGGCTGCCTGTTCTCTCTGGGTCAACCGAATTTGTTTGCGTGGGTGGGATGGATCTACGATTTGAGCAGATGAAGATGAGTTGATGGGGACTTGGATTGGATTAACGGGTGTTTGTGGCCGGTTTTCTCCTACTGCGGCGATCAGGGAGCTGTGGCCAACAACAGCGGCTTTTTTTTTTTTTTTTTTTTTGAAGCCAACAACAGCGGCTTGGGCGACCTAGAGATGGTGGCCAGCAAGAGCTCTGTACAGAACTACAGATGGCTCCCAAGCGCACGGATCGTTAACCTTGAGCATTGAGTTCAGGTCACAAAGAAGGCGCAATCGTGTTGCAAACTGGAACTTGCAATTGCGCTCACGTTTGCCTCCCGCAACGCATGGAGATGCGAGACGGAACAGTAAAATCCCAGTTGTGAACCGCACCCATGCGCGCATAGACAACTGCATCCACGAATTTAAAACAAGCCCTAATTCCAACACATCAGCATTTGCCAACAACGGGTAAATTTTGCCCACAAGGGTCAGAAACTTTGATTCGATGAGCACAAGTAGCTAACAGGTCAGACCCAGCGGGGCATTTTCCGAACAACCCAGAACCAGAACCAGTATCAATACCACAATACGAGTTTGCAATTTTTTGCCTCGCTTACAGGCTTGAGACCTCATACCGATACAGCTTCGATAACAGGCTTGAGACCTCATACCGATACAGCTTTGCAAGCTAGAGTCATGCATCAAAGTTTCGAAGACTAATGATATTCTTACAGGAACTTATTAACAATACCATGGGCATTATCATCATCGATGGTAGAATTTGCATCCAGCACAAGTTTCAAGGCCCTCCACAGGTCCCTTTGAAGGTAGACCAGCTTCAGTGAGCCCGCTCCCTGAGGACTTCGATGTCCACTTCTGATGGGTCGGTGGCCTGAATCTCGTAGTGGAACCCATCGAGCTCATGCTTGATGCGGTCCTTTGAGGTGGAGTACAGCATCTTAGCACGGATGCGGGATGTGGATGGGGACCTGGAAAAGTTGTGGGACAGGTAAAGGCTTTGCAAAGTGAAATGAACTAATGGAAGACATGGCAGGGTTTACATGTAGTACCATCCAAAGGTCAACCGCATAATTTATATAATAAACTGACAATTATTGCAAAGAATATTCCTTGCAGCACATGCAATTTTATTCCGTATGTCAGAGCTACTAAATTGCTAACTAGCATGGGTTACAGGAAATTAGTATACAAACTACTAAACTAGAGATGGTGAAAGCAATCATAGCAAGATTCAATCCGTGTTTATATGACTTCACGTTTGAAAGGAGTTTAAGGAACTATACTTAGATGGCTGGCATTTTGAGGCTTATTGTGCAGCCTTGTTTGGTGTATTTGAAACATCCGAGTGCTTTTATACAAGAACATAGAATCCCTAAGATGACTAACTCATTAACAGTTTATTACTTATTTTACTTCCAGTGGCAGGCAGAACCACTAGCACTTCACCATAACTGCACAAAGCAGAACAATAAGGATGCAAATTTGATTACGAATCTCACCAGGCAATGAAGAAAATCTTGCTTTTCTGCACATTCTCCCCAGTAACAAAATCAAAATCATAGAGGGCATATCTGCAGTCATTTTCTGGGAGAGAGGCCAAGAAATCATCATAGCTTTCGGTAGTAGCCCCAGTCTTCTCCACGACCACCTGCTTTTGCTTTTCCTCGATTTTGAAGATAACATATCGGAACGCCTTCTTCATTTGAAGTTCCACAAATGTGTCCCTGATGTTGGGAGCAACTCCCATTCCAGAAGATGCATTTGACTGCAGAGAATTGTGGACACATTCAAGTGAAAACCAAGGGTAACAAACTGAGATAAAAAAATAAATTGTTTGATTCCAAATCTTTCAATATGTCAAGCCAACATGCATCAAGGTTGACAACATTGTTAGGTCACTTGTATGAACAGCACTACAGCAGCTATGTTCATCAACGGAACGAACTGATTTTTATTTTATTTATTTATTTATTTGCGTTGCGAGAATGAGCCAAGAACATCCTTAACTCAAAATATGCAGTCTGGACGCTGGACCCGTGAACCCACTTTTGCCTCTACAACCGCCGACTCTAAAATTCACCACAAATTTCTCACAGCTTAAGCAATTTTTTCTGCACGTATTCTCAACTAAGGTTCTGAATAGACATCGAAACGATACCCTTTTACAAACAATGAAATACATGAACTAATATAGGCGACGAAGCGTCCCACACGCACATCATTGCAATCAGAACGAAATGAACCGCCGGACAAACCGCGGGCAACGTCAGATCAAACGCTCCCAACGAGATCTAACCCTGCAGCCCTCCACGAACCCCCGCACCCAGATCGCGCGCGGACCAACCGAATTCCCACACGGATCTACGCCGCGAACCACCACGCGCGCGAGCGGATCGAGAAGAGGAAGGGGGCCGAGAGGACTCACGTGGGAGCGCATGAAGGCCATCGGATCGGAGAGCAGGGGGGAGCGCGATGCGTCGATCGCACGCACGCGGACGGGTGGCGCAAGCAAGCAGAAGAGAGGGATTCTTCGTCCCTCGGGTTGCTGTGGGAGGTTCTGTTTTACCTTTTTTTATTTCTCTCCTTTCTCTTCTTTTTATGCGGCTGGACTGCGGCGGGTTTTTGGTGGTGTGGGGGGAGTTCTCCGAGGAGGCGAGCGTTCATATACGCCGCTTCGTTTCGTGTGGGCGGTGTGTGGCGTACACGACGCGTGGGTGAGGGGAGCGGATGACATGTGGGGCCTGCGCCGTGTGGGGTCGTGGTGTCGGTGAGAGTGCGGATTCGTGTGGGCGAGGTGGGATGTCGGATGTGTGGCGGTGGGCGATGGGGCTGGGCGGCGGTGGATTGGACGGCCGAGATGGGCTCGGCGCGCTGGATCTGACTGGGCAGGTGGGGCCTCCAGCGGAGCCGTGATGGGATGGGGCTCCTTTGATTTGAAGAAGGAATAAAAAAGAGGGCAAATTCGAGTGAGAGACAAGAGGGAGGGAAGTTTGAACATGTGGTGATGTGGAGGCAGTCGTACACGCATGGACGAAATGGTCATTCTCGAGGCTTTCCTTGCATTGCGTAATTGCGTGTCAAAAATGTGTGGTATAGGGAAGCACTAACCCATCTCCTAGTGAGATTCTCGAGCCAAAGCGGAGGTTAGCACCAAGTTCAAGCCGTGCCAGGTAAGACAAGGAAGGCCCCTTCTTCTAACCAGCAAGCAGCCCATCTGTTTGTATGATCGTCTTCTGTAAAAATCAAGCTAAAAAGAGCATAAAGACTTGGTCGATTTTAGGTCACCGACCCACTCAAGTTTAGGTTTCCAAATATATACAACGCTAACGTCATTGGACCGTATGTCCCACCTAGAGGTGGTAATAGGTCATGATCCAAATGTTTCTTTACAATCCAAATGAGCCATTGATGATTTTTCGTTTAAAAAAGAATAGGAATGTGATCCGAGTCGTTTTGGATCCGATCCTTAAAATGTATAGCTAAAATTTGATGACCCTTTACCACCCTTAGTCCCACCGTCTATATTTTGATACGCATTTTTGCACACGCAGAGATTTGTTCCATATCAAGTTTTTAACATTTGACAAAGTGGTGGCCGGATTGTAAACCTTGAACGAGACGAGACAACGAAAGACTTTTTCAGGTAGTGTGTGCGGGCAGTCATCAGATAGATGGGCCTTGTCGCTTGGCCGGCCAGTTCACGCGACTTCGCGGGGATAAAGCTGGACCCGCTTTGGCGGCCCAGTTTTGAACTGTGCCCTGTGAGGCTGACATGAGAAAGGGATGGGCCCACGTGTCATTGACCATCATTCACGTTGCTACCCGCCAAACAAATCCCTATCCATCAACAGGGCAGAGCACAAACAGCAGGGCGCTCGCTTCACGCCTCCCTCCATTCCCATCCCATCCTCCCCCGCCGCCACCGCCGCCGAAACCCTAAACCCTCGCGCCCACCAATGGCGGCGAGCAGCGGGGACCTCGCCGGCGACGGCTTCGCGGCGGCGCGCCTCTTCTCGCAGGGCGTCTCCTACACCTACGACGACGTCATCTTCCTCCCGGGCTACATCGGCTTCCCCGCCGACGCCGTCGACCTCTCCACCCGCCTCTCCCGCCGCGTCCCGCTCTCCATCCCCTGCGTCGCGTCCCCCATGGACACCGTCTCGGAGGCCGCCATGGCCGTGGCCATGGCCTCCCTCGGCGCCGCCGCCGTCGTGCACGGCAACACCGACGCCCAGGCGCAGGCCGCCATCGTCCGCGCGGCCAAGTCGCGCCGCCTCCCCTTCGTCACCTCCGTGCCCTTCTTCTCCCCCTCCGCCGCCCCGACGCTCGGCGACTTCGCTGGCAACGAGTACGCCCTCGTCACGGAGCGCGGGGACTCGCTCTCCAGGCTCGTCGGTGTTGCCGTCGCGGCCGACGTGGCCTCCCGCGAGGCTCCTGCCCTCGTCTCCGAATACATGCGCGCCGCCCCGCTCTCAGCCTTGGCCGCCTTTGACTTCGAGCGAGCAGCCTCGTTCCTTGCCGACGAGGGTCTCGATTACGCCCCTCTCGTGTCCGACGACGGTGAGGTTATTGACCTCATCACCGCCAAGGACGTAGAGCGCATCCGGAGCTATCCCAAGCTAGGCACGCCGTCTCTTGGAGCCGACGGCAAGTTTGTAGTCGCGGCATCCATTGGGACCCGCGAGGATGACAAGTACAGGCTGGATCACCTGGTCAAGGCGGGTGCAAATGCTATCGTGATTGATAGTTCGCAGGGGAACTCTATTTACCAGCTTGATATGATCAAGTATGCGAAGAAGACGTATCCGGAGGTCGATTTGATCGGAGGAAATGTGGTGACTATTGCGCAGGCTCAGAATTTGATTCAAGCTGGTGTGGATGGATTGCGTGTTGGAATGGGTTCTGGCTCGATTTGCACAACCCAGGAGGTTTGTGCTGTTGGAAGAGGACAGGTATGAACCGTAAATTCTCACAAACTCTTGTTCTTGTCGAATCCCTTAGCATCGGCTTTCTTATTTTAGCTTGCTGTCAAATTAGTTAGTTGCCTTGGATCCCCTACCATTAGTAGGATCAGAATGCAAAGCCCTTTTTGTCACTTTCTGAGCTGTCAGATTCTCTGAAGTTAGGCTAAATGTCTGTAACCAAGGTGGAAACTAATTATACCTTTTTCTCACTATATACTGTAAACATCTTGAATGTTTGCTCTATTCATTGAATACATCCAATTCTGATTGGATGACACCAGAGCATTAGCTGACTTTGCCTTTCTCAGCTAGGCAGGGGATATGTTATATGTAGCCCATGTTTGGTATACTTAGAAGATATTGATGGGCAGTTGATCTTTATATCAGCATTTTACTTTACCTTTTGAATTTTTATGAAATATTATAATATTGAAAACACCGGGCTGGACATTTGTATTGGATACGGTAGCCTTCCATGCGTATCCTTGCAAAGTTGAGTAGCATGTCTGTTGTCATTGTCTTAGAAAACATATTGGAGTTCTTTCCCCTTTTTTCAGACAGTTTGGCATATATGGAAGTGTTCCTTACATAGTCTTAGTAGTCCAAACCTGTTAAGAGATGAATTTTTGGTTATCTTTTGGTGAGTGCAAATGATTCCATGTTTTTTCCTGCATACTTACAGTCACTTTTTTTCAACTTTGCTTCTTTTGTTTGATGCTTCTTTGTATTGGTGCAACAGGCTACAGCAGTGTATAAGGTTTCATCCTATGCCAAGGATCACGATGTACCGGTTATTGCTGATGGGGGGATTTCAAACTCTGGACATATTGTGAAAGCTCTGTCGCTGGGGGCGTCCACTGTTATGATGGGCAGCTTTTTAGCCGGCAGTCATGAAGCTCCTGGTACTTATGAGTATAGGGTATGTATATTATATTGATATATTTTTGCCATTTTGGAACAGGTTGAAAGCTCTGTTCTTGCTTCTTGTTAGCATGTTTACCATAAACAGAATGTTCGAATACCTTTTGGACTTTGGTGATGACTGTCAAAAGTCCCTACACCTATAGCCCTGTAAAAAGATAGACTAGATTCATACTGAAGATCACATGCCATGCACATGCAGATTTTCATCCCAGTATCCCACTACAACAAAAAGTTCCTTTATGTATAAACGAGAACCTGTTTAATTAGATGCCATAAAAGCTAACAAGAGATTATAGTGAAGTTCAGTGTATAGAATGACTGGATGTCAAATGTCATTTGGGTCATTGGGTCTATTTCTTCTAAATTTTACATTGAGCATGGGTAACTGTGCTGCTAGAATGTCAATTATTCAGGCTGCAAGATTAGAGTAGGATTCCATTTAGTAAACTAGGAAATGAGAACATCAATAGCATTTTGCCAATATGTGCTTCAGATGAGGTTACTATGAATGAATTGTCAGTGGAAATATAGGTGTATTTATTGTTTTTTCATGTCTTTTTTCAAATTATAGTTTCTGCTGATGAAGTAATAAACTAGCTATGCTAGTTTTGTTTTGGGGGAGCATATCAGTTACAAAATACACCTTACAAACTACTCCCTCTGTCCCAGAAAACAAGTCATTCTGGGATTGTCCTAAGTCAAACTTTCTGAATTTGACCAAATTTATATGAAAAAGTATAAACGTTTATAATATCAAATGAGTATTGTTAGATTTCTTGTCGCATATATTTTCATTAGATACCTATTTGGTTTTGTAAATGTCGATACTTTTCTCTACAAATGTGGTCAAACTTCACAAAGTTTGACTTAGGACAAATCCAGAATGACTTGTTTTCTGGGACGGAGGAAGTACTTACCTTCTGATTTTCAGAACTCTCGCACCTAGTGCCATGTATCTAGATCTCTGTAATTGATTGTTTTGAGGTCATATATAGTATTTAAACGTCATACACAGATAACCGGTTCAGTCTCCAGTAATCTTTTTGGATGAAGCGACTCTTTATCAGTTTATCACTCATTCACTCAAGTAGTCCACTGTTGAAAGTTTTGTTAATTTGGCTTCGACCAGGGTTGTTGAAAACAGTTGCAAAAATAGCAAAAGAAAAAAAGGCTGCCTTCTTGTGTCTAATTCTATCGTACCTTAGGTTGACAATGTGACATGTGGTTGCTACTTGCTAGGATCCCTCAAAATTAAATATAATTAACATCAGGGAGAACTTATTTGCATTTCTGTGTCAATTCTAGCAGTTCTGTGCCTATAGCAGAGGTAATTTCTTAAATTGCAACTTATTGTTGGTAGGCTATGATTTATTATTTATGCTATTCTAGTTCTTAGACATGAAATATTACTTTCTCTTTCATAAAACGTTTAAGTTATAGCTCTTGAAATGTTATCTTTAGGATGGTCGTCGAGTCAAAAAATACAGAGGCATGGGCTCTTTAGAAGCCATGACAAAGGGGAGTGATGCAAGGTACCTTGGTGATACACTGAAGCTCAAAGTCGCACAGGGCGTTGTTGGAGCAGTGGCTGACAAAGGTTCTGTACTGAGGTTTATTCCTTACACAATGCAAGCAGTTAAGCAAGGATTCCAAGATCTTGGCGCGTCTTCTTTGCAGTCAGCTCATGATCTTTTGCGATCAGAGACTCTCAGATTAGAGGTATTTTCATGCTCCACAACAGCTGTGTTCCAACATGTTTTTGAAGAAATCTCACCTTGCTTCATTAACAAAAAGATTGTTGAGCTTTTGTGTTCTTATACCCCAATTCTGCAAGAAGCAATATACTTCAATTCCGATAGCAGAATTGACTTGATCTGTACTGATTGTCCTTATCAGGTGAGGACCGGCGCTGCCCAGGTTGAAGGAGGAATCCATGGGCTGGTTTCATATGAGAAGAAGGCATTCTAGTTCCATGACATAAGAGAGCATGTTTAGTTGCGTGATATGGAAGATGATTACCTAGCAATCTTCAAGCTAAGCAGCTTGCCAACAAAGCTTTGTCGAGTTGGGCAGCAAATGTGCCATCTATCTAGAATAATAATCCTCCACCATGGAAGTTGTTGAGTAAACTGTTAAGTTTCCCCCAATTTTGACAAGAGGAAGACTAACATTTGATGATTGAATCTGGTCCTGCCGTCCATCCTATCATTATGTATTGATATGCCGCCCTTCGAAGAATGCCTCACTTTTGTTAGAAAAAATCTGGGCGGACTGGCGATGAGATTTTTGCCTCTAATGTTGTCATCCTGGGCCGGCTAGTGTGTGTCAAATCTGTTCTAGCAGCGTTCTTTAAATATGTTCACTATCTAACATGCATTTTTGGGGTTTTAAAGTTGTGAAGTGCCCTTAGAGGTCTAAATCTCCATAATCAGCCTGGATCTCAATCTATGTAGCGCATAACCAAGGCCCATTGGTGTGTTTGTTTGAGGATGCACACTAATCTATGAATTTTGGTGGAATGAATCAATTCCTCACACTAGTACTACTTGTTAGCTAAAGAGGAATGTGATGGTGATCGGTCTACCTAATCTATACTATAAACTAAATAAAAGTTTGAGAACGCTAGGAAGAAACTGATAGAAGAAAAATGTTTTATTTTTTTGCCTCATTTTGTACACATATGCATACCTACCAAGTATTTTTGTCTTGGAATTAATAAAAAATAAAGGTTATTAATTAAGCAAGTCTTTTTTCTTTCAATTTTTTCTCTCTCTTTCCTTTCCTTCATTTCTTGATTGCACAATTAGTCATCTTCATTTTCCTTGATGCCTCTTCACGTGATCCATGTAGCTATGCAATAAAATTAGACTTAAACACTATTAAATAGTGCATCAGTTTATAATAGCACTATAATTATTAGGCCAAAAACTTGTACGATTGAATAAATATTTTGAGATTAATTGATAAAGAAAAAAATCAAAGTTACTGTGAAGCCTGAGCTGGGGGAGCCCTAGCTCGCTTCTCCGCCGCCGCTGCCCCGCCCGTTGCAAAGGTTTTGCGCCACGGGAGCCCCCAAACCCCCCAAAACCGGCTGCGCCTTCAGAGAGAACAGCAAGGCCGGAGCTTGCGTCGCCGCGGTGGGTCTCCTCGCCGGCTCTCGCGTGAACTGTGCTCTCTTCCGACGATGACTCCGGCCCGTGGCGCCGCCGCTTCCCCTCTCGCGGAAATGCCGTCCCAGCCCCCGCATGGCTACACCGGCGGAACGCCGGCGCTCTCTGCCCAGCGCGTCTCCAACGTTCCGAGATACGTACGCTCTCTCTCTCTCTCTCTCTCTCTCTCTCCTTTGCGCGCTGCGCGTTCCGGTGGGCTCATGTATTCCTTCGCGGCCTCGCTTAGGTTATGCTCCTCGACTGGTGGCTGGAGAGGCTGGAGGGCAGCGATGGCAAGATCCGCGTCGCCGGGTTCACGCAGACCCCGCAGATGAGGCATTTCCTCCTCCTATTGCTTCATTTCTCATTTCATTTTTGCAGTTGCCCTCCCAATGCGCTTTAGCTGTACATCCTGTTTGAAAAATGTGATCGTTTTCTTGTCCCCCAATCAGAGAAATTGAGTAGGTCGGAAAACATGTTTTTTTCCTTTCGGAATTTGAGAAATCCAATGGTTGTGAAAAAAAATAAATGAGAAACAATTTCGGTTGGTACTCCATGATTGATCTGAAGGTGCTGTTGCCTTCTCTACAAGCAGGAGAGGGGCATCATCCTCGAAGGGAAACAGGCAGTCGGCAGGCCGAGTGTTCAGATCTTCTGCCATTGTGGGGCGCAAGGATGACGCAGTGATTGAGGCTGAGGACGGTTACCTTATACGGATCTGCCGTGTCTTGAACATTCCACAAACACGTGATAACGGATTTTCTCAAGAGGTAATTGCTTTCTTTCTGTACCCCATCATGAATGGTTAGTCTCCAGCGATAAGAGTTTCAGAAGGTCCTTTGCTACTAAAATTCTAAAACAATGGAGACAACCCTGTGCACAAATGCACTTATATTTTTTCTTGCATCCTTTAAATAGGTAAACAAGATCGATATTGATTGCCTCAGCTAACTTAATTTGTTTTATCCTACGAGGCTACGAGATGACAGGCTAGCTAATTGTCACCTATATCAATGAATGTAGGTATGCGAAAGATTTGAGTTTGGCTTTCCAATCGAATGGCAGAGGTTTGTTAATCCAAACATGGAACCAGACAATGAACATGCACATAAATCATCAGAATCTAGTCAACCTCCTGCTAATGCATCAAGTTGTTCGGCTGAATATTATGTGGAGAAGTTCTTAAGTGACAGCTTTATCTATTCTGGACATGCTTTATCAGAGATTGAATATGCATCTTGGGGATTATTTGGCCTCAGAATGGACATGCCTGAAGAACATGTGAAACCACATGGAGAAATATGCAATATTTGTCAAGAAAATGGTCAATGTGAAAGTATGCAGATAGATGCAAGTGAACAGGAGATGGTTACTCTTCCCAATGACTCTGTGATAGTTGAACATCTGAACTCTAAAACCTCTGACTTAGGATCAGTGAATCTTGGAACTGCATATGCATCACCTCTACCAGCTGAAGGGGTGACTTCACAGTTTGGAGCTGTCCAAGGTTCAGAAGATAATACAGCCAGGGGATTACGAAATGGCAAGGTCCTTGGAATGCCAAGAGCTGAAGCTGAACGAAAGAAGAGGGGTCACAAACAGAAAAAGGTCCAACATGAATCAGTACCTGACAAAGTGGCTACATCCACTGCAGATTTAACCTCTCATGAAAATGTAGGTTGGATACTGCACCTTTAAGAAATCTGTTAGCAACAATTAGTTTCACATTATCTAGTATTAAATTATACCCTTTGACACCTTTGAATCCTTGATACTCGAACTGGCTTGTGATTTACCCTTTACTTTGATGATACCTTTTTTTTTCATTTTGCTTCTATAATATATTGTCATGTGCATATCACCATCTATTGATGGAGATTTACTCTTATGCATAATTTCGCGTTGCCACACCTTGGTTCCCTGAATGCTAATGGGAAAATGTTGGTTGGGTACCTTGAGAAGGTGGGGATATATGTGGTGCTCCTCTACCATAATGAATTGTGTGCTAGCTCTTTAAAATGCTATTCTAACAAGAGAGTTTAATTAAGAAATATTGTTGAGGAACATGTCCTTTTGTCCCCATGTCCGCTTGCTATATTTTTTTGGAGTTTTATTGCTTATGCTTTTGGGATCGGCTACCTACCAAATTCATTTGAGCAATTTTGGGCTCGGGTGAATATGTGCCTTACAAAAAGCAATGATATCCATACTGTATATTTGGTTGCTGTATTCTGGGCACATTGCATAGCAAGAAATGAAGTTTGTTTTGAAGAGAAAAGAGTGAAATCTCCTACTAAGATTGATTATTCTGTGGGTTCTTTTCTTACATATTGGGCAGGTTTGCACAGCAAGGAGAACCAGGAGCAGATGGAGGCTGGAGCAGGGGCACTGAAAGGTCTGGAGCTTGTTCAAGAAAAAGAAGTCTGGAGCTCTCTCAATTCTCGAAGAATCCTCGAGTCAATTTGGAAATGATTCTCGTGAAATGAGCCTCTTAACACCACCCGAAACTAACTTAATATCCCTACTCGAAATGTATTTTGTTGTTAATCCATGTGTATAAAGGATCTGTGCTTTTGCTCCCTTTTGAGGTGGATCACGTTGGCAAGCAGATGCTGTCCAAGCTAATGGGTGAATGGAGATTAATGGATGGACTGTTTGTGTCGCGTGCTATTTATTTGCTAGGATTAGATCATCATTAAGTGTGCTGCTTACTGGTGTTTCCCTCATAAAGAAATGGGATTTGACTGATCCACTTTCAGGTGATGTGCTGCAGCAGTTTCTGATAACAATTGTCGAAAAGCTTGATAGTGGGAATTCCTAGGATGATGTTTTTGAGTTGAATAATTTGTTTCAGGCGATTAACGTTACAATTGTACTGTCTCGTTGATATTTAAGCTTCTGCAGTATTTCAGTTCTCTTATGTTAATTCTTTCATGCAAGAATCTGTAAGGAACTCAGATGACAAAATGCTCCTGACAGCACCATACTCTTTTGTTGGTTGTTAGCAAAAACGTGGCACATGACATGGAGGAAAGTGCATCAGCTTCCAAAAAAGGGCAGTGCATTTTGTCTTGGATTGAATGCTCTTGCCATGCTTAATAAGTTTACATTAAGATATATGCTAAACAATGGCAGGGTTTATCAGCATTCTTGGTGTATTCTTATGTATTTGGGTAATGGGAGGTATCTTGGCCTCTTGATCCAATTGTTAATACGGAGGCATGAAGTCTAATCAGGTAATGGCTTACTCCAATAAGTGTCGAACACAGTCCTGTGTATAGTCATAGCTTTGATAATTGCCGGACCAGGTGACGGGCAAAGTTTGTTTTGGATGGAACCCGAAAGTGGATGTGGAAGGCACTCAACAACTCATCCATATGTTCATTTAGTTATGCTCTCAATTAACCGTTGGTGTTATTTTTTCCGATAATGTTGGAAAAAAGTTACAGATTCTATATTGCTGAGAATCTGACACCGAATGCGCCATGTTCCTAATCAGGATGGCATCTTGGACCATCTCCAGCGGATTGTATACCTACTCTTGGCTATCAATATTCCAACAACATTTCTCTCTATGTCTACAGTAGCACTATACTGTCGTTTTATACTTTATGCAGTCCATATACCCAATTTGTCGGAGACATTCTTAGTTTCACAAATCAGTTATTTTCATATCTTTTAAAGTGTAAACAACCATCAATAGTAGCGCAGGAGCTCCCCCATTTTGTTGATGCATTCCATGAGTACGTCACGGACTGGATACCGAGTGGATTGAAATACGAGTTTGCGTTGGTAGTATGTCATAGTGCCCGGCTGGGCTTTGTGATAGCATGGCACATCTTCTGCTAAACCGACTGGATGCAAGCCATCATGGAGGTTCATGAGCCATACCTGATACCTCTCTTCTCTTCTATTCAGCGGCATTGCTTTGTGGCTCCTGATGAGTTGGTAAGCAACTAAGCATCCTTGCCATTCTTTTATGTACCAATTGACAAGGTTACGAAATCTAAACTGAAGTATGAACACCTGTCGTCTGTGCCCCCATCGCCAGCCGAGCGAAGGCTATTCTTGCTTGGATTGGCACTCGACGAACAAACTCTCGGTACAGCTGTGATTGTGACTGCTCCAGACAAAGTGATTGGATTGATAAAACAATTCGACGAGCGGCGTCGTGTTTCTCCTGATGGTGCGAGTTTAAAAAGTCAAGCTCGACGTTGGGCATTTTGTCATTTTCCCCATCTCACGCGCGGATCTGGTTACAAGAACCCAATCAGAGCCCTGTTCGCCGTCCGGTAATGGGGCTATTCCTTGGTCCCGGCCACTGTAGCAGAGTTAGCGGAGTGGGTGCAGGACTGCTGGTGTCTCCGCCTGTTCCGCTTGCGAATGAAGAATGCAGTCGTGCTTTGTTTTCCTTGGCCCGCTTCAACTGCCGAGCAAATAATAATCCACGATTGATCACAGTCCTACCTGTCAATCTCCAAGCTCAGCAGCTTCCAGCTAATTAAGCATGTCCACAAGTGTGCGCTACTGCCATCTACTCTAGCGCGATCACAGTCCTCTCGAGTCAGCCATGCCAACTGTTAACTTCTCCCCCAATTTTGTTAGCAGCAACCACCACGATCAGGTCTCCTGTCCGATGTACTTCACCCTGGCCCCCGTTTAATTGAATCCATCATGTTGTTGTCTCTAGCAAATAACAGATGCTCTGTTCTCTCTATTGTTTTTCATGATAAAAACGGTCTAGCTTGTACTTGCAGCCACCGCACGCCGCCCCTAACCATTCGCGCCATCTTTTTGTGTCACTACCGCCGGATCGTAGGCCCCGCTCCAGCAGCCACCACAGGCACATCCCCCCATCATTAACAGGAAATGTAGTGGGTTTGCTGGTAATTGGTCCCTCTCATTCCCCTAAGCAACAGCTACGCCTGTTGACATCCAGATCCAGGCGCTGCGACTGCGAGCTCTTGCTTTGCTCGGCGCTAAAAATACTACCGGTCAGGCATCGCTGTCAGCCGTCTAGATCTGATCGCCGCCATAACACTCACGCATCTTCTTCTAATCAGTAGTTGTACTACTACTAATCACCACTAGCGTCGGGCACTCCTGTGTGCTGGCTGCAAAGAGAGCGGCCACACCCACACAGATCGCAAAAGCTCAGGTGGGCTCGTCTCGCTGCGCGTGGGCCCGGGTTCGTTGCGCCAGCCTGCCACGTGGGCCCAGCGGCGAAACCACTGCAGCTGCAGGTTGAGCCGAGCGCCAGCCTCAAAAAAAATTAACAACGTCCATTGATCTCAAAAAAATTTAACAACGTCCAGAGACTTCCACCGTTACGGATCGGCACCACCCTCGAACGACGCCCCGTTGCCGTCCGATCGCCGGACGCACGGTGGGGATCGGCAGCCCCGTCGAAACGAAAGGAAATCACGGGCAGGCACGGCAACAGGCCAACAGCATAAAGCGCCATTTCAAATCCGTCCTCGTCCAAAACACAGAGACCACAAGCCACACCCACCCACCAGACCCGTGCGCCGCGCTCCGCTCCGCTCCGGCGCTCCCCTCCTCTCTCTTCCCTTCCCCTCCTCACCCCCGCGAGCGAGCGGCTCCGGCGGCGGCGGCTCAGCCATGAGGGAGATCCTGCACATCCAGGGCGGGCAGTGCGGGAACCAGATCGGGGCCAAGTTCTGGGAGGTGATCTGCGACGAGCACGGCATCGACGCCACGGGCCGCTACGCGGGGGACTCGGACCTCCAGCTCGAGCGCATCAACGTCTACTACAACGAGGCCAGCGGCGGGCGCTTCGTCCCGCGCGCCGTGCTCATGGACCTCGAGCCCGGCACCATGGACTCCGTCCGCTCGGGCCCCTTCGGCCAGATCTTCCGCCCCGACAACTTCGTCTTCGGCCAGTCCGGCGCCGGCAACAACTGGGCCAAGGGGCACTACACCGAGGGCGCCGAGCTCATCGACTCCGTCCTCGACGTCGTGCGCAAGGAGGCCGAGAACTGCGACTGCCTCCAGGGTATCTCTCTCTATTTTTTCTTCCCCCCAGTCGATTGTTCCCAAATCTGACATATCCCGCTCGCGCTCGCTGGTTTTTTGGTTCGTTGCTTGGTTGGTTGGACGGCTAGGGTTAGATCCGGGAGCGGTCGCACATGGGGACTTTGGTTCTAGTAGTCCAGAGTTCCAGATCTGGGGTTGTGGGGATGGGAGTGCGATTAGAAATGGACCCCCATCCTCCAATTGGCATTTGGAATTTCCATTTCAGTGAGGTGCTTCTCCTTTGCATCGTTGGTCGCATTTACTACTACACATTATCCTCTCTATAGTAGGTTGTTAGTATAACAGGGCGTCCACTGAAAGCATTGCTGCTGAGAATTGGCTAATTTTCTAGTATCTGTCGCGATGGGTTGAGGTTTGGTAATTCCGGTTACTCATCAGTGAACATTTTCGCACACTCTGCTTCATTCAGACCATTTGTACAGAAAAATCATAGCTATAGTAGTTAAGAAGATGTTTTCTATATTGTCTATTTGCGGTTCTACTGGCGCTTTCATGATAGAACTCCGTGGAGGTTTGGTAGTCTATCTGTGGATCTTCACCATATGCACTGATTGGTTTGCGTTTCGGTTGAACTCCTGTAGCCTTTTCTGGGCTAGGTAGCTGGGCTGTCGGTAGGATGGATTATTTTATCACTGTAGCATTAGTGTTGGATGTGTTAGCATAGACCTCCACCCTGGCAGCCTACAGCTACTGATGACCTATTTCATATTAAAAATTAAATTAAATATTGTGTCATAACTGGATTGAATTCTTTGGTAAACATCAGACGAAATAGATTCCTTGTCTTCATGGTGAATATAAAGTTGCTCAACCTTTTTGTCTTTTCATATCTAATCACTTTGTTTATTGTTTGGTATGTTAAAAAAACTATGGCGTGGGCTACCAAAGCATGATGGCAGGACGTTGCGAAATTGACTGCATTCAATATCACTTAATAATTGTGGTAACATGTTTGATGGTTGCTAACAAACTCTGGTCTCAGAATGCATTGGAGTTCTGACATATTCCTAGCCTTTTGAGACCTTCAAGTGCTGCTGTAGCTTTCCAACCTATGTAGTCGAAAGGCGGCCTTTTACATTTGCTTGCTAGAATACTGCTTGTGTTCATGGATAATTGAATTACTCGTTTGATCTATTTGCAGGTTTCCAAGTTTGCCATTCCTTGGGAGGAGGCACTGGGTCTGGCATGGGCACCCTTCTTATCTCTAAGATCAGGGAGGAGTACCCGGATAGAATGATGTTGACGTTCTCTGTGTTCCCCTCGCCAAAGGTTTCTGATACTGTTGTGGAGCCATACAATGCTACACTTTCAGTTCACCAACTTGTTGAGAATGCTGATGAATGTATGGTGCTTGACAATGAAGCTTTGTATGACATATGCTTCCGCACACTAAAGCTTGCCACCCCTACCTGTAAGTTAATCCTCACTGCCTGCTTCTGTCCATGATACTCGAAATTTGATATCCTGTAGTTTGTAGTCTGTTTCAAAAGTAGGCACTGATAGTGGGTTCTAACGATGCAGTTGGTGACCTGAACCATCTTATCTCTGCTACAATGAGTGGTGTCACCTGCTGCCTGAGGTTCCCTGGTCAGCTCAACTCTGATCTGCGCAAGCTTGCCGTGAACCTCATCCCGTTCCCTCGTCTCCACTTCTTCATGGTCGGCTTTGCGCCGCTGACCTCACGCGGATCACAGCAGTACCGTGCCCTCACCGTCCCCGAGCTGACCCAGCAGATGTGGGACGCCAAGAACATGATGTGCGCGGCAGACCCCCGCCACGGCCGCTACCTCACGGCGTCGGCAATGTTCCGCGGGAAGATGAGCACCAAGGAGGTGGACGAGCAGATGCTGAACGTGCAGAACAAGAATTCGTCCTACTTCGTCGAGTGGATCCCCAACAACGTCAAGTCAAGCGTGTGCGACATCCCACCCAAGGGGCTGAAGATGGCGGGCACCTTTGTCGGCAACTCCACCTCCATCCAGGAGATGTTCCGCAGGGTGAGCGAGCAGTTCACAGCCATGTTCAGGAGGAAGGCCTTCTTGCACTGGTACACGGGCGAGGGCATGGATGAGATGGAGTTCACCGAGGCCGAGAGCAACATGAACGACCTGGTCGCCGAGTACCAGCAGTACCAGGACGCCACCGCCGAGGAGGACTACGAGGACGAAGAGGAAGAGGAGGGGGTGGCTGAATAGCGATGAAGGGGTCCGGTGCCTGGTCGTTGTGTCCTTGTGAATGAGCTTCAATTTGTGTGTCTGCTTCTCGTGGCTTGCGTAATGGATTGGTTGCGATACGTTGTCATTGTTTGAGGTTGCGTGGGTGCTTCTTCGGCTGCGGCCCCTGTAATGTGCCTATATACTGTACTGTATTATTAGGTCGCCGTCCGCTTCTGTTTCGCATACCTTGGTCATTGTAGCTTAAATGGCTTTGCACTGCCAGTCTGCTACTGCTAGTGCTCTCCTTGAGCTGGTCGCCTGTAATTTCTGACGAGTTATTTTGTAGCGAGTGAGTGATTTCTCATCTTTGTGCAGCCCGTGTCAATCTGTATGACTGCATCAGCTTTGTTCTTGCGTGCACGAGAGATGCAAAGCATTTCACCAGTTCACGTGCTGGTCAGACTGGTGGGAAGAAGGATCGTTGTTGCAGTGCATCCTGGCCTGAAACCAGGCGAAACCAGATTGGATCTCCTGGTCGATCGGGAGAAACCACATCCGTTGTTTCGTAAACCATCCGCGGGTCGAGCTCAAGCTCACATGCGGTGGGCGCCCCCAGCAAACGGCTCTGGCCTGCATATCTGACGAGTGACGACGACGGGGCCAAAGAATCGTTTCCGAGAGAGGAATCGCTCTCTGCCCGTTCACGTGCTGCGCCACATGTGCCGCACATGCCCCCTCCTCATCGTTGGCGAGCGGCTCCAAAAGATGATCCTACAGACAGAAACCAGGATCTCATCAGGCATTTTCTTCACGACGCATGAATGAGTATTTTTTTTTACAAAAATTCCCCTCGTAAAGGTTCCACAGGAATCAGTGTAAACCCTGTGTTTTTCTCTCGAAATCTCCCATTTCCAAACGTGCTCGTAAATAAAATGTTTTTTTATAAGGGTAAATAAAACGGAATGGTTGATGTCCGTAACAGCCTTTTGGCGCATTCGGTGATCTCACTCGCACCAGCCTTGCAAAAAAAACAAAAGGAAAAACTTGTTCTTGTTTGGCTAGCAGCAGCTCACTCTGCACTGTCCCCATCACGACGGGTTCACGCACAGCACTACAGCAGGGCACAGGCCATCGCCAAGCTGGCAAGCGAGCGAAGCGTCCCCTGCCCTATTTGAGAGAGCGAGAGCCGAGAGGCCTTGGTGGATCACCACTTGTACACCCGCGCCCCTCCAAGATTCTGCTATTTGCAAACGAGCCCCCAGCTCGGCACGTTGGCCGTTGGTTGGTGGGGATCCGGTCGGCGAGCGAGGCGTTTCCTTTTGCCAGATAGCCCCCCCGCGCTCCTCTCTTATTCGCCGCCACCCCGCTCGCGCCGCCCGCTGCGCCTCTTCGCTCTCCGCTTCTCTCTCGCGCGCCGCCCGGGGAGGAGAGGGCGCCTCCGCTCCGCTCCGGGGAAGAGGCCGCCATTGTGCCTGCTGGTGAGCTGCCCTTCCCCATACCCTCCGCTCCCCTCTCTCGATCGCATCGCCCTGCCCCGTGTTCCTCGTGGCCAACCTAGTGGCCGCATTTGGTTTGGTTGTCTGCCTGCGGTCTAGTTTCGTAGATGTAGGGCTTTTTTTTTTTTTTTTTTGGGGGGGGGGGGGGGGTGATCTCCGCGGCTGAGCAATGGTGGCTCGAGGGATGTGCCCTTCGTTAACCTCCTGGAGCTTTGGATCTAGGCTCAGATCGCCCTGCCCCGCATTTCTCGCGGCGGTGTTGGAATTCTGTTCTCAGATTCGCGCAAACAGAAAAACGTACCTACACTACACTACACTACGAAGCACACTCTCGTAACCCTCCAGTATCTGTTGCCAAATCCGTGTGAGCATCCAGTGTGGGCAGTTGAGTCGAGGAGATAAAGGCTGCCTGTGTTGTGCCGCTGGAGCCACATGCTGGTGATTGCTCCCTCAGAGGAGCGTCATCGTGGGCAGGGGGGAAAGGTGGTAATCATGATACCCTCACTGGTGTGTGGTGTCTGCCGCCTCTCATATGCTTGCTTACTAGACTGGGCACGCCTCTACATTGTCATCCAGAGCTGGTCCTGCGGCTCATTCGCCAACGGGAGCTGCCCTCTGTCTGTGTGCTGTAGGAGGCTCTAGTTTTCTGAACCTGCCTTTGCTTCCTGATTGTTCTGTCTGGGTTGTGATGTGAAATTGTATCTTTCTTTCTGTGTTGCAGCTGTTGACTGCTGAAGATGGTTGTCCAGGAGTTCACAGTTGATCTCAACAAGCCTCTGGTTTTCCAGGTATGCTTCCCTCTTTGTTGCTTCTTTGCGGTGATTGCCGTGGTCGTTTGCCTTGTCAATCTTAGCTTTTGTGAACTATCTTATGGAATCGTGTCACGTACTTCACAGTTTTTCAATGTCTGCTGCTTTTGAGCCTGTTTAGTACAGCTTTGGGTTTTTCCAAAACCAGTTCTAATGTTAGCCTGTGCTTTTCTTTTTCTTGGCAATAATTGTGATAGGCAAGGCATGGTGCTGATGTATATTATGAAAGGATCTCCCTCTGTCCCAAATCTTAAAGGGGTTTGGGTTCTCGAATAGATTCATGCATTATTCCACATATGTGTTTTGTATGTGTCTAAATTCATCAACGTCCATATGAACATGGATGGAGAGAGCAAAAGGACAAAACCCCTTAATAGTTTTAATTTGGGACGATGGAGTAGTTGTAAAATTCAGGGTTTCTGACTAGATGTCCAGTTGCTTCACAGCTAAATTAACATTTTTGTGCCTGTGCCCTGTGTCTTAATTTTGTGAATGAAGGTTGGCCATCTCGAAGAACGTTACCAGGAATGGGTTCACCAGCCTATCGTGAGCAAGGAAGGTCCACGTTTTTTCGGAAATGATGTCTTGGAGGTAATGCATCCCACCATATTGGTATATCGAGAGTTTTGGGACATGAACTGTATTAACAAACATTTTCAATGTCCACTTGTCCAGTTCTTGACACGCACAAAGTGGTGGGCTGTGCCAACCATATGGCTGCCAGTTGTTTGCTGCTGCTTCGTGAAATCTGTTTTGATGGGTCATACCATTCAGGAAGTAGTTATGATAGCTCTGTTTGGAATATTTATTTGGACGTTGATTGAATATACCTTGCACCGGTTCCTATTCCACATTGAGACCAAAACTTACTGGTAAGAATACTTCAACCTTCAAGTTAGCATTTGGCAATGCCTCGTTTTTCCTTCTCTTCAAATTGTCGCCGATGCAATGTTGCAGGTCAAACACTGCCCATTACCTTCTTCATGGATGCCACCATAAGCACCCTATGGACTCGCTCAGGCTTGTCTTTCCTCCTACTGCAACAGCAATCTTGTGTTTCCCGGTATGGCCCCGAAACTGTCATAGATGCAACAAGAGTAGTAACGCTAAACATGGAAATGGATTTGATGAACCGGAACTTCTGACCATTCAAAATTGAAGCATGACCGATCGAACTGAACTGTGTGTTATTTTATTTTTCAGTTCTGGAACCTGGTCGCGTGCTTTGCAACTCCATCTACTACTCCTGCATTATTTGGAGGTGGTCTATTGGGATATGTGATGTATGATTGCACTCACTACTACCTACACCATGGACAACCATCCAAAGACCCAGCAAAACATCTCAAGGTGAGGGCATAATGCCACCTACAGTCATGAATGAATCATCGACTCCATGCAAATATTCATAAAGCTTTGGTTCCTCTCAACTTCCCTTTTTGCAGCGGTATCACCTCAACCATCACTTCAGAATCCAAGACAAGGGCTTTGGCATCACCTCATCGCTCTGGGACACAGTTTTCGGTACATTGCCTCCATCGACGACAACCGTGAAGAAGAACTGACGCACATAATACAATTCTTGGCATGGGAAAGTCTAGGGGATTTGTAATATATTCAAGCTAGGTACAGTTCTAGTTCCGTACCTGTCCGATGCTTTCACCACATGTCCGTTCAGTTCGAAGTCCCTGTGGTGTACTGATACCTGTTGATCTATTCTGGTGTGAAGATATTTCTTTGCCTCAACATTCTATGCATTACCAGCAGTCTCCAAAATCGCCAATTAAATTCCCTGTTTAGTTTTCAAAATCAGACCACATGCGAGATTCTCTTCTCTCTCTCTCTCTCTCTCTCTCTCTCTCTTTTGGGTCCCCATCGTGAGCTGTCTGAGCCTGACAGCAAGGAGCATTGCAGTTGGAGTAACGGGCATATCTGATGGATATTCTGGGCTTGAGTTTACAGATTCAGGAGAATGCCGCAAAACTTGTGCATGTGAGAAAGGTATGAACAGCTTGGGCAACAGTTCAGACCACAAAAGAAAACGAGCATTTCCATGTACCGAGCATTATGTGATTTAACTTTTTGTTAAGTCAAAGTTACAGTTCCCAAATGGTAAGATCAAACTAAAAAGCTTACTAACTGCAACATTCTTTCTTGAATATTTATCGTCAGAAGAAGCGTCAAATGAAAAAAAAAAAAAAACACTGCGACGTTACTGGTAGTACTACCTTGATCTATACACGTTATGATAATCAAAAGGTCAATAGGAAAAGAGAGTCAAGAACAACACCAGAATTCTGACAACTGGTTGAATGGCAAATCTGGAGAACACGCTTCAGTTGCAGATGGCACACGAAATACAGAACTCTAGTCTAGAGGCAGAGGCACAGCTAGCTTCTTTCTCACGAGGCAACCTCAGTTCTGAGGCACTTCTCCGTCCAAGCATATATTTTAGGAGAAAATATTCAAAAGTATATTTTGACTTTTAATTAGTGTATTTCCAATTGCTGTAAATCCTTAAAATCATTCAATATGAATTATGAATCTAGTGCAACATTGTACAATAAACACATACAATTAGACTTCTCCGAATTCCAAATCTAAAGACGCCTTAAATTGATGGAGTATCTCATTACATTTAGACACAGTTAGGAGATGTAACTGTAAAGCATGTGGCAATCATTTGATTCAGAACTTCAACATATTCCCCAGTCAACATGCGCTCAACAGTCAACAGAGATCATATGTTTAAAAAGTAACAAGGTGATCTCAAATAAAATTTGAGCTTGTACAAAACAAACGTATGAAACAAAACTGACACTGCAAAACTGATGTCCTAACATGTTGGCACAAGCCTATTTCATGACCAGCAATTTTCATTTTTCAAGAACGGATCATACGAGGTGAATTTTTAGGGCGCCTTCTCTTTCCAGTATTCTGTATTTTTGGTTCACTAGTCACCAATGCATACATTTTGACAGCAAATAGTTCCTTTGGGAGCTCTTTCTGGTCCTGTTTCGTTTGCAGGATTAATCTCAAATAAAATTTGAGCTTGTACAAAATAAACGTATGAAACAAAACTGACACTGCAAAACTGATGTCCTAACATTTTGGCACAAGCCTATTTCATGACCAGCAATTTTCAAGAACGGATCATTCGAGGTGAATTTTTAGGGCGCCTTCTCTTTCCAGTATTCTGCATTTTTGGTTCACTAGTCACCAATGCATACATTTTGACAGCAAATAGTTCCTTTGGGAGCTCTTTCTGGTCCTGTTTCATTTGCAGGATTAGAGGGTGATGGGAAAGATGAAGAATGTAACTAAATAACATCAGTACTTTTGAATGTTTACCTTGACACTGAGGATATATAATCCACACTTTTTAAATAGCTCCCTAAAGTACGAATCGGATCTAGTGACACTGTTATCCACCTTGTCTAACACAAATCCTGAAAACATAGCAATTTCCAGATGAGTTCCATACCACTTTTCTCAAGAAAAATACTATAAGATAGATAGAAAGACTATTTGGTACAGCACTCACCATTTCTTGCAATATTCTCTTTTAGAACAAAAAACCCATCAGGTTTGAGCCCCACCTGTAATAAAGAACATCACAAATGTATTTATAATTAGAATTCATTGATAGTAGATCTCCAATAGTAGGCACATAAACAATAACACATGGAAGGATTCATTCAATTGAACGCCTAAAGCAAATTAATAATAATAACTACAAACAGTGTGGCCTATATATACGTGAACTGGTGCTGCCCTAGAACCACTATTGACACCCAACTTGCAATACAACATTTATTCAGGTAATATCTGAAAAATACACAATGAAAATGATTCTACCAGTACAAGAAGTTCATCTGCAAGCCATTATTTGCATGGGAAAAAAATCTGTAAACAAAATTGTAGCAGAATACTACTTATTTGCCATTTGCCAATACAAGTGTTAAATTTTGCAGTTTAAGTACAACCAAATACAGAAATACTTATATAAAACCCAACAAAAAAACAGTGAAGGATTGCAAATAAATTAAGCAAGTCTTAGTCAAGTTACCTTGGCACGATTAAAAAATGAAATGAAATCATCATCAGGAAGTTGCCCTATGCACCACTGAATCCATATCACATCATATCTTCCTTCCTCAGGAGTAAACTCCTGATGCACGAAGTAAACTAGATTATGCATAAAGAATAATTTCCAAAGAATATCTAACCAGAGATAATGATCTATGGGTACCACCTGAAGAGGTACACAGTAAAAGTTGGCAGCCCTGTGTGAGTCTTCTCCTTGGTCCATGCATCCAGTAAGATTTTCCCGTGCTGCTTCAAGAAAATGAGATACTGGCTCAACAAGATCTACCTGAATAGCCAAATTACAGGATTTCAATAAAGATGCAAACATAAAATGAGGCACAACAAAAATATCACAGATAGAATATATAATAAAAATTTAATTGTGTGTATAGCAGAAGAATAGAAACGGGTCGTTTCCTGCCAGTATCATGGTATGGTATGCCGTACGAATACAGCTAAAAGATGCTGCAGTTTAATTGTGTGTATATCAGAAGAATGGAAACAGGTAGTTTCCTGACAGTATCAAGGTATGGTATAGTGTACAGCTACAAGATGCTGCAGTTTATGGGTATGCATAAATTTCATCTTCATGATTGAAGAAGCATAACCTGAAACCACCTGAGAGGCTGAGAGAATATAGTTGCATACCTCATTGAAATGCCTAAGAAGAAAATTCTTTGTAACACGCCCAATACCCGAGCCACAATCTGGCACAGTTTGAAAATTGACACATAAGAACAAACTCACTACTGAATGAAAACACTTGAGAGCAAAACTCAGCACAGAAACAAGCACTACTGACAATAGTGAAAGCCTCCTCTGCAGTAATAAACTCACGAAGCAGTTCCAAAAAAAAAAAAAAAAACTCACCAAGCGCTACGAGATGACGCTTCGCGTTGCCGAATCGCTCGGTGAGGAGAGGGCGGAGGAAGGCGTTGCTGCCCTTGACGTCCGCGTCGTTCACGCACCCGTAGCCTCCCAGTACCCCCTCGGTCGACGCCTCCACGCCCTACGGCACCAATCCGACAGAATTCAAAGCTAAATAAACTTACTGCCTCGTATTGGATTATGGTGGGTTTAGGGTTCAGGGTCTCAGGGAGGAGGAAGAGTGGGTTCTTTACTTGCCAGTAGGCGATAGCCTTAGAGTACCACTCCTTGCGCTTCTCGCCTCCGCCCGCCTCCTCCCCGACACCACCGTTGCCTGCGGCGGCGGGCGGGGCGGCTTCAGCTTCCGCCGTGGAGGAGGCCGCGGGTTTGGCAGTGGAGCCGAGCTCTTCCGCCCACATCTCGGTGGCGTTGGAGAAGACGCGGCCGGCGGAATCGAATCCGCGGGAATCCATTTCTCCGGCGCTGCGGGCTGCGGCGGCGGAAGAACCAGCTGCTTGACTGCTTGCGCGCTTGCGGTAGAAGCAGAGGAAGAGGAAGGTGTTCAAATCTGCGGTTCCAGTTTCGGTAGGGGCCTTTTAGCAAATGTGCACCCGCGCCGGCGCTGCCATCCTTCCTTCGTTTAATCGTTTTCGTTTTCGTTTTCATTTTCGTGATGCCAATTTTTTATCAAAGGCCTTTCAGGATAGACGATTTGGTTAAAAAAAGAGAAAAGCATGTTTCTCGACTAGGGATCCAAGCGGATCTAATAGCGACCCGCGATTGAAGATGCTAAAATACCCTTTTTCTTTAAGAAAAATAAGCTGGAAATAAAAAAACTATTTGTGAGTTGGCACATGAGCCCCCTTTTATCCCTATTTAAGTATGGTAGGGACAAAACACTTAAAAGTTTTCAAAACAGTGACATCATTTTTTTCCCCAGAAGGCCAGAAGTATACAATATTTGACATGCCCTTGTTAAGAAGTTGAGAAGAGTTAGTACATATCTTGAGTGATCCTTAAGATCCTTAGGATTCTGAGATATAAGTTACACCGAAGAACTCTTGTATAAAATAAAATCTTCCTCAAAATGTAACAAATGATACTTAACAGCGAATCATGACATTTTCCCTCATAGAAAAGGAACAATACCAGTACATTGATAGTCGGTGTCATATAAAACAAAGAAAAAAAAAACTCTCATAGTATGACAAATTATATTCTGCCTTGTACAAAATTCCAGCATTTTGAAGCTTCGTGCTACTACCGTTGTCACACGTTGAATCTGAAAAGCATGACATCTCCTTCCTGCACAACATAATCCTTCCCTTCCAATCTCAGCTGCAGCGACAGTGATAGATTAAACAAGACATAAACATACTTTAAACTGCACATGTCAAGTCACAGTATGTATCATAACGTGTACGAAAGCAAATATGCTTACCAGCCCTTTCTCCCTTGCAGCTCCAAGAGAGCCAGCCGCAACAAAATCATCATAGGCTACCTGAGGTAAGGTAGTAGTGGTTGTAAAACAAGTAAATATTAAACTGAAAATATGAATGCAACAATGTATTCAAATTCTAAAAAGGTGAAACATCTGCGACATGTTAACTGAAATTGGGTAATCAAATTCTTAAAAGTTTTGTACAAAACTTACAGTTTCAGCTCTGATGAATCCTTTCTGAAAGTCGCTATGAATAACTCCAGCTGCTTGAGGTGCAGTCATGCCTACATGTACGATTACATGTTATAATAATTTGTACAACTTTTGGATTTATTAAAACAAAGAATTGTGACGAAGAATGAAACCTGCAAGAATAGTCCAAGCTTTTGTTTCCTGATAAAAAAGCACAGTTAAAGGTTTTTGTTAACAGCTGGAGGAAAAAGAAAACCTTTGACAGGACAAAAGATGCACCTTATCTCCAGTTGTGAAATAAGTTCTTAGTCCCAGTAGATTATATGTTGCTTTTACCAAATTTCCTAATCCACTTTCAGCAACACCAAGAGACTTCAAATATTCTACTCTCTCCTCCAAAGGTAGCTCGGCGAGTTCAGCTTCAACCTGTTATGCATTCCATGCTTTTTTAGCATACATACAATACATATAGATAGGCAAAAATTGCTAGGGCAATAACATGAAATAGATTCACAAGCATTTCTTCAAAAGCTTCTTGTAGTTTAGATGCATAAAACAGACCTGAGCTGATATTGTAACCATACCAGACTGCAAGTCTGATGCTGCTTTAGCCACCTCTTTGACATGAGGATTGCTATCAGGTTCAGCAAGATCAGATTCTGTTACATTAGCAACGTAAATGACAGGTTTCATAGTTAGCAGACAAAGATGCTGGATAGCTTCTTTCTCATGGTCGGCCAAATCAACCGATCTTGCAGGCTTTCCACCCATAAGCGCCTCCTGTATTTTGACCAATCCTGATTTCTCTGCTTGTTCCTAAATAGTGCAAACTGTCAGAACACAGAATGAAAATCCCGTCACAATGGAATAACCTGCATGCCTTACCTTCACTTTTACTTGTGCATCTTTAGTTTTGCTCTTGTTGAGCTTATCTAACCTCTTCTCTATCTATAGTTATCAAAACTGTCATCAGTTGATCATGGTCATAGATAGCAATAGAAATGAAGATTGTGTCACCAAATTACCTGTTCAAGATCTGAAAATATCAGCTCTAAGTTAATGACATCGATGTCTGATCTGGGATCAACTTTTCCATTGACATGAACAATATCATCATCCTCAAAGCAGCGCACAACCTGAGATCCAGTTACAAAGAACAAACATTTAATTTTTTTTAGAGTAATAGGGGAGACCCCCAGCCTTTATAAGCCAAAGGCAAAAAAGCGGTTCCAGCAGTTTACAACTTCAAGTAAAGGTAATCTCTCAACTAGGGTCTCAAACATCTGAAATGGCAACCTCCATCCAGGAGAAAACAACCAACAAACAGCTATTTTAAAGACTGAACTAGGAGACTACGCTAAAGAAGAGCTGTACTCTTTTTTTTTTTGAAAAAATGGCAGGAGGTCTGCCTTTCATTAAAGAGGGAAAGAAGAGCTGTACTCTCATCCCAACATCAGAACGCTAGCCTTGCCCGAGCGCTGTCCTATAATATTTTGCAACCTCCAACAGAAAAAAAAAAGTAATGAAGCCACAACAATAAGTGGCACTGCTGAATATCAAAGCGACTGCAGTTTTAGTTCAAATATTAGCAGCAGAATGGCACACATATATAAGAGCTTACATATGCAATACAAAAGAAACTGACCTGAAGTATGGAATCTACTTCACGGATGTTTGAAAGAAATTGATTTCCTAGTCCCTGTGTCAACAATAAATTTAACACCATCAGTGTAGAGTATAGACTAATCGGAAACCATATAAACTTTGGGCAGCAGAGTTGGAGCTGTCCTGCAGGCAAATTGAAGACAGCAGCAAAACTAGTACCTCTCCTTTGCTTGCTCCTTTGACGAGACCTGCAATGTCCACAAGCTCTATGGATGTTGGGACTGTCTGCTGTGACTTGCTTAATTTCGAGAGAACCTGCAAGCGAGGATCAGGGATAGCCACCACACCGACATTTGGGTTGATGGTGCAAAAGGGAAAGTTTGCAGCCTGTGCCTTCCCATTTTCAACCTAACAAAATCAAGAACAGAATTAACAATCCATCATTACAGGGAATATCATGTGGTGTGTCCTATGTATATCATACATGCATTTCTCCATTTGAAACATCTCCACAAGGGCACAAACACAACAGGAAAACTAGTGAACCTTCATCGTTACAAAGTATACAAAGTTGGTAAAACGTCGAACAGTTGGCGTCCACGGACATCCACCCAAAATACGCGCCACAATCCGCCCTAGACAAAGCCAATGCACGAGTACAGAAGAAATATCCGATATTCGTTTCTCTCCCCTAATCCGAGCTCCCGACAACACGAGCTAAAGCAACGACAGAAGCAAAGCTTTGTTACTCACAATGGCGTTGAAGAGGGTGGACTTGCCGACGTTAGGCAGCCCGACAATTCCAGCACGGAGGCTCATGCTAATCCGTGCCGCGCGGCCGGACGAGAACCGCCGGGCGCGGCTGGTCCGGTTCCAGCGCCAGTGCTGGAGTAGCGCCGACGAGCCGCCGCAGGGGGAGGGCACGGTCGTCGCGGTCGGCGCCGCCGCGGGGGCCCGCGTGAAGCCCGCGAACGCGGAGCCGAGCGCGCGTGACACCGTCGTCATGGGCGCCCGGCGACGAGTGCGTGGGCGGTGGGCCGGTGGGCGGCGCGGGAAGACGGTGGGGGCGTACGGTTGTCAGAGACGAGACGAGAGCTGCGAGATGGATAGATGAATGGGCACGTGAGTGGCGCGTGAGGGGTTTCAAAACGCACGTGCCGAGCCCTCGAATCGAACCGCACGCTGGCCTCGTCGTCTCTGCTTCCTCTCCTCTCCTCGACGACGACGGCCTCGTCGCCGTCGGCGACGCCATGCGCCTCGCTCTCGCTCGCCGCTGTCTCAAGCTGCCGCAGCCATGCTGCACCGCTGCCTTCTCTACCACGGCGGCCGTCAGGAATGTCTCCCCCGCGGACCGCCTGCTGGAGCTCCTGCGCGGCTGCCTCTCCGTGTCCGACCTGCCCCTGGCCCTCCAAATTCACGCTCGCGCCGTCGCCTCCGGTGCCCTCTCCAACCACACAGCGCTCCATACCCGGCTCATCGGTGTGTACGTCCTCGCGCGCCGGTTCCGCGACGCCGTCGCCGTGTTCTCCGCGCTCCCGCGCGCCGCCGCCGCATCCGTGCTGCCCTGGAACTGGCTCATCCGCGGGTTCACGTCCGCTGGGCACCACCGCCTCGCCGTCCTCTTCTACATCAAGATGTGGAGCCACCCCGCCGGGCCGCGCCCGGACGGGCACACCCTGCCCTACGTCGTCAAGTCCTGCGCCGCGCTCGGCGCTGTCGCCCTCGGCCGCCTCGTTCACCGCACTGCGCGGGGGATCGGACTCGGCCGCGATGTGTACGTTGGCAGCGCGCTCATCAAGATGTACGCCGACACTGGCCTCTTCAGGGACGCCCGCGAGGTGTTCGACGGAATGGCGGAGCGGGACTGCGTGCTGTGGAACGTGATGATGGACGGGTGCATAAAGGCTGGAGACGTGGATGGCGCAGTGCGTTTATTCAGGGACATGAGAGCATCCGGTTGTGAGCCTAATTTCGCGACGCTGGCATGCTTTCTGTCTGTGTGCGCCATTGAGGCCGACTTGCTGTCCGGGGTGCAGCTTCACTCTCTGGCAGTGAAATGTGGTTTAGAGCTGGAGGTGGCGGTGGCTAACACGTTGCTGTCAATGTATGCCAAATGCCAGTGCTTGGATGATGCATGGAGTTTGTTCGAACTGATGCCACGGGGTGATTTGGTAACCTGGAACGGAATGATCTCAGGATGTGTTCAAAATGGGCTTCTTGATGAGGCATTGGGATTGTTCTGTGATATGCAGAGGAGTGGTGTTCGACCAGATTCAATCACGCTGGTAAGTTTGTTACCGGCTTTGACCGACTTGAATGGTTTCAAACAGGGAAAGGAGGTACATGGTTACATTGTTAGAAACAGTGTGCACATGGATGTCTTTTTGGTGAGTGCTTTGGTAGACATCTACTTCAAGTGCGGGGATGTGAGGATGGCACAGGATGTGTATGATGCAGCTAGGGCCATCGATGTGGTTATTGGCACTACAATGATATCAGGTTATGTTCTAAATGGGATGAGGGGAGAGGCACTGCAAATGTTCCGATACTTGCTAGAACAGTGCATCAAACCAAATGCTGTTACTGTATCTAGCATCTTGCCAGCGTGCGCTAGCATGGCTGCATTGGCCCTTGGGCAGGAGATCCATGGTTATGTTCTAAGAAATGCATATGATGGAAAATGTTATGTGGAGAGTGCACTAATGGACATGTATGCAAAGTGTGGTAGACTTGACCTGAGCCATTCTATCTTTTCCAAGATGTCTCTGAAGGATGAAGTGGCGTGGAACTCAATGATTTCAAACTTTTCACAGAATGGAGAACCAGAAGAAGCTCTAGACCTTTTCCGTCAATTGAACATGGAAGGAATAAAGTACGACAATGCAACAATATCTTCTGCCCTATCATCATGCGCTAGTTTGCCATCTATATACTATGGGAAGGAGATCCATGGTGTTATCATAAAGGGTCCTATAAAGGCAGACGTATTCGCTGAGAGTGCTCTGATAGACATGTATGCCAAGTGTGGGAACTTGGAGTTGTCTCTTCGTGTTTTCGAATTCATGCCTGATAAGAATGAAGTATCATGGAACAGCATAATTTCTGCCTATGGGGCTCATGGTCTTGTTAAAGAGTCGGTGAGCTTGTTACATCATATGCAGGAGGAAGGATACAGGCCAGATCATGTAACATTCCTTGCTTTGATATCTGCTTGTGCTCATGCTGGGCAGGTTGAAGAAGGACTCCGACTTTTTCAATGCATGACAAAGGAATATCAGATTGCTCCACGGATGGAACATTTTGCCTCCATGGTTGACCTTTATAGTCGTTCTGGGAAGTTAGATAAAGCTGTACAATTTATCGCTGATATGCCTTTCAAGCCAGATGCTGGCATTTGGGGTACTATTCTCCATGCTTGTCGCGTGCATCGCAATGTTGAACTTGCGGGCATTGCTTCCGAAGAATTACTCAAGTTGGACCCTGGTAATTCTGGTTATTATGTCCTCATGTCCAATATCAATGCAGTTGCTGGGCGATGGGATGGCGTATCAAAAGTTAGAAGAATGATGAAGAATAATAAGGTCCAAAAGATACCTGGTTACAGCTGGGTAGATGTTAATAACAGCAGCCATTTTTTTGTTGCAGCAGATAAAAGCCACCCTGAGTCTGAAGGTATCTACATGTCCTTGAATACCCTGCTTCAAGAAATAAGGGAGGAAATGTTAAGGGCATAGTTGGCCTGTCCATGAAGGAGCCCTTATATTAGGATTTAGGATGAGTCCAGAGATTAGGATTACATGTAGGTCAACTCGAGTCCACCCTACAAATATAAGGGGAGATGTAAGATTAATTCAAGAAGAAGTGAAGGGCTCTATGCATCTAGATCTATAACAGGAAGGCTATGTTCTGAGGTTAGCTCTGTGTCACACCATGCACCCAGATTGCTCACAGGTGAGAATTGAAAAGTCCAAAAAATATTTTGATTTGCTACTCACCTTGATAGTTCACTTATCCTAATGGTAGTGCTTTTTCTTGAGTAGTGCCACTGTTTTGCTAATTAAAAAATCTTATTCCTGCCTTGCTTTGCACAAACTTCAATTTAATCAGAATCATACGTGCCACTGAACCACTGAGTGTAGGCAATTGTTATAGTAAATATACAGAATTGCAGCATATGTTTTCCCTTCAAGTAAATACTATAGCAAATGAACAAAGCAACACCGTCTTATGTTCCCTTCAAGAAGTATAAAACTAGCTAATGAGAATGCCATTCTGGTAGATATTGTGCATCTCTGCCTGTAGTATGTTTTTTTTTTCTGTCATGGAACTATAGCAAAGCCATTTTAACCTAATTTTGTGCTGTCTAGAATACAGATTAGGTTGTATTTGCAAGATTTATCGATGCATAACTATTTGTAATGTTGAGTTTAATGGTTGTTGAAGGTTGTGGCAATTTGATATGCCCTGGTGCCACTGATATGCTCTTCAGTTCAGATGGAAATTCAAGGAATTACACATTGTTATATAGACTGCTGTCTGTTGAAAGCAGCATGTGTATGCAGTTCAACATTTCCATGAGAAAAGTGGTGAGTATTACTACCTCCGTAATCAAATGTTTGTCGCTAGCTGGCTCATTTCTGAACTAAGAAGCTTAAAAAAACAGAGGGAGTACTTGTTTGCAACTTCACATGTTAGATTATTCGTACTCTCATGCTGGATAAAGCCATTCCAAGCCTCTTTTTTCATTGCTGGCAAAGACACCCTTCACGTGTCCTGGTGTCTGAACCTGGGCATTCTAATCTGTGCCAAAGATATAACTGGAAGTTATGATTAATACAAATTTTCTTTTTTTTCTTATTCTGTTTAAATCATCTACATAAATTAAAACGATACCATGGCATGTTGATAGGTCCATGGCCTGCATTTATTTTCACTGATAACCCTTCATACTAGTTTACAACTTCTTTCAATTCCTGAACACAATCAATGGTGACAGCTTTCTGTGTAAATTGTGCGTGTTTTTCTGCCTTGAACTTCTGCAGTACTTTTTTTGTGTTGCATATGTTTTTGTGACTTTTTTCTTGTTGAAGCAATATGCCTACTCTCAAGCATGAGAAGACATGGAAGATCAAGGGAAAAATGTGTTAGAAGGTATTGTCGTTTTCAAGGAGAAGCTTTACATGTTCAAATACCTTCCTGTGAGGCTGTATTGAGTATTGACGCTATTGCTGTTTCAGTTGCAAAGCTACAGGAATGAAGACGGATGACATTCCTTTCTTGTGCATCTGTGAAATACTGAGTTGGTCAAGTAGAACAATGGTAAGCTTGCTCTTTATAATTATTTGTTATACAATGTTAGTTGGTCGACTTTGGTAGTCAAAAAGCACTTTCATAAAATGAAATTGCTTCAAGTACATATGTATTCGATGTTAACCAATGCTCTGATCCATAACGTGGATGAACCTAAACAATAGCAGTCTCACGCACTAAAGTTTCGCCGTATTATTCACAAAGACATAGCAGGGCCACTATATACAACACAAACTGTCACGTTTATTGAACTCTTGTATTCCCGCAGAGAGCGACTTTAACTCATATATCATCATCCAGAACTTTCAGCCCATTTGCAAGCCTCCCACGTTGCATCTGTGCGAGACTCTGAGGATTCCTTATCGCATCCAGCATCCTGTCCAAGAACTGAATGAACTGACGGTCTTCATGAGCAACCTGGGGGTCTGAAAACCTGTTCAGATGTGGCTCCTGGTCCTGCAAGTTTGCAAGCAGCGAGCGTCAGTTAACAGAGAACTTTTGAGCAGAAACCACAGATACATACACACAAAGAAGAGACCATAGAAAAAGTTGAACACGCAAACGATCCCGCAGCAATTATCAGGGTGCATTTCTTCCTTGAAGGTATGCACAACTAAACTATGACGGCACTCCAGTTTTTTTTATAAGGCGTTAAATTTAAAAATTAGAGCTAGTTCTGTGATTCTAGAATTGAACTTGAAAACGGCAGAAGAGGCACAGACCGTGATCCTGGTGTCCGTCTTGATTTGCCTGTAGGCGTTGCTGCAGCTCGATCGATCGCCTGCAGCTGGAAGAGGGCCTTGGAGCCCGGCATCACCGCTGAAGAAGCTGAGCAGCCGCGTCCCGCGGTGGCCGCCGGAAAGACGGCCGGTGGTGGCCGACTGGATCCTCCCGAGCAAGAGGCGCGACGCCATGTTTGCCGAAGAGAAGAGATCGGAGGAGGTTGCGTTGATTCCCTCGTCTACCTGACTACCTTTTCCCCACCGCCAAGTACGCAGGTTGGCCTGCTGCAGCAGACCATGTTATTATACAAGATGGGGACGGACATGCGTCTCTCCACGGAGTACGCGAGGAATCGCGTTCGGTCGGACGGCACGAAGCCGGTAGGCTAGAGTCTGTCCGGAGTTCGGACCCTGGAAAGAGTCGACGACGTCGTTGCTTTCGGTGGTTGCCTGTTTGGACTGGACCGGCTGCTGTCAGCCTGTCATACAGAGTTGAGTTTGAAAATCATACAGGTGACCTTTTTTTTTAGAAGATTTTCTTTCTGGAACGTGTAGCGCCCCTTGCCTTTCCGTCAAGAAATCACTCGTGGACGGTTCGTTGAAATTCACTTGAGGTAGAGGAGTGATTTGACCTAGTCAATGGAACGTCTACGCGTTTTTGGCTGGAAAGTTCCTCTCCCCTTCGAGTATGTATGATTTGCCGTCGCGCAACCATACTTGGTTTGCTGGCTAATTAGTGCTATCGACTGCAATTACGTTCACGCTAATTAGCGTGATTACATGCTACATAATAATGTGCGACCTGGTTGTGCTGTTTGACTATTCGTCATAATAAAAAAAACAATGCAAAAATTATTTTATTTTGTGCCTTATATTTTATCATTAATGTACTTTAGTAATAATGTATTTATCCCATAGTTATAGAAACAATTGGTAAGACAACCGATCAAACGTGGTGTAAAAAAAATAGTGGCTTCAAAAAGGGGTCAGCCACGTCACCATGTTTTCATTGCCATCGGATCGGATTTAAATTTTTAATCCCACCATTCGGCCATGGGCTCAACAGCCAGTGTGTGTTTCCAGTTCCAGAGCCTTCTTCCACGACTCCACGTCCTCCGTCCTTTGAACTGGCTGGCTGCCCCAACTCCACTCCTCCATGGCGTTGATCATTATGCGTCCATGCAGGCAGAGCGCCTGGATCCCCAGACACAGATTGCGTAGAGAGAGTCCGATCATCCAAATTAATTTACGTGGTGATTGTATTTGCGTGACCATCAAAACAGTATTAGGAGAAATGTACGGACAAGAACCAAGACCACCGGCCGCTAGGCTTCCAAGCAGAGCAGAGAGGCAGAGACCAACCTCCGGTCCCTGAGTGACACGTGGGACCATCGCCTCTGTCTTCTCCTCCGATCCCCTCTCGGCGGGCGGCGGCGCATCTTGTGTGAATCCAGAATTCCAGACTCTAAACCACACCGATCCATCCATCATCCATCGCCCCCGGCGGCCCGTTCACCAGCGCCATGCCCTTCGCCTCGCGCGCCAAAACCCTGGCCGCGGCCGCTGCCCGATCTCTGTCTCCGTGCCTCGCCCTCGCGACGCCACGGCATGCGTGGTTCGTATTGGAGCGCTACCTCGATCTGGGAACACCTCCATTGCGGCTGCAGGAGGAGTGGGCCATCGTCCACTGCGACACCAGGAACGCCTACGGCTGTGGCGAACACGGGCACAAGCTGCTGCAAGGCCTCACCGTCTGCGCTCGCCTGGTGGACGACGACGACGACGACGACGACGACATCACTTCGTCGTTGTACATCCAAGCCAACGACGACGCACTCCGGGCCATCAAAGCTGAGTCGGGCTGCGACTGCGACTGCGACCTCAAGGGACCCCACATCGTGACCGACGAGCCCCACCAGTTCGAGGCCTCGGCTTTCGTCCAGAAAACGGACGAGCGCTTCATCTTCCTCCTCCTCACCTTGGGCCTCACGAGCCACTGCCTCGCAGGCCACCGCGAGCGCGAGTACTACCTCATCTACGATTCTGTGGATGCGTCGCTCCTGATGATCCCGCGCCTTCCCAAGGAGTCCGAGTGCCATGTCGATTTCACTGTCAGTCCCCTCCACGTGCCCCTTGTCGGCGGCCGCGGCGGCTACGAGTTCCTCCTCTTGACTTCCAGGCCGGTGCACCCGACGCCGGAGCAACTGGAGCGGTACATGCTTCTCCTCTTGGCTTCAAAGCCGCTGCCCCCGGCGGAGCCACTGGAGCGGCGCATGGAGGATGTTCTCTGCGTGTGTACACCGGCTCTTCCTGCAGCTGTCGTGGAGGAGAAGGAGGAGGACGAGGGGACGCCGTGGCGTATGCTGCGGCGGCGCTTCCCACCGGAACACATGATCCCGCATCGCTTTGCCGCGGACGCAATATTTTCGCTCGGAGGCGAGGCTTTCTGGGTGGATCTTCGGCAGGGCTTGGTGCACTGCGACTGGCCTCCCTCATCAGCCGGTGGTGGCAGCAGCGTCGATTTCGGCTTCATTCCCCTGCCCCTTGGGTGCCCACCTGATCTGAGGTACACCCAACCTACGCTGCAGGAGTCTGATTTTGCCGAAGCGACCATAGACCGGACAAGTGCTCTTGTCAATGGCACCATCAGGTTTGTCTACATCGACCGCGCTCGTCCAGGTGGGAATGTCATTGTGTCTGTGTCGGATCTGGATTTGGAAACAAAGGTTTGGAAGAATTGCAAGACCTTCCTAGCCAAGGAGCTATGGAGACTCTGGAGCTTCAAGAAGGAGGGATTGCCGGAGACGGAGCCCAGGTTCCCCGTCCTGATGGCAGATGGTACCCTCTGCCTCCTCCTGTGCAACAAGCCCAAGAAAGGGTACGCTGATCCTACCGACGAGGATTACATCTGCAATGTTGAGCTGAGCAACTTGACGGTCCTTTGGTCAGCACACCTCCGGAAGCACCATACCATTGATGCACCTCCTATTTTACCTACACATTTCTTTAGGGCGCTCAATGCTCTTGATCCACAGAAGCGATAGTGGAGGGGTGTCTTCACCCAGAAACAATGACTGATGGAATTGAAGTCTTGTGGATGGCCAGGTTATTGCACTTACATCCCCTAGAAATTGTGGATGACTGGAGTTGTGACTGGAATTGTAAGTTGAGGGGTATCTTCACCTAGAAACAATGACTGATGGAATTGAAGTCTTGTGGCTGGCCAGCCCTTGTAGTGTAGGTCTTAGTTCAGTGGGTTGGTGTTTAAGTGAATAAGATACTAGACAATTTAGTCTGGTCAAGTCAGATAATGTGCTTTTGATTTTCAAGCTCACAGTGTGTGTGTTCTTATTACGCAGCATATACTAGCGAAATATGTAGCGTTTTGGGGTGCATATACATCATTTACTAACTCTTAAATAATTTGTAGCGTCCAATTTATCAAAAGTTTAATGTTCTGATCTATGTCGTCATTCTGCTATCAACTTGTCACGATTTTTTTTTTTTTTGTCATTCTAGATTTCCTATCAATGAGGAGGGAACAAGACAGTGTTATGCGGTACTTTTTGGACAAATATAACTACAGAAGTATGGTTCTTGGCCTTGTCTTCAGGCGGTGATTCGCACTTTGTATATTTGCCTATATATGGAGGCATTGTATCCGTGATCATTCAGTTGCATTGGAATTATTGTTATTACTAGTCTATCAAACCGGGTTCTTGCACGGGTTAGAGTTTTAGAAGGTATAGATTTAATCCTTAGTAATTGAAATGATTATTTTAATTAATATTTTGTAATGGCATTATGGGTAATTTATATGTAAATTTAGAAATATTTTTAATTTGTTTTTCATGATAACATATTGGGTAATTTATATGTAGATTTAGGGCTTCTTTTAATTCATCTTTTATAATGGCATGATGAGAAATTTATAATATGTAAATTTAGGGGACAATTTAATTTATATTTTATAATGGCATATGATAATTTTTAAAATATAATAATAGATATAGATGCAATGTAATGTACCGGAATTCCACTTTGAAGAGCTGCTGTAAAAGCTCCCAGAATGGAACATACAAAGCAGTAGCAGTACAAGCATTACAGATGATAGAGGATTTTGGAGATAAAGAACAAAATTTCCAAAAGACAAAGCAGTGTCCAACCAAACAATATTTAAAAATCAGACAAGCTAGAATCATGTACCTTCATTGGTGATAATAAAATAAATAAATCATGCAAGGCAACAATTACGTTGGCACCTAATACAAATTCTTGATAAGGTCTGATGTAGCCTTCTATTTGCCGAACTCTCAACAGCAACTTGACAGTTCAGCTAGAATAAATATACATTTTGTTGGCTATCAAATCAGCACAGGAAAATCAATTTGGAACAAATCAACTGCTACCTAGAAAATCTTGCAACCACACTATCTATAACTTGTCTAAGTCGATAGTTATAGATTGCATTGGCTGCAACATGCTCACACTATGCTGGTAGCTGAAATCTGATCCGATCAGGGCCCATGGAACTTCCAACAAATCAAAACGGAACGACCAAGCTTCACTCATGTGAAAACAAAACACAAAGTAGTTAATGCACAGTTGATAGATATGACACACAAGAAGGAATGATCATACCATTAGGCATTAGGCAACGTGCACAGCAATAGATAGGAACAGATGGAAAATTTAGCTTCAGAATCTACTAATAATATAATTGTATCCTCTCCAACAAATCATATGAATACCCCCGTTCTCAGTGGAACGTTGAGTGGAGGAGTAACCATGACAAAGAAGTTACTTGGAACCACGATAGGTGTCATGTATGTAGCTGCAAGTATCAAGGGCCGCAGACCAACCGAACTTCATGCTGCTCAAATCCAAGTTGCAGATGTACAAACTCGTTACACCCATCTTCCTCCTTCCTCTGAAATCCGTAGGCCCAGAGTCTAAACGGAAGGTACTCCTTTCTATCTGAGGAAGGTTGATCTAAACTTAAGGTACATGAGCTCCAAAAAAAAAATCTAAACTGAAGGTACAAAATGACAGCCCCCGACCCCAGAATGTAACAAACACAAGCCAGTTTTACACGTCAGCGATGCAAGTGCGCTCCTCAATGGCAAGACTCTCAAACCTCTACTTTGCATGGGCCTGACCCAATAAAGTACAGTTCAAACAGAGTTGGCAAGTCAAAGTTGGAACAGAAAACGCCAATGATAACAATGACTATATAGAACTGCGACAATGTAGACCATCAACATAATCATACTCACTTACAACAAACAAGGCAAATAAAAACGGCAGAAATCTTTCAGACAAGAAACTCCAGTACACGAGGATACTGCATTGTCAGATCTCAGATCATAGTGGTTTCTACATGCTCAACAAGGGAGCACCAGAGCCGGTGCCAGAGGAATACACCACCTTGGTCCCTTCAAACCCAAATAGTTCATTTCGTTAAGACACAACTTAGCCAAAAAGAACAAAATGAAGATGTTCCCCATCCAAGCCCGTCTTCAGATGCTGCGTTGGAGCTCACATGTTTCGCTAGTACATGCTGCATATTAAGAAGACAGATTGTGAGCCTCAAAACCACATTGTCTGACTTGACCAGACTAGATTATCTAGTATCTTATTCACATAAACACAAGTACACTGAACTAAGACCTACATTAGAAGTGGATGTAAGTGCAATAATAACCTGGGCAGCCACAAGACTCCGATTCCAATCATGGTTTCTGGGTGAAGACACCCCTCAACTCTCGCTTCTGTGGATCAAGAGCATTGAGCGCCCTAAAGAAATGAGTAGGTAAAATAGCAGGTGCATCAATGGTATGGTGCTCCCGGAGGCGTGCTGACCAAAGGACCCTCAAGTTGCTCAGCTCAACATTGCAGATGTAATCCTCGTCGGTAGGTTCAGCGTACCCTTTCTTGGGCTTGTTGCACAGGAGGAGGCAGAGGGTACCATCTGCCATCAGGACGGGGAACCTGGGCTCCGTCTCCGGCAATCCCTCCTTCTTGAAGGTCCAAAGTCTCCAGAGCTCCTTGGCTAGGAATATCTATCTTGCAATTCTTCCAATCCTTGGTTTCCATATCCAGATCCGACACAGACACAATGACATTCCCACCTGGACGAGCGCGGTCGATGTAGACAAACCTGATGGTGCCATTGACAAGAAGAGCACTTGTCCGGTCTATGGTCGGTTCAGCAAAATCGAACTCATTAAGAGGTTGGGTATACCTCAGATCAGGTGGGCACCCAAGGGGCAGGGGAATGAAGCCGAAATCGACGACCTCGACGCTGCTGCCACCACTACCGGCTGGTGAGGGAGGCCAGTCGCAGTGCACCAATCCCTGCCGAAGATCCACCCAGAAAGCCTCGCCTCCGAGCGAAAACATTGCGTCCGCGGCAAAGCGATGCGGGATCATGTGTTCCGGTGGGAAGCGCCGCCGCAGCATACGCCATGGCGTCCCCTCCTCCACGACAGCTGCAGGAAGAGCCGGTGTACACACGCAGAGAACATCCTCCATGCGCCGCTCCAGTGGCTCCGCCGGGGGCAGCGGCATTGAAGCCAAGAGGAGAAGCATGTACCGCTCCAGTTGCTCCGGCGTCGGGTGCACCGGCCTGGAAGTCAAGAGGAGGAACTCGTAGCCGCCGCCGCCGCCGCCGCCGCCGACAAGGGGCACGTGGAGGGGACTGACAGTGAATTCGACATGGCACTCAGACTCCTCGGGAAGGCGCGGGATCATCAGGAGCGACGCATCCACAGAATCGTAGATGAGATAGTACTCGCGCTCGCGGTGGTGGCCTGCGAGGCAGTGGCTCGTGAGGCCCAAGGTGAGGAGGAGGAAGATGAAGCGCTCGTCCGTTTTCTGGACGAAAGCCGAGGCCTTGAACTGGTGGCACTCGTCGGTCACGATGTGGGGTCCCTTGAGGTCGCAGTCGCAGTCGCAGCCCGACTCAGCTTTGATGGCCCGGAGTGCGTCGTCGTTGGCTTGGATGTACAACGACGAAGTGGTGTCGTCGTCGTCGTCCACCAGGCGAGCGTAGACGGTGAGGCCTTGCAGCAGCTTGTGCCCGTGTTCGCCACAGCCGTAGGCGTTCCTGGTGTCGCAGTGGACGATGGCCCACTCCTCCTGCAGCCGCAATGGAGGTGTTCCCAGATCGAGGTAGCGCTCCAATACGAACCACGCATGCCGTGGCGTCGCGAGGGCGAGGCACGGAGACAGAGATCGGGCCGCGGCCGCGGCCAGGGTTTTCACGCGCGAGGCGAAGGGCATGGCTGCTTCGCAAGGCTGTACGGAGGAGGATGTGAGGGGAACGGCCGGGGGCGATGGATGGATCGGTTCCCGTGGTCAAGATGCGGCGGCGGCGGCGGCGGCGCCGGGAGGGGAATGGAAGACAGGAGATGCGCACGGGAGAGTAGGCCTAGTTTGGCAACAAAAGACAAATATCCCTACGATCCAACGAAGCGAATCCCTCGGTGGTCCGTCCTATTCGTGCGGCGAGCCGGAGCATCCGAGAGCAGTTCCTTCCGCGAGATCCTCGCCCCGTCGTCTCCCATCCCAACCGATGGCGTGCTGCTGCGTGTCAACGGCATTATCACACATGGTCATGATGATGTTCTTGGACCTCGCGTCCTTGGGCAACCTCGTCTACTACATCCTCTACGACGCGGTCGACAGTTCACTCGCCATGATCCCGATCCCACCCGAGCTCCACCTCTCCCCCGCCAGTTGCTCGATCAGGCCACTACACTGAGATGGGAGACGAACAACCTGGAGGACACTGACTGGATGGATAGGAACCGCACTATTGGATGTGCTCAAGGCTCGATCAAGTTAGTTTGTATTGACCGCTCGGCCGGGAGACCTGCTGATGTGGACTCTGGATGTTTCAATCAAGGAGTGGAACAAGGATCACGAGTTCCGTGCGGTGCAGCTCTGGAAGTGGTTTGGCTTCAGGAAGAGGGGCCTGCCAGAGATGCCGCCCAAGTGCCCTGTCCTGATGCCAGATGGCAGTATCACTTTCTTGCTCCCTAGGTTGTGCATGACCGAAAAGGACCCTATTGAGGATTACATATGCAATGTGGATTTGAACAGGATGAAGTTCGGTTGGTCTGGAGAACATGATATATACTTGCAGCTACAGGACGCCTATCGTGGTTCCAGGGAACTTCTTTACCATGGTTACTCCTCCACTCAACGTTCCACTAAGAACGGGGATATTCATATGATTTGTTGGTTGGAGAGGACGCAGTTATGTTATTAGTAGCTAGCTTCTGAACCTAATTAAATTTTCTTTCAGTTCCTATCTATTAGACTATGCTATTAATCTACACGTTGCCTAATGGACTAATGGTATGATCTTTCCTTGTTGTGTGTCAAATCGATCACCTGTGCATTAATTACTTCGTGTTTTGGTCTCACATGGGTGAAGTTTTAATCATTTCGTTTCGATTTGTTGGAAGCTCCATGGCCCTGATCGGATTTGATTTTTATCGCTGTGCTGTACAGCAGCACAGTGTGAGCATGTTGCAACCCGCTACAGTAGTTTATACTGTTCATATCCTTGTCCATACTATGCATTGGGATCAGAATATGTGTGCATTACCACCTTAATTTTAATTCTGTACAGTGCTTAGCAATCCACCTTCAGCTTTTTACTAATTGTCCCGGTCATGTTATGCCTAAGCATTTGTAACGATGAGTGGCCATGTATGTTCCCTGATAGCTGATGATTGGATGAGTTGAGCTGCATAGTACAAAACGACACTGTAGTGACACTGTTTACAAAGAGAGGGGTAGTTAGAACAGTGGATGGATGGGTTTTTACCCTAACTGTTGGCCTTAGCCTTACTTGAGAAGTTTTGATTAGATGTCTATTTTTTTCTATTTTTTTCTATAGCTAATTTAGTTTTGCAATTTATTATATCTTTCATCTCACAATATATTTTAATCATTGCATTCCATGAATGAATGGATTTATACAGCATGGACAATTTCTTTTAGATAACTGTGGTTACCTATTAAGCATTTTAAGCATAGGGCTTTCCATGTATGCTGTTATTGTTTTGAGCATTTTCCACTACTATAATCAATACGCTGGTTTTAACTATTGGGATCCGTAAACTCCTTCTTATGGGTATTTTTCTCATTTGATCACCGAGAAATGCTTAGATTGGATGTTGTCCCATATCAGTGTTAGCCTAAATGGTAAACGGTAAACAGTCGGTCAACTACTGTTTAGCCATTATTCGGTTCTAAACAGTCGTTTAAACGTGTTTAAACGGTATAAATGCCAATTAAACGGAAACGGAGAGCCACTGTTTAGCGTTTAAACGGTGTTTAAACGGGCTAAACAACCGTTTAGGCGAACAGTGTCCCATATATGTGCTGCAATCCATATGCTATATCGGTTGGTTGCCCATTTAGTTAATCATGCCATTAATATTTATTTTTAAATAATGTAGAGATATCAAAAAATAAAAAAATTAAAGTTGTAAACACTTATCTTTGTTTTAAAACTATGGACGGGGTGAAAAGCTTCTTCTCTAGGCACAAAAAGAATAGCACTGGATGAAAAACATTTGTGGCTACGTCTTAGTATGCATAGCCTTATTTCCATTAAGCATAATATCCCTTTTAAAAATAATCATTAATGAAAATAGGTGCATTCAATTATTTCTGGTTGAGACGAGAGTTGATGGAAAGCTCAAATTGAGCGTACTATTTTTTTTCTATTCAGAAATGGCATGCGTCTTCTCAACAGCAAGCTCAAGTTGGCCCAAGAAATAGCTTTTTTTTGTTTACCTTGGGCAGGAATTTAAGTATATGATCTTTCAAGGTTGCACTGCGTCTGCCATCTTGCCCTCGAAATTCTTGAGGATGCTCGGTGATCTGTCCTCCTGTTCTAGCGAGGTGTTGGGTACCTCCATCGAAGACGAAGACTAGAAGTGTCTAGTCCTGCAGGCTGCAGTGGAACTGTGGAAGACGTAGTTCCTGAATTATGAGAAATGAGGCACGAGGCAGCCTCGCCATGAATTTGACACAAAGTGAACAACTAGTATTAACATCCATACCTCTTCTAACCTCGTGGCAACATTTTTTGTTAAATGGTGAGTTTACTAGATCGATTAGAGAGGTAATCTGAACTATAATGAAAATGGTTTTGCATCTGTTCTGGAAACAATTTGGTGTAGAATTGCTGGCGAATTTCTAATCCACTAGAAAACTGCGTGGCGTTGCCACGCCACCCCTTTAGATAGACCATTTCTAATTTCTTATTTATAACAGATGATATTGTTGGTATTGACTCATTCCAGTAATATTTGTATCTAGAACCTTCGATGTCCACCTTGACTGTCTCCATGCCAAGAGAGATATGATCAGAAACCAGACGTACTTACGAGGGCAAACATTGAAATGTCTGTATAACTAAGCTGAAGAATTTTCACAAATGGCGCAATGCATGTATATTTACAGTTCTATTGCGATGGTTTGCGTATATCTATAAAACGTATATAAGTGAATCTCACTATCTATTTCTCTCAACATGCAATCTAGCTACATCATCTCAAAATCCCACTAATTTGCTCCAAGCAAGCTAAGATTTTATATGGCATACACATGCATAATATTATTCTTCATTGTCAAACAAACCTTATGTTGCACATACACAACCCATATCTTATAGGATGTCATCAACATTTTCGTACGATCATCTTCATAACCCTTCAGTTGATTCTTTAAAAAATTCATATAATACATATGTGCATTCAATGACTACTATATTGTATAAATCCAGAAGTTCGCGTAACTATAACGGACAAATGCCAGTGTACAAATATCATTAAGTAAGTGTCACCTAGGAATAATGCTATAAATATTTCATATATCAAAGGAGAAAAATCATACCACCATACCAACCATACCATCATCGGTTAAAAAGGCTCCAACGGCAAAAAATATATTAGTTAGCTACTACACATGCAATTTGTATATTTAATGTAATAAGCTTCAAATTCCAATATATTTGCTGTTTTGTTTCTTTCTTAATTAATCACCGAATGCTCATCTAAAATTATCCTTAAATTCCCGCAGCAACGTGCGGGATTCACCTGGTGTTTTTTTTTTTTTTTTTTTGCCACGCCAACCATGAAGCAGACCGACCAATGTATGTAACGAAAAAAATCACGCCAATAGGTAGGATAAATTTTATATAGCATGTCTGAAGCAAAGGATGAAAGGAGCCTATGTATAATGTTAGATTAACATTCTATGTGAATTTAAATCTTGTTAACTAAGGAACAGACATAAGATGAACCTATTTCTTAGCTTGGGAGAAGACATCCCATTTTGTTGAACATCACTTGCAACAGACATATTGCAGTTTATTTCTTTTTTTTTTTGTCTCATACTTTAGGGACACGAAGTCACTGAATCCTGAACTCCTTAGGAAGCAACGGCCTGAAGGTTGTGATTTCCATGAGAATTGTTCTGCAGTCACCACATGGATGCCAATGCTATCTTGGTGGTTGGGGCACAATGATATACCCCCCATTTATCTGAATACCATCTGCAACTGAACTCTTCTAAGAATGCCCTCTAGCCTCATGGTCCTTGTTCTTCTTCTCATGTGATTTTGCACATGAAGACTTCATTTTCAGAATATTTTAAGATGTGCAAGAATTAACATTTATTTGGGTATCATCCTCAGCAGCACCAGGGGTCTCTTCTTTTCCTGAAAGATTCCAAGTCATAGAAGAACGTATTGTAGTGATATTTGCTACAAAAGAGAACAGATAACGATCATTTCACTAATCAAACCACTGTTCCTGTTAGTTCGGCGCATCTCTCTGGTTCTTCTAGATGAACTAATGGACATAGCTTTCAGAACCAAAGACACATACTTTCTGTTATCAGCAGGAGCACCATATGCTTTCTTGACCTGAGCATCATCACCCAATTTTCTAGAAGAACAGTTGCCCAAGTCAGATACTATGGTTTGTTTGGAGCATGTCATTTTGCTACAAGTTTTCCAATGAAGACCATGGGAACTCACCACTCATATCTATTTAGACTTGAGTAGAACTACATGATTTAAGGAATCTTCTAGATCGTGTGGTAATCTTTGGTCTTACATTCTTTACTTGAATCCTATTTGGAAATCAAAATATCTAGATGAGGACCAATACTTTGCTTTATTATAAAATAAATGGGGGCTTGGGCAATTAAACAAAGAGCTCGTGACTGCTTGAAGTACTTGAGAAATACAAAGAGCTAGTGAGTGTTTATACAGCACATATGAGAAACACAGAATCGAGGAATATTTCTGTCCCGTTTGCACGGTGCAACAGGTATTGTATGAGAATGGGAACCTCATATGGCAGCTGAACAATTCCTCTAGTAAAACTATTTTCTTAGTGAATGCAGATTGCAATTTGGACTGAAGTTAAGCGTAGTAGAAAGCTAAATAAACGATCTCTGAAGTAATACTATATTAGGGCTCACCTCATGCGCCGTGGTTTCATGATTGTGCACCACCATTAAAGAAATTTCAATATTGCATGAACTATCCTGATATGGTACTACAACTCTCTTAATATACGACTGTGTGTTCATATGGTTCTTTAGGAGATTTCGGTAATCAACTATTTAAGTGCCCACCCAATTATAAATATAATTAGTACAGATGGTTTCATTTAAATTCAGCTTGAGTTCCTAAAGTTATCAAGACATTCACATATTCATGAACCAGCTTGCCTTAGTATTTTATTTCAAGATAATATTCTTCTGATAAAACAGGCTATGGAAAATTGAGAAAATGGCCTTTCTTTGATGTTTGTCTCCAATTTGTCAGTCTCTAATGGCAAGGAATTTTTCTAGGTAAGTAACGAACTTTTCCATGAATGAAGAGGGTAAAGGATAGAAGATTGCTTACAGGAGAATGGCAACAGAAGTGTACAGTTAGTTATCTGTAGGGAATTCCAGCTAGCATACAGCATATATTTTTTTTTTGCTATGTATAACAATGAAGTCTATATAGAACTTTAGAACAGGCTTACTGGAATATAAGTGTTTCTCATGTATGTTACCTGCAACTCTCTCTACTTAATTCTTTTATTATTGACTTATTGTTACAACTTACAAGCAATGCCATTGTACAGTAAATACGTACAGAACATCCAACGTACATTTACTTACAAAGCTCTGTATAAGAAGATAAACTATTCGAGATCAGTACCAATCACTGTCAAATTTTGAATTCACTACAACACAATGAGAAAAGCACAAAACCATGCGTATGATTTTCTGAATATTATATCCTGCTAGATTTTCTAAGCATGGGTACTCCAATAAACTGGCTGCCTCATTATGGCTTAACTAAAGAGTATTCAATCCCACTATGCCTATGGCGTTGAAGAATTTAAGCAAGAAAAAATAAAATACAGGTATATGGAAGTTCATGAAACACACAACGTTGAAGGTAGTAGTTTGGATTACCAGATAGTGGTCTTCTCTCTAAATCAAAACTTCCATAATCCTCAAAATTAGCAGCTAGAAACCAGAAATTCTAACATTAATTCAATCTAGATTGCAAGGAAAAGTTCCCTGTATCAGAGCAATTACTCACTAACAGAGAGAAGTTATAGAGAAATCACCTAGCACATTGTTGTTAATTCTGAGTCATTGAATTGTATGCACGGATAGCATTATCACTATCTGAGAGTGGAGGGGGCCACGGGGGTGTTGCTGAAGGTGCGGAATAGGAGCGTGCACCTGTGTCCGGCATCGTGCCATGCAGCGATCTCTGCGGGGGAAATCAGTGACCCTGCGCTCGACGCGGCGGCGGAGGTCGATGCCGAACAGCTCGCGCATGGGCACCACAAACCGCACCTTGTTGACCCCGAGCAGCACCACCAGCGTGGCGCCCCTGCCGGCGGCCCCGGCGCCGCCGACCGGCGAGGCCGCCGCGGAGTCTTGTGGCGGTGGGTCCTACTCTATGAAGGGGTTAGAGTCGGGCGGCAGGAGGTTGAAGGGCGCGGAGCTTCTCGGCGCGAGAGGCTGGCCCGACCCCGGAATGGCGGCGGGAAGGAGAGGGAGCAGCAGGCCGCCGTAACGCGGTGAGCCGGTGCCCCGCCGCCGCGACGGCAGCGACGAGGAGGCGGGCAGAGGAGGCTGCCGCCATGGCTGCTGCGGCCTGAGGCGTGGTGGCGCTGGCGTGGCGTGAAGCGACGGCGGACGGAACTGGCAGGCGGAGGCGAAGAGAGCGAGACCGTGCTCAGGTACGGTGTCTCCTTGGGTTGGGAAGGTTTCCGATGGATCTGGTTCTTTTTCGAAGCGGGTATAGACCCGAGCCGATCCATATCGGACGGCTGATATCGTTTGCTCACTGGATCCTGTGGCTAAGAGCCTAACGGGTGACGTGGCCCAATCTGACACCCGCTTTTAGGTTTCGGATTCGTATTGTAAAGATATTCTGATGCTACTACAAATGTGACTCGCAATGGAAGATGATCCCATCTGACAATCATCACTCACCAGCAATCCACCGTCATAGCCAACCTCGGTTAATATGATTCAACAACTTTCGTAGTGATAACATATTATTTTCATTGAATCTTAGATGAATATTACAAAAGATTGTGCGAGCCATGGATCTCAATTATCAACTGTTGTTGATGAGAACTCTGGGGTGGTGAGCAAAAAAATAATAGTCGTACATGAATGCTCGTGGCATTTTTAGGCCAAGTTTCCTTGCTCGGCAACACAAAAATGCATTAATCTGAAAACCAGTTCAAAAGGTTTCACTGCTAGGCATCACTGAGGTTTTCATTGAATCCAAAACCTGAACTTCTCCCTTTGATGCAATGACAGCATATGATCTGCAGGGCAGTAGATTGCAGTGTAAGAAACTAAGAACTGAGAAAAAGAATAGTGGTTGCAAGTGTTAAGAGATTTACTGTTTGCTACAAATAATCCCATGATCCACAACTCCACCAACTTTTTCCAACTTCTCTGCTACCTGGCCTGCAAACAAGATGGCAAAATAATGAAAACCACTGGATTCAAGCTGATGAGTTGCTGTTACAAGGATCTTTCATCTGCATACCAAGATCAGGGATTCGAGTTGTGAAGATAACATCAAGTACGTGATGGCCCTCCTTGGTAACCAACGGGTGGTCACCCCCTAGTGGGCCGGCAGTTCCAAACGATGGCCTCCTCCAAACCTTCGTCAGAAAGAAAATTACACGCTCATTTGTGATCAGCAATAGATGTTTCAGGCTCAGAAATGCGGCAGCTTTTTCAAGTTCTGAATTTTCAACAGGGCGTATTGTTTTGGTGGCCATATATATGCGCACCTCTGCATCTCCTAGGAACAAATCGTCGATCTCTTCAGCGGTGTCTATCCAATTCCCCTGAAATGACCTGTTCCCCTGTTTATGAAAATTGCACAAAACGGCATGCTCTGAAGCAACAGATGGCTGCTTACACTTTTAACCAGGACTGGGATCGAGCCCTCGACGCCTGTTACATAATTGTCACTTCCAGTGATGAAGGCAAGTTTGTCAGCTGATGTAGTCATTGCCTGCACAGACAAGGAATACAGGATTGCAAGGTGGATCAGACATGATTCCACAGAATACGTCATGCTGCCTAATGAGTAATGACAAAGTGCCAAGTGATGGAAGGCTGGCTGGCTGGCTAAGACTTTGTATGTGCACATCCAATTCATGTGCACAGACACAGATGTGTCCCCGAAGGGATTTGGTTACCTTCTCGGCCATGAAAGAGGGCTCCCCGCTCTCTGTCTTGCGCCGCCCGATAACAGCAGCCAGCGTGCCCTCCTCGATTACTTCAGCATCAGTGAAAGCAAAATCAATCTATAATAATATAGGTCAGTGAGCAGAGTTTCAGATGCTGCCTGTTCCTTCCTGTGCTAGAGGTTTACAACTGATGTACAGCATTGCTCATGGTAACCTGGGTGCCGCCCTGGTAGCTGTTAGCCCGTATTCCTGCCATGTCTGCCTCGCTCGCGCTGAGCACGGACCTGGCTGGTCAATCCCAAGAGCTGATTAGATGCAGCTGGGTAACTGAGTTCCAGTGTCTGATGAGTGAATCCGCAGCAATGCATAGTACTAGTATATAAGAACTTACGAGGTTACTGCGGTGATGTCGGTGAGCGATCCCCGGCGAAGGCGCGTGGCGAGGTACTGGATCGCCAGGGCGGACGCCGGGCCGGAGCCGAGCCCGACCACCATGCCGCTCTGCACGAACTTGTCCACCTGGAGGGGAGAGACAAGGAAACTCTCTGTCGTTCCACAGACTGACAGACAAGGCAGCTATGGTGGGGGGTGTCAGTACCGTGAGCTTAGCGGCGTCGAAGAGGTCGACCACGTCGGCGTCAGCCGCCGAGGCCGAGCAAGAAACTCTCTGCCGTCCGGGACGGCGCATGGAGGCCGGTAGGCAGCAGCGGTTCTGGTGCGGCAACGGGCGAAGCTGCGCCGAGGAAGCTACGCTTGACCTGGCCATGGCATCCATGGATGAACGGATTGAGAGGTTCAGTTCTACATCTACTGCAGGGTCACCAAGAAACGTGCTATGGGCCCACAAGAGGATAAGGGAGTGGCTCAGGTGCAAGGCGAGCCCTGTCTCTGTTGTGCACCTCATCTGTTTATTAAGTCCACCAGTCTGGTTCACTGGTACGAGTGCCCAAGACTGTTGCATTATCAGGTACAACACAGATTCGGCGACCAGGTACAGCACATATTCAGCGCTTGGACACAACAAGGTTGGAGCTCGCTGGGCAGAGAACACCAGATAAAATCATGCCTTGGCATGACAACAGATTAGGATAGACACCAGACATCTCTAGATCAATGCACAGTTGCAAAGAACAAGAGAAAACCATGCCTAGTCATAATAACAGAAGACATCTCTAGATCAATTGCACAACTGCACATGCCGAACAAACAGCACAAGGTTAAGGGGTATAGTAAGCGGAGTATGAATCAACCGGAGGCAGTAAACATATTTGAGTGCCAGATATCTCATTTAGCTGAATAAACCTCAGTCACAAAGCAACAAGATTATCCTCACATTACAATAAACCCAGTCTCACAACACGATCAGACTCAACAAAACAACCAGGATAGTTCATATCTCCTACAGCTAGACACAGAAGCAGACGCCTTGGACCTGCAGCAGGAGAGGTTTGCCACCCTCGAACTGATGATGCGCCTACTTGGATCTCTGCCTCATCTTTCGGCGCTTCCTCTTGAGCCTCCTCATTCTCTTCTTCTTCCACTGCACATCGACAACGACAGCTAAATAAGTATAAGCATATGATGTATCGAGTAAAAAAGGATTATAAAATTTTAAGTGCAACATAGGTTCAGAGTTCGTACAAAATGTCAGGGATCAGAACCATTAGGAGTGTTTTTTCTCATCACGAAATGATCAGAAACACGGACCAATTGTCATTCATCATATCCCAGTTTATAAATTGATGACAAATACGTAATGCTAGATATAGAATCTTGGTACCAGCCTAAATACAAAAAACCAGATCTAACCTAAGGAATAGCTGGATCATGTAGTGAACTGACATTCAGAATGAGTAGGAGGTATTTCTCATCATATAGATCAGAAAATCATAGGTTTTCCTCATTATGCCAGTACTGTTGAAACAATTTCCAAACAAATAAACACAGAATCAGAATCGGCGCAGCATCAATCAATGAAACAAAAACTAATAATAGTACTAGTACTGTTGACCGATTAGTGTTCTCTCAGACAAATGCCTCGATTGTCCCCATGGTTTAATGGAATGGATTAGATCGGACTCGTCATCTGTGTTTCGTCATCATAGAGAACATCGTAACACAACCATCCGCCGCCAAGAGTAAAAAAAAATCGTCTACGCACCAAACCCTAGAACACTACTAGCCCTACAACTGCAATTGTACGATATGAAAACGATTCCATGGCGTCGTCAAATTAGTATGGCAAACGAAGCGAAGCAAGGGAGCAGAAACGATACGAACCTTGGCCCTCATCGCGGCGGCGGGGGTGGAACTCGCGCTCGAGCTCCCTGTCTCGGCTTGCGGCGGCGGGGATTCTTGGCGAGTTGGGGACGGACGGGGTGGAGTGGCGGCTACGGATCTCGCTCCTGATTTATAGAGCCAGGGTTCCTGGGAGAGAGCGAAAACCCTAGCCGTGATGCGTTTTTGGACGGCTGAGATCATCCGGTGCGGGGAGTTCGACGCGGATTAGGGGCTCTCGTTCGTGGGCTCCGATCTGGAAATGGAGTAGGACGGGGTGGCGGGCCTGTTCGGCCTTGAAACAATTCTAGGCCCAATACCATGCGGCACATCCTATTTGCCTTTTCCTTTTTTTCTCTCTCTTTGCATTTCTCTCCCACAAAAACCACTGGTCATCTACACACTTTTTTTACCCCTCAAAAAAAAAAAAAAGATACGCACTTTTTCATTCTCGGTCAGTGATTGATTTACTTCAGATTTTTTTCCAGTTATATTTACTTCAGATTTTGGAACATAAAAAATCCATGTATATTGACTGTATGTCTGTATCTTTGCTCTTGAAACGTAAAACTTGTGCCTATCACAAGTACGTGCTAGAGCAACAAAGCAAATGGCACGCCCTTGTTGAAATAACATAAGCTCATGCTCCCAGAGCCAACCACATGGTATGGAAACCATCACGTTCCAAACCCAGCATTTGAAGCGAACACACTCGAGGCACCATTACGAGTAGCACAGTGCGTGGTAGTAAAAACTGAAAGAAAAAAGGAATGGTAGTGAGCTCCAGCGCCGTCGCCGCGTCGCGCCTTGACGCACGCAGCTAGCTTAATTTGGTCAGTTGTTGCCGCCGTTGGCGTTGGGGTCGTTGGCGTTCGTGCTGGCGGCCGCGGCCGCCTCGGCGGGAGGTGCGGGCTGCGACGGCGGGGCAGGCGGCGCGGGCACGCCCCAGCCGCCGATGGGGTGGAACGGCATGCCGGGCAGCGGGAGCCCCGGGATGCCGGGCATGCCGCCGGGGTTCGGGAACAGCGGGAACGACGGCATCGTCGACGGCGGCAGCCACCACTTCATGCTGCGGCTGCCAGCTGTTGCCTCCGCGGCGGCGGCGGCGGCGTTCAGCGACGACGCCCTCACCGCCGGCCCCGCCGCGGGCGCCGCGGCCACCGCGTAGTACGGCACCATGGTGCCGAGCTCCGGCTCGAACTCCACGTGGCTGATCTCGTTCTCGTACTCGTCGCCCAGGGACGGGTCCAGCGGCTCCGTCTCGGCGCCCGCCGCGGCGGTCTTGGAGCCGAAGGAGAACTCGCGGCCGCCGTCGGCGCCGCTGAGGAGGCGCAGGGCGTGCCCGGGGCTGGCGCAGAGGATGGCGACGAGGCCGACGACGAGTAGGAGCGACGGCGACGGTAGCTTCTGCCCCATGGCTGGCTGGCTTTCTCGTTGCTGCTCTAGTGCTCTTCTTTGCTATCGCCGGTGAGATGGCTGGTGAGTGAGGAGAGGCGCATGAGCGCCGCGAGCTTTATAGCATGGTCGGAGAGCTGTTTGGTTGGATCGTGGTGACCTGCATTCCGAGTTTTGTGAGTGGTCTGATCGTTTGCTGCTCTTGCATGCCGGACGCGTGCGACCTCTGTCACCTACTCACCTAAGTCCAAACTACTTGCTTTTAGCATTTGGAATGCAGAACTATGCTGATCGACTCTTTGGGGATCAAACTGGTTCACGTTGATGCCTTCCGCATGACATCCAAATCTACCGTCGCTTCTCAATTCCATGCATTTAGGCTATCTCCAGCAGACAACGCAAAAGGACATGCAAATGCAAAAATACCTCTCCGATGACCCTGTAGCGCAACGCATCCATTTCCAACAGGTAATGCATCCCGAAAAAGCATAATGCATTGCAGGAGAGAGAGCGTGCAAATTTGGACATCATCTCTCCTCCAATGCAACACTGTACATGTGAAGGAGAGGGTACGAAATATTAGTTGTTTATTGGATTGGTATTGATTCAGTGTAGAATGCATTTGCATATGCATGATTTATTGGAAAACCAAAATTTTGCATACCACATGCATACACTGTTCACTATGCAAATAGTCAAATGCCTCTCAAAAAATACCTCTCCTTGTTGGAGATAGTCTTATAATAGCTGGTAGCTATAGCCGTTATTAGCTGTTTTTTAGGCCTTCCACTAAGCCATGCCGGCTATTTGAGGCTATAGCCCGCTAAATTGGCAGCTATAGCTTTTCCAGCAGGCCGCTAAATGGCTTAGCCCGCTGTTTAAAACCTCCCCTGCAAGACTTTACCCCCTCTGCCTCTCTTTAAGAAACAACGACACGTTTCAGTTTTTACTTTTTACAGCATTGATCTGGACTTAGCTGCAGTCATGCCTTGATGCTCACGGGAGATATACATACATTTGTTGAGGTTGAGTTAAATGAATTGTCAAACAAGGGATATATGACTCCATAACTTATTCTTGCAAACTGATATTAGAAAGGCACTGTTTCTTAGAAACGAAGAAAAAAGAGGCACTCCGGAGCAGCCAGTTTTCATAATAGAATTATGGGCACACTTCATTACTTGCAGTATGCCAACACATCCCGCTACTAATAGGAGCAGGAATGTAAATGTATCAGCAATAAAAGACATGCATTGCAGCAAGTTTTAACCCGGTGGGAATGAACTACACCCATGTTCAGAAAGGCACACAGAACAAGTCTGTGATGCACATCCACGAGACGGCACGACAATAGCCCGCTAACCCCATTCATTCATGAGAATCCAGCTGCTAAACTACTCGCTCTTCTTAGCCTTCATGTTCCCTTTGGGTATCTTGCTCAAGACGCCTTGGTCGATCTTCTGATACTGATCTCGCAGCAGACCAAGAAGGGTGTAGAGGAAATCATCAACCTGGTCTTCATACTTCTCATAGAGCACGGGAAGTGTGTGAGCACAAACAAACCCTGTTCCAGATAACCCAATATCTTTATCAGTACTAGTACTACATATGGTATTGTCCCTCAGAGGCAATTTTGCAAAAAATGTGAGATTGGGCTGACAAGAAAGGAAGTTAATACAGCCTCTCACCAATATATATGACAGTCAGGAAATTGCACCAGCTTCCAATTACTGCAGCAGCCCACAGTCCGGCGATAGCCTGAAAGAAAGCATAGCACCACAATTACAGGATCTGTTTGAGGCAGACAGATAGAACAATAAGGCTTACATATGGAAGACTTGAATTTGTTCTGATCAAAGCTATTTGAATAGATGAACCCAGAAACGTTTCACATACCAGTACAAAATGTTTCAAGTTTCTTTCACAAGATACATCTTGAAGGAAGCACAAGAACTTGTTTACTTGGGCACCGATTGCAACGGCTATGTTCACAAACAGTTCATCAGGCAACTCAACTCGCGGCACTTGAGAAGGAGAGCTAAAAGCACAAAACACATTTCAAATTATAACGTCAAAGAACATACTGTTTAAATGCTCGACATATTCCATACCTGCTTAGCATGCTAGAGAAGTTGGACCAAACAAACTGAGCAACCATTCCAAGGACAAGGGCAAACGAAACAATTGTCAGAAAGTGGTAGTCAAGCCACTCGAAGAAAACCCAGATAGCTGTTGCAAGAGCCAGAACGCTTGATGATATCTTCTTGTTCCTCCATAACAGTACATCAGCAGCTACAATCACAAACACAAAGCATCAGACACGTCCAGGCAATCAGATTTAAACAAACCAATATAAGCAGACCACATACGTTTTCCACCACCCAAAACTCTATGCAGGGTCTTCTGACGACCAAACAGCTTGTTCTTCACTTTGTCAGACACTGAACCTGGATCAAATTGGCCAGACTTGTGCTTAGGAAGGTTATCAGCAATGGTATCCATGATGCTGCTCATAATCTTTTCAGTTGCACTCTCAGAGCGTTCTGACATCCTGTATATACTTTAATCTCACTGGAAAGTGCAAAGGTAAGTTAGATGATATGACCCATCATAATCTAAACATAAAACCCGGATAAGAAAAGAAAAGAAAAAAGAACAAACAGACTACAGCCACACAGGTCAGTGGAAAATGACCCAATATAAATATTTTAAAAAGTAAGCCAATGTTCTTGGTTCAAAGAATTGAATGGAGGGCTCTCATTCGGAGATTTCCTGCTAGTAGCATCAGTTACTAAATTCGATTGACTGGAACAGTTCTATACCTTTCTGAATCCTGATCATAACATAATACACATGGATCATCCACTGAGACACATAATTTAGTAAAACTCTATGTTGAATTCGCTTTACAGGAACAGCAATACACGGTTAGCTATGCTGCATCCACGCGCTACATTGCTGAAAAATTAAGGGAATCTCTAAAGCATCTGGGCACCTCCAAGGACAACATTGACCGATTTGGCGGTTCCTCACCAAGAACCAGACCCCTAACACTCCTGGGTAACCTCTCCCTCCGTCGCTTCAAAAAACCCCAAAGATTCATCGCACGACTCCTAAAACAACCTTAAAAGCATCTGGGGAAATATCAATCCCAAATCCAGGGCCCCTTAATAACCTAAAAGAAAACAGTAACCCTTTCTCACGTAGTAATAAAGCCACAACTCGTCTTTTGACGGAACAAAGAGCGGAACTAAAAAAAAAAAAAGGCGTTTCAGATTCCTCATCGCCAAAAAATCTTACCGGGGAAAAACCAGCGGGAGCACGAAGACGAGGGGAGCCGGCGCTGCCCTGGAGTCTGGAGACGATCGCGAGAAGCCGGCGGCGAGCACGAGCAGCGTGAAATCAAAGGAAGGCTGGTTGGTGGCTGAAGTGGTAGCAATTGATTCTCGATTCGGGGAGAGCAAGGGGCGGGTCATGTGATTCGACGGGTGTGTGGGTCACTTGCTTGTGGGCCCTCCCCGCACTACCACTTTTGGAGTTCCCCACCAGCGATGTGGCCGTTGCGCCGCCGTGCCGGAGCCACTGCCACGATGGACCCCACGAGGGAGGCCCCGCTATGTGTACTCAGGGATTGGTTGTTCATACAAGCTTACATGTGGACCCACATGGAAGACGGATCGTGGTGGGCCCCCTGGTAAGAGAATGCCAACGTCACCTATTTGTTTCTCAAGGGAAATAAGTGCAGGTATAAAGCACGAGGGCCGCGTGGTCCATAGGGATATTTTCCGTCCCTATCATCTGTGATGTGCACATCGGCCAAACTATTTAGTTAAAAGTAGCAATAGATGTACGTGCAACATGCACGTGTTGTGAAATAATTCATTCCTTTCTCGTTAAAATCAAGAGAAAAAAAGTAATAGGTGGGTATGGGTATAAAATGAGATGAAAAATAAAAAGAGAAAGTGAATGAAACATTTTGCATCTATGAGTTTTGGATTTTTCCATCCCTTTTCAACCTTTTCCAAACTGCGCAGTGGGGTCGGCGTGATGGGTATACCTATGCCTTTATAAGTAAAAAAGATTTTTAGAAAAATCGCTCTTTTACAGTGTAGATAAGCATCATCCATGTAAGGCCTCCTTTGCGATTTGCTAAACGCAGTTTTTTTCATGTGTTTTTTGAATGATTTTCTGCAAAAATTCTGCATAATTTCTTTGAAATTCCTGCACTTATTTCGAATGTCGGGTTGTTTTACGTATTCCTAATCCTTTTCAAAATATCATATTGTCTTTTGGATGGCGTTAAGTCGTTAACAAATATGTTTGCTCCCGTGGCCCAAAAAACCCTCTATCCATACCAAGTTTTTTCATTGATTCTTGGATGGTACAAAATAGCCACCCAAAAGACGAGGCCGTGTGAATTGTGAAAGAAGGGCTTTCATCATGCATCGTTTACTAGTAGTCCACAAGCAATACCACATCTTGGCAAAATGTTAGTCATTTAATATTTTTTTTTCAGAAATAGCATAGCTGATGAAGTCTATCTTCTATCTCTAAATATGTGCGCCCCACTATGAGACTTCTATAGATATGCATGAAACCACGTCATCAAAAAGGGCCACTTGGCATGCCACATCACCATTCACTAAGCAATCTATTTATAACTTCCATCGATTTTTTATGTTTACATACATGCAATACTTATGTGGCATATGCACGGAGTAGCAGTCAAATTCTCATAGCAACGCGCGACTCATAACATTTTTGGGTTACAATACAATTACGGTCAAAGCAAGAGAATTGCAGCTGGAATATAAAGAAAATAAATAAGAAGTGCAACCAAGAGTAAGAAAATATTATTCCCTATAATCAAGGATAAAAGTAAATCTAGATTTGTTCCAAGTTAAACTTTTTGTATTTGACTAAATATCTGAAGTGAACATTGGCTGGTATTACGTGATTAGTGTTGCTAGATTCATTATAACAAAACACTTCCATATCATATATATATATATATATAACTATATATACAGGATAACATTTTTTTACGCAGTTTGCAAGTCAAAAATGTCCTCTTTGTGAACCACGTCAAAGTCCTACCAAACGTGTATTTGCAATCGGAGAATGTAGCCCATTTCAAACCTAGCTGACATCTTTTTGCACGATGTGGAGGAAGAGAACACTTAAAAAAGGCGTCGCTAGAGAACTGGGAAACACTTGTCTTGGAGACTTGGACGCTCTCCAAGAAACTTAAGCGCCTTGAACTGCATTTTTATTCTATCTCCATATCAATGATGATTTTATAGTCTTATTGGAGCCGCTCTTATATTTTAAAACTTTTTTTTGTTATCTCCATAAGAATCTCCGCAGAGTGGAAAAGGGACCGTCCACATGCATTTCTTCCGGACAATGGACCTATGAAAAAACAAGCAAAATACATGGGCCTGCGGGATTCAGCTATTAGGGGAAAAAAGAGCAATCCGGTAACTTTGAACCAATTTCGACCAATAAGTCTGTGCAATGTGATATACAAAATTATATCCAAGGCTCTGGCTAATCGGTTGAAGAAGGTCTTACCGGATATTATTTCCGAAGAGCAATCAGCATTTGTCCCTGGTAGAATCATCACTGATAATATCCTAGTGGCTTATGAATGTTTGCATTTTATGCGCACAAATCGGTCAAAGTCTAATGCTTACTGTGCTCTAAAGCTAGATATGACTAAAGCATATGATAGAATAGAATGGAGTTATCTTGAGGCCATAATGCTAAAACTGGGTTTCAATCGTAAGTGGGTGGACAAAGTAATGAAATGTGTTACATCTGTTTCTTTTTCAGTCCTGTTTAATAGGGAACGACTACAAAATTTCAAACCTTCAAGAGGTATCAGACAACGGGATCCTATGTCTCCTTATTTATTCTTGCTATGTGCTGAAGGACTTTCTAGTATCCTCAAAGGAGACAATGATGTTCAAGGTATTCAAATTGCGCAAACTGCTATGAAGATTAATCATCTGCTGTTCGCTGATGACAGCCTTCTGTTTTTCAAAGCAACAGCGAGCAACGCAAGAGCAGTGCATGAGTCCCTAACAAAATATTGTGAGGCCTCTGGTCAACAGGTAAACCTTGCAAAATCATCCATCTTTTTTAGCAAAGGTCGTAGGCAAATCTTACGTGATGAAATTAAATCTATAACCCATGTGGAGAATGAATCTTTAAATGAAAAATATTTGGGTTTGCCTACTGAAGTTGAAAAATCAACTAGTGGGGTTTTCTCATATCTTAAAGAGAGAGTCTGGAATAAGATTCAGGGGTGGATAGAACAAACTCTTTCTGCTGGTGGAAAGGAAGTTTTAATTAAAGCTGTAGCTCAAGCTATTCCTACTTATACCATGGGATGCTTCAGATCGCCAAGGGGCCTTTGTGAACATTTAAATTCTCTGTCGAGGAATTTTTGGTGGGGGAGTGAGAGAGGAAAAAGGAAAACTTGTTGGGTAGCTTGGGAAAAGTTGATGCAGCCCAAATATATGGGGGGAATGGGGTTTAGAGATATGGAAAATTTCAATTTGGCTTTGCTTGCTCGTCAGGCATGGCGTATCTTTATTAAACCAGATTCTCTTTGTTCTCAGATTTTGAAGGCTGTTTATTTTCCATCATGTGACATCCTTGATGCACAAATTGGGAACAGGCCATCTAAGACATGGAGGGCAATATGTGATGGTTTGGATGTGCTAAAACAGGGGCTTATAAAACGAATAGGCGATGGTGTAAGCACAAATATTTGGACATGCAACTGGATACCAAGAACTGGTATGTATAGGCCTATTGTCTCGATGGATGCTGACCCACCAACACGAGTCTGTGAGCTAATTGATCGCACTTCTATGACATGGAGAACTGAGGTTTTGCGGAAATATTTCTGTGAGTTAGATAGGGAGTCAATCCTCCAAATTCCCCTTAGCATGAGGAAACAGGAAGATTGTTGGGCATGGCATCATGAAAGAAATGATCTATTTTCTGTTCGCTCTGCATATAGGATGATGGTTGAAGCAAAGAAAAAGAGAGAAGATTATTTTTGAAGGAAGAGGTAGTTGCTCAGATGGTGGATATAGCCAGAAAGGATGGAAACTGTTATGGAATATGAATCTGCCATCAAAAATCAAGGTGTTCTGTTGGCAGTTGGCACTCAATTCGATCCCCACAGCTAGTGTGCTGAAAAGTAAGAATCTAGCTACACCAGAATGTAAGATTTGTGGTGCAGAACAGGACACATGGGACCATTCATTGCTGCACTGCACAATGTCTAAATGTGTTTGGGCTTTGGTGGATGAGGATCTTAAAGATCTTTTATCCTCTTTACATATTGCTGATCCAAAACACTGGATTTTCTTTATGTGCTCCAACATCCCCCAAGCTGATGGTACACGCATCCTAGTAACTTGTTGGGCCATATGGCATGCGAGGAGAAAGGCTATTCATGAAGGGATTTCCAGAGTCCTTTCTCTATAATGTCAAAAGTTAACCATTTGATAGAGGAATTCGAGTTGGTTAATGGGATCAAGTTGAAGGAAAACAGTCAATTTCAGTCTAGGGTAAAAGTTCAAAAATAGATAGCTCCTGAGAAAGGTTTAACTAAGATTAATACAGATGCTGTTATAGGCAGAGCAGGTAATCAGGGAGCTGTGGCTGTAATATGTCGAAGCGATCAAGGTGTTTTTATTGCAGCTAGTGCTATGATTGTACCAAATTTGTATGATCCAGAAACTTTAGAAGCCATGGCTTGTTTGGAGGCACTTGCTCTTGCTAAGGACTGTGGAATCAATAGAATGGTGGTGGCTTCGGATTGCTTAAATGTGATCAAGAATGTAACGAAAATGCCTCGCTGTGCTTATATGATGATCCTTCGAGATATTGTTCAGCGATCAAAGTCTTTTGATTATGTACAATTTGTACATGAGGGTAGGGAATCAAATAGAGAGGCTAATTATCTTGCTAAATATGCGTGTACTCTTAATGCGGGTAGACATGTATGGCTTGACGCCCTTCCTGTACATGTTGATGTAAACGTTTTGGTCTGAAGAATATACTCCCTACCTTCCTCTCAAAAAAAAAGAGCAATGGGCCTGTGAAAAAAAAAAGCAAACATATATGGGCCTGCTGGCTTAGGGAAAAAAAAGCAGCAATGGCCTGTGAAAAAAAAAGCAAAAATACTGCTAATATTTTGGAGATGCGGGGTATCGATCCCCGTACCTCTCGCATGCTAAGCGAGCGCTCTACCATCTGAGCTATATATGTTAATCCTATTGCTTTTGTTTAAAACAGATATATCATCTGTAAGACAAATAACAATCGGCAGTCAGCAGTTAGGGCATGAGCACGGAGCACACGGCAGACGGCAGTAACGACTGACGAGTGACCGGCCGGCGACCGCCCATCCTGTTCATATGGCTGCAGAGTGCAGACTGTGGGGTTGCAAAGCTCTCTCGTCGTACGTACATTCTCGGTTGTGTCTCTCGTTCACCGATCCATATCATCCCTGCTGCTGTAACGACAAACCCGGCCCATGCCGGCATCGGGTGGCCAGCAACCGAGACGTCCAGCGCGCCGTTCGTTGCCAGCCAGCCGGTGCGTGGCACGCCACAGTTCACACGCCGTGCATGCCGCGCCGCTATAAATTGCCATGCACGGCTACTCCCTCCTTCGCCGCCTCATCAGGATTCAAAGGAGCCAGCAGTCTAGTAGCGTTGTTACAGTTTTTTTTACGCACAGCCAGCAGCTTCTTCATTAATTCCCCGGCCGGCCGCCGATCGACATGGCCTCCTCCACCTCGAGCTTCCTGGCCGCGGCGCTCGTCGTCATGGCCGCCGCCGTGCTCCTCCTCAGCGGCGCCAACACGTGCCACGCGGCCCGCTTCCTCGACGAACTGCCGGTGCCTCAAGTGCCTGGAGTGCCCAAGCTGCCGGTGCCTCAAGTGCCTGAATTTCCCAAGCTGCCAGTGCCGGAGGTGCCGGGAGTGCCTCTGCCGCCAGTGCCTGAAGTGCCCGAGATTCCCAAGCTGCCGGTGCCGGAGGTGCCCGGAGTTCCAAAGCTGCCGGTGCCGGAGGTGCCGGGAGTGCCCAATGTGCCGGGCGTGCCGCTGCCGCCATAGGTGATTAATGGCGTGGATGCTGTCCGTACGTCCTCGGCGTGGATCGGCCGGACGAGCTGGATCATCGAGCCCGTACGTTGTTGCCGGAGTCTTGTGTCTTTGCACTGCCGTGCGTCCATCGCGCGACACTATCAATGTCAGTGTGAGTAACTGTAACATTGCATACTTACATGTATGGAGCATATATACATAGTGTGTCTACGTCTTGTTATTGTCTGGTACCAATATATATGATGAGTGTCGATCTGTTTATTGACTTATTGTGTGCCACTGCACTTATTTTCTCCACTATATAGAAATGCTCTCATAGCTGCCTGTATCCATTGTGTTCAGTGTTTGAATCTGCACCAAGTCGTTGAGGCCGGTAGGACTGGTAGAAAAAGGAGCGCGCACGTGAATTCTTCCGCGTAAAAAAAACAAAAAACTTACAAACACAGCAGTGGTTAGCGAAGCAATGGGCCTGTGAACCGGAATAATGGGCCTGTGGAATGGAGCAATGGGCCTGTGTGACAAAAAAATGCAAAGAAAAAAATTTTGTTAAAAAAATAGAAAAATTGGAGATGCAGAGCAATGGGCCTGTGTGACAAAAAAAAAATGCAAAGAAAAAAGTTTTGTTAAAAAAATAGAAAAATTGGAGATGCGGGGTATCGATCCCCGTACCTCTCGCATGCTAAGCGAGCGCTCTACCATCTGAGCTACATCCCCTGACGAAAATTTTAGATTCGATGAAATTTAATATCAATACATAATTAACCAGAGATTTGAGCAGCAAACGTCCCAGCGTCTCATGGCTCAACCGGATGGTTACTTGGTTTGCACTTCTTGTCACGTTAGGACAGTCACGACAACTGCGCTCTTTCCCATGATGGCAATTGAGGATGCTAGTAGGCTAGTAGCCTCGTTGGTGCTGTTGAATAAGATAGTTATACAACCAGATGAGAATGGTATAGGCGCGTGTTGGTATAACAATGATAGTATGATTTTTCTCTAGAAAAAAAAAAAAGGAGGGGAACGAGCTTCTGGCGGCGAATATTTGGTTTAGTAAAAACCTAAATTGACGTTACAAGAGGTTATCATACACAGTATACTAGAGAGACACCTGCTGCCTAGTTATATCGTTATCGGTTGCTTTCGAACCGCAAATATTAATGGGTAAACACTATGTGTTCAGAATTTCAGTGATTCCTGTGGTGGGCAAAAAATTTCTAGAATTTTGTATCTGAACTATGTATATATATGCGCTTCATTGCAGTTTAAGATCATTTTCTCTATTGTTTATTTCATATATTTTTTGTATAATAATCTAATAGATGTACAGCTATAAGCCTATAAACATGCTAATAATTTGCTTAGGTAATTTTTTTTAGAAAATCGTAGTCCTACATGTTTAGTGGATGCTAAAAAGAATCACTGAGATTTTGTCCAAAAGTTTATCAATAATTGTGGATGAAAAAAAATCCAATAACGAAATCCAAATCCTTGATTGGTAGCACTATTGATTGCTTGCACGACGGTGATATATATCATGCACCTACCACCGTCGCTGTGGCGGAACCGCCCTGCTTAATGCAGACTAAGCACACCTGCCATCTCTGGCTCGCAGTGCACTTAGGCCAGACTAAACCCGGTAGTCCGTCGATAGTCATTCGGCTCTCGATAACACAATTTCCCGAAGAACCGACATCAAACACATCCGACTCTCGAAGAAGCCACAACAATTACATCATCACAGGCAGTTGAAATAGAGAATAATAAACTTAATTTACAAACCAAAGGTATGAAATCAAATGCATGGTCAAACTATAGCGGAAGCGATTTCAGATTATATATATAGTGGAAACGTTTTCAAAACATTTCGCAGCGGAATAATATATTTAAGTAGTCTTCATAAAGATATGAACAAAGCGAATAGTACCGAGCCCACCGGTACTACCACCTCCAACACAGCTATCCAGATGTCGCCAGTACCTATAATCCAAAAGTAGAGGCAAACCCTGAGTACTAATTATTCAGTAGGATTTAATGGACGGGGCTTACGGCTGACGCAAAGCTTGCTTATTAATCATGTGGATCCTTAGCCATCAATTTTTAAACAAGGTCATGTTGACATAAGATAGCAGGATTTGACAGCTGCTATCCATTAACCATGAAGATTCATTTACATCATAAAGTAAATACTTGCATAAAAGTAAAACATGAGAACCATCAGTAACTTGCATAATATCCAAGATATACCTTTATTCTACATATGTCCCGTCCCAAGATTTATAGTGCCTCCATCTAACCCCTGGGAGTAGCCGTCTCAGGAGCGCTACTACGGTACGTCGGGTCAGCCCTCTCTCGACATCAAAGCACCTCCCAAGTCCATCGACCTCCTTCCAGTGGATGGGCAGCACCATGAATAGTGGAACGGATCATCACATACAAGCATGTTGATATACAAAACCATGAATTAATAATACAACATATTCAAGTGGATTACTACTTTGCCCGTTAGTGGTATTGGCATTCTCACACCTGGTGAGCTTCAGCGATTCAAATCGATTTTTAATTCTCGGGAATAACTAAAAATGCCAGGGGTACATGCTTACTGGCCATCGCGTACCCACATATAGTCCCCATCTCCACTTGTCCCATCCCAAGTTCGATTCCAACCCGCTATTCCCTAGGTTTAGCACCCACAGAATGATACCACGGTACGTCGGGTCAGCCCTCCGTGAGAGTGAGCGCCCCTAGAGTCCGGTAGGACCAAGTCTCTGTTCTTCGGATGGCACAAGTAAGACTTTCACCGATCCATTATCCCAGATAAGCACCTCTAGCAATGTTATGCCGACCAATAGGCGAACAACGACCGGCCTTATGCGACTCGGGCGGAGTCCACCACACATTATTCCAGTTCTCATCATACAATTTCTATATCTCCGCCCGGTCTCCATTTAAAGCATAACAGAATCATAATAAGTTTCGTAACAGTGAGATTTCTTCTTTTGAAAAGCAAACCCTACGAGACGAGTAACCTTTATTCACTCGTATCTACTCGCACCTAACCATTCTAGCACACGTCCTGCGAACTCTAGGTATAGGTGCTAGGGCCAGGGCGGCCAGAGAATCTAATGCAATTGGTTTCAATCAACTCCTAATGCATATGCGTAATCATCAATTACTTTATTTGCTGGGAATAGCATGGTCCTGCCTACTTTTGATTGTTCTTAAGAAAACCAACAAACTAAACTAAGTTAGTTTGCCGGGTTGTGAGGCTTTGCTCCAGGCAACCCCTTGAAACAGGGACGGATGTAATCAGCGACTCTTCGTCTTCTCGCTCTTGGTGCATTTCGTTGTCCGGCTTCTCGATCAATAGTAGTTCTTGTGTTGATTCTTCTTTCGTGGAATCTATATGCATGATATAATGTGTAAGTGAGTGCAAGAGAATACAAATACATGCATATGCTACATGTCATATGTATGACCTAGTGCAACCATGAGTGCAACAAATGTAAATGCGTGCATGAGATGCAAGTGAACATAATGCATAGTCATGTGGCTTGTGATGAAATGATTCAAATATTCTTAGTTTAGACACACCCCATGATAAAGAGACCTAACGACTTTACTAAGAAATCGTACAAGCCATCACTAAAAGCTAGTTCGACCCATCATTCATGACATTACATCGAACTTGCAGCAAGTAACTTCATATATGCACCAAACATGTTGTCACTTGTAGTAAAACGTATACACACAGATTAAGGGACATGCCACCTTTGTGAATAAAATGCACTCATGAGTTCATATACTTAGACAACTCAAATTGATCTCAAACTTTTAACACATGCAAAAACATACTTCATAATGCTACTGCCCAATTTTCAGCTACAAACAAGTTATAATTAATTTATTAAAATTCCAACAAGTTATCAGCCCTATAGCTTCTCAGATTTTTCATAATTTATAGGAATGGTTTCTGAACTTAAAATTTTTACAGCAAGCATCACATTGCATGGGCATCATATACAAAAATCCGCAAGCACAAAATCCATAGTTTTGTAGGACATCTAATTTCCATATATTTATCTCACCATAAAAATCATATAAATCAAAACAGCAGTAATAAAGTGCACAAAATTACTTTCTGGAATCAAGACATCACTAGTAAGCTACTAGATTTTTCCCATTATTTTCCTAGCAGTTTAAATACACTTTTTCCTATTTTCTTTTTCAACTAGTAGCATTTTGCCAATTTCAAAACAGCAGCTAAAACAAACATGCACAACCTCATACCTTACCAGTAAACTATCCATACTATATAAAGTACATGAAAAATAACAGAGGGCATATTTGAGCATATTTTATATAGCATTCCTTTTCCAAGTTAATTAAATACACAAAACACATGCATAAGAGCAAAACAGTAATTAACCATTCAATGCTAGGACTATCAAAAAATCACACAGTACCTAGAAGCCATAACAAAGCTATTGTCCAAGTTTCATAATTTTTGGAGTTCATTTGGTCCACTTTTATCATTTATTTACTTACACCATGCATGCACTAAATCAGGGGCAAAACAGACTTTTCACACATTCATATCATACCTATCCTGTAGATCTACTCAAGAGGAGTCCATAGCCACCGAGTTTGTCTATTTTGGATTTTTCTTTGATTTATAATAATTTTCTAAAATTTCAGCCGATTTATTAATGAAATAATTGGAAAAACATATAGATCAAGGACTTGTACGCAATTAACCATAGACATCAGGGGCTAGAACAGAAGATCTCCATGACTCAATACACAGCTTGTCGGATCTAACCGCGAAACGCCGAAAACCCAAGGGTTAAAATGCAAATCTTGCATCCCTTCTTCAACCTCCCGCCGGGGAGAGAGAAGGGCGGCGGCGCGCGGCGCACCGGCCGCGCGCCGCCACGGCGGCTCGCCGGCGACGGTCGGGGAGAGAGAGGAGGAGCGGGGGAAGCTTACCCCCTACCTAGATTCGGCGGAGGAACGTCGGAGGTGGCCCGCGACGTAGCGCAGGGGAGGCGGAGGTTTGGCGGCGCGGTGTGTGGTGGCGGAGGGGAACCGGCGACCTAGATCTAGGGTAGGAGGTGGAGTGGAGGTCGAGGAAGCTCGGCGTGGTGGTGTGGAGGCACGGAGGTGCGAGGAACGGAGGGCGCGGCTTGAGCCCCGAGCTTCGCCTATGGCGGGGTTCGGCGGCGTAATGCGCGGCGATGGAGCGGTCGCGGTGGCCTAGATCACGGGGAACCGGCGGAGCCGAGGATGGGGAAGAGCGGTAGGGTGGTGGGGTGGCACCGAAGTGGCCGGAGCGGCGGGCGCGGGGTCGAGCCAAGCTCGCGGCAATGGCGGGTGGCGTCGGTGCGCAGAGAGAGCGAGAGACGAGTGGGAGAGGAAAGAGCGGAGGCGCGGGGTGTGAACCGAGCCGGGATGCCGTCTCGGTTAAGAGGTCGAGGGCTCGGTTGGGGCGGGGCGCGGCCTGGGCCGGCCGGCGGCAGGCGGCTGCCGCCGCGTGGAGGCAACGGGTAGGGCAGGATGGACGGCTGCGCGTGGGTGAACTCGGTCCATAGACCACGTGACACCGACGAGTGGGATCGGGGAGACAGAAAGAGAGGAGGGCTCGTGAACCGGGTGCATGGAAGCGAGTGGATGGTGGGACCCACCAGCCTGGTTTTCCAATCCCGCGGGCGGGAGTCCGACGCAGTCTGCCCAGTGGGGCCCGCGTGTCAGAGACAAACAAAAGGAAAATCCCGAAAATTGGAAAATCCAACTTTGACCGCAGGAAGCTCCGTTTGCATTTTTTAGTTTTTGAACAGTTTAGAGGCCGAATCCGAAAAGAACCCAATTGGAAGAAATGTTCTAAATTTCGAGCTCTACAACTTTTTTATAAACTTTCATACCATGTTATATTCAAAAACATGGTTTAAATTTGAATTTAATCTGCTGACCAAGGTTTGACCAACAAAACCCTCCAGCTTGAAAATTCTAAAAGTCTATTTTCTAGACACTTTCACAAAATGAGTTTTATACCAATGTTGTTTAGAATTTCATGATCTACAACTTTATAAATATAATATTTGCAAGATTTTGGCTTTAAGATCAAGAAAATTTAAAATTACTACACGGGTCATGTTTGGACAGAAATCACATGCTGACAGAAAAAGCCCCAAATTTCTATGCAAACCTTCATACATGTCAAATCACCAATTACCAAAGTTGTCCACCATGGAATTGTCTACAAGTTTGTCAATATGAGTTTCACCCAAATCTAAATAGAATCAAAGTTATGAGCACAATCACAGAGACATACACGCAGAAAAACAGGTTTCAACAAATTGCATTTCAACCAAGTTTGAACTAGGGCTCAAATGCATGTCATTGTATGATGATTCATGATGAATGTTGCATGTATGATGAATGATTATGCACTTGAGATGCCGAAGCATCACAGCCGCTGAAGCGTCCCAGCCCTTAAGCAGGACTAAAATGTGTATTGTTACCATTCCCAAGAGTTATGGTAACCACATTTGTTCATCAGTTGAGTACAGATCCGTCCTAACGGGACAGACCAAACGGGGCGCAGCCCGAAAACACAGCAGCGGAAAACTATAAAAGCGCGACCCATACTTTCCCACACGAACACAGTTGGGAAGCAGGCCGTAACCCTCACACGTCCATGGTCTTCTTTGCTCTGTAAACCAACAACAAAGCAAGGGTGAGTACAAACGTACTCCGCAAGCCCACCTTCCTCCATAGGAAGAGGGGGGTAAAAGCTATCACTATATGCAAGATATATCTGGAGCTGAAGGATAAATTTGCAGTAAAACATTTGCATATGCAGGGTTCCTTAGTTCTCAGTTTTAATTGAGAAAACATCTTTTTCCCAAAAGAGGTTGCCACTGGACTTGCCGGTCCATCGCGGCTCATGGCACGCATGCCATCACATTTTCCACACACACACCTCCTCGGCAACCGCAGCTGCCTCAAAACCATCATTTTGATCCCATCCCAAAAATCCCACATTTTATAAGATGCTAGTTTCAGAAACCAAGCCGTAACTCGTTTGTCCATACCCGTGGACGGCGGACTATCATGATAGGTTTAATTATACTCTGGCCAGAGGTGCGCACTTTACCCACAAGTTTGGTCCAGGACACACATCGTCATGTGGCCCCTTTCCGCTCACCGGTTTTCCCCCCCGCAAGGAATCCCCAAACTCAGCCATGAGAGAAGCGGGACCACCTGTCGCTCAGACCCGCAGCCACGCGACTGTTGACCCCTGACCGCAGCCATGCAACCGCGCCCATTTCCCAATCTCTCATGCATCCCAGCACACCGGCTTACGTCCGGTTTGTCCAAAGCGGGTTCGAACCGAGGGTTGCCACATACAACCTCGAGTGGTTGCACTAAATGAATTAGGCAAGATGAAACGTCAACTCGGTCCTTAAAGGTAGAGCTCCCACACTTGCTCATCATCTGAGCCATTCTCCAGTCCAACCCCTGCAACAGGGTCGGACTCCGGGGCATCCGTGATAACGTATCCCCGGGGTTTCTACCCTTCAATGGCTGCAACAACCGAGGTCGTCTGTCGGGGTCTTACCCCATGTTTTCCATAAAAACAGCCGTTCCCACTCATCCATAACCATCACCACATTCCCATCATTTTCATCAAGATTAATGTATGTAATTGAGTGAGCGATCCACCTAAGCGCACTACATCTAAAGTGGCTCAGGAGGCTATATCCTACTATGTTTATCTTAGCCAGCAAAACATGCAAGTTTTATCGTTATACAAGGCAATAGGATGTGTATATAAAAACTGGGTAATTTATGCATCAAGTGAGGATTCCAGTGGACTTGCATTCATTTCGCCGAGGTAGCCGGTACGACGGTCGTTGCACCATTAAACTCCTGTTCCGGTCTCTGAGTTAGCCATTTCAGAGACGGAACCGAACGGCTCTCCGAGAAAGCCTACACGTACAGACACGCAAAACACACCAAATCAAGGTACAATCTGAGCTCATCAAGATATGGGTTTTGTGGAGCTAAAGATATCCTTATGGTTTCGCATGTGAATAGAGCGGGAGTCAAACGGATAAATGGCGCGTTTGGCCTCCCTTTTTGGTATCAAGAGTTTGATCTTTAGTGCCATCCATGCCGGGCTCATGAGACGGATTTTTCCGGCAGCATGAGGACAGCATGTCGGCAATAAAGGTTAATTTGGAAGAAGAGAGAGACGACACGGGCCAAACCCTGGCGCGTGCGGTCCAACTCTTCCTTCCGGTTGGGCTCGGTCTACTCCCGCAGCGCGATGGGCCTACATCGCGGTGAGGGAGAGAACGACGAACTCGGGCGGTGCCAACCATCCCCTCCTGCCGTCCGCATTACGGGGACAGGGGTAGAGCTTGGCAACCGTCTGGTTCGGTTCAACCAAACCGGGTCTTCAGTGAACCGATCGGCGAGGGCGGAACTAGTGCACAAGTGGCTTGCCACCGGTGCCCTAGTCCCGTCGTCGCGGGTCGACCCAAAATGACGCAGATCGTGAATCTTCAAGTGTCGTGGTCGGCGGAGTATGTGAGGATATTATGAAAAGTACGTGAATAGATAGAGCTTGATTTTCAGAGAATTTAGGTGCAAGAATCACATAAATCGGAGCTAGAACGGAGAAGATACGGGGTATTTTGTGGCAGGGGGTAGATATGAACTTCCTGGATAGTTGAGGGGGGTGGATCAGACTTTTTGGTGGCGGACTTGGCTCTGGCCCGAGCTGCAACAGACTTGGGCCGGGGGAGTGGATTCGGCCCACGGGGATTTCTTCTTTTTCTTCCTTCTTTTTCTTTTGGCCCGCGCACACAAGGCTATTGGGCCTGGCCCATGTGGACGAGGCAGGCAGGCAGGCAGGCTTGAGCGAGCGCTCGCTCGGCCAGAGCGCTCGGCTCGCCGCCCGCCATGGCCGAGGCACGCAGGGGCTCGCCGGAACGGGGGTTCCCGGCCCCCGTTTGCGAAGCCGAAGGCACCGGCGCGAAGAGGACGACGAGGGGGTTCCGTCCGTGCGACTCCAGGCACGGGGAAAAGCGCGGAGTAGGGACGCCCACGGGCGCCATTGTTGGCGGCCATGGAGCTCCGCGGACGGCTCCGTCCGAGCGACGGAAGGACAAATCGAATGTGGGCGAGGGTGGAGGGTGAGTTAGTGATGCTCTATGCGGGAGGAATTGGACCATGGTTGCTCGTAGAGGGAGTATTTGGTGGCGCTCGCTCGTCGGGGAAGAACAGAGCAAGCGGGGAAGGTGATGGCGCTCGCGGCGGATGGCTCCCGGACCGAACCAGGGGCTGTCCGCGGCGACGGTGCGCGGTGTGGTGGCGGTTGCTCGGCGAGGTGGAGGGGGACGGCGACGTCGACGCGGCTCGTCGCACGGGCGAGCGGCGTGGGCGGCGCAAATGGGGCAGGGAAGAGAGAAGAGGATTCGCGGCGTCGGCAGCGGTCGCCGAAGCGAGCTATGCGGACGGGCGAGGAGCGGTGCAGGGAAGGAGAGCTCGCAGCGCCGGCGCGGCTCGCGGCAGGCGCGAGCGGCGCGGACGACGCGAGTGGGGCAGGGGAAACGGGGAAAGGAGGGAGAGCGGCTTGCTGGAGGCTCGCCCTTTGTAGACGCGGCGCGTCACGGGGTGGCCTGGCTAGGCGCTGTGCTTGGCGCGGTGCGGGCGCGGCAGGCGGCGCTGCCCAGGCCCGGCGCGGCGTCGGGACGCGGCACGCGCTCGGCAGCAGCGTGGGGAAGGAGGAAAAAGGAAGAGGATGGCCGGCTGGGCCATTCGTCTTGGGCCGAAGGAGAAGGAGGATGGGAAACGGGCCGGGGGGTGGCGAGGCCCACGCGGGAAGGGGGAGAGGGAGTGGGAGTTGGGCCGCGGGGAGGCAGGCCGAGAGAGGGAGAGAAGTGGGTTTCGGCCCGAGTGAGAAAGAGAGAGGATTCTCCATTTTTTTGAATTGAATTTGAGCTAGGAAATTGTATAGATTTTGTAGGGGATTTTAAGGAGAGATTAACAAGAATATTTGGAGAGGGATTTGAGATGATTTTTGTTGAGCTCAAAAAGGTACACTTGCACTCAAACAAACAAGCTTTCGAAACATATTTTGAATTAGATGAGAGATTAGAGGGTATTTTATTAGGGTAAATTTCTGGGGTATTACAAACCTACCCCACTTAAAAGAAATCTCGTCCCCGAGATTAGGTTAGAAGGGTTTTACAGGGATAGCTTTACTTCAGCTAAACAACTCCTGCTTATAACAGAAACTTGATCTTTGCACGAACGGCAGGTGGAACTTCAACAACAAAGAGCTCTTGCTTCTTTGTTCAGGATGGATGGAGTCTGTGGGCCTGAACCAACTCCTTTTGGGAATTTGCCGTGCAAATTTTCCACACACAAAAGAAATATTTCTACCTCTTTCACCTCATGCACTTGGAAGGTTGCTCTGGGCGGTAGCGGCAGGCGGTGGCATGTACTGGCAATTCGTGCATCATCCAGAAATTTGCATGCCTCAATTTCTGGGTCTTCCTTCATCAGTGCTAGCAGAAGAGAGACTACCCCACTTAAAAGGATAAGAGTACCCTCTAAGCGGGTTAGAGTCCCTTCTGAAAGCGGGGAGTTACCATCTTTTTTTTTCAACTGCTGTTGTTGCATCGGCAGGTGCAGGAGGGGAGGGTGAAGAAGCGGATATCTGGGATACCCCTCTTCACGTTACTTTTCTTTTTATCCCAAACACCTCTCCTCTTATTTTCTTGCTTGCTTCTTGGCTTCTGCATCTGAGCACATCTTTGCTAGCAGGAAGCTTCTTCTTGTTTCTTCTCTGCCCGTGGGAGTGACTAACCGGAGGAGGATTAGGAGGCATAACACAAGGATTTCTGCAAAGACTATGTAGCGAAGTGGAAGGCAAGCTCTGGTTTCTGGGTTCATGCCTCGGAGGAATTTGGGGGATAGTGCGCGAGGATCTGACTTATGCGGTCCTGGAATCTGACTATGTTTCTTGCAGGCTGGAGGAGGACTTTTGAGATCTTGTAGAGAAATATGCACTGGATCAGAAGAAGTGTGATGATGGCTAGGTTCATGCTCGGGTATTGAGGTGAGCGGGGGTGTTTGGGCTAATCTCTCTTGCTTTGTTCTGAAGAGGGAGGATGGTGGTCTTCCCACAGAAAAAGGAGGTACATGATGAGAATGAGAAAAGCAAGAGCGTAGAAACCTAAGAGGACTTGTTCGATGAAAGAATCAACGAACATCTGGGGGAATTATTTTGATTTAGCTAGTGGAGGGAGGGTGTTATGAGCTTGCTCGGCGGGGTGAATGAAGAGTGGCGCCCGAGGCGGGCTTTTATAGACGCACGGGAGAGTGGTGGTTGCGGTGCGGTGGCTTGTGCATCGAAGGGACATGAGCGGTGGAGGCGGTGCAGAGGATACACGCGGCGGCGTGCATGCGAGGGTGTAGGGGCCGGTTTCGGCAGACGGCAGCGCAAGGGCGCGCTGCAAAAGGCGGTGGGTGGTGGCACATATGCATGCATGCCGGTGGCAGAGGCAAGTGGGTGGCGGGGACCGGCACCGTGAGTGCGGCGAAAGGACAGGAGTGGCAGCGGATAAGGCGGAGAGACGGGGCGGTGGAAAGACGAGAGTGACGGGGAACTGTGGCATGTCTTATCCGGTCTTTTCTGTTTTCCCAGGGCACTATATCCTTTTACTGTGTACACTTTTATCTCCTTGTTTCCGTTGCTTGCACTAACCTTTCATGGACACACTGTCGTTGCATGCTGACTGCACTGACTGGTTTGAACAAGGCATCTTGCTTCTCTTTTGAACCGACGGTTTAGGGTAAGAAGGAGAAGCAGGGATAAGAGTTAGGTCTACAAATGATGTGTTCTTTATTAGCAAAAACTCCACAAACAAAACTGCAAACACAAAAACGAACACACTAACGCGACTACTCACGCAGGACTCCTTTCAGCTTCTGCTGCTTGGAGGCTCGGTCTTGCACTGGTGGCTGACCACTGGATCCTTCTCCTGGGAGCGAGAGCGACAAAAAGGCGCCCATGCTTGCTTTATCTTCTCGTCTGTTGAGGTCTTCTGGGTTCTTATCACTGGTCTGCATGTGATTGAGCAGGAGGGCCTGAAAACTTCCAGGATGACTCAGTATTGGTTGGTTAGGAGGGTTTGAACTTCCTGCCATCATGGGGTTCTGTATTTCTCCTTGAGGTGGGTGGCGAGGACCGGACATGGCCCTTACCCTTACTCCATGACTGAGAGGGGAGTCTGTTACTGATCCTGGATGCATCCACGCCCTCTTATACTTGACCAACTCTCTTTCTGTGTCTTGGTGTCGGTCTACCAACCTGTCATGCAGGCGGCTCAGTTTTTCATACTCGTCGTCCAAGGCGAGCAGATATTGGACCAGGTAGGCTAGGGTAGGATCTCTGGACTTCTTGATCTCTGTCAAGATTGCTGTCCTCTTAATCCAAGTACTAGCACGTTGGTTCACTGGTGGAAAGAACCTCATAGGGCTGCTTTGTACTGCCCCATGGTAGGTCGAGCATAACCTTTTTATTGCCCCACGAGCGGCAATGTGGCTGGCTTCTAAGAATCCGTTGCCGGTGGCTCTGCAGTACCAACCGTTGAGATTGAGGTTCTCTCTGATATAAAGTGTGACGGTCCATCCTCGTTCTTCCCTTTCGGGGAATGCTAACCCGCAGTACTCCGGGTATCCTGGAATACTGAGGTACCGCATGGTATCTCTTAGCAGCTCGGGAAAGCCACTTTCTTCCCGGCAGCAGCTGACATGGGTGACACCTTCCATCTGAACGAGACACACAGGACTCGGCTTAACACTAGCACAACAAAAAAACAAAAAGCTACAACACTGACAACCATAACACTACAACACACGCAGTCTACACGATCTACCCTCACAGGGTGCTAACCTAAGTGGAACAAAACTCCACTACCCACATGTAAGAGGGGAACTGGGTACAACTAAATACAGACCACACGGCTTCATTCCCGAAGGGCGCTGGTGACTTCATCCGGAGATGACTCCCTTGATCTGGCGTTGAGGAGCTCTGGCAGCCAGACGATTGAGTCTTCTTCCTTGCAGGATGCGGCTGAGCTGGAGGGCTCTGGGGTAGATTCCGCAAGAGGAGACGCAGCTCGCGTCCTCAGCAGTTCTTCCCAAGGCAGCTCACTGAGCAAAACAGGACTTGGTGGTGGAGCTCTTGGGCTTTCTACGGACAGGGGGGAAGTTGGTGCAGCTTCTAGGGTTTCTGCTAGCTCTGGTGAAGGAACTGGGGGGAGCTCTGGGTGATCTGGCTCACCCTCCTCAACTGGTATGCCTTCTAGGATCGGAACTCCATTGATGAGGTCTCTGTGATGCTCCAGCATCTCAAATACCCAAATTAAGTAAATTGTACACTATCATGCATCATAAGCATCATGGCATAATCATGGATGGTGGGGTTTGGTCATAAGGTGGGTTTTTGTTTCTTTTTTTCAGTAAGCATGGACAATGCCAGGCTTGTAGTTTGAATTCTGTTGGGTTGTGGGGGAAACTCATATTACCAAAGTTGGAGATAAGGATCTAATGAAACACTTTGTCAATTTGAGTTTGGGCAAAAGATAAATTCAAATTGGTGTTTTGAACCTTTTTCTGTCAGCCCAAACAACCAACCCAAACCAGGCTGGTTTTGAAAACCCAAGTTTGAGCAAACCTACAGCCACTTTCATGAAATACTCCCATTGAACCAAATGTAGACCATAAAATTCTACACAACTTTCCCAAAAGGCACATAAGGTGCAAATGGCTGGAAAAGGGATTTTTAGAATTTCTAAGAGGAAGCATCCTGCTGGTCAAACCTGAGGCTGCAACTTAAATTCAAATTTAGGCCAATTTTGACCATAGAACTGGGGGTCAAAGTTTATAACAAAGTTGTAGCTTACAAAATTTTGAACACTTCTTGTAATTTGAGTTTCATCTAAATCGGCCTCTAAAATGCTCAAAAACGCAATTAGAAAAGAGGTGTCTCAGCAGTCAAAGGGGATTTTTCCATTTTTCGGTTTTTTTTTTCCTTTTCCCCTCTCTATGACAGGTGGGCCCCGCTTGTCGGGTTCCCGCCCGCGGCGCCCAAAATTGGGCCGGCCCGCGCCGTTCGGCCTCGCCCCGTAGGCCCGGTCCAATGCGCCCGCCTCTCCGTTCCGCATCCCGGCCCCACCCGTCAGCGACTCGCGGTCCATGGACCCGGTCCGCGCCGCGCGGCGCGTCGTCCTCCCCGGTACGACGGCGACCACGCGGCCGACGGGCACCGCCGCGCCGTCCGGCCTCCGCCCGCGCCCCTCCGGCCTGCCCGCGCTGCCCGACGCCCGGGACTCTAAAAGAGGAAGCACCCCGCGCCCCGAAACCCTACCTCCCGCTCCCTCCCCGCGCCGCCCCGAGCCGTTTTCCGCCCGCCGCCATTGGAGCCGGCCGAGCTCGGGACCGAGCCGCGCCGCCGCCTCCCGGCCTCCCCGAGCCCAACCAACCACACCACCGCAACCGCCGCTCCACGCCGCCCCTCCCCCGCTAGCTCTCGTCGTCGGACTCCTCTCCCCCGAGGAGATCGAGCTCGGCCCAACGTCGCGGCCGCGCCACCGACGCCGTCGCCCACGCTCGGTGCGCCGCCTCCCACGTCGCCGTCCGGCCTTCCCCGTCACCGCCGTCTACCTAGCGGTGAGCGCCACCCTCGCCCGCCCCTTCCGCGCCCCGCGTCGCGGCCCCGGCGGCGCCAGACGGGCCGGTGCGCACGCACCGCGCCGCGCCGCGTCGCGCCGGAGCGCGCGGCGGGAGGTAGAAGAAGGGGGGCCGGAAATTTTCAGATCCGGCCCCTCGGTTTCTTTGTTTTTGCACCCCGGTCCTTCCGCACGGGGGCTGAGTCTTGCAGATCTTGCAAGCTAGCCCCTGGAAGCTATGGTTAATTACGCAGAGGTCCTCGGATCTGAGTTTTTCTTTTTCTATTTTCCTTTTTCTCGGTTTAAACTTTGAAAAATCATATAAAATCGAATAAAAATCCTAAAAAGGAAAATCTTGTTGTTCTGGAACCACAGTAAAATGATCTATGCAATGGATATGATGTGGATCTGTGCATGTCAACTTTTGTTCACAATTTTTGCACATGCATGTTCTATGTTGTAAATAGGAAAAAGAATATCTAATGAACTCCAATGAACCCAAGGCTTTGATAGTGGCTATAACAGGGTAGTTAGGTCCTGAGTACTATGTTTAGCACCCTAGCTTTTGTCAAGTTATATGTGTTTTGCTTTTTACCATTTAAATGTGACTTGGAAAATGTTGCTACATAAAAAGTGCATGAAATGAGTCATGTATATTTTTCCTAAGTTCTGTATAGCATAGTTAGCTCCCTGGTGAAATCTGAAAGTGTGCATATAAGGTTTAGTCCTTGTTTTGAAAATGACAAAAGTTGCTAGCTAGGGAAAGAAAATGGAAGTAAAGGGGTTCTTTTTATAGTAGGGGTAAATGCATGATATGTTGGGTGAAAAGAAGTTAGCCATTGTCACGTTTTGTGACATTCGCATTGTCTCCGTGAAATCTGTACGCTCATTTCATACACTTGGCATGCATATAGACCCCGTACCCGAGGAGCAGGAGAGTCCGGTGATCGAGGAGCCAGAAGACCCGGAACCCGAGCTGCAGCAAGAAGAGCACCCGCAGGCCGCACCTGACTTCGCCCCCGAGGAAGCTAACCCTAGCGAGGAAGGTAGGCAGGCCCTACATTCTCCTAGCAAATTATGATTTATGATTACGCATATGCATTAGGTATTGTTTGGAACCTTATTGCATTAGAACCACTGGCCGCCCTGGCTCTAGCACCAAAAATAGGTCCGTAGAACGAGTTGCATAGAAATGATAGGGCCGAGTAGACACGAGTGAATGGTCACTCGTCACGTAGGTTGACCTTGAAAAGAAAATGATACACTGGAAACTGCCTTGATGGCTTCACGGTTGATGATTAAAAGGAGACCGGGCGGAGATTAAGCTTTACTTTTCGAGGTGTGTGTTGTTGCGGTGTAATGGCTCCGCCCGAGTCGTTTAAGGCCCGTCCGCTGTTCGCCTGCTGGTTGGCATACCATTGCTAAAGTGCTTACCCGGTTAATGGGGCCGGTGAAACCTTACTTGTGCCATCCGGAGAACAGAAACACGTTCCTACCCACTGGTTGAGAGGAAGGTGGCCCGGGGGAGCTTGGTGCTCATGACGGGGAGACCGAGATGTCGGCAGGCTCGTCATGGGGGCACAACCCGGGAGTCAGGTGGGAGTGAATCGAACTTGGGATGGGACAGGTGGAGGAGGGGGACTATATGTGGGAAAGCCGTCGTGTGAGTAAGCATATGGGCCCCTGGCATTTTTAGTTATTCCCGGGAATTAGAAATCGATTCGAATCGCTGATACTCACCAGGTGTGAGAATGCCAAATACCGCACACGGGCAACGTAGTAATAACCTTAATATTCTGCAATATGATTTTCATGGATTCGGATATCAAGTGGTTGATTATTATTTGAGACTCTGATATTTCATAATGATGACAGCTATGTACTTGCAAGGATTATCTCTTTCTTTCACAAGGATAGTGGCTGTTAAATCCCACTATCCGTAAATAAACTTTTGAGATAAGAATCAAAGGCTAAGGATCCAATGATAGTAAGCAAGCGTTGCGTCAGCCGTAAGCCTTGCCATTAAGTCCTCTGAGTAATTAGTACTCAGGGTTTGCCCCCAACATTTGGATTTCAGGTATGGAGTTCCTTTTCTGCGCATGTGTTGGCGGTGGAGCCTGTTATCATCAGGAGTGACAGGAGTCATGCCATGGCAATGGGGCGGCATCAGTGGGCATGATGTCACCCCCTACTGCAAGTCTTTTGTTTATCACGAACTGTGATCTTAAATTTCCGCTGCGAGAGACTATTTCGAACTCTATTTTATTATGGACCTACGTTGAACTTATTTTATTCAGCACCTGGTTTGTAAACTAAAGTCTTATTGCTATCTCTTCAAATGCCTGCGATGATGTAACTGTTGTGGCTCCATCGTGAGTCGAATGTGTGGGATGTCGGTTCCTCTGGGATTTGGTGCAAATCGAGAGCCGAAGGCCTCTCGACGGACGACCGGGTTTAGTACGGTCTAAGTACATTGTAAGCTAATGGTGGCGGGTGTACTTAGCCCGTATTAAATCGGCGGTTCCGCCACAGCTGGTATCAGAGCCGATCATACACAGACAACAGTTATATCATCAAGTTTAGTTTACAAAACTAATTTTGAAAGCCCTTTTCAAGTAATTCGAAAATGAGAGTATACGATATGCCCATATTAAGGATGTTAGTGTTATCCAGGTGACATCACTAACATTTGACCTAGATAGAACTCATATGCATATTCGGTGCTTTGAGAAACAACTTTTCGGCCATTAGCCCTCCCCAGTACTGGTGGAAGCTATTGGAAGTGTTGCGATTAGTTGTGAACTCTGCATTCATGCTGGTAGGATAGAAATTTTTAAGGGGGGTGGTCACCTTTGCGGTGTTTGTGACCACTCTTCTGTTGTGACGCAGCAAGAATTCAATTTGCTTGCGTGGGTGCCAGCCCGGTCTAGCAGAGGACCGTACAGATGCGTTGTCCACGCGGCGCAAATTGCGTGGATGCCACTTCTAGGTTTAGAGTGGTAATGTTGAAAGCATGCATTTTTCTGCAGGTACACTGACTACGTGCGATATTAAGAACGATAGTGAGCGTCTAGTTGCATTAGAGAGAGCCGTGCATATATGTCACCGAATTATCGCTACTAATACTAAATAGGTGTGCAATGTGAGATCGATCAGGACGAATCATGCATCATGTTTTTCTTTTCTGTCAAATGGGGTTGCTGCTAAAAATATGAGTATTGCATGAACTCGAAATTTTAAGACACCACTCTACACGTTCCCTCCGATCCGTCTTGATCATGATTTTTTTTTAAAATCCACTCCCTTATAAAACTAAGACATCTCCTTTCTATGCAAAACAGATGGTGAGGACGAAGCAGACCGCGCGCAAGGCCACCGGAGGGCGCCCTTTGCCCCCTATGACCCACACCCCGCCGGTTGCCGAGGGTGGATGGGTCCATGAGCGTTGCCGGGAGGACTGTCCCATGTCCCTGATCCTGTGCAGAGCCATGCGTGAGTTGGGACGTCGCCCCTGCCCGTTCATCTCCACGCAGCTGATCCACGAGCCGGGAGTCTGTGAGGCCAAGGTGGTCCTCACCACGGCAAACGGTAGTTTCCGCACGATCGTTTCCCGCGGAGTCAGTGGGGAGGACGCTCGCAAGGGTGCTCTCATGACAGCCCTTGCAGTACTGAGCTCTGAGGAGGAGGCGGGTGACACGGTGCTGCGTTTCCTCCCTACCCTCGGACAGGACGACGACCCGTGGCAGGACCGTCGCGACGACCTTCGGGCACGAGGTGCCTCGCGCCCCCAGATCGCGTGCATGGACTACGCCCGCGAGGTGTACGGGCTGTACATTCAGGAGAAGGACCGCAGCCAGTTCTTCGCCGCCAGGCACAGGGACGCTCAGGCTCGCCGTGAGGAGTTGGAGGCGCAGGTGTCGGTGCTCCAGCAGCGCCTCGCGCAGTACGAGGGATCCCAGGACGGGGAGTCCTCCGAGCCTCAGGAGATGGAGCAGGACGAGGACGCCGCGACTACCGGTCACTCTGAGGCTTAGAGGATGTCTTAGTGGAGTAGTAGTACGTGGCGCGTACCCAGCACGTTGATAGCGATATTTTGTTTCACCACGCTCCGTGCTTACTTATGGTTGTACCTATACATTTGTGAGGTGAGAGCTCATACGGGTACCCCATTTATGTAATATTGGACGCCACTTGATGTGTGACTCGATGGTTGGTCGATGTAACCACCATCCTATGCTGTAATGGCTAGACCTTGAGCCTTAGTTTGGATCGTTTTAATTAAATCCAGAATTTGGTTTTCTGCACTACCTGTTTGCATTGCACACAAGATATGTGCATGTCATGATTTCTGAGCCTATACCTTCTATGCACGAGAATCTCATGTGAACCACGTTGGCATCCTCCTTGCAGATGGTGAACACTCGCAATGGGCAACACTCGGGTTCGGAGCAGCAAGCGAACGGCGCCCCACCTCCGCCAGAGTTGGCCACCCTGATCGTGCAACAGGGTGAGCTGATCCGACTGCTAGCGGAAGAGCGCCAGGGCCGCGGAAATGGGCAGCGGGAGCCTAGAAATCGTGGTATCTCATACCGGGACTTCGAGGATTTGCGCCCTCCCATCTTCAGCAAGTGCCCCGAACCGCTGGATGCTGATGACTGGCTCCGCACCATCCGATCCAAGTTCACGCTCCTCCCGGAGTTGACCGAGCAGCAGAAGGCAAGGTTCGCCGGACAGTTGCTCCAGGGACCAGCGGGTGCATGGCATGCCACGTTCCTGGAGATGCAACGGGCTGGGCATGAGCCCACCTGGGAGGAGTTCTCTCAGGCTTTCCGGGCCCACTATATCCCGGATAGCCTGGTAGAACAGAAGAAGCGAGAATTTCGAGAGCTCAAGCAAGGAAACAAGACGGTGATGCAGTACGTACAGGCGTTTATTCACCTGTCGCAGTATGCACCGGAGGATGTGCGAGATGACCCCTCTCGTGCCGCTAGGCTTCTGAGCGGCTTTGACCCCACTCTCCAGACACACTTGGGGCGTCGCTACCAGAGCTTCACCGACTTGGTGGACACCGCGCTTGATATGGAGAATCGCCTGCGGGTCGCTAATGAAGATCAGAGGCGCAAGCGCCAAGCCAACACATCTGCTGCTGGATCCTCCCAGAAGCAAAAGTCAGCCTATAGGCCCTCACAGCAGTACTATCAGCAGCCCCGTTTCACGGTCCGGCCCAATCAGCCGGGCTGGGTTCACCGGGCGCCACAGCAGCAGCAGCCACAGCAGCAGCAGAGGCTCACCGCCAGCACACAAGCTCCGGCCCCCGCGACACGTGTCCTCGCTCTCCCGGGGCCTGGAAACCCTTGCTTTAACTGTGGCAAGGTGGGGCACTTCAGTCGGGATTGCAGGGCACCCCGCAAATTTCAAGGCCCGAATCCAGCAGGCGGCACCCAGCAGGGCAAGCAGAAGGGGCCGGCACAGAAGACGGGTCGGGTGCACTACATCCACCTGGAGCAGATTCCCGCCGGTGTGCCGGTGCTCGCTGGTACGTTCATGATCAACGGTCGTTCGACCGTCGTGCTATTTGATTCGGGGGCTACGCATACCTTTATTAGCAAAGCATACGCACAGAAGCATGACATAACATTGCACAAGTTGAGGGAAAACTACCACATCACTGCCCCAGGGTCTCCGATTGATACCAGTCTAGGGGTCAGGCACTTAAAGCTGGAAATAGGAGCCGAGACATTCATCATCAACCCCGTGGTGCTGCCACACCAAGGGATTGATATTATCTTGGGAATGAATTGGATGACTGAAAACAACGCCGTCCTAGATATTGGCAATAGGACCATACAGTTAAGGTCTAGGGTCAGCGGCAAAGTTATATGGGTACACATGCCAGACATGAAACACATGGTGGCCACAGTAAATGCTACCGAGGTTGATGAAATTAGAAAGATCCCAGTAGTGTGTGACTTTCCAGATGTGTTCCCGGAGGAGCTTCTGGGTCTACCCCCGGACAGGGACGTGGAATTCCGCATAGATCTTGTCCCTGGCACAGCTCCTGTCTCTAAGAGGCCATACAGAATGGCACCAGATGAATTGAAAGAGTTAAAAATACAACTCCAAGAGCAGTTAGACAAGGGTTTCATCCGACCTAGTTCGTCACCTTGGGGTTGTCCAGCCCTCTTCGTAGAGAAGAAGGATCAGGGGGGTAAAAGGCTCTGTGTGGACTACAGGCCGCTAAATGCAGTCACAGTCAAGAATAAGTACCCAATACCACACATTGACATCCTGTTTGATCAGTTAGCGGGGGCCAAAGTCTTCTCAAAAATTGACTTAAGATCGGGCTATTACCAGATAAAAATCAGAGAAGAAGACATACCAAAAACTGCTTTCTCGACCAGATATGGCTTGTATGAGTATCTGGTCATGTCCTTCGGATTAACCAACGCACCAGCCTTCTTCATGTACATGATGAACTCGGTATTCATGAATGAGCTCGACAAGTTCGTCGTAGTATTCATTGATGATATATTAATCTACTCCAAAAATGAAAAAGAACACGAAGAACATTTACGGGTAGTACTCACTCGGCTGAGAGAACATAAGCTCTATGCCAAGTTCAGCAAGTGTGCGTTCTGGCTTAAGGAAGTAGGTTTTCTGGGGCATGTCTTATCAGAGAAGGGGGTAGCAGTTGATCCTAGCAAAGTGAAAGATGTCCTGAATTGGAAGCAGCCTGAAACCGTAACCGAGATCAGGAGTTTCCTTGGTTTAGCGGGCTACTACCGCCGCTTCATCAAGGACTTCTCCAAAATTGCTAAGCCAATGACCTCCCTAACAAAGAAAAATGCAAGTTTCACATGGGGTCCGAAGTGCGAGGAGGGGTTCCAAGAATTGAAGAAACTGTTAACAACTGCACCAGTACTAGCCCAACCGGACGTCACCAAGCCTTTCGATGTGTATTGTGACGCCTCCGGTCAGGGCCTCGGTTGTGTCCTAATGCAAGAAGGGAGAGTAATTGCGTACGCCTCCCGCCAACTAAGAAAACATGAAGCCAACTACCCGACTCACGATCTGGAACTTGCAGCAGTCGTGCACGCCCTGAAGATATGGAGACACTATCTGCTGGGCAATACCTGTCATATCTACACTGACCACAAGAGCCTCAAGTACATCTTCACACAGCCCGAGTTAAACATGAGGCAAAGACGGTGGTTAGAGTTGATAAAAGATTATGACCTAGAGATTCATTACCACCCGGGGAAAGCGAATGTAGTGGCGGATGCACTAAGCCGTCGGGCTCATTGCAATGTGATTGAGGTCCGACCCACGGCTCGGGTGATATGTTGGGAGATGAATGAGATTGAGATGCCGGTTGAATTCTTAGTCGAACTATATAACATCAGCATTGAGCCAACACTAAGAGATCTGATCATTGAAGCACAAAAACACGACCCGGGCATGGCTCACATACGTGAGGGTATTGCTGAGGCAAAGAGGGATTGCTTCACCTTAGATAACCAAGGGGTCCTATGGTTCAAAAACCGCTTAGTAGTCCCTAAAGATATGGAGTTGAGGAAGAAAATATTAGAAGAAGCTCACAAATCCGTACTGGCCATGCATCCAGGTAGCAATAAAATGTACCAGGACTTAAAACAAAGGTTTTGGTGGACCCGCATGAAGCGGGAAATCGCCAAATATGTGTCAGAATGTCACGTGTGCAAGAGAGTAAAAGCAGATCACCTAAAGCCAGGCGGTATGCTTCAACCCTTGAACATCCCGGCTTGGAAGTGGGAAGATATACACATGGATTTCGTGGTGGGTTTGCCTCGCACTCAGAAGGGTTATGATTCTATATGGGTGATTATCGACCGGTTCACGAAATCGGCCCATTTTCTCCCTGTAAAGACAGTCTACCGTGCCAACACGTATGCCGAGTTGTATATAGCAAAGATTGTATCCTTACATGGTGTCCCTCGGACCATTACCTCGGATCGAGGCTCCGTCTTTGTGTCTCGTTTCTGGGAGCAACTACAGAAGTCTCTAGGCACAAAGTTGATCCGCAGCTCAGCGTACCACCCTCAGACTAGTGGGCAAGTAGAAAGAGTAAATCAGATCCTAGAAGACATGCTTCGGGCCTGTGTCTTAACCTATTCCACCAAGTGGGATGAGTGTTTGCCCCTAGCAGAGTTTGCATATAACAACAGCTACCAAAAGAGCTTAGAGATGGCTCCTTTCGAGGCTCTGTATGGGAGGAGGTGCAGAACACCTCTGAACTGGTCAGAACCTGGAGAGCGAGTCACCTTCGGGCCCGATTTGGTAACACAAGCCGAAGAGCAAGTGAGGTTTATACAGGAGAACCTAAAAAGGGCACAGTCAAGGCAAAAAAGTTACTCAGATAAAAGGAGGAGACCGCTAGTGTTTGAAGAGGGTGATCACGTGTATCTTCGGGTATCGCCGATGAAAGGTGTGCACCGGTTTGGGGTAAAAGGGAAGCTAGCACCGCGGTACGTTGGGCCATTCAAGATTTCCGAGAAATGTGGACCCGTGGCTTACCGGTTAGAGCTACCACCACACCTCGCGGCAGTCCATGATATCTTTCACGTGTCACAACTCAAGAAGTGCCTGCGAGTGCCAGAGGAAGAGATCGACACATCCCAAGTTCAGATTGAACCGGACCTCACTTATGAGGCCAGACCGGTGAAAGTCCTGGACCGAAAGCAACGATCGACTCGACGTAGCACGGTCACCATGTATAAGGTGCAATGGAGTGAGCACACCGAAGAGGAGGCCACGTGGGAGACAGAGGAGTACCTGCGAACCAAGTATCCGGGTTTCCTTCCGTCCGCCTCGAACGAGTATGTTTCGACTTGCTTAAAACCTTTAAATACCCGTCGCACTGCACTTTCTCATCTCTATAAACTCTCCACCACAACACATCAAAATCTCGGGACGAGATTTCCTTAAGGGGGGTGGGTTGTGATGCTCCAGCATCTCAAATACCCAAATTAAGTAAATTGTACACTATCATGCATCATAAGCATCATGGCATAATCATGGATGGTGGGGTTTGGTCATAAGGTGGGTTTTTGTTTCTTTTTTTCAGTAAGCATGGACAATGCCAGGCTTGTAGTTTGAATTCTGTTGGGTTGTGGGGGAAACTCATATTACCAAAGTTGGAGATAAGGATCTAATGAAACACTTTGTCAATTTGAGTTTGGGCAAAAGATAAATTCAAATTGGTGTTTTGAACCTTTTTCTGTCAGCCCAAACAACCAACCCAAACCAGGCTGGTTTTGAAAACCCAAGTTTGAGCAAACCTACAGCCACTTTCATGAAATACTCCCATTGAACCAAATGTAGACCATAAAATTCTACACAACTTTCCCAAAAGGCACATAAGGTGCAAATGGCTGGAAAAGGGATTTTTAGAATTTCTAAGAGGAAGCATCCTGCTGGTCAAACCTGAGGCTGCAACTTAAATTCAAATTTAGGCCAATTTTGACCATAGAACTGGGGGTCAAAGTTTATAACAAAGTTGTAGCTTACAAAATTTTGAACACTTCTTGTAATTTGAGTTTCATCTAAATCGGCCTCTAAAATGCTCAAAAACGCAATTAGAAAAGAGGTGTCTCAGCAGTCAAAGGGGATTTTTCCATTTTTCGGTTTTTTTTTCCTTTTCCCCTCTCTATGACAGGTGGGCCCCGCTTGTCGGGTTCCCGCCCGCGGCGCCCAAAATTGGGCCGGCCCGCGCCGTTCGGCCTCGCCCCGTAGGCCCGGTCCAATGCGCCCGCCTCTCCGTTCCGCATCCCGGCCCCACCTGTCAGCGACTCGCGGTCCATGGACCCGGTCCGCGCCGCGCGGCGCGTCGTCCTCCCCGGTACGACGGCGACCACGCGGCCGACGGGCACCGCCGCGCCGTCCGGCCTCCGCCCGCGCCCCTCCGGCCTGCCCGCGCTGCCCGACGCCCGGGACTCTAAAAGAGGAAGCACCCCGCGCCCCGAAACCCTACCTCCCGCTCTCTCCCCGCGCCGCCCCGAGCCGTTTTCCGCCCGCCGCCATTGGAGCCGGCCGAGCTCGGGACCGAGCCGCGCCGCCGCCTCCCGGCCTCCCCGAGCCCAACCAACCACACCACCGCAACCGCCGCTCCACGCCGCCCCTCCCCCGCTAGCTCTCGTCGTCGGACTCCTCTCCCCCGAGGAGATCGAGCTCGGCCCGACGTCGCGGCCGCGCCACCGACGCCGTCGCCCACGCTCGGTGCGCCGCCTCCCACGTCGCCGTCCGGCCTTCCCCGTCACCGCCGTCTACCTAGCGGTGAGCGCCACCCTCGCCCGCCCCTTCCGCGCCCCGCGTCGCGGCCCCGGCGGCGCCAGACGGGCCGGTGCGCACGCACCGCGCCGCGCCGCGTCGCGCCGGAGCGCGCGGCGGGAGGTAGAAGAAGGGGGGCCGGAAATTTTCAGATCCGGCCCCTCGGTTTCTTTGTTTTTGCACCCCGGTCCTTCCGCACGGGGGCTGAGTCTTGCAGATCTTGCAAGCTAGCCCCTGGAAGCTATGGTTAATTACGCAGAGGTCCTCGGATCTGAGTTTTTCTTTTTCTATTTTCCTTTTTCTCGGTTTAAACTTTGAAAAATCATATAAAATCGAATAAAAATCCTAAAAAGGAAAATCTTGTTGTTCTGGAACCACAGTAAAATGATCTATGCAATGGATATGATGTGGATCTGTGCATGTCAACTTTTGTTCACAATTTTTGCACATGCATGTTCTATGTTGTAAATAGGAAAAAGAATATCTAATGAACTCCAATGAACCCAAGGCTTTGATAGTGGCTATAACAGGGTAGTTAGGTCCTGAGTACTATGTTTAGCACCCTAGCTTTTGTCAAGTTATATGTGTTTTGCTTTTTACCATTTAAATGTGACTTGGAAAATGTTGCTACATAAAAAGTGCATGAAATGAGTCATGTATATTTTTCCTAAGTTCTGTATAGCATAGTTAGCTCCCTGGTGAAATCTGAAAGTGTGCATATAAGGTTTAGTCCTTGTTTTGAAAATGACAAAAGTTGCTAGCTAGGGAAAGAAAATGGAAGTAAAGGGGTTCTTTTTATAGTAGGGGTAAATGCATGATATGTTGGGTGAAAAGAAGTTAGCCATTGTCACGTTTTGTGACATTCGCATTGTCTCCGTGAAATCTGTACGCTCATTTCATACACTTGGCATGCATATAGACCCCGTACCCGAGGAGCAGGAGAGTCCGGTGATCGAGGAGCCAGAAGACCCGGAACCCGAGCTGCAGCAAGAAGAGCACCCGCAGGCCGCACCTGACTTCGCCCCCGAGGAAGCTAACCCTAGCGAGGAAGGTAGGCAGGCCCTACATTCTCCTAGCAAATTATGATTTATGATTACGCATATGCATTAGGTATTGTTTGGAACCTTATTGCATTAGAACCACTGGCCGCCCTGGCTCTAGCACCAAAAATAGGTCCGTAGGACGAGTTGCATAGAAATGATAGGGCCGAGTAGACACGAGTGAATGGTCACTCGTCACGTAGGTTGACCTTGAAAAGAAAATGATACACTGGAAACTGCCTTGATGGCTTCACGGTTGATGATTAAAAGGAGACCGGGCGGAGATTAAGCTTTACTTTTCGAGGTGTGTGTTGTTGCGGTGTAATGGCTCCGCCCGAGTCGTTTAAGGCCCGTCCGCTGTTCGCCTGCTGGTTGGCATACCATTGCTAAAGTGCTTACCCGGTTAATGGGGCCGGTGAAACCTTACTTGTGCCATCCGGAGAACAGAAACACGTTCCTACCCACTGGTTGAGAGGAAGGTGGCCCGGGGGAGCTTGGTGCTCATGACGGGGAGACCGAGATGTCGGCAGGCTCGTCATGGGGGCACAACCCGGGAGTCAGGTGGGAGTGAATCGAACTTGGGATGGGACAGGTGGAGGAGGGGGACTATATGTGGGAAAGCCGTCGTGTGAGTAAGCATATGGGCCCCTGGCATTTTTAGTTATTCCCGGGAATTAGAAATCGATTCGAATCGCTGATACTCACCAGGTGTGAGAATGCCAAATACCGCACACGGGCAACGTAGTAATAACCTTAATATTCTGCAATATGATTTTCATGGATTCGGATATCAAGTGGTTGATTATTATTTGAGACTCTGATATTTCATAATGATGACAGCTATGTACTTGCAAGGATTATCTCTTTCTTTCACAAGGATAGTGGCTGTTAAATCCCACTATCCGTAAATAAACTTTTGAGATAAGAATCAAAGGCTAAGGATCCAATGATAGTAAGCAAGCGTTGCGTCAGCCGTAAGCCTTGCCATTAAGTCCTCTGAGTAATTAGTACTCAGGGTTTGCCCCCAACATTTGGATTTCAGGTATGGAGTTCCTTTTCTGCGCATGTGTTGGCGGTGGAGCCTGTTATCATCAGGAGTGACAGGAGTCATGCCATGGCAATGGGGCGGCATCAGTGGGCATGATGTCACCCCCTACTGCAAGTCTTTTGTTTATCACGAACTGTGATCTTAAATTTCCGCTGCGAGAGACTATTTCGAACTCTATTTTATTATGGACCTACGTTGAACTTATTTTATTCAGCACCTGGTTTGTAAACTAAAGTCTTATTGCTATCTCTTCAAATGCCTGCGATGATGTAACTGTTGTGGCTCCATCGTGAGTCGAATGTGTGGGATGTCGGTTCCTCTGGGATTTGGTGCAAATCGAGAGTCGAAGGCCTCTCGACGGACGACCGGGTTTAGTACGGTCTAAGTACATTGTAAGCTAATGGTGGCGGGTGTACTTAGCCCGTATTAAATCGGCGGTTCCGCCACAGTCTCCGACCTTTCTCTTCTTTATAGGCGTGGGGATGCCTATGAGCGTTGGAGGTTGCTTGGCCATGGCTGCTTGTATTGGGGCAGTTCTTGAGTTCTTCTGGCCTTCTGGTGGGCTTTTAAACACTTTGCCGGCGTGTCTGGGGCTGAATCCTTGTGTCCTTTTCCAGACAGCAGACACGGCGTTAGGCACCACTCACTGTGTTGCACTGATTCAGAGGGGCTCTGCATGCACAGTCCCTTGTCCACTGTGCTGCACTGCAAGGCCTTTCAAGGCAAGGGAGGCGGGAAACACAAGGAGGGTCACTTCCTTGTTTCCCGGTGCACGTCACGGTCATCCATAGGGTAGGGTGCCACTTTTGACTTCCATAGGGTGTGCACACCTTTTGTTGCAGACAGGTCGAACACGGTCTTCAAAGCGGGGCACTTGACTGAGGAAGGGGAAAAGAGCAGATAAACTCGTTTTGAAACGGAGTAAGATAAGGAGTAGAGGTGATTTTCAACTGAATTTGGACCCAAAAACATTTTTCCAACCTAGGGTTACGTCCGACGGCCAACTTACGGCTCTGATACCACCTGAAGCGTCCCAGCCCTTAAGCAGGACTAAAATGTGTATTGTTACCATTCCCAAGAGTTATGGTAACCACATTTGTTCATCAGTTGAGTACAGATCCGTCCTAACGGGACAGACCAAACGGGGCGCAGCCCGAAAACACAGCAGCGGAAAACTATAAAAGCGCGACCCATACTTTCCCACACGAACACAGTTGGGAAGCAGGCCGTAACCCTCACACGTCCATGGTCTTCTTTGCTCTGTAAACCAACAACAAAGCAAGGGTGAGTACAAACGTACTCCGCAAGCCCACCTTCCTCCATAGGAAGAGGGGGTAAAAGCTATCACTATATGCAAGATATATCTGGAGCTGAAGGATAAATTTGCAGTAAAACATTTGCATATGCAGGGTTCCTTAGTTCTCAGTTTTAATTGAGAAAACATCTTTTTCCCAAAAGAGGTTGCCACTGGACTTGCCGGTCCATCGCGGCTCATGGCACGCATGCCATCACATTTTCCACACACACACCTCCTCGGCAACCGCAGCTGCCTCAAAACCATCATTTTGATCCCATCCCAAAAATCCCACATTTTATAAGATGCTAGTTTCAGAAACCAAGCCGTAACTCGTTTGTCCATACCCGTGGACGGCGGACTATCATGATAGGTTTAATTATACTCTGGCCAGAGGTGCGCACTTTACCCACAAGTTTGGTCCAGGACACACATCGTCATGTGGCCCCTTTCCGCTCACCGGTTTTCCCCCCGCAAGGAATCCCCAAACTCAGCCATGAGAGAAGCGGGACCACCTGTCGCTCAGACCCGCAGCCACGCGACTGTTGACCCCTGACCGCAGCCATGCAACCGCGCCCATTTCCCAATCTCTCATGCATCCCAGCACACCGGCTTACGTCCGGTTTGTCCAAAGCGGGTTCGAACCGAGGGTTGCCACATACAACCTCGAGTGGTTGCACTAAATGAGTTAGGCAAGATGAAACGTCAACTCGGTCCTTAAGGGTAGAGCTCCCACACTTGCTCATCATCTGAGCCATTCTCCAGTCCAACCCCTGCAACAGGGTCGGACTCCGGGGCATCCGTGATAACGTATCCCCGGGGTTTCTACCCTTCAATGGCTGCAACAACCGAGGTCGTCTGCCGGGGTCTTACCCCATGTTTTCCATAAAAACAGCCGTTCCCACTCATCCATAACCATCACCACATTCCCATCATTTTCATCAAGATTAACGTATGTAATTGAGTGAGCGATCCACCTAAGCGCACTACATCTAAAGTGGCTCAGGAGGCTATATCCTACTATGTTTATCTTAGCCAGCAAAACATGCAAGTTTTATCGTTATACAAGGCAATAGGATGTGTATATAAAAACTGGGTAATTTATGCATCAAGTGAGGATTCCAGTGGACTTGCATTCATTTCGCCGAGGTAGCCGGTACGACGGTCGTTGCACCATTAAACTCCTGTTCCGGTCTCTGAGTTAGCCATTTCAGAGACGGAACCGAACGGCTCTCCGAGAAAGCCTACACGTACAGACACGCAAAACACACCAAATCAAGGTACAATCTGAGCTCATCAAGATATGGGTTTTGTGGAGCTAAAGATATCCTTATGGTTTCGCATGTGAATAGAGCGGGAGTCAAACGGATAAATGGCGCGTTTGGCCTCCCTTTTTGGTATCAAGAGTTTGATCTTTAGTGCCATCCATGCCGGGCTCATGAGACGGATTTTTCCGGCAGCATGAGGACAGCATGTCGGCAATAAAGGTTAATTTGGAAGAAGAGAGAGACGACACGGGCCAAACCCTGGCGCGTGCGGTCCAACTCTTCCTTCCGGTTGGGCTCGGTCTACTCCCGCAGCGCGATGGGCTTACATCGCGGTGAGGGAGAGAACGACGAACTCGGGCGGTGCCAACCATCCCCTCCTGCCGTCCGCATTACGGGGACAGGGGTAGAGCTTGGCAACCGTCTGGTTCGGTTCAACCAAACCGGGTCTTCAGTGAACCGATCGGCGAGGGCGGAACTAGTACACAAGTGGCTTGCCACCGGTGCCCTAGTCCCGTCGTCGCGGGTCGACCCAAAATGACGCAGATCGTGAATCTTCAAGTGTCGTGGTCGGCGGAGTATGTGAGGATATTATGAAAAGTACGTGAATAGATAGAGCTTGATTTTCAGAGAATTTAGGTGCAAGAATCACATAAATCGGAGCTAGAACGGAGAAGATACGGGGTATTTTGTGGCAGGGGGTAGATATGAACTTCTTGGATAGTTGAGGGGGGTGGATCAGACTTTTTGGTGGCGGACTTGGCTCTGGCCCGAGCTGCAACAGACTTGGGCCGGGGGAGTGGATTCGGCCCACGGGGATTTCTTCTTTTTCTTCCTTCTTTTTCTTTTGGCCCGCGCACACAATGCTATTGGGCCTGGCCCATGTGGACGAGGCAGGCAGGCAGGCAGGCTTGAGCGAGCGCTCGCTCGGCCAGAGCGCTCGGCTCGCCGCCCGCCATGGCCGAGGCACGCAGGGGCTCGCCGGAACGGGGGTTCCCGGCCCCCGTTTGCGAAGCCGAAGGCACCGGCGCGAAGAGGACGACGAGGGGGTTCCGTCCGTGCGACTCCAGGCACGGGGAAAAGCGCGGAGTAGGGACGCCCACGGGCGCCATTGTTGGCGGCCATGGAGCTCCGCGGACGGCTCCGTCCGAGCGACGGAAGGACAAATCGAATGTGGGCGAGGGTGGAGGGTGAGTTAGTGATGCTCTATGCGGGAGGAATTGGACCATGGTTGCTCGTAGAGGGAGTATTTGGTGGCGCTCGCTCGTCGGGGAAGAACAGAGCAAGCGGGGAAGGTGATGGCGCTCGCGGCGGATGGCTCCCGGACCGAACCAGGGGCTGTCCGCGGCGACGGTGCGCGGTGTGGTGGCGGTTGCTCGGCGAGGTGGAGGGGGACGGCGACGTCGACGCGGCTCGTCGCACGGGCGAGCGGCGTGGGCGGCGCAAATGGGGCAGGGAAGAGAGAAGAGGATTCGCGGCGTCGGCAGCGGTCGCCGAAGCGAGCTATGCGGACGGGCGAGGAGCGGTGCAGGGAAGGAGAGCTCGCAGCGCCGGTGCGGCTCGCGGCGGGCGCGAGCGGCGCGGACGACGCGAGTGGGGCAGGGGAAACGGGGAAAGGAGGGAGAGCGGCTTGCTGGAGGCTCGCCCTTTGTAGACGCGGCGCGTCACGGGGTGGCCTGGCTAGGCGCTGTGCTTGGCGCTGTGCGGGCGCGGCAGGCGGCGCTGCCCGGGCCCGGCGCGGCGTCGGGACGCGGCACGCGCTCGGCAGCAGCGTGGGGAAGGAGGAAAAAGGAAGAGGATGGCCGGCTGGGCCATTCGTCTTGGGCCGAAGGAGAAGGAGGATGGGAAACGGGCCGGGGGGGTGGCGAGGCCCACGCGGGAAGGGGGAGAGGGAGTGGGAGTTGGGCCGCGGGGAGGCAGGCCGAGAGAGGGAGAGAAGTGGGTTTCGGCCCGAGTGAGAAAGAGAGAGGATTCTCCATTTTTTTGAATTGAATTTGAGCTAGGAAATTGTATAGATTTTGTAGGGGATTTTAAGGAGAGATTAACAAGAATATTTGGAGAGAGATTTGAGATGATTTTTGTTGAGCTCAAAAAGGTACACTTGCACTCAAACAAACAAGCTTTCGAAACATATTTTGAATTAGATGAGAGATTAGAGGGTATTTTATTAGGGTAAATTTTCGGAGTATTACAGCCGCTTACGGCGGTGATAAATGCAAAAGACTTTTGAGAAGCTCCAAATCTATAGATATTGGGAGAAAAATATTAGGAGCCGTTGGAGATGCTCTTAGGCCGTCTTTTTTCCGCTTAGGTGTTGCAACGCATTAGCCTTCTTGCTCTGCCTGCCATTGCCATCCATCAGATGAGCGATCGAGATGACCAACTTGTGCTGTGCCACGCGCCCACGCCGACACGATTCGGCCACCAACCTTGGCAGAACACAGCAAGGGCCGATCCTGCAGGAGCAGCAGCAGCAGAGAGCATGCACCGTACCAGCAGCTGCAGGTAGTGCCGCACGCCATGGTCTCTGCTGCGAGCGAGCTTCTTCGTCAATGGGCAATGGCCATGGCGTGCGCAGACCTGGCCAGCAAGAAGTGCTACGGGGTACGCCACTCCTGCTGCCGGGCCGTGCCTGCGGTGACCGTGCCGCCAATGCCCGCCGTTCCGTCTTCATGCCTCCGGCCCTGACCGTGAACGTTCGTGGCGCCGCCTCCGATCCGTCGCCGTGGACGCGCTCGGGGCCGGGCTCCTTACAGTGCTGCGTTAATTCGTACGGTGGACAGGTGGTGGTGTACGCGAACGCGAGCTAGCGTTGTCATTGCCTCAGTGGCCGTGCCGTGTCGCGCCGCGCGTAGCGTTGCACGATTTTTGTGCGTGCGGTGCGGAGGGTGGTGTCGTTGTTGTGCTAGTACGTATATTCTCTTCTTTCTTTCCTCAGCTTGTATTTTTACTGGCAAAATGCCCGTGCGCTGCAACGAGAAAAAAAATGCCTGTGCACTGCAATGGAAAAAAAAGATTCTTAAATACCTCTATATCAATACATATAAGAATAGTTTCGCAAATAATTTCCATATCATATTGTTTCGAATTATTCCTTCCATGTGACCGAAATTTAGGTGGTGTCAGTTTGATAAGAAATATTTTTTTTGTTTTTCCTCAATATATAGAACATCGAAAACGGAGTCCATATACGACATGGGTATCTGTTTTCACGTAGGCTGCTCTTGCCGTCTGAATCGGATTTCTGAATAAACTGTGGGCCATATTGCCTTGACGATTTTCGCTAATTGCAAACGAATTTTAAAGTGGTGTCAATTGGGTTGGAAGGGTTGTTATTTTAGCTTTCCATTGATATATAGAACGTAAAAAATGGAGTCTGTATGCGATTTGGGCATCCTTTTTTGAACGGCAATATAAATCAACTCGCACCAAACTTTAGATAATTATTACTTAGAGTAGTCATGAAACATATATGTGATTAATAATTGGGACGTGGTATGAGTCCTTTGGCCTTTTATGTGTGCAGGAGCAGTGCATGGGCCAAAGGCAGTATCATATTTGAAGGTCCTATGAATATTTAAAATTATATTCTCTCCATTTTAAATTATAGATCATTTGATTTTTTATATTAACTTTTGAATTTTTTATATTAACTTTGATCCGTGGTCACCGAAACTCAGTTTATTATTAGCTTGATTGATATCTGGTGCTAAATTAAACCAAAAGACCGTCAGTAATGCCATGCCATATTTATTAGGTGATGCACTTGATGCATTAATCCAAATTGTTCTCATGCTAATTTGGACGTTTGGTAGGGAAAGGACTGCACTTTGCATAATCCACGTACCATTATCTCTACCTAATATTAAATATTAACCAATCCAGCCATCCAGTATATTTTTTAGAAAAAGTAGCCAAGATGTAAAATAGAAGACAACCAACACTACAGATGCGCAGCTTCCCAGGGTTAGGCCGTAGTTATCAGTGATGAGGAGCATATAGAGGGAGTTAGATAGGGGACTGAGATTAGCACCAAGCTATGGCGTCGTGGCTGCAGCGAAGGCGCCTGCGGAGGACAGGTGCTACGGCGGCCTGCGCGACAGGGGAGCGGTATTGCGGTAGCTCTATTAGCTCGCATTGCATGAGGCCAACGGCAACTCTGGCGACGTGTACTTTTCGATAGGAACGGCAAGCTGTATTTGTAGGAGGGCACAAGGTACCAGCAGCCCCTCTTTCGACTCTCATAGCTACCCGTGTCTCTTTATGCATGCACGATGGACTTGAGCCCTTATGGTGCATGGATTGACCATTGATCCCTCCGAGAGTCCAAATACTGCATGGATACGCGGCAGGGGGCCACGTGGAGCTGGCGTTTTGGACTTGGACTCTGCAGCGGTGTAATCAGATTGGAGGTTAATAGAGGACAGAGGACGGACGGACGGACCGTGAAAGACACGGCGTGCAGGACGGACGAAAAAAAGAGGTTGATGGAATAGGAAACTTTATTTGCTTCAATATTAGTAATATTAGATATAGATATAGATACGTTCTTTCACGTCGTATATGCTCCTATTTGGCTACACCTGGGCCTTGGTTTCCTGTGGGCCTTGTGTTGTTGTTGGATTTTTTTTTTTTTTTTGGCCTTGCTTAGTTTTTTTTAGTGCGAAGTGAAACCTGATGTTGAGCTCAATCCAGGGAGGCAGGATCGCATGAGCTCAATTATAGATTAAGCTGACTTGGGCAGCCCCCGAATACTGACATGTGGTTCTGTTTGGGACAAGTCCGGGTTTGCACAAGCCTGAAAGCCAATTAGAAGAGCCGAATGAAAACACAACGTACCGGATGATGAAAGAAGCCGGCAAGGAAATCACGAGCCGCCAGCGCCGTCGCTGTCGGCAAGCTCAAGTCCCTTGTCTTCACACACAGGCGGCGGGCAGAGCACAATCTTGTGGGCGGATGAGATGAGACGGCCCCGCAGGCATCTGTGCAATCCAAACCCGGTCTCCCATTGGCCGGCGCAGGGCTCGCCTCTGGCTCGAGATCACGGTCACGGCGGCGGCCCCAATGCAGGAACGTTTCCTTCTCCATTACTCTGAGATAGCGGCGGAAAGGGACGGGAGAGGGAGACGCCGGATGGTCGATCGGGCCGGGGTGAACTCGACGGCGACGGCGAGACGAGCTATGCGATGCGAGCTCTCGCCCCCGGCCGGGCTCGGCGTCTGGATGCGGTCGGTTTCGGCACTCTGGATGTTGGGTGGAACATTTCCCTTTCGCTTTATTCTCTCGCTCGCCGGCAACTAGGGGATGTGTCATCTTTATTTCTGTTTATTTATTATTATCGTGGAAGAAGAGAAACGCATTTTTGGTCCGTTTGAAAGAGAGTTTTTTTCCTTGTGCCGGTGCAAAAAAAATAAAAAATAATAAATAAATCGCATGGATATTGGATGTTGTTGGGTACACAATAATTTATTAATTAACCGATGCAACTTCTTCTTCTTAGACAATGCTCACCAGAGAACTCAAATGGACATACAAAATAATATACATATACTGTACACAACAGAAAAGAGTATAAAATATAGACGATGCAATGGACATTGTCCGGTGAGGATAGCCTTATCCTCCAACGTCAACTTTGAGAAAAACGTCAAAGATGTGAACATAGGGAATTGATTCAACGTACCTTGACTTGGAGAGGGAGCTGAACATACGGCTTCCTCCTCCTTATAGTAATGCGCTCCCGTTTGTGATACTTTGTCAACGATCACTGTATTTATAAGAAGGTTGTACGCGAAATTGCGAATATGTATACAAGAGGTGTATAGGAAAGAAAAATACTAGAAACTCACATGAATTCTACCGTGTTCAATTAAAGTGCAGTAATCATATACTGAAAACTGAGCATTGGCATCACTGGATGGATCGACTTATATAGATTATTTGTACCAGTCCATCAACCTGTGCGTCGCACGGGCCAGTCTCAAGGCACACACATATTATTATGTATATATCAAAATATGGATAATTTTAATATAAAATTAAATAGTTATTTTAGATATTTTATCATAACAATCCAATATGGTTAATTTAGATACAATTTTGGGAGGTTATTTTATATGATTTTTACCATAGCATAAGAAATTTAATTAAGACTTAAGACCATTTTTTATAATTGTGCATGTGTGTAATTATTCAAGAAAGTATCCTATCTAATCACTATTAATATTTTAATCTATCTAATTGATGGTTTAATATTTTAATCTATCTAATTAACGGTTAGATGTTTCAATTGTTATGGGAGTTATCTTAGGTTATTTATATAATTGATACTATTGCATTGTAGATGCCGCTAAATTGATGGTCGGATATTTTTATTTTTTGTGTGAGAATTTCTGAAATTTATCTATTTTTCTAGAATGCCTCGTAATTAACACATTTTTTAGAGATTTGAATTAGTAATAGTAAAATTATCTATAAACCTATGTTCTCGTAAGATTCAGAGTCACATAAGACATTAGTGTCATAAATATGCTTGAAGGTAGGATTGACGCCTAAAAGGGGAGGGGTGAATTAGGATTTCTAAAACCAAGGCTCACTTAAAACTACAACTACTAAGCAAAACCTATGCAAGTGAATCTAGCTATGTGCACTAAGATTTTGCTAAGTGTTGCTACTTCTACCGTGGCCAAATCTTGTAACCTAGTTTTTCTTAGAAACTAACGTATCAAGCTAATCTAGAAAAGTAAGCACACAATTGTAAGAAATTAAACGCGGAAGCTAAAGAGATAGGATAGAGAATGCAAACTTCCGATGACGATGAAAGTAGCACACGGTGAAGACACGGAAATTTTTCCGAGGTTCGGGGAGACTCACGGTCTCTAACCCCTATGTTCTCGTTGGCGCTTCACTAAGGGCTTTGCACTCGCGTAGTCCTCAAAGTAATACGGCCTCGCCCTTTGCAAGGGTGGAGGTTGGCAAAGTGACTTCCACGGAAGTCAAGCAACCCCGGTCGGGTCTCCGGATATCCTCGTTACACACCCACCCGAACCTATCTCTCGCGTGCTCCTCCCGTACCACGGCTTCGCCCACGCAATGGTAGAGGATGGATAGGTCGCTGGGGTCTTCCGAGTCCTTCTCGCGAAGCTACCCCGCCGTCTCCACTGTGGGAAGCTTCGGCCAACTAGCCGAGGGCCTTTCTCCCTCTCACAAGATGGTGGCGGCCACTCCACACTCCGGAGGATCTCACAAGACTTACAGCCACACTTGATACAAGGTCGTGCACGCAGACACGGATACTAGACAAATAGGCATAAGCCAAGATACTAACAAGCTATCGTTATGCCGAGATGTGTCTATTTGCTCATATGGTGGTTGGGCTCACAAATGTGGTTGCTACATTTTAAATGGGCATAAAATGTGTCTCAACACTTGTGCTAGGCTCATGATACTCCAACTACTATCGGAAAACCGACCAAGGGGGTATATATAGGCACCACCTCCAAAACTAGCCGTTAGAGGCTTTTTCCAGTTTTCTGCGCAAAACCACCATCGAACTGTCCGGTGCGTATAATTTTGCCCCTTCTTTGAGTCGACCGTTGCTCTGACAATGTGACCGTTAGACCCACCGCTGTCCGACGGTGAGCCACCGGACTGTCCGGTGCGTTGTAGCGCCGGGTCTTCAACTTGGATTGTCCTCGGTCTATAACGTCCGGTGGCACCCCCGGACTGTCCGGTGGTGAGCCACCGGACTGTCCGGCGGTGGGTTTTGCATCGGACTTCGCTTCATCCTTCTCGGCCTATATCGTCCGGTGGTGTGCATGAAATTTTGCACCGGTTCTTCAGTTCTTGGCTCAGCTCCTTGTAGGCACCGGACTGTCCGGAGCTGCACCACCAGACTGTCCGGTGCATGCATTTTCTTCTGTTCTTGAGCCAAAAAATCGGTCCGCTGACCGGCCAGCGGAACCACTGAGCCAGGACCCTCGCTTGCAATTTGATGGCGGCTTGGGTCTTCTCTTGTGCCTTTTAAATTCCCCTTTGAGGTGTTTGTACCACAAGTTCACCATTTTCACTCTGGGATTTTAGACGAAAACACTTGTACACAAATATTAGTCCCATGACACGTGTTGTCAATTCAAACACCAAAATCACATATGGGAACTAAACACAAGGCTTAGGACCCATTTTACTTACAATACTCTCGTAAGATTTATAGTTATACGAGACATTTGTGTTATCAGTTTATAGATAAATTTAGTATCGATGGAAGTTGGAAATTCAATACTTATACATATCTTATCTATTTTATCTTTAGACAATTGCTATAGTGTTCTGAAATAACTATAGATCATGAATTTAATTTATGCAAAATAGATAGATATGATGACTTTTGACCTCCTCCAAGGTAATAGATAAAGTATATATTTCTCTATTTTGTTATGTAAAATAGCATAAATTGTTTTCTACCACTGTAACATGGCAAAATACTTTATACGATCTATACTTATATTTACGTGACATTGGAAAAGTAACGTATATAGCCCTTTCAATGTTTGTAAAGATACTATACGGCGGTGCGTTTTACGTGAAGCCACATGAGCTACATGTTTTTTAATTAATTATTGAGATTTTACTCTCCAATGAATCTATTAAATTAGATATCGCTTTCCAATGGATCTGAATCTTTTAGCCTTACAATTAATAATAGTAATATTTTTAATTAATACGCCGAATGTTGCCGGCATGGAGATTTGCACCGTGGTCTTTTACTGCCATAGGCTTTATTTTTTTAATTAATACGCTAAATGTTGCCGTTGTGGAGATTTGAACCCTCGATCTTTTAACTCTACGTTTGCTGCGATTGGCTTTTTTTAATTAATACGCTAAATGTTGCCGGCGCGGAGATTTAAACCCTCGATCTGTTGGCTCTACTTCTTTTTAGCGCGCTTTAAAAATAGTGTTACTTTTACGACCTTCAATTAGTACTAGTAAGATAAAAGAACGAGTTTTCTAAAAATCTTTTTTACCTACAAAGGCATAGATATACCCCTCATACTGACTCCACTGCGCAGTTTGAAAAATGTTGGAAATGTGTGGAAAGGCCTAAAACCCATAGATGCAAATTGTTTCATCCATTTTCTCTATTTATTTTTCACCTCATTTTATACCCATATCCACCTGTTACTTTTCTTCTTTTGGTTTTAATGAGAAAAGAACGACGCTAATCAATCATGACTCCTTTTTTTAACTCTATTTTTCTTTTTTTTATTGTCTGCTTGATTATCTCACAACACGTGCATGTTGCATGTACATCTACGACAATAATAGTAAGATATGACTTATTCAATAGCCCACATGTGGTGAGCAAAAGGTTTGAATATAGGACATACCCTTTTCATGCCGAAAACTATGATGCACGAAATGGAGGTGGCAATAAGCAGCACAAGCATGTTAATAACTTTGATGTAAAAGAAAAGCCATGAAGATCCCAAGGTTGCATACCATCCATATGGGAAGAAGACACGATTGTTGATTCATAATGCGTGGTAAACAAGTGCTTTTTTAAAAATAAATGCTTAATAATAGAAATTTAATATTACCAAGCCCTTTGTCTTCACACACGCAGGTCGTCATCAAGTCCTTTTTTAAAAGATAAATGCCTAACAAAAGAAATTTAATATTAAAAACAAAATATATAGTCATCTAACTACGCAATTTTGCTTCCTGATTGGAACATATACTAAGACAATAATAATTTAACGAAGTTTTTTTTTGATAACATAATTTAACGAATTTGGTTCACATGTTTTTGCTCTTCAATCAATGTACCTATCTGCAACTGTTCATGGGCGAGTTTATAATGTGATAAGATATTCTGATCGACATGCTATCTACAGTAGTTTAACGATGTTGGTTCACACGTTTTTGTTCGTCAATCAATGTACCTATCAGCAACTGTTCATGGACGAGTTTATAATGTGATAGGATATTCTGAATTGCGGATAGCAAGAATAAGCTCTGGGCAAATTCTCCTTCTGCATGGTACCCATCAGGCACCAAATGCCAGAATGTTCTTTGCAGCGTACTGCTCAACTACACGTCCTGCTTTTTTTTTCAAGAAAATATTCTGTTTTGACTCTTCTAAGATTTCGACGAATGGGCCAATCCCTCTCGAAATGTTATTGCAGAATCGCTCACAGCACTCACGACCCATCCAAAAAGATTAATCCTTTTACGCTTCACACGTAAATAAAAGTGCACAGAGGCTTCAGAGATCCGACTACCTCCACTCAGATTGTTATTGCATGAATTTACTCCTAAATTTTTCAGAGAATTTTACCCAAGACAATTGAATCTTGTTTCAAAACAAGAAGTAAAATGGAAAATGCAGTGCAATTCTAGAGGAATTATACAGCAAGAATAGCAGAGCAGCAGGAGCAGCAGAGCAAGCGATGCATCCATTCCTCCTCCGAAGCTGCCAGTTCCGAGGGCCGACATTTATCCCATGCCAAGGGGATCCGACAACGATGCCGAGCCTTGTCCACCTCCGCCATCGAAATCGCGGCTTGCAAAGATCGCGCCCGCCCTGCTTCCATTATAGTAGACGTGCGTGTGATTTATTTGGCTTGAACACTCGGTTGTTGAAAGCATGGTTGTCACGCGATTTTCGGCTGGTTAAATATTCGAGTGTTTCTTGCCCTTCTGTCACACGAAATCCATAAACGCATATCATGCATCGGATGATCCACCATTAACAAACATATTTTGAAAAAAACCGTATGTCTGACAAATAGAAACGCACGAGATCTATAACCACAAAAATCAAATCAAATGCTCCATATGAGATTCACACGATTTAAACTGTCGACACTTGAACAACAGCGAAACAACATACTGCTCCAAAAACCATTAGGCAAAAGAAATAAAAAAAATTATAGAACACACAGCAGTTACAGTGCCAACACATTGTAATTGTTGTGGTGACGTGCTGTAAATATAACACCGACACAGTGTAATTACGGTAGCTACACGGTAATTATGGTGCCGACACACGTTGGCGACACATTGTAATTGAGGTGGTGCCAACAAGTTGTAACTACGTTGGCGATACACTGTAATTACGGTGCCGACACACTGTAATTACGATGACGACACACTTTAACTATGGTGCCGATACACTGTAATTACGGTGGCGACACACTGTAACTATGGTACTGATACACTGTAATTACGGTGACAACACATATGGGCGGAGCCAAGAAAGGGGCTGCAGCTTAGTTGCAGTCAAATAATTCTAGACTGCCCTATGCATTTTTGGTTCAACAAACAAAAAGTAGCCCAACAACCTAAGTTACCCTATGTATTTTTTGGCCTAGCAACCCAAGTTATCCTAGTAAACGAAAAGTAACCCAACAGATTAAGTTTCACATGAATCGTGTCCCTTACTTGCCAAAAAATACCAATTGATTACTCTTTTAAAATTAGCTCCCGTTTGATCCATTTCTGGCTCTACCACTATCGACACACTGCAACTATGGTGCCAATACACTGTAATTACGGTGGTGACACATCCGTTATTCTCTACTCCCTCCGTCCAAAAAAAAAAAAGAAATCCTGAGTTTATCCTAAGTCAAACTATCGTAAATTTGGCCAAATTTATATAAAAATGTAATAACGTTTATGATATCAATTATGTATGATATGAAAATACATTTCAACACGAATCTAATGATACTAATTTGGTAGCATAACTTTTAATATATTTTGATATAAACTTGGTCAAAATTACGAAAGTTTGACTTAGGACAAAACCAGAATTTCATTCTTTTGTGGACGGAGGAAGTAGCAGTGTGGATAGCAATTTCTAGATGCAACTTTATGCATGATAAAATTCCATACATAGCATTTACTTGTAAAAACAAAAAGGGTTTAAAAAAATATAAATCAAAATTAGGCTGATACGATATGGAGAACACAGTCTAATGGAGTCAAAACCAGAAGTTCAAAACTCACCGGTGATAGCGTTACCGATTAAAAAACGCACATAAATGTATGAAGCATTCACCGAACAGAAATAAATGGAGAAAAACATTCAGAGCATTCAGAAGTCAGAACTATAGCTGTGCTCTACGATGGAAATGCAAATGGCCTGACAATCCATTTAGAACTATCCAATATCAAACCAGATGGGTCCGGCAAAAAGAAAAAAAAACAAATAAAAAGAGCCCGATAACTCTCATGTAGATTGAAGGGCCACCAACGACTCGCTGGGCTGATCGCACGGCGTAAAAATCGAGTGCTGGAAGTGCTAGACACATGCGCATGATGTATAGCTTTTCTCAAAAAAGAAAAAGATCAAAAATCCACGCGAAAATTTGCCCACGGGGTTTGTTTGTTCCTTCTGAAAGAGGAGGGAGGGAAGTACATTTGTCTCCGACAACACTTTTCAAATCCCATTTTCTATCACTATTTTAACTATTTTTTCTGTTTACAGTGCAGTATTTATGTTAAACAGTGCTAAACAGTGTTTTGACGAATCGTTTTGCGGAGTCCCATTGGGAAAGCCTAAGGCTGTTTCCAATGAGAATCTCTAAAAAGGTTTTCTAAAACACTGTTTTTCATTGTTTGATATAAATGTTTAAATAGAAAGAGAGGTAGCTAAAATATTGATAGGGAATAAGATTTGAGTAAGAGATAGTTGGAATAGTGATAAAAAATAAGATATGAGTAGACAGAGAGTAACATAATTGGAACAGTAACATAGAAGAGAATAAGACGTCAGGAGTATTCTCGGAGATAGTGTAAAGGGACAGTGGCGCAGCCACCCGAATAACCGATATAGTAGTTACCAGTACTCCAGTAACTCAGAGCTGCCTGTACTGTACGCCTTCTTGTTGCTGCGGCTGTATGCTACAGAGCCAAAGCTTCCTGCGTTTGCTACTGTTTGCACGGAGGCGGGGAAGACGACGACTTGCGTAGGGGTTGCTCGAGCGAATCAGTATTCAGGTAGAGGTAGACGTCAGCTCACTAGCTCAGTCATCAGTATTCATCAGCAGTACTATAGTAGTACGAGTGAAGCCTTCTCTCTCTGTTCATCTCTTCTATAGCAAGAGAAGGGTATCTTCTCCGCCCCTTTCGATCTTGTCTATCTTTTCCTGCTTTGATGGGAAAGTCTATTGTTTCCTGCTTTGACGCCCGCTGTTCTTGCCGCGGAACTTCCGTTCGCAGGAGACGTTCTCCGGGGCCTAGAATCGTGACGACATGGACGGCAATGCGAGGTCGGCGGCGAGCCAGAAGAAACCCGTCGTGTAAAGATTTTGCTTCGCGCCGCCGCTCCTCAAAGAACTCTCCTTTCGTGATGATTGATTGATTGATTGATCCCGGGATACTGACTTGCGTGTGCTCTAATGGCGTCCGCAGCACGGACGACGACCTCGTGGAGCTGCTGTGGCACAACGGCAGCGTCGTCGCGCAGCCCCAGGCGCACCACAGGCCGGCGCCCTCGCCGTCCGACCGCCCGGGCAGCAGCAGCGGCCTCACCGGCGAGGAGACCGCCGCGTGGTTCCCGGACACCCTCGACGACGCGCTGGAGAAGGACCTGTACACCCAGCTCTGGTACAGCAGCATCACCGACGCCGACGCCACCTTGCAACTCCCGGGCCCTAGCTCGCAGCCGCCGCCGGAGCTGGCGCACCCGGCGGTGGGGAGCAGCGGCGTCGAGTCGAGCTGGACCGGCGGCGACATCTGCTCGACCTTCTGCGGCAGCAACCAGATGCCCAGGATGCTGTCAGGGGCCGACGCGGCATTGCAGTCCGAGGTGGCGCGTGGTGCCGTCGCGCACGACGGCGGCGGCACTGGCACGTCGTCGTCCGGCGGGTCTGGAAGCAACTACGGGGCTTCCGGACTGCCCAGTGACAGCGGCCATGTCCAGAAGAGGAAGGGGAGGTGTAGAGACGACTCGGGTAGTCGGAGTGAGGTGTTTCTTGGTCTAATTTGTTCATCCTCTTTGGTACAGTAGTATCGGGTAATCAGTACTAGGAAACATGGATGCTTGAGTGAAATAGAATTGATGGGGAAATTTCAGGACGCTGAGTGTGAGGCAACTGAGGAGACCAAATCATCGAGGCGATCTGGGTCAAAGCGCAGGACTCGCGCAGCTGAAGTTCATAATCTCTCAGAGAGGGTGAGGAATAGATTATACTATCCCAGGCATATCAGAAAGGCAACTTGCTGGTAAATTGTTCTTACAGCGTTGTTGGTTCCCGCTGGTGTAGAGAAGAAGGGACCGGATCAATGAAAAGATGCGCGCTTTGCGAGAGCTGATACCGCACTGCAACAAGGTATATTATGCTTCTTTTCTTGTCAGGTGCAAGCCCGTTGATTAATAAAACTCTGTTGGTGAGTGGTGATATATGTACTTGATCATTGGCAGTGTGTTTCTTTTGTTTTTCATTGATGTTTGGGTTACTTTATGAGCTGCAATTATTTTTCAGACTGACAAAGCATCGATATTAGATGAGACAATTGAGTATCTGAAGTCCCTCCAGATGCAAGTTCAGGTTAGGAGCGACTCTTACCTGAACTTACATGATCCCATATGAGATCATTTGCTGGTGCCAACTAAACAGATATATATGTTTCAGATCATGTGGCTGACTTCTGGGATGGCACCAATGATGTTTCCTGGTGCTCACCCATTCATGCCAACAATGGCTCTGGGCATGAATTCAACTTGCATGCCTGCAGCACAAGGCCTAAATCAGACACCAAGAGTACCATACATGAACCATCCCCTGCCAGATCACATCCCTCTGAACTCATCTCTATCTATGAATCCAATGAACGTTGCGAACCAGATGCAGAGTGTTGACCTCAGGGAGGGAAGTAATCACTTCCTTCACCCAGATGGTGGACAAACAGCAGTAGCTCAGGTAAGATCATAGTATGATGACCCAGAAATCGGGAAATTTGGGGTCATTTTAACTGTGTTTTGCCTGCTCACCTAGCCTGAAGTGCCAAATTTCCTGCAGGTACCAGGACCCCATATCTATGGACCTCAAATAGCACAAGCTAAACAACAAAACAGGATACTGGAAGTGCCAGCCAGTACTGTTGTGCCAACCTCTAGGGCAGGACAGCCGCCTGCTTATGATGGAGTTTAGAATGACCAAAATCTTGTAAGGTGTTTTACTGATAAACTAATGTAGATAACCTGTGTTGTATTCCACTGCATATCTGTACAGAAGTGCCAGCAGTGTATGCAGCCATTCTTTGACATCTGAGCTTTTAGAGCTATTAGGAGTCTATTATAGGTAACAAAGGGTACTGTCTGGCTATATTCGATCTGTGGAGCTCGAGCTGCATACCACTGAGCAGTATATTTTCAAGAGTAAATGAATGAATATTATATGAAAGATGTCATCTTTCAGTCTATACTTTTGCTGTATCCATCAGTTTCATGGAAACTGACCGCACTGTTTTTTTTTTTTTTTTTTTTTTTGCCTAAATAGCTCTTGTCATTTTTTCAATGGTTGGATATATTTTTTCATATTGAATTGACAATTTCGTACATATCAGCAAGAGGTAGATAACGTCAAGACCAGTCATTTTAACCATCCTTTTCTTGACACTTACAGGATCAGCAATGCTATGCCTTTGATCAAGGGTCTTCTTTCTGTCAATCACTGATAGTACTGACAAGATAGGCAGGTGGCACCCCCTATAGCTGTCTGTAATATATCTCGATCAACATAGCAAATTAGCAATACCTGCCTGGACATGAGGGCTACTGCTGCATGTAAACGGCTAAACGCAGATAGCAACGGTTCTCCCCTGAGATGCTAACTCTGACGCCCACTGTATGTAATAATCTTAATAATATTGTTCAATCAGCAAGTCAACAGCCAATTCCTAGGATGCATAATAAGGTACTTTTGGAAACATTTTCTCTTCCAACAGTGTTCTGATAAATCAGTGAGATGCTTGTAGTCTCTTTTCATGAAGAGGAAAATGTTGGAATGTTTGATGTGAACAGTGAGCTGACCAAAACCCAAACCAACAGCCAGGTCCTACAGACACAGATGGACACGAATCTCTAAATCCAAAGTACAGATCAACGAATCTTGTCTTTTTCCCGGGTCCTATTTCTGGGTAACCAACTTACGACATTGATCTTATCCGAAGACCAAAGCATACCAACACCATTTTTCCGCTTGTGGAGAGATATGGTCTGCAGGAGAGGAGATGAGCTCGCCGGTCCATCAACATAGCCGGCTTGATTGCATCTGCCTGTTGCGCATACATACATACAGCGTGACATGCTTGTTCAGCACTCTGCTGGTGATCTTGTGGCTCACAAGAGCTGGGAGAATCTGTGTGGAGCCCCGCACCTGCAAGATGCCAGCCACTCATCTCTTCAGCCTGGAGGTGTTTTCCAGGACATGCATGATCATGATGGATCCATCTCCAAACTTTTCCCTGATGTTACAGTATTCAAGCGTATGCTGGGCCTGCTCACTGATAATTGGATCAGATGCTCATATCTCCTCAGGTTTCCTGTCTACCACATTCGGGTCCCCTGTTGCTTTCGTCTCTCGGTTATTCTTTGGATGCATATGGCTTGGCACTTGTTGTCTCGTCCCAATGCTGAAGGGATCCAACCAGCGCTATTGATGTGTATATGTACGGCACGGTGATTTTGGCGTGACTGTTTTTCAACAGCTGTTTCGCCCGAACACGCAGTGCAGGTAGTAATAACAAATGGAAGCGGGCGTCAAAAAAAAAAAAAAAAAAAAAACAAATGGAAGCGGATGAGCACATGCTAAGCATTTCCGTAGGAGTGATTGGTGGTCATGTCTGCATCTTGTGTTTATTAGGGTTCACTTCAATCGCCATCTCCGAGCAGAACCAGAACAGCCTTCTGGGATTCGTATTTATCTTGGATCTTGCTGTGAGAGGTTTGAAGGGAGTTTCATGCCCAAGTTGGCTGCATCTTTATCTTGGATCTTGCTGTGAGAGGTCGTTATTTGCATGACAGGATGGAACTGCTTTGCTTTCTTATGAAGTGAAACAATTTAAAGACGGTTGGTGGTCAGATTTAGCAAAATCGAACTAACTAGCGGGAGAGACAAAAAAAAAAAAAAAAAGGATTGGCTTCGCCCGGACTCGAACCGGAGACCTTCAGTGTGTTAGACTGACGTGATAACCAACTACACCACGAAACCATTTCGTTCAGGCATGAATCTACTAATCTAATTAATCTTAAGCCTGGGCGGCCATCACCGTTATTTATGGGCCTAACACGGTGGTGGCGAGCATGCGGCCCACGGCCCGCTCTTGCGGCAGCGAGATGGGCTCGCAGAGCAAGCAAGAAAGCCGAGGAAGGAAAGGAAACTCCCCTCCCCGGGCGGTGGTCGGGCAGGCCAGAATCCGCCGGGCCTTCTGAGGCTTGGAAGCCCCCCCTCCTGCGACCAGCGAGCGAGCCCACGGGAACGGAAGTAGATCGCTCCTCCGCCGGCTTGGACGTGCAGTGCAGGTTGGTTATTGTACGCCTGCGTCTTGCATGGAAAAACGCACCCACAGCTCCAAGGTCGGACCGGACCGACGGGAGGGGCCGTAGACGCACGTACGCCTATCATGGCGTCGTGCACGATCGATACATGCTTTTGGCTGCCATGCGTACGTCGACCGTGTTCTTGACCGACCGACCGGCGCAGGGGAATGAAAATGCCGCCTCACTTTACTTGCATTGCTGACCGTGCTGCGAGCCTGCGACCCTTGCTGGCATCTACTCCATCTGCGCACACACTTTTACAGCCCGTACGAGCTAGGTAGTAGTACGTGTTGTGTAGGGGCCGGCCCTTGCGCGAGATCCGAGTCCGACCGGGATACAATACATGCATAGATAGATCCTGCATGCCCTTGTAGTACGTCTGATGTTGCATAGTGGTGTGGTGGGCCACTCATTGTGGGCAAGTAATTAGTACTGTAAAACAAAAAAGCTGCCAGCCAGCGAGCGGCGGCCTGACCAATCGATCGGCGCGCTCCTGATGCGAGTCTCGCGGATTAGATTAGATCGGGGACGGCCAATGGACGCCGGCTGAGACAAATATGCCCGTTACGTTGCTGTCACTCCTGCCTGCAGCCGCTTGCCGCTTGCCGCTTGCCGGTTGCGGTTGCGGGCGCGGGAGAATCTCCCCGAAAGCGGCTTTTCATTTCCTTGCGTGCGTGCGCGCGCGCTCCCCGCCACGGCGGCGGCAGCTAGCACAGCACAGCACAGCACAGGAGGCACGGCGCCCGGGAGCACGGGTGCCTGCCGGTGCCGGCGGCAGCCCCCATGCCCGTGCGTCGCCCGCCGACCGATGCGGGGGACGGACGGACGTACCGTACGTGCGGCCTTTGCTTGTACTACTCCTGCATGGCTATCGGTTTACCCCGTTCCGCCGACGTCACGTGCACTGCACTACTGGCCCCCCGCCAGCCCCTGGCCCAGCATATTTTGGAGCAGTATAATTTTTTTCTTTTTTTGCAAATTGCAGCTGTGGAAAGCACGGTTTGTTTGCTTTAGTTTGGATTTTTTTTCTTTTTATTTTTTTTAAAAAATACCACTGTACAAGGTAGCAATAAAATGCTTGAAAAAAAAAATACTCAATCGATCAGTTCTGTGTAAGGTTGATCAGTACTGTACTAGCTAGCAAGCAGTAAATCACTCCATCGATCTGAATGGTACTAGTAATTACAAGAGATGAGCTGCGAGATGCGTATATACCGCGCTTCTTCCTTAATTGGTTTCGATGAAGTGATATACTCCATGCCATTGCCATTTCACATTACTGTAGTTAGCTGCGACTGTTGCAGGTTGCAAACTGCTTGTAGACTGGTGCTGTTAGCTAGCTAGCTAGAGAGACCCAGACATAATGCATGTCCTTTGCTACAATAACAAGCTAGCTAGTACTACACATATAGCATCTGTTACGTTAGCATACCTAGCTCGAGCACGTTTCTAAGACCATTCCCAATGGCTTGCCTAAAATCTTGCCTATCCACTATTCCTTCACTATTCTAACTATCTTTTTCTATGTCTACAGTAGCGCTACAGTGTATAGTCAATCTTTTTAGACAGGTCATTGGGGATAGCCTAATAGCCAGGGACCAAACATACGCTTTGCTTTGTTAGTTACACATATATATACTAGCTAGTGATGAATGTCATAGGGGCCACACCACCGCCTGATGAGATGAGCCACCACATAGCATTCAATGATTAATTTTGCCAAAAAAAAAAAAAGGAAAAAACTTGAAATATTGAAGGAGGCTATATTTTATATATAACAAAAAAACTAAAACGCCCAAGTTATTGGTCTGATCGTTTCGTCTTCGGTTAAGAGCAATGCAAGGCAGCCCTATAGCTAGCTAGCGCGCAGAATCGATCAAAATGTGCAAATAAACCAAGCCGATGGAACAATGGTGGAGCTCCTTTTGCCCATACTCGTCTATATATATCCCAGTGGCAACTGGCAAGGCATCAAACTTTTTGTGCGAGCAAACGAAAGGTAAACAACGGCGGCAGGAGGATGCGTGGACGGTCACGGGAGCACGCACGCTGTTAAAAAAAAAAAGGGTGCCGGCATGCGCAGCGCAGTAGAAAAAGAGAGGTGGAGGCGTGGAGCTAGGTAGCAGGTCTTCAGAGGCATGCATGGGCATGGGCGTGACCCACACACATGGACACCACCCTTGGAGTTGGCCCAGCTAGCGGCGCGTACACAGTACAGGCGAATCCGGCTGCCGTCCAAGAGCTGCGAGACAAACCCCGTCTCAGAAAGCAAGCCCTGCCTCGTTGCAAAGCACGCATGCGGTACCACCATTGTAGACGAGCTGAGCTGTGTGTGTGAGAGATAGAGATTGCAACTATATATTCAAGCAGAGAATGAGGGAAAAAAAAAATTAAAGGTCGTTGTCATGGGGAAGAAGAATGATGGGTACAGCACGCACGCATATATATGAAGTGGAGCAGATTGATTCGTTGTTGTGTGCGGAGACGAAGAAGAGAGATTTCGACGGCATGTCATCTCAGGGCATATTGCCAAACAGGGTGAGAAAGGCGCAGAAAGCAGCTAGGGCCGGAGCGGCACGCAGCCAGCAGCTAGGAGTAGTAGTAGGCTAGTCGTCGTACGTCGCCGGCCGGCCGGCCGGCCACCCCTGACACTGTGCCAGCTAGGGTTGTGTCGTCTAGCTAGGGTTTTCATCGATGATCAGTAGTACTTATTGGTGCGTAGCGGAGGAGCGGGCGTCTCCCCCAGCTCATCCCGGCGCCTTTATTTATTCTCTCCCTCCCGTCCTTGTAGTCATGTGCGTGTGCACGTATGTATGGCTGGATGCGTGCCTGCATCTGCCTGGGGGACGAAGTTTGGAGGATCGGAGAGTGTTATAGATGGTGATGGGGGCCGTAAGGTCGGGGCGAGATCAGATCATCTCAGACCGACGATCGTGTTTGATTACCTACCCACCTGCTTTGCTTGCTTGCTAGGGCACTTTTGACACGAGCTGGCCGGCTGGCGTTTGGAGAGAGAGCCCCAGCAGCTAGCAGGAGGCCACCTATTTATATACGGCCGGCCCGGCCGGGGGCTTTGTGTGCCGCAGTGCTGCATAGATAGAGAACGAACAAGCAGTTCTCTGCTACTCCTTCCTCTTCCTCCCAGCTCAATGCAAGCATATGCATGCATAGGTTAGTTCTTCTGTGTCATCGTCCGTGCTTAGCTTCTTTCTTTGCATTGCTTGCCCTCGTCTGTTGTTCTTTCTCTGGGCATTTCTCGCTCGAGTTGTTAGTTGTTCGACCTCTCTGCTCTCTCTAGTGCTTGTACGTACATATATTAGGCGAGGCGAGGAAGAAGCCATACATTGGGTCTGCAGGGTTTGTGTGTGTGATAGTGTTACTACTGGAGCTGCGCTAGCTTCTCTTCTTTTCAAGGCATATATGCATGGCTCATGCATACAGCTATATGCATGCATGTCTGCTGCATGCTTTCTGTGTTGGCATGCATGGAAGAGGTACGAGAGGCTCCCTCTCTGCAACTGCAAGTTCAGGGAAGAAGAAGAAGAGGGCCGGTACGGCGCATGCATGCAATGCAACGCAGGGCATTGTGCAGGCGTGGATCGATGTTGGAGACGGCAGGTGTAGGCACGACGTCCGAGCAGCAGCAGGTCATCATCAGATATATAATAAAGAGAGGTGAAAAAAGGCCGGGATATGCCTGGCTCCCTGTATGCCACTCGCGTAGCTGCCAACTCATCCCTGGGTGGGTCGTCGTGTTCGTTGTTGGCTCTACTGCGGATGGCGTGCGAGGAGCCAAGCATGACCATATTCTACATCTCTCCCTCCCTCTCTCTCTCTTTCTCTCTCTCTCTCTCTCTCTCTGCAAAATTATATTTAATTATTATATTGTTCCTCTGATGATCAAGTTAAATATTGTTCAGTGCTGACATCTGAGTTCAAGGTAGAATAGCTAGAGAGCTGAGCAGCCTAGTTTCACGTACCTCCTTTTTCAGTTTTTTTTTTCCCGGTAATAGCAACTAAACAAGGACTGTATATTATCAGTGGTCTGTTATGCAGATCCATGCACGCTTGCAAGCTCGTGGGTTAGCTTTGTTACATTATCCGTCAAATATAAAGCACACGGTAGGTGCGTGCTCAAGGAGGATCCGGAATCCGGTGCGCCGGCCCGGCAGCGCAACAATGTAAGATTAGGGTCATCAAAAAGTGAAAATAGATGTGAAAAACACTATTTGCGCACTGTACATAGAGTGAAAAAATAATAATTACAGTACAGATGCACTACTTTTGCACTAGCTGGTGACCACGGTCTAAAAGACCGCATGAATATTCTTCCCTTGGCAGTGGCCGTTCATTTGTGGTGACGCACTGAACTGACGCATGGGTTGCGAGGTGATGAGCTGCCAAGCAAGCAGCCTGCATCATGCCATTAGTTGCTGATGACGTACGACATCCAAGAATGCATGTGATACATTAGCACGTAGGTACTAGCCCCGACCCTATTCGCGCCTAGCTGCTATAGCTAGCTGGTTTGCTGCATTGTAAATTGTAATGCCATGCATGTACTCACTTCCCTTGCAAAAAATCTCTTCCAAAAACTTGTCCATATACATATCGATCCTTTTTATTTAGACAAGAATTCTAGGACAGAGAGAGTTTGCCGCAATGGCATTATTACTAGATTGCTAGCAAATCCGAACTTGGTTAGTGATTTTGGATTTGTGTTCTCTTCAGATGATGACTCAATCGCGCCTAGCTGCTATAGCTAGCTGGTTTAGTTATCCCCGCTGCATTGTAAATTGTATTGCTATGTGTACTCTCTTCCCTTCCAAAAATCTCGTCCAAAAACTTGTCCAGATTGTAAGAGCTGAACAGAAGGAATGAGACAACTCAAGTTGTATTGATCAGGGCTTACGCCTCTTATACACGTACATCAGGTCAGTTGGATAACTGACAACAGCTACACTTAAGGAGAGCCAAAGAACGTGCTAACTAAGTATAGTACAGGTCGCTAACACCCCCCCGCAGTGTGAGCGTCGTTGTCGGCGACGCACAAACTGGTTCGGAACTCCTTGAAGATTGCCGTCGGTAGACCCTTAGTCATGACGTCGGCGTACTGCTGTGCTGTTGGTACATGTATAACTTTGCATTGTCCGACTGCGACCTTTTCGCGGACGAAGTGCACATCGAGCTCAATGTGTTTTGTGCGTTTGTGGTGCACTGGATTGGAGCTCATGTAGCAGGCGGAGACATTGTCGCAGAAGATGATGGTGGCCTTCGTGAGGGGACTGTCCAGTTCGCCTAGCAGTTGCCGGAGCCAAGTGCACTCGGCCACGGCGTTGGCGACGCCTCGGTATTCGGCCTCGGCGCTTGAACGAGAGACCGTCGTCTGCCTTTTTGATGACCACGAGATCATGGCGTCACCCATGAACACACAGAAGCCCGAAGTAGATCGTCTTGTGTCCGGGCACCCGGCCCAGTCCGCATCGGAGTAGGCGACGAGATCGTTGTGGTCGGAGCGCCGCAGATGTAGACCAAGAGCTGTGGTGCCACGGACATAGCGAAGTATTCGCTTCACGAGAGCTTGATGCTTCGTCGTTGGAGCGTGCATGAACAGACAAGCCTGCTGCACGGCGTACTGCAAGTCTGGCCGTGTCATCGTTAGGTATTGAAGAGCACCGACCAGACTGCGGTAGTCCGAGGCATCCGCTGTGTTAAGTGGCGAGCCGGAGTCACTGGAGAGCTTGCCGTTGGTGTCGATCGGTGTGTCGCAGGGGCGGCATTCAGTCATGCCGGCTCGTTCAAGGAGGTCGATGGCGTACTGTTGCTGTTGAAGGAAGAAGCCATCGTTGTTGCGCTGAACCTGGATGCCGAGGAAGTAGTGGACCGGGCCCATGTCCTTGAGGGCGAACTCGCCATTGATGGAGCTGATGACGCGGCGCAGGATGTCGTTGGACGAGGCAGTGAGCACGATGTCATCGACGTAGAGAAGAAGATACACCGACTCCTTGCCGCTCCGAAGAACGAAGAGTGAGCTGTCGGATCGAGTGGGCTTGAATCCCATCGTGCCGAGGAACGTGGCGAGCCGCATGTACCACGCTCTGGGCGCCTGCTTCAAGCCATAGAGGCTCTTGGACAGGCGGCACACCGATGTTGGAGCTGATGAGTCGATGAAGCCGGCGGGCTGGCGAGCATAGACTTGTTCGTCGAGGACGCCATGAAGGAAGGCGTTGTTGACGTCGAGTTGATGTACAGGCCAGCGGCGTTGGGCAGCCAGCGTGAGTACCGTGCGCACCGTTGCTGGTTTCACGACGGGACAGTAAGTCTCGCCGTAATCAACTCCTGCGCGCTGGGTGAACCCGCGCACCACCCATCGCGCCTTGTACCGATCAAAACTGCCGTCTTCCTTGAACTTGTGGCGGAAGATCCATTTGCCGCTGACGACATGTGCACCAGGAGGTCGCGGAGTGAGCTCCCATGTGTTGTTGGCGAGTAGAGCATCGAACTCGGACTGCATTGCCTGTCGCCAGTTGGCGTCTTGTAGTGCCTGATTGACTGTCCGTGGGATTGGCGATGGAGTCGTGGCTGCAGTAGTCGTCGTGGTTGCAGCGGCGGCGTAGCGTGGGTGCGGCTTGAACGTCCCCACGCGGGCCCGGGTCACCATGGGGTGTGGTGCACGGGTGTCCGCGAGTGTAGGCGCGGCTGTTGTTGCGGATGGCGATGTTGACGGGATCGGCGGGGAGGGAGATCCGCGTCGTGGGGCTGCGGAGGACGTGGGTGCTGATGAAGGCGTGGCCTGTGGGGAGCCGCAGGTGTCGTCCGGTCTGCGCGGCGTGCCCAGTTCTGGGTGGACACGCGGTGATCGCAGAGACGGAGCTTGCGGTGATCGCGGAGACGGTGGATCCGGGAGCGGCGGCGGCGGGACCACATCATCAGAGAGATCTGGTCGCCATGGATCGTAGGCGCAGGTTGTTGGTGACGACATCGCGGGACCTGAGCGGTAGGGAAACACAGCCTCATCGAAGTGAACGTGGCGTGATGTCAGGACTTTCTGCGTCGTCAGGTTGTAGCATCGATAGCCATGATGATCCTGCGAGTAACCAATGAAAACACAAGCCACTGAACGTGGTGAAAGCTTGTTAGGGCTGGTGGATTCAGTGTTTGGGTAGCACAGACACCCGAAGACGCGAAGGGATGCATAGTCAGGTTCTGTGTTGAAGAGCAGGGAGAAAGGGGTGGCCATGGAGCGAGGCTTGCATGGTTTTCGGTTCAGAAGGAAAGTGGATGTCTGAAGCGCTTCAGCCCAGAATAGCGGTGGCATCGCGGCATGAAGGAGGAGTGCACGAACGCCGTCGTTCAGAGTGCGTAGGATGCGCTCAGCTTTCCCATTCTGTTGGGAAGTGTATGGGCAAGAGAGACGTAGAAGAATGCCATTGTCGGAGTAGAATTTACGCAGGGCTGAGTTATCAAACTCACGACCATTGTCGGTTTGGAACGCGCGAATGGGGCGGGCGAACTGTGTGCGAACGTAAGCATGGAATGAAATGATCTTTGCTGCTACTTCAGACTTGTGGCGCAAAGGGAATGTCCAGACGAAATGCGTGAAGTCATCCAGGAGCACAAGATAATAACGATAGCCAGTGAAACTGGAAGCAGGTGACGTCCAAACGTCACAATGAATTAATTCAAAAGCTGTAGTAGTTTTGTGCTGAGAAGGAGCAAATGGTAAGCGCACAGGTTTGCCGATGCGACAAGCATGACAAGTGTGTGACAATTCCTTATTACAAGTGAATTGAAAAGTTTGAAGAAGGCGACGGAATGACTCCTTGCCGGGATGACCGAGCCGCTGATGCCAGAGATCTGCAGAGACGGTGGCGAGGCAGTGTGTGGAGTCGGATGATTTCGTCGGGTGGAGGGGGTAGAGATCACCGGTGCTATCACTGCGGAGAAGTACCATCTTGGTGACGCGATCCTTTATAGAGAAACCAGAATTGTCAAATTCGATTGTAATGGGATTGTCACGAGTGAGAGCACGAACTGAAATGAGGTTTTTAATGAGTGATGGAGAGACAAGAACATTGTGCAGGGAGAGCGGATATGAGTGAGTAGGGATAGAAGAGGAACCAGTGTGTGTAATGGGTAAAGAGGTGCCATTACCAACAATGATTCGGGTGGAGGAGGAGTTAGGAAGAAGAGAAGAGATGTTACCGGAGCCTTGCGACATATGAGATGAGGCGCCAGTGTCGAGGAACCAATCTCCTGTGGACTGGGGCTGCTGGAGTGAGATGTTGTTCAGTGTGGCGAGCAGCTGCGGGTCCAGCTGGGAGGACGCACCGGCGACATGGGCCTGCGGAGCCGCGGAGGGAGGGCGCGTGCCTAGGATGCCAGGCGTCGGCGAAGGAGCGTTCGGCGAGGATGTGAATGGCCAAGCCTGCACCATACCCGTCCATGGGTTCAGTGTGGGCCAGAAGCCTGGTGGTGGCGCCGTGGTGGATGTAGAGCTCTTCTTTTTCTTCTTTTTGTTGGAGGAGGAGGTCGACGGAGGACGTCCTCCGTTGGAGGATGCAGGCGTGGTTGAGGGCGGTTTGGCCGGTGCGCCGTTGACCGAGGCGCCTTGCGGTGTAGGAGCGCCGGGTGCGGCATTTGCGATGAAGGCCGCCGCGGACTGAAGATGGGCGGTGGACGGTGTTGCGGCGGGCGCCGTGGACGAGGACGTGCCGGCGTTCGCGGCGTGAGCGACAAGTGCCGCCGCAGCCTGCAACTTCTCCGACTCGTTGATGCGATGCTCCTCGAGCTGCAGCATGGATCGCGTCTTGAGGAACGACGGTAGACGGCGGCGAAGTGTGATGTGCGGAATCGCGTGGTGGAGACGAGGGTTGAGGCCGCGGACGATGTTGTAGATGAGATCTTTGTCATTCACCGGGGCCCCGAGACCGGCGAGGCGATCGGCCATGACCTTCATGCGAGAGCAGTAGTCGAGGACGTTGAGATCACCTTGGTAGAAGTTGCGGAACTCGGCGCCGAGGTAGACGGCGCGAGTGTCCTTGTTGTCGCGGAAGAGGTTGCGGACGCCGCTCCATATAGAGTAGGCGGTGTCGGTGTCTTCCGAGACCATGGAGAGAAGCTCGGGGGAGATGCGGTTGTAGAACCACGAGACGATGGCGCAGTCATTCTGCACCCAGTCGCTGTCGCCCTTGGCGGTGGAGCCGTCGACGTGGTCGCGGAGTCCGAACTGGCCAAAGATGGCAGAGAAGGCGCGCGCCCAGGCGACGTAGTTGGCGTCGTTGAAGTCGAGGACAATGGGCACGCGGTTGAGGATGTTGATGCCGTGGACGACCGCCGGTGTGGCAGGTTCGGTTTGGACGCGGAGTGTGTGGGGAAGGCCAGACTCGGCGTCGGAGTTGTCGGAGGCCGCCGACGTTGAGGACGAGGATGAACTCATGGCGTCGGGGTGGGAGGTTGAGGCAGCGGAGATTTAGGATCGTGGAACGGCTGATACCATGTAAGAGCTGAACAGAAGGAATGAGACAACTCAAGTTGTATTGATCAGGGCTTACGCCTCTTATACACGTACATCAGGTCAGTTGGATAACTGACAACAGCTACACTTAAGGAGAGCCAAAGAACGTGCTAACTAAGTATAGTACAGGTCGCTAACACAGATACACAGGAACATCCTTTTAGACTATGTGCAGCAGGATGTGTAAATGCATTGTGTATCTAGTGTTCCAACTACTTCTCTTTCTGTGAACAGTGTCGCTACAGTATATAGACAATTCATTTACCCAATCTACTGCACATAGTCTTATTTAGATAAGAGTTGTAGTACGCAGAAAGAGTCTGCAGTAATGGCATTATTATTACTAGCTTGCTAGCAAATAAACCCGAACTTTGGTTAGTGCCTTGGGATTTGCGTTATCTCTTCAGATATGATGATTCAATATAAGGGGTGTTTGGATCCGAAGCTAAACTTTAGCTCATGTCACATCGGATGTTTAGATGCTAGCTAGAAATATTAAATATGGTTTAATTAGAAAACTAATTACACAGACGAGGACTAAACAACGAGACGAATTTATTAAGTCTAATTAATTTATGATTAACGAATGGTTACTATAAAATCACATTTGCTAATCATAGATTAATCAGGCTTAATAAATTCGTCTTGCCGTTTAGTCTTTAATTAATTTTATAATTAGAATATATTTAATACTTCTAACTATCGTCAAACATTCGATGTGACAGGGCTAAATTTAGTCTCTCGTTACACCGTGCTCTCGGGATCCAAACGGGTCATAATGTTACACCGTGCTCCACCATACATGTGTGCGCTCGCGATCGAAATCGAATAACAAACTACAGCATGTACATTGTGCCGTGCACAGCGTATATATTTTTGTACACACGCACAGAATAATTCAGAGTACGTATATCCTCCTGTACGCAGTAATCCAGAGAAAGCTGCAAAATGTGATTGTGACGAGTGATATATACATGGGTATATATACGGCGCGGCGTGTCGATCAGACCGGGACGCGCCGCCATGCATGCATGGATTAACTACTCTACTCTTGGCCTCCTCTCCTGTCCTGGCCTCCTGGGTGGCTGGGTAGCTAGCTAGCTAGCTAGGGAGGGACGACGCCACGATGGTCATGTTCCTGTGCTGTACGCGGCATGTACGCCTGTACGTACGTGCAATTTCATTGCCTAGGCTAGTTAAGCCTAGTCTACAGCAGGATTAGTACTAGTATACAGTAGTACTAGTAGCATGAGTCAATTTTTTTTTTTGAGATAACGGGTTGGATTTATTTTTACGGTAATATTACATCCATCCATTGAAGGGGATCTGAACAGAAATAAAATTATATTGAAGAGCTATTGAGGTTCTCTTCATCAACTGCATTGTCTCGGGTTGGAATCGAAGCAGCTCGATGTCTTTCTCCACCACTGCCTGGTGTGGAAAAACGCCGAAACTGAAGGTTGAAACCGATCCCTATATCAACGAAGAAATTGCAGGTTTTTGAAAAGGCCCGAGTAGCACATCGACGATGTGCCGTTGAAACGATGAACGCCTTGGCAAATGCCAATCGACCAAATTTTCGTTGCAAGTATGGAGATCTGACGCCTCGCTCCTCGATGCCCAAACCCAACCGAACGCGGCAGTAGAAAACCCAAGAAGGAGATTGAAAACTCCAACCCAAACATGTAGCCTAGGTAGAGGATAACCTCATGAACTTAGCACTAGAAACCGCAGCGTTGCAGCCATCAGAGCCAGTTCGTAGGAGTGAAGCTCGGTGATTACCATCCTCATCACCGATACAGCTTATTCGTTCCACAAGCTACATCTACAGGAACTAGAAAAAACTAGAAACTAAAAACGCTACTTACTACCCGCGTGCCGATCCGCCACCTTCCTTCCCACACCAGCGCCAGAAACGGCTGCCGGACAGGAAAGGAACCGATCAGATCGACGCCGCCGCCGATGTCGCCTTGGGTCGCCCCGCGGTCGCCTGTCTCTCTGGCGAACTCTGGAGTGCGCAGCCCGCGCACACTGCAGGCCTTCCCGCCTTTTCTGCTGTCAGGCTGGCTGGCTTGTTAGTTGGGCTGCTTGCTCGTCCACGAGGTTAAGGCCCAGTTATCTAGACATCCACAAGCAACATTTCGGGCCCAGTCCGATGCCATCAGAGTTGGAATCTTCACTACTGAAGTTAATGGGGTGGGCAAAAATAACCCAAACTGACAAATTGAACCGAAATAATCGAAACAGGAACCGAACTAACCAAAATCGAAGGAACCGAGATATGGAATTCGGTTCCAACTTAGAGATAACCAAAATAACAGTGTGATTTTCGGTTCTGAACTTCAAGTAATTGAAATGACCGAGACCCATCAAATAATTTAGGCCTGGCTCAATACAACACCCCCAACGTGCGGGAGCTGCTCCCGAGCCTCCACGCACGGTCCACTCCCTCGGCCCTGGCCGTCGACCCCTTGCCGCTGCCGCTCCCCGCCAACCGGCCACAACTGCGACTACGCCTGCCCGTAGTTTGAGTATGATTTTGAACATTTTTTATAATAAATAGATGAATCATTAAAATTTTCAAAAAAAAAAAAAACTCATACATGTGTGAACGGATGTACTACTGTGTTAGAATAGAAGGCACAAAGAGCTGACAACCTATGAGGTCCCAGTCTAGTAAAAACAAACTCCAATATATAATTTCATAACACATGCTTTCGTAGCACCCACACAAAATAAAAAAAATGATCATCACGGTTTAATTGTAGCACATGCATGCTATTATAGTGGGACATATATTGTTTATTTAATTGTTCCACCAGTTTCTAAGATAGCACCATTTCTCCGATGGAAAGCACATTCTCCGCCAGATCTTCTCTCTTTTTAACACTATCTTAGCAACGACATTGAAGCTACCCTATGCTTACTTTGCGTGCATATCTCTGGGTTTATCCTGATGCCCTCCATTCTCAAATCGTTTGGTTTTTTCCTCAACTATGGCATGCATGTAACCCATCGTCGTTGCCCACTCTCATTTAGTAACAATCAAGTAATCAACCTAGATACTCAGAGTCTGAGGCCAACTGTTGATCCGAGTAGAACACTTGATAGTTATATAGTCATAAGAGGAACTAAACAATGCAGTGACAACGAGGAAGTAGTATATATTTGTAGACGAGAGCATGGTGTACTTAGTACGGGCAAGGAGGTATTAAGCCGTTTTTTGTCATTAAGGTGTACTATGTACTACGTGGTAGATGGCTACACGAGAGTAGTGGAGTGGTTGAAGAAGCATGCTTGACGCTCTCAAGTTTATAAAAGCAAGGGACTACATGCTAGGGCCATGAATTTCTAATATAGTACGAGTATGTATATGTTGAAAGCCTCCATAAGACTTGCCCCTTAGGCTCCCTTGAAATGCAGGTATTCCTCCAGAAACAGTTTAATTTCATAAAAAAAACACATGAAACATGAAAAAAAAAACCGTGTTCCAAAAAGATCCTTAGAATATTATTGGGATGGTTCCTTTGTTCATAAAATGGGCTTAGTTAAAAGGAAAGAGTCCTGATTGATTAGCGTTATTCTTTTCTCATTAAAACCAATAGAAAGAAAGTAACAGGTGGGTATGGATATAAAATAAGGTGAGAAATAAAGAGAGAAAGTGGATGAAACATTTTGCATCTATGAGGTTTGGGACTTTCCACCCCTTTTCAACTTTTTCTAAACTGCGCAGTGATCAGCGTGAGGGATATACCTATGCCTTTGTAGGTAAAAAAGATTTTTAGAAAACTCGCTCTTTTATTTTTAAATTCTACTCTATCTATAGTGCATCTACATATTTTGCATCTTCATATATATGCACACTCTAGTGACATTGGATGCATGCTTGTTGGGTTTGGCGCGGCTAGCGCGTACGCTGAATGCTTGGGTCCAGTCGGAGATCGACGATCCGAAGACGAGGAACCCTCACACGAGCAGTGACCACCGAGAGCAGAACACAGTGGCTTCTCGTTTGCTCAAATTTGAGCTGGAATCCAAGAGACCAAGGGCATTAGGCCAGGGCATCTGTTAACACCAGCTTTCGGCCATGCTGGGTGATTCCTAGCATGCCAAGAGCATAGACGCTTACTCTGGCCACGCGCGCTAGTATTTGCCCTGGTGCCTCCGATTCTCATGTCGTCTCGTTATTCAGACCAACACTGATGATTGGGGTACATGGACTAGAGAGCAATTCAAGTCGTGCATATAGTCACATGAGATGACCTGGATGGGTCGATGAGTGGAGCAAAGTTTCTACACCATAAAAGAGCGAGTTTGTGCAAAACCTTTTTTACCTGAAATGGCCAAGATATACCCCTTACAGTGATCCCACGGCGCAGTTTTAAGAGGGTTGGAAAGGCTCAAAACGCATAGATGTAAAATGTTTCATCCGCTTTCTCGGTTTTTTCTCACCTAATTCGTACCCTATACACAGCCATATTTTTTTACTCCCACTATTGGATCACCTTGCGTTTGGGATTAATTTGCTAGCTTCCTAATTTTACCTTTCCAATTTTGTTGCACGAGACGACGCCTGCCAATTCACGCGAGAGGATTACCGGAACCTGCTCTGATCTGCTCCCCGGTTGCCTGCGCCGCCCCCGTGCGGCCACATGCGCCGCCCAGCCCGGCGCCTGTGCCGCCCGACTCCCCGGCCGCCTACGCCGCCCGGCAGCGGCCACATGCCTCTCCGGCGACCAGCATCGTCCTAGCCCCGGCTCCACCCTCTCTTTTGATCTGCTTGTCCGGCGGGCGATCGGTGCCCGGCTCTGTGGCAGCCTGTCCCACCGCGACGTCTCAACCCGGCCACCTGCGCCCTGGCCGCCAGTTTGCCTGACGCGGCAATGCCCGCCCCCACGCAAGTCCACCCGACGTCGTGCCAGAGTAGCCCATGAGCCCATCCCGGTGGGCGCGTGCGGAGTCGCGTCACCTCGCCGGACGCCGGTCGCCGCCCAGGCTGCCTCCTGCCACCGGCCACCCTGCCCCTGCAGGCTGCTGGTCGCGGTCACAGCACCGCCTGCCGCCTGGCCGCCCGCCTGCCGGCCGCTACTTGGCGCTGGCCCGCGCAGGCGAGCAGCGGCACAGGCTCCAGCCGGCCCCGGCCGCCGCGGCCGCGCGCGCCATGGCTCGCCCATGAAGCTAGCTGCCAGTGTCGCGCCGTCATCCGTCCATGTCCGTCCCCGGGGCCAGTCACGTGCAGCGCTGTGATCTGTAGTTCGGAGCTTGGGACTTTAAACCTCGGTAAGGATTGCAGCTCAAAGTTTCTGAATTTAGTATGTAGTGTTAACACTTAGGAAGAGTTAGGAACTTAGCGAAGTAGCTGTTGGTAGTAGTAGCACGTAGTAGTGTAATTTATGCATGGTTCGATCATTTTTGTTGAATTAAACTAATTACGAGGATATTTGAAACCATTTACTGAATTGTTAGAGAATTATAGTTGTTACCAAATTGTTTATTTTTTTACTGAGTTCAAATCCTGGGTCCACCATTGCCTGTGCTTACCTGGCTTTCTGAAGGCCGTCGAGAATTATATAGTTGTTACCGAATTGTTTATTTTTTTACCAAGTTCAAATCCTGGGTCCACCATTGGCGCCCTCCCCGGCTCTCCAACGGCCTGCGCCACGCTCTCCCGCAGATCTCGCGCCCTTGCACCGATCTAGCTCTCCGCTGGCTGTCGTTGCAACAGGCAGACACACCACAACGCCCAGCTATCCGGCTGCCTGCACCGCCCCTGTGCTTACCTGGCTTTTTGAAGGCCGTCTTCGGAGCCAGTAGACATGCCTTGGCGTCCTGCTCTCCGGTGACCTACTACGGCCTTCGCCACCCAGGCTCTCCTGTTTGTACATAGTACCTCAACAAGTTCAACTTATTCCAGTTGTAATTTAATTCTACCAATATTTTTTCAGAAGATGAATATGCTTCCTCCGTCTATTACAACAAGATGACTAGGTCCACGCTGGACCTATCCAAAACATGGCTGGTACAAAATGTTATCGTTTTGATTGATTGTTTTTAACATCATGATTGCTTGAGTTTTTACCCTACTATGATATTTTTTTTATAACAATCAACCACGTGATGGTGTTCGTCGCGATGATTGATGACACAGAAATGACTTGTTTGTTACAAAATTTAGAGTCACAGAATCCTAATTATTGCATTCAGGTCAACTCACTTATCGCTCTAAAATGGTTGTTTCTGTGTAACCGACATTCTTTTGTCTCAGTTCTTGGTTCGGATAAATCAACTACCTACACGTTTTTCTTTTGGTGATTAAGCTTTGGCCCAAAAAGGAGAATATCAAGCTCAACAGGCAGGTCCACTCACCAGAATTATATGGCCATCTAGGTTCTAGCTATGTTCATCGTGATAAATGAGTAATTTTATCTCTATGAATGAAACAATGAATAACAAAGATTGTTATGCTTGATCAGTTGTTTATAGACAAGGTAAATTTAGATCAACCAGCCCTGATATATGATATACCTACCATTTTAGCCCAGTTTAACTAATATACATATGAAACAAATGTGGTTTTATAATTTTGTTAAAAAGAATCCTAGCTTCAACAGATTAGTGTTCAAATGGCGAAACTACATATGATTTTACAACATTATTCTAGAGAAGGACTCAAATAATTTCTCCAACATCTTGCTGAATTTTGCTAGGCCTATATATGTTGAACTGGGTTGATTAGCCCAGCCAATGACTATTAAGGCATCATATTATTTATGAAAAGTCATATGTCAATTGGAATCACTAACTTACGTTAGCAATTTCTTTCAGCTGTCATAAGTCTCTGTGCTAATCTGAGTGTCACCGGGTGAGTCAGTCTTGGATTGATATTTTGATATGTGTTTCTGAGATTTTTTTAAAAAAACTGAGCTTTTGATATCTTTTATCGGAATTTAGAGTTATCATAAGCTTGATGCCAGCAGCATTAGCAGTTGTACTCGTGAATCAAGATGAGATTAACAAGCAATTTTTCGCATGTCCTGCATGAATGAGCACTTATGAGTCGATATCTGAAGGTACAGTGTCGCTGACTGTGATTTGTTAACAATCTATGTCAGGAAGAAGATGATTTAACCAGGTTCAAGTGATAATTACATGAACCTTAATTACTTCTACATAGCCTGTTTGTGTAACGTGCAAAAGAACCGAAGCTATCTGACCCTCTTTCACAATCCACATTGATCATTAGTAAGCCATCTTGCACGCACCATATTTATCTTACAGACTGTTGTGTGACTGTGTCAGCTTTTCTAAATTCATGTTGTCCATCACATTCAAAAATCGATATTCCTTTGAGGATAAATTCTCGTGTACAAATGAACCTGGTACTCTGATATTTCATATGAAAGTTTTAAAAACGTACTTATTTTTAGCCGTAGAAAATCAGTTTCTAAGTTTCATCAGAATTTCATGCTCAAATTTTATTTTACAACTTCTCTACTGTAACCAATTGGAAAGTAGGACCTCTCTCTTAGATTTTTGAGTTGAACAAGATATAGGGTGACCATTTTGCAGCTTTCAAGTGATTATAGTTTCAGCACAATTTACTGCCACAGATACTGAAGTTTATATTACCTTGACCTTGGTGCAAGGTCTGGTGACCCTAACTCATGTGTCTAACTCAAGACAAATTGATGCCAAAACGGATTCTTATATGTAGGTTGATAAGAACATTGGTGGGAGGGAGCACCTTGTGCAGAGCATTGTTCAGGCAGGTTGTCTCCTGTTAGAAGCCTCAAATGGCAATGAAGAGGAGCAAACTGGCTTAGGTGAGGAGACATGAGCGCATAAGAAAAGGCATTAATGTACTCAAGTCATTTTTTGAGGTCCATAAAATGGCACAAACTGAGGTATGTACTATGTAGCAAAACAGTGTGACATTTGTCTTACTGAGTTGGTTATATTTACAAATTGATTCATTTGATATGATGCTGCGTGTTTTAATATTGTCTACTTGAGGTTAGATAATTGAACATTGCTTTTGTTGGTGCTTGCTATTGTTGGATAAATAGTGAAATGGCTTGAGCGATATTTTCCATAATGGTAGGAGTGGTAGCTTCGATTTTGACATATTGATAGTGGTACCAGGTACTTTTGCACTTATGGATACGATTTTGCACTCTTGTTTTGTTATTTCCTACTCACTATTAGGTGAAGGTGATATTTGTACCGGAAGGAGGTGGTCAAGCCTCATATCCGCACGACGGCGGTGCATGCTTCCCAAATTCGGTGCCAAGTGGTGTGTGTGCGCGCGCGCGCACTGTCGTTGATGTGGTGGCAGCGCAATGGAGCAGCATATGAGGTGCGACCACTTTCCTCGCCACACTAGCCTTGTATGATCCACTGGCCTTTCTTTCTGGTTTATTGCAATTTCTCAATTATTGCAGTCATGGAGTGCACATCTGATCTGATGTATTTCAATGAAAGTTCGCAAATCTTGGTCTATGGCTATTTGCCCAGTGCAAAGGTTTACCAATGCACTTATGTTGTCCGGTCTTAGGTAGTTAGGCTATTGTCACCAGGGTGTGTGAAAGAGTGTGCAAAACACTGTGGTTGTATTGTAGATGCACTGTACACATAGTGGAGTTTGAAATAGAAGGTGTGATATAGGAGGTTAGATAGAGGTTTGGTGACCCTAACCTTACATGTGTCTAACTCTAGCCTCGTGTCCGTTGCTTGATAAATTGAGAAGCATGACACTATTGTGCCCAAGTAGTGAAGACAGAAATTTTTCTGTTAGCATACTCTATTACATCATATATTTTTGAACTTAATTATGACCATCTAAAACTCTAAAATATATGTAATACCATGTATATTTCATTGCCAATTTATTTTAGGTTTGGCCTGCTCCCATGCAGGTTTCTAAACTGAAAATCGTAGTTAGGAATACGATAGATAAGAAAATAAGCATGCAAGGTATTGGTATTGCAGCCTACGCAAAGTAATGCTTACCTGTATTCCTTTAGTCGTGTTCTTATTTTCAACCGAAATTTCTGTTGCTATATTGAATTGCTACTATCCTCTTATACGTGGGCATCCAGTTTGTGTAGCATGTGCCAGTAATGTTGAAAAATATGTTCTATCCAAGTGAAAGTGATTAGTGACATTATTCCTCATTCATTTCGTACTCCTTTCTCCTGGATTAAGTGAAGGGAGGAAGTAAGAATTTCCAGTAACCGCGGAGTTCAGGCCCTGTTTGGAACGAAGAAATATAAAACAAAGGGAAAAAAATGTAAAAACGTGATAGAGTGAAATAGTGAAAAAATATAGGATTATAAAACATAGGAATGTATACTTCGAGCTGTTTGGATTAAAGGAGAGGAAGAATGAGACAAGATTTTTTCCATTGAGTTGGAGTTGATGTTTTATTTCCTTTATTTTGCACACACATGACAAAGGAAACGAACTTGGCTTTCCTTTGTTCCAAACATGATTTTGTGTTTCCTTTTCTACAGAATATATTTCTCCAAAATTTCTATGGGAAACCTTTGTTCCAAAGACCAAAATCACTCCCTAAACAAATACGTCCATCGTAAATTCTACACACCAAACTTAATTATATATATCTAAATTCTCAAATAAACAATGCCTTCCTCTTTTATAAATAAAATTTTAGATTATTTGAACATATGATTTTTTTTATACCCGAGTGCCGCGCGTGCATGTTGACTAGTATATGTAAACGGGTATATATGGTCGATCGTCCAGCTGGGTTGATTAGGAGTTGGGGAGCAAGAGGCTGATCAGCAGCTGTTGGTGATATATAAATGGTAAGCAATGAACATGTACTACATTAGCTGGCTTGGCTATTAGTTCTTCAAATATATATATACACAGCATTGTAATATGATAATATATATAGATATATATGCCCCCCGTTGCCCCACATGCTATCTCTGTGAGCTGGTTGAAAGCACAGAGCATTTCTTCTTATACAACACTAGTCAATCAACCCGTGCTTTCGCACGGATTAGAGTCTTAAATGTGTTATGCATAACCGTACAACATATATAGATCTATTTTTATACTTAGGTTTTTATAATAACATATCTTGCTACTTTATATGTATGTTTAATTGATTTAGATAATCTTCGATCGATTGCAAAAATAGGTGATTTTAATATAATTTTGAGAGGTTACTTTTATCATATTATCAGTCATAATAACTAAGGTGAACAATTCAAATATAAATTAAAGGGGATATTTGGTATTATCCTATCAAAATAGCAAATGTGAGCAATTAGATATAAATTTAGGGTGTTATTTCATATTTTCCTTTATATTAGCGGTGTGGGTAATTAATATGTAGTTTTAGGGGTTATTTAATATTATTTTGATAATGACAAAGGTGGGTGATTACTTAATTAGAAAACAGATCTAATGGCTATTAAGATTCCAACATGTTAATTGATGATAGGGTATTTTTTATTATTGTGAGAATTTCTATAATTTTATTTTTTTTCTAGCGCATCTTGTGAGGATTGATATGGAAATTTCAAAAAGTCTGCAAAATATTTGTTTTATGGAAAAGTTTCTAGCATCTTTAATGAAAAAAGACAAAAACTGAAGGTAAATTTAAAAATGGAAAAAATCTAAAAAAAAGAAGATATTTGCTTTCGTTGAGAATTGAACTCAGATCTTTCATAATGGCAGAGGTGAGTAATTACTTGGAAAATATATATAATGAAAAAACGAGGATATTTGCTTTCATTGAGAGTTGAACTCAAGACCTTTTATAATGGCAGAGGTGGGTAATTACTTAGAAAACAGATCTAATGGCTATTAATATTCCAATCTGCCAATTGATGGTCGGATGTTTCTGATTATTGTGAAAATTTCTTGGATTTATCTTTTTTTTTCTAGTGCGATTTGAAATTGGTGCAACTTTTAGAATCTCCAATTAGTAATAGTAGGATAATAAGATGCCCCATTTGTTTTGGTGTAAACATTTTTTATTTACCGCTTGCCATTTGGCACATTTTGGGTATCGGTCAAGAGGTGGTTCCTTGCTTGAGATAATAATAATAATCTATATATATTTTAGATGTGTCCACAATATGTTGTTGCGCTATTTGGAAAACTCGGAATAAAGCTTGTTTTGCATTGATAAAAAAGGGGTACCCATATATAAAAAAAGGGCGTGTCTCCACATCAGATGACTGAAATTTAACATTCCATCAGTCATTTTTTCAACCACACGATTTGTATTCAATGACTAGAAAATGTGATTGATGGATAAAAAAACACACGGTTGAACACACTCCGTCGGATCTCCATCACACAGCTCAGAAAATGTGACTGATATACAATCAACAAATCAGTCACCTGATGAGAAACAAATTCATCAGTCACCTATCAAAATTACATAACACAATAAAAAAAATACAATTCAACAATATAGTAATTTTTGTATACATACATAGTTATTTAACAAAATAGGCACAAAACACACATAAAACAAATTGACTGATGAATAGACAAATATCAGGCGATTGAAGAGGAGTAAATCTGATAAAAAAACTGATCAGTCCCATGCTCAGATTATTTGGTATGCATGCGTTCTAATACTGTAATACAACACTGAGCTCCAGCCTAGAGACACGTCTCCTTCTCCACTGTGCATGTCAAATGCAAACTCTTCCAATGTACGCACACAAACGAGGATCCGTCATACTGTTAAATACAACGATTTGCCATCAGTACATGTACTGACTGCTGTAGTTAACATAGTCCCATGTCAAAACACAACGATCGTCAGCAGTTCAGCGTTAAGTTTCTTCGGCGCAACGAATCAACGATATGTGCAAACGGCGTCAAGTGGCTCAAGCTTCATGACTCTGAAACTGATGCATTCCAGGACAATGATTCAGGTGAGCATGGCTGGAAAGAGGGCGACCGGTGCTGCAAGTCAAAAGCTTTTTAATTTTGATGATGGCGTGACGAGGAGAGTCTGATATATGTGGTTTTAGATACTTACAATCTGTTTCGATCCTTGCTTACTCTCTGGTTGTGGTCTTGTGGATGTGTCTGTCTGTCTTTGCTTGATGTGGTTCCATTCAGTATCAGTTCCAGCTGCGCCTGGTAGGGGTGCCTGATGACGGGTGCTAGTGATCCCTAACACTCCAAACAAATGCTTCCACTTTGTCACTCGTAGTAAACCTACTCCCATTTTTGTGACCTGTGATGAGGAAGTACGCTAGGGCACTGGGAAGAGCGGATGGGCAGCAAACTTGGCCGGCTACATTCAGCACGTACGCGGCATCATGTCGGTATACTTCGTCGCGTATGGTATCAAAAGAAGGGCTCGGAGTCAGGTTATTAGCAGGTCTCCAAGCCTGTGCGCCGGCAACCTGCAGCTCTGTGGTTGTCGTCCTCGCAGGTGAGAAACAAACCTTCCCTGCAAGAGCGGAGCGAAACGATATAGTATCTTTTTTTGTGATTTAATTGACATTTCATGCAAATATTAACGAAAAAAATTTCATAATAATCCTCTCACTCGATCATAGGCGCTTATCGTGGCAGCTTGGGTCAGCATTTGCCCCGGTGCCCTCCATTCTCAAATCGACTCGTTATTCAAGCCAACACTGGTTGTGTGCATAGTACGTAGTATACTGCTACGACACAGTGGTACGTTCGTATAAGATGAGTCGTTGGGTCGACGAGCTGCAGGGAAAAGCTTTATATGTAAACCAACCAACATGATCGATCGATGGGGTGAGTTAAATAGGAGTAGGGGAGAGACAGGCTGTCAGCTGCTGGTAATAATGGTAATTGGTAACCAATGAACATGTACTACGTTGGGTGGTTATTAGATCAGAGCTCATCTACTCTCTTTAATTAGGACAGCGGCGCGCTGCCACACACGCGAGCTTTAAATTATTAGTGTGCTTTGCTATGAGATGCCAGCTCCCTTTGGTTAGAATTTAGAAATATTATGGTAATATATATGTTAGACCAACTGTTTCCTACATGTATATTGTCCAATGTAAATAGTCAAAAGAGAGGCACCAGTGAAAATTAATTCTATCTGAAATTGTGCAGGTGAATATACACATAAAAGAATACTCGTTTCAAAGAGTAAAATTAAACCAACATATCTAGGATGTTGGCTTCTCTGATGTTGAGCCACTGCAGGGGAGCAGGGTTTTTTGGGGAGGGGTAGCGCGCACGTCTGCTACCAAGCACTAGAAGCTCTAATAGAACTTGAGAGTCGAGATTGGAACCAGTATGATCTGAAGCTGATAGTAGTATATTTGGGGTTATTTAGATAGTATTTGTTCACATTACTATTGTTTTATTGCAATCAACAAAACAATAAAAAGCATCATAAACACGTTTCAAATATCTCCAAATGGACCACCAACATATAGATTATATTTATATAAAATTTTTCCTTATATAAACTTTTTTTTTGCAGGTTTGATGCATTCTTTCCTTGTGTATACGGAAAGAAACGTCCTGCTCTTAAATACTATTTGCGAGACGTTTTACAGTAGTTAGAACGGAACTAAGGGGAACTAGGCGGAACCAGACATTTTTAATTTTTATGGCAGAATTATGTATTGGAAATTATAAAATTAAAATAATTATTGGTACCAGGCCCACCGTTTTTGGTTCCGGGCCTACCTATTTGGTACCGTCTAGTTCCGGTTCCGTGGTTCCGTCTATTTATAAGCCACTAGATCTCGTTTGATGAACGGCTCTCATTTTTTCCAACCACCATAAAAATTGTATTTGCGTATACATGAACTGACTGACGGTCGTACTACGATGTCAGATTTCAATTCAGTTCGATGTTGTCAAACCAAAACGATCGCCAGTTCATCATCAAGGCTGTTCAATATATGCAACAATCAACCGTGTAAACTCTTCCTTTTTGTGTGGAAGGTGCAAATTCTTCCTTTGACTCACCACTGTGTTAGTAAGAAAGGAATTGCGATGACGCAGGGTAGCTGGGCTCGGCAAAACGGGGCGGCAAACTTGGCTGGCTAGCGTGTATGTGGAATGATGGGTGCAGCCGTCCAGCCGGAGAGCCGAGGATGAGGAACCCTCGCACACAAGCGGTGAGTTGGTGACCATGGAGATGGAGTGCAAGAGTCCACAGCGACTTCTCATTTGCTCAAACTTCGGTTGGAATCCAAGAGACCAAGGGCAGGGCGCCTGTTTGCTACAGCCTTCAGCCACACTGAAAGATTCCTAGCGTGAGAAGAGCATTGCCGTTTCCTCTGGCCACGCGCGTTAGCATTTATCCCGGTGCCTCCCATTCTCATGTTGTCTCGTTATTCAGAGCAACACTGATTGGGGTACATGGACTAGAGCAATGCATCATGAGCTGGATGGGTCGATCAGTGGAGGAAAAATGTATATGTAATTAAACGAGCATGGTCGAGCGATCAGCTGGTCAGTTAAGTAGGAATTGGGAAGCGAGAGGCTGAGCTGCTGTTGGTGATATAATGGTAGCCAATGAATATGTACTACATACATTAGGTGGCCTGCCTAGTTCTTTAAATGCATATATATTGATATTGTAATATACTCACTCCGTCCCAAATTATAGGTGTTTAGCGTTTTTAACACCAAGTTTAATTGACTCGTTTTATTCATAATTTTTCATATGGAGTAATTATCATTTATTTTTATTGTGATTTAGTTATGACTTGAATTTTCATAATATACTGTAGTTATGGTTGATTTTTTTATACATTTTCGCAAAGTTTTTAAATAATATGAGTTGGTCAAACTTGGTGCCAAAAAATTAAATTAATATATCATAATTAGCCATTGCAGGGCTAAGAGGCTAAGATATTATTACTTACTAGAAAAAGACTGGCGCCCGATAGGGCGCTCTGGCAAGTATACTAAGCAAAAATTGTAGACATATGAAAGATGGAAGCCAAGCATCAATTGCTAAACATTCCACAAAGATATGTTGCAAAATAAAATAAAAGAAAAGCAGACCAGACCCCATATCAACATATGCCCACGGGCCATGAGACTGCATATGCCAACCTCGGTGTCAGATCGAAACAGCATGTAACATGACATGAATTAGAAAATAGCTAACATTGCATCATCATTGCTGATATCAGTACATTGTTTCACATTCCACAAGGTTCTGTCCATCCATGGCTTAAATGTCCAGCAAATGTTCACACTTTTTGAGCTCTAGAGAACAACAATAATGTTCGTACCCTCAATAATATTTATCATTAAATCTCCTAGTATTAAGTACAAAGAAATTCTCTATACAAAATAATTCGCTATACAAAAAATAACATGGTGCAGAAAGGATCCCGGATGCGAGGCAGCATCATAAACAGCACATGATCAAGGGCCACCGATGTCAAAACCAAGCACGCGATGCAAAACGGCAGCAGCTGGGAACCTGCTCTTCAAGTAACGGAAGGTCATGTAAGAAAGAAACTGGCGGTATATCTTTTTCTATGTTTTAGTAAGATGAATCACAAGGAAGGTATGCTTAGCAATCTTGAACACAGTAGAGACCTCATATATTGATATCCACCTAGAAACATGAACTGATTTATTTACCAGCTTTCATAAAATTACCACGTATGGCTTTCAGGTCTCAACAATTAAGGATTACTCCAAACCAAGCACTTAGGCATTCAATTTACCTCGGTTGTCCAAGTACATGCATCATGGCAAATAGCATATGTAAGAAGGAACACAAAAATAGTAGTTGTGACAGTGTATCATTAAACAATCTCTAATCATAAACTCACTGTACATTTGTCTTGCAAAGAGGAGTTTCAATAGCCTGCAACAACAATAACAAACCAGAATATTTCAGTGTACCGCAGAACTGAACATTCTTAGTGAATGAATGCTTGAGAAAAAAAAAGTATAGTTAGATCCATTGTATATGCCTACATTTGTTAATCTGACCACCAAATTTCATTTAGTTAAAATTTCATTTGCAACTGCAATTTTGCATATAACAATCAATAGAGGGTTAAAATAAGCGAGAAATTTGTATGAATTTGGTTCCCTAATACCAACCATGATAAATTTGACATCTTTGAGGAGATTATAAGAAATGAGAAACCCCAATAGTATTGTAATGCTGTAGAGTTTGCTTGAATCAAGAACTATCACTCCAATGTTTAAGTGCAGTTAAAATATCATCCTCAAAATTGTTTACTTTAGATTTCAGCCACAACACAGCCTCCACAGCCATAGAAACAAAGAATTCTTTCTCACCGCCTATCAACTCTGATTAGAGCGCCGTTGCAACACATTCAGCTACCAATTATTTCTTGAGCTAACAATTATTTCTTGTCTTCAAGAGTTTTCCTTCTACGCTTACTGTCAGCTCTTGAATGAATCTATTGCTTCATGAGAATATCATGTGAATTAGAAAGCTAAAATTGGCAATCGACAAGGTACCTATAGGGCATCTGCCGAGCTCTCAACTACTGCCAGCCATCCAAATGCAGGTCAAAGCCTCAAGCCCAATCAGGTGCACATGTCGAGCTCACCATTCTAGCTATCAATTAAGCTATTTGTTGCATCGCATCTCCATTATCTATCGGAAAAGCAATTTAGATCCTTCCATGGAAACTGGAAATGTAATCACATAATTCTAACCAAAATAACATAATAACTATAAAGCATCTGATATGAGCATAAAAGTGGAGCTGACTCCAACCAAGGGGCAGTAGCGCAGGGCAAGTCATCCTGTCCAACTCATCTTGTACTTAGCGATGAGGAAAATCTCTCTTAAAAAATCAAATGCAGTTGGCACACTGAGGTCAGGGATGTGAGTGTGTATTGCAGGGAGCCAGCCAGCAGGTGAGCGGTGAGCTCCTGTGCCATCACTGCCCCATGCCATGGTCCGCTCTTCTACCGGGAGCTGTCAAGGAGCCCCTGTGGTGCCCAACGCAAGCTCAAACAGGAGCTCACGACTCAGATCTAAAAGGGGACCAAGGCCAACTCCAGCGAATGGATCTAGGAGAGAATCTAGACATAAGGATGATGAAAATAGAAGGAGAAGCTGCTCACATACCTTCGATTCGCGCTGTTACCGCAAGGCCATCGCTTCACACGCTCGCCGGCACGGTGGATTTGCTGGGGTTGGACTGCATGGCTGCACCAGCGGCGGGCGGCGGAGCCGACAGTGCGGGAGGCAATGCCTCGAGTCCGGCCTGCACTACAGCTGCATGCCGAAGTCACCGTTCCCGTCTATTGGTCTGGGAGCAGTGGCCTGGTTGTTGGTTCAGTGAGGAGGCGCGCTCCTCGAACAGTGAGGGCGGCGGTGGGGAGGCAGGGAGAAGAGAGACTGGAATGAGCAGGGGTGGCTAGGGTTCAAGCTGGGATGAGGCCACGGGGGTGCCAGAGGAGGAGGCGAGACGCCGACGGCGGGGTGGCGCAGAGGAGGCGCCCGGGCGGGACGGAGGAGGCAGTCAGGCGGCACGGATCTGCCCCAAGTGGCGCGGAGGAGGCGGCCAGCTGGCACGGATCTACCCCAGGCGGAGGAGGCATGGGGAAAAGATGGGCGGCTGGGCTCCGGCGGGGAGAGGAGAGGGGAGGAGGCTGGTGAGCGCCTAGGTAGCGCTGCACGTGAAGGGCTTAGGCGGCGGTGAGAAGAGAGGAATGGCCGAGGAGGGGCGATGCCTGCTGGGGTTCGGACCGGAACGAGGGGCTATCCGCAAATATCTCATGGGGTATTTTGTAAAAATGAGACGAAGCTCAAATTTTCTCTTCTTTGTGTTAAAATAAAATTTACATAAAGGGTCTTTGTGCAAATATTCTGAACGTGGTTACTGTTCTGTCCAGATGACTTGGACTGCGGGTTTATTTCAAAAAAACTAAAGGTTGTATTTTCAAAAGATCAAAAGCCACGCGTCCTTCCTCGCAGCCTCCGCGGGCATGCCGAGCGCTCTCGTGCAAGCAGGGAGGGAGGGTGAGGTTTCAAGTGAAGAGATGTTGATCATATAATTAGGCAATATGTTTCAAACAAGTTAATGACTCAATCATAATTCAATAAACTAATTCACATAGAGCAGAGTGCAAATCAATAATTTAAATAAAAAAATAGGCACAACTATGATCAATAACAAATTAGGAATAGGAAAAAATAACTACAAACAAAGAACCAATAAATATTACATTTTTAGAAGAAATCATTGCTGCTTTTGTATCTTACTATTTTTAATTAAAGGATTCAATGGAAGCTCTGTATTAATCCTCATGAGATGTTCTACAAAAAAATAAATTTAGAAATTTCCACAAAAGTTATAAACATCCGACCATCCATTTGCTAACCTCTAAAAACAACAACAATACCATTTATTCCATTCCCTAAGAAAAGTATATGATTGTGTTGGATATATGACCTGAAGTAAACCCAAACGATGTATTTAAATTACCCAAAAGATATTTAAATTGCCTAAAAAACTTTGATCCGCTATATTATGGTAGATATATGACCTAAAGTAAACCCAAAAGATGTATTTAAATTGAGACGTTTTATGGTGGTTGGAACGGAACCAGGCGGAACGAGGCGGAACCAGGTATTTTTTTAATTTTTATGGCTGAATTATGTATTGAAAATTATAAAATTAAAATAATTATTGGTACCGGGCCCACCGTTTTTTTGTTCCGGGCCTACCTATTTTGTTCCGTCTGGTTTCGGTTCCGTGGTTCCGTCTATTTATAAGCCGTTAGATCTTGCTTGATGAACGGCTCTTATTTTTTCCAACCACCATAAAAATTGTAATTTAAATTACCTATCTACCACATTATGAAAGATGGTTTCACCATTTCCATACATGCACAGTTGCATACATTGGAGCATTTGGTCAGCTATGATCGTGTTAGGCGGTCTATCTAAGCAAGAAAACATAGGGGAAGGGGGTAAGAGGAGATCAGGCCCAACATGAGTTTTATTCTCAAGTTTTTTTTTTAAATTAGAGGCTTATTTTCTTCTCAAGTTCATACATGTTCTTTCTTGGTTCTCTGACTTCTCTCACTTCCTTGTCACTACGTGGACCGATCCATTCTAGACAGGACCTCTTGGAGCTGGGCTTCGTAGGCCTCATTCCCTTTTGACTACTGGAGGCCCGATCTGCTTCCACCTCCTGGTTAGCCTCTTGGATCCATGTTGATGCAGAGGTAACAGATCGCACACAACCTCGCAAAAAAAAAAAAAAACAATGCATATTGTAGGATCGGATGCTCACACTGTACGTCCTTGATTTTTTGCCTTTTACTGAGATAGTTCCACCTTTATGCTTCCCATTCCCACACCTTGTCAACTTTTCCCTACATGCACGCATTTTACAGTGCTTGGGATTAAAAATCGCTCTTCAGGAGACTAGATCTGATGGTTAAAAATAGGATAAACTTAAAACAAAGAACTTAAATTGTGGACTGGAAGCTAAAATTTGGTAGTACAGGAACTAAACTACGAATGGCGCACTAGCTAGTAATATCATTAAGGCTTTGTTTGGGTACATGTGGATTGGAGCGGAATACACGTGGATTTGAGTGGATTGGAGGGATTGGAGTGTGTTTAAATCCACGATAGTTCAAAATACACATGAAGAACAAAAGCTTTTAAAATACAATACACGTGGAACAACTAGAAGAATAAAAAGAAAAACACAATGGAAACCGAAAAAATTAAAACGAAAATGAAAAATAATAAAGTAAAATAAAAGAAAAGGAAAATAAAAAATAGAAATATAGAAAGAATGCAAAAGAAAGAAATGATCCGTAAAGGTAAAATAAGAAAACAGGAAACAACGTTGGTCACTCAACGCATGGTTCATGTGAGATAAAAAAAGTAGCGTAGTAGAAGAAAAGAAAACGGAAGGCAACATCAGTTTTTTTTTTTTTTTTTTTTTTGAGGGATGGCAACATCAGTTAAGGATAGGGTTTTTTTTTTTTTTTTTGAGGGATGGCAACATCAGTTAAGGATAGGGAGAGTTCGCGTGGGCCGCGAGTTAATTCTGGGCTGGAAAGTAACACGGACAACGCTTCAGCGATGGAGCGCTGAACTTTCGCTGCAGCGACGTATAGCATTGACGCACGACGGCACGAGGCCAGCTTGCAGATGGGCATATCCATTCACATGCAGGTGCTCCTGATGTCTCCCGTTCCCAATACTGGCTGATCATCATTTTGATCACTACGCTAGCCTGTGATGCTGTACATGTCAAGCAACGACTGAACATTGTTTGATCCACTGCAGATGAAGATGATGAAGTCAAGCTTGGTTAGTTTGACATTCAGTGGTCGGGCCTGTCTTGGATTTGTTCATCGGACGTGTTTGCGCTCCCTTGTGGAGTTATATTGGACTCTTCGGTTCTTCTTCTTAATATAAAAGAAATGCACATCACTCCCATGTATACGAAAAAAAAAATGACAGTGGAAAACGAGAGCAGAGGTAAGTGTATTTATAGAACATACATATAAGCAGCCGGCAGGTGCCAAATAATGCACTAGCTAGAGAAGAGGTTCACTGTGTTGGTAAGCCGGTCAAACTAGCTTGCATTTGCATATGGGTTTTTTATACCGACGGATTTGATAGGTTTGCATCATTTCATACCGATGGATTTTTTTTTTTTTTTTTGACATCGGACTAGTCTGAAAATTCGCATAATGTTGTTGAAAATTTGACCGGTACTGTATGACTTGTCTAATAAAACTTGTCCGTTAATCTTTCCGTGTAGAAGCTGAAAGCATAAGTCATACGTTTACTCTGATCTGTCAGCAATTTATAAGAAGCATAGTATATGCGTTTCTCTCTAAAGAAAGGAAATTTGCTTGGGCAATGAACGTGGCCGGTTAAAATAATATACTACTACATGCAGCTTGATTACATCGGCGCTCGTTAACGTATCGTTGATCCTGTTCAGTCTGTTGGATGGTCACCGTAGACAGGCGAGGGGCGGCGATGAGGCATACCCTGAGAAAACCCCTTGTCGCAAGTGTAACTCGGGCATCGAGTGCGACAGCCAGCACCTGCACATCGTCGCCGTCATCTCCCACCGCCTCAACCAGTCACGGGAGGAACACTCGCACGCGAGCATATTGCTTCCCCCCTGCAAATCCCCTGATGTCTCCCGTTCCCAGCTGGACAGCTCGATCATAGTTCTCCATTTCGACCACTACACTGCCTATTGTGTCATTTAGCAACGACTCAAAACTGTAATTGTATTACCTAGTCAATCAACCCGTGTTTTCGCACGGATTAGAGTCTTAAATGTGCTATGCATAACCGTACAACATATCTAGATCTATTTTTATATTTAGGTTTTTATAATAACATATCTTGCTGCTTTATATGTATGCTTAATTGATTTAGATAATCTTTGATCGATTGCAAAAATAGGTGATTTTAATATAATTTTGAGGGGTTATTTTTATCATATTATCAGTCATAATAACTAAGGTGAACAATTCAAATATAAATTAAAGGGGATATTTGGTATTATCCTATCAAAATAGCAAATGTGAGCAATTAGATATAAATTTAGGGTGTTATTTCATATTTTCCTTTATATTGGCAGAATGGGTAATTAATATGTAGTTTTAAGGGTTATTTAATATTATTTTGATAATGTCAAAGGTGGGTGATTACTTAATTAGAAAACAGATCTAATAGCTATTAAAATTCCAACATGTTAACTAATGATAGGGTATTTTTTTTATTATTGTGAGGATTTCTATAATTTTTTTAGCGCGTCTTATGAGAATTGACATGGAAATTTTAAAAAATCTACAAAATATCTGTTTCATGGAAATATTTCTAGCATTTTTAATGGAAAAAAGATAAAAACTGAAGGTAAATTTAAAAATAGAAAAAATCTAAAGTAAAGAAAAAGATATTTGCTTTCGTTGAGAATTGAACTCAAAATCTTTCATAATGGCAAAGGTGGGTAATTACTTAGAAAATATATATAATAAAAAAAAAGAGGATATTTGCTTTCATTGAGAGTTGAACTCAACACCTTTCATAATGGCAGAGGTGGGTAATTACTTAGAAAACAGATCTAATGGCTATTAATATTCCAATCTGCCAATTGATAGTCGGATGTTTCTGATTATTGTGAGAATTTCTTAGATTTATTTTTTTTCTAGCGTGCTTTGAAATTGGTGCAACTTTTAGAATCTCCAATTAGTAATAGTAATAATATTCCAATCTGCCAATTGATGGTCGGATGTTTCTGATTATCGTGAGAATTTCTTAGATTTATCTTTTTTTTTAGCGTGCTTTGAAATTAGTGTAACTTTTAAAACCTCCAATTAGTAATAGTAAGATAGATCCACTACATGCAGAGCCTTGTCGGCCTGAGAGGATGGCAGTGCAATCACCAAACGACGGTGTGCTGTGTGCAGAAATGAGACCAGCGAATGGGTGTGTATATATAGGATTATAGGTTAAATGCTGGCCTGCTAGTGCTAAATTAAATTAAATGCTACACTTGACAAGAGTGCAGCAGCGTTGGTGAGCCAGCAGTTCTGTCCAACAAAGCTACTAGGTCTTCATGTGTTAGTGAGTAACTTGGACGGAAATCCTGTTATGCATGATCTTCATTCTTCCATGTGCAGCATCTATTGGACGACTGAGATCCTAGCTCAGCCTAATTGATCAGCACAAGTCTGGGGAGTAGAGAAGGTGCGGTGTGGGCAGGGATGGAGTGATGAACAGAGCCGCGTGCGCATGTAGTAACAATCTCCCCTCAACCCTCTTCTCTCCTTCTTTTTCTTGTATTTAAACTCTCTTTTACCCTTTTTTTAATTAATAAATTCCAATAGGGGGAAACCCCTTCTGTTCCTAAAAAACCAATGCCGTTAAATACTGAAATAATTCGTTTCCGACGGGAGTAGAAACCAGTACTTCAAGTGCCATTCGAGCTGCAACGACCACTAGACTACTACGTCCAAAATAACTTGACTTGCTGATGTTCTTGCTAATAATTAAATAATTTAAGCTTGGTGCGCCTTATAGTAATCAAGGAACAATTTGCCAAACTTTAACGACATATGGATTATGTAACTACACGGTCGTTCATCCATATACAGAGTAAGGCATATTATATATTGGACAGTGAACTTAGGAGCAGGTTACGCGCGCCATCTTGCTATCTCGCACAGAAGACGTGCGCATGGGTGTCTACTGCCGCAACTTATAGTACTGCAGCCGCAAAACGGATCGGAGCACTACGGAAACAAGTCAACAAGCAAGGCGACTACGGCGATCACCTGCTGTCGGCTCGTCGTGGTCTATGCTGGCGGAGGTCCAAGGCACTGGCGCTCTGCAGAAGTCGGCGCCGCGCTGCCAACCGCGAGTCCATTCACGGACAGATGCATCAGGACACCACCTCCAACACCGACTAGCCGACGCCACCTCCTGCCAACTTTGAAGCCGACGACGTGTAGGAGGCTAGGAGCAAACCATCCATGTTTGCGCATTTCCATTTTCTCCATCATAGCTCTACTTACCCTTGGGCTGATGGCACCCTGCGCCTCAACACAACGCTTCGAAGCCCTGTAGGCGAGTGTATTGCTTTTCCCATGAGACGCCCCTGATGTCTCCCATTCCCAATGCTCGCTCGCTTACCAGTTCGATCATTTTGCTATACATGCATACATGAGCCTGTTGTGTGAAGCAACGAGACTCGAGAATTGTTCATCTACAGCAGCACTGCAGGCGCTATATTTATAGCATGGACTGATGGCTGCACCTATATATACTTCACAGTGCGATCTCCAAATAATATTTGGGGTTCCTTTATTTGCACTATATAACAAGTCGAGGACAGAGATCTACAACCTTTAATTGGTAAAATTATCAAGAGAATAGTTGATGCAGTTGTCTGTCGAAGATCATAACAAGTCGACAATAATGTACGGCTAACATAAGGGTAGGTGTCATATATTGAGGCGTGTAGTACACCACAGTGCGATCTCCTAATAATATTTGGGGTTTCTTCACAGTTTGTTGCATTGGATGGTCACCGTAGACAGGCAGATGAGGGGCGACAGTGAGGCCTTCCTTAAGAAAATCCCGTGTCCCAACTCAAATGCAGCCCTTTCATCCAGTTTGACTGCCAGCACCGGCATCTCGGCGCCATCATCTCCCTGCGCCTCAACCAGTCGCAGGGGAAACTCGCTGGCGAGCATATTGCTTCCCCCCAGCAAATCCTCTGATGTCTCCTCTTCCCAGCTGGACTTGATCGTTCTCCATTTCGATCACTGCGAGAAGATGAATTTACATGGTAGTGCTGCCAGTGCAATTGTCAAACGACGGTGTGCAGAATGAGACCACCAGGTGCGTGTGTATATAGGAACATATATATATAGCCGGCCTGCTGGTGCCAAATTAAATGTGCACTAGACAAGAGTGCACGGTGTTGCAAGTAAAAAAAAAAAATCTTTTACTACTGTTTAAGATTTGTGCAGCATATGTTGACGACTGAGACCCTCAGCCTAATCAGCGCATGACTACGCTCTGCTAACAAGTCAGCTAGTTGAAACAAAAAGTTAAAAAAATGCATCATCCACTGGCTGAATCACGGCAAGAGATTAATTGGGAGGGATTTTGATCTTTAGTTTCATTTTCACCAACGAAACTAAAGAAAGCTCCTAAGTAAGATAAAAAGGCAAAATTTGGAGGATTTTTTCAAAATTTTCTATGAATTGTATTCCTCAGGTAAAGTAAAAGGTCCAGCTTATAAAAACTATAATTGCGCGGGTCCCGATGTTGCGCAACGCCGGCCCATGAGGCCACGCATCACCACTAAAGTGTCAAGCAGAGTGGTGAAAGTATGTAGCATAACTTTTCTCCCATTTGAACTGGCCACGCCGGCACCTCAACCGGTCGGGGGGTCAGCTTGCAGATGAGTATATTGCCTTTCACATGCAGGTGCTCCTGATGTCTCCCATTCCCAGGACTCACGGTGATCACCATTTTGATCACTACGCTAGCCTGCGATGTTGTACATGTCAAGCAACGACTAACATTGTTTGATCTACTGCACATGCATACATGATGCCTTGTAGGCAGGTATATTGCCTTCCCCGTGTAAGCCCCCCTGATGTTTCCCATTCCCAATACTCCAGTTCAATCACTTCGCTATGCACATGCATACATGATGCCTGCTGTGTCAAAGCAACAACTCGAACATCGGTTATCTACAGCCGCCCTGCAGGCGCTATATTTACAACATGGACTGATGGTTGCACCTATATATAGTGCTTCACAGTATAAAACAAATTGAGGACAGAGATCTACAACGTTTAGTTGAAAACATTGCTAAGAGAATAGTTGATGGAGTTGTGTGTCGAAGACGACCGTAACAAGTCGACAACGTACTGTTAATATAAGGGTATGTGTGGTATTGAGACGTGTAGTACACCGGCCATTTACATGCTTACTGAGATATTGATAGCTTTCGCTTAGCGAAGGAGCCCTCTGCTAAAAATTCAGCTAGTAAAAAAAAGGGTAAAATGCATACTCCACTTGCTGAATCATGGCCGGAGATTAATTGGGATTTCGACCCTATGTTTCTTTTTTCACAATGAAAGCAAGCTCCTTATCTAGAGAAAAAAAAAGGCAAAATTCGGAGGAAATTTTCTATGAATTATTGAACCTTTTTAGAGTTACAGGACTTTTATTAGCTCTCACTGTTTACAGCATATACAAATGGGTACTCCATCCATACAGTTTAGCTCTCAAGGAAATAAACTTCCATAAACAAAGCACCAAGAAAAACAGAGACTCTCTAAACTTCAACCAGCCGCTAGTTTGCACAGCGCCACAGACACAATTGCTCCACGAAGGAACAACATGAAGAAGGCAGGGCTGGCAGTCATGCACCTCCAGTTGTTGACCCATTGTATAGAAGAAATTGAGCCTACACGTCTTTCACCACATGTAGAATCATTGCAAACAATGCACACGGGTTCGGGGGCTGCACAACGCCGGCACATGAGGTCACCCGTTATCATAGGTTGCGCTGGGCAGCATTGAGCATTCCTTGCATTTGGACTGGCCGTGCTGTACGCTTTCGTCGTCTGCGGTCGATCTTACTATGCTCGGTAACAAGGGATGGATGGCGAAACTATTTGGTCTGTTAGATGGTGAGAATAAGGCTGACAAAATGCCTTTCCTTGACAAAACCCAGCGTCCCAAGTGCAGCTCTGGCATCGAGTGGGACAGCCAGCAAGTGCATCTCATCGCTATTATCTCCTTGCGCCTCACCCAGGCGCGGGGGAAACTCGCAGGCGAGCATATTGCTTCCCCCTTGCAAATCCTCTGATGTCTCCTGTTCCCAGCTGGACGTGATCGTTCTCCATTTCGATCACTACGCTGCCTGTTGTGTCATCTAGCAAGTAGCAACTACTCAAAACTAGTATCATTCCTCTGGGAGCCTTGATGGCGCGAGAAGATGGCAGTGCAATCACCAAACGACGGTGTGTATATATAGATCAAATGCTGGCCTCCTGGTGCATTAAATTAAATTAAATTAAATACTACACTAGACAAAGAGTGTGCAGTGTTGGTGAGCCTGCACTGATGCAATCCTGTCCAATAAAGCTCGGCCTTGATCGCCCAAGCCACCCGAGGCTTTTCACTTGTGGTTTTCACTGGTGAGTAATTTTGATGGAACGTGAAACACTGCCGCGCGCGCATATGTGCATGGACCGACATGTAGTACTACGTCCAAATTAACTGTGTTGGAGCAATGAAGAAACATTTTGATAAACTTTAACAACATATGGATTACATATCCTACACAGCCGTTCATCCATATATGGGGAGTAATAAGGCATATTGGATTACGTCAAAAAAATAAGGCATATTGGACAATGAACTTCGCCGGTGACTCATCTCCAACCTGCACCGGCCGATGCCAGGCACCGTCGCACAGAAAATGCAGCAATGGCTACTGTCACATACAAATTATGGTACTACCGCCGCAACACGAATCAGAGCACGATGACAACAAGCAAGGTGGCACCGGCGATGACATGCTGTCTAAGGTGTATGGATCGTCGTGTGGTCTCTCACGGCAAGGGGAGGTCCAAGCAGGCACCGGCGCTCTGCAGCAGTCGACGACGCGCCGCAAACGGTGAGTCCATTCACGAACAGATGCAGCAGGACACCACCTCCAACAACGACTAGCCGATGCCAACTCCTGCTCGGTCCGAAGACGATGAGGGAGGAGTAGCCAAGCAACACTGGTGAACCGTCCCTCTTTGAGGAAGTCCCTTGTCGTGAGCATGGCTGTCCTTGCACTTCAGCTGGTGGTGCCCTGCGCCTCAAACTGTCGTGCGGGTGCCTTGTAGGCAACTATACCGGCTTCCCCACGAAAGTCTCCCTGAAGTCTCCCATTCCCAATACTCACTCATCACCAGTTCAACTACTTGGCTATACATGCATTTACATGGGTCCTGCTGTGTCAAGCAACGACTCAAAAAACTGTTCATCTACAGCAGCCCTGCTTGAAGGCGCCAGATTTACAAGACGATGGACTGATGGTTGCACCCATATATACTTCGCAGTACAATAATCTCCAAACAATATTTAGGGTTCATTTATTTGCACTATATAACAAGTTGAGGACAGAGATCTACAACCTTTAGTTGGTAAAATTGCTAAGAGAATTGCTGGGGTTGTGTATGTCGAAAACCATAAGAAGTCGACAATGCACTAATAACATATGCAGGGTAGGTGTCATGTTGAGGCGTGCCATACACCACGTGCGTGCCTACTGAGACATTGATAGCTTTCTCTTAGCGAAGGAGATGGATGCCACTCAGTGGGCATATGAGCTCTGCTAATTTATCAGCTAGCAATTAAAAAAGAGGCTAAAATGCATCCTCCAACTGGCTGAATCATGACATAGATTAATTGCCATTTCGATCCTATGCTTCATTTTCACCAATGAAAGCAAGCTCTTTATTTAGGAAAAAAAGACTAAATTTGGAGGAAATTTTCTATGAAAATTATTGATCTTTTATTTAGAGATATAGGGCTCTTATTAGCCCCGCCTCAATGCATGCAGAAGACATCACCATCTACGGCATATAGAAATGGTATACCATCCGTACATAGTTTAGCTCTCAAGGAAACTTGCATAAACAAATATCAGCGAGAATAGAAGACACATAAAAAAAATAAAACTACTGATAGAAGGAACTTGCAGCATCTCAAAATGTGCCACGCTTTTCTCTGATTGAGAGGGACAAAATGCCTTGCACTTCCAGTTCTTGACCGCCCTCCTTCATGTTGTAATCTTCAGACCCATGCATTGTATAGAAGAAGTTGAGCTCACACAACTGCAGCTTTTTGCACTTTGACCCCTCTCTCAAAGAATTTTTACAAGTAACCTCCTCCAAAAACTATTTGCACTGCCTAACCCCTCATAGACTGTGGCGCCGCAGCAACACACTATCCATACAGTTTACATCATATACAAATAGGTACACCATCCGTACAGTTTAGCTCTCAAAGAAACTTCCAAAAACAAAGCAGCGAGTAAAACAGAGACTCTCTAAACTTCAACCAGCTACTCGTTTGCACGGACGCAGGAACTTCCAGCATCACAAAATTGCTCAGGCAGCCTTGTTGTTGGCGCGAGAAGATGGCAGTGCAATCACCACACGCCCCGGTGTGCAGAATGAGACCTGGTGGGTTGGTGAGTGTATCTTAGATTACATGCCGGCCTTGCTGGTGATAAATAAATTAAACTAAATGTCTAAATGCTACACTAGACAAGAGTGCAGCAGCGTTGGTGAGCCTGCAGTTCTGTCCTGCACCATGTTGTTGTGCTCAGCGGCGGATTTAGCGTGGGGGCGGGGGGGCTTGAGCACCCCCTACCCCCTTCGGATCCACGCGAGCCCCTCCCCCCCTCTCCCCCCCTCTCTCCGCCGAGCCTTCCCTCCATTTTTTTGTTGTCATTGAAAGAGAAACTGGAGCTGCTGGAGTTTCAGAATGGCGATTTCTGGAGGTTGAAAAAAGTGGATTCACGATTTGGCTGAGTTCCTATTGAGCCATTGAGTAGGGTGGAGTTAATAGGCTTTATTTGGCCCACAACAGCAAGTCCAATTCTCCACTAGTGGTCACAAAATCCATATTTCTAATCGTCATGCTCGAAGCTCGATGGATGCACGGGCACAGCGGCGGCGGAGGACGGAGATGGAGGCAGGCAGAGTGGCAGGCGACCAGACGCAAGACGGCGGTGCGGACCAGCAGGGCTGCGATGTCGCGGAGGCGCGGCAGCCAAGGCGTGCATGCGCGGCAGCCGCCAGTTAGGGTGCGGACCGCGCTGGGCGGCGGCAGCCAGGTACAGGCGCGCTGTGGACGCGCATGCCGCAGAGGGCTGTGGGCTGCGGCCTATGGCCTGTGCAGCTGTGGTCCGTGCCCACTGCCCAGAATGTTCGCCTCTTGCTGTTGGTTTGCTCTTATCCTTTCCGTGACCATTCAAGAACGCTAGCTGTAGAAGAAGACACCGTAGATGAACCCACACCGATGAGTTTTTTAGTTTATGTTCAGCCTCCCTATTTTTATTTTCTAGATCCGCCACTGGTTGTGCCCAAGCCACCCGAGGCTTCTCGCACGGTCGCACCTGTTGTTTTGGTAGTGAGTTTGCACCGGAATCTTATCTATGAACTTCCACCACAAGATTTTAATTCCAAAAAAAAAAAAATCTTCCACTGTTTAAGATATGTGTGCAGCGACTGTTGGAGGGCTGGAAGTATACATATTAGCTGCTGCTGATGTGTATGGCTCTTCGTGGCTGCTCGGCAAGGTGTATGGCTCTTCGTGGCTGCTCGGCAAGGGGAGGTCCAATCCAAGGCACCGGCGCTCTGCCGCAGTCGGCGAGGCACCGCCAACAGGGAGTCCATCCATGAACACATTCACCAAGACAACCTCCACCAACAACTAGCCGAGGCCGCCAACTGCGAGGATCGCCAAGGAGGAAGAGGGGCTGAGCAACGCCGACAGAGCATCCACACGTGAGGATGTCCCGTGTCGCGAGCAGGGCTCTCCTTGCACTTAAGGTGGCGTCGTGCCCCTCAACAAGTTGCAAGGTACCGTCACCTTGTAGGCGAGTATATTGCTTTTCCCACGAAAGGCCCCCTGATGCCTCCCATTCCCAATACTCTCTCACTAGTCCGATCACTTCGCTATACATGCACACATGGGGCCTGCTAGCTGTACCAAGCAACGACTCCAACATTGTTCACCTGCAGGCACTAGATTTACAAGGTGGACAGATGGTTGCACCTATCTTACTGTTACTAATTGAGGGTTATAAAAAAACACTAATTTCAAAGTACACTAGAAAAAAAAAGATAAATTTTAAAAATTCTCACAATAATCAGAAACATCCGACCATCAATTGACATATTGGAATATTAATAGCCATTAGATCTATTTTCTAAGTAATTACCCACTTCTGCCATTATGAAAGGTCTTGAGTTCAACTCTCAACAAAAGCATATATCCTTTTCTTTTTTCATTAAATCTATTTTTTAAGTAATTATCCACCTCTGCCATTACGAAAGGTCTTGCGTTCAACTCTGAACGAAAACAAATATCTTCTTCTTTTTTTTAGATTTCTCCTATTTTCAAATCTACCTTCAATTTTTGTCTTTTTATTCATTAAAGATGCTAAAACCTATCCACGAAACAAATATTTTGTAGACTCCTTTTAAAATTTTCACGTCAATCCTCACAAGGTGCGCTAGAAAAAAATAGACGGATTGGAATCTTAATAAACATTAGATATATTTTCTAAATAATCACCCACCTTTGTCATTATCAAAATAATATTACCACTAAAACTAAATATTAATTACCCACTCTGCCAATATAAAAGAAAATATGAAATAACACCCTAAATTTATACATAATTGCTCACATTTGCTATTTTGATGGATAATACCAAATATCTCCTTTAATTTATATTTAACTTGTTCACCTTAGTCGTTATGACTGATAGTATAGTGAAAATAATCCCTCAAAATTATATTAAAATCACCTACTTTTGCAATCGATCAAAGATTATCTAAATCAATTAAGCATACATATAAAGTAGCAAGATTTGCTATTATAAAAAACTAAGTATAAAAATAGATCTATATATGTTGTACTGTAACACATAATACATTTAAAACTCTAACCCGTGCGTCGCACGGGTTGATTGACTAGTATATATATATAGTACTTTGTTCACGGTAAACTATCTAAATAATATTTTTTGGGTGGGGTTCATTTATTTCCACTGCCCTACTAATACTAATTTGTGCTAGAAAAAAATCTTAGAAATTCTCACAGAAAATATATCCAACCGTTTATCATGTAGCTCTAATAATAATAGCCATTAGATCTATTATATTTTTTAAGAATTACCACCGTACCTTAAATAAAATAACCCTCTAAATTTACATAAAATTACAACCATACCATTATGAAATATGATTTAAAATAATACCTAAATTTGCATAAAAATTACTCGCAATGCCATTAAGAACAATGCCCTAAATTTGCATCTAATATAGCTAAAGATTAAATCTATATCTTCTGAAACTCTAATCCGTGTGAGAGCATGGGTTGATGAACTAATATAAAGCATCGGGGATAGAAAGGCACAATCTTTAGTTCGTTGATAAGAAGTCGACAATGTACTGTAAACAAAAAGGTAGATGTCATATAACCATAGGACTTTGCTAAATCCCGCGCGCGCAGGATTTTAGTCGTCGGCCTGCACAGTCCAGTTAAGGAAATCCTGCCCCCCGTGCGCGAGTTTTCGTATCATCACATGGCCATAGAGAAGACAAATGGTAAAAAGAGGGGACATGTCAGACTCATATCACGTGGGTCACAAGTACTATGATTATTTTATTACACATACAGAATATAGTCACGAAACAATAAAAAGATGTAGCTCACAAACGAGAAATCTAAATTTAAACTGATTGTGTCATTGTGTTCCCTTCGCCGAGATCTTCGAAATAAGATATTACTTGCATATGTTCCAACAATAATTTCTAAATAGATATAAATTGCCTACAAGTTAATGGAAAAATACTAGACTCAGTTTGATAAAATGCTTTGTTGGTTTGCTAAAAATGCCTATGGACAGAAATGTAAAAAAATCACCTATTCAGACTTGTGTTCCTTTCGATGTTTTTAATACATATATACTCTTGTTACACTTTGCAATCTATCATTACAGTATCAATATCAATCATTTAAATAATTTACTCAAGCGAATAAGCATTTTCGGTTAATTGTTTAGGTATTTTTAATAGACTAGTCCAGTATTTTTAATTCTACCGTAAGCAATTTTATGCTGAGAGAAAAATTTATGCCAAAAATAATCAATATTGATCTTGTTTTGTTGATAAAATTACAGACATCACAAATGTGAAAACGGATTTTAAATTAGATATATAGCATATTTGTTGCGAATGAAGATGCGTTGGGTAGTTAGGCAAGGAGGTGCACATGGGCGGGGCCCCACAGTCCGTGTGGATGCAGCCATGCAGGGGCGTCGGAGACTTCACGATAGTATTTAGGTTCACGATGTGACTATTTAATATTAATGGATGGCGCGATGCAGTGCGCGTGCCGAGGCATAGAATCCTGCGCGGTGGAAAACTAGCATTTAGGTAACCATATTGATGCGTGTAGCACACTGTACACCAAATGCATGCCTACTGAGATATCGATAGTTTTCTCTTTGGCAAGGAGCCCTCTGCTCGATCCAGCTAGTAAAAAAAAGGGTAATAAATGCACACTCCACTTGCTGAATCATGGCCGGAGATTAATTTGGATTTTGACACTATGTTTCTTTTTTCACTAACGAAAGCAAGCTCCTTATTAAGAGAAAAGGCAAAATTTAGAGGAAAAACTTTATAACTGGCTCTTTATGAATTGTTGAATTGCTTAGGCAAAGTAAAAAGTTCAGGTTACATATGTTCTAAAATAGTATTTCTAAAGCACTCTTTCAAGCTCCCGGTTTTTTTTTGGAGTTAGCCTCTAACTCTACTTTTTTTTCTAGAGCCGGATTTTATAGGGGTGCACATGTTTGGCTTGGCAAAGTAGCAATGGAGCTGAAGAACATGGAGCGGAACTCTTCCAAATATACCCATAATGTACGCGGGCTTGAATTAATGTTGCACAATGCGGACACTTGAGGTCACCGGCCCGTTCCATCAAATTTTCTAGCGGACTGATGCAGTTGCGCGGTGCAACGTTCCTTCCATGAAAACTGACCGTGCCTGCTCCCCGTCATTGTCTGCTTGCGCCTCAACGGGCCACAACACCGGCAGATGAGTACATTGCCTTTCCCATGCAACTGCTCCTGATGTCTCCACTCTCCAGTTCCCAAGGCTCGCGCACCATTTTGATCACTACACTAACCTGCGATGCTGTACATGTCAAGCAACGACTAAACATTGCTTGATCTAGTGCGGCCTTGGCGAGAGAAGATGAAGTGATGGCAGATGGCTACATGATACATATACATGCGCAGTACAGTCACCACCAAATGACGGTGCTGAATGATACCTGGTATAGGTGTATTTATAGAACATACATCCAGGCATCCTGAAGATGGGTCGATGGGTCACCTATATATACCTCGCAGTCGCAGTACAATCTTTAAATAATATTTTTGGGTTCCTTTATTTGCAATGTGTAACAAGTTAAAGACAGATCTACAACCTTTAGTTGATAAAATTGTTAGGCAAAATTTGCTCTAGGACATCAAACTTTCATAGAATTTGCCAACTTACACCATCAACTCAAACATTTGCCGAGTACCATTATGATTCAGCGGCTATTCGCCAAAACACACCGCGCCGATTATTTTAATCATTTCGGCTATTTTGTGAAGGGGAAGGGGAGGGAAATGTCAATTGTGCCCATGTCTTCAACCTCTTGCCATTCCTCTCGCCGGTCGCTGCCAAGCCCCTTCTTGGTGCCGGCCGGTTGCACGCCGCGGTCTGAGGTGCTGTTCAGCCGCTCCTCGCACGAGGCAGCGCGTTGCTGGCGTGCAGGCACAGGGACGCTCTCGTGCGCGGAACGGGACGAGGGCAGGCCGGGAAGAAAGGGCGCGAGACGGGGATGCTCACCAAGGGCTCGGGGAAGGCCAGAAGGCGACGGAAGCGGCAGCGGTGGGCTTCACGGAGAAGCGTCGGGAGGGCTCCCGGCGTTCAAGAACCGGCGTCGAGGTTTCGGTAAGGTCCTCCGATGGAGGACAGGGGGTCAATTGGGCCGGGAAAAGTCCCCGACGGCAGAATCGAGCGGCGGCGGCACCGTCGCCGCGGCCGCGTTGCTCCGCATCTTTCTAGCCATGCGCCGCCATGGCCCCATCACTCCTCTTCCTCTCCCGTTTTTGCGCCGCCCTGCCCCGGCCTTGCGTGTCTTGGCCCCGCCGCTCATCCTACTGTCCTGTCTGAGCGCAGTGGTGGCTGGTCTGGCCGCTCGTCCTCCACTCCCATGCGGCCGCGGCCGCCTCCAGCTTGGGTGGCGACGAGGCTTGGGGCAGGCTCGGACGCTTGCGGGGGCAGAGGAGCTCGGCCATGCAGCTGTAGGCGGCGGCGGGCAGCAGCGGGGAGAAGAAAAAAACAAAGAGAGACGCGAGGTTGAAGACAAGGGTATATTTGACATTTCCCACCCACCTTCTCTCCCGAAATCTAGGAAATTATTATTATTATCATTGCGGTGTGTTGTAGCAAAGATACACGATTTCATAATAGTACTCAGCACATGCTTGAGTTGGCGGTGTGAAATGGCAAACACCACGGAAGTTGGATGTCCCACAGCAGATTTCGCCAAATTATTAAGAGAATAGATTATGGAGTTGTATGTCTAAGACTATACATGGTATTAGAAATTACTATGGTATTTTTGCAAAAAAAATTTGAGGTAGCTATATATTTTCACAGTTTTGAGGTAAAACCATGGTATTAGAGAATACTATGATATTTTTGCAAAAAAAATGTTTGGTAGTTTCTTTGAAAACATAGTGTTCAAAACTATGGTATTGCCAATACTACAGTATTTTTGGAGTATTGAAAAACCAAAGTTTTCGGTGGCTTGCGCATCCACGCCCCGACCTCTTGTCTTCCTCCTTCGCACGACTCCGCCCCGCGTCTTTCCTCCCCGACCAGCCCTGCCCCGCGCCGCCACTTGCCTCTCCCACAACCATGGCACCACTGAACGCGCCTCCTGCGGCCGTGCCGGGAGGTCGAGGCGGCGGGCCGGATCTGGCCAGGAGGAGGAGGCGCAAGGGGAGGTCCAAGCAGGCACTAGCGCTCTGCAGCAGTCGGCGACGCGCCGCAAATGGTGAGTCCATTCTGGCTATGCGGATTCAAGCTTCAGTCGAGGGATCGATAGCCTTCAATGACGATCTGCTCCAGGGTGCTGAGCATCGATCTAACAAAGGTCGGATACATGGGCATATGGTCTTTCTACTGCCACAATGGCAGGCCCGAGTCGTCCTGATGTCTCCCGTTCCCAAGATTCACTCCGACACTCATCACCATTTCGATCACTAGACTATACAGTGCTGCGATGGCACTCAAACATTGCTTGGTCTACTGCAGCCTTGCCTGCGTAGTAAAATCACCAAATAATGGTCCGATCCTGAGTCAGCTCGCAGATGAGTATATTGCCTTTCACATGCAGGTGCTCCTGATGTTTCCCGTTCCCAGGACTCACTGGTCACCAATTTGATCACTACGCTAGCCTGTGATGCTGTACATGTCAAGGAACGACTAGACATTGTTTGATCTACTGTAGACTTGGCGCAAGGAGATGATGAAATTGAGCTTGGTTAGTTTGACTTTCAATGGTCGGGCCTGTCTCTTGTGATTTGGCCGTCATACGTGTTTGCGCTCCCTCATGGAGTTGTATTGAACTCTTCGCTTTTTTTAATAAAAAGATGCACATATCTTCCATGTTTGTATTCGAAAAATTTACCAAATGACAGTGGAAAGCGAGAGCAGCTGGTAGGTGTATTTATAGGACATACATATAGGCAGCCGGCAGGTGCCAAATAATGCACTAGTTAGAGAAGAGGTTCATTGTGTTAGTAAGCCTGTCGAACTAGCTTGCATATCGGTTGCAAATAAGACGTGCATTATTTAATTTATGGTTGGTGCATGCCATAAATTTTATTGAATTGTTGTCAACACAAATGAACTAAAAGTCTTTATTCATTGTGTTGGTTCGAGGCCAAAGTCTATGTTCAATACCATTAGGCTTCTAACCAATTGTACCGTAAATTAATCTCAATGGCTTAGAGCAGCAGGAGGGCTAAGCCATTTCGCATCTAGGCATTTGACCCTTTGTAGCGGGTTTGAACCCATTAATTTTAAAATAAAATACGAAAGGATAAATCATATAAGGTATCTTTTTTTATAATTTGATAGGTTTGTATCTTTTATGACATTGGACTAGCCTGAAAATTCGCAGTAGGTTGTAAAAATTTTGACTGGTTCTGTGCAGTATTGTATGATTGTCTAATATAACATGTGCATGCATTAATCTTTCCGTGTAAAAGCTGAAATCATAAAGCACACGTCACGTTTACTCCCTCCAAAGTTGAGTTATTATTATGAGCGATTAATTACTAGAAGCATGGATGCGTTTCTTTCGCTAAATTAAGAATGCAAGCCGGCTAAATTAACTAACTCGCACTTTGACCGCACACCTTCGCTCGTTATCCTCTTGATCGCCTTCGACCTTGCTGTGGTAACAACGGTTGGACGTTGATCCTGTTCAGTCTGTTGGATGGTCACCGTAGACGGATGTGAGGTGACGAGGAGGATTTCCCTGTGAAACCCCCGTGTCCCAAGTAGACTTGGGCATTTATCGGGTCGGGTTCGGATCGGGCCAAAAAAAACCTGACTCTAAATACTGCAGCCCGAGCCCGCCCATGGCCCGACGCAAAACACATACAAACGGCCCGAGCCTGCCCGTGACCCGACCTGGCGGGCCGTGGGTCAACCCGTTGGCCCGATGTATATGCATTTTTCCATACCAGTTCTTCAATCTACGGATCGAAAAATCATTCACAAATCCAAACTCTGGGTACCAGCACACATCACACAAGGCAGATGCACATTTACGTCTCGCACACAGGCCAGACATGCCTCTCGATGTACATCCAGATCGTGGACAATAGTCAAATAAATAAAGAATATAAAAGGAGATAGTAGATAGCAGATTAATCTTAACTAGCTGCGGCCAAAAATCAAGCACAGCCTAGCACCATTCGGATTTGACGCTTGGATCAGATGTCGACGGAGGACCAGAGCAGTAGCTGTGTGTCGCCGCGCTTGGTTGTGCTGCCTTGTGGCAGGAGCGGCAGTGCAGCTGCGGCTGCATGGCACTCGCCCGATCTATGGCCTCACCAGTGCAGATCTATGGCTGCCGGCACCGGAGCGCTGGTAAGCAGCAGGGCATGAGCCACCGGCCGCCGTCGGTGTGTCTCAGGGAGTTGGGGAGGAGAGAAATTAATTAGGGATCGGGGAGGAGCTCCTGCTGCTTTTATATCCCTTCCTCTATGGGTTGTTCACCTGTTGGGCTGAATAGCATAATGCACAACAAACACTACGCTGCTCTCAGTCTGCAGAAAATGGATGCGACTCTATTTTGTGTCGGGCCATCGGGTTAGCCCACGGGCTAAAATTTCGACCCGCGCCTGACCCAAAATTTGTCCCGGGTCAAAATTAATGGCCCGCACCCACCCGTTGCATCAGCCGGGTCGGGTCGGGTCAGGCTTTTCTCGGGTGGATCGGATCGGGTCGCTCGGGTCGGGTGGCCATGCCTAGGTCTAGTCCCAAGTGCAGCTGCGATGTCCAGTGGGACTGGCAGCACCTGCACCTCGTCGCCGTCATCTCCCAACGCTTGAACCACTAGCGGGGAAAACTCACTGGCGAGCATATTGCTCTCCCCCTGCGAATCCTTTGATGCCTCCCGTTACCAGCTGGATGGCTCGACCATCGTTCGCCATTTTGATCTCTACGATGCCTGTTGTGTCATCAACCAACAACTCAAAGCTACCGTGTGTTGCATCCTCTAGATCTACTTCATGCAGAGCCTTGTTGGCGCGAGAAGATGGCAGTAGTGCACTCACCAAAAACGCTGGTGCTAAATTAAATGCTATATTCACTAGACAAGAGTGTGCAGTACTTGTTGGTGAGCCTGCACTTGCAGTGCCTGTCCTCTGTCCAACAAAGCTAGGCCTTGATGGCCCAAGCCACCCGAGGCTTTTCGCTTCTGGTTTTCGGTAGTGAGTAATTTGGACGGAAATCCTATGCATGATTTTCCATGTGCAGCATCGTGTTGGACGACTGAGATCCTCAGCCTAATTAATCGGCATATGTTGGGGTGAGTACGTGTGCTGTGTCGGCGGGGAACAGATTAGCTAGCTTTGCTGAGGTTCATGCTAATTAAATACAGCAATTTAAGCTTGGCGCGTGCCTTGCAGTAATCAAGGAACAATTGGCCAAAATTTAACGACGACAAACGGATTATTGGACAGTGAACGGTGCCGGTTACTGTAGTATTAGATAGGGATCGTCTTCGTCCCCAACCTGCACCGGCAGGTGCCAGGCACCGTTGCACAGAAGACGGACACTGATGGCTACTGCCGTAACTTATGGTACTGCCGCCGCAAGACGGAATGAACCATGATGACAACAAGCAAGGCGGCGACGGAGATCACGTGCTGTCCAAGGTGTATGGCTCGTCGTGGTCTTTCGGCAAGGGGAGGTCCAAGGCACCGACCCTTTGCAACAGTCTACACCGCGCCGCCTTCCATGAGTCCAGTCATGAACAGATTCAGCAGGTCACCACCTCCAACAATGACTAGCCGATGCCAACTCCTGTTCTATCTGATAACGATGAGGAGGAGAAGCCAAACAAAACCGATACACAATACATGTGTGACGAAGTCCCGTGTCCCGAGCATAGATTTACTTGCACTTATGCTGGTGGTGCGCTGTGCCTCAACAAATCGGTCCGGAGCCTTGTAGTCGAGTGTATTGCCTTTCCCACGAAAGGACTCCCGATGTCTCCCATGCTCGATGACCAATTTTCAATCACTTCGCTATGCATACATACATGGGGCCTGCTAGCTGTGTCAAGCAACAACTGGAAAATTGTTCATCTACAGCAGCCCCTGCAGGCGCTAGATTTATAAGACGGGACTGATGGTTGCATCTACATATACTTCGCAGTATATATATATATTTTTTTTGAGTGAACTGGAGGGGTTGCCCCCTACAGGAATTTTACTACATATACTTCGCAGTACATTCTCCAAATAATATTTTGGGAGTTTCTTTATTTGAGCTATATAAAAAGTTGAGGACAGAGATCTACCACCTTTAGTTAAGAAAATATAGTTGATGCAGTTGTATGTCGAAGACCATATATAAGAAGTCAACAACATATTGTTAACATAAGGACATAAAGGTAGGTGTCATATTGAAGCGTGTAGTACACCACATGCATGCCTACTGAGATATTGATAGCTTTCGCTTAGCGAAGGAGCCCTCTGCTAGCAAATCAGCTAGTAAAAGGAGGGTAAAATGCATCCTCCGCTGGCTGAATCATGACCGGAGATTAATTGGGATTTTGATCCAGTGTTTCTTTTTCACAAACGAAAGTAAGCTCTTTATTCACGGAAGAAATGCTAGATTTGGAGGAAGTTTTCTACGAAGAGGAATTATTGAACTTTTTTTTCGAGGTATAAAGTATTAGCCCGTCTTAATGCATGCAAAAGACATCACTGTTTACAGTATATACAAATGGGTACACCATCCATACAGTTTTTAGCTCTCAAGGAAATCAATAAACTTCCATACACGAAGCAGCAAGAAAACACACACTCTAAACTTGAAACAGCTAGAAAGTATATTAGCTTTTGCTGAAAGTAGCTTTTGCTGAGGTTCTTGCTGATTAACAAATTTAAGCTTGGCGTGCCCCTTGCAGTAAGAAATTAAAAAAACAATTTGCCAAAACTATAACACCTGGCATATATATGGATTATCCTACACAGTTATGGAGTAAGGCATATTGGACGGTGAACGCGGACGGTTACGAGCTGATATCTTGCTGTCGGGAGGGAGGGATCGTCTTCGTTCTCGCTCCCCAACCTGCACCGTACGGTACCATACAGTCATACACCAAGCAACAAGCAAGATATTTGGGGTCAACAAGCAAGCAAGGTGGCGGCCGCGAGCCTGCAACAGTCGGCGGTGCGCCACCATCCGCGAGTCCATTTGTGAACAGATGCATCAGGATGCCACCTCCAACAATGACTAGCCGATGCCAACTTCTGCTCGGTCTGAAGACGATGAGGAGGAGAAGCCAAGCAACGGCGATGCACAATACATGCGTGAGGAAGTTCTGTGTCCCGAGCATAGCCTTCCTTGTACTTATGCTGGTGGTGTGCTGCGCCTCAACAGGTCGCTCCAGAGTCTTGTAGGCGAGTGTATTGCCTTCCCCGCGAAAGGCCCCCTGATGTCTCCCATTCCCAATACTCGCTCACCAGTTCAATCACTTCGCTATACATGCATACATAGGGCCTGCTAGCAAAATTGCTCATCTACAACCGCCCTGCAGGCACTAGATTTATAAGACGGGCTGGCGGTTGCACCTATAAATACTTCGTGGTACGATCTCCAAGTAATATTTGGGGTTCCTTTATTTGCACTATACAATATAAGTCAAGGACTGAGATCCGCAACCTTTTAGTTGATAAAACTAGCACGTCAACCCCGTGCAACAAAGCATGGGCTACTTTAGTTGGTAGTTTTTTATAATAGCATATATTTCTATTTTAAAATTTATGTTTGATTATTGATTATGTAATCTTTGATCCGATTGCAAAAGTAGTAAATTTAATATAAATTTAAGGGTCTATTTTCATTATACTATCGGTCATAATAGCAAACGTGAAGAATTTAGATATAAAATAGCAAGTGTGAGAAATTAGGTATAAATTTAGGGTGTTATTTCATATTTTTTTTCATAATGGCAAAGCGGATAATCGTTGTATAATTTTTGGTGTTACTTAATGTTGTTTTCATAATGGCAGAGGTGGATAACTACATAGAAAACAAATCTAAGGGCTATTAAGATTTCAATCTGCCAATTGATGGTAGGATGTTTCTGATTATTGTGAGAATTCCTATTATTTTTTTATTTTTTTAACTCATCTTGTGAGGATTAATAAAGGGGCTCTATGAAGAGTCTCTAATAAGTAATAGTAAGATTAAACACAAAATATCTGTTTCACAGAAAGGTTTCTAGCATCTTTATGAAAAAAGTTACAGGATCATTTAGTACGGTAAATTTGTAATTGGAAAAAAACTAACAAAAATAGAGGGTAAATTTGAAAATGGAAAAATTTGCCAAAAAAACGAAATTTGCTTTCGTTGAGAGTTGAACTCAAAACCTTTCGTAATGGCAGAGGTGGGTAATTACTTAAAGAAACAGATCTAGTGGATATTAATATTCCAATGTACCAATTGATGGTCGGATGTTTCTGATTATTGTGAGAATTTCTAGAATTTTTTATCTTTTTTTGTTAATGCGTCTCCGGGAGGATTAATATGGAGGAGCCTCCAATTAGTAATCTTACTATTACTAATTGAAAGGTTCTAAAAGAAGTCATACTTTCAAAGCGCGCTACAAAAAAATAATTTCTAGAAATTCTCACAATAATCAGAAACATCCGACCATCAATTGACAGATTGAAATATTAATAGCCATTATATCTGTTTTTTAAATAATTACCCACCTCTACCATTACGAAAGGTTTTTATCCGTTTTACCAATATTTTTTAGTTTTTTTCCTATTTTGGAAATCACTTTTAGTTTTTATCCGTATTTTCATTAAGATGCTAGAAACCTTTCGATAAAACATATTTTTTTTGCCAAATCTTACTATTACTATTCGTAGTTTACTTTTGAATTTTCCACGTCAATCCTTACAGGATGCGCTAGAAAAAAAAATAAAATCATGGAAATTCTCCCAATAATAGAAAAAGAAGTTGAAATCTTAATGCCATTGCTGTTTTCTAAATAATCACCCACCTTTGCCATTATCAAAACAATATTAAATAACCCCTAAAACTATATACTATTTATCCACTCTGCCATGATGAAAGAAAATACGAAAACACCCTAAATTTATACATGATTGTCCACATATTTGCTATTATGATGGATAATACTAAATAGCCCCTCTAATTTATATTTAAATTGTTCACCTTAATTGTTATGACTGATAGTATAATGAAAACAACCTCTCAGATTTATATTAAAATCACCTACTTTTGCGATCGATCAAAAATTATCTAAATCAATTAAGCATACATATAAAGTAGCCAGATATGCTATTATAAAAAATAAAATATAAAATTAGATCTATATATGTTGTACTGTAACGCATAATACATTTAAGATTCGAACCTGTGCGAAAACACGGGTTGATAGGCTAGTATTAATAATTAAGATGTGGTGAGGGGACCGTCCAAGCACAATAAAGCTGAGTGGGCCTAGGCTGACGCGCAGTAGAATATATAGTCTGGCCTTTATGTATGGTTGTATCGTATACTGGCCTTTCGACAGTGAATTTGATTTCCCACACCATATCTCAAATTAAGGGATTACTAGGTGAGGTGAGGAAGTCTTTGGTTATTTATGAAAAAATAATATTATTTCCTTAATTACAATATTTAATATTAATAAATAATAAACATGCTCAAACATTAGGTTTATTGTTATGCAAAATTTATTAATATTTAATATTAAATTTATTAATATTTAATATTAATAAATAATAAACATGCTCCGGTTTTGCAAAATTTAAGGTGTTAAACATCCGGTTTTATAGGTTGAGGAGTACAGAATAAAGTAACTACGCTTCAAACGTTAAGGTGTTACGTGGACTTTTTTTTCCTTTTGTCGATCGATATGCATGGGAATCATCTATCTTCGGGCCGGGGCTGCACACTCGTTGTCGGCATTCCATTGGAAACGACGACGTACGTGCTGATCAGCATCACTTCGACGATCTGACAAAGGACGATCAATGTGCGGTTAGTGGACCTAAAGTTAGTATAGCTTCAATGCTATGATTTTTTTTTTCAAGTTCCCCTTGCGAGGGCGTCGCTAGCTTGTGCTCCGTGCTCCGTATATATACGTAGTTTCTACCAACAAAGATACGTCCCAATCGAGTTTCCAAAAGCAGGCAGGCCATCATTAGATTCAGCGAGAATAGCACAGCACACCGCGAATAGAACAAAAATTCGAGGCTTTCTTTATGCTGCCATTTTCCTGTGGATCGGATCTTCAATTTGTAGGTCCATGCTTTGACTACTTTTCTCTCCCCTCTGCTGGTGCCACGTGCCACGCTGCCACTTGTGGTGACCCAAGTTCCAACCCGCCTTCCGTTCCCGTGATGAACTCTCCGTATCTGTGAAAGGCCACACGAGATGAGCTGCTCTCCAGCAACCACCATTCCTGGAAGGATAATTAACTTCGGTCTATGGGCCGGGCCGCCACATGGATGATGATGAACTGATGAGTGATGAACACTCCGAACGTGGGATGCTTTCCTCAGTTTCCTGCAAGGCCTCATCGTCAATGTGAGCTAGCTCCAGTCCTGCATGCATGCAGCCCGGGATAACTAAGGCTATCTCCAGCGGTGACTGCAAAAGGCGACTGCAAAATTTAATGCGGTACTGTAACGCACTGTATATGTGAGTGTGAGTAGTTGGAATAGTGAAGAGAGAGAAGATGGAAAAAGGGGATTGAGGTGGCTGTTGGAGTCAGCCTAATGGATGCGCTATGTGGAGATTTCAACTTAGTAAATCTACAAATTAAGCCCAAGATAAGAACAGGAATGAGCGTACGACACCAACTCGATCTGGAGCGCATTGACAGATTCTTCGTCACTGCTCTGGTTGGATGGAGTACTCCGATCCTTTCTTCCCAAACCAGGTTTCTTTTTTTATGTGGCTCAAGGAAACCGGCAGCGGCCGGCTTACCCAACATGAGTTATGGTTACGAAAAATACCTGAAGCTAAACTGTCCGGGATCTCCAGAGAGCGATCTCCAGTCACCAATCAAGGATCTCCAGGAGAAGTGTTTTTTTTTTTTCACCTTCAGGCCTGTACCCGCGCGTTCGTGTTAACTTCATCACTTTGCTCTCAGCTCATGATCCCGTTGTTGTTCGTATAGGAAGAAAAAGGTGAAGCAATTTTACAGCCACTTTGAGCAGCTGGTTCTAGGAACACAACATCATCGCAGTCACATGACACGGCTAATTAACCTCAGGCCTGAAAACTGTTGAACTTGATGGGGGTCGACTTCTGTTTATTTCTCTGAAACTGAAATCGACAAGACCGTCAACGAGCTGCATGCGTCCTGACATGGTGCCTCAAGCTTTGGTTGGCCCATCATTAAGAAGGACGTCTGCTGAAGGCTTTTGAAGGTGACGGCTTGATGGCCGTATAGAGTTGCTCTCCCTTGCCGGTCAGTCAAGCGGTCAAGCCAAGCCTATAACTCTTGTGCGTGTCTGATTGATTCTCCTACTTGGAAGGAGACGAAGCTGGCTGCTGGATATCTTTTTGTTAATCTATAAAAAATCTAATGGGGTTTGTGTGCATTCGTTGTTAAATAAAGATACAGTACTCCCTCCGTCCTGTTTTGTAGGTCGTTTGAATATTTTGACACTAAATTTGACATTCTCGGTCTTATTAAATTTTTTTCATAATTACCATTTATTTTCATTGTGTTTTAGTTTAGCATATAATATTATAACTATGAAGTAATTTATTTCTATATTTTTATAAATATTTTGAATAAGATAAGTTAGTCAAATTTGATATTAAAAAGGTCAAACGGCCTATTAATTGGACGTAAGGAGTATCCCTGAAATGTGACTTAAACTAAGACGGGGAAAATTTATTTGAAAAATGGTTGAAAACATTTAGATTTCTCAAACTGATTCTTCTAGGGATGGTCCTCCCTCTTACATGATGCATGTATGTATGTATGTATGAAATCGCTCTCCACAGCCATTTCACCCGGTCGTCTCGGATGCACAGCAACCTATAAAAAGGAATGCATAGTTTGTACTGCTGTATTTCTTTTTTACAGAAAGTTAGACAGACACATCGCAAAGAGTGGGTGCCTTATATACAAAACTGCATTATTTTTTTGGTGGTGCTTTGCAGAGCAATTTTTGTGCACGTTGAATTGGAACTATTGCTATTTACATGTGTAGTATGTACAAGCTAAATTTGGGTACATGTTAAATTCTGTAAATAAAGCTGATGATCCAATGGATCAATTCAAATGTTGGGTGTGTTTAGATCCCTGAAAACTGGCACTGTTCTGAACTGAAAAGCACTGTAGCATTTTTCGTTTGTTTGTGGTAAATATTGTCCTACCATGGCCTAACTAGGCTCAAAAGATTCGTCTCGCAAAGTACATCTAAACTGTGCAATTATTTTTTTATTTTATCTACATTTAGTACTCCACGCATGTACCGGTATTTTGATGTGATGGAAAATCTTCTTTTTACATAGTAAAATTTGGGAGAAATTTTTTGATCAGGGCCGTTTGCTTGTTGGGTCAGGTGTGTAGTGTGCTGAGACCGTACAGCAGCGGTCGTCAGCCTGCAGGACGGCACGACGGCGTGCAAAGCCCTCCGCCCCGCTGCTTCGTTGCGATTAGACAGCACAGCATCCATCAAGATCAAACACTGTGCTCTACTACCAGCTAGCTTGCCGTGTTTGCTTCGATCTGCATTGCATGCTCCATCCATACAAGTGATACAACATCACATGTCCGTGGCAGAGCAGAGCTGCAGAGGAGGAGACGTGCTTGCCCGCCGCTTGGGAACTGAACTGGCATCGATGGGGGGCCAGGCAATGGCATGCGCCGCAGCAGCCCAGCCGAGATCAGAGGAAGGCCCCCACGGCACGACACGCCAAAGCGCCAGTAGCACGTATCAGGTTCAGTTCAGAGGAGGCAGCACTGCAGCAGGTAGGGTCGTCTCGTCTCTGCGTGGAGGAAACGCCAGCTGTTGGCCCCTCTTTCCCTGTGCATGCTCTGTCGCCTTTCGCCATAGAAGTGGAAACACCCCCCCCCCCCCCCCCCCCCCCCCCCCCGCTTTTCCGCAACCGCCCCGTGAAAGCGGACAAAAACGAGGCCTGACACTGCCGCCGCCCAGCACCCTTCTCTGTGAAAGCAAAGCAGCAAGCCAAGCCCATGGCAGACTGATCCCTCTGCCTGCTGGTGCTGCTTTTGCAGATGCAGGCTTTCCCATAGCTCTGCCCTTTGCCCATCTCTTGCCTATCCAACACCTACCGCCCCAACCCAAGCAAGGAGCAATCTCCAAAACAAAACAGGAGTGGGGATTTCAAAGAACCAAACGCTATTGTTTGCCCATGATCTCCATTCCAAACTCCCATCAGATTTCAAAGACGCAATTGTTTGCCCATGATCTCCATTCCAAACTCTTATCAAATTTCAAAGAATCATGTGCATGCATGGGAGTTCCATCTATTATCTCCCAGCAAGATTCCCTAACAAACAGCATAGCAGGAAACCTTGTTTGCCACAACACTACAGACACATTTGATGGCAACACCACCACAAACACAAGAATACATGATGCAAAGAACGAACCATGAGTCCATGGTCCAACAACAAAAGCATCCAACCAATAAGATTAAAGGAGCAATCATCACAAGCATTCAAGCAACTAGGTACTCAATTCCATTGGACGACAGATAGTTGATATATAGATAATAGGGCAGTGCCACCCATGACCATGGCCGCCTTACAACTGATGATGCGAAGATAAACACGACACAGATCCAACTCCTCCCCTTCCTTACATGACACAGATCCAGATCACTTGCTGCCAACTCTTCTTACTACTACGACACGACCACGACCGACGAGAACGAAACCTTGCACGACGACTACGACTACGGATAGATTGATAGATAGATGCCTGCCTGTGACTCTCGATGCTGCAGGAGTCATCAGGCGGCGGAAACCATGGGGGACGACGGGGACTCGATCGGATCCAGCCACGCGGCGGCGACGGCGACGCGCCTAGCGCCTCCTGTTGGGGCACTCGCGGGAGATGTGGCCCTCCTCGCCGCAGTTGTAGCACCCGCTGCCGCGGCCGCCACCGCCGCCGCCGTAGCCTCCGCCACCCTGGGGGCACTCGCGGGAGATGTGGCCCTCCTCGCCGCACTTGTAGCACCCGCTGCCGCGGCCTCCACCGCCGCCGCCTCCGTAGCCGCCTCCGCCGTATCCGCGGTCGCCACCACCGCCGTAGCCGCGGTCGCCGCCGCCGCCGTAGCCGCGGTCGCCTCCCCCGTAGCCGCGGTCGCCGCCACCTCCGTAGCCGCGGTCGCCGCCGCCGCCGCCGTAGCGCCCGCCGTTGCCGTTGCCGTTGCCGTACCCGCCGCCGCCGCCGTTGCGGTCGCCGCCGGCGAGCGCACCGCCGCCGGGCGCGGAGACGTCAACTGCCTTGGCGCGGCCGTCGTTGCCGGAGCCGACGACGTACTCCACGGCATCGCCGTCGTTGAGGCTGCGGTACCCGTCGGACTTGATGGAGGACTGGTGGACGAAGAGGTCCTCGCTGCCGTCGTCGGGGGTGATGAAGCCGAACCCCTTGGTCCCGTTGAACCACTTCACCTTCCCCGTCACCCTCTCCGACGCCATCTCACCCCCTCCTCTCGCTCGCAGGAACCCCCTAGTAAACCCTAGAACCCTAGCGCTGGAGTGGAGGCGGACGGCTGGTGTGGGGAATGAGGAGATGAGGGCGACGGGCCGGGCCTTTTATAGCCGCTCTGGGCTAGCGAGAGCGCTGCGGACCTGTCGAGAATCCGAGGGCCGAGGGGGCCGGGCCGCCTTGCTTGTTGGGCCTTGGGGTGCGAGATGGAGGCGCAAGGGTTTCTCGCACTCGATGACATGTGGGGCTGTAGTTCTGGTGAGCCCACCTGTCGGTGAAACGAGAAGAAATTTCTAGGGTTTGGATGACCAAACGCCGCAGGAAGAGGGAGCGCCCCCACCTACCGCAGTCTCCGGCGACGGTCAATTAATAATATTATCGTTTGGTCTATGACGCGCTGGACCCACATGACGTGGCCCCAGCTGTGGATGTGCTGTGAACCACGGGCCGCGGATTAAAATATCTTGGGACTGGACCATGGTGGTGAAACAAAGGTGAGCGAGCGGCTTTGCAAGGCTCCTCCATTTCTAAACGGTCCCGCTTTTTACCGTACTCCTGAAATAGGAGTAGATTGTTTCTCTCGATTTTTCTTTCTGATAAAATAGATCGGAATCCGATGAACCGAGTCGGCATATTTTAAATATCTACCATTCTACACTATGAAAAAATGAGTTCCAATAGTATCATTTTTACAGGACGAAAACATTTGCACCCTCGTATTGACCCAACTGCATAGTTGGTAAAATATTCTAAGGGTTGGAAAGTGTCAAAAATAATATAAAAATATTTTCACCTTTAGTATTTTTTTAAAAAAAAGTTTCACACATGGTTTTTTTTTTCTTGTTATGGAGTAAAAAAGACATCAATCAGACGAACCGTTGGTCTCCCATTCTTATACACCGCCACTTCTGAGGAAAAAAAATATCTCCACCTTGGTTCACCAAATTCTCAATTTTGAAATTTCCTAAATGAACCTAAGCTAAGCCCAAATATTCGCCGCCTCTGCACATACACACACATCTATGCGTTTGGGGACAGAGTGGATAGCCCCAACTTTTTCACCTGTGGTGGAGCCCGGCTGTCAATCGTTCCTAATGCTAACAGATGTTTTTATATATTATTGGTAACAAAAGTGCGAAATTAAGAAATATATTTTAATGGACTTTGAATTTATCAAACTTTTTAAATAATAAATAATGTTGCAAATTTGGATTTATAATTCTAGGGACAGTTTCTGTTTTTTATTATACCAGGTATAGTACCTGGCGGATACGTCAAGCATCCAGCTTGGAAGCTTGTCAAACAATCATTACGTACAAATGCAGCTCTGTACAAAATCTTGCCTACGTGGCTACATAGTCTGCCAGGCCGGGGCACTTATCAATTGCCTCTCACCAAATAGATGATTAAGCCCTAGGCCAAACACTCAAGGAGGCAAGCATTAGACCTTGGCAAGTATGACACGCATCTGACTGATCTAGCGTTGTATAGCAATTGTGTGCTCCATCGTCGCTACTGTGGACCCCCAAGAACTCCATGGGCCAACAATGGGGATTCTATATTCTGCTGTGTTAGATGTTTTTTTTTCGTCCCCATGTTGTGCACTGAGCAGGACCATATCTAATGAGCGATCTCAAGGTGGCTTACTATCTAATCAACCAGACCAAAGTCCTGAGAAGAAGTTCAGCGCTTTAAAATTCGCATGGTGAGCAATGAGTGCCGGAGTGGTACGCTCCCCAGCGAAGAGCAACTTGAAGGTCTTCAACTACACAAAGTCCTCCCAATGCCTTCCATTCTTCATACTAGTCGTATTTTTTTCCAGATCACTCCTATATATGTCTTCACTCTTCATGCTAGTCGTAAGCCAATCGTTGATTGTGTGGTTCATATATATAGGCTTTGTGTGCGTGTTTACAATGATTGTGTGGTTCACCCATGGGTGGATCCCACCTGTAAATCTGTCATCGTATCTCCACCGTACCTCAGTACCTCACTGACATGTGAGCAACCCTTGGCCACGAAGTTAGTGAAGCCGAGCTCTAGCATATATATAGGGAAACAATCAGGAGTGGGGCAACAAACTCGGGCAAGACTTTGCACAATTTAATTGTAGCGTGGTAGGGCCAGTTCATAGGAAGTAACTAAGAGGGAAAAGCAGAGATGGTAATAACAATAACACGTGAAGGTGTGATCAGTATATAGTGAGATGTCAGGTGCTACTTGTACAAGATGTAGCGCGCATGACGAACCACATGTTGGGAATACGTTGTTGGTCTAATGATCATATAATAACATATAGAAAAGGAGATAAATCATGTTTCAGCATAACTTATAGTGTATATACTCAGAAATGTGTTTAATTGATGTACAAATATATACATCTAATAAAGTATATTTTCACATGCAACTTTAGTACAATGCCTGTGTTTAGATCCAAAAAGTGGAGGTGAAAAGCAGGCGAAATCTATCAAAATTTGGCTAAAAACATCACATCCGACACTGTAGCGCACTGTAGTACTTTTCGTTTGTTTGTGGTAAATATTGTCCTACCATGGCCTAACTAGGCTCAAAAGATTCGTCTCGCAAAATACATCTGAACTGTACAATTATTTTTTGATTTCATCTACGTTTAGTACTCCACGCATGTGTCGGCATTTTTGATGTGATGGAGAATCTTCTTTTTGCATAGTAAAATTTAGGAAAAAGTTTGGATCTAAACACAGCCAATGTAGAAGAAGGTGATGAACGCATAACGCAAGTTTACTCCATCCCATAGTTAATAAGTTATGAGCAATTTAATGTCCTGGAGCCGACACATGCATAGCTACCAACCCCGTTCAGTTTGTTGGATAGTCGCCATCCACAAGGGCAGTGCAGTGCAAGTGCTTTTGCCTGAGAAATGCTCGTGTGTCTCGAGTGCAGCTTCCCTGCCCCTCACTAGATCGCTAGGGACCAGAATATGTTGCCGGTGGCTATGGGTCAGTTTGGCAGTTCTTCCCATGAAGCCAGGCTCCAGTCCGTGGCCAGCCTAGGGATACCCAGGCTCCCGTAAGCCCAAAGCTCGTGTTTGGTTGGTATCTCCAGTTAGTGCGTTTGAATGTAGCTTATGTTTGGTTGTCTGCACCCACGCTCGCTCCCCATCCTCGCGGCTACTGACGCCGCCGCCCGCTCACCATCCTCGCGGCCACCGACGCCGCCGCCGGCTCCCCGTCCTCGCGGCCACTGACGCCGTCGCCCGCTCCCCATCCTCGCCGCCGCCGGGGGAGACCTCAAGGCGGAGGTGCGACCGTGTGAATCTTGGAGGAGAAGGGCGTGGGCGGAGCGCCGCGGCGGAGGCGGATGCCAGCGGCGAGCACCCACCCCCGGAGAAGAAGGGCGTGCCACCATGCTCGAGCCGCGCCGGTCTCCTCCATCCTCGACTCGCCGCGCCGCCATGCCCGAGGCGTGCCGGTTTCCTTCACCTTCACCATGCCCGCACCGTGCCAACCCTTCACCCCCAACCCGTCGCGCCGCCAGATTTGGCCGGCGACGTGCTCCTCTCGACGGGCGAGCTCCTCCCGGCGGGCGACCTCGCGCTGGCGGGCGAGGAGCACCGATGGAGGGGCAGTGTAGCCTGCGGGGAGCCCTGGCGGCGGGGCGAGCTCGGGCCGGCGGGAGAGAGGAAGGAGAGGGGCGGCGACGTGCCAGACGGGGAGGGGAGCGGCGACGGACGACGCGTCGACCGGGGAGGGGAAGGTGCCGCGAACGAGGAGGGAGTGCCCCGCGGAGCGCACGCGGGCTCGAGCTCCAGATGGCTCCGCGGGGACGGGCTAGGCGACTGGCCGGCGCGTCCAAACACGGTACTCGGCGTATCATGGCCGGGCTACGGGGCTGGCGCAGCTGCCAAACACCCCCTATATTGCTTTTCCCATGCAGGTCATCCTGGTGTCTCCCGTTCACAGGTAGGAGTAGGACTATGCCTATGCTCACCATTTTTCGATCACTACGTTGTATGTATACATAGCTTGCCATGTGAACTAGCAACTCAAATATATAGAATGTAGCTGCGCCCATAGATGGCAACACATTCACCAAGTGACGATCCAAAATGAGACCTGAGGTAGGTGTATATATAAAACACACACGCCTGCGCGCATATAGCGGCGGTCCTAAGATTTTTGAGGTCCGAAATGAGATTTTAAAATGGGGCCTTTACTTACGGTAAAAAATTCTAAGAACATCAAAAGTGAATATTTATATCCAATCCAACAAGTATGAGTACATATTAGGTATTACCCCCTCCGTTTTTTATATTTGTCGGGTTTTAGTTTAAAAATAAACTGGGCTCACAGAACAATTCTTTTTTTCCTTTGTAATTCATAGAATGAATAATCTAAAATGGACTGCAGCGGCATTCGACGAAATACTGACAGTTATCGATCTGTTTCTGAATTTGGCTGATCCCCATGGTCGTTTTAAGCTAAATTCATCAAAACCGAGATTGATTTTTCCATCAGGGGACCTCATCACCCCAAAAAAAAGTCCCTTGCCGCGCCGGTACCTTCGAAGTTCAATCCAACCCTGCTTCTACCTCACGGGACCACACCGACATGGCGCCCCTGCCCTGTTGTCATCTTCCCGCGCGTGTCTCGCCACCTTGGGTGGTCGCAGCAGCAACTCGTACGTAGGCGACCATAATCAGCGTGATCACAAGTGCTTCTCGGCAGCACCTCCGGGATGCTGGCTGCTGCCAGGCTTCTCCCAAGTCCGAAGCCGACGAAGCTCTCCTGGCGGCGGCTGCCACAATCTTGGCGCTACTCAAGAAGCTAAAGCCACCAATGGGGTTGGTTTTCTCAAGCAAGCCCTCCTGATGCCTCCTGTTCCCGATGGCTGTGCTGCACTCATACAACATGGCATAGTATGTATAACAAAAAAGTGAGGACGGTGCAAAAAATAAACCAGGTGGGTGTATAAATAGTGTCGACGTTGCAGCTGACACACCAAGGCTGGGCCTCTCGCTCGCATGGCCCAAACCAACAGAGGCGTTGGGCTGTAGGAGGCCATTTCGTTTTCGGCCTTGGTACTGACTTGTCTAGTGTCTAATGCAATGTAGAACAAAGTGAATGCTTAACGCAAGTTAAAAAAACTCCATTCCAAAGTTAATAATTAAGTTATGAGAAATTTATAATAAGGAAAAAACGTTCTCTCTCTTTAAGGTAACAAAATTAAAGATTTGACGAGGCATAACGACGTGTGGATGGTCGATCCTATTAATAACGAAAGTAGTATATGGACAGTGGTTAGTTAGTCAGTTACACTGTTTTTTTTTTTTTTTTTGAGAAATAGTCAGTTACACTGTTAGTACAACGTACTCCACTCACACACACATGCACTCTTAATTTAACCAATGTCGTTCTCTGACGTAACGTCAGAACGATGTAGCCCATCTGGCCATCACAGAAACGAATACCGACCCTCCCCTCGCGAGTGCTGGATCGCCCTCGCAATGTCGGCTAGGTGCATCCTCCTGACTTGAGGTCGCAGGAACCGATTCGACTGAGGGGCAGTTTAGTAACCCCATTTTTTCAAAGGCTTTTGAAGAACTGAGAAAAAAAAATAATTCATTTTTCTCTGAGGAAATGAAAATCTTTTGGAAAAATATGGTTGCCAAACTGACCCTGAAGCCTACCATCTTGCTCTGTCAGGGGCAAGGGATGGCCTGGATCCGGCACATGCATGGCTACCGACCCTGTTCAGTCTGTTGGATGGTCGCCATCGAAAGGGCAGTGCAGTTCAAGTGCTTTTGCTTGAGAAATACTCGTGTCTCGAATGTAGCCATTCGAAAACGGAGATAGATCGAAGTTGGTTACAATATGACAGATTCTTCAAAAGGTGAAATAAAAGGTCAATATGGCTAAGATATATATATAGCACTTCCGAACAAATCCATTATTTCTTTGAAAGAATCAGACAACCGTTTCGTACAAGGACATGGTGATCTGCTGAAGGATTATAATTGCGCAGCACATAGACGACACACGCCAATAAGATTTAGAGAAGAAGCCAAGCAAAATGTACAAAAACACAATGGGCCGAGCACCCTCGACTGATGAGAATATCCGATGGATGGACAGGCGATGGTCTCCGGCACCAGATCAGCGGCGTCTTCCCTGGCATTTTCTCCTCTCGATTGTCATCAGCAGCCACTTTAGCTCCCTTCTCTCGTTTCTCCGTGCAACCAGCACCTTCTCCGTCCGATCGAGTCTCCAGACATGGCTTGGACAAAAACTGGGCACCAATCTTTTACACACGCTGGATTTGTTGGGGCAGCCAGGCGTCATTCACGCGCACGCTCTGCGATGCGTGGCTTCCACCATTTGCGTCTCCCCATGCGCCCATGGAGTTAGGAGTGCCAGGAAATAGGATACCGTCAGGGCATCGCCCTCCGCGAGCCGACATTGCATTGGAGATACCCTAGGTATTCTAGCAAGGGATTTTAGAGAGACGTCCTGATACCTGCCATTCTTATATATATAGACCCTTCTGATCTGATCCCATAGTACACCCTGAATACTGTGTACCCTATGTGAAGTGCATGTTGCCCTCTGATCCCCCTGTTCACTCGAGCTAATACGAAGAAGAAGTCAAGCAGCAAGAGAGGAGACTGACATGTACACGAAGCAGGACAGTAGTGTGTATATTCAGCGATTAGCAAAAGGAAATGAATGCATGCATGGTACTGCAGGAGGTAGCGCAATATATAATCACATGAGAGGATACATATACATATACATGCCATGTCATGTGGTTCCTCTTGCTCGATTGAAAACTAGCTCAACTGATAACTAAGAATCCTCGCGCTTGGCGGTGGTAGTAGTTTATCATCCTCTCGCTCGATTGGAAACTAGCTCAACTGATAATTAAGACTCCTCGCGCTTGGCGGTGGTAGTAGTTTATCTAATAATCTTGTAGTAAACACATGCATATATCATAAATGGACGATCGGAGGCAGCCTGCTAGTACGGTTTCAAATGGCGTGCAGGCGCTCGAGCCTGCATTGCATATATCGACGACTGCACATTTGACATTTCCACTTGCACGGTGTGCGTTTGTGATAACCGGCCCCTGGCCTGATACACAATCATACAACAAAGCTGACCCCTCGACGATATGATATGGCCAAAGCCACACCTGCGGCGGGTTGTGCAGTAGGACGGCAAAGCCATTTCGCTTCTGGGCCTTGCATTGGCTGTGATGCGTGAGTTTTGCACTTTTTTCCCTTGCAAGATTAATTGTACATGTCAAGAGATGCTTACTAGCGTTGTTGTTAGAGCATTTCCAACAGTTTCCTTTTGCCTTCCCAGCTTCCCTAGTACCTTCCAACCACAAAAAAAAAAAAAAAAAAAAAAAAAAAAAGATTCAAGAAGATCTGAATGGATATACAATACAATAATAAAATTTGCGATGTTGGAAGTGTTGGTGGGTATAAACTAATTAAGTTAGCTTTATTTGTGGTAGCAGGCATTTATTCAGCTACATATATGTCGTATTGTCCTGGCACACGTTTGATCTTAATAGAAATTAAAGCGTGCATTGATACATACTCCCTCCGTCCCAAAAAACTTGTCACATGCCTTGATTTCAGTGCACGGAAAACCGCTCGTCTTATTCAAAAAATATTTTAAATAAGACGAATGATTTACCGTGTACGGAAATCGAAATAGGCGATAAGTATTTTGGGACGGAGGGAGTATGTATCTAGGGTAATTTTGCATCAGAATAGTATAGAAAGCAAATAAATTAAAAGGTGGTCGAGAACCCAGGCAGTTGGAAGCTAGCTAAAAATAAAACGATATCAACATGCTGGGTGAACCCTTAGCATAGCGCTGTAGACACAGTTAAGCTCTGAATCATGAACTCGGTTATGCTAATATTATCGTCACCCCTGTAAAAACGTCTGGAGCATCGCTACAGAATTTGTGCTCACGCATTGGCAACATTGTCCACACGCATGGTTTTTACGACCAAGGGTGAAAGAGCAAGAGATGTGTGTAGCAAGACCTGGAAGTAATTAGCGCGCACCCAAAGGCTTGTTTGGTTAATACACTTCCCGAGGGTTTGAAGAAAATTGGAAAAGACAAAGAATAGGCTTGGTTTTCAATGTACTTAGTCCCTCTCAATTGCTTTCATTTCTATCTACTCTCCTTCAAGCCAAATATGCTTTAAACGAAAACCTCGTGGTATTGCAATCCATGAGCAGCTCCGGCGCAAGTCAATAGACAGTGCAGTCTGAACTACTTTTTGGACAAGGAGCACAATACTAACTAGTTGCTGAGTAGGGTTGTTCTAGCGACGAGAACAAGATCTTGATTGCAGATTATGTCTTCCTAACTCCACTCATTCCCAATTAAGCCACGTTGTTTCCCATCTCGATCTGCTAGTTTGCCGGCGTCCATCTCCTGATAAGCTATATCTATATATGATGAGTGAATATGTGTCTACCGGCCCAGCATGTTGGTCAAAATGATGCAATTATATATTGCAACAACAATAACTGAAGGAGTTGGCATAAGACGGACTTGAAAATGCATTTGTCCATGTGACCATGTGCATGCAAGACATGCATGATGCATTTTGCAATGCTCTATGCCTCCTGTGTGGCAAGACGGAGTCGAGAATGCATTTTATTGTCCAAGGGAGAGTATACGCGTGGAACTACTGAGCTAGAATAAACCGCTCTGGCTAAAGAACAGCGAACGAAGAAGACTTAATTTGTCGCCTTCTACTGTCTCGATTTTGGGCTCGTGTGCTGCATGTGTGCTACTGATAAAAATAAACTAAACTAACCCCTGTCAGTGCCACGCCTTCAACAAAGCTTCACGGTAATATAATTCTCAATTCATATCACTGAAAAGAAGATATCTCTCCGTCGTCACGAGCAAGTTCTAATCGCGCAACTCACGAATATAACCCCGGCTTGTTATTTAGCACACGCACACGCTGACATGCACTCCATTTCTGGTCAGCGAAGCATGCCATCCCTGCCCCAGGGAAGGGACTGATGTCCCGTACGTGCCCCGAATGCAGTACTCTCATTCCCTTCAACGGTTCAACTGGTTGCGCTCGATCCTGCCTTCATGCAGGCATGCCATCCCTGTCGTCTCCCCGCGTCACAACCGCTTGATGGTGCGCCTCAAAGGTGAGACAGGAGATGAGTAGATTGCTTTTCCCATGCAGCTTCTCCTGATGCCTCCCGTTCCCAGCTACGACTACTAGCAAGCACACCCTCAGTATATTTCTACTTTTGCTACCTGTGTCAACCAACCCAGCGGCATATATAGCTTGGTCGATCGATTTACTGTAGCTAGCCTTGGCGCGTGCAAGAAGATGCAGTGATGTCTAGCACTCATACATGGGAATGGCAGCAACCAGCAGTACAATCACCAACTGACGCGACGGTGGAAAATGAGACCAGAGCTAGGTTTTAATATATACTCCGTAGAACATTGGCAACATGCTGCTTTTTTTTTTTTTTTTTTTTTTGAGGTGGATGCACCAAACTGGCATCAGTGGTTCACATTACATACGCCTTCGGGCAGGTAGATGGGCCTCCATAGCACCGAGCATTTGTACGTGTTCTACCGATGCTCTTTTTCTTGTTTTTGGTTGCGCCAACCAATTTAATTTTCCTTTATTTGTTTCTTTACCTTTTACTCTGCCTTTATATAGTTTTTGAGACTCACTGCTCACTTTCATTCCATGGAGTAACTTTGCCTCTATAATTTAGGAGGTGGTTACATTTTCGAGACTGCCTCGCTAAAAACAAACTTATGCCTGCTGGTCCTCCATTGTAAATTAAAAGGAGTACATCTCGTTTGCGGAAAAGTAAATTGCAAAGAACGTCGTCATGGACATAGTGCAATCTAGCTGTAATTCTCCATTGTCGGTTCTCCATTGTATCATTTTCGGACGTGCAATCTTCAGTTCTACTCTTCGAGACATATATAGTGCCTTTGGAGGTCATGGACGATGTACCATGATCTTGGGACTTCATTCCCACGTAGGTCCACGTCCACCAGCAGGCTAATGATCTGAAAGACGTAGGCCTGTTCGAAGCTGTTACCAAAAAATGGCCATCCCATTTGCTTTTCAGCTTCTAGATGGTGTCCGGATTTGGGACCTTTCTAAGATCTGATAAGTACCAAATGACCCGGTTTTATACTTTTATGGTATCCTTCATAGTGACTTCTTCACGGCGCCATTTCTTTGTTTATGCTCGGTACAAAGTGAGACTATTGGTTGCCGGTAGTACAATTGCTTCGACCACGCACGTCTATGTATGTTGCACTCTCAGATGAGCATGCATTGGGTATTGCGTTGTGGTGTGGTCTCTGTTGCACACACTGCCGCAAGGAACTTTACGAGACTATCAGAACTAGGTTTTGATTGTGCAGGTACGAAGAAGAAAGCGGCAAGAGGAGAGACTGCGACCGTGTACAGAACAGACAGTATAGTATTAGAGTAAAAATAATAATAGAGCCAACTGTATGTTTTATAGTGTTGCCACGTCACGCATAGCCAATTAAAAACCAACTAGTATAGTAATTCTCTCATGGCACAAGCTGTACATTTAATAGTTAGTTCACATTTTCTTCTCACGCAAAGCGTCTTTTAAGTCCGTGAATAGCCCACCTTGATCTTGGCTACAAGCGAGCAGCCCAATTTCTTTCTCTTTCTATTCATCTTTGAGAAAATTACTTGTATGGCCTCAAAAAAGTTGCTGCTTATTTCTATGGCCTAAAAATTTCACAGTTCTCCTATATGGCCCAAAAATTTTGATTCATTACCTGCTTGGTCTTTCCGTCCATCTGAAGGCTTAACACCGTTAACTAAAGGGTAAAAGGACGATTTTGCCCTTCATGCACATATGAGGCTGTACAGTCTTGCACGGGCATGCATTTAAATGTATATTAAAGTTGGAATATACTAGGAATATGGCTCTATGAATTTTGGCACACTGGTTCCACATGAGATAGATAAATTTCGACATGATATTTCAACGTGATAAATAAATTTCGACATGATTTGGCATTAAATTTCAGCATAATATTTTCATATGAGATAAATCAATTTGAGATCTCAATAAAATCACATACAGTCAACATATAACATTCCAGGCTCATCCCGAAAGCATACAGATTCATCCCAAAAGCATACAGGTTCATCCAAAAGTAGAAAGGTCCAACAAACATATTGGTGCAGCAAGCATACAACCATACATGTTCTCACCATGTGTCACACATACAAGCACATATATTTTGAAATTATAAGCTTAGCCCTCTTTTGCTTCTTATGGCCATTGCAGGGCTAGGTGGCACAACCATTTTGCTCCTCGTTCCCATTGCCGGGCTATCAAATGGCACCTTTGGAATGCTTCCTTTATTTTTAGCTGTCTCTTTTTTCTTTCCTTTCCCCTTTGCCTTCTTAAGTGGAGGTCTTTGCTGAGATGATGGGAGTTCAAATGTAATTGGCTCAGGTTGGTTAGAGCCACTTCTTGACATGCGCCTATACATGCATGGTAACCAAGACATGACATGTAAATAATTGAAATCATATGTAGTGTCAAAATAAAATGAAACAAGCATAAGGTACCTTTTCGATGGACCAGAACTAGAGTTGCTATGACTCCCCTTTGTCTTACACGTAGTCTTTAAGCTTTGGCTATGTACAGGAAAGAGTAAAGAATAATTTGTCTCGAATAATTTTGCATGGAATTTAAAATTTTCATTGAGCCAATTGTAAAATTCAGAACTAGTATCAATTACCATTTCGATGGTCCAGAACTAGAATTGACTTGTTTTCCTTTTCTCTTAGATGGAGTTTCCAAACTTTGGCTATGATTAGAATAATTGAACTTATCATCAGAACATGTTAAAATAGCACAAGTGTGATATATATCTAAGTTTTGAAGTGCTAACCTTGGTGGATAAGACATAGAGGCAGCAGGTGCTTCGTCTTCCATAGGCACAATTGATGACTCAACAGATTTTGTAGTCTTTTGCCTTTTTCTTTGGTGGTCCTCTGCACAAAAGTTTACAATGGTTAGCAAGGTTAGCATAACAAAAGCCATATAGGGAATGTCCTCAGGGTTAGTCGTATTACCTAATAGCCATCATAGCAGCAATGTCTTCAGGGTTACCTTTCTTGCAATTGTGCCAATGGTGACCATATTCTTTACAAATAGGACATTGGTGCATTACTTTCTTTTTTTTTATTCTCAGTACAGCCTTTGTATCTCTCTGTTTTAGGCCTGCTAGCTGTGGCTTTGAGCAGCGGTGGATACATGAAAAAAACCATGACTAGTCTTAGGTCATTGGGTTTTATCAGGCATAGCAGGTATGAGTTGCTGATAAGCTGTTCTAAATTTATCAATGGAGTAGTATTGATCGACATAGTCCTCTGTAGAAGCATTGGGAAGTGAAGTGATGAATGCAAGAGCATGCTTGCAAAGAATACCACAAACCTGCCATTTCCTACGAGAACATATCCTCTCTTGTAAATTGACAACAAACCGAAACCCACTCCCACCCAAAGATGTAACTTCAGCCGCTTTCTCTGAGCATTCTTGAACTTCTAAACTTAATTCTCTGCTTTCTTCATTCAGCTTCTTAATTATGTGGGGCAAGACACTTCCATCCAATTTTTTTGCAACTTTTCTTCTTTGGTCCCGGGCGACGAGCCACCTTCGGCCGAGCCACGCGCGAGAGCAAGGGCACCGCCGCCCTCACTGCCTTCAAGCGTCGGCAGCCCGTCTGGACAGCCGCCCGCCGCCGCCACCGCCCGCGCGGGGCTAGGGGCGCCGCAGCCGCACCCAGGCGACGTGCCGCCTCCGGCCGAGCCACGCGCGGGGCTGGGGGCCGCGCATTGCCCGCGCCGCTGCCCGGGCTGCCGCACGCGCCGCCTCTGGCCGAACCACGCGCGGGGCTGGGGGCGGGGGGCCGCGCATCGCCCGCGCCGCCGCCTGGGCCGCCGCCTCTGTCCATCTCGATCTAGGGTTAGGGAGTGGTGTTGTGTCTGTGGACCGAGATGGACTGACTCAAAGGAGTAAAATCGTCAAGCATTCAGGTGGATAACGGGCCTCCGTCTCCAAACTGGACGGAAAGATCAAGCAGGTAACGAGTGTGTGAAATTTTTAGACCATAAAAATAAACAGCAACTTTTTTGAAACCATACAAGTAATTTTCTCTTTATCTTTCTTCCATGTCGCTGCAAATTTGACGTGGCATCCCTGCCTGCCTACGTCACCTTATTATATTTGCTTTTATACACAGAGACAATAAGCAAGCAGAGCTATTAATTGGTATCAGAGGAAGAGCGTGTCGCCGGCAGCAAGGAGAACGCAGTAGTAGAAAGGCGGCTGCGAGTGGGAGAATGGGGGGCAACGGGATGTGTGAGTTGCAATTTTTGCCCATTATAAAAAATAAAAAAAATAACCATCTGGACCCACCTTGTTTTTCGTGCTGCCAACACCTGTTTAGTGCTCTCTTGTGGTAACTCTTATTTCTCCACTGTACGATTTCATCTAATAAACAGTTCACATTAATGCCAACCACTTCAACACAGTACCATGTACCAAACCACTACCTAGTAACACTGCCATGTTTTTGAAAAAAATACAAATATTATCACGTGTCAGTTTTGCTGCAACGGATGTGCATTCCATAAAGAGATGCTGAGGGTGCCAGATCGTAAGGCTTCCAATTGATCGAATGATTTGATGCATGCTGCAAAAATACAACGGACGTGTAATTAGGCAAATCAATTGTGTCCGTGTGTGTATATATGAATATGCAGGCGGAGAAAAGGAAGTACAACTGCTGGGAACTCAATTCGTTATTACCGGTTTTAGCAAAATTCATCGAAAACCCTATCGCCACACTTCTGGTAACTTAAACGCTGCTTCAACATCCTGATCAGCTGGCCACACGGCCCACACCTGTTCCGTCTCTGTCGTTTGTTCTCCCACCCGGTCGCAGCAGGCAGCGGCGATGGTGACTAAAAAAATCAGCATAGGAATGGGTTTGGATGTCAGAGCATTAACAGAACTGGTAATTTGAAGTTCTGATTTTTTAATCCATTACTTGCCAACAAAATTTCGATCCGATATCATCGGGCAATCAATTAGAATATTTTTGATTTTTTTCTAGCCAGTTTAAATTGCAACCAGTACTCTATCATCAGGTTTCGAACTGAAATGTTAAAGCAACCTCGGGGGCATAAAGAAGTACATAATGAGCAGTGGTTACCTTAACGATACGAAGGGGATGGAGCATAGTCACAACTCACAAAAAATACTAAGTCAATGGGGTCGAGGTATGGAGTCGTGGTCGAAGATCGACACTTGTAAAAACATGGTATGAGGAGGGTATACCTTTTGGGATGAGGATCCAATAATTAGTACGCGACCTAAAAAGAACGTGGATCGATCACCCTGGTGCGAAAGTACTAAAGTGGAACGTGTTTTACCCTTTCAATTTTTTTTTTTTTTTTTTGTCCAGAGCCTTTGGTCGCCAGCGGCCCACAAGAATACGGCCCACAGGAAACAAACAGCCCACCAGCGGTTCAACTCCCGACCTGGCCTCCTCCTCCCCTCCGGGCCGCCTCCCTCACCTCCGTCTCGCCCGCCGCCGGACGCGCCGCCGCGGCAAGATCCGCCTCCGCCATGGCCAGATACGCCTCCGCGCCGGACGCGCCGCCACGGCCAGATCCGCCACCGCCCCGTCCTGTGAGTAGAATCCCGTTTCTGTCTGCTAATTCCGCGATTCGAGTTTCTCCGTAGATTGGAACGAAGTTCTCATGCAGTGGTTCGGCGAACCCGAGCGATTTGGGTCGTCGACCCATGTCGACCCCGACCCACGACCCGGTACGTCGACCCAGGGTCGCGGTACGTGACCTTCGAACCGGAGCCATGGTTTCTCCCTCAGAGACTGAGACTACTTACTGCATTGGCACTGCAACAGATATACAGGGAGAGAAAGAATATGTCAGGACAGGTTGGAACTTAGAATCACCCATCAGGTTAAAAGAAATTATCAAGATTAGGAACACATGGATTCTTATGCACTAATATGGGCACTGCCACATTGGCATCCTGCTATGTTTTGGAGAAGCAGGGTATGAACAAAATAGCATCTATTTCTAGCCTCAATATTTATCATGCGGACAATAATTGTTTGCTTGAAAATTTATTGCCTTACTAAGCACTATGAAATAACATAAATATGACAGACCGAAGAGTGTAGTACTGCTACATATTTATTATATGCAAGAACAAACTGGGCAGGTTATTACAGTAAATGATGTGCATTGCAATTTGATTCTGATTATCTCATATCACTGAACGTAGCACTAAAAGCCCCTCTTTCAGCTGCACCAATAGATTTCAATAGTGAGGGGGGGGGGGGGGGGGGATGGGTAAAGAGAAATAATTGAGATACAAAGATTGAAAGACCTGCTTCTAGACCTTGTAATTGTGAATTTTGAAGGGAGAGTGCGCGAGACCGCATTCGCAACTTGTCTGGCAAATCCGGAATCTATGGTGGCAAATGTCCAAGCTCAACAAAAGACAGGAGGACAGTAGAGCGATGAAGAGGGGCATGTTTGTGGGGCCACATGGCGGTACAAATTGGGTTGTCGAGGACAAACCAATTGACAACAATTTTGGGTCCTCATTCACTCATCAATTCCCCTTCACAAAGCCAACCCCCACCCCACGGGTATGCAATACCAGCAAGCTCTTTACAAACTGTAAAAAGAAAATTAAAAAGGTTCAAACGAGAGGGAAATCGTTTTACCCTTCCGGAACGAGAGCAGGATCTATCTGACTCATCCAGTTGCTTAGTTAATTGTTTTTTTGCAGTTTGTAAAGAGCTTGTTGTTTTGTGTGCCCGTGGGGTGGGTGGTTGGCTTTGTGAAGAGGAATGGATGAGTGAATGAGAACCCAAAATTGTAGTCAATTGGTTTGTTCTCCATTCCATAGAATAGAGCCGAAGAGTGCGTGTAGAATTGTTTTCAAAGGGCACAGTGGTCAAAGTTAACGTGTAGTTAGCAGATGTGGTAAGCTGCTAAGGAATACTATATTTTGATGCTATATATCTAAGGTTGGTTCTTTTGATGGTATGTATCTAAAGAGCGGTTCGGTATGGATTCAATTTTCCCTATTATAATACAGATTTTTTTTTTCTTCCTTTGTGTTCTTCAGTCGAAGAAGAGGGGACTTTCGTTGGAGGAGAAACGGGAACAAATGCTTCAAATATTTTATGAGAGTCAAGACTTCTATCTGGTAAGAATCCTTTGGCCAGCAATTTTTCTATGTTCACTTCAATACTACTGTATTAACTGTGTTGTACTTGGGGTGTTTATCCCGCTCTTTTTTCTTTTTGATATTATGATATGCAATTCTCTGGCTTGTTTGAGAAAAAAACCTTTTTAATATAACGATACACAGCTCTCCCGTGTGTTCTAGAAAAAAGCTGTGTGCAAGGATTAATTCCTTCCAATCTGCTGCAGGGAACTGTGTTAGCAGGAGAAAATATGTCTGGTCGTAACTGTGGCATTAGTTGTAGTTCTCCATTTCTTCTGCTTATTTGCTGTAATAAATTTTTAGGATGATTGAAATAAAAAAAACAATTGGCTTGCCATTTATCAATCAAATTACAGCCGTTTACTACCAGTCTACTAACTTATATTGATTTTGATTCCTTATGTATGTACTGGAACGATCACTTGTCTGTCTCATTTAATAATAGAAGTATCTTCTCTTTTGGACCCACAACCATTTGTATTAATGCAATCATTTATCCTGAGGAGTGAGGACTGCTCAAATGCTCATGCCACTTTTATTGCTTAAAAATTCAAATTCGAGTGTATATCTATTTATTTTTCTGTCTGGGATTTTGCTACTGCCACTTCTGTTCTTCTGGGTTTTCTCATGTAGAATGTGTTATACTGTTATCCTATGTTGTAAAAGTCTTCTGTATGTTATTTCAGCTTAAGGAGCTAGAGAAAATGGGTCCTAAAAAGGGAGTGATCAGTCAATCTGTGAAGGATGTGGTGCAAAGCCTGGTGGATGATGATCTTGTATTGAAGGATAAAATTGGGACTTCTGTAAGATTCACTGTCTATTATTTTAGCATGGATGTTAGGCTGCTAACATAAGGATGCGACCCGTTGCATAAAGGGTTTTTTTTTGTATTGTTCAACAGTTTGTGTACTAATTGCATACAATTAAACTTTAAATGTGCGTGCTGCAAATAACTTTTTTTTACTATCCTTATACCTTTAGTGTCTATCTCCTGAACTAAAATAGTTTCCTTGTAGGTGTACTTTTGGAGTCTCCCAAGTTGTGCTGGGAACCAGGTATTGTTATGACCGATTCCCATCAATTATGCAATTCTTCTACCCTTGAATACTATGGTGACAGAAAAGTTGTTGATTTTGATTACCTGAAAATAAAATTACAAAAAAACGAGAAACTATTACCTTTGTTGTATGATTTTCTTATGAAGATGAATAAACATATGTCCCAAGTAAGCATGCCAGAAGTCAGAAGAGATTCAGTTTTTTTTTTTTTAAAAAAAAAACTTCATTTACTTTATGTATGATAAGACGTGAAAAATCTTTAACATACAGTATGGTTCTGTTACAAATGTGGCACAAGCAACTAAGCAACTTATAGTTTATGAAAGCCTCGCAAGAAGAAATCTAATTACCATTGCCTACTCCATTAAAAACACTGTACTTTTTCTAGGGTTACAGATAAAATTATATGAATAAGTACAAGACTACAAGATCAATGATTGGGTCCTACTTATTTCTCCCATTGCACCTTGTTATGGATTTTTACTCCTCCCTTGTTCCATGGCTTATGAACATTGAGCTAATATATCTTTTGATTTGCTTGTAGCTGAGGAATACTTGCAACAAACTGGAATCTGATCTTTCAAACTCTAAAAAGCGTTACAGGGAGCTTGTTGAGCATAGGGACAACTTGAAAAGAGGCAGGGAAGACACTGTAAGTTGTTATGCACATTGTCGAGAAGCTGTTTAGTAATCATGTCGACCCAACCTGTGTGAGAACTGAGAAGCAGTTAATCATTAATTGTGTTGCTATAGGAAGAGAGGGAAGCTGCTTTGGAGGAGCTGAAGGTTGTAGAGCTGCACCATAAGAAACTCAAGGTGCCCTTATATTCCTTAGCCTGTTCTATAGTTTTTTAGTCCTATCTGCAGCTCAACAATGTGATAATAATTTCAGGAGGAACTGGCTGCATATGCAGATAGTGATCCAGCTGCAGTAGAAGCAATGAGTATGCGATCCAACCAATCTCTTTATGCAACTCTTGCATAGACATATTATTGTTACAAAGTTGTCCTCTTTTCATCTAAGTTCTAGCAATATCATTACCTCATCTCAATCTAAGTATGCAAATCTTTTCCTCATTTTTACTATTGCTATATGCTCATAATTGCAGAGGATGCTATTGATGTTGCTCATTCAGCAGCTAACAGGTGGACAGGTACTGGTACTACCACTAATGAACTACCCTAGACAGTTGTCCAATTATCATCACTCTAAGGCTACTGACATTTTCATTGATATTGAAGACAACATTTTCACTTTGCAACAATGGTGTTCAACTACATTCCCGCAAGCAAAAGAGCAGCTTGAACATATGTACAGGGAGGTAGGTTCTCTCCTCTTGTTCTGTTTTGGCCCTTTTATGCTTGCAGTATGTTGCCAGACTTTCAGTTGATCAATTATGTTTCATTGCGCAATGCCATTTACCCACAAGTGTACTGTGTCCCAGACGCCAGTGACTCTGCGTCTTTAGGGTCTGTTTTAGTACAGCTCTAGTTCCATAACGTTTTGGAGTTGGTTATCACTACCTCTAGAAAATTTTTGGATCTGGAACTGAAGCTGTGGGCACCTTTGAGGTGTTTGGTTTAACATTTTTTGCTATTTTGGATCAAATATTTATGCTTATTACACTTTATTTTATTTTGCTAATTCAAAATTCTGCACGAATTTCGGAGCTATAGCTGTGCTGAACAGGTCCTTAGTGTTCAGATATTTGGATGGCACTTTTAAATTATCAGAGTTCTCGGCCATGATGCCATCTAGGTACTGTCTACTAAGATGCGACTGCCACCCTAAGACTAGACTGTCGAGGATACTAAGGAAATTATGTTCCCCTTCCCCTATTGTCCGTTAAATGAGGGAGCAAAGAATAAGGAAAAACTGTGATGGCAGTCTGTTATCTGTATGATGTCATTTAGATGCACTGGTGCCCAATGCATGCAGCCAAAACCAGTCCATAAGCATGTACGGATGCTTGAGTGAATCAGTATGTTATAAATTAAGCCAAATCAGCATAACCCTTTTGGGGCATATCCCACATAAACTGCTTTATTTGAAGGGTTACCCTGCTTCAGATAGATATGTTGCAAATGGCCCAACCTAAACACTTCGTATTAATAGTTCAGAAGTCATTCTTTTATTTCTGTAGTTTGTAATCTGGGAAAGCAACATTTCTATTAGAATGTTTTAGTTTGTTGGCGGTGACACAATGGTTTGGCTCCATGTACATTATAACTTTACAAGGAATAACTGAAATTAGTTGTTTTGGACACAACCACATGTTTAAGTTAAACTGTAATGTATCCTCATTTCCTTTTTATAGAGATTTTCCCTTCTGAGAACTCTATCCCAGTCTCTGATTAAGTTCATATAAAATTCCAGGTGGGGATCACCGAAGATTTTGAGTATCTCCAGTGATGCCCAACAGCTGCCCCATCTACACCACTGAATGTAGTCTTGCTTGCTAGAGAATGTTGGATCAAGCATAGATACAAGTTCCTCGTGTTTGTGTTATTTGGCAGTTGGGGCAGTTGCCTGCAGTAAATGATTTAGTTTCTTTCACGTGTTTGCTATGTGAATTAGATACATACGTTGTCAGTCAAAATTAACGTTCAGGTTCATCTTGATGCGGAGACCTAATACCTTCCAAACGAACACGTCAGTACAGGATCAAATACCCAACAATGTGGCCACTGTTTAAAAAATGAAGTGGCCAAATTCATGGAAAGAAGGGAGAGATAATCCATCGAATAATACCAAAATTCTCTCAATAAACAAGAAAACTTCATACCATCACATGTGTTTTTTCCTCTCTCCACGCCAATACGCCATCCCTGTCAAAACTGATACCTTTCATTGCCGTTAGCCCTAGAAGAGCTACCCATTTTATTCAAAGTTCAATTTTGCCCCCTCATTCTAATCTTCGCACCGTTTAGATCTCTCTTTGGCCCACTCTAGCTCAGCACACAACCGAGATCCCGCTGCAGGAGCACGTTATGGGCCTGATTGATCGGCCAGATGCAACATTCGCCCGATTGGTAGGTTGGATGAGGTCCTAGCTTCGCGGTGCGAAAAAACGGATGTTTTGTGTTTTGTCGCATGCATCCCATCAGGTCAAGTATTGGAGGGATCGCAAGGGATTTAATTCCTTACTAGTTGAATTTGAATAGATGCTATGCCGCCCTTCTCTCGGTGCACCGATGCTATGCCGCGCCACTCCACTCCGCCACCTATGTGCCGCGCCCGCCTCCTCCTCGGGCAGAGGCGGCCCCGCCTGGTGCCGCTTCGCTTCACAGATGCCGCGCCCCCGGGCCCCGGCAACCCGTGCATGTCCCCTCCCCACTGGATCTTCGACTGCCTCATGGAGGCTGGCGTGTCCACGGCGCAGGTGCGCACCGAGCTTGAGAAGCTTGGCGGCGGGGAGGGGCGGCGCATGGAGTCCACGTCCGGGGACACCAACTTCCAGGCGCTCATGACCTATGGCCGCTACCTCCATCATCGACCGGGACGAGGAGCGTGGTGCGCATCCTCTCTCACCGCACGAAGAACAACCCCGTGCTCATCGGCGAGCCTAGCGTAGGCAAGACGGCCGTCGTGGAGGGCCTCGTGCAGCGCATCGTGCGCGGCAGCAACCTCCTCGAGGCCTCCTCATCGCGCTCGACATGGGCGCCCTCGTCGCCGGCGCCAGTACCGTGGCGAGTTCGAGGCAACGGGGAAGGTCGTTCTCTTCATCGACGAGATACACCTCGTCCTCGGTGTGGGTAGGATGGAGGGCTCCATGGACGCGGCCAACCTATTCAAGCCGATGCTGGTGGCTCTGGTGCATCGGCGCCACCATGTTGGAGTATCAAGTACGTGGAGAAGGACGCAGCATTTGTGTTCGATGTCGAGCCGAGCGTCGCTGACACGATCAGCATTCTGAGCGAACACAAGGAAAAGTATGAGGGGCACCATGGTGTGAGGATTGAGGACCGCGCCCTCGTCATCGCCGCGCAGCTCTCCTCGAGGCATCATGGGTCGTCACCTGCCTGACAAACCCATAGACTTGGTGGACGAGGCCTGCGCCAATGTGAGGGTGCAGCTCGACAGCCAGCCAAAGGAGATTGATAACCTCCATGCGCTCGAAAATGAGAAGGACAAGGCCAGCAAAGCTTGGTTGAGGTACGTATACCATTTGAATTATTGAATTTTCAATTGCATATCGTGTATAGGCAAACAAATCCTCTGATTTGGTGTGTTGTTTTGATACTGATGTTGCAACATGTGTCCTTTACTCAGATCAAGAAGGAATTGGACGATTTGAAGGACAAGCTGCAGCCTCTGAGCATTAAGTACAACATTAGTATAGGAAGAAAAAAAGTATTTGCTGACCAAACTTATAGCATAAGACAAATCTAAACGTGAACAAACTATGGCAAACATCAAAAAACTAACAACACTGGAATAAGAAACTTTTGACATGTACTCAAAATCTGAATCTGTGCTGAAACATGTCCATATAGCAAAAAACTCCACGAGGTGCTAGTGTTTCTTTCGTACGGCTTCGACTCTCGTTCCTTCCATTCTCAAAAGCTATAATAACCACCACCCCGGCATCATCAAGAAAGTAACCAGCCTTTCAGTAGTGTAAATTGTAGAGCCTAGAGCCCTGGATAGCAAGGAACCAGAGAGGCGCCGGGTTTCTAAGAACGGCTCGAACTTATACTGAGGTGCATACTTACCTTCGAGCAGGGGAGCTACCGGTAAAGAAATAAAGACTATTTCAAGTGGCAAGACAGAGAGGAGTGAGTGAAATTAAATTAGCGGGGACTATGGAACTATGTACACGCACATTGATTTCACCCCAAACAAAAGCCAGCACCTATCAGTCTAGAAAGACTGACAATAACCAGCGACCCTTCTAAGTTTTAACCCGGCACAAGTACAAATAGGAGCATAATAAAGCATCGCAACACATGCCGATAACTTGCGGTAGTTCAGACATTAAAGAACACTATAAACAATCAATGAGATCGTGAAAATACAATGCGATTGTAACAGCATGAATTTACAACTATGGCTGAGAAATCTGGAATATCCCAATTTTACTTGCAAACGAACACATACAATGAATGTTACACATCACGCTCATTCTAAATGATGGATCTTGAGTCTTGACAGGCATAAAGGAGCAAATGGACTAGCAGTCCAGTGCGTTAAATTGACTTGTATAGCAATGACGCTGTAGATCAAAGGGGCAGGCATTAGCTTGGTGTATAATTTTATTTTGTAGCCTGGGCAATGATGTTACTTATGGAGCTGGCTTCCTCTTTAGCAGCCTCAACTAATGAATCCTGCGCAGTTCAGATTTCAGAAAGAAATTTGTTAGGACAAAAGATAATCCACTTCTAGCAGTTAATTCATAAAGTACAGCATTCTCTCTGTGTTTAACAACAGAGCCTGGACATGTGTGTGTCATAGAGAGTGAAAAAGTCTGTGGGGGTGTCTTAGTTCATGCACAAGTACTACATAAAAAAAATGGAAAGGGGAACTCGGTTGGCACAGCAAAGGTGTTGGAATACTATTTAAGCATCCTCTACTGAATCACAGGGTAAAAAACTGAAGCTCGATCAAGACAGAACAAACAATTGAACAAACAATAACTCAGGCCATAAATTTTACACTCCAAATTAATGATGAAAATTAGTGGATTCTCAGGTAAGTATAAAAAGACAAGTTAGCAACATATCAGAATGCATACCTGTGCAGCGATAAGTCTTGCAACATTCTTCTTGCTAGATTCCTGAAGCTCACCAGCGATGAGAATCTCATCCAGTATGTAGTAGGCCTGCATAAATGGAAAGTCAGCACTGATGAACATGACTAAAGGCCCATAAGCATAATAAGAAGCTAGCAAAAAGTTGCCAATGACTAAAGTCCAATCCCAGATCATCAGTGTTGATAAGCAAAAGAGAATTACCTTATGGAAATTGAATATCAAATCCAGTTCGCATACCTAGAAATTAAAGAAAAAACTGTAAATATGGCATAACAACATGACTCCTTAATTATGAGAAAGAACAATGAAGCACTGACGCTGCCAAAATAGCGGTCTAGTATCTCGACGAAATGGTGAATGATTTCAAGGACTTCGAGCTCATTGTCATCCGCATCAATGCACATGCAAAAGTACAGGCTGGCATACCTGGCCACAGAAGTTATACAGAAACATCAATAGCTAGTAAGCAGATACAGAAAAAGCGACATAACCTAAGAAACAAACAGTAGAACTCAATAGTGCAACTGAGCCATACCTCCTGTATACAACCTTGTAACCTCTCCACTCCACAAAGTTGCAAAGTTTGGGGCCTCGTGTAAGAATGAGTCCACTGAGCTCACGAATGACCTTTTCAACACAAGTAGAAAACTTAAGAAATATGCATCCAGTACAATGCGTGTCACCAGTAAAAGATTTTTAATGGCACCGCTCATTTTCTGATGATTAAATGCAAGACATCGTTACTGTACACAGAACTTGCTCTGACCACCTGGCCTACATGCTATGATACTAGTGGTAGCAGATATATCATCAAACCTCAAGATACCAAGTTCAACAAGAGGCAGCAAAGCACCATGAACTGATGCACAAAGCTTATCATTACAAAGCACCCCCACCATCCAGCCACTTTACAGTGTTAAACAATATAAATTTGTTCAAACAAGTCACGGTTGCAAAACACACACATCATACTAATTGCCATGCATAGTCTTAACTTCTGTAGAAATTAGCATCCACCGACAGCAACGAACACAGAACGCAACAGCCGGAACTGAATTGCACGAGTTATCTCACTGAGAGCAGAGACAGGACACTGACCTTGGTCCTCTCCTTCTGGGTGTAAGGCGAATACCACTTGGTGAGCCTCACCTTGCCCTGGCGGCTGATCAGGAGCACGAAATTGATCTGAAAAAAACGCACATGCAAGCGTCAGGTTTCAGCTAGCTTGTACCAAAACAAGATCTAGTGCTAGCTCGTAACAGCCGCCTACAGGAACCCGTGTGAACACCGGGAACGGCGCAAACACAGACAGAAATCAGGGAGAGGGGCGGATCTTACCATGGCGGATGGGTAGGAGACGTCGAAGCACGCTCTGGATCCTGCGTAGCCAGGGGCGGATCCAGCACAGGAAATGGGCGTACATACATGTGCGTGTAATTGGGTCAGATCCGGAATGAAAATAATAGCTTAGATTAGCGTCTGGGGTGCTCCGCTCCGCACAGTAGGAAGGGAATCGAAGGGCTTACCAAGTGGGTGCTCGTCGCCGGCGAAGGGCGAGAAGAAGAGGGTGGGGGCGGCGCCGCTTTCCCAGCCGTCGCCGTTAGGAAAGAGGCCACGGAACGGGAGTGGGGAGGGAGAAAGGGAGGTACACGAAGAGGGGAGATCTAGCTCCGGTTAACCGCGACTCGAGCAGAAGATCGGCAAGCCCAAACCAAATAGGCCCAACGGGCCTGCTGGTAGGAGTAGCCCAGCTCGTGGGAAAAAATCAGCCTAATTTCTTTTTTTTCTCTTTTTTTTTAACGTGTCATCGCATCCATATCCATACTTGGTTCATGCGTGGCCATTGGGAAATGGGAATGAAGGACTGTTTGCAAGATAACACGATAAAATCAAATCCACTTGCAAATATGTTTTTGGCACACCTGAAGAGCGGTCATGAAGAAGGTATGCAACTTTTACTTCCAACCATGCATTTGTTTCCATGCACGAGAGAAAGAGCAGGAGGTTTAATTTTCCCCTGCATCTGCATGTAACTACTAGCTTTCAAGGAGGCTTTTTCTTCCCTCCAACTTAGAAACGTTGACCTACGGCGTGGTACCTTGCACTCCCTGATTATGACCTGCCAACGGCATCTTGTGTTCAACAACTACGAACACAATCTGGTACAAGCATGGTGCACACTACTTCTAATCTCATTGGAACAAGACTAGCCGTGAACTGATGCCACAATGTCATCTTTCCTCTCCCGATGCCACTACAAGAGACTTACACTTGCATGACGAATACCTTATGATAATAGAGCAATTCGTCATTAAATTGCTTAGTTTATGACGTTTTATAAGGGAAACCATGTCTTAGTGACGAAAACAAAACACGCGTCACTAAATTCGTCACCAACTTGTCTGAAGCCAGCTTTGTGACGAATGCTATATTACTTAGTGACGACTTCGATTTGTCATAAACCGGTTCAATAAGTTTATGATGTTATTTTTTTGTCATAAGTGGTTAAATGAAGATATCCACTTGTTAGGTGTAGGGATGAATTTCGGATCGGATATGTATGGAAACGAATTTGGATATGTCGTTTACCATATTTTAATTCGAATTTGGATAGTAATTTACTGGGAGAAATCAAATATTTTATTATGCATGTGCGTTTGACACACATGCGCGTTTTACAAAATAACACGAGAAGAACGTATCCACTTTGTAAATATGTTTTTAACACACATGAAGAACGGTCATGAACAAGGTGTCCCACCTTATTTTACGAAAGGTATCCCACTTTACTTCTAAACATACACTTGGATCCATGCATGAGACAGAGCAGCGGAGTTTTCCCTACATCTGCATGTTTAGGGACACAATATTTTAAAATCATATCTTAGAACAAATGTGGATTAATTGATGTTACCATGGTTTCGTTGAAACCAAGATATATCATCTCATGTTTGGTGCCACCATATTTTGTGTGTTGAGCTAAAAACTTTGGCTTACACCAAAGATAATTTAAAAATATCGTTGTATTGTAGTGGTCCACGTAAAGGAAAGAGTCTCTCTTTAAGGGTGCGTCCCGCCTTGCTAGAGCAATCTAGAGTTTCACCCTCACTCCTCTGTGTGTGTTGGCTCCTCTGCAGTGCCGAACTTAAGGCTTCAATCCAGGCAAAGGCTCAACACGACCAGTGCAAAAAGCAACCATGGTTTTCAAAACAGAATCTTTCATAGAACTACCGAACATCTTTTGGTATAAATACATTGATTTCTTCGATACCATAGTATTACCTACAAACTAAGAAAATACTACACTCCCAAATACACCTCGAAGATAGATCTTACTTCCATCGATCCTGGTAGCACTGGCCTATGCTGGTGCCTTCTAGTCCCTGGTTATGAGCTGCCAACGACAATCTGTGTTCAAACTACGAACACAATATGGTACAACCACGGTACGCGCTACTTCTGATCTTGTTGGACCAGAAATGGTTGTGAACCAATGCGAAAATGTCATCTTGCCTCTCCTGATGCCTTCCACTCTCAAAGCCGTCCATTGGTTGGTTTTGATATACTCACTGTTCTTTGATTATTCAATATTCCTATTGAAAGCATTCAAAAAACTAAGTTCAACTGATGTTGTGAAGCCTAGGTTCTAAAAAGGAGGGGAATCTGGTCATTTATATATGTCACAATGGATATACGGCAATTACTACGCCACTGTATTTATTATTCGTGGTAAGGCTCTCTCAAGCAGCCTACTTGTGGCACTCCTCATTTTAAACCCACACCTACTAGAGTGTTGTTACGGTGCAACGCTTCGCTGAAGAGAGCCTAAAGCTCGCATGAACGGTGGCATTCTCTCACACTAAGTTAATAGTTATATTATTTTAAAATAGAAAACCACCATCCAATATAACTTTCAACAAGACCCAAAGGAGTATTTTGTCCGGTTTTAATTTGGTTAGACCGAGGATCCAACTTACCTGGTTTCTTAATTATAGATTGAATATCGGACAAATTAAGGTTGTCAAATGGACAAACGTTGGTAAAGTCCATTGGCCTGCTGGTAGGAGTAGTCCAGCTCGTGGGGAGAAATTAGCCTGATTTCTTGGTCCATGCGTGGCCATTCGGAAATGGGAATGAAAGGACTGTTTGCAAAATAAGCAATTGTGCGCTACGATACACCAAAACAATTGTGAGCGGTTTAATTTATTGTGCTAGATCTAAGTGTTTAAAATAAGGTATTACTAATACCTCAAAAATAATAAAAAACTATTTAATAAATTGTAATATTAAAATGGTGAGGATAATGATCAATTATTCACCACAACTAACCGCCATCATGGAGGGAGAGGTAATCGGTCTCCGATGTAGACGTGACATACATTACCGTTCTGGAGACGTGACAAACATTATCAGACACTCCTGCAATGCTGCTAGCCGACTGCGTTGGTCTCCGGAATCCCCGTTTCGTCGTTTTCCTCACCCCATCGTGCAGCAGCACGGCAATATGGCTACCAGGCACGGGTGCCGCCGCAGTGGCCCTATAGCCTAGGGTTTACCTTCAGGCTCATGTGGCAGCGCGCGCACATTACGTCGAGCCCAGCTCAGAGGGATGGGGGTTTTTTAGATAATGGAGACGGAGTTTCCAGCTTCATCACCAAAAAGAGAGAATCAGACGGGGAAATCAGCCTGATTTCCATTTTTTCTTTCCAGTTTCAACGTGTCATCACATCCATATACTTGGTCCATGCATGGCCATTAGGAAATGGGATGGACTGTTTGCAAAATAACACGAGAAAATCGTTTCCACTTGCAAATGTGTTTTTGGCACACCTGAAAAACGGTCATGAACAAGGTATGCAACTTTACTTCCAACCATCATGCACTTGTTTCCATGCACGAGAGGAGTGGAGTTTAATTTTCCATTGCATCGACATGTAAGTAGCTTTCAAGAACAATTTGACTTTCCTGGACCTCGAGTGTGGGAGCACTGAGCTATGTTGTGTTGCCTTCCCGTTCCTGGTTATGAGCTGCCAACGACATCTTGCGTTCAACTACTACGAATACAATCGGGTACGACCATGGTGCACTCTACTTCCGAGTTCCGATCCCACTAGAACAAAACTTATCGTAAACTGATGCCAAACTGTCATCTTTGCTCTCCCGATGCCTTTCACTCTCAAAGTTCTTCATTCGTTGGTTTCCTATACTCACTGTTCTTTGATGTTGGGGAGCCTGATTATTTAAAGATGTCACATGGATACATGGCAATTACTGCCCAACTGCATTTATTATTTATGGTAAGGCTCTCGAGTAGCCTACTCATCACACTCGTCATTTTTAAACTCTACACTACTACAATATTGCTACAGTACAATGCTTTGATGAAGAGAGCCTAAGGGCAGCATCCAGCTCCCTCTTGCTCACAAGGAGGTGGGCCGCAAACATCGATGTGGGGGGAATCTGGCAGGGGCGGACCCCCATGGTTCAATGCATCTGATTGAATGCCCAAATATGTTTTGCAAAAAGATTGAGTACACACACATATATATATCATTTCAAACTTGTAACATATCGAAATTGGCTTCCACGGCTCATATTTTTGCCTATGCACTTTGCTTCTTTGATATTTTGAATATTCTTAGCTTTTATCAAAAACTCCATGTTACAATAAAAACTGCTCACTCTAAGAACTTTGGCTCCGCCACTTAATCGGAGCGTAGGGTGTAGGGCGGGACATCGGTGCAGGGGAAGGCAAAACCAGTGCACACATATGTATGGAGGAGCCGAAGTTAAAGCTCATAAGGAAGACAGAGGGTGGGCAACTGGTGCAAGGGAAGGCGGAGTTGGAGAACGGGCTAGTGACACGGGGGAAGCGGAGGCAAAGTGTGCGCCGCCGGCATGCTAGGTGCAGAGCACAACTGCTGTGAGTAGTGAGCAAGCAAAGATCAAAAGCACCCTATGTTTATGAATCTTGAGGCCTCGTAGGACGGGATTTAATCCCCTCCAATCCCCTTGCAACCAAACAAACCCTAAATGTTTCAGGAAACCCCCCAAACCTACTGTTGCTCGTTGCCCATACGAAAGTTGGAGATTTAAAGATCTAATTATGTAGTTTACCCTATTTGTGTGACCCTCTAATTTCAATTTAACTCTCTGCGGCGCCGTGCTCTAGGTGCAACATTGCTGGATGATGCCCCCATTCCCAATAAGATTGCAACCTCGGAAATGAACCATCCCAGTTATATCTCCAGCAGCTACCCTTAAAGAATCATCATGTTTATACGACTGCTCATACGCATGCACGACTTTCTTAGCATATGCACTTCCATGACATGTTAACTACCTAATCGGTCGTGTAAAACACGAACCGACAATCGGGCATGGTTTTTTTATTTTAACTACCTTAAAGCTGCAGAAACAATCTAAGCGAAATCATTTCTTTTTTTTTTTTGCCGAACACTCTCTGTCTTCGAACCAAACCTAACTTATTTGTTATTTTTGGGCAGCCGAAATCTTTTATCTCTAAATAGGTTCTCTAGACATGCATGAAGCCACATCATCCAAGAAGTCCACTTGGTGGCATGCCACATCACCATCCACTGAGCTATCTATTTATAACTTCTAAGAATCCTCTATGGTTAGATGCATGCAATACTATTATGTTGCATATATGTACATAATAACACTCAAATTCCCGCAGCAACACGTGGAAAATTCATCTAGTAATTTTAGCCACTCAGTTCTTTTTTTTTTTCACTAATCCGCATGCAAACCCGCGGCACTGCTGCCGCTTGCTGTTGCGCCCACTAGGTCGCGCAGACCCAGACGTGGATGAGGATGACCTGTCGCCGCCGCCTCCGCTCTGGTGGGACTGATCCGCATTGCGGGAGATGCGGGAGAGAGCGCGGCGCGTGGCGACCTATACCCAATTGACTGCGGGGCACTGGCATCGCGTGAGGCCAGCAGGGGGTACGCATACGCGCGCGTCGGGCATCTGTGCAATGTCGTACGAGGGGCGCCGTGCAGCACTGTCGTGGACAATCGCTTCCGGCCCGCAACGACAGCTTGTGTTCAACAGGTTATGAGCACGATCCAGTAGAAACACGGTGCGCATCACGTCTGCTAATGGCCTGTGGTGCTGACCAAATGCTGAGATGCTGCCTTTCCTCTCCTGATGCCTTCCACTCTCATCAGATTGCTCATCTTTGTGTTTTGGATGCATGGTCTGATGCATATTGGAACATAGTTTGTGCTGTGAAAATAGGAATAGCTTGTGCTGTGAAGCCTAGGACCTAGGCTGCAAGAAGAAATGGAGTCTGGTTATTTAAAGTTCCAGACGGCATGATAATAGACACACGCTAGCAATTGCAACGGTAGTGGCAGGCTGGCAGCCAGCCCCGGCTGCCGGCTCCTAGCGGCCATTGGAGTGTTGGGCCACTGACGTTAAGAGATGGGCACACGGCACAGCGGCAATGGTAAACTGCCGGAGGCAACAGAGGACGAGGAGATGGGCCACATGCTTCACGTGCGCTCTGTCAGAAATCATTCACAAGTGATCATTCACCAAAAAATTGACGCCAATTACATATATCCATTCCATCCGTGTATTACAATCATGTGCTCGACTTTATTGAATTCCATTTTTCCCATTAGCAAATGTGGGGCATGCATGATCTAAGTTTGCTCGATCACCATTATATTATTCAGAAGTACTCTTGCTACAATATTTTGGGTTCAACCATTATATTATTTCTTCTGGGTACAAATTTTATTCCTAAGTTTGTATAATTTATTCTAGATGTACAAATAATAGTTGTTCTGCAAAAGTAAATGATCCTCACCAAACTCCGCCCATCTTCCGTTGCGTCCCCCAACCCTAGCCGCCGCCACCCCGCCTCCCTTCCCCTCCCCTCGCCGTCACTGGAGGAGGAGGCTGCCAGAGATTGGCTCGGACCCCAAGGATGGCGATGGCAGGGTCATCCAGCCCCTAGATCTGCGTGGCGCGTAGGCAGGTGCCGCCGGCTGTTTCTAGCCGACGCCGGGTGCGGGCGCAGGCAGGCCGGGCACCGCCAGTCGCGGGGGTGGGCGCACGCCGCCGGCAATGACGGGCGTGGCGGGGCTTGTGCACGTGCGCCACCGCCGACGAGCGCAGGCAGACGTTGCCGAGCACGGGCGGCGGCGCGCCTCCGCCGATGCCAGGCACGGCCAGCCACTGCCGGATGCGTCATCCAACATCGTATCTGGGTTTGTTGGCTTCGCATTGGCCCCAGCCTTGTCTTGGGCTCTATGGCTTTTGAGTATCTGCGGTGCAGACTTCCCGGTCGCAACGTACGATGGTCGCCCTCAGCCGGCAGCCGGCCGCCTTTTGGTTGAATGCTTTGCAGGTGGCGATTGCCGGAATGGCAAGGTGATTTATATTCTGCCTCTTGCAGCAGTGTCTTCATAGTTTGCTAGTGTTGTTCATACATGCTTTATGGATTATTTCATCTTAGCATCTAACGGCGGATTCACTTTCTCACACGAGGCATCCCACCTTTAGATGGACTCTAGTCACTCTACGGACTTGATTATTGTGTGCCATTTGGCTTGTTCGCAAATCAGTCATAGTAGAGTTGCACATCTGAGGATTGGTTGCCCTTCGTAGAGTCTGTGGTCATTGTTTTGGGCTAAGACTAAGCGGTATGGAAACACTAGCTCGGTCTGAGGGATGTGGCGGCATTTGGGTTTTCCGATACGATGATACATGTGTGTATCCGTTTCTTCGATTTCGGGGAGAAATCCCTAGGTCTGACCTTAACTTGTTGTACCTGGCATTGATCTTGTTGAAGTCATTGTTTGAAATTCTAGGATTTGTTCTCTATGGTGAAAACTTGGGGTCTGGCTTTAATTGGTTGGACCATAATAACGGCGGTGCGCAAGCGTATCGTAATCTCTTTGGTGGCGTTGTTTTTGGAGAGCCTTATCGGATTCCAAGTGTTGCTTAGATGGTGGACGGTTTTGAAGACCAAGTTGTGTGGTGCAGTTTACTGGGATATCACAGCGGTTGTCATGTTTTTTTCTCTTTCTCGTGGCTGTGTACACCTTAGTTGTGCAGAAGCCGGAAGTCATCTTAGTGTTTTGTATCATCATCTTGATGCAATATACTAAGATAAATAAAAACTTTCTTTTCCAAAAAAATAGTTGTTCTGTAATTGCTAGAATTTATCCCATGTGTACACATTTGTCTCATGAATTCATATTTGAGCTAGGCATATAAAATTTTGTTCCATGATTCTTTTAATTTGTTCTTAGTATACAAATATATTTTCTAGGCGTATAACTTCTTGTTCCATGTGTAAATTTGTGTTCTGCAATTCAATACTCACTAGCGTCTTGACTCTTGATTGATAGTAGAACATTTTCCCACGACCATTGAATATATTTGTACGAGTCGGAACATTTTCTTTCTCAGATACAAATAATTTTTAAGATGCATGATTCAATACTTACCAGTCCCCCTGGTAATCCAAAATATTTGCACAAATTCTAAATTTCCTATTTTGTATAAATATAAGTATTATTTCAATCTAAGGACAAACTAGTCTCATAGTTGATGTAGATCTTATTACTGTGGGGGCATAGTTTTTTTGGTAAAAAAAGAAAGAATAGCCTTATTACTTGCAAACGTGCACTTATTTCCATGCACGAGACGGAGCAGCAGAGTTTTCTGCTACATCTGCATGTAATCGGCTTTCAAGCGGGATTTTACAACTTCCCTCGATCCTCGAATCACTGGCCAATATGGCATGATGATGCCTTCCATTCATTCCCTGGTTATTATGAGCTGCCAGCGACAACTTAAGTTCAACAGCCACCAACACAATCTGGTAGACCTCGACACCTTTGTCGCGGACCTCGACGAGCCGCCACCGCTACTCTTCAGTCAGTGGTGGAAGCCCGCTCGCCCTGCTGACCCGCACAGCTTGACGGCCTGCCGCTGCCGCCGCCCTCATCACCGGCAGCTGGCCAGACCACACCGCGTTGGAGTGGGAAACACGTAGGCTTCCACTCTCGGAGGATGCAAGATTGTTCGCGCGACCAGATTTTGGACCGAGCCGGCTTAGACTCACACCAATTGGGAGCAGCGCATTAGCATTTCACGTGAGGTTAGGAGGATAGGCGTCGGGCGTCTGGGCAATGCCGCACGAGGCGCGCCGTGCAGCACTGCCGCGCAGAACTTCTGCTGGCCCCCGGTGACAGCTTGTGTGTTGAACAGGTATGATCACAATCCGGCAGAAACACGGTGCGCATTGCGTGTGTGCAAGATATTTGGCCCTGGCCAAATGCTGAGATGCTGCATTTCCTCTCCTGATGCCTCCCACTCTCAAATTGTTTGCCTTTGTTTTGGGTGATTGGATATTTACTGGAAGCATTGAAATATAGCTAGGTAGGAATTGCCGGTTTTGTGAAGGCTAGGGCTTATAGGTTGTTGCAAGAAGAAATGGAGTCTGGCTATTTAAAGATCTAAACGGGAAGAGATCGACATAGATATATATGGCAACAGCTACGGTAATTGTATGTATATATAGCATGCACAGTCTATTTAATTAAGAGAGGTTTTATGGTGGCTGAAATAAGGTACCAACATGTACCATTCCTGTTTTTTATTATTGATGTCATTATGAATTTTTAGATACTAGTCAATCAACCCGTGCGAAATTAAATGTATTATGCGTAACCGTACAACAAATATAGATCTATTTTTATACTTAGGTTTTTATAATAGCATATCTTGCTATTTTATATGTATGCTTAATTAATTTAGATAATCTTTGATCGATTACAAAAATAGGTGTTTCTAATATAATTTTGAGGGGTTACTTTCATCATATTATCAGTCATAATAATTAAGGTGAACAATTCAAATATAAATTAAAAGAGATATTTGGTATTATCCTATCAAAATAGCAAATGTGATCAATTAGATATAAATTTAGGGTGTTATTTCATATTTTCTTTTATATCGGCAGAGTGGGTAATTAATATGTAGTTTTAGAGATCATTTAATATTATTTTGATAATGGCAAAAGTGGGTGATTACCTAATTAAAAAACAGATCTAATGGCTATTAAGATTTCAACCTATCAATGATAGGGTATTTTTTTATTATTGTGAGAATTTTTATGATTTTATTTTTTTCTAGCGCATCTTGTGAGGATTGACATGGAAATTTCAAAAAGAGTCTACAAAATATCTGTTTCATGGAAAGGTTTATAGCATCTTTAATGGAAAAAAGAACAAAAACTAAAAGTAAATTTAAAAATGGAGAAAATATAAAAAAAGATATTTGCTTTCGTTGAGAATTGAACTCAAGATTTTTCGTAATGGCAGAGGTGGGTAATTACTTAAAAAATATATATAATGAAAAAAAGAGGATATTTGATTTCGTTGAGAGTTGAATTCAAAACCATTTATAATGGCAGAGATGGATAATTACTTAGAAAACAGATCTAATGGCTATTAATATTCCAATCTGCCAATTGATGGTCGGATGTTTCTGATTATTGTGAGAATTTTTAAGATTTTATCTTTTTAGCGTGCTTTGAAATTGGTGCAACTTTTAAAACCTCCAATTAGTAATAATAAAAAGATAAGATTACACGTACTTTTAGGCACACCTGACGAATGATCGTGAACAAGCTATGCAACTTCACTTCCAATCATGCACTTGTTTCCATGCACGAGAGAAAGAGCAGTGGAGTTTAATTTTCCCCTGCGTCTGCAGCGTGTAACTAGCTTTCACGAAGGATTTTACGGGCTTGTTTTGGTTGGAGGCCTCTGGCAAAAAGTACAGGATGCAAAACCATGTGTCTGAGAAGATTAATGATAAGTAAAATACGTTTTCATCTAGTATAATGTATAAAATAGCGCGCTATAAAATTTAATGCGCTATAGTACACAATAGCGCGTTATTTGTACTGCAATAGTGTTAGTGTTAAGTCTGCAGAAATACCATAGCGCGCTATTTTTTTTCGAATACACAATACAACACAGACACTCATAAACACACACGTACACTCATCCCTATGAACGCACGCACACACCTTACCCCTATGAGCACCTCCGAAGCACCGTGTAAAGAGCCGGCTATCTCAAGATTCACGAAGTCACCACAGGCGCCTCGCTGTTGACGGGGACATCACCATGATATAGTATAACTAGTCCATCAATCCATACTCTCGCACAGGTTAGAGTTTTATTAGGAGTTATAGGTTTAATCCTCAGTAATATTAGAGGTGATTATTTTAACTCATCTTTTATAATGGCGTTGTGGGTGGTTTACGTCCAAATTTTTAAATTATTTTAATTTATCTTTAATGATAGTATATTGGATAATTTATATGCAGATTTAAGGTTGATTTTAATTTATTTTCATGATAGCATATTGGGTAATTTATATGTAAATTTAGAGCTTATTTTAATTCATCTTTTATAATGGTATGGTGAGTAATTTATATGCAAATTTAGATAGTTATTTGATTCATATTTATAATAGCATGGTGGGTCATTTTTATGCAAATTTAAGGAGTTATTTAATTCATATTTCATAATGGTATGATGATAATTTTTATACAAATTTAGGGGATTATTGCATTTCATATTTTATAGTGTCATGATGAGTAATTTTTTAGAAACTATTATTAGAGTTGCGTGATGGACGACGGAATGTTTCTGATTTCTGTGAGAATTTTTAGGATTTATCTTTTTTCTAGAAAACAAATCTATTTTTAGAGCTACATGATGGATGACATTATGTTAATTATATAGAAAACAGACCTAGTAGCTATTAAGATTTCAATATGCAATCGATGATAGGATATTTCTGATTATCGTGAAAATTTCTATGATTTTATCTTTTATTTAGCGCATCTTGTGAGGATTAATAAGGAGGCTTCAAAAAAATCTTCAATTAGTAATTGCAAGATTAGACACAAAATATCTGTTTATAGAAAGGTTTCTAGCATCTTTATGAAAAACTTACAGGATCATTTAGTAGTGTAAATTTGTAAATGGAAAAGCTTGACAAAAAACTAAGAGTAAATTTGAAAATAGAAAAATTGCCAAAAAAAAGAAATTTGCTTTAATCGAGAGTTGAACTCAAAACCTCTTATAATGGCAGAGGTGGGTAATTACTTTAAAAATAAATTAAAAATGGAAAAAATCTGCCAAAAAAAAAGAAATTTGCTTTCGTTGAGAGTTGAACTCAAAACCTTTTATAACTAGAGGAATTCCACGCGCTTTGCTGCGGAAATTCGAGGGATAGCAATGTATATATGCCACATAAAAGCATTGTATGCATGAAGTTGTAGAAAATCAATAGAATATATAAATAGATGTGTCAGTGGATTGTGACACGTCATGCAACTTAGTTGGCCCTTGTGATAATGTGGCTTCATGTATGTCAAGAGAAATAGGTAGTAGGAGGCTCCGATTTAGATATATAAGATATAAGATGACAGAGGTGGGTAATTGTTTAGAAAATAAATTGAAAATGGAAACAATCTGCTAAAAAAGAAAAAAAATTGCTTTCGTTGATAGTTGAACTCAAAACCTTTTGTAACGGTAGAGGTGGATAATTACTTAGAAAACAGATCTAATGACTATTAATATTCCAATCTGCTAATTGATGGCCGGATGCTTCTGATTTTTGTGAGAATTTCTAAGATTTATCTTTTTTTTTGCGTTTCGTGAAGATTAACGTGAAGGCTCAAAAAAGAATCTCTAATTAGTAATAGTAAGATTCTACTTTATTATTATTTGAGTAATATGCACCATTTTAATAGACAAACAAACCATTATAAATAAATAAATAAATAATATTAAGTTAACGATAAAACATTTTCAAAAACTTGGCTGTCGACGATAATCACATGATTACGAATATGAATTAGAGATAAAAATATATTTTGCAATGTTGAATAAACTTCAGCATACATTCACGTATTCCGGAGGGCTGGAGGCAAAGAAAATAAATAGTGTGAAAAACAAAGACGGATAAGACAGACAAAGAGACCTCCACGTAAAGCTGAGTCTAAAGGGACTCTCTATCCCCACTCTCTAAACACTATTTCAACTACTCTTCTCTCTGTGTACAGTGCAGTATTTATGTCAAACAATGCAGAACAGTGTTTAGAGAACCCATAGAAAGTTCCATTGGACTCAGCCTAACCCCACTGTACCTTCTTTTTAGAACATGGAATCCCACTATACTAATCATTGTTTTTAGCTCCTAGGTAGCACGTTCCTAGGCCGGTGTTCGTTTTCGTGCGGCTAATGGCCAGCAGGCGAACTTGCCTACCTAGGACTCCAACGAAACACGTTCCAGACAGCATACAAGCAGGTGTGAGTCCAGGCAAAATATCTCCAGGCTTGGAATCAAACGAGCCCTATTTGCCTCGATCCTAGAAGCAGGACTGACCCTTCCCATTCCTGGTTATGAGCTGCCCACGACATCTTGTGTTCAACAACTACGAACACAATCGGGTACAACCATGGTCATATTTCCTCTCCTGATGCCTTCCACTCTCAAAGTCGTTCAGCTGTTGCTTTCTTATACTCACTGTTCTTTGATTATTGGATACTCGTATTGGAAGCATTCAAAAAACTAAGTGCAACTGATGTTGTGAAGGCCAGGTTGTAAAAAGAAAGGGAGCTTTTTTTTTTGAACTACACGCCGAGAGCACTGGCTATTCATGTAAGACTCGTAATGGGTACCCACGCCGACCGCACGCTCAAACGCAGGTAAGACTATCCAGTAGTCTGGAACGCGTCTACTGAGCAACTCACACCTAAACACACACCTACTTATACACACGCAACGCTTAGTCTCCTCTGGGAAAAATTCCCTGGTGGGACACCCGGATTCATCCCAGACAGGGATCGAACCCGGGCAGGGCATGCCGGCAGACTTGCCACCCGAGCTACGCTCGGTTCCCCGAGCTTGGTTATTTAAGGATGTCACAGAAGAAATATGTCAATTACTATGCAACTGCACATATTTATTATTTACGGTAAGACCGTCGAGTAACCTATTCATCGCACTCCTCGTTTACAACTCCACACCTACTACAATGTTTCTACAGTGCAATGCTCTAATGAAGAGAGGCTAGGGGCAACATCAAAGGTGCCCCTTCTCTCTCACTGAGCCAATAATCTCCCTCTTGCTCACATGGAGGTGGACCCCAAACATCGATGTGCCGACTGAATGCCCAAACATTTTGAAAAATATTGAGTATTTGTATTAGATATAAACATATATATAGCATTTCTATCTTGAAAACATATCAGATTTGGCTTCCATTAGCTCATATATTTGGCTGTGCACTTTGCTTCTTTGATATTTTTAATATTTTTAGTTTTTATCATCAACTCTGTGTTACAGTCGAAAGTTTGAATGCTCACTCCACAGGACTTTGGCCTTGCCACTAAAGTTGAATCTAGTAGTGACTGCATACGGCGACTGCAAAATTAAATGCGGTACCGTTATGTACTGTAGCTGTGAGTGTGGGTAGTTGGAATAGTGATGAGAGAGAAGATGGAGGAAGGAGATGGATGTGGCTGTTGGTTTCAGCCTTAATCAGAGCATAGGGTGGAGACTCGAGAGGGCGCGTCACCGGTGTAGGAAAAGGCAAAACCAGAGCACAGGCAGGTGTCATGGAGGAGCCGCAACTGAAGCTCATGAGGAAGACAGAGGGTGGGCTGCTGGAGCCGGCACGTTAGCTAGGGGCAAAGCACAGTCACCGTGAGTAGTGAGCAAGCAAAGATCAAAACCTTCCTTTTATGAATCTTGGATGTTTCATGAAAACTGCCCCAAAACTTTAGGTTGCTCGTTGCCCATACCAAACTTGGAGTCTTAAAGATCTAATCATGTAGTTTACTCTGTTTGTGTGACACTCTAATTCCAAATTTTTATAATATATTAAAATTCTTTGTGGCACACTGTGCCCTAAGTTACGACATTGCTAGATTACACCCACATGCACAAGTCTGTTTGGAAGCAAAGTTTTCAATACCATGGTTTTATATTGATCATGATATAACCATAGTATTTTTCATCCCTATCAAAATCATAATATTTTAAAAAGTATTTGGTTCTATAGCCATACCATGGTTTTCCTAATCTCTTGCTCACTTGGATGAGAAACTTTAGTATAGAGTGGAGTTTACAGTACTCTAAAAATACCATGGTATTGGCAATACCATGATTTTAAATACATAGAGTTTTCAAATACCTTTTGACTCAAATACCATGGTCTTCTCAAATACCATAGTATTGTTTCTAAAACTATGAAAATACTTTGTTCGGAAATGAACCATCCAAGCTGTATATCTCCACCAGCTACCCTTAAAGAATCATCATGTTTATACAACTGCTCATATGCATACACGACTTTTTTCAGAGTTAATGCATGCACGACTTTCTCAGCATATGCACTTCAGCAGACCTCGACGACCCGCCGCCGCCGCTCTCGTGGGACTGCCTTGTGGATTTCAGCTCCTCTACTGATCCACATTGCGAGAGAGCGCTCGACGGGTGGCGAGCTGGTCCCAATCGGCAGCAGCGCATTGGCACCGCGTGTGAGGCCCGGAGGATTCGCGTCGGGTATCTGGGCAATGTCGTACGAGGGGCGCCGTGCAGCACTGCCGGCCTCTGAGAATACCGGCTCCCAACAGCAGCTTGTGTTGAACTGGTATGATCACAACCCACTAGAAACACGGTCCACATTACATCTGGCTATGATCTGTGGTGCTAACCAAATGCTGAGATGCTGCCTTTCCTCTCCTGATGCCTTCCACTCTCAAAATTGCTCATCTTTGCTTCTGGATGATTGGATTGGATGCGTTGAAATATTGTTAAGTAGTACTATACTAGGAATAACTGGTGCTGTGAAACCTATAGGACCTAGGTTGCAAGAAGGGATGAAGTCTGGTTATTTAAAGTTTCAGACGGCAAGATGGCCGGGTGGCAGAGGAACGCTAGTAGGGAGGGTATACCTAGGCTACCAGAATGTGCTGTAGCGTTTGGTTTTTCGGACTAAATTTTAGTCTGGGTCACATCGAATGTTTAAATGCTAGTTAAAAATATTAAATATAGTCTAAATGGAAAACTAATTACACAGATGAAAACTAAACGGCAAGACAAATTTATTAAGCCTATGATGCTAATCATGAATTAATTAGACTTAATAAATTCTTCTCGTCGTTTAGTCCTCAACCATATAATTAATTTTTTAATTAAACTATATATAATATTTCTAAGTAACACCGAAACCTTCGATGTGACGTGGACTAAATTTTAGTCCCTAGATCCAAACACCCCCGGCCAACATGCCTTGACGATTTCGTAAAAAAAAACATGCCTTGAAGTGCGCGGTGCGCTATCAGACTATGCTCACCAGTAGACCCAAAAGGAATGCCCAAACACTGTGCGCGTACTGTAGACAGAGAGGAAGATAGTTGGAATAGTGGATGGGTGGGCTGGTGAGCCTAGCCTCAGAAATCGTTCACAAGTGAGCCTTCACCAAATAGTTGCCGCCAATTATATATGTCCATTCCATCCATGTATAACGATCATGTGCTCGACTTTGGTGACATATGTACATATACTCTTTCAACATTGCAATGTTGGCCAAACAAGGATGGAGACTAATCAGAAATCCGATATCTCTGTGCTCACAAGTACTGCAACTGCATGCAACCAATATATGTTACTTCCCAAATAGTAGTTTGCTGGATCGGAGGTGAAACCAAGAAAAACTGCCATATACCTGGAGACGCATTTTCTACAAGGAATTACACTAGTGAAAAGAAAAAAATAATTTTAGCTTGCAAGTTGGAAGGTGGGCTCGGCATAAGGACCTGAAAATCCAGAACGCCTGCCTACTACTTTGTCTAATTCACAGACTACATCACCCCGGCGAATCCTCTTGGACAAGATGGGCGCATGGAAGAATCTGCCTGAATAGTCTGCAAGGTGACATCCATGTCTATCACTGGAATGCAATTCATGACCTCCTCCCAGCAAATAGAGCGATCACTAAAGTATGTGTCAACAACGGTGCAAGCACAAACTTCTGGATGGACAATTGGTGTGGTGAATCTAACCTTGCTGCACAATTCCCATGCATGTTCAGCCATTGTGCTTCTACCAATGGTTCAGTTCAGGAGGTGATCACGGCCGGGTTGGAATCAACTCTGGTACCTCGACTCACCCTCATCTCTAGGGGAGAAAAAGAGAAGCTTCAACAGATCCTTACGGCGTTCGCTCTGAATTCAGCGGATGATTGCCGTCGGTGCCCCCTTTCCAATGACCGCGGCACATTGACCACGTCGAAGGTATACAGAGCTGCCGTGTCTAATGGTGATCAAGTTCCTTTCTATAATTTCATCTGGAAGAGCAGAGCTCCCCCAAAAGTCAAATTCTTTGGTTGGCTCCTGGTGCAAAACAGAATCCAATGTAGAGTCAATCTGGAGAAGAAGAACGTGGTCGACTCTGCAACATGTGAAGTTTGTAATGAAGCTGACGAAAATGTAGACCACATAATCTCGAAATGCCCCTTTGCAACTGAGTTCTGGTCACAAATCGGTTGGGATCCCAGCAGCATTCCCCCTGTGTGTGATATATGGAGAGTCAAGGGACCCACTGGCTTCCCCCTTGCTGAACTGCGTACAATGTTTTTGCTTTGCTGCTGGCAGCTGTGGCTCAGGCGACATGAATTTGTATTCAGGGGAAATCACCAGTCGATGTGCAGCACTCTGCAGAAGTGTAACTGAAGCCAAACTATGGACGGCGCGCATCCCCACTGACCGCCACCTGGTGGTGGATTTCTGGTGTCTGAAATTCAATATGATGTAATGTAATAGGCTAGATTAACTACTGATCGTGTTCTATTCTCTCCTCAATGTAATCCCCCCAATGGCCGTTAGCGGCGAGAGACACATGTACCAATCACCGGCCTTGCCGGCATCTATTGGTTATAAAATTCAGGTGTCAAAAAAAAAAAAGAAAAAAATAACGATATATAGAGAATTGATTATGGAAGTATCAAGCATCTGGGAGGATGCTTGGCTCATAAAGTCACAAGGGACTAGATTAGAAAGGCAATTACCACGAGGGCCCTTCATTGCTGATTACTGCCCGGGGTATCTGATCTAATTGATCCCACTAAGGAGAATGGGACAGTGAACTCGTAAGAGATGTATTTTGCAATGGGGGCGAAGATGAGAAGATCAGCATGAGCATCCTTGTGCTTGATTCATAGATTTTTTTTTTGACCCGAGGGAACCCTATTTCTATTACATTCATAATAGAAATACATCAGTTTCTTAGAAGACTAGACCAGACAAAGGGAAGAAAGAAAAAGAACACGCGCAAAACGAGACCACTACTGAACCCCCATACAGTAGACCCCGGATCATTGACCCGTCTCAGGCACTGATGAGGAGGATCAGATAGAAGCACAACTAGGATGTCTGGCAAGTCCATTACAACGATGTCACAGAACAAGGCAGTTCAACTACCATATTAACCCAAGGACAATCCAACGTCCAGAACAAGGCAGCACAGGCAGCTCTCCACAACGATGTCACAACACAACGATGTATTGCCTCATGCGTCCGCATCCGGTCCTTCACCACCTTTATCATTTGCACCCTGCTCCTGATGGTAAGTTGCCTCGGTCCAGCAGGTTGATGCACCGGCTGCAAAGAAGCCATCTGGGACAGCGCGTGAATTCCAGCCTTGATCATCTCCTGCAGATCCGTTTTACTAAGCCCTGCCCAATAGTCAATCAAAGCACATACATGGCATAAAATTTCCACCGGGGACTTGATAATAACATGATCAAAGCACACTCTATTCCGCGCTTTCCAAATTGCCAGCAGACCACGCCAATACCCAGCCCGTGCAGCTCCACATGAATTGACAACTTACTTCCAAACCACAACCAGCATTGCCTGATATTGCATGGCACACTACTAACTCCAAAGCAAGAAGCAATTATACCCCAAATTTTTTTTTTTTTGACAGGTCACCGGGGGGGGGGGGGGGGGACGAAAAGTCCCCACCTGAATATATATTCCACAGATGCCGGTTGAACCGTGAATGGAACATAAGGCCCAACACGGTCCATCAAGTTACAACAAGCAGAACGGGGATTACAAAGAAGAAGAATGAACAACAAAGAAAGATTACACATAAACGACCGACCAGAGCTCTAGTCCCTAACACGAGAGCATTCAAAGTCACCATCAAAGCTACCACCAAGTGATCATACTTCAATGACCTCCATTCCCCGCGACTGTTAGGCTTCGAGTCCATCAGACAGGCGACAGCCGTGACTTTGTCATCTTAGGAAGGGGTATCCGGGGTCCAGTAGATGCCCACCAACGCCCCTTGAGGTGAGGAAGCCTCAAGGGAGGGAGGACCACCTAAAGGAGAACGAGGAGGCCCAAGAGAGGGGGCCATGGTCTCACAACCCGGCATATGATGAGACAACTGGGTCAAGGACCTGGAGAATGGCCGAGGCAAGATCACCGGCAGCAGAGTTTGGGGCGAACATCAGTCTTCACCACGGCAGAAGGGCAGGAGCCACGAGACGACGCCTCCATGGAGGATCTCGATGCCCGTAGACGCCGACGTCGTCGTTGAGGCTTTCTCCAGTGACCCAACCCAAACATGCAGTGTAGGGGCAAGCGATAAGAGGTGCATCATTCCGCCTAGAGGTGGGTGTGGGTTGCACTGTCACAACGCCCCAAACGGTGTGTGCGGCACCCACGGGCGTCGCCGTTGCACGGCTTTCGCTTGTGCCACTCCAAAGCCCCAGAAGACGTCGAACCTGAAGTGCAGGGTGCCGTAGCCGGCGGCGAACGCCGGAAGTGGCGGAGCAGCCCAGCGTCTGGGTACCAACACAGCTTGAGCCCTCCAGAGCAGCTTGCACGGCGACGCTTCGGGGCAGGGGTGCCGAGTACGGCGACGACCGGCGGGGGGCGAACCCACCAGTCGCCATCGGTTTTGGCAACTGGGCATAAGAAGAACAGATGATCAATAGTTTCAACTTGATCACAAAAGGAACAAAGTGGATTACCAACCCATTTTCTCTTCACCAAATTATCCTTGGTTAGCAGCACCCCATTTTGTAACAGCCACAAGAAAATTTTGATCTTCGGAGGAATTTTGCTCCTCCAAACGTGTTTCAATTCAGGACCTTGGACACCAAGAGATAAGGCATTGTATAAGGATTTCACAGAAAATTGCTTTCTCTGACCCCATCTCCAAATAATAGTATCCCCCCATTTTGACCATTGATGTTTCCCAACAAATCACAAATTCTATTCCATTGTGTTCTCAACTCAGGATACAGCCACCTGCTGAACCTGATCTGCAAGTTGCATGCCAGCACCTCTTTAATATTAATCTGTCTACTATCACATATGGCATACAGCATAGGGAACTTGTCACAAAGAGGAATGTCCCCTAGCCATATATCATGCCATAATAAAGTTTTGTCTCCATTCCCAACAATAATACCTCTTCCTTGCAAATAATATTCTTTAACTTTTAACAAATCCCCCCAAACAGGGGAATCCCCCAACCGCCTACTCACATTTCTCACAGTGGTATTCTTTAGATGTTTTTTCTGTATAATATCTTGCCAAAGCCCATCCTCAGTTTCTAATTTCCACCACCACTTACAAAGAAGGCTTATGTTAAGCTTGGGCAAGCTTTTGATACCTAAACCACCTCTTTTTTTCTCCTCACATGCCCTACTCCATTTCACTAAATGATATTTTTTCCTGGAACTCCCACACTGCCATAAAAAGGATCTTCTATATTTGTCAATGTTTTTAATCACTGTTTTGTGCAGCCTATACATTGACATATGGCATATAGGAGCACTGGTCAAACAAGAGTTTGGCCATGTTTAGATCCAAAATTTCCTCCCAAATTTCACTATGCAAAAAGAAGATTCCCCATCACATCAAAATGCCGGCACATGCATGAAGTACTAAATGTAGATGAAATAAAAAATTAATTGCACAGTTTAGATGTACTTTACGAGACGAATCTTTTGAGCCTAATTAGGCCATAGTAGGACAATATTTACCACAAACAAACGAAAAGTGCTACAGTATATTTTTCAGCGCTACAGTGCAGTGGATCTAAACACAGCCTTTATCAAGATAATTCTTCCTGCCATGGACAAAGAACCACCTTTCTAGGGTTCAAGTCTTTTAGCAATTTTTTCCTCAAGAGGCAACCAGTCAGCAGCATGAAGCTTGCAAGGACTTACAGGACCCCAAGATATTTAATGGGGAAGGATCCAATTTGACATGAAAAAATATCAGCATAAGTCTGGCTAAGCTCATCATCCCCATTGATCATAATAACTTCACTTTTGTCAAAGTTTATTTTCAAGCCAGACATCAATTCAAAAAAGCCTAGCAACAACTTAAGGTTTCTAGCATAATCCACATTATTTCCCAAGCAAATTATTGTATCATCGGCATATTGCAGAACAGCAACACCAAGGGGGATGATGTGATCTAAGCCTTTGATAAGGTCATTTTCTTGAGCTCTGTTTATCATACTAGTTAGGCAATCAGCTGCAAAATTAAAAAGAACAGGGGACAAAGGATCTCCCTGCCTTACTCCTTTAAAACTTCTAATATATCTCCCTTGTTCCCCATTAATTTTCACACTTACCATCCCATCACACAGGACCTGTTCAATCCATTTACACCACTTCTCACAGAAGCCTCTCACCCTGAGACACTTCAGTAAAAATTTTCAATTTACTTTGTCATATGCCTTCTCAAAGTCCAACTTAAGAATAACTCCTATCTCTTTCCTTCTTTTAGTTTCATGTAGCACTTCATGCAAAATCATGACTCCACTCGTTATATTTCTCCCCTTCAAAAAAGCAGTTTGGGCCTTATGAATTAATCTTTGAGCACATGGCTCAATTCTTATAGTTAACACTTTGGAAACCAATTTCTACAGACAATTCAGCAGACTATTGGCCTGTATTGCTGAATTCTTGATGCTCCCTGAATTTTAGGGAGGAGAGAAATAACCTCATAATTCAGTCTTTTAACTGCCAGCTCTCCTTCATACAGGTCTCCTTCATCTTTTTTAACTATGTCCCAGCACACCTGATAATATTCTCCAGCAGCTTTATTTTTCTCCATATGGAAGAGGGCATATTTAATTTTATTTAATTTCTTGTTCCTCAAAGGGGCAGCATAGTTTTTTATTATCCTCCTCATCCAGATTTTCCAATGTGGGCCACAAACTTTCATCCAGCTGCAGATTGTATTCAGCAACTGGACCAAACAAAGTAGCATAAAATTCAGTAGCATGCTTAAGCAAGTTTTGAGTCCCTTCAATTATCTTGTCACCATCTTCTAGTGTTATTATAGTACTTTCCCTTTTCCTCCCATTGGCAACCCTATGAAAGAATTCAGAATTATTGTCCCCTTTCAACAGCCATGTTTCATGGGATCTTTTGAACCAGAAAAGTTCCTCTTCCTCAAGAAGTTTCATATTTTCAGCCATCAAATTCATCTTAAGCCTAAGCTGATCTAGTTCAGAATTAAACTTTCCTCAATTAGCTCCAACTCATAGATGATGTTGTGGCATGGCATTTTGATAAGCACGGTTCCTTCTCAGTGACATCAGCCCCAACAGATGTGGAGGACAACCCACTCGAGCAGGATGGGACTGGGAGGCGAGCTGCCCGATCGCATTCTGGCCCGAGACGACTTGGATCAATTTGCTCGATATATCGCCCAACGCTGCAGCGCATTGCGCGTGACGCCACCAGGACACCCAGCACACGTCTGTGCCGTGTATGTCCCAGAAGCCGCATGCTGTAAGCTTGCTGGATTGAATTTTTTCTATCGTAACGCAACGGTGTTGAAACAGGCTACGATCACAATCTGGTATAGCCACACTACGCCCTACTTGTGATCAGGCTGGAAGATGTTCGGTGCTGACGAGACACACACTAGTCGCCTTTACCCTCCTGATGCGTTCCACTCTCATAGTCATTCATCTTTGTGTTTGGATGATTGGGTATTACTACAACAAAGCATCGAAATTGGTGTTGCTAAGTGGTAGGAAGAACTGATGTTGTGAAGCCTAGTAGGTTGTAAGAAGAAATGGAAAGACTCTGATTAAAGATCTACTAGACAGCAAGAGGTCAGCACAGAGATATGGTAGTTGCTAGGGTTACAGCACAATATGCAACGTGTGGTTTATCATATCTTCCTATTACTACTTTAAGGCTCCATAGAAGCACGATTTATAAGATACGATAGGTGAAAAAAATAAATTTTGAAAATTCTCATAAAAATCAGAAATATCCAGTTATCCATCGGTAAACTCTAATAGTACGTAATAGCCTTTCCATTCAATTTCTAACAAATTTTATACCATGCCATTAGAAATACAAGACGATTTCCCTAAATTTACCTATAAATTACCCACTATATAGATAATTCAAAATAACCACCTAAATTTACATATAAATTACCCACCATGATATTATAAAAAGAGACTTAAAGTAACACATAAATTTTAGAAAACTTACCCTACCATGCCATAATGGAAGATATTTTAAAGTAAATTTCTAAATTTATATATAAATTAAACATCATGCCGTTATGATAGTGTTCCCATATAATCTATGACAAATTTTAAACTCTATATTCCTTTATATTCCAAGACAAAGGAAGTACTAAATAAAAAGTAAAGCTAGTTGCAACTTTTTTTCGTGAACGTGCAAAGCACGTTTTTCATTAAGAGGAGAAGAAAAACAGTACAAACTGTGATAAGCCAAGGCTAACTAGGTAAAAACAAGACACAACCCGAACCGACGAGCAAAGAAATAATTTACATGCCAAATTGGTGATTACCAACAAAGAGTCCCTTCAACGCTTCAATGGGCCCAACACTTGTGTTTTGTTGTGACCATTAGCCATGGGCGGGGGAGGTAATGGCTGCCGGTGCATCCACATGCTCCATGGCCTCTAGGGTGTGAGTGTCATGCGAAGACAAAACGGTCGCTGCCACAACCATCATGATAAGGATTGGTTCAAAAAAAAAAAAAAACCACCGCGATAAGGACAATGGTGAGGGTGGCGGGCCTGGTCGCCAATTCCTTCTTGACTAGTTTTTGGCAAAGTTTGTGTGTGTTTTAATTATGGATTGTAATGGCTCCATGACATATCACAGTGTTGGATCTTGTGTCGTGGATGGATTTATATGTGCAAGTGTAGTTGATTTGATTTTCTTGTAATGAAGCTATAGTGTTTAGTTATGATGTTTAACTCTAGTGGCAAGAGTTGTAGTTCGATAATCTATGTATGCCTAATAAATCAATGTAGGAGTTAGGGAAGTTACGCTAATAAATAATGTACTAAGTTACATATAGTATTTTTTTCTAAATATGTGTGTTGTAATGTAATGTACATATATGAAAAGCAAGTGAGAGAAGAACAAAGCGAATGGTCACTACTTATGGACAAGCCGACAACACATGAGTGCGCTGACAGCCTGACACTACTTGGGTGAGGGTTTTCTCTAGGCTCAGCAACCCCTTTTGAGTCTCGTTCCTTTTTCTTGTTGATGATTGGATCATTTTAAAGTTTGAGCTCTGAATTTTAGGTTTGTTGATTGGGTGGCAAAATTTGATGTAACATTTGTTAAACCTTGATTAGTTGTGTTGGGATCAGTATCTCCAACACTAGCTCCTTGGAGCATCTCCAACGTATCTTATAAACTATGTCTCCTAATAGGACCATATAAAAATTTCTCCTATATTTCATTTTCTTCCATTTCGCTTCTTATTTGTGTGTATAAACACTCTATTCTAGTAAAATTTAACTTCAACATGATAATTATTCGAAATTTTATAATTCTACCATGCACACCACCGTGTTGCATCACCAGGCGCAGCAGTTTGGGCATGCTTATCTCCAGCGGCCTTTCCCTCTAGGGCATAAGACGCAAGGAAGCCCAATCTCCAAGAGTCCATAGCCCAGCCTAACCATCAATCTGACTGACAACAATCTATGTGCTAGAGGCCCATAAAATGCGTGTGTTATTTAGCCTTCCTCATGAAACAAGTCACCTTTCCTCTCCTGATGCCTTCCACTCTTAAAGTAGTTCATCTTAGTTTTCTGTTACACTATTCTTTGGATCACTGGATATTATTGAAAACATTGAAGTAAGCAACAAGAAATAACTGATGTTGTGAACGAAGCCTTATAACGAAGATGGGATGGAGTCAGGAGTATTTAAAGGTCCAGACGGAAGGATGTCACCACGGATAAATAGGTGAGCAGTGGGTGAGGACATGAATTCCATGTTTAATAAGTTAACTTAAAGATCAATCAAGTGATCCATCAATACAGAGAAACAAACTAAACTTAAAGATCAATCAAGTGATATATTCATATATCAGAAGACTTACCACAAGCATTGCCTTACATTAGCGCTTTACACCTTGCAGTAGCACCGGTACACGTCCCATTTCATTTGTGTATACATGTTTCACAGGGTGGATCCAGGACCGGTCCAGCTCAAGTAAAACTGAAGGCCCCATATGTTTAAATCCCATGCTCAGTTCATGGAAAAAGGTCTAGCCATGGCAAGATGCAGCACTGGAGCACCTCCTTTGCTTGGTTTTGTCGATCCCTTTCGTTTGCTGCTGCTGCGCCCCCTTTGTCTCTCTGATCACCATCTAGACTTCACGCACGCTCGACAGAAATTAGCCTGCTAGACGTAGCTAATCCTAGGTGACAACTGCACCTCTTGAGCCCTGTGTCCGCCCGACCTGCAACACTAGCCGGCAGTTATTCAGCAACGATTGCATGCCCTTGCCAGCCCACAAGCACAATACACGGGAGAGTTGCCGTCCTGTTAATGACAATAACTCGCGAACATTATGTTCTTTGAAAACACTTGTATGCGCCCTTGCAGTAAGTGATTCTCGGTACAACCTGTAATTGGTGTTTGACACAGCTGCTTAGCATGTCCGGACTATGGGGTTCAAGATCATATTTGGCCATGTTGTTTCTATCTACTATGATATAATTTGGTTTAACGTTAGTATGATTTTTAGATATTCACTGTATAGCCCCCTTTGCCACGTTTCTGGTTCCGCGACGAAACGCATTATTTGAATGCGGTTTAATTAGCACATGGTCATAGCAACCCATGCATGTGTTGATCGACGACGTGGCGTGCCATGTAAGTGTAACGATGGTCAAACTAATGGCAAGATCAATGTATCGCCTGGGCACATTCACCGGTGTCTTGCCGAGTTGTGCCGAGCACAACAAGGTGACACACGGCCCGCCGCGACAGGACCATCTCTGCTCCATCCTCTCCCAAGGGAACGTCATCCACCGGTATGATCAAACACTTTGTGCCTCTATATCATCATCATCGTGGGCACCGTGGGCGAACGAGGTGGTAACCACGAGCACTGCACAGCGACGACGACGTCGAGTTTGGCCATTCTGAGTTTCTTGCAGGTTGGTCACCCAATCACCCTGTACGTCCGAGGGTGGATCTACCACCGGATTGGCCAGGGTTCGAGCCCTGTCTACCCCGGTGTAGACAATGGAGCACATTGTAAGCCTTCTCAAAAATTTCTAGACATGAATATATAAAAGAGGACTTGTGAGTCAAGGAGAAGAGAAAATAGATGTAGAAGAAAAAAGCAAAGTAATCAGCCCCAGCTTTAATCATGGATCCGCCACTGCGTACGGTCACTGGTGTCTTGTAGATGGCCAGTTGTAGGTGACGGCGCAGCGCCCCATGTTGCAGACCTCGACAAGCCGCCGCTGTTGCTCTCCTAGAAGTGGAAAGTCCGCTCGCCTAATCCACACAGCTTGGCTGTTGACAAACCAGTCTTGCCCTTGAACGTCCGCGTGGCCCATCTAGCCAAAATCCTAATTTTGCAGTGTAATAGAGTAGGACGCCATCTATGTTGTAACCCATGAGCAGAATATATGAATGAGAATACTAGTTCCTCTCCATTTGGTAATCTAATTCAAGTTGAGACTCTTTGCCCCCCCCCCCCCCCCAGTGAAGTTTCTCAAAAAAAATATCTTTGTGTCTCTTGTGTAATTGTTCTTAGTATTAAAAGACATCTATTCCCTCAAAAAAAAAATTAAAAGACATCTAGACTACACTTGGTAGTAGAGGGTTCTTTAACATTGACAACCTGTTGTGGCTGCTTCGCCCTCATCGGCAGCTGTTCAGGCCTCGCTGGCGGGAGAGAGGCAAATGCATAGGCTTCTACTCGATGTTTGAAGGCTGCAGCACATTAATTAATGCCAGGCGTCCGATTTGAGACGCCTGGGATTGGAATGGATGGACCTGCCTAGCAGGAGCCCTCTAGGCCACACCGCAAAGCAAGCATTGTGACTAGCGCCAGGAGGATCCGCGTCGGGCATCTGGGCAATGTCACACGAGGGGCGCCGTGCAGCACTGCCGCGAAGAACTGCTGCTGGCACCCAACGGCGGCTTGTGATGAACAGGTATGATCACAGTCCAGTAGAAACACGGTGCACATTACGTCTGACAAAGATTTAAGGTCCTTATCAAATGCTAAGATGCTGCCTTTCCTCTCCTGATGCCTTCCACTCTCAAATTGCTCATCTTTGTTTTCGATAATTTGGTATTTACCGAAAGCATTGATATATAAATAAGTAAGAATAACCGGTGTTGTGAAGCCTAGGGCCTAGGTTGTTGCAAGAAGGAATGGAGACTGCTTATTTAAAGATCTAGATGGAAAGCCATCAATCAACAAGATATATGGCAATTGCTACGGTAAATGTGGGTAGCATACTCTAGCATGTGCAGTCTATTGGATGCCAACACCAAAATGACCGGAGGCCATCCATATATATAAATACACATATGGTGGCCTATTAACTTTGAATAAGATGGGTGGATCAAAATTAGTGTTAAAAAAGTCAAACGTCTTATAATTTGAAACAAAGGGAGTAATATATATAAATGTCTATTTCATTCATGTAGAACAGTCACATGCTTGACTTTATTTGAAGACTCTTTTGTCCATTAACAAATGTATATAGCACATGATCTGCGTTTGCTGGACGTGGCGTATGCCTATCAAAAATATATGACATTATGACGGAGTGCCTTTAGTGGCCCAAACGCTGGTGTTTTGTCATCGGAGTCGGGCCCAGGCGCAACCGCCTCTTCTAATGGGACGTTGAAGGCGACGTCGTCCATCATGGGCGAGGAGGCGATGGACGCTGGTGCGTGTATGTGCTCCACAGCCTCTAGGATTCTAGCACCGTGTGCAGATGAGACGATCACCGCCATAGACACCACAATAAGGACAATTGTGTGGGAGGTGAGTCTGGCCACCATTTCTTCTTCTCCTGTTGTTGGGGGAAGGTTGCATGCGTTTTTGAGTTATGGATTGGGATGGCTTCACCACGTATCACGGTGTTGGAGATTGAGTTGTCCGTAGATTTATATGTGCAAGTGTAATTGATTCGATTTTAGTAACTGTAATGGAACTATAGCATATAGTTATGATGTTTAACTCTAGTATTATGTTTCGTGAGTTATAGTTTAATCTTCTATGTACATCTAGTACGTAAATTAATGCATGAGTTAGTGAAGTTACGTCCAGTATTAATTAATGTAATGTTACATATGGCTTTTTTCTATTTCAATGAAAGAAGAGTAAACTCTACGTGTAGCAATGTAGTGCACATATTATAGTATATGGAAATTGAAGGAAGCGAGGGAAGAAATAGGCTACAGGTTCCTACTGATGAACAAGACGATGCCTGCTGATGAACAATGTTTACAACCCAAAGGGTGTTGTTCATGTCCTTTGTAGATTTATCGATCAGTTTCAAATTTGTTTCAAATTTGATCTTTTTGGACTATAGGTTTGTTTATGGTACTAAAACTGGTGTTATAAACGTTGTAAAACATCATTGATTGCTCGTGATAGAGCATCTCCAATATATAATCTCCTAAACTACGTATCTTAAAAACAAAACTACCTAAAATGTCTCTCTTATATTTCCTTTCCTTTCATTCCCCATCCCTGCGAACTTAATTTCAACATGATAACCATACAAAACTTTATTATTTTACCACGCGTCCGTACACATCCACTCCTAAACCCCAACTGTCTCCTATGTTCAAGTCACTAGGGTTCATTTTGTCGGTCACCATCTTCATAACAAAGGATACAAAATTAGCATCAAGAACATGGGATAGTCCCATCTTTCGTCACTAGTGCTGTTGGAGAATAAATATACACAAACATCAGCCAAGCTCTCTCTGATTCTGATTCACTATTAATTAGAAGTGATTCTCTGAGAGTACTGATTTCGTGGCAGAAAGTAATCTATCTATATACTCTATATAAGTGAAGCCCACTCAAAGTCATTAACTCCAATTCTCTTGATTTTTAGCCTATCCACGTCATCTACAATTGACAACCGTTAGATCACTGCATATTTCTTTTATCCTACCGTTCATAGGCTCTCCAACTCTCTGACTCCCTTGGTTGCTGGGGAATGATCTGCAGCCATCCCTTGGTTGCTCACGGGAGGAATCACGAAAGCCGCGGGACTCGAACAGGCGGAATCGTTTTGTCTTCATCGATTTCTCCCATCCCAGCATTCCGTTTCTCATCCTCAAATACTAAGCGACGTGGACCACAGGAACAATCCCATTCAGTTCCGACCCGCGATCTCTTTCAGGCTTCAGGCTTCAGCCTCGCGCCTACAACTCAGCAAGCACCTTGGCCAGGACACTCATTAAGTTGGACTCTATCACTTCTACCCTGGCGTCCGGCATCGATCCGGTGGGGAGGGCTAGGGAGAGCAAGGACAGAACAGGATGATGTGCCGCTACTGCCACTATCGGTGTAAATCTCCTGCAATTTCTATGCCACGCTATGGAGGAAAGCCATCCGCGCGACGAAGAGGACATTCGATGGGACTGCTGGAAGACGGATAATTCTATCTTCATGTTGGCAATGACGTCAACATGGGAGGCCACGCCGCCACTGCCTCAACGAAGGAGATGGATGCGGCAACTACAGGGTCATGTGTCGTGTGGCAGGTGGTGGTGTGTGGACAATGGCTGCGCCTCCAAGGGTGTGCTTGCATCCTATGAAGTTTACTATGATTGACATGTATATTACCTTTTACATGCTTGGTGTTGTACTCCAACCATGAATGCAGGTAACGATCCTCCTCTTTGTGATTTTTTTCTCTGTTTCATCCAATCTTTCGATATCTTATTATTTGTTCATCAATAGAATATAATCATTTTCCTATTTAGATGTGGTATTTTTTTTGGTAGTTTTCAATTTAGCCCATATTCCGTTTGCTCTGCATAAGATATATCTGTCGTTCTATAGACATATTCTATTTCTTCTCTATAAGATACTACTTTGATGAAATATGTTTTATTACCTGACTAAATAAAATAAAAGATTTACTTAAGATATGCAACCAATTTGAAATATGATATTGCTTAAACATTACTCCCGGTCATTGTGTACCTATTTTCTTTGCCAACAATTCCAAAAACTACATGTACTCTTCAGTAGCAAGCCTATTGTCTAAATTATTAAGGTCTTATGCTCCAGTTTATCCAAAATAAGTTTGTCTTCCACAAAGAGAACTCAATGTCACCTACTTCGAATTAATTTTAGCAATTACCGCCGCAACGCGCGGGGCATCATCTAGTTTTCTAATAAATCCATATATCCCATAAACTAAGAGGAGGAGCAATCTCACATCTAGCCACTCTCCATTCCAGTACCCTGGCATGAGAGGGCCTGCTCCACAACCGCCACTGGAGCAGGTTCTATGTATCAAGTACGACCACACCCACTGGATGAACGAAATAAGCCGCTTATCCTCTCCTGATGCCTTCCACTCTCATCAGTTTTTCATCTCTGTTTTCTTATACACTAATGTTCTTTGGATTATTGGATATTACTGAAAACATATGAAATAAGCAAAAGCAAGAGTACTAACAGATGTTGTGAACCCTAGGCTGTATGAGAACTAACAGCTCGTTCGCTTGAGCTTGTTGTGGCTGGACTGCGCAGCCGCTACAGTAGCTCGTGAGAGAGGTTACAGTGCTCATAGCAGCCTAGCCGGCTGTACAGCCATAGTTTAATGGCTTCCGAACAGGCTGCAAGAAGAAGGGATGGGGTGATTGGAGTCTGGATTATTTAAAGATCCAGATGACAGGATGTCACCTCGGATATATATAGGTGAGCACTGAGCAGTGGGTGAGAATATTCCATGTTTAATGGGCCGGGTAGGCAGAGGGAGAATAGTATGGCTATTACAGAGCAAAATGAACATTAAGAGTTCTATCAAGCAAGCAGCATTTAAAACCAGTACCATGCCCTCATTTCATTTGTGTAGAACGATCGCCCGTGGTTGGTATCATTTGAATGCTAGCTAGTACATGATCGGTGATATCTTATTTACATGTTTCACCTACTCACAGGTGTATTTGGTTTCATTTTTTGTTTTAAACAAAAGAAACATATATAGATGGGCATGTAGATTGGTCTTAGTCCAAATTATTCCTGGAGAAAAACATGCTGGGATGTCGAGTTGAATCTGAACTTTTTGCGCCACATCCAACATTGGCTGTGTACAATATATGATCATCTTATCATACTATTACTAATTAGAAGTCACAAAATAAGCAAGAATTGCGAAGCGCGCTAGAAAAAAATAAATCTTAAAAATTCTCCCAAAAATAAAAAAACATCTGACCGTCTATCTTGTATATCTAATAATAGTAGCCATTAGATATATTGTATTTTCTAAAAAATTACCCACGATGCCATTATGAGAGACCTTCCGTGTGTTTCATATCACACCACACACCATGCCATTATAAGGACCTCAGAGTTATTTGTTCCTATTGTGTAGAACTCGGAGCTTCCTCTTTTATTTTAACCATTAAATCTATACTAACGAAGGGCTATAGTTAACTCTAAGCACTATAAAATCCTTCCTGAATAAAACGAAGGGTGTATCCACTTGCAAATATATTTTTTTACAAACCAGAATTTCGAACAGTGCATCCACGTGCAAAGATGCAAATATGTTTAGACACGAACCGGCTGTGTTTTCACTAGCTAGCAAGCTTGCCAAAAACGAATCTTCCTATTACTAATTGGAGGCTCATTTTGAATCCTCCACGTTAATTCTCACCAGACATGTTATGAAAAAACACAAATTCTAGAAATTTTTACAAAAATCATAAACATCTGGCCATCCATCATCTAGATATAATAATAGTAGCCATTAGATATATTATATTTTCTAAAATATTATCGATCATGTTATTATGAAACATCTTACTATTACTAATTGGAGGCTCTTTTTGAAGCCTCCACGTTAATCCTCACCGCCAGACGTGCTAGGAAAAAAACATAAATCGTAAAAATTCTCACAAAAATCAGAACATCCGGCCATCCATCATATAGATCTAATAATAGCCATTAGATCTATTATATTTTCTAAAAAATTACTCATCGTGCCATTATGAAACATGAAATAAAATAACTCCCCTAAATTTATATAAAAATTGCCCACTATGCCATTATGAAATACGAATTAAAATAACCCGCTAAATTTGCATAAAAATTACCCACCACACCATTATATAATATGAATTAAACAATTCCCTTAATTTGTATATAAATTACTCACCATACCATTATAAAAGATGAATTAAAATAAACTTAAATTTATATATAAACTACCAATATGTCATCATGAAAGATAAATTAAAATAATTCTTAAATTGGTATATAAATTATTTATTATGAAAGATGAATTAAAATAGCATACCTCTAAAATTGCTATGGATTAAATCTACAACATCTAAAACTCTAAAATGTTACTAAAGATTAAATCTAATCTCTTAAAACTATAACCCGTGCAAGAGCATGGGTTGACCCTTTTTTTTATGAGCCAGGAGAACTTGCGGGGTATATATATTGATGCCAAAAACTTAGAGAGGAGGGAAAACAATTTATAAGGAGAACAAAAAAGAGGTGCTCAGCCATGAACTGAAGAATGGAGGCAGTGTATTGAAATTATCTCCAAAAACCCCTGTGGTGCTGCGAAGCACCAAAGTGCTGCATCTTCATTGGTCTTGGAAGAGAGATCCGATGGATATGTGAAGTGCCGACGCTCAAAAACCCATACTTTTTGCTGCTTTCATTTCTGCCAATAAACTAAAAGGAGGAGCAATCTCACGCCTAGCCACTCTCCATTCCAGTACCCTGACACAAGACGGCAATCTGCATCACCGCCATTGAAACAAGAACTATGTATCAACTACGAGCACACCCACCGGAAGAATGAAAGATGCCGTTTTTCCTCTCCCAATGCCTTCCACTCTCATCAGTCCTTTCATCTCTATTTTCTTATATACACTACTGTTCTTTGGATTATTGGATATTCCTGAAAACATTGAAATAAGCAAAAGCAAGAGTACTAACAGATGTTGTGAACCCTAGGCTGTATGAGAACTAAGAAGGGATGGGGTGATTGGAGTCTGGATATTATTTAAAGATCCAGACGGCAGGATGTCAACTCGGATATATATAGGTGATCGAGCAGTGGGTGAGAAAATGAATTCCATGTTTAATGAGTAGGCAGAGGGATCAATAGTATGGCTATCACAGAGCAAAATGAACTTTAAGAGTTCTATCAAGCAAGCAACATTTAAAACCAGTACCACACCCCCATTTCATTTGTGTAGAACAATCGCACATGGTTGGTATTATTTGAATGCTAGCTAGTACATGATCGGTGATATCTTATTTACATGTTTCACCTACTCATAGGTGTATTTGGTTTCATTCTTTTGTTTCAAACAAAAGAAACATATATAGATGGACATGTAGATTGGTCTTAGTCCAAATTATTCCGGGAGAAAAACATGCTCCGAGGTCGAGTTGAATCTGGACTTTTTGCGCCACATCCAACCTTGGCTGTGTAAAATATCTGATCATTATCCCCAATCCAAAAGGGAATTTAGTTGTTATGAGAGAGCTTCCGTGTGTTTGGTATGACACCACACACCATGCCATTATCCTGGATTACAGAATTACGGGATTCGCTCTTTGCAAATAAATAAAGACATGTTGCTGGGAACATAAGCAAATAGAGTGAGAAAGTTTCTGAATGTGTTTGTGTTGATGTTCATGTGAGAAATCCTGCTCCTAGATCCTCTACTACGGTCCTCTGACTAAATTGGAAGATGTAGGTTTGAACTATTTCAGCTCATCACCACTCTCAAACAGTCCCCAAGCAGGCCCCGGCCGGCAACCCAAGCTTCAAGCACAACAAGAATTAATTAGCGGGCACTCAGATTGGGAATGCTTGCTTGCATGTTCAGTTCACCATAGCATTCATATTTTCAGAATGCATAAAAGCAAAAACAGAAAGGAGATACACTAGAATGCTGCAGGCATGGCTATACACTAGATCAAGGAGATTCGTAGGTAAAAGAAAGGAGGTTTCACAATCAATCTGACAGTTGTCATTTCTTCTGATATGCAAACAAAGATTGGACCATGCAAAAAAAAAGAAAAGAAATATTTTGTATCAAAATTCTACTGCTTGATGGAAGGTCGAATGTTTCTGATTTTTTGAGAATTTCTAGAAATTATCTTTTTTCTATCGCTTTTCGCAATTCGTGCTTTTTTTAATCTTTAATTAGTAATAAGTAAGATAAGATACAGTACATTAGAGGCCACAGGACCAGCATCTGCCTGTGTATCCTCTTAGAGGCTACAGAGAGTAGGAGCACGAGGAAGAGAACAGATCAAAAGAAGAGGGGGGAATAAACTTGAAAAAGGATTGCTATCTTTAGTTGTGACCTTTGTTGTTGCCCGACGTTGGACAGTGATCGCACGGGCGCTGGGGCTTGAGGGGCTTGCTCGCTCAGTGGACTGGCGGCCCTGCGGACATCTAGTGCCCGCGCAACGGCCGGAAGGAGGGAGGAGGGGTGGCCTCCGGCGCTAGGTGGATGCCGGCGTGGAGGGAGGAGGGTATCCGTGAGGAGTGGCCACCACCGTCTTCGAGCTCCGAACAGACGGAAGTAGTTAAACTGCCAATTTTCCTCTCCTGATGCCTTCCACTCTCAAACTCAGTCTTTCATCTCTGTTTTCTTATACACACTACTGTTCTTTGGGTCATTGGAGATTACTGAAAACATCGAAGTAAGGAAGCCTAGGTTGTATACTTACTAATAATAAGAACTAAGAAGAAGGGACGAAGTCTGGATTATTTAAAGATCCAGACGGGAGGATGTCACCTCGGATGTTTATATAGGTGAGCAGGGGGTGAGAAAATGAATTCCATGTTTAATGGGTAGGTTTGGTAGAGGACAACAGTATGGCTATTACAGAGCAAAGCGAACATACATTAGAGCTCAGTCAAATGATGTCTAGAACCGGTATCACACCCCCATTTCATTTGTGTAGAACGATCACGTGATTGATATTATTTGAATGCTAGCTAGTACATGCATGGTCGTCGTAGCAATCCATGTGGTTGTCCAACGTTGGCGTCGTCGATCGTGGCGTGTGTGTGGTCAAACAGTATATTTGGCAAGATGCGTAGATAGTCAGATCAAGTATCGTCTGGGTCCATTCACCGGTGTCTTATGGGCGCCATCGGCCGCGAGGTCCCCCGCCGTGGCCGCCGGGCCATCTGCTCCAGCCTCTTCCAAGGGAAAGTCGAAAGGAAACGTCGTCGGCGGGGCGGCCTCGTCGTCCAGCGGTATGGTCACACGCTCCAGATCGTCATCGGTGACGGCGATGGCGCCGTGGGCGAACGAGCTGGTGGTGGTCACCGCGGGCACAGCGACGAGGAGGACGATCACCATGAGGACGCCGAGTTTGGCCATTCTGATCGGAGTTGAATTTGTGTTGGTGGCTTTGCTACAGCTCAGTGATGGCTCACACGTCTCCTGCTGGTGTTCTGGGTGCCGGGTGTGGGTTTTTGTACGTGCGTGGAAGCGCAGCAGTTACTACAATTTGGGTTCAGTAACTGAGTTGAAATTATGGCGGAACTGTGTGTTGATATTATATGGCGGTGTTTAACGCTCTTGGGTTGAGTATACAGTAGTTCATATAACTGCTTTTAATTAGTAATTTTTTATGGTGCTTAAGAAGAATCAAATTCTGGGCCTACATGTGAGACAATCGGAGGATCCGTTGGTTTCGGGCCCATGAGATCTAAGTTCCGGTCCACAAGATTTAAGTTCTGGTCCATAAATTCGGTTATTTTAAATTGGTTCTTGCTAAATTTTAGTCATTAGATTGGAACTAATGAATGACTACAGTTAATTCCAAATGCTGTAACACTCTAATAATTTATATCTGATAAATTAATAAAGTATACCCGACGAATTGGAGCAATATAATCTTTTGAATACTCTGACATTATTTAATACGTACTACTCTAACATTATTTACCGATGAAACGAAAGCGCTGCATGTTTCATTGCTACTGGAGAGTAGAAGTGACTCCCTATCCACTGCAGAACCTACAGGCAGCAGGGAAGAATGACTGAATGAGACACTGAAGATCGATCAGCTTCTCCTTTGGTGTTACTCCTATCCTATGAGATTATATATGGAGGCGTCAGGTGCTTGCTATATCGCACATAAGCTTCGGTTTATGACTAGTACATTTTACACATGTCTCTAGCTAGGTCGATCGTCCAAGAAATGCTCGACAAAAAAGCCCGATGGGACCATAGAATAGCAATCTGAAATCCACATCATTCGTAGAGAACTTTCCATTTTCTTTGACATCAAAACTAATGCCCTATAGATTTCCGGACTATTACAAACTTGGAAAAAGTCCATTTCATGACCTTATACTATTCACCCTAAACTATGAAACAAGACATCGAGCACCTTAAACTATCAAAAACAGGATAAACTTGGACCTTTAACGGGTTTTGAAAGCGGTTTTCTATTTTTTGAAATACAAAAATCCTTTTTCCTAAAAAATCATGATTAGTTTATTTTATTTTATAAAATCTATACCAAAATTTTGCTAAAAATATAATGTATATACTTGTGATCTATTTGGAGTCATTTTGAATTTATATATTTATATGTCCATTGTTCTGTTGCTCTAAATAAAACACAAGAAATATGAACAAATAAATTTCAAATAACCCTAAGAAAAAAATGTTAGATAGACTATATTTTCAAAAAAAAATGGTGTAAGTTTCATATCTTACTATTACCAATTAGAGGTTAAAAAAGTTACACGAATTGCGAAGCGCGCTAGAAAAAAGATAAATCCTAGAAATTCCCAAAAAAATAAAAAACAACTGGCCATCCATCAAAGAGTATCCAATAACTCTAGCCATTGGATCTATTATATTTTCTAAAAAAATTACAAACCATGCTATTACGAAAGACCATTAAAGTAACCCCTAAATTTCTATATAAATTACCCACCATGCCATTATGAAAACCCATTAAAATAACTCCCTAAATTTTCATACAAATTACCCACTATGCCATTATGAAATACGAATGAAAACCCTAAGACCTCCTTTGGAACAAAGGAATCCAAAAACACAGGGATAGAAAAAATATAGGAATAGAAAAGGAAATCATGTGAAAAACAGATGATTCAAAACCATAGGAATTTTTCCTAAGAAGGTGTTTGGATGGCCATAGGAAAAACATTGGAATGCATAGACTATAGTGTGACTTTAGTATAACTCGTGCAAATCATCCCAATTAATGTTTACTGTTGCTTCCTCATGGTGAGCAATGACCACTTGACCAGCCATTTGCCTCGATCCTACGCAAACTGAAGAAAAAATGAGGTTGCAGTGGATTGTCTTGTTTCTTTCCTTTGTTTTTCCTATGAAAGTGGATGGGTAGGAAAATTTCCTGAGTTTTTCCTTTGCTTGTTTCCTGCAAACCAAAGGCTCTACAGTGTTCATTCCATAGGATTGCTGATTCCTATATTTTTTCCTATGAAAATCTTATGAACCAAAGGAGCTCTAAATTTGCATATAAATTACCCATCATACCATTATGAACGATGAACTAAAATAACCCCTTAAATTTGCATATAAATTATCCCACATGCTATTATAAAATATGTATTAAGTATTAAATAACCCTCTATATTTATATATAAATTACCCATTAATGCCATTATAAAATATGAATTAAAATAGTTTCTAAATTTGCATATAAATTACGCACCATGCCATTATGAAAAATAAATTAAAATAATCACATCTAATACACTAAAGATAAAAATAAAATATCATATAAACTCTAAACAACAAAAATATGTTGTTATAAAAAATAAATTAAAAAATAGACCTATATATGCTTATGAATTATCAAGTACTGCTACTATTAAAGTACATATCAACTTTTAATATATATACCTCCTAAAAATCTAACCGTGCGAGCGCACAGGTTGATGGATTAGTTTTCCTAATTTAAAATGAATTTATTATAAATTTATATATATAATAATAAGCTATTATTATTTCTTAGAATAGAAAACTACCTTCGAAACCACCTAAAGGTCCAACTTTGTGCGATTTCTAATAGTTTGAGGTGCTTGATGTCTGGTTTTGTAGTTCAAGGTTAAAAATCAGACAACTTAGATAGGTTGAGGATGTGAAATGGGTTTTTCCCCTACAAACTTCACGTGCAGTACTGTTGCCAGCATAAAGAGAAGCACATCACATCTAAATAATCTACATCAGTAGAGTATGATAAAATTTTGGTCGTACACGGCTCTACATCAGTAGAGTATGCTAAAATTTTGGTTGTAGATGCTAAAATTACTGTTCTGCTCTTCGTCTTAAAAAAATAATGTTCTGCTTAATAACATCGCCTGCCTAGAATTTTGGAAGGCCAAGCATCAAATCTGACATTGGCTTTTGTTATGATCGTCTTACCACATATGGACCCTTAATAATCCCACTCAATCCACTTCGCAATCTGCACATCTACATGGTGCAAAAAGAAGAAAGCTCTCAACCAGTATATACAACTCGCTCTTCCCGGAGGGATCCATATACACCGACTTTATGAGCGCGTCTAAAGAACAATGCAAGCCAACGTTTCTTGCATCTATTCTCCTGATGCCTTCCACTCCGAAAGATATTATCTTTATTTTCTTCTTTTCGCATTATTAGTAGCCACTCCACACGGTATACTACTAATAATTGATACATAACACTAGTTGTAGGAAGTGCTAGGGTCTAGAGCATACACACGTATATATGAAGGTCCATTTATTTTCTATGGAACGATCATGTGTTCGACTTTATTTGAATACAGCATGTGTTGCCCGTTTACAATGGTTGACATGGCCTAACATGCGATCCATATTTGCTCGACGCAGCATATGGTCGTCAAAAGTACATGACAGGATGAAATGCCGCCACCGGCCCTGGCCCTGGTGCTATATTATCGTCACAGTTCATTGCGTCTGGCCCGGGCGCGGTAGGGCCATCTGCCGCCGCCGCCGCCTCTTCAGATGGGACGTTGAAGTCGACGCACTACAAGAAACAGGCAGAAGTTCGTGAGTTTATTTAAATTCGTCGGCCTCAGGGAGGCCCACGAACTTATGGGCCTTAAGTTCGTCGGTTCATATTAAATAAATTCGTCGGTCAAGCACTTATTTAAATTCGTCGGTCCAGGATGGAGGCCGACGAACTTATTCGTCCTTGGTCAACGGTCGGGTCCGGGCCTACTCGGGCCCACCTAATTAAGTTCGTCGGGAACTTAAGTTCCGCGTCCAGATAAGTTCGTCGGCCAGAAGAAAACCGACGAACTTATAGTAAGTTTGTGGAGCCGACGAACTTATCCGGATAAATTCGTGGAGTTAAAAACGACGGATAAGTTTGTCGGTTGGTCCACGAACTTACTGTGAGTTCGTGGGTTTTGGCCTAAATTTGTGGGTTTTTGGCCCACGAATTTTAACTGGTTTCCTGTAGTTACGTCGTCCATTGTGGGAGGGGAGGAGATGGACACCGGTGCGTGCACGTGCTCCGTGGCCACCAAGGTTCTTGCGCCATGCGTGGATGAGATGGTCGCCGCCACAGCCACTGCGATAAGCGTCGTGACGAGGGTGGCTAGCCTTGGACGCATTTCTTCTTGTCCGGTTGTTGGGGGAAGGTTGCATACTTGCATGTGTGTTTTGAGTTGTGGATTGGAATGGCTTCAGATACTAGGGGGTTGGAGCTTGAGTTATAAGTGGGTTTATATGGGTAGGTGTAGTTGATTTGGCTTTAGTAACTGTAATGGAACTATAGTTATGAGATGTTTAACTCTAGTGACATGAGTTACAGTTCAATCTTCTATGTACGATAAACTATAGCAGAAGTTGATGAAGTTATGTCCATTAATGCAAGTTACATATGTTTTCTTTTTAGTTCAATGAATTCAGAGAAGAGTAAACTCTGTCCGTAGTAATATACTTATGTACATGTACTGTACACATTACTACATAGAGTGTTAGGGAAGAAGAAGACTGGTTATGTTGATGAAAAATACCGTGCCTATGCCTACTGAGTGTAGGAGAACGCGGAGTAAAGGAGAGCGCGGAGTAAGTCAAGCTGATGTCACCAGGAGATGTGTATGGAAGTGCAAAACACAATATTTATGCGTAGAGTTTGAATTATAAATAGTGGGATAGACATGCTGATGACATTAGCATCAGCGAGATGGAGCAGCTTCACTCTGACAAGATTCCGCAGGTTTCTCTAGCTTGCCTTCTGACGCTGCGTTCTTTTCGGGGGGATAGAAAGGGGGAAGTGGAGGGGAATCCACAGGAACCGTTCGATGTCTTAAATAGATGGTCCAGATTCATTCCCCCGAAAGGGAGGGGAGCCAGTCTCCCAAAACGAACGCTCCCTGAGTGCTTTTTTCCTCTCTATTGATTTGTCCGATCCATCATTTCCAACTTCCAAGTCTGAGATCGTAACTGCTGTAAACGCTGTTAAACATGCCCAAGATCCTCAGCCCAGCTCGAGAAGGGCCCAAACAAGTGGTGGGCTGTATTTCACATCCTCAGCCCAGCTCGAGAAGGGCCCATGAAAAATTGAAAGGTCCGCGCGCTGCCACGTCGAGACAAAGAACGCGCGACCCGCAATAGACTGGACCGCGCAAAAGCGGCAACTGAAAAGCTCCCGCCCGCCTCGGCTCGGCCGCACCGCGCCAATCTCAAGTCTCCGGCGAACCACTCCCCGATCCACACTGCCGGAGTGCCGATCGCCGGGGGAAAGTCCAGCCATGACTTCAGCCGCGGCTGCCGCCAGCGTCGCCGTCATCGGAGCCGGAAGTAAGCAAGTATCCCATCTATCTCTTCGGCCCCCCGCTCCTGGACAGCAGAATGACTCGATCCAACTGGGAACTCTGGCGCGTGCGATCTCACCTTTCTCTTCCCGATCGCAGTAACCGGCTCCGTGTGCGCGTCGCTCCTCGCCGCGCGGGGCGTCGCCGTGACGCTCTTCGACTCCGGCCGCGGCGCCGGTGGCCGAATGGCGCGGCGGAGGTGCTCGACCGATTGACTAGCTCGCGGCCCCCGCGCGCGCGTTGCTCCGGCCGGCCGGCCGGCTCTGACTGGTTGGTGCTTGGATGTGTGCAGGGAGGTGATGGAGGATGGCACGGAGCTGCATTTCGACCACGGCGCGCCCTACTTCACCGTGAGCAACGACGAGGTTGCGCGGGTCGTCAGTGGGTGGGAGGCGCGAGGGATCGTCGCCGAGTGGAAGGCCACGTTTGCATCCTTTGATTTGGCCTCCGGCAAATTCACCGAATTCGAGAAGGTTCGAGAGTCCGAACCCAACCCTTGCCGTATTTTTTCTCCATTACTAAAATTGAACTGATCAGGGGGTCGGTAGATTTTACTACAAGGCTTAAGTCACTTTTATGTTCTTACAGGAGGGAACAGCAAAAAAGTACGTGGGAATGCCAGCCATGAATTCTATATGCAAATCACTCTGCCAAGAGGACGGTTAGACTTCAGACTTTCAACTTTTGAGTTCCATAATATTTCTTGGGGAACTGAGGGGAAAGATGCTTAATGTACATGCACACCCTATTTCTGCTAGGTGTGTTGGCCAATTTTGGTGTCACTGTTGGCAGGATGGACTGGCTACAAGATAGGAGTTCATGGTCACTAGCTAGCTTGGATGGCAAAGATCTTGGCTATTTTGATTATGTCGTGGCAACAGATAAGAATGTAGCATCACCAAGCTTTTCCGGGTTGACTGGAAAGCCACCACCTCTTGGTTTGTTCTATGGCTCCATAATATGAACCACCATAGAATAGGCAATCTTGTTTTCCTTCTACTAGTCAAATGGGTCACTTTACTAAAATATGGGCATCACCATTTTAGTCTGAAAGATAGTGCCTGTTTGACGAAAGTTACTTCTTGTCATGTCTCTCGTTCAGATCTAAGTATATGTTTCTGCAAGGTACGTAAAATCAAACAATCATAGTAACAAAACACTTTGAAACCATGCCTGCTTTGTCTCCTGTTCATTTCTTGTTTCTAATCCGTTTTTTCAGCAACCCGCTTTCTGTTTGGTGTGTATTTATTAGCAGTGGAAAAATAAGGGTTACCATAGAGGCAGACAGCATGTTTGAACATAAGAATTCACTTAATAAATGTCTATGATAATTACGTGGACTCATGTTGGTTTCATATTGCTATTGGTACTAATTATAAATTACTTAGCATCAGCATTTTGTATAAAGGTGTGATGCATCTGTGTTAACATGCTTTGACGAATGTTTTCTAATGTTTCCTTAGATTTGTTGTCATTTCCACGTCTGTCTACGACAATTCAAGATATCCCAGTTCGCCCCTGTTTTGCTCTTATGTTAGCATTCTCAGAGCCACTGGCTATGGTATGTGTCTATGTGCAACCTTCAATTTTATCCACTCAGATGGTTCGCTGCTTACCCAATTTGCTTTGTTATAGGTAGTTCACACACTCAATTTATGCATGTGGCCCCACTATTTTTCATGATGCATAGAACATCAATGAACAAAAAAATCTATGCACACGGACCGCTAGTTATATCTTCAGAGGTATTCTAAATTGTAATTACCAAAATAATAGAGCATTACAGTGAAGCATTGCTGTGGCTGTTATTTTCTAATTCTGTACAAAAGACTCGAGTTAGCAAGCTGTCTATTAGCTACCATCATGGTAATTATGGGTTCATGAAGGTGTTCCTTATCTAATGATATTATAAGCAACTTTCATTCACTCAGTTATGACTTCCTCTTCCTCCAGCAAAAATGTTCATTTCTCTGCCTAATGATGATTTAATCAGATACCTGTGCATGGTTTCTCTTTCAACAATTCTGATTCTCTGAGTAGGGCCTTTTGTGATAGTAGTAAGCCAGGGCGTGCTTGTGTACCTCCTAATAGGTATGTGCTTTTTTATTTTTTGTGCACATTATTTGGTGTCACAAAAGTTTTATTTCATGTTATTTTTGTTTGTATTCAGACAATCTTGGGTACTGCATTCAACAGTTGAGTATGCTTCCAAGGTCATTAGTAATATTGGTCCACGTAAACCTTCAGCAGATGCACTTGCTAAGGTGGCAGAGGAATTGCTCAGAGAGTTCCAGGCTACAGGATTGAGCATTCCACAACCAATTTTTATGAAAGCTCACAGATGGTCAGTTTTCATCCGTATCTTTTAGGGTTGTCATCTTTAATTGCATTCAGATAACTAACATTCTTTCCCTCATTGTGGATATCTGTTAATATATAAAATTGCAGGGGTAGTGCTTTCCCAGCCGTTGCTATAGGTGGAGAAGATATGTGTGTGTGGGACAAGAGCATGAAATTGGCAATTTGTGGAGATTTCTGTGCAAGCCCAAGTGTCGAAGGAGCAGTCCTTAGTGCCACAAGAGGAGCTTCCAAAATCCTTGAATGTTTAAATTGCCCATCAGTATTGTGACTCGTGAGTTGTATATGTCTAACTTACTATCATCCCCTGGGCCTCTCTCTGTGATTGGGTTGTATTTATCCCTGCATTTTTCTTACAGAAGCAAACAATCAAGCCCCATTTGGAGCCATATTGTTCGTTGGATATTCTGATACTAAATAAGAAATAAAGGCCAACTGCCTGATTTACTATCTTCTTGTTAAAGACATGATCATTTACCATTAAATTGGAGGATTTTTGGCTTTCCCCAATGATGAAATCCGATTCAAAAAGTAATGCTTAAGTGCTAGCTATCTAACCCATAGCCTAGGCCGCCTAACGTACTGTGGCCTGTACATTGGCTTGGAGGTGCACAAAAGGCATCGTAAAAGAGAAGCCATACAACTGCCTCAACTATTCTCCAATGGCATATCGTGATGTTACCACTCACCAAGGGCCACAATAACACCTAAAGGATGAAATCTCTAGGGATATGGAATTCGAATTAGGGAGTTAGGGAACATGCTTGTCTTGGATGTGGTATAGCAGAATTAGCCTTTGGACATGTTTAGCTTGACAGAAATAAACAAACAATCAGCTTTATATTCTGCAACTCCAATATGATTCTGATGATGTTTCATGCACACTGACATATATTAGCAAATTAAGAAGCCGCATCACTGGGGAAAAATATATGTGGCATGATCCTGGAACAATTGTCTGTCAGCATCAGGAAAAAGGCCACCATTTTCTTCTCCCGCAAGTCTATGTACTAGAGATCAAGCTGTATATCTAACTGACAAATGTAGATATTCCTTGGAGATTATTTATACTGTTATAATTTATTCTACTGTAGCAATGCTATCAGATGTTGCCAAGTAACCTAATGAACAGCTGTGCGTAAATGCACATTTCAGGGAAGAAAGAGTTCCACTACCAAACTTCATAATTGTTTTTGTTCTTAATGTAATTTGTACAAATCAACAGTGTTTAATTCAGTTTGGCAGTGTGCTGATGTGTTCTTGTATATGTATGTGTCACGTTAAGAGATATATGTTGCTCATCTTTAAGGTGTACAGATTTGAGTGTAAAACACAGCCCTATATTGGTTATTCCCCAAAGAATGGCAGAAGCTATATGCATTGTGGCATATATATCAGTTTCATGCCTACTTTCCACCTTTCTCTTGACATCCTGTTGAAGGATTTAAGCTACATATATAGACTTGAGAAGTATCCAGTGCAAGTCTGGCACCCTTAAATCTGCCAGACAACATCTACAAAAAAAAGGTAAATGAACAGGCTAACCTATTGCATCTTCTGTATTTTTGAGAGGCTACTGTTTGTTGAAAGGACTTGGTATATATAGTTCCATGCCACCTAACGTTCTTTCAACTGAACGAGTATGGTCAGCAGAATTCATTAAGATCTACATTTCCATCTCACAATTTTGGCAGGAAAAGTTGATAAGTCATTTTTAATATTCTGCAAAGATATATGTTTCTCATAAGATTATATAGCTGGGTCTATGTCATTCATTTTTTAGGGTTTTTTTTTTCCTGTAACCCTCAACCCACAGCACATGCTTAAAGGCAGGTGCTTGTATTCCCTCTTAGTACTAGTATGGATATGTGTTTACAAATGATCTTAATGAAAACCGACCTTCAATAACACCAGTTATTTTTACTTATTTACTGTGTATATAAGCATTGTAATACAGAAATTGCATACTTGAAGTTGAAGAAAATTTTCTTTGCCATCGATTGATAATGTAGCGGATCACACAATATTACTCCTTTTTTATCAAATGAACCTGAATTTGCATGTAGATTTCCAGTCAGCACTACACATTGCTCGTGCGCATAGCATTAGCATGCTCACTGATGGTTCTTGCAGTAGCTGAGTTGCAGGTGGGTAGCACTTGTTGTGAAAGCTTCAAGCTTCCTGTTTCTTAGCTGAATCGAAGTCCATTACACAGGCACACAGCGCTGATGCAGTCATCGCAGATGTATGGTCCTGGTACTAATGACCAACAAATCATGTGTAGGTAAGCAGTCCTTTTCTATTCAATTGATGCAACAATTCAATACCGTAGCTCGCGTGCTTATTTTGGATACCATACGGGAAGCATTTCTTTTTCCTGTTTGTGTTTGTAGGAGCAGACGAATTTATGATAGGTAGTTAGGATGCTATATTGGTATGTATCGATTTCGGTATTTCGTACTCAAGAGAAATGTCCTCCAACTAACCATATTATAAAGGTATAAAGATTTCCACTGATACTAAATGAATAAATGATGACAGCCGCTTCTATGCCCGACAGAATATGTAACCTTGAAAGACTATAATATATAACAATATATATAGCTGATTGAAAATCAATGCTCAGTATGTCAACATAGAGTGGAGGACAACAATAGATTCAGAGGCAAACAGCTCTGGACGTGCTCGTGAGTTGTATAGCAGCATTTTTAGAGCGATTTGGAGCAGGATTCCTAGACAAACACTGCAGGTCTAACTTGTCTATATGTTCATATTCAAACCCCTAAGAAATACACAAAGCTGCAGAGGTTAGAAAAACTACTAAGCCTACTGTAGTCAACATGTAATGAAAGATCCTAGATCCCTAAATAATCGCTGACACCCGCGGTAAACAACACCAGCAGCAAGGGCCAAACGGGTTAACTGTTCAACCAACTAACTCACCGTGCGAAGAACCAAACAAAGGGAGAGGCTTTTCCTAGGCAAGATCGGTAACCACGCCTCTCCGTGATGGATGCTGCTTTGCAAAGGTGATCGATTAGACTATACCTTTTCTCTGCAGGAACTAGGAAGAGTGAGATGAGATCGAGCCATTTGAGCTGCAAGTTGCTGCCGGCCGTGGCATGGCTCCATCCCTGGGCGCATCATGCAGAGATTCTAAGCTACTTGCAAATATACAAGTCATGGCCCTGTTTAGTACCCAACTTTCTCCTAAAATTTACTATGCAAAAAGAAGATTTCCCATCACATCAAAATGTCGGTACATGCATGGAATACTAAATGTAGATAAAATAAAAAAATAATTGCACAGTTTAGATGTACTTTGCGAGACGAATCTTTTGAGCCTAGTTAGACCGTAGTAGGACAATATTTACCACAAACAAACGAAAAGTGCTACAGTGATTCTACAGTGCTTTTCAGGTCGAAACAGTGTTTTTTTCAACCATCTAAACACACCCCATGGCAGATCGATACACACAGTAAAAAGGTACACGTGTGGCCTATGCACCTACCTACGCAGGCACGGAATCCAAAGCAGCAGAGAGGAGAGGACATTGCTCTGATGTCTGAACTCTGAACTGCAGTTAGCAGGGGTGGTGGATGGTGCCGAGCTCGTGCCATCTGGTGCGTGATTCCTGTTTCATGGTGCCCGTAATCTGTTGTCTTGCTTCTGATGTAGCGTGCGGGCAGTATAATTAACTTTTGGGTAAAGTGAGTGATGTGCTAATTTTTCTATTCTCCACTGGCGCAGGCGCTGTCTACTGATGAATGTGAGCAGTGGTGGACTGGTGCTGATGGTGGTTAGTGGTGGTTACTGCCTGGAAGCCGGAGATGCTACCTTGCACCAGCTCTTCTAGCTTGTAAGTTGTAACCCACGCCTCATCATGCTTTGCCTATTTACCTAGCTCTAGCTTACATGATGAGATTAAGTGTCGTTGCTTGACCAAATCATCCAAGAAGCCGGGGGAGGAGATGTTGGTCCAGTCTCTGTTAGTAAACTACACAGTAGATCATGTACTGAGTTAAATTTAATCTTAGCATGGCCCATATGTTCATTACATACTAGGATCATTACAAGGCCCACTACACAACACTCAAAATGGGCACCCAAAAAAAGGTGAAATAAAATAAGGGAAACTGCAGGCTTTTATTAATTGGAACGAAAAAAGGCAAGCCTTTTGTTTGTCACAAATATGCATTGGCATCATGAACAAACCAGGTGCTCCAAAGCGCCAACCACTGTAACTGTAACTTGGCCGTCACTGAAAAACACTATCTAAAAAATCTACACGGGGAACCAAGCACTGCTGCACTGACACGTTTAAGCGTCAAGCCAGATCCGATGCCCAGCTCAGCGCCTGTTGACGGCTCCACGTAGCGGCGTCGCCGGGCTCACGTCGCATGAAGGGCGCCATCACCTTCGGGTCAACACGCGCCATTACTTAGGATTCTTTGTTAAAGAATGCATTACTACGCTGCCCAGCCTGCCTGCCTGCCTGCCTCAGACCCTGCCTGCCTCCTTGTCTGTGTTTGGTCACTTTGGTGCTTAATTAGTTGCCATCACATACTCCTGCATGTGATCATGGACTTCTATTGCCTCACGCTTGGTAGTTTATCTATTAAAATCAAGTTCTAAAGTCGATACAGAGATCTTGCTACTCCTCATCTCTTCACCTGCTGCGTGACAGACGGACCAACCCCAACCCTAGACTAAAAGGATTGCCTATATTTCCATCAATCCACTATTTCAACTATCCTTCTTTCTGTCTATAGTAGCACTGCAGTGTCAAACAGTATTTTACTCCATCACTTTTACTCCACCGTTGGGATCAGTCTTATATACAATGTGAGCACAGGAAAGAAACTCTGGCGCTGGTACCACTTTGGTTTAATTCGTGTTGAATTCTGCGTGTTCTCTGAACAAACTAGGGACTCGGAACAGGTGTGAACGAACGAACTCCGAGCAGAGCTGCAGGGCACAGTACCACACAGTACTTGTCTCTGAAAGCTGGAACCATGGAAGCGTAACTGGTCCCGAGTTCCAAAACGGCAGGCCACATTCATACGAACGTGTGTGTGGTGCCGGCACGCCGCGGGCAGCGACATCATGTTCGATGTGGGTACGGCGTATCGTGTTCCAGGCATCCTCTGCTCTGTGAACACAGAACACTACGGCTGTGTTTAGATTCAAAAAGTGGAGGCGAAAAGCAGGCGAAATCTGCTAAAATTTGGCCAAAAACATCACATCCGACACTGTAGCGCACTGTAGCACTTTTCGTTTGTTTGTAGTAAATATTGTCCTACCATGGCCTAACTAGGCTCAAAAGATTCGTCTCGCAAAGTATATCTAAACTGTACAATTATTTTTTGATTTCATCTACGTTTAGTACTCCATGCATGTGCCGGCATTTTTGATGTGATGGAAATTTTTTTTTTGCATAGTAGAATTTAAAAAAAGTTTAGATCTAAACACAGCCTACATGAGGCCTACATGAGTTTCATGTACTTTGGTAGTACTACGTTCTACTCCAGTATACTATGGTCGATGAGAACCACCAGCATCATACGCACTTTTGCGAGAGCTACCATCATCATTGCAAATAAATATTTTTACCTGCCGTCAAGCTAAAGGCATGCCCACATTAGAAAGGCTGTGTTTAGATCCAAAAAGTGGAGGCGAAAAGCAGGCGAAATCTGTCAAAATTTGGTCAAAAACATCACATCCGACACTGTAGCGCACTGTAGCACATTTCGTTTGTTTGTGGTAAATATTGTCCTACCATGGCCTAACTAGGCTCAAAAGATTCGTCTCGCAAAGTACATCTAAACTGTACAATTATTTTTTTGATTTTATCTACGTTTAGTACTCCGTGCATGTGCCGGTATTTTTGATGTGATGGAGAATCTTCTTTTTGCATAGTAGAATTTGGAAAAAAATTTGGATCTAAACACAGTTGGCTAGCTCCTGGTGAACGCCTACTTTGTGATCTCTGTTATTTTTTGCAGACCCAGAGGGTTTGTTCGATCTCACAGGCTCACAGCTCTGCTCCTCATCAAACTCACAAGCTGTGCAAGCATTTACATGGTGGTGGTACAAAAATCGGCAGGGCGCAGAAACAAAAAGCTACTACTAGCTTGGGGCCCGTAGGTGCCTTGCCGTGCCGGTGTCCTACATGATGCTCGTGAGCGTGTGGCTGACGAGGTTGGAGTAGGACGCCTTGGGCGGCGGCGGCGACGGGTGCTGCTGCGGCCTGACGATGGCCGGTGCCGGGGCGACGCCGACGGGGCAGGTGGCCCTGCGGCGGTCGCGCTCCTTGACGAGCTCGTGCGCGAACCGCTCCAGCTTCTCGGCGTTGGTCTGCTCCGCCACCTTCTTCCCGCGGAACAGCACCGACTCCACGTTCCGCTGCGCCAGCATCTCCTCCGCCGCGCACCCCGCGCCACGCCTCGCCCGCGGCGGCGTCCCTGTCGCCTGCGTTCATGCATGCATCACAGCCATCAGCGGCGTCCAAGCAGATCGATGACAGCGGATCTGCAGCGAGTGGCGTCTGGCTGGCGAGTGGGGCAAGCAGAGCAGACTGACCTGTATGCGGATGTAGTTGCTTGTCCTATTATGTCCGAACGCCATGGCCACGGCCTGATCCACCTGTTTGCGGAGGGAGGCTTTAGCCGGAGGGAGCACAAAGAAGAAAGATGGGGAAATGCAAACAAGGATGGAGCGACGATGGACCACAGCACAGAGGCCGGCCGTGCGGGCCGGCGTGGTTCACGTGCGCGCGCGTGTCTGGACGTTTGGTGGTAGTACTGCTACGTACCACGTCGGCGACGCCGTCAGCGGCGATCCTAACGATCTCGGCCGTGGAAGCTCCGCCGGCGCGCTGCTGGTCGGCCTCGCCGCTGCCGATGGAGACGACGAGCAGGTCGTCGACGCCGGCGGCGAGCGGGAACTCGCGCTTGTTGTTGAGCACGTGCGTGATGGCGGCGGCCGTGGGGTTGCCGAGCGCGACGCCGCCGGCCACGGCGGCGATGCGCGTGGCGCCGTCGCAGGAGCGCGCGGCCACGGCGGCCGCTCCGGCGCACGTCGCGGCGCACACGTCGCGGAGGCGGAAGTCGAAGGCCCGGGTCTCCACGGCGTCGGCGCGGGAGAAGAGGAACGGCCCGCCCGTGGCCAGGTCGTAGCACGGCACCAGCACCGGCCGCACCGTGTCCCGCAGCGTCAGGTCCCCGAACAGCTTGCGGAACGCCGCGGCGCCCCCGCCGCCGCCGCCGGGGCGCCGGAACAGCGCGCGCAGGCCGAGCCCACCACCGGAGGAATTGGAGGCGGATGACCAGCCGCGGAGGAGGAACGCGAGCGCGTCGTCGGCCGAGAAGAGCGGGCGGCCGTGCGGCCCCCGCGCGACGAGCATGGCCGCGAGCACGCCCCCGGCGCCGGACCCCGCGGCCACGTCGAAGAAGTCGGCGAGCCTGGCGCCGTCGTCGCCCGTGCGGCGCCGCAGGGAGGCCTCGAGCCTGACGAGCGCCGCGCCGGCCAGCAGCCCGTCGGCGGCCCGGGCGCCGCCGTCGATGGAGAGGATGCAGACCTTGCCGGCGGACGGCGGCCTGGCCGGCGTGGACCTCCCCGACGACGCCGCGGCGGCTGCGGCCCCCAGCGGCGAGGAGAAGGCGAGCTTGGGGTCGTCGTAGCCGAACAGGAACTTGCTCTCGAGGATGGAGAAGATCTCGTAGGTGAGCTTGTCGACGTCCAGGCCCGCCGCCGGGTCCGCCTGCACCCTCGCCTCCATTGTCTGCATGTCCACCTCCATGCCTCGCGCTCGCGTTGCGGGGGAGGGGAGAGTGGACCGTGGACGTGGAGTGGAGAAGCACTCGGCAGTTGCGAGCACGGGGCTGAGGACGGACGTTTTAAATAGGAGGCGGAGGCGAGGCGTGCGTGGGTTCGTGGCGTTGACCCGCGGCGGCGTGGCGCGGGAGCGAGACGACCAGGGGCAGGGGAGGCCGGGAGGGTAATTATATAGCGTCGTCGTTTTTACCGAGTGATTCCCGGCGCCATGGTAATTAGCGTGATGAACAGTGCGTGCGTGTGGTTGCACCGGTGCAGTAATAACTGGCGTGCGTACGTATACAAGTGCGGGTTCGTGTGGTGTTCGGCGCCGGCCGGTGGTGCTGCAAGCCAAGAGGAGTTAACGCCGCGCGCGCGTGCACGGACCCGGAGAGGTGTCTCGTCTCCGGCTGCGGCCCGGCACGCACGCACACACACACACTCCAATACTCCATGTCCATGCATGGGGCTCGATCTCTCAGCTGCTGGAACGAGATGCGATCGCGGAGGTGCGGGGTGGTGGTGGCCTGCAGGTGGGGGACGAGGCGACGTACGGGGGGCGGGATGCGCGCCGGCCGCCGCGGGGCGTGCACCTGGCTTGGGCAGCCGTCGTCTAGCTCGTCGTCTGATCCGGATTCCGAGCTCGTCGCCGAGCGCCCCGCTGCATGCCACCCGGCCAACCCTCAGGCTCAGGGCCTCGGCCAACAGGTCCCCAGTCTAGCTCGGATGCCGCCGTACCGCCGCCGACCGATCTGTAGAGCTAGCATATGCATGCACGGTGAGCTAGTGGTGGTACCAGTAGCCCAGTACCGTGGATCGGAGCTCCGTCGCCGTCGTCGTGTCAATGTGACAATATGCGCCCACGGCGCGATGTCCGGCAGGTATCCTATGAATCTGTCTATCATCTATACAAAATCAGCTAGCTCTGCCCTGCCGGCCGTCGGTGTCTTACCATGCGCTGTAGCTCCTCCACGTCCACGGTAGCCATTCGCGTGCTCAGTGGTCACTGGGTCAGATCCTTTTTTCTAATCAACAGTGAGCAGGTGATGAGGCATCTGCATCTTCGTCGTCCTTGCTGCTAGTGCAAGACACGAGAGCGACAAGGTATAGGGACGAGGCCTTGTTAAACAGAGCTTAGGCTGAGTCTAATGGTGTTCTATAAAGTGGTATCCTAAAACAATACTGTACTGTAGACAGAGAGCAGGATAGTTAGAATAGTGATAGAAAATGAGGTTTGGAGAATACCATTGAATTCAGCCTTAGGCAGTGGAGTGGAGCTATCAACTATCATGAGGGCATCTAGACGTACTGCTGCTGATCTCAACACCATCAATTTTCACTTGCCTACTCCTCGATCTGCTTGTACGTTTTTTCGACCGTGCTTTTTGTGCGATTTTCGTTGGGAGTGAGATCTCGACAAGTATCATGATTATCGCATTGTGGGTTCGGATGAAGTGCAACCGCTTGGAAGTTGGAACCCCCTCTTTGCCTAAACGGCTATGCGTACGCCAAGGGTTGGTGGTCGTCCATCAACAATCACGCTTTCCCTTTAACATTGCATTGCGTATCAATATTAACAGGCTTTTTCCGAAAAAATCCATCTTTCAATTCATAAGACTATAACTGTCACGGTCGTCTGATTCTTAAGGAACGTATCCATTGCAATCCAAGTTTTAGTGCAACCATCGTGAAATCCTACTAAAAATAGTGTCAAAAAATTCTGAAAAAAAAATCATGAATGTACATCTCAGCTTACCTCATCTATATGATAAAATTCTTCCTATTCTAGCAGTTGCAAAAAAAAAACAAATTTTGGGTGCATTTAAACTATTATTGCTTGTGAAAAAATTGTCTTTTTTATAACTGTTAGAGTGGGATGAATTTGACCCTGAAATTTTATATATATATATGGGGTAAGTTGAAATGTACATTCATAGTTTTTTTCAGAAATTTTTGACACTATTTTTAATAGGATTGCACAGTGGTTGCACCAAAACTTGTATTGCATGGTGTTTTTCTATTCACCATGCAATACTTATAATTATTCACCAGACAACTTAAAGAATACCCTAAACCAATTGGAGGAGGTTTTACATGGTGTTTTTCTATTTTTTAGATTAGGTATAATAAATATCATTTAATCTCTAAAATTCATAATTATTTTGGTTTAAATATATAGAAATAATGAATTTTGTACCATGTTTCCCAACAAAATATAATCTCATTTCGAAAATAATAGTAACAATAATCTAATTTCTTTGTCCCAAAAAATATGATTACCTTGACACGCCAAGAAAAGAAATGTGACCAATCTACGAGAAACTAGGTGGTTTTTCATTAAAAAGAAATACACACCTAAATTCGAGTCGGAGAGGACTCGAATTTGGATGATTAGATGTATTGCCACTCCTCCCACCTGACTAGCTATGCTCACTTCCTTTTGACACGCAAAGCGAAGAGGACACCGCACAAAAGGTGGTAGTATCTGTCTCCAACCTCTCTCTAGATTGTTGAGTCGAGCAGCTAGACATATGATATAGCTTCTTCTCTTATCATACAAAGTTCTATTAAATCTCCTGTGTTTGGTTATGCAGCTTTTGTTTTGCTAGGCTCGACCTGATTAAGGATTTTAGCGCCATCCTCATTCTCATTGCATATATAACAACCGGTACGGTTGGTGCACGGCACCCAGCAACAAAAGGTGCCCAGCACACGGGTGCCTTTGACCGCCACTGCTTTGCAGTTGCCTTGTTGCTTTTTTTTTTTTTTTTGGACGAGGAATTGCCTTGTTGCTTGAGCTTTCTATCGTGCATGTTAACGTCAGGAATATTAACTATATGAATACGAGCTTAATAGCCTATGAGAATTATTGTTCATAAATCCATTTCATGTCACCTTTTCCACATTCCTCGCTCTGCGTCCATTTTGTTTTGTTTCTGACGAGAAAAAGGACAACTACTAATACACCTAGGTTTGAGCTGCTCGATCGTGACTTTGGGAACTGTTTAAAATGTTAATAACTTGGTTTAAGATATATGATTCAGTAAGCACCTTGTGTTTTGCGTGTATAGCAGTGCTACTGGATGATAATCTGGATGCCTGCTTGATGTATTGGTTCTTTTTTTTTTTAGATAAAGTGATGTATTGGACTGGCCCCACAAAAAGGTAGGTTTCCATGATGCTCTCTGCAATCTGCATGACTAGGACAAGGATTTTTCTGCTGACAGTTTGTTTATTGCGCTGAAATCATTCGCAAAAGAGCTAGCTAACGACAACTTTTAAAGGTATATATAGGTTGGTGCCCAGATTGATGGCCGTTAATCATGTAATGTGATGACCAGTGCTGCTAGGAGCAAATTAAATTAGAGAATGTTTCATGGTCAGTGTGCTTTCTTTTTCTTTTGTTCTATGAATAGCCAAAAAAGTTTTTTTTAATGGTTTAGTTCTCTCCTTGCACTGTATTCTATAGAACATGCGACAAGTGCTCGACTTGCATTGTGTTTGCCCTGTGTTGTGAGAAGTCACGATCTCTAGAGCAAAGCTTTGATGAGCCATACTAATTAAGCCCAGCAGAACATTATGCACCGTAGCACTTGGTGTTCCAACACATATACAGTATATGTGATTGAAGGTGACACCACTAGAACGGGATAGAAAGTTACACGGCACGCGTAGAGTTGTATAGGGTAATGCGTACAAGAAACTTTATGAGAAAGTAATCTGGACTAATCCTTTCCATGTCTCTCCGTTATGATTGAGCATGGATCATGACTACTCGCCGTGCAGCAACCCCTAGTCCTAGCTGAAGCCTGAAGAGTGTATATATGTCCAAGCAGTGGGCGGAAAAAAAATAAAAAGATGTGACCGATCGATCACTGAGCTGTAGACCGGCAATACTGCACTGCTGTTTGATAGTTTGGGAAACGGTTGGTGCGACTAGGGTTTTCTATACATGCCCCTGAAGAAACATATATACGCGTTCATTGAATCAGCTACGTGTCATCGTTTCAGTCTATACACAAGCCTCTATATATTGTCCCTTCAACTGTGAATATAAATGCAACCTCGAGTTTAGTCACAATTAAAAAGGTCGTCATTTTGGACATATATAAGAACCCACAAATTCTCTATTGTGGTGAACATATATATTAAAAGACAATAAGTTTGTAATATTACGAGAGCACTTTCAGTTTCAGTCAGAGTAAGTAAACACTGTTTTTCACGTCTCCGCTTTTAAATATTTAAAATAAAAATACTACCAGTACTTATACTACGTGATGATGCTGGCTGATGAGAGCGGGCAGGCCTAAGTGGAGGCCCCATGAGAGACTGGAGCACTTAACCATGTCCATTTAGGATAATGGAAAAGGTGGTCTTCATATAGTGATATACTAGTAAGTAGCTGTGTCGAAAAACAAGTGCGCACGTACTACTCCACTTGTCAATGAAGTGGTGCCGCGATGATCACGACGCGCAACAGCAACAAGCAGGCCGGCAATGATCGGGGCGGATTAGCTATCGGGGATTAGTACGTCCAAAAGCGCGTGTTAATGAGCTTCATTAAGCAGCCGCTGTCCCCCGCCCGCCTACTACCAGAAACCTGATCATAAATCATCATCTTGGCCACATCATGAACCGGGAGACCAGGGGAACATGTCCACTTGATTAAGAATGACTCTCGCTTGATCGTGCGACTAGTTAATTAGAATGAAAGCTTGGATTAGGAGGCAAAAAGGTGTGGGATTTGATTTAGATAGGGCCCGCCTGCCTTGAGTGCCGAGAAGCATTCATTCGGTGGTGGCGGCAAGCAAAAACAGGGGGAAAATCCACGACATAAAACGAGGGGCATGCTGGTAATTCTTTACCTGGCCATGACAAGAAATATGTGTTATGTCAGTTATTAAACTCTGATCATTAGACTGGTCCGTACATGACACTCCTGCGATTATTAAAGAAGAAAGTATTAGATTTGTCATGTACTTGTACGTAAACTGATCATTAGGACTGATCGGTACATGGCACACCTGTGATCGTTAGACTAAGGTTTCGGGGAAGGTGATCAGATTTCAGTAATTGACACGCACCCGTGAGCTTGCGCAGATACAGTCATCATCGTCAGGAAATCACGCGTCGACCTCGGCAAATAAAAATGCTAAGGGCGGTCGGACAGAGATGTGTCAAGGGTGGGCTCAGTTTTGCAGGTGCCAATCACCTCAACACTTCATGGCAATCAATCCTGCATGCCGTATGGGCTTCAGTTCATTGCAAACACAGAGCACTACTACCACTGTCGGTGCACGGCGAGGCAGGCGATATCCGCCCCTGTGGATTCCCACTTCGCTCAGGTTGGTAGTGACTAGTGAGCCAGAAACAAACTGACTATCTGAGCTAGAGGAATCTAGCTGCCGTAGTGCCGTCCAACACGAAGTGGTAGCAGTATGCTCCACTGGAGCACAGCTTGCAGCCGCACACCTCTAGGAAGCGAAATTTCACAGGAAATGTTCACAGAACCGCCAAAAAGCAAAAAACAAGGGAAATCGGCCCTTCTCTTTTCTGCGTGCTTTCGCGAAACAGGAGATAGGGGAAAGAGACCATACAGGGTTTGTTCGGTTAGGAAGAATTCCAAGAGGATTGAAAGGGTTTTAATCCCTTTCTATTCAAATTTGACTAGCAAAACATTAAATCTCCTCTAATCCCTCCAAAACCAGGCCAACCGAACAAGGCCATACTGTGTTTTCTTTGCTGCGTGCTTTCGCAAAACACAAGTAAGCGGCTAGCTACATTATACTGTGTTTGGGGGCAAGTACACATGGAACCGATTGCTCAACAGCCGTGCAACTCCACCATGGTCCAGGAGACTACAACTACTCACAGGACGGGGCAACAGAAACACAGTCAAAGAGTTCGTCGGAAATGATTAGTCAAAATCAGAGCTCATCATCATGTCACTGTATACCTTGACGTTGCCCTACATAAGCTGTAACAGCAAGCTAGAAGAAGCCGGATGGGCTCATGGCGTTCGAAGGATCCATCTCTCGGTCAAGTATTTCGCCGCGTGCGCTATGAAGCAGACCCCGAAGCAGTGGGCTTTTGGAAACTGTGAAACAACTGCAGAGAAAGGACACGTTCAGTTATCACAACAGCCAATGTGTTTTCCCTTGAGCGAAGAAACAAAATTTGTTTCTCAAAAAAGCAAAACGAACAAAAAAGTCTCAATTTCAGTAAAAGGGAAAATAATAGATAGTCCCAAGTGCACAAATGCTGGGAGCAAACCAAGAGCCCACAAGGCTATGATATGCATCATACTACTAAAGTTGTAAGTGTGCAGTCATTGGGGTTATGTCTTGATGGTACCACGTCACAAAACTCTAGAAGATTTGAAGTCATAGACACTGAGGAGATCTATCGATCGATTCTATAGGATATATTGTGCATGCCAAATCATTTGATGGGGAACTAGGGACATATGCCTGATCCCATCACTACAGATCTTGATTACAGACAATGCCCTTTTCATCCAACCATGCATATATGTTAGTACAAGAAAATGACGCGATGAATAGAAAAACCTAGGATTATGTGTCAGATATGCTACATAGAACCCTAACAAAAATTTCTATAATATCCACATATACACATGCCTTTAGAAATTGTGCTATGCTTCATGAGTGTCATTGATGTGTAAGCATCCTTACAGAGTTACAGGTACAAAATCATCCAGCCAATGCTCATAAATTTGATTTTAGGGGAAAACGTGCAGTACTTGCCAAGACAGATATTGATGTGTATGCATTCTACAGACTAGAAAACATTTGGAAACAACTCAGTGGTGTGATGGCCAAGGTACAATTATTCATAGGGAAAATGTGCAGTGTTTACCTCTCAAGGCTACAACATTGGATGAGAGAACAAACATTTCAACAATGAATATAACAGATGATGGAAACTCCCAAACCTGCAAATATTCATAATCAATTTAGAAAAAAAAATGGTAGGTAGGCTTAAAACGCAAATCCTTAACACACAAAAAACTTTTATACCATCATTGTGAAAAGAAACAACTTGAAGTAGCTTGAAATGATGACAGCGAACAAAACCTCTCTATACCTGGGTAATGAAAAGATGTTATTGTAAATAAGTTTCATGGACAAGCAAAGTAAATCACAAATGAAGTAATAATTCCAAACTATTACAACAGAATTGAACTAATGAGTCTATTAGACTATTACAGAATCTCTAACAGTTGCATAAATCCCATCAAGAACACTAGAGGCCTCATTCACACAGAATGCACTACCAACAAAGTTATTATCAACAGGAAACTTGTCATGCTAGTTGTACCTTATGATGTCAAAAGATAATTTGAGAATAAATCGCACTCCTAGGAGCAACATGATCACAAATATGATGTTTCCTAACAACGCATCACCAATAACCTGGAGAGCAACAAAATGTTGGATACAATGTTAAGACATTGTGCAATGAAAAAATATATTTGAATGCTGTCAATTGTAATCACCTCAATGCAATTGGAAGTTGTTGATAAAATGCTCCTGGAAGAAGCCCCATCAGCTGTGTTTCCTTTCGAGAAAGATATTCTGACTTACATAGTTATGGACTATTTAAGTTCAGCAGATACTTCATACTAACCAAAATCAAAAGTAAAAAATCATGAAAATTATGGATACATGCGTCAAGAGCAATATGTATCAAAGTAGACCGGTAAAGTATTCCCTGCAAACCAGAACACAATCAGGCATATAAGAAAAGGAATAAACTATGGACATAATGAATACTCAAGAAATAAGTTCTTGCAGAGGAACGTATGAAATCATGAGTAATAAAGTACAAGATGGAGCAGATTACAACAAGATTGCCAAACCATTCAGATAAAATTCATAAGAAATTAAGACCAGAAAACATTGTCTTCTGTCAAATTGGTTCTTGTATGTTGTTGTCAAAGGGTCAGGAATTCACAGAAGGCTGAACTGTCAGTGAAACAGGAATGACATCAAAGCAGAACAAGAAAGCAAAGCTTCAGTGTTTCAAGCATAAGTATGGGAATTGTTAATTAAATAGTAAAATGGAATAGTGAGACAACATTGGTGATGTTTACTGTTACCATCCTTGTTGCTTGTGTTTCTCTACTCCACACGATAAAAATGAATTCAGAAAAGAAGGAAAGAAGTCAATACTTGCGTTAATGTAGAAACGGTAGCGCTCCTTGCAATTCAGCATGAATATTGATGACCAAACAATACTTAGCGGCATTCATACATTAACTACTCTACAAGTGGGCATCTAAACTAACAACTGTTTTATACGTCATAGCTAATGCAAGTCGAAGTACATTGCATACATGCTTAGAGCATCAGTACTATCTAAGGCCAGCAAAGGAAAGGTGATATGCGAATATCCAGTACTCCCTCCGTCCTAGAATATAGTGTTTTCTGGGTTTGTCTTGAGTCAAACAATCACAACTGATATATCGAATTGGGTGGGCAGAGTTGGCTTGCTTCCAAGAGAATAAACACCTGGCGACTCAAATGATGTGCTAGGTTTCGATCAGTTAATCGAGATAGGCTGTACTTTTAATTCTATTTTGTTACCACGTGCTTTTCACTTCATGATCATGGCTCATTTTCCTAGAACACCACAAAAAATCTCCATACCAGCTGGTGCCATTTGACCAAAAATATAAAAAAGAGTACTAATATTTATGATATCAAATTAACATGATTAGATTTATTATACATTATATTTTTGTAATCTACTTCTTTGATATGATAGATGTCATTATTTTTCTCTATAATTTTGGTCAAACTTTGGAAAGTTTGACTTCAGACAAACTCAGGAGACACTATATTTCAGGACGGAGGGAGTATGAGCCAAGCCTACTCTGAAGTTTCTGAGAATGCGAAACAGCAATACCTTGTCAACAGATGACCCCATGCTCAGCTTATTAAACAGGATATGGCGGTACGCCCTTGTCTTGTGCAGTACCAGATCAATCAAGATGATCTACACAGGAGCAAGCAACACCAACGCTTCAGTCAAGCATCCTACCAGAAGAAGTTGAAAGGGCATGGTGCATTGATCACCGTACCATGAATTCGCACTCGATGTAGGGGTCAGCAACAGCCTTGCAGTTATCCTAGGCACAACAAAGGTAGTATTAAAGAGTTTGACGGATCACACGCAGGAATACACGAATGGTGCAGAGACTCGTGAGGTGAGGTCTGAGGTGAGGGGGGATTCGTGTGGCTTACGCATTTCATCAAGCGGATGTTGCCCGGGGAATACTGCACGAAGAGCGTCTTCACGCGCCCGCCGCAACCGACGCAGCGCGGACCTTCCCCTTCCGCTTGTGCATCACCCATCGCTGTGGTTGCTTCCGCCGACGTCCTCCTCTCGCAGTCCAGTTCCGCTCTCCCGCCTCAGCGCCTCCACCCTATAACCGCCTGGCCGCCGCCGCCGAGCTGTTGCCTGCGCGCGCGCGCGAACGGCGGGACACGGCGGCGTGTCTTCTACGCATGCACGGACCCGGCGGCGCGTGGAAGGGCCGAAGGCGGGCGTCGTCGTCGACGGAGCCGGCTGGGCGTGGGCGCACGGCCGGGTTGGGTTGTCCGTCGGCGCTCGGCAAGAGGCCAGGCGGACTCGCGGTCGGGACTTGGGGCCAAAATCCAGGGTAGTTTGGGCCTCCGGGGGCAACACTAGGCCCCACACCACATTGAATGGAACACTGATTTTTTTTTCATGTTCATGTTTTTTTTCCAGATTTGTTTGTGTATTTTTTTCCTATGAATTTGATACATGTGAAATTCCAACTGTTGGAATAAAAGAACACAGATATGGAAAGCCCTGCTCGGGTTTATTCGCGAAACAGATCATGCCATGACCATGAGCATTGTTCATTACTACTACATCAGTTGAGACACCTCTTTGTTGAAAGACATCAAAAGTTCAATTGCCGTAGCAATTGGGAAAATTACAGCATCCCACCTCGAGTTTGAGAACTAAAATGGATCATGGCAGCGGCTAGACGGTCACTGTGGCCTCAGCCTCTTGCAGCCTGAGGGTGACAGCTCTTTTGTGTGCCTCGAGCCCTTCCACTTCGGCCATCTTCGCGACGTATGGACCCAGCTTCCTCAGTCCTTCCTCTGTTAGGGACTGGACAGTAATGTATTTGAGGAATGAGTTCAGCGATACACCGCTGTACATCCTCGCGTAACCATAGGTTGGAAGGACATGGTTTGTTCCGCTCGCGTAATCGCCCACGCTCTCTGGGGTCCATTGCCCCAAGAAAACTGACCCTGACATATGGAAACCAAATATTTAGATCCAGATCGATGTGCCCAAGGGGTAGCATAGGAAACTACAGATAAAGATCGATGTGAATACACACTCTGCTGAGGAAAATATGCCTACCTGCATTCTCGACAAGCTCCTCCCACTTCTCAGCATCCTTTACATTGATGATCAAATGCTCAGGGGCATATAAATTCGAGAATGATATCGCCTGCAAAAGGGCGAGACAAAGGTCAAAATTCCTGGGAATTGTTCAACAGAATTTGGGGGATGGGGGTCACTGAGGTCACAGCAGAATGGTGATGCTCTTGCAACACAATTGTGCGGCATAGATGATCTGTTGCAGGAAGGGCTGAAAATTACCTCAATCATATCTCTGGCGAACACAGTGAAGCTGTGGCTAAGCGCTTTAGAGGCAAATTCACCTCTTGGAAGCGCATTGCACTGCTTGCTAACTTCTGCCTCAATGGCACCCAAATCAACACCATCTCCAGCAATGACTAGAACAACCTGACTATCTGGGCCATGCTCTGCCTACAGAAAATTTGACTAGCTAATTGTAATGGCATACATCATCAACATGTGCACAGTAGATATAGAACAAAAAAAATAGCCTCTATATTCATTGAGGATTCTCAGAAATCGGTATTCCAAATAGCAAACATGAACTACATTAAGAAAACCTACAGCATTGACCATTGCAAATCAGAATAAGGCAATAGATAGAAAGTACCTGAGATAGCAGATCGGCAGCAACATGAACTGGGTTCGCATATTTATCAGCAATGACTAAAACTTCAGAAGGGCCAGCAGGCATGTCTATAGATACCATAGCTTCGCTGTTCTGCAGTCAAATAAGAATTAGAACCATGAAAATGATAGGACATAGAAAAGATGTCCTCGAAAGGCCAACAATGGTCAAGTTTTACAAAACGGAAACAAAAAGAACAAACCTGAAGAATCATTTTGGCAGCTGTTACATATTGGTTACCAGGCCCAAAAATCTTCTCAACCTGCAGATGCAGTAACAGAGTTACCAAAGGTTATGTGATTGCATCTGAGTGTACAACTATTAATATATAAACACATAAAGAACTGTTGTAGAACTTGGCGTGTTGGTGAGTCAACATCTACATATGTTAACAGGTTTTTCACCAGAGTTTAATGCAATAAGAGCATAGCATGCCCCCAAAATGCAAAAGTTTATTAAGTTCTATTAGAATTATTTAACAAGCAAGGAAATATATTAGATATAAGCCAGTATGTAGGCAGAAAATATCACTAGTCATTTTAAACAAATAATCTAGTAGTTTATATATTTCAAATACCTTTGGGCATGACGAGGTTCCCCATGCCATTGCTGAGATTGCCTGAAAGTAAACAACATTATGGCACTGAACTAAGTAATTAAGCACAAGACTATCTCAGATATCCTACTACCTGAGCTCCTCCAGCTTTCAATATGTGTGTGACACCAGCTTTCTTTGCACAGTAAAGAACTTCCTACAGGAAAAGAAAAAAGTATAGTTCTCCATCAAATATACTGATAATAATAATTGGGCAGTGCCCCACAAGTGTACCTTGCATATGCTACCATCACGGCTAGGTGGCGTGGCGAGAACAATGGTTTTGCATCCAGCAATCTGTGCAGGCTGGCAGAAAGAGAAACCATATCAGATGTTTCAAACAGTGAATCAATACATTTTAATTCAATTGAGAGGATTCAAGTAGAGGCAAGCATACCACAGCAAGCATCAACGCAGTAGAAGGCAAGACTGCAGTGCCACCTGGGACATACAACCCAACAGAACCAATGCATCTTGTTATTCTCTTGCATCTTACCCCCTTCATATACTCACAGATAAGGGCATATATAAGTAACGTAGAGCATATAGAAAAGGTCAAAACTGTAAATAGAAATATTGACACATCTCTTACTTTCATATTCTCAACTGTCTTCTCAGGTACTTTTTGTGAAACATGGAAGGCATATATATTGTCATATGCAACGTCAAAGGCTTCCTTCACAGCTGGATCAAGCTACAGTACATATGTAGGTAAGAGAACCGAACTCATATATAGCAAATAGGATAAACAATACATGAGCGCCATTTGCAGTAAAAAAAACAGATTTATCAACATCAGTTGCACCTATTTGTAAGGATTTAAGATCTCTGAGTGCAAGGAGCTAAAGCCTAGAGTTGCAAAAAGCTATTGAAGAAATAGGTAAGTAAAAAATCATATTTCATGCCGTTCCAGTACATGATTAACACTGCACACATAGGTGTCACATCAGACAAGAGGTTCAAAGGGAAAAAACAGCATGAGAAGCGCAGCTGTTTAGAGAAGCACATTGAATTTGTATCAACCATATGATTTTTACTAATGGAAATGCAGAACTAAGTTGCGGATAATTGGACACTTACCTCTGCATCTGGAAGATCGCTAACACGCACAACAACATCATCAAGCGTGACCTTGTCAAACTTTTCTGTATAACTGGACAAACCAAACCCAGAAAAGTAAGCATAATCTTTCATTCGTCCAAGAATGAAACAACCATAACAGTAACACTTACTCCTTAACCGCTGCATCGCCTCTGACACGAACATCCTCAACAATTGGATTCACCTGATCGCACAAGACCGAATCAAACGGTTCTTACTTCTCAGGCTACGAAACAACAGTGGACTTCAATATCATGAGTATGCCTTCATCTCATCTTACCGTGCCAAATATTGAGGAGAAATCAATGCGAGGGCGAGCCTTGAGGCCGCCAACCTCGGCGTCGCTGAGCTCTGACAGCCTATATGACTTCATCGCGCCACTGGTACTCAGCCCTGAAAACCAGGAAACGAGCGATTTCATGGTCAGCCTGGCGGCAACAGCAGAAGATATGGGATACAGTTGTATGTTACAGAAGGAAACTGTCCAAACACTGCCTCTCAACCAGCAAGCGCGCACCTCTGGATTTGAGGACCCTTGCGGAGGAAAAATCAAATCCAACCCTGCTGCTGCTCCCAGCGAGTGGCGCCCACGCCGCCGGAGGAGCGCGCAAACTGCCCATCAATAGAGCGCGATTCAATTCTGGAGTGTGGCGAGTGTCAGAGGCGAGGGAAGGAAGCTCTTGGACAGAAAAAGGAGCTCAGGGAGGAAGCCGAAGTAGAAGGAGATACGAACCGCGGCGAGGGTTACTCCGGCAGTGATGGCCGAGGCGATGGAGGGGAGGTCGCCGCCGGCAGTGATGGCCGAGGCGATGGGGGAGGAGAGGAGAGGAGAGGAGGTCGCCGCCGGCCGCTCGCCCTCCTGTTTCCCTGTGTCTTAAGAAAACGGGCCGAGCCGAGAATCACAGGCCCAAGCCCAGCTAGCAGAATAACGAAAGATGTGGGTTGGGCTGCTGAAAAATATGGGTCAGGCCTGAATGGTGAATGGGCTCCTTTCTCACCCAGTCACCCGCTTGACGAGCTCGCCAAGCGCCGTCGTCGGGCAATAAGAAAAAAGCGCCGAACTGTGTGTACATGGCATGATAGGAAAAACAAAAGGCAAAGCGCCGTATACATAACCATGGTATGATTTAAATCAGAGGAAATGGATGATGATTAATTAGTTTTTTTTTCCAAACACACAGGAGAACTGCGCAGACAAACCAGCTTACAAACAGAAGCTTATCATCACCCTGATCAAGTGAACACACGACCCAACCGTAAGAGGAAATGCTGGTTCAAGTGCGAGTAGTAGGGATAAATCTCTAGCCCTTGCCAAACCCCAAAGCTGCATTTCCTCACTAGAGGATAATTAATTAATTTGAAATTCAAATTGATGAAGCTAGACGGAGAGAAGACGCTCATCATGGAATGAGAATGAAATGTATTCTTGCAATGTGGTTTACATCTGATCTACCTAGTCTACAAGTGAGATAATACTCCAATAAGTCCTATGCTCCTAAAAAGATAGTCCTATTCTCCAACCAACAATCACGTGAAGACAATGCCATATGTACATTAGCAGGCCTGTCACTGACTCGCCGCCATTTCTCTTTCTGTCCATGGCGTGGTTCCAGATTTTTGGCCATCATTGCAGATAAACCAGGCACCACTCGGATGATGCATGCCATGACGATATCCTCATGAAGTTTGTTATCTGAAATTCTGGAGGCATCTATTAAACTTGCATTGCATAGGATCAGCAGGTTATCTGATGGCTCAATTGGTGCTAAGATGTACGAAAGGTCAGGATCTGAAACCTCAGTTAAATAGAATACTGGGTTTGCAACTGCAGGCGTGGCACATGGCTAAGCACATGAGGTACTAGTGGTCCTCAATACATGCCAATGGGCCATAAGGAAGATTCCTGATGGGACACAAACATTAGCTACCAAAGGAGATCTCACTAGCAGATTCCTCATTCATGTTGTATCGCCTTCATTTTGTTTACTTCTCAAAGCTGCAACAAGCTTACATGTCTTCAAGAAAGCATCTAGCAGCTGCATATAAATATAACCATGTTAAATGTTTGCGATGTTCCAGATATTTAAGTGGTCATTGCAAAATACGTGGATGCAAGGAGAGTCATTCCCCACTTATTAGGTACTTACACCAGGATGATGCTGCAATGTAGGAGAGTAACGATCAAGAGTTAAATATATCTTTTGAAGAAGGCTTAAATGTGCAGTAATCCTGTCGCCCAATATCACAACCTGAACCACATCATAAATATTTCAGAGTTTATGCATGATGAACTTATAAGTACGTCATATATTCTTGCAGTCAAACAGAAGTTCCATTCTAGAAGTACCTTGGCTTCGGCCTTTTGGAGCTCAGAACGTCTTGCTTCGAGCATTTGTTTATACCAGAGCCCTATTTTTGTTAGTACCACAGCTTGTCTGACCATGTGGTTGCAATGATCGCTCAAATCCTCAGATCTGAAATGTCCATGAAAAATGAAAAGGTCAGCATCGAATCATGTTTTTGAGAATCCTGGGAAGTAAATGTAAACCTAGATGAACAAAAACAAACCTGTTATCGGTTCTCTCTACTGACAACTTTTTCTCAATCTGTACAAATTCTTCTGATAATTTCATAATAGATACTAAAATGCAATACAACTGCTTTTCTTGCTCATTCTTGGTGAGGCTACAACTATGATCCATGTTTTTCTTGTCAATTTCCTTCAGGGTGACTGATATTTGGTCTGAGCTAGAGTTCAGTTTCACAAGCTCATCGCTCTGCAAATCATTCCCATTTGATCTTCTTGGTGATGTGAGAGGCTGAACCTCAATGTCACGCAGAAAATTTTCTGTACTCTCTTGTTTGATGACTTCTGGAACTTCCAGTTGATCATGGATCAAGCGCCCTTTTTCCAATGCTGCCAGCTTCTCCCTTAACCTGTGAATTTCTTCATTATATAGACATAAAGCCTTATTCTTTTCAGAGATTACAGATTCAAGTGAAGACACTTTTGCACTAAAATTTAGTGCAGCACCATCCATATTGTCCTTAGAGTCATCAAGCAATTGGCTTGTAACAGTTAGATACAGTCCATCTCTAACATCACCTTCGATTCGGAGGTCCTCACACTCTTCTCTAATTTTGTCAATTTGCCTCAGGAGCTCTTCTTCCGATGACAACTGGAGAGACAGTTCTGTACTGGCTTCAGATAGCTGAGATGACAAGGCCCTAACGTCCTTCATCTTATCTGCAAGCAATCCTCGAAGGTGCTGATTTTCATAGAACAAAGCATCGATTCTGTTCATCAGTCTGCATCTTTCATCGAGCTCATCATGAGTCATGCAGATCGCAGGTATCTTTATATTCTTGGAAATGATTTGATCCATTCTCAACATGATATCTGGAATTTTATTTCTCAAAGGTTCAAATTCCACGTCATTCTTAATAGATTGTGACCCCTTCTCCCGTTTAAACCTGAACAGCTCTTCAGTCTTCTCTTGCAATGCTGATTCGTGCATCCTTTTCATTTTGCTGATCTCAGACTTAAAATAGCTTATCACTTCCTCTCTTGTCATACCGTTGAGATGGCGAAAGTCAGATTTTTCTGAGATGACATCCTTTGCACCAAATGATTTCTGCTTCCTGAAACTCTTGCTGTCCTCGGCACGTGGAGACCGATCTTCTTTTGTTTTCTTTCCAAAGAAATTGTACTTCCATCTGTTACTCTTGTTTCCTGGATTTTCACTCTTCCTGTTAGAAATATGAGCTTCTGGCACCGAAGGCAGTAGCAGCTTACAAAGAGCACCGAGGTCTTCGCGCATGCCGGCAAATTGAGTTATGGCTTCCTTCCAATTCCTGCTCATGGTGTTAGTGATGTTAATCTGCTCGTACAGCTTCCTCTCTAGCTCCTCCTGCAGGCCACTGACGCACTCTCCGATCACTGCACCAAAGACCTCCAACTGCAGCTCGTTCTCTGAGTGAAGATCAGACACCGACGAGTTGACGGAGCCAATCATGTCCCTCGCCAGCCGGAACACGGAACCCATCAGCAGCTTCAGAGCATTGAACCTCTCATCAATCTCAATCAGCATGACATCAAGCGACATGCCCAGGTGCACGCCACCGACCACACGGCCATTGTCCGGCAACGCGTAGCTCTCGAGGCCGGTGACACCCCCCTTGAGCTTGCCAAGCTGCGCATCCACCTCCAGCCTCATCAGGTCCAGGACCTCGGCGCACCGGGCCTGCGCGTGCGCGTCGAAGAGGTACCGGTTCGACCGCGACGCCGCCGCGCGGTCGGGCCATTCGGAGGAGGAGGTGTCGGGGCTGGAACCGGACTTGAAGGACAGCAGCTTGGGCGTCGGCGCCGGCGAGTCCTCGGACGTCACTGACCCGCTGCTGAATCTGGTCGCGGGGGGCCTCGTGTCGAGGAAAGAACAGGTCCCGTCGTAGAAGCTCGGGCCGTCGTCGGCGTGAGGTTGGAGCCGCGTGACGCCGGATGGACTGGATGACCTGCTCAGCAGCGGGTTCGTTCGCTCGCTCAGTACCTGCAGCAAGTTTGATTCGGAATTCAGTTTTTTTTCAGTTCAGTTCAACATCTGACGAATTGATGGTCCAAAAGGTGATGGCAACATTAGAGAGAGCAGCGGACAAAGTGTTGCTTTTTGAGTGCCGCAAACAACGAGAACAGATTTGCTGATACAGCGCGTGTGATTGAAATGAAACGGCAGGGGTTGGTAATCAAAACAGGGCGTGCTAGGCTTAAAATCCATTGGGAACTACGAATCCCTAGAACAGAATGATCTGATTTCAAACTTCAAAAGTCATGGTCTGTAACTGTCCACTCATGAGCGGCGAGAACTTCTTGATGAATAAGATACAGCAGCTAAAAGTGAAGACTACACCTGATGAATTAGCAAACAATGAACACCTGGATTGGTGATTGACTGACTGTTTGAAAAATTACAGAAAAACCTTAGGCAATTCTCGATCGAGTCTTTGGATTGCCAAACGCGGGGATCATTTTCCAAGGCATATCAACAGCGGATCAAAACGCTCGGATCAACAGCAGCCAATCCGGACGAAGCCAGACAAAAGAGACAGCAGGCAGAAACACGCGATACCTTGATTCACGCGCGCGTGCGTGCGAGAAGAGAAGAGGAGTCGATCGGATCGGGTCGCTTACCGGTGGCGGCCGGACCGCCTCCATGGCCGCTCGTCGCCGGCACACCTCCGCGGCACAACTACGGCCACAGCGCAGCAGGTAACTGCCAACAAGCCGCCCGTTCCCCGGACAAGACAGGGCTGTGGAGGATGAGAGGCGGAGGAGGAGGCGAGGAGCGCGGCACCAAGTGGCAAGTGGGAGACAAGGGCGGCGGACAGCGACGGGAACGGGGACGGAGAGGATAGGAGTGAGGCGGAGTCAGAGCAGTAATGCGCGCGACAGGGACGCGCCAGGGGGGCGTGTGATCAGCAGCGCGATGGCGATGGCGATGGCGGGCGGGTGGGTCAAGGAGGCAAGACGAGGGGGGTAGTTGGAGGCGGCGGCGAAGGGGCGGCCCGCGCGTCGCCTCGCCTCGCCTCGCGCCCTGGGTGGCTGACGACGCGGGGAGGGAGGGGCGGTTGCGGCTGCCTGGCGGGGCGGCAGAGGAGAGGGCCGTCCGGCCGTGGGCGTGGAGTCCGGCGCGGCCACAGGCAGTTGGACAGCGGGCGACCATGCGGACGTCGGCCGGCGCCGGCGAGGCAGGACGAGGATGTGATCGTACGGCGGCAGGGGGACCGTGCGTGCTGGGACCGTCCGATCAGGAGGTGTCAGGTGGGGGAAGGTTGCCGATGTGCTGATCTCATCCTTCGTGACACGGTTTTGGTTTTTGTGTTGGAACCTGAGGTGCAACGTGACATTGTTGATAGTGTTAATTTAGTACCAAAGGTGGAGGAGTTAGGCGAGGATGTATGTATCACATATACGTAACTAATTCCAGATGGGTTTAGGTTTTTGTGTTGGAACCTGAGGTGCAACGTGACATTGTTGATAGTGTTAATTTAGTACCAAAGGTGGAGGAGTTAGGCGAGGATGTATGTATCACATATACGTAACTAATTCCAGATGAGAACAAGACAAAATTAATAAAAAAAATGGAAAAGAGATGTGACTCGCATACAGAGGGAGCAGATGCCATGATTTGAAGTTCAGGTTCTGAAGATCGCCACGCCGCCCGTCCGTTGACACCTGACAGTGCGAAGCGGCTAGTGGACACAGCACAAGGGGCCAGCAAAGCAACTAGCACCGAGCGCCATCAACTGAAGGCTTCTTCCTCCTCGGTTCATTTCTTCTTCTGATGGTGATGATGATAAGAGCGACTGACTGAGATGGGGATACTGGCAAAAGGACCGCACGCTGCAATACTACTGCACTGCGAACGTAAACGGCTCAAAGTTTTTACACCACCGCAAGAATCATTCATCAATCATCATCGATTCAATTCCAACTCTTGAGGGTTGACCCGCAGCAGAACAATCACAGAGTTACTCCGTACAGTGATCCATCATCCAGGTCCTTCTAGTAAACCTCAACGTTCTTCTTGAGCTGCGACCGCTTCTGCTTCCAGCTCCCCTCCCCTATGGCCGCTCTGTCTGACACCTTCTTGAGGTCTAGTTTGGCAACTTTTTATGCATTAAGAGGGTGGTTTAAGCCTGATGAACTGAACATCGCGGGCGCGACGCGCTGAGGGCGAACATTACGTACGGCGATGGAACCCCTGGTGCTGCCGACCAGCGTCGGAGCTGCTGCTGTTCAAGGTAGCGGTGCTTCATCGTGCGTGCGCAGGCACTGAACAACCGGATGGATCAGGCCCTGCATCCCGGGCTTTCGCATGGCGTTCCGCGTTCGAGCGCATCTGCATGCATGATGCATCCATGCGGGCGCGGGCGTGCCGTGATCGACGAGCTGCCCTTCCTGGATCGGGATCGGAAAGGAAAGGGGATCACTGCTGAGGGTTGGATCGGGATAGGTTTTCTTTTTTTTTCTTTTTTTCTTTTTTTTTTTGGCTGTCGTAATCTAGCAGGATAGGGGCACGGGGAACCCAAACCATCTGAAATTCCGAACCGAGAGGGAAGTCGGCGATGGCGACGTCGGCGCTTGTTACGCGGCGAGGAGGCTCGGCGGCGGCCGCGCGCACGTCCGAGGCGGCCGCCGGACTGTGCGGCCCACCTCCTGTCGCCGACCAACTCCTCTGCTTCCTGCGGCGCCGCAGTAAACAGCAGCGCTGAGGTATTTCCTCTTCTACTTGCATCCGATTTTGAATCATATAAAAAAATTAGTTCTCCAGTAGTAACAAACGCGATGATGATACTTACTCTGTTCTTCAAAGAAAAGGTTGTCTTTAGAAACAGGACAAGATCACTAATCTTTAAGAATCAAGGAAACTTAGGATGAAAATATGATTGAAGGAGGATGGTGTTTTTTTTTTTTTGGGGGGGGGGGGGGTGGGGGGAAGGTTCAAAAAGCATACAACGAGTTGAAGTAATACTTGTTCAATGCTAGCAATACATTTGCTTTTTTTTTGGACAGCATGCTGGCCCAAAATCTTATGTGGAGACTCTTGCTCAGAAAAGTAAAGGATATCTTGCAAGTATCCAGCAGAAGAAGATTAGGGGTGTTTGGATCCAGAGACTAAACTTTAGTCCGTGTCACATCGGATATCCGGATACTGATTAGAAATATTAAATATGATTTAATTAAAAAACTAATTACATAGACAAAGACTAAACGACGAGACGAATTTATTAAGCATAATTAATCTATGATCAACGAATGGTTACTGTAGCATTACATTAGCTAACCATAGATTAATTAGACTTAATAAATTCGTCTCGCCGTTTAGTCCTCATCTGTGTAATTAGTTTTATAATTAGATTATATTTAATATTTTTAACTAGCGTCCGCACATTCGATGTGACGGGAGCTAAAGTTTAGATGGAAAATCCCCGCACATTCGATGTGACGGAAGCTAAAGTTTAGATGGAAGATCCAAAGGTAAGCAAGAAGAGCTGTTCCAGCTGTTTGCCAAGATGGACAGAGAACTCCCTTGTCACTGTAGCATAGATGACATTCTGCTGCTCATGCATCTTTCTGTACGTGTCCTGCCTAAACCCGATGACCTCCAATCGTACGAAAATCCCAAACATATATGTTCGTTCTTTTTTTTTTTTACATTGACTAGCAAAAAATGCCCGTGCGTTGCAACGGAAAAAATAAATCTTAGGACCTCTATGTCAATAGATATATAAATAATTTGTATATTATAATAATAGTTTTAGTCATAAAATAAAATCTTGTAATTAATAATAATGAAATTCACAAAGAACATACATGGAAAGTATTAAATACGGATAATCTCAATTCAAAACCTAACCTCAAAAATTAGAATGTTGAGATCCATAAACTTGACTCCACCTCGTTTCTGATTATATCGATGATGGAGATCTTCACGATGAATAACAGGTTCAATTGGTATATAATAGAAAAAAAAAAGGCAAAAGAAATGCAATACCTATAGCTGGAAAATAGCATGTGGGTCAGTATCTGGCTGGAATGCAGGAATCACACATGAATACATAGGACCATTACGGTATTACTTGTTGATATTGTACTCCGTATTTGCTAGTATAGAATAAAATTTAAAATGAAAACTAAGATGTAGTCACGTACTCACGTGCTGGTGTAGGAAGGCAGCAGGATTGGCTGAATTGGCCAGACCAAAGAAGCAATATCGGCAGCCCAACAACTCTTCATGGCATAATCCTCTTTCAACCCCTCGTGGCCCAACATCGTCTCTCCACAAGTCCACAGGATTGCTGAGCACGATGCTGTCCGTTGGATGGCATCAAGCGGCTGCAGCTCGCCACCCCAAGAGGCAGCCCTAGTTTCCTTCAATTCCTCATCATCCAGATGAAAGAGAGGGAACGGTGGCGGCGCTCCAGCGGACTTTGTTGGTGAGAGGATTTTCGGTGGCATACGGCAACATCAAGGAGGTGCATGTGCAGAAGCAGTACATCGACCACAACGTGCAGTGGTGAGCAGCGGCCGGCCGAGCTGGCTCAGGCGTTTCTCGTCGATTGGGAGCCAGTGCCCGTTGATCCTGAGCAAAGGAGCACCTGATTCGCAACGCCGGATCCGGCGACGTAGGCATAGGTATGGTCTACTCCTTCCTCTTTCTCATCGATTTCGTTTTGCAGCAGCCCGATTCATGGAAGATAAGGCTAGTGAGGCTCGTGGCGCTCGGATTCATGGAGTGCCCTGATGTTCCATGCATCTATACCCATGGTCCATGGAGAATTCCATCCGGCGTGTCAAGCCACTGCAGGCGACAACCTATTGGGCAGACAGGCGATGCTACAAATTCGGTGCCTAGATCTCGCCGGACCCATAAACTGAGGCTGCGAGCTCTTGCATCCATGATGATGATGTGATTTACAATTTTTGTAAACATTATGTCGATATATATTCCTTGTAATTGATCTACTCCTTTTTCTATTTGATTGATTGAAGTCTGTCTTTTTCGATTTGGTCTCTGATTTGGTGAACGCAACGATCGGTTTTGCAGCTAATAATCTGTGGTGTTTGGGATTTCTGTTCTTGTATCGGATCGGTCTGGATTTTCTATTATAGTTTCGATCGAGATTTCGATTCGATTTCTTATAAGCTTTTCGGTTTCGTTGGATTCCTGGACCTCCACGTACGATGGAGGCAGGGGGCGCTTGCAGGTGGAGAAGCGGGAAAAAAATACGGAGAGGCTACGCATAGGCTTGGTGGCCGACAGGTGGGACCCACCTAAAACCAGGACGGACCAAAAATTTGTTTTGGACCATAAAACTTTATTCGCTTTAATATTAGGTATATAGAATTGTGACTCCTATTATCTCATCTGACCTGTAGGCGTATTTATCGAAGAGCATTTAGACTAAGGCTATCTACACTCAATCAATTCTAAATTCCAACTCTAAAAAAAATATTCTATCCTGATCATCATATTTTTAAAATACAGTTAGCAATTTTCCACGTTCACATCAACTCTGTACTCCAACTCTATACCAACTGCTACATTTTTCCTATTATTTTACTTCTCCACCCTCTCTCTCCACTTCCCCCAATCCCCCCGCACCCAACCGCCTGCCTCGCGTCCTCGCCAAGGCCGCCGCGCCTCCTCGTCGGCACGGCAGCCATGGCCGGCTCCTCAGCCTCCACCGCCGCTAGATCTGGCCCCACCCCCACGCCAGCGGCCTTCCTTCGCCGTCGCGCCGCCCTCTTCCCCGGCGCCATGCCTCCTCTTCCCCCGCTCTGAACGGAGGGAGCCGAGGCTGCGGCGGCGGCCATGCTCAGGCCGGAGGGAGCCGGCCTCTCCTCCGCCTGCGTCCCCGCATCTGCCTCCTCCTCCTCCCCGGCACGAAGAAGCCGCCGCCAGGGCAAGAGGAGCCGCCATGGAGAAGCCGCCGTCGCTTCCTCAAAGGCCGTCACCGTCGGCCGACTCCAAGACCGTCGCTGCTGCCTTTGCGCTCGGCGGCGTGCAGATCCGGGGAGATGCTTCCGCTCTGCCCGCGCCGGCCTGGCGGCGCCTCCTCGTGCTCGCCGGCCGTCTCCCCCGCCTTCTCTTCGTCCCCGCCGGTGTCCGCCGCGGAAGCCTCTTCTGCGCTCCGTCCCCGCGCCGGTGGCCTCCCCGCGGCTCGCATCCACGCGCCGGGCATGGAGCCGGGGAGACGGCGCCTCTTCCGGTCTGCCCGCGCCGGCCCGGCGGCGCCTCCTCGTGCTCGCCGGCCGTCTCCCCCGCCTCCTCTTCGTCCCCGCCGGTGTCCGCCGCGGATGCCTCTTCTGTGCTCCGTCCCCGCACCGGTGGCCTCCCCGCGGCTCGCATCCACGCACCGGGCATGGAGGGACGTTGCGCCCTACTCCAAGTCCGGTCAAAGGCGGGAGGGATGAGCCGGCCGTCGCAGCCTGCCCAGGTGGAGGAGAGAGAAAAAGATGGAGTTGGAGAGAGAGGGCGCTGGATGTAGGGTTGAAAGGGTTCTAGGGAGCGATGCAGTAGGGGATAAAGTCGCCCGCTGCAGACGTCGACGACTGGAAACGCGACTGCATCCGGTTTCCAGTCGTCGAGTGCAGATAGCCTAAGGTCACCAGGAAGGCTATTTGTATCGTCTATAGTGCGTAATCATTATTTTTCTACTCTGTGTATAGTACGCAAACAGTATTTTTCACACTTTTTTCCGCCTCTGGTGATACTAGCCTTACATTCAATCATTGCATGATATATGGATGGATCGCGTTTCTTGGCTATCTGGCCGTGCTTCCCAGTCCCAGGACCAGAAACCATTCCATCCCATCAATTCTAGCGTTTGGTTGAAAGGTTAAGGAATGAATCCGTTCCGAAAAAGACAATATTCTCTTCGGATTCGGGACGGACACGTTTCGAAAAAATTCTGATACTGCCGGTGGATCCAAGCTCGAAATCTGGGATGGAGGCATTTCATCTCTGAAAACTGAAACATAATCATTCCATTCCTATAATCTGAAACACAACCATTTCGTTGCACTCCGTTCTCGAACCAAACACTGCGTCAGAGTGCCTCTCCTTTTTGTGATCTCGAAGAAGTCGCAACTCGCAAGCAAGTTCTGTAATTTCTTTTTCTGTTCCCTGCTGTGTATATGTCCACCAAGCTGACACTTTTTTTTTTTTATAAGACCAAGCTGACACTTTGATTATGGTTCTAAACTTCAACGGTGAATGATGCCATGAAAGTTTCATAAAACTGTACTGCATGCTTGTCCAGATGCATATTAAGAATCTGTGCTGAAGTAATAGTTACATATATATATGTATTTCATTCATGCATTTTTGACAAGTATTGAGTAGTTGCAATGTTCGTGTCGTATTGATGATTCTGGGGAAAAATGCTAGCTATTCTGTATTCATTCATTGAAGCATGAACTATGGACCCCGCCCATTGCTGCTTGGAACGACGCCAGCCAGCAGCTTCTCGTTGCCGCTCCGGCAGTCCGTCCACTCTCGCTTTGTCGACTTCGGGTGCTGCAAGTGCCACCGTGCCAGCAATGCAAGGCATCTTCATTATTCCATTTTTCTTCTGATGACGATGAGGTTCTGAAAAGAGCAGCAATGCAAGCGTTTGGATGAAACCTGACTCTGAGATGGAAATGCTGGCAAAAGGACCGCACGCGGCCTGCACGGCTGCAGTACTGCACTACAAATGTAAACAGCTGAAAGTTACATGGTCGGTTCCACGCACAATGTGGCGCCAGAGCTTATGAATTACATGGGCGAATACCCGCCAAGAATCATTCATCGGTTCGATTTCATCGATTTCAGTCACGCTACAATGATGCAACTCCTAGTACACCTCAACGTGCCACTGCTTGTTCTTCTTGAGCTGCGACAGCTTCAGGTCCCAGCTCTCCCCTCTCTGCTCCGCTACCTTCTTGAGGGTGTCTTGAATCCCAGGCATCATCCCCTTCAAACCACAGAAGTAGATGTGTGCGCCGCCATCCAGAAGCTTGAAAATCTCATCGCTGTACTCCTCAATCTTGTCCTGGACATACATCTTGCCACCGCTCCTGTTCTTCTGCTCCCTGCTGAGGGCTTTGTCATACCTATAGGTTTCAGCACAACTAGTTATATTATACGGATTTGCTGGACATAAGTACTTCAGTGATGCTGCACTCTCGAATCGCAATAATATTGTATGACAATGCAGACTGACAAGCACCAAATCTGTAACTTTGGAACATTAAGATAGCTTAAGATGAGGCTGTTCTAACCTGAAATTGTCCGGATACTGTTTAAGATAGCTTGTGAACTCTTCATCATAGAGAAGGCTGTCTGAATTAGCAACCCCAAGGAAGAGCCAGGCCAGACCACCAAATCTGTACTTTGGGACATCTTCCATGAACATGCGGCGCAGGTACCCACGGAAGGGGGCAACACCGGTGCCAGTGGCTATCATGATATGGGTGGCATTTGGATCATCCTCAGGTAGAAGCATTATTTTGCCCGAGGGACCTGAGTACATGATAAAATCATATGAGACGCTTCGAGCGCATCCACTTCCATGAGACCATGACTTAATATGAAAGAACAATTATACTAGCAACAAAATGGTAAGTATACATACAAGTAGTAGCATATCTGACAGCTACTTAGGAAAGACATTTTTTCCTTTTAGGAGTCTTCACAGGATATGATATAACTAATCATGGGACAGGACAAGACAAGACCGTGATATAAAGTGCAGGGTCATAGTCATATTCACCAAGGATCCATGCTTATTGGTTGCTACTACAAATTATTACATGCCATCACTTGTTATAGTGGATCGTGTTTCATCAACCTTCAATGGCATGTTCGCACATGGTTAAACCAGCATGTTGCAAATCTGACATTGAAAATGACCTCCTGTTTTTAGTTTCTTAATGCATTGGAAGCAGGGTTTTTTCCTGTTGTGTCTTAGCCTTCATCTCTAGTTTAATGCATATACTAATACCCTTATAAAGGATCTGAGAATTGAGAAATGGATAATCTAGCAGGTGAATTTCAGGGAGTACATTAAACCAAAGAACTGCCATTGCGCTTAGGAGATTCTCACAGAACAATTAAAAACACATGATTGCCTTTACATTCCGCACATGATTGCCTTTACATTCCATCAGGAAGTTACCTGTCAACCGAATCTTGTCCCCAGGTTTTGAGTTGCATAAGAAGTTGCTGCAGATGCCATTCTTTGAGGGGTCCTCCTTGCCAGTTTCAGGATCATAATAAACTGCACGGCGGACACATAAGCTTGCAGTTCGTCCATCAAAGTTATCTCCATACCTAGTTGATGCAATTGAATAAAGCCGGACATTATGCGGGGCTCCAGGCTTTTTTGGGTTTTCTCCCTGACAAATGAAAATGCACAAAAGGTTCAGAGAGTATGAATGTGAAGAGAAAATATGATCGACAATTCGACATAATTGGTACTTTATGGTTAACAGAAAGCAATTTTACTGGATGCCATGTACTATATGCTTCATTCATCGACCATAGTTTTTTTTCAGGCCTAGTCCTACAATATGTTTGAACAGTACTGAAAACAACATCTACAAGTTTAAAAGAATATCAGTATGCCTATATTTATATGTAGAGTATAATGAATATATTTAATACCATCCACAAGTAAATTTGTTATCCAACAATAACACCAGTAAATTTGTTATCCAACAATAACACCAAGTATGAAGAAAATAGATGCATATTCTTAGACAAAAGAAATGATCTAAGATCAGCGAAAACTTACAGGAGGAATCACACCGTAACTCTGGCCCTCCCAGTAAGGCAGATTGCCACCGTGGTCAATGACAACATGGCAAGTCTCCCCCGGCGCTTTGGGACCTACAAGCCTCTCCACCGAGACAATGGTGGCCGTGTAAGGTTCCTTCGGCTTGTACGTGTTGAGGGGCGGCTCTTTAGCGCTCTCCAGATCGAGCGGCGCAACAGAGACTTTGCTCTTGCTCGCCTGCTGGACCGACATGCATAGCACCTTGTTCGCATGCCTGGACCACGTTGCCTTGCCCTCCCATAACAATGCGCCACCGACCCACGATTTGCTGGTGAAGCTGACATTGTTGCTGGCCTAGCAATGTTGAAGAACAATGTGAGTCCAGGTTTATCAGTCAGCTACTGAAGAAATAGCCCTGATTCCTGAATTGCTACGATGCCTAGACGCGCATTTTTATGAATGACTGATGTGTGGTAAGTCATAACTGACAAGTACTGATGTGCACCCGCAAGAACAGTCATCCGCGATCTTGCAGCGTTATTCGGCACTTAAATTGATCCAAGCACGATCCAGCTTGCCTTTTTCAGCCGTCTACCAATCCACAGAAACCACCGAATCGCAGAGGGTCCCCTCCCCCCATAAGGCCATAAACGAAACGCCGCAACAGGAGCGAAATTTTAGCGCGAACGGGACCGAGGCACGCACCTTGATCCCGGAGCTCCCGACGCCGCGATCCGAGCCGAAGACCGGCGCCGAGACAGCCACCTGCACGACAGTAGAGCAAGACCGAATCAGCACCACGCGGGGAGCAGGGCACGGGGGCCGCGCACGGATGGGAGGGACGCGCGTACCCTGGACGCAGCAGCAGCGGTCGCCATGTCCGACGAGCGCGAGGGCGGGTTGCGGGGCGGGCGGGGTCGTTGATCTGGGGAAGGAAGGAGAGGAAGGGAGGCGGGTTTATAGAGGGCGAGGGGAGAGCTCTTGAGGTGACGGAAGGGACGACATGGTTGGAGACTTGAGGGTGGAGGAGCTCTTGGTACTGGGGCAGGCACCAGGCAGGCTGGCTAGTGGCAATTTGCAAACTGCAATTAGCCCATCTGCTCTCTGCAGGATGGGTGATTAGCTGCTAAATCTCTAAGCCTCTAAACTTTTTTTATATCGAAACCAGTTGGTTGTTAAGCTTGTGTTCTTTTGATTAGTTTGGATTTGAGCAGCGGCGCCGTGAGGCAGCCGTAGGCGGGCGCAGAGAGTTGCCCTGGCTGATTGGCCGCTAGAGAGAGTCGGCTAATTAAGCGGCTGCTAGGGAGCTTCCGTTGGCTGCTGAAATGGCCCTGCGGGAGCGTCAAGGGTCACCCTGTCTCAGATTCACAGGTCAAAAAGACGAATGCGGCCTATCCCAGATGCATGCATGAGCCGTTACCTGCAGATTGCAGTGTCCACGTCCAGGTGCATCACCCAAAAACAAAACAGTTTTGTTCATCGGTACAAGTGTAGAAGGATCACAAAATTTCAGCTTGATAACTCGATGTCAGGGTTGCAAACTGCATGCGGTCAGGAGAAGCATGCGCCCTTGCCGCGCAGGCTTAACATGCAAAAGGTAATCAGACCAATGAGCCTGCAATTCGATCTGACCATAACATGCAACACTTAATAAGACAAGCCTGTCATGTTTGATCCTTTTCCATCTTTTCAGGCGCTAATCAGAAGCTAAGAAACAGATACCTGCCTTTTTACAATGCTAAACACTACATAAACTCTAGGAACAGATACCTGCCTTTTTACAATGCTAAACACTACATAAACTCTAGGACTGCAAAAGGTAATTCCTATCCTGTCGAAAACAGCATAGGCAGTCTTCCCCCCAAAGACCAACTACGACACCTTCTCATATATAGGACCACTAATCCACTGTACCTACAAATCTCAACAGATAATTTATTGCAGCGTCCGACTTCATTCACATCCCCATGGTGCGACTCAGGCCAGCGTGAGGGCTGCCTCCACCGTTTGCCATCGTGATCTTATGGAGCAGTTCGTGCAGCCACGGCTTTGTTATGGGATCATTCTGCCGTTGCATCAAGGATTCAGAGTCAGTGAACGGTGGGAACTTGCAGCATATGCTAGGATGTAACCTTTGCAGAAGCAACAATATGAGACTGAAATCACCTCAAGCAACCCGTTGAATGTCCCGTCTCTCAACACAATGGGGAGGTGAGTGCTTAGCGCCTTGCAGGCCCTGCATAATAACAACACAAAAGATTAGGAACAGCAAAAGAACAGCTTTACATAATCAAATTTGCACAGCACAAACCTCTGATCATCTGTCAGCCTGAGGTAGCAGCGGATTATGTGCTTCAGCAACCTTGGGGAAGGCCGTTCAACAAGTGCTTCAAGCATCTCAGCTAGCACAGTGGCTATAGCAAATAAACGACCGCTAGTATCACATATGTACGAAAATCCTGTGTCATCAAGCAAAATCTTTTGAAGAATATAAGTCGCCACCTGCAAGTATAACTTAACCGAGTTAACGAGACTGATACAGTTAAATTCCTGACAGGGTAACTTAATAGTAATTTATCTTTCAAGAAACAATTTGATTTACATTTTAACTTTTTTTATAAACAAATGCACAACATCATCACCACCACAAGGTAATATATACCAATAGAAAGTTCGAGAAGTGTTGAAGAATGGAATTGAGTCTAACAGCAAACAAAAATGAAGCTCTACAAGATATAAGCATCAAATTGTGAAACTAATTTGCCTTCTAAAAAAAATAAAATAGGCTGCAACATGATCCACTGTAGATATAAAATAGTTTGATCTCTCAAATAGTGAACAAATTTAACAGTGAGGTAATAATCAGTACATGACTTCTGTTTGTCTAATTCTAATGGTGAACTCCAATACCATCAAAATATGGTACCTCAACTATTAATCATTCTATTTTGAACCTCGAGACTATTTCCTGTGGTTTCTAAGTGACATGGCAGCTATTTTTCTTAGTTGGTGTTTTTTGCCACCAAGACCATGGTGTAACCCCTATCCGACCATTCGCCTATCTCTTCTCATGGCCTAGTTGGCAAAAACAACACCAACTTTGAGGAACAAACACTGCCGTGTTACCTTAAAAAACTGCAGAAAACAGGCTCGGTGAAAAACAAAAGCGCTGATGGTTTTGTGACACCAAATTTAAACAGTGTCAGAGTTGAGGACAAACTTAGACAAATAGAAGAGTTGAAATGCCAAAAACAGACTTATCGTAGAAGTAAAATTAGAGGATTATTATGTTTTGAGTAATGGTTAAGGTAGCTAGGCAAATACCGTTTGTGAAAGCTCACTGCCATAATCAATACTACGCAGACACAGAGGAATTATTTCATTACTCAGCAGAAATGCAACAACTTCAGGATCATCAACCTGCAAAAAAGAAAGGTTGAGCGTTTTTTTTTCCAAAACAAATGTTAGTTTAAAATAAAGCAAAATGAGTGGTTTTTAAGCCTTCAACAGAGATCACAGCACTTTTTAGCTCTTCAAACATTTAAGGTCTACATAGGGATCCATAGGATTTAAGGATCCAATCAGATCATTCAATCAGCAAGATTGGCATATGTATAAAAATCCAAATTCATCACCTGTCCAGTGTCCACTATCCCTCTCTTCCTCTCACCACTCGGAATAAAAATTCATGGCCCTTCTTGTCTTAAATTTCTTACCTTCACAAGAGCACCGATCACACCCAAGCTGGTAAGCCTCAAGTACTCAAATGGTTTTGTATTGTATCTACTGCTCAGGAAAGGAAAAAGGTACAGTGGAATATTTGCTGCAAGAGGAGACTGTTACAATGACAGAAACCAAATTGAGAAGTAAAAACAGTACAGGGGCAAATTTGAAATTTCTAAAGGCAAAAGTATCTATATGGGGTAAATACTGTCTGCTACTAATAATCTTTAACAAGAGATAATTTGGAATAACACGGGGAGATCCTTTAAAGATAGAACACCATAAGGATGTTCACATTTTATTATCATAGAAACTAATAAACACGGTATCAGTCATTACCATCTATGAAAGGCATCCTAGTTTCAGGGTGTGACGCAATACCCTGCAATGAAAAATTAATTGAAAAAATAAGTTCAGGAACCAGAGTGGTGTACAAAACCATAGAATTTTATCAATTTGAACTGACAGATAACACTTTAAAGCATTCACCAGTGCTATGAGTAGTTTCTTGCTTTCTCAGGTAAAAGCATACCTGAAGGAGTGCAAGTGCATTGCAGACACGGTTTGATTGGCCTGACGATAATGTTGCTCGAGAAAGTGGTCCATAAACAGACACAATTTCCTGCATATGTTTCAAGTAGCCATATAAATCAGAAATATCCAATGGCTCAATCGATTATTTGAAAGGAGACAATATACACGCACAGACCATGCCAATGTAAACGGCATTTATTGTAGAGGTTCATAGCTACTATGCTGCCAGAATTTTGCCTTGAGCTAAATTCAGGAGACCACAAGTATTTAACCAACCTGGAGCAGTGCAGACATCGTGCCAAAAGAATGCCACAGAAGTAGAGCAAGATCTGGAAAATTTTCTCGTTTCTGAAATGAATAACAAGGATCATCACTCTACATGAAACATTGGTCTGTTTCTGAAAGGAATAACAAGGATACTCACTCTACATGAAACATTGGTCCGTTTCTGAAAGGAATAACAAGGATACTCACTCTACATGAAACATTGGTCCCAACTTACCAAATCAATGTTTAGGGCCACACGATATTCTTTTTTAAAAGTTTCATGTGAGGTATGAGGAATTGCAACGTAATTCTAAGGAAAGAAAACTATCTACCAAAAAAGAAAGCTTTAGTAATTTATTCACCCTAACGTGCTAATTTAGTAGCATCGGAAACATTAGATCACAACAAGACATATGAAGTGATTTTCCCCATTCATTTACAATAGAGAGGATGTCAAATTTCCATACACCATTCACATGTCCCAGCCAGATCTTCAGGGGCTGAACAAATTCATTTTTGCAGAGCAGGCTATCAAGGCTCCAGTCTGAACCTCACCAGTTTATTTTATAGAAAACACAAGTAGACCTGCAACAAGTTAATCTGTCCAGTACTCCAGTGCAGATCGAAAGCTTTGTCTATTTTATAGAAAACACAAGTAGACCTGCAACAAGTTAATCTGTCCAGTACTCCAGTGCAGATCGAAACAAGTAGACCTAGCGTTACACCATCACGGTCGCGACTTCCAAAACCACCACCCGCCACCGGCGATCAGAGATAAAATGAACAAAGCCGTAAAGGGAAAAAAAAAAGACTTGTATTCCCCCCGCAATGCGATGACGGCGAGAGGGCGACGGGTAGTTCACCTTGGAGAGTACGAGGAGGGCTTTCTCGCGGAGCTCCGGGTTGCAGAGGTCCAGCACGAGCTGCTCCGCGTTCGTCATGCTATTGTCCTTGGCCGCCGGCGCGGGCGACGAGGGCGCGTCAAGTCCAAGAGATTGGCCTGTGGAGAGGGACGGCGGCGGATTCGCCATTGCGAGGGATGCGGCGTGAATAGGGGCGGGACGGATTGGGTTGGGCAACGCCCAAGGCCCGAGAAATTTGGGAGAAGACGAGACTCACGAGAGTGCCTGAGCCGACGGCGTCTGCGAGGAGACTCAGGAGAGGAGAGGAGAGGAAACGGAGTCGGTCCATGGGGTTTATAGGGTGTTTTGGCCGTTTCAACATCCGATTTTTTTTTATAGCAAAATATCTGTGCGTTGCAACAGAAAAAAAAAGTCTTTAAACACCTCTAAATCAATACATATAAAAATAGTCTCACGAATAAATTTCATATTCTATTGTTTTGAATTTTCCTTTTGCATGGCGGTGTCAGTTTGATTATAAATATTATTTTTTTAGCTTTTCGGCAATATATAGAACATCGAAAACGGAGTCCATATATGACATGAGTATCCGTTTTCACGTATCCTGCTCTTGCCGTCTGAATTGGGTTTCTGAATAAATTGTAGGGCATATTGTCTTGACGATTTCCATTAACTACAAGCGAATTTTAGAGTTATCTCAATTGGATTGGAAAAGTTGTTATTTTAGTTTTCATCTATATATAGAATTAAAAAAACGGAGCTCGTATGCGATCTAGGACGTCCGTTTTCGCGTAGGCTGCTGCTGCATTCTGGACTTGCGAATAAATTTTACGTCATATTGTTTCAAAGATTTCCATTGACTGAGACTGAATTTTAAAGTGATATCAGTTGGGTTGCAAAGGTTATTATTTTAGATTTTTTATCGATAGCCGGGACTCAAAAATGAGAATTCCGGAATGCCTGCCGACGTTCAAATATAGAACATGGAAAACAAAGTTCGTATGCGATTTGGCCGTCCCATGGCTTGTACTCGGACTTATTAGGGCTGCTTAGCCTCTACCCTCTAGGTTCCTATTAAAGCGTAGGGCATTTTAAAAATAATTTAAATTTAAATTAGAAACAAAATGACCTGTCTACGTGTCCTTTAAAGATCATAGCTCCAGCTTCATGATTTTCTGGATCGAGAGCTGGAACATTCCAAACAGCTAATCTAGGGTATAGCTTGTGCAAAAATTGAGGGATGCATCTTGTGTACAGCTGCATGCAATACAGATCAATCTTGAAGCTGAGAATTTCACATTAATTATTTCGCTTGTGTTCTTCCACTGTTTTGGTATCGCCATCTCGATCATATAACGTCCTTTGATTAGATTCGATCTAACCAAAACTTGGCTAGGGCATAGTGATCTAAGTGTTCATCAAAGTTTTATAGATTAATTCTGGATCGTTTTCATGTATAACCGCAAAAATTAGATTCAAATGTAGATGGATTTCCGAGCTCATCACAACGGCTCGTTGAACATCGGTCATGCTGCATGAGTGGCGCGTTTTAACCACAGTACATTGCGTGGTTAGACAATTTAGACCGCCGCATATGTGAGGAGGTCATATCTTCGTCTTTTTGACAAGCGGCTAGACCGTGGTACATTTCTGAGTAATTGTGACACAACCATTCACCCTCCTGGACCCTGGTTTGTCGATTGTCGTGATTTAGCGCTTTTGATTCCACGCTTAATCACTGGTCACCACACGCATATGCCTGCGTATTAGCGTGTCATTTCCGCAAAATCAATGTGCCCCTCTGGGAAAAGACCAAGCACATTCCTGATTAGCTAAAAATGAGCACTATATGATGTCCGGTTATCTGACGTGCACCCATTCGACTATTTAGAACAGAGAGAATACGTTATTTAAACCCGATAATTCTAAATCTTTTAGTCTCGCAGCCACCACACTAGAAGTTCAGGATTGATCTAAAACCATACGAGCCACATTAGTGAATACAGCAGCATATTTTTACATATATTTCCTCATCATCGGTGGATACATGGATATCGCACCGCATGTACATGAAACTCAAGTTCAAATCCACGAATTGTGTACTCAAGTACTCAACCATCCATCACAAACTCCAGAGCAGGACTGCTAGGTACTGAAGTTTATCGATTTGATTGCAAACATCAGAACCAGGATGGAATGGGTAAAGTTTTTGGAGGCAGCTCACATCACACTATCTGACCGGATTGGTACATCGAACATAGGCATCTGTAAGTTCTCCTCACCAATCGATGCCCAGATTCCTTGAGGTGAATAGGTCTTCAACGTAGTGGATTACCGGAGCTGATGACCTGATGAAACTCTGCATTTCAACCTTTGCCGACTCCTCTGCAAGTGAAAAGGGAATACAGTCAACATTACCACAGGTCAAAACTAAGCTATATCATTATGGGAAACATAAGATATCCTAGTATCCTTTTGATAAATCTGTTCCATGCCCTCTTCTTTTATGAATCATGCACATGAGAAAACTATAGGCGTGCATGAGAAGTAGTTGCTCTCCCACAAATAAACAACATAAATACTTTTGAGGCATTGCGATGCGATCATCTCATTTCAGCATGAAAAATCAGCTACTTGCTATACTTTGTTAGGGACTGAAGCTTCACTGACAAGAGATTTGAAATACTGAAGAAGTAAAAATGCATCATGGTCACTCACCATCTTCATTCAGTTTCTTCAACAGCTGGGACTTTGAGGGAAGGGCGTACATTCCAGCAGCAACAGCTTTCCTTATGGCCCATCCATGGTGAGGAGCAAATACCTGAGCATAAGCTACTGATGCTGCATCCCTTAGCGAGTTGCCCCTGAAAAACGATGTTAACTGATCAGATTAATGGAGAAGGCATTGTAAGGAAACCAAACTTAACAGTTCACAAGTCAAACTTATGAGTGACTACAAGTTGACAGGAACAAATAGCTACTTTGTACAACTTGTGCTTACTCTGTGACTAGTATTTGCTCAAACAGGACTTTAACCATATCGATCCCACGTTTCACTCTAAGCAGATTCCTTGTATGGCTCCCTGGTTTCCTGACAGTGTCCTGCTGAATGTCTAGCTCGACCATTGAAGGCAGCGTTGAAATCGACTTGGAAGCCTCCACCAAATCGTTAACCTGTACACAGATCCAATGAAGGGGTCAGTCATCGGAGAATAACACCAAATTAACTTACAAACATCAGGGTGATAGCTAGGCAACAAGGAGTGCCTACTTAGCAAGCAAAGCAACTCGGAACCATTATCTATCAATTGCCAGAAGTAAAGCAGTTCTATAATGAATTTTCTATTGTAGTGAATCATCCAAGTTTATAGTCAAACTCAAAAGTCAGAAACCAAACCAACACAGCACCCTTATCATCCACCCAAACCATATTAAACCAGTTGCACACTAAGCCTGCTACGGTACTGCATTGCCTAAGTGTCTAGTAAAAACTGAAGAGGCCTGTGGAATCTCTTCTCTAGTAATAACAAACTAGAAAGCATGCGGCAGTCATATTCTAACACCTCAAGTGTCCATTGAAACAACTTGGCACAGAGCACAGCCTCTGAATAACTGAATTAAATGATCTGATTCAGATGCAACAACTCTAGTTTATCTGAAACCTTCAAGGTCAATTCTTCCTAACCTCCAAGTCTTAGAAACACTACACAATTGAATACAAAACAAAGCAGCAGATCACATAGTTTAACAAGCGAAGAGAGCATGCAACCAGCAGAAACTGAAGCTACTCATCACGATAACCAAGACCAAAAGTAAAATAGATGCACCCTAGGTCTGCAGTGAAATACCCAAGTGCCTATTCATAACTGGTGATATATGATGAACGGTACTGATTGTCATGTGAAATAGGTAGGATTCCAACACCTCAAGTATCCACAGAACAAACTAGCACAGAACAGTGGACACGGCCTCAGAGCTGATGGTCCGATTCTGATGCATCCAAATGATCAGTGAGACCATTTCGTCCTAACACACTAGTGTTAAGACAATCTAAGTTCCATTGACCATCACAATCACTACATAAAAGTACAAGCAACCAACAGATCAACCTAAACCTTCGAATCAAATCACACTAAACAGCTTAATCGGGACAGCGGTTCCCGCAAGGAAGCAGCTAATGCAGCCGTACGGAGCAGAGCACAGGACGGAGGGGAGGGTAGGGGAGTAGGAGGTGCCTTGGCGACGTAGTCCATCTCTGCGAACTTGAAGGCGATGCCGAGGCAGCCGAAGAGGACGGAGACGTTGGAGCAGGCGCGCGAGAACGCCCCGGCGTCCATGGACCCCGCGGGCTGCTGCTTGGCGACGGCGCTGAGCTCCTCGAACGACGCCGCGATCCGCCGAAGCGGCTTCTCCGCCTCGCTCGACCCCATCGCCGCTCCGGCCGCTCTCGCTCGCCGACTTCGGGTGCTGGCAAGCTGGGGGAAGGAGACGATTTTTTTTTCCTTACCCTTTTTTGGGGGACTTTTCAAGAGAATTTTTGCCTGCGCTGCCTTTCGGTGTTTCTACGCATGCCTTCGGTCCTTGCCATCTGGCGACGACCCCGAGGCCGATCGTGTTGTGTTGGGCTTCACTGGGCCGGATGTTGGGCCACAGATTGAGCTGCCTGTACGGACTGACGAGAGACCTTTATGAAGCAGTTGTTTTGTGTCGGCAAAACAAAAATTGGACTTAGGCACCGCTCTTTTCCATTTTTAAAGTAAAAATTGAAAGTGAAAATGTTAATGTGATTGTAACAAATATTTTTACATTATACTGTTAGATAGCATATTCATCTTGGTTAAACAATTGATAATCCATAAATTTCTAGTTTCTATTTAAATGGCAGTCCTTTTAAGCAGTCCATTGAAAACAGCATGAGAAAACCCCTTTTCACAGCGAAGAGATATTAGACAGCTGCTCATGAATCGTGTCCAGCCTATACCCGATGGCTCAAAATAATACAACAATCTCAAACATATGCGTAAGCATTGTTGAATTTTTTTTTTCACTTTTTTGACATTGGTTTATGATTCTTATTATCTCATCGGACCTGTAGGCCCTTTTATCGAAGAGGAATTAACACTCATCATTTATTCATTGCATCATATACGTAGGGATTCTGCATTTTGGCTATCATCTGGCCGTGTTTCCCAGGACAAGAGATGTTTTTTTTTTATCTCAGAAGGCGCAAAGTGTGAATGACGCAATTTAACATTTGAGTTAAATGTATGGGAGGTCTTTGAACTTGACGTGGTGTACCAGATAGGTCCACGAACTCTCAAAACACATTTCTACCACTCTAAACTTGTTACAGTGTACCAGATAGGTCCACGAAATTTTAAAATGCATTTCCAGCACCCTAAATTTATTAAGTAATGCACCGCAGGTCCATACCTCTTCGTTTTATATTTATTTTTCAATTAAGCCCCTATAATGTAGTTCCACCTCTCCTTGTCTGCAACTACCCGACGCCACCCATCTGTTCCCCCGTCCACGGCCGCCCGGCACCCTTTCTCAGGGCTAGTGCCATGGCTGAGGTGGAGATGCCTTCTACCCCTTCTCCTCCATGTCGTCGTCTCCCCATGCCACGCAGACGGCCGCCAGCACCGGATCCTCCGCGGCCAAGATCGAATCTGCATGGAGCATCCGCCGTCACACCGAGCCGAGCTCTAGTCGCCGTGTCTGCTCTTCTTCACCGCCTCTCTCTCCGCCGCCTCCCCACGCCACGCCAGTCGCCTCCCTATGCCACTACCACTCACTCCTCCCTTCCACAGCCACCCGACACCGCTCCTCCTCTTGTCCATTGCCGCCCATCGTCGTCCCTCCTCGTACCACGCCACAATGGCCTCCCTGCGCCACCTCTACACCCATGCTAGCCATCGACAGCTCCTTCCTGCTGTGGTGGAGAGGAATAATGGAGGAGGGTACGAGAGATAGAACATTCCAGGGGCCTAATTGAAAAAAATAAACATAAAACAAAAGTATATGGACCTACAGTGCATCACTTAACAAGTTTAGGATGTTGAAAATACATTTTGATAGTTCATGGACCTATCTGATACACTGTACTCCCTCCGTCCACAAAAGAATGAAATCCTAGCTTTGTCTTAAGTCAAACCATCACAACTTTGACCAAATTTATATCAAAATATATTAAATTTTATACTACCAAATCAGTATCATTAGAATCTTGTTGGAATATATTTTCATATCATATATATTTGATATCTTAAATGTTGATACATTTTTATATAAACTTGGTCAAACTTACGATCATTTGACTGAGGACAAAGCCAGGATTTCATTCTTTTGCGGACGGAAGTAGTATTAAGTTTAGAGTGCTGAAAATGCGTTTTGAGAGTTCGTGGACCTATCTGGTACACCACAACGAATTTAGGGGCCTCACATGTATTTAACTCTTAACATTTCATAGAACTGCAGTGCATGCTCGTCCAGATGCGATGTCTGACAACACATAACTGAAAATTTACGATGAAGGGCACTTATTGCATTGTGCAGAAGGTGAGTATCGACGAAACACAAGCAGAGAAGTGACCACGGCCTCAGTGCTAGATGGTCAGATTCCGATGCATCCAATTTATCTGTGAGACGGCCTCAGTTCGATTCATCACCATCACTACATACAGTACTTGTACAATTAACCAACGGATCAACTTATACCTCGGATCAAATCACAAACAGTTTAACCAGGACAGTGAATCCATCACTGCAAACTTGAAGTCAATGCGCCATTGCCGTTCCGGCTGCTCTCGCTCTTGCAAACTAAAACTGGGGCGGGGTATTGGCAGCACAGCACAAATTAATGCACGATCCATTAAGCTGTAACGGATTTTCCTTTGAAAAACAATGATTTTACATCTGATTAGCCGGTTCGTCATTTGTGAAAAATTTCAAGCACAGTATTTGACAAAGTTGCTGCGGGTACACCGACGTTGTGTTCGTGCCAATGAAAAACAATAGTCGCCAAGAAGAAAAACAGGGATGGTCAAATTGCCATCTGTAAAGAGTCAGATTCACTGGTATGTCAATCAGCACGGAACCGTATGGATCCTAAGACTGGGGCGACAATCTCATATCATCATCCTCTCAACAGAACAAAATATAACGATCTCGGAGAAAAGAACTGAATGAAAGTGAAAACAGAACGCGAAGTCACAAAGTCATAAACAGAACGCGAAGTCACGAAGTCATGGACAATGGAGTCAGATTCGATAACATGTCAATCAGCACAGGTCCGGAGTCCGGATCCTAAGACTGGGGCGACAAAACCATATCATCATCCTCCGACGCATCCGTTGACATCGTCATCACAAGACGATACACTAGAACCAAAGCAAAGAGACAGCGCGGAAACGGAAGAAGGGCGGCGAAGAGGAAGAAAACGAAGGCGGCGATGAGGAAAGAAAACACGGGTGGCGAGTACGGTCGATGGGTGAAAACTCGGCGGCTCGCCGTCCCGCTCCGGCGAGGCGTGGGTGTAGAGTTGGGGAGGAGGCGGCGCTCCGGCACTCTTTATTTATCGCGGACGCAGAAGACGTTCTAGGGTTTCTGGTGGGCCTCCAAATTATGGGCCTTTCCTCTTAACGCGCGAGAGAGCAATGGACTATTAGCCAGACGCCAGTATTGTCTAGGGCCGTAATTTGGGCCCAATTCCGAATTCTTTTACACATAAGGCTGAACTTCCTTTAAATCTTTGGTGGTTTTCTACTAACCTTAAAAAAAACAGGATTTCTAAATATCTTCCGTCAGATTTCTCACCCTCTCATCTTTCACTTTTTCATCGCTTTTGTGTTTCCATTAAAGATAGAGGAGATAGTCAAATACTAGTGGGGCTCAGTGAGGGAAAAAAATGGAAAAATGTAGGTAGAAAAGATCTTCCGGGAGATGAGCCTAAAAAATCTGGTGATTTCCTAGCTGAAAGAGAAAACTCTGGCGGTTTATTAAGCGCGGAACCAGTCTCATGTGTCAGATTGCAGCAAGCATATACTATACCTGAATTCCTGAATCCAGACATTTAGTGTGTTTGGCACTTGGCAGCACCCTGTGTTTTTCACCGTAGTTTCGCGCGTCATTAGCAACATACGAGTTATAAAATAGAACTATAGTGCAATCTATATACATCAAATGAGCTTTTAGAGCATGAGGACCAACAATCAGCCTTGGGAAACATATACGTACATACGACCTGCTGCTCGAGCCCGTAGCTGGAGTACGTGCTGGAGGAAGAAGAACTGTCATCTCCCCCGAGCAGGTGTGCAGCCTCGGCACTACACGAGCAGAAGAACAAAACACCCAAGCTGGAGCTGAACCGTGCAGCTCCTCAGACCACCTACATACATCTAATGTACGTACTCGATACGTATATGTACATAATAGACACGACTTGCTGCTACAGTGTTTACAACCTGGAGAAAGCAATGCCATCTCTCATGAGCTACGAGTCGCGACCACAAAATAATGTCAATGCATATGTACAGGCTAGTTATACTCAAAATCATAAGGCTACTTGCATTGGCCACCGTCATGGCCAGGACACTTCGCCATGAAGATCAACGGCAGGCAGCCGCAGCACAGCAGGGCTGCAGGCGCTGGGCATGGCGCACGCTCACTCACTGCAGGTCCGCCGTTGTTGCCGTCTGCTGATCCTGCTGCAGCTTCCGCTCCTTGTCGATCATCTCCCTGAACTCCTCGTCGGTGGCCTTGAGCATGTCCGGCAGCGGCAGCGCGACGCCGGCCTCCTCCGCCGCTTGGTGGCGCGGCGCGATCCGCTTCTCAAGGCTGAAGGCGAAGTACTGCGGGAAGGCCTTGATGTCCTCGACGCCGCCGCCCATGGCCTGCACCAGGTACTCGAACTTGGGCACGTAGTTGCGGTCGATGCTGAAGGTGAAGAGCGCGGGGCAGCGGAGCACCATGGCCACGGCGTCGTCCCGGGACATGCCCAGCCCGGCCAGGAACTCCAGCTTGGGCGCCAGCGTGCGCTCCACGCTGGAGACGAGCAGGATCGGGTCCTGCAGCGCCAGCGCGCGGCTGTCCCGGAACCCCAGGCGGCGGAGGTAGATGAGCGCGGGGCGGAGCTGGTCGCGGACGCTGCAGGCCAGCACGCGCGGGCACTTGATCACCACGCGCCGGTGCGCCGGCTCCGGGACGCCCAGGTCCTCGGAGAGGAAGGCGAAGACGGGGCGGAGGTCGCCGCGGACGCTGGCGGTCAGCACGGACGGGCACATGCCGAACACGCGCCCCAGGTCCTTGAACTGCAGGCCGCGGGACTGGAGGAACGACACCACCGCGTGGATGGAGTCCGGCGACGCGTCGCGGAGCGCCGGGTTCTGCTCCAGCGCGCGACGGTAGTCCACGCCCATCAGCTCCAGGCTCAGGATCTTGTCCTTCACCTGCGACGGCAGCTCCGGCAGGTGCAGTGACAGCGCCGCCGTCGCTGTGGACATGGCCGCCGTCGTCGCCGCCGCCGCCGCCACCACGCTGCGAGTCGTCACAGCTGTCGCCGCGGCGGTGGAGAGGGGCTTGGCGACGGGGACGGAGGCGTAGAAGCTGCAGAGCGGCATTGCTGGCCTGCTAGCACCTTCCCCTTGCTGATTTGATCTGGAGAAGGGGAAGACGAGGATGCAATGCAACATTCAGCAGGACCGCAAGAGCGAAGTGAAGTGGCATCTCATCCACTTCTTTATCTGGTCGTTGCTGATGACCTGGCACTATGGGTGGTGCTCATTGGCTGCTGGGATTTGACAAGGTACCGCCCCTCATCAGATTATTCAGATATTAGTACACCGCACAAAAAGGAACATGCCACAAGAACAGGAACAGGGAAATAAAGATGATATGAATACGAACTTTAAGGATGGCATAAAATTTATAGTTCACTTGAACACGTTCCTGTCAAACGAAGACTGTTGAATCCATTCTTTCGGACTATAAATACATATATGATGTAGCAATACGACAACATAAGCTACTATAAGGTCACACCCACGGGGTGACAGCAATCTACAAAGACTATTTTAAATGGACTATATCATTTGGTTTCTCCTGTTACACCAAACTGGAACTTCTGGAATGTTAATTCTGTCTAAGAAACACTTAAACCTACAGGGGGTGCGGTCAGCATTTTCCATAGCTTCTGCTCACCGATGGCCTTCTCCCTAGCTTGCGGTTATGAGTTTTTTGGTCATCCTGCAACACACGAAGCAGAGTTCCATAAGATAGCAAGGGCGCTCAGGGTGCATTAATCATGGCCATCTATTCCTACAGATTTTCAGACACAATTCAAATAACGAAAAAAAAACTAGATGAGCCGGTTTTTACCATATATAATGAAGCTGCAGAATCAGATTGCATCATTTGATTTTGAGCTTGACCAAGTGATTGGAACGTATCATATGCATCTATTGTTAGCTGCCAACCAGAGAGTGCTGAACTACTTGAGCTGGAGCCAATGTTGTTACAGCAAGCCGCTGCAACAATTCCGTTCGTCCATGGACAGTAACTATTGTGATGCTTAACAGGATCGAATTCAAGCAGACCCGATTCGTAATCATTTTCACCATTAGTAGCTCCTGAGAAGAAAATAAAGTATTTATACAAGCAGAAGGCAAACAACTGAGTATAGTCAGAAACAAAATGGTTTACAAACAACAAGAAGTTAACAACAAAGCATTTTTGTGCCAAGTTGAGGTAGGTAGGTTAGAGATTAAATCCACATGAGTCACCAAGAAGGAAAAGGTTAAAAAAAAGAAATGGAGGTCTAACGATAAATAAAAAGGAAATAACTATATAGCTAGGGGTGATAATTGTATTGAATCATGTCCACTTCATTGGCATAACACCTAAATGAGGGATTTTACTACAAAAAATGCTGAAAGAAAATACAGCTATGATGAGAGAATGAGTTCCTTGTGACAAGCTAGTCATTTTATGATAAGGTGTATCACGAGGAACTTCCAACTTCACAAAAAGCATGCACAGCGAGTATCCCTAGCAAATGAAGAATCACAGATTAATAGGTAAAAAAACAGTAATGTTGAACCCTGGAAAATTGTAAGATACAGTGCATCAAGGCTTGAATGCAAGTACCTAATCCATTCCCAGGATCATAATCTGGTCCCATTAGTGCATCATCAGTAGTAAGCATTTTGCCAGTCTGTGTCACATCGTCTTTAGACGGATCAAAACCTGCATACATCCCTGCATTGCAAGAAAGGGAAGGATGCCTGCTGCTTTCGTTAACGTTGGCACGACCTATCTTTTCTCCACTTTCAACGGAATCGGCTTTGGCGCCGCCATATATTTTTGATCCACTGTCAGCTTGGCCCACAGACCGAGACACCATATCTTGGCTGTCTCCATGAGGTTCTTCTCGATCTACTTCAGGTACAAATTCATCCATTAATCCAGGTCCTGGAGCTGATTCGCCAGTCTGCCCCATTGTCTCAGTAAGCTCAGCAATAGGTTCGGCATCACCGACAACACTCTCAGTTCTATGCAGAGAAGCAGCATTTCCATGAATTTCAGCCTCATGACTAGCTCCCATACCAACACTGCCACCACTAATTCCTAAACTAAGTTGATCCCTTCCAGAAGCAGGAGCTGTTTCAGCATTAATAACTTCCTCTCCTTCATTTGTACTGCTTCCTCCTATTTCTCTTGCGTCACTTCCAGCAGCAGCATGTGCATTAGCACTTTGCTGCGCTTGGTTGCTATAGTTAAGATCCAAGGCATCATTCATTTCCATGTTCCTATGTGCACTGGAAGAAGGCATATCGATATCATTACCAGCACCTGGATAATACTCAACACTCTCCATAGAATCTTCCTCAGAAGTGCGAACCCTATTCATTGCAATAACAGAAGATGCCCTCATAGAATCCCTAGCACCTGGACGCTCAACAGCTGCCAGGTCAATAGCTTTAGAGTGACTGAACATACCAGCGTCCATATCAGGGTCAAAGGACAAGTTTCTACTGGGGCCAGCTCCAGAAGATGGACGATAGGCATCAAACAGATCAAACCCACGGGACTTCTTATTCGGGACTCCTGAATCTTGTGCGGCATCGTCAACTTCTTCACCATCACGATCAATAAAATTTCCTTCCATGCTGTCAGCATGATGTAGCCTGTCTTGCGGATTGTCAGCTGTGCTCCCACCTTCCTCCAGGTTACGCTTCCTTGAACTTGGACCACGGGACTCATATGAAGTCTCACAGTCACCTACTTCACTGCCTGTAGGCTGCCCAATCATCAGATCCCTTCCCATTCCTCCATTATTGAACTGCTCTGATGCAGCAGGCATGGCGGATTGAGGTGATGGCAATCCTCCAGCCATTGTTAGGTTTAGGTCTACTCCAACAATTGATAGAGATTTTCCCTCATTTGTTGCTGCTTCACCACGCCCTTCATCTTGACCTCTTTCCACGCCATCAGTTACCCACTCATTGATCCCACTGGCAGCGCTAATTCCACGTGTTAGAGTTAGCTTTCTGCCTGTTTCAGGCACATCAATGTTATTTGGACTGAAACGAAAAGGACGTAGCACAGGTCTAAAGTCCCACATCCGGACTGTAGCTCCACACAGGCTACAATCTAACAACGGTGACCTCATGCTGCATCCAGAATCTCTCAGAGGCAATTTGCCTTTCCCCTTATCTTTCTTGGCTGACGCAGAGAACGAATTTTTGTTATGTTCAACAAAATGGGGATAGAACGGTTCATCAGGTCCAACTGAAGGTGCATTTTTAGCAGAATGGGTTGAGTTTTCTTCACAGTCTTGAACATTTGGAAGCCACCTAGGTTCCCATCCACACAGGCTTATGAGCTTCTGCGCCTACAAATTCATTGATACAGTACCTAGATTAAAGAAAGACACAAATACTGGGGGCAATGCAAAATAATAGCAAAGTAGAAGCCACAAATAATGATATAGTGTGTATGTACATGAAAAGAGAGAAGCATACTTTAGAGTAGCTACAAGAGGAATCTTGGTGCATATTAACTCCTGCTGTACTCTCTGCTTTGCAACTCATCAGACCAGATAAAAAGGTACTTGAGTGGGACAATAGATGGTCAATTTGTGTGCTCCTGGTCAGCCTCATGTTCTCAATTGCAGATGATGCAATAACAGGAAGAGAGTTAAACTGTAAAAGCCCATCGCAGCGATCTTTAAAACCTCCGATAAGAGCGGAATGTGTAAGGTGAAGCTGGACCAAGCTGTCAGCACAGCTATTGCCTCTCCAGGGACAACTATTCTGGTGTGCGGCATCAAGCTGCTCCGCAAAGGCTTCTCCAGCATTTGCAACTAATAGAACATAAAAAGAAAGGTTTCACAGCTGAACAAAGTTCAGTTTGCAAAGAGAGATGTACCAATCTATTTCCAGCCTAGCAGAATAGTAAGGCATAAGCAGTAGCAGTCAGAGTCAGACTAATGGAAGTTGTTATGAGATTACATACAGATTTTCTTTCTGGGTGACTACAAATGTTACTTAACTAAAAATCCAAAATATTGGATATCCATACATTGCTATGATAGGCCCAAAGTCTCTATGCATGGTTTTGATGACAAAGGTTCCAGGTGGACGGATACTGTGATCAGAATCCTGATCATCTGATGTTTCTGGTGCAGGGATGATAGTTAAGGGGAGGCCGGGGTTATAGTAATTTATGGTTAACTTTCCAATTTGGAATCACCTTGTATGCTATAAATATACCCTCAATAGATGCCTGAGATGGCCGAAATCACTGTAACATACCTCATATCTAAAAAAATTCTACTCTCATCCCAGATATCCACATATGTTCTTAATTCTTTGGCACGAGTGTCTGCCACATCAAATCCGTATATGTAACCCTTGATTGTATTTTTCACTCACAACAGTGAACAAATATATGGTCTGACTCAACTTCACAAGTATTCTAGCTGCCAAACAGAACACATCAAAGTACACTACAGGGTGAAAAACTAACATTGGCAGATGCAACATTTGCACAAGTAAAGCATAAACTGTAAGTTTGTTGGATATTAGGTAGAACATTTTTTCCCAACCAAACATGTAGATAGCTTATTATCATGAGGGGAATTAGAGTTATGCCCTAAGATTATAGAAGATCACTTAAAACACAATATGGTCTGCATTGGTCTCTACCTGTACAGTTAGTAACAGGGCAAAGAACATAAGACAGCGACAAATAGAATGGGTGTACCCAGTGCTAAAGTTCCCACATAAGGCTGGGCTGGGGGAAGGGAATTTCTACACATTGGATAATTCTCCAAAGAGGCTACCTTTGCATAGCAACCAACTATTTCACTTTCGCATGGTAGTAAATCCATCAGACCATCATAAAGCGCGTCAAAAAAACATACCTTCAACTGGGGACCAAGACATCAATGCGTTGAATATAAGATGTGCGCCACATGACTCGCATTCAATTTTGTCTAGGTCAATGTTCACCCAACCTCTTTGAGCACAAGCCAATGAACTAGCAGCCTGGGAAAAAATATTGGATGACATGACCAATATTAATAAATTCAGAAGTTGAAGGATCCCTAAAAAGGTCAAGCTCAAGCAAGCATCCAGCCAATGCCTGGCCAGATTAACACAGTACCAGACTTTGTTGTAGAGAAAAATAAGGTTGCCAAGTTGGTAACTAGGACAACCATCGTTCCATAGACAAACTTTTCATGTGACAAGCATGTTCTAATGACCACCAAGATGTGGTAGAAAGAATAGTGGGTACATGATTGATCTTCAGCTGCTGCAAGCAATATTCAATTTCAAGCATACTAAATAGCATTTAGATGCCGCTTGCAACGAGCAAAAGGGTGGAAGGGTATCTTCTTTTGAATTTCAATACGTCCAAGGAAGAAATTTATGTTGTAGGCTTATAGCTGATAACAAAGAGGAGATGCATGTATATATGTGATAACGATTTGGATTTGGATTATTATGATTATACTTCAGAGTTGTGGTATGAATGCATGATTTTTATTATTGCCACTAGCAACTGATAAATATGCCAAAAGAAATGCGCAACCAACCTTATAATATCATTATGGGTTAGTTTCAGGGACGACTTGGGTGAAGGAGAGGGATGAATGAGTCTACTTAGTTGTATTTCAAAGCCCAATGGAGTAATATATGGTACATGAGACACAACACATAAACCCTAAAGCATTTGGAATGACAAATATCGTAGACTCTAATAGCTCCAACATTGAAAGATACCCTCGGTTTAGAAGCCCAAGTTGAAGGCTTGAATGTTGCTAGTCGACGAAGTAAGTCTCCACGTTCCCATGGTCTACACGATGGTGCAGAATCCATAGCAGTTCCAGCAGCATCAAAACTGTGGGAAGGATGATAGGCATGTGCAGCAACTTGTGATGACGAGTCAACTCTGGAAGCTTGTCTGCCACCCAACCAATCTATGCTTGCAATATTAGTTTGCATAGCAGGTGACGAGGCACCAGCGGAACTGAAAAGCAAAAAGGGTTTCAGCGCGAGATTTAAAAACAACGACAAAAGTCTGCAGAAAGGATTTTTTTTTCTTGATTCTGCAGGGGAAAGGCCCACATTGATATTAGATTGTAAAGCAAATAATATAATCATTTTCAAGTTTCAGAATTACAGCATAGAAATCAAGTGCTATGTTACAAATTTAACACCACAAAATGAATTGAGCTACCTAGATCTAAAGTTCAACAACTAGGTCAACATGAACTCCAGGGGCTCAATCACATGTTACCATACCATCAAATGTGCAACAGTTCTCCACTGATTTGTGCAAGCTACAATTCTTCTCAAACGTAAAATTGTGACCTAATCGACATGCACAACAAAAGCATGCAGAAAAAACAGTCCCACAAACCCAACAGCACCAATGCAGCATCTCCCCCTAATCATAATGTTCAGTGAGACTAACAAACGCGTGCAAGCTCAAAGAGCTAAAATCACAGAGTTATGTCACCCAATGCCACTGTCAATTAATTTTTCCACTATAGCGGCAAAAAAAGAGAGAGAACTTTTGCAGCTCAAATCCTACGGTTTGGAAGCCAAAAGGAAAAGTAAAACATTCCCAACTACACTTGACTTCACAGATCAGACACCTATAACTGATGACGAAGGCCATCAAATACATCATGCTTTCCCCCCGTAAAGGACGTGCCCTAGAGTCCGATCAAAATTCCATAATCGCATTTGAGCCACAGCCTCCGCAAACCCTACCTCGAATCCTACACTAAGTCTTTCGTGCCCTGCAAATTCCACCTGGCTTAAGCAGAATCAACACCCTCACGAACAACCCGAGCACCGTGACCCTGATTCTGAAGCAGCAGCTCCGATAGCTACGAATCTACGACCAAAACTGAGGCCCCGAGGCTCGACCGCCGCCGTACCTGGCCACCGGAGTGTGCGGCGGCGACGAGGACCGGGCGACGGCCAGCGGCGGTTCTGCCGCCGCCCCCGACGAGCTCCGCACCTCCTCTCGCATCTCCCTCCGTCTCTCCGTGGCTGGCGCCCGCGCCTCTCGCTCCGGGTCGAAACGAAATGGGGGAAAGGATTCTCGCGACCGAGAGGAGACGCGCCGGGCGGCGAATTGATGCGGCCGTCACCTGTCACATCGCACGCCGCATCGACCGTTAGTCCCCCACCTCACGCCGTCAATTCGAGCCGCGGGGAGTTCGGCCCATGAGGCCCACGTGATCCGCAAGGATTCGGTGGGCCCATGGGCTGCTCATCATCGATCCGAGCAGTAGTGGACTCTTCTGTCTGACGATCCTTCTCCACCCCACTCTGGCCGGATATTCGGATCCCGCGGCGGGTCGGGCTGCGGAGCACGGACTCCGGCGAGCTGCTGACGAGGGCTTGTGCGGCGCCGGCGAGCGAGCTCGCCGGGGAAGGAGATGGACGAAGCGAGCACCTCAGCTTCCGCCGGCGCGACGAGGCGCCCCTTCCCGCATGCGAGATCGGGAGGTGAGTGGCGCTCCGGCGACCGGGCTCGCTTCGATTCGGTCGCGTCTAGGTTTCAACGCGCATGAGGCGGTGTGGTCTACGGGAGATCGTGTGCTGAGCTTGCAAAGATGCTGATTCGAGCGCGAAATTGTAGCTGCCGCTGTTGATTTTGTTTTACGTGTTACTGAGGTTGCTTGATTGGTGGTTTTTTTTTGACGATGGGATATAAGACATGCCCCAGCTTCTCTATGCAAGGATGCTTATGGCCGTCCATTATTGCAATCGCTGAATATGTGCAGCAAAAGCAAAGGATAGTTAAGCGCTTTGGTGGGGTTTGTCTCTCTAGCCACTACAATCCATTTATCCGTATACATTTGAGGTGTGGATATGCCAGTGCAAGGTTACATTGGTAAATTTAGTGAGCATTTCTAACCGTGAATGAATTTTATCAAACACCATGTTGGCATAAATTCAATAACCAGTTGAATACAGTGGACGTGTGTTACCTATCATTTCTCAGAATCATGTGAAATACAACACTGAAGCAACTTCAGGCAGATTTTGTTGTATTAACTTTGTTTCCTTGATTGGCAACTACTGAATTCAGTGCATAAGAAGATTATATGGCTGATTTAAATAAACTTTCAGAATTCAGTGTATCATATGCATTTCCCATTCCTTATTGTGTATTGCAATGCCGTTCTAATTTTGCACACTATACAGTTGATTATGTTAGTTTTGCAGCTCTTTTTTCAAATTTCGTTGGTTTTGCAGTTTACTATAGGTTCACCCAGCAGAATCTTCCAGCTTGGAAGCCGGCAATGACACCTGGATGTGTAAGTTGACTCTGATCCTATAGATAGGTTTGGTGCAAACAGTTTCGTGTACACTTGTACAGTTCAACCGATGATATTTCACTTCACTTTTTTTCAGTTGATTGCCACATTCTTGATTATTGGAATCATTTTTGTACCTTTTGGGCTTGTTTGTCTCCATGCTTCAAATCATGTAATTGTTCTGCTCCCTCTGGTAGATGCTGATGTCTCCTTTGATTTTTATATCGCTATGTATGAACTGTGTGCTCATTATTCTGGTTCAGGTTGCAGAAATCAATCACCGCTATGATGTTGACTGTGTGCCTGATGCTTACAGAGGAAATAAGCAAGCTTATATTAAGGATAGCTCAATTTCAAAGAACTGTACTCTGGAAGTGAAGGTAGTTCTTTATGTGATTGTAAAATACCTTATCTATTTTCTGGAGACTATTTTTCTTCTCCTATGTGATTCATATAGCTCAAATTTCCTAGTTCAGCTTCGTGCTTTGAGACTGCATGTTGCATTTGTAGCTTTTTTTCCCTGCCCATGTTTTATTTTAAATTTCTATTTTACTGTCACCACATAAATGCTAAGCATGGACATTTGTAGGTTTTGGAACATATGAGAGCACCAATTTATGTTTATTATGAACTTGAGAACTTCTACCAGAATCATCGCAGGTAGTTTTTTTAGTTCCATGGCCATTTTGTCTCCCTTTTTTATATAGACCGCTATTTGTTGGGTGGGGGTAATATTTCTGATTCATCTTTCTGAAAAATGGTGAGCAGGTATGTCAAAAGCAGAAGTGATAAACAGCTGCGTTACGGGGCGAAATACACGGTTGAGTCCTCCTGCAGTCCTGTTCAGTGGGATGACAATGGTTCTCCAATTGTTCCCTGTGGCTTGATTGCTTGGAGCTTATTCAATGATACTTATGGTTTTGCTCATGGGTCCAAGGAAATAAAGGTCAACAGGAAAAACATTTCATGGAAGAGTGATCGGGAGCATAAGTTTGGCAAAAATGTATTTCCTTCCAACTTTCAGAATGGTACCTTTATTGGAGGCGGAAAACTCGATCCTAATGTCCCCGTGAGTACTGCCATAAACTAAGTATTATTGATAGATTGCTCAATGTTCAGTTGCTCATAGGATTGCAACTAATAGTCAGTTTGTTTTAAGTTAGCTGAACAATTTCATGTGTTTGTCAGCTGAGTGAGCAGGAAGATCTTATTGTGTGGATGCGTACTGCTGCTCTTCCCAAGTTCCGGAAGCTCTATGGTGTGATTGAAGAGGATCTACAAGTCGATCAGACCATAACCATACTCATAACAAATAATTACAACACCTACACCTTTGGTGGAAAGAAAAATGTGGTGCTTTCAACAGCAACCTGGCTAGGTGGCAAGAATAACTTCCTTGGACATGCTTATATTGTAACCGGCGCTTTGAGCATCTTCATGGCAATTCTCTTTGCTCTGGTTCATGCAAAATACCCAAGGTAAACAACAAGCTCATATTTTGGAACAATGATGTGAAGAGAGGTAGGGCCGACCAAATTTGACCTGGGAGGAGGTAGTTAAGAGAGATCTAAAAGATTGGAATATAACAAGAGAATTAGCCTTAGATAGAGTTGCTTGGAAAGCAGCTATCCACGTGCTTGAGCCTTGATTAGGCTCTTCCTTGTGTTTCTTTCCAAAATCTTTTAAAACTTCGGTTTTCTTGTTTGAAAGCAACCTATTCTAAAAAAAAACGTTCCATTTTCTAGCGGTTTGGTTTGGGTTTCAACTCTAGCCTACCCCAACTTGCTTGGGATTAAAAGGCAATGTTGTTATTGTTGTTTGCTATGTTTCCACTTGTTATTATTGGTCATAAGAACCTAACACGCAGACAGTGGATTCATGTGTGAACGGACGAAACCTCCTTTTGAGTGTTTCTCATTGTTGGTGTATTTTGTTTTCTTAGTCATCTTTAAGCTAGATAACTCTTGTCGTATTTGATGAACCTGTTGCAGGGCGCAAGGTGACCCTAATTGCCTATCCTGGAACAGGAGAAACAGCAATAGCTAAGGAGCCTGTATGTATCCATGTGGAGGCCTGTAGGTACCAGCCCAGCTAACAACATACTCCTACATTAGGTCCCTTGTAAAACAAAGGGTAGTATACATACATCTCTGTCAGAAACAGGTCAGTTCAGGCAATGTGCGGGGTTATAAAGCCCAGATGAAAAGTAACTGTGTGCATCATGCCGTTCAGAGATGGTTCCAATTCTGTTGTGCATCCTGGAGGGTTTCCTCGTGCTTCATTTGTAAGAATGCACACCGTACTTGAAAAAATGAAATCGTGGTAGTGAAATGTTGGTGGGCGCTGAGGATCATGCCTCCTGGTGAAAAAGCAAGCTTGTAGAAACACCTCAGCTATCACAAATCAAAGCTGCTTATATATTACCCTACCCGCTCCAGATTTCCTGCTGTTTCTGAGCTCTGGACTCCGAATCTCGTTTCCATATATGTTGTTGGAGTTTCTCTCCGTCGCCTAATGCCATGTTCGCCATGCTTGCAGTCCATGCAATCCAACCAGACCTCGCCTTGTAAAGGGTCGCGATCCTGAGGATCAATGCGAGGTAGTAGATCAGTACTCCAGATGACACTGCTTCAAGACTCGCACCAGCCACCAGATGAGTGAGTGAGCCCATCGGCGGCACTGACGCCAACGCTTGAGCGAACCGGCACAATCATTGGATGTGACGACAGCGCCCCCCTCCCTCCCGTCCTGTGCATTTCAGCTGACCTCCGCAGCTCCGCTGGTGGTGGGTCGTCGGGGAGACGCGGGAGTACAGCAAGTGCTCCGTCCTCCTCGGCCCGACGTGACACTCGCTCCACTGCGGCTTGATCATGATAAGATGGATAGAAAGCTCCCCAGTCCCATGCTCTATCTATTCTAGCAGCCTTCTTTTCCGGTTGGGTTGGGTTGCAGCACAAGCTGTTCTTGGTGTGTCTGTCTTGTGTCCTGTACTTGTGTGTAGTTGTATTCTCTTCGTCTGCAGTTCTTGGCCTTTTTCAGTAAGAGATCAGGAGGTAGAGCAGCAAATTCTTCGTGGTGCTGCGTATCATTGTCTTCCTTTCTGGTTTTGGTATGAGGAATCACGTATCCATCCACTGGCGTCGGCGTCATCCCCAAATGATTGCATCGCCAGTGCTAATTCTGCTCATACAGCGCGGCGGCCCTGCCGGAGGAGTGTGAACTGTGAACTGCATGTCATCAACTGTCAAGGTGATGGAAAGGGACCATACGGCAACCCCATTCGCCTGCCTGATGTGCAAAAGCTGGGTTTTGTTCAGACGTTCCGATGGATCACAGGATGAGACGGTCCATGTGATGCCTTCGATCGATCGCGTGCAGTGGGGGCGAGACAGGACAAGAGGCGGCTGCCGCTGTAGCTGTAGCTGCCGCGGTGGCTGGCTGCCAGTGCCGGTGCCGGTGCCAGCGCCACCGCCCAGGCGCCCACCTCGTGTCGTGTCCCCGTGGCCGTCCCCGATCGGCTCGGCGCCGCTGCGTCCTCCTGTTCATGCAACGCGCACACAAGTACGCGCTCCGGAGTAGAGTAGCTATCGCGCGGCACGACGTACGCGTCGCCGCTGTCGCGCGCACAGTGCCACCAGCGTGGCGCCACCGATCTGCCGGCGCACTCCACACCGCACCGCACCACACCACGCCACTTTCCTGTCCACCAATTAGTACTCGTGGCATACAGTGCCGCGTACAGTGTTTGGACTTTGGATGGACCATGCGTGGCGCCATGATTGAGGGCAGGGCGAGGGCGGCCCTGCTGTCCAAACCAAACCTAAAGCCTTGGATCGTCGACGGGTACGAAACTTGTTGTTACGGCCAGCGTGTGGTCTTACCGGTTTTTTATATTAAATGCTATATATCATTAAGCAGCTACTGCTTACTAGTGGTAGTTAGTGTTGCTGTTTTTAAGCCGCCGCCTGGAAATGGCAATGGCAAGTCGGCAGGAGCAGCATGCGCAGCACCCCTACCTTGGACGTACGGCCGTGCTCGTCCCCTGCCTGCCCAAACGAAACGTGTCTCCCGGCGCGGCCAATGGCGACTGGACAAGCGACGGGCGCGCGGCCAATCAGCGGCGGCAGCCCCTCGCGCGAGCTTTCACACCGGCCGTACCGCGGCATCGCACCGTGCTGGATTAATCTACTCCTCGCAGTACCAAGGATGGAACAATCTCCATTAAACTACCAGCATTTGCATGCAGCGTCATGTAAAAGCGCGAGAGCTTAACCTTTCTTTCCGCCCTAGTACACCATTGGGCTATCATTTTATAATAAAAAGCCTTTCTTCCTTACGGCGACGCGACGCCGGCTGCATTGGCCTCCATTCCTCCGGCAGGCTGGCGGCATATCCCTTCATCCATAGATCGCCCTACAAGATCCTCCCTCTGTTTGGTAATCCCTTCGTTGCAATGACACTACATATCGTTTTGGAGGACTGCAAGAGTAGGGATTAGTAAGATGATAATCGATAGGGCCTGTTGTCCATGAGCCTGCTGCCTGCGCGCCAAATGCCAAACCATCAATGTTTCTTGGGAGATTCGAGGCACGCCCCCTTTTTACAAGGAAAGTGGCTCCATTCCATGCATGCGCCGCGCCGCAGCTGACAGCCCCACACGCCGGTCCTTTTTCCCCCGTCCTTTAAATTTTGTCGCGTTTTTTCTTTCTCATCAATTTGTGCTCGTGGTCAAAAAAAAAAAAACTTTGTGCTCTTCACAGCGAAACAATCCTCGACGGACTAGGTAGTTGTACTAAACGTTCATGCCTTTGCCGATCTCCCCCGTATATATATACATACGGATTAGGTAGTTGTACTTAACGTTCATGCCTTCATGGAAATCGATGCCCAGACGGCGGCTGCGCATCTGCAGGCTGCAGATCAGGAGATGACTGTCACATCAATGCAGCAGCACAGGGGACAGGGGCTCTGCTCGTCTGAATCGACATGTGCAGAGCAAGCTTCAGGCTACCTCGTGGCTGCCGCCGTCATCCTCCTCTCGCCGGCCGCCGGTCAGAGAGATCAGATGTCAGCGCCAGCAGGGTCGCCGTCGGCAGCCAGCCAGCGGTGCAGCTCTCGACAATTATTGGGACCCTGCATCGGCACCAACCGCGCCGTTTCTCAAGGACGCAGGAACACCGAAAGGGCAAGGCCGTTGCGTTCTGCTGCAGTACCAGAAGTGGAATTTATTGGGCAGCAGCAGCTGCAGACGGGAGAGGGCCTGACATTTTGTGCGATCTACGGCTCAAATAGACGCTTGCATGAAAATGAGGCCGCGGGTCCGCAATCGTCTGCTTCATTATATTTTTCAGTTGTGTCGATTTGGTTTTCTCCTGTATTTTTGGTCTGTGTATATTCAAAGTAGCGTACGAGGCTAAAGCTAGAGCATCATGGGTGGGAGCGGTGAGGACTATGAACTAGCCGACCATCCTAAGCCTTCAGGCATGTTTAGAACGGAGGAATGGAAAATATAAAAAGAAAAATCACAGGAAAGAGGTATGGATGTAGTAGCAAAATAGAGGACAAAAAAAACATAGAGAAATAGTGAGAAGAGGTGTTTGGAATGCATAAATCTATAGCACAGAAAAAAACTGATGATACACACATGCTTAAATTCGACTTCGTGAGGGTAAGAAAAACATGAGCTATGATTGGATTCTTTCATTCCTTTGAAATCTATACATGCAGCAGGATTCCATAGGAAAGCAATGGATCAATCCTTTGAACCAAACACCATTCCGCTAAAACTTTCCTTTATTTTCCTTTCCTGTAATTTTCCTATGAGGAAACTCCATTCCAAACAGCCCCTCAGTGTAATGCAACTATGCATCATCTTATCCCATGCAGTGCCCCCTCCTTGCTATTGCATAAAACTACAATATGGTTCCTTCAACAATCCATGCAAAAATAAAAAACATATTCTCTGTGTGCTTCTCCACATGTCATGTGAACATATAGTATCTACTATGCATGAAGGAAGGCTTGCTGGTGAGTTAATGCACACTTTAAAAGTAAAACTTCTATAATCCTAATGTGTTGTCCATTCATTCTGCTCCAACCATAATTTCATGTGTACGTCTAGTTTTATCAAGTGAGATGAGCTAGGAGATTTGGAATGATGCATGCAAATCCTTCTAACATCCATAAGTTTTTGGTACAACTACCTAGATGACAACGAAAGTGGGCTAGCAGGGACCATGGTGCCTTTCTTACGAGCCCTCATGAATCGAAACACGCTGCATGAGCCTATATGTTTGAAAGTCGTAATGATTGGTAGATAGATTTATATACTACTCGACTAATGCACGTAAACAGAAGAAAATGTATCCACAACACCTTTTATAGGCACATCAAGCAATGACAAAATGATTTGTGAATGATGCATTGAGGCTAATCTTGACAATCATCTAGTCACAAATGGTTTATCCAATAGTTGACAACACATCAAGTAGAATAAGATGCAAGCACACCTCAATACGACCCCATAGATCCAAACCCATGAAATGGTCGTCCTCAAGTAGCACATCCTTTTTACTTGCACATCGAGCGATGACAAAAGTTCTAACGTGAGTACACCTCAATATGCATCCCCTGGATCCGAACCTAACTGTCGAGTAGCAACGTATAGGCAGTCTAGCTGGTTTGGTAACATATAAATTAACCAACAAATCCAGCATGAACCTTACCTGATGTTTTGTATTTAGCTCTAGTTGTCTCACGCGACAACGGAAGATTTGAACATAGCATGTAGAGCCACTCAACGGCTCTATCTCCTCGTACATCAACCCATTATATGTTCGACCACACAAGTCGTAGAATACGTATTCTTCGTGACACCTTATATCTTACTATTACTAATTGGAGGTTCTAAAAGTTGCACCAATTTCAAAGCGCGCTAGAAAAAAAGATAAATCCAAAAAATTCTCACAATAATCAGAAATATCCGACCATCAATTGACAGATTGGAATATTAATAGCCATTAGATATGTTTTCTAAGTAATTACCCACCTCTGCCATTATGAAAGGTCTTGAGTTCAACTCTCAATGAAAACAAATATCCTCCTTTTTTTATTATATATATTTTTTAAGTGATTACCCACCTCTGCCATTACGAAAGATCTTAGTTCAATTCTCAACGAAAGCAAATATCCTTTTCTTTTTTTTTAGATTTTTTCTATTTTTAAATTTACTTTCAGTTTTTGTCTTTTTTCCATTAAAGATGCTAGAAACATTTCCATGAAACAGATATTTTGCAGACTTTTTGAAATTTTCATGTCAATCCTCACAAGCGCTAGAAAAAAATAAAATTATAAAAATTCTCACAATAATAAAAAAATATTTTATCATCAATTAACATGTTGGAATCTTAATAGCTATTAGATCTGTTTTCTAATTAAGTAATCACCCACCTTTGCCATTATCAAAATAATATTAAATAACCACTAAAACTACATATTAATTATCCAGTATGCCAATATAAAGGAAAATATGAAATAACACCCTAAATTTATATCTAATTGATTACATTTGCTATTTTGATAGGATAATACCAAATATCCCCTTTAATTTATATTTGAATTGTTCATCTTAGTTATTATGACTGATAATATGATAAAAATAATCCCTCAAAATTATATTAAAATCACCTATTTTTGCAATCAATCAAAGATTATCTAAATCAATTAAGCATACATATAAAGTAGCAAGATATGTTATTATAAAAAACCTAAGTATAAAAATAGATCTATATATGTTGTACGATTACGCATAACACATTTAAACCTCTAACCCGTGCGAAAGCACGGGTTGATTGACTAGTATTCCTCCTAATAAGAACACTATGAGCGGTAAAACAACCTTAGAACTTTGATCAAAACCTGCTGTCCGTGTCTTTTTCCATACTCAAAGACCACGGTTGACTGCAAGGCTCCGACGCTCTGCTCAGGCTATCCTCAATCAGGATGCGCAAGGGACTGCCTATACACTGTTTAATACTGTAGCGTGACTGTAGATAGAGACGAAGATAATTGAAATAGCGAAGGAACAGACACAGACAGTGCACGTCGACATCCCATTGGGATGGTCTCACCGCACGCAAAGATTTGCCGCCGCCGCGAGGGGCTCAAAGCGGACGGAGGGGAAAAAAAAAAGGCGCGAGCGGTGAAAACGGTATCCGCTACGCACGGCACGGCACCAAACGCCGTACGGCCGCGGCATCAGTGGGCACTCCCCAGCACAGGTGACAAGTGCGCGCGGGTCCGGGCAGGGCAGGGCTGTGCAGTGCCGCAGACGGCAGATCTGACACCAAAGCCTGCCGCCGCCGCTGTCTCCCGCTACCCGCTGCCCCGAGCAGCAAGCAGCTTCTGCCGCGCGCGCAGCGCCAGCAGCGCGTGAGGAGAGAGAGAGAGGGACTGGAGCGAAGCAGTGTCCACTGTCCAGTACTCCAGTGTGCCAGTGGCCCGTGCAGAGTGTTGTGTGCGAGCAGGAGCCGGAGAAAACCGGCACAAAAAAACACCGAGGAGGAAAAAAAGGTAGCACGAGTACGGGCGATTAGTAGGCAGGCGTGGCAGGGCAGGGCCGGCTCGGCGTAGTAGGGATAAGATCGTTGGCAGCGGCGCGGCCGGCGAGCACGAGGGCGAGCAGAGCACCCCGCCGGAAACAGCCCAGCCATAGCAGTTGCCGGCCGCATTCCAGTTCCAGCAGCAGCAGCAGCCGCCCGCCTCTGTCACCGACCGAGCCGAAACGGCCTCGGCAAGGCGCCAGGCAGCCCACGCGCCACCAGGGGGCTGGGGCTCCCCATAAAAGCGCCGCATTCCTCTCGCGCAGCAGTGCAGCAGCGTATGAGCGCTTGCGGCGGGAGGGGATGGAGATGGAGGCCGTGGGCAGCGACGGGGCAGCGCCGGGTGGTGGCGGGGATGCTGGCGTGCCGGCGCCGGGCCGGTCGTTCCAGCAGCAGGGCGCCAACAAGCGCGGCCGCGGCGGAGACATGAGGGGGAGCGTGGAGGCGGAGGCGGCGGGGGCCGGGGCGTGGGGCCAGCCTCCCGCGGCGCTGCTGCCGCGGCCGCCGCCGCAGGGGCTGTTGGGGGCGGGCTCGCGGATCTACCGCGTGCGCGCCAGCGGGGGCAAGGACCGCCACAGCAAGGTGTACACGGCCAAGGGCATCCGCGACCGCCGGGTGCGCTTGTCGGTGCCCACCGCCATCCAGTTCTACGACCTGCAGGACCGCCTCGGCTTCGACCAGCCCAGCAAGGCCATCGAGTGGCTCATCAACGCCGCCTCCGCCGCCATCGACAAGCTCCCGGCGCTCGACCCGGCCGCCTTCGCGGCCGCCCTCCCCGGGACGGCCGACGCCGACGCCGGCAAGGCCAAGCACCAGCAGGGGACCAGCAAGTCCGGGGGCAGCAGCACGTCCGAGACGAGCAAGGGGTCGGAGCTCTCCCTTTCGCGCTCCGACGGCCGCGGGGGCACCGCCGCGCGGGACAGGGAGGTCACCGTGGCCAGCACCTCCGCGCAGGCCGCGTCCTTCACCGAGCTGCTCACCGGGGTGTCGTCCGCCGGCGCCATTACCACCGACGACCACAAGCAGTCCTGGCAGCAGCCCAACGCGGCCTCGGCGGCCGCCGCAGACTGCGTCGGCATTGCGCACGCCGGGAAAGGCGCGCACGTGCTGTCGACGCACGCATTCTCTGCCCACACCGCCGCCAAGTTCGGCAATGCGCCGCCTTCTTCGTTCGGCCTGGCCCCGGCGCAGCACTTCAGCTTCGCCAGCTCCATCGAGATGCCGCACTTCTCGCTCGGCCATGACGCTCTGCAGGCGGCGTCCTCGGCTCCCGCCGGAGACTACAGCCTCAATTTCTCCATGTCCTCGGGTTTCTTGGGTGCCAATAGGGGGACCCTTCAGTCCAATTCGCAGTCAAACTTCTCAGGCCATCATCACCAGCAGCTCCAGAGGCTGGACGGCCCGTTCTCGTTTGGTCACGCCGCCGCCGCGGCGCATCCCGCTTCCGACAACCAGCTCACCGCATCCGCGGCGTTGCAGCTGTGGGATGGATTACGGCACTCCGGCATGAAGGAGAAGAGCAAGAACTGATCGCACATTCTTCAACGGTAAGATGATGATAATCTCTCAAAAATGCGGAAGCTTTTTATCTCTGTCTCCCGTAATGTGCTCGGAATAGTCATTTTGGCGCTCGAGGTGGCCTCGCGCCCATAAATCCCGTACGTAAAACACCACTAGTAATTTTGTTCTGTTCCAGTTGTCGGGTGTCGGGACTTCAGGGCTTCTTAGTACCACTTCATTACCTGGGCTTTGCATGATCTAGACTAACAGGTGTCGTTTGCTCCTCATTGGAGAGGATTTTGCATGATCACATGGCTTCTGATTGGTATGCATTGCATTTTATTGTATTAAATTGTTGTGAGCTGTAGCTACGTACCATTGCTGGAAAGGGTTCGAACACTAGCTTTGCATGCCGAAAAAGCTGATTATGCATAAAACCTTAACTGAACCAAGTTTCTGTTTATATATGATGATTTTTCCCCAAATAAATTATGTCGTAGGAGGTAATCTAGTAATATAGTCACCTGAATTGTACAGTAGCTGCTCAATGTTACGAGGAAGAGGTTTCGGTGACTATTGATTGATGTTGGTGACCTGGGGTCTTACGTTTGTGATAGATTGAACATGTGTTTCTACTTGCAATGCATTGATAACACACATACTCTTAATACAAAGGTCATTGAAATATGATATAAGTTTTGAGAGCCCAGACAAACTTTACTTTAGCTGTAGACGCCAAGGAATTTGGAAACAAATGCAATCAGTGAAAACCCTAATTATAGAATTACAAACCGCAATTTTTTTTTTCATTTTGCAATGAACCATAAGTTGTTTCATTTTAATGTGAAAGCACCTTCTAATGATCCATGAACCTAGTTGGTGATTTCTTTGTGCAAGCCATGTTTGTCCGCTTACTTTCTCCAAGTGCATAGTAGGTGTTTGATTTAATTTGGTGTGGGTCAAGATTAGAGCTGCTGCAAGCTGAAGGTCAAACGTACCTGTTTTATACCTGATGTTTGATCTTACATAGTTTGTCAATTTGAGCTGAAGAATTTAGGGCTCATGTACATGACTAGGATAGTAGGACCCTTAAGCACTGAGCTGTACTTCTGTACGATCATTGATCAGTTAGTACTGCTTATCTCCCATCACAAGAAAAAAAAAATACTTAGTACATGTTCCCAGCAAAACATGACCAGGGTCTTGGCATCAACAAATGCTACTGTACGCTATTGAGATAGAAGTCTTCTTTGCATATTATTGTTGTTTGGTGACCTTAGTGATATTGGTCTCTAGACATTAATTACCAGTCCTTTTTGTCTTGAGTTATGCTACCATGTCTGGTGCTTTCCTTGTACTGAGCTATCCAAACTTCTAATGTGAAGTAGAAACTTCCATCCTCATTGATTGAGTGTAGCTTTCCATCAGATGCTGGAACTGCGATTCCTGATTGGAGGTCTGGATTGCAATAGTGCATAACACAATCTTAAACACTCGTAGCTGTTTGTTAGTATGCCAGTACTTCCAAACCACCCGAAGTTGCTCTTTTGTTTGTTATCTGACACCTTTAGTTTCTTGTCTGTCAGGACTTGCGATATGCTGGAATAACATGGTTTTTATACGCTTTCTGGATAGATTATCTGGGTGTCCAGTAGGTAGATTTTTGTAATGGATTGGGTAGAAAACTGATCCAAAACTAGTATGACGCAAAGTGCTACAGTATTAAACTGATCCAAAACTAGTATGACGCAGAGTGCTACAGTGTTTTGAGATAGATGATATTTCGTTGATACATACATTCTCTTCAGCAGTAGCGAAAATGCTAATCAATACTTACGTTGTTTTATTAGTATATAAAACGATTTAGGGAACCTATGTTGTCTTCTTTTTCTCATAAGGATGATTCAAAATTGTAAAGTGCTCGTATTCCTATTTTCCTCCACATACAAAGAGTAGTTACTGCAGCCAGATCGCATGCAAAGGCATGGTATAGTGTACTGCGTCAGATATCAGTATCCACTGTCTTCTCAGTACACAAGACTCGTTTTTCAGCATTTTCAGTACAAATTGACCAATAGCATACATGTGTCAGAAGGTAGAGGTTGATTATCAGACCTTAATTTGTTGGGCTCGTATGATGGAATAATATGCCTTTAATACATTTTCTGGACAGATACTCCGGATGTTCATGAATAGGTAGATTTTTTAATGGAATTAATAGGTAAAAAATCCATCCAAACCAACATGTCGGAACTGCTAGTTTTTTTTTAAAAAAATTTGCTGTTGACACATTCTCGTGATATTTTTGTGTGATATTTTTCTCATAATATGATTCAAAGTATCCCAACTCGCTTCCAGCTTGCATAGAAAGGCATGCTGTAGCTATAGCCCATATTACTGCATATACATTCATTGACAGTGTTAGATATCAGTATCCATCATTCTATCAGTATGAAAGAGACCCGTTTCTCAGCATTTGCAGTACAGATTGGTCATGAACATATATATCAGGCAGTGCAGATTTGCCATTAACATGTGTATGTCGATTCTAATCTTCTTTCTTCGTCAACCTGCAGAACCTGAAGACATCATTGCTAGTGCCTGTTCCAGCAAGAAGAATTCATCCATCCTTTGGCGATAATTGCTCACAAGCCTGCTATGGTCATTATCAACCACCAACCCTGCTGCCCGTTGATCAAACAATCCAACCCTGCTGCCGTTGATCAAACAATCCTGCGGTTTTCTCCTCCTTTTTTTTTCTTCTTTCGTTTTCTTTCCTAGATGGCTGTTGTACAAAATTTGTGGGAGATGAGAGTTTAAACACAAGTGGTTTGTAAGCGTGCTCCGTGATCGTGGTTCTTCTAGTCCTCTCCGCCCCTGATTGCAGGGTGGTGGTGGATTCGTGCTCCCCTGGAGTGCTGGTCTAGACAATTCCGTAGTTCGGATGAAACAAGCATTGTGGTCACTGTTTCTCGGTCTGGGTTGCCCAGATAATCCTGATTCGGAGGTGCCGGACTCTACTTTCCTGACGTGAGTTTGTGACAAGTAGCATTCAGATTTTTGCTCTGTCGCTACCACCATTGTCCAGAAGACTACGATAGGACGAGCGTACTAGAAACTTTCCTGCAGCTGATAAGATAAGGTGGTGGGTCATTCTCCCTGATGCCGACTGTTTTTGGTCCGGAAATGGTAGTAAAATCGCCATGGATTGCATCTCTTTTTTATAGATATGTGTCAAATCGAAAAAGATGCATCTTCTTCCTCCCCAGTCGCCACCGTGGTCGTGCCGCCTGAGTGCCTGACCCTTTACTCGCACGGGAGCAAACCACGCGGCCAACTACACGACGTACGCCGCGTATGGCCGAGCAACTCCCAGTCGGAACAGGAGCTCCCTTTTGCGGCGGCCGCCGGCCAGCGAGGGCCTTTGTCGGGCAGCGCGTGCGCGACGCGGACGGGCTGCGCGTCACGTCTAGCTGCACCAGGCCGGTGACGACGCTGCCGCCGCTCGCCTGGATGCCACACGTGTGTATGAGGAAGTGAGGATGTGGAGCTGATTCGCGAGAAGGAGAGGCCGAGGGGAGAGAGGTGGCTGGTGGCGACGAGAAAAATGACACACGATGCCGCCGTACAGTGCGAGCTTCCACACGAAGCTGCACGCGCGCTTTTTCTGCTGGCACTTGCCACTGAACTTTGCAGAAACTAGCATTTTGCCCTGCGTTCCAACTGGAACAATGAACTTGTGTTTTCAATTTTTATTCTTCTGCACATGAGCAAGGCTGAATCTAGCAGTTCTCCTATTCTCCATCCTCTATCTACTATTCTAATTTCTCTTTCTGTCCAACTTCTCCCTCTATTTACAGTGCCGCATTCAATTTTAAGGTATGCATACAGAGAAACCGTTTGTTTAAGCCTAAGGCTGTCTACACTCCTGTTAATCCAAACTTTTACTCTAAAAAGAATACTCTTACCCAGTCATCAAAATTCTTTTCTTCATATCAAATTTCTCCGCGCTCCTGTTACTCCATACGTTTCCTCCATATCTAACTACCCATTATTTTATCCATTTGCAATCAACTGCCATTTTCTATCCCACCCATCCCGCCACCTATGACATGTGGGCCCAAAATCATTTTCCTCCTGTTCTCCACTCTTCTCGTCTCCTTCGCCCAGCTCGACTGCCTCCGTCGCCACCCGAGCCGCCTGCTCCCCCGTCGCCGCCCTCCCCTCGACGCGCCGACCCCAGATCCGGCGCCGCCACCACCCTCTCCTCTCCCCGCCTCCGCCGCGGTCAGATCCGCCCGCGCCGACGCGAGCCGGCGCGGCCGGCCATCTCCTTCCTCTCCCGCCTCTCCAGCCTCTGCCGTGGTCGGATCGACTCCTCCATCGCCTCGCCCACTTGATCGTCCCCACCGCCGCCGGATCCAGCCGCCGCGGCATCCTTTGCTTGCCCGCCGCGGAGAGGAACCCACGGCGCAGCGGCTCCCCGCCTCCCCCACGACGCAGCGGCCACCTCTCCTGTGCCGACCGTCTCCACCGCCGACTCTCTTTCCTCACCTCTCCCCTCCAGCAGGCGACGCCTCTCTCCTCTCCTCTGCCGTGACCGAACCCGCGGCGCCGCCTGGCTTCGAGGCTCCGCCGGTCTTCTCCGCTGTCTCCGCCTCCGCCGCCGGGCTTAGAGGCTCCGCCACCCACCCGCGCCGCCCGGCTCGTCTCCCCACCGGCCTGTCCCACCAAGCGCGCGAATGGAGCATGGAGAGTGAGGTGATAAACGATGAAGTAGCCATCCGTACTCCGGCATTCCTAGAGGAAACCCCATCTTTCGCTTGTTTGGTGGGGTACGTGGCGGAAGCGGCTACAGCAAATTTTCCGCTAAATGTTTACGCCATCCCTTTGCCGGGACGTCTACCGGAATGGGTTGCAGATAGTCTAAGGGTTTAGGGTGGTGCCCACATGTGGTACCACTTGATTGTGTCACTCGTTCGTCCTTGAGTGTGGATGGCGAAAAAACTCTATGCCAGTGATGTTCAATGTGAGAGATTTGTCGTTCACTTAGACTTCTACGCATTTAGCCTAATGTCACCAAGGATGTATATGTGCAAAACACTATTTGCATATACAAAGTGGAGTTTTAAACATAGACAGTGAGATAGGAAAGCTAGTGAAAATAACTGAGTGCATGATCATCAGTAGGAGAGTCCATCAATGGATTAGAGACTCAGACCGGGTGATGAATGCCTCATCCAATAAACTGATTTATTCAAATGTTCATAATTATATTATTAAATATGCACTCGATACGTACTACATGTGTTTAAAAAATTTGTGCATTAATTCACAGTAGCACCACAGTCATTAATCCAATAACTTATATCGAATAAATAATTTAACCTTAATGAAAAGTTTAAACAATATCAAGAAAACAATTTTCTAAAGTCTATCATCACTGTACAGCCCATTCAAATATTCTTCACTCCGAGTTGAGCCACAACTGGCCCATCTCATCTCACCGCGCTGCCTTGCTCCCTTGGCCCGTTTTGCCAGAACTATCTGATTCAATCGGACGGCTCGCAGCGCATCAAGCCGGAACAAAACCCGAGAAACCCTAGCCCCTACCCGCTCACCCACTCCCTCTGTCCCTCACACCTCTACCACCGCCCCACTCCTCCTCCCTCTTCCGCCTGTCCGTCGTGCCGTCGCTGTCCCCCGATTGCCCCGTCGCATCCACGCCGGCCGCCGCCGGATCCACGCTAATCGCCGGTCGCGGCCACCCGTGCCATCGGGCCAGACCCGCGTCCTCGTCTTCCCCTCCTCATATCTCTCCGCTCCACCGGCGGCCTCCGATTTCGTCGTCTCTCGTCTCCTTCCCATCCACGTTGCGGCTAGTGCGCCTCCTCCCCGCCATGGCCGGTGCACCACCTCCTCGCCGGCCTCCTTCCCGCCATGGCCACCGCCTCTCCCTCCTCCGACCACCTCCTCGACCTCCGGCCCGGCCGGATCGGCCTGCGGCTCGGCCGTCTCCCGGCGGTAGTGGCGCGGCAGTGTGAGAGCGGGAGCGCGCGGGGATGGGCGGGGACGCGCGCGTGGACCGAGGGCGGGGGGCGTGAGCGAGCGACGGACACGGGTGGGGATTGAGGACTGGGGAGGCGATGGGCGACGGAGTGGAGAGGCAGTGCGGTCCTGCGGGGTCGGGCGGGCGAGCGGGGACCGACGACGGACCAACAGAAGGCGGTGCGGGCGGAGCCATGGGGGCGGGGGTGACGGAGTAGGAAAACCCCCCTGTTTGGAACACTACATATTTATATAGGGGTATAGATTCTGACGAGACGCTTGATTTGGGTCGTCAGCGCTGACGTGGGAGGGAAGGATGCGGCTCTTGGAGATCATCAGGGCGTCCACAGTGGGCAGCCCAAATCGCCAGCCTATGTGGAACAGAATAGAATAAAAAAATCAAAAGATGAAGTCCTCTCACTCCTGCGGCATGAAAACCGGAGCAAGGCTAGACACAACATTCCTTGTGAACCGTGCGAGACTATCGCCTGCACACTCGCTAGCGAGTTGCTTTTTAGCTTCTCTCTACATCTAAACTGAATAAAATATAGAAATAGCCAGTGAAATCGACCACCGTTGGACACGCCCTCACCACATCACAAATGCGGATCTCGAAGCATCGTCGTGTGCACAAGAACCAGATCGAGCGCGACGAATCGAAAACGTTGGTAACAAGAAATCCACGGAAATTCTTTATTCAGGTCGAGTGGGTACACGATGACGCTCCCCGCTGCAGTGCAGGCCGGAGGCAGCACGGCGCTGCCGCCGCGGCCGCCCAGCAGACGGGGACAGGGACACACGAACAACTCGACATATCGGCCCAAAGCAACAAATGACGACTCACGTCACACAACACGTACGTAAAGACACACACGAGCACCACCGACCACAGAACCAACCAAACCACCACGCAACGCTACAATATTACTTAGGAGTATTAAGTAATAAGTACTCCGTACTACAGTAATTTATTACCAACTCCCACCCACTGCGTGAAGTGGGTGAAGCGCCGAACCACCGCTCCATGGACTGACTACTCGATGCCGAACCTTTTCTTGAGGCCGCAGATGAAGTCGTAGACCTTCTCCGGCGGGGTGACGTTCTTCGCCACGCTGGGCCGCTGCGCGCACCGCTTGGCCCAGGCCGCCAGCCGCGGGCACTCCTCCTCCACGCTGAACCCGCCGAAGCGCTCGTAGGCGTGGAACCAGGACGTGAAGGGCGCGAGCGCGACGTCGGCGAGCCCGAACGCGGCGCCGCCGAAGAACTCGCGGCCGTCGCCGAGCGCGCCGTCGAGGGTGCGGAGGATGTCCAGCATCTCGGCGACCGCCTGCGCCTGCGGCTCGCCCTTGAGCTTCCACAGCCGGGTGCCGCACTCGTACACCTTCTTGTCCACGTAGTCGGCCCAGAAGCGGGCCTGCGCGCGCGCGTAGGCGTCGCCGGCGGGGAGGAGCGGGGCGGAGGACGGGAAGGCCTCGTCGAGGTAGTGGAGGATGATGAGGGACTCGCAGACGGGGCGGCCGGCGTGGAGGAGCACGGGGATCTTCTTGTGGACGGGGTTGGAGCGGAGGAGGAGCTCGCTCTTGTTGGCAAGGTCCTGCTCTAGGTACTCGTAGGGCAGGCCCTTCTCGTCCAGCGCGATGCGGCAGCGCTGCCCGAACGGGCTCACCCAGAAGTCCAGCAGCTGCAGCTGATGGCCACTCTTCGCCGCGCCCGCCATGGCCTCGACGACCTCGTCGATCTCCTCGACCTGTGTTGTGTGTGAGAGAGAGCTTGTGAGCAGTGCACTGGAGGATGCTTTGCTGCGTTGTGGTGGTGAAAAAGAGGAGCCAGAGGCCTGTGCTTTATAGGGGACGGACGGGACGGGAGGGTGCTGGAGCTGCAGCAGGTTCCAGAATCTTGTCTCTTGACGTAAAATGCAAAATGCGTCGCCAACGGACCGAGCTGTGGAAAGTACGGGAGGGTTCGGACTTCGGCGGCCGGCGGCCCCCGGTGTCACGGCTTGCGTCACAGTCACTCACAGAACTGGGTTCGCCGACCACTGGCACTTGCCCTTCGATTTCGGTCGAGGCCGCCGTGCCGTGCGCGGGCCACAGGCCACAGAGGATCGGGGCGGCGGGGAGATATGCGATGACGACATGTGGGCCATGTGGACCTGTCTCCGGCGCGTAGACCGGCGGTGACTGGGCACCACTGCCGTTGCCCGAACAAACGTGCACGGGGCCGGCCGTGGTGGCCACAGAGGATCGGGGCGTGGCGGGGGATGCGGTATAGGGTGACGTCGCGAGTCGCCGCCGGGTTGCGAATCGAATCCTCAGTACGTACACCTAAGACGACATAATAAATCAACTATACTCCGTAGTAAGTACGGAGCATCAATAGTAGTGCGGTAGAAAAAAAAAACGTGGATGAAAGCTTGCTTGTGTTCCGGTTTCATAACAAAACGCTGAGCCAGGCGCTGCAGCCAGCTCTCGACTTCAAAGGTGTGCCCGACACGGTTTTCCGGACACGACGACTTTACCTACGCTCGTTGTCAGCCCTAGCTACAAATCCACAGTCGTCGCTGTCAAATGACTCAGATCAGATCGCGTTGTACAAGCTGATTGCATGGCTACTAGCAGTACGTATTTCTTATCTTTGACACGGCTAATGAGAAAGGAATAGAACATTTGGCTATAACTGGAGTATATGAATATCACAGTCCTACCCCATGCGCTCTTAGCTACAAGATATATATGGACATCGGACATGGCACATTTTTCTCTTTTATAAACAATATTTTTCTCTTTTATAAACAATTGACACGGGTTTTGTCTAGTTCAACTTTCTCTTTTTTTTTTCTTTTAGCTAACATGGTAATCACAAATTTTGAGCCACTGTAATATATAAACTCCAACTGCGCAGCGTGGAGTTGAGATCTAGAGGCCTAGAGCTATGCCAAATAGGACCACGATTCACCAAGCCTGTCATTGCTATGAATCTCCACGATTTGCTGGTTATGACGGTAAGGAATTTGTTAACTTGCAAAATATGTCTAAGTTTTGTGACGTGCATGGCCTGACTTGCAAAATGTGGCATTTGCGTGTCATTCGTGCAGTCGATTTGGTGCCTTTTACAGTTCTACCGTGCGTTTGCCGCACTTCCTGTTAACAAGCGACTTCCCTGTAACCTTTTTAATCCAGCTGGATCATAAGCTAATTAGCAAACGCTAGCTGTACGCTGTAGCGCCATCGCTGGCTGAACACTTGCATCTGCTGTTTTTTTTTTAAGGAACACATTACAAAAGCAGACGCGCACACACATGCATACTCACCCCTACGCACGCATACCTTATCTCTATAAGCACATCCGAAAGATTGGGTCGGCGTGTCTTGAAATTGATGAAGTTACCGTAGTCGCTTCGCTGTTAACGGAAACGTTACCTACCACTTAAAGTACAAAGCCGTTAAAATCTTGGATTAATTCGTTCCCAACAAAAACCAAACGCAGAACCTCTCTGGTGCTGTTCGAGCTGCTGCAACCGCTCAGCGTACACGCTCTTTGGCACTTGCATCTGCTATGGTGCTGCAGCGCAGCCTCTGCAAAAGAGAAGGACATCAGAAGCGAACAGGCCCAACTGGAATTAAGCGCAGATCCTATTCCCCCCAATATTTTGGGCCCCGATCTTGACAGGCCTGTGCTGAACAAGCCAAGGTTCCGGCCCAAATCGAGTCCGTCCGGAGAGGTTTTGACTTTTGACCGCACCGGAGAGACGCGACGCGGACGCGACTCGGCTCGCTTCCGGCTCCGGTCCGGTCCGCCTCGCAGAACAGAATATCCAGAGGGTACGCGGACGGAGCAGCCCTGAGCCCCTGATTAGTTGCTCGGTCCGGTCCGCCGCGTGGGCGCCTCGGCCGGCTGGAGTCGTCTTCCTCCCTGCGACCGCGACGACGGACGACGGACGGAACGACCGAGGGGAGAAGGAGATAAAGCGCGCGGCCGCCCACCTGATCGAGCCGAACCAGGGAACTGCGCGGCGGCGGACGGTATGGCGGCAGGTTCGTCTCTCCCCCCTCCTCGAGGCCGGGGACCCCCTTTCGATCACGCGCGGTGTCTGATTGCTCGATCGCGTGCGTCGCCGGCTCGGCCCGACCTGCCCGGCCGGCTGGTCGTCGGGTTGCGGGGAATCGATCGGATTCGTGCCCGATTTCGGGCTGATCGGCTGGGTTTTGGCCCGTTGTTGGGTTGGGAGTTCCGTGGGGGGTGGGTGCGTTATGCTGCGGCGCCGCTGGGTGGGTGGCGATGCTTAGGGATCCTCGTGCCCGCCATGAACATTTTGGGGGTATAGGGCACTTGCTTTCGCCGCGAGCTCACCAGGCCTGTTGCTAGATGCTACTAATTGCTAAGCTTGACGGGTTATCTAGCTTAGGGTGAACCAGGATGGCTGGCTTGTAGCAGGAGCTTCTGCAATTCGGAACACTGATGTGCTTGTTGGGATCCTGTTTTTCAGAGAGAAAAACAGGATATGATTGTGAGCTTTAGTCTTACTACGTCCGTAACGATGCCAACATTTCTCCTTCCATTGTTTCTTCGGCTATAGGGCAGTAGGTCTGGCAGGCGTGTTGTATCATCGAAAGTCATCATATGAAAAAGCGCTGGCATTTTGGGTTTCGTGGAACTGTATAGTTACTATTGGATAAAGATATATTTCGTGATGCCTTGATTGCTGCTTTTGGTCATTCAGTTCATATAGACCATAGTTCCAGTTCATGGTAATACATAATTGAATGTTATATATGTCCTGCTCCTATGCATCGACTGATGGATGTGGCATCATGAACTTACATTGCCTGCATATTGCTAGCCAAAAGATTGAAGCCTCACCATGTTTGTGGACTTTGATTTTACATGTTAGAAGTAATGATCAGGGCCTGTGTTAGTGCTTGCTGTTATGATTGAACAGTCTGCATAGTTGTTTTTTCAGAAAAAAAGTATTGTAATATCATACGAATCTTATGGGTACCGCTTCACATTTTCTTTCAATGTGTGAGTAGCACCATCCCTGTTTGTGATTTGCGGCTTAGTGATAATTTGCCGATGGATGTGATTGGCAGGTGGCAATCCACCACCGAAGCCATGGGAACGAGCAGGAGCTTCATCTGGCCCATCGCCTTTTAAGCCCCCATCTGGAGGTAGCACTAGTGATGTTGTTGACGCTTCTGGGACAGCAAAACATGGAGAAGTTGTTTCTCCTGCAGCAAACAATGCTGCTTCCGATGTAAACAGCAGCATTTCAAGGCCTGTGCCCCCAAGGCCTTGGCAGCAGCAAGGCTATGGAAATTCCTATGGGGGTAATTGATAATCATTTGTGCACGGTTTAACAAATATTCTTGTGTCTCAAAAGGTTAACCCTTTGATAAAAATGCAGGTTACGGCAGTATGTATAGCTCTTACAGCGGATTTAATGGACCCTATGGAAATAACATGTATTCAGGTTATGGCAGTACATATGGAGGTTCTGGAATGTATGGTGGGTCAATGTATAATAGTGGAATGGGAGGACCCTATGGTGGTTATGGTATGGGTGTGGGTCCTTATAATCAGGGCCCGAATTCATTTGGCCCTCCTGCACCACCCCCTGGCTTCTGGATGTCCTTCCTGCGAGTGGTAATATATGTTCCCTGCGACTTATATTACTGCTGATGTATATAATGATTAGTAGTTTCTATTGATCATTCCTACAGCTGAGCATGAATAAGCTCTTTTCACTTTTGACTTCTTTCATGTCCTTACATGATAGTCTCATGTTCAGATGTTTTTCCAAACTTAAAATGCATCTGTACCTCCCTGGCATGCCATGATTGTTACACATGGCGAAGCTCACACAATGATTCTATTTACCTGTAGTTGTCGGAATATATTTGCGCTAGTAATAGAAAATTGAATTCCATGTATCGACTACGTTTTTTTTTTTTTTTTGGCATCAGTTGATTGTAGTTTTCGACATTCTCTTAACTATTTCTCTTATTAATTACAGATGCATGGTGTTGTAAATTTCTGTGGGCGGGTTAGCTTCCTTGTTAGCCAGAACACTCAGGCATTTCATATGTTCATTACTGCGCTTTTGCAGGTATCTTCCGTCTAGTACTTCTGCTTCCCCTCTTGAATTAGTTTCGAGTATATTTCCTGTATTTACCCTGATGCAATACTATTATCCCCATAGTTATGTGATCGGGCTGGAATGCTTTATGGTGAGCTTGCAAGATTTGTCCTACGTCTGTTGGGGATCAAAACAAAACCAAAGAAGGGTGGTGTTAAGGGTGCAGAAGCTCCATCTACGGAGGGACGAGGCCAGCAGTCTGTTGAGGCTCCTAAAGCTAACAACTCATGGGACAGTGTCTGGACTGAGAATGGCAAGGGAAAGTAGGGGTCTCCGTTTGGGTGCGGTGAGGCAGTTTTTGTGAATGGAGGATGAACTTGTCTGTGGGAAGAAAAATCTGCCGGGAAGAAAAATCTGCCCATATCTATCCCGATGCATTTCGCATATGGATAGAAGGCAAAACAAGTAATCCCTAATACTCTTTGTATTTGTCATGCTCTTCCCTATTATAGGTATATATCTGTTACAGTGGTAGTGAGTCAACAATGAAAAATGTGAGCTGTTTCTTAAAAATGCTACGGCAGTACCTTGTACTGAAAAGCAGAACATAATATAGAAGGTCCTTTATTTGACGTGCTGCTATATAAGGAGTTCATTTAATTGAGTCTTGGCATATGGTGGCTCCTATCAGCACCTGTTCATGGGATTAAAACACCATATGGGGCTATTTCTCTTCTCACATTTGTTTTGAAGCAGGTGATCAAACTGATCATGAGGTTCTGCGATCAATGGGCATTACTGATTGAGGTAGTGCTGTGACTAACTAGATGAAGTTGAGGCTTGGGCTGGACTAAAAACCGTAGATGTGACTAACTAGACGTGTTCCAGACTTCCAGTGACCGCGTCAGATTTGGCTGACCCTATTGTTCTTGTTGAGCGTGGTTCACCCAAGACCTGATCCGCCGAGTATATATGCTTGTTGGTGGAGCTGAAAACTGGAGACTGTTGGTTATGAGCTGTATGTCTTTTTTATATCCGTGTTTTGGTGGTACTCTAGCGATAATGGAAGTGAATCCGCTAACTTTGGGGCTGCCAACTTTGAGTCACTGTCAGCGGGCCCAACGCTTTGTGGGTCCCACATGCAGCGGCTCAAAGTTAGCCACTCCAACTGCAGCGGAGACTCATCCAGCGATAATGACCTATGTTTGCCGCCATTCCCCTTATATCGCGGCTGAAAAGCCTGCTTTTTGTCAGGGTTTGCTATCTTCGGCTCCTGTGCGACTCGAGATGAAATCCCTACAAATGTTTCTTTTATATATGAAAAATTTACCAAGTCAATTTTTAGTCCCCTTGGTGAAGCCAGCTCTTTGCCTCCTTGTGCGAAAGAGGATTGTCGTCCGCTCTTCCCGTTGGTATTGCTGCGCCATCTCTTTTAAGCATATATCTAAACAGGCCCTGTCCTCTTGCGAAAGAGGATTGTCGTCCGCCCTTCCCGTTGATATTGCTGTGCCTCGACTCAATTTTAATTGACGCTCACGCAAAGACTCGAGCTGCTACAACCACTAGCCTACAGGAACTTTGGCAACTCAATTTTAATTAGTCTAAAAACCAGTGCAAAATTTACAATTTTTCCCGACAAGCGGAAGAGATAAATCGCTTTGATGACCGGCCGGAAATACAAGACAATATCCATCTTTTTTCCCTTTATTGTGTTGCTCCATTTGCTGGACGGAGGCAGGTGCACAGAGGGAGGGAGGGAGGTGATGCCAACTGGGTGAGGAAGCTGTGGAGGAGAGAAGCCATCCTTTGCTCACAATCCTGCAATGTGACGAATCTCTGCTTCGCTCGGCAACTTAGACACCACTATGAAAATTTGGATCATAATTCAACATGTTACACTACTTTGTATATGCATTCAATGTAATCAAAATCACGACGCTAATTGAGTACCTAAGGAAGGTGGTACACCCAATTATCCAAAACATGATGACAGTGGCAGTAGCAAAGAAATTAAGAGACAGTGGGGTTAAGACTTAATAAGAGGAATGGCATGGTTTGCATGAGAAAAACTAAGTGGGCTAGGGGATGGAGATAGGAAAGCGAACTGAAAACTTGTGTAGGAACCGGAGAAATGATGAAAAATTCCAACCAGATCCTAGCACATGATCAGGATGGTCAATTGCTTTTGGTGGAGCAGTGGACCTTTTGATATTGGGGAAAATCCATTTTACACGCTTGTAATCTAGTCGTGGTTGTTTAATTTGCAACCTACAACTACCCTTTCCAGCACCAGTGTAGGCTATTCTTCCCGTTAAAATTGCAGTAACATTCCATCATCAGATGAGCCCACGTGAGCAACCAAGCTGACCATACAATTAAGGCTCGCTCGTCTATTCTACCGTTTATATTTTAAGCTACACGACTTACAGTGCGCAAACAGTGTTTTGCCATACGTACCTTTCGGTAACATCAGCCTAAACACATTACCTCTGCTATGGCTTTTATCTCATCTTCCCAATCTTGAATTGAGTGGTATCTCCCCTCCCCCTCTCACTTTTTCTTTGTTGGATGGAGGCAGCGCACTGACTGAGTCTGAGAGACGGAGAGGGATCGGAGGTGGTGATGTCAGCAAGTGGATGAGCAAGCTGTGTCGGAGGAGCCCATCCTTCATCACAACCCCCAGTAGCTCATCCGCAGCCTCTCCCTCTCCCTCTCTCTCTGTCATCACCGCCATTCTAGGAGAACTCCGATCCTCGATCAGCAGCACCTGTACGTCGTTCCGTTCCCGCAGCATGTGGCCGGCGGCAGCGGCGGCGCGCGCGGTGTCCCCGGTCCCGGCGCCGGCGTCGCTGGTGGGCGGCGGGCGCGGGCCGCGGGGCCGCGGGCGGGCGTCGACGGTGTCGGTGCGCAGCGCGGTGTGGGACTTCGTGGGCGGCGACCTGGTGCGCCCCGACATCGGCAAGTGGCTGGACGACGTGGAGAAGCACAAGGCGCTGGCCATCTACCCGCCGCACGAGGGCGGGTACGAGGGGCGCTACCTGAACCGCCTCCGCTACCAGGGCTACTACTTCCTCGACCTCACCGCGCGGGGCCTCGGCGACCCGGAGACCACGCTCACCAAGGTCCACCCCGTCTGCCCGGTACGTGGCTACGTTCCCTGTGCCTCTCTGCCATGCCATGCCATTCCAAGGAGATCCACAACTAGCTTAATTATATTCTCGCGTACGTCTTCGATTCGTTCTCATCTGACTAATTGATCGGAGTGGTGGCCGGTGGGTGGATTCACTGCATGCCGGGAGTGCAGCCTAGCCTGGGGAGGCAGCCGGTGGCCAGGTGGTACTTCCCGCCGGAGGTGGACTACAGGCTCAGCCTGCTGCACCCGGACGCCAAAGGCCTCGTCGTCTGGATCATCGAAGCCAAGGTGCACTGCTCTGTGTTGCGTTTTGCATTTGTATTGCACACATCGCATGCGTGGTTACATTAATCATCACACGGCCTCCTCTTTTGCATTACTGGGCATCGGCTCCTCACTATCTCATTCAAATAAATAAACGCAGGTTCTGTCCAAGGCCGAGTTGCAGTTCTTGGCCATGCTCCCAGACATCCGCCCCAAAGTCAGGGTGATCGCTGAATGCGGCAACTGGTACACACACACATGCGCTTCTATTTCGATGTCTGTCTTGACGTCCACCGGGACACTAAACTTTCTGATCAATCGCTGACCAGAGCCGGCCTGATTTTCTTGGATACACAGGAGAAGCTTCGTTTGGAAGCCACTGAAGCAAATCGCGGGCCTTGAGCCGAACCCTGACGCTGAAAAATGAAGAGTGACCAAGCAGCATTTTCAGCTGGGCAGCTACCCAGCTACACTCTCCAATTAATAGCTTCTTGCATGATCGTCTCTCCCGGCATCTTTGCACTGAAGGAGAGAGGCAACGAAGATTGCAAATACATTTAATTTGGCACACCTTTCAGAAGGAAAGAGATCAATAGTGTAAATTTCTCCCCACGCATCGAGATTCAACGAACCATGCATGGCTGCAATGCGTTCAAACCTCAAACAAAACCAGAGGGAGAGCTTGGCATATAAGTATTTCTTCAGAGCTTAGAGGTGCGCACGGCACGCGTAGTCCAATCTGATCGGTTTTTTTCTGGCGGTTCAGCGGACGTCGTAGAATGTCAGGATGCGGTTGGACCTGGTGCACGCGCCGCCGTCGGTGAGAGGAGAGCGGGAGCGGGCAAAAGATGTCGAGGGCGAGGATCGTGGCGGCCGAGTGATCGAGTCGAGAGGACGCGGCAGGCCGGGCGCGACGGGGCCCGCGTGGAGTTGGGCCGCTCTCGCGATCCGCGACTCAAATAGCCAGCCCATCTAGATTTAGGCCGCCGATACAGCCCGTCTGGCTCTCAGGGCGTGTGAAAATCAATGTAGGCCCGGCCCTACATTGCGGTCTGGAATTCTGGGCGCGCGACGAAACCACACCAGCAAAGCGCTCGCCAGTCGGAGGCTGGGAAGCCGGCACCTGGCCTGGCCCTGGCGGCACCGGGAGGCCGAGACGCCGCCGGCGAGCTCCACAGACCACAGGCCGGCCTCAACGATGAACTTCAGGTGATACGGAGCCTAGTTTCTATCCACTGGCCTTATCAGCCTTATCCACGGTTGCGTTTCTGTCGTTGGCTGCTCTTCTCTCCACTCTCCTGGACTCCTGGTAGCTAGAACTAGAAGAACTCTGCGCCACTTTTGGGTGTGTCAGGCTAAAACCAACAGTTCCCTGTATAGATCTCCTAAAATTAAATGCGGTACTGATACAGCACTGTAAATAGAAATAGAAGTAGTTGGAACAGTAATACAGAATGGAAAACAGGGGAGCCGTTGGTTTCAGCCTCATGTCGATCTGCCAGCCAGTGAGACGAAAAGGGGAGTAGACGAACCAAATAGAATAGAAAAAGGGGACGAGCTGCAGCTTTCGCGCGAGCTGCAACCGCGTCTCCTATCATCGACCTATCCCCCAAAAAAGAAAGCGCAGGAGCAGCACCGCACCAGACCAGCAGTAGTAATAAATAAAGGCCCTGTTTAGTACCTCAAATTTCTCCCAAAATTCACTATGCAAAAAGAAGATTTCCCGTCACATCAAAATGCCGGCACATGCATGGAATACTAAATGTAGATGAAATAAAAAAATAATTGCACAGTTTAGATGTACTTTGCGAGACGAATCTTTTGAGACTAGTTAGGCCATAGTAGGACAATATTTACCACAAACAAACGAAAAGTGCTACAGTGGTTCTACAGTGCTTTTCAGTTCGGAACAGTATTTTTTTTAACCATCTAAACACACCCAAAAAGGGTACTGGATCCGATTCCAAACCAAAGTTTGGTGGCAGGTGATCGCAGCAAATCTATCTTAGAATCTAGACCTGGCCCACTTGGCGGCCGAACAACAGTAGTGGTAGTAGATTTGTTTTTGCGCGCACGGGGCCGCTGCTGTGCAACTTGCCAAAGGAACTGCAATAGCGAACACAGGTGAAATTCCTGATCGGGAAATATCTCATTCTTGGAAATCTTTTCTAGTGCTGATCGATGATATTGTTCGTCTGTGGCTCTACAGAATTTCTATAGCTGATTGATGTAACTGGTCATCATTGGCTTTGGAATTTTTGTGGTGTTTAGAGCTGTGGCCATACATAGAATATCTGTACGAGTCTCTCCAAGACACGCAGCAGACGACGGCAGGGACAGGGGGCAGCACCATCACCACGCCACCACCGTACCGCTGCTGCCGCGCGCTCGGGACCGCCGGCGGGGAGCTTTGCCTCGCCGGCGCCCACCGCGCTGTACTGTGCTGATACAGCACCGCCGGTCGGCCGGCGTCGCGCGCCTCGCCTGTGCTCTCCTCTGGCTGTTTCCGCGTGGGCCTTGGGGTGATGGATACGGACCGAGCCTCCTTTGTTGTTTCCGCTCCATTATGGGTGTGTTTAGATGGTTGAAAAAAATACTGTTCCGAACTAAAAAGCACTGTAGAACCACTGTATCACTTTTCGTTTGTTTGTGGTAAATATTGTCCTACTATGGTCTAACTAGACTCAAAAAATTCGTCTCGCAAAGTACATCTAAACTGTGCAATTATTTTTTTATTTCATCTACATTTAGTATTCCATGCATGTGCCGGCATTTTGATGTGACGGAGAATCTTCTTTTTGCATAGTGAATTTTGGAAGAAAGTTGGGGTACTAAACAGGACCTATGTATGACTAGTGTATTAATTATTACTCCTAAGTGTACTACTATACTTCGGTTGATTTATAATTAATAAGCACTCTGGTTAATTTATTCATTTCTCCTCCAGCTATCTCGGAGTTAATACGTCTCCGGCTCTCCCCAACCCAAAGAAAAAAAAAAATCTTGGAGTGCCATGACGGGGTAGGATCCACCGTCGACGGAGAGCGAGGTTTCGCCGCCATCGAAAACTCCAGCGGTGGTTGGAGGGAGATGACAAGCGCACAACTCTTGTGTCGATCGGCCGCGCGGCCGTACATGCCTGCATCTGCATGCATGCGTGGCGTGGATCCGCCGGCAGGCAGCTGAGATCCGCGTCGCATGCAATAAGTTGGTACGGGACAAGCAACGCCCTGCGCGAGCGCACAGAGACGAGAGAGAAGAGTTTGAAATATTTTTCAAAGAAAAAGTTTGAAATACGAGTTTGAGTATTGAAATAGCCAAATAGGTACGCTGCTGGAGTTGGCTAACACGCTATTTAAACAGTCTATTTGATAAACGCGCGAATGCGCGACCTCCATTCGCAGATGTACGACACGTTAGATTTTTTCTCTACAACTTCAATGATTTATTTTATTATTTATAATTTTCAATGTTTCAAATAGTGCGCTTTAGGATTTAGCGACAACTTTCTAAAAACGCTATAGCGCGCAATTTCTATTGCAGTAGTATTAACACATGTGTTTTAAAAATGCTATAACGCACTATTTATAATATTGAAATTTTATTCAAATGTATAAAAGGACAATTCATACTTAAATTATTATTAGTGACAAAAACAAATTACAACAAAATGAATAATAAGTTATGAAATTTTTGAAAAAAGACAAATGGTGAAAGTATATAAAAGAATCAACTGCGGTATTTTTTGTTACCAGAGTAAATATTTTTTACAAAGAGAAAACGTGTAAATGGCATAGAAAAAAAAGAGGAGGCAAAATGCACTTGCGCTGCGTGGTCCCTGGCCCCAGGCATGGGCGCGCCAACGCGAAACGTGCCTTGCCTAGGCATATACTTGTATATCTTGTAACGCATAGGCGTCGTGATCTTTCTCTTCGACAAGACAAAAAATGCTCGCGTCGCATCGATGGTTTGTTGGCGCGTTGGAGCGAGTGGTGGCCGCCGCACCTGACCCCACGCAGGCACAACATCACAACACTGTGGCTTGGCGTTGTAGTGGTGCACACGCACATATATATAGCGTTGAAATTTTTAGAAAAACATAGAAAACAGGAAATAATCTCACGTTCCAAAGAAGCCTTAATTGTGCCACATATGACTAGCGCCTGTTCTCGCGTGCGATGTGGGAATTGAAGGTGAACCTAAAAAATAATGAGATTGCTACTTTTCCTTAGAAAACTTTACTAGTGTACGATGAGGGGTGCGCTGCACCTCTTGAGACGATGATGATGGTTAGTCGCCAAGCTAAGGGCATGCACGACATTGCAAGTTTGGTAGGTGCTAAACAGACAGATCGAGTAGTGCATCGAACATGTGGGAGTCATTTAAAGGGGAATAACTAATGTTTCATACAAATGTATGTTTTCCACGCTTTAAAATAGTCAAATTGTAGGAGTCGCCTAAAGGGGAACAACTAATGTTGCATGCAAAAGTATGCTTTCCACGCTTTAACCGTCAAATTTTAGGCTAATAGTCATAAGCAACGGATGCTTTCTTAGACTGAGGTTACCAATATATCTGTCCCACTGTATATATTTTTAAGCTCCACTTTATCTATATATAGTAGTAGTGTTATGTATTGTACATCAGTATACACGGTCTACAGTCTGGTGACTTCGATCTTAAACAACAACGACAATGCTGAAAAACACCCACGCATGTCCGTAATGGCACCAAAGACACTAACTGTTCAACAAGTGCCGTTTCTTTCACCTGCACTATACAAGTCATGATCAGTTCAGTCGCAGAGCTTCATGGAAGCTGCTGAGATTTCCATTGACGGTCCGAGAGCACACGAAGGGTGATCGAACAAATAGCTAGTGTTTTGAGCTTCGATGAGTACTACAAAGCAGTCTATTTAGACATGAATGTTTATATTGTCACAATATTAAGTTTCATTAGAATTTACAAAACTCAACCCCTACAGCATAAGCTCATCAACAATCTTATTAGCACGATCCAACATGGTGGAAAAATGTGTGCGCGCATCACCCTGGCACGATGTAGCTCCACCGTTATGCTTCGCACCTATCTTCGTCGCTACTCTCTATCTCCCACCCACACCTGTGACATAAATTACAGTTTAATTTATAAGACAAAAATTGAACATTAAACTTTGAGCACTTATTTTTAGGCCGAGGGAGTAGGTCTGAATGAATGCTGTCCCGGATTGATGTTTGCGTGTACAATTCCGGCGATTGCTATTTGCATTCGGAATCAACGCCGCGCATACGCCAAAACGAACAGGCGCAGAGAAAAAACATGCATGTATGTCTTTGGCTGCTATACTATCGATGGATACCTGAGAGGTAGAGTATGTTGTAGCACATTCTGTGCCAAATACGGCATTTGTCCTTTATAAGCAAAAGAAACGGCACATTTGCGGCTTGACGATGAACCGAACAGTGGGGGCAAACTCAAGTTGCCGTCCAGAACAAAGGTTGAGGCTCCTCGAGTTTATCCATAACTGGTCCCTTGCATTGCAGTTGCTGCAGCTGCCCGGTTCCACTCACGCAACCGGCCAAAAAGACCAACAATGACACATCAACTCGAACAACTGTTTATTCCTTGCCTTCCCGAGGAGAGAGAAACGGAGCATTTAGACCACGTGCAGGAGCGCGTAAAACTGCACGTAAAAAAATTACCTATACACTACTATATATATATATATATAATGGAAGATAATTACAACAGTGGATACCATGCATTTGTACGTTCTAGTGCGTGCAAGTGCATAGTCTTACGTCCGTGTCCATACACGTCCCATCTCCTATGCAGCAGCCGGTGGTGGCTGGTGCTGGTGCCACAGAGGGTCACGCACGAGGCGGCCGGCCGGGATAGCCGCTGCCCCGAACCGAACACCCAGCTGCGCAAGGGTACAAGAACGCCGCAGTGCCGGGACCAAGCAAGGCCAGGGCCAGCCCATCTGCATCCGGTGCCGGCGCCGCGCAGCGGCAGCGGCAGCGGCAGCGCAACGGACTGTCGGACTCGGGCCAGAGGCAGAGAGAGGGAACGCAAGCGGCATCGACGCCGCCGGTGGCCCTCTCACCTTCCCCGTCCGTCGTTGACGGCGGGCCCGCGCGCTCACATGGCCGTGTCCGTTCCCCGTCCCCGTCGCCGGCCGGCCACCCTGTCCCAGCCCCAAGCGCCCCGTACGATGCGAGGGGCCAGGCCAGACGACGCCGACGCCCGGTCCGGCTCGAGCAGGAGCACCACGGTGGCGACACCGCGCGCGGCCTGCGCTGCCGACTGCCGAGCCGCACCGCGGCAGCAGCAGTAGCTAGCGGTGGCCGGTGGCCTGCTCTTACTCGCTCTGGGTCTGGCCGTCTGGGGGCCTCCTCTCGGACTGCCTCACGGTCACTCGCGATGGCTATCCACCCGGGCGGGGCCGGGCCGGCGCGTCGCCGTCGGCCCCGCCGCGTCCACTTCGCTCGCATGCCGTCGGCGTGAAGCACGCGCGCGCGGGTGCGCCGCGCCGCCACCATGTCGACATGCAACGCCCGACGGCAGCAGCTGCGGATCGGTTGGGTCGATCCATCGGGTACCCGCGCGCGTCGCGACAGGGACAGACTGGGCCGCCGAGCCGAGCGCCCCCCCCGTACGACCGATCGCTCTCCGGCTGTTGGGCGCCCAAAGAGCTGCTTCTTCTCTGTTGCTCTCGCTCGCTCGCTCGCCCACGGCAACGCCGGTGTCAGCTCAATCCAATCGGCGGCACGGCACGGCACAGAAGATCTTGGCGCTGCACTGCACTGGGCAGCCCAGCGCGGCAGTGCCCATGCCCATGTCGCTCGCTGCTGCTTCTGCTGGGCGGCTCCTACAACTACTGTGGACCACCGTGTGAGGGCCCAGCGGACACATGGCGACGAGGCCACCCGCCCCCCGTCCTCGTCCTCCCCACGGACGGACGGACGGACCCGGCGGCGCCGCTGCCAACTGCCATTGGACGGCACCGGCGCCGGGGTTTGTCCCTTGGGCGCGTACCGGCGCTGATCCAGTTCGGCGGGCTGGGCGCCGGCCTGCGGACAGGAGATAGCAACGCATCCTAGAACTTGCTACTTCTGTGCGGCGCATGCATAGTACATTTCACCTCCTCCTACTCTTTTTTTTATTTACCCTTTTTCCTGCCCTGGTAGTATTACATTTCTGGTACATAAACAAAGTAAATCTAAAATATCTGGTGGCCAGACAGGCAATCATCACGGTTACGATTAAGCGAACGTTTTAAGATTCAGTGGATACCCACCATCAAGCAAGTTGACGAGTGGGCTAAAGATTCTCAGTGGCACGCACAGGCACAGATACAGTGCGCATCCAGTTCCGAAACATGATCCAGCGAGATGGGACGCGGACCTAACAAAAACAAATTTATCACCGCACCCAATAGCATCCATCAACCGCATCAGTAAATTGACTGGGCGTGCCCCCCGTCCGGGCAGCAAGCACAGTGCCGAGGTCGATCCCCGTCCGTCCTACCATTCCCCGCTCGCTCGCTCGTGCCGGCGGCCGGACGGCATGCGTCCCCCGCGGCGACGGCGCGACAAACAATGCACAAATCTAGGTAGAGTGGAGTGCTACTGCTGGCTGCTGCTGCTACCACCACCATATCCACATGGTCATGGCGACGCGCCGCGCGGACAATGCGGTGCCACATCCACATGCTTGGGGAACTGGCGGCTGGTCTGCAGCTGCTGGGGCAGGCAGGCAGCCAGCAGAGGCAACAGGAGGACACCAGCAGCGGTCAAATACACGCGAGGCAATGGCGAGCCACCAGCAAAAACTCAAACAACCGGACCTCCTGAGGTCTTCGTCTCCCAGACCGCCGCGAAGCGAGGATCAATCAAAAGCCTAGAGAAAAGAAGAGAAAAACAAGAGGGGAAAAGGAGGAGGAAGAAGAAGAAGAAGAAGAAGAAGAAGATGATGACGATGAACAATTCCGGACATTGCAAAAAGGACGAGGAGTGACGAGACGTGCTAACATACAAGGGAGGAGAGGGAGGGAGAGGGTAATTAATTTAACGCGCCTAATACTAGGTACTTAAGATGACACGCGTAGCGTAGGGATAGGCCGGTACACGATTAACGTCGCTCGGCTGCTGGGCTAGCTAGAGGGTGAGGTCGAGGTTGAGCTCCCCGCCGTCGTCGTCGTTGTTGCAGCTGCCGTCGGCGGTGCCGGCGCCCGAGGTGGTGAGGGTGGTGGTGGTGCTGGCCGGCGACGCGGCGGAGGCGGAGCCCCTCCTCCAGTTGAGCATGTCGATCAGGTCGTCGCGGCCGGCGCCGGGCTGGTGGTTGGGCGGCTGGTGCGCGGGGTAGCGCGCGCGCGGGGCCAGCACGCCGTCAGGAGCCGCCGCCGCCGCCCCTACCGACGACACCCCGCCCGCCGCCGCCGCGGCGCCCTCGTAGTACTGCTGCATCCCGCCGGCGCCGATGGCGGCGGCGCTGGTGCCGTGCGAGGCGATGGCGAACGGCGCGTACCCGTGCGCCGCTCCCGCTCCCGCGTACGCGGGGACCGCGACCCCCGCCGCCGCGCCGGCGTAGCCGAGGCCCGTGTACCCGGCGCCGGGAGCCGCCGTGGGGCTGGGCGGCGCCGCATTGGGCTGCGGGGTCATGTAGAAGTAGGGGTTCCAGCCGATGCTGCGCTCCTTCTTGTGCGCGTTCTGGTGCCCCCCGAGCGCCTGCGACTTGAGGAACTTCTTGTTGCAGAAGAGGCAGGGGAACAGGCGCACGTCCTTGCCGTCGACGCACGCCGTCGCTCCGCCGCCTACGTCTCCTCCTCCGCCTCCCGCACCCCCTACACCCCCGCCCGCGGACCCCGGCGCCGGCGCCAGCGTCAGCGACAGGTCGGCCACCACCGCCTGAGACGGGGAGTCGTCCATCATCCCGCCCCCGCGCGCCGGGCGCCACACAGGCCCCGCCGGTACTTGTAGGCGCGGAGAATCGCCTGGCTGTGAACTGCCTCCGCGAGGGGGAGCCGAGGACCTGGGAGGCTGTCACTTGCTACACGGTGGCACGGGGACGATGAGTACTGATGATGATAAAGCAAGCAAAGCAGGAAGGAGAGCTCTGGCTGATGAGAGGAGGAAGTGATGAGGTGTGGTGCCGGTCGGGTGGGTCTGGCGGTGGTCTAGGAAGAAAGGCGAGGGGGTGATTTTTCTATATATGGAAACGAGAAGAACTATAGGTCATGCCATGGCCAGCAGCACACCAACGCATAATTTCTTGGGCTTCCGGTACCGCTACCAGTGCCCCTTTTTTTATTGCTACTAGCAGTATACTATTCGCTCAAGCGGTACGGCTACTACTGCTGCTGCTATAGGACTCTAGGAGCTCACGGCACTGCACTGTACCCCTCCTCCTGCCAGTAGCTATAGCGATGGAGTGGTAGTACTATATAGGAGTAGGGTTATGATGAACCAAATAAAGCTGAGAATTGACGCACACGAGTGGAGGTGGAGGGGGGAACTGGTGGCATCTCATCTTCTCTCACCCCATCCCAAAGGGACGACGAAGAACAAGGGGGAGCAGGGAAAAAAAATCAAAAGGGTATCGGCAGACACGACAAGCCCACTCACTCACTCGCAGCGCCATGGTGGTGGCGAGAATATGTGCTGCGTGCGCGAGTGGAGGTCCGCGTCGGCCCCGCCCCGCCGCAGGCCGGTGGGGGCGACGCGGCCGCGGGCTCCACGAGTCAGGCTGTGAAGGCGGGGCGGGCGAGGCACAGGAGGATGCCGTAGCAGCGGCGGCGGGTGATTGGGGCGGCGGGGAGGCGCGGCGGCCACATGGTGGCGCGCCATAGGGAGGAGGAGGAGCTCGGGTCAGATCGGGCTCCGTACCGCCGGGCAATAATTCCGCGACCAGCCATGGGGCCCTCCCGCCGGGAAAACGAGGCTCGCTCTCGCTCTCGACCCGGTCCACCATCAGCAACAGGAGCGCTTTGCTCGTCAAATATTTTTGCTGCTGCTACGCCAATGCTGGGATTCTTCAAGCCAAGTGTGAATTAATTTGGGCTTGATCGATCAGAGTTTAGCTAAACACAAGGGGGCAGTCTAGATGTTTTTCTTTTCCTTTTTTATAGAGAATAGCTAAATCATAACCGGTTGTTTGGATGAGATCCGTCACCCGACTCGCCGTTCGCCGCCGCGCCGTGCTCGGGCGCCGCCTCCCGTCGCCGCGCCGTGCTCGAACGCCGCCGCCACGCTGGGGATGGCAAGTCGCCGCCGCCGTCGGCCTCCTGAGGACGGGGAGCGGGGGAGAGTGGCGGCCGGATCGGGAAGCTCGGGGACGGGGGAGAGCCGGGCGGATCTGGCTCGGGGGTGGGGTGGGGTAGGGGTAGGGGTGGAGGTGGGTGGGGGAGTTACTTACAGTGTATGTAACTGTAGTTACAGTGTAATTCTGACCATCCATCTAAGATCAAATGGCCAAAAATTCAGGTGTTAAAAAGCATTCTAACACCTGGTTATTGGATAGACAGACTCATATCCTACCTCCGTTATTTTTTTATATTTGACGCTGTCACCTCATTTTTGAATTAGTGGATATCAATAAAAACGGATAGACTATATATAATAGAGTCATATATAAACAATCGAGGGATCGGACATGTAAAACTATATAGAAAGTGCGCGAATGATTGGCCCGGTCAGTTGAGCAAGAAAACATGACTTTTTTATTATTAATAATAATAATGATGAGCAACAGGAGTTGAGCAGTTCTGCCGCTGCACCTAGCTGTGGGAGACGGAGTAGAGTAGCATCCAGCAGCGAGCGGATCAAATCCTGTGCATCAATAATAATATATACCCATATACTTACAAATATACTACCAAACTACTTTACGCACCCACATATTTAATACTTCGACTGGCTGCCTAGGCTCCAGCAAAAAGATAAAAAAAAAGGCGTGGTGGTTTCCTAAAAACGGAAGCTCACTTGAACCAAGATTCCCCACGCCGTAAACCAACCACCTGTTCGGGGACAAGTTGCGAGTAATCAAAGTCCAGAGCATGTGCCGGTTAACCCCATAATGGAAAGCAGGAAATCCCAAAGCGCTCAGTTGCGTGCGGCGAGCCCTGACGACAGAGACCCGGTCCCAGGAAGCATTATAATACTGCCGCCAACGTGTGCTCCAGGATCAGCCGCGAGGCTTTTTGGAGTTTGGATGAATACTCTATAGTATACTCTGCCGAGGATATGGAACCGGTAAACGAAGGTTTTGACCTCATGCGACCTGGACTGGACCTGGACCGGGAGGACGAGGACGAGGACGAGCAGAGGGCAGGCGGCCTGCTGACTTTTCCCAGCCTCCCCTCCCCTGCGCTGCGCGTCGCGGCGGCAGATCTAGGCGGATGGATACGCCGCGCTGTCGCGTCGCCCTCGCGCTCGCTTTTGTCCAAAACGGGGACACGCCCCCACCCACCATCGAGTTCCCGAACGAGGAGGGACCAGTGGCCCTCTGCCGCGACGAGACGCGACGCGAGGAAATTTTCTATTTATCACGCTTGTTTTGTTCCTCCATCCTCCTCCGCGAAAGCGGACGGGTGCGTCCCCGGCCGCCCATCTCGCCTCGCTCGCCGACGCCGACGCCGACGAGTGGCCCGCTCTCCTTCTCTCTCCTCCCACGACGCAAAGCTCCACTCGCCGAACTGATCACATCGCCGCGTCCTTTTTTACTGCTACTTTTACCGGGAGCGATTCCGTTACCGTTTTGGATCGGACGTGGGGTTGATGATTACAGATTTCCAGGCCAGGGGAAGAAAAGGAGGCTGAAAAATTTTCTGGTCGATCTGCTGGGGAGAATTACCGTGCTCGATCCTGCAATCACGTGGTGATGCTGTTGTGGGAGGCAAATGGAGTACGGCGAGGAAAGGGAGGTGGTGGTGATAATAAAGATTACAGAAGCAGGCAAGCAGTTGGGCGAGACGGACGGGGGGCAGCGAGGCGACCGGCGACGTGACCTACAGGCCAATCAGCAGAAAGTGTTTGGGATTTAAGAGATCCGGGAGAGGGGAGTTTGTGAATTGCCTCATTTGGCGTGACACGATGGAAACCTGCCTCCCCCATCCGTCCCCCCGGTGTGGTGTGCCCCGCAGGCGAATAGTCAGCCGGTCGCGGTCGGTCTCTAGTCATGTACTACAGGGCTTAGCTGCTAATAACAGTAACACTAGTGCGGTGCTATGCTGGTATCATTAAAGAGACCATGAAACAAACTTTCAAGTTTAAGCAAACCTTTAAAGCATATATATTACTAACTTGTTTTTCTTAAAAGAAAATGGACGAATTAAACTATAGAGCGAGTCTTCGCTCCAACTTTTGGCAGAAAAGATACAGCAGCGTGGAAATAAATATCTGCCAGCCCAGGTTTCCAAATCATTCTCCGAAACTCCAGAGCACATTTCGCGGCGAATTTTCAACGTTTCCCCAGGTCTGCGCTGGTGCTTTTCATGACGGATGCACCCACACTGCCACACCCACGCCACAGGCTACAGCCACACCAGCACAGGGGGCGCGCACATCAGATCAGATGCCATGACCCCCACCCGAGCGCTACGTGCAGCACGAACGGTCCAGCCACTGGTGAGGACCAGACAGAACATGATGCAGCACAGTGAGTGGGCGGCACCCGTGCAAAGAAGCCCGGCCCGGGTGCCGTCGTCGGCAACTGATCTGATCGCCACTCACTCACAGATTCACTCATCCAACTGATCACGCCGCTGGACGTGAGGTCCTGAGGCTACTTGCGGGGCAGTGACGTGGCCCCCGGCCAATGAGCGGTAGACAAGCCGGCGAGGTTGCCATGCCAGGTAGGGTAGCCGGGGCGCTACGAACGCGTCGCCGTTTTCTCTTCTCGGGTCGAGTCCGGGCGGCGTGCCTGTCCGTGGACGCCGCAGCGGGCATGCAGGCAGAGGACGCACACGCACGACGATCGACGAGCCTGTGAAGTGAGTTGTCGCCGAGGATGCGTATTGCTCGATCGGTGCTGGGGTGGTGGTACCACTACCATCAGGGTCCAGGGCAGGGGCAGCGAGCGAGCGATCGATCGAGCAGTGCCGCAGTGACGAGGCAGCGTGCGGCGTCCTGATCCGGACACCCAACTTGCCGAGTTTGCTGCTGGCGCTGGGTGGGGTGGGGATCTGATCTGGCGAGCGCAACAGGCAACCCGGCGGTGTTCGTAGCTAGCGGTTAATGACGCAGCGCAGGCTGACGCCACCCAAGTCTGGTCGATCTGTTGGAGATTATGGCATGCGCCAAGGGATTATTACTAGGAAGCGGAAGAGAACTAATGTGTGCTAGTGTGTGGAGCCCGTCGGCCACGTGCTTGTGGGGCCTTTTTTTTGTTCCTTCTTCCTTCCGGCCAACGTGGTTTAGAGCGCTCTTTTCCAGCGGACATCGGAGCGGTAACTGTAAAAGCCTATCTCTGCCTAAGCTTAAGCTCCGAGGGGAGGGGACCACGGCGGCAGCAAAGGACTAATCACATGACTGTAGAGGAAAAACAACCGACCCGGCCCACTCGTCCTTCCGAACAACTGTTAACGTCCTACCCCACGGAAAGCCGGGGTGCTTTAGACCAAGCCCAACCTAGTAAAAGAATGTGTAAAAGAATACGTATACATTGTAGCGCTACGACAGAGAGAAAAATAGATTGGAATAGTAGAGAAACAGTGGATAGGAAAAACTTTTTACTCCTGCGTTGGAGATAGCCTTAGAGAGAGAGAGAGCCCTGCACTGCGATCGACCACCTTAAATCCTTAATTAATCCTTTGATGGCAAACCATACGCTACGGGTCGAATAAAAGAAAAAAAAATTCCCAACATGGAGTAGTAATATAAGTAAGACGTCGGCAAACAGAAGTACCACAAAAGAAAAATCGATGCCTGGAAACTACGGGTACAGTTCGCTCCTCTAGCAACACCAGACACACTGACAGTAGCAACAGCCAACAGCACTGGTGGGTGGATCATCAGTCCCTCTTATCTAGTCACATACTACATAAAGTAGTGAGTCGAGCACTGAAAGCAGGCGCAGCGAGAGGAGGACCAGCCGGAATAGACAGCAAAACAAATGAACAGCAAATCTGCACCAGTGAGGTCTTGTTGGCGTTAGCACTGGAGGCATCTCAGATCTACTCCGGCCACGGCACGGCGGACCCCAAGATCGCTGCGAGAAACCGACCTGTGATGTCCGTTGGGCACACCACGGCCACGGGCCGTTCAAAGAGTCCGCACGAAGCAGTGAAAAAACACAAACAGGCGCGTGCCACCAAGGCACCAAGTCCGCACCAGGCACCAGCTGCTGCCCTGCCACAACACACAACACTACAACAGGGAGGACCACCGGACCACCAAGGCCACCCACAGCGTCGCCCAGGGAAGATCACTATGCTCTGCTGCTGCTCCAACAAAGTCTCCCAACTAAACACCCGGAGATTCCTTACATCGAGAGCTCTAAACCATGTGAGCTTGTGTGGCCTTGAGGACCGCGGAGCAAAAGCATCCGCTGCGCTGGGGCCGTCATAGGTGGTCAGCCTTTGTTCGTATCCTTTAATAGTTGTTGGGTCCTAAGAATGGCACAGTGGGTGTGCATATTAAGTTCAACTGAACTACTGTTCAGACCTTTTAAAGGCTGTTCCATTTGAGCCTTGCCAGAGACTGGGTTCCATTCCACCTACCTAACCAGCTCCAGGGTATATAGACTGTAAAGAATATATCATGGCTACTCTCTAAATATAAAGATACCAGGTCATCAAAAAAAATAACAGACAGAAGCACGGGATGTAGTGGAAGTGCATCGACCAAGGACAAACACAGTAAAGTATCTCATACTGATAAGTAGAAATTCATAGAGCATATAAAACAGAAGACTCAAGTTCAACATAGAGAGCCTGGGTGAAGACAGAAGGGTCACCGTTCTGTTACATAACACAACATAGAGTAGCAAAAGGGATCGACGTGATCACATACCTAAGCAACACGTGGCGGAGCACATTTGTCCAAGTTTCGTACAGCATGTCCATGTCAGTTCTATTGAGTTCACAGGAGCGCGCTATCAGTATCGCTGACTGTTCCACGAGCCCAAAGCAGAAGACGACTTGGCACGGCTGGCACCGGTACCACCACCGCCACTATTCGAGGTTGGGCAATCGCGGGACCAGTGACCAGCCCTACCACACTTGAAACATGGTGAGCTCCCTGAAGTTATTGTTCTCCCGCCCTTGTCAGGATAAGGATCCAACGATTGATTCGGACAGTCTCTTGCCCAATGGTCATCCTGCCCGCACTTGAAGCACGCCGCGGAACTCCTCTTGCTGGAGTTTTGGATAGTTGACATAGCATCCGCTTGGTATTGCGGTGAAGCTTGCAGTGGTGCACCTACCCTAGGCTGTTGCTCGTCACACCACTTGAAAAAGCCACAAGAGCCATCACCCTGGGTGATTTGTCCCAATCGCGCACCAGTAAGAAACATGGAATGCTCGAGTTAGAAAAAAACAAGTGGGGACTTTATAAAACTAACAAAGGAAAAGATGAAAAGAAACATGGAATATCACAACAGCAACGAAGCCTTTTAGTCCCAAGCAAGTTGGGATAGGCTAGAACATGGAATATCACATCGAGTTAAAATACAGATGATATTATCCCAGCATCAGTTGCAATACATCAAGGTATATAGTTAAGTGCTCCACTAAGAGTAGGGAACAGGAACTAGGAACAACCACTTTACCTTTTAAAAATGTAACTAGCAGGAGTAGCGTTTAGTCACTGCAACAACTGACCATTTTTGGTATGCAAAGCAAACATGCCATAGAAACATGACAAAAAAAATTAGATTGTTAAGGTCATTAATTTTGCTTCAATGTCATTAGTTTTGCTTCAGCAACACGGCTGCTTTAAGAATAACAATAAAACTATTTCTTTACCAATAGCTAGACATGAAATGCAATATTCTACCAGGCAACGACATGAGTGACTTTAACTGTAAGCAAGCCATTTCACCATCAGCAAGAATAATGGTGCAATAATGTCTAGATTAAAGAAGGATCCAGAAGTAAATCAGTTGCTCAGCCCTAAGAGCAAAATGACAAGAAATGAGCCATGAGTTAGTACATTGAAAATTCAAATGTGCTGTTGTCAACTGAAAGCTGATTGATAAGTACATTCTGTAACAGCAACTATCATATTGTCTGCATCTTCTATAATCAATCAAAGTAAAGTAAGTAACACAAGAGATCCAACTAATGAGTCTGAACTGCAAGATAAATAGTTCATAATTCCATAACTACTATCCGTATCACTACATCAACTTCCTATTATACAATTGATAACAGTGATACCCTGCAATAAAAATCTGACAATTACTCAACTCAGCAAGGAGTGACAACGGCAGATGCTCGATGGTATTATCGAACACGTTGCATCAGATAAAAGCAAGCAGCTTCTTCCAGAACAACAAAACAGCATAAGCAACTACCTGGTAATTGTAAAATATCATGTATTCAGGGAGCAAGGGCAAATTAGTGATAGACCTGAGTTTACCTGATTTGCTGGGCAGCGATAGAACTGCCTCCCAACATTTTTTCCTGTCTTCGTGGTGAGAACTAAGCAAGTTCCAGCACCGCATGGACAAAGCATACCCACTGCTGATGTCTCTGATTGAAAAACTGTGTTACTTCGAGCATTTGCTGGGGCAGGAGATGGAGCATCACACCACTCGAAGAAATTGCAACCCCCATTGTCCTTGTGTCAGAAAGGAAATAAATAATATCAGCAAAAATGAGTCATAACAGGAAAAACCAATGGAAGCAACATACAAGAAGAAAGTTGCCCTTAATCTTGCCACAGATTTAGATGTCCATTTCATATTATGATATGTAACTGCAACACTGCATATGATTGTATACATCATCCAAAAGATCAAAACTGCCTTTTTAGCCAGCAGATTTTTTTTTTCTCGAACACGCAGCAAAGCTGCATATCTTTATAGTTTATATTAAGAGAGAAAAAGGGAAAGAGCCCCATACAACACAACCCTTAAGGTTGTAAAAAAACCACAGCAGCACCTGATTATCTACAACGACCCAACCAAATAATAAGGAATCACCCTGGGTCCTCAGCACACGCCAGAAAAAACTCCTGGAGTTTAGTGGCTCCAGCAAGACACCACAACCTCAACTCATCCATGCAGGAGTGTTGAGCGGCGAGGAAGGAAGGGTGCACTACTGCACAGCGTCAAAGACACATCTATTTCTTTGATTCCACAATGTCCAAGCACCAAGTATAACAACACGATTGAATCATTTTCGCTTGCTCTTCTCCATTCAGCAAAGCTTCTTTCATGGTGTCCAGGCACCGTTCCCTCCAATCAAAGAGGGGTCAACAGATTGCACCAAAATTGACAAGCAAAGACACAATTCATGAGAATGTGTTGCACTGTCTCCTCTTGATCACAGAGAACACATTGGTTTGGATGTGGTAAACATGTTTGTGCTTTAAACGGTTTGTCATCCAACATTTTTTTCTGAATAGCCAACCACAAAAACATCTTGCATTTAGCAGGAGCCCAAGATTTCCAGAGCCGCTACCCTGGCTCGAAGGTGTTGTAGAACGGTAGAACCATAAAAGAAGGCCTTGTATGTCGACTTAGAAGAGAAGGATCCATTACCCTCATGTCTCCAAGAGTGACAATGTTCCTCCTGTGGTATTATAACTAGACCTTACAGATCTGCAAGTAAGTAGAAGACCTTCTAGAGATAAACTACATTGGATATTACCTATCCAAGATCGATTTTCCAGTGCCCGTGCCACTGTTTGTTCTCTAGATATCTCTTGGAGACGCAAATAACCACTGATGGGGCTAGCTCCAACAAGGAGCAACTGTTGAGCCATATATCGGATCCTTTCAGTAGTTAGTAACCAATTAAACACTGTATTTTGAAAAAAATAAATGAACACCACAGTGAAACACTGCAATCACACACATTCTGACAAGATGTAGCCACCTAAATAAGACTAACATTCTGCTTAAGAAATAAGCATATAAATTATAAGATAAAGAAACAGATATTAATCACTTTCAAGTGCTGGTCCAATGTAACAAAACTACAAAAGTGTTCTACAATTACATCATGTGCCGCCTTTGTCGCACAACACAAAGAAAGCTTATGTATCCCTGATCCCTTTCATACTATCCTACCAAGCTAATGCGGTAGTAAAGCCACGGAGCGTCGGAGCCTGAGGAAAGATGGTGGGGGGGAATGCATCCAGATAAAACTCAACCAAACATCCATTTAGGAACAAGTTAGAAAAGAAAGAACATGCTGCCATACCATTACAGTATACAGAACGTACTGCCATAGCATTATAGTATATGTCATTCATTCGCGGTATTTGTCCAGCACGCAGAGGAGAGACAATCACATACTGGAACTTTGATAGACATGGTTGCTCCATCTAATAAAGACAAGTATGATAAATTCCATGTCGCATGACTTAATTTTATGCCTAGTCAGGACCATGCTGAACAAATATCGCACCTACCGAGTATGCATTTTTAACAAATGTTAAGAAGTGGGGTTAGAAATATTACCAGGAAACACAGCTAAACATCTTCTAGAGGATAATTCTTGGTCCTATTACTAGAGCAGAAAATCAACAGGATACCAATCAGCAAGGACCCAAAATCACTAGAGGTTAGTGTATCCTTAACCAATAAAGTACATCCAAGTCACTACAACATTAATTTTATGCCTACTCAGGACCATGCTGAACAAATATTGTGCCTACCGAGTATGCACGTTTAACAAACATTGAGAAATGGGGTTAGAAATATTACCAGGAAAAACAGCTAAACATCCTCTAGAGGATAAATCTTGGTCCTATTACTAGAGCAGAAAATCAACAGGATGCCAATCAGCAACGAGACCCAAGATCACTAGAGGTCTTCTAGTGTAACCTTAACCAATAAAGTACATCCAAGTCACTAAACATCCACGTGCCTGACCAATCAACGAATTAGCATTGGGAGTACCAGCTTTTGAATATGTAATTACACGCTCCGTGTCTTATGAGCAGCTGATTCGAAACACTCACCCGCATGGGGCACTTGTAGAACTTGCGACCGGGGTTCCTGGGCGTGTTAGAAGTGAGCACGAGGCAGCTCCCGGCGCCGCAGGGGCACGCCTTCTCCTCCACCTCCACACCCGCATTCCCATATCCGCCGCCAGAGCCACCGCCGAATGGACCTCCTCCCCCAGTGTTCGGCGCCGATTGGGGGCACTCCCTCGCCCAGTGGTTGGGGTCCCCGCACTTGAAGCACGCTCCGCTCGCCACCTGGGTCCCGCCGCTGCCGGTACCCGCGGATAGGGTTTTGGAGCCGTCAGGCCGCTTGTGGGTGTAGCTAAGGGCTTGCTGCTGCTGCCAGGCGGAGCTGTGGCTGCCCTTGAGCGCAGCCAGGTAGGAACCCTCAGAGGCGGCGGGTGGGGTGGCGGGGGTCGGTGAGGAAGAGATGGTGGAGAGGCGGCGACGCTTGGAGGTGTCGAGCGCGGTGGCCTCCGCGGCGTCGAGGGCGAGGAGGAAGGCCTCGTCGTCGTCTCCCTCGGCGAACGACATGGTCGACAGGTCGAGAAGGGCGGTGGCTGGTGGGGTTTGAGGTTTTTGCGGGGCGGGGGCGGGGAAGTCGAAAGGGAAAACAGTGCGCGCCGGCGCCGTGGTGGGCGATGCCGTGCCGTGGCTGTAGCCTGTAGTTTTTTTTTTTTTTTTTTTTTTTTTTTTTTTTTTTTTTTTTGAGAAACGGCTGTAGCCTGTAGGTGAGGACGTGAGGTGAGCGGACGAAAAATTATAAAAAAAAAAAAAAAGGAGATGCATCATTTTCGCACCTAGTAGGCCGTGGACTGACTCGATAACGGCCAATCCTGGCCCGTTTTGAATCCCACTCCCAGTACACAACAAACTTGTATCGGCCTTGGACCTTGGAGTGAAGGATTCGAAAAGTAGAAATGCATTGAACGAGCAATCGTAGAGAAGTTAATTAGAAATTGGCTAAATGGGGAATTGGAGAAATTAAGTTGAACTGCTTACAAGATTTGCATGTGGGGGAAAAAGCAAAATTTACATATTTTTATGTGCATCTGCATTTCATGAATTACAAGGTGTCGAGAGGAATAGAGGATCCAGCCAATTTTTATCCCTCTAGCAGAAAAGCTGCGTGTCAGGGGACCCAGTTTATTTTGTGAACTAAAAAAAAGCACTCGGGCTAGCTGAAAACACAGGCACATCACTCCAGGAAACAAAACCAGACTTTCGTGGTCTGTGACTCGGTGACAACGATTTCCTCCAAGAAAGCTTCCCGAATCTTGATGTTTTACTCCAGTTCTGTGAAGTGCAAAACCAAGTCAGTTAAAAATGTATGTTATAAGGCTTGCCACTAGCGAGTTGTAAGTGTATAAAAAGGAAAATGTATCAACACAACTCGGTAGCAGATTGGTGACAGGAGGATGCTAATGGGAATTGAAAATATGTGCTAAGCTAGATCAATTGAGAGAATCAAATAACAATCCAATGAACATAGTCTAAGCACATTGCACATGTTTCGTTTTGTATAGTTAAATAAACTTGAGTCATAATTGTTCCAAGATCAAAAGGAGGAAACACAAACCACTAGTATTATGCTATAATGCAGCGCAGCCGACCAACAATCATGGATGTGAATGCACATGGATGTAAAAATGCTAGATTGATACAGATTGACAGATATTCAAGTGCAATAATCATCCAATACTGCATGATAAACAAAAACTCCGAGCATATGACCATTTCCCAGAAATAAAGGTATACTAGTCTACCTATCGAAATAACAAATTATATGACCTGCTTAGCAGTTTTGCTATTCCATTGTTAGATATACTTGTATTATACTTTTATTTCCTCTGTATTCTAGGGGACTATGTGTATATTTCCCTTCATGTACTGGTGTATATATATCGGCCTTAGTGCCTCATAATGAATACAATTGCTATTCATAACATGGTATACAGAGCCACAAAATTAGGGTTAGATTTTCTTTTTCCTCTCCCTAATCTTTCCTAGACACGTCGTGTGTTTTTGCCGCCGCCGTCTCCTTCGTCTTGGAGTTCGACGTCGGCTCTTCCGCTGCTTTGGCTTCTTCGTCTTGAAGCTGCCTGTCCCACGTCGGCGGCTCCTCTCCGTCGCCGACTGTGTCGTCCTGCCGGCGACGTCCCGCCGCTCGATTCGTGCGATTCGCGCGGCCCTCGCTCGATTCGCGCGGGTCCGTGACGACGCCCGCCCGATGCCGGCCCTGCTTCGCCCCGTCCGCGCCGGCCTGCTCCGCTCCATCCGCCGCCGGATCCGCTCCGCCCGCCAGCCGCCGGACCTGCTCCGCTCGTCGCCGGTCTTGTTCTGACCGCCGACGGTTGTTGCCCCTGCTGCCCGTCGCTGGTTTCGTCTTCGCAGCGCGTCGTCTCTCCTTTTGAGCCGCGTGCTCTGTTTTGCTTGTGACGGAGTTCAGTTGTAAAAAAATAGGTTCGTGCTTGTCTGCGATGGCACCTTCGGCTCCTTCCAACGGTGGTGTTCCCGTCCTTCGTTGTCCGCTGCTCTTTGATGGGACTAGCTACCGTGTCTGAGTTCCTCGTATGCGCTGGCACATGCGTGGCTTGCGCCTTTAGGAGTTTCTCACTGGCGAGCTTCCATGTCCGTAGTGTCCTAAGGCTCCGGAACATCCAGTGGTTCCTGAGAAGGCGTCTGATGATGAGAAACAGAAGTTTCTTGATGATTTTGCTGCTCTTGAGAAGTTATATGAGGCTCAGTTCAGTGCTTATCGGTTGTGGTTGGATGAGGATGCTCGTGCTGGCTCTATTGTTGTTGCTAGTATGCAGGATCAGTTTGCTGAGGAGATTGTTGACTTTGAGTGGTCTCATCAGATGTGGTCTTTTCTTCGTGATCGCTATGAGCCCACTGGTCAGTCTACTTATTTTGCTGCCATTCGTCGGGAGCAATTGATATGTAATGGTAACATTACTGTTGATGAGCTCTACACACAGTTGTCTGTTGTTTGGCGTCATATTGATTCCCTGCGTCATCCTTGTCTCCGAATACTTGTGAGTTCTGCCAGGGCCAGCAGTCGGATACTGAGCTTCAGCGTACATATGCCTTTTTGACCCGTCTCAGGGATGAGTATGAGCCTCTTCGTGCGCAGCTTCTCGTTCGTCATCCGTTTGTCTCCTTGATTGATGCTCTTACTGATGTTCGTAAGGAGGAGACTCGGCTTCGTTCTGCTGGATTGTTACCATCTGCGTCTGCGTTAGTTGCTCGTTCTTCGCCCTCACGGCCGGCTGTTGCTCCACCTTCTTTGCCCTCGTCAGCTACTGCGCCCTCTCCTTCTGCCCGTGGAGGTGGTGGTGGTGGTCTTCATTGTGATTATTGTGGGAAGGATGGACATGTTGAGGCCTTTTGTTACAGGAAGAAGAAGGCCCAGCGCTCTCAGACTCGTCCGGCTTCACAGACTTCACCGGCTTCACAGCCTTCTGCTAGTACTAGTGCTGGAGTGTCTCAGAGGAGTTATACAGATCCAGTTACCCAGGAGATGCTAATGTTTCTTCGTCGCCTTGCTGCCTCTTCGCCGTCTGGGACTGCTAGTATTGCGACTCTGCCTGCTGGTTCACCAGGTTCTGCTGCTGCTTCTCAGTCTTCCACTCAGGGACTACCAGGTACTAATACATGGATTCTTGATTCCGATGCCTCTTTTCATATGACTCCTGATCGCGCTTTTCTTTCTTCTATTCATTCTCCATCTCGTTCTCTCACTGTTCATACTGCCGATGGGTCCTCTCTTCCTGTGGCTAGAGAAGGCACTCTTTTGTCTTCCTTTTTTCATGTTCCCGATGTATCCTATGTTCCTGATCTAACCATGCAGCTTATGTCCGCTGGTCAGCTTACTGATCATGGTTGTCGTGTTATCCTTGATTCTGACTTTTGCTATGTTCAGGATCATCACACGGGTCACTTGGTTGGTACTGGCCCTCGTCATCGTGACTCTCAGCGCCTTTGGAAGCTGGACTGGCTTCGTCTTCCTTCCGCTGCGTCTGCCAGTTCTGACGGCTCCGCTTCGGCCACCTCGTCCTCTTCGTCTCCCCCATGCTAGGTAAATAGGAGAGGGAATATCTTTGACTGTGGCAGGAATTTTGGAACTTCTTGTCAAACGTGGGCGATCCAAGAATTCAAGGAGTATCAGCTCGTGAAATCAATGTTAGCATTTCTAAGCGATACCATGCAGCATACACATAACTTACATATGAATCTAAAATTTCTTAGTGTTGTGGTGAGCCTCAGAAAAGTAGTTCCGCAAACAATTTCCAGATACTTGGCTGCTTTTTATTACTTACTGGTTACTAGAAACACATCAACAAAGTTTTATTGCATACCACAGATAGTATCAGTTATTGCTGATTTAGAGTGTATCACACTGCCAATTTGGAGGTGTCATCCAATTATTGATTCCACCTGAAACTATGTAATGTGTGAAATAACATATGGTTTCTTTTAACTCACTGTAACCTGAACATCTTTTAGAAACAAAAACAACACTGTAAGGAAAAGAAATGTCATATACTCGTGCTAACATGTTATGATTTTTTGTTAAAAGAAGTCAGCGTCTACCAAGTACCAACTTGCATTCAATCATTCTCCAATTCGCATGCCCTCCAATAGACCAACACATCTGTAGTGGTATTGCCCCTCTTTCCAGCATACTACATTCAAGAATGGCGTTTAGCTACTAGAGTTAACAATTTTTCAGAGATTGCGGGTTTTTTTTTTTTTGTCTTGGAACAAGAGCTTCAACGAGTAAAAGAACAGTACAGGAAATGAATTGGAAACTGGCAAGAGATTATTTCTTGACTTCACAAAAGAATGTAAAATAATTTGTCGAACATCTTTCTGTGGCCAAAAGCTGCTACGTCTCCAGGATAGACCTAATCATACAGTTAAATTAAGCACGCTGTTCATTACTCCCTTCGTTTGAAATTACAAGGCTTGTTTCATTTCCTTAGGACAAGCCCTTGACCAACAATTACTCATCAATACATAATTGTATGACATTAAGTCGATGCTATTAGATCCATATTCAAAAATACTTTCTTATGATTATGTTTGTTTATCACATAAGTTGAATATTAATGGAGTGATCGTTGGTCAGAGCCTTGTCATAATGAAACAAAACACGCCTAGTAAAATAAAAACAACGGAGCAATTTCTAGTGCCGGCCAATTAATCCAAATGGATACTCTAAAATGAGTAATCTCTTGCACAACTATATGACTTGTGTGACTGATACTCTAAAATGAGTAATCTCTTGCACAACTATATGACTTGTGTGACTAAGACATATCAATAATATAAACTAGTTAAGTGAAGAACAACTGGAAAAAAAATTAAGAATGCAGCTTAAAACCTCATGGTCACCAACCTGTTTCTGCACGAGATGCATTTTTCTGCAAATAATGAGCAATAAACTGGCTCCTACCAAGAGTAGAGCTCCTCATTCTTGTTCTAGAAGATATATTTGCACATGATTCCCATCCTTCTTTTTAGCTAAAAACATAGTTTTCTAAGGTAACATTTCCATGTAATCCCCAGATACCTCGGACTCCAATCCTATAGGCTTCCCACTCCGTCGGCACCTTATGATCTCCCTTGACTGCTCCATCAACTCAACATATTTCTTGCGCACTTCCAGCATGGGGTGCTCCTTGATTGCAGTGTCTCCACCAGACATGTACGCCTCTTTGAGGACAACAAAGCATGTCTTCTCCTTTAATAATAAGTAGAACACATGTGGGTGCCGCTCAAACACAAGATGGAACTTCTGTGGTAGCCCCAGGTGCTGCCTGAGGCAGAGTAACCGCCGCCTCTCAGCAGAGCATATCACAAACAGACTAAGCAGTTCATGGAGCACCCCGACTGACCGCTTCTCTGAAACAGCAGTACCTGGATTGATGTGGCTGAAATCCTCGTATGGGGATACATAAGGCAGACTCTGGAACCCTTCCAGCCAGTCCTTGACCTTACGCTTCAACCGGAGACCCTTTGACTGGAAGAGCGGGACAGGCACCTCTGCCAACGAACCATACTTCCTCTTAGCATTCATCTGAAGAACTGATAGAGGCGTTTCTTGATCATTTCCATCGTCAATTAGACCCAATTCCCTCCCATGGTGATTGTCATCCTGGGAAATAACGCCATCCCCTGAAATTATAATCTTGAACCCATCCTGTGCAATGTCGTGATCCGGGCACTTGAAGTAGTCCTCCGGGATGCCAAGATGCCAGAGCATACCCTGCGCCACGCGGAGCGGGAGGCGGCGGTGCTGGCACATCAGGAGGAGGAGGCGCAGGCGGCCAGTGACATCAGCGCGGCGGGCAGCGAAGACGTCCCGCTCCTCCTGCAGGAGGTGGGCGGCGGCTTCGGAGAGTCGGAACCAGGGGAGGTTGTGCTGCGGCCCCACGGACTCGACGAAAGCGGCTGGGCAGCGGCGGAGGAAGGACGTGACCCGGCGGTCGGGGATCTCGAGTATGCGGCCGAGCTTGGAGACCGCCGATACGGGCGTGGGACACGGGGAGAGGATGCGCACCAGCGAGGTGAGCGGGCGGATGTCGCGCGCGTGGGAGAGCACGGGGACGGCGTCGAACGACGTGTCCTTCTTCCACCGCATCTTCACGTCCACGTACGCCATGGATTGGAGGTGAACAGCGAGGAGAGGGATAGGTTCGACCGCCCGAGGTTTCGCGAGGCACTGCATGCCTCAACGGACGGCGCTTCCCTTGCTGCTTGTGCTTGCTTGTTGATTGCGATCTGGATAGACTGGATGGTAAATCAAGTTGCTTGGCAGTTGGCACAGCAGGCGGTGGCGCTGAGAACGGAAACAGCTAGAAGAGCCCAGAGGAGCGGCTTGGTGGACGATGGATGCTGACGCCTGGCCCCTCGCCGGCTCCTCGACCTCGACGACGGAGTTCCTCGGAGGCATGCTCTGGTCCATGGCGGCGGAGAAGAGGGTGCCGCCGGCCGGTATGGGCCGGGCTGAAAGTGCAAGCACCGTTGGGCTGCTGTACAGGTTTGTTGGGCTGCTCTAAGGTTTTCTTTTAAGCAATGAAGAAGTTATATTTGACATTTTGACTTTGAGAGTGTTTGGTTGATGGCCAAAATCGTAGTCTAAGTTTGGCCATGGGCAAAGTAGATGTAGGGTTTAGCTACGAATCAAACACACCCTAACTACATAGTTCATGGTTCCCCTTAACCCCAAAACTAGTCATCATGGCTCCCTAGACTCGCAAAACTAGGTGCAGCAAGGCTAAGGTCACTATGGTGTGAAAAACATTTGTACACGTGTGATAGACATAGTGGAGTATGAAATGTAGACATTATGATAGGCAGGCTAGTGAGCTCAGCCTGGGCCCTAGGCTCCATTGTCGGTTGTGTTTTTTCTAATGTGGATCTACACCAACTATATGACATGGATAAGTCGCATGTCACGTGTCCCTTCTTCCTCATCTTCTCTCACACCTAACCTCCCCTACAAGCACCCACAAGCTGATTCCTATTGTATTCCTCCTGCTCCTCTTCTTGTTGCCAACGATACCATCGAGCGGGATGCAGATAATGTTTGCAAGACAAAGCAGAATGAGATCTTAGGTGATAAGGCGATAGGGCATGTGCTATGGTGGAGCCTTCATTCAGGGCCTCTCACATAGGTCTTCTTCACGGCGAGCACACGTGGGTAAGGATTCCTCCCCACCCCAACTCGGCGCAATCGTTCGCGACCGCTCAATGCCCGGTATCTTCTCTCCCATATCATATTCACTTGTTAGGCAATGAGCATACTCTTCATGAGCGTTCTACGATGAATAGCACACCGAGAGTGTTTAAGTGCTTCATTAAGCTTAGCTCTTTATAAGAATTGAGAATTTGTGCTGGCTTTCCCTGCAAGTCCACGAAACTCCTTGTGTGAAACGATGATGACAAGTTTGTTCCGAAATGAGGGGACCCTTCCTTGGTAGAGAAGACACGTGTTGGAATTTTTGGTGCCATGGTGACAAATACAATGGTGGTGGTATTGCCTCGGTGGCACTGAGCATTTGCTTGCTAGTTTGTCTTGGTGGCTAGTGCAAAACAGTGTTTAGAAGAGGCTCGGTGCTTGGCTCATATCCTATGTGAGAGCTAATGCGAACTAAAGGTGACATTTTTGTCTATTGATACCACAAGATAAATCCTGTCACCTATGGGAATTTGTATCCCCTCGTCATCTCTTACCGCGTTTATGTTTGCATTCACTCTTACTTTATTGTTTTACTTTTTCATAGCTTAACTTTAATATGTTTATTAGCTATATAGTGTAATTCTTTGGGTAGTTAAAGGTTGTAGTAGATAAATCTTAAACGTTACTATTACGTGTAGGACATAATTTATCTTAAGCAATAATAGGAAGACATAAGTTTTAAAGTTGCAATTCGACCCATTTCACACCCTCACTCAGAGACTGGGCATTTGGTGATCCTTTAATAAGTGGAATAAATTGAAGTGTGTATGCTCTTATTTGTTAATAGGTCATGAAGGAAGTTACGCTAGTTTTTTGTTTCATTTTGTTCCCAGCAGCTAACGTCTTGCTAACAAAAGGGGCTCTAGAACTAGAACCTCATGAATCACAATGGTCTTTGGAATATTTTCTCTATAATCCCATTTATGACCCTTGTGGCTAATTGTGTTATCGTCTCTTCCAAAACACCGAAGGGTATGCCTAGGATGCAAACAGATCGGATCAGAGTGGATAACACATTCTTTGTCTCATTTGTCGGTTTCACATGATTTCCGTAGATATTTCACATAAAATAATACAATTTTATAGAAACATACGATTTTTATAAAAAAAAAATATCATGTTCCAAATAGCATGGCGACATCGGCGTCCAAACCTGCAGTGGAGGGATGTTCAATTTCCGTTTTGGCAGATGGAGGAAATGCTGACTTTGGCGATCGTCGAGGAGGTAAAATAGACATTTTTACTTTTATTGAACGTCGAACTCTCGGCCCAGTGGCCCACGTTTGCGCACCAACCAAACACTCGCTCGCGCACTGCCAAGTCCCTCCCACCTCAAAAAACGGAAAGAGAAAAAAAAAATAGAAAAAAAGGGAGGCGAAACCCTCCCCCCCAACCCGATCTCTCTCGCTCTCTCCGGTCCCCTCTCCGCCACCTCACCGCCGGCTCGCCCCGAAAACCCTCGCGCCGGCCGCCGCCCCCCGCCGCCCCGGCCCCGTCATGCTCTTCGTCTTCGGCGCCTGATTCATGTCTCAGCCCCACGCTGCCCCTGCCTCCTCGAAGCGCCCCTTCTCGTCCACCACCACATCCCCCTCCCCGACCTCCTCCCCCGCGGCGCCGCTTATGAAGAAGGCCAAGCACCCCGCCTCCTCCTCCGCCACCGCCGGCACCGAGAAGAACGGCTTACACCTTGATACCGCCGTCGCCGCTGCCGCCGCTGGCGCGGGGCGAACGAACGGGGAGGAGGACATGGAGATAGTGCTGGCGCCGGACCAGGACGAGCTCCCCGCGCCCAGCGTGCCGGCCCCCGCGGGCGTCGCTGCCAACCTCTTCCGAAAGAAGGCCACGCTCCCGCAGCCGTCGACCTCCGCCCGGAAGCCCCTACGCATCAAAATAGGTGCGCCTCTACTCCCTCTTTCTGCCGAATTGCTTGCCCTGCGTGTGATTGGTCGTCACCGAGGTGTCATGTGGCGCGATTGATTCCAATTCAATTGTTTCTGATATATGTTATTAGTCAGCTCCCGGGCTAGCTGAAAAGTTTGCCTGGCGTTAGGGTTAAAATATACTAACAGCAAATATCGGTTCACAGATCACTTGCTTGCCCCTCACTTCACTCCCAGCACCCCACCACGACCCACCTAAAATTAGCTCTTCGGTGCTCACTAGATCTGTATACTATTTTCTGGAAAAGTAGTGTTTGTAGCCTACCATGGTATATCAGGTTTTCATTTCTGGGAATTGACTATCGTTTGATGCTTTTCGTATTTTGTACTGGCTTGCACCATCACACTGATCAGCAGAGGATTTGCCATAGGAAATGTGATACTTCTGTTGAGTGACTTGTCTGTAGCTGTCCTCCTTTCGCATATCTCTGGTACCCCCCTCTGTTTTTATATTTGTAGCATTTTAATTCAACAATTAACTAGCGGGTGACAAATATTCGAGAACGGAGGTAGTACTTATTTTGTCGTGTCACACTGTTTGACTGGCCTTCTAACTAGATGGTCCTATGCATTTGATTAATATAAAAGCCAATCCAGGAGTAACAGTTTTCAATTAAGAAAAAACAGGCATCCAAATTTTAGTTGAAGAGGTCTTGAACCTTGGTGGACTGGTGGGGGTGTACACCGACACCTCCACACCTCACCCCCATCAACTGGGCTGGTCACAGTTCCTATTTGATCAATAATACCTAGTATTATGACTCAGCATTTGTTAGCAGGTGGCTACCTTCAATATTTGGAAATGAGAGCTATGTTCTTGTGCAACCACTGAGAGTGTCATTGTGATGTACTGTTTCTTCAGCGCGCACTATTTGCTGATTTCCTTCCACTTGCTTCCACATCATCTGCTAGCAAATTCAATCATCACATATATGATATATTTGAATCTTAGAAATCATGGGCCACTATCAAAAACACACTAAACATATCTATTTAAATTTCTGATGTCATTGGATGTACTTTATACAACTTTTGCTTAGGATCATCATATATCTATCTAAATTTCAACCTGGCCATTTTGCATGCATTAGGTCAACCAAAACTGCCAAAAAACTTCGAGGAGGATACATGGGCAATTTTGAAGGATGCTATCACAGCAATTTTTCTAAAGAAGAAACTTTCATGTGATGTTGAGAAACTCTATCAGGTTTTACTTCTTTTGTTTTCACTGTAATTTCTCATGATCCCGTATTAGAATTTTGGAAATTCTATAATTGTTTTTGAATTGCAGGCGGCTGGTGATCTTTGTCTGCACAAGCTAGGTGCAAACCTATATGAACGAATCAAGAAAGAATGTGAAATACACATAGCAGAAAAAATATCAGCATTAGTGGGTCAAAGCCCAGATTTGGTTGTATTTTTGTCTCTGGTTCAAAGAACATGGCAAGATTTTTGTGATCAGATGTTGATTATTCGTGGTATCGCTTTACTTCTTGATGTAAAATATGTCAAGAATGTTGCAAATATTTGTTCAGTGTGGGATATGGGGTTGCAGCTGTTCCGCAAACATCTATCGCTAAACCCAGAGATTGAACACAAAACTGTAACCGGCCTTCTCAGACTGATCGAGAGTGAGAGGTATGCTTGTTCTTCTATGATAACTTCTATTACTACTGGTTGCATTTCAATCCTTATTCTATTACAGTCTGTGAAGTGTGAACTTCTTTTGTGATTAATCCATGATATAAGGCAAAGTTTGCTCTGCATTTGATTTCACAGAATATAGGGTTATGCTTTGTTTTAATTTTAGAAAGTACCTATATTTTGTATATTGAGAATTTGAGGTAGTATGCTTTTAATACAAACTCTGTAGTATTCAGTCCAACACTTCAACCTTCATATCTTTGTGTATTGTTTACATTTATTCAATAGGCAGTTATACATATCTGATATGGATGGGATGTTGTTTGTTTATTGTGAAACAACTTGCAAGGAGATGGAAATAGAACAGAACAAATGATGTCACTGATACTTGAAATGCCACTTGTTTTGTTCTGCCTTTTCTACTCATACTAACACATTTATTTTTTAATACCCTCTGATGTTTTGGATCGCTTATTTCCCCCCATGTAATTTGGTACTACTACCTGCTAGGTTGAATGGGTAACTAAAACATTATTAAGACATGTTTCCTTTATCAAAGAAATGAAAAAAAGATGTTAGTTCACTTGTGCAATTGCATGTGTGGGGAAAATGTTTTATATAACTGTACTTATGAACTGAAAGGGTCCTGTCAAGTATAACTATGGGCATTCAATGTTTTTATTTTTTTCCTGATCAGGCTTGGTGAAGCAATAGATAGGACATTGCTTAGCCATCTTCTGAAGATGTTTACTGCTCTTGGAATGTATTCCGAGAGTTTTGAAAAGCCCTTCCTTGAATGCACTTCTGAATTTTATGCTACAGAAGGTGTTAAATATATGCAACAATCTGATATTCCAGACTACCTGAAGCATGTAGAGGTGAGGATTAGACTCCCTTTTGTTCTTCATGTTATTTACTCATGTAGAGTCAGGCACAGCATTTAACTGATAACATGCATCTGAGTTGTGCAGTCGAGGTTGCAAGAAGAGCATGAAAGGTGTATACTATACTTGGAAGCTAACACCAGGAAGCCACTAATTGCAACTACTGAAAAGCAATTGCTGGAACGGCATACATCTGCAATTATTGAGAAGGTGAACATCTTGCTTAGAATTTCAATTCCTTTTATGCAGCATGAACAAGCATGATTTATATGTGTCCTGTCGGTCACAAGACCCTTTACTGCAATAATATTTTATTATTGCTCACCTGCTTTTTGTGTATTTCTATTTTTGTGTTTGTGGTGTTCTTCAGGGGTTCACAGTGCTTATGGATGCAAATCGTATACATGACCTCTTGAGGATGTACAACCTTTTCCAGAGGGTTAATGCTGTTGAGCTGCTCAAATTAGCACTCAGTTCATATATCCGGGCTACAGGGCAGGGCATTATTATGGATGAAGAAAAGGATAAAGAATTGGTTCCATTTCTTTTGGAGTTTAAGGCATCCCTTGATAAAATATTGGAAGAAAGTTTCGCCAAGAATGAGGCTTTCTCCAATACCATAAAAGACTCATTTGAACATCTTATCAATCTACGACAGGTGTGTTATATTTTATTGTTCTACTTGACTTGTGTTTCAGTTTAATAGTACTATCTTTATATCGATATCAATGTAATTGTTTTCATAGAAGTGATCCTTTCTTTGGTTTCTATAATCTTATTTATATTCTCTCTGATTATGATGGGAACCTGAATTTAAGACGTTTGACCAATAGCCTCTTCCAAAATACTCTAGCAAACACATAGACAAAGTTAGTACATTGATAAAAAAAACTTGTCTACACTTCAGTAAGGGGCTCCGTGAAATCATGACGTTGGATTTGACTTGAAAATACTGTTGTAATATTTCAACTTTGGACCTAACAGTTTAATTAGAAAAGATGGCTAAAATAGATGTATATTTTATGTTAGTATATACTTTAGGGCACCATATGGCACGCTCTAGCACTGCATGAGTTTAGTGTGTTGGTTGATGACTACCACCTCTAAGTCTTCCACCTTTTATAATTGAAAACAGTTTTGCACTTTTGCTTGTAATTTTGTTTAGTTCTAGTCTGTTGTAGCAAGTTCTCCTTTCCTTATAGAGGAGTAATTTGTTTTTTGTTTTGTTCTATCTATATATTCCCATCAAATGACGGGTCCCCATTCATGTTTTCATGATAACAGAATCGACCTGCTGAATTGATTGCAAAGTTTCTTGATGAGAAACTTCGAGCTGGCAATAAAGGCACATCAGAAGAAGAGCTGGAAGGCATACTTGATAAAGTTTTGGTCTTGTTTCGGTTTATACAAGTAAGTTAGTTATTTCATTCGATAGCTGAATTGCTTTTCTTCTTGATCAGCAATATAATTTCTACTCTTTGTGAGTTGCATGTTTGATGCGGTACAAATATGGGGTGCTTTTTTTCCTCAAACATGCAATTTTGGGTCTTCCCAAACAGGGCGATACTGGTTTGAATTTTTTGGTGGGCCTGAGAAACCTGTGCTTTACTAGGTTTCTATGAAAAGCTAAACCCCTTGAAAATACTAGTTTTATACAACAACTCAGGATGGGGGTGGAACATCCATAGGTTGAACCATACTCAATCGACCGATCCAAATAATTAAACAGGGTAATTGGTAACACCAATTTCCCTACTTGCTTGGTGCAGACGATCCATATGATCTTGCAGGTCAACCCAAAGCGCTGCTACTGTGCGTAACTCGTGCAGGGCGTAGCCTTCGCGATGCTATCGAAAGGAGGTGGTGTGGTGGTAGCAGGCTAGCAGCATGGGCGCAATCAAGTTCCTTGTCGAGGACGAGCAGGTTTCTCTGCTGCTATCGTCAGCGACACTGTAGGAGATGCTGTGCCTGACGGTGATTGAGCATGTAGTGGGGCTGCGCCACCTGGTGTGGTCACCTGCATGCGCTCAGTGCTGTCAGCAGCGCTGTCATCAAGGTGTCAATGCTGGCCAAGGCGCTGCGCAAGGCGCTGGTGGACTACAATGTGTGGTGCCTGGTGGTGTGGTTTGTGGAGGACAGGAGGCGCGGGTGGTGTGCTTGGCGGAGGGTGTGTTGTCTGCGGAGGCCGTTTTCCAGCGCTTCTGCGCGTTGTCAGGAGTTGTCGTGTGCCCCGCCCTGTACTAGGAGCTGACAGTCTTGTCTCTCCCTTGTTGCCGTGTGTGGTGCCTGGTGGTGTGGTTTGTGGAAGACAGGAGGCGCGGGTGGTGTGCTTGGCGGAGGGTGTGTTGTCTGCGGAGGCCGTTTTCCTGCGCTTCTGCGTGTTGTCAGGAGTTGTCGTGTGCCCCTCCCTGTACTAGGAGCTGACAGTCTTGTCTCTCCCTTGTTGCCACTAGGCCCTTTCTCTCTGCGGTCTCCGCACTCGCCATGGTTTCTCCTTCGATGATGCCACCTTCATCCTTGCACCCGCCGCCGTTCACGTCCCTGTGCTCGACTGGGTGCTCTTGGCTGTCAGCATGTCTGGTATCTCCAGTAAACCTGTCTCTCACCGCCCAGTCTACTTGTTCTATCCAATCACTCATCCTGATTCCCCGAAGTTCCTCTGCTTGCTTCTTGCACGACAAACTCACACCACCCACCTCATGTCTAGTAGTACCAAAGTCAAATTTGATATATTCTGTTTTAGTCCCACGAAGTCTAAAACCTTTCGTCTCTAGAGTCTGCCGCCACAACTCTGGTTTCCTGTTTATTCCCGCTTGTGTTTCATCCATCAATACAACATAGTCAGCAAAAAGCATACACCACGGGATATCTTCTTGGATATCCCTCGTAAATCGTAACCTCATCCATCACCAAGGCGAAGAGATAAGGGCTCAAAGCTGATCCTTGATGTAGTCATATTCCAATAGGGAAGTCATTTGTGTCACCATCAGTTGTTCCAACACTAGTCACAACATTGTTGTACACGCCCTTGATGCAGGCAACATGTCCTCGAAAATACTAGTTTATTATGTATTGAATTTGTAAATAATGAAACTAACAATTGTTTAGGTAACAAGAAGTGCTAACTGACTAACTCAAACAGAAAACCCAGTTTATATAGTAGTGCAATCTCAAGCTTTATATTTCATCATGTGCAGGGTAAAGATGTGTTTGAGGCATTCTACAAAAAGGATCTAGCTAAGAGATTGCTGCTCGGCAAGAGTGCATCAATAGATGCTGAAAAATCAATGATCACAAAAGTAATAATGCCTTTCCTAGTGTTGAATCTTTTTTTCCACATGTTCTGACATATGTGGACGACTTAACTAACATGCTTCTGTTTGTAGCTCAAAACTGAGTGTGGCAGTCAGTTTACCAACAAACTGGAGGGAATGTTCAAGGTAGCGATAGCTGTTACCACTATGATGATATTTCTACTCTATTATTTTTCAAACCTGTATACTTCTATCTTTAGGTGCATCTAAATTATTTTTTATATAGATTCAGCACCTTAGTGTTTGTTGTATTTGCTGATTTTGTAGGACATTGAATTATCCAAAGAAATAAATGATTCATTCAGGCAATCATCTCAAGCTAGGACAAAGCTTCCCTCTGGCATTGAAATGAGTGTTCATGTGCTTACAACAGGGTAACCATTTTTTGACCCACTGCTTTGATATGATTTATGAATGCTATGAAGTGCATATTTTCATGCATGTGCTTCATAGTCCATAGGTGGTTACTGCAGCGAATTTTTGCATTAGTTACCAAGCATGCCAACCTGCAACTTTCGATGTTGTTGGTCATGTATATGTAGTTCTGATAAATATGTTGATTTACAGCTATTGGCCAACATATCCACCAATGGACGTGAAACTCCCACACGAACTGAATGTGTACCAGGTTAGTGTTTGGCATTGATTGTTGTAGTAAATATTTTAATCAGTCTTTCTGAATAGCCCCCCCCCCCCCCCCCCCCCCCCCGGTCAGGATATATTTAAAGAGTTCTATTTGAGCAAGTACAGCGGAAGGCGTTTAATGTGGCAAAATTCTTTGGGACACTGTGTCTTGAAAGCAGACTTTCCCAAAGGCAAAAAGGAACTTGCAGTCTCACTATTTCAGGTGCAATTTTATCCCTTGTTTCATTGCTTATTAGTTGTAACATCCAAGACCAATGATTTATATTCTCCCCAACTTCTGCCAACAGAGTGTGGTTTTGATGTTGTTCAATGACGCACAAAAGCTAAGCTTCCTAGACATCAAAGATTCCACAGGCATCGAGGATAAAGAATTGAGAAGAACACTGCAATCACTTGCATGTGGTAAAGTTCGGGTTCTCCAAAAGGTGTGATCCTTTACCTTTTTGCTTTCTTCAATTGTGCATTTTCAGTATGTAACTTCTTTAGTTTGTAACCTATGTTTTCAGATACCAAAAGGGAGAGACGTAGAAGATAAGGATGAGTTTGTTTTCAACGATGAATTTAGTGCTCCTCTCTATCGTATAAAGGTAATATTCTTTTTGTTTTTATCAGGTGTGGTATGGTCATTAAACTTGAACTGCCGCTGTGCACTTCCAGGTAAATGCGATTCAAATGAAGGAGACGGTAGAAGAAAACACGAGCACCACTGAGAGAGTGTTCCAGGATCGGCAGTATCAGGTGCTTTAACCCCTAATATGCTTGCAAAATGAAAATCTGGTTGTTTGGCTCCAGAACAGTGCATACAGTTAGCTTGAACATGTTGTGCTTTTGATTGCTCAGTTGATATGTGCTGTATGCTTTATGATTTATAATAAGTCAGTCCCTTACAATGACTTCAACAGCATAATATGACCAGATTTTCAGCCCTTTCTTTTCTTAATTTTTTTATCCTCTATGTCATGAAACTTCACTTTTTCATGAGATCTATATTGCATTAATTTGACAAGATTCTCTTCGGTCTATGCAGGTTGATGCCGCCATTGTTCGAATAATGAAGACGAGGAAGGTCCTTAGCCACACCCTTCTAATAACCGAGCTGTACCAGCAGGTGACACTTCAGAATATTAATTTGGCTGTTCATATTATTTTCCTCGCCGTTAAACTGCCCCCTTTGAACCCTTGGGCTTCTCTCATTTCAGCTCAAGTTCCCGGTTAAACCAGCCGATATCAAGAAAAGAATTGAGAGTTTGATCGACCGGGAGTACCTAGAGCGAGACAGGAGTAACCCCCAGATCTACAACTACTTAGCTTGACAGCGCTTTGGAGTAGCGCTGAAGAGACCGTGTTCACTTTGTTGCAAAAAAAAGGACCCTGTAAATTAGCTCATTATCTTATTTCTTGTTCTTTCCTGTTTTTGTTCTATGGAAGGGAGTTGTAGCGGTTGCAACATGTCTGTATACGTGAACGATTTTTCAGTATAAAAAGTAAGCATAATGCATGTGCCTTGATTATTCACCTCGACTTCCGTGGTGCGACGATTTGTCTACCCCATGTTTCGTTTACGTTTAGTTTCCGCTGAAGAGGTTTAAATTAAGAGGCAAATCGGAAGGTACAATGAAAAATAAAAAAAATGAATCTGGGATCGTGGAGATTAGAATTGTTGCAATACAAAATTTAAAAGGTACAGGAACAGGGTATACGAGGGGCTTAGACTATCTGCAGCCCATTCCTCCATCCTTCTCTCTAAAGCTATGGAGTAAAATTTTGGAGTAAAATTTGCAGCAGCCCATCCCTCTACCCTTTTCCCCAAAGCAGAGGAGCTCCAGCGTTCCTCCAAATCTGGAGGAACACTCTCTCCCGGTATGCACTTTGCGGCGTGGGCCCGAGCAACTGCTTGCTCCTCGCGCGCGCGGACGGAGGAGAGGAAGCCGCCGTCGCCGCGCGACAGGGAGGAGGAGGGAGCGTCGGCCGCCGCGCGACGGGGAAGAGGAGGGAGCGTCGGCCGCCGCGCGACGGGGAAGAAGAGGGAGCGCCGGCTATTGTGGGACGGGGAAGCGGAGGCGGCGCCGGCCGCAGGTAGGCGATGGGAGGCGGATCCGGCGGAGCGACCGTGCGACGAGCACGGCGAGCAGGAGGGGGAGATGCGGGCCACGGGAGGCGGATCCGGGGGGCCGCCGGGCGACAAGGAGGAGATGGAGGCGGTGGCCAACGCGAGGGGGCGGGCGGGCGGCGGTGGGAGAGGAGAGGGAGACAGGAGCGAGATGGGGATTGATGGAGACTGGGAAAGAGAGGAGCGAACAAGTGGCCAGAGGAGAAGGTTCTAGCTTCGGGCCCACTGGCCAGGGAGGGTGGGATAGTATGGAGAGAAATTTGGCAGTTGGAAGTGGATGAATAAAATATTGGATAGCTAGGTGTGAAGAAAATATATGGAGAAATATTGGATGAAAGAATCTCATTGACTGGACTGGAATATTCCTTTTAGATGAGAAATTTGGAGAAATAGGAGTGCAGATAGTCTAAGGTTGCCTTGGGTATCTGCGTATGTGTCCCTTTAAGTATATGTTTTAGGTCTAGCTTGCGCCATGTGAGCGTGCGTGTGGCCTGTGTGTGAGGTGTGTTTTAGTGCGTCTTGTACTTAAAGCACTGAGGATTAAAAAAACATTGTACACATAGTACACTTTGAAACGAGGGATAGAGATGTTGTTGGAGATACGTATTATTATATTGTCTTCAGCGGATCGTGTGTATGCTCTATAGTGCAGAACGATACTATAATGTTAACGTAGATAAAAAGAAAAATGATTAGAATATTGACAAAGAGAGATGTGATTGGAATAGCGATAGGTAAGGATGGATATGCGATCTATTGGAGATGGTCTTTAGTGTCAACGAGTGAGAGAGTATAAGTATAGGACTGTAACACCCCGAAATTTGACCCTAAGAAATTATCTCTAATCTCTCTCATCTCTAATTCAAAATAAATTTCGAAAGTTGTTTGAGTACAAGTGTACAGTTCTGAGCTCACCTAAAATCACCTCAATCTCCTCTGAATATTTTCCAAAAATATTCTCAAGTCTCCTCTACCAAAATCTTCTCAAATTTCTTGTCTAAATTCATTTCAGAAAAAGATAAACATATTCCTATTTCTACTCGGGCCGCAGCCCAACTCCCTTCCTCCTCTCTCTCTCGGCCCGCCTCCCCCGCGGCCCAGATCTTTCTCCCTTCTCCCTTCCCACGTGGGCCAAGCCACCCCGGCCCATTCGCCCTTCTCCTCTCCCCAGCCCAAGACGAGCAGCAGCCCAACAGGCCACCCTCCTCCTTCTCCCTTTCCCTGCTCGCCGCGCCGCGCACCGCGCGCCGTGCGTCACGCGCCAAGCCACCGCGTCCCGACGCCGTGTCGGACCCCGGACAGCGCCGCGCCTCGCGTCGCCACGCGCCTCCGTGACGACGCCTCCTGCCCGGGCCATCCCGTGACGCAGCGCGCCGCGCCAAGCCCACCAGTGCGGCGCCGTTGCTCCGCGCTTGCCGCGCCTATAAGAGGCGAACCCCGGCGAACCACCTCCCTCCTCCTTCCCCCTTCCTGCTTCCACTCGCGCCGCCCGCGCCGCTCGCCCGTGTGACGAGCCGCGCCGACGCCGCGCTCGTCCTCTCCGCTCCTCCCTCTTTCTCCCCGCTCCCGCTCGTGTCGTCCGCGCCGCTCACATCCACTGCGAGCCGCGCCGGCGCAGCGAGCTCCTCCCCCTTGCTCCACCCCGCCGAGTCACCACCACACCACCACGCCGCGGACAGCTTCCGGCCCCGCTCGGACGCCGCCCGCCGCGAACGCCACCTCCTCGCTCTGCTCTGTTTCCTCACCAACGAGCAAGACGCAACCCGGAATACTCCCTCCACATACCACCACAATCCAATTCCTTCGGCGTAGAGCACCACCACCTCACCCTCCACCCTCGCCCAGCCTCGATTGATCCTTCCGTCGCTCGGACGGAGCCGCCCGCGGAGCTCCCGAGCGGCAACCATGGCCGCCCGTGGGCGTTCCCGCTCCACGCCTCTCCTCGTGCTCGGAGCGCCACGGACGGATTCACGCCGTCCCCCTCGTCGTGCAGGTGCCCTTGGCTCCGCGAACGGAGGCCGGGAGCGCCCTCCCCGGCGGAGCTCCGGTGAGCGCGCCGACGGCGACCCGGCGGGCGTTCTGGCCGAGCCGAGCCGTTCGACCCCGAGCGCCTCTGCTCGCTCCCTTCCCCTAGGCCGTATGGGCCAAGCCCATGATGGCTTAAGGAACGGGCCGAAGTGGAGAAAAGAAGGAAAGAAGAGAAAAGAGAAAAAGAAGAAAGGGCCCCGTGGGCCGAATCTCCCTCTCGGCCCAAGTTTCCTCTGGTGTCGGACCAGAGCCAAAGTCCGCCACAGAAAAGTCTGTTCCTGCCCCCTCAACTATCCAGAAAGTCCCATATACCCCCCTGTCACAAAATACTCCGTATCTCCTCCGTTCTATCTCCGATTTATGTATTTCTTGTACCTAAATACTCTGTACAACAAGCTCTATCTATTCATGAAATTCTTGTAATATTCTCACACCCTCCGCCGACCACGACACATGAAGATCCACGGTCCGCGTCGTTTTGGGTCGATCCACGACGACGGAACTAAGACACCTGTGGCAAGCCACTTGTGCACTAGTTCCGCCCTCGCCGATCGGTTCACTGAAGACCCGGTTTGGTTGAACCGAACCGGACGGTTGTCAAACTCTACCCCTGTCCCCGTAATGCGGACGACAGGTGGGGATGGTTGGCACCGCCCGAGTTTGTCGTTCTCTCCCTCACCGCGATGTAAGCCCATCGCGCTGCGAGAGTAGACTGAGCCCAACCGGAAGGAAGAGTTGGACCGCACGCGCCAAAGTTGGCCCGTGTCGTCTTTCTCTTTTTCCAAATTAATCTTTATTGCCGACATGCTATCCTCATGCTGCCGGAAAATCCGCCTCATGGGCCCGGCATGGATGGCACTAAAGATCAAACTCTTGATATCTAAAAGGGGGCCAAACGCGCCATTTATCCGTTTGACTCCCGTTCTATTCACATGCAAAACCCTAAGGACATCTTTAGCCCCACCAAACCCATCTTATGATGAGCTCAGATTGTACCTTGATCTGGTGTGTCTTGCTTGTCTGTACGTGTAGGCTTTATCGGAGAACCGTTCGGTTCCGTCTCTGAAATGTTGACTCAGAGACCGGGACAGGAGTTTAATGGTGATGCAACGACCGTCGTACCGGCTACCTCGACTAAATGAATGCAAGTCCACTGGAATCCTCACTTGATGCATAAATTACCCAGTTTTTATATACACATCCTATTGCCTCGTACAACGATAAAAACTTGCATGTTTTGCTGGCTAAGGTAAACATAGTAGGATACAACCTCCCGAGCCACTTTAGATGTAGTGCGCTTAGGTGGATCGCTCACTCAATTATATACATTAATATTGATGAAAATAATGGGAATGTAGTGATGGTTATGGATGGGTGTGAACGGTTGTTTTATGGAAAACATGGGGAAAGACCTGGCAGACGACTTCGGTTGTTGAAGCCACTACGGGGTAGAAACCCTGGGGATACGTTACCACGGATGCCCCGGTGTCCGGTCCTTGTTGCGAGGGCCGGGCTGGTGTTGGCTCAGATGATGAGCAGTTGTAGGAGCTCTACCCTGAAGGACCGAGTTGACGTTTCATCTCGCCTAACTCATTTAGTGCAACCACTCGAGGTTGTATGTGGCAACCCTCGTTTAGAACCCGCTTTGGACAAACCAGGCGTAAGCCGGTGTGCTGGGATGCGTGAGAGATTGGGAAATGGGCGCGGTTGCATGGCTGCGGTCAGGGGTCAACAGTCGCGTGGCTGCGGGTCTGAGCGACAGGTGGTCCCGTTTCTCTCATGGCTGACGTCTGGGGGCGCCTTGCGGGGGAAAAAAACCGGTGAGCGGAAAGGGGCTCACTGATCATGAGTACCTGGACCAAACTTGTGGGTAAAGTGCGCACCTCTGGCCAGAGTATAATCAAATCTATCGTGATAGTCCGCTGTCCACTGGTATGGACAAACGAGTTACGGCTTGGTTTCGGAAACTAGCATCTTATAAAAAGTGGGTTGGGATGGGGTCAAAATGATGGTTTTGAGGCAGCTGCGGTTGCCGAGGAGGTGTGTGTGTGGAAAATGTGATGGCCCGTGAGCCATGAGCCGCGATGGACCGGCGAGTCCAGTGGCAACCTTTTTATGGGATAAAAATGTTTTCTCAATCAAAATTTAGAACTAATGAACCCTGCATATACAAATGTTTTACTGCAAATTTATCCTTCAGCTCCAGATATATCTTGCATATAGTGATAGCTTTTACCCCCCTCTTCCTATGGAAGAAGGTGGGCTTGCGGAGTACGTTTGTACTCACCCTTGCTTTATTGTTGGTTTACAGAGCAACGAAGATCGTGGACGTGTGAGGGTTACGGCCTGCTTCCCAACTGTGTGTTGTGGGAAAGAATGGGTCGCGCTTCAAAGTTTCCGCTGCTGTGTTTTCGGGCTGCGCCCCGTTTGGTCTGTCCCGTTAGGGCGGATCTGTACTCAACTGATGAACAAATGTGGTTACCATAACTCCTAGAAATGGTAACAATACACATTTTAGTCCTGCTTAAGGGCTGGGACGCTTCAAGGACACGGTTAATGCACGACCCCTCGCGCAATCAAAAAGCGCGCGACCCCAATTCCACATTTACTGCACCGCGCGCGCGACTCCAAATTCCAACTCTACGCTGAGTGCAGCAAATTCACATGGATTTGTTATTTGCATGTACGGCCGTATGACCCACATCACTCTCAAGATTATATCGATGATGACGTAAGAGAAGAAAAGTTATTATGTTTTCTTTGTTTGCTCATTACTATCACATACGGTGTCCGTTTTCCGATCTGTTTGTACCATTGTGTTTGTTGCAATAAGTTCTGGAAAATGAGATCGATATATGATATATTTTGATGATGTTTACACAGAATGGATGCAAATCTAGTTGACAAGTTGTATACTAAACTAACAGCTACTCCCTCCGCCCCGCAAAGACTGTCATTCTAGAGTTCAAAAGTTGTCCCACAAAGAACGTCGTTCTAGACTTCAAAAGCAGGTGCTTGCCATTTATTTTTTTGAGAAGACGTTTAACAGGTACCACCACCATTATATGGCCTCTCTCTCCTGTTTGCATGGGTGATGCTGGGACATGTGGTGCTGGTGCATCGGAGCCGGTTTATTTATTGTTTACTTCTTTGTTTAATGTTTCGAGTTGAGTACTGCGCTTGCCGTAGTAGTAGACAGCTAGTGCAGTAGAAGCCTCCACTCACGAAAGAGGACCGATGACCAAGGGCACATGTGATTTTTTACACCACAGCTATTCAGTCCTAGAAATTCTAGAACGGCATTCTTTACGGGACAGAGGGAGTAGTTATTACAAGGTCACCATTCAACTTGCTACATGTATATACTATTGAATTTTATTGTGGCAAGTTCGTGGACATCTGTAGCAAGTTCGTAGAAGTCGGTAGCAAGTTCATGTGTAATTCTGTGGCAAGTTCGTGAATCATATGTATCAAATTTTTGAAATTTGTCAGATTTTTCTTTATATAGCAAGTTGTGCAACGTTTGTATAAAAAATTCTGAGTTGCTGAAAAAAAATCTATAGCAAATTTGGTTTTGTCTTATTCCAACGTTTTATAGCAAGTTGTGTGGTATGGATGTGCAACCTACAGTCATGTTTGTCTCATTTTTTCCAAACAAATTTTATAAATAGCAAGTTATGCTGTAAAAAAACTAAAATAAGTTGTTGAAAAAAATCTGTAGCAAGTTTGGGTTCGTGTTCTATTCTAGCTTTTGTAGCAAATTGTATAACGTTTGTAGCAAATTATAGTGGTGTAGATGTGCAATTTGTTACATAGATCCATCATTTTACGTCACAGGATTGGACAGGCCACGAGGGGAAAGCCCGCACGCAGGCTGAGGTGCGCAGGAACGCACTCCCATCGCACAACTGTGCCAGAAGAGGTAGGCCACGGGAGGGGCGGGCGTCTGCGGAAAATCATCGCGTCCACCCAGGTGGACACGATCCCTCGTCCACCCCCCTCCCCTTCATTGCGATTGGCGCAATTCGGCCCACGGGCCCGATAGCCCGCGTCGCGCCTCCCTTTCCACCCACGCGCTGCCGCAGCTACCATGGCTTCTTCCTCCCCGAGCTCCGTCCGCGCCGCCGCTCGCCGTCGCGGCGGGGTTAGGGTTCGGGGTTTCGGGTTCGGGATTGGGGTTCACCATGGCCGACGAGGTCTCCATCTCCTCCCCGGCCTTAGATGGATGGTCGGGGAGGCAGGCCGACCCGACGGTGGTGACGGGCGGCCAAGCGGCTGAGGCTGGCGGCGAGGGCGTCGCCGACCGGGCGGGGCAGGATGACGGTTAGGCCGGGGTGGGCGGGGGAGCTCCATAGTGACGGTGATGGCGGATGACGACGGCGACGGCGCTCCGGCGAAGCCGGATTAGGGTGGCGGCAGTGTGGAGGGCGGCGGCGGAGGCGGGGACGCCGGTGCCGGGGGCGGGGTTGGCGGTGGGGGAGCTTGTCACTGGGGACGGAGGCGACTGCGGAGCTCGGGGCGGGGTCAGCACGGAGGGGGCGGCGACCGGCAGGCGGGGAGGCCGCGGCGAGGGTGCCGGTGCGCCGGCGGCCTCCGGGTGACGGGGGCGGGGCGGCACCGGCGGCGGAGTAAAGGACGAAGATGGCGGTGGCGGGAGGAGAAAGAAGGAGGAGAGTGGACCGCGACGATTTCAGCCCATCAGGACGAGCGGAGGAGCGGCGGGATGGGTGGACGGGAGCGCCCGGCGTCTGCAGGCCGGGCTGCGTGGGGTCGAGAGCGAGGCTCCTTTGAGAGCGCAGAAAAAGCCCAGGGAACGCGAGGCCAGGCAGGGATTTTTTGGACCGATAGTTTCCCAGGTCAAAACTTGCACTTCCTCTCGTTGCACTTTGGGAGACCAGCCAGGGGCTCCGGGCTCCGGAGGCGGACCGGACGACGGAGGCAGCGGCCGAGCGTCTCGCTATCACGTCGCGGGGGGAGGCGCCTGGACCCGATGGATGAGGGAGCCGCGCCCGTAGTTCCGGCATTTTGCCGCGGGTTGTGGGCCGTACAAGGCCCACAAAGCATTTCTTGAAGCCCAAGGACGAAACTCGTGCTGGCAAACCCAGTACGGCCAGTCGTCGTCTTCTCTACCTGGCGTTCTCCCAGATCAGATCACCGCCGTCCACCACCGCCACCGTCACCGTTTGCGGTCGCTGGAGACAACCCCTTTCTCCGGCGACCCCGCTAACGCCGATCCCAGCGAAGTTTGGCTGCCAACCTCAAAGCTCCAGCTCACTCATCCCACCTCTGAGTCAGCCACCTCCCAAAAATTGGCTCATCCGCCCCTCCGACCAGCCCCGCTAGGGTTTTGGCCTGATGGATCCGCTCCGGAGCTACCTGGGTAGGCTCCTCCTCGAGGAGATCACACCGGTGGTGATGGTGCTGACCACACCGCTCGCCGAGGCCTCCTGTCGTAAGAACGGTCTCAGCGTTGTCGACATGCTCTCCCCGTTCTCGCTCTTCAAAAAAATCGACGGTGATTGGCCTCCCGAAGCTTTTGTTCAGATGGCCTTTTGCTTTATTTTGTTCGCTTCTCGTTTGTTTTGATCTTGTGATCTCATGGAATGCTCTGTCTCTGTGCGCGTGATTGAGCAGTGCCCGTGCGGACGGCGAGCGAGGTGCCATACAGGCTGCAAATGTTTAAGATTCGGATGGTTTACGCATCTGATGTTCGGAAGGAGGACTATGAGGTGATCCTCAAACATTCTGGGAATGCTATCTTAGGTACCTGTAGTTACTTCAGTGTTTGACGACCTCTTTGTTTGGGAACAGGTGGCAGACGAGAGGATTAAGCCGGTGATTTCTGAGGCCAACGAGAAGGCTCTTCCGGATTTGCTTTCAGACCCGCCGCAGCTTGAGGATGTGCTTGGGAGTGAGATTCCTTAAGACTTCTCGTGCACTTTTCTACATTCTCTCTAATGAAGTTCACATTGCACACAATAATTGGAATGCAGTTAGAGACTTTCAAGGTGTTTGGTTTGGGGAATTGGTTGGTGTATCATCTTCTCACTCCTCACATTTTTTTTGTTTGGTTTGCTGAATAGAACTCACAAGCTAATAATTAGTATAGGAATGAGGAATGGGTTCGTCCCACCAAATTTTGTGGAATTAATTGATCCATCACCTCATGGGTTGATACCTCAAACCAATTGCTTTATTATGTTTATCTGTTGACCGAATCAGTGGCAAGTGGTGGCAAAGATTTGGGATGTGCGTGTCCATATAGGGCCAACAATCAATATATCTCGCAAAACTAGGGCAAACAATAAACAAACCTTGTCAAAATCTAAAAAGAAATTAGGAAATGATCTTGATTACATTCTGTCATTCTGCGAGCCACTTCAGCATTGCTGTTCCTGTTGCGGGGCGATAGGCAAGCGCAACCACCAGAAATGAATGCACGGAGGTTGACATGTGTGGTAAGCCTGAGTGGTGCTGAGGCGGCTAGGCAAGGCTACCTCATGTGGTTGTTTTCCTTTTAAAGGAGAGGGGGGGGGGGGGGTACTGATCTGCGATGGGTATGTGCATGTTATTCTCTGGGAATGGTTTAGATCAGCGGGATGGGAGTCAATGGGCTGGTTGCTGCTACTTTGCTGCCACTAATGGGCAGTGGACTAGGGCTGCATCAGGGCTCCAGTTGGGTCCTCGGTCCTCAGGACTTCTCCTGGGCCAGGGTTGTGTGGAGGGTGGGTCAGCTCAGGTTGGTCCCACACCGTGGTTCCACCCCCTGTTGGAGCAAACATTAGTAACCTATTAACCTTAATGGTGGCAAATAGTGTGTCCGATAAAAGAAAGAATAGTGGAATGTCTGAGCTGTGAACTAGGTATGACTTTTAATGAGCAGCTACATGCTTTCCATCAAGATCTTTTGGTACAGTTACAGGCTAATTTCAGGTGATTGTTTGTAGCAATGATGTTTCTTTGTGAGCATTCTTTAATATGGACAGATCAAATTGCTGTGAATGGGTCCATTACAAGAATGTGATGGTGCTCTGTGCATATGTTACTAAATGTTTTTTTTTGGGTGGGAGTTGGCTGGGAGAGCTTCTAAATGCCTTTTTACTTCAAATATTTTCATCTCTATATGTCCGTACAGGGTTCCCTGTCCTCTGACATCTCTATATCTCTATATGGGGGGCGATGGGGTCGAGGAACGTGGACCAAGGAACGCGGTACGCTACTAAATAAAGGATTTAACACTGCGGTGATGAAATTGTTCCCACGTTCCTGGAACGGGAGCGATGTTTCCGGGACGAGGAACATGGCATAGTTCCACATTCCCAGTGACTATCCGGTCCTCTGATGTATCTGGATTACTGGAAGATGTATTGGGTGCCTCTTACTAGTGTTTCTTTAGTTTATGTTGCATCATAGTCAAATCAATTGCAATTTTGAAATATCTTTGAAGGTCAATTGTGTGAATATGTTTGCTACCTTTCAGTTGTGTCCTGCATATATGATTCCTTTATTATATAATTCCAGAGCCTGAAGCTGAGCTGTGCCCAGTGTGGATTAAGAAGTTCAATAGAGAGCTAATGCGAACACTCTCATTTTCAGAGCATGAAACATTTGACCATCCCGTCGCATGTGAGATTTGACACTTTCATGTTCTTAGGTTGTTGTTCTGTTTGCAGAATATGTTCTTGCTTATGCTTTAAGCTATTATTTACAGGTCTTCTAGTTGTGTCGTCAATGGACAAAGAACCTGTCAGCAAATTTGTTGACCTCTTCAACACAAATCAGTTGCCTTCTCTTTTGAATGAAGGCATAATGGATCCACAGATTTTGAAGCATTATCTTGTACTTCATGACCAACAAGAGGGGCCACAAGACATGTATTATTCTTCACCCATTTTCTAGTGAAAGGAGACACTCTCTTAAACATTTTTGAATGTTAGATTTATTTTAAAAAAAGCCATAGCTGGTTTTTGTTCTTCATACATGACCAACCTCTTAAGAATTGACAAAACATTATAGCCTGTGAACCTGTATTGGCAAAATGGTTCGAAAATCTGAGCTGCCTACATATTTAGTAGTTCACCATTTTAGGGTTCTCTGTGAGTCTCTGTTTGCTAAGGTTAGGCAGGCTAGTCATAGTTTTTCATGAATCGTATTGCCCATAGCATCATGTCCTCTTTTTTCCTAATTCTATGCATTTTAAGGGCTTGTCCCATACCAGCTTATGTGCCTTCTTGCCTAGAAACACAAAAGTTTCATGGCGAAATTTAGTATATAAGCACTGTTCCAAACTGAGGCCGCTCTACCATATCAACCATGGGCCATTGACTGCATACACAGATATGCTCTACTAAAAGATTTCACTGATTTAGTTGTAGCCCCATGCTATGCCATTGCCATTTCTCCAATGTCTGCTTCTGTATTGATCATATGTATAGTGGTTTAGCAACACTAAATGTGCTACATAGTTCATTTTTGTTATTTTTTTTTCTTGAATACGCAGGAGAGCTGCGTATTATTTTATTAAGAATAAGAAAGGGACAAGAACCCTTACAACTCACCCGCACAAACACCACTCACATGAAAGCACCAGACAAGACTAAGGCACAGAAACAAACATTTGACCTTCTCGACCAAGGAACTAAGCTACTTTACACCATCCACCACAAGGGCAAGGAGATGGGAAATCCCTTTCGCCCCTTTCAGACTCCAATCTCCTCAATAGGAAGTGGCAGGGTCCCAACAATGCTAGCCACAGCCCTATAAAAAACACATAATTTGTGTCTTCTAAATCGACCAGGCTCCAAGGATAATAATAGAGTTATGCGGTTAAGCCCTTTTCGGAGTTGCTTGTCCCTTGCCCACCTTCTTTGAAACCACCATCTGCTATGCTGGGAGAAAGAATCTGGAGACCCAGCCGTTTTTGCCACAGAAACCATAATTCTTTGGCGAAAGGACAACCACAAGGCATATGGCTGATAGTCTTTTCAGCTTGATCACACAGTGGACAATGATCTGGGTGTGGTAAACCATGTTTGGCAAGTTGATCAGCTGTCCAGCGCCAGTCATGAGCCACTAATCACATGCTACCTGTCCAAAAAAAGAACAATCTAGTTTTGTCCCAAGTCAAAGAAAAAAAAGTGTGAATTTTTATTGTGCGAAATAAGTATAATTTGATTCATCATGAAACATATTTTTATACTATATTTGTTTGGTTAGTGGTGACATAGACTGTGATACTATTCTCTGTAAGCTTAAGTTTGAGTTGGGACAAAACACAAAACTAAGATTGCATTTACCAGGCTCCCATGATCTCCAAACCCTCTCCCATGTCCAGGAAGATGATGGCACCTTGAAACATTCCTTCATAAGCATACTTAGCAGAATATTGGCCCAGAGGCTGAGAGACGCCAGAAATGCACATCCTCAGTTTCAGGCTGCAGAGAAATCCCCTCAAGAACACCCCAGAGCTCAAGGTATTTTACTAGTCCTTCAACACTTTAGGCACCTCGGATGTCAAAAATCCATCTTTGGTTAGAAAGAGGCTCTTCCACAGCTGTTTTGTTAGCTCTTCTCCTTGGTACAAGAGAAAAAAGGTGGGGTGCAAGATCACCTATACGCTGCCCATGCAGCCACCTGTCCGTCCAAAACAGGGTAGAGGCACCGCTGCGAACCTCAGTGGAGACGGCCATGGAGAAGAAGGCCCTCACGCATCCATGGACCTGAATTGGGAAAGTAATCCCCCCTAGAGACCTGGCTAGCATGAGCTTGAGCTCCATCTTGAGTAGCCAAGTAGGGGTGGTAAATGGCCCTCAATTTTTACCTAGAAATTTTAAGGATCGGGATAAAAAAGGGCATGACAATATTCCTGTTTATTTTTGAGCTAAACAATCGCCAAGCACTCATTTGGATTGTGAAAGAACATTTGGATCATGACCTATTACCACCCTCACAACCAAGGTCATGTAGAGGCCATTGAGAGCTCAAGGCTTTGTTTGGGGGAGCTTATAGCAGCTTCTGCTACCCCCAGAAGCTCCAAAAGGCTACTGCTCTCCAACTCTCAGACAGTCCAACTTCTCCTTCGACCTGCTTCTGCCAAAAGCTTATCTTGTACTAGAAGCCAGAAGCTGGAGGATAGGAACATTTGCAGATTCTGAGGGATGGATTTTATAGTTTGCCACTATAAAGTTCGCATGCAGAAATGATAAACAGCTTAAATACGATAATGATCAATAATTGTATCCCCCTCTGGTTCAGAACATATGATGACATGACATTCCAAATAAAGACAACTAAATATTACGGAAGTACTTTCCATTATGAATTTAATAACATGTATTTTGTTGTTAATCTACACAATTCCTTGTATATTGATTGCCAAAATTCAAAAGTTTGACCGACAGGAATCCTAAAACAATATGTAGTTTGAATCAGAGGGGATCTTGATTAGGGTAAAAGGAATTAACTTAATTTTTATAACACATCTGAAAATTTAAACAAAAAACTTTAAAAAGGTAAAAAACATTAGTATTAAAATGGACTAAACGCAAAATCAGGACACCAGTTGTTCAAAGGGTATTTCAGAACATCCATCCTTCAACTTCAATATGAACCACCAGCTATGCATAAAAAAGCTAGGCTGCCAGATAGGCCAGCTAGATTCTTCCACCAGCAGCTTCTTGGACTAGCCTGCTAAATTCTTGAACCAGCAGCTTTTAAAGAAGCTCCAACTCCTAAAAGGGATTAAGTTTCCTGGAACTTTATGTTTCCCCAGCTTTTTAGGAAGCTTGAGGTCCTCCTTTGTACCGAGAAGCTAAAACCCTCTCCCTAGCAGCTTTTCTCATAGAAACAAGCTTCTGAAGGAAGCAAACTCCCATTAAAAAGGCATGTAGCCTTTCATATAGGCTTCATTAAAACTCAATACTATTTTTGTTGATTCTTATATGAGTAAGAAGGGGGCCCTGAAGCAGTGGCAAAGCTACTGCCTTGTGAAGTGGGTCCGACCCTTCCCCGGACCCTGCGCAAGCAGGAGGTCATGCACCGGGGCTGCCCTTTTTTATATATACGTGTAAGAACTTGGAAATAATTTGTGGCCTAACTGCTTGCATTGGTCAAACCAAAGATCATAGAAGTTGAATGGTGTGTAAGATTATCTGAACTATAGTTTCTTGCAAATTTATTAACCTATTTCTGTTCGGTAGTGGATTTGCCATGTCTTTATGTTTTGAGGACATTTCAGAAAACCGTTTTTTATTGTCATAGTTGCAGAAAATTCTTAATACAGTTTGATATTTTAAGTTATTACACACACACAATTTCTTTTATTGCTAACCCATTTTACTTTGTACGCAAAGAGCTGTGAATGTCTTGGCTGAAATGAGGAGTACCCTTGGTTTGAACGACTGCAAATTATTATGCATAAATTCTTCTACGGAAGCAGATGCTAGTAATGCTGACAATTCATGGCTACCTTATGTGAGGATACTGGATTACTTCATTTTGAGTTGCAGTAATATTTTCAAATTTCAGCAAATATGCCGTCTACTTATAGTCTTTTCTTTACTAAATGCAGAAAGCTCTTGGTTTGAACAATCGTGAAGAAACCTGTTTCCTTAATATGGATGATTTGAATGAGGTATTGCAGCGTTTGGTCTATATCGTGCATGTGCTTCTCTTTAGTGTTTTTCTGGGCACAGAAAGTTTTGTGGCACATTGTTCAGCTTTTCATGGTACCTAAGGACTTGTATATTAAAAACCTAGACTGTCTGGGGAAAGGCCGAACTAGCGGCTTTATACCCAGGTTGGCACTCAAGGCGCATACAACTCTTATTGGATTAAGAAGGAGCTGAGGCCAAGCCTGTAAACTCGCCTAAGGACTTACATATCAGGTGATGGGAATTGTTGGGTGGGTTGAAGGACTTTTGAAGTTTTGAGCCTTACAGTTAGTATTGAAGTAACCGTCTTGTATTCAGTCGATTCAAGGTTTTTATGGGCACTGACGCCTGGGATGGCACATCAAATTATTTTGTTATTTCTGTACTTGATCTCTACTCTTCAATTCTGCCATTGTGAGTGTGGTGTCACATGCAAACTTTCCAGGCCTCACAAATTCCACAGTACTTAATTGCTGAACTTGTTTTCTTCAGATAAAGGACTTCATGCAAGACTTTGTTTCTAATCATATCATCCCCTACATGGAGCAAAAGATCCGTGTCCTCAATCAGCAGGTATGCAGTTGAAAGCTTGTTATATCATTATATTCAACAAAAGATTCTCCTGGCATAACAGTAGAGGCGTAGAGCGTTGAACTCTAGAGGTTGATGAAACCCCTGTTGCTGGCCCGCGTTCGAATCTTGGTGCCTTATTAAGGCTGCACCCGGGGGGGGGGGGGGGGGTGGAGAGTCTCTCCTTGCGATCTAGTTTATCTATACAATTACATTTACATCCATCTTATCTTTCCCAACAAGATTCAGTACTGTTCTAGGTGGCCACAACAAGAAAGGGTTTTAGAAATCAAATCAAGAACTTGTGGTGGAGAAAGAAAGATGATGTCCCTGAGGCTCCAAATGGGCCAATGTAAGCAATTATTCTAGATCTGGTTGTTCTTCACTGTACCTAAATGAATTTTGTTACACTAATACTCTTTTTTCATCAACAGGTATACATTCACTTCCATAGAATCACAGATCAGAGTTCTCGGTGATTTTGCCTTCATGTTACGAGACTATGAGCTTGCTTTGTCAAACTACAGATTACTCGCTACAGATTATAAGCTTGATAAGGCTTGGAAACGATTTGCTGGTGTACAGGTGCATTTTTTTTTACTCATTCTGCTAAACTGTCTCCATGGATATACATATTGTAGCTTGTGTAGTGCCTTTGAGTTTGTTGGAATGGCATGGGATTGCTGTTCTGAAGGAATATCCTGATATTGTAGTATGGCAAATATGATGGTGCTGTTTACACAAAAAACAATTGACAGGTCCCGTAATATCCTAACTTTCCTGCAAATGTGGATAAAACAACAGATGATACACCTCCAAAATGTTTCCGGGGCTGGATTGTTTTTCTTGAGTTCTGAAATAATCTTAATTTGTGTTGCATATTCACTTCGTGATAATATGTATGCCCTTTTGCAGGAGATGAGTGGACTCTGCTATTTCATGTTGGATCAGTCAAGGAAGGATGCCGAGTATTGCATGGAAAATGCCTTCAGTACATATCTGGTACTTGTCCATTTCATGGTTTCCTGACAGGCAAATAGTTATTTCCTTTTAGCTTACTGTATTCTTTAATTTTGTGGATATGTGTTCTACGGTATCGCGCTGTTTCCCCATGTTTTGATACAAAGAAAGAAGCCCAAAACCCATTTTGCATGGGGGCATCATTTCCTGTCTATCTGATGGTTACAGTGCAAGCACAATTTGAGCTGTATTGTAACAAAATAACAAGGATGCCTGTGTGAATATTGTTGCACAATGTTCATTGAACCTTGACTGTTGATATCCATATGATATTAGCTCAATCAGTAAAGCCTTCTCTGCAGATATCCATATGTTATTAGTTCAATCAGTAAAGGATTGACTTTTATGATGACAGCGGTGGATGCCATCATTGTCATGCTAGTTATACTTGTTTCCAGACCCGCTAGATGCCTTGTGCCAAAATTTAGTTGGAAATGATAATGGCCTTTTAGACTGGCCACCAATTCTAGGCCACATTGCCACATATTTCTTCTAGTTTTTGCTTCTTTCAGTAACCTATACGGTATACTGTGTCAGAGAAAATGTCTGCCCTGATTCAAAACTACCCTCTCCAGTATTAAATTGCCTATGGACATTCTAAAATTATACGAATCTGAAGAACCTGAGGTGTGTTTAGAAGAAATGTTGGGTTACACAGAAGTGGACTATGTGCCCGCGGCAAGATATTGCATGCTTATGACAACATTGTTGACCCTTCAATTTTCTTGATTGATCTTGCTCTTGTTCATTCAGAGCATAATTCACTTTTCCATATTTTCAGAGAACAGGATCTTCTGGCCAGAGGAACGCAACTAGATGCGGTCTTTGGTGGGCAGAAATGCTTAAAACAAGAGGACAGTATAGGGAAGCATCAAATGTGTATTTCCGTGTTTCTAATGAGGTAGGTTTTCTTTTTGTTCTTGGAGGCTTTTTAGTTTACTAGATCTATTATTGATTAAATTTTCTACGACTCAGGAACCTTCTTTGCATTCTGCTGTACTGCTTGAGCAAGCTGCTTGTTGCTATTTATTATCCAGTCCACCCATGCTTCGGAAGTATGGATTTCACCTAATCTTAGCTGGGAATACCTACTACATGTCTGATCAGGTTCATAGTAATTCGTCTATCTTAATCAGTTTAAAAATTAACTGAATCTTTGTTGAATCGTGACTGTTCTTTCTTTAAATACAGAAACAACATGCTGTTCGGGCATACAGAAATGCTTTGTTTGTTTACAAACAAAAACCTTGGAGTTACATCAACGATCATGTACATTTTAATGTTGGAAGGTAGCTAGGTGTTTTGGCTTCCATCCAGTTTTATTTTGTCTGTGTCATTATGGTATACTATAGTAACTTGACCCTCTGCGTACTAATAGGTGGTATGGAGTTCTTGGGATACTTGATGTAGCCATCAAACACTTGCTGGAGGTCATTGCATGTAGCCATCAGTCGGTGACTACACAAAACATGTTCCTCAATGATTTTTTCCATTATGTTCAGGTTCTTGATCATCTATTACACTTTGCACCTTATTGGACCTAACTTTTAGTGCATTTCTAATGTTTTTATTTTGTTTTGTATATAGAGCATGAAGAAGAAATTCGATGTATATGAGCTTCGACTACCCGTTTTTAACATGTCATCTCTCAGAATTATATATGAAGATCATCGTACTTATGCATCAGACGCAGATGTAAGGCCTAAACAAATACGGCATGCATATTTCTAATTGATCTATCATTGCACTTATGGAAGCAATCAGACGAGCATGCGCACACACACAGCACCATCACCCCCAAAAAATTATTGAGCTGTGCCCAAGAAAAAAAACATTGTCTAATTTTCTGGTGGCTTATTTTTATTATACTATTGATACCCGTTCTTAATATGTGTTGATTGGCTTCTGTTACAGGTTGACGTTAGTGAAAGCACTTGGCAGGGGCTGGAGGAAGAATTGATCCCATCATCATCAGTTGTCAGAACTAATTGGCTGGATACACAGCCAAAATCTTCTTTGAGAAGATACAAAGATTCCTGTATTTGTGTGGCTGGAGGTAATTTGTTTTAAATATTCAAGTTGTACTGGTAGTTGTAAGGGATCTGATTGAACTTGAGGTCAGACTTGAAATCCAGAGCCCTGTACGGAATTGTCTTGCATACAGCTGAGATGTGGCACTTGCCAATCTAGTGCAGACTTCTCTTTGAGTGCAATCTTGCATTCACATCTATTGTTGCATAAGGGATAGATCCACTGTCTGTTTGAGGGCTTGAGCATCGTGTCGTGCAACTTGCTTTGTAACTTATGTTGGAAGACAATTCATTGCTGGAGAGACCCCAGAACTATTGTGTTCATATTTTATGATCCTTGCCCAAATGACCCCTGAGCTCCAAATTTGGGAGCACAAAGTGTTATCTGAAGGTTCATGTTAATGTCTATGTCAAATGTAATGGCATAATTGGGTTGAAATAATCTGATATCATCTCTCTTAGACTCTTTTAATCATCTTACTTTTAATATGTTTATAGCATTCTGATTTCCTGTTTTGTTGATTGCAGAAGCAGTAAAATTGAACATTGAGCTTAAAAATCCTCTGCAAATTTCTGTTTCTGTTTCTGGCATCTCTCTTATATGCCAGCTTTCCACCACTCTGGATGCATTAAGTTCTGGTAATTATTTTCCTTCCTAATACTTTTCCCTTCAGAAATCCATATAGACGATTATGCTAATCACTGAGGCATTGCATTGATCATGCAGATATAAGTGGGCTCGCCTTGGACGGTGGGGACGGCAAGGTTAACACAGAGTCATCTGTTTCAGTGTAAATATTCTTTTCCTAATCAAGGTGTTGTTCATTTAGATGTTTTTATCTCCACCAAAATTTGTAATGACTATTACTGCTGTTTTTTATTGAATTCTACAGATTTGAGACTGGTGAAGATAATTTTACAGTGTCAAAACTTGACATTGTGTTAGGAGGAGGTGAAAGTAAAAGAGTACGACTCTATTTCTTGCCTTTTTCTCTACACAATGTTGTGTGTGCTTTAAAATTTTGTCAGGATGTTTTCACCAACTAATCCATTACTAGCAGTTCCAAGTGCCCAACCTTTCATTAGTAAAAGGCTAGCTGAGCAGAATATACTGCTAACAATTTCCATTAGTACCCTGGTTCCATTTAGTCAAAAAGTTCTTAATGTTCATTTGCCATCAGTGTGCTGTGCTGTTGGATCTAGTTGTTTACTGGAATTCATTACAATAAGATTTTGCTGTTTAGGCTGAACTATGGGTGATACTGATGACCATATTCTCAAGAATGATTAAACATTTTTTAAAAGGCCACCACATACATACCCTTTGAAAGCCAATAATAGTTCATTTCAGTGCAACTCTTGTCGTTTTTCTTGGTTCCTTTAAACATTACCAGCCATATGTTATTACTGATTTTTTTTTTCATTTACTTTGATCTGATTTTAATAGGAATGTGGTGTGAAATCTTTTTTTAATACAGATGTAACAAGGTTCAGATACTACAAGATTATTCCCTCATTTGCTTACTACTACATCCCAAATTTAAGGGGTTCTAGCTTTTGAAGAGATTCATGCAATAAATTTAAGGGGTTCTAGCTTTTGAAGAGATTCATGCAATAGTCCACGTATGTGTTTAATATATGTGTCTAGATTCATCAACATCCATATGAACATGGGCATAGAAAATGAGGACCAAAACTCCTTACAATTTGGGACAGAGGGAGTATTTGCCTATTGCATCTTGGCGGATTTGACGTATTTATTTGGTGTTTATTGTTTCATATGGGTATTGTGATTCCTTTTTAATAGTCTTACATTGTCATTGTTCATTTGCTTTCCAACTCCATTAGGTGCAACTTGATGTTATCCCAAAAGTTGAAGGTATCCTTAAGTTGGTAGGGATAAGGTGGACACTTTCAGAGTCAGTAGTAGGCTATCAGTACTTCAAATTTGATGTACAAAAACAAATCAAGAAAGGGAAAAGAGGCCCTCGCCGTTCTTTGAACAACAGCCTAGTTGTAATCAAGGTTAGTCTTTCCAGATTTATCTTCTGGAGTATTAGTTTATGATGATATTTGTGAAGTTTTAAACTCTTTGCCTACAGGGTTTACCAAAACTTACAGGATCTATTGATCGCATGCCAACAAAAGCATTTACGGGTGATCTGCAGCTGCTCACGCTGAATCTGAGGAACCATTCAGAATATGCTGTGAAGGTCTCACTTGCCATTTATCTTCCTCATGCTCCTTATATTCTCATAATTCTTAAAGACTTTGCTGAGTTTTCTAGTTTCTACAAATGATCATAACTTTATGCAAGTATCAAGAACCTTGTTATCTGTTTAACTCCTTCCAATCCTGTAATGCAGGGCATAAAAATGAAAATTAGCAACCCAAGATTTGTAATTCCTGGTGATTCATTGGACATTGACCTTGAGTTCCCACAGTGCTTAAAAAAACATGCAAAATCAGAAAACAATATTGTATCATCCAAAAGTACGAAAGGAAATCTCAAGGGTTTGCTCTTTGCATTTCCTCAGGTGAGGTGTCTTCTGGCTGGCTTTTTTCTCAAAAAAAAAAAAGAAGAAGAATGCACTGGAGTAATCCAATTGACATTTGTTTGTGCAAATTCTTTAAAAACATTTGACCCCCAAGATTTTCCAGGATATTGAAATTCAAGCAGGGGCAACACTCTCTTGGCCTATTTGGTTTCATGCTGCAACTCCTGGAAATGTTTCTCTTTATATATCTCTGTATTATGAAATGGAGAGTTCCAGTGATATTAAATACCGTACACTGCGCATGCACTACAATCTTGAGGTAATTTGCGTCCAATATTTATTTTTGTTTTGATAGGTTTGTTACTCCCTCCACTTCCCAATAGAGTCGTTATAAGATTCTTGTTGCTCAAACTGCTTGTTATTTTGATTTACATAGATTGACAGCCTATGATTGAAGCTACTAGGTTCATAATGTTCACTTTTCCACTTAAATAGTATGTGGTCACAGTATCATATTGGTTTAGCTCATTTTTTTAGATAAGTGGATAGAAACATCCCAGTCTCCAGCGTAAGATGCTTTAGCCGTTCCTTATTACAATAGCTGCACTCGCTGCAAAAGCAACCTCATAGTTCACCAAGAACAAAATGTTTAAAATTAGAGATCAAATGCCCTTAGCATAATATATTGCTAAACCTCCATCCATGGCTGGCGAAGACCTCCACTGTAGTCTCCAAAGCATGGTATGGCCTGTGCATAAGTTCTCACTCTTCCTTTTGTAGCAATCTCTATGACTATACTCTTGTCTAATATGTAGTCAATAATACAAGCATATAGATTGAACCTTTTGTTTGTCAAAAACATTGTCATTTCTGCAGAGCCATATAGCACATGCATAACACAGAAATCAGCGGTGTTATAAACTACCCAGACTTTTGGCTGGAGATTGTTACATATCACATATATCGGCTTTTTTATAAACTGCCCAGACTTCCAGTTGCACTTTACATCAGTGAAACGTTTGATTGTCCTCCCAACAAAAAAATACTTTACCAGGGTGAAATTGCTAAATTTTAAGCAATCTAAGATCAAGGTGCCCCTAGTCTTGTGTCCTTGATCTTCAGAAGAAGGTGGAACAAACTGTGGTTATTTGGTGTCTGCTATTTTTTATTATCCTTTTGGATAATTAATTATCTCTGAACAATTCATCTTTGCAGATTTTGCCGTCACTTGACATTTCATTTTCAATAAGTATGTCCTCATCAAGATTGCAAGAGTATATTGTTCGCATGGATGTCATGAACAAGACTCCATCAGAGTCATTTGCGCTTCATCAGTTATCATGTGTTGGCGGTAAATGGGCAGTTTCAGCATTGCCTTCATGCAATTCGATCAGCTCTGTTGAAACAGTATCAGCAAATCAGGCCATCTCGTGCTTCTTCAAAATTAAGGTTGAAGGTTCATTCTTCGATATGCTATCTGATACATGACACTTTTGTATGCACTGTTTTACATTGCTTTGTTTAATGCTCTTGTTCATTAAGTCTTGCATATTCAAGGTTGTGAAATATTTCCCAATGCATGCTTCTTTTTAAGGATTTTGGGGCAGATTCGTGTAAAGAGGCAGAAAGTGGTTCCTACAGAAGTGATATGGTTTTATGTACAGGGAGCAACACTGATGTATTTGATGTTGCTCAATCTCCTTTAGCTGATTTTCACTATCAAGAAAGATGCAGGCAAGGGACGGTAGCAAAGGTTAGCTCTATCTTAGGTTATAGTTTATAATACACTCTGACATCATTTGATGGCATTGTTTTCACGTTGGTTCCAAGATTTAGACCTGGACCATAACCTTTAAGGTCAACTCAGCACAAACTTGCTGGAAAACTGCCCATTACACAGGCAGTCACAAGCTGATATGCATTTTTTTTCTTGTCTGACCAATGATTAATCAAATTCTGACCTACCCGTTGGCAAATAACTGTTCAGGGATCATGCGGCCTTCTTGATTTTGTTCTGATATCAAAGGCAGCCGGTAACTCTTCCAAGCATACTCCAGACCTGCAGCTACTTTCTCATCACACATGTCATTGCAGGCAAGCCATAGAACCTCTAGCAGGATACAATTTTCATTGGCTTTTGTTGACATTGAATACTAGCTGATTTTGTCTTCTGATTTCTTTAGTGCTCCAAGCCAGAGCCCTATATGGTGGCTTATGGAAGGACCTCGAACAATCAGTCATGATTTCTCAAAGTCTTCCTGTGAGGTTAACATCCAGTTGATAATTCACAATTCATCACCTTATAAACGTCCAGTGAGAGTGGTCACTCTTGATGTTATGCCAGAGAAAAACCAAACTGTCCATCTGCATGATTCTACCGGTGCTCAGGGTGGATGGTATGATGTATCACTGGAAAATGACATCAAAACCATCTCTAGTTCCAAGAGTACACATCAAGAGAAGCAATCTTCAAAGAGTGTTTCACCATACGTTTGGTGTTCATTGAGTTCTGTTCTGATTGAGCTCCAACCTGACAGTTGTGCTAGAGTTCCTCTAAAAGTGTGCATATTTGCGCCAGGTACATACAATTTTTCCAATTATGAGCTACAATGGAAAGTGCATCCATCTGAGGAACCACATGTGGAAGGAAATGAGAAATGGTCATCTGCTAGTGGTCAGGGGCATCCTTTCTATGTTACTGTTCTTCAGAATGTCTAGGGAATTACTAAGATGGGGAAAAGGTACATTCATGAACAACCGTGTAGTTCAGTTCAGAATTTCAGAATTACACCCAATGGGCAATAGCAGTGGAACGATGATAATATGCCTCAACCGATCCAATCATGTGCTGTCTCAGGGAAGATGTGCTTCTTTTAGTTCCCTGAATATTTGGATATGCTCATGACTGTTCTGCTTACACAAGCCATTTCCATGGATAAGTTCTGGTCATTACATGTATACAATTGTTGGTGGTGACATTTTTAACGATGATTGTTGGTGGAATTTTGGCACGGCCGAAGATAGTCTTGACAACAGAAGTTTTGCTTGTTAGACTGTTCATGTGGCTAGTGGGAGCTTATATTTTTTGTACATCCTGTTCAAAATGATCACACCACTAGTCATTTATCAGATGTAGTATGCAGTGATTGGTCAATCAGATAATTCTTTGTATATTTTTACGAGGTAATCAGGCAATTGTCTTGATACCGATGTTGTATGAACGTTAATAGACGATGGATTTTGTTTGTCAGATCCTTTTTTCGGGCTTTGTTTGGCCAAGTTGAAGCCATATGATATGTTGATCTTTGCCATCTTTCGTGTTAGCGGCTGCTGTCATCCCACCTCTATATCCCTCCAGGCAGAGATCGCCGGCCGTGCTACGAGCCTGCGATTACGGGGTGTTCAAAAATGTTACTTTTGTTTCTCTCCGCTGCTGCCCGCGCCATGTGACTATCTGAGTGCCCCTGACGTTACTTGGTGGCTTTCTTTCCCTCCCTTTGTATCGCGTCGTTGCTCACTCACTTTTTGTTATGTTCTCCCGAATCTGGAGAGTAATCAATGGGGTTGGGGAGACTGGGATAGCGAGCGGCTGCTTGATCCAGTGCATGCGCCTTGGGTAGCTCGATAGCTGTTTTAACATCTCGATTTTTTTCATTCGATTTTACCACTTTGCTGTAGCTCCCGCCGCGGCGCATGCAACACATTAGGCACAGAAATCTGTTATTTTCGCATGATGCCCGGTTAGTCTATCGATCGTTGTTGGGAGGGGTGGTTACCTACCCTGCAGCTGCCATGCCATCAGCCGCTGAATGCAGACTTGCATGGTCCAACTGTCCAAGTAGCTTATCACCTGTTGTTCTGTTCTCTCCTCCCCGTTTTATTAAAAAAAAAAGGAAGCGAGTCAAACCGGACCGGCACCCGGTTAGTTGATCGGATCAAGGTTAATTAACAGTGCCCCAACACAAGACGACAAGTCGTGCGGTCTACACTCCTGGCGTCGATGGCACACTGTCACGTCCCCGTGAAAGCTGCGAGCCATCGTGTCATGTGCGGCAGCCCCTGGTCAGCTGTGCTCGTGGTCATGGCTCTGGGCGTTGGAGCTCCAGCAACGCCACCGCGTGGCCATGTTCGTCGCGAGCCGGCCGGGGCCTGGAGGAGAGAGGAAGAGGACTCGGCGAAGCCATCTACTACTACCAGTATTCTAGTCTCGTGCCGTCTCTGCCCCTCTCCTTCCTCCCGCCTTCCGCGCGCGCGCGCCCTAGTTGCCGTTTCATAGCGATCGGGGCGGCGCGCTCACACGGTCCCCGCCCTCCTCACGCCGTCACATCGCATCCAAGTAACCATCTCGATCGACAACGACGACGCCGACCGACCGACCGACTCCTTCAACTCCGCGTCTCCCCCTCCCCACCCCTTCCGCTTCCGCATGATTGATTGAATCTTCTCCCTTTCCTTCCCCCAACTGCTCCTGCTATTTCATTCATCTCCAGTACCAGAAACCCGCCACCACCACCGCGGGGGCGAAGTAACTCCAAGAAACGATCTTGATCCATCCGGCAGGGCGGTCGACGAGAGCCGGAGAGCAGAGCAGCGGGGCGATCCCGAAGACAGAGCCAGCAGCTATGAACAGCCTGTTCTCGAGCTCGTGGAAGCGCGGCGGCGGCGGTGGTGGGGGAGACGGGGACATCGAGTCCGGCGGCGGCGTGGAGATGTCCGCGCCGCCGGGTGCCGCCGCGGGCGCGAGCCTGGACCGGTTCTTCGAGGACGTGGAGTCGATCAAGGACGAGCTGCGGGACCTGGAGCGCATCCAGCGCTCGCTCCACGACGCCAACGAGGGGTCCAAGTCGCTGCACGACGCGGCGGCGGTGCGCGAGCTCCGCGCGCGCATGGACGCCGACGTGTCCGCGGCGATCAAGAAGGCCAAGGTGGTGAAGCTGCGGCTGGAGGCGCTGGAGCGCGCCAACGCGGCGAACCGGTCGGTGCCCGGGTGCGGGCCGGGGTCGTCGACGGAGCGCACGCGGTCGTCCGTCGTGGCGGGGCTCCGCAAGAAGCTCCACGACTCGATGGAGTCCTTCTCGTCGCTGCGGTCGCGGATCGCGTCCGAGTACCGGGACACGGTGGCGCGGCGCTACTTCACGGTGACGGGGGCGCAGCCGGACGAGGCGACGCTTGACGCGCTGGCGGAGACGGGGGAGGGGGAGCGCCTCCTGCAGCGCGCCATCGCGGAGCAGGGGCGCGGCGAGGTGATGGGCGTGGTGGCGGAGATCCAGGAGCGGCACGGCGCCGTGGCGGAGCTGGAGCGCAGCCTGCTGGAGCTGCAGCAGGTGTTCAACGACATGGCCGTGCTCGTGGCGGCGCAGGGGGAGCAGCTGGACGACATCGAGGGCTACGTGGGGCGGGCCCGGTCGTTCGTCGACCGCGGCCGCGCGGAGCTGCAGGTCGCCAGGAAGCACCAGAAGAGCACGCGCAAGTGGACCTGCATCGCCATACTCATCCTCCTCATCATCATCGCCGTCATCGTCCTGCCCATCGTGCTCAACAACAAGAAGTAGCATAGCATAGCATAGCAGGCCTCCGTTCGTTCGTGGTGGTGATCGGGTTGCCGTCTGGATGGTCTTCTTGTTGATGCGCCAGGAGAGTTTTTTTTTTTTTTCTGTTTACGATTCGTTCTTTTTTTTTTTTTTTTTTGCAATTCGTGGCGGGGTATTGTGTATCATAAATATATGGTTAGATCGATTGGATTATACATTTTGGTTATAGCACATGGATGGTTCTGTTCTTGCTGCGTTGGGGCAGGTGAACGACTTAATTGGATCGAGAAGACGCAACTTGCGGGTCAAATCTGCTTGTGCGGCGGCTGCTGAAGTACGCAGCACGCACGCTTCCTCAAATCAGTTCATGTTGACGCAGTCTCAGGCTATCTGCATTCATCGAACTCTATACCTCAACTCTAAAAAGAATATTCCATCCTGATCATCACGTTTTTGAAATACAGTTACCAATCTTCCACGCTCATATCAACTCTATACATCAACCCTATACCAACTACCACACTATTTTATTAATTTTCCCTTCCCTCTCTCTCCCCTTCCTCTTCCTCTTCCTCTGTTCTCCACTCCCGTCGTGCCCGAGCGCCCCACCACCACGGCCGGCCTCCTGGCTCCCTCCGCCGCCGCCTCCACCAGATCCCCCATGACCGCACCCAAGCCAGCCTCTTCGCTCCCGGCTCCCTCCTCCGCCGCCTCCACCAGATCCCGCCTCCCCGCCGGTCCCGCTCCACTCCACCAGATCCGCCCGCACGGCCGGCCGCCCTTCTCCCCCGCCGACCGCCGCGGCGGCGCGCCTCCCCACGCTCCTCTGCCGCTTCCTCCTCTGCTGGCGCCTCAAGCTCGCCTCCTCGTCCTCCACCGCGGAAGCAGGGAGCCGCCACCGCTTCTTCCTCCCGGCCTCCTCTCTATCCTCCACCGTCGCCGCCGGCTCTCCTCCTCCAGCGCGCTAGACATGGAGCTCGAGCTCGAGCTCGAGCCCAAGCCTGGCGAGGGCGCGCCTCCCCCGCCGCCTCGCTCGCCATGCTCGCCCGCCGACGGCCCCACATCCACGCGGGTCGCCCTCCGCCGGCACCGCCTCCACGCCCGGCGGCGTCGTTCTCCAAGCCCGGCGGGGCCTCGTCCGACGACGGCGTCCCCTGCTCCAAGTCCGGTCGATGGCGGGAGGGATGAGCTGGCCGTCGCAGCCTGCCCAGGTGGAGGAGAGAGAAGAAGATGGAGTTGGAGACAGAGGGCGCTGGATGTAGGGTTGAAGAGCTTCTAGGGACCGGTGCAGTCCGTGATGCAGCCGCCCACTGCAGGCCTCGACGACTGGAAACGCGACTGCATCCGGTTTCCAGTCGTCGAGTGCAGATAGCCTCAGTCTTCCGAATGGTGCAGGCGCCGAGGCAAGAGTAAAGGCTGCCGGTCAGTCCTCCTTGAAACACAGGGTTTTTACAGAAATTGTACATAAATTTTATAAAAAATATTTTAATTTTATAAATAAAATATAAGAACAGAACAATTTTCCTTCGTTTCAAAGAGCCTTGCTCTGTTAAGTTCACCGGCTCGCCTCCGGGGACGCCTCTCGCGCCCGCGCGCATCCTTTGCCGAGACGCGCCTCCCTCCTGTCTTTTTCGGCTCCATGGCCGCGCGGCCGGCACCCCATCTCACTTCTTTCGCCACGCACCACTCTGCCAAGAAAATGGTCAAAGCGAATCAGCCGAATCTCCCGGGCCGGCCGGCCGCGCAGCACGTGTTTGTAGACCCAAATCCTCGCCTATGATGTTACGTACGCGTACGTCGGCAGAATGGGCACCCGCTGATCAGCTTTACGGTGGCTCCTGTCACGAGTCACAGCTCAAACCCGGCACCGTACCGAGAACGAGGCTTTCTGCTGATTGCAGTTAGAGCAAGTATAACAAGGTAGGTGACCTAAACTGCCTTAAGTGCAACGTCAGATTTGCGGTGACATAAAAATAAGAGAAATATAAAGAAGGAAAGTGGACTGCTCACTTGCAGCCATCTTAAGGTGGGTTGCTTACGGACTCTAAAACAGTTTCTGAGAAGAAGAAGTGGACCAATTATTAAATGTACAACTTGCCTCAAAAGAGATCTATTATACTAGTTGGGTTTTAGTTGACTATATGTGATATGGCAACCTGAGCCCATAGCGAGATCTATTATTAACCCCGCTTTTAGGACTCCAAACAGTAGGCTTCTTTATTTCGTCGCATATCATCGACTCAGTCGGCCCCACATCATTGCCTCAAACGGAGTATATGATTAATCACGAGCCATCCATCTTGAATTCAAAGAATAACTAGCAACTTGACCCGCGCAAATTGCGCGTGACCTAGATTTTTCTGGCATTTTAGTTTTACCAGAATTTAATCTTTTGCATCTATTTTTTATTAGCCTTATGTTTATAGTTTTTTATTTGTCCTGAACAACAGTACACATGTTTTCTTTGAATATTCTTTTGTTATTTTTAGAACATATCTTCGTGAGTTAGCATATTGAGGTATGAGGCCTTTAAAAAAAAGAATATAGTTATTTATATTGATGTTTAGGGTAAAAATATCATCACTATTTTTAATTACATTACACGTTCTAGCTACTGTGTGTATTATTGTAATTTAAATACTATTTATATTGAAGGTAGTGTCATTTGGTAACTGAAATAGTTATTTTAGTATAGTTCATCCATTGAAAAGATTCCCTTCAAATCTGTTCTAAGTCAAACTTTTATAACAATGATGCATTTATTTACCAGCAAATATGTTCTAAGTCAAACTCCTTTTAATATATATATATATAGTTTTTTTAGAAAGTGTGACAACATCTATAACATTAAATTAGTTTTAGTAATTTTACCATAAATTGTTTTGCTAATGCATTTATTTTATATTGTACTATATCAGTTCATAAAAATATGACGTTGTTGATATTTTTAAACAGCTCATCTTATTCAAAAAATTATATGTTATTGCTTGTTTTTGTCGTATTTTGTTTGGGAAAAGTTTACATAACCCCCTCAACAAAAAAAGAACAGATGTTTAACGCATTAAACTTTAGAAAACAGGACAAAACACCCCCGAGTGGTTTTGGAGAATGGTTTTGCCACCGTGGCGCATATGCCAGCGCCACCTCAGCGGACACATGGCATGGGGCCCACATGCTAGGGTTGCCATCTCTTCTTTCTTTTCCAGTCTCACCCCTAGGCCCGGCGACGCGCTCAGCTATTCACTTGGACACCCCCCCTCCCAACGCACCGGAACAGAGCATTGCAGCCCATGGATGGCAGCCAGCTACTCAAGGAGGTCTGATTCTCGCCCGTCGATCACCATCCCGGCCGTTGGCTCCCACATCTACAACCACCGGTGCGAGTTCCTCCACAAATTCGCCATGATGCAGCTGCAATCCCTGTGCTCCTCCTCGTTGCCAGCTGCAACCTCCCATGTGTGGCCGGAGAATGTCAACACCGTGGCGGCCTACTACGGCTGAAGTTGTACAGTGCAACAACGATAGTGGGGCTCGAGCTCGGCAGCGGTGGTAGGAGAAGGAGCTTCCGATGCAAGGGATACCGGTGGCAAAGCGCAGCATTCGTGGTGAGAGGAGCCACAGGCTTGAGGCGTTGGCCGTGAGCATAAACAAGGAGTTCCATGGTGTGGGGTTCACTGGAAGATAGGTCGGTGGAGGAAGGTGCCCTCCTCTTGACCGATGCGAGGAATGCTATCACGGCGATGGCGAGGCAGGCTCATCTGTGGTGGGCTAGCTAAGAACCGGACGTGAGGGAAAGAGAAAAGAGATGGGAGATCTGACATGTGGGCATGCGGCAAATGTCCTTTGAGGTGGCATTGACGTAGGCTCCACGGTGGCAAAACCACTCCCCAAAACTGCCCTAAGGGGTGTTTTGTTTGGTTTTGCAAACTTTTGGGTGTAAAACATCCAGTTTTGAAGGTCAATGGGTGATGTAGGCTGCATGCCTTATAAAGATAAGGGGTTTCGTAGACTTTTCCTAATTTGTTTCATCACTAAAGGTTGTTTTAGTATAAATTGTATTTTTACGTGATTGGATAAATTTGTTTAATACGATGAATGATCAAATTTCATGAGAAAGGTCAACCCCATCATATATATTTATAAATTGTGAGAGTAAATATTAATATTTTGACTTAAGATAGATACAGATTGATTAAAATATGGAATGGGTATGGTATTACTGAACAACTTAAGGAGACATATCGAAGACTCACCTAATCATTTAAAGTGTTATTTTACAACTTAGTGTTTTGTTTTCCTTTGTTAGGTTACGTGGTAATTTATAGGTCGTCTCAGTGAATGTGATTACTTTTTAAACAATTTTTTAAAGATGAAATTCAATTATTAATTTATATTGATATAAAATATCTAGTTTAAAGATCATTGGATTATGCTAACAACAAATGGTGTGATTTTTCCTTTTTTATTTGACATAAAATTGTTATTTAATATAGATGGTTATGTTTTATATATTAAAGTTGTTTTAGTTTCCTTCAATTATGAATCCATCGTGATAGTACTATCACCTTAGTTACTTAGATTATCTCCGGCATAACGTACATATCAGTATTATCTGACACATTTAATCAATATTCATATCCCGAAGAAAAAAACAAATACAGTATCAGTAGTATACGTCCGTATTCTATCCGATTACACCCCTAGTTTCTTTGCTGGCAATTGATATAGCGCTTGCCAACAAAAAAAAACAGATATTATTTCTTAAGTAAATCTATAAAAAGGTAAGTATCTAATAAGTTCATTCAGGAATCAAATAAGTAGATTGGTTCTACTATAATTGATACATGAAAGAAAATGTGTCACGTTGAATCATCTTTCTTTTATGTCGTAACACATTTTGAATGATGCAATAGCTTTTTATGTATTGGACTGAACATTAATTTATGTTTAAAATATATTTGAAAAGTAACCAATGTTGTGTTTGGACAACACATATGTGCACTCACACATACATGTATCTATGTAAATTAATCCGGTTAACACCATCAAATCCGGATTCATTGGATTACCCTCCTGGTGTATAGCCGCGTAAATTTTGTTTCTTTTTTTTTTTTACCTCAGTCACTAAAGCATCACGGAATAGTAGACGTACTTCATGATTAAGAGTTGGAATCCTACTACTGATCAACATCACGTGAGAGCTAGATTTGGTATGTTCTACTGCACACCGTTTTTTACCGTTAGTGCACTTGACTTAAAGAGTTAGAGTCCTACTACTAATCAACGTCATGTGTGTGAGAGAGACTTGAATTTGGTATAGAGTAACGAATTAATCTAGATCGTTGAATGATTATAGCAATCAACGACGGTGTGGATCTTTCCCCTTTTTTTTATTTGTCTTTGATATATGAATTAACATAGACCGTTAGATCTTCATAAAATCCAACGGTTGAGAGCTTTTTTTTTTCCGATTAATGTGGTAATTTCTTGGTCCTCTCGACGAACGTGGTGCCTTCTTTTAACACTCCCTTGTTAATATAAATAAATAATAATATAATAGATACTCCATATAGGGATGTAAAGTGTCACGGTTTTCCACGCTGCATCTTGATCTAATTGCGCATATTTTAACTTGATCGCCGGTAATCCCCTCACTTATTTCACATTGGCATCGCCCTCACCATCGTTCGCGCACAATGACATTCTTGTGCCGCTAGCCACCTGCTATCTCCAGCGACTGTCTGCTACGTTAGCTAGGAGTAGCCATCCGCCAGCATAGTGTTATGCTAACGTGGCGGATATGATGACCCCAGCCTCCTCCACCTTTGCAACCTTTCCTCAATCTCTAGTGAACTCCATCAATTCCAACCTAAAAACCTTGAAACCCTAGGACAACCTCAACAATTACGAAGAAATACCTCTATGGCATCGGTGGAAACGTCACAAATAAGATAGAGATCGGAGGAATCAGACCAAGAAAGAAAAACACACATGTCGACAGGCAAAAACAATTATCATTTACATTTTCCATTAATCATCATATACTGGGGAAATTCAATGAAGAAAGATAGATCACAAGAACATTGTATCTAGATTATAGATTAACTCTCTTGGTTCCAAATTATAGAACTTAACCTTGTATTAAGTCAAACTTATCTAAATTTGATTTTATAGAGGGAAAAAAAAGCAAAACCAATGACACCAACAGCATCGAATTAGCTGTTTTAAATCTATCATGAAATATATATCAGTACGCGGTAGTACGTTTATTCGGCACTATATAGCTGTTAATATATTTTCCTAAAACTTTATCAAAGTTAAAGTAGTTTGACTCATGATAAGTCTAAATAGTTCTATAACTTGAAAAGGCGGGAGTAGATATACGATATACGAAACGCCAGACGATGTACAAATATTTTTCTTTTGTCCGAAACATAATTACTCCTTTCACTTATAAACTCACATGGTAACATAAGTACAAACAAACATACGGAGTACAAAGCGTTCTCTCTGCAGGAGCTGGCTCTAGAAGAAACTGCTGAACTGGCTGGTCAGCGAGTCCTTGAGGTTTGAGAAGAGCCCGAACAGGGAGTACTGCCGGAGCTTGGACACCTCGTACCATGAGTTGAGCACGGCCTCGTGCTTGTCCGTGCCCGAGAACGCGAGCTGGATCCCCGGGCTGCAGTCCACCTGCCCGCCCTTGCCCCTGCAGCTCGTCGTCTTGATCGCGCAGCTCTGGTCCACGCAGGCGAAATCGGATTGCACGGAGCACGACGAGCAGCCGGGGGCCTTCCAGAACAAGTTCTGGAGCCTGCCCTTTTGGAACTCCAAGACCTGCCAGAGGGGTCACAAAGCACTCGATTAAGCAAACTACTAGTATGTCTTTCGAGGAAATGTGAAGCGAATTAAACAAGGTGATTAGGTGAATGTGCAAGTGTGTAACAAGGTTACAGTTTGCGGACGCACCAGGGTAAAGCCGGTCACTGTGTAGGAGCTGTTGCCGACGAAAACTGGAGGCGACCTCGCTGCGTATTTCTTCCCTGCGAAAGCTACCATGTATCCAGCAGATGACTGGAACAGGGTGAAAGGATTGTCCATTAGTCACTAGATGATGATTCAATTGCCTTTTCATCTATAAAGAGTAAGCTGCCCCTGCTCATGAATCATGATTCCACTCATACTGATATTGGCGTACTAGAAACTAGAAAGCACAAACATTTCATGATGAGAATAATCATGATGTGAATACAAGTTTTGAACTATGCAAACTTGCAAAACCAAATTAAAGCCACTTGTTTCAAGAGAGCCTATGTGATTTTTACTGGTCGTCAAACTCGTCATCATGAAAAATGGATGGATGCAGTAATTCTTTCCATCCAGACCTTGTGCGTCAACTCTATTGCCCATTATTTGCAATAGGCAAGCTATGGCAAATTGTAGAAAGAAATTTGCACCGGAAAAAATGGCAGATAGCCTAGTAGAAACAAATAAGTAAAGCCTTCTTCAGCATTTTGTCTAAAAAATGCAGAAACTTTGACACTAAATGACTAAAAGAGAAGATGGGCACTGTGAGGCACAGCGAAACAAACGGCAGTGTGAGAGCCTTCATCATGAAGAACGTTCAAAAATTAAGATATGTAGATGAACATTTATAGAGTCTGATCAGCTGCAACCAAACTTGAGACTTGAGAGTTGAGAGGACAATATATAATTCACAAACTTCCGAATAAAATCACAACGTGAAATCTTACAGCCCAACACTTCGTCGTTGGACCACAGAGCTACACGAGGCGTGTCCCAACTTCAGAGGACAGTTTGCGCTACCGCAGTTCTGCTGTTCAAATGCGTCCAAAAATGGCACTGTCCCAACCTGTCGATGGGACAACAACGTCCAGCTCCTTCAACGTTTGGCTCAACCGATCCAAGCTGGCCGGGCTCACCGACGATTCTGACAAGTTCTTCTCTCCAACTACTCATCAGCAAGTCCTAGTTTTATCTTCGACGTAGCTGTTTTATCGGCAGCCTAGGTTTTTCTCTAGGAGGGCGAATGCCGTTCGTACAAATTTGATTTTCCCTTTTTATGTAGGAAAAGGAAGATAATGATGAATAATGTATGTCACGATCGAGGTGAAAACAGGCGATTAACTAGGGTTCCTCATATTCGTTTTTAATTTACGCCATAATTCATTCATATACCTCCGCTCCGCACGCACGCAGAATTTTGGCGGTCAAACGCGACATCTATAGGGAAGGGATTCAGAAGGGTTAACACGGCGAGAGGAACTCACGGGGTCGAAGGAAGAGGAGTTGACGGTGAGGAGCGAAATCTCGTCGACCTGGGGGCGGAAGAGCGCGACCTGCGCGCGGTTGGCGAGCCCGAGGCGGCTGTCGCACGGGGAGAGCTGCACGCCGCCGGAGGAGAAGGCGTCGCGGCCCGCGAAGGCCACCCCGAAGCTGAACCCGTCGCCGCGCTGCACCGTCGCGTCCGCGCAGGGGTCGTACACGCCGTTGTGGTCGTCGCCGGCAGCCACGGACGCGAGGAGGAGCACGGCGAAGGCGGCGGCGGCCAGGGCCGGCACCGACGACGTCGCCGCCATAGCGCGGAACCGGGGGCTGGCGGGGTGGGTGTTTCCCGGGGCCGGCGCGACGGGCGAGGACGTTGACGAGTGGGATGGGAGCTTCCGGTTCGTTTTACAACTCACAAGACGCGTCGTGGGGGCAAGGAATAAAGAGGGCTTTCTTGTTGGGCCGCCCAGGCCCAGTGACCCCTCCGATTTGAATAATTTTTTAGCTCTCTCTCTCTCCCAAACCGCCGCCCTGCCGGCCCTGTGGGGGACACTTGTCGGTGACCGGCCGAGGCCTGTGAAGGAAAGGAAGGCCTGCGGCGGGACGCGTACCACTACGACGGCGACGAGGCGACGCTCCTCGCGCTGTCCCCAGGAGCTCATGGCTATCTACGGCCACTTCGTCTCTGCAAGGAGAGCCCTGTGCTCGCAAGTACCCCTGCTTCGCCATCGCCACCGTCGTTGACGAGGCTGTTTGGTTGCCAGCCTCGCCTCGCCACACTTCGGATGCGGCGCCGCCACAAAAGCTGGGTATTACGTTTGGTTTGTAAATAAACTGTGGCGTGCCACAACAACCTTGCCACAAGCTAGCTAATTTCTCCTGCCACAACCTGCCGAGAAAATTGGTTTTTTAGGACTTCAAAGAGTGGCCTTCGCACATTTGCCACTCAAAACATTGGCTTCGCCAAATTGCCACCGAAAACGTTGTCACTTTGTTTTCCTTGCCTTTTGGACTCTTCTACCTCTAGCCTTTCTTCAACCTCCTTCAGCCGGACGCTGCCCCCTTCCCTAGCCGCACTCCCCCGCCGCGCCGCTGCCGCCTCCTCTCCCTGGCCCTCGTCGCGCGGCCCGCCGCCTCCTCTCCCTGGCCCTCGACGCGCGGCCCGCCGCCGTCCCTTTCCCCGGCCTCGGCGCGCGGCCCGTTGCCGCTCCTTCCCTCGGCTTCGTCGCGCGACCCACCGCCGGCTCTGGAGGAGCGGCGGGGCCCCGACCCCGACGAGGAGGACAACGGACTCGTCGCGCCGCCCGCCGATGACGCCGGAGTGCGGGCCTGCACCTGGGCGCGGCGGCCGCGGAGGGAGCATGACGTCGCATCGACCTTCGGCTCGTCGGATGGGAGAGGGAGCGGCTTGGAGATGTGCGGCGCCGGATTGATGGCGGGCAGCAGCGCGAAGGGGGCGGAGGCGCCCATCAGCTGGCTAGGGTTCTCGCCGGGGATTTGGATGAGCGGCTCGTCGTCGGCGTGGAGGAGGTAGCTGCAGGGGTTGGGATTCGGCGAGGTAGGGTTCGGGTGCGGCGGGTGGGGTGATTCATGGCGGAGATGGTGTGGCGGGAGGTTGAAGAAAGGCAGGGGTACAAGAGTCTAAATGGCAAGGAAAACAAGTTGGCAACGTTTTCGGTGGCAATTTGGCGAAACCAATGTTCTGAGTGGCAAATATGCGAAATGCACTCTTTTGAGTCCCAAAAAACCAATTTTCTCCAACGTGCCGCAAATGTGGCGCCGAATTTGGCCACCGCAGATGTGGCGCCGAATTTGGCCGCCGCAGATGTGGCGCCGCCACAGATTCGTCGTGCCAATTTACGGCCGGCAACCGAACATTCCTGCGCCCACACCGTACGTGGGCCGGGCCGCCGAGGGAAGCGAAGCATGCACGTATGGGTTATGGCTAACTCCAAGAACAGACGAGATCGCAAAGTCTAAGCCACGAACGGGTCGCGCGATGTACGTATGCGCGACCCACACGGCCTGCTGCGGCCCGCCCGCTGCATGTCCCCGCACATTGGGCTTGCTCTCCCGTGGCCTGTCTCTCCTGGCCCAACTGTGCGATGGGAACGCGCCCCCACGCACCCCGGTGGGCTGCTCCTCTCGTGGGCTGCCTCCCTCGGCCCAATCGCGTGATGGAGAATGACTAAATTTATGTAGCAAGTTATACATTTACACCGTTATATAACTTGCTACAAATGTTCCACAAAACTTGCTACAAAAGCTACAATAGAGCGCAACCCAAACTTGCTACGGATTATTTCAACAACTTTTTAAGTTTTTTATCAGCATAACTTGCTATATATAAAATTTTCTTAAAAAAATGAGACAAACACGAGATGGTATAGATTGCACTGCACAACCATATCACACAACTTGCTACTAAAAACTGGAATAAGAAAAATCAAACTTGCTGTAGATTTTTTTCTACAGATATTGCACAACTTGCTACATAAGAGGAGAAATCTGACAAATTTTAGAAACTTGCTACATAAATTTATGAATTTGCCACAGAATTAGTGGCAAATTTAGTTGTGACCTTTTAATAATAACTTGCTACTAATTTAGTGCATAATTTTCAACTAGTTTTGTATATAACTTGATACTCGATGCTAAATGTCTTCAAAATATATGCGATATAGATCTCATTTTATGGATCTAATCGCATGGATTACCATGGTATAAAAATATTTGAAATTGATAACCCTATGAGAAAGCAACGAGCAACGAAAGAAAGCGCCCATTTTGGTCCTTGCATTATCTCTGTCTCACGTGCATGGTGCTTGTCGTCAATAGTGCGCATTGTGCAGTACTACTCGATGTGAGCTATGAGTAGCTAATTACAACAGCCGGACCAATCGGACAAGACCGGTTCAGATGATTGCATTGCATGCATCAGAGGGGTCGCGCGATCACACGAAATCGCGATGGGTCGCGCGTTATCCTGGTCGGACGAGATTGGTCAAATTTAAAATAGTCTGACTTAGGATAAAAAAGGGATTTTAGTTTGGGATGGGCGCGGTATTACAAAAGGGGTTTAGCAATCAGTGTGGTCAACCAAGTCAAAATCCTATTTATGCTACGTATCAGTTCATCGCAACAAATTTTACCTCCTTTTACAAACTCAGCACTTAACAAAATGATCCTCGGAGCTGCAGCCAAGTAGTAAACAAAATAAGAATGTGTAATATGTTCTCTGACGCAATTATAGGTCTATATACCAATACCATACAACCGACAACACGTAAGTACACCAACCGAAGGCTAAAAATTTGCATCCCCTGGTTACAACTTTTAAAAATACAACAATAAAACCAACAGTATGCATATGGCGATGCATCTGATTTGATCTCATGAAATGAGCCATGCGCGCATCTAGAGTGCAACGAAATGCTGGATATTTGGTGTTGAAAGTCACCACCGCCAGTACGACAGTCGACATTTTTGGATGTGGCAATGCATACACGAATGACATCCGAGTTGCAAAGTGCAATCCATGGCCATGTTCATGCATCGCTTGCCTTATCTGTTCAAGTCTTCAGCTCAACTCTGTTGGACACCGGATGGATGGGACTGGCAGGGTGATGCCTTGACTCCGGTATTTGGGAATTCTTCGTGGCCTTCAGGGATTGGTTAACCATGGCTCTCTTTGTCAGGCGTTTACCGGCTTCTGATCCTGGTAATTTATCAAGCAAGTCAATGAATTTGAATGTTTCTTTTAGCAGCCATGTAAATATGAGTGTATCCCATGCCTGTAAGCTAAATTCTACTGCAAGTTGCTACTTTATATGAGTATCTAACAAGTTTGGTTGTCATATGCATACAAAGAAACATCTTGTAAATGTTCAAATAAAAGAAGCTCATGCTAGATGCAAGTGGCGTGTGGACTTACCAATGCCAGGCAAGGAGCATCTTTTGTGAACTTGATGGTCCAAATCCCCCATCCTCTCCTTTGGATTACTAGCGGAAGTCCTATCCTTTGGATTACTAACGGACCGTGCACCAAGTCCTGAAGGACGAAACGAGGCTTCGTCAGAACCTTCTCTGGGTAACACCTTCGGCCTAGATTTAGCTGGTAGCGAACCACAGGATCGATTTGTCAAGGATCCAACGCCCTCCGAGTTCGACGGGTAGACCTTCTGGTTCAACGTATTTGATTGAAGGGTTGAATCATGTTTTTTAACAGGTCTTCTGTATGGAGTGTTGATTGTGCTTCTGTCAGATTTACTAGTTTCAGTAACCATGACAATCCCATCTGCTGTGTAGGTGCCAAGGAAACGACTCTCCCAAGGCCGAACAGCCATCCATCTCTCTAGCCAATTCCAGCCCCAGCTGTTCTTATCAGGTTCAAATGCTGTAGCTTGTCTTGAACTTGCTTGCCACTGGAATACAGAGGAAGGCAAGTTAAGAATTTGAGATGCCATGATGTCAACAGTCAGATGAAGGTAATTTCAATTATCATGATTTTTTATCAGATGAAGGTAATTTCAATTATATTGGATGTTCTTTCCCTCCCATGGAGGGGCATTAACAGAATAGCAAGGAAAAGATGAGCATACAGGGGCCGACAACTTCAGCTGTTCCCTATGATAGGAACACTTTAGTACCCAATAACAGCAAGCATCCTAGCTTTAGATACCACTGAAGGCCATTACAGAAGATCGGTGGGCTGGTAGGATGAAACCAGATCACTTTGCAGTTTGCAGATGTCCATAATATACTTAGACTAGAACAGGTTTTACACATAAACATCATTTATTAATCCATGGTTTAGTATTTCACTAATCATCTTATTACTAGAATAATGGTTTACGCATATCTTGTTGGTGTAAAAGTTGGTTACTACCTGATGAGTAAGAGCATAAGCCATTGCTCGCTCACGTTTAGCTGCTGCTTCCTGCCGCTTTAAAAGTTTTGCTTGGATTTCTTCCACAGAACCAATACTATCACACCAGCCATCCTGCATTTTAAGACAATTATAAAAGTTCACAAACAAACCAGATCACTATACTGGCATGCCAGCTGTTTCCTAGTGGAAAGAACAGAATACATTTCTACAACAACAACAGAGCCTTTTAGCCCCCAAGCAAGTTGGGTTAGGCAACAGCATACATTTCTTAGGCGGGGAGGGGGAGGGCAGTAATTTGTAAACAAATCATGAAATAGTCATTTCGAGACACCTTTTGAAATAGTATCAGAACGTATAACAATAAGCCAAATAAAGAACAGGGTAATAGGATGCCTTGTTTTTGCAACTTGCGCATCTCACCTCAATTTCTCTAACATGTGCCTCGTTCGTCTGATCTGGTGAAGTATTTTGCTGATCAGTCTGGTTTTCTAAAGCAATGCGAACTCGCCTTGCTCTAACACGGGCCTGAACCCTGACCAAAGCTTGCATACAGCGGAGTGTTGTAGCAGCTTGCTTTCTCACTATATAACCTCTTACAAGTGCTTGAAGCCTGACCAGTCCCTTTAAAGCTCGACGGGCTCTCCTAGCCTGAAAAAGGAACCCAAGAATCATAAGGAACTAAAATATGGTGAATTGCTCATTTTCGTTCCAGAAATTCTATTTTCTCCAAGGTACATAAAACTTCTTTTGACAACTTCTACAGATGCAAATGGCACCATCAGATATACACCAATGAACAGCTACAATTCATCCCAAGCACTGTAAAATCTCTCATATAACATAAAATTAGCTAGTCTAATTTTGCACTAGGAAATGAAAATTGAATTGGTGTTATCTACATTTTCAGGATTCAACACTTGTGTGTATTGGATAAGTAAATAGAATCCAGAAGACAGCATGAATGCATACCAGGAAAGCTCTAAATGATGTCTGAATAACTGTAGCAGCCCAGATCTCTTTGAGTTCCTCTTCGGTTTGAGGCATCGGCACATGAACTGAACTACAGGGGGGTTGCAAGCATGCAGGTACATCAGAATAACCTTCTGGTGGATCAATTCCATAAGGAACCTCTGGGGTTTCTTCTTGTGCAGCAATGCTGTTGTTATCTTGGCAGCACTGGTTATAAAAGTGAAAATGGTCTGCAATGTCGCTTTTCTGCAGTTTCCCCAGTTGGCAACTCATAAGGAAAACGATAGATTACCTATAACAGACTAGTAAGGAAAGCGTGGCACAAAAACATGGTCTCCAATCGCCGATTACCAACAATATGCTATCTGGAGTAAAATTTGAAACTAATGCAAACGATGAATAAGGAATTACCTAGTGCAATAACCCCAATTCAGTCAAGGTTGGATCATCTACATTGATCGTTACACACCTAGGATTTGACACAGGATTTGTCATGATGCCTAAGGAATTACAGAGTGCAGGGGTGGCTCATCTACATCGATCGTTACACACCTAGGAATTGACATGAACATTAACTCCTGCAAAACCCACACAGACCTAGGCAATAAGCAACATCAATGCATGCACCAACCACCAATTTAAGAACCAAGATACGCCAGAACCGCTGAATGATTGGAAGAAGCCGTACCATTCGTCCAGCACCTGCATCATCCCTGCGATGCTGCCGCTGCCGCTGCCGCTCCACCTTCCTCAGCCCAACTAGCGACTTGAGCCACTTCGCCGAGATGCCCATCGCCGCCGCCGCGCCGCCCGCCTCAACCGCAACAACCTAAAGACGCAAACTTTCCGGTTTCCATCAGCACAGGCACGAATGCATAACCGCACAACCTCACAGGACTCCGGAGGGGGTAAAAAGCGCAGCACCAGATCAACGCCGGCCGGGACCGGGGCAAGCACCGGGGTCGCCTCACCTCGCCGGCCAATAAACGGCGCCGCTCGGCAAAAGATTCCGGGTGCGCTTGGGGGCCGGCTAGGCGTGGTGCGCGATCCGGGAGAGGGGGTGGGGTGGTGAAGGGATCAAAGGGAGGGTGGGCTCGGAGTTTCGCTAGTAGAAGACGACGCCGTGGTGGAACCGGCCGGCCATTACTTCCGCAGCAGTGATGCCGCTGTGCTCCTCTGCGTGCGCATTATTGCTTGCAGCTGCTGCTTGCGTGGTGTGTTGCAGAACTTGCAGTGTGGCAGCAGTGGCAAACGGCACGGAGAGGAGAGGGGAGGGGCAGAAAGGAACAAGAAAGGACGCGGCGCTTTTCTCGCGTTTTCACTTTCTGCACCGCATGTCGGAGAGGCCCTTTTTCTTGCTGTTGATTTTCCTGCGCCGTTTTGCTGAGCTCCAATCCAAAGAATCACGCTGGGTTCAGCAGTCGTGCCTTGTCACTTTGCTGCGGATCTTTGCGACTGGTTTCTTCTGAGATCATGGGAGGATCACATGTGTTGGGCCAGTTTTACCCTTTGTTTGTACCTCACGAATGGTATCGTCAGTCTAAAAAATCTGAAGCGTAAACATTTAAGAAGTGTTTATTTCCGTTGAGGATCTGCTTTGCTCACGACCGCAGATGATAGACCGCACTCATGGACTGAATGAAATGAAATCTGGTGCATCTCGAGATTAACATCACCCTATCAGTACGCTGCAGCAGCTACCAGCCACTAACCAAAACGACACATGGTCTTTCTCCTCGGAAACAGGAGCATGATTGAGCGCCATGCCACCATGTTGCCCTTCCTTTGCTAGTCCACGACCGTACGCGCGCTCGACAGTGAAATCTATCCCGTCTTTGTCAAAAGGAATAATTTGGATTTGGAGGTTGCCGGATTCAAATTGCTGTCACGACGAGCTTCGCCGTTCTTGAAATAAAATAAAAACGTCGGTCGTATTTGAAATATATCATGGTTCATCTGGTCTACCTGGACACTTTCTGAGTTATGAAGCGGCGGCTTTGCAAATATCTCATCACAAAATGCTCAGCCAACACTGTATGATAAGATAGAATGCAATAGAAGCGCGGATATCGAACTAGTTACCTACTCCTAAGGGTCAAAGCAAACCTTTTAATTCAATTCTTTATTTTTACGTTAAATAACGGATCAAACCCCCAAGTAGGATTCAAACATGTGACCCGACCGCTCTACCGCATGCATTGCAAATTATCTTCATAAATAAAGGACAAAATTGTACGAGCCAATTTGTGGAACTATTCTTTGTTTTTGCAAGTAGTACATTCTTAGAGAGGGAAATAAAACCATGATAAGGTCCGTAGAGCCTTAGGCTCTCTCCAATGGTCCTCTCAAAATGTGAATCTAGCACGTTTCTACATGTAGATATTGTAGAGTTTGAATTTGAGGAATGAGAATAGAAAACCTGTTGAACATAGCCTTATGCTTGTCTTTCTTTGAAATTAATGAAGAGATTGCCCTTGTTGTGTTTTCCACGTTATATGGGCCACCTAAGTGAGGAAATAAAAATTCCCTATTATTTTATATTAGATGTTAGTAAAATATTGGATTACAGCTGACTATAACTGATATAGCATTTCCATTTATGAGAAGATACAAAGTATAGTCTAAGATCTAAGAGCAACTTATACTTAAATGGATGCCTAGTCACATTCACGGTCTCTTTTTTTCTCACGTTTTTAGTGGCCATGCAATTGGCAATACAAGGAGAAGCTTTGCAATCGCGTTAAAAACCACCGCGAGTCAATGATTTGCGCTAACATAATCTATCAAGATCTTATGTCATCATCTCGGTCATTAGACTTTACATCATATAATGTCTATTAGGGCAATGTCCCTAGGACTTCACATTAAGCAGTTAACATTATGTTAAATGGTTTTACTTATACTAATATGTCTATATATTGTTTCTGTATCGTTGATCCACGGGAAACCAACGTTAAGTGCTCAATTTAGTTCAAAGATAATATTGTTTCTTCATTGTTCTTGCATTATTGGCCCTAGTCGGTTAAGTTTGTTGTGGCTGTACAATGCAGTTGCTACCTTGTCTTTGTGAGTACTGTATGTGAACAATACTGTAGCATCTAAAAGCTTTGCCGATCAGGTTCATTGACCGCGTTATCGATTTACTCCGTACAAGTGACTATTTTATTGTTGATGATGACACCTGAGTCCATACATAATAAACAATCAACTTGCGATTGTAGCTAAATAAATTTCATTCGAATGAATTCTGAAAACAAATATTGGTATGCTGGGTGAACATGGAAAGAACGAACGCTGTCTGGAACATATATATATATTTTTTTGTGTGTGTTTGCATTTTTCTTTGAAATTGAATTTTTTTCTACAAAACTTTTACACAATTCCGATCAAAATCTTGCGTTCCAACGGCCGTGAGCACATTGCCTAGGGCTGACTCCAACAAGGAAAACCATTCGAAGCAAGCAAATATATATTTTGGCTACCGATTGAAAAATAGCTACGCTAGCCATTTGCCCTTCACTCCAACAGCATAGGCAAAATAGCATACTGCATTCCACTGACAGTTGGACCCCACACAAGCTTCTCTCTCCTACCCATTGCTTGATCCGCGGATGGCTTGCCTTGGAAGAGCATGCAGTTTAGCTTTCCTCTCTCCTATCCAAAAATGCCTTGCCTTTTTGCCTACTCTGTTGGAGGCCGGTACCTGCTACTACAGTGTCTTCAGGGTAGCCAGTTTGCCTTTGCCTACCCGAATGGCTGGCCCGTTGGAGTTAGCCTAAGGCTGAGTTCAATGGAGTTTTCCAGATCTCATTCCCTATCACTATTTCAACTATCTTTTTCTCCATTTACAGTGCAGCATTTATGTCAAACAGTGCAAAATAGTGTTTTGAAAAATCCATTTAGACAATCACATTGGACTCAGCCTAAACAAAGGATCTTTCCAAAACATGCGGATCTTCCTTTAGCGGACGGTTCGTTTCCCTGCCGCACGGACCCGCACCACCCGACCCGACGACCCGCATCACGCAAGAATCGAGTCGCGTCAACACGCGCTCCCCGTAGCCCGCCTCGCCACTGCCACCCCAGGAAGGCAGGAAGACCCCGGAAGCATCTGGAAGCCCCGTCCGGCACCGTCCGATCCGCATCGGACGGCCCGCGCGGCACCCGCTCCGCCTCCTGCAGCTTCCAGAGCATTCACTCCCCACCACCCGTTCCCACTCTATAACTACCCCCGCCTCCGTTTCTCCTCCCCACAAACCGCCCCCGACCCGCGACACCGCTCCCCGTCGGATCGAACGAGCTAGGGTTTCGGAGGAACTCGACGACGAGATGTTCGGGCGCGCGCCGAAGAAGAGCGACAACACGAGGTACTACGAGATCCTTGGGGTGCCCAAGGACGCGTCCCAGGATGATCTCAAGAAGGCCTACCGCAAGGCCGCCATCAAGAACCACCCCGACAAGGGCGGAGACCCCGAGAAGGTGAGCGCGCGCGGCTGGTCCTTATCGTCTAGCTTCGATCTGTCCGCGCAGGGGAGTAGAAGCCCTGTTCCCGGGTTTGCGGGCGGGGCTGCGATGGCTTGGCTAGGTCGGTTTCCTGGGGGGTAGTTATGGGCGGGGCGGTGGATCTGAGACGGCGTGGGATTCGACGGGTTCAAGGGCTGAAGGGCTGGGTAGGTGCGATGCATAAACAGATGGATGGATTCGTACAGTAGGTGGGGGAATTGTCATGATTATTGGCTGATACACATCTAGAGCTGTTCACGCCCCCTGGAATTAGTCGCTCAATGTGGTTTAGATTTGATTGTGTTCAGAAGCTTACTGATTGTGCAGCATGGCTTGCTTGGTCTGCTAGTACCGCAGCAATTTGGCTCAATTTTAGTGATGGCTAGTTTGCTGGTATTGTGTAGTGAACGGCTGTAGCTTTCTATGAATTGTGAAATTGATTGCACAACTGACCTGGGCATAGGAGGGTGCATGCCTGGTTCAATTTCCCAGGTCTGGAACACTTACTGGCACTCCATTGATTAGAATCATGAATTGTTAGATTAGATAAATGCCCTAATTCTGAAAATGCTGCAATGATGTATCTTTAACAAAAACTCCACTGATTTGAATTGCTAGACAAATGCTCTGGTCATGAGAAAATTCTACGCTGATATGAATTGTTTGGTATCGTTGTTATTGGATGAATGCTCTGATTCTGAGAAATGTGAATATGCACATTCTATGCATGATCTATACATGTATTGCTAAGTGCCAACTATTTCGTTTTATCATCTATTGCTAAGTATCTTTTGTTTTTACCATAATACACTGCCATCTAATTATGACCTCACTAGGCCATGTTTGGTTTGGGGTAGATATTGAAAATCTAGCTTCAAAGTTCTATATAGAATCCAAACACGTAATATTTTCCTTGGATTTTGTGCTCTAACAAAGATTTTCAATATCAATGTTCTCGGATGTTTTTCTTGGATATTGTGCTTTATATAGATTCCTAAAATCCATTGCAAAACCAAACACTTCCTAGGTAATTCAATTAGGGTTACCATGATAGAATCACTGAATCAGTTCTGATGTGTGGGTCGTTTTGCATGATGCACGATTATGATGGTGCTTTGGCTGTAATTCTGTATGAATGGAGCTGTTAGGATGACATACTGAGATTGCTTCTATTGGCTTCAGTTCAAGGAGCTAGCTCAGGCTTATGAGGTCCTCAGTGACCCCGAAAAGCGAGAGATTTATGATCAGTATGGTGAGGATGCCCTCAAGGAAGGGATGGGAGGTGGAGGAGGGATGCATGATCCCTTTGACATATTCCAATCGTTCTTTGGTGGTGGAAGCCCCTTTGGAGGTATATATTCTGAAACATACAGCTGACAGCAATCTATTGACATTGTGAATTGCCTACAAGTAGTTACTGATGCTGTATGTTTTTGTCCTGTGAAGGTGGTGGTAGCAGTAGGGGCCGGAGGCAGCGTAGGGGAGAGGATGTGGTTCATCCTCTGAGGGTTTCTCTTGAGGAGTTGTACAACGGCACATCAAAGAAGCTCTCTCTGTCTCGCAACGTGCTCTGCTCCAAGTGCAATGGGTAGGTTATCTGAATCAATGACTATGTCTAATATGGCAATATGCTTTCTAGATTTGATTTTCATTCTCATGGTGTGCTTTATTTGTTCGGCAGCAAGGGTTCAAAGTCTGGTGCTTCCTTGAGGTGTGCCGGTTGCCAAGGTTCTGGTTTTAAGGTCCAAATTCGGCAGTTGGGACCAGGAATGATTCAGCAAATGCAGCATCCTTGCAATGAGTGCAAGGGTACTGGAGAGACCATCAGCGATAAGGATAGATGCCCACAATGCAAGGGTGATAAAGTGATGCAGGAGAAGAAGGTTCTTGAAGTGGTTGTTGAGAAGGGTATGCAGAATGGGCAGAAGATTACATTCCCTGGCGAAGCTGATGAAGCGGTATGTCTTGACTCTTGACTCAGTTGTATTGTGTGAGGCTGCGGTCATTTTTGAAGTCCTTGCTCTTGGCCAAATGAAGTTTGGGTCCTTGACTGTTTCATGCTTGTTCTGTGCAGCCTGACACTGTCACTGGAGATATCATCTTCGTCCTCCAGCAGAAGGAGCATCCTAAGTTCAAGAGAAAGGGCGACGACCTCTTCTACGAACACACCCTGACCTTGACTGAATCTCTGTGTGGCTTCCAGTTTGTTCTGACTCATTTGGATAACAGGCAGCTGCTGATCAAATCAAACCCTGGTGAAGTTGTGAAGCCTGGTGGGTGATTCTTAACCTGAAAGATACCGTTCAGCACATCATTGTGCCTTTTTTTTTTTTTTTGATATGGACATCATTCTGCCTTAGATTCAGGCAAATTGCTCACTGCTTTTAAAATTTTGTGCAGACTCTTTCAAGGCTATCAATGACGAGGGTATGCCCATGTACCAGAGGCCCTTCATGAAGGGCAAGCTGTACATCCACTTCTCGGTGGAGTTCCCGGACTCCTTGAGCCTGGAGCAGTGCAAGGCCCTAGAGGCTGTGCTCCCGCCGAAGCCAGCGTCGCAGTACACTGACATGGAGCTGGACGAGTGTGAGGAGACCATGCCATACGACGTGAACATTGAAGAGGAGATGCGGAGGCGGCAGCAACAGCACCAGGAGGCCTACGACGAGGACGAGGACATGCCCGGCGGCGCACAGAGGGTGCAGTGCGCCCAGCAGTAGGAAGCTGGCGGTGCCGTAGGAAGAACTGGCGATGGTGGTGGCAAATTTGTTGTTTCGCGTTGTGGGACTACTGTTGGGTCAAGTTTTCCCGCTCATATTAATGTGATGATACATGGCTTATAAAAAATGCGGTATTTTTATCCATGAGCGGGAGTTTTGATTTTGATTGATCTGTACGAATATTGGATTCACCGATTAATGGATATGGTGCAGTAGACTGAAATGAGGTTCTTAAACAACGATCTACGCGAGGGATCTTTTACATGTTTGTTTCTCGATGGACGATGGCGTTGTCGCGTGATTACGGATTTGTTTGTTTGGGACAGCGGCAGCGTCCTGCAGTCTTCCTGCAACCGCTCACCTGCTACCGTGGACGAACGGTGCAGTGAGACTGAGCGTAGTATAGCAGAATAGCCGCCCAGCGCATGCATTTTCTTTTCTCAAACCTGATGTGCTGTACACTGGGCTAGGAGAAGATTGGGACATGTTGGGAGGCCAAATTTTAGCCAGTTAAAATTTGGCCATGTTTTTAGCCACAAACCAAACATGCATCAAGGGTCCATGCTACTTTATGAGCATTTCTAAAAAAAAATGTTTAACGTCGTATCAGTGTGATTCCTTACTCTCTTCATTGCAGACGTGGCTTAGCACGTTTAATTTATTGATGCCAAGTGTTCTCAAATATCTAAAACAGTTGTTTTTTTTTCAAAAACTTTTAACTCTTCGTGCTATTTAAAAAACTATAAAGTATCATTTATTATATATTGATTTGTTTTAGTATTAAGGTAGTTTAACACTAACTGTTATTTCTAAATAAATGTTTGCTGAAGATGAATGTGTATGTTTATATAAAAAAATCAACCGCGTATTAGTTATTTGAGTACGAACGGTGAACCGAGAACCCGTGTGTGAGACGCTCGCTGTCCTGCATCACCTTTGCTCAAAGAAAGGAGCATCCCGACCCGGCGTTGCCTGCGTGGACAGTGACGCGGCCTAGCGATGTCGATCTGACACGATTCTGCATGAAGACGAAAGAACGATGCAATTAGCAGGATCACAATCTATGTTCTTTCTCTTTCTCTTTTCTTTATAAGAAAAAAAACAGGAAGAACCTGAGACCGCAGCCTCGCTGCTGACGGCAGAATTTTGCCCTCTCCTGCTTGGAGTATCTGCAAAACCGCCGAGCACCGCAGAACACCTTCCAGCCTGCTCTCACGGTGTCACCTCTGCCCTGCCGGCTGCCGCTGCGGTGGCAGGATGCCGAGATGGACGGCTGCTCCGAGGCCCGCTTGACTAGGACAGCGAGGAATTCTTATTTTGTTTAGTAAATACTGGCAAAATGTCCGTGTGTTGCAACAAAAAAAAAATATTTAAGCATTTCTAGATCAATACAAATAAGAATAGCATCACAAATAAATTTCATATCATATTGTTTTAAATTTTCCATGTGACTGAAATTTAGGTGTTGTCAGTTTGGTAAAAAATAATATTTTTTGCTTTTTCGTAATATACAAAATATCGAAAACGGAGTCCATTTATAACATAGGTATCCGTTTTTACATAGGCTGTTTCTGTCGTCTTAGGTCATACTGTCTTGACAATTTTTATTAATTGCAAATAAATTTTAGAGTGGTGTCAATTGGGTTGGAAAGGTTGTTATTTTAGCTTTTCATTGATATATATAACGTCGAAAATAGAGTCAGTATGCGATTTGGGCATCCGTTTTCGCGTGGGCGGCTCCCGCACTCTGGGCTCGCGAATAAATTTCACATCATATTGTTTCAAATATTTCCTTTGACTGAGACCGAATTTTAAAGTGGTTTCAGTTTGGTTAGAAAGGTTATTATTTTAACTTTCCATCGATATACAGAACATTGAAAACGGAGTCCGTATGCGATTTGTGCGTCCGTTTTCGCGTGGGTTCCTTTTGCAGTGTGAATCTGGTTCGTATTGTAACTGTGTTTTGGATTATCGGATACAGGACGGTGAGGCGCTGATCAGCCGGGTCCACGTGTCATGACGGACCGGAAAACCGAGGGACTAAGAAACCTTATTTGCTTTAATATTAATAAAGTAATTTTAAAATGGTTTCAGTTTGGTTGAAAAGGTTATTATTTTAGCTTTCCATCGATATATAGAATATTAAAAACGGAGTCCGTATGCGATTTGTGCGTCCGTTTTCGCGTGGACTCATTTTGCGGTGCGAATCTGATTCGTATTGTAACTATGTTTTGGATTATCGAATATAGGACGGTGAGAAACTGACCAACCGGATCCACATCTCATGACGGACCGAAAAACCGACGGAACAAAAAACCTTATTTGATTTAATATTTAATATTAGGTATAGATGTGCTTTGCTTGATGCAACAACTGGACTACTGGAGCACGTACAGCAGGATTGATGATGGAGGAGGGCGACGGCATCAGGGGAAGGCATCCCTGGAGGAGGTGGTGCTAGGCTAGGCTGCTCAACTAGTAGTGCAATTTGCATTTTCCCACGGTAATTCAACTCAGTTCCATCAAACAAAGCAGTTTTTATGTGCTTTTCTTTTCTGTCCATTGACCTTCCAGACTGACCGCGCCTGCTCTGTTCTTCAACCCACCTTCTCTGACGGACGTTGCACCGAGAAAAGTTCAGAAGTCAGAACCCCGGGACAAGGATGCAGTGCAGCGATTATTCTGGACAGCAGCCTAGATTCTGCTCCAGCTGAGCACCCCTCGGTTGCATCCGTCGTCGGAAAAAGCCAACAACTGTAATCGATTGGCATTTGGCGAGATGAGGCAAGGTTTGGGTTTAGTAGTTTGGTTGGTAGTTGTCTATTTACGCTAGATCTTTTGACGTCCCACCTTGGGCATGAAGCAAATGTTCCCTTTTCCGATCTTTTTACCTGTCGCTTTTGCGTAGCTGATGTGGTCTGTGATACTAGGCTCTTAAGCAGCCCCGTAATAACATTGGTCGCCTAGTTTTATTTGCGGTGAACAGTGATGCTTAATGTTGTGGAGAAAGGGTCACTTGAGGTGAGTAAGACCATAGTCACCAAAGCGTACATCCGTACTGTCTACAATACACAAACAATATTTTTTCATTCTGTGTACATTGCGCAAACAGTGTTTTCTATGCCTATATCTACCCTCTGCTGTCACTAGCCTAACAATAATCAAACAGCCACGACTTGTTCCCAGAAAAGATGAAACTCTGACGTGATGAGACATGACAAAAGGCTGACTTCTGAAACTCAGAACCAGGACATATATTTCTTTTAGGATTAGACATGAGTAAGAAAAAGCAAGCAGGTTCACGCACAAGCCCGAAACTGAGATGACTTGAAGTGCACTTCACGTGTCACCGTACCGTGAGGATTGCCCTTGGAGAATTAGGATGGCCTTGCCTTCTAAGGCAGTAAGGCACCACGGATTATGTTTTTATCCAAAGCAAAGCATATATATTTTCATCCTTTTCCTCGCGACTTGATCCATTCCACTTCCACCACAAGGATGAAAATGAGCAGAAATTGAGTACCAAAAAAAAAGAAGAACAATGCTACAATGATACTGTAAAAACAAAGGGATTTCTATTCATGTTTCTTTCTTTCTTTTTTTTTTGCCTGATGACCATTTGGCTTTGTTGAGCATACATTAGAATATCTTGGTACACTGGCTTACATTGTGTCACCTGGACATCAAATCATCATAGTCGCTTGTTCTGCATTGGGATGCACGATAGTCTTGCCCCGTCTGAAAATTTAGTTCACGCCTTTAGGTGAAGGGACCATGTGAACATACAGTAGGTGCTGAGCTATCTAACTGAATAAACTGTAGATAAACACAAATTACATGCATGCTTCACACAAACTTAAAAACCAAGAAAGTCAGAACCCGCACACATGATTGCATTGACCTTTGACAAAAACCAAACGAATCAACAATTATGCAACTACATATAACCTAACAAAAGAAAAACTTGGTGTCAGACATGTACGCAAGCAAAACCAGCAGCAAATCATCAGGAAACAGGCATATAAAAACACACCAGGCCGACGCATTGACCTCGAGATAATTGCCTCCCTCTTCTCTCCATTCTCTGCGTCTCTCTCTCTCTCTCCCTCTCTCTCTCCCCCCTTCCTGTTGCGCTCTGCAGACTGCAGCATGCAAAGCGTTGACGTCGCACTCGCAGCCTCCCCTGCTTCAGCTTCGGATCCAAGCTCTCCCTTCGAACCCAAACAAAACCGCACCAAACGACCGAGAGCAGGGGCACCGATCGTTGTCCGCACCAAAACCAACACCGACGCCTCACCTCGACGCATTTCAGCTAGCTCGCCGGCCGGCCAAGAAACTTGAGAGGTAGCCAGCTAACCACCAACTAGGCTCGCCGGCGCCGCGATGAGCGCCAGCGGGACGCCGCCCGTGGGGCTGACACCGGCCGACGCCAACGCGGGCATGTTCAGCTCTGACCGCATCGGCGGCTTCGGCTACGGCGTCGGCGTCTCCGTCGGCATCCTCCTGCTCATCACCACCATCACGCTCGCCTCCTACTTCTGCACCCGAACGCCCGTCACGGCCGCCGACGCGGCGGGAGAGGCGGCCCCGCGGTCCCGGCGCCATGGCGGACGAAGCGGAGTCGACGGCGACGGCGGAGAAGGGGCGGCGCACGACGTCGAGCTCGGCATCGACGAGGCAACGCTGAAAGGGTACCCGGAGGTGGTGTACGGCGAGGCCAGGAGGGAGGCCAAGGCCAAGAAGGGCACCACGTGCACGTGCTGCTCCATATGCCTGGACAACTACGGCGACGGCGACTTGCTCCGGATGCTGCCGGAGTGCGGCCACCTGTTCCATCGGGAGTGCGTCGACCCTTGGCTCCGGCAACACCCGACGTGCCCCGTATGCCGGACGTCGCCTATGCCGAGCCCCATGCCGACGCCCCTCGCCGAGGTCACGCCGTTGGCAATGGCGAGGATGTCGTCATGACAATAGGCATGGACCAGGTTTTTTCTTCTAAAGATTCTTTTGTTTTTCTTGCCCTTACTGCTATACCAGCGGAATGTGAGGTGGAATTGCCAGATTGGGGGCACATATAACTTCTGCAAAAAGTGGAATGGATGAAACGACTGTTCAGGATAGGAATTAGAGTGATCTGTTCTTGGGTGAAATTGTAAATCTGGGTTCAGCCTAGTTTTATTTAACCTTAGCCTTGATGAAAAAACATAGTTTGAATTACTTACGATTCTGTCCTTATATGACATAGCAGTCCTTCTGCTTCTGTGCTGAATACATATCTTTGATGAATCTTCAAAATATAGCTTATCGACCTCAGATTAGAAGGCTTCATTGTCTAAAAAAAGATTAGAAGGCTTAGTTTACATGAGTGCATCATGAATTTAAGTGCAAGTGAAAAATAAGGAACTGCGGTTTCTGTTTCGAATGTCTTCAAAAAGAAACTAACTGCCAACAATATGCGAATTTCTGATGATAAAAAAGTCGGGTGCAGTAATCCGGAAGATGCCTAAGAAATGGTGATGGAAGACGGTAAACGTATTAGACAGTCTATAGCATCAATTCATCATATATATAGCTCATATAAATTCAGGATATAAAAGGAGAATGATTTCTTCCCTATACTCTGAGTCTCTGATCCTTTATGTAATTGTTCTATACAAAGATTTTACCAATTACCATTCCCAGTTGCTTCGCTGTTCTTGACTTTTAGGGGCCAAGTAAAACAAAAAATAGACTAGGAGGTTCAGACTTCCTACAACTTGATTAGTTTTAAACTTCTACTAGGCAGGTTGTTAATGAATATATAATATCAACCAATGGTCCTTAGATGCCCTTAACATATAGTGCTGTACATACAGCCCCCTTTTCTCCCAGGATAGCTGGGTCAACTCTGAAAATTCCATTTTTTGTGCTCTGAAGTTACGAATGTGAATAAAGATGCATGCTGTACAAGACAAGGGAGCAAAAATGCAAACGTTTCGTTTTCTCGTACATGCCTTCAATTTACCCAGAAATGGGAGTTCTAATTCGTTCTTAAATAAAAAAAGTAATCTATCCAGACCAACCTTTTTTCTCTATTTCAGACGAACTGATGTCATAAGAAATAGAAATTGGGTAAATAAAACGATACTGTAGGCAGATGGTGTGCTGAAACTGTTCCCGCCATTGAATATATTGAGGCTGAGTCCAGGACAAGGCTTCATCCTCCAGATATAATTTTTCGCTTAAGTAAGTAACTGAAAGGTACAGGGACTATACAGACTAAGGAATAGGAATCTTTCTTTCATAGGTGAAATTCGACTGGATTTGAAGGGCAAACTAACCAATAGCGTTGATTTGATGTGTTTTGTCAGTGTAACTCTGACATAAGCTCCACCGCTTTACCTTCGATGTATGCTATTCAACTTCAGACAGATACATGAAACTCTGAAAGAGAAGTATATAACCAGTCCTATAAGACATTTGGAATATGGACCTGAATTCAATTCAGTACAGTGAGAACCCAAACTGGTCAATAGTGTTTAAATGGCGAAGACTTTCTGCTCATTCAGTATTCCACCTAGCTCCCAAGCGTACCATGGTACTGTTACCAATCCACATGTAACATCTACAGCAACCTGCAGTATCGCTCTCTGATCTAATGCGGTCCTGACACGGTTTCCACAGAAAAATCAGTACAAATTTAAGAACAGATTTGAAGATTTGTACAGCATATACGCATCATTAAGACATTCCTGCAAGATTCTATTGTCCATGTGATGAGGAACATAAAACAGAAATGGTCAATAAAACACCTCATCAGTACCACAAAAAAAAAGTTCCTGAGAGGTGGCTCGGCTGACAGTTGATACGAGGTCATTGCTAAAAGGCGTCTTCGTAATTTTACACTAGTTCGTTGAAAGAAGAAGTAACACCAAAACTGTTTGGAAAGTGATGGTCCATTCGAGCCAGACAAAACCACGTTGAATAGAGACTAGTTGCCCTTTTTAAATCTCGTCAGAGTGAATAAAATGGGGGAAAGAACTATAATCCAAAATGTTGAAAAATGACCATTTGGCTGTTTTGCGTGATGATACTCGTAGAACACACTGTAGCCAATAAATAAGCTTGCACTATGCACTGTGTTTCTTGGACTCTAGGTCCATGTGAGTTCAGTACATGCAATCCCATTTACGTTCAGTTTGACCTTTCAGGGAGAGATCTTCGTTGAGCCTAGGCATCACGGAAGAGGCACAGGGTCTTCGGCCAAAACAAAATGATTAAGCTACAGCTAACCCAGCTTACGCCGAAATTCTGCCACAGAACGGGGCAAAATCCCCTACACAAATTTAACGAAAAGAAAACTAGATGATTAATTGAAAAGTGGAAAAATACTCTGAAGCAGATGTTACTGGATTTTCCTCTGCAATAGAGAGTTACGTGGAGTCATGGAGGGCTATGTAAATGCATTTCCTTATTTCCTCTGTGCATAAAGGAAGGTGTATACGATGCTTCAGAAAGTTTTGGCAAGATTTCAGACAACACTATACTTTCTTCAAGAAATCTCTAGCATTGCAGCATACCAGCTGACTGACCCAAGTATCTCGAACGGTCCCAACATGCTCCGGATGCTCCAAAATCTTGGGTTGGTTAGCTCAGCCCAGCCCAGCCCGCCCATAAGGCCCACTTCCTATTGAACCTGGTCACCGGTACGGTGACATGCGTCAAAGCGCACCAGCAACTGGACTCGTGGCGTCACCTGCTTTACTCTATCGCCTGCAGCGATGGCGCTGGCGCTCAAGCACCTCAGCTACCGCCGCCCCCTCCTCTTCGCCGCGGCGGCGATGCTCTTCCTCTTCCCCTCCGGCTCCACCGCCACCACCTTCGAGTACTGCAGTAAGCCCCCGTCTCGAGTCTTTTTCCTGCGTGATTGCGCGTGCGGGGCCTTCTCCGAAGGTGACGATTTCGTGCTGCTTTTGCAGATAAACGGCGGGACTACCCTGTGAAGGTGATCGACGTGGAGGTCGTCCCCGACCCCGTCGTCAGGGGGCAGCCGGCCACCTTCAACATCTCCGCCTACACAGGTAACCCATCTATCGGCCGCCGACTAGCGAGTAGCGACGGGCTCAAGCCTCAAGGGACTACCCTCTGTGTCGCCTGTTGCTGATAAGAGCGCCGTGCAATTTGGGGAGCATGTCCGCCGCAGCCCGAGTGCCGCTGCCCCGGTTTGCGCTCTGTCTGTCCGCAATGCTGACTCTGGGCCGTGGGGTGAAGAGCAGAAGGGGCACGGGACGGGAGTTATCCATCCCCTCTATTCATTGGTGTTCTCTCTCCTCTTCCGAGCTCTCACTCACCCATGCTCCCTCCTTCCACCACCTCCGACCATCCAAACCCTAGGCGAAGATCAATGGAGGTTTCGGTGTACGTTGGGAACCTCGTCCCCACGTGCTCCTCCACCAGGTGAACCTGGATTTCAATCATCACGCGGGAAGCTTGTTCAACTTCTAAGGTATCCAACCTCGTCCCGCACCGATCTCTTGTTCTGAGGCAGTAAAATCGATTTCTTTGGGTCAATCATCTTGGAATGCATCTATCTCCTAGGATATGCAGGATTTTTTTTCGATCTGTTTGGTTGTGCATCACTGCTTCATGTCTCCATGTTCATTGAACCGGCTGAACCGACTCAGAGCGGCTAAGCTGGTCCAGGGGCATGTCCATCCTTCTTCCACCAAATCTATGCCTAATCTTTTGTATCATATTTGTCCTTTGTAGAACTCATGGGTCGTTCTCGACTCGATGCTAACCATCAAGGGATGAGTATGCACCAGAGGTTGGAAGTGAAGAAGAGACAGAAAGTGAAGAGGAGGCTGTTCCTCCAGCTCGTACCCGTCAGACCCAAAGGAGAATGCTGCCCTCCAAACGCAAGAGGGGTGCTACTACCCTTAGGCACCCATCTTCCAATCCTCGCTCGCTCGATTTGCATAAGGGGGTGGACGTGGTCGTGGTCAGGAACATGCTAGTGACAATGATCTTGAGGGACCTCCTGATGAAAGCCTATTGGCCCACTTGTTCTCTCTCAAGCTCAACGCAGAGTTCGTTATCCGCGTGGACCTGGTGCCTTGCCTCCGAGAGAAGTGGGCTACTCAAGGAAAAGGATGAAGGTGCCATCATAAAAGAACTTCGACTCGAGGACCCAACTCGTCTTCCCTCTGAAATATTCATGAATGACCCTCGGTTTCACAATCTGTTTCACATTGACTTCTATAACTCCGTCATTCTTAAGAAGAGGTCTAATCCTATATTGGGTAAGCTTGTAGAAACATGAGGAACCGTGAACTCAATAGGGCTCTAGACCGTTTGGAAGCAAGGAATTTGTATCACATCATGACCTTTCGGTATGATTGGAACAATGAGGTGATAGCTCAGTTCTTCACCCTTTGGCATGAGCGTGGTGTTGGTCATGGTTCTCCTGAATGTCTTCATTTCATGATCCAAGGGGAATGGTACGAGTGTAGTTATATCAGATTTGCTCGCATTCTTGGCTTTGGTGATGACGATCTTAACAAGGGCCATGTGCATAAGTACGAGATACCACGTCCTGAGGATGTGCATTTCATGTATCATGATGAAACCTCTCTCTGTGACTACTGGAAGACTGGTGACATGCTGCCTTTCTATAGATACCTCCACTTGCTTGTGAGGCAGACTGTCATTCCTAAGGGAGGTAATGAAACCAATGTTCAATCTACATCTAGAACATTCCTCCTTTTTCTTGCAGATGATGACAACTTTAGCATCTTTGATGTCATTTGGAACGAGATTCTCGTCACATCTTGGACACCAACCAAGAGCTGCTCTCATGCACCATACATTATGAGGATGATTGAGGTTGTCGCCAAGAAGAGATTTGTGAAGGATGTGCCTCATCGGAGCTATGCTCCTCTTTGGATTGATTTAAGTAATCCCTCCCGTCGCTCTCGTAAGGCCATGTCTTCCCGCTCTAGCCCTTAACATGTTCTGTCAACCACATAGGGCCTTTTCTAGGACTATTGTTGCCAGCAGCGGTTTCACTCGCCGTTCAGGTCGTGGACTTGAGTCTGTAGTCAAGAAGGGTATCACTGCAATATTTGGGGTCTGCAGGTCCATGCATAAGAAAATTTATGCAAAGAAGAACCTTTCACCTCGACTCTCTATGGTTCGTCCATATGAGCCCTCGTTCTCTCCACAAATGTACCCTGACAATCCTTGGGACTACTACGATATCATGATGGCTACTAGCGATGCACCAAAGGATGATGACGTTGATGAGGATCTTGGTGGGATTTGGTTTTTGTTAAAGAAGGGTTTCATTGCAATCTTTGGGCTTTGTAGGTCCATGCACCAACGTCTACAAAACAATATAAGGAACCTTCATGATCTTGAAGAGACGCATAAGAAAAATTATGTAGATAAGAACCTTTCACCTCAACTCTCTCCAGTTCGTCCATATGAGCCCTCGTTTTCTCCATCAATGTACCCTGACAATCCTTGGGACTACTACAATGATATCATGATGGCTACTAATGGTGCACCCAGGGATGATGATGTTGATGGGGATCATGGTGGGATTAGGTCTTTGTTCAAGAAGGGTTTCATTGCAATCTTTGGGGTCCATAGGTCCATTGACCAGGATCTAGAGTACATGGATAGGAAGCTTCATGACCTTTGGGAGATGCAAAAGAAAATATTTGCAGCGACGAACCTTTCAGCTCCACTCTCTCCAGTTCGTTCATATGAGCCCTTACTTTCTGCTTTAGTGTTCACTGAAAATCCTTGGGACTACTACAATGATATCATGGGTACTAGTGGTTCATCTGAGGATGATGATGTTGATGAGGATGATTATAATGTGTTTGGAGTGATGTTGGTGCATCTGACAATTCTCATACATTCTTGATGAATGTGGTCATGACGAATAGACTATTGCAGCATCCCCTCTTCATCTAGGTGTGCTCCTAAATATAATGAGAACTTTGATGACGGTGACATGGGCGAGGACTAAGATTCATGACTTCATCTCTCTTTTTGGTGCTTGATGCCAAAGGGGGAGAATTATGGCATGTCTTTATCATTGTCTTTCTATCTATCTATTCATAAATCGTGAGAGACTATGTGTTTGGGAAATGCAAGACTTAATTGGAAGTGTGATCTATCGTGAACTATGTGGTGTGCTAATGATCTTTAAATTTAGTTATAAGAGATCTTAATGTTAGTTTGTGTCTTTGTGAACCCTATGATTGTTAGGACATTGTGTGTGTAATGTTATCTTATGCTTAATGTGTGAGATTTCAGGTCATATGCATTTGTGCATCATATATTTATGGTTCACATTTTGTTGCACACCATGAATGCATGTATATGAGGCTGGATTTCACAAAAAAAAGGGCGTACCCAGTGCCGTAGGCTTCCCGCGCTGAGCGGGGTCTGGGAAAGGGTATCTTTAAGCGCCAGGCCTTACCTGCATAATATGCAGAGGCTGGGGCTCGAACCCGGGACCTTCCGGTTACAGACGGTAGGCTCTACCGCTGCACCAGACCCGCCCTTCTGAGGCTGGATTTCACACTTCTTGAAAATGTTTAGTGGTTGGATTTGAGTCCAATTTTCATGAATTCTATTCATATGCAAACATTTTGGGGGTCACACATATACTTGTATTCAGAAACTTGTTTTATACTTTTGTCAATATTTAATCACTTTAATTGAATTGTTATCAATCAACAAAAAGATGGGAAATGGTAAGTGCAATCACCTATCCTAAGTGTGTTTTGGCGTATTAATGACTACTGAATTAAAGTACTCATGATTTTATTGAGATGATAGTCAGACTGTACATTCATTGTCTTATGTAAAGATGATTTGGGACCCACAATTTGAAAGTGAAAAAGATTGCAAGCCGCTAGACTCAAGATGAAGGCTTAATTCATTCTATTTTTAAATTGAGTTTAGGGATAATGTACTATCAATGGGATCTAGAGTTTATTTTGTAAGTGTTTCAAAGCTTAAAAGATCACTAACATTCCCTTGCACTTGCATGGTTGTAACGATCGTTTAGCATGACATGCTTGTGAAAGAAAACAAAGCTGATTATTCCTTCTTTTTACCATGTGGCCTAACACTGCACAACCTGTTGCATTGCTTTTGAAATTTGTGACTGTGCCAACATAGTTCGTTGCATCACAATAGAGTAGGCTTTCAGCTTCGTGCGTTCGTTGTGATGCACACTATACAGAAAAGAGGTATTATTGCTTGCCCCCCTCCTAATTTTTGGGGCTAGGTGACTCCAAAAACATCGCATTCTGTCTTGAAGGTGCCTAAACAAGAACTCAAGAGTCAAGATGTACGCAATATCTGGGAGGAAGCAAAACTTTGGTGCATGGTTGGTGATAACGGCTTTAGATCTGGCTGCAATAGAACCCTTTGCTATGGTTGATTTGTTCTCTTCTCTTTGGACTGTTGAATCTAGCCTATTTGCTTGCTTTTGCTCTCCTTTTTTTATCGGCTCTCCTGTATGTTCAAGAAAGGAACTGTTTTTGTCTCTACTTGTCACCTTGGGCTTAAGTTGGATGGTAAGCTGCTTTAGGCTCTGAATCTATGATACTCTGGCAAGCATAGGGTTTTCATGCTGTCATGGATGGACATGTGTCACCATTTTACCTTATAAAGACATGCAGGCCAAATAGTTATTTTACCTTACGAAAGTGACTTGTGTGGCTGTTGAAGCGCCGTGGATGAATATGAAGTTGAAATTTTAGGCGATCTGTTTTCTACTGTCATGATCTTCTTACCATGGGTATTCAATATTTAAGTCGTACATCCTACTCAATTATCAGGTTGTTTCCTACCATACCCTTACATGCTACTTAGAGGATATTTTGTTTATGAATACAGATAAGAACATCACTAAAGGGAAACTGGTGGTAGATGTTGCATACTTTATTTTCCACGTCCACTCAGAAACTCATAACCTCTGTGATGAGATTTCTTGCCCAGCAACGGGTGAATTTGTGCTAGCTAGCCAACAAACATTGCCTTCATTCACCCCACCAGTAAGCATAACTGGACTTGCTGGAATTCTTTAGGACTGCTGGTAAGATATCGATTGTCTCTAATTTCTTGTGGCACTTTGTTCTCCTGCAGGGTTCTTACACTCTCACCATGAAGCTGCTGGGAGACAGCAACAAGGAACTAACCTGCATCTCCTTTGGGTTCAACATCGGGTTTATTACGCCTAACCCCATTATCTAAACCCGTCCGTTTCAATCAAAACGTGTGTACAGAAGTTTCGTAGCCGGATATACTTGCCATATGAGATATCATGACTCAGAAGTCAGAATGTGTGTTCAACTGCCCTCCTCTGTTCGGTGCTGGGCACCTAATGTCTAACCACATACGGTGTTATCATGGACCTGAGTTTGGTGCTTCATGTCAGCATGCTTTCTACATGGCATTGCCTTTTGTTAATTGGTGTTGTGATCTTGTCCTGAACGCCTCTTCTATGAATGGTGAGCACTTGAAAGGGCAATTGGACACACCGACACCGCTTTTGATTGTTGATTCTGTTGTGATGCCCGACGAATGGGTGAGCCCTCGTGGTTTGCAGGTTGCTGTCCGTCCAGCTAGCCAAACGCAAGCTGAGTGTAGTGGGCTTTGTCCCACGTGGCTCGCATAAGGCTGCCGGGGTTTTATTTATTTTTGGCTTCAGTCCGCTCATGTGCATTGAGATGGTTCTTTTTGTTTGTGATGACACTGCAGCGGTGGGACCAATTAGCACTCACATGGAGTTGGAGTACTTTGTTTTGATGTTTTCTCTTCTGAAGTTGATGTTTGAAATTTGAACATTGATTTTCGTTAATTTAACAAGCTTGCTCTGCGTGCGGCTGGTCTGTGGTCTGTCTGTCCAACCGTATGACCAGTTCGTCCGAGCAAGCCGCAACAGCGATAAGAGGCACGCTGGTCCGACGCAAGGTGTATGTGAAGCATTTACCCCAACTATCGGGTGTTTTTTTTTTTAAATTGAACTAGGTGACAATAAATATTCAAAAAAAGCGGAGGTAGTACTGTTGATCACTGTTTTTATCAACACTTCTATGCTTGGTTTATGCCCAAGCATACTCTTTTTTTTTTTTTTTTTTGCAGAACTTGTGCCGAATCGCGTGAAGTCCGCTTGTTCTGATGTTCAAACTCGCGACTGCGAACGATATCACAAAAGAAAATGTGGAGGGAGTATTTTTATTGAAAACTGAAAAGAAGCACTGGTATGTCGGGCGCCACACAAAAAAAAAAAAAGGCCGTTCAAAATTCGAATCCGCCTACTGCATTAACGGCTCTAATCGCGTTCAAACGACCAAATCCGAGCGCTAATGGGCTGCCCGGGAAGCGTCCATCCGCACCGCACGCGAGCCCACAGCCCCGCACCCGCACAGGAAGGAAGCGTCTGCTTGCGAATTACACACGCCCGGGCCTCGCGACTCGCGGGACGGGAAGCCCTAGCCCTGTCTCGCGTTGCCCCCCTTTCCACGCCCCTTTCCTCCGCCTCCTCCCCCGCGCCTCCGCCTCCACCACCGCCGCGCGCGCGCCATGAACCCGAGCCCGTACGCTGGCTCCGGCGTCGGCGGGAAGATCCGGCGCCGCCCGCCGTCCCGCGCCGCCTCCACGCCCTACGAGAGGCCCCCCGGCGCCGCCGCGGCGCACCGCCTCGCGGCCGCTGCTGCGGCGGCGGCGGCTTCCGCGCCCTCGGAGCCGCGCGGGGATGGCGGCGGCGGCGGGTGGGTGTCCCGGCTCGTGGACCCGGCCTCGCGCCTCATCGCGGGAGGCGCCGCGCGGCTCTTCGGCTCGGTGTTTCGCAAGCGCCTCGCCCCGCCGCCGGCACCGTCTCCGCCCTTGTCGTCGCCTACGGGTGAGCCCGAGATTGCCTTGTGCTCCTGTCGGCTTCCTGAGATTGGTGTGATCCAACCGTCCGTGATTTTTGCCTGGGCTAGGGTTTCGGGTTTTCCGCTAGGGTTTACCCCCACGTTAGAAAGGAGGCAAGAATCTGCTTCAGTTTTTGCGGATACGAGGTCGTCATGAGAGCGGGTTGTTTTGGTGCGGGAACTCACGGGAGCTTCCCCGCATAAATAGAAAACTTTTAAACCATGCTTGTAATGATGTGTATACTGCATTAATATTGTTTAGATGTACTCATACTTAGGATGGATCTCGGAATGATTGATATCCGTGAGCTACGAACAGACTTAATTTTAGTGTCTGGAGCTGTCTAACCTATTGGAACTTTATGTTTTTGTTGGTAGATGTGAAATAAGAGATCCTATTCCTGTCCCCATTCTGTTTGTACTGTTGACCCCTAATTCTTGTTAGGGCTTGCGTGTAATAATTTGACTAAAGTTATATACCGTTGCTGATCTGATGGTTGTTTTATGCTTGCAGGAAGAAATACCGAGACAAAACAAGACTTACCCGATTCAACATATGTTGTAAGTTGGCGCACGATGTATCTGTTATCATTACTCTCACCATTGTTCTTACCAGACATTTGAAATTCCAATACAGGATTCACCTCCAATCCCAGAGGGTGCAACGGAGAAAGGGAAGAACATAGCTGGTGCGTCGGATGACAAAGCATTATCTGAAGTTGAGCACCTGCTAATGCGGAAAACGTTCACTAGGTATGTGTGTGCATGTTTTATTACAGATATTTCTTAAAATGTAAAATTGTCGAGTCTCAAGTTCATAACTAGCATGCATCCTCATCCCAGGTGTAATGTCTGTTTGTGTTCTGTTCTGTTCCACCACTCTCAGTCTATAAATCTTTGATTTCTCAGATGGGCTGCTCTTTGTTCAACTGCTGCATCCAGTTGTGCTCTTTCACCTTTCCGTTGTTTTTGCTTGCGTATTTCTTTCACAATGTATTCTCTGTGCAGTGCCTCTGAAGTTGTTCATGACGAGCGCCGTACTTTGTTTGCAGGGTTGAATTTGATCGTCTCACAGACTTATTGCGTGCCAGAACCATTGAGTCTGATCAACAGACATCTATTGTTTCCCGTGAGGAAAAGAATGACGAAAGTACCAGATTTGATGGAGTAGGAGGCTCGACACCACATCAGAGGGCTCAAGATGATTCTCTGACTGTTAAAGTAAGGAATCTACCTGCTTATAGAAGCATTTTATTTTACCCAGGAATATAGAATAACAAATCTCTGTTAATTGAATACCTGACAAACCCATGAAAGTTCCTGCTGTTGGTACTTGGTAGAGCCAAATTAGAGAAAGCCTTGCACAATTTATTTTTTTCCAGTACCAGGATGTGAGGCTTTTAGTATGATTACCTTCTCCATATGGCAGTTATTTCTTCATACCTATATGGGATAGCACAGCCCTGTAGTTATTTGTACTGCCAAGGTCTTGGCTGTGGCGACTTACTCTCACAACGCATAGGCGCCTGCGAGGTGACATCGTATCAACATAGAAACATCAGGAAGTGGAGGAAAGAAAAAAAGAGAGAAAGAATTTAATGGGAAGAAAGGTGTAGGAGTAGACGGATGCCTCCCACTATCCACCCCCTATCCCTTCTCTTAGCGACTTCCCTGTGTCCTGAATTCCGGATTGCCTGATGCCCTACATGTACTGCTTAGCTTAAGGTATTCTTGTCTGAAGTTTTTGTTCCCTTTTAAATTTATTTATATCTGATTCACATTTTTTGTAGGTACATGGCCATGATGCTTGCTCTCCTGCAGACCTCGCGAAACAATATATGAGCTCCCGTTATTCCAGGGAACCTCAAACAAGTAGTCTGCGGAGTCGATTGTTTCTTGAGAACAAAGTCGAATCCAACATTGCCTATGATAGGAGATCTGCGTTACCAATTGAATTTGGGAATGAAAACTTTGGGCGTCCTTTAAATGCCTATTCCTCTTCGGGATTACGTGGGAGGTCAGCAATACATAGAATGTCCCGCTCTCCATATTTCAAGGTTTGTATATCTACCTCACATTATGTCCTTTGCTACTTTTCTAATAAGTATTGCTTTGCATTGCAACGGCATCGAAAATATAATTTTGACTATCAGAGCTAATAAATGCTACTAAAATGGCGGTACCATGTACATATTTGTTGTGGCAACTCTACTTGTATAATTAATTGCCTAACAAATGCTGATGACCATTGTCGTTCAAAGTTAGCATAGTTTGACTTATTGCATCTTGAGCTATCACTTTTTTCTTTACTAGAGGTCATATGTGTTCTTTTCTTATGTGGTCAACACAATGTCTTGGTTCTACAATGCTAGAAATTTCTCCCTGTTCAATTCAATGAGTTCAGAAGAGCCTCCGAAGTATTGGAAGTAATTTCTTTACCCTTCTTGTAGGTTCCAAGCTATTCCAGCAATGTGAACATGTCTTCATTGTCCCAACGAGCACAAAGTTCGCTTGTTGGTGGCAAGCAGGTAGTTACACGCCCTCCACCCCGATTTGATTCTCTGTGGTATATGCAATCATTTATGCGATAAAAAAAATAACATATCGCTTAGTTCTACCAATGATAACATAGTACCACGGCAAAATCATATTGAGACCTATATTAGGTACACGATTGAGGAACTTTCTTTTGAGTGGATGTAAATCCTGTGTGATCTGAACTTTATCAACTGGAAATCTTCTCACTATACTCCCATCTTCCTGACAGGTCTTGAAGCGACGAGGGGATGACTTGGAACATGAACTTGGATCTATAGGCCCCATTCGTAGAATTCGGCAGAAGTCAAATATGATGTCTTCTTTTAGAGATGCTCGTGTGAATCCTCGAGGAAACCTGCTTACCAGCCGTGCAAGTGGCTCTGATTTCATGGAAGACAGCGCATCCATCCAGGAGTCTCCAAGCTCAAAGAGACTATTGCTTGGGACTAGTCAATCTGTGCGGCCCCTAGAATCCAATAAGAATTTAGATGTTGGTAAATCTACCGATAGCATTCCACCCATTCCAGCTCGATCAAACAAGATGGCTGAGAAGATATTTGAGCAGCTTAACACAATAGCCCCATCACCAAAAGAGAAGCAGTCTGGGCAGCAATCTGCTACTGGTAATGCTAGTAACTCAGCACCAAAGAACCCTGTTTTGCAAGATGCCGGACCAAGCAGTATGTATGGGCCATCTACTTCATTGAAATTTGAAGATTTGGATGGGGCAAATGGGCCCCGTGATCCAGGTTTGAATGGTTCGCTGCTGAAGAAAGACAAGCTAAATATAATAAAAGATGGATCATCAAAAGTTGCTATGTCTGATAAACCTACCCATTTGGGGAATTCAGTTTCTGCTTCTACATCACGCAGACCAGGCTTTAAAATGGCTGTGATAGAGGTATGTTAAGGGTTTAATCTTGTCTCATCAACTGTGGTCCAGTTATATGTTCAATATTCGTGTTCCTGACACCTTGTTTCCCCCCCATCACTTTTATGTTTTCAAGGACTTGACAGAGTTGGATGATGATCTGGAGGTCACTACATCCAAGAGCCCAATGAGTACGATAGAGTTTGTCACAAGTAAGAAGAAATCTGATTCAAATAGAAAAGAGCAGAAAGTTGAACAAAATATGATAGAGCAAAAGGTTGAATCAAACTTAGCGAAGAACATTGTTGGTTCTCCAGTCAACGAGCAATCTGTAGCATCTCTGCCTAAATCTGTTTCTCCATCGGGTGGTCTGCTTTCATCTAATGGTTCTGGAAAGGCAGTTCCCAATGCTTCTGTGGATAACAACACCCCCTTTGCATTCTCAAGTGCGCCTCCTGGCACACGTCCTGCAACCAATGTGTCAGCACTGCCTCATGCTTCAGTTAATGATGATAAACCGTTTGGTGCTTCAAATTCTATTTTTGGCCTCAAGCAGTCTATTACATCGGAATTGGAAACATCAACTGTAAAAAACAAATCCATACTTGGGCAGAGGTGATCCTCTATTTCTCCTTAATCCTTAGCTCTCTTTTGCTTTTTAATGTACCATTATTATATCACTTGTAGGATCAGACAGGTTGTTTGTTTTGAGGAGTCACTCCATTCTAGATGAGGTGATCCATAATGGATTGATCCTATAATTTGTTGTGGGATGACCCCATTCCTCATACTAGTACTAATAATTAGCTTGTGAGGAGTGAGGTGATGATGGACCAACTCATCCCCCGTTGCACATACTAAACAAAAAAGTGTGGAGTGAGAAGATGGACTACCTCATTCCTCAAACCAAACACAGAAATATTTCAATTGCACTGCTTAATATTTCGATTGCGTTAATGAAAAGTTGAAAACATGGTGAACACTTAATATCATCAAATATAGGTGCAATTTTCTGCAGTATGTTATTTGTTTTGTGCCATTTAGCTGAGTGGAGTTTTGGGACTATATTTTGTGTCTGTTGATTTGTGCCATTGTGCTGAGTGGTTCTTTTAGAACTATATCTTCTGTTGGCCGGGAGTAGTGATGCATTGAGAGATTGCAGATACATTCATTTGTTGGTGTGATTATTTGTCTTATCATGGAATTGGTAAGACTTGGTAGTTGTAGTTGGTAAGCATTTGATGTGGATTTTTGTGACCATGGAAATATAACATATCAGAAACTCTGATTTTTTATCTCTATTTTTTTTTATGATGCATTAGGATATAACTTAATTTGGTCTTAAACTGATCCTCTTGGCTGCCTTCAATCTCTTCGGTCTGCTAATCTATTCTGCCTTGTTTGTTTCCAGTTTCACCAGGCCAACAACAATAGACGGCGCTACTTCTGACAGAGGTGATAAGACAGAAAAAACAGAAGATGTTGTTAAATCACCAGATAAGGTTTTTCCCTCAGTTTCATCAACAACACTGAATGCACCTCTCCATTTTGCTTCTTCTGCATCTACTTCAAGCTTGAGCAATGGGTTCTCATACTCTTCATCGCCAAAGCTCTCAACTGCCCCACCTACTGATAAGCCTACTGTGAGCGCAGCTGCTTCTACCACCTTTGCTGCGCCCAGTAGCATGCCAGCTATTTCATCATCAGCTAAACCAGAAGGCGCAGCTGCAGATGTGAAGCCAAGTAGCACTTTATCTTTTGGTATAGGGGTTGCTAAAGATGAAGCAAAATCTACGGTCCCAGATTCAACCAGCAAGCCATCATCAAAACTTCTTGCTTCACCAATGTCCTCAAGTATTGGAACCTTTTCAAGTTCTCCCATCACATCTGCACCTACATTTTCTTCGGTTGCAGCTTCAAGCGGTGCTACTGGCTCAGCTACATGTGCACAGTCTAATACTTCTTCCAGTGCACCTGGCGTTCAGTCTGCTGTAACCACACCATTTAGTTTTCCAAGCTCTGGAAACAGCCTTTTTGGGTTCAGCTCCCCAGCCCAATCTACTGGCCTTAGCACATCATCAGTTGCTAGCAGCACCTCTCAACCATCTGCTACTAGCTCTCTTTTTGGTAGTAAGCCAACACAATCGGAGGGCACAATGCAACAATCAAAACCACAATTCGGCTCTCAGTTCCAGGCCGCGAGTCCTGGAGTTGGAGCTTCATCATCTGGATCCGAGACCATATCTTTTGGAATCGGAGCCCCCACGACTGGTTCAGGGACAGTGTCTTTTGGTGTTGGAGCTTCAACATCCGCACCTGGAAGTTCATCTTTTGGGGCAGCAGCTCCCTCATCTGGACCTGGGATTTTTTCCTTTGGAGCTGGAGCAGCAGCAGGAGTACCCTCATCTGGACCTGCAAATATGTCTTTTGGAGCAGGAGCTGCATCATCTGGACCTGGTACTGTCTCTTTTGGAGCAGGAACTTCCTCATCTGGACCTGGGTCTGTGTCTTTTGGAGCAGGAGCCTCCTCATCTGGACCTGGCACTGTCTCTTTTGGAGCAACAACTTCCACGTCGGGGTCCGGATTTGGAAACTCACCATTTGGAACTGGAGCTACATTTGCGAACCCATTCAGCTCTAGCTCAGGCACTGGGTTCACATTTTCTTCACCTAGCTCTTCAACTGGTGCGTCGACAATGGCCAGTACAAGTGTATTTGCTAGCAGCTCTGCAGCCTCATCAGCCTCCACTTTCAGCAACCCCTTCAGTTCAAGTTCGTCCCCTGCCAGCACATTTACTTTTGGGCAGCCTGCTTCTTCAGGCAGTGGTTTTGCATTTGGAGCGCAGCCAGCTCCCACTTTCTCATCTCAGCCTTCCGTTTTCTCATTTACCTCAGCGAATGCAAGCATGAGCTCGGCCACTCCACAGCCAGCATTTGGAATGACAAATACCAGCACGGGCTTTGGCATGGGCACCCCTGGAAATGATCAGATGAATGAAGACAGCATGGCGGATGACACTAACCAAGCAGCACCTGCGCCAGCACCAGTATTTGGTTCTTCACCATTTGGACAGCCGAATAGTTCGCCTGCTGCTCCAGTTTTTGGTGCTCCTGCAGCCCAGGCAGGTGGAGTTTTTCAGTTCGGGGGGCAACCGCAAGGCTCAGCGCAGCCAAACCCGTCCTTCCCAGCTGCTGGCAGTCTAGAGTTCCAGGGTGGGAATTTCTCACTGGGCAGCGGTGGCGGCGGCGGTGACAAGTCGAACAGAAGAGTGATCAAGGTCAAAAGGGGACCAAAGAAGAGGTAAACCTGTGTTGTAGTCTGCATCACATGGTGACATTTCAGATTGAAATGCGCCACTTGGGAAACATCGCTCGGCGTCGGTTGATAATCAACGTACAGGAATACAGACTGTTGCTTGGCGTTACATATTCTCCAGAAGCAGAGGGCTATCCACTTCATCTCATGGCTGGGCTGTAAAGCCCCACCAAGGTCAGTGTACAATGAACCCAGTGAATTCATCTCCTCGTCTGGGCCGGCCTGCATGTCCTCATGTTGTGAAGTATGCTTGTGCTCTTGGGGTGTAAAATAGAACAACAGAAGACGTGTCTCCAGGTGTAATTTTTGTTCCATTCACTCTTTTTTTCGTGGTTTGCCTCCGGTATATTTGTCTCGGAGTGTAATGCACTGTTGTATTTTTGTTTCGGTTTACATTCAACGAGGTCAGAGTCAGAACTGTAGCATGCATAGATGGGATCTCCATATCCGATCCTACGCTTATCTTTCTTCTAGTGTACTACGCTACGCGCTGGATGTTTACTCATCTGCTGTGAGTTGTTGCCCGGTCACGCCACGCTGTGTCTGTGTTGTCGTCGATGGAGAAATGTATATTTGGCTCCCGTCCCGTGTGCTTGACCGTTTCTCCGGAAAGCTACGGCTTGGCACGTACATTTATTCTGTAACCGGACGGACGGGCGCCTAATGATATTGAAATTGTGTAGTCCGGCAGCTGAAACTGGGACGGTACGGGCCACCTGCCGCTGCTGGGATGGACTGAGACGATGGCGACGCGGTTGTTTGGACTTTGGAGAGCGGCGCGACCCGGTCCGGTGGGCGGCCACCTCACCCACGCGCTAACCCTTTCCCTCCGCGATCGCGTCCGCCGAGGAAGAAACGGGGCAACAGGAGAAAACAATGACGCGGCCGTCGTGCGTGCCCCCCTCGCCGACCCCCACCCCACTTCGCGCCCTCTTCCTCCTCCTGCTCCGCCGGCCCAACGTAACCCAATCATTGCTTCCCCTGCCCCCTTCTACGGCGCGGGCCGTGCCACAACAACAGCTCTGGTCCCGCCTGAATCCTCGATCTCTTTTTTGTTCGCTTCTCTCCCCGTTCATGAGTTCATACTCCCCCGCTCCTCCTCGCGCACGTCCTCGTCGTTTACCCTTTCTCGCTTCTTTCACTCGTCTCCACCTGCAGCGCAAGCCCCTGCCCTACCCTTTTTGTTGCCCCCCTCCTTTCCTTCCCCTTGTCCCCTTCCCTTCCCTCGCTGCTGCTTCTTCTTCTTCCCCTGATCCCGAGGCAGCTACTTCCTCTCATAATCCAGCTGCCCGAGCTCTTCTCCTCGTGCCTTGAGCGATTTGGCTCCTTACATTTGCGCTCGCCTTTGACCGCTTCGTCCCACCTGCCGCCGCGCCGGCTGGACCTGGACGACGAGGTCGCAGCTTCGTTAATCTTGATGCGTGCCTGCTGCTGCCGCTGTCTCAGCTCCCGTCTCATCCCAAGGCGTCAGATTTCTACATTGCGACCTTGAGAGGGTTCAGGTTCAGTACGCCTAGCTCTGGCGTGGCGTTGACTTCGATGCTTGATCCGCCGCGCGCTCGAGCCGATCGGGCGTGCATGCGGTGGTGTTAATTCCCGTCTGTGATCTCGGGTTTCCATAGTTTCCCGCGATTCACCTCGTCTCCTGCGCGAGAAAGGGGGGGGCCCTTCCCTTCCGGATGCTGCGAAGAGACGTGTGGCGTATCGGCGACGTGATCTGAGGCCGCGACGCGGAGCTCGAGGGAGCTTGCCTCTTGGGGATCCGGTCCCGGCGTCCCTCTCGTGCTGTCGGCCCCGGCGCGCGCCGCCATGGGGAACACGTGCGTCGGCCCCAGCATCACCAAGAACGGCTTCTTCCAGTCCGTCTCCACGGTGCTCTGGAAGACGCCGCAGGACGGCGACGCGCTGCCCGCCGCCACCGCCCACGGCAATGGTCTCGGCGGCGGCATCGCGGGCCAGTCCCAGCCGCCGGCGCTGCCGAAACCGGCGTCCGACGTGCAGGTCGCGGTGCAGAGCAAGGCGCCCGAGCCAGTCAAGATCGCCGCCTCCCACCACTCGGAGCCGGCGCCAAGGCCCGCCGACAGCCAGTCAAGATCGCAGGGCGCCGCTGCCGCTGCCTCTGCCGCCGACAGCAACTCCTCCACCTCCGCCTCGTCCGGCGAGGCGCCGCCGCCCAGGCCACGGCCCAAGGCGCCGCCGGTGAAGCGCATGTCCAGCGTGGGGCTGCTCGTGGGCTCCGTGCTCAAGCGCAAGACGGAGAACCTCAAGGACAAGTACAGCTTGGGGCGGCGGCTCGGGCAGGGCCAGTTCGGCACCACGTACCTGTGCGTGGAGCGCGCCACGGGCAGGGAGTTCGCCTGCAAGTCCATCCTCAAGCGGAAGCTCGTCACCGACGACGACGTCGAGGACGTGCGTCGGGAGATCCAGATAATGTACCACCTGGCGGGCCACCCCAACGTCATCTCCATCCGCGGCGCCTACGAGGACGCCGTCGCCGTGCACCTCGTCATGGAGCTCTGCGCCGGCGGCGAGCTCTTCGACCGGATCGTGCAGAAGGGCCACTACACCGAGAGGAAGGCAGCAGAGCTCGCCAGGGTCATCGTGGGCGTCGTCGAGGTCTGCCACTCCATGGGCGTCATGCATCGGGATCTCAAGCCGGAGAACTTCCTCTTCGTTGACCAGAAGGAGGAGGCGGCCCTCAAGACCATTGACTTTGGTCTCTCCATTTTCTTCCGGCCTGGTGAGTTTTCTTCTGATATCACATTTTGCAAAAAGGGAAACTGCATTCACCTGATCCGAGATTTTTGCTTTCCATTCGAGAAAATCGTACGGCACTATTCCTGCATGTAACATGAATTGGCATTTTTGTACCTTTGTTTTTTTTTTCCTTTTTAATTTTATCCATGATTTAACTACGTGCTCCCGTCACATGGAGATCATTATGTGATGCAATGCTTCTCATGATCTCATCAAAACTCATTACCTACAACACCTGATCTTCAATTTACTGATCTGATCTTCAGCAGATTAAAATTCCAAATTTGGACGTTCATTAGCTGCGATGTGTGCTACATTATGTTGGAAGAATTTTGGCATTGAATTATGTGGCACCAAATTATTTGGAAGAAATTATTTTGTGTCACCAGTAGACGAGACATACATATTTGAAGAAAATTATCTTCACCATTCAGCACTCTGCATTCCATCCTTATGGTAGCGATCATTCTCCATTTCCCTCGATATTTATATGTGACCTTCTTTCAGGTCAAATATTCACCGATGTTGTCGGTAGCCCGTACTACGTCGCACCAGAGGTCCTGAAGAAGAAATATGGTCCCGAGGCCGATGTCTGGAGTGCTGGTGTGATCATTTACATCTTGCTGTGTGGAGTGCCACCATTTTGGGCAGGTGCAGTCTTATGCACTTTTCAGTTCAAAAATGATAAAACAAATTCCCTACTAGTACATTCCTTTTGCCCAATCTCTTTGCACTGACAATGCATTTCTTTTTTTTTTTTTTTTTTTGCCAACCAGAGAACGAGCAGGGTATATTTGAAGAGGTTTTGCATGGGAGACTTGACTTTCAGTCAGAGCCGTGGCCTAGTATCTCTGAGGGCGCCAAAGATCTTGTGAGGAGAATGCTTATTAGGGACCCAAAGAAGAGGTTAACTGCTCATGAAGTTCTACGTGAGTTCCTAACTTCCCCTCACATTGTCCCCCGTTCATCGTCGCATTCCCATTTCTGTCATAAGTTTAGTTTTATATACCACTGAAGCCTGTTGCTTGTTATGATCTTTTAGGGCATCCATGGGTTCAGGTTGGTGGTTTGGCTCCTGACAAGCCGCTGGATTCCGCCGTTCTGTCTCGTATGAAACAATTCTCGGCTATGAATAAGCTGAAAAAGATGGCTCTTAGGGTAAGTTTATGTCTAGAGAAATTGTTGCTTTTTTGTGCTTTTGTTTTCAATATTAGCTTCCATCATCTTGCATTTGTAGTCATGTACCCCAGTGAATAGCTGTGTTGGCCATCTGGCTGATGCAAAATGCATTACATATTCATCCAAATGGTCAGATCAGATGCTGTTCCTGTCGAAGAATTCGGCCAAACTGCTTGTCCTGACATGCTTGCTGTTTCCAGGTCATTGCCGAGAACCTATCAGAGGACGAGATTGCCGGCCTGAAAGAAATGTTCAAGATGATCGACACAGACAACAGTGGGCACATCACCTTCGAGGAGCTGAAGGTCGGCCTGAAAAAGGTTGGCGCCAATCTCCAAGAATCAGAGATCTACGCGCTGATGCAGGCTGTAAGTTTTCGATCAATGTCTGAGTGTCTGACTGACCTATATATATATATATATATATATATATATATGCTTGCTGAAAAACTCTTGGTCTCATTCAACAGGCGGACGTGGACAACAGCGGGACGATCGACTACGGCGAGTTCATCGCGGCCACCCTGCACCTGAACAAAGTGGAGAGGGAGGACCACCTGTTCGCGGCGTTCCAGTACTTCGACAAGGACAGCAGCGGCTACATCACCGCCGACGAGCTGCAGCAGGCGTGCGAGGAGTTCGGCCTGGGCGACGTGAAGCTGGACGACATCATCGGCGAAGTGGACCAGGACAACGTCAGTGCCTTCTTCGCTTCAGAATGCTACACACTGAAGAAGCCTCCGTCTCTGATGATCTGTTTGCCTGTATATTCTTCCTTTCTGCAGGATGGACGCATAGACTACAACGAGTTCGTGGCCATGATGCAGAAGCCGACGCTGGGTCTGCCCAAGAAGGCCGGCGGCCTGCAGAACAGCTTCAGCATCGGCTTCAGGGAGGCCCTGAGGATATGATGGCTTGAGCTCTAGATGTAGCGGGTTTGTATACGCCTGCTCCTGGGAATTAATTTTTTTACAGTTTGTAGACGGATCGGGACGAGGAGCGTCGAGTTGAGTAAGCACGACTGGTGTAGAGACGTTCACTCAGGCGATTGGTTTCATAGGAAGGACCGGAAAGTTGCAGATGTGTACGTAGTGGAGGCAGGCTGATGAGGCAGGAGCCATGGATGCCCACACCACACTCCTGAATCGGCTCCGATTGTTTGGTTACGTGTGAAGTACAGATGGTTTTGTTTGGTTCTGCATGCACATGTGCCATACTTGATATGCATATCTATGGTCGGTGCTCGGCCGCCTGCAATTCTTGTCCGGTGAGATCTGAGCGTTATCCGGCCACCCACCACGCGGCAGCCCATCGGGATGTCACTCCTGAATCGGGCCCGATTGTTTGATACAGTATACTATATATACGCATATGAGTATAGGACATCTGGCCAGAGTCAGACACGTCGGTGATTCGTGTCCGGTGAGCCTGTCGCGTTCCGACCACCCACCGCGCTGCGTCGCACCGCCCGACCTGACCGGGCGTCATGGCCACTGCCCACTGCCCACTGCCAGTCAGGCAACAGCAGTACAGCACCAGGAGCAGGAGGTGGTTCCCGTCGTCTTCCCGTGCCGAATTTACCCGGCCCAGCCAGCCCGCTTGTGCCAGTTAAGCGGGCGCGGCCACCGCGGCCCATCCAAGCCATTCGCCGTTGCAGATTGCCTCGCACGCACGGACCGGCTGCTGCCTCATATTTGAGTCATTCGTAGGAGCAGAGCCATTGTTTCAGTCCCCAGCTCAGTATAATTTCACTGTTGCCTCCACTCCAGGCCACGCCGTAACAGTGAACCACACACGTGAAGCGAAGACGTGATTGGCCCTGTTTAGATCCAAAATTTTCTCCCAAATTTCACTATGCAAAAAGAAGATTTTCCATCACATTAAAATGCCGGCACATACATGGAATACTAAACGTAGATAAAATAAAAAATTAATTGCACAGTTTAGATGTACTTTGCGAGACGAATTTTTTGAGCCTATTTAGACCATAGTAGGACAATATTTACCACAAACAAACGAAAAGTGCTACAGTGTATTTTTCAGCGCTACAGTGTATTTCAGTTCCAATTTCAACGGATCTAAACACAGCCATTGCTGGTGGCTCCCTCTTCGCATGCACCTCCTGCCTGTCCGAACTGGAATCCCCCAACAGGCAACAGCAAACGCGCCGGCACCCACTCGCACTGCCTGCGCTGCGCGTGATGGGTTTTCAGCAGCCAGGGCCAGGCGCCGTGAGCCCGTGACCCTGTCGCCTCGCTGCAGCCCCTGCGATCCTGTCCCGTCCCGGACACAACGCGAACCTGTGGTGTGGTCCGTCCATTAACACCCGGATGCTACCGTTACGCGTCGTCGCCCGTCCCGTCGGGACCACCCGCCAGACCCTGACCGACTCCCAGTCCGTCCCAGAATGGCTACGTACAGGCATCTGGAGTCTGGAGATACATTGTGCAGGGCTCACTTACAGTTTACTGCAACAGTAACCATGCAGTTATCTGGCTGCTGTATTTGTTTTAAGTTGGCGGAATAGGCATTTTCGTCCCTCAACTATCAGCGAAAGCTCAAATTCGTCCTTCAACTATCAAAAGGGCCATTTTAGTCCTTCAACTTCTTCTCCGGACTCGATCTCGTCCCTGGGCAGTGCAGAGCGCGACGCGGGCGGCTGCCACGCCTTGGCCCTGCGCCCGGAGTGCGGCCGCCCGCCGCGGTGTCCGCGGTCTGCCTCAGCAGTGTCGGCGCGTGGCGGTGGTGGATGCTGGGTGCGGGGTGCCGGCCACGCCGCGCCACCAGCCGGCTGCTGAGCCAGCTGCCCTCCTTCCTCCACTCTTCCCTCCCCAAGCTGCCGCAGCCGCTGCCAGCGCGCGGCTGCTCCCGCTCCTCCTCAGGCTTCTTTCCCTCCTCCGTCTCCATCGCGTCCTCCTCCATGCGCAGAAGCGGATGGGCGGACGGCGGCGGGGTGGGCGTGGCGGTGGAGAAAGATTAGTCCAACCCGCGCGCCGACTTCTGAGACAGCATGGTGCACATGGTGCTAGAGACGGGGCTCTGCGGCTGTGATGACCTTCGCGCCATGCTCGGTCGCATGCTCACACTCAACACCCCGCGCCACCACACCGCCATCCTCGCTGCCTTCGCCGAGGTCTGCGCGCAGTTCGACGCCGTGCCTCCGCCCCCAGCGCACCATAGCGCACGCCCGTGAAGCCGCCGTGGAGCGGGCATGCCCCTCGCGCGCGCCACGGAGCCGGCCCGCTCGCTCCTCCTCGGGCTTCTTCCCCTCCTCTACCTCCTCCGCGTCATCCTCTGCCTCCACCGCGTTTTCCTCCTCCGCGCACAGAAGCTGATGGGCGGGCGGCGGCGGGGTGGGCGTGGTGACGGCCGCGGCCGCGGATGACGGCGGCAGCGTGGGCGCGGCACGGCCCGCCGGCTCATCCAGCACCGCCGTGCGGGACGCCGCGGGGCCCAGGCGGTGGGAGAGTAGGAAGAGGACAGGACGGGGAGGACGAAGCGCACGGGGTGGCGCCGGGCCCTGTGGGCCGCCGCGCGGTGGCCGCGGCCGCGCTCCGGGCGCAGGGCCGAGGCGTGGCGGCCGCCCGTGTCGCGCTCCAGGGACGAGATTGAGTCCGGAGGAGAAGTTGGAGGACTAAAATGGCCCTTTTGATAGTTGAGGGACGAATTTGAGCTCCTGCTGATAGTTGAGGGACGAAAATGCCTATTACGCCAACGCCTTTTAAGTTCTATATACTTATCTGGATGTTGTATTTATTTGGTTTCTTAAAACGTTGATATCTGGTTGTTGTCTAGTAGGAATGAATAGTAGTGACCTCCGAGTTAGTTGTTTGCCACTAAGACATTGATCGTAGATACAATCATGCGGTGTCAATCGCCATTGGCTGTCGCTTGTTTGATTAATAGCAGCAGCACCACCACCAGCTTGCTTTGATTGCTTCTGAGTTGGAAGCATCTCTAGTTTATTGTTCAGGGGATCCATCGTGCTCTCAGGAAGATTCCCTCTACTGTCACGACTCTCGCGCAAGAACAATGTAGGTACACCCCGAGACAAAACCACACAGCCTAAACAATCCCACAAACACATGACAAATGCGACAATATATACTATCTAGATATATAAAAAACATATAGAAACGAATAATAAGAATGGTGTGTTGTTTACCCGAGATTCTCATTGTCAAAACGGGGAGCTGAAGCAAAGAATGACGAAACAGGAAACAAAACGTTTAATTCCTATACACAGACGACGATCCTGGTCCTCCTTCATGTATATGAACAATTTTTTTTCTGCCTTTTTTTTCTTTTTTTTTCCTTCCTTTTCTCTGGACACACCGACAGCAACCGAGTTTACATCCCCACCTGATCCATCATTATTCTCAATAATAAAAAACAAAAAAAAAGAAAACAAATAATAATGTGGACGGCTCCCTCCAGCACAGCCCATCACTTCCGTTTCGGTTCGTTCGTCTTTCGGTGTCATGGAGATCAATCCTTCTCCCGCCTACTGGCAGCTCGTGAATCGCAATCGCTGACCGAAGAAGCCAGCTATTCGGCACGACGCTTCCATCAACTTTCCTGCAGTGGTTTGGTAGGGAGCAAAACGTGAGACTAACTGCTTAGTTAAGAAATAATGACACCAACAAAGCTTCAGACTAACTGCTTAATTAAGAAACAATGACACTAACCCGGTGCCAAGGTGAAGAAAAAATTTTTGGTACAAAGCGGTGAGAATAAATGCTAGATTATGCTGTAACGTATAAACCTGTCAAATCAGCAGGACGGCACCGGATGCCTAAACAATTATGCGAAAGAAAACTTGCGAATTTTATTATGCATTTTTGTCATGGTCCAGGGGGTGTGAGAATGGCTGACGGTAGCTTGGCTCTAAAGAAAGGCTACGAGCAGTAAAGAATAAACACCGACTGCGGCCAGATGGAATTGGATCTGATGTCCAAATCACATGGAACTGAGAATACACTATACAGATCAAAATGCATCTGATTGTGCAATCTGCATTGGCATGTTGCAGTCCTATAATGTCACTGACAAAGAATCTCCCAGATCATTGTGAATGCAGGCTATTGGAAGCGTCTCTTCCCGGTTTCAACGGCCAGTTAAAAATTTTCAGTCCCTGTGCTTCGGACACTTTTGCTATGTCCCTGCTCCCAATCTTGGGTAGCCATCTGATTTCACAACAATAAATGCTACCAATCTTGGGTTGAACAGAGCTGTCCAATTCAGACCATATGTTTTGAACCTACCTAATTTTTCTACATAGGCTCCTTGGCCAGATTTTGATCTCCTTCATCTGTCAGTGTCTATGGTCTGTGGCACAAATTTTGGCCTTGCCTCCCCTCTAAGCATAACCAGCTAGGTACTATTCCAATTCCACCTAAACTATGACAACAGCGACGTGACCAAGGCTTCAGAATGAGCCTCTCATGCTTTTGGGAAAGGCAAAAATTGCTGCTCATGCTTCATGGGTTAAAGAACAGTGTTGCTTGCAGTCCCAGGAACGGTATCAACCACCAAGGAGATGCTGAAGACAACAGCCCACCAGCATATGTTTAAACTATCCCTATTGGTTCAGTTCACACACATGTTTTCACGGTACTCACACGTTGGCCAGTACAGACGTTGAGCATTTGTGACGCCATAAAAAGACCAAGGAAACTACAGTGCAGATAATTGGTACTACATATGGTAGAAAAGTCCCCAAACCGGCACCGACAGGCCCATATGCCTTCCAATACGGCCATGGCGCTATGGCAGTAGGACGGTAGGGAACCCTAATTGCTGCTTCTATTTTATGCCAACGCGTTCGTCTTTATTCCACTACTCGGTACTTATCACCCACCATCTGATAAATTAATCCCCGCCGCTGCTGCGATCCGAACACTCACCGGTACCCTCACCGGCAACATTCTTACCGTTCAGCTCGCATTGATGTAATTAACCACCACCAGTTGCAAAATTAATCTATCAACCTCCCCAATCGGGATGATGAGATGTGTAAATTTCGGTGCTATTTATTGATCTAAGGACAATGTGGTGGGTCACTTTTGAGCAAGCAATCTGACAATAATCTGTAATGATGAATGATATGGGTAGTAGTAGTAGTAGAAGAAGAAGAGGTTTCCAGATCTGAAGGTACTGACCTCGCCGGAGCTTCTCCTTGATCTTCTTCTTGTGGGCGGTGATGGCGGGAGGCTTCCTGTTAGGGTCGGCCGTCTGTGTTGCGTCCTTGTCGTCGGGCGCGAAGAGCACCGCGTCAATGCCCTGCACGGAGATCCTGCCGTCGGTGTAGATGTCCGGGTCGAAGAGGTAGGCGGAGCCCTCGCCCTGGCCGAACTTGACGGAGCCGTCGGCCTCCCTCGCGACGACCTTGTGCGGCAGGCGCAGCGTGTCGTAGCGCACCTTGCCGAAGCGGCGCACGGCGTTGTACATGGACTCCTCCGTCTGGTACTCGGGGATCATGTGGTAGTAGAGGATGTTCTCCGGCGAGCCCGGCTCGCTGAGCTGGTCGGTGGTGAGGCGCGCCATGGCCTCGTCGTTGGGGGCGAGCACGGTGAGCACGTATCCCTCGGAGACGAGGCGGCCCATCTCGGTGGCGAGGGAGGTGAGGTTGACGAGGATGTCGGCGAGCTCGTTGTACCCGCCGTAGAGGAGCAGCGTCTGGATGAAGTCCTTGACCTGGCTGTGCCCGTCGAAGTGGTGCTTCCCGGATCCGGGTCCAGGCGCGGGCGCGGGCGCGATGGACGGGCCCGGCGCCATGGCGTCCCAGACCGGGAGCACGGGCGGCGCGCCGGGCAGCACCGGCGGCGCGGGCTTCTTGAGGCGGTGCGTCCTGGGGTCCACCTCGGGCGCGCCCGTGGGCAGCACGGCGGAGATCGCTGCGAGGCTGCGGCGGCGGTTGAAGTCCTCCTGCACGGAGCGCGGGACGAGGAGGCGCTCGATGCCGTGGATGACGCCGTCGGGGCGCAGCACGGCGTCCGGGCGCGTGACGGCGGCGTGTCCGACTCGCATGGCGGCGCCGGCGCCGTCCGCGGCCGCGGCCGGCGCGAGCTCGACCTCCTCGCCGGAGAGCGTGGGGTGCGTGGCCGCGGGCCAGGCGCCGGCGGGGAGGCGCGCGGGGAGGACGTGGTAGAGCAGCAGCGCCTGGAGCGACCTGAGGTTGCGCGGCTCGAGGAGGAAGCGCTTGAACTCGGGATCCAGGTCCCGCTCCAGCGCCTCGTTCCGCGGCGCGAAGATGGTGACGTTGTGCTTCCCCACGGCGTCCTCCAGCGTCTGCAGCAGCAGCGCCTTCTCCACCAGCTCCGCCAGCTCCGTGTAGTGCGAGTCCAGCAGCGCCACCAGCACCGAGTTGGAGTTGACCCCTACCGCCGCAGCCGCGGCCGCGCCGCCGCCGCCTGTCGCGGCGCCGGAGCCGGCGGCGGGCAATGTGGGTTCCCGCAGCGCCGCATCCTGGGCCGCCGCTGCCGCCCCCGCCACAAGCAGGAGGAAGAAGAGAAGGGCGCCGTGCACCGGCGCGCCCATGCCCGCGCGCGCGGCCTCTGCTCGCTCCGGATTTGCTCTGCCCGCGCCGCCGCCGCTGCTGCTGCGCTGCCCTCTAGCCTCTAGCTCGATTTGGGGGGAGAAGGGAGAGAGCGAGATGAGGCAGTAGTAAGCTAGTCCAGCTAATGGAGGTGGGTGGTGTGAGCCTTTCTTTTCGGGTTTTTTTTCCCCCTCACACACTTTGTAGAGAGAGAAAGCAGAGTGAGTGTGGGAGGGAGAGCTTGCTTATAAGTGAAGAGAGAGAGAGAGAGGGGAGGAAGCCAACCGAGCCGACGGAAGGAGAGAGAGAGAGGGGGGGACGTGAGACGCGGTGTGGTGGGTGGGGGCACTGGCGCCGCGAGGTCACAGGCTGGCACTGGCATGCGGGCCCGAGACGAAGTGTCGGTGTGCGCAGCAGCCGTAGCGCCGCACACAAGGTTCGCGTGGTGTGCGTAGCCGGGAAAAAGGCGGGACCGACGCCATGGTCTGTGGCCGTCGGGGCGCCCGGCCGCCCGTGCCTCGCTGTGGGCGACGACCGACGGGGACGAGCCAGCCAGCCAGGACGCTTTAGGTAGCCGAGACGAGAGCCCGAGCGGCGGGCGGGCGCTCTGGTTTGCGCGGTTTTCGCCCCTGCGCGCCATCGTTTCTGCCACTTTTTCGCGGAGCCCGCGGCGCTTTTCGAGCCCGCCCTTGGCTCGGCTCGGCGGATCGGCTGGATTCCATTCCAGTTGCCGCGTGGGGCTTTGGGTCAGTGCCCCGTCGTTTCGTTCGTCCTATGAGAATTTGGGCCGATGAAAAGCTGCGGTCAAAACTTTATTTTCCAGCGGTTGAATTCGCGACGTGTACACGTCCGTATTTAACCGCCAAATCCCGCGAGATGATGATGATTCGTAGGACAATGCTGAGTTCATCCATTCTGCAGGGCTAAAAAAAACTAAATTACTGTACTACGCACCAACAACTCCCCAAGCATGGCAGTCTCCCCGTGTCCGTCGGTGCCACAGCTGCCGGGTGGCCCAGGCGAAAATGACCAAGTGCTCGTCGCTTGCTCCCTGCAAAAAACAAGTGGGTTTCGGTAGGTTGCGGCGCAGGCGCCACCACCAGACCCGGATCGAGAAGCGACGGGCATTTTTATCATGCAAGAGCACTTCGTATATGTTAATAGTTTCTAGTATCTTTTTTTATCGTTCAGGTCAAACGAGATTAGCAGGAGGTCCCGGCCGAGAGCTTAGCCGCGGCATGTGAGTTCACAGTGTAATTAAGGGGCTGCTGATCTCTACTACCGGCCTCTGATTGTTTACCTGAAAGTTGCGATAACGAGAAGTCAATGAGGACTGAGGAGCAAATGTGGTGCTGGTGCTGTGCTGGTGGCTTCGTGCTGTCATTACAATATAGGTACTACAATATATACAGATGATAAATGCTCTCCGATCCCGTGTCAGATGTGCGGAGAAGAGCGCACAAAGATTAGTTAATAAATTGTCCCTCAGCTCGGAGAAAGACAACTCACCTACATAACAAATACCATTACCACCCCTTCATGATTACTCCTAGGCTAATAATCGGAGATCCGTGGTCTGTCAATCACAAGCTCTTGTTTCTCATTTTTCAACGATATATATCATCTCCTCTCGGCTCTCGCTGCCTTTTTTTTTCCTTCTGTCAGAAGGGGAAAAAAACGGGGACGGGCTGAGTGTACGGTGGTGTGCCTTGAGTATTGAGTAGATCGCCACGTTTCTCGATGGGCGTTGCACGGCATGTTCAACGCGCAACCGGGCCCGGGCTTGTGCTTAATAGCGAGGCTTCGTTGGCGGGTCGCTGTCGCCGAATATAATCGCCGGTGCCGCAACCCAAGACAGCCATCAACGCTGCACCCGAAAGAAACTCCCAAGGACGGTTCCGTATCGTTCGCAATTTTGCATGGGGTAAATATTAGTAGGCGGGTCGAACAAAACCATTGCTTATCGATCCACGCTCTTTTGTAAATGATGAGGTGCTACGTCCGGCGATTAGTGGCAGCTTCTTCTTTCCTTTCCCCCTTTTCGGTTGTTCAATTATTGACTTTATTGTAGAAGAGACTGGGGAGAGAGCGAGACGGTAAAGTGAGCTGTCTCTTTTCCGACGGTTTGGGCTGAGGCGTCGTCGGTCGCTTGACGTGGGGTTAGTCTCCACGCTAAGCTACCGCGGCCTGCCTAGCTCTGATGGATTCCAATTATTCCAGGATCCACCTATGCTGCAGCCTGCCTCCAGATTCCAGGACGCGCGAGTCCTCTCGCCTCGTCTGATTGTATTTTTTTGACGCCGGAACGCGCACGCTTTTGCTGGTGTGCTCCTGCTGCGTCGAGCTTCGGCCTTGGGAGTTGGGATCCTGACGACGACGCACGCTGCCTCCTTGGAAGCCAAGCCAAACCCAGACGTGCTTGCGTGTGCGTACAGGCACAGAAGCAACCGACCGACGCACTGGTCACCACCACCAAACGCAAACGCAGGTCCTCTCCTCCGTCCGTACGCAGGGGTGTACTACGGGAAAGAAAAGTGGTCGAACACAACAGTAGTGTGAGGCCGGCGAGGCGATCCGATGGGTACGACGGTGTCGATGCGAGCAAGGCAAGCGAGACGCGCGGTCGTTTCGTTTACGGGTCAGGAGTCCTTGCAATCCTTGCTGTTGATTTGCCACGGCGAGCTAGCCCTGCCCGCTATCTCTGTAATGTAATCTCGGCACGAGGGCGACGCGCGCGGGGGGAATGGGAAAGCGTCGGTGTCGGTGGGTTCGGCTTCCACGTCTGGGGCCTCGCCTCGCCTCGCCTATAGAGGCATCGAATCGAGGAAGCGAAGCCCCGCGCTCGTGGCCATCAAGCCAACATGATGACGGAAGGCTTCATCCCCATTGTTGTTTGCTTTGGAGTTTGGACGACGACCGACGGCGACTAAAGCGTTTTTTTTTCCACATGTACATGTTGCTCTTTCATTCTTTGGCTCTTTGCCGCCCATCTGCTGTGTGCCTCCGTACACTCTGAAGAAGAAATCGCCACTTGTCGTGCTTCTTGCACGTGCAACAGTTTGAGCCCTGCGGGCAGTGCTCCACTGCTCGTCTCGTCTGCGTGTTGGAGGAATTGAGATGGGCTGGCCACGTGTGAAGTCCGTACGTGTTCCTCTGTTTGCTGGGCCAAGGTAGTGATCTCTCATCACTCATCATCAGGTCACGACCCACCGTTCAGAGGTCCTGAAACCGAAACAGAATGTGGGGGCGACGGAGTGCAAAGAATAATTTCAGCACCATGACAAACGATCCCTTAGCAGCACGGTACCACGTATATTTGTTGCGCTTATGTGAACCGGACTGCACGCAACGCCAATATTGTTACAGTTACAGCCATCTCATTACACCCTTGCAAGTGTTAGGTTCCAGTGTGGCAGCACATGTACTCTTCCCCGTGACCTGGACGCAGAGCTCCAGCAAGTTTCTGAAGCATGCGGAGGCCATGAAACATCGCTGGATCTCAGCTGCGCTCCCAGTCGTCCCTTTTGGGCCTGATCATGATGAAGCAAAGCTAAGTTCAGTCTTGCACAGGAGAGGAGCAGTGGAATTGCCTCGGAACAATTATTATATTATAGAACAGGCCGGCTCCATGGGCAACAACATAGGCTTCATAAACCTGAATCTCAAGATTTCATTTGCATATAAGTACCTTTTTTTCTATACAGGCGTATCGGCCCTTTCGTCCAAGGGCCGCGGACTGGGTTACTGAGACCCAGATCCTGATGCAGAAGTAGCAGAAGGCCCTGTTCCATCCCTCGTATCCAGCCGTTCCATCATGCGAGACACTACAGCCATCCCGGCGTTGACCTCCCTCCTTACCTCAGAGCCGATGTCCGATATAGTGTTACTCCGAGAAAACCACCTCTCCCTCCATCCACTTGCACTCTTGGTTATGGAGTCCTTGTACCTGCCATCGTCGTCAACAATGCACACAGGTAATTAAGACACAAACACAGTTGCCTATGGCCCATTTTATCAGGGGCATTAATGGATTAGGAGAGTACTGTACCTCATTGAAGCGGACTGCAGACGAGATCTCAGTGTGTCAGATATCGATTGTAAATCGGACGGTCCTGCTCTATCTTGATCCACAGCTGTGGATTGAATCCCAGAAATCCTGAACACACATAGTAAACATCAAGCGCGAGCAAAGGTTCAAAGATAGTGAAGAGAGTTGTACAAGCATAGTATGACAGTATCCTAGGATGTGGGAATACCTGTTGTTTGATCTACCAGTACTGTCAGCTGGAGTAGAATAATGGAGAGATGGATTGGAAGCGCCCTCTAAGCCTTGTGTAGAGCGTTCTTGTTCAACGAGAGTAGCTAAAGTATGGACACGACCAGAAACTACAGCAGGGGCTTCTTCGTAATCCCTTTCTTGGCCTGAGGTTGTGTGCTCGTCTGTTGAAAGCACCAGAAATTGTGGGTGACTATTTGCTTCTGATCTGCTGTGGTGCCCATCTCTTCTACGATGATGGTGTGACCTGCGCATTGCAGCTGCAGCAGCCAGGTGCTGAATAATGCGTTCTTCAAGTTCTGCAGCATCTGCACCTACAGGAATCTAAAAATAGAAATGGTTGTATCAATAGAAGACACATGTTAAGAGTACAATCATAGCAAAATGACCATTATCGGAAAAGTTCCTCAAACATGCATGAAGAAACACGCCACACCTCAAAATCACCCAGCATCGGATGGCGTAAAACAGTAGTATTATGCAAACGATTAGCTCGCATGTTTCTCTCTTGTTCAACAGCCTCTAGCAGCTCTTGGCTGCAGAACATTATAAGAATTCAGTCCCTTAGGAGATACACATGATAGAGGATACAAACAAAAGTTATACCCGTGCCACTCCAGTTCCTCAAAATTGGATTTCATGTTCTTTGAAATGCCCGAGGGCATGATTTACAACATGATACCCGACTTTGTAAAAAATGAGTGGCATGGATCCAAATTGCCCGAGGGTACAAACCTCAAAGGATCTTTCATGCTGATAGGCTGCCAGCACATGGGACATTGGGAGCTTCTCTGGCACCTAAATTATGATGACATGAATTGACATTGGCAAGCACATGAAATGGAAACTGTAAACATGGTGTACACAAGTAGTAGTTTTGGTAGATTTTGGTTTTGGTAGATTTTGATTGGAGCGCATGAAATGCAGCACAGATTGTAACATGGATTTTTCTCTTGCATTGTAGATCAACCATGATGTTACCCCAAGATCAGAAACTACACATTCGATTTAGCTCCAATTTATTTTCATGAACACTACAGCACAAATTCCAATGAATCTCTGACTGTAACAAGCCATTAAAATAGACGAAATATTCATGCCAAGAACTGCTCCAAATCAGATTAAAGAAATCTTGAACTATACAAAGACTTCCAACAGAAAAAATCAGTCAACTAATTTTAAGTTACCAATGAAAATTGTTGCAAAAATCCACCATCCAGAAGAACAAAATGTCTGAAATAATGCAAGGGCATGAATCATATGTCCTGCAATGTGTGTTCATAACTCCATGGTAAAGAGCCAGGATTTCTATTCAGTGTTCCCAACTTGTATAGGCAAGTTGAAAGCAACTACAGAAAAATGGAAAGCCTACATATATGATTCACTTGCATCTCATATGGTAGACTAGTAGTTAAATTAAAATACTCCTCTAGAACATCAATTTAGTGGGTGACAAGCAAGAATACAAATACGATTAGCTTATCACCATGAAATAGGAAAAACCTGCAGGTATTTAAGGTAAAGCTTTTGCAAGATTGTTGCTGTGAAAGTGTGAAACTGCAGCACGAAAGCATACTGAGATGAGAGCATTAGACAAGCGCCATTTTTACTACATAAACTCAACACTAAAGAAAGGCTGTTTGGTTTTATTTTTGATGTTAACTAAGGCCATAAACATGAAGCACATAACAGAGGGATTGATGCCAGCCAATCTATATGTCATACAAGACACGAAGTTGTGGCGCAAATTGACCAAGAGAATGCAGATTATGCAATTCTAAACTAGAACAAGAACAACTGCATAAGGTTCATAACTTGCAGGCAGAAAAAGGATAAGACATTCTTAGAGGAAAAGAAAAGGCTAACAAATTGGGAAAACGTTACCATTCAAGAATGCACTGAAGATGGTAGTCATGCTTGCAATTCGTCACCTGAAAAGACCACAAACAACCATGCCAGCGCCAACGAACATGAAAGGCCCGCCCGATAAGCACATCGACCACAAAGAACAGAAATATTTGAGCGCGGCAAGATGCGGACAGTAGAGGGGTTGCTGTCGCAGAAGGCGTCGAGGCAAATGCTGCAGGCGTCGTCGCAGGCGTCCTGCACGCCGCCCTCCACGAACGCCGCGGCCGACGACAGCTTGCTCTCCATCTTGGCCTTCTCATCCATCTTGTTCGCCACGGGGGGACCAAACGCCCTTGATTAGCTCTTACCAGAAAGATTCCTGCACCCGCGCATTCCCGGTGAAATTCCTATGGCTATGGAAAACCAAGAACGCATCGGCTGAAGAGAACGCACGCCATTCAGAATCCCCCCGCCTCACGCAAGAAATTTGTCCCAAATTAAATGGCAGCAAGCGCCGGCGGCAATCCGACGTGGGGGAAACGGAAGAAATGGGGATTCGGGAGCGTACCTGGTCCTGCTCGGCCGCCGGGACAGCACCAAACGCCACGAAAACGATGGGTTCGTGGTGGGAACTGCGTCGCCGAAGACGAGCCGGCAACCGTCGCCCTCGCTCGCGCCTGGGCCGGTGGGGTGGGGTGGGGGCGGCGATGGCGAGAGGAGAGACGGAGACGGTGGATTAAACAATTCCTCCGCCCCCGGCCCTCCGTCCTCCCCTCGAGCCAATGACTGGTGGGGCAGATGAACGGTGGGCGCGCCTTATCTACTGTGCTATGCTATTGCGGGGGGTTTGCCAAAATTGAGAGGCGTGCGCACGGGTTTCCCACCGAACGGCCGGCGTTTATATTGGGCAGTGGTCACCTGCGTGTAACGCACCGCACGTCGTCGGTGATTGGCGGAGCACTACTCGGCGAAATTATTGTGGAACATGCAATTGCAATGCAACCGTTCAGCCTCCACGGCTCCACCGTTCCATGCACTGTGAGAATTCGACTATGGGTCATTCACCGTGAAAAGTCGATCCTAACAAGTTGATTCTCTCCTAAAACTGCTTCCCCGAAATCTCCTAAATCTGCTTCTCCCGAAAACGGTAACACACATTTTCGTTTTTCTCGCAACGTAGCGCTCGGCGCCCCTCTCGTCCAACGCGAGGTCGATTCTCCCCTTCCGCGTGACAGACCGCCTCTCCGCACGCCGCCGATCAGATCCACCGCCACAGGGCCGCCTCCTTTGTCGCCGGAGCAGCGCGTCGTCCTCCTCGTCGCCAGACCGCGCGTTGTCGTCGTCGCCACCACCCCGCGCGTCCTCCTCCGCCTCTAAGCCTATATCTCCACCTGCCTCCCGCAAGGAGCCGCCGAGCCTCCTTCGCCTCATCCCGCCTCCGCCTCCGCTCCGGCTCCACTTTGCCTCTACAGGCTCAAGTGGGGAGCGGCGGGCACGGCACTGGGGCGAGCAGCGAGGAGAGGCGGCGGCCCAAGCAAGGGGACGGGCCTTAGAAGAGGATGGGAAAAGGAGCACCAGAGAATAATCTAAGATGCCAAGCACTTCGATTTACCATAAAGCATATTCTGTGAAAACCTTTATTTCCAAATAAGAGAGATCTAGAAAAGCGAAAACAAACTTGTCGTGAACATAGCGTGTTAGTGCCACTGTTTGCAAAGTGTGGCAGTGAAATACGAAATAAAAAATGTTGTTTTTGTTTTCCAACATCAAAGGGTCCATAGCTCAGTGGTAGAGCAATTGACTGCAGATCAATAGGTCACCGGTTCGAACCCGGTTGGGCCCTTATTAAATGTATGTATTTTATTTCATTTTATTTCAAAAACATGTATCTTCCTGTTTCCTATTTTCATTTTTTTCCAAAAACAGTTGGAGCTTGTTTATTTATATCACATGTATCTTTCTGTTTTTTATTTCCTTTTTTTTCCAAAACAGTTGGAGCTTGTTTATTTATATCTTTAACTTTCTTTTTTTGTTCACCGGTTCGAACCCGGTTGGGCCCTTGTTAAATGTATGTATTTTATTTCATTTTATTTCAAAAACATGTATCTTCCTGTTTCCTATTTTCATTTTTTCCAAAAACAGTTGGAGCTTGTTTATTTATATCACATGTATCTTTCTGTTTTTTATTTCCTTTTTTTCCAAAACAGTTGGAGCTTGTTTATTTATATCTTTAACTTTCTTTTTTTTTCAAAAACATGTATCCTTCTGTTTTTTATTTCCATTTTTTTCCAAAATAGTTGGAGCTAGTTTATTATATCTCTAGCAGTCTAGCTTTATGTTTTTTTTATTTTCTATTTTTCGAAAAAATTTGCAACTTTTTTGTTTTTTTATTTCCATTTTTCCCAAACAGCTTGTTTATTTATGTCATGTTTTTTATTTATATTTTTACGCAAATGAGTTGGAGCTTGCTTATTTATGTCTTTTTCTATAGACCTGACGCTAACACTATTGCGGTACAAAATAGTGTGCTATTGGGCGCTATCGCGCTAATAGCGTTTTTGGAAGTCTGGCGCTAAATTCTATAGTGCGCTATTTTTTACCTTGATCTTTTTTGAAAATATCATGACTTCATGTTTGATTAAAAGATGGTTTTAGCTTTCTATTTATTCACTGTAACTTCGTGTTTATTTTTTCCATATAGTTTTTTTGCCCTGAGTTGTTTAGCAACTACATCAAGTGTGCACAAGTGATGTGACTTGACTCACATCCAAGAATCATCTCTCTCATTTGGGGCAAAAACAGTGAACATGTGGTCTCACAAGTAACTAAAAGATTAGTTGTGTGATTGAACTAGTGAACTGATCAGATAGCCAGATTTGTGATGAAGCATGAGACGAAGGACCAGTTTGGTTTGAAACTCTATTCAGTGTTTGGAAATTAGTCTAGTATATCTTGTTTTGTAAGACATATGTGACTTATTTGAATATATAATATATATAGTAGTCAATTTACATTTTTTTCATATAAATCATAAGAAAAAATATTATAATGATAATGTTAAACCACTTGTTGGACCAGTGAACCAGTAGCCTAATCGATTTGATCTCGGGTCCGACCTTTTGTTCTATGTTGTCATCAATATGTAGCCGGCCATCACAACGATGAACTTGCACCGCAAAAATTGAGAAGATATACCAATGTATAAGAAATAAAGTGGCTTCGACAATCATTCACCACACAAAAATTGTTTCATTGGTCAGATTCCTAGAGTACATTCTTATATTCTTACAGGCACTAAGACTACAACGCTATCCAACATGGATGAATAGAATTGAAAACATTAATCTGGAATGCAAATGCAGGATGGTTGCACTCTTCCTGCCGTTGATCAAAATGGAAGGAATAAAGAGGGCAGAAAAAAGGACCTCACCTACTCTCATGCTTACTTACAACACAGATACATGGTTGGACTGAAGAACGTTTGGTTGCCACTACATATGAACTAGAAAGGAGGGAAATCAAAAGATGCCATTGTTTGAGCATCAGGACCCTATTGTTAATATTGCGAGGTTGATGCTTCTAGCAAAAGTAGATTGTTTCTTCGGTGACCCCGGACTTCGATTGTGGCGTCATTGAAGTTTGGAGACAAAGCTATTCTGTTGCTTGGTCAATTTTTTCTAGTCACTGATTGGTAAACTTTGCTAGATGAGAAGCATCTGCTCCTGTTCAAAAACAAAAGTAAGCAGAACAAACTAACCTAGGAGCAATAACCAATCATATGCCATAATGAAACAACAGTATCCACAGGAAAACAAATAAAATGTAAGTAGGGAAAGCAAACATATATTACCTCTTTTACCGAAGCTTAAGTGCTTCTCCAAGACCGAAATTAGCATTACTTTGGTGTCCCTTTCTCCCTAGAGGATTATCTCCTTTCTGCATCATCGCTGCAAACTCATTGTAGTCGATCCGCCCATCCTACAAATACGAAGGATGAATGAGACATCAATTTTATCAATCTGAGTAGGAACAGTTAATCGACTCTACTTACATTGTCCTGATCGATGTCACCAATAATATCCTCAAGTCGGGTATCACCTATACCAAACTCCTCGCATGCCTTTTGGAGCTCGTCTTGAGTTATGTAACCACTGCCGTCTTTGTCAAAGTATGAGAAAGCGGCAAAGAGCTTATCCTCTTTTTCAACTTTGTTTATATGCAATGTTGCAGCAATAAACTCTCCATAATCAATTGTACCACTGTTATCGATGTCGGCCTGATATTATCGTGAAAGGTGCTTCGATTCAGTTATATTACATAACTGGAATGATGGTTAGAAAATTAAGGTATCGCTATTGTTTCAGTAAACCTGCTAAAATAAATCTCATCTTGGTTACACGGTTAAGCACTCAGCTTTCCTCTTAGTGCGATATTTTCTTTCTTCACCGAAACATGACATAGAGTTGCAGCTAATTTGGATAATTAAAAATAAGGCAAGGTCAGGAAAAAATAATGGATCGATTCTTAACATTCATTTATGGTTAGTAGCATTCATTCATGTTTAGTGTTTTCCAAATGAGGTTTAATGACATTAAAGTGGTTTGCAAACCAAATTATATTAAAAAATTTGGTAGACTGGCAAGAGATGGGTAGTGATAATCTTGGAATACTTACTGCTTCCATTAGAGCATTGATTTCTGAGTCCATCAAAGTAGCACCAACTCTCTGTAAGCCAGTTTTTAGTTCCTCTAATGTGATATGACCACTGTTGTCGGTGTCAAGCATTTTGAACATTTCTTTTAATCCTGCAATTTCTTCCTCAGATAAACTCTCAGCAATAACCTACAAAGATACAACAAAGAAAAGAATACATGAACAGCCTTGATATGATGCAGACATAGACCATTTGTATCAGTACTCACCCTAAGGGCCATTTTCTTTAGTTTGTTCATTGCAGAAAATTGTTTCAACCGACTTAGAACAGCAGAATCAAGAGGCCTGTCAGGAGCAACTCCATCAACACAAACCCAAGGGTGACCTAGGAAAACCCAGGTCAGTCATTATAACAAGATGATGTAAAAATAAACTAGGAAGAATTTCTATTAAATTGGTAGTTATAAATTCATACTACTCACATAGGGCTTCATGGGCAGTCAATCTCTTCTTTGGATCGCGAATAAGCATTTTCCTTACCAAATCCTTTGCACTTTCTGAGATGCTAGGCCAGGGCTCCGATGAAAAGTCTAGGTCACCTTTCAAAACTTGTTCAAATATCCCTTGTTCACTTTCTGCCTCAGAAACCAATAGAAAAATCAACTTAATGCCAACTATAAGCGATGACATACAAACTGCAATGCAGTATTTCACCGAAAAGGCTACATATAACCTCACCATCCCAGAATGGAGGGACTCCACTTAACAGGATATAGATTATGACACCAGCACTCCAAACGTCAACCTCACGGCCATAGTGTTTTAGTAGAACTTCAGGTGCAACATAATATGGGCTTCCAACGACATCTGTAAACATCTCACCTGCACAAACACTTATATATTACTACAAACGGCATCAGAAGAATTCTATTTGGCAAAAATGAATGCAATAATATGCGTGTTGTTGGGTCTTGCCAACTCATATTTCGTTAAAAAATCACAGGCATAATCTACTGCATTTCATATGTACTCCTGGTGCAGAAGCAAATCTTAGGAACTTTGTAAGTTTTGGGGCGACCCTCAACTGCAAATTATAATCATATTGTACCAAGTTTTAGCCAAACTACGGCATGTGCTGAATGCTGACCACTTGTTCAATACAGTTCAGCATTCCTTGAAGTGATCTAGCCAGCCATATGGTGTGAAGTACACATAAATGCACACACCACTATACATGTAACCATAGTCGATTTACATTTTATTATCACCACGCGGTGGTCTGCTTGTATGCATCATGAAAGCAGCGCTCTCCGCCTCTCCCCACATACGAAACCCCCCATTATGCAGCAACTATATGGTACATTGGCACCTCACTTGCAAACTCGATCAAACATCAGCTCCATACTGATAGAGGATCACAATTAGATAAACGCATGCATTTCTACACTCGAGGAATCGATGCCATATATAAATACATACCTGGCTTGAAGAAGATAGAGAGGCCAAAATCGATGGCCTTGAGGGGCGAGTCCTCCTTCTGATTGACAAACAAGAAATTCTCCGGCTTAAGATCTCTGTGCATCACGCCGAGCGAGTGGCACGCCTCGACGACCCCGACGATGACCCGGGCCAGCTGCGCGGCGGCCTTCTCGGAGTAGTGCCCCCTCTGGATGATCCTGTCGAAGAGTTCCCCGCCGGCGCAGAGTTCCATGACAAGCTGCACGGCGACGGCGTCCTCGTAGGCGCCGACGATGGAGACGACGTTGGCGTGGCCAGCGAGGTGGTGCATGATCTGGATCTCGCGGCGCACGTCCTCGACATCCTCCTCCGTGAGCAGCTTCCGCTTGGCGATGGACTTGCAGGCGAACTCCCGGCCGGTGGCCTTCTCGACGCACAGGTAGGTGGTGCCGAATTGCCCCTGCCCTAACTTCTTACCGATGGTGTAGAGGTCCTTGAGCCGCGCCGTGTTGACGTCGCGCTTGAGCACGGAATCCGCGAGGAGGCCCGCGCTCTGGACGCGCTTGACCTTGGGCACGGGCTTCTTCGCCGGAGGGTTGTCCTGCGGCTGCGGCTGCGTCTGGGCGGGCGGGGCCGATGGCTGGTCGGAGGATCGGGACGAGTGGTGGGAGGAATGATCGGAATCCGCGATGGTGACGGGCTCGGGCGCCTTGTCGGAGGCGGGGGAGGAGGGCGGCGGTAGGGCTGGGGCAGGCGCGGGGTCGCCGCGGGGCCGCCACAGGGTGACGTTGGCCAGGAAGCCGTTGCGGCCGGCGGCGCTCGGGCCAACGCAGGTATTGCCCATCGCCGCAGGGACGCTACGCGGACGGCGGCGGCGGCGGCGACGGCGGTGGCGGTGGCATTGGACGCGGGGACGGCGAGGAGGCGGTTGCCGGTTTGGGTGGTTCAGGTTGGATCGATCGATCGGGGAAACGAGGCGGACGGGGGGAGGGAGGAATGAAACGAGGCCGAAGCGGTTCCCCGGGCACAGGGTCCGTGTGGATGACTTGTGGGTCCGGAGCGCATGGGACCGGTTGTCAGTGGGAGATTCGTTCTCCGGCTTTTGGAGGCGAGTGACGCCGCGGGATGCGGATCGGGGTCTTCGCGCCAAATCCGATGGCTAATCGCCGTTTAATTTGCTCCCATGAAGAATCAGTTCCAGACCGTATTTGGGAATTGAATGGGCCATTCCACACATGAAATGCACATGGTTTGATATTCAATGTGGTGCTCCCTCTCTCTAAAACTAAAGGCCATTTAAGCATTGTACTATTTTTAAAAAAGCCTGTTGTTTATTGAGTTTTAGAGAAATATATAAAGATCTACAGATGCATCAAAGACTATTTTGTAGTGGATTTATAAAACTAACTTGATAATTTAGATGTTTGTCGGTGTATTTTTCTATAAATTTTGGCCAAAACTAAACAAGGTTAAAATTGCATGCATAATCTAAAAGGGTAGAATTTAGTTCCAATGAGAACAGAAGTGTGGTAAAAATTCAATGTGCTAGCAAAATATCTCAATTTTCCGGTCCATTTGCATTTCATTTTGATTCATGTTTATTTCCAATTAGCAACATTTTTCATTGGCATCTTGGCACCTTAGGTTAGCAAAGAGTACGCTAGAGTCACGTGTTTATATATATTAGTCGATCCCTATATTTGAAAATAAGGTTATCGGATACATGCCATTATGGTTTTTGACATCTGTTGTTATTCTCTGCAATGTTGGAACCTGGGAGTACGTCACTACATTTCTTTCTTTTCTTTAATTGTGTCGTTTTCTACACCTAGCCGTTGTTGTGCCCACATGCTGACCAATGTACTTATATATTGACTCAAATGTCCTTTTTCTTTTCGTTTATTTCTTCCCTTCCAAATTGGCAAGCTCGTGTAATCTCTTCACTTGGATGCCCACCCAATCCTAGTGAGATCGATCGCCACAAACTAAAACATGCAATAACTGCCCCTGATGAGATCCTCATCATGAAGGGCCAAGGGCAAAAGAGGCGATGGAACCAAGATGCCCAAATCCCACTCCTACATAGTCATGCTGTCCTGTACCAACATATCCTTTGGCTCTTCAACTTCATCCACTTCTGTGTCGCCGCCATGCACTCATCACCTCACCCTAGCCATCGATCTGTAATGCTAAATGGGTTCATCATTATTCTCATGTGTGTAACTCTTCACCGAAATGCCACAATGAACCTACTTCTCGTTGCACCATCAACTCTTCAATTAATGCAATTACTTTATGTCAATAGCGCCATGGACCGCATATCCAAAGTGGAAGTGGAAGCAAGGTATAGGGCCATCAACCCATAGCCTAGAGTGGAAGAAGAAGCAACGTCGAGGTGTGGTGTGGTTGTGTAGGGGAGCTCTGGAGGGGTAAGGCAATGAGGAACACAACTTATTGCTCTAGCATTGTATGTGTTTTCGTTTATGGTGCAATTGGAGAGAAATGACAAAAGTTTGATGATTGAGCCCATATGGCACAGTTACTGAGCTATTTTGGTCCATATGAATTTATTGTACTTGTACTGTAATATAAATTACCAACATATGTTATTATGAAAAAATAAATAACATATGTTTTTTTATTTCAATTTAACTTGTCTCTTAATAAGACTCCATCCTAGCTGAGAGCACGCATTGATGACTAATATTGTAAATTTGTCAGGATAAGGTTTTGGTCTCTTGGAAAATTTCTTATGCGTTATGAGACAAATTATAAATTTTGAGCGGAAGGAACGCGCACACACGATAAGCACAATAAGCAATCACGAACGAGCTTCCCCCGTCCTAATTGGTGTGCTGTGTCGTGCGTATGGCGGTGTGTGCGATTGAAATTACGTTATAAATTTATACTTTAATCAGAAAAAACAAAGAGTATTCAGTATGGATGGGTTGATGAAACAAAAGCTTCTAGCGTACAAGTTTATTTAATGTCGATCCTAATTCAACAGCTTATTTGAACATGCAATCGCATTCAAGGTACATGTACCATGTCCTGTGTTAGCCGGCGCCGTCTTTGCTGCTTAATAAATGTAGCCGCAACTCTGAACAGGCAACGGGATGATGACGCTGGTAGCTGAAACAGAACGGAGAATTTATTTTCAGCTGGCTGACTTCATTGCTGGCCCGTTCAAAACGTCTTGGGTAAATGGTCTTTCAAGTTTACACTACTAGTAGTAGCGGTATTACCCTTTGTCTCTCTCCTTTTCAATTTGTTTGACACTTTTTTCTTCTAATCAAAACCGTTATTTGACCGACGATTCTGAGCTCTGCTTAAACAGTATGGGAGGACATGCAGGTAGTGCAGTCCATAGGCGCCGACCAGTTTGTGCAAGTCACGAAAGGTAAGCCTCTTGTCATTTGTAAAATAAAACGGGATTGGGACATCCAACGCCCACGTTGAATTCTGGATGCGACCCTCGTGAAAGTCACCTGGAAATTGGTTCCAAAAACATGCGTAAGAACTGTGTATCATCGTGGTACTGTGCTTGACTTGGATCAAGCAGATAAGTAAGCACGAACAGATTAGTCGCAATTGAATTAGGACTTCAAAGTTCAAACGCCGGGGCAAAGATCACCCATCCAGAGCTAATTACTAGTAATTCACAAAAGTCCACGCCGGAGTACTTCTTCCCCGCGATGCGCAGTCAAAAACTAGCTAGAGTGAACACATACTCCACACACAAGAGTCTGAACAGCTTGTTTTTTTTTTTCAAAACAAAAAAAAGGCGTTTGTAGTTTGGACACCTCGAGCGAACTGTGGACGCGCCACGCAGTACGCAGGCTGATATGATAAAGAGTTTTTGGTCAGCGTCAGCCAGCCGAAGAGGGAAAAAGGGCACCCGAGCGAACCACTTCTAAACCTACCCTCCTTGATCCATCCAACGCCCCCTTCCAAATGGAACCTCTCTGACTTCTTCACGAGAGCTGGAGCTGCTGCATGGTAGATGTCAACGGTCACCCGCCGTACTTGACCGGCGGCCCGGCCATTTGTCACACCACCATCCCAGTCTCCACCGCCACTTGCTCTTGCTCCATCGCATGGCACCACTCGGGCTTCGTCTTCCTCCTCCTCTCTATAAAGACCCCCTGCGCGTGGTGGCACAGCAACAGCCGTACTCCGCAGGACACATCGCAAGGTAATTGAGCAAGACAACCGGCAGCATCAGGCCGTCAGGGTCAGGGAGCAGCAAGAAGCCGAGCAGCAGCCATGACCATGACGACCATGGCCGTGCCTTCCTCGGAGGCGGCGGCGTCCCACTCCCATTCCAAGAGGGGCCTCCGAGGGCCGCGGCCGCAGCCGCTGAAGGTGTCGTCGTCGTCGAGGGGCTCGTCGCCGACGTCGTCCACCAAGCCGCCGTCGTCCAGCTCCTCCAGGAAGCCGGTGATCGTGTACGAGCACACGCCCAAGGTGGTGCACGCCAGGCCGCAGGAGTTCATGACCGTCGTGCAGCGGCTGACCGGCAAGCCCGCATCGTCCTCGACGTACATGCCGAGCGTCTCGCCGGCGACGGCGGCCGAGGAGGGCGGCGACCCTCTGCTGCTCACGCTCGGTCAGCGCCAGCAGGCGGCGCCGACGATGCCGTCCCCCATGGCGGCCGGGCTGCTGCAGTCCCCAGGCTTCTTCTCCCCCAACACCATGCAGGCCATCATCCAGGAGCTCAGCCCCATGTTCTAACCACACCAAGTTATTGCGTAGAGCGTATGTGTACGATAAATTTTCACTTTTTTTACGCTGTTCGTGCGAAATTTTCACTTGGCCGGGGGCAAATTTCACACGCACAGCGGTCTACTTGCTACGTTGCTGCTTTGCACGATGTATTATGCAGCAGCACTTGTAAATTTCTTCCTTCCATGGGAGTTTCCTAGTATAAGAAGCATCCTGACTAGTTCGGATGTCAGATGAGTGCGTATAGTAGATAGGTGCATATATATAAATACAGAAGTTGTTCTGTTCTTCATGTTCTGATCCTGATTTCGTTTGTGTTTGATTTTTACAAAATGCTTATGCTTTGAAAGTTTGACGTGACAGTGACAGAGGAGCTGACGATTGTCCTCTCGAAAAGTCTTCGGTATAACTGTGCAAGCATCAACATCATGGCGTTAATGGCAAGTAGACATCCCTCTGCGTTTATATACGTTTTGACTTTTTGACGGGTTTGATTAAGACTTGGAGCCGGCAGTGTCTGCAGAGCCACAGAAATTCTGATCCTAAGGGGAAAACATATGAATCGAAGAAAACACATGAATAGGATAGGAATGCGATGGCAAAACAGAGGAATGAACAAATACAGAAAACTCACGTGAAGAGTCATTTGAAACATAGGAATAGAAACATAGATATCTTAATTTAGTTGGGACCCACGTGATGGAAAAAATAGTAGCTTTTAGGCTGAAGCCAACGAATCCCGATCTCCTAAATACTGTTACGGTACTACTCTACATTGAAGCAGAGAAAGAGACCGTTGGAACAGTACCAGGGGATGGGATCTCGTGGCTTCGGCCTTAGCATCTCTGCTAGGATCACACAATCGATCATCGTCTTGTTGACACTGACGAGCCGGCCAACAACGCGGTGGGTCCCAATAGCAGTGAGAAACAAAGGGTTGGACTGTGTTGTGCGTGTGCGGCCACCTCACATATCTTATCACCCTTCATCCTCATCTGCTTGCCTTCTCTTTTTGCTGCTCATCCACGCCACTCCAAGCCTCCAAATCAGACCCTGAGCAAACAGAGGAACTGCAGCCATGGCCTATGGATGAGGCATAGTAGCGTATCACCGCTCGGCAGGAGCAGGTTGACGCTGGGAGGGCAGCACCCTCTTCAACAGCTAGCGACGGCGACAACCACGGTGGTAGATCGATGGTGCCTGGTGTGGCAGCGCCGGCCGGCCGGCAGTGGTGATTAACCAGGTTGCTCCTGTGCACTTTTGCGTCGTTCTCTCTCACTTCTTGACGTGTTTTTTGCCTTGGGCACATGCAAAGGAAGAGAAGAGGTTTGGACTGGATTTTTTTCATTCCTACGAAACGGGCATCCAGCTGCAGTCATCCGGAGGAAAGGAATCGCTGCTTCCTACGTTCCAAACACTCCCTCCAATTTCCTTTCCTTCGTTTTGCCGTTCCTACGATTTTCCTTTGAAAAACCTATGTTCCAAACGCGCCCTGAAATCCCAGTGATCAAAATTAATCCGTCAATACAGAAGAAAATCGAAACCAAATTGGCTATGAAATTCAGTTACAGAAAAGGTACAACGCCAATTTTGTGAAGCAACCAATTTGAGAAGGGAAGCAGTTTGTTCAAAGCTGACATCATTTTGTAGCAGCAGGAGCGGAGGACAGATAGAATGATAGAAGATGACCAACTCTTGGTAACCGAAGAAGAAGGAAAATTTTTCGACAGCGAGGATAACCCACTATACACTAGCATCAACCGATGATCACTCATGCAACATCGGGTTCCACAACTTACTATGATGTACACTCTATATAGAGCAGGTCAGTTAGCCCCAGATTACAAGCTATTCAAGCCTAGTAGTCTGAATAACACACTACACCGCGCAAGCTCAAAGCTTCAGAACCAAAACGTACAGCTCCAATACCGTACGTGGCAAAAGGAAAAAAGAAATATCAAAGAATCAATACACATGCACAATAAAGCTGAATCGTTCGAAGCTCTGGATTTACAAACATTTGGCTGATGTATGGAGAAGGTCGTATTCATCTTGGTGGCCTTGGCAGACGTCGCCAGGGACTCAACATTGTGGATCTGTCGAGGAGGAGCAGAAGGCCAAGGAATGTAGTTGACAAACCGAAGGTGTACCTACGAAATGTCCACAGCACCAGTTCAGTTTCACTTCAGAGCGGAAAGGGCCATCATAGGTGATGCACAATAAAACCAACATAATAACCTACTTGGCTGTAGAGCTTCTGTTTTTCCAAAACAGCATCGAGAGAACCCACTGTAGAAAAGAGATTAAAAGAGGTTGTTAGTTTTCACTTTTCTCAAGGATGAACCATGTGAATTTTATGGGTGTGGAGAATTCAGTGTAGAAGAAGCATCGAATACAGTTTCATGTTTTGATCAAATCGGAGCTTTAATTGTATTGCACAACATTATTTTACTACATTTCTAGTGTCACTGTACCATTTTCAGTACTCAATGCTATGCAACACATGCCTCGACATGTTGCAGAAAATTGTAGTAACAGGAACACATGGTTGACCAAAAATTAGCACAATTGGCTCCAGCAGTTTACAGAACATATTTCAGAACACTATTAAATGAGCACCTCTCAATTCACAAATTATCCTATCAAAAACTGTAACGACCATTGAAAGTGTTTTGGAAGAATGATTTTGTCTTATAGTTTGATTACGGTCTTGGTTAGTGGATTGTAATGAATCGTGCATTATGCATATGAGGCATAATGATATAAAAAATGTGCATCATTTTGTAAATGCCAATGTGGGTGTGTATTAAATTCGACCTAAAAATATAAATGTTATGTGCAAAACACCAACAGTTGCTCACCTACTGTAAATAGATATGGATACTTACAAGGATAATATTAAATATCTCAAAGCAACATTATCTAGTAATTCAAACATCAACTACAGCAATGGATTTTAAGTTAATTGTGCAGCATGCTTATAGGGTACGATAATATAATAGCTTCCTTATGCCTCCAAGTCCCAACAACTAAAGCGAAACTTTGTAAAAATTAATGTTGATGCTTTATTCGATCTGACCCCAAAAAAGAAGTGGAGTACAAATGAAGACGTGATCCAAATGTAAAGTAAAACATACTACTATCAGATACTTGCAAGTGCACATATATCAAGGAAATCGAAATAGCAACATATTTCTTCCATGAGAATTACTCTATATACTAGAAACAAAAACACATCAACCTTAAATACAAATTTCCCTTTGATATTTTGAAGCATTTTGAGTTTTACAGACGTTTTTCCCGTCCACGTTCAGGCTACAAGTCTAACCACAATTGAAAAAAAACATTAAAGTGAAATCAAAGGATGGACCATGGAGTCCCTCACCAGCAACCCAATGCAAAAACACTAAAACCTTCATTTATGTATGTATGTGTGATGAAAAATTGGTTTGCATTGAAATTGGCATGCAAAGTGATCGATTTATTGGAATAGGGGAAGTGTTTAAATTTATTTTTAGCTTCCCTCTCTCTCTGATTGCCTATCTGAGTGTAAATCGATCCTACAATGTAATTGTGCCAGTTGCTATTATGCCGCTTTACAACATAACACTTCAATACACCAGACCCTGATGATTATTTCATCTAAGACACCACAACAAACCACCAAATTATATGGCTCCTTCCCAACACCTTTTTTATAAGACTAATTCCCAACATTGAAATGTCAAGAATCTAATTGCTTCAAAAGAACTTGTTAACATTCGATGTCATCGAAGTTGGCAGGAAAATCTTCCTACCAAGTCGATCCCTGTAATGTGACTGAATTCTCCAAATGTGCCAAACATAGCACTTTTAACTCGCAAAATATATGTTACTTAGACAAAGAACAGCTGATAACGGTGATCAATGTACTTAGCAAACGTATATTCCTACCTTGCAAATCCTGAGCACTGAGAAACTGCTGGCAGGGACTGCTGCTTTGTTCACGATGGCTTTCTGCTCAGCAACCATCTCCCAGCACAGACGTCGCGCCATCTCCCTGGCCATCACCAGCTGCGCCCTCTCCGCCCGCAAGGCCGCGATCTCCCTCCGCAGCGCCACCCTGTCGGCCTCCAGCGCCTCGACCCTTGCATACAGACCCCCCGAGTTCCCGTCGCCCACGTACTCCGCGACCACTGACCTAGCCGGCTTCGTCGTGCTGGCGCAGGTAACATCCACAGTGTACTCGAACTCCTTCTCCACTACGGGTGACGTCGGCTCCACGTCCTCCTCGCGATCTTCACCAAGGACCATGGCTTTGACCTCCATACCGCTGCCGGAGTCCCCGCCGTTCCGCTCCTCCTCCTCCAGCTCGGCCATGTCCATCTGCTCCACCTCCTCGCCCTCCTCCTCGTCCGGCCCCTCATAGCCGCCATCCTCGTCGTCCGTGAATGAGTCCGGGTCGATGCCGTGGGACTGGAGGCGGGAGTGGTACGACGCGGCGAGGTCGGAGAGCGAGGCGAGCTCCTCCTGCACCTCGCGCTCCCTGTCGGCGCGCCCCTCGGCGTACCGCTTGAACTGGCGCGCCTCCATCTGCGCGGCGGCCTTCTCCCGCTGCAGGCGCTCGATCATGAGCATGGCCTCGCTGGCCGCGGTCTCCGCGGACGCCCGCTCCGCGTCCAGGTCCCGCTGCAGCCCGCGCGCGGCCTCCTCCGCGGCCTCCTTCTCCCCCCGCATCCGCGCCGCCGCCGCCTCCAGCTCCTCCACCCGCCGGACCAGCTCCTCCGCCGCCGGCTCCCCTCCCCCCGCCTTGGGCGACAGCTCCGGCGACCGCGCCTGCTGCCGCCGCTTCAGCGACCGCCGCGACGGCGAGGGGTCCGCGGCCGGATCCATGGAGGCATGAAGTAGGTAGCGCGGGCTGGGGGCACGCGGCGGGTCCCCCCGAGTCCGGAGCACGGATCCACCCGCCGCCGCCGCCGCCGCCGCCGTCAGGGGCTACGGTCGCAGCGGCGGTTGCGCGCGCACTGCACGGACGCGCCTGCTGTGCTGCGACTGAGGGAGGGGAGGGGGCTCGCTGCTCGCTGGGTGGTGTGGTGGGGCTGGCCGCTGGTGGCGTCTGTTGGACGCGACGTGAGCTAGGCTGGAGCGGAAAGGAAAGCTGGATTAGGAGGAGCAGCATTGAATTGAATAATTCGATCGGAAGTGTGATTGGGGGAGATGGGCCATTATTCACACATTACATTACGGGTGTGTTTAGATGGTTGAAAAAAACACTGTTCCGAACTGAAAAGCACTGTAGAACTATTGTAGCACTTTTCGTTTGTTTGTGTTAAATATTGTCCTACTATGGTCTAACTAGGCTCAAAATATTCGTCTCGCAAAGTACATCTAAACTGTGCAATTATATTTTTATTTCATCTACATTTAGTATTCTATGCATGTGCCGGCATTTTGATGTGACGGAAAATCTTTTTTTTTTGCATAGTGAATTTTGGGAGAAATTTGGTGTACTAAACAGGCCCTACAATTACAATAGCATTATACTGGTGAGCTTTCCACGTCGCCGTACAAACCGATTCCTTTTTCCTTCCAAGGGCAAGGCAAGCGATTCAGCAAGGCGGCGGCAGGGCAGGGAGAGCGAGCGGGACTGGAGGCCATCATCAATTCCAGAGGAGAAATGGAGGCAGCTGGTGCGATGGTGGGGGCTATGATTCGGCGTCACGCAGCACGCTCGCACTACCGCGGAAAGTCGTGCGGGGAAAAAGGGGGAAATGGAGAATCCGGTGCGAGTTTCACGTCGCCGGCGGCAGAAAACGGCCGCTGGCAACGGACACGGAGTGCTCTAGTTGTACTTGGTGGCGAGTATTTTGCGTACACGCGTACAGGAAATGATGGTGCAAACCAGCGCCGGTTTCGCGGTTCGGCGGAGGAAATGGCGCCGCCGGCTCGCGGAGACGGCGGCTGCCTCGGGTGGTCGCCGTGCCGGCTGCTTCCGCTCGTTCTTCCTCCGGTTCGGGGCGGGCCGATGACGATGATTAGTCGCGGACAAGGGTCCAGGGCCATGTGCGAGTGCGACGAGGACAGCACGAGGGTGGCCGTCGCGTTGACGACGGCTGCGCACGTCTTGGTTTATAGTAGGATTTGTGCTGCTGATGGTGGCGCGGTCCCAAACTGGTTTTTTAGATACTTTTGGAGCAACGGTAGTACGGTACGGTGTGCGACACGCCGTCTCCGGATAGTCCTGCTCCGGTCCGGTGCCATTGAATACAAGTGGGCCTTTTGGGCTGCTTCACACAACTTGGCCCAGCAAATTGACATGGATGGAACCATCTCCACCTGACCAATCCACGGAAGGAATCAGCTGAGCAGCCCATCACGTTCGTTCGGACGTGCTTCCGCATTTTTTATGTTCGTGGCGGTTCCGCAGCAGGTCGTGCTCCGTGGCCACGAGAGTCACGAGGAGCGTCGGCGGGAGCGCCACGGCGTCGAGGTCGAGCGTGGCTGTCCGGCCCGAACGTGTCGAAGCTGCCGACGCAGAACTCGCTGCCATGGAAGAACACGACACGAGCACCCCCAGCGGCCCTGCCTCGGTGCTTGCCTTGCCGGTCGCTGTAGCATCCACTCCGCCCGCCCACAACTACTGTACAACTCTACAAGGTTGGCGGGAAGGGAAGGGAAGGGACAGGGAGGCCATTGGCGTCGGGCCGACGGATGATCATCGCCCAGGACTTTGCACCGGTGCATCGCCTGAGAAAGAGACCAGTTCCGGCCGCGGGCGGTGGCACGTACGCCACGCACCCTCTCTCCAAGTCGATATTCAACTGGGCCAGAAAACGACGAGGAGTCCGGACTCCGGACCCCGGCTCCATGCTACAGTAATAAACTGTGCGGCCGCATCACGCGACGGCGACGCGACCCGTCTGCCACTTGCCACGGCCGGCCCGCCCCAGCCAATCCCGCGCGGCCGTGCGTAAACCTCAACGGACTAGGGTATCGCCAGGGTTGGGTCAGAAACCGTTTTTAAAAAAAATCCCCTAAAAAAAACTAAAACACACCAAAAAAAAAAAGAAAACGGAAAACCGGAATTTCGATCAGATTTTAGTGATTTTAGGACAAAAAATAATTTTGTTTATTTAAAAATAGAAAATTCAGCCTTTTATTTTATTGTTTTTGGTAGACACTCAAAAAACATAACACGCTTGTATACGTAACTTGAACATAAGCCTGAGTCCAATGAGACTCCCTATCCCCACTCCCTAAACACTATTCCAACAACCTTTCTCTTTCAGCATTTATGTCAAACAGTGCAAAACAGTGTTTAGAAAACCCATATAGTGAGTCCCATTGGATTCAGCCTAAATTATCCATTTCCATTCAAGTTCCATAAACCATATGTCTCTCACATTAATTACATACCAAATATATAAATATCAAGGTTCTAAATAGCCACCATCTAGAGCATGTTTGGAACGTAGAATTTTCACAGAAATTTTATAGAAAAAAAATCCAATTTTACATGAAAAACGCAGGAGTGAGAAAAAAAATCCCACATTCCAAACAGGCTCCTATATTGAAAACTATACTTCTGACGTTCATATACATGTCTCCGCAGTTGGCGGATTGCACAAGTGCTTTCGGGGCTTTGTTTGGAACACGAATTTTCCCGTGTTCCTATGTTATTTTATGAAATTAAATTATTTTATATAAAATTTTTACTAAGCTCTATTTAGAACGTAAAGATTTCGCAGCAGAAATATATCAAATCCACATTAAACATATGAATAGAATTTTTTTCAACATTCTAATATTCTAATAAGAAACTCTGTTAAAACTATCCCCAACCATTGTCTAAAAGGACTGTGGATAAACAACCTTCTTCCCGAGTCAACTGGGATAGCCTAAAATTCTTGTGTTTAAAACTGGCCCAGCAGGGAGCCCGAGCAATGCTCCGGTCTAGTGCCGTGTCCCGGTATCACTGTATCAGGGAGGGTACAGTGTGCTGCTAGTGCAATAGTACAACTGTAGCCTGTGTCAGTCTTCTCTTGCTCACCATTCCACACCCTCGCACGAAGCCGCCGCCGCCGGCGACGCCAACGCCAAGCCGGCCCCGACGCCTGCGGGCAGTTTACCTGCCCGGTGCTCGGCCTGCGAATGCCTCTCTCCGTCGTGGTTCGCCCGCCCCCCGTGTCCGTCCGGTTCGTCATCGCCTTCGGGCTGCTGCTCCTCGTCTCGCTGCTGGTCCTCTACCGCCGACCCGCGAGGCCCCTGGTGGCGCCCGGCGGCGGCGCCCACCCCGACCCCGCCGCGCTGTTCCTATCGCTATCTGCGGGGGCCAACGCGAGCATCGCGGCCGACCTCCGCACGCTCACCGCGGGGCCGCACCTAGCGGGGACGCCCGCGTCGGCGGGGGCCGCCGCGCACGTGCTCTCCCGGTTTCGCGCCGCGGGGCTCCAAACCCTAACTCGCGAGTACGCGCCTCTTCTCTCGTACCCCGGGCACGCCTCCCTCGCGCTGCTCCGGCCCGACGGGTCCCTGCTCGCGCCCCTGTCGGTCGAGGAGCCCGCGGACGAGGAGCAACGCCTCGTGCCGCCGTACCACGCGTACGCGCCGTCCGGCGGGGCCGTCGCGGAGGCGGTGTTCGTCAACCTCGGCCGCGAGGAGGACTATGTCGCGCTCGAGAAGCTTGGGGTGGGCGTGCGCGGCCGCATCGCGGTGGCGCGACGCGGGGGCGGGTACCGTGGCGGGGTGGTGGCGCGCGCGGCGGAGAAGGGCGCCGTCGCTGTGCTCATTGCCGGCCGCGCTGACGGAGGCGTCGAGAGAGGAGTCGTTCTTCTCGGCGGGCCTGGCGACCCGCTCACGCCCGGGTGGGCCGCCACCGCCGGGGCGGAGCGTTTGGGGTTCGACGATAAGGCAGTCAAGCGGCGGTTCCCGATTATCCCCTCCATGCCGGTGTCGGCCAAGACGGCAGTAGCGATCATTCGAAGCCTGGGCGGCCCGGCCATACCGGCGGAATGGCAAGCCGGCCTGGAGGTGGATTCCGGTGGCGTCGGACCGGGTCCCACATTGGTCAACTTCACCTATCAGGTATGCCTTGCTATCTTGTTTCCGTATGATTGAAGACAATAACACGACATGCACACGAGACAAATTGGATGGACAGCTAGATCCAAATGCTATGTGGATTGCTTTATCACACTCCACACTCTTCCAATTTTGTTATGAAGTCATGGCATGTTTGTGTTGTCTCGATCGAGAACGTAAATAGGGTGTTGGCAGTGAATTGACGTTTGCTTAATATGGTATTGCTTGATTCCTCTGCTACAGCTTATTAGATAGTCTGTCTATTTTTGTGTGCTTCCATCTATAGAATATCGATAGGGTGCCTATTGCCTAAATTGTCCCAGGAGCTGAAATTAGGTGAAAAATTTATGGTTGGATTGATGAAACTGATTTCCTTACCAACCTAAGCTTTTTTTGTATGCAACTTAAAGGCAAGTTTTGGTGTAAATGGTTAATGGATCTCTAGACTTATCTGTTCACAAACTGTATACCCTTAATGTACTAATACCAAACAGTGGCTGCATTCTTGTTTAGTGTATGTACTTATGCAGATTTAACCCCAACAGTTCTGCATATCGTATGCAGTGACTCATGAGCCTGATTTGATATAATTAACACATTATGAGACCATAACAATAAAACTACTTACAGTCAAGGCAGCGATGAAATATCAAACTTGGTTGTTGTCATGGGCAGGGCGAACCGGGCGGACCTTGAAGTTGCGCCTGTGTCGTCTGTTGTTGACTTGTTGTTTTGGGGTGGGGGGCGACGGCCCCCATTCGCCTCAGTGAAGCTCCACCGCTGTGTCATCGGCTCATGAATTTTGGGTTCATGCCGCTGTGTCATCGATGGCTTCATGGAGCGAAGTTTGAATCCATTGATTATTTTGAGTGCTTGAATGTTGTGGAATCATCGTCATCGCGATGGCTTCATGGAGCAAGGTTTGAATTTTGGGTGCTTGAATGTTGTGGAACCATCGCGATGACTGTGTGTTTAATGGCACCTCCCTTACTGTGCAGCAGGTCCTTAGGCAAATTTTAGAAGAGGGTAACCTGTGGTGTTTAGCAGGGGCTATGGGATGTAGCTGTCTCTTGAGACTGCTTGGTCGTGTGGTCTAGGCTTTTGTCTTTTCATCTCCGACGCAAATGTATTGTTTTTATGTTCGTGTGTTGTAATTTCGCCTTCTTAATGCAATGATTCGCAGCTCTCTTGTGTATTTGAGAAAATAAAGGCTCCACTGTCTCTGCACCTTGGACATCTGTGCCATTGCTTTAGTTTGCCAAGATCTGTTCTGACGGTAGGCAATGTTGACGTAGTGGAATCATGGGCCTCCTATGGAATCCTGTTCACTGATACTTCAACTCTAGGTTACAGTATATCGAATTACTATTGTTCCCATGAAATCACTGGATAACAGTTTCCTGTATTGCTATATAAAGAATAAACTTCACAAAACTACCACATTTCTTATCCTAGTTTTTACAAAACTACCACTTGTAGTTGTTTTACTTTCTTCTGTTGTGCATTATGTGAGCCTGACGAGTGGGCCCAGGTGATCAGGATATAGTAGGAGGAAAAGAATGGTAGGTTTGTGAGAAGCGAACCCAAAGTAGTGGTGTGTCTATGAAATGGGCGCTAGTAGTTATAGTTCTGTGGCAATTAGGACATGAACCTGGTATTTTTGTGAAATTTATTCCTATGTAAATGCTGAGATTTACCAATGGTGAACCAACCGCTTCCTAGGATGAAGCCCTTCCCTGAACCAAATTTAGATCTATTAACAATGGTAGGTTTTGTACGTAGTATGTTTTTGGTATGTTTGTTCTACTGTTGACATTTCATTGTGTTGTGCTTATTCTATTGTACCCTTGGCTCCATGTACTAGAACCGGGTGACCTTTTAAATACACCGCTGTCCATAAATCTGTCTTCTGAAGTTTTGTTCTTGTTGAAACACAATTTGATCATCCCAATAGTATATTACTTCTCCCATTAATATATGATGTTTTTTTAGTTCAAATGACTGGAGGGAGTAGAATTCAAGTTTTCATCATTGTTGCATGAGCATGAATATGTGATTTAGACTTTCATATTGTTGTAAGTGCTGTGCAAATACTTTCTGTACTTGTACTTTCTAGATGGATGGACCATGATTGCTCTTATCTCTTTGTTTAAGGAGGACAGGAAGTTTGCTAAAATACAAGACATTTTTGGTATCATAAAAGGGTATGAAGAACCTGACCGTTACGTGATACTTGGTAACCACAGAGATGCATGGACCTACGGAGCAGTTGATCCTAACAGTGGGACAGCTGCGCTCCTAGACATAGCTCGACGTATTGGAATAATGCTGCAACCAGGATGGAAACCACGGAGGTCCGTCATTCTTTGTAGTTGGGATGCTGAAGAGTTTGGGATGGTAAGTAAACATGGAAGAAAGACGATAAGATGCTACCCTTTAAATGTGATGTATATAACTGATCTGGACATGCTCTTATTAAACCTCAAATGACACAACTACCTGAAATGTTTGAGACATATAAGACTCGTGACAATACATAGCAGATGCTTGATAGCTGTGTCACGGTTTAATGCCTTTAGTTCCTCTATGGAATGCCTTTTCTTCTGCTGTTAGATCAGGTCGAGTTTGTAATCTATATATGTGCTTTCTAGTTATTACTTATTAGCACATTTACTTCATGTTACTTTTATTTTGTCTATATTTTGAAGGTTCTTTTGTTTTTTCCAGATTGGATCAACTGAATGGGTTGAAGAGAATCTAGCAGATCTTCATTCCAAAGCTGTAGCTTACTTGAATGTTGATTGTGCTGTGCAAGGTGTTGGACTTTTTGCTGGATCTACTCCCCAGTTGGACAAACTCTTGATTGATATTACAAGACAGGTACTTTTTTTAAAAAAAATGCACCTTTGTATGTCTCTTTTTTTTTTTCTAAAATCTTGTTGAAGAAAAAAATATTTTTTATTGTACAGATTGGTTTTAGAAATCTAACATCATCAAACCTCTTGTACTCAAATTTGATTGTAATGCGGCCATTATCTGCATTATGGCCAAGCCAGAGAGACAGAATGAATACATGTGCTGGATTGTATTTGAAACTTTTGTTTTCCAGGTAAAGGACCCTGATGTCATGGGAAAGATGGTTCATGATACATGGAATGAAATGAATGGAGGCATCAATGTAAGCATTAAGAAATTCGAAATTTGTTGTGCATATGTAAAGATTTCTCACTGTATCTAGCATTGGCATGTAGTTCTAGCTGCAAAGTGGTTACATTTATATCATAGCTGAGGCTGTGCCATGCAGTTCTAGCTGCCATAGTTATTGCAGTTTTTGTACTGCTTTGTCCAGCCTTATGTATTGTGAAGATAGTGAGACATGAATGTACTCGTCTTATGTGAGGTGCCTCATCTACATCCCACTTGGGAGGAGGGGGCATAGCTCTCTATCAAGCATCATCCCCCCAACCCCACCACCACCACCCACGCACCCATACCCCACCACCACCACCATAAAAAAAAGTAGAGAAAACATACTTGGTTTCTGGATTGGACTGGCCTATATCTTCCTTTGCTTAATGACAGTTTTGTCCCTAATTCATGACCAGCTTTGCATAAAGTATGGAAGAACATTTTGGTCCTACTTGCTGTTTAAATCTGGCATGCCTATAACTCCATTTTGCTTTCTCCCAATCTTCTTGCCACTTCCTTATCTGCTTGGCTTAGTAGTTGTTCTTTACAGAAGGAGCTAGATCATTTCGAGTTACTGACCACTGCTTGCCTATTTGTTTATCCTATTTCTAAAGAATATCAAATCTACAGATAGAAAGACTTGCCAGAACTGATTCCGACTTCGCTCCATTTCTACATCATGCTGGAATCCCCTCTGTAGACTTGTACTATGGAAAAGGTATGTCACAACAGAACAGGTTCTTTCCGGAAAAGAATAAAGCGCTGGAGATCGCACATGTCTAAATCTGCAGTTGTTAATTTGGATTTGTTTTGCTGGAACTTCACTTGAGGATTGTTGGCCCATTGCAACGTTACCATTTTTAAATATTTTGTCTGAGTTGTACACGCAATTTTGAGGTTATGTACACCGAGCATTTATTTCATATTTATTTTCGTTGGTTCACCTCAAAGTTCACACATACAATTTCTCCGCTTGCACTATTTTGTTCTAGCATTTGTCATGTTAATTCTCCTAACATGGTTTGTGATCATCATTGCTAACCAATGTAGTGCTCATGCAGAATTTCCTGGTTACCATACTGCTCTTGACAGTTATAATTGGATGGAAAAGCATGGTGATCCATTGTTTCTTCGTCATTTGGCTAGTAAGTAACAACATAGTTTGTGAAAAAACTTGTATAAAGAGTAGAAAATCACAGTGCTTCTGATATTACTGATCAAAATTATGATTAACTGAATGCACTGATATGAAAGTGGTCAACAAAAAGAATGAATTGTTGCCTATAAAGCTAGCTGTATACTCATTTTTGGTGCGTGAAAAATAATGTATTGCTAGATTTATCTGTAGTAATCCTAGGAGTGCTCATGTTGTTTTCCTGCTTCAACAGTCACAGAAATTTGGGGACTATTAGCTCTTCGATTGGCCGATGATCCCGTGTTACCTTTCGATTATCAGGTTTACACTTCACAGTTACAGGTACATTGATTTTTATATGTGCACTTGATTTAGATGTATGAATTGTAGAATATCCCCTAATACGTGTGTGACGTTAGTGACATCATGGATGTTATTTCGATCTTATCTATGAGAACTCACACATATTATATAACCACCCTTAATTTTCTTTCAGTAATTAGTATAGTTTTTTTACGATATGTTTTTAATATGTCACTGAAATTTACAATATCACAGGAGCATACAAATGCATTTTCTGTCCTGACGGGTAATAGCCAAGCAGTCAATTTGATGAATGGATTCATCAATGATCTTTCTGGTGCAGCTATGGAAATCTTGAAGGAGGCGAAGGTATTGATTTACTGTGATTCTGTTTTCATGTACTTGGGTAGTCCAATGTTTAAACAAATATGCACCTTTGCTTGATCTGGACAGTAGGCTTTCAAATGCACATAGGTTACCGTCTTGATGCCTGGCACATTTTAGTAGCTATGGGGATATGTCAGTTTGAGAACTAGTGTGGTTCATTATTTTCACAATATGGTGAGCTATATAATTTCTTTTAGAATCCACGTATGAAACTCCTAGACCATTTCAATATTGATGTACTTCTTTGTTGTTTTTGATAAAAATATCCAGAAACTGCAGCAGTTGGATTTATATGACAAGCACACTAGGATGAGAAGGCGATTGCTGAACGATCGGCTCCTACTTGCCGAAAGAAGCTTCCTGCAACCTGAAGGACTTCAAGGAAGACGATGGTTTAAGCATCTAGTGAGCAACGATGTAGCTTTTCAAAATCACAAAAATATGTGCGGTTATTTTCCTTTTGATCTAACACTTCTGTTTATTTTTTGTAGTTATACTCACCTCCGGAAGACTACGAAAGCAAGCTATCGTTCTTCCCTGGGATCGCTGACAGCATCTCACGGTCAGGCAATCTGAGTGCCAAAGAACGGGATGTTTCAATGCAGCATGAAGTGTGGAAAATCTGCCGGGCAATTGAAAGGGCTGCGAGATCTCTTAGAGGTGAATTTCACCAACAACATGAACCGTCAAATTTTAGTTCCTTGGTGACTCCATAATACGTGCTTGTAAATAAAGCCGTATGTGTTTACAAGAAAATAAAAGTGTGATGAAGAAAATTTTGCTTTTGGGGCTACGCAGTGTATTGCCGTGGAACAGCGCCTGATAGAGTACATGCGGTGGGGGGAAAATACACTCTTGTACAGCACGAGGTGAGCGTATATCAATATGGAAACTTCAACGGCTATTTTTCCATGCCGGGAAAGAGCTGTTGAATGCTTCCATATACACTCACGCTGTGCTATACATAAACACAGGATCTTTGCAAGATCCTCATAATCTCTGAAAAAATCGTCTCGTCCTCTCCGCAAGATCTTCTGCTAGATCATGTCGACGAGTGCAAACACGGAAGCCGTAGCTGACGCCGGCAGCGCCAGCCCGGGCAGGCGGTGCGCCGCGTGCAAGAACCAGCGCAGGAAATGCGCCCCGGACTGCATCCTCGCCCCCTACTTCCCGGCGTCTGATCCCCAAAGATACGCCTGCGTGCAGAGGGTCTTCGGCGCCAGCAATGTCGCAAGATTGCTCCAGGTAAATATCATCACTCGATATTACACGATGATACTACGGGCTACTTATACTGCTTCTTGCCACTAGGATAATCTACTATTGAGCGTTAGCACGCACGCACATTTAAGGTGTATGATAAGCATAACACAATTTATTGTTCTTCTTTTGTCTAAACATTGTAGAATCATCTTGGAACAGCAATTTAGCACCGATCATTAGTTCAAAAAGAAAAAGGATGCACGTAGAGATAATTGATGTGCCATTTCTGTTCTGCTCCCCAGAGTCTCCCTGTACAGGAGCGTGCCAAAGCAGCGGACACGATGGCCATGGAGGCGCAGCGGCGTGTCGAGGACCCGGTGTACGGCTGCGCCGGGATCGTTGGCAGCCTGCAGGGAGAGATCCGGGCGGTGCAGTGCGAGCTGGCCAGGACGCAGGCCCAGATCGCCGTGCACGCCGCGGCGGCTCGCGCGCGCCCGGCGGTGGGCGCCCGCCTGAACAGGCACGGGCACCTCTGCAGCAGCAGGGTGGCGCGCGGGTGACGACCCAGGATCCATCCCAAGGACTGGATGCCCTGCTCACCGATGATTACCGCGTGGATGCCAACTTGTTTGATGATCACATGAACTAATTTCCCGTTGAAATAATCCGGTCCTCATCATTCTCTCTCAAAAAGAAGTTAATTACAGCTTTATTAATATATACAGGCAACTCAACAGGAAAGAAGTTACTGGTATTTTTGTTCATGCACAGTGTGCCTGTTAGCTCTGGACATGTCTCCATTACTCGCACTAGTGCATCAGAGCACCCACAATGAGAGGTCCTTAGCGAGAAAACCGATTTCTTTTCACCGTATCACTGGTATCTGGTGTTTAAAAGATGGATAAAATGTTTAGATAAACATTGGTACTTAATGAATGCTAAGAGAGTGATTGAGTCTATCTATACATCTATTTGTATTTTAGGAATCAATTTTTCTAGCGATACTTAAGGTCGAGTCTACCTAAAAGCACCCGTACCACGGCCGTTAGATTAAAAAAAACTCAATGCGTCTGATTAACCCTGCTGAGAAATAGCGGAGGCCAGACAGCGAGAGACCGCCGAGCGGGCGGCAACCGTACCCGACATCCCGACCCTGGCTGGCGGCGCCGGCGGGTGCGGCGAACCCAAATACAACTGGGAGCCGTGCGGGACTGGCAGGCCCGCTAGGTCCGGCGAGTCCCGCCTCCCCCGCCGCCAGTTCGATCGGGCGCGCGGTCTCCACTCTCCCCAACCGGCACGATTTCAGGCCATGGCGCTCGGGGAAGCGCACCAGCGCAGTGCCGGCGGCGAGGCCGGACTCCGACGTTGCTACGCAGCAGACAGCTGGTTAGGCTTGGAGCCCGCCAATCCCCATCGACCCAGCCAGGTACGCACCGACGAAGGATTCAACCAGTTGTCAAAACCTCATGATTTCAGTTTAATTTCCCCTCTACGTATATGCACAAGACCGCAGCTCGCTACTCGCCATTGTTATATTACAGTGCTCAATCACAGCAACACCATCACGCTCGGGCCAAACAAGCCATAGTTTAATGTACTGGTCATCAGCCTCCTGCACGGCCGGGGCGATTGCAGTCTGCAGAGTATCGATCTATGCAATTGCAGTGGTTGGGCCGACTGACACGCTCTGGAGGTATCGCTCAACGACGTCGAGGCCGCAGAGCTCCTTGACGACGGGCATCGTTGCGGGCACGTCCATCTGGAACGTGACGGCGGAGTTCGCGGGGCCCGTGCAGACTGAGAACTCCTTCCTGGCGGCTCTGATGGCTTCCCTCATCGCGCAGTGCACTGAGGACGCGAGGAGGAGTGGTGGCTCGCCTGAAGCTGCAAAGATCCAATCCACATCATGTCAGTGTCGCTGGCAGCCATTTTTGCCTTCTTGGCGAGCTCAAAGTTGACAGGTTTAGTCTGCAAGAACTTCAGGGGATGAGCATTGTGAGGATATAGAGGTTCACCTTTCGAAGAGAGGACACGCTTCTTGTCGCGGGCGCTGTTGATCAGCTCGACGTTGAACTCCTTCGGGATGGTGTCCACTGTGGGGATCTTGTATGTCCATGTGCCGTCGTGGATGACCATGCCGTCGTCGTTCGTCTTGTACTCCTCGTTTGTGAAGAAACCCACTCCTTGGATGAATGCGCCTTCGACCTGAGTGAATCAACAACAGTGTTAAGAGCAGCACGTTTCCATTGGCAGCAATCTGTGTCAGCAGTTTTTGTTTGGGGCTAACCTGGCCCAGGTCTACTGCAGGGTTCAGGCTCTGCCCGCAGTCGTAAACAAGGTCGCTCCGTAGGATTGTGGTTGCTCCTGTCAGGACATCAACTTCCACCTGTGGTGAAATTTCCATTCACAAGTCAGCATTACGGAACAGCCTCCAAGAATAACTGCATGTGCTGTGTTGTTACAGCTATTTGGATCTGAGATATACCTCACTGATGCCAGCCCCATAGTTCAAGTAACTTGTGAAAGTCGGATCAGGGTACCAGAATGCATGTGCCGATAAGTTCACATTTGCCATACTTGCCTGTAGATGACGAGATAGTGAGTTCCTCGCATTTATTTGCTACCTCTGATTGCAGCATATTAGTGATGGAAAGGTTAATTGGTATGTTACAACACAGGTAGAATAGAAGGTTTATCCTCACCTGAGCAATCAAGGCACTCCATTCCACCAAGCCAGCCTTAGCCTCCAGACTCTCCTTTATAGGCTTCAGCCTCTCAACAAGAATAATGCACGCCTGTCGAACTGCTTCACAGCTATTTTCAGAAGTAGTGCTCCCACCGGTGAACCCTCCCTGGATCATGCTCAATGAGTCGGACTGGATAACCCGCACCTTGTCAAGGAGGCATTCACCGCCATCAGGACACAGCTGTCCCAGCCCGAATGCTGTCATCTGCTTCACTTTAGTCCACAAGCCTTGGCCTATCTCAATGCCTCCAACCTCGACAGCAATAGAACCATCATTCATGATGGACACCTTTCCTGGAGTCGCTCGGAGGCCCACCTCATATGTGACAGGCACACAAGAAATGCCACGTTTCTTCCATTTGTTGCTGTTATTGAAGTTCTCAACCATTGCAGCTCTATGCTGATAGTCTGGAGACGAGGCCAGCTTATCGAACATGGTGACCAGGCTGTATGTAGAAGCTTCACCTGCACTTTCTCCGTAGAACTTTGCAAGGCTCTCAAAGTCATGAAGGTTCTTCCTCCGAATGGTGTTAGTGTCGACTGAGAGGACTGATGCAACATGCTCAATGATGGCTTCTGCAATAAAAGAGCCCTGCACATCTCCAGGGGACCGCATCATTGACTTTGATGAGACATTTGTCTTGCAGAGCTTGATATCAAATGCAAGAGCACCCCAGTTGTACTTTTTGAAACCACCCATGGTAGTTAATGGCAAAAATGGACTCAGATCCGGTGAAATTCCAGCATTTAGACCAAGATCGAGGTTTATGGCTGTGATCTTGCCATCTAACTTGAACCCAACGGAGTACTTTGCCTTCATAGGATGTCGTCCGCCTGCTATTATCATGTCTGTCTTCCGATCAAGGTACATCTTAACAGGACGCCGCAGATTGAATGCAGCAACGGCACATGCACATGCAACCTAACAAAGTTGAAATTCTTGGTTATCTAACACATTTGCATCTCAAAGAGTCTTTTGTTCAGATCATGTACTTCAGTTGACAAAACATTTGTAATTGTAGATGGAAGTTGTTTAGCAAAGCAAAGGTCCAGTTAGGAAGGACTTACGTGTGTTGCTCTCATTCCCTTTCCACCAAAGCCTCCTCCGACTCTTCTGGTGATCACACGGACGTTGTGAAATGGAATGCCAAGGCACCTTGCAACTACATCTTGTGTTATCTCAACAAATTGTGTCGAGGAATAGATGGTTATGCAGTTGTCTTCATCTGGAATAGCTAGTGCCACTTGTGTTTCCATGTAGAAATAGTACTGGGATTCAAGCTTCACCTGTGGAAACGAAAGGAACTTGGTGTGAGGGTTGCCCTTGCCCGTACTGGACACTCAGAGTACACTCATTTAGTCATTTTGAACATAAGTAATATATACCTCTGCTGACAAAATCTTATGATCAGCTTCAGACATCCCTTGGGTGTAATCACCTACTGGCTTGGGAGCAAAAAATGGGGGGATCTCGAAGTAGCTGCTATGTTGGATGGCATCTTCTATTGTGAGAATTGGTGGCTGCAAATTTTCTGTGCTATACTCAACATCAGCTTGCTTTGCAGCCATATAGGCATACCTCTGTGTTTCAGCAATCTGAGTGATGAAAGCAACATGACAAAGGTAAGCTACCAGTTTTTTCAACATTGTAGGTACACACAAATTTATAATTGATTTTTAATCTTAACGGACACTTAAGAAACCTTACCACGACTCCAATATTTTGACCAGCAAATTCAGCGACTTGATCTACAAAAAGTGCTTCTTCTCCCAACATTGGGAACCTTGATCCAATATTTTGGCCACCTCTGGGAATATCTTCAATGGTAATGACTTTGATAACCTTCTGTGAAGCCAAAGATGATTTGAATTTGATACCCTTCACATGGGCATGAGGGTGTGTGCTATAGATAAAGGCTCCAAAGAGGCAATCCTTGGGAGTAGGGATATCGTCAACATACACAGCCTCCCCTGTGCAAAAAAAAAGAAGTTTAAGTGCATTGACATAAAGTTATAGTAACCAATAATAATGTGACGAAAACATGGATGTAAGGAACTTATTAGATGGTTTAGCACTGACCAAAATATTGCCCTACTTTTTAATAGAGGACCATTAGGTTATTCTTGGGATATGCTTATAAAGATGTAACAAACTGAAGGTCAAACAAAATAAATCAGTTTATGGTAAATGAGTTAGTATAGTGCAAAAATAATATAGGAGTATACCAGAAGCTTGGATCTCGGCCCCCATTTTCTTGATTGGCCTGCCGACTGGTTTGTATTCATCACTGAAAACCATTTCTTGCCTTGAGCGTATTGGCCTGTCAACCACAAGATTCTCCTCTGGTGAGTGCCGTGTGTTACCATTCATTGTTCCGTTAGGGAACCCATTGGTAACATTACCCTTTGCTAGTCCATTCAAGCTGTTGGCAAAGGAAGATAAGAAACCGAACAAGAAACCGACAGCCAAGCTGATTCTATACTCAGGATGTGTTGTGCCTTCTGATGGTGAAACAGTATCTTTAAGCAACTGAACTGCCTCATATATAACAGACGAGGTCACCGTTTTACCCTTCAGAAAATCCTCTACCTTTCTAGCTCTGATGGCATGATCAACTCCATAAGCACCAAACGCCAAGCATATATCCTCCATGAGATTTTCTCCTGAGGCTGCATCCAATGAAGTCCTTGCTAAGAAAGCAGAATTGACATATGAGACAGCATTGCCAAATGGACGAGGGGCTGCTCGGAAAGTCTCAAAGGTGATGCCATCTGAACCCCAATCTGGTATAAATATGCTCAGCAACAGAGTCCTAAAATCACATGGTGGCTGCTGCAAGAACTCCTCCAAAGTGAGGCACTGCTTTTTGGAAGCCACCTGGATGGTGACCGTCGAACCTGCAGCTAGTAATACCGTTGATATGTCAGACGCGAACGGTAACCTCTGTGCCATGATTATGTTTCCTCCTATAGTTGCAGTGTTCCTAACAAATGGTGAAGCCACTTTGTTCAGGTGATCAGCAATCTTTCTGAAGACCAGATCTCCATCTGACAACATTTCAATGGCTTTAGATATGGACACAACTGATCCAAGCTCAATCCCCTTGCTGCTTCTGTTGATGATTGAAAGCTCTGGAATTCCTTTGATGTCAATGTACTTGTCATGGAGATCCTGATCCTTGTACACTCCAGACCCAGTGTTTGAAGCTACAATTTTCACAGAATTTTCATCAAACCAATTGGAGTTGAACAAACCTTGAAGCTCTTCGATGCTCTTGGGATGGTACCAGCCTTCATCGGAGACTGCCACTGGAGCATTGTTCTCCTTCTCCATCGAGGACTTAATCTCGGTTTTGAGGAAGTCCGGAAAGGTGCAGACGGCGCCACTGTTGTAGCCTGGCAGCTTGCTGACATCTGCAGGTCCATCGCCCTTGTTCCAGAAGCAGTTGAGACCCAGGTCCTCAAGGTCGACGTCTGCTGCAAAGCTCTTGCAGGCGTCGAGGATGGGCCTGTAGCCGGTGCACCGGCACAGGTTACCGGACACGGCCTTCTCAGCCTCTGATGTGGTGAGCTTAGAGAAGCCCGCGGGTGGCTCAGGGCGGCTGGCAGCCTTGTCTGCCTTGGTGAGTGCGGAGAAGATGGACATACACATTCCGGGCGTGCAAAAGCCGCACTGCGAGGCGTGGAAGCCGGCCAGGCGCTGTTGCACGGGGTGGTAGCCATCCTTGGTGTTGCCGATGCCCTCGCTGGTGGTCACCGAGCAGCGGTCTACGCTGTGGAGCAGTGTGAGGCAGGAGCTCGCCGAGAACTCCGTCACCTTGTCAATGGCCGGGTCATACTTGGAGATTAGGACCACGCATGCGCCACAGCCACCTGCCGCATGGAGAAATTGTGAAAGCAGGTAGAGGTTAGCTCTCTTTTTTCTTCCATTGAAGTATTGAACACACATGACTATTTGAAGAGCTGTGTTTTGCATTATTAACGTTTGGGCAAAAATAAGAAAAATAGCGTCATATTCTGTACTATTTTGTAGGAAAAAAGGCACAGGTTAGCGAAATTGTGCCATCTGTAATACATTTTTTTTTCAAAAAAAAAAAAAAGAATACTGCGCCTTTTAAGGGCAAACAGTTTCTTACTCTCAGGACGATGTGCTGGTTTCTCAACAATAATCAAACTTTTTGTTCTAATTTATCTTTTTTGGTGATTTTTCTTCTCTCTTTTCTGAATTATGATGCCGTGTTGTCTACTTGCTGGTGGAACTGCGTAGATACGTACCCCTTTTGTTCGAAATTATATGTTGTATAACTTTAGACACCAATTGTAATCACTCGATGTATATATATTCACTATGATTTAGTTTGTCATATAATATACTTCAAAAATGTTTATATTCTATATTTTTTTGAATAAAATGAGTGGTGAAAATTAATGTCTAGAACTCAGACGACATGTAATTTGAAACGGAGCGAATACATATTGCACGCGATGTTAATTATGGATGCATGCATATGTACGCAAACAGCAGGCTTCAAATGCTTCCAATCATGCAAGAAAAATAATTCAAATCAGAAACGTAAGCATATGCGTGCACATTGGGTCAGGCGAATAAGCAACCGGCCAGGCGCTGGCTTCGCGGCTCGTGCACGTACCTTCGCCGCAGCCGAGCTTGGGTCCCCTGACGGGCGTCTGGGTGCGCAGGAACTCCAGCAGCGTCGTCGACGGGTCCACGCCGGCCGCCTCGTACCGCCGCCCGTTCACGGCCAGCACCACCGTGGCCGCCATAGTCGGCATCTCCTCCTCCGTAGCCTCTCGCGGAGTCACGGCCAACGACCACCGTACCTCCGCTCCGGCGGCTGCACGGCGTGACGCCTGCAGAGAGCGGGCGCGCGACGGCGACGACGACGACGACAGAGCTGCCATGCTCTCGCCTTGGCCTCTCTTATTTATATCGGCGGCTGGTGATGCACGCGCTGACGACGCGCCGGCCTGCTGCGAAAGCGGTGATGCAGGCAGACTCAGCGACCAGTGCGGTCTCGCATGCGCTCTCAGAATCAGTCTTGGGCTGATCCAGCCAGCGTGGTTGACCAGCGTGTTTAAGGAAAACAAACGTACTGCCTCTCGTGAGATATTCTTTTATACTTTTTGTTGCTTTGGACAACCAGATAGAGCTAGCTACGTACAAGGCACCGTATGTCTATCGGAAACGTCAAATAATCCCTGTCGATATTGCTCCCTCCGTATTTAAATATAAACTTTGGTTAATTTTTTTGAAAACTTTAATCGTCTATCTTGATCCTTATGAGCAGGGATCGATATGGTCAACGTACACAGCCTCCCTTTGTGCAAGAAGAACAGTACATGGCTAGGTACAGAATTCTAGAGAACATTAAGTAACTGTGCGAATAAAACATCATCAAATGGCTCAGATCTGACCACTGATCATACAATTGCAGCGAAAGTAAAAGCCTCCAGGAATCAATGCGGGTCTTGCATGAGCTCCCAAAGGACTCTTCATTTGGCTGGTTGCCTGGTCTAGTAGAGGCAGAGCAGGCGCGAAGGCGATGGGCGCGGGACGGCGGGAAGATACGCGGACACGCAGCCGACTCCAACGGCGCACGTACCGGACCCGTCACCTCACCGGCTGGAGCGCACGCAGGGGCGGGTCCAGGATTTGAGGATTGGGTATTCAAAATTTTATAGAAATTTTTTTATAATCTAAAATCTAATTTTATAGGTATAATTGATTATAGTATCACAAAGTATTTATTGTGTAACACGTAGAAGATACATAACACATAAATATCATGTCATCGGTTTCTCCAACATATAGTATAAAACTACTAATTGTTCAATATATGGAAATGGTAACATCTAAAATATATCAAATTGAATTAAGACTGGTTGAAGTTGAGGATTTTGACTGCTCACTGTGGTTTGATCACCATCTGGACAATTGCCGCACGCCAGCCAGACCAGTCACTAGCGCTTGGTTTTTTAGAATTGGGCTGCAGAATGAGATATTGGGCCAACTAGGCCATGGAACATGAGTGCTAGTTTGGGCTGAATGCTTGAATAGTACAGTATTTTGTCTCAATTTTATTTTTTAATACATGTACATGATACATACAATATATGCACAATTTTTTGGAGCAAAATTTATGGGTATTCAAATGAATACCCATGAATTGAGCTGGCCCGTCCATGCTCGCACGTGTCTTCTCGTATGTGCTAGCACGCAGGTGGATTGGCGGTGAGATTTTTGAGATAACTTCATCTCTATCGCGGCAGGACTTTGGATCCCAACACTAATTGCCTCTATGGTAAAAATTGGCTTTAGCCACAAATTAACTTCAACCACTAGCCATATATCCAAACAAAAGCAGACTAATTATAGATGGGCTAATTGTTATCTTTAGCTATTAACCAAATATTGGTTTTAGCTTATTCAAACAGGCCCATAATAATACTTCACAAGGCTCAGGTCAATATTATTACAGTCGTCATTTAACGTTGGTAGCCTAACGTTATTGTCACCGTGTGTCTCCTCCTACTCCGACAGCAGCCGGAGTTTCCACCACCACGGCTACACTAACCTTCGTGCCTAAAGCTCTCGCACCATCCTCGTCGTCTGGTCAGCACCACTATCGGCACTACGCATCACCGCCCCCACCCTATTGCCACCGGCGGTCAACCTCCTACCGAGCCCCATCTCTAACCTCTAGGTTCACAAGGCACAAACAAGCCCCCTCCTTCTCTTTCCCTTTTTCATGGTAAACACCTACACTACATTGAACTTAAAATCGAGAACGGTCTCACCTACCCAACACGGTCTCGTCAAAGTATACGAACATTGCGGAACCCACTCATTAATCGCTCCTCGTTCCTTGAAGCTAATATCTATATATCACTATTTATATTTTAAACTCCACACTATTTATGTTCAGGATACGTGTACACTTCGGTGACCTCAACTTAAGTGACGGAATGCATAGTGTACACTGGCGGCAATTGACGCAACGCAATAGCGACCGACCGCGCCAAACAGGGCGGCGGACCCGACGGCAGCGGCAAGACCCTTGTCATTAACCACGTTATGCCCGTCAGCTACCGGTGGCGGCACAGCGGCAAGCAGGGTAGGGCGGCCGTAGGGTCCCGGCGTCCAGCGAAATCAAGCAGGCATTATTTCACTCCCGCCGCCGCGCCGCCAGTACGATTAGGTGCGCAGTCGCCGCAATCGGCCGCCATCCGGAAGTCCGGCACGGGGCGGAACCAGCCAAAGGCCGGCGATGAGGACCCCCAAACCCACGGCGAGGCCTAACCCTACTGGCCCAATCCGATCCCCGCTCACACCCAGAAGGCAGGTATGCACGCACCCACAAATCATTCGTTGCAAAATATATTCAAATTCCTGTCGAAATCGCATCATTTTTTTCCTACACACACCGGCCCAATCATTTTACGCTGATCCCGCATTCCCGCTGGAGTGTTGGATTGGATCTATGCTTTCGCCGTGTTTGGGTCTGCAGCAGATGCGCCCTCGAGGTACCTCTCCACGACGTCGAGGCCGCAGAGCTCCTTGACGATGGGCATCGTCGCCGGCACGTCCATCTGGAACGTGACGGCCGAGTTCGCGGGCCCCGTGCAGACCGAGAACTCCTTCCTGGCGGCCCTGATGGCCTCCCTCATCGCGCAGTGCACCGAGGCCGCGAGAACCAGCGGCGGCTCGCCAGACGCTGCAAACAAGTCCACGGTATATGTCAGGGGTTGCAGGAAGCCATTGTTGGTTGGGCTTGGGCGAGCTAAAGTTACAGCTCTCTTTGTCAGTTATTATCAGGAGTTTGAAAAGGTCTGCAGGAATAATGTTGGGAGGGGGATGAAACATTGAAAAGATTGCGAGAAGAAGATGCAGGTGCTCACCTTTCGAAGATAGGACACGCTTCTGGTCACGGGCACTGTTAAACATCTCGACATTGAACTGCTTCGGGATGGTATCCACCGTGGGGATCTTGTACGTCCATGTGCCGTCGTGGATGACCATGCCGTCCGAGTTGGTTGCATAGTCCTCGTTCGTGAAGAACCCTACTCCTTGGACGAATGAGCCTTCGATCTGATGCAATAATGGTGTTCAGAGGAGGGCACTTTCATCGATGCAGTGGTCTGGTCTGCATGAGCTGTGTGTTTATTTTGCAGCTAACCTGGCCCAAGTCCACAGCAGGGTTCAGGCTCTGCCCGCAGTCGTACGTGAGGTCGCTCCGTAGGATTGTGGTTGCTCCGGTCAGGACATCAACTTCCACCTGCCATGTTCGTTTGGAAATTCCCAATCACATGTCAGCATTGAGCAAACTGAACCTGCAGCCTCCCAACAATTTGGGTTGGTAGCTGCATATGAGGTGTTGTCATTGCGGTTTGGATCAGGGGTACCTCACTGATGGCAGCTCCATAGTTCAGGTAGTTTGTGAAAGATGGATCAGGAGTCCAGTATGCATGTGCCAATAAGTTCACACTAGCCATGCTTGCCTGCAGATGAAGGTAAAAAAAGATGACATGAGCGATTCAAACTGTTTGATATCCTTACACTTATTTGCTACCACTATGTCTACTGGCTACAGTACATTGAAGACGAAATGGAGGAGGGGTACAAGATTTAAGCCTGTAACTGTTGCTATCTCTTTCAGTCAGGTAAAGTGGCATGTTACAGCAAAGACAGAATTGGGAAGTGGGTATCCTCACCTGAGCAATCAAGGCACTCCATTCCACTGTCCCGGCCTTAGCCTCTAGACTCTCCTTGATGGGCTTTAGCCTCTCAACAAGTGCAGCACATGACTGTTGAACTGCTGCACAGCTTGTTTCAGAAGTGGTGCTCCCAGCAGTGAAACCTCCTTGGATCATGCTTAATGTGTCTGCTTGGATAACCCGAACCTTGTCTAGGAGGCATTCGCCTCCGTCAAGGCACAGCTGTCCCAATCCATATGCTGTCATTTGCTTCACTTTTGTCCACAGCCCTTGGCCTATCTCAATTCCTCCGACCTCGACAACAATGGAACCATCATTCATGATGGACACCTTGCCTGGAGTTGGACGAAGGGTCACCTCATACGTGCCTGGCACGCAAGAAATGCCACGTTTCTTCCACTTGCTGCTGTTGTTGAAGCGCTCCACCATTGCAGCTCTGTGCTGGTAGTCTGGAGACAAGGCTAGTATATCAAAAATGGACACCAGGCTGTATGTTGAAGCTTCACCTGCGCTTTCTCCGTAGAACAGCGCAAGGCTTTCGAAATCATGAAGGTTCTTCTTCCTGATGGTGTTAGTGTCTAGCGCGAGAGCTGAGGCAACATGCTCAATGATGGCTTCAGCGATGAAAGAGCCCTGCACATCTCCAGGAGCTCGCATTGCTGACTTTGATGAGAGGTTTGTCTTGCAGACCTTGGCGTCAAATTCAAGAGCACCCCAGTTGTATTTTTTTAGAGCACCTATGATAGCACCTGGCATCATTGGGCTCACATCCGGTGCTATTCCTGCATTGATCCCAAGATCAAGGTGCAAGGCCGTGATCTTGCCATCTGACTTGAACCCGACAGAGTACTTCACCTCCACAGGATGCCGTCCTCCTGCCATTATCATGTCTGTTTTGCGATCAAGGTACATCTTAACTGGACATCGCAGCTTGAAGGCAGCAATGGCACATGCACATGCGATCTGACAAAGGGGAATTTTCTGGTTAGCTTTGATACATTTGCATCTCAAACAGTGTTTTTGTCAGATCACAATCTTCAATTGACAATACTTTGGTAACTGAAAATAGAAAATATTGAGCAAATCAAAGCTTTACTAAGTCAGGACTTACATGTGTCGCTTTCATTGCCTTGCCACCAAAGCCGCCTCCAACTCTTCTACTGATGACACGGACATTATGAAATGCAATGCCAAGGCACCTTGCTACCAAATTTTGTGTGAGTTCAGGCATTTGTGATGAGGAATGGATGGTAATGCAGTTATCTTCGTCAGGAATAGCTAGCGCCACCTGAGTCTCCATGTAGAAATAGTATTGGGATTCAAGTTTTACCTGCGGGTACCAAAAAAAAAAAAAAACTAGGTGTGACTGTTTGGCTTCGCTAGAAACTCAGAGTATAGATCCTTTTTAACAAAACAAAATGTTGGTTACCTCTGCTGATAAAATCTTTTGGTCAGCTTGAGACATCCCTTGGTTGTAATCACCAACTGGCTTGGCAGCTAAAAATGGAGGAATTGGGATGTAGCTCTGTCTTTGGATGGCATCTTGTATTGTCAGAATTGGTGGCTGTATATTTTCTGTGCTGTACTCAACAACAACTTGTTTTGCAGCCATATAAGCATACCTCTGTGTTTCAGCAATCTGAGTAAATCGAAACGCAACACAACACAGTAAGCTTGCCTTATTTTTTAAATGAAGGCATTTTTGGAAAAGGAAGACATATGATGGTTCGTGTGTAATCTGAAAGAACAGAACATTACCACAACGCCAATATTCTGGCCAGCAAATTCAGCAACTGGATCTGCGAATAGGGCTTCATCTCCTAGCATCAAGAAGCTGCTTCCAACATTTTCTCCGCCGCTTGGAATGTCCTTTGCTGTGATAACTGTGATGACCTTTTGTGAAGCCAAAGATGATTTGAAGTTTATACCCTTCACACGAGCATGAGGATGTGTGCTGTAGATAAATGCTCCATAGAGGCAATCCTTGGGAGCTGGGATATCATCAACGTACACAGCTTCCCCTGTGTAAGAAATGAATATGGTTTAGTGCATTTTTTTAAGAGAGGAAATGCAGTCACTAAAAACATGCAAAGGACAAAGGCTTATTAGATGGTTCTGCACTGACCAAACTATTGTACTGAAAATGAGAGAAAAAGGGCCCATCAGATGGTTATTTTGTAGGGTATATAGAAGAAAAATGTTGCGTTGGCCGAAGTTCAAGCTAAATCAGTTCATGCATTGGAATAACCGAATAAGAGTATATACCAGAAGCTTGGAACTCTGCCCCGGCTTTCTTGATTGGCTTGCCAACAGGCTTGTATTCATCGCTGAAAATCATTTCTTGTCTTGAGCTTATTGGCAAATCATTGCTGTCAGAATTACGATGCTCTGTTGGTGAGCACACGGCACTACCATTTGTATTTCCATTAGTATATGACCCATTGGGAGTATCAATTGATGGCGCATTCGTACTGTTGGCAAGTGAAAACAAGAAACTGAACAAGAAACTGATAGCCAAGCTGATTCTGTATTCAGGATGTGTTGTGCCTTCAGATGGTGAAACAGTATCTTTGAGCAATCTAATTGCTTCAAGTATCACAGATGAGTTCACTGATTTCCCCTTCAGGAAGTCCTCAACCTTCCTAGCTCTGATGGCATGGTCGACTCCATAGGCACCAAATGCCAAGCATATATCCTGTATAAGACTGCCGCTTGATGTCCTTGCCAAGAAAGCAGAGTTTACATACGAGACAGCATTCCCAAATGGACGAGGGGCTGCTCGGAAAGTCTCAAAGGTTATATCATCTGAACCCCATTGTGGGACAAATATACTCAGCAGCAGGGTCCTAGAATCACATGGAGGCTGCTGCAAGAACTCCTCCAAAGTGAGGGAGAACCTTTCGGACACCACTTGGATGGTGACAGTTGAACCTGCAGCTAGTAGTACAGTTGCAATGTCTGATGCAAATGGTAACCTCTGTGCCATCATTATGTTTCCACCAATGGTTGCAGTATTCCGAATAAACGGTGAAGCCACTTTGTTCAGGTGATCAGCAATCTTTTTGAAGACCAAATCTCCATCTGACAACACTTCAATGGCTTTAGAGATGGACACAACTGATCCGAGCTCAATTCCCTTGCTGCTTCTGTTTATGACTGATAGCTCTGGGATTCCTTTGATGTCAATGTACTTTCCATGAAGGTCCTGATCCTTGTACACTCCAGAACCAGTGTTTGAAGCCACGATCTTCACAGTATTCTCATCATACCAATCGGAATCAAATAGCCTGTGAAGCTCTTCGATGCTCTTAGGATGGTACCAGCCATTGTCGCAGACTGCAACCGGAGCACAGTTCGCCTGCTCTAGAGAAGACTCGATCTCGGATTTGAGAAACTCCGGAAAGGTGCAGACAGCACCACTGTTGTAGCCTGGCAGCTTGCTGCCATCTGCAGGTTCGTTACCCTTGTTCCAGAAGCAATTGAGGCCCAGGTCCTCGAGGTCAACATCAGCTGCGAAGCTCTTGCAGGCGTCGACGATGGGCCTGTATCCGGTGCAGCGGCAAAGGTTGCCGGAGACAGCCCTTTCGGCCTCTGATGTGGTGATCTTGGAGAAACCCGTGGGTGGCTCAGGGCGGCCGGCAGCCTTGTCTGCCTTGGTGAGTGCGGAGAAGATAGACATACACATGCCGGGTGTGCAGAAGCCGCACTGCGAGGCGTGGAAGCCGGCCAGGCGCTGCTGCACGGGGTGGTAGCCATCCCTGGTGTTGCCGATGCCCTCGCTGGTGGTCACCGAGCAACGGTCCACGCTGTGGAGCAGTGTGAGGCAGGAGCTCGCGGAGAACTCCGTCACCTCATCTGTGGCCGGGTTGTACTTGGAGACGAGGACCACGCATGCACCGCAGCCACCTGCGACAATGTGATTATGTGAGATTGTAAAATTAGACTCTTTTATCTTCGCTGAATCGCTGTACACGCAGAAGAGATGCGGTGTTCATATATTATTACATTCAGAGCTAAAAGAAGAAGAGTATTGCATTCATTTAGTGAAAGAGTGCAAGTGGTTAACGTAATTGTGTCGTTCAAATTTCACACTATAACCTTGTTGCTAAACGAATATAGAAATATATATATAGTTCAAAAATTAATGCAGCATCTTTCAGTGTTCGCTTCCTGTTATGTCCCAAATAATACCTGATTTTTGCAAACTTTTTTTTTAATGAAACAGTTTCTTCTGTCTTGCTTGAGAACGTAAATGCTGGACCAAATTCCTTCCATCCAAAAATGCAAGACAACTAGTATTTAAAAAGTCAAACTTCGTATATGTTGAGTAAAAATTAGTCAAATTATTAGTATTGACTTTAATGCATAAAAATTATGCAGACAGATTAGTATTTTAAAATACTTTTAGTAATATTGACTTCCTAGCTATAATTATTGCATTTTGCTAGAAAACGAGCTGGGTTGTTGGGGCCTGATTTCAAAGACCGAGTGGAGCCAAAATACGCCTGTACAGTACTCTTTAACAAGAAAGGGCACCACTTTTCCTAAACTTTTAGAACCATCACTTTTGGCGTACTACGTACCCATATTTGTACGGGGCTACCTAAACAACGAGCGCTCGCTAGATTCGTTCCCAGCGAGCAACAGTGTCCCCTAGTGCCCCACGTCCCACGTGGACCCATGTAAAGTTTTCTATTTTTATTTTTTTTATTCGTGATAAATTATGATTGCATAAAATATTTGTGATAAATTCATGTTTCCATAAAATTATCGTGATAAGTTATGGTTGCATAAAATATTCGTGATAAAATTATGCTTACATAAAATTATCGTGATAAGTTATGATTGCATAAAATATTCGTAATAAAATTATGCTTACATAAAGTTATCGTGATAAAATTATGGCTGCGTAAAAGTTATCCTGATAAGTTACGTTCCATAAAATTATCGTAGAAAAAAGAGAGAAAAAAAGAGAAGAAACAAAAAAAAGTTATGGATACATGAAATATTCGTGAAAAAGTTATGCTTACATAAAATTAAAATTATTGTAATAAGTTATGGTTGCATAAAATATTCGTGATAAAATTATGTTTACATAAAATTATTGTGATAAATCATGGTTGCATAAAAATATTCGTGATAAAAAAATAACTTATAAACATAACTATATTACATATTGAGTAAAAAATAAATGAAAAGAAAAAAAAAACACCATACGGTGGGAAGCTGCACACACGCCGGAGCGGATCGCTCACTCAGATCGAGCGGAGCGAGTGATCGCTATTTCTTATATCTTACTGGCCTAGAGGTACACACCGCCCACACGCTTTAAACTGTGTCTCAACCTACATGCATTGTGTGAGGAGCGGAGCACGTCGAGCAAAATAAAGAAGATGACTGGTTGGACGATCAAGGAAGGAGAAAAAAAAGAAATAAGTAATTGAAAGGAAGGGGCCGCTTCATTAATTACATATAAGGAAAAATACCTGGCGGGTATGGGCATGAAAGGTGACAAAATAAAAAACTAAAAGGTAAAAGCATCTATTTAATCAGTTTTAGCATTTTTTCGATCCTTTTTAACTTGGACAGTGGATGCCAATGCGAGTGGTGCAGAGGTTTTCATTGGACGAGAAATTGTGTTTCGTTCTCGATTTCTTGTCCAACTCCATCCGATTTCCGATCCAGATCACAGGGCACACACACAGCTAGCCTGGTTTCGTCGTCTCTTATCCTATATCAACGTATAATGGCTGAGACGGCCGCCGGTGATGGCTCGACGGGGCGCGGCGAGCGAGTGCGCCGCCGGTACCCCGCTGCCGCACTTGTTGAACCGCTCCCGTCCATTGTTTTCTCCTATCCTTTTTGTTTCCCTGTGGATTTTAATTTGTTTCCTTCTACTTTTTTTTTTCTTAGTTCTGCTCATTAGAGAGGAACACAAGGAAATCGAAGGTATAACCGATGGACTATTTTAAGGAAAAGGTAATAGATTGGCTTGATGTGGGGAAAAAATAAAAATTATTAAACGACAGGGTCCATGCAAGACCATCTTCACCGGTTCATATATATATATATATATATATATGGTGGATTATTATTAGATAGTTTTGCAGTTCGTATACGTACATATTGAGAAAGGGGACGTGTAAAATCAGAGAGAGACCCGGAACACGATTTGAGAGAGAGCGCGCATCAGGAGAAAAAAGAAATTAATTAACATGTGCTTGTTGCTTAGGGGCTGTTAATTTGGTTCTCTATAGCTATGATAGTATAAAGAGCCACACAGAGCCGCTGGACTCCGCCTATCCGTTGTTTCATTAGGTGGCTCAACCCATCTAATACCAGCCACTACACATAAAAAGACTCATACATATTAGCTACTATATTAATATTGTTGGCATTATGAGGCATATTTAAAATCGTTTGAACGGGGGCATATATGATGACAAATAAAAATGCAATGTTGTACTCTTGGCTTTCAAATCTCGCTCGATGTAACGTAGATCCGCCTCTATGTACGATGAACATATACTTGAGATAGGTGGTGGACTGGACTGGTGGGGAGATGGTCACACGCCACTCATCATGCACGCGCACAGATGGAACTAGCTAGCAGACTGCAGACTCCAAGGAAAGGGTCGTCGTCTGTTCTGTTTGCCACACACCAGAACCAAAGCAAAGATCCCGTCACGTCCGCACGTATACGTACCTTCGCCGCAGCCGAGCTTGGGTCCCCTGACGGGCGTGCTGGTGCGCAGGAACTCCAGCAGCGTCGTCGACGGGTCCACGCCGGCCGCCTCGTACCGCTGCCCGTTCACGGCCAGCACCACCGCCGCCGCTGCCTTCTTCCCCATTTCCGATCCACCAGCGTCTATGGCCGCAGTACTGCACCGGCCACCACCCCTAGCTCGCTCGCTCTCCTTCTCCGGCACGGCAGACGGCACCGTCCCTACTACCTAGCTAGGGTACGCTCCGCAGGCCGGCCGGCACTACGAGGAGCGAGTGGCTGTCGCGGCCGCGCCCTCTCGTCTATTTATATGGGCCGGCCGGCCGCGGAGGTTGAGGTACGCACTGACGTCGCCGCCGGCGCACAGGCCGTTTTGTTTGTCAGCCAGTCAGCCACCAGCACCACACCACCGCCTCGCGCGCCAATCAGTGATCGATCGAGGTTGCGGGTCCGGCACCTGCGTCTCCTGGGTCTCCGGCTCTTGCATGTACTATACTAGTATATTTTGAAGGACAGGACCGGAACGCCTCGTGCTTACCGCGCGCGGGTTAGCGTGCTTAGACTATCCACGCTCCCGTTACTTTAAATGTTTTCTCTAAAAACAATATTCTAATTCAGCCAGCAAGATTTTTTTTTCCATACTACGATTCATTGCACTCGTGTTACTCTAAATGTTTCCTCCATACCCAACTACCAACTATTCTATTCGTTTCCTACCAACTACCATCCCCAATTAAAAAAACATATATGTATGTAGCATGCATGCAAATGCAGCTGTGCAAAGGCTGTTGCATGCCGGTCCTTTTTGCACGTATCGTTTGGCCCGTGGTCATGTTTGCACGTCTCGTTCCGCCCGTGCTCAAAGGCCTGCATTGGCTGTCACTTTTGGCACATCGGTGGGAATATATTCTCTGCATGGTGCTCGTGCAACGTGCTTCAACTGGTTTTGAATATATTCTCTGGATGCTGCTCTGCACGGTACTCGTGAATCTTTCCACCAGGCCGGGCCGTGCCAGCTCACGTGCCGCCAACCCTGTCCAAGAACGGCACGACCAACCTCGGATCGTGCCGTGCCGGCATGACGGCCCGGAAGGTCCGGGATGGCCGGGTCGTGCCGTGCCGCCGCGCTGCTCCTCTGCCGCACGCCGAAGCTGAAGCCGCCGCGCCGCTCGCCCGGCCCCGCGCCGAACCACCGCCGCGCCGCCGCTCCCCGCCGGGCGCCGAAGCCGCCGCCGCGCCGCTCCCTCGTCGGGCGCCGAGCCGCCGCCGCGCCGCTTCCCCCGCTGGGCGCCGAAGCCGCCGTCGCGCCGCTCCTCGTCGGGTGCCGAGGTGAAGCGTCCCAGCCCTTAAGCAGGACTAAAATGTGTATTATTACCATTCCCAGGAGTTATGGTAATCACATTTGTACATCAGATGTATACAGATCCGTCCTAACGGGACAGACCAAACGGGGCGCAGCCCGAAAACACTGCAGCGGAAACTATAAAAGCGCGACCCATACTTTCCCACAACACACAGTTGGGAAGCAGGCCGTAACCCTCACACGTCCATGATCTTCTTTGCTCTGTAAACCAACAACAAAGCAAGGGTGAGTACATACGTACTCCGCAAGTCCACCTTCTTCCATAGGAAGGGGGATATAAGCTATCATTTCATGCAAGATATATCTGGAGCTGAAGGTAAGTTTGCAGTAAAACATTTGATATGCAGGGTTCCTTAGTTCTCAGTTTTAATTGAGAAGACATCTTTATCCCAAAAGAGGTTGCCACTGGACTTGCCGGTCCATCGCGGCTCGTGGCACGCATGCCATCACATTTTCCACACACACACCTCCTTGGCAACCGCAGCTGCCTCAAAACCATCATTTTGATCCCATCCCAAAAACCATATTTTTATAAGAAGCTAGTTCGGAAACCAAGCCGTAACTCGTTTGTCCATACCAGTGGACAGCGGACTATCATGATAGATTTAGTTATACTCTGGCCAGAGGTGCACACTTTACCCACAAGTTTGGTCCAGGCACTCATGATCAGTGAGCCCCTTTCCGCTCGCCGGTTTTTCCCCCGCAAGGCGCTCCCCAGACTTCAGCCATGAGAGAGTACGGGCCCACCTGTCGCTCAGACCCGCAGCCACGCGACTGTTGACCCCTGACCGCAGCCATGCAACCGCGCCCATCCACCCAATCTCTCATGCATCCCAGCACACCGGCTTATGCCTGGTTCGTCCAAAGCGGGTTCTAACCGAGGGTTGCCGCATACAACCTCGAGTGGTTGCGCTAGATGAGTTAGGCAAGATGAAACGTCAACTCGGTCCTTCAGGGTGGAACTCCCACAATGCTCACGCATGAGCAACACCAGCCCAGTCCTCACAACAAGGACCAGGTTTCCACCCCGTAAATGGCTTCAACAACCGAAGTCGTCTGCCAGGGTCTTACCCTATGTTTTACTGAAAAACAACCGCCCATACCCACCATCATATTCCCATCATTTTCATCAAGATTAATGTATATAATTGAGTGAGCGATCCACCTAAGCGCACTACATCTAGAGTGGCTCGGGAGGCTATATCCTACTATGTTTTACCTTAGCCAGCAAAACATGCAAGTTTTCTTGTTTTACAAGGCAATAGGATGTGTATATAAAACATGGGTAATTTATGCATCAAGTGAGGATTTCAGTGGACTTGCCTTCATTTCGTCGGGGTAGCCGGTACGACGGTCGTTGCATCATTAAACTCCTGTTCCGGTCTCTAAGTCAACCATTTCAGAGACGGAACCGAACGGCTCTCCGAGAAAGCCTACACGTTCAGACAAGCAAAACACACCAAATCAAGGTACACTCTGAGCTCATCGTGATATGGGTTTGGTGGGGCTAGAGATATCCTTAGGGTTTGCATGTGAATAGAGCGGGAGTCAAACGGATAAATGGCACGTTTGGCCCCCTTTTAGATATCAAGAGTTTGATCTTTAGTGCCATCCATGCCTGGGCTCATGAGACGGATTTTCCGGCAGCATGAGGGCAGCATGTCGGCAATAAAGATTAATTTGGAAGAAGAGAGAGACGACACGGGCCAAACCCTGGCGCGTACGGTCCAACTCTTCCTTCCGGTTGGGCTCGGTCTACTCCCGCAGCGCGATGGGCTTACATCGCGGTGAGGGAGAGAACGACGAACTCGGGCGGTGCCAACCATCCCCACCTGTCGTCCGCATTACGGGGACAGGGGTAGAGTTTGACAACCGTCCGGTTCGGTTCAACCAAACCGGGTCTTCAGTGAACCGATCGGCGAGGGCGGAACTAGTGCACAAGTGGCTTGCCACAGGTGCCCTAGTCCCGTCGTCGCGGATCGACCCAAAAACGACGTAGCCCGTGGATCTTCAAGTGTCGTGGTCGGCGGAGTATGTGAGGATATTATGAAAAGTACGTGAATAGATAGGGCTTGATTTTCAGAGAATTTAGGTGCAAGAATCACGTGAATCGGAGTTAGGACGGGAAAGATACGGAGGTATTTGAGTCAAGGGGGTAGATATGAACTCCCTGGGTAGTTCAAGGGTGTAGGGCAGACTTTCTTGGACGATTTGGTTCTGGCCCGAGGGAGAAGGCGGCCTGGGCCCGAGGGGGAGATTCGGCCCAAGGGGCCTTCTTCATTTTCTTCTTTCTCACATCGGCCCAGTCCGGTTTTCTTCTTTTCTTGGCCCATGCGCGCAGGCGGCCTGATAGCCTGGGCCGGCCCACGCGGCAAAGGCGAGAGGCAGGCTGGCTCGGCGCGAGCGCTCGCTCGGCTTGCGCCGTCGCCGCCGCAGTGCTCGCCGGAGTTCCTCCGGGATGTGGTTCCCGGTCCCCGCTCGTCGGGCCGAGGGCACCGGCGCGACGAGGGGAGCGGTGCGGGTCCGTCCGCGGGGGGGCTCGGGGTGCGGGGAGAGGCGTGAAGCGGCGACATCCACGGACGGCCATGGCCGCGGCCGCGGGCGCTCGTGGAGAGCTCCAGTCGCGCAAGCGGGATAGAAATTGGAGGTGGGAAGGGGTAGAGGGTGGTGGGGTGGTGCTCCTGGTGAGAGGAATTGGACCGAGATGGCTCCAGTATGGAGAATTTGGCCGCGCGGCGTTGGTGGTGCTTACGGGCGGTGAGCGACGCGGAGCGGCGCGGGCTTGGCGCTCGCGGCGAACGGCGTCCGGACTGAACCAGAAGCAGTCCGCGGCGACTGTGGAGTGGCGTGGGCGTCCGTGAGGTGGGCGCAGTGGCGTCTGCGGCGTTCACCGGGGCGGCGAGCGGCGCAGAGCCGGCGAGGCGGTGATGTCGTTCGCGGCGGGCGGCTCCTGGACCGAACCAGGGGCCGTCCGTGGCGACGGTGCGCGGCGTGGTGGCGTCAGCGAGGCGGTGTGTGGGTGCTTGTAGCAAGAGCAGAACGAGGAGGGAAAGGAGCTCGGGATGGAGGAGGCCCGCGACGTCGGCGCGGCTCGCCGAGACGAGCGGCGCGGGCGGCGCGAGTAGAGCAGGGAGAGGAAAGGGGAAGGGAGGAGCTTGCCGGGGTTCGCCTCTTATAGGCGCGGCGTTGGCGAGGAGTGGCTTGGCGCGACGCGCATGGCGCTCGGTGCGCGTGCACGGCGGCGCGTGCGTGCGGTAGGACGAGCGAGGGGGAGCAGGAGGAAGAGAGGAGGTGGCCAGTGGGCCGCTCCGGCTTGGGCCGGGGCAAGGCCCGCGCGGGAGGAAAAGAAGGGAAGGAAGAGGCTGCCGGGCTGGGCCTAGGCAGGCCGAAAAATGGAGGGTGACTGGGCTGCGGCCCGAGTGAAGAAGAGGAGCATTTTTCCATTTTCCAAAATGGATTTCTGATTTGGATTTAGAGAAGGAATTTGAAGGGATTTCGAGAGGAAATTTGTAGAGAATATTTTGATGAATATTTGTGGAGAATATTTGGGGAAACTTGCAATGATTTTTGATGAGCTCAACTTGTACACTCCACACAAACAAATTTTCGGAATTCGTTTTGAATTAGGGAAGAGATTAGAGGATAATTTCTTAGGGTCAAATTTCGGGGTGTTACACGAGGCGCCGCCGCGTTGCTGGTCGGGGGAGCTAGGGAAGCGGCTGGGGAGGGGAGGGAGCCATGGATGCGGCTGGGGAGGGGAGGGAGGCAGGGAGGAGATGCGAGATCCAGAGAGCGAGGGGAGATCGGGAGAGCAAGACTGCAAGAGACGACGGCGGGGTGGGTAAAAAATGAGCTAGGGTTAGGGTTGTGTGTCCGAGCGGAGTTAATATACTCCTAGGGGTAACGGGCCGCCACCGGGCCGTCCCATATACCGGGCCGTGCCGGGCCAGGCACGACGGGCCGCCTCCCGCGTCCAAACACGGCACGCTCAACGGGCCGTGCTGGCCCGGGCACGATGGCCACCGGGCCGTGCCGTGTTTGGACGGGCCAAATGCGTGTCGTGCCTCGGGCCAAACGGGCGGCCCGCACCGTTTGGACATCTATACTTCCACGTTTGCTCATTCACAACCACAGCATATTCAATGGCTGCCTACCCTGGCTCAAGCTCCTTGGCAAAGTACTGGAGGATGAGGAGGAAGAAGAGGACGACTTCACCGCCATGGTTGATGATGACGACGAGTGTGTGCTTGATTTGGTCTCCATAGAGGAGGCGGAAGGATCTCGCCGTTGGAGTCAAAGGCCACCCAAAGAAATCCTCAAATCCGGCAACGAGATCATGGTTCGGTGGATATGAGGATCCGCTTGGACTACTTCTGTGAGAAGCCTGTGTACAACGACTTCCAGTTTCGTAGAAGGTATGGCCACAATACTAAGCTTAGTATTCCGTATGATTCGCGAATATATAAACACATATTGATTTGCAGGTTCCGCATGCGACGACACGTGGTGGAACGCGTAATGAACGCCGTCGAAGCCGTGGACCCATATTTTGCGTACAAAGAGGACGCCCTGCATCAGACACCCTTGACGTGTCTTCAAAAGGTTGTTGCATCCCTACGTATTCATGCTTACGGATTGTTGTCCGACGCTGTAGATGAGTACGTACGTATTGGAGGATCCACGGCTCGTCAAGCGCTGCAACACTTCTGTGCGGTTGTCATCAAGGTATTCGGGGATTACTATCTACGTCAGCCGGATGCAGATGATGTTGCTAGGCTACTGCAAATTGGGGAGGACCGTGGGTTTCCGGGCATGTTAGGTAGCATCGATTGCATGCATTGGGAGTGGAAGAACTGTCCAGCATCATGGAGAGGGATGTTCGTGGGTCGCGGTAAGCATCCATCCATGATCCTAGAGGCAGTCGCTTCTAAGGATCTGCATATCTGGCATGCTTACTTCAGCATGCCAGGTAGCTGCAACGATATTAACGTGCTTCATAGGTCACCCGTGTTCTCATCGTACGTCGAAGGTCAGGCCACTCCGGTTTCATTTGAAGTTAATGGGAACACATATAACATGGGGTACTATCTTGCCGATGGGGTTTACCCAGAATGGCCAACTTTTGTTAAGACCGTTCGGCACCCCATGGAGACAAAGACCAAGCACTTTGCTAAGTGCCAAGAATCAGCCCAGAAGGATATTGAACGAGCGTTTGGAGTCCTGCAAGCTAGGTGGGGAGTCCTACGTGGGCCAGCATACGGTTGGGATTGTGCTAATCTTAGTAACATCATGAAGGCATGTATAATTATGCACAACATGATTGTCGAAGATGAAGGGCCAGGTGCAAGTAACACAAACTTCAAAAGAATTGGAGAGCTTGTCGTCCCATACCGCAGCAGTCAAGAAAGGAGCGAGTATATTGCGGCACACCACAAGCTCCGGAACAAGATGTTGCATCACCAACTGCAGTACGATCTAATTGAGCATCAGTGGGCAAGGTTGGGATCTAACGCAGAGTTTGTCACGCATGATCTTGATCTTCTCCTCCTCAAGCTATAAGATGGACTTGTTGTGTTCACGCATCTCATCGAACCTCTTCTCTTCAATGTTTGCAAGATGGTCAAATCGGTCTACTTTCTTTGAATTTTCTTCTTGCCACATTGTCATCTTTTGCAATGATAGGTCCTGCAACTTAGAAGCGTATTCCGAAGATGATGTTGATCCAGAAGGACACTTCTTCTTGCGAGCTTTTGCTGCATCCCTGCCAATTGGCCTCTTCCCGGCGGCTGCTGGCGATGGCTCATCCCCATCCAAGTCAATAGTGGGGATGTGCTCACCATATGCATCGGACCCAGCTGTTTTGGAATTTTCTGCTTTACGTCTTGCCATTTGGGCTCATCCTTCATCAGGCCCCAACAATGCATGAACTGAAACTTGTATCCCTCAATATCAGCAAAGTCGGATGCTGCCAAGGTTGTCTGCAAGTGGACATAGGACTCATAGATCATTAACAATAAATAGGAGTGAAATAACATCAACAATCAACAACAATCGCAGCAATAAAAAATGATGGCGTACCTTATCAGCGTCCGATGTCCCACTAGCGTCACCCCGAATAGCCTTTGCCACGTACGCAGCGAACTTCGTTGCTTCTTGTTTGATCTTGTCCCAGCGAGACTGGACAGACCTTAGCATCGTTTCAGGAAAAGAACCCCGCCTTCCATTGTATTGCTTCATAACACGATCCTAGAAGTTGTCTCTCTTCTGGCCAGTGTTGACAATTGGGTCACAACTTATCTCTAGCCATGACCTTACAATGTTCACATCTTCCTCTACTGCAAAGTTGGACAATTTGATACCAGTGCCCCCTCTTTTCCTACCTCTATTTGATGGACCACCAACAGTTGCTACCTCCTCTACCTCATCATCCAGTGGATTGAACATTTGATCTACATTTGGTGAAGGCTGCGACTGCGGTGACATGTGTGGATGCATACCTCCAGCATTGGGTGGAGGCATACCTGCTCCATTCATAGGAAACATACCTGCTACAGCCATGGGAGGCATAGTTGCTGCATGTGGCAGCATTCCCAGATGCATGATCTGATTGGGGTTCCAGGCACTTGGGCCGGTCTGGTACAACAACATGTACGGGTTCAAGCCACCTTGGTAAGGAGGAACGGCACCATGCCTATTTCCATGAGGCTGCTGGAATTGGTTTGGGTCCATCCTGAAAATATGGGAACAAATCCAACTTCAGGCCTATTCAAAGAACATATAATCGTCCATTCATTCCTACAGATTCACATAGGAAATACACCAATTTTAATATGAGCAAACGACTTCGACAGGCTTCTTTGAAATTTAACAAACATCTAGATTCAGAAGTGGTCAATTCTAGGCCCAGATTAACATAAGTTTATCAGTATCATATACAAAGCTAACAATGTACTTTAAGGCAGTTTGATACAGAAACAGATGAGAAACTAAAAATACTTGTAAAAGAGAAATAAATTTTGCAAATTGAAGTTATCCATACAAAACAAAATCGATAACAATAAAAGTCGATAACAATGTAAATGAGAAATACATTCATAGCTTCCTACTTTGCTAGCGCTAGTGCGTCTGGCATGAGAGCGAGCAGGCAGCCACCGGCCCCTCCGCTTGCCATGTGACCGGAAAAGCCACTGGCTACTACTGCCGGCGCCCAGCAGCTGGCCCGCTGCCGCCCACCACTAGCAGAGCAGGTACACTTCCATGTCCTACCAGATCGGCATGCAACCAGATACAGCATGGTGGCGGTATTTAACCCCTAGTTAGGCCACTCGATTTGAGTCATGGAGGAGAAGAATGAGCACACAGAAAAGGAAGGACGCACCTGTGGCTTCGTCGCACCCGCTTCAAATGGCCGGTGGAGCTCTCCGACGACGAGGCACGAGATCCGCCTGGATCTACCCGACGCCGCTTCCCAACCTTCACGGATGGCACCGACCGCTTCTTCTCCGGCGAGCTTCCCTCCCTCACCCTCCCTTCGCAGGACGGGACCACCTCGCTCCCTCCGCCGCCGCCGCAGTCCTCAGATCTGCGGAGAGGACATGGCTCCTCCAGGCTCGCAGCGCCTCCCGCTGCCGTCGTCTTGCATGCCGCCTTCCTCTCCAGGACGCCCAACCAGAGAGTCGCCGGGATTGGACCTCCTCGCCTGCGCGCCGCCTCCGTCTTCGCCCTTCCGGCCGAGCACGCGAGGGACAGGTTTGGGGAGAGAGAAGTCGCTGCAACAGGAGATGGAGGAACGAAACCATTCCGCTGTATTTGCTGGAACCGGGAGTCCACTCTAGCGTAGCGGAACCGGCTGCGGACGTTTTTTCGCTAAATTGTTACGCCAACGGGTACCGGAACGGGATACAGGGATGGGCTGCACATGGTCTTAACGGTTCTAGCCGGCAGCTGGTGATTTGTTGTCCACGTCGATCTATAGGTAGTACACCAATTCAATCATCCATCAGCTTGCTGTCTCTGAAAGTGCGCGATAGCAGTCCTCACGTGGGGCCCTCCGTATACTCGGGATGCACAAATAGCCTGGCGAGTACTTCGGCGATAGCGACTTGCGGATATACGTGGTGTTTATTTTCTTTTTCCTTCTCCTTTCCCTTTTTTTCTCTTCTAATTCTTTACATTTTTTCTTCCTGTTCATTGTTCATGCATATATATTGTTGGAGGTGGTGGGAAGAGCTTTCATTGTCTGCGTGGAGGTAGGGGGTGCTAGACCCCCCCCCCCAGTCTCCATGTTGGATCCACCCTTGTCGATAGCGATATGATTTTCTCGCATTCTCTCTCTCATCAAATGAAATCCTACATAAGCTAGAGATTTCGCCCGCCACTGGAGGCGCCCTTGTTGTGTTATCAATTACATTTGCAACAGTAACCAGCGTGTATGAACAATTGTACAGCACCAAAAATATGGATGCACAAATGATCAGGGGCACCGCTTCGAGGCAAAAGTGCCCCCCCCCCCCCCCCTTTACGTGAGAAATCCAGTTTAGAACACATGACTAAGCAGCCTGACTCAACAGCCAACTCGGGGCCTTTTCGAACAAAGCCAAGAGTTAGATGACTAGGCTGATGAATTGGTTTGATTTATGAAATTGGCTTCACCCTCCGCCACAACAGAGGATGATGCAATCATTGATTTAACCGCACGCACAACTTGAGATCGGAACCATAGGTGGGAAAGAAAATCTCTTATGCAAGTAGACTTTTTTTACTGTCATGGGGATCCCCACCTAAATTTTAATTAGATCATCGGACAAAAATGGTCCGTAGGATTACGAGAGGCAAAACGGGGATTACAAAGGAGGAGGCAACAACAACAACGCGACGCATGGGTAAACGAGACCAACAAGAATTGTAAATCGTTGACTAGCGCACACACAAGACAAACATACTCATCGGTACACCTAGGCCATTTGCACACCCAAGCCTCCCTCGTGGCTACACCACTCCACTGCCTTGTAGCCATTTGCCACACAAACGCGATGGGGACTAAGGGAGGCAGGAGGCACGTCGATCGCAGCATAACCGAACACAACAATCTCCTTTCAAGCTAACAACAACACTGTTCATGCAGTCTTCATGACCCGGCTTATGATTTATGTGCTTGTATGCATCTGTCAACAAGGAGAGCGTCGATATAGTAGAGACGCTAAGTGCGGGCACGGTCAAATCACGTAGAGGTCGAAGGTCGGTGCTAGACTATGGGGAACCAAGACACCTCGAAAGAACTAAACTTCAAGCACCATTCTGGCAATATGATTTATGTGCTTCTGTCAACAAGCAGAGCGTCGACAGAGTAGAGATGCCAAAGGCGAGCACTGGTCAAACCACGTAGAGGTTGAAGGTCGGTGCTAGGCTAAAGGGCGCCAAGAGACCTGCAAAGAACTAAACTCCAAGAACCATTCCGGAAATTTAGAGCATCACCAATGTGTAAGCCTAATAGGGGACTTCGGAAGCTACGCATGGGGGGTTATGACATCGGGGACTCCATCATCTCTCGTCCGGTAGCACTGAACGAGGTCGTTGAGTAGTTGCAGCGAAAGAGCGCGCGGGGAGCGGCAGCTGGTCAGGGCGCGAGGCCGAACGCGTGGCAATGGCAACCCGCAAGTCAGCGAGGCCTAAACCTAGGTCCAATCCGATCCCCAGAAGGCCAGGTACGCACCTAGGAGCAATGGACGAAGATTCATTGCAAAACTGCTTCGAAATCCAGTCGAAATCACGTGATATCGTCAACGCATTCGCCCTGGCGGGCACTTACTTATTCTAATCATGTCCCCTCTATAGTGTGTCCATCGCTCCTGATTCACAGCTCGCCATTGCTACCTCTTCTGTACAATCTGACAGAGCAGCCCACGTACAAGCTCGGCATGGCATGCCCTTTACTATTTTTTACACACGGACTAGTCTCGTTCACGCCATGGGCACTGCGCCTGCTGGTGCCTGGGTCTATGCTTTCGCGGCAGCGGACACGCTCTCGAGGTACCTCTCGACGACGTCCAGACCGCAGAGCTCCTTGACGGCGGGCATCGTCGCCGGGACGTCCATCTCGAACGTGGCGGTGGAGTTGGCAGGTCCGGTGCAGACGGAGAACTCCTTCCTGGCGGCCCTGATGGCCTCCCTCATAGCGCAGTGCACCGAGGACGCGAGAAGCAGTGGAGGCTCGCCCGACGCTGCAAATAAATTAAAGATCCAACCCACATTATGTCAGGTTGCAGGCAGCCATTGTTGGCGAGCTCAAGTTGCAGGGGCCGTGATTTTCAGTTCTCAGCCACCGGACCGGACACACTGTCTGTGGGAATGTGGAGGGGGGAACTGAAAAGGCTCACCTTTGGAAGAGAGGACGCGCTTCTGGTCGCGGGCGCTGTTGATCAGCTCGACGTTGAACTGCTTCGGGATGCTGTCGACCGTGGGGATCTTGTACGTCCATGTGCCATCGTGGATGACCAATCCGTCAGAGTTGGTTGCGTACTCCTCGTTCGTGAAGAAGCCTACTCCTTGGACGAATGCGCCTTCGACCTGTGTCAATGAAGGATAGGGATAGTGTTCAGATGATCAGCGTGTTTCCATTGATGCAGTGATCTGCAGGAGCAGGTTTTTGTTCTGGGGGCTGACCTGGCCTAAATCAACAGCAGGGTTCAGGCTTTGGCCGCAGTCATAGACGAGGTCACTCCTTAGAATTGTTGTTGCTCCTGTCAGGACATCAATTTCCACCTGTAATGAAATTTCCAATCATGTGTCAGCATTGAGCAGGACAGAAGCTGCAGACTTCGACATGTTGGCTTGGTCATTGCATTTCCAGTGCTTCCATTGCGACTTGGATCAGGGATACCTCACTAATGGCAGCTCCATAGTTCAAGTAGCTCATGAAAGTTGGATCAGGGTTCCAGTAAGCCTGTGCCGATAAGTTCACACTCGCCATACTTGCCTGCAATTGTGGGACAAAACGGCATGAATAAGAAACATCGACGAATATTGTGTTCATCAGGCTTGGAAGATGTCCTAACTAAACTGCTACAGCCATTGCTCGTTGTTTGTTGATGTCTCAAAGGAAGGAGATAAAGATATACTGAAAAATAGAACTGAAATAAATGTTTATCCTCACCTGAGCAATCAAGGCACTCCATTCCACTGAGCCAGCCTTAGCCTCGAGATTCTCTTTGATTGGCTTCAGCCTCTCGACGAGCGCCGCACACGACTGTCGAACCGCTTCACAGCTAGTTTCAGAAGTGGTGCTCCCTCCGGTGAACCCTCCCTGGATCATGCTCAATGTGTCGGCCTGGATGACCCGTACCTTGTCCAGAAGGCATTCACCGTCGTCAGAACACAGCTGTCCCAATCCGAATGCTGTCATCTGCTTCACTTTTGTCCACAACCCCTGGCCTATCTCAACACCTCCGACCTCGACGGCGATGGAACCGTCGTTCATGATAGACACCTTGCCTGGAGTCGGTCGAAGCTGCACCTCATATGTGATTGGCACACAAGAAATGCCACGCTTCTTCCACGTGTTGCTTTTGTTGAAGTGCTCCACCATTGCAGCTCGTTGCTGGTATTCTGGAGATGAGGCCAGCTTATCGAACATGGTGACCAGACTGTATGTAGAAGCTTCACCTGCACATTCTCCATAGAACAGCTCAAGGCTCTCGAAGTCATGAAGGTTCTTCCTCCTTACGGTGTTAGTGTCAACTGAAAGTGCCGAGGCAACATGCTCAATGATGGCTTCAGCGATGAAAGAGCCCTGCACATCTCCAGGACCCCTCATTGCCGATTTTGATGAGAGGTTTGTCTTGCAGACCTTGTTGTCAAATGCAAGGTTGCCCCAGTTGTATTTTTTTAGAGCACCTATGATAGCACGTGGCATCATTGGGCTCACATCCGGTGCTATTCCACCATTGATCCCAAGATCAAGGTGCAGGGCCGTGATCTTGCCATCTGACTTGAACCCAACGGAGTACTTCACCTTCATAGGATGCCGCCCACCTGCTATTATCATGTCTGTCTTGCGATCGAGGTACATTCGAACCGGACGTCTTAGCTTGAATGCCGCAACAGCGCACGCGCACGCAACCTGATATGATAAAAGAGAAAAATTCACAGTCGTCTCTAGCAGAATTGTCAACAAAATGCATTTAGTTAGATTATGAGTCTGAGTTGGAACTTGGCAGTGCATTGGTAACTGAAAAAAGAAAAGTTCAGCGAAGCGAAGCTCCAGTTACTCAGGACTTACATGTATTGCTTTCATTGCCTTTCCACCAAAGCCTCCTCCGACTCTTCTGGTGATTAGACGCACATTGTGAAATGGAATGCCCAGGCACCTTGCAACCACGTTTTGTGTGAGCTCAGGTATTTGTGTCGAGGAATATACGGTTATGCAGTTATCTTCATCAGGAATAGCTAGCGCCGCTTGTGTCTCCATGTAGAAATAGTACTGGGATTCAAGTTTTACCTGCACAAATAAAAATGCGAAGTGTGATCTGTTTGTCCACATCAGAAACTCAAGTATACAACCTCTTACCTCGGCAGATAAAATCTTGTGATCAGCTTCGGACATCCCTTGGTCGTAGTCACCTACCGGCTTGGGAGCAAAAAATGGGGGAATCTGGAAGTAGCTATTTCGTTGGATGGCATCTTCTATTGTCAGAATTGGTGGCTGTAGATTTTCTGTGCTATACTCAACAACGGCTTGTTTTGCTGCCATATAAGCGTACCTCTGTGTTTCAGCAATCTAGTTCATAGAAAAAGAAACATGACCACAGTAAGCTTGGGGTAGACATGAATATTTTTTTCAGAAACCTGGAAAAAACAAAGCACTTAAGAAACATTACCACTACACCAATATTTTGACCAGCGAATTCAGCAACTGGATCTGCAAAAAGTGCTTCGTCCCCCAACATCGGGAAGTTGGATCCAATATTTTGCCCACCTTTGGGAATATCCTTTGCGGTGATAACTGTGATGACCTTCTGCGAAGCCAAAGATGATTTAAAGTTGATACCCTTTACATGGGCATGAGGGTGTGTGCTGTAGATAAATGCTCCATAGAGGCAGTCCTTTGGAGCAGGAATATCATCAACATACACAGCCTCTCCTGTGTAGTAAAGGAAAATAGTTAAGGGCATTGTCCAGGGGAGATATTACAGCCACTAAAAATGTAAGTAAAGAAGATAATTGCACTGTTGGAGCTTATTGGATGGTTCGGCACTGACTAAACTTGTGCGGTAAAAGATAACAAAAAGATTAAAGTAGTAATTTGTGGAGTAAGCAGAAGAAAAAGGTTACAATGAATATGTTTAGGAGTTCAGGCTATGGAAATTAAATGTAACATAAATCAGTGTATACATCGAAACAAGATTGTATACCTGAAGCTTGGAGCTCTGCCCCAGCTTTCTTGATTGGATTGCCAACTGGCTTGTATTCATCAATGAGAACCATTTCCTGTCTTGATCGTATTGGCAGGTCATTGCTGTCACCCTTAAGATGTTGATCCAGTGAGTGCTCAGCGCCACCATTCGCTACTCCATTAGTATATGACCCATTGGGAGCATTAACTTTTGCAGGTTCATTCAAGCCGCCGGCAATGGAAGATAGGAAGGTGAACAAGAAACTGACAGCCAAGCTAACTCGATACTCAGGATGTGTTGTGCCTTCTGATGGTGAAACAGTCTCTTTAAGCAAGTGAACTGCTTCAAGGACAACAGATGAGCTCACGAGTTTGCCCTTCAGGAAATCCTCGACCTTCCTAGCCCTGATGGCATGATCGACCCCGTAGGCACCAAATGCCAAGCATATATCCTCTATTTGATGGTTAGCTGATGTCCTTGCCAAGAAAGCAGAGTTGACATATGAAACTGCATTGCCAAATGGTCGAGGGGATGCTCGGAAAGTCTCAAAGGTGATGCCATCTGAACTCCATTCTGGGATGAACACACTCAGCAGCAGAGTCCTAGAATCACACGGAGGTTGCTGCAAGAACTCCTCCAAGGTGAGACACAGCCTTTTAGAAGCCACCTGGATAGCGACCGTCGAACCTGCAGCTAGCAGTACAGTTGCAATATCTGATGCGAATTGCAGCCTCTGTGCCATGATTATATTGCCACCTATGGTTGCAGTGTTCCGAACAAATGGTGAAGCCACTTTGTTCAGGTGATCAGCAATCTTTTTGAAAACCGGGTTTCCATCTGACAGCACCTCAATGGCTTTAGAGATGGACACAACTGATCCAAGCTCAACCCCCTTGCTGCTTCTGTTGATGACCGAAAACTCCGGGATCCCCTTGATGTCGATGTACTTGTCATGAAGGTCTTGATCCTTGTACACCCCAGACCCAGTGTTTGAAGCCACTATCTTCACAGAGTTTTCATCAAATGAGTTACACTCAAGCAGCCTGTGAAGCTCATCAATGCTCTTAGGACGATACCAGCCATCTTCTGAAACCGGAACCGGACCACCATTCGCCTGCGCAGCCGAGGACTTGATCTCAGATTTGAGGAACTCAGGGAAGGTGCAGACTGCGCCACTGTCGTAGCCTGGCAGCTTGCTGATATCTGCAGGCTCGTCGCCCTTCTTCCAGAAGCAGTTGAGTCCCAGGTCCTCAAGATCAACGTCGGCTGCAAAGCTCTTGCAGGCGTCGACGATGGGCCTGTACCCCGTGCACCGGCACAGGTTCCCGGAGACGGCCTTCTCAGCCTCCGACGTTGTGAGCTTCGAGAAGCCGGCCGGCGGTGCAGGCCTGCCGGACGCCTTGTCGGCTTTGACAAGCGCAGAGAACATGGACATGCACATGCCGGGCGTGCAGAAGCCGCACTGCGAGGCGTGGAAGCCGGCCAGGCGCTGCTGCACGGGGTGGTAGCCATCCTTGGTGTTGCCGATGCCCTCGCTGGTGGTCACCGAGCAGCGGTCCACGCTGTGGAGCAGCGTCAGGCAGGAGCTCGCCGAGAACTCGGTCACCTCGTCGGCGGCCGGGTCGTACTTGGAGATGAGGACTACGCACGCACCGCAGCCACCTGTCGCAGCATATAAAATTGCAAAAGGTGCAAGAGTTTAGCTTTCTTTTCCCCTTAAAAAGGAACAAGATTTAGTTTGTGCGGCATTATATATTGACATAAAAGAGATGCTGTGCAAGTTGCTTAAGCTTAGCATAATCGCCATGTGCAAAGTGCACACATGCAGTAGCCACTACTCTTGATGTGTTAGGTACATACGTACATGAGACCTGACACCCGAGCACCTCATCATGATCTAGCATGTGGGGTATAAAGGTCCAAATTTGCCAATAATTGAGCCCGATATTTTGTGATCTTTCGTAGTTTACCTACGACAGAGAACCACAATAACGATGGTGGTTTGGCGCTGTTGCCTACAAAAGCGCCTGGCGGCAACTTTTCATGGCTAGTGGAAGATGACGATGGCTCGAGGACCTGGAGCCACAGGTAGAGTGCGGCAATTGCCAATTGGCTGCTGGAAACAGAGCCTTCCTCAACCTGGGTACTGTGAGTGGATGTTCTGTTTGTTCGGCTGTTCTTGGCCGTCTTGGGTGTTTTGGCATGCATGAGCTAAATCAGGCTAGACACCAGGGGCCGGGCTCTGACAACCTGGGACATATCTATTTCACCTGCGTTACTTTCTGGAGGACACTCTGTAATCCTGTTGTTGCTGCTAATCCAAGGGGAATTTTCTTCAGAAACTGTGTGGGACTAGGGAGAAATCGTATTGGGTTTCTTTTATATGGTTGCCGTAAATTCATAGTACTATGGTATCCTGTTCCTGTGGCTTCCCATTTCTTGTTGGGTTTCTTGGTGCGTCCGCGAGATGGCGACACGCGCCCCGAGGGTGAAAAGGGGGAGGGAGAGAAACGAGAAAATGCAGGAGCCACAATCGCCGGAGACCCTTGCCGCTGCTCCATGAAACGGGTGGACGCCAGCGCCAGCCCTGACGTGCGGCGAAGCCTTGAAGCACTTCAGCTGAAACTCGATCGGCAAGGGCTCGTGCCGGCTCCGGCCTGTTGTTCTCAGCTGGAGAGATGAGGCGTGGGTGGTCGCGTGTGAGACGTGCATGGACAGCAGTTATTGTCGACGCTCGGCCGCATCGATCGGCTTTGAAGAAGAAAAAAAAATGGGATGATGGACTAGGCACCATCGATGATCAATCAATCCATCACGGCATGTGTTTGGTGAATTAATCTCTCCCAGTTGAGACGGGGATCGTGCGTGGCTAGGCAGGAGGAACACGTACAGGAAATCGAGATGGGCGCCGCACGCGGTCGTACCTTCGCCGCAGCCGAGCTTGGGCCCCCGGACGGGCGTGTGGTTGCGCAGGAACTCCAGCAGCGTCGTCGACGGGTCCACGCCGGCCGCCTCGTACCGCTGGCCGTTCACGGCCAGCACGACCGTCGCCGCCGCCGCCGCCGCCCCCATCTCGCCGTCCAGCGTAGTATCGAGTCGCCGCCGCTGGTGCCTCCCCGCCGGCTCCCTGGACTGCATCTGCTGCACCGAGAGAGTGCGGGAGGCACTGGCAGTGGCAGGTATTGTTTTATACTGCGAGCGGGTGTGAAGGGTGATGCACGCGCTGACGACCGCCGGCGGGACAGCGACGCGCGCGAGAGTTGAACTTGGAGCGGGGCGAACACACACGTTCTCAGCTCACTCGCTGGCCAGGAGATGGTAGCTAGCTAGGCTAGGCTAGGCTGCTGGCTGCGTCGACTCGTCCACAAGTGCGGGTGCGGTCTCGGTCTCGGTCTCGGTCTCGGTCTCGGTGCAGTGGCCCTGGTGCCGGCGCATGGGTCATGGGCGTGCAGTAGATGTAGACCTGGGGAAGTTTTCCGGGGCATTGCCGCGCGCTTTGGCACGGCGCGATGTGGGGGGAAGGGATCCGATGGGAACCACGTGCCGGGCCTAGTCAAAGGGCTCGAACCCTCATGGGATGGGGGGAGCAAGCATGGTGTGGCTGTTGCTACCGGATCATGGCAACATGAGTAGTACTCCTAGATGACAGGATGCTCAATCAGGGTGCTCCTGCACAATCACCTTGGTATATATTCCTAATTAATTTCTCGATAGCAACAGCCACGTACACCATGCTTGCTGCTGCTACACCCTGTCGTCCTTGTCCCCCACTCTCGATCGGATCAGAACTCAGAACCGGCCGTGCGCCGGCCGCGCGCACCCATCACAATCACACTATGGTCTATGCACAGGCCTAGCTGCCAAGAACCTTCCGGCCGGTCTCGATCGGCGCGGCGGTCCCGATCGAAAGGCGGCAGGCCGGCGGGCCGGCCGCCTCGCATCAGCCATCTATCTTCAGCCGGCCGAGCCGATCGAGAACTCCGGCCACCCAACGGCGACGTGGCCGCGCCACGCGCGCGCAAACCCCACGCGCCCACAGGCGGGCATGCCACGCGCGCACCCGTAGCGGACTGCGCGGCCGTTTCCGTCCATTCCACACGACGCCGTACGCATGCCGGCCGGCCGGCGCCGCTCGCGCCGGCCGGTGACGTTTCCTCCGCCGTGGATAGCGAGACTCGCGTGAGGACGCGAGAGTGCACTGTGCGCCGGATGGACATCGAGAGGATCGGAAGACGACGAACCGGTAGCTGGAGGCCTGGAGCTGGAACCCGCCCGGCCGGGGAAAAAAGAGCGCCGCTGTAGACTTAGACTAGCCAGTAGCCATCAGTAGTAGGCAGCTGCCCCTGCCACTGCTCACACTTGGTGGTTGGGTTGGCGCGAGGAAGACGGACCCGTGACCCGTCCGTTGTTTCCTCAACCGCTTTCGCAGTCGCGGGACGAAGCCAATTCCGAAAGCGACGCCGCGACGGCATGTTCCGTTCCCGGACTCCATTTGAGCTGATCCGCGTTATGCGGAGCTGATTCCGTGCAGTACCAGTCACTGACCAGCTCCCCGTGTGAGCTTTAGTTTCAACAGCAAGCATCATTGCTTAGCGGATCATCGGTCGATATAGTCACAGTGGAGACAACAAATAAATCAAAGCGGCCGCGGCTGTCGGTGGCGGGACGTCGACTGCGCAGGAGGTAGAGCGCCTCGTGTGTGTGGCAAAGGAACCGGATGGAAATGCTTGTATGATCCGCGCAGATCATCATGCTCAGCTTTTTCTAACGCGCGACCAAGTTGTAGATCGATCGGCTTCCACGCGGGTGGCATGTGAATGGTTTATTCCCTCTTCTCAAGTCTCAATAACTGATTAACTGATAGCTCAGCGCTTGAAGTGAACGCTTCATATTGTTTCCAAAAGGCAAAATTGACACTTGGCCAACCAAGCGTACGATCACTGCTTAGTGCTAAGATTGTTATATAAAAGATTTTTTTCGAAGTTTATTACTTAGTATAATTAACCCGAGTTCACCACTAGCATTGGCCCAGGCTACGATGATCTTGTTAAAATGGTAATGCTAGCTGTCCAGTGATGAAACGTCCAACTGGACCTCAAGTGGGTCGTCCTTCTACTCCTCTCTCTGGTCTCTCTACACTCCAAACTGATCGCTCAGCAGCTGAAGTGGAGGTGAATCATGCATTCTTAATTTGAAGCCCTACTCTGTGGCCAGACGACGCTGGCCTGCCTACCTCAGAGAACACATGTCAGAGATCAGGACCTTTTTCCTAGGTAATTAACGGTTCCGCACATGCTAGAGCTTAGCGCCCGTAGCCTTAAGTTCACTTCACATATTTTAGGAAAAAAAAAATGAAAACCTGCGGTTAACATTTAGGCTAGTTTGTTAGACTTCCCATGCCAGGCAAAGACTTTGGAAGTGGATTGATTCTTTTTTTTTATCGCTGTTGCTTTTCTCAAAATCCATGTTTCATCTGATGATCCACGGCAAGTTGCAAATTAAGCGTCTGGATTACGGATCTGCTAGTCTCGTACCACTCAGAAGATTTGGTTTTGCTTTTGCAGAATCAACCGATGAGCAAACTGGACATCGATCGATAAGCGTCAGCCATGACATCTCTAAATAAAGCAAATTGATGACAGGGATATAATAATCTGGGAGATTCGTTTGTTCCTTGGAGTCTGCAGTGCTATGCTTTCAAGACCCCCAGCATGTGATGTAGACGGCCAGTTATCCACTCCCCTGTTGTTTTCTCCACGCATGCGTGTGCTAGTTTTATCAGTTGTGCATTCTTGACTTCTGCTTGCTTGGCGATAGTGATGGAATTGACACTTTTGTCCGTCGTCCTCCGTCAGTGGATCACAGTAATATAACTATATATGCAACCAGTAACCTCATCTACTCATTCAACAATGTCAAATCATGCTCCCGTTATTGGATTCTTATATGTACGATGCCTTTTTTAGTGTGGGAGATGCGCGGCACTATTTAGAAACGCACGCTGTGAAGATGTGAAGGATACTTCTCTCAAAACAAAAGGTGTGAAGAATACGATTAAAAATAGTACAGTAGGTATAGCGTAAAGTCAACACTGAATATATATCATCAATATATTCGCCTTGACTGATGGATTATTTTGAGGGATGCAAATCTATATATATTGATCACGAGCAACCCGAGTCAGAGAACAATATCCGTGCAGGAGAATTATGATTTCGGCTGAATGCTCTTCCAAGACATTATTACACCATTTACACAGTCGTGAGAAGAACAAAAACGAGCACAGAAACCTTTTTGTTTGCGTCAGGAAAGACCTCCGCACGTATTTCGTTAAGGCCAGTTTGACAATCCCATTTCCCCAAGAAAATATTTTTCTTTAGAAAAATAGAAATCTCTTGGAAAAATGGGTTACCAAACTAGCCCTAAGAGAATAGAAAAAACTCATAAACAAAAAAAGTTGCCGAGAAACCAAGGCTTACCGAGAACACACGCGAACCCGACTCCACTAACTTACTAACAATTTAAATTACATCAACAATTGGCGACCTGGGCAAACAGAAAACAAGCCTCTAACCGGAATTATCAAGCCCCTAACAAACAGAAAACAAAGCTATCACGGTAGGGTTTCACCTTTTTCTAAAACTGTTCCGGCTGTTGGCCTTTTGTGTTGGAGTGGAGATGCCTTTTTCACTGAGCCAAAGCCTTTAAAAAAACGTTCAGCAAACTAATTGCTTCAGTTTTCCTCCATTGGATGAAACTGTCACCGATGTCCGGAGCGTGAGCTGCTGTCTGGCGCATTGCGGGTGCTGTGCTGACGCACTGGTGCTACACTGCTACCTGCTGCCAGTGATCCAGAAGCCATGCTCGATCGGACTGCTGGGCAGCACGAACTGTCGAGATCGAGCCTAAGGCTATCCACTGTTAAATCCCATTCTATATCACTGTTCTAACTACTTTTTTCTATCTACGGTATAGCATTTATATCAAACAATGCAAAACGGTGTTTTGAAGAGTCCCTTTTGAGGAACTACAGTGGATAGCCTAACGGAAGATTGGAATATGTATGAGCATCCGATCAATGCAAGGAATTGATATTACTGGATAAGACAGTGGCATTTGGATGTATTTATGGTGAAAATGATGCTCGCTCAGAGCCTGCTTCCGTCGTCGCGTCATTGCTGGTACTGATGGGGTGACACTCTTTTTTGGGTTGACACACAGCTTGGGGATAAGGTGAAATATTTGGCAAGACGGATGACGTGGGCCAACATTAGGAGGGACTGAGGAGTCGGAGCAACAAAAGGGCCCATCTAGCCTACTCCAAAAAAACTATATTAAAAAAACATAATATTTCAGCAGAATATATCATAAAATCGTCTAAAATACCCATTTCCATAAGTATAGCCATCGAGTTTGAATTTTAAAAAATAACATAGACTGTGTTGTCCTGGAGGTGTGTGTGTGGGTGGGGGGGTGAGAACTAATATGTCTATATCCCTAAACTTATAAACCATGCATATATCACTTAAGCTTCAAAAACATTTAAATTTGTGTTGACTTAGATATGTATAGCACATCGACTATGCGATTATGTGGAACCTAATATATATATGATCCAGAATTCCAGATGTTAGGTGGTATCTCGTCCCCGTCTTCATCACATTTGGTTTTTCCTCGATCTCTCTTTCCCGCCTGTCCTCGGAATCATATTGAACATGTAATACACAAGGGCCTTTTCGGGATGCCTCCCATGCTAAATTTAGTAGAGATCTATCAAACGACAAAGTGAATTTTGTGAGGTGACTTTATCTAAAATGAATTCGAGATTAAAAAAAAAAGACTAGGTTATCCTTATTCATTTGCCAACCAGAGCGCATCAGGCCTGCGTGGACCCAATCCTTCGACAGGCCTCGAATAAGAGAAGCGGGCTTGGGCCTTCCGTTTGGCACAGGCAACGCTTCAACTGTTCCGGCGGCCTCCTGGCTGTGGCTGTTGTGGTCTCAGGCTCTCCGCGCCGTCGCGGCCGGCGGCCTACCCTACAGTGCCTCTGGTACGAAAACCCCCGTGGGAAAGGGAAACGATCGATCAGAACTGCACCCGCAGGTGGTGACCCCGTCCATGGTGTACCACGTAGCCCACGCATCATTCTTGGAGTTGGTCAATCGAAACCCCACGCATCGATCGCACGCTGCCAGTGAGACGACGAGGTCAGCCCAGCCCCCTCCATCGATTCCACCGCGAAAACGCATGTCTTCTCCCACGCAGCCACCGCAGCCGGTGGTCGCACCAACGTTCTTGCTTGCAGGAATGCAGAGAACGGCCAGGCCACGAGCCGCGCAGCTCCACCGCCGCGTGTTTGGTTGGTGTATATATACGAGTAGTAGGTTCGCGCTCTACTACGATACATACCCACGCTTGCCCAGATCGACGACAGCAACACCTCTCTCTCAATCACTCTGCTACCGAGAAGCAATGGCTCCGCGTAGTGCGCCACTGCTCACCGCCGCCGCCGCCATGGCCGTGGTCGCCGCTCTGCTCCCGGCGCCCGCGTCGGCGGCGGTGTACCGGGTCGGGGACGACTCCTTCTGGGACACCGGGGTGGACTACGACGCCTGGGCCAGCGGCAAGAAGTTCAAGGTCGGCGACACGCTCGGTACGTATGTAACATGTGCGTGATCTACGAACGCACTCTGCTTGTCACACAAAGCATCAATCATGCGTGATTGTGGACCACTGACGACGGCCAATACGACGGCTGGTTCTTCCTCGTCGATCGTCGCAGAGTTCCTGTACTCGGAGGGCTCCCACAACGTGGTGGTGGTGGACGCGCAGAGCTACGCGGCGTGCGCCGTGCCCAGCAACGCGCCGACGCTGACCTCCGGCGACGACCGCGTGGCGCTGGGCCAGCAAGGGCGGTGGTTCTTCATCTGCGGCGTCGAGGGCCACTGCCAATCCGGCATGAAGCTCGCCGTCAACGTCCACTGATCGATATATCACTGCTGATAGATAGCCGTCACGTGTGCCGTGTGCGTCCATCGAGGGCTCCGCTTGCTTTCGCCGTCTCAGCCTGTCCAGCAAACTACGCGAAACTACACTACGAATAAACGGATTGATAATGCCCGGTTGTTTCGTTCAGGTCTTCAGGTTTTGCTTCATTAAACGTTATCCAAGTTTGGTACTTCAAGAAATTATTAATAGTCGACCTCCATTTTGTTTAACTAGTTCATCAAGCCATACAACAAGTTAGACGGGCTAGTATTCAAAACAAACAAGTGTTATGAGTTTGAGGATAAATTCTAGGCCCTATGATGAATTAAATTGTTAATTTCATTCTCTCTCCCTCTCTCTCTTCATATTCTAATAAAGTACGGGGTAATATTTATATAGATATTTCCTTCTTTTTGCCTGGTAGAAATAAACTTTACTTAACAATTATCACAATATATAAAATTTTCATCCATGTCACACAATTCTCCTTTGCATCGTATCATCTCCACATGTGTTTGATATATTTTAGTTGTAAAATAGCTTCGATTATGTCTTTTGTCATGAAACTAGATATGAACCTTCATGCGTAAACTATATGCGGGCATGAATGGTGGCGCACATGATGCGCACATACATTGAGTTAGTTTTTCAACAATAGCAGAAATAGACAGTTTAGAACAAAAATATAGAACTGATTTATGATTTTTTAATTGTGACATATGCAAATAACTTATTTATAAATTTAGAAGGTTACTTTAGGTAATATCAACGATGGTGAATGTGGGCAATTTTGATGCAAAATTAGGAAGTTATTTTATTATTATTTATTATAATAGCATATATGAATTACTTTCGGTTATTTGTTATTTAAAAATGGTGAAGAACTAGAGATGACTAATTGCATAACACAAAAAAAATGTATAAAAGCGTGGTTTATGGGAAAAAAATATAGGGTGGAGTTTATAAAACTCCAAAAACACACTGTTTAGCAATACCATAGCTTTCAAGACAGAAATAACTTTTTTTTTCAAAAAACAATGTATTTCGCAAAACCATACTATCGTTTTTTTTAACATAAAGAAATACTCTATATCCAAACAACACCGGATCCCCCGAACAAGTGGCCCCATTTGCCTTCAATTTAGAACTGGAATGTGAGGCATGCACCTATCTAGTATGCATGAGTAAGTATAGTAAAGGAATTGGCATACGGCCCACTTTGCGTAGCGTTTTTGTGCATGTAAAGCAGAGTTGCGTGTAAAAATTAACGAGAGGATAAGCTCTCGTGGGCTTCAATCAAGATAAATAAAACAAGAAAAAAAAAAGATACTATAACATATCTTAAGAACCGGCTTCAGTGGCTACGGCATTTTTTTATACTAAAAGTCTTTACTTGTAAAACCCTAAACACACATCCAATCCCGCGAGGAATATAGCAATAAGCCACTCTCGATCAACTCATCAATCCGGACGGGGCAACTCCACAGAAACAGGGCGTAACCGAACACCGCCCACGCCCCGTGTGGCGCGGAACGAGAAGCGGCGATCACCGCGCGTCCGTGGGGATGCACCTCCAGGTTTGCATTGGTCCGCTCGGCTAGCAACGGGCGGGCGCATGCAGCAGCCGGCCGGGGGAGCCCGGAGACAGGGGGCCGGCGACGCCGACGCTACACGCCAGGTCGTTTCTGTTCCCCACTCCACCACGCACGCACGACCACGTGAGCGGCGAGCCGCACGATGGATCGACGAGACGAGCCGGTCCAGGCTCCCGGCACATGCATTGGCGGTGGCGCGAGCCCCTTGCCGTTCAGCTCTGCTTCTGTTGGCGACTGAATTTTGCTCACCCTTCTGTTGGTGTGTGTGTGTGTGTGTTCTGGGGCGAACGAAAGCCTGAGCTGCGAAGTGGAACCGTTGAGATTTCAGAAGACTCGGACAGGTTCAACTGTTACCGTTGTCTGCATCTGCGTGTGCAAAGGCAAGCAGGTTGTTGGCCACTTCACCTGCGTGTGGAAGTCAGGGACGACTCCCACGCCATGTTATTCTTGGATCCCGGCACCATGCATGCATGTGCACCTCCTCCGCATCTCCCGTTTCGATTCAAACCATGTGGGTGGCACTAGTGCATCGCAAACAAATTAAATCTGGATCGCCTCCAGACTCGCGTCCTAAAATGTGCCCATGTTGCGGTCAGATGGCGCCCCACTGAACCTGAACTGAATGAGCTGCGGTCGCCAGTCATCTAACCTCCGTCAGTATACATTTGGATCAGCAGCAATTCAGCACACTTTGTTGAGTGCAGTACTGGAATATTGAATATTGATATGATGCCAAACCATCTCGTCTCAGGCTGTATATATATCCTGAAGTATACATACATGTATATGATGTATCTCCAGTACAACATTTCTATCCTACGGAATTATTCCACCAGACCAAAAATACTAAGCAACAAGCTATAACCCCCATCAACCTCTTCAAGTCACTAAAGTGCACCGCTTTTCCATTCCAACGAACAAAACCAACCAAAGAAGGAAAGAACACTGACTGATCATCCGGCTATCCTAATGCAGCAGCAGCAGGAGGATGAGGAGGTGGGCCAAGCAGAGCCAGACGGCGGCGGAGACGGCCGGCCGGCGGTGTCCCGCCGCCGACGTGGTGGCGATCTGTATGGTGAAGTTGCAGGTGTTGGTGGACGGGTCGGTCTGCGTGGACACGGCGAGGCCCTCGAAGTCGCACGCCTCCTCCTGCTGGTTCTTCATCTGGAAGAAGGCGTTGAAGGCGTAGGACGCGTTGCCGTTGCTGTCCATGCCGCCGCAGGAGGAGCCGTACCCCAGCGCGGTGCAGTCGGCGAAGGTGCAGGCGTAGTTGATGTTGTCGGCGAGCTTGTCCATGCCCTGCGCGTTGGTGTTGATGACGCACCATTTCCGGGGCTGGTACTCCACGCCCTGCGCCGGCGCCATCATCGCGTTCTGCTGCCCCTGCCCCGTCAGGTCCATCGGGTACTTGGGCTGCCCGTCGTACCGGAGGATGCCCCAGTGCCGCTCGAAGTTGCCGGGGGCCACGCTCTTGAGGTCCTCGTCCAGGAGCCCGAACAGGTACACCTCGATGTACTGGTTGGGGCGGACGGGCGTGCCGGCGTTGGCGGCCAGGCGCCGGAGCAGGCCGCCGTAGAAGCGCTGCGCGTTGGCGTTGGTGGCGTGCTTGTCGCCGTCCGTGGGCCAGCCGACCTCGCCCACGACGACGGGCAGGTCGCCGTGCCCGGACGCCTTGAGCGCCGCCACCAGCGTGTCGAAGTTGGCGTCGAACACGTTGGTGTAGGACACGCCGTTGTCCAGCACGGGCGTCACGCCCTCGCCGTCGAAGAAGGCGAAGTCGACGGGGAAGTTGTCGTTGAGGTACAGGCTGATGAAGGGGTAGATGTTCACGGTGAAGGGCGCGCTGTTGTTGGCCAGGAACTGCACCATCTGCGTCATCAGGTCGGCGATGTCGGGGCGCCACCGCCCCGCCGACGGCACGGGGTTGCTCTCCGGGGACATGTACACGTCGGCGTTGAGGGGCACCGTCGCCTTGATGCTGTCGCCGAGCCCGGCCTCGTTCAGCGCGTTCTGGATGTTCTGCAGCGCCGGGAAGGTCACCTTGTCGAACGTGCCGTTGTACGACTGCAGGAACGGCTCGTTGCCCACGGCCACGTACCTGCAAAAAATGCAATGAGAAGGACGGCACGAGCACAGCAACACGAGAAGCAGCGGTGAGCGAGTTCACCACAGGACCAACCAACATGGCATCCCATCTCAGACACACTCACTTGATGGTGGCGCCGCCGTCGAAGTTGTAGCGCGACACGTTCCGGCGCACCCACTCCTTGGCGGTGTCGTAGTCCGTGATGCGGTCGAGCATGACGTTGGGGATGGCCACCATGACCTCGATGCCCGTGCCGGCGAGCGCGCTGAGCGTGTCCTGGTCGGCGTCGAACAGCTTCACCTTCTTGACGCCGTTGTCCCTGAGCATCTGCACCACCACCTTGGGCGGCAGCTTGTGCGTGGCCTGCGTGCCCCAGTTCATCCCCAGCGCCTCCGCCGTCGCCGCGCCGGCCGCCATTGCCGTCAGCAAGCACAGCCACGGCCGCAGCGCGGCTAGATTCGCCATCCGATACGGACGAATAAGGAAATCCAACAACTCACTAAGGAAGCTCCAGAGTCCAGTCCACACAAAGAAAGCTTCTCTCAAACTTTCTGGCTCAGAGCCTCAGAGGAGAAAGAGGCAGGATCGGCGCGAGTCGATGGATGAATAAATCGGAGACAGAGGAGCGACGGCTGTACACGAAACACGGTTTCCTCTGGCTCGAGGTTTCCTATTACCACCGCACCCGAATCCCTGTGACAGAAACACGGAAAAGGAAGGAGAGGGCGGGCGGCGGATTCACATGTGGATGCCGGAAATCCCAAGAACCAAATAAGGAAGAAACAGTTGGACGGCGGCCGCAATTAAGAAGCGCGCGGGCGCCGCGGCGAAGAAGAGGAGAGGAGGCGGGCGGTGAGTGACAGGGACGGATCGAAAAGGGCGTGGAAAGTTTTGGATCACACGGCAGGGTACTACGGGAGGTGGGAACTCGCGATCCAGAGCAGAGGAAGGAACTCCGGGACCGCGGCGGACAGTCGGTGCCTCTGCTCTCCGGGACGCGGGATTGCGCGCGATTACGGCGATGTCACACCAGCGGCAATGGATATCGCCGCCGCGTATCGCCAAGCATGGGTGGCGCGGGGGAGGTGGAGGTGATCCAGTGGAGTAGTGGGAGTAGTGGGCGGCGAGGCGAGGCGAGGCGAGAGGAGGGGGGCGGTTTGGTCATCTCGGCCGCGCGCGAGCGAGCGTTTCGGTGACGGTGAGGGGAGGACGGCGACGTGGCACGCGGTTCCCGGGTTGACTCGTGGAGCCCACGTGGGGCGGGGCGCGCCTCCCGGACAGGACACTGGCTGGAGTATAGTACTACACAAAAGAGTTCCTCCTAGCGTGCATGCAGCATGCTCGGGGGGGTAATTGTTTCGAGGCAGTAGAAAACATGGGGAAAAGAATTGGATTTATGAATTGCACTATTGGTTGAATTGAATTCTGCGCAAGAAAAATTGGGAAAAAGGAGAAGACAGGGGACAAGGGCAGCCCGAGGCCCCAAATGGCCGGCGCCGTGCCGGATTCGCCTGCGTCAGTGCGTCGCCGTCCGATCCGTCCGTTGCGCAAGGCCCAATGACGGAAACGCCCTCCGATTCAAATCGCGGCGCACGTCCGGACAAGAGAGGGACAGTGACACGGTCTCGAGCGGCGCATGCTGCCGCCACTGTGCCACATGCCCTGCACGAGGCCGCATCGTGGCATTGCCCACCTACTGGGGTCTGGCCTCTGGGAGCGGACGCTGCAAGACCCGCGGCCGTCGCGTCCCGGACTTCAAACTTGAACAGGAGCCTCTTGTTCTTTTTGCTGCTGGTGGTGGCGCGCCGGCGGTGTGGTGGCGGCGGCGCTGGCGCCTGCCGGAGGGACGCAGGTGGACACCTCCGCGGCCGCGGTGGAGTGGTTGGGACTTGGAGTGCTTTCCGCGGATTGATTTGCACTCCACCGCCGTTGCCGTTGCAGATTACCAGGTGGCAGGATCAATCAACAATCAACCCGACCGACCCATCACGCGCCCGGGTTGGAAAATGATGGCTCCGTGTTTTGATTTTCTCAGCTCGATCGTTGTGGCCGGCCACGCTCCTCGCCGTTTTTTTCCTTTTGGCTTCGCGGCGTGTCGTCTTGAGTGAGGAGAATAGAAGTGCCAAAACATTTGGCATTGTATATCTGGACCCATGCTACCCGACATGTGGTGGAAACTACAAAAAAAGATGGGCAGTGACTTCAACAGAACGCAATGCAGAAAAAAATTTATATGCACCAGCCGGGAATCGAACCCGGGTCTGTACCGTGGCAGGGTACTATTCTACCACTAGACCACTGGTGCTTTGGTGACTCTTTTTACTTCCTAGGACCTAGTATTGTTAGACGTTTTTTTGGTCAGGGTCACTGGTCACTTCCCCTTGGATCTGCCTTTAATGCTGCTGCTAAGTTTGCTGCAGACAAGGGCATAAAAACTTCTGCGCCTAACGAACAGCGGGACCGTTGCCTGCGCCATATAGAATGGTCAACTCTAACTGGGCTCCCTGTGGCTTTTGCCCCTCGAGCATCCCACCAAACGGCGAGCGCACGGCCCATCTCACTCCGCTCGTACGTACAGGCCCGGCGGCACGGTACTGGCATGTGGACCGCACCTGTCAGAAAAGACCAAAAACCCTGGGGTTGGCGTCTCGTCTCCCCGCGGCGGAGTCCAGTGTCCGCCCCACATCAGTTCCCGCCACTCCCCCTCCGCTCCCCGCCCAATCCGCTCTCCAAATCTCTATCTCTCTCCTCTCTCTAGCGGCGAGGCGAGGCGGGTGAGAAGAGGGAGCGGCGAGGATGCTGTGGGTGGACAAGTACCGGCCCAAGACCCTGGACAAGGTCACCGTCCATGACCAGGTCGCGCAGAACCTCAGGAAGCTCGTAAGTGCCCGCGATTTGTCGTTAATCTAGGGTTTCCCCTCGTTTAGTTTTTTTTCCTACCGTTCTAATCAATCATGTGTGGCTTGGTCTGGTCAGGTTTCGGAGCAGGATTGCCCGCACCTGCTCTTCTATGGGCCGTCGGGGTCCGGGAAGAAAACCCTAATCCTGGCGCTCATCAAACAGATGTTCGGCGCCGGCGCGGAGAAGGTACATTTTTCTCATTTATAAATTTGTTGTGGTGTCCTTTTTGTTGTTTAGATTTTTCTAGGTTGAGTCCGTGCGTTGGTGGTGACATTTTTGTGTGTTTTATTATTTATCGGTTGCAGGTTAAGCTGGAGAACAAGACATGGAAAATCGATGTGAGTCCTGTCTTTCAGTACCCCTATCTTCTTCCTCATCGGTGTTTCTTTAGCAAATTCTGATGATGTGTTGAATACTTCAGGAAATAACAGTTTGCAAACTACGGTAACAGTAATACATAGGTTGAAGGTACTAATGTCATGTAGGATGTAGATGACAAATCCCCTTTTGTGTGGTCTTAACAGCCTGTTGCGACCCTACACTGTGATACAAGAGTACCACAGGTCAGATGTTTTGTGTCTGTCACAGAGGGAGGGAAGTCTTATGTGTATGTTCAAACGTCCTGGGTTTGTCTTGTTATATGCTTTATCCACAAGTTGGGCTATGTATTTGTATATACTCTGAGTTGCAAGTTCCTCTATCCAGACCGGAACAAGGACACTTGAGATAGAGTTGGCGATGCTGTCAAGTTCTCACCATGTGGAGATGAACCCTAGTGATGCAGGCTTTCAAGACAGGTATGTTGTCCAGGAGGTCATCAAAGAGATGGCGAAGAATAGGCCTATTGATGCCAAAGGAAAGAGAGCATTTAAAGGTTGGTGCTTTATCATACAATGCTGTGCCTATGTTCCTACTAGGTTTTTTGGTAACGTACTAATGTTGTTTAGCAGTCAAATGCACCAGGTGTTGTGACGGCACTATAACAAATAACCATACACATTTCATTTGTGAACGTTATGATAAGGAACACGAATTATACGAATGTACTTGATAATTTATGTAAAGTGCTGAGGACAGGTTTATGTTCAGTGGTAGAGGTCAGTAAATAAAGCAACCTATTGGAGTAAAATGGTAATGATGGCAAGCACACCATCATCACCAACTCAAATGTTTTAACTAGTAGCGAGAGATTAAAGGAAGTGCAACTATTTGTCTTCTTGATATTCAGTGTTGTACGTGATATAAAGAACTGCCTCTGTACAATATACACTTGTCTCAAATGATGCTAGGATGCTTTCTTAATACTAACTATCATCTAATTATTTTCTGTTTAAATTATAAACTTTTAAAAAGCATAAATTCGATACCTCAGATGCAGGTGCGTATCTTGTTTAGGTTGAATCTATAGATCATGCTTACAGAAACTTAACAGGGTCCATCTGAATTTGCAGTCCTTGTGTTAAATGAAGTTGATAAGCTCTCACGAGAAGCCCAGCATTCCCTCCGTAGGACTATGGAGAAGTATAGCTCATCATGCAGATTGATCCTATGCTGTAACAGCTCCTCAAAAGTAACTGAGGCTGTAAGGTCCCGTTGCTTAAACGTGCGGGTAAATGCACCAAGTGAAGATCAGGTTGGTGATGGATGCTCGAATCTTTCATTTAACATTAGTTCCTGTGTTGCCTCATCTTAATTGGTTGTTGATTGACACTATGCTGTTGACATTTCCTAATGTGCTGCTCCCTCAAGTCCAAAATATCAGACTGCAAATATTAAAGTATGACACCATTCTCCATTTCACAGATTGTCCAAGTTCTGGAGTTCATTGGGAAGAAAGAAAACTTGCATCTTCCACCTGGACTTGCTGCTCGTATCGCAGCACAATCAAACCGTAATCTGAGGCGGGCAATACTGTTTTTTGAGACCTGCAAAGTGCAACAGTAAGCTCTTGTGCTTCTTTGTTATGCAGTGTATTTACTGATTTGCCACACCTCCACTTTCACAGTCATACCAATCTCTACCTCAGCACTGACTATGATTGTATTGTTTTTTTGGCTTCCAGATACCCATTCACATCAAATCAAGTGGTGCCTCCTCTTGACTGGGAGCAATACGTGTCTGAAATAGCAACTGATATACTGACAGAACAAAGCCCTAAAAGGTTCCAACTCTGTTGAACTGAAGTGCCTCTTGCTGCATGTTTTTATTCTTCTTAAATTGAAAGGATTGAGATTTTACTAGGTTTTTTGTACTGAAAATACAAGACCTTTTACCGATAGGAATGCAGTGAGCACATGGCTAGACCTGGTTACATTGCATGTTTCTCAGAAGCAAATAGAAAAACTCTAGTTTGTTTTAGCTTTGGCAAATTTCTGTTTGGAGTTTATAATCGATAAATTCATATCATTCTGTAGTGTTAAAACCACCAAGGGCTGCCATTTTAGTGGGATGCTCTTATAGCTCAATATTAATGTGCTTCTTGTTACTGATATTCTGTAGTGATAGTTTTTCCTGGACATCTCTTTTGATGCATCATATAAGCAGTTCTGTCTGTAAATGTTTGGTCTGTACTTCCCTTTCAAGTTCCTTCATTAAACTTTCCATGCTTCTCCACAGTGCAGATTTGTCTTGCAACTACATGGGGAAGATTGTTTAAAATCAAATAATATGATTATTTTGTCTGCCTATTTCAAGCAGCCAAATATGATGTTTTACTGGTATTTTTGGTCGTCTACTCGTCTAGTTAGACACTGGCACTATGTAATATGTTTTTGGTTATGGGTCGGAGTGAGCTGTACGGGGTTTCTTTATAACCCTTTTTTTTTAATATAAATGATATGCAGCTCTCCTGCGTATTTGAGAAAAAAAATGCTTTACTGGTATTTTGATATTCTTATTTTTAGAAGATTGATTACATGTTAGGACACAGTATAGGTTTGAGAGTGTTCCCCTTTTCCAATCAGTGCAGTTTTATCCTGCTTTGCATTTGTTGAATTTTTTTGGTCACGATCTGCACAAGTGCATCGTGGATTTTCTTTTATTTTGACTTAGAACATTGCAGGCTATATGCTGTACGCCAGAAATTCTATGAATTACTCGTCAATTGTATCCCACCTGAAAGTATTTTGAAGGTGATTTAGTGTTTCTGTCACTGCTTTATTGCGTTCTTTCATGCCAGTTCATATTTCTGCATGCTGAGCTCTCTTGACTACTGCAGAAGTTGTTGGCGGAATTACTGAGGAAGTTAGATGCTGATCTGAAACATGAAATCTGCCACTGGGCTGCACACTATGTGAGTAAACTATCCAACAGCATTTCCTGTTAATTTAGCTTAGTGCACCCTTGGTTTGTCAAATAGACACAAATCAGAGGTCCATGGCATATTTACGCTGGTTTCATCCTGATGCTAGTCTTGCAATATCATAGCTAGTTCTAACTGGTAACACCTTATGTTTGCAGGAGCACAAGATGCGCCTTGGATCAAAGGCCATTTTTCATCTTGAAGGTACTTATCTTGCCCCTATTATTAACTGCTTACAACAATGCTTAATGACCTGAATGTGTATCCTATGGAATGCTTAATGCCTTTACGCTTTTATAGATCGCTTTAGCCGTATTTTGTTCTTTTGGCTTTAGCCGTATATTGTTCTTTTACCTTTTAATTTTGTGCGCTTGTCTCGGATTTGCCTCTATTGTGTCTAGCTTGGTTAGCAGTATGGCTTACTAAAATATTCGACACCCTCTCATTCTACAGCTTTCGTGGCCAAGTTCATGAGCGTTTACAAGGAGTTCCTGGTGGCTACATTTGGTTGAGCAAAACCCCAAGCATAGGGCCCTTCCCAACGAAGGGAGGATGCCATCGGCCATAGCGTCGTTTGAGGATCTTGCCGGTGTGGTTTTGTACCGAATTCATGTGATGTGAACGGCGAACCACTAGCTCTATCATGTCTATTTGAACTATCCAATCAGGCTGCCCTTCTTTGATTCCATCTCGTCCAGCAGAAGTCATGTTGCTTGGCCGGCGTACTTAACTGTGCTGAGTTTGTGCGATTCCCGATAATCAAAATTATCCTGTGAACCGAACCAAGAAATGTTTATGAACACCGCAACCGCAACAAAGATGGCGCAACAAATGCTAATAAATCATTTCAAGCGGTATCACAAAATCAAATTGCTGTCCGGTGTCCTGTCCCCATTTACACTACAGCAGCCTGATTACAAAGGTCAGTGCTGTGCTAGCGGCGTCGACAATTCAGTCAGACTCTCGGCCTCACCCTGCGCCCGCTGGTGTCGCCGCCGTCAGAGAGCTGCGCCCACACGCTCTGGCTTTTCCCGCCGCTGCTACATGGTTCCTCGCACCCGGCAACAGTCCGCAATATCTCTGACTGCAGAGATGGACAGCTTTCTTTGAGGTAATCGAACCCCTCGGTTCGGATCACAGCTGCAGATACATAAGGGCATCTGGAATGTTATACAGTTCAACAAACTTATTTGGGCACCACCAAGCAGCATACGAGTAATAAAGAGTAAAATGTCACAGTTCATTGATTTAAGGTGGTGTATCACGATGCTCAATAAAATAATGGTTCAAAAAGAAGCAAGAAATGCTTTTGATTTTAAAGCTACCATGACTCGCAATCCAGCAACCATAGCCATCAGTACTATTTTTGGCACATTATTATATATATAACACACGCATCACAGCTATGCTGAGGATCACAAAGGCTCATACCATACGTGCCAATTTCTATATAATGAGAACGCACCATGGACTGACCAGCATGCAAGCCCTGGGTAAATCATTCATTAAACTGGATTGGAAATTGTCTAACGTCTAAACATAAAGGTGCCTTGGCAAGGAACGACCCAATACATACTTAAATTGTTTATAGAATCGAACCTAAGCAAGCATTCGAGATCCCTTTTTTTATGTAAAGCTAAATCACATATCAAAATTTTACCAAAGATGACAATCAAGAGGATATCTACATATGACGTGTAAAAGTTGAATAGACTTTCATGTTGTCAATCAAGAGGATATCTACAAAGAGGATATCTACATATGATGTGTAAAAGTTGAGCAGACTTTTATGTGAAGTATAATTACCTGAAAGGTTTTCAGCAGCAAATTTCAGGCAAACAGATTTAAGCTCCATAGCATGGTGTCGATCAGCCAATGCTAGTGTAGTTGCCACAGAGTTTACAGAAATATGCTTGCACAAGTAAGATTCACAAAGCAATCTTAGCCTTGGCAACTCATATTTGTCTGCTGCCGCAATTAACTTCCCAGCTAAAGTATCAGAGATAGAGCAGTCAGAGCTTGACGCAGACAACTCATCATCGTTAACAAGATTGTCCCTGTATATAAAATGAAGCACAGCCTGCAACAGAGAAAATCAAAAGCTTGTTTAACAATGAAATGGATGATGAGATTGACACTAGAACACAACATACCTTGAAAACCATAGGATCCATGTCATCAATGACGATCTCTTTGATATTATTGCTTGCATCAGCTTCATTCTTTTCTTCATCCAATTCATTATCGAAAAATTCAGATCTAAAGAAGGAAGATCGGGCAGCTAATACCAACTTATGGGCATGAAACTTCTCTCCTGCTACACTAAAAACAACATCTACACCTTCCTGAGTGTCCAAAAGCGTTCCAAAATGATAGCCTATGTCAGACTCTGGAACCTCTATTGAATGTGGCCTAGAATAATCCATAGTTGATACTACAACACCCACTGTACAATTTATCTTCAGGCAATCATCTTTAAGAAAATCCGATGTCTCAAGAGCAGTACGCCGAAAGAACCTTTTATAGCCCCTGAAAATTAAAATTGGGACAATGAAATACGGGTATTATTCAGGCATGAACTTGGTCAAATATGGAAAGTAAAGCCCCAAACAAATCAAACAACAAGACACATTTCATCAGCTAAACAATCTGGAAGAGATATGCATGTGTGCTATTCATGAATTACTTGTGCATACATGAGTTGCCAAAAAGGGACGAACGCAATATACTTGACCGGTTGCAGCTTTGCAAGGGACAACTGGTAGTCATCCTCAAGGCTCAATAACTGTGACAGATCACAGGATGAGAACCCGGACAATCAACATAGGGTTATGCTAATAGACAGTAGGTGCATAAAGTTCCTCATCCATTGATTATTCAGCTCACAAGCATGCATATCGGTTACAGAAAACCTAGACTCAAGTTCCCATTATCAGAGATATGGTCATTTCTATCAATGCCTTGGTTCCAAGATAACTCGTATAAACTGTAGCTGATCAACTATAGAGATTCTAAAAAAAATGTCAAAACTGAACCTGATGCGCTATTTTAAGAGATCACATTTGGACCATTAGTCAACCATACAAAGCAAACATAAAAAAATGCTAGATATCTCCACATTTTTCATAAATACGTTGTTGCAACTAGAAAGCTGAGCATGGTAGGTGCTCCATTATACAAACATAAAAGTTGGAATAAATACCCACACTGGACATTATGTTCCATAACATACTTCCTGAGAGTTGGATAACAAAGCAAAAAGCTTGCATATATACCATGCAGAAATAATAATGGACCTTCAGAAACATGGTAGCGTATCTTCAGAATTAAAAAAATGCCACTCAATGGACTGTGATTGGTGACACGTGACTAATATACAGATAACCGGATTGTGCCATTACAGCTCAATGGATTGAGCAATAACGAATTTTAATTATCAACACGAAAAGGGAAACATCCAAATCAGAATGTAATTAACACATCATGACAGCATCTGCACATCACAGTTGCAGCTCAACAAAACCACGTGGCCACCGCACAAATGAATCACACATAGGACTCCAGGTGCTATAGAACCATCAAATTTATCTCTCAGCATTGGTTGCCAAACTCACAGCAACATATAATGGAGACTAATCACTGGAAATCATACTAATTCAAAAGGTAACGGGAATACGAAAGCCTGTAACCAATCTATCTATTATCTATCCACTCGCTCTAAGCCTAAGCAGACCTGATTACTCACCCAGCACAAGGCCACTTGGGGGTGGCAAGAGGTAGAGAGACAAATTCCTAAATCATTACCACATGGATCCTCGGTACTTGAGGGTGTATGGACCGGACTCCAGGGACCGGTCGAAGTGCGAGTGCACCTTGTGCTTGCCCTTGCCGCTCTGGTCGAGGAGCGTGAGCTCGAAGAGCGCGCGCACATCGGTGCCCTCGGACGCGAGCGCGATGAAGACGGAGACGTAGGCGGAGTTGTCCTCGGGGTTCTTCCCGTCGGGGTAGAAGTAGATCGCCCACTGGTACCCGCCCACGGTGAAGGTCTCGCTGGCGATGTGCTTCCCCACGCCCATGCCCTTGGCGAGCGAGTACCCCTGGATCACGAACCGGTGGGAACCGTTCACCGTCTGCGTCACGGAGCGCGAGCTCGTCGGGGACGCCGCCATGTCCCGCGCTGCCCGGTCGCTGTGCGCCGCGGCGTGGTGGTGCGGAGGGGAGGCCTCGCCCCCGCCGCCGGGGCCGGCGTCTTCGTCCTCCATGGGGGGAAGTGGTGAGCGCAAAGGGAGGGTAGGCTAGGGTTTGCAGCGGTAGGCTCCCCGGCCTCAGCGAGGTCGGGAAGGGGACGGCTGGGGCTGGTGGCGTTCGGGAATTGGGGATTTGGTCGCGAGTTGGGTACGGGGGGGCTGCTCTGTATTGTGTACAGCACGAAGGGGATGAGGTGGGGTGGGGTGGGGTGGGGTGCTGGAACATGGAAGATAGTGAAACGGCAGAGCAGTTTGCCATTGCCAGCCTGGAGGCGTTGCGAGTCCTGAACAAACAGTGATCAAGAGCACTTTTGGTCGTCGTGGCCGTCATTGTTTTCGGCTGTTGTCCCGTTCTTGATGGGACCACCATTATCCTCTTGCTAGCTGCAACACGCCATTCTCTTTCTCCGATATCTGATTGTCATCCATATACGAACATATAGTTTACGCCTTTACGGGGCCCTAGCAAATCACAGGAATTAGCACACAATGCCTTGTGAAAATATGACGCATAAAAATGACCGATTTTGGGCATACAAAGACAAGACATCCTAGCAAAATGTGAATGGTTTTAGCACTAACAACAGAACTTAGCCTCCGCCTCTCCCTTCTGTTCCTGCACCGCCTCTTGCACCATTCCTTGGAGAGCTCGGGATATCCACCAAGCCAGCGACCAGCATACACGCCTGGGACATCGCCGCACACGGGCACCTGAGCCCATACCACTCCGCCGCGGCGATTGGTGTATGGGTATGGATGTCGCAATTTTTTTTTTGGCGAATACGCAGGAGAGCTGCGTATCTTTGTATTAAGCAAGAAAAAGATAAAACCATGGTGTTAACGGTCACCGCGTACCGAGTACAAAGGTGATCTCTCTCAAAATTAGCAACCAAGACATTGAGGCGATCACACTAGATCAACCCTAAAGGTCCTAAGCCGGCGGCGCCACCCAAGCTCCACAGCTCTGCAGTTTTTCGAACGTTCCTAAACACTGCCGCGACGCTTGCCCGCTCCTCCTCGAAACAACACGCGTTTTGATGCTTCCAAATCGACCAGCACACTAGGCCAAACAAGGTGTCGGCTCCCTTTTTTAGCGGCGTCGACTAGCAGCCCCTAAACTTGTGCCACCACTCTAGCAGGCATGAGCAGTCTTCATTGGACGGCAGCTGCAGCCCCGCCTTGTTAAAGACAAGCCGCCAGACCACTCGGGCGAACCGACAACGAAAGATAAGGTGGTCGCAGGTTTCCGGCTCTCGCTCGCACAGCCAACACAGCTCTCGCGCCTCCAGTCCGTGCCACCGCCGTCTGTCCGCTGTCCAGTGCCGCCGCCTGAACGCCAACCAGAGGAAGATCTTAACCCTCAATGGCAGCCAAGATCGCCAGATGAGTTTGCTTCCCAGAAAGGCGACTGAACCCAGGTGTAAAGCCCTGTAAACCGAACTGGAGCAGTATTGGCCGCTCGTCGACCACTTCCAGATCACCCTGTCCTCGACATTGTCCTGCAGCTAGACATCTTCCAAACGCTGCCATAACCGTAGGTAATCCGTGATGACTGCAACGGTTAAACCTCCGGTGATGCCTCGAACCCACAGACGGCGTTGGAGCCCTTCCGCTACAGTTAGTGAACGAGCGATGTGCCTGGGGACCGTGGCAGCGAGCGCTGGCGCCAGGTCTGTCAGTTTTTTGCCTCCCAACCATCTATCAAGCCAGAACAGAGTGCGCCGCCCATCGCCGACCTGGACCACGACAGAGGCATCGAAGAAGGCCCGCACCTCCGCTGCGACCTTGATTGGCAATCCGGACCACACGCGATGCTCGTCTGTGCGCTGTAGCCAAAGCCTTCTGGTTTGCAGAGCAATGCTCGAGAACTCGTAGTAACATTGACACCCGAGCCCATGCCACACTACTAAAGACCATGCGGAGTCGGCTATAGTGGTTGGCCTGACACCCTGCGTGATGTGGCGAAAGGAAAGGAGACTATGCCTAGAACACTGTTTTGCATGACGGAGAGGAGTTTGAAATATGAGTTGGATGGGTTCATCCGTGAGAATAGCTTTAGGGATGGCTAGTGGCCCAACTATCGGAGAGATGGAATAAAGGTAGAGCAGAGGGGCAAAAAAGTCATTTTCTTAGTATATGCCACGCCATCGGCTGTTCGATTTGGTGTGCTATATCAAAAAAAGGCAAAAAAAATTCCATGATGGCAAATTTGTGAAAACTTAAAAAGTCCATCAGTAAAGTGGCAAAAAGTTTAATATTCTCACTTTTGAATGGTCTACCTGTCCCATGGACCCGCTTACTTTTTCTTAATAAAGACGCTCAGCATGTCTAAGTAAAATGGACATGTAGAGACTAGACAGCTTGCGAGATGACCGTGAGCACTGATCGCAGATCTTAAAAATCGCTGGCACAAATTTGTTCAGGTGCTACGTCGTACTCAAAATCGCACATTGTGCCATCGCCAGGTGATAGTTAGCAAAACCAAGCAATATTGGCACAATTTCATTACAGTCGCGACATCATAGCTCATCTAATCGGGAAATTCCTGATGCCTTTACGACATCCCCACTATTGATGCTACCTCTCAATACAAAACTGAGCTACATCATGGTCTAATTCTATCAATAAGTGATGTATCTCAGAAAGTGGTAACAGAGACCTACACCTAGGTCCTCCACCAGTTCATCCCACAGCGGAATGAGAGTCAATACAACAAGAAACACTGAAGCTATCAAGGCTACCCTCCTCCAAGTTCTGACGTCGCTTACGTCGTTCAAGCATGGTTTTTCAGGTGTTCTCTGAGACAAATAAGGCGGTATGGATAAAGTCATTGCTTTTATGAAAGCAGTTTTTTTTATAGAAAAAGCAGGAATTTTGTCTTAGTGAATATCTGAAGCATCAATTTGTTGCCCGTTTTACCCGATATATTAGCACGTATAGGTCCCAAGGAAGAGACAATGGACCTCTAAGCTGGAAGAAACCAAAAAAAGACACAAAACATTAGAAATCTACGGTTGGATGTAAAATTACTGAGGCACAATGGACAACGCTAAAGGTTGAAAGCAAAAAATCAAATATAAAACAGGAAACAATATTATTACTATCATGTGAACACTTACATCCTGAAGATCTAAGAAGATTAAGCAAGACTTGACTTCCAATACAACACAATATTTGAGAAAACAGTAGGTATATATTCAGCAAGGCAACCAATATGAGTTGTAATTTTTTTTTTTTTTGGATGAGGACATGAGTTATGAGCTGTGTGCATAGCGTATGGCTGAGAGTGTTTTCAAAGAGGTTAGAAACCAAGTTGTCTATGGCTGCACTAGTAACGCGAAGGGCAAGATGTAGCAACTTACCACTCCTAGTCCAAGTAACGAGTATGTTGTGAGGCCAAATCCAAACATAGCATCCTTGGGCCCCCTCTGAAGTATGGGCCTATGTCAACCAAGTGACTTTTTTGGGCAACTACACCAAGGGTTAACCAGAGCTACAATGTTTGGAATGTCTCACATTATATGTTATACTACTAGTATACTATTTACTCTAAATCTCTAATATACAATCCAGCAGCTGCGAGTACATCACCCCATAGAAATGATCAATGCCTCCCCCAAAAAACATATCAACAAACAAAAGACCAGAGCAAGTGACCGTTCTCCATTCATCCATTGCATCCCAGAGGTGAGGTCGATCACGATTCACGCGTGCATTTGATTAGCATGATAGGCAACACACCTCAGCGCCTTACCCTGGTCGACAAGGATGAGGACGAGAAGCTCCCCGATCTGCTCCGCTCGGACCCCAGATCCTCCACGGGTTTGGATTTACAGTTACTTTGCATGTACGAGAGTCAAAATGTTTGCAATGGAAGCAAGGGACAATGGGCCCTAGCATCATTTTTTTTAAATTTCCCTCCGGAATTTGTACAGAATTGTTTTCAACACAAACTTATACTACTGGTTGTGCAGTGGATAGTCTTAGCACGGTTGTAGCCTAGCCATCTTTACTAGCAGACAGATCCATATGGATAGAAATAGTTGCTAAAAATTCTGTGCATGAAATGTGAGATTTTAGCAACTTTTGACAACAAACCAATCAATAGCTAAACTTTTGTCTTGATAAAACTTAGACATGTCAAAATTTTAGCTATGAACCAGACATATCTGTCGTAGAGGACCTTGCAGGAATCTGATAGAAAAAATACCCTACCAGAATGATTTTTTTATGCTCCCTTCAATCCCATAAAATGGGGCGTACATGTTTTCAGAAAAAAAAATACACTTTTCTATTTTTGACTAATAATTCAGTCACACATATATATAATGTATGCATGCTATATACTTTGAAATAATGATAATTTTATATTTATTGGATACCATATTTTGAAATAAATGAAGATCAAAATTCCAGTTTAAAGAATGTTATGGGCCATGGAAAGAGAAATGGGTGAGGCCCAGCGGCGGGCCCCACCGCGTACACCTTTCTCACTTTCGCACCGTCCACGTCCAAATCGCCCCACCGCCAGGCCCCAGCAGCGTTACGGGCACGTGGGCCCAGGAACCTACTTTCCTGCGGGGCCCACAGGCATTGTCAGCTTGCCTCAACAGGCATCTTTCACGCGGAGCATATCCATCCTTCTACGTGTCTCTGCTCACTGGCATCTGGACCCGCGTGTGGGGTCACCTGGTCAGAGAGGAGTGCGGACGCTGGGTCAGACACGAGACGACGGCGGGACCCGCACCGTCAGTGAGTAAGGGTCAGGAGGCGAGCCGCGCCGCGCGCGTGGGGCCAACGGGAGCCCGGCTCGGGGAAGGGGGACGTCACGTCACGCCGCTCGCGCTGCTCCTTTTCGCACCCGGATCCTCCCCATCCGCGCACCTCTCGCCCCGAAGCTTCTCCTCTCGCCTCTCGTACCAGGAGGAGGCGGCCCAGCGAGCCTGCTGCGGGGGCTGGGGGCGCGACCGGCCGGGGCTGGGAGGAGGAGGCGGAGGAGATGTCAACGCCGGCGAGGAAGCGGCTGATGCGGGACTTCAAGCGGCTGCAGCAGGACCCGCCCGCCGGCATCAGCGGCGCGCCGCAGGACACCAACATCATGCTCTGGAACGCCGTCATCTTCGGGTAATAACCAGGCTGTCTGTTTGTGTGGCTCTCGTTTAGCTATATAGCCTAGGATCTAGTGAGTCTGCGTTGCGGTTTTTTACTGTAATTTTTTTTACTGTGATACGTTTGGTGGACCTTGGCGCTGATTTGTGGTTTGCTCTTGGTGTCTTTCTGTCGTGATTCTGCAGGCCGGATGACACGCCGTGGGATGGAGGTGAGCCCATCTGATTTAGCTTGCTTTGCTTCGATCTGTAATTGTTCAATAGCTGTCGTTTTGCACTTTGGGCTTTTGGGTACTGCCAATTTCGTTTGTTTACCCCTGCCAGCTAAAGAACAACTAAACAAGTTACCTACTTGCGATCACTGCTTCATTTGCATGCCTTCCTGATGTAGGAAACTTACAGTTGTGTCATCCTATATGTACCGTTTATACCAAATAAAAATAAAGAGCTTGATCTGTGAATCTTTTATTTCTTTCTTTAATTCTATATAAGGATTTGTCAAAGGGAAGGCGTGTCTGATCGGCATGGATATCATTTAGTCAACTCTGGATGTGAGCATTTTGCCTAAACATTTTGGTCATGTGTGCCCTCCATCCTACAGCCAATAAAAGAACAAGCATCATAACACTTGGGATTATAAATTTAGTTGCTGGGCTTTTGACTTTCGCAAGAGCTAATGAGGGCAATTTCAGCCTCACCCTGCAGCCCCGCACCAACTGAAAGCCATTACCAGCCTACTAGTCAATAGCCAGGGCTTCAATTATTCAGTACAAGTATGTTCCATATTGGTGTTACATGAGCATGAATGGGTTAACCTCTATTTAGTCGCAATCTATGTATGTTGATGTTGTACTAGACTAGAAACTCATTAAAGTTATTTGGTATTACAATGCAAACAACATCAATACATAGAAGAAAAACCATTGATGCTACGATATGGGCCTATGTGTCCACAAAAAAAACTAAGCTTCTGATGTCTACTATCTGTCAACCTTCCATCTCCTGTAAGACTAAAACTCTTGTTTTTCTCTTATGTGATTTGGATTATCGATTATAACATCTTTCGTAGTATTCCATCCACTGTTCATATATACTTTGATATTGGCTTGTTAAGATTTCAGTCGACTTGCTACTTATTTGGGACTCTTCCATGAATCCATAATGTAGGTGAACACCAAGCCTAGTGTAGTTTGTAGTATGGTAACACTAACATGGTCCACATCATCTTTTTTTGGCAGCAGAACAAACTGGTTGCTTTATAATTTTAATTGTAAGTTCGCTAATATATGATTATTTTGAATTTGTAGGCACGTTCAAGCTGACTATGCAGTTCACAGAAGATTATCCTAACAAGCCACCTACTGTTCGGTTTGTTTCAAGGATGTTTCACCCAAATAGTATGTTGTCTTTAGATGGCCTTTTTCGTCCATGTTTGTTGCTCTTTGAAGTTACTAAATTGTCCCCAGATATCAAAACGTTAATACATAGACAATAAAAAGTTATTTGTTTTCAGTCTATGCAGACGGAAGCATCTGCTTGGACATCCTGCAAAACCAATGGAGCCCTATATATGATGTTGCAGCAATACTGACCTCTATTCAGGTATCATTTATTTCGTCACTCAACCCATCACGCCCATCATGTTGAGATGTCTCCATTTTGTTCTATCACTGCCCGGTTTGTTGCGTTACTGTAATTGATTATGATAGGCAGTAGAAAGCCCACGCTATAAGTCACGACTAACTGAATTACATTGTCACACTTCAAGTCTTCAATACGTCATATGGTTTTGGAACAAATACTCCAGCTCCATAGTAAAAGTAAAAGAAAGAAAATGGTTTCCTTGTTTCCTGGTGTCAGTAGAAAAGGATGATCACAAGTCATCATATTTTACTGGATCCAAAGGTGATATTGTTGACCAAATCACCAGTATATGCCCTCATGGGTAACATCAGCAATAAGTAGTTAACAATACAAATGCTTTCCAAATGTTTGATTGTAGCATGGAAGTAGAGTCTCCTACCCTTTTATGGCTGTTGTGTGAATTACATAAATACTGGTCACATTCACACCGCTTAAAGTGGTTTTAGGCCACCAGTATCTTCCTGAACGAATCCAAATGCCATAATCATTTCTTCTTGTGCTTACCTTTGCAGTCCCTGCTGTGTGACCCGAACCCAAACTCTCCTGCTAACTCTGAAGCAGCCAGAATGTACAGCGAGAACAAGCGTGAGTACAACCGCAAAGTTCGCGAGGTTGTGGAGCACAGTTGGACAGCCGACTAAATTTTTATCCGCTTCGCCAGACGTTGCAGATAAGCATCACCCATTCGTACTTCGCCTGTCTGTATTATCTGCTTAACCTATAAGAATCCTCAGCGATTGTTGTGTTCTTGCGGTCCAGCCCCCTGCTGTACTGCTGTGTGCCGGTTTTCCTAATGTAGTGGTGAACGGTTTCATGAACTCTGGTATTGGTGCTTATGTAAAAGCTATAGCTAAGCTAAGTTGTTGCTAGGTTGGCAGAAACCTCAGGCTGAGTCCAATAGGGTTCTTCAAATCTTGTTTTCTATCACTATTCCAACTATCTCCCTCTCTGTCTACAGTGCAGCATTTAAACCGTGCAAAATAGTGTTTTGGAGAACCCCCCTTATGGACTACCTTTGGACTCAGCTTGAGTGCTTCTTTCTCTTTCTCTCTGCATGAACGGTCTCTCACGAGATGACCCTGTGGAGTCTGTCGATCCTCTTCGTTGTGATAGATCATACAAATGATTGCTCTAGCGGTAGTTACATCGTTACATGACTGACACAAAATTCAGAGCGCAGAAGGCGATGCCTGTTGCACCATTATTGTGCTCCCATAGATAACAACTTGACAAAAGGCACACCATTATTGTACTTCTAGGGTAGTAATGTGATAAAGAAAATGAATAAAAAAAGAACTCTACAGTGACACAAGCACACCGGCTGTTTGTGCAACATGGAGCGAGTTTTGATTCGAGGGCACCCTGGTGGGCGTTTCAGCATTGCATCAGCTGCATTCAGATGCTGTACGCTGGCTCAACGTTTCCAGCTTCAGTTCCAGCATGCAGTATTCTCATGTGTCGTCACAACTAGACTTGGAACGATCATTGGACCGCTTTACTGGAGAAAGCACATGATCATCTATCTGCTCAAGTTCTGACGAGACAACCTGGTGACCCTGGACGAAGATGACACCGGACTTCCCCCTCCACTGCTCCAGGACTCCACTTCCCAGTCGTCCTGCACCTGGGCGGCAAACTGCAGGTTCCAGAGCACGTCCTCCACCGAGGGCCGCTGCGCCGCCTCCTTGGCCAGGCATCTCTGGCAAATCTCCATGACCGTCCTCAGTGACTCATCTGAGCACCCTTTGCTCACCACCGGGTCTGCGAAGCTCCTCCTCCTGACCCGGTCCTCATCGGCAATCGCCCATGCAAGCTGCAGCACATCGATGTTCATTCAGTTGACCAATTGCTACTGGCTAAATTCACAAGTTCACATTGTCAGGTAGAGATAGTGATAGTACCAGTTCTTTCAGTATCTCCACCTCATACATGGATGTGATAGTCTTCCCAGACACAACCTCAAGTAGGATCACCCCAAAATCGAAGATGTCCGTCTTATCGCTGTTCATCCGACTGTAAAAAGAAAATGATGGTGTGACTAGTCACATTGACTGGAAGTGTTGGATGATAGCGTAAGGTGCCATTCTGAGTACCTATCAGTTTGGAACTTGTTTCCAGCTCCTCCCTGCTTGGATTGACAAACAGTGTAACAGATTACTTGTTAGTCACCAGCAGACAACCTAAAGGCTAACAGAAGTAGCTTGGTGTCTCAAAGCGGTAGGTTAGTTTTTTCATTGATCTACCTCGGATTTCATGGCCTCTGCTAGGATTGGGATATTGTAGCTGCCAATTTTAGCGACATGGTTCTGATCTAGAAGAATGTTTGTGATCCTCAGATCATTTCCAAATAGACCAGGTATTATCCCTCCATGCAAGAACTGGATACCCTTCGCGACACCGATGGCAGCCGATATCCTCTGTGACCAGGTCAGCTTGCACCCTTCAGTCCCTTCTGTTGAAATCCAGTTCAGAAAGAAACATAACATTTCTTTAGTAAAGAACATAATATTCAGTGAATGCATTGTCAGAGTAAGTGAAACTAAAGCAGGAGGAACCGACAACTTACGAGAGATCCTGCTCCTCAGGTTCCCATTTTGCACGTACTCGAATACGATGTACAACTGGGTCACAGTGGAATCGTCAAGATCGTATTCAAAGCAGTGTCCTAGAGCACTGACCAAGTTTTGGTGCCTGAGCCTAGAGATCGTCTCGATGTGACGATTGAAGCTTTGGGTAGTCTGGCTCCTCTTGATCTTCAGAGTCCTGATCGTCACCGGGGTGCCATTGCCTAACCTTCCTCGGTACATCTGTCAGCAAAACAAGAGTGATTTATATATATGCTTCCGTTTGCACTCCAGATGAAAACATGCATGATGAGCGTATATTTGCTTTAGCTGCTGAACATGATTGGAACAGACGACAGTTTCGGTCTTCTTTGGATCGCAGGATAAGATGACATCATACCTCTCCATGAGAGTCTTGTCCCAGCAGGTAAGAGTTTTCAAAGTTGTTGGTTGCAGCTTCAAGCTCGACCAAAGAGAAACATCTGTACGATGGGATTCCCAGAGCTCCCAGCTTCACCGTTTGTGATATATAACCTTTTTTTTTTGTTCCAAATTTCAAGAGATAAACTAGAGTTAGCGATTTCAAAATCTTGAACATGGAACTTCATGAGAACAGCTTGAGATCATACGTGCATCGGCGAGCAACTTGGAAGGGTAGCCAGTCGAAGAACTTTCTTCCTCTGAAGGTGCCTGGGTCCTTGCATCTGAACCTTTCATGGCTGCCGCCTTCCTCTTCCTCACGGCGAAGACGACAATGAAACCTACAACCGAAACGGCGACAAGGATCGCCATTACAATGCCGGCGAGGAAGCCTGCCTGACTCGCAATCTTCTTCCTCTCCTTGCCTGGCATTATCCCCACGGCCAATGCTTGGTTCTGGCAGAAGGGTGACGGGTGTTGTGAACCATCGCTGTTGTCCAAGCAGTTGGTCGACACGAGCACCACCGTTTGAGGTTTCCTGTCCGGCGATGTCAAGCAGCTCGGCACGCTCCCCGTTAGGAGATTCAGCGATAAGTCGACGAACCGGAGGTTGTCTCCGCACGGCGCATTGTCGGACAGAGCTCCGGTGAACCTGTTCCCGGCGATGCTCAGGTACTGAATGGACGGCAGGGAGAGCAGCGACGGCGTGAACGGCCCGACAAACCGGTTCCACGACACGTCCAACCGCTCCAGCAGGTAGAACGATCCCAGCGCCGCCGGCAGGCCGCCGCCGAACCTGTTCCGGCTCAGCACCACGGTGACCACCTTCCTCCCGAGCTTGGGGAATGCTGGTCCGAGCGAGTTGCCGCCGACGTCGAGCACCTGGAGGTTGGTCAGCCGGCTCATGTCCGGCAGGTTCCCGGACAGGTTGTTGGACGCGAGCACGAGCGACCTCAGCGACGGCATGCTCCCGACGGACTCCGGCACGGCGCCCTGGAACGTGTTGTTCCGCAGGCTCAGCACGGCCAGCGACGGCAGAGTGCCGATCCAGGCCGGCACCTCGCCGCCCAGCAAGTTGTCGTCGAGGACCAGCGTCTGGAGGCCGACGAGCCGCGACATGCCCCTCGGGATGTCGCCGGAGAGGTAGTTGCCGCTCACGTTGACAATCTCCAGCGCGGCGAGCCGGGCGAGCTTCCCCGGCAGGGGGCCCCAGAGACCGAGCCCGGACAGCGTGAGCACCTTGAGGTCGGGGAGCCTGGACAGCGTGGTGACGGCGGCGCCGATGGAGAAGTTCCTGGGCAGGGGCGGCGCGCCCGCGGTGCCGGCGATGTGGAGCTGCGTCACGGTGTCCCCGTAGCACAAGACGGCGGCCGTGCCCGTAGGGCCCATGGAGCCGCCGCCGCCACTGCAGAAGTCGGTGCTGCGGCGCCAGTGGCTGAGCATCGGAGGGCCGTTCAGGAGCTGCTGGATCTTGATCAGAGCCCATACCTGCGACGGCTGGAGCTGCGTGGTCTCCGGGGGCAATGCGAGGAACACCGAGAAGAAGATGAGCAGGAGATGATGGCTCGGCCTCGCCATTGGAGAAGATTTCCCGGTCAAGAAACTAGAAACCACAGACTGGTAGTAACTGCTTCACTCTGCTCTTGATCCAGGAACACGAAAGCTTGCCAACGAACTGAAGCCGGCTGCCTGATCTTCCTTCGACCAGTTTCTCCTGTTGTGACCAAGAATAGTAATGACATCAGTAGAATGAATAGCCAAAACCTGTGTAAGTAGGAGGAAGCAAAACTAACGAGCTCATCAGCAGCAGTAGAGACGTGGCACTAAAGCTGATGAGAGGTTTAAAGGTAAGGAGGCCAAGGAAAAGAAAGGTTGAGCAAAGCTGCTTGGAAGTTGAGACAGCTAATGGACACCGAACCAACGAATCTCCAAGGACCCGTGGCTGTGGCTTTGGCTGGCAAGTATACTATAGCAGTTCCTCTTCCTCCCATGCCTGGCCAACAATGCCACTGAGAAGGAGAAACCAACGGAACCCCTGCTGCTACCCGTTTCAAGAATCTCACATAATACTCACTACCGCTTGCTTCACCAGGGAACCGTGAACAAACTGAATAGTATCACCTTGCTGTCCGGCGTCCGGCGAAGCAGCAATGCAAGGGCCAGGGACAGGAAAACCTTCTGCAGAGCTCAGATCAATGGCGAAGGCTTCGGAACGACGATGGATAAATAAACAGCAGGAAGAGCCTCGTGGTTCTTGCGGCCGATGATGGCCTATGTGCTGCTATTGTACGGCTCAGAGCTCACTCCGTGAGTGTCACCGAGTGGTGCTGCTTCGCATCACGAGGGTGGCAGAGGAGGAAGAGGCGCCTGGAGCAACGGACAGGTGGTGTCTGTGTCTCCAAAGGTTGGGCTGGAGCTGGACATGGGAGGGAGGAGCAGGCAACGGACAAGGGGTGGCTGGCAGTCCAGTCAGCAGTGAACTAGTGATAGTGCTAGTGCTTTCTCTCAGTCTCATCACAGACAACACCATCACTCTCTTTATATTGGCAGGGAAATCAAAACAAAGGGCAATCAGCTGGTGTGATGCTTCTCTGCTTTCTTGGGATCAGATTCGTCTTCTTTCTTAATCAGTGCCTGTTCCACTACAGTAATCAGTAGCACTAGTAGGATATATATCGTGATGCTTTATAGTGGTTACGAGTTGGAGCATGTACCAAACTTTTGCTTTGATACTGATGTTGCCCTTTACCATGCCCAGGAGGCCAGGATTGATCTTATCTGTATCTCACAACGTGTCCCTTTTTACTGATAAGCCAGCTAGTCCTGAATAGGAACAGTGCCAGTACTAGTCGTTAGGACCCGGCATGATGCCATTATTGCACGGTAAACCACCATACTTTCCTCAACTACATGATGATGAGCTTGCCTTTTATTTTTCTCACACTTCTTTTCCCTACCCCGTAGATTCGTCTCCTCGGGCACTCTTTTCACCAGGAGTCCAGGAGCTGCCGAGCGGAGTGAGCTGAGCCTGTCGTCGTCACGGCTTTGCCGAAAGCGGCGAGACGGCCAAAAGCGTGCCCGTATCGACACCGCGGGAGGATGCAGGGGAGAAGGGTTCCCTTGAACACACAGACAGAATGCGAGAGACACTGCACTGGACTGCATGTCTGCATGCACCCATGGCAATCCGCTGCTGCACGCCAGCACCGAAGTATTTCAGCTGTCAGCTGTGAAAGCTGCGGATGTTCTTGAGGTTTTTGTGGAGGTGAATCCGTTGTGAAATGAATGCTCGTCGTGGCATCATCCAATAACTTGAAAACCCTCTGCTAGAACTTGGGAGGACACCCTCTGGGCCTGTGACATGCGATGAAAGGGATGAATGGTGTAGATGCTTCCAGACCCTGTGTAGGCTGCGTGTGCGTCTACATAGACGCTGAAACGAGCAAGCCCACAGACAGGACAGGATGGGGATCATGGATCATGAGCAAGTGTTCTTAGAACTGGCTGTGTACCCGGTAGTTCCGTCGGCTTCATCACATAACCGTGGTCCTTGTGGTGGAGCAATGTGCAACAAATCGGAGTGAAAACAGTAGCATTTATCAACACTTTTTCTTTGTGAAAAGGACACTATTATCCTAGAAGAGCCATGGTGTACCATTCACATCTGTTGAAAAAAAAAATGCTGAGGCATCTACCAAATGTTTAATAATTATCAAAGAATGGCTATAGGCCTAACTTCTTTGTCGACACAATCGGCAGCTCTGCTGCTTTTGTTTCAAAAAAAAAAAAAAAAATGGCAGCAATGACTGACTGTGGGTAGAAACCAGAGACTGTCATGTCTGCCTTTTTCCTATTTTAGGAGCATCAAAAGCAGATGCTGCACGACATGCATGGCCTACAACTGTGAACTACTACAAGAAAAAGGCCACGATATGCTACCGGTTCATTATTCTCGCAAATCTCATTCACCAAGAAAGCTCATCAGGCTTGCCTGATTACCTGCGCACGATTACTCACTTTAAAGATGCTATCAGTACTTGTAGTAAAAAAAAAAAGGAAGTTACACCAAACAGGGATACCCAACCAGGATCAAGTCAGGCAATGCAAGCAAACATGTGGATGGCCTACAGCATCAAAGTTTGCGATGCAAGCAAGCAAGCGGACCCTGTTCATCCATGTGTGACTGTGGGTGAAGACGGAAGAGTGCGTGCTGGCTTGTCGAGACGTACATGACTGACCGGGGGGGCGAGTGCGACTGTGCGAGTCCATCGCCGTCGATCGGCACACGCACCACGCCCGTAGTACGAGCGCCATTACTGGCACCGGTGTCAGGTGCGGTTGGTGGCGATCCGCTTGGCGCCATTACTCCGCCGGTGATGGAGCCCGGAGGCCAGCCAGCATCCAGCCGGCCGTGAAGTTTCGTGGCATCCAAGGATGGAGCCGTGGCATGGCGTTCCCGGGGCGCACGGAGTAAATTCGGCCGCAACCGTCCTCGTACGCCCGCCCGCCCCCGACACGGCCATCAAGGCCGGCCACTGCCCAGATCGGGGCGAGGTGAGCGACACGCCGACGGCGTCGCTCAATGGGCTGCCTGCGTGTTTTGCTCCAGATCGCCGGCGTACGGCGGTCACATGGCGTGGCTGTACGCTGCCAAGGACCAGAGCTGCTGGAAGCATTTTTGCTGGAACACGACGTGTGACGCCTCTTTGATGGCTGTTGGGGAAGTCGGCATAGATGATTCCTTTGTATCCGAGCAAATCAAGAGAGCAGAACACTTGATTAAGGAATGTGGTGCATTTATGCTGCCATTACGTGACGGTACGGGCCAGTTTCATTGTGCAACGGAATTTCAGCAGCAGCTACACATTACACGCCTACATTGAGTGCACAGGAAGTTACCGTACAGGCAACAGTGATGCAAAGATTACTTGTAAACATCAGAAACGCCCGAATGGAAATTCTGATGACCTAAATGTTTGATGTTATGGTAATCCGGTCCATGTGGGTTCAGTATAGGGTCTTCTGGTACCATGCAGGCACTCGAGCTGCTTATGGCCCATATGGAAACTCCATACGACAATAGCGCGGAGTGCCCTCATGGAAGGAGGAATGGGTCGTTGAAACTTCAAGCACCAAAGGTTGTAGTTCTGCCTTTATCATGATGATCTCATGAACTTTGGATCAAAACTATGGGCCACCTCATCTTTTCTGCCCCGTATCCAAAACTTATGCGCACTTGCCTGCCGTACATATTATGGAGATGAATATAGTTAGTATTTAGAAACACGAAAGAAACCTTAAAAAGAGGAAAACACAATCCCTCTATGCATATAACCGGAGGGAGTAATATGGCTAAGCGCAACTGGAAGGGCTGTTTGACTTGTTTTTGTCACAAAAAATGTGACAATTCAACACTAGTTCATTGAATGCCGATTTACTAGAGATGTTTGGTAAGGTTGGCGACTCAGCTTTACTAGAACTTGTTCATTCAACACATGTTTGGGGACATGTTTGTGTTGGACGCTTTTGGAATGGTTGAAATTATCTGATCTTCAGAAGCCTAGGAAAAATCTCAAAGAAGGCACCTCGTAAGCAAAGCATACGCATGCTATTCAACGACAGCTACAAATAACCATGATCAGGGTGTGCGAGGCTAAGAATACAGTCTTTAAGCACATGATGACGGAAAAGAGACAATTTGATTCAGATGTACCGTGAGACACAAAAGTCCAATTGAACAAAGGGCAAAGAGAGAAGAAAAAAACGGTGTATAGTTGATCAGTTCACCAGGGATGCTGAAGGCGCTGCTGTAAGCTCATACGCAGATTGTTTCACCAAAAAAATGGTCCAGAGAGCATAACATATCATGAGGGGAAACGAGAATTTTGTTTCTACACCCTTAGATCATGCTAAGACGGCTCCAATAGCATGCAGTAACATGGTTATTCGTAAATAAATGTGTGGAACCACTTGTCATTTAAAACACAATTGAGATACTTCAATCCATATCATGAAGTCATCAGAACATGTTTTTTATCTTTGCATACACAATGAGTTTGACAACATAATTGCCAGTCAGTGTCAAACAAGACTAACAGGCACTTTAAACTTTAAAGATAAGAAAAAAAAACTAATGTCTGTGATAACTTACAAGTCATAAGCTAAAACTAAGCTCAGACAAAAAAGTTACTCACAATTGTTTTCGGTTGCGTGCTGGAAAATGTGCAATTTTCTACACACAACTTCGAAAGGGCAACCGATTTAGAGCAGACCTGAATCCAAAAACTGTATAGGGACACTAATTTTAAAATTTATGGCAATCAATCTGAACAGACAAAGCATGGAGATAACAGAACAGCAGATAACTTCAACTTTTATGAAAAGGTATGCTATCGTTGCTTAGGCTTCTAGATAAGCAAGCAAAAATAGAGAAAATAAGGCAAACGGAACTGATGGCTGTCGTTGTCAGCCTGTATCATGAAAAATAATCAGAACTTGGTGGGAAGAATGCAAATTACCAGACCATGGACTAAGGCCATTAAACTCAAATCAGGGTTTTTCTCAAGGTCGTTCATATGTGAACTAGTACAGACGGATAATGGTTCTCAGGTGATGGGAGAAACTAAGCATTAGAAGGACATGATTGCCTGATTGGTTACAAAATTCAGGCAATTAGTTCCTACCGAAGATTTTGCTACCTAAATGCCGTTGGCATAATCCTAAATAGTGTTTTGATTAATTTGCATGAAGAAACAAGCAAAAGCTCATCCAGGGGACGCATGGTACATCCATGTTCCATGGTACCATGACTGTAACTACAAATAAACTGTTCAATGTACATGTGGACATGTGGTTTGTATGGTCCCTAATTTACAAATATACAGTACCCTGCAAAAAGCATGCCGTCACTACTCGTTAGACCTCTAAAATGCTAGAGTGGTACTCAACCTCACAAATGCAGCACATAATCACAAAGTACCAGGGTCGATAGGGTCGAGGTACGGGGTCGAGGAACGTGGTACGCTACTTGTGAGAGGTTTTTACAAGGCAGGGTTGAAAAAATGATCCGTGTACCCGGTTCGGGTCGATGTACCCGGGTCGAGGGTCGCTACCATCGACCCGTTTTCTAAGACTTGCAGCATTAGTACCCAACTACCCTTCTCATAAATTAAACTGATGTGTTCCAGTACGAACTTGTGTTTTTAGTTACGAACCATGAAGATCAACTCTATCTAATGCAGGATAGTTTTGAACTTTCAACTGCTGGTTCCTTTGTTCCATCAGCGGCTGCTCAAAACTGACAATTTTCAGCTAATTACAGGCATGAACATTGCCTGTTGGCCGCATATCAACCGAGCCAAGACATTGAGGTAACTTCAGAATTAACTAGTAACTACAGCCCACGAGAGCCCGCAGGATGCAGAGTAGACTGGCACGTTTTCATCGGGCTTCAGACAAATAACAATAGTGGAACAAATGGACGCCTAGTTTGGACCTTCAGCTAGCCATCCATGAAGTTTCAGGGCACTGACGGTGACGGGATGAGTTAGAGGGCTGTGGGTGCGCCTTACCTTCCTCTGGATCGAGGTGCTGACGGCGACGCGCCACAATTGGTCAGCGCAGTTGACGTCGGCAGCCATGGCAGAGCCGGGCGGAGGTCAATGGCCTGTAGCAGTCGCTCAAAGCGCTCCGGCCTGAATACGAGCTGAGCGGAGAGAAAGGAAACGGGCGTCTCGAACGGATCCAGTGGCGGGTGGAGACGGCCGAGGGGGCGGCATGGGGAAACCCTGGTCTCCCATGGACCATGGTGTCGGGAGGCGTTGTGCGCCCACTCCTGCTCGAGCCGGCGCTGCAGCCTGCAGCTCGGCGACATGCGCCCGCTCCAGCCACGTGTAGGCCGCCGCCGCCGCCGCCGCCGTCCGCCGGCCGCACCCCCTCACCCGTCCTGCTTTCTCATTCCGGCCCTGTCCGCCTCGCTCGGTGCCGGTGGGCTTCGGTTTTGGGGCTATTTTTTTTTCTGCCACTCTCCGTTTGTCTTACGAGTACTGTACATTTTTTCCATATACAGAGATGATTTTTTACAGATTTACTCCTCTGTTCTTTTTTTATTTAATGTAGTTGATTTTTTTAAAATGTTTCGTTTTATTCAAAAAATTATGCAAATATATAAAAGTGCAAGCCATACTACTTCTAATGAAATAAACAATTAACAACAAAATAAATGATAAATAATGAAAGTTTTTAAATAAGACGGAAGATCAAAGTTTTGAAAAAAAATCAACTGCGTCAAAATGAAAAAAAACGGAGTTGGCGCATAGACCTGCTAGTGTTTTGGATTTACGATATCATACCCTTTCCGATGTTTTTATATTTCTTTATTTGTTCATTACATAAAGATGGTCAAAATTTCCGGATTGTACTACCTCATTGTCTCCATATCGTTTTCCCTTACTCTGAGGTAGTTGCTGAATGTGTGTGCTTCACCGTTTGCGCAGCACTAGCCTCTACAGTGCAGATTGTGTTGCTGGTATGGTATACAGCAGTATGGTATGGCACGATGTTTGGAGCAGAAGGGAGTGAAATGTGTGACTGAAGACTGCTAGTTGGTGGCATAGAACAGTGAACTGAGATCCTTTCCTTGTAATTGAGCGCACCTTGGCTTTCAGCATATATAACAAGGAAACTGGATGAAGTTCCGTGCGAAGGTTGGACGATGCAGGTGCTTCACCTTTCTTATTATTTCAACAAATTTCAACTAGGGCATGTTAATCACCGTGGGATTTCTTAAAAAAAAACAACTAGGACTATCTCGTGACAAAATGACAAAGTCAAGCTCCAGCCAACCCAACAGGGAACTGAGCTTAGTGTTAGTGAGCTTAGTTTATTGTAGCATTAGAATGATTCTAGTTTCTAGCACTCTTGGAATCCAATTCAGTCACCAACCAACTTCCTGTAGGTGTAGGTCACTGGCACGCGTATATACTAGTATTACATAGCCTAGCTAAGCAGTACTGTAGCAGGCAGCAGCTCCCAGCGACCGAGCCTCCTCCCAATGTGAAAAAAAAAAAAAACAGAAAAAAAAAAAAAAGAAGCGGCAGCAGCAGGCATTGTCGTCGATCATCCATTGGCAATTGGCAACACGCCCCTGCAGATGATAATAGGAAGGAGAAGAATTTGTTAGCTACTGTTCCATCGTATAGACGTATAGGGAAACAAATCGAGAAAAAAAAACTAGTCTTGGATCAGAACACGGGAAGCAATCAATTACTGCCAGCAACCGACAGCGTTTGATCAACGAAGAAGGATTGCGGAACTGGACGGCAGAGCCGATCAGGAGACGAACCTAGGAAGACGAGGAGGGAGCGCCGCCGCCGCCGCAGGAGTGGTCCGGCTCGGGCTCGGGCTCGGGCTCCGGTTCGGACTCGGCGGGGGACTGCTGCTGCCGCTGCTCTTGCTCGTGCCGGCCCTCGTGGAGGCGCGCGCGGATCTCGTGGATCCGCCCGCGGGCCTCCTCGACAAGGCGGCGGCGCTTGCCGTAGGTCTGCTCGAGCCGGCGCTGCAGCTCGGCGGCGCGCGCCCGCGCGCGCTCCAGCTCCGCCAGCGCCTCCGCCAGGCGCGCCCGCGCCGCCGCCAGCTGCGCGTCGGCCGCCGCCTCCCTCCGCCGTAGCTCCGCCGCCGCTGCCCACCCCGGCCTGCCCGCGTCCGCCGGCCGCCTCCCCTCGCACATCCCGCCCGCCTGCCTCCCCGCTTCCGGTGGGCTCGGGAACGCGTCGCTGGCGGGGGCGCGTTGGGTTGGCTCCGAGTTGGGGTTTGGGGTGGGTGAGGGTGGGCGGACCCGACCCGTTTCTACTTATACGGAGGGGGATGCTGCTGTGGCCGTTCCTCTGCTCTGCTTTGCTCGATCGCGACCACTCGGCGCCTCACGTCACTGAAAAACTGTGCAGATCATGGGTTGCGAGTTGCTACCAATTGCCTACCAATTATCGATTCGAATGCTAATAGATTGGAACTAGTCTATGTGTAGCACTAGCAGATGGGCATTACTAGTGGGGTGCTGGGGTGATTGGTGAAGCATCGTGTTGGCAGTTTGGCACTGCGCGCAATTATTGGTTGATCCATTTTCCTCCTCCTTTCTACTACTGGAACCTGCATCTTCCAAACTAATTTTTTTTTTTACGATTTCAATACAGTACCGTAGTGTTTAATAATATTGTAGTATTTCAGATCTATAGCTTACAGGTGCTGGATTGGCCTTTACAATACAGCGTTTTCAATACTGTATTGCCAAAACTGTATTGATTTTGGACTATTGGATACTACATTTTAAACCCAATTTTTCGAACGCCACAGTATTGATACCATAGAAATATAGAATCATGGTATTTTTAAACCATAGTATTTATAAACTTTGGTACTAAACAAGTGTCTCTACCAAATAGCAAATGACAAGCACTGGACGGCTGACTATCCGAGAATCAGAATCTCTGGCAAGCAAGCAAGTCACGCGAGTGCGACCAAGCTGTTTTGTTTCCGCAAGATAGTGTTACTACGACGTCAAGACTAGGTCTCCGCGGCACACATGGAGAAGAGCACGGCCATCCGGCGATGATACTGAGGCGTGCCTGCTCACGTTACGCTCGAAACAGAGCGTCGTAACACTTGGCGGCACACGGCCAGGTCCATGGATGCCGCCACTGGCCTGCTCCAGCTGCAACGCATGGTGGCCAATTTTTTTGTGTGCCCCGCTCTCTCGGAGACAAGGCTAAGTGACTAGTGACTAGTGACTGCCTTCTTGCTCGGTCCTGCCCTCCATATCTATATATACACTTGCAAATACATCTTTTCTTGGCAGGCCAAAACCAAGCATCTAGCATCGGAGCACAGGCTAGCCAGTTAGCACTTGAGGCGTTCTGAAACTCAAGAGGGCGCTAGCTAGCTCTGCTCTGAAACACCTGATGGCTTCCAAGCAGACGCTCGTGCTGGTCGCAGCAGCTGCGCTCGCCGTCGCCTTCCTCCCGGCGCTCGCCGCCGGCACCGAGCACTGGGTGGGCGACGAGCAGGGCTGGAAGCTGGGGTTCAACTACTCCGCCTGGGCCGAGACCAAGGAGTTCAAGGTCGGCGACACGCTAGGTACGTACTCCCCTACCACCTGCAACATCCTCCTCGTCACGATTCTGCTTCACAGTGCAATGCACGCTTTCCTTCTCCGATTACGAGATGCGCTAAATAAGCCATGGATTGTTGCCTTGGGCATTGCAGTGTTCAAGTACCAGGAGTCCAAGCACACGGTGGTGGAGCTCAACGGCGCCGACTTCGCGGCGTGCAACCTGCCGGCGCCGGGGACGTCCAAGGTGCTGACCACCGGCCAGGACCAGGTCACGCTCGGCGAGGCTGGCCGGCGGTGGTTCGCCTGCGGCGTCGGCACGCACTGCCAGCAAGGCATGAAGGTCAAGATCAACATCCTTGCCGCGACTGGTGACGCCGGGGCCCCGTCAGTGGCGCCTCCGCCGCAGTCCAGCCCCGCGGCCAAGGTCCAGGCGTGCATCGCACAGGCCGTGGTCACGGTGGCCGCGGTGATCGCTGTCGTTTTCGTGTTCTAGGTTTCTAGTGTTCCGCGCCTACGTGAACCGAACATCATATGGGAGAGTTGAGTTTGTGGTGATATCCTGTACGAGTGTGTTCATGTGATTTTATTACAACCAAACGCTGATTGGAATTCCTTTGTTTTGATCTCGGTTTCAACAATTCTTCGGCTATTTCCAGAGGATTTGAATTGGCGCTACATTTCAATTCATTCAATCCAATGCCACGAACCAAACAGAACTCAGCTTACAGATCTCCACGCCTAGGTACACCTCCAAACAACATGACAAGCACAAAACAACTCGCCGGAACAGCAGCTACTAACCACATGGAAAATGGTACAGAAGAAAAACAATAAGAGAAACCTAGCCGGATACAGAGAATCGCCTTAGACTGCACCCTTCTGCAACCAAGCAGCATCGCAAACGAAAAACAAACGAGAGAAAAACATAGCAGGATCTTGAATGGCTTGAATAGCAGCATCTTTCTGCGGCACATAAGCTGTCCCCTTGCACTGAGCTCGCATGGCTGATGGCATGCAGCAAAAAATTAACAGCCATTTGCGACGGGCACCACTTCTGCTGTTGGGGAAGCATCTTTCAAGGCGACGCCATCAGCAGCTACTGCCACCACACCATTTTCCACCAGAGCAGTTTGCTCCCCTGGGGCGACACTGTTAGCAGCTACTGCCATCACACCATTCTCCAACACAGCATTTTCCTCCCTTGCCCTTGGTGCCACACCATTAGCAACTATCGCGACTGCACCATTCTCTACCACAGCCTTATGTTCCCCTACGACCTCAGGTTTCTGCAGACTCTGCTTCCCACCACTCTGCTTCCCACCACTTGCTTCATTTTCAGCATTGTTGGCGGCAAGCAACTTTGTATTCATGCCCTGCAGGGTGAAAAATGGTAGTTTTTAATAATTTTTTTAACATAGTAAACCCTAATCTGACTAATGGACCGTGAAACTGAGGTTGAATAACCAGAATGAAAAAATGACAATGCTTATCAGCTTAATAAGAAAATTGCAAAAACCATTTCCACAATACCTCAGTAGCTGCATATTACCCTCGTCAAGAATGATATGAAATTGTGCGTGTTCAAAGGAAATATAAGCTAGGTTTCAGTATTTTTCAGGTTTACAAGTGAAATCGAATTGCACATGATAACATACAAACAAGTGCATATAAAAGAGGGCTCATTTCATAAAATAGACTGGTAGTCACACACCTTCTCCACTGGATACTGACGCCTTAATTTCTTCTCTTGCAATATCTTTTCGCGGTCATCATAAAAGTTGAAATCATCCAAGATGGATGTCTTGCAGACATGATCCTTGAAAATCTTTAACATTTGAAGGCCTTCGTCAAGCTTAACCTGCAGGCACAACGAAATGGTATAGGGAAACTCAGTTACCACAACGTTAAAATAGTTAGACATGAAAATCTGAAGGACAATTTTCCTTTCTCTCTTAAGAGAGTACTGCTCCTGATATATTATCAAGGTTTCCTGATTCAGGCATATCAAGAATTTCTGCTACAACATGTGACCAACAACAGAATTGAGGAAATTAACAAAACAATAGAAGAATTCAAAGCAACTTAACTCACCTCCTGCGTATCTCGGCTGTTTGTCACAGGTTTGTTTTCATTATACTCAAGGATGATGTGCTTCAACAAGCTGTTAGGAATGTCCTTCACAATATGCCACTTGACAGGGAAGCAACCAGTCCACTTGTCTTGCTGCCAGTATTCCACTGTTTTGTTAAAATCAACCCGGCCCACCATCTCAGCCAGACCAACAAACTGTCCACTGGTGTTAACCTGAAAAATTGTGGAAGATTAGTAACAGCAACATCTCTTACACGCTGTTCACAGAAGGGAGAAAATGCCTCTTCAACCGAGAACAATGATCAAACTTACAGAAAACAGCAGGAATACAGGAGCACTGCTTGATTTTTCCTTAGCCTCTAGGTAAGCAGCATCCAGCTTTTTATTTCCGCTAGGGGTGCTTGCCCAAACATTGTATTTGATGCTCTTGTGAACATCATCCTCACTGTATGATTTAATGATAAAAAACTTGGCATCTGAGCAGGTCTCACCAAAATCAGCACGATTGTACTGATCCTGCTTAACGGCACTAGAACCATCACTGGTGGGAGGCTCTTGCCCTTTTGCATCAACAGCTGCTCCGGAGCCCAGTTGGTTTTTAAAGAGACTATTTCTTGGTCCACGCTTCAACTCATTCAAGCCATCAAAGTTTTCATTACCAAAACCATAATAAGACCCATATGTTTTTCCTCTGGGCCTGTACTTTCCATTCGACAATGCATTCCACCCACCATACATCCCAGGACCATAGACATGTGACCCATACCAAAAGCTAGGTGTGTAAGCATTTGCGTTGTACATTCCACTACCAGAGTATATTGAGCCCATGAATCCAGCAGATGATATCCCTGTCGGAGAGTTCTGCGCATGCAAGCTCTGCAAGAATGTCCAATTGTCCATGTTAGGAAGCAGCTGGTGCTGAACAGAAAACTATTAAAACATGCGGGGCATGTAAATTTCATTTAAAAATGTAACTGAACATAGTATCCCCAAATAATACAAAACCAATCGATTAAAAAAACTAAAACTGATCTTTCTTTCTTCCCTTGTTATTTTAATCAATATAGGCCTAGCCAGAATAAAAATTAAACACATAACATGTTCTATGATAAGTCAAAGCAAAACAATACAGTTCAGTGGCACATGGATAATTATCAATGATCAGTATTCACTATTCAGAGAAAGCTCGATAGTAGATTACAAATTGATTGTACGTTCAGATTATGACCATACCTTATTACGATTAGGGGCAGTTGATGTAGGACTGCCACTGGAGAGTTTTGGATACTTTTCTGAAGAGGTATGGCCACCAGACCAAGGATAAGCTGCTTTGTTACCTTGATTCTGGTAATTACCTAAACGGCCATTTGGTTTCAAAGGCAACGTCTCCTTCTTAAGATCTTTTATACCATCAATGCTCTTCGAAGAGGTTACGGAAGCATCCAACAAGATAGGTTGCTGACTAGCAGCTGCTGCAGTAGAAACATCTTCTTGTGATGAAGGTGCTGATTTGCCAGTTTTAGCCTTGTATACTGGCTTGCTGGGAGTAGTCTTTGGCTGGTGGTATGTGGATGGGTACTGGTAATGCTGGGATCCATAATTCTGAGCATCAGCAACGCCATATTGAGGATAGCAGTACATGTCCCCATAAACACCCTGAGGAGAAACAAGCGAGGCCGGTTAATCCAAGTACACTACTGATTAAAATCATAAGCATGATTTGCATTTGCTGTCCAACTTTAAGGGTCTGGACAATAGATTGAACTAAGGAGCCAAGTGTCTACAAGCTTAGTGACATCTGACATGTGACAAAGGGAATCAATACTCACAGGGGAAAGTGCATCCCCTCCATCCTGGCTCAAATAGACAGAATAGTCACCCCAACCTGCAGAGCCAGAGTTCAAGGTAAGTGCCTCGACATGTAACTGAGCAGTTGCAGTGCTACCAAATAATTCGCCAAAAACAGGCGTAACAGAAATGGTGCTGATTCACCTCCGCAGTAGTATCCAGGGTAGGCACCATAATACATGGCGGCATCCTTGTAATCCTGCTGCGCCCATGGCTCCGCTGACAACGCTGGAGGGTTCGGAGATAGCACCACGCTGGACGCCTGCAAATGCGATTCAACTAAAAACTCAGTATCCGAAGTGCTACTGTAGGTGATTCGCTGGAATTGCACGGAGAAGCAAGCGGGCCATACCTCCTCCTTCGTCTCTGGGCCCTTGCCGCCTTCGCTCTTGGGATCCAGGGACAGCTTCTGCAGCAAATCCGCAGCATCTGGAGCAAATCAAGTCAAGGGATATCTGATCCAGACGCTTCCAGTACACAAACCAGAAGATCACGAATTCAGCATAGAATTCAGAAACACGGAGCTCAAACTAGGATCGAGGAAGAACCCAAAACAAAATTGACAACAAAAACCACACCACCACAGACTCCATGGTCCGCGCTTGCAAGCCACACGAAATCGCCCCCCCAAACCCCCCCACAATCCTAGGGTTCACCAAACGAATCGCCTGCTGCTAAGAAACCAAGCTAACCACCGGTCCCAAAACCCACCCCGAAAACCTCCAAAAAAAACCCGCACAGAAAACGCAACCAAATCCGACAAAGAGCAAAGCAGCGAGTGGTTGTCAAGGATACGGCCGGCGGCGGGCGCGACGGCAGCCATGGTGTCGGTCGGTCCGGAGGGCGCGGAACGAGTGGCGGCGCGGTCCAAAAACCCAGAGAAACCCTAGCGAGGCGGAGCGGGTGGTAAGGTAAGCGTGACTGCGCGAAGGGAAGGGAGGGAACGAGGTGGGGGTGGCGCCGCAACGTGGGAAAAAAGAAAGAAAGAAAAGGGGGAGCGAGGGAAACGAGTGGAGAGCGAGCAGTGGGTTTGGTGGTTTAATGCGTGCCATGTACCGTTTGGAATTTTCTACTCCGACGACGTTGTGGGCCTGGGCCGGTGGGCTGGCGGCTGGGCTTTGGAGGGTGTGGCCGTGGCCGCGTGGGGAAGCGGCATTCTCGTCTTGGAGTGTGGAGCGGGGCCCACTGCAATGTGCACGTGTCGTCGAGGCGTGGCCCGTGGACAATGATCTCGCAGAGTCCAACGCACAGGCAGCCCGACCGGCCGGCGGCGAGCGAGCAGCCACCACCGGTCGATTCCGACGGCCAGGGGGTCGCCTCCTCCGCCGGCACCGGAAGGCCGAAGGCGTCTGATCTCCCACCACAGTCAGGGCTGCAGCGTCCTCCAAACGGGTACTACCTCGCTCGCCCTCATCCGGCGTCCTGCCGCTGCCCTTGAGATTTTGCGTCTCTTCAGCGATCTGTTTGCAGGTATGGTACCGGCCAAGAGTTATCAGAAGAAGAGAACTCTGTTGAAACAATTGCGTCATGCCTAATGTGTCAAAATCGCGTGAACTGCAGGCATGGCACCTCTCCTTTTTATTATTCCTTCCATTCTAAACTATACTGATTTACTTCTTTATTCTAAATCAATATTGTCTATTTGGTATAGAAAAAAGGCACAGACATCTTTAACATCAGTCTAGTTTCATTTAATCCACCACGACGTCCGTTTTTACTGTGCAGTTTTTTATGGTGTCATAGAGATGCTAATATATTTTCTAAAAGTTTGATCAATGTTTGAAAAGTTTGATTTAGAATATAACAAAGCTAGATTGGCAAAATGAACTCCGTATAATTTAGGATTTGGAACGGATAGACTACCTTGGGTTGCCCATAGCTGTGGGATTGTTTTTTCGATAAAGGAAGCTTTTATAAAAATAACAAGTACGATATATCAAAAAGATACAAAGCTTTGGTATAACTTTTTGCTTCTGCTTAACACACAACCAGCTAAAGAGCAAGGACACCATCCACTTGAACAGGTAATGTAGGATTGTATGCCAAAGTGGCAAAGTTCATTCTAGATCATGCAGTGTAGGACTGTAGGAGTATCGCCGCGTTGTTGGCACCTCCTACGCATGCATGACCTTGACCACCTGATTGTGATGTGCGAACAGGGAAATATGGGATTGATGTATTAATATGAATTTTTTTTTACATAGATGAAGCCAACTAGCCAAGTACCTAATAACCAAGCTGCAGGGCTGTTAGTTCGATATCTCTAGTTTGTTGTTATTTTTAGTTCGATATCTCTAGTTTGTTGTTATTTTTTGTCAGAGCTGAAGATAATGTCCTAGACGATGAATCTGGTACCAACAGGAGACTTCCGCCAAGCAAATTCCTCAAAAGGAGCCCACCACCAGACTGCCTTGTTCTGCAGTTCAAAGGGCCCCCAGGAGAGTAATCATCTCTTATACAAATCTGCGGAGTTCACGTTGTGTATCAACGTTGCGGTGTTCACGTAAAAAAAACAATGTGTATTTATGTATGCACTAATGCAGGGCAGATGTAGATCGAGCCATTTAATTTGTTGTTCCCATCGTGTTTCAGTCAGCTTGAGAAGCTGTTCATCTCAAATTTCCCAGTGAATTGGGATGTACCATGGATTCTCCAATTGCTTGGTGCAGCACCAGGATTGGAGTCGGTCCATGTTCATCTATGTTTTCTTGTCCAGGCATTACTGAAAACGTGAGCATATGGATGTTGGAAATAATTGTAAACTTAATTGATCTGAAATGTGGATGCAGATTCACCTGCTCGACGGCCTTGTGGCCTGGTGGGGGATGAGTTCACGACGACGAACAGGAATGCAGGAGCTTGAGGGGAAAAAACTATAGTTTTATGTCTGCTTTATGCTTTACTTGACGACACAAAGGATGCAGCTAGATTCTCAGACTACATGGTTTGTTCTCAAAACCGTATGGCCTAGGCTCTTTCAAGAATAAAAAAGATCGGCTTGGCTTGACTTGGTGTTACGGAACAAAGATGTGAACATCTTCAGAAACACTAAGTACAAACACTATGGTTGAGGCTATCTCCAGTGAGGATCACCATCTCTATTCTTGATTTCAAACTCTAATCTGTATACAATGTTAAAATAGTACAGAATAGTGCAAAATAATGTCAGAATCTTTATTTTACGAGCTCCTATTGCAGACAGCCTGACACCTCAGTGGGTTTATGGTAAACACTACCAGTCTACCATAACATAAAACACGTCGTTCCTTTAAAAACTACCAGAAGTAAAACATATCACAACACGTGCAGTGCAGCACATATTTAGCGGTGACACGACGAGTTTCTAGCACCTGCTTTTCAAAGAAATTAGGAGTACAAATTTTCAGGTACTGTTACGCGTATGCAATTTGATTTCCAAGTGCTAGCTGCTGCTGCTGCTGCGCGTACGAAGCTTGAACAGAGTGCAACCTTTCAAAAAACCTGGTCAACTTTCAGGCGCGCACGAAGCTTGAACAGAGTGTAAACTTTGAAAAACCTGATCTCTGCCTCTGATGTAAACATGGTTTTCGCGGGTTTAATTTAATCCCGGTAGGAGGGAAATTTTTCTGAATTCCAAATAGAGCCTCTGCAGTCTGCATTGTAGAAAACCCAACCTGGTCAACCACGGCGCCAGAGACCGGCCCCCATGTCAAGCACGGCCAGCGCCCCCCTCGGTCAATTCAAAATGGAAGAGAATTCCGCGCGGCCCACCGGCCGGCGGCACAAAGGACGCCCGGCCCCACGCCCAGGTCCGTTCGTGCCGCCCCCTACCTGCATGAGTTGAGCCGCGGCGGCTTGCGACGCATACCGAGCGCTGCTCCCACCACGACAAACGCGAGACAGGGAGAGCGAGCGATCCGCTCCGCAGTTTCTGCTCCCGGTCGCCACGCCCCCGCTGCACGGCTCCCGATGCGCGCAGCGCCGCGAACGCCGCCGTCGCCGTCGCCGTCGCCGATGTAAGCCTCTCTTCGCTGCTGCTCCATCGCCGCGCGCGCTCCATTTCGGCCCCCATTGTTCTCCGCTGTGTTTGTGTTTTTTTTTTTCTTTTGATCCGCGCGTGTGCGGCGGTGGCTCCCGGTTTCCGCACGATCGCATCGTTCGTCGGGCGTGCGGTGGCGCGTGGGCGCGATCCGATGGGGTTTTGTCGGCGCGATTCGGTCTCCCGCGGCGGATTCGGGCCGGGGGAAATGCTTCGGCTCTGATGATAAGATGCTTGCCGTTGCCGCGCGGTGCGTCAGTGTGGATTTAGGAGAAATGCGCGTTGTGGGGTGCGGTTAGCGCCTTCAGATGAGTTTTGATCAGTCTCAGAGCTGATTCAGCTCCTGATAGGCCGTAATCTGGGCTGTAAAAGGTGGAATTTCCCTCGGTGGAGTCCCCCTGGGAGGCATCGGGTGATGGGGATGCCGCTGCTTCCTTTTTGTAGCCATGGCGGCATTCGATTCCACTTAAAGGACCTAGGTGATTGGAAAGGAGGCTGTATCTTTATAAGGCCGTTGGCGATGGTAATGAATGCCACCGTTTTATTCCTCCCCACTTTTGTCCACCTGAACTGGTCATTTCTTTTGTTGCCCCAACGCCAACGGGTGATGGGACAAGTCTTGAGCAGTTGAGCTGAAGCTCTGATGTTTTGCTGATTGAGTTTCTCTCATGGTTTTCCTTTGATCGGTAAATTTATTCTTCTCTGTTGGGTAATTTTGCAAGTGGATATGGAAGGAGTGCCCGAGGATGTAATGTCAGACTGAGTTGCATGGAGGGATAATGCTAGAGTTGCGAAGTGGTGCTCAGATAGCTCATCTGAGGTACAACAAGACTGACAACGTCCAGGTTTCAGAACCAGTTGGGTGTCTGGCGGTGCCTGCTCCACAAAGGAGGGCTGGAAGGTGCGGAAGTGCTGCAGCCTGCAGAGGCAGCAAGGCGGTTGCTAGAGGAAGAGGGAGGTTGGCTTCGAAACATAGAGGAAAGGGGTTCAAGGTTATTGATCCGCACGCCGATCTGCCTTGCAACAATCTCCCTGAAACTGTTGCCGGTGAGGAGGTTATCAACAAAGCCCAGGAGGACCTTTGTTTAAGCAAGGCAGCTGACCCATCTGCAAACTTAAGAAATAAGAAATAAGAAATAAGAATGGATGGTGATAGTGCAGACAAATTTGCAGTTGCTGAGGATGACTCCACAACAATCCCAGTGCCTGAGAGGGTATGATTTCTTTTCTCCTGATGTGTCATTTTGTAGATTGATCAATCAAGAGTTGCCCTTTAATCCTATTGCAAAAACCTTTTATTTGTGCCTTTTGGTCTTATTATCATGTCTGTGTAGCAGTTCCATCACGTTGAGATTGGATATCACATCTGTCCCCGTGTTGTCTCAGCACCGCTAAGATGCTTCTTTTGTGCTGTATATGTTTACTTTCCCCTGAAGTGTACTGTGTTGTATTAGGTACCCTTGATATATGGTGCGTGCCAAAAATGTCTATTCCATATAAAAGCAAAGAACAAAACCAAAGTGAGAACTTAACATGATTATGATCCAAGGGTGAAGAGGAACAAGAATTGTTGTCTTTGGTTTGTAGACTAGTCAATTTTTCATGAGATAAATCAAATTCTGGATGGCCGGATTGTACCGTTACATTTTTTTTAGCAAGAAGTAATGATAGTAAGAACTATCACAAGGTTCTGGAAGAAATCATAATATTAGTAATTGGAGCTCCATTTGGAGCCTCCAAATTAATCCTCACAAAACCCGCTAGAAAATATTTAAATCTGTGCTCAAGCACGAGTTGATGGGCTAGTGGAAATAATATACCTTTTTCTTCCTAGGTGATTTTGCTGCCTGTTGTATTTCTACTGTAACAATTCCTTACACTACTCTTCAACCATTCTTTCATGTGCAGTCTGTTAGGGAATACAGTAACTTACTTTCAGTGACTGCATATGGAAGAAAGATTATATTATTAGGAAAGGGCACCACTAAACACACATTTTCAAAACAAAGTATTTATTGCTGAGATAGATTTCCTTTTTATTCATCTCAGTTTTCCATTTCTGAGCCAATTGATATGGATGCTTACCTACAAACCATATCATGTTGCAGAGTTCTACTGCTATAATTAATCACCATATGTTATCCAAATTTTTGCAGGTTCAAGTAGGTAATTCCCCACAATATTTAACTGATAGAAAGTTAGGCAAAGGTGGCTTTGGCCAGGTGTATGTTGGAAGAAGAATATCTGGTGGATCTTCTCGTATGGGTCCTGATGCATATGAGGTTCCTTCTCATATCTATGTCAATTGAATGCTAAAGTTCTATTGGGGTACACTGTTCAAATATCTGGGTGAATATCTTGTAGGTTGCGCTAAAATTTGAGCATCGAAGCAGTAAGGGATGCAACTATGGCCCCCCATGTGAGTGGCAGGTTTATCAGTAAGAACCTACATGATCCTCCTCCTGTATTTTACATTATTCTCCGTAGACAGTGATCCATTGTCTTTTCCGACCAGCACTCTCAATGGGTGCTATGGCATCCCATCAGTCCACTACAAGGGTCGCCAGGGAGACTACTACATTCTCGTGAGTTTAAAGTTTGTTATTAACAGCAAGCAAAACGACAGTCAAAAAAAAAAAAGCAAGCAAAACATATCCAAACTTAATTGGATATTTTATTCAGACATAATTCCAATATTTCAGGTAATGGATATGCTTGGTTCTAGCCTCTGGGATGTTTGGAATTCTTTAGGACAGACGTGAGTATCTTGTCAATCTGTTTACCTTGTTCATATGCTTTCCTACCCCTTACTGATATCAACATACCCAATAGGATGTCTTCTCATATGGTTACTTGCATTGCTGTTGAGGCCATATCAATTCTTGAGAAACTTCACTCCAAAGGGTAACCTAAGAACATTTGACAGTTACCCTAAGATGCATGAATTTTGCTATGCTTTTGATGCTAACTGTCACATCATTTATCATCACCATCAGCTTTGTACATGGTGATGTGAAACCAGAGAACTTTTTGCTTGGTCAGCCTGGATCACCTGACGAGAAGAAGCTTTTTCTGATAGATCTTGGTTTAGGTATCTTTTTTCAAGATAAATTTCCATCTATATGTGAAGATACTCAGTCTCACATGCTTGAGAAACTGTGGCCTTCACTAATTGACATTGGCTACTTAACATAATCACTAATTGACATTGGCTACTTAACATAACTGCATGTGTTTTATGCCCCACTGACCTTTTCTATACTGTTCTGTTAATATTAAATTATGCAGCATCCAGGTGGAAAGAAGCAGCATCTGGTAATCATGTGGAATATGATCAGAGGCCAGATATTTTTAGGTTAGTTACTTCGATCTTGTGTGCATGTTACTGTACTCACTTCTCTCTGAATAAAATTGTTTTACCTCCTAGCATAACTATTTCCTGCTCACATATTGCAGGGGAACAATTAGATATGCTAGTGTCCATGCTCATTTAGGTCGTACTGGTAGTAGGAGGGATGATCTGGAGTCACTGGCATACACCCTTATTTTTTTAATAAGAGGAAGATTGCCTTGGCAAGGGTATCAGGTAGCCTTCGACATGCTCAGCGGTGTCTGACTAATGTATGCTGTTTGGTCTTCAACCTGTTTTTGCTAATGAATAATGACTTAATAATGTAGGGGGATAACAAGAGTTTTCTAGTTTGTAAGAAGAAAATGGGGACTTCTCCAGAGATGCTGTGTAGCTTCTGTCCAGCTCCATTTAAACATTTTCTTGAGATGGTCACCAATCTGAAATTTGATGAAGAGCCTAATTACCCAAAACTTATTTCTCTTTTTGATGGTTTGATTGAAGGGCCTGCTTCGAGACCCATCAAAATTGATGGAGCTCTGAAGGTCTGCACTGCTCTGTACACAACATAATCCCTTGGTTTATTTCGCTTGTATTGATTTTGGTGGTAAATCTGTTGTGCAAACTATAGGTTGGACAGAAACGTGGAAGAACACTTGTAAATCTTGAGGACGAAGAACAACCTAAAAAAAAAGTTAGATTGGGCAGCCCAGCAACTCAATGGATTTCAGTTTATAATGCTAGGCGGCCCATGAAGCAGAGGTAATTGCATTCACATCTGCATGTGGTACAAATTGCTTATCTTTTATGTTCTTGTATCCAAATTCCAAAGTTCCAAACACAATATCTTCTATAGGCTCTGATGTTGTATTTTCGTTGGCCATTAAAATGTTTTTTTCTTGACTATTTGCTTCCGATGCCGGACGTGATGTAACCTAGGACTCTGGATGATGGTTTGTTTGTTTGTTTCCTTTATGATAATATGGTGGCACTGAATAGACACTTTGCCTACCCCGACTTGCTTGGGACTAAAAGGCTTTCCTGCTGTTGTTGTATTGGACAGACACTTCATATCTCATAAGGGTTCTTATTGTCTTGTTGCTATCAAAATTTTAGCTTGAGTTATCCCCTGTACAGGTTATCCACCAAACTTAATCTTGTTATGACCATGCTTCTCTTGAGATTTTTATGCCCCCACTTTTCACTTCATCAAACAGTAAAGTGCATGCTTTCAAAAACAAGAAAACTAGAGCTGGCACATAGCAATAGGGTTTTCATTTCTGATACCAAGGTTTTCTTTAGATGATATCAAAGATATGATGGGATTCATGAGTCTCATTCTTAAGAATTGGATAAGTTTTGGTTATGTTTGGGATAGCGCTAGTGTGCCCCCCAGGCATACATCTTGCATGGCCGCACACAATGTCCTGAGAAAAGCAGCTATCAACGTTGCTGTAAATTTAAAACTAATGTTCTTATATGCTCAGGTGATGTGTAATTTAAGCTTGCTCAGCTCTGGTTTCTCTATGTATGCATGCATGCTTGCTTGCTTTTTTTTTTTTTTTTTATTGAAGTACTCCGTATATGAAGTCCCCCTAGTTACTCACCTATGTTTCACATTTTTCCACTTTCCCCGAATTAAATATGATTATTTATTTTAATTGTAAAAAAGGCGTTGCTTCTTTTGTCTCTAGATATCACTATAATGTAGTTGATTCAAGGCTGCATCAGCATATAGAAAAAGGTAATCAAGATGGCTTGTATATTAGTTGTGTGGCTTCTTCAGCAAATTGTTGGGCTCTCATCATGGATGCTGGGACTGGGTTTTGTTCTCAAGTTTATGAACTCTCACAAGTGTTTCTGCACAAGGTGCACTTTGTCTCTTTCTTTCCCTCTTTCTCCCCCTCCCTACCTCCATCTCCTGATTCCAGCTTGTGTATGTTTGTAGGAGTGGATTACTGAGCAGTGGGAGAAGAATTATTACATAACAGCAATAGCTGGAGGAGCTAACGGAAGTTCCTTGGTTGTGATGTCCAAAGGTTTATATATTATCTTTTCTCTACTAAACACATTTTTGGTTAGGTCAGCTTTCTTTTGTTGACAAATGGGCAGTTACTATGAAACAAGAGTTTAGCATAGCCTACTTTGTTATGTGCCTTTGCATACTTTACTCAGTGATACTACAATGAGGCTTCAGCTGTATTGTTTAGGGGATGTTTAGATGAAGGGTGGTGCTATGAAATTTTTAGAACGTGTTTGAAACATGATTTGCATCCCAAGGGTGCAAGTGAGCTTGTCCGCGAGGCTACAAATAGTTTTGGTGGGTTTTGTGGAAACCCGTAAAAAATGGCCTATTTGCGGGTTTGCGGCCAAGCCCTCTTTCATCCTACTATCTATGTCTTTACTATATAAGCATGGTCGTGTAGCTGTAGATAAAAAGGATCCTGTGGACATGACGCCCCTTAATATTTTCTGGGATTTTGATGGGTGTTTCCTGCTTAACTATGAATCTATGATATGGTTATTTTCGTTTTGTTGTAGTAAGCGCTATGCTGAGTTCCATAGCTGCTTGGCAAGTAATGTAGCCGTTCTCATTCTATTGTGTGGAATGCAAATAATCATATAATCTTTTCTGTTCTACAATGATGTTTAGGCCTAGGCTTACAAGCATGCAGTTTCAGAGTACACAAAAAGCGCTGCATGGACTCCATGTTTCTAGGGCATGTACCACGTTATCAGCCAATGCTAGTGTCAGAAATCAGAATTGATGCTAGGGGCCGGCAAAGCATTGCAGGAAACATATTATTGCCCCATAATATTAGTTTGCCATTGGTCGTACTTCTGAGAAACGACCTGCTAGTACTTGATAATGTTAGTTTACTATATATTGGTCATAGTTCTGAACTTCTGATATACTGGTGAAGTGGTGATAAGTTGTAGCGTAAGCAGAGTTTTCTATTGCCAGGCATTGACAGGAGGTCTGTGCACTGTAATTGTTCTGACATGGTATGGCTGATCACTGCAGGTACTTCTTACACACAGCAGTCGTACAAAGTCAGTGAATCATTTCCTTATAAATGGATCAATAGAAAATGGAAAGAAGGTTTTCATGTAACATCTATGGCTACTTCTGGAAATCGTTGGGGAGTGGTCATGTCTAGGAATGCGGGCTATTCTACTCAGGTTATAAATCTACTTGTATCTATCAGATTTTTGGAATATAATCTGTTCTTATAAAAAAACAATACACCATATGGGCCATTGTGTTTTTCATGAAATTGATGGCTTGACATGTGTTAAGTAGTTTCATTTGTGTTGTTTCTTCCATTTTAAAGATAATTCACTACGTCTCTGGAGTTGGCTGAGTATCAATTCCATCTGATTTTTTCCTCGTTGGAAATTAATTTGACGAGTCTTTTTCTGGCAATATTTTTGGTATCTTGAACCAGAAACTCGACATTGTCGGACTAATTTATCTCAGAAAATTATTTCTGTGCTTTTTTATGATTTTTAAGCTTCCTGCTATTCATCAGTTGTGGCCATACACGCCAAGATTTTCAGAGTTTGGCTCTGAATTCTGATAGAAATATATCCATAGATAAGTCTACTACTTGCTCATCACTCGGAAGCCTACTTCTCTCCTTACCAAGGGTTGATAGCACATTTGACTTGCAAAAATGTTCTGATGAGTGCGAACTTCTCCTCCGCTTTTAGCCTTTTTATGTAAAATACCCAATAAGGCAACATATGGTTCTCTACAAAACTGAATCTGACAAGAAACATACAGGTTGTGGAGTTGGACTTTCTGTATCCTAGTGATGGGATTCATCGGCGATGGGAGACTGGTTATAGAATAACTTCGACTGCAGCTACGCCTGACCAAGCTGCTTTTATCTTGAGCATACCAAAGAGGAAACCAATGGACGAGACGCAAGAAACTCTTCGTACTTCTGCCTTCCCCAGTAACCATGTAAAGGTACATATTTGCATCCACTGCTCACAGTTCGAGAACAAATGCTCTCTAGTATTCTTTCTGTTTGTCAATCTAACGTTGGACAACGAATTAGGAAAAATGGGCGAAGAACCTCTATATTGCCTCCATCTGCTACGGGCGAACTGTGTCCTGATGGCTGCGCTGAAGCTCCAAGGTGAAGGCGCTTGGGTTTCCAGTGGAGGTAGGTGATGGAGCAGACATCCACAGGTGGGTAGGATTAGAGTGCGAATGGCTGGCTTGGCCTCTTTGCAATATCCTACTCTGATTGTAAATTGTCACATGTGATGCTGTACAAGATGCGAACCTTGTCCATAAGCAAGCATCATATTTGCTATATGTGCTTCTTGCTTTACCAGGGGCATGTCTATGCCTGGTGATATATGATTCAGCTCGTATATACCCTTCTCAATGAGCTTCGTCACGAGGAGTCACGATGTGGAGAGGAGGCATTGCGCTAGGTTGAGGATGCACAGATGACTGTTCCCTGAAAAAAAAAAAATAACTGAAATGCTTATACGCCCGATAAGTCTTCCTCGTGCCACCACCGAGGTTATGGGGAGGGGGTTCCGGTGTCTGGCGGTTGGAGAAGGATTTTGGGGTCATGGGGTGGCTGCAGTCGGCGGGCAGGTAGCGGAGGCGCCGCCGGAGCGGGGTGGAGGCTGGAGGGGGCGGCAGCGGTGGCGGCGATGTGATTCGCGAGGCCGTCAACCGGTCGACGTCGGCCTACCACCAGCAGTCGTGCCGGTCTGGCGCTGGCGCAGGCGTCGAGTGTCAGGTCGGACTTCCTAGGTAGTAGCAGAACCCCGAACCCACTAGTCTGCGGCTCGGCGCCATGGATCAATCTGAATCCGATCTTCTGGCCTTGTGCAATCGAGTCGACAGCGGACGTACGTACGATTGGGTACATGATCGACTGACTCGATCACGTACGCCAATCCGCGTCGCGCCACCTGCGATTTGTAGACAATTGTGTACTCGATCCCGTGCCGCGGCATCAGAACGGAGCCCAATCTCTGGCCCCAAGCCCATCGTCAGCGACATATGGCCATAGGCGCCGTGTCCTATCAACACGTCTGACGATGTGTTCATCCTGGGCGAGGGGGCTGCTGTGTTCTTCCGATCCCGCGAACGACAACTCTCTGGTGCCAGGGAATGACTTTCCGGAAAACCGAACCAGGATCCCGTTTTCGGTACCGACCGGGGCGCAGTTTTTGGTTTGAAAAGCAGTGTATTCCGGTTTCAAATTTAAAATAATAAAAATCGATTTTTTAGTTAAAATAAAATTCCGTTATGGTAAAACGGAATGGTCAACCTCTGCGTACGCCGGCTCGAGTTTCTGTTCTGCATCATCTTCGTCCTGCATATCATCCCATCATGCCTTCGGATCGATATGATCCGCTCCGGTGACTGCATTCTACGGTAGTTATTTTCTGCCTTCGGATTCAGTGGCTGTTTCGAGGAACATGCACAGTTGTCAGCGGGAGAGTGACCTGCCGGCGGGGTGGAGGGGGATTTTTTTTTAAGGAAACTGGAGGGGTTGTCCCCTACAGTGATTTTATTGAAAAATGATAAAGAGTGCAAAGGGGTAAAAGAGAAATAGCAGGACTAATTACAAGAGGTGATCTAGCCATTGTTCTATTAGCGGAAAGTAACTCCTTTTTACTCTTAGGATAACTAAGACAAATTCTTTAGTAAACATCATCCTACAAGAATTGACTGTAGCTGGAATGCTTTGAAAAATGAGATTATTCCTTGATTTCCAGATGCACCATCACATAATTATTATGATTTCCATGAAGAAAGGGACTGCGAAGCTTAATTTGAAATGTTCAAACATTTGGAAAGGGTTTAGATGCTGTGGTATAGAGATGCCAATTGAAGACCAACAGGCTTTTGCAAAATCACATTGTAAGAACAAGTGCTCCAAGCATTCCTCCAAGTCATGGTGACAAAGAACACAATTATAGCTTGGAAGGTTCATTGTTTTACGGCGAAGAATTTCTCTTGTGCTTAATCTGTCATGGAGAAGCAGCTAAAAGAAAACCTTGTGTTTATTTTGACAGGAGGATGACCACAACCATTTGAAACTCTGATGTACCTGTCTCTGTCCAGACAGTTGCTTGTACGCTTTTTTGGTGGTAAATATCGATGAGCCCCAAATGTATCTCCAAGTATCATGTTGTTCAAGAAATTTCAGATTGTTTAACTTGTTGGTGAGGGATGAAAACTGTTGGAAAGCCTGTATTGACAAGGGTAAATGGAACATGAGAGATCAATCTGCAATTTCTTTGGCTTTGCTTAGATTGATGGTGTTGTCTTTGGCATATGAGAGGAGTTCTAGGTAGTCTCTTGAGAGCAGACTATTGTCCCAAATGTCGTTCCAGAGTAGACATGTACGACCATCCTGAATTTGTACTGCTGCCATTCCTTTGAATTTGTCAATTAGCTTGAGGATGTCTTTCCACCAGAAGGATCCAACTTTACCTTTTGGTGGCAATTTATTGTTTGGGTAATATTTCTCCCATACTAAGTGTATCCATGGAATATCCTGCCTGTTATAAAATTTATGCAGATTCTTCAGCAATAGTGCTTCATTTTGTGTTCTGAGATTGAGAACACCGAGACCCCTGAGTCTTTGTCAAGACATACTTTTGTCCAGGCAATCTTTGGCGGCTTTTTATCATTCAAATCTGCCTCTCTCCAAAAACAATGTTTTCTGTACCCATCAAGTTATTATTTTCTGTACCCATCGAGTTATTGTTTTCTGTACCCATCAAGTTGTTTAACGACTGTCTTGTGAAGGTAGAAAGTTGACATCACAAACGATGTCTGTGATGTGAGGACTGAATTAACTAGCTCAAGCCTACCTGCCTGTGAGAGGAACATAGAGGTGGCTACCAATCTTTTCTCACATCTTTTCATCAACGGCAAAAAATCAATCACCTTAGGTTTGGTCAGACCCATTGGTAAACCGAGGTATGTGAAAGGCATGGATCCTTTAGCACAGCCAAAAGTGAGAGCCAATCTGTCAAATTTGTCTTCTGGGATGTTGATGGGAGTCATACATGACTTAGAGTAATTGACTTTTAAGCCCACCGAGTCAGCAAACGAATTCGGTAGAGATTTCAGTACAATAAGTTGTCTTGCATCTCCTTCCATTATGATAAAGAGTATCATCTGCGTACTGAATTATTGGGAAGTCCTTTGAGTGGATCAAGGGAATGGGCAACTTCAAAATGTTCATGTCCTTGGCTTTGTTAATAATTGATTGTAGAAGATCAGCAGCAAGCACAAAAAGGAAGGGTGAGAGGAGATCACCTTGTCTTACCCCCTTTTGCAGTGGAAGGTTTTCCCTAGAACTCCATTTAGGAGAACTGACGATGTTCTAGAACTAAAAATTCCTTTCATCCAGGATATCCATTTGTGCCCAAAGCCCTTCGCTTCCATTATTTGCAGGATTGCATTATGTTCTATCTTATCAAAGGCTTTCTTAAAGTCCAGCTTAAGAATTATAATTTTCTTTTTTGATTGATGACATAAATGAATGTATTCAAAAGCCCAAGCAAGACAATCTTGTATTGTTCTTGATCTTATGAAACCGTATTGATTTGTATGCACCAGTTTTTGTATTACTTGTTGTAATCTATTGGCCAGTAACTTTGTGATGAGTTTAATAGGGCAATTCAAGAGTGAGATAGGCCTGTAATCTGAAACACATATTGGGGTGTCCACTTTTGGTATGAGAGTGATGAAAGATCTGTTTATACTCTGCAGACAGACACTTTCAGAATAGAAAGCCTCACAAAGATTGTAGTAGTCAGGTGCCACTATAGACCAGCATATCTTTAGAAAATCTGTGTTAAAGCCATCTGGGCCAGGAGATTTATTGGTTGGGAGGGATCTGACCACATTATCTATCTCATCTTTGGTAAAAGCTTCTTCCAAGAAACCCAAATTAGGTGATGGCCTTAAAAGATCCCCCAGATCAAACCTTATTTGATTATATTCAGAGACTCCCAATCTTTCCTTGAATGATTTCCACGATAAAGTTGCTTTCCCTTCATGAGTGGTGTTTTCTGTACCATCAATGTCTTGTAGAGAGGAAATGAGGTTCCTCCTGTTTTTTATTGAGGCATTTGCATAAAAAATTTTTGTCCCTGCATCCCCATGTTTTACCCATTTAACATTTGCTCTTTGCTTCCAATATATTTTCTGATGGTGTAAGAGTGCCACCAGGTGATCTTGTAGGATTTTCTGAAAGTTCCATTCCTTCATGGGATGTTTTCCGAAGGTAAAAAAAAAAAAAAACGTTTCAGCGGGTGAACCTTCCTGTGTCTTTCTCCTCAGATGCGCCCTGCCCATGCATGCATGTCCGGGGCGCGCGGCGGTGCACGGTCCGCAAGGCTGGGCGGCCGGCCGGCCGGCCGGCCGGCCAGTGGCGCTGCCGAGAGGAAAGGTAGGTAGGGAATCCAGGGCCCCCGTCCCTGCTGCCTTCACCAAAAGCCGCGATGATGATTGGGACGCGCCACTGCTCACTGCTTAGTTAACACGATAATCACCCACCATCAGCAGCTTCCAGCTTTTTCTGAGCACACCATGTGGAGGTGCTCTAGCTGCTTGATAGCAAGAGGCTACTAATAAGAACATTCCGTCCCCTGCCGGAACATTTTAAGTTTTTAACTGCAGGAACATCGTCTATCTTCCATGGTTAGTCCATGCGTGCCTTCACTTCATGGTGTTTTCTGTTGTTTTCACTGGGATGGGAAACAGCAAAGGATAGCACATTCTCCAGAGACCAATCCCTACAATACAGGTGTCGCGGTCTAACTGGCCGGCTGCTTCTCGCACGCCTTCGGATGCCACATGGACCGATCACCAATGTGCATCGACCCTGCCATCATCGATCTGCTGCATGGGCGGGCCGGGAAAGAAACAGCAGCAAGCTGTTGACGAACCCATCGGTCGTCTCGCCCATGGGGGCCATGCCATGCATGGCAGCATTATCCTACTGCGCTGCTCCTCCATCCAGAGCGTACATACATACGCCTCTAATATCCCAGAGAACGAGGTCCATCATGAGGCTACGCTAGGCGCGCGGGTAGCCGGTGCAAAGCATGGGTTAGAGCAGTTAAACAAGTAGCTTGGATCACTCTGGGAAGCAGAGACGGGTAGGGTTAAGAAGGAAGCAAACAGGATTATCCCGCGGAGAGAGCCCACGAAGGCAGCGGCCATGCCGTGCGTCAGTGCGTGGCCGGGGCAGCGGCCTGGGGCCTCGGCGACGTCGCGCGGTGGCTGTCGCGGGGACACCCTTCCGGCCACCGCCTAGTAGGACGGACGCCTCCAAGCGTTCATGTGTGCCCGTGCGTGCACGCGCGCAAGAGCACGCCGCATGCATGCCATGCATGTTATTACGGCAAATTCGATCATCGTTTTATTAATTTGCTGGTTGTCATCGGAGTACGCACTGCACCACTCCTCGTTCATCATTTTGATTAGTGGCAATGTAGCATTTCTTTTTGGCGAGAATTATATTATTGGCCGGCTTATAATTATTATTGCAGCACCTCTCTAGAGCAAGCTAGCTCCTGTACATTCTTAACACATCTGGGCGCGCGTATAGTAAGACAAACGACGTCGTCCCCGATCTCGACGGCGTCGTACGGTCGCTCGTCCGTGCAGTGACTTAGCTTTGTTTGAAGAAAGATGTACGTACGTGGAAGCTAGTACAGTGGCACTGCAAATCGCCAGCGCGGAGAAGTAGAGACGATCTGATGCTGCTGCTGCTGGCCCCGGCCCCGGCCCCGGCCCCGATCCGATCCGTACGCCGTCCATCCCCCAAAGACCCAAGCTGATCATAGAAACAAAACACAACGGAGCAGTATGCTTTACTGTGTGACTCATAATAATCCACACGCCATGCCGCCATGAATGGCGCCAAGCTGTAGCTCTAGCCGCCTTTTTCCCTAGGCCAGAGTGGCACCAATTCAGGGATGAGGTGAGCGAAGCCAAGACGAGTACATTTGCTCGGTGGCTCGGGAAGTGAACAGCGCTGCACACCAGCACACTGCACAGGCACGCACGCAGGGCGCCCCGGCTGGTGCTGCCACGGCTACGATACGTGCGGGGGCGCGCGTGACAGGATCGGTCTCGGACGGGACAAACGTGAAAAGACCAAGCGGCCCGCTCTCTCTCGATCCACGGGAGCTTAGGAAAAGCTTAGCTTAGCTCGCGAGAGAAGCCGTGCGCGCAGCAGGCAGCACGCATCATGCACGCATGCATACGAATGGCATCGGTCACGCACGCCCCCGTGCAAAGGCCAATAGGGGGCCCACCATGTACCGCACCCCCGGACATGCATGCAAAGCGGCGACGAGCCGACGACGACGCCCATTGCCCGAAGGGGAATGGAAAGGAGCGTCGTCGCTCGACCCCGTCCCCGACGGACGGCCTCTCGCCTCCGACGCCTCATCAGCACGGAAATGGACGCGCCGAGGAGGCAGGGACGTACAATGCTACGTACACAGCGCGCACGCAAACAAAGCGCGCTCAAAGTGCGCGCGTGCTAGTAGCTCTGACGGATCACCATTCACTGCTGCATGCATCGTTATAAGTTTTCGTGTAACCGTACCGTGTCACGTCGTCGACCGCCCGTCGATGTACGTACACGAATCTATCGAATCTCGCCGGCCGTGTGCCCACTGCTGATCTCAGTCGTCCCTCGCTCATCAGACAGTCCCAGTATCAGGAGAGCATCCAAGGCGATCGAATCGATTTGGCCACGTTTCTCACTAGCTCGGACTCGCTACTGCTGTCGTCGCTGCCTCATCACCTGGCTAAAAGTAGGCTCTCTAGCTACAGTAGATTCAGCATGCATGGTTTGTACTTTGAGGGAAAAGAAACATGGCAAACAGTAGAAAAGCTAGAAAGGCACCTCTCTAAGAATCTGCCTGTCTATTCTATGTATACTGGAGTAGAGTAGGAGTATTATGCTGCTAGCAGTTCAACTTATAGGAGTACGTAATAGTATAGTAGTAGCAATGCTAATTCGGAGAAAAAAAGACCCACCACGAGCACGACCTACGGCAAGGGTGACGACGTCCTGTCAAAAGACGGGCACGATGGCGGGTGGGCCCGAGGAGCAAGCCTCGGGCCCCACAGGCAGCGGCGTGACGGACGGTGCAGGGTTTGGCAGTGGCTGTGGCTCCGCTGCACCGTCGCCTCGCCGGGGTGAAGACGGATATTGGAAGCGGGCTGCGGGGCCGGGCCGGGCCGAGCCCCGCGCCGCATCCAGGAAACGCGGCAAACTGGCCGTAGGCTGGCTGCAAGTGGGCCCGTGGCGGGAAAGGCCCAACAACCGGTCGCGCGTGAGGGGCCCCGCTTCGCAGAGCGACAGAGCGTTTGTTCCTTCCCTTGGAGCCATTCCTACGGTTTACTGGTGGTCCCGTTCCGTTTCTTCTCACACGACCAAACTCTCAGTTACCAGTTTACCACTCCTAGGTCCGGCTCCTCCCATCAGATTTGGCTCCACAGATCTCTGCATTTTATTTTTTGTACAAGGTATGTCCTGCAATTTTGTGTGCAAAAATGCCCTCTAGATGGTATGCACAGTGCTTAATTTCTCACCTTCCTTTCTGTTCTCGGCATTTGCCATCTTGGCTCGCCGCTGCTTCCCTCCCAGGCAGACTAGCACGCATGATTGATTTCTCCCTCCCAAGACCAAGAGGCCCCAAGCTGGCCAGCTCGTATACCAGATTAAACTATTGCCGCTCTGCTCATTAAGCTAAGCAGCTTGGATTTGAGCGATTAGGCCGAGAACAGTGGGTGATTAGAAAAAAGAAAAACAGAGCACGGAGACAGAGATGGGGGCACGCAGGCAGCGAGGGGGATAAAAGGGCGCAGATCAAGGGGGGCCATGGCCACTGCGTTTCGCTTTCGCATTGCACGCACCACCATACGCACTGCTGAGCTCTACTCCTAGTCCTTTGCTCCCGTACCGCCGAGTCTTTAACCCCTACCAGAGCGCGAGGGAGGGCGTACGGAGCGGAGGAGGAGTGGTGTGGAGCATTCACAGGATTTCAGGAGCAAAGCGGTGGCGCCTCCTTCCTCGCCATACCGCTACGGCGATAGGCGGCTGCTTCTGAGGCAGGCGAGGCGCTCGTCCCCTCCATCCCTGTTTCGAGGAGAGGAAGATTTGGTGGGTTTTTTCACTGCAAGGAAAGCTGGGTTCTTGATTCCGCATTGGCAAGCTGAAGCATTCCGCTCCTATACTCGGCAGCCGATTCGGGCCAGGATTTGCGGCTCCCGGGAGTAGAAATCTTGCCCTGCCGAGCCCGAAATTTGTGCGAGATTGGAGGTTTCCATCCACGGAGGACGCGCGCCGCCTTATTTGGGGAGCCGATAGCCGGCTGCAGGCACCGAAGAGGAGGCGGCACTCGGCAGGAAGGGGGAGGGGGTGTGCGGGTTCTCCCGTTCCTGCGGCCTGGGAGTTACTATGAGACAATGAGGGAAGAGGGCAGCAAGAAGAGCAAGGTATTCGCTTGCTTTCAGTTCAATCTGGGCTGGTTCTTGCTGTTTCTCTGTGTTTTTTGATCGGGTTGCTGTGTCTTTTGCTTGTTCATGGGGGGCAGCTCTCCTGGTCGAAATCCCTTGTCAGGAAGTGGTTCAACATCAAGACCAAGGCGCAGGATTTCCATGCGGACTACGATGCTAGCCAAGGTAACGCCACTGCCTCGTTTCACTTCGATTCAGTGATGAGCATTCCACCGCTCCTCATTTGGCATGGCCGAATTCCTTGTTTTTATTCAGTTCTTAGGTGTTGAAAATCGAAGGACCAAGTATCAACGAACAACCGCTGACCTTTTTTTTTTTTTTTTTACCTTTTGCTACTTTTGTGTGGCTGACACACTCGCAAACTGTCCTTGTGGTAGGAATGTTTGTCTTGAGAGATTTTTACCGTCTTGTGCTTGAAGTTCCACAGACTACCAGATTTTTCCTGTCTAAGTTACTTGGTTTGATTCAAAGATGGATACTTTGCCACCAAACATGTCCTAGTCATACATGGATACATTTAAATCGCAGTTCCTGCCTTCCTGGTATTGGTTTGCTGATATACAGGTCCTTGGAATGTCCCAATCAGACAACTTTTCCCAACTGATGCAGATGTTTGTCTGTTGCTGCTTGGAATTTTTGTATCTTTCCATGGGTCATGGCATGTTTACCTGTCTAGTTTTTCACTTTCATTTCCGATATAGCAGCACTGCTCAAACGGACTCAAACAAATGGCTTTTTCCTTTGCACCTGCAGTTTTTATTTGTTTGGGCTAAATTGGCTTAGTGATTCAGGGAGGGACGGGCATGGTGGTGAATGGAGGACCAGCTGCTCAGAGAGGGAGGCAGGCGTAGCCAAGAAAAGCAGGACTGGTGAGTTAAAGCTTTTGGACCACGCCCCTCTTTCTCTGTCGTCAGGCATCAAAGATTGCAGCCACCTCCCTTTTATTTTCCCGGAGCTCCTCTTTTTGCTGAACTGATTTCCCTGGTCCTCCAAATAGAGTTTCTTCTATGTTATTTTTACCCCTTTCATCTGATTATTTTTTGTTTCTTTTGTTCCTAAATGACTTATAGACCGGTCGTCTAAGCGGAGTATTGACCGAATCCGTGGAGGAAAGAATGACTTTGATGTGGCACGCCCGACAGAAGTTCAGAGCTACAGGTATGGTTTTTTCACTGCATGTGCTTGTTTGCCCTGTGAGCTTTAGAAATCAAGTAGAATGTGTGGACCAATCTCTCTGCTATGGATTAGAAGTATGGTAGCATGCATCTCAGTTTTGAAAAAACAGTCAGTTGACAAGGACCATGTTGCTTGGGTACTTCTTACAGTTACTCTACTGCAATAATCTGACGATGCTCTCTTTTGCTTCCTTGCTTTTGTAGAATCTTTGCCTCCACATGGAATGTCGGCGGTAAATCCCCACCGAGGGGATTAAATCTTGATGACTGGCTCCATTCTTCACCTCCAGCTGATATCTATGTGTTAGGGTGTGTAGCGCCCAAGGGCTTCCTGAATTTTGACTAAACCACATGCAGACATGCTATGCTCTTGAGCTGTTCCCTTAAACTTCTTTTTCTTCTTGTCAGATTTCAAGAAATTGTTCCTTTGAATGCTGGAAATGTTCTTGGAACTGAAGATAATCTCCCAGCAAAAAAGTGGGTGTCCCTTGTAAGGAGGTCATTGAATAAGAATCCTGGGTCGTGCTGTTATGGTGGCTATCGCACACCATCTCCTGTCCCTGATCCAGTTGTGGAACTGGATGCTGATTTTGAGGGATCGTCGAGAAGGCAGGATAGTTTCTCATTTTTGCATCGTCGATCATTCAACTTAAGCCGGAGTTTAAGAGTTGAAGGGAACTATATGTCATCACACCCAAGGTTGGATCGTAGGTTCAGTGTCTGCGATCCAGTTAGCTTGGGAGATAGGCCAAGTGATTTTGATGGAAACTACCCATTCATGGGATCACCAGATGATAACTGTATTGAGGAGGACACAAGTAACGGAGCATATTTTTCACCCTTCCCATATGGGTATGTTGCCTTAGCACCTATGGAAGAAAATGACCGACCAAATACGTCTAGGTAATTTTTTTTTTCGACATGTTCCATAAAAGTTTCCACATGCTTGTTCTTGTATACATTTTTTATTTTTTATTTTATTATATGATCTTAGTAATGTTATGATACTTTGTTTTTATGTTCCTGAAAAATAACAGCGGAAATGCTTATATTTATCCTAGGTATTGTTTGGTTGCCAGCAAGCAAATGGTCGGTATATTTCTCACCATTTGGGTGCGCAGCGAAATAAGAAATGATGTGAGGAACCTTAAAGTTTCTTGCGTGGGTAGAGGACTAATGGGTTATCTTGGGAATAAGGTAAGTGATACACATTTTGCATGGTTTTTATTATTGACCTGCTACGCATTTTTCTTAGAAACTTACTAGAAAACGGTTCATTGTTCTTACTTCTTAGATTGATCACCTTGACTGTGGATGGTTATCCATTGTTACTATACAATATGGACTACTAACATGCTTTTATTTTGCTGCAGGGATCTATATCCATAAGCATGTCTTTGCACCACACAACCTTTTGTTTTATCTGTTGTCATTTGACCTCTGGAGAAAAGGAGGGAGATGAACTGCGGAGGAACTCTGATGTTATGGAAATTCTAAGAAAGACTAGATTTCCTCAGGTCCGCGGTGCTGCTGATGTCAAGTCACCAGAAACAATTCTTGAGCATGAGTATGTATCTATGGTCATTTTGTGTCCTTTCGAGGCAGCGATCCTTATATGCATAGTGATGAGTAGCAACGGAGAACTGGCACTAATTAGATATTCTTTCTGTTCCTAATTGCAGTCGTATCATTTGGCTTGGGGATTTAAATTACCGGATTGCTCTTTCATACTGCTCGGCTAAAGCTCTTGTTGAAATGCATAATTGGAAGCAGCTATTGGAGAAAGATCAGGTAATTTGCTACTGCTCTTATACCACTCGTTTCCTAGTTAGCCGGAGGGCCATGTTTGAGTTTCTTGTTTTGGAACAGCTTCGAATCGAACGAAGATGTGGGCGTGTTTTCCAGGGATGGAAAGAAGGCAGGATTTATTTTCCTCCAACATATAAATACTCATTCAACTCAGATCGTTATTCTGGTGTGCGTCCGAAAGAAAAGCGAAGAACACCAGCATGGTAATTTTTTTCTGTCCTAGTATCCACCAGTACTGCATCCTTCTTTGAGACTCTGACGAAACTCCCTGATGGGTCCTTTCTGTTGTCTGACTGAAGGTGTGATCGCATTTTGTGGTACGGTACTGGCCTGATGCAATTATCCTATGTTCGCGGAGAGTCTCGCTTCTCAGACCACAGACCCGTGTACAGTATTTTCATGGCTGAGGTTGAAATTGTCCGCCATAGAAGAAGGAACATGGGCTATTTCAGCTCTAGAATTGAGGTGGAAGAGCTTTTGCCATATTCTTACAACTCTGGAGAAATAAAGTTCTAGTAATTTGGCTCTCATTGGCATATGGCTGGTGCTTGTTTTCTCCTTTAACTTAGGTAATCTTGGTCAGTTGTCCATGAAACTGCTTGTTTTTACATGCGTGCCTTCTATTTACACAGCTTTGTTGTTGACAGGTTGTTGGTCGTTGATGAAATATTTTCTCATCTGATTTTCATTACTACTCCTAGCTTCCAGTCAGATGCTTGAGAAGCCGATTGCACAAAAACTAACATAAAGGTAACCACTTTATTTGCTGGTGATTTGTTGCAAAAATCTAGAACCCCTCAATAGTCCTAACATGTTCTCTTCTGTTGACCTGTTGTTGCAGGATAGTTGGGCAATTTTGGAACTAACCATTGGCTTGTGGGGAGCCATGTTCAAACAAGGATCAGCAGACACCAGTACATCATTAACCACACAGCTCAACAAACCCTTGTCCTCCATTTGGTTCTCTTTTTTTAGGGATGTTAATAAACTTGCATCTTTTTTTTTTCTTCTCCCTTTGCCTTTGGGAAATCTGTTAGTTGGAGCATGAGGTGTAAAATCATTGCAAATCGGCAAAAAAGGTGAAATGATGCTTGAATTGAACTGATCCTTGAGATCATGATCTCCAGTGTTGAGGGAACAGTTATGGATTGATATGACTTCAGAGGTTTGCAAAGGTGTAATCATGTGCACAGCCTTTGTTTTTCCCTCTGTGGTGTAGTGCCTGAGAAGCAAAATGATGCCTGCATTTGCTGTGCTCATTGCTGTGATCGAATTAAAAAAAAAAAGCTCAGTTGAAACTTTTCTAATTCTTGGCCAGAGTCTTGCTACCTTACTGGAAGGCAATATCTGCTTGCTTGTCCTCTACATCAGACGAGCTGTCTGGTTTGAAAGCATTCATTTCGGCAAGTTGGTTACTCTTGTAATCTAGTTTAGTGCCCAACTGTCTTGAGACAAGTTTGTTGGTTACTCTTGTGATGCTGTCACTCTTATCGCCTTGTTGGGAGAGCAAGGTTTGACCACCTGTTCCGATCGGGCCCATGGGAAGCAAGGGAGTCACGTGCTGTGATCTCACCGCTCACCCACCATCTTGACCACCTGCATGCAGTGCGCTTGAATGCCTCGTGAAAAATATAAGAATTGGTGGGGTTTGACTTCTGAGCTCTGACCGGCTGTTGCCTGCTGATGTTTCCATATTTACTGGAATCCTAGGTGACGAGCAACTCCCATCTTTAGCAGTCAAAATGTCAGAGTGAAACGGTGAAGTGAAATCCCCGTGGATCTGGTCAGCCATGTCATTATCCCTGTAGCACCGTAATACGGGCGGTAAATGATGCTCCTGGGAATTTCGAGATGAGTACTAGAATGTTGGAAAGAGGTAAAGGATGAGACAGAGACGATGGATGCTGCTGTGCCGGAAGCAAAGAGCCAAAGCCAGTGAAAGGAAAAGCGTCCGGCAGTAAAAAAAAAAAAAGGCGAAAGAAGAAGCTGTGAACTGGGTGGCACATCCTTTTGACCGTTAGTCATAACAATGTCTCTCCTGCAGCATGGATTTGGCATCGAGGTGACACTAACTGGCAGGGTAGCAGACGACATCGTGACTCTGATCATATTTCTACGAGTACTACGGACGAAGCTATACCTATGCGCCATTGATCCGGAACATTTGCCCTTGGCGCTTGAGGTGCACCCGACCGACCTGTGTACACCGGACACGACACGCCTCGATGCTCGAACGTATGCAGTAGAGGTGAGGTGGCCCGCTGCTAATGGTTGTGTTCATCTTGCCGCCACACTGCCACGTGCTTTTTGCAGACTTGTAGGAGTAGTACGTACATGAGAATGGACACACTGCTGCTACGTACACGGTACACGGCAACACACGTACTGGCTCCCCTGCATACAGTAATTTCGTTGCGCACAGAACAGGAAAAAAACTGGAACTGGAAGTGCACAGCACAGGCCAGAGGCCACCAACAGCGTGGACAGAATGTGCAAAGATGACAGGTGGTGACGACAGATAGGGCCGCGGCACGCCGCGTGCCGCGGACCCACGCCTTCGTCTTTCTCACGGGCGGTCGGGTACGGTGCGGTGCGCCCTGCTCGAGGAGTGGAAAACATAGTTCTGCGGACTCCGCAGTCTGCACCCTGCTGCTCATCAGTCACTCGCCGTTCCGTTCCGTTTCGTCCTTTGGTCGTACACTTAGCTGTTCCCAACGGTTCTCCTCGTCCAACTCTTCGAAACACTGTTCCAACTATTTTTCTCTCTGTCTACAGTACAGCATTTATGCCAAACAGTACCAAACAGTGAGAAACCGTTTGAGGTTTTCTATTGGGACAGCCTTAGTCTATGGTCACCAGAAAATACATTTGTACTGTCTACAGTGCGCAATCATTACTTTTTCACTCTGTGTACAGTACACAAACAGTGTTTTCCACTTTTTATCTGGCCCGGTGGGTTGCCTCTGGCTCCCGGAGAGCCAGTGGGACTCATGGATGATGGACGATTGGACGGACGGCCGGCAGCAGGGCTGATCGCTGATGCGTCATGCAGACATGCATGCCAGGCACGAGCCATCTGCATTGCCTTCTTTGAGACCTTGGACGCGACCGTGTCTGCACCTGTTTTCGTTGCTGCTCCGCGGCGGTACGCGCTGCCGCAGTACGTGGAGGAGTCAGCACTGCCCACTGCTGGCCGATCTGGCACGTTTAGGTCGGTGAGGCCATGAATTCCAGTCAAAGCACGCGTTGTAAAATTAAATAACGCACGCCAGTTCACCTGACGACGTCAACTGATGAACGACTAAGGCTGCGTTTGGATCCATGCAGCTTTTAAAAGCTAGCTTTTAAAAGCTAGCTTCCACAAGCTGGCTTGCAAAATCTGAATATAGCGAGATGTTTGGATCCCTCAGCTTTTGGCTCTGTTCACTGTACACAAGAAGTTCAAAATGACAAAAATACCCTCACTTTTAATACCCTGGGACTTTTGCTATGAGCACTTAAATTACCGAAACATACATTCACACAGGCAACAATTCAAAAAGCACAGAAGCCGTAGAAACCTTGGGATACAGAACATGCTATTCTTCCAACAAATTACAATAAAATTGATTGTTTTGTCAACTGTCCAATACACAAAATGGCCGGCATGTTTTCTACTGAAACAAAGGTTGCCTTCAGCGGAGATGCATCTTCTGCAGGCATTCCATTACCTTCAGTGACTCCTTGCTCTTTTAGGACTGATCGGCTGGCGGACCAAATTCATTTATATCCTGTAAAGGATGGACGTACATTTAAGGTTGCACCGAAGATATAGGATGGATAACGCAATGATGCTAACAACTGCAAATCTGAATGTTCTAGCTAAGTTAAAGCATAAATCCCACAAATCTGACAGATCACTTCTGGTGGCATAAACAAATGGATAGTTTTCTATATGAGTAATATTTCTATGACGGTGATTGCGCGTTCCCTTTTACTAAAACCATTATTGATATTCATTGCCTAAATCTATATTATTGTTTTCTGAAGATACATATTAGCTGGGCATAGGCCCATGACAATCTGAGTGCCGCCAAAAAGAAGTCATTTAAACGAAAAAGATCTGAAACGAACAATAAAGGTGTGCTCATATAGACTTACCCGCATATTACTACGTGATCGGCAATCGCCTTACTAACTTTCCCAAAACAGACCACCGACCAAAACATCACCTATACAACAAAAGATCCTGCACAGAATAAAACTTTTTTGCTTTTTAACCTAAAATGAGTTCCATCTGATTCACATCAGAGGCATGCATCAACAATCTGGATGTATATGAAACCGAGTTTTACGTGGCAAAGCTAGTACATAGACATGAGTAACAATTATATGGCACAACAGTACAGGACCAGATATTGTGTCGCATACTGCAAAACATACAGCTAGCCATCTAGGACATCAGCAAATGGAGACACTAAACACTTCAAGGCAGATGTCAGCAGTTAAAGAAATAAAGGGATCAACAGTACATGGACAACTTAAAGATCAGATAACAAACTCAAATCAGCTGAGTCCAGCATACATTGAGCCACGTGCAAAATATTCCCAGGATGGAAACGCCAACCAAACATGCTTGCTATTTCAAGGATCAAATCCATTTATCCTACACAGAATGGACACATAATAAATGTTATATCATAATAGGCATGTATCAATACTATACGAATATGAAACCGAGTTCTATGTGCCAACATCAACAGTAAAAAAAAACCTGCACAGATGAGATAGCAAATTGAAATCTTCTGAGTCCATCGTACATTGGGGCAAGTGCAAAAAAATCCCAGGATGCAAAAACCAACTAAACATACTTGCTTGTCATGGATCTAATCTATTTATCCTACAAAGAATGGACAGATAATAAATGATGTATTCAAAATTAAAAACCTGAAACAAACGAACTCCAACAAAGTATTAGCAATTAAAAAACTCACTTCATTCCAGCCTCTTTCAGCAAATAAAGCGTCAGCAATATAATCACGAAAGGCATTCATGTCCTGATCTTCATCACCTATTACTTCATCATAAACCGTGTGTGTCCGTGAAGTAGGTGGCGGCATTGGCATGTAGTTTTCATCACAGTCACACATGTCAAAGTCTGCATCCCTCATTGCACTCTCTCTTATGAAGTTATGGAGACCCATACATACAAGTATTATTTTTGATTGCTTTGTCATGGGATAACTAGGTAACTTTGACAGAATCCTCCACTTCATTTTCAAAACACCAAAAGAACGCTCAATAACATTGCGGAGGGAGGAATGCACATAGTTGAATACCTCTTTCTTGCCACTTGGTCTTGGGCCTTGTCGGTACTCAGATAAATGGTACTTTGTTCCCCTGTATGGTGCAAGATAACCTGCTCGATTCGGATAGCCCGAGTCTACAAGATAGAACTTCCCTGCATTAAAATTACAATATCAGTTATACACAAGCAGTCAATATATGCCTTACTGTGCACTTTGCAAAATTACACGGCATTACCTGGTGGCGGATGTGGGAACTTGTCTCTATACTTGCGTATAGCATCATTGAACACCCTCATATCGTGAGCCGATCCCGGCCACCCCGCAACAGCAAAGATAAATCTCATGTCAAAGTCGCATATAGCCAGAACATTTTGAGTTGGATAACCATGCCGGCCAACATGCTGCAGCACCTTTGAGGCTGGAACGATGACACGAATATGTGTCCCATCTATAGCACCTATGCAGTTACGAAAATGAGAATACCTAGCACTTTTTAGTTTTGGATGCACGTCCTTGAACTCTGAATCTTTAGGTCTCACAATATCTGCTGATAGCTTGTACAGGCATTGCAGAACTTCATTAAACTTTCTACTAATCGTTTCAGCTGACCTCTCGAAACGGTTTTCAGCTTGCCTTACAGACTGAGGGGCCCCCACCACCCATAGAAACATAGCCAACGCCTCTACAGACCCCATCTTCTTAGTTGACTTCAAGCCGTATGACGAGACTAGCACATCATGCAGTCTATAAAAAATATCCTTACTCATTCTAAACATATCGAAACAAGCTTTTGGATTTTCTAGCGTACTTGTTACCCATTCTAGCCCAGAAAAACCAGTTCTCATTTTCTTGCGTTTGTTCATGAAAGTAGAGTCATAGTACATACCAAATACACTGGCCATAGCACCAATTTCGTCCATTTCCTCTAGATCCTCAAGTGCAACTTTGGTACCTTCATCTTGTTTCTCATCATTCCAAGGAGATTCATTCTATGTATCAATAAGATGTGTCAGCTAACACATTTGAAGCATCAATAATGATAGTCATGGCACATGCACATGTCAGATATTTTACAAGTAACAGAAAAGAGCAGAGTTCATACAAATAATATATACATTACATATTTTACAAGTACTAGAGACAGGTCTGCACGTACATGGGTCACATATATTACAGGTAACATAAAGATCCTACATAGGCGCTACATGGTGGTACATAGGTCACATATGTTACAAGTGACTTATGTTCGTACTTAGCATACATAGGGTATGATCGGCTGCCCTAGTAGGTGATGCTGGAGCCAAAAACATGCAGCCGATCAGTAAGCATATGCAGGGTCTGATCGGCTGCCCTACTATGTGCTGCTGGAGCCAAAAAACATGCAGCCGATCACACATTGCACAAGAGAGAGTTCCTACATAGCATAGTTATTATATTTTAGATGCACTACTTAGACATAAGAGTACAGATTCTCCTTCTGACACCACCACTTCAACCATGACAACCTCCCCTCCTTGGTAGTAAAGGTAAGGAACATGTCACGATTTTCAGCTTTCACCAACAATTGGGTAGCCATGAAGTGCTCAGCGCTTCCTTCCTTTGCACCACATTCCACCACCAACCGCATACATTCTTTGATGGCTTGAGCCCTATGGTCCCCCCTAATTGCACTTTGGGTGATCTCATTTCTTGCCTGCAAGGACTCTGAGATTTTCCTCATAACCTTGACCATAGGGCTTTTAGTTTTTTTTGTTGGGCTACTAGCACATTGACTACCACGTCTCTTCCTTGGGCTAGTGGCACATTGACTCATTGGACTGTCATGAAGTGTGTCATCGCCCAAATTATCTCTGCCATCTCCCTCCTCAATGTGTTCACCCGGAACACACGACGACGATCCATCCACAGCAATATGCTGAAACATCACCTCAAGATCCTCTAGACACTCCGGGGGACCATTCTTTAGCTTCCTCCATTCAGCATGTCTCTATGAAAAAAGTAACCAAATGCTTATGTATCGAGTTGCTTGCTGTATTTTTTGATAACCTACACCGAAACTACTACAACGCTTACCTTTGTGTGTGTTTTCCACCATTCTTCACTTGCAACAATGCCGCCATTAGGTGTTCGGCCAACTGCTGTTTGCTTCTTTGCCCACAACCAAAAGGCGTACAGCCCCTTAAGTGCGTCCCATCGATTCTTGAACTGAAGTTTGGAATGCCGTAGACCAAGCCTCCCATAAAACTTGTCAGCTATGTTCTTATAGCCTCTGGAAGTGATAAACCCAAGTGGTGCATTCCCAGCTCTAATTTCCTCAACGCATAGCTCACAGAAAACAGCATTGTTTATGCTGTTCTTCCAGTCGGCCTTGTCATAATTGACATCTTCGCTCTATAGTGTGCAAATGTACGCAACAATGCAGAATGGAAAATGCATGATAAACTATGTTAAGAAAGGCCTTTTATTTAAAAAAAAATAAACTTATGAATACGGTATAGAAGACATATACCAGATGTGGGAAACAACAATCAAACTAATATCTACGTTTGTGCACACTAGTCCACGATAGAACGTCAAGCAAGGAGTAAGTACGAAAATAGACAAGTAGATTTTGTGAATTTAGATGCTAATATATTAGTTATAAATGTGTAATTTACATATCATGTCAGCAAATGCAAATGCACGTAATATAAACGTGTAGAATTGAACACTGTTGTGAAGGGAGATGGTACAGATACTCACCACATAGTCTAAACCACCATCGATATGGTCACTGTCTTCGTTGTCCTCAGATGCTTGGTCAAGAGGTCCTCCTAGGACAAGACGATGGCCCCCGCCCACTTCAACAGAAGCACCAGAAGGCCTAGGGGGCCGGTACGGTCTTGCCATCTTGTTGGCAGCAGGAGTGGCAAGTGATTTCGTGCGGGATGGTGAAGCAGCAGGGCCTACACTGCCTACTCGATGCACACCACGTCCACGACCTCCACTGATGAGTCCGGCTGTGCCCCTGGTAGGCAAAGGGCTGACACGTCCACGTAGAACATCAGCCTCTGCATCCCCAATCGCAGCAGCAGATGAAGACCTCAGAAGTTGAGTGAATGACATCCCATGATCCGTGTCCGGTGCCTGTGAGTTGAGGTCGAGGTCGTCCATTGCCGACTGGGGAAGCAGGTGAAACTTTCCAGTGGAGGGTCGCACGGGGGCAGTGTGGTTGGCGGACGACGTGCCTTCGTCATTGAATAAACCGATGGAGCCTTGTGCGTGACCCAGGTGGTTCGCATCGCTGAGGCCAACCTTGTCTGTGTAATCCTCGTACTGGTGCATTGCTAATCTGCGGGAGAAAGCTCCCTAATCAATTATCTGGACCAAAAGAGTGAAACAGAAACGCAAGTGACAGAAGATCAGAAACAAAGCAGTGATAGCGAATTTTCCTTACAATGTTTCAAATCACGCGGTGGAGGGACGACAACACGCACGTCCAAATCTGGTGGAGACGGCCGCAGAGGCAGGCGGACGGGGCAGCGGATGTGGCCACGGGCGTCACAGACGGCGGCAGATGCACCGAAGGGCGGAGGGCGGCGGCCAGTGACGGACGTGGAGGCGGAGGAGGTCAACGATGTGGCGACAACGGCGATGGGTGGCGGAGGCGACGCCGTGCGTCAACCCCACCGGCGGGAAAGGCCTGCGGAGGCGGCCAAAGCGCTGGGGAGGAGGAGGATCTTGCTGCTGGTGGGGATTGGGAGTTGGAGACGGGGTTGGGTGGCTGGCGACGGCGACGGAGAGCCGGGACGGGCGGAGCGATTTCGGCGGCGCGGGGTCGGGGATGGAGAAGGAGTGCGGATGGACGCACAGGCCTAGGTCACGCACGGTAAAAAAACAGGGGTACGGAGGGGAAAAAGGGCATTTTGGTAATTTCTCCTATACAATCCGGTGCAAGCTGGATTTCTCCAGATTGCCAGATTGTACAATCTCGGTCTTCTAGATTCTACAAGCTGGTTCACAATCTACCCCGTTTGGAGACTCTAGGAGATTCTACAAGCTAGATTTTACAATTCCAAAGGATTCAAACGGGCCCTAACTGCCGTTGGAATCCCTGTCGGAAACGGGAAATCTCTCTGCTCCGCTCGCGCGCCACCAGCAGCTGCAAACACGCCGCTAGAGCGGGCCGGCGGGAATGGCTCGCAACCGGTTGGCCTGGCGCGTGGTACGGTGCCACACTTGGGTACCTACCTGCACGCGCACGACGGACCTCGGCTCGGACCCCATGCACGGGCGGTCACAGTTCGTACGCGTACGCACGTGGTGCGCCCGCGCCAGGCGCCACACACAAACACAAACCGCGCGGCGCCGTACGTGGCATTGCAATCCGTGCCAGAGCCACCGGGCGGCTACCAGGACGCACCAGTACTGCTACCCGCCTGCCATTGCCATGCCGCAGTCCCAGTGCAATGCAAGACCGAGCGTGATGTACCTACGTGCGAGTGTAGCAGACCAGATGAGTCAGATCATGCACGCGATGCCGCCTGCCGCCCCGTAGACGTGACGGCACGTGCGTACGCGTACGTACAGCATGCGCTCTGCATGGGACTGTGCGTACGTGCACGCATACGCGACACGTGACGGCACGGCTGCGCACCAGCAGCCGCCCTGTGCCGGGCTGGCGGGCTGCCGGTTGAGACGCCCTTCCGGACCCACCTGCGGTGCGGGGGTTGAGCTGCATTGCATTTGCATTGCATGCCTGCCATATTGCCTAGATTTGACCGACCAACGGCCGCGCGCAGGCGCAGCAGCAGATCACGCGCAGTGCTACGCTACGGCGATCGGCGACCGCCGTTGCACGCTGCGTCGTCATTATTCACGGAGCGCACGCGCCGTCTGCCCGGTCGACCATCAACCAAGCGCACGCTCATGGCTGATGCTGTGCGAATATATCGCATACACTGTAGCAAAGCACAGTACAGTATATGCTTACCGTGTGGTGTGCAGTGACCTTCGCCCTTTGGACAGTTTTTTTTTTTTAGTACGAGTTTCTCTGCCTGTTTGTACTTCTAACTCCGTTTTTCTCTGTCATAAAAAAAGAAGAACGGGAACACCATGTGGCATGTGCAGCGGACCAAAAATCGACGCCTAGGCCACACCCCGTGCCAGCTAGGGCAGCATTGAAGCCCGGCCTGTATGGATGCTAGGTTGAACCATGGGCCTCATCCGCTTTCGCCACAGCCCGTTCTTGTAGATGGCGCCATACAAAACCATTGGTTTTATTTTTTTACCCTTTTCACTTCTATTTGTGTCTTTTTAAATCTGAAACGACTTTATATTGATTCTGCAATAAATTTCTCATGGAGTCATAATGCCTTTTTTTACGCGGAAATGCGGAATGGTTTTTTCGAGGGATCCTCTCTGGGCACTGAGTTCAGCCACTCCGACGCCTCGGTCCCATATGTGACCAATCAACTGCGAAGAACGACACCAGCACGCTCGCAGCCCGCGCCCACTGATAGGTGCACCTCTTTTTAATAAGTTCTTATTAGAAGCGGTCCTAGATTTGTGAACGAATTTAAATAGAATTGTTTTGAAAAAATCTTCCTCGCCACCAAAGCGACCATTCAAGACATTTTCTCGATGAATTAAGCATGGATGTCCTTTACCAAAGTATGTCCTCGAAACTGATGCAGTAACATTGGGGAAGACGCTTACTTCTTCTTGCTTAGATAGAAGTTCAAATAGCTGCTTGCTTAGGCAGATTTGGGAGTTCATTGAGTTTCATTTTTAGTACTGTTATGTATCCATTTGCCCAAGATCTGACTGTTTAGCTAGTTATGGATGTACTCTGGATGATGGCTCATCCCTTTATATGAGCCACATGGCAGACTTTATTTTTCCCTTAATTTCCAACGATTTGATTGGGACTAGGGAATACTTAAATGGAATGCTTTCCGGTTTCAAAAAAAAAAAAAAAGTATGCCCGGAGGGGTGACTTTTACCAAAGCCATGGCCGGAGTACCTTAGCACCGCTAGATGAGCTTCGAGCGGCAATCCTTGAAGCCTAATTTAGATAATTTTAGATTGGAGTGGTTTAGAGGGATTCGAGTATGTTTAAATCCGCAATAGATCAAAAATTTTCTCAATCTTTCATAATTCACTCTAATCTCCTTTAATCCGAGATTATCCAAACTAGACCTAGCGTGACCTCGCACGTCGAACAGCACTACACTTTTAGCTAATTGATGATCTAAACAGTAGTGCTAAAAGGTGCTAAAAGTGACATGCTAAAGTTTAGCACCCATTATCCCATAAGATGCTCAATGGATGCTAAAATGAGCTAAAATTAGTCCAAGGTGAGCACTTCCACATCTTGCCCTCCCCATGGTGGGGACCCCACCCCATACTCTCTCTCCTGACAACCATTAGTTAGGGGTATGTATGTCTTTTTACATCCATGTGCTAAACTTTAGCAGGGTGATCCAAACACCCCATGTGCTAAACTTTAACACTTCAATGGAGAGTGCTAAACTTTAGCGGTCCATGGGATCTAAACAGGACTAAAATTTCTCAACATTATTGTATAATACACCACTAATGATGATGAAAAATTAAAGGAGACACCTCAAATAATAACTAACACTGAAACTAAGCACAGGTAGATTGTGCATTTGCCGGTTTAAAATACGCATCCTAATGCTTTGTTTCCTGCGTGTTTTTGTAAATATACCGTGTCGTCTAAAATGCAGTTGCCGTACCCATTTGCGCGGCCCACTGATTTGCACTCTTCGTATTAGACTATCCCTAACCGTCCATTGCCTTAAAAAACTTTCTTATCCACTATTCCAACTACCTTTCTCTCTGTCTAAAGTAGCGCTACAGTGTCAAACAGTGTCATAGACAGTCCGCATAGGCAGTGGTTGGGGATAGCCTTACAGAGTCCCAGTCCCCCAGCTCGCAGCTCTATCTGGTCCGTGGTGTCCCCACCTCAATCAGCGCGCTGTCGCTTCGCCGCAGGCAGCACAGCATGCATGCACGCACGCAGGCACAACCGCACAAATTAACACTGCCGAGTGCGGCCGCCGTGCCGCACACAAGGGCGCGCGCGGACTCAACACATCACCTTCCCCTCGCCACGTACGCGCCCCGGCCTCCACCTGGCGGCGCGCATGCATGGCTCGATCTCTTCATATACGCCGCCGCTCGCCTCGAACCCTTGCACCGATCGAGCGCACACAGCCACAGCCATTCACCAATAATCACCACCAAAGATGGGCGCCATGAAGCTCGCGGCGAGATCGCCATCACTGGTGCTGGTGCTCCTGCTCTCCCTCAGCTCCTCGCTCGCGCTCGCGTGGTACGCCGACATCGACGGCCGCGGCGGCTCCGGGTCCGGGTCCGGGTCCGGCCGGCCGTACCACTACGGCGAGGAGAGCTTTCGGCAGTGGACGCGGTCGCGGCAGGGGAGGTTCAGGGTGCTGGAGCGGTTCACGGACGAGGTGCTGGAGGGCACCGTCGGCAGCTACCGCGTCGCGGAGCTGGAGGCGGCGCCGCGCGCGTTCCTGCAGCCCAGCCACTACGACGCCGACGAGGTGATGTTCGTCAAGGAGGGGGAGGGCGTCGTGGTGCTGCTCTTCAGGGGGAAGCGGGAGTCGCTCTGCGTCAGGGAGGGCGACGTCTTGGTCATCCCCGCCGGCGCCGTCGTCTACTCCGCCAACACGCACGGCTCGCGGTGGTTCCGCGTCGTCATGCTCCTCAACCCCGTCGCCACGCCGGGACGCTTCGAGGTCACGGTTCCTCGGCCATGATCTCTTCTTCCGTCGTTTCCTCTGCGTTTGCGTGCAAGGGCAAGGGCTGAAACTCTTTCTTTGTTGTTGTCATCTGACTGAATTCGACGCGACAGGAGTTCTTCCCCATCGGAGGCGACAGGCCGGAGTCGTTCTTCAGCGTCTTCAGCGACGACGTTATCCAGGCTGCGTTCAATGTATGCTACCGTACCTCTTGATCGTCACACGTTTATTTCTTCTTTGTTCATCGGTTTTTTCTCGCTAGTAAATAATCAACCGTATGATTATGATCATTGTTAACCATATTTTGCACGCCTTTATTTGTTGGGCCGTCAAGACACGCCGTGAAGACTGGGAGCAAGTGTTCGAGAAACAGAGCAAGGGCGAGATCACGAAGGCGTCCGAGGAGCAGATACGGGAGCTCAGCCGGTCCTGCTCGCGGGGAGGCCGTGGCGACTCGGGATCTTCTTCCAAGTGGGAGATCAAGCCGTCCAGCCTCACGGGAAAGAAGCCAAGCCACTCCAACAATCACGGCAGGCACTACGAGATCACCGGCGAGGAGTGCCCGCACCTCCGGGTGCTCGACATGGAAGTCGGCCTGGCAAACATCACCCGCGTAAGCAACTAAGCATGCACGCATGCGTCGATAGATTTCGCAAACATGATCAGCCGAATTCATCAGCAAACCGGGTAACGTAACTGATGCAGGGCTCTATGATGGCGCCGAGCTACAGCACCCGCGCCACCAAGATCGCCGTCGTCGTGGAGGGCAGCGGCTTCTTCGAGATGGCGTGCCCGCACCTGTCGCCGTCGCCGTCGCAGCGCCGTGAGCGCGGGAGGGAGTGGGGCAGGGAGGAGGAGGAAGAAGAGGAGCAGAAGTCGTCGAGGAGCGGGTACAGGCAGGTGAAGTCCCGCGTCAGGGAGGGCTCCGTCATCGTGATCCCGGCGGGGCACCCCACGACGCTGGTCGCCGGCGAGGACAAGAACCTCGCCGTGCTCTGCTTCGGCGTGAACGCCAACTTCGACGAGAAGGTGTTCCTGGCGGGCAAGAACAGCCTGCTGCGCCAGATGGACGAGGCGGCCAAGGCGCTGGCGTTCGGCGCCGAGGCCAAGGACGTGGACCGCGTCATCGGAGCGCAGCCGGACGCCGTCTTCCTGCGCGGGCCCAACAGCCGCCGCAGGGTATCCGACGTGTAAACTGCGAGCGCGCCCGCTCGTGGCTGCCTCTGTGTAGGACGTGAGAGGTGAGGGTAGGAGTGGAATAAGTTGTCTAACGCGCCCGCGTCGTGTACGTACGGTACGTGTGTACGTGTGCGGAGAGTCGGTCACGCGGGTCATGCGGCTGTGTGGAGCATGTATGTTTGTACGGTATGTAGCTCTGTCGACCTACGTATGTACGTATGTGAAATAACGTTGCTGAGGTATGCCATCTACGGAGTACTACTGTTTTTGCAAACCGCAGATATAGTCCAGCGTGGGCTATTTGCCCGAACAAAGACAACAATGTTTCTTATCGCGATCACCAAATAGAAGCAATAGTACAAGTGCGACGCCCAAAACTCAACACGCGTCAGTACAGTGACACAATGCAACAACTCCGGAATGGCTGAAATTGAATCCCCAAAACGTCAAGGGCAACAACACAACTAGATGACGAGCCAAGTTGCTCACACGCCCGAGATGGCGTAGACGGCGACAGCCGCGAACGCGAGCACCAGGCTCACCGCCCCCCGGATCGACTTGCCGCCGGATGTCAGGTACTGGCCGTACGGCGACGTCGGCGTCGCCTTCGATCCTGTGCTGGTTCCTGCATCAGTTGTCAGTTCCTTTCATGTAAGAAACAAGGCACGTGCCAGCTCAGCTCAATGTAATGAGCAACGGACAACGGTTGCTGTCTCACCTGCGCTCGATGCTGGCACGCCGGCCGACGTCGCCGGCGTTGCGGCGCCCGGGCCGCCGCCGCCGCCAGCAGCTGCCAAGAGGCAACGGATGCAGTTAGCTCTGCTTCAGCAATGCAAGAATCATACATAGCTTATGCCACCGGGACTACTCACAGTTGCACTTGCTGGCCGGCGGGGTGTTCACGTTGCACGCCTTGGGGAGCGCGAGCGCGCGCGTCTTGTCGATGGTGACGCCGCCGAGGGAGGAGGAGTCGCCGCTGAGCGCGGCGCAGAGGCACTGCGGGTTGGAGCTCACGACGCTGGCGAGCTGCGAGCAGCACGACGCCGGCGGCGTCGACACGTTGCCGCTGATGTAGTTGAGGCACGGGTACAGGCTGATCAGCGTGGTCGCGCACCCGGACTGCGCCGACGCCGAGCCGACCAGCGCCGACGCCGCCACGGCGGCCAGGAGCCACGCGGCCACCGGCAGGGCTCCTGCTCTCGCCGCCATTTCTCGCCTACTCTCCCCTGACTCCACAAACGCGAGAGGCCTCCTGGCGAGTGGTGAGGTGCTGGAGCCTGGATTGCTTGGTGAGCCTCTGCGTGGCTTGTGTTTTTGGATTTCTTTGTGTTGATGAGGCTTTTATAGGGCTGGTTCGTTTGGGAAGTCTGATGGGTTGGTTATCTTGGTGAGCTGCCGCTTCCTAATCTGTCAACAAATAAATCTTTTGCCTTCGACTCGTGCAGCAGTTGTTGTGAAATTGGCAGGAGGGAATCTGCTTCTGCTGCAGAATTGGTGCTCGATCGGAATTTTCAGCCTGGTGCCGGCCCTTGCCGTGTTAGGTGCTGCCAGCAACGGTACGAGTGTGACGACATTGTTTTGCTGGCTGCTCGATGTGTCCTTGTTCCTGACCACTGACGGAATGACGGGTGACCAACATCTTGTAAAAGGAACCGCTGTTAATTTTCTCATCGGATATTACTTCCTCCGAAGATAGATAAAACATTGACATGGAGTTTATATTTTAAAATTATTTCGTAAAAGGGGTTTATATCTTAAACGTCGGCGTGCATGTTAAAGGTTCAAACTTCATGTTTTTTTTACAAATGGTATCATTGGACTTATACTATACGGGAATGTAGCGGTTTCTAGTTATGATGATTTTATTCCTCTATTTTTTTAAATAATGGAAGATAAATTTCTGGAAGCCGATATCCTCTTCAAAAGATGCATCGGACTAAAAGGCATGTAGCCCAGACATCAGAAAGTCTGAAGTACCAAAAGAACAACAACAAAGGAAAAAAACTCAAAATCTCAACAATAACATCTTAACTTATCTCACTATTACTACTGATAGAGGTTAAAACAGAAACACGAATTGCGAAGCGCATTAGAAAAAAAATAAATTCTAGAAATTCTCACAAAAATCAGAAACATCTGGTCTTCCATCAAGTAGTATCCAATAATACTAGCCATTAGATCTATTATATTTTTTAAAAAAAAATTATCCACCATGACATTATAAAATACTATTGAAGTAACCCCCTAAACTTTCATATAAATTACCCACCATGCCATTATGATATATGAATTAAAATAACCTCCTAAATTTGCATATAAATTATCCACCATGCCATTATAAACAATGGATTAAAATAATCCTTAAATTTACATATAACTTACCCACCATGCCAAAAAAATAAATTAAATAACTTTTTAAATTTGCATATAAATTATCAACCATGTCATTATAAAGATGAATTAAATCCACCATACCATTGTGAAAGATGAATAAATAATCACCTCTAATATTCTACAGATAAAATAAAATAACATCCAAATTCCAAACAACGTCTAAAATATGTTGTTATAAAAAATTAAATAACAAAAATAGGCAAACATATATATACTTCTAAATTATCAATTGCTGCTACCATTAAAGTTATCTATCAACTTTTAATATATACCTCCTAAAAATCTAGCCCGTGCAAAAGCACGGATTCATGAACTAGTACTAATAAGGAAGATAAGACTAAGAGTTTAGTTTTAACTTGGAGATAGCACAAGATTAGAAACATATTTGCCACAGTCCCACCTCCAAAGTTGACATATGCGTTTAGTCTAAAACAATCGCTAAACTCTAGCTCCAAGAACTTATGAATCTAGAAATGAACACCTCTGGATATTGGAGCTTAGCTCCCAAAAGTTCCTATATTAAATAATTAAATGGATGTTACAAACACCCAAATCAGTGCAGCATACTAGTAGTAGTGGTATTATCTCGTCATAAACATAAAATTTACCCTAAAATATTTCTCCACTATATATGAGCGCAATAGAACCACAGGATAGTCCTATTTGAACTTGTGTTTCCAAGGTGTTTTTTCTTTAAAAGAAAAAGGTTGAAACTCTGATATAGAAACATGTGCAAACGTGCACCGTCAACGTCAACTAGTGAATTTTTTTCCCGTTGGATTCAGATCTGGTAGTACAAGTTGGTGGTGCACAGGTGTGCGCAGGGCTGCTAAGTCGCCAACGACAACCAAAAACACTGACGTCTTAGCATCATTTGTTGTTGTTCAGCAACCCTGGTGACATTGCCAAAGCCTAGGCACTTTCTTACTTTGATGATATTTGTTTACTCTAAGCTGACTGCAATGTGTTTTGAACTTTGATAATGGTAAGCATTTGCCTCGCATTTCGACCGAGCATGTTCCAGGTTAGCATGTGGATAGCATGTTCCAAACCTGACACCTATTTCAAATATATTTATGCTGAGTTTTAATTATAACATGTAGATAGCATGTTATAATGTCAGCGACGACATATGGTTGGTTTAGCACATATAGCCTACACCAAAACATAATTTCTATCCTATAGTTCACTGAATTTGGATTAATTAACAATTCTTGCTCTATTTGCACACACTTGAGGGTTTAGGGTTCATAGCGACACACACAATTTAAGATTGTAAAATGGACTTTTCCAAAAAAAAAAAAACAATACTTGGTTGGATCAATGCCTGGTCCGCACCATCACATGTAGTGGTTCTGTTTTCAAGAAATCTAAAATCGTATGTCGCGCACACGCAGAAAAGAAAAACATATTTCGTTCTGATTTATCATCAATGCTAATTTGATATACAAAATTATGATTACACAGCCTACTCAAACCCCTGAATTCCAGTATCCGCGTAGGGTAAGAGTTCCTTCTGAAACCACACATCACACATGCATGACAAAACACATGCATCCTAATCAAACGAAAATGGATGCAGCTACAGAAAGTACAATGGTGACAGCCACCGCGGACACGTGAGAATGAGAACTCCTGAATGCCGAGCTCGGCACCACCACTGGTCTCTGGGCGAACGGCGGCGAGTCCGCTACCGGAGACGTCGCCGTTGGATCCACCGGAGAGTCCGGCTGCACTGACGATTCCGGTGGAATCGGTGCTGCAAAATCGTCAGATGTTCCAATCGCATCTGTCAGTAAACTTCAGAGGAGAAACTTGGCATGGTACGAGCAGACAAGACAAAATCCTTACGCAGTGGAGGCAGCGCGGGAGCGAACGCGACAGGTCCTGAAAGGCACAACAGAGTTCAGCTTACTGTTCATGTTCTCCTACACTACATGGACTTTGCTGAGGACAGACATGGCGATGCATTTAATTACCTGGAGCTGGGATTTGCGTTGCCGTATCTGCAAATTACCAGAACGGAAACAGAGTTTTCAGTGGGCAATCTTCTTCAGTTTAAGAAGAGAGAGGCAGGCAGTAGTGTAGGTTTGTAGGCGGCGACCAACCTCTGCACTGGAGCGGGACGGACGAGGAGCCGCAGAGCTTGGGGAGGGAGATGGCGAGCGTGCGGTTGATGGGGAGGCTGAAGGGCACGTTCCCGGTGAAGATGAGGCAGGCGCAGTCGGCGCTCGTGCGGATCATCTCCCCCAGCGAGTCACAGCACCCCCGCGTCGGCGACCCGCCGCCGTTGGTGCTGCCCGTCACGAAGTTGAGGCACGGCGTGAACGTCGTCACCAGCGACGCCGTGCACGACGTCGATACCTGCCCCGACGCCGGCGCCGCGGCCATGGCCGCCGCCAGCAGCAGCACCGCGACCGCCGCCAAGTCCGTCCTGCCACGACAACTCATACTTGACAAAGCGATACGAGCTAGCTTTTGGAGTGAGATTAAGATTAGCTTTTTTTTTTTTTTTTTTTGAGGCAGCAAGCTGTGATCTTGAGACATATAACGGAGAGTGTTTGGAGTGGTAGATGGAGGTCAGTTCAGGTTGGTTGCGCGAACCGAGCTAATGTTGACGCATGCTAGTTGGTGATCCGGTTGCTTGTGCGTGGATCCAAATGCTTCTGTTTCAGGTCAGGTAGGAATTGTTCGTGACCAAACGAATCGAAGGAGGAGCAGTACTGCCACTGCCCATGACTGCTCCCAGAGTTTCGTGACCAAACCAAGTTCAAAGTTCAGACATGAAAAGATTTGGCGAGAAGTTGACCAAACACAACACGGACAAGCGGAAGCTCACTGGTGCTTCGTAAACTGCCTACGTGGCCTGACACAGCGTGAGGCCGTCGATCCAATTCAACGAGTTTCGATCTGCCGCGAACAAGATGGACATTATAAATCATATAAATCTTTACGTGCAGACGAACGCTCTCACCTGCCAGTCCAGGCCAATGGGTTCACCTTACGACGTCGGCGTGCGCGGCCTCCTCGGCTTGGCCATTGCGGCAGCCGTGCTGCTGGCGCACCACCAGTGCGCGGCGCAGGCGCCGTCCGGCTCGGGCTGCATGCCGGAGCTCGTCAGCTTGTCGCCATGCATGGACTACATGTCCGGCAACGCGACGACGCCCGACGGGCCGTGCTGCACGGCACTGTCGGGCATGCTGAGGTCGAGCCCGAGCTGCCTCTGCATGGTGCTCGGCGGCACGGCCGCGTCGCTCGGCGTCGCCGTCGACGGCGCCCGCGCGCAGGAGCTGCCCGGGGCGTGCAACGTCCAGGCCCCACCTGCCAGCCAGTGCAACGGTAAGCGTGCCCGGCCAAATCCAGTGAACTGAATAATCTTGATAGTTTGGCACGGCGGAGATATGAGAATGGCGAGTTGAAACTGTTGCGTTTTCCTGCAGCCGTGGGCGCTCCGGTTCCGTCTCCGGAGGTGGGGACAACGCCAGCGAGGGATCCGGCCGCGGTGGCGCCGCCGGACTCCCCTTCAGGTAGCCATAGTTCACGCTCAAAACCTAACATTTGAGCAGATTGAGCGGGGCCAATGAGACGGTTGCCTGAAACTGAACTGATCACAGAGTCATTTTGTATCTCTGACACTGCAGGCTCTGGATCGAAGGCTACACCGGCATCCACCCTTCCGTACTCCGACGGAAACAATGGCAGACCTGGAACGATCTTCGTCTTCTCCGGCGTAGCACTAGCACTAGCGTTGCTTCATCGTTTGTGAGATGCGCGCGGGAGCTTCCCGTGCTCGCCCTGGACAACAAACCACTCGATTCTCACAGGAGCAGTTTGTACAGTTAGGGGTGTTTGATGCTTTACTAATTAGACCGACTCCAGCAGACAAGGTAAAAGGCCGGATACAGTATAAAATGACACTATAGCGATACTGTTCACAGAGAGAAAGCTAGTTGGAATAGTGTATAGATGGATTGGATACCTTATCTGTTGGATTGGAGTTGGTCTTACTGCTCGCGTCCAGATTGATGTGCTGATGTGCAATTGGCAGAGATCACCCGCTGCACGCCGGGTGCAATTGGGCATTTTCAGTTCTCGGTTTACGTCGTTGACACGTTCTGTCACATTTGGTCCATTGATGTGCTGAACTGCTGATGTGCAATTTGAAGTAGCTCGGTAGCAGACAGCAGTCGTAGTCAGGTTTGACCTGACTGTACTGTCAGTCACTGACATGTGGGGCCAGGCCCACACGTCAGAGGAGGGGATAACGTGAGATGATCTCGTTCGCCCGCCCACACCTTCCTTCACTTCTCCCCAGCTTCCTCGTTCCTTCCCCCAAGAAGGCGATTGGTTCCGTCGTACCACAGATGCCGCCACAGACCACACTAATTTGCAGAAGGTTATCAACACCAATCTTGGCTACCAAGATTCTCCATCTCCCTGGTCAAAGTCAAATCCAGTCGGCTCTAGCTCTGCCCCATCCACTGGGTGTACATAAACAGAGGACGGCTGCTGCTCTGAAGCATCGAGACATCAGAGCCCAGGCCCAAGAAAACAGCTCAGCAATGGAGGCCACAGCGAGAAGCCAAGAAGCGAAGGCCACCGTGGGCAAGGAGGAGGTGACGCTCCGGAAGTTCGACCTGTCCGACGTCGACGCCATGATGGTCTGGGCGTCGGACCCGCTGGTGGCCGCCGCGTGCCGGTGGGACGCCTACGAGTCGACGGAGCCGCTGCTCGCCTTCATCCGCGACGTCGTGCTCCCGCACCAGTGGTTCCGCGCCATCTGCCTCGACGGCCGCCCCGTCGGCGCGGTGTCCTTGTCGCCGACGGCGGACCCGTGCCGCGCCGAGCTCGGCTACGTGCTGGCGCGCGCGCAATGGGGCCGGGGCGTGGCCACGGCCGCCGTGAAGCGCACCGTGGCCGCGGTGTTCGGCGAGGTGGAGGGGCTGGAGCGCATCGAGGCGCTGGTGGACGTGGCCAACCCGGCGTCGCAGCGCGTGCTGGAGAAGGCCGGGTTCACGAGGGAGGCCGTGCTTCGCAAGTACGGTGTATTCAAGGGCGTCGTGAGGGACACGGTCATGTTCAGCTTCATCGACACCGACCCGCTAGTTGAGTGAGCCGTCACAGGCGCGATATTATGCGTGCAAACCACTGCACCGTCTAAATACACCAGGCAAAAACATGCCAAGCACTGTGCTACACCTACACGTGCCAGCGTGTGAACTAGAAGTCGCTGAAAATTTGGGGATGCATTTCAGTATTTGTACATCGTTGACTGTATCGGATCTCATGTGATTTCGGTGTTTTCCTCGCTGCTTAAGAGGAGTATCTCAACATAGTGACACGTGTTTTGTGGCCGTTTTATAAGCGGTGCACCGTGCACCCCTTCGATTCGATCCCTCTTCATCAGAGCAGGTTCAGCCTCCAGCGGTGCAGCCTGAGCTTGCCGCACTCGCACGGACTCATCAGTCCAGCGCCGATGGCGGCGGAGGTGACCCTCCGGCGGTTCGAGCTTTCGGACGTGGACGCCATGATGGCGTGGGCGTCGGACCCGGAGGTGGCGGCGTTCTGCCGCTGGGAGCCCTACGAGTCGACGGCGCCGCTGCTGGCGTACCTGCGCGACACCGTGCTCCCGCACCCGTGGTTCCGCGCCATCTGCGTCGCCGGCGCGGTCGTGGGCGCGGTGTCCGTGTCGCCCACGGCGGAGCGGTGCCGCGGGGAGCTCGGCTACTTGCTGGCCCGCGCGCACTGGGGCAAGGGCGTGGCCACGGCGGCCGTGCGCCGCGCCCTGCGCGCCGTGCTCGCCGGCGCGGAGGTGGAGGGGCTGGCGCGCGTGGAGGCGCTGGTGGACATGGACAACCCGGCGTCGCAGCGCGTGGCGGAGAAGGCCGGGTTCCGCCGCGAGGGCGTCCTGCGCCGGCACTACTGGCACAAGGGCCGCGCCCGGGACATGGTCATCTACAGCTTCCTCGCCACCGACCCCCTCCCCGAATGCGAATGATGACATGGCCCATGGTGCTTCTTCCATGTATCTCAGCTCTGCTGCAGCCACCAAACATCTCGTCTTTCTATGGTGTTTCTTACTTTCTTTACATTTCAAGTCTTCGTCGTCGAATCTAACGATCTGTATCGATTGAAACGAAAAACTCATGTACCTTGATGAAAAGCTTGTACTAATTTTCTGCGTGGATCGGAACTGTTTTGTGCTCGTCGGTGCTGTTGTTTGGAGGGTGAAGATGACAGGGAGTCAGGGGCAGTGGAGCCGTGCCATTTCTGAACCCAACCCAACACAGCAGTCTTGGTCGGTGGACCGTGCCGGTATGTTCTTGGCCAGTGTATTTGGTAGTGCAGTGGTTTGCGTATTGACTGCGCTATTGTTAGTTCAATGGATTTCACCAGTGTCTCTTATCGTATGGATGATTGGAGTTGGTTGTTTGATACCGTACGCGGTGCCTCAAGAAGCCTCGACGACACGTGTCTATGACCACGATTTCATACCAAATGCGAAAGGTGCAAGGAGGCTGTGTTGCTCAGTGCTCAGTCAGAGACCATTATTCTGATCATCCATCCTCCCTCCTGCTCACCATTTCGGCCATTTTTCTTAGCTTTAATCTCCACAATACCAATCGAACACGTCATTCTGTTGCTAATGATCCAGATTAAGTAAAGCCAGGTCGTTTCTCTTTCACTCACAGGACACAAAGAGAAGGCGTGGTGGCCTACAAACTTGTCAGATTGCGTGCCCACTTTAGTTAGTGCTGCGGAAACCAGCCATAAAGATAAAGCAGAGTCTCAGGACTCAAGTACTCACGGAGCATCACCGAGCAGAGCACCGGCCGGAGGCTCAGAGATGGACCAAGAAGCGCCTGCCCGGACTGGGACGGGCTCCATGCGCGCGGACGCGGTGACGCTCCGGCCGTTCGACCTCGCCGACGCCGACGCGATGATGGCGTGGGCGTCGGACCCTGAGGTCACGGCCTCCATAACGTGGGACGCCTGCACGTCCCGGGACGCGCTGCTCGCGTTCCTGCGCGACGCCGTGCTGCCGCACCCCTGGTTCCGCGCCGTGTGCCTCGGCGGTGGCCCCGTGGGCGCGGTCTCCGTGACGCCGACGGACGACCGGTGCCGCGCCGAGGTCGGCGTGGTGCTGGCGCGCGCGCACGGGGGGGAGGGCGTGGCCGCGGCGGCGCTGAAGCGCGCGGTCGCCGCGGTGTTCGGCGACCTCGAGGGCGTGGAGCGCGTCGAGGCGGTCGTGGACGCGGACGACGCGGCGTCGCGGCGGGCGCTCGAGGAGGCCGGGTTCCAGCGGGAGGCGGTGCTGCGGAGCTACTGCGTCGTCAAGGGACGGCTCAGGGATATGGTCGTCTACAGCTTCATCTCTACGGACCCTCTCATTGATTGAGTGATAATAGTTACTGTCATACAGTACATGAAATGTGACGACGCGTTGCGCATGCGTTCGAGCGCGTGAACTGAAATTGCTGCATCGGTGTTTCTGCCGAATCAAGCCTTGCGCGTGGCAACGCATTGGCCCAGCGTATGCTCCAGTGTGTCCCTGCAAATCTGTTCAGTTTCCAGTTCATTTTTTGTTGTTTCGCTCTGTGCGTGATGAAGAGATTGCGATGGCAGTGAACGCAGCGGTCCCTGCCGCTGGCTCGCAGTCTGAGACCAACAATCGCAGCTCACGTAGCACGGTAGCAGTATACTCCGTAGTTGGGATATGTAAAAGGGAATCTAAACAACGTATCGAGTGTTTTAGTCTACGAATTTCACTACTAATTCAGAACACCACGTCATCTTTTTCTCCAACTTCGGCCGGCGAGGTTAGTATTCAGGGTGGAGGTTACATGTGTCGTCTCCAGTTTTAGAGAGGGGGCCGGATAGTCCGGCGGTGGTGGCAGATCGAGGTGGCAGGACGCCACCGTCGACGGGTTGCAGAGGATAGGCGGCGGAGAACATGGGAACAACGACTCTCCGTTAGGCATCCTGGCGAAAATGGGTTAGCGTAGGAGGGGAGGAGGTGGCCACTGGAGACGCGATTGGAGGACGGGGCAGGGCGAGGATGTCACGACGAGCGAAGGCGGGCCGGTGGTGTTGTGGTGAAATGCAGGATCGACGCACGAGAAATGCGCGACACGGGGTAGGAGGCGCATGAGGTATGCCGTGGCCGCAAGGAGGCGCACGAGATAGGCGGCGGCCCAAGGAGCTGTGCGAGATAGGCATGGCCTGTGGGCAGTTCGGGGTGCGGGGTAGGTTTTAGTGTCTGTTTGGTTTAAGGCCAATGTTGGCCAAGCCAAAGTTTGATCAAATTTGATCACATTTGAATTTAAATAAATATTTATCAAAAATAATAATTTTTTGTTTGTAGGGCTTTTTAGGTGATAAATAAGTCGTACAAACAAAAATTTTATTATTTAGCTAAATATTTATTTAAATTCAAACGTGATCAATTTTGGCTAAACTTTGACCGGACTAACATTGGCCTCAAACCAAACACACTCTTACAGCCCAAATCTTATATAGCTTGCCGGCGACGCACGTTTTCGCGCGCGCCCTGTACGGTGTCACTGGTTTTAGAGTGGAAGATGAACATTTACTTTCTATCTTAAAATTTAATGGTCTAAAAATCGGACGTTGAATCCCTTAGAAAAACAGCTTTAGTTGTTGGATAGATCGATAAGATAAACATGACATTGGAGACAGGCCATGTCTGGACCGCCAAGGCGCCAACACATGAATCAGGTTGGTGGGCGGTGCTGACACGTGTTCTTGCTGGTGTCTTTGGATCATGGAGTGATTTGCATATATACTAGTGCAGGGGTGCGCGCTTCGCACGCGCGTGGCACACGTTGGCAAATCAGCAGCACCATAACGTTTCAATAATTTAGACAACCCTCAATGAAGATCATAAAGAACAAGGATATTATAAAGGCTAGCTAACAGAGTAACAGATACATATTTTACATGCCTGACAAAAAGAGCTTTAGATGTAGATAAATACTCCTATAAATATAGAGTAGGCTGATCTATTTGCTCTACTCATTTTTATGGTTATTTCACAAAATCACAACACACCGGTACACCGCTTGGTGTTTAGATCGGTTCTTCCGAATTGTCATCTAGCAAGTTTTTTTTTATAAGTCATCTAGCAAGTTGGCATGGCAGTGACAACATTGAGGTAGGCATCTCTAATTGCATGCATATGCTCAGGAGCATCTTGCATTAGCACCCACTCTTCTGGCTGCTCTATGAGCATGAGATGCCAAGTCCAATCATAGAAACCAAACACCAGTCAGGATTTTGTTGGGAGCGTCTCTACTCTGCTTCTTCATGCAGCCAAAATTGCCAGATCAGCTACCTCCATGGTTGATGGTTCAGTAGGGCTCATGCAGGTCTAGGAATCTTTGAACATGTCTTGTGCAGGGCTTTCCAGTAAACTTCAGCAAAAATATGCCGGAGCTTTAAACATCCCCAAGAGTTGAGATGGCAGAGCCCTTGCATATCTATGTACATTTCTGTTACTTGATAGGTGTGTGCACACACACGTACATGAACTTAATAGGGTAGACCTATAGAAATTAAGATTGAATAATGCAATGCATATGAGTAGAAATTCACCTGGAGTGAGATAATCAATGCAGCTTTTTATTCAAAGTTAGCTGAGTTTAATAGGGTTTCGCTTGTGAATTCAGGATTGTTTTTTGGAATCCCAAAACCTCCAACTCGGGAAACTGTGTCTTCTACAAGAAGAATATTACTTGGTTTAAAATCACAACGAACTATTGATGGTTGACATTGGCTTTGAAGAAAGTCCATTGAAGGACAGATCCAGTCTTAGGATCCAAGAATTGGTATAACTGTGGGGATATTAAGGCTACTCCATGTGACCATAAAAGTACCTTTTAAGACCAGTAGTTCCCTCTTGTCATACCCCCATCTATCCTCCACTCTGGCAAGTGTTGGAAGGTATCTGCATAAACAAGAAATCAATCAGGTGGGTAGTGCCATTGTCATTAAACTATGGGACAACAAGGTGAAAGAACAGAATTTACTAAGGTGGTGAATCATCAAATGCGACACTGAGTTTATTAACACACCGGTTTAAAGCTCAGAAACAAACAACATAGACATCTGATACTCAAAATGTAACTGTCTAACCTGAACTAAATTGGTAGACCCCCCACAAGACATGGTTATAAGCTGAAGTAGTATTTACATCATAACTTTATATTAGTTGCAGAGCTTTAGTGACCTGAGATTGTATCTTACAGTAAGTTTCATCATATAACATGCTGCAGAGATATTGCTGAAGAAACGGCATGTTCAATATTTAATCACAAGATCATCCTGCGGCTACTGATAATGTTCGTAGAGTGACATCATCAAATGTAATATTAGTGGAGTGCTATGTAAAACTGAAACGCTAAATGAACATCTGCAGAAACAACATGCTCATCGTTTAATCACCAGGCCATCTCATTGCCTAAGTGCATAATAAAATTCGACAAATTGTCTAAACTATCGCAGCACAATCAAATTCCATACAGATGCTAATAACAGGAAAATGCAATAATGCAACTGTAACTAACATAGTGCTGCAACTGCAACTGCCAAGCATCGCAGGCTAAACAACACTGCATCTGTAGCAAAATTTTAATTTTGTTCTAATGTTCTTTCATTCTATGAGCTAGAGACGAACACCACAAAAACAGGGTAGCTAACCTTATTATCGACTATTCGCTTCCTGTGGATCAAGAGCAGCGCTGAACTCAGTTTTCAGGGCGGTCGATGAAGATGGCTGGCCAGCGATGTGGTCGATAAGAGGCATGATAGCCTGTGAGTGATGAAAATGGCGGAGATTCCGGAAGGTCAGCGCAACCCAAGTTTTTGAGGCCTATTGAACACAACACTTTAAACTTGAATTAAGGTATTCAGATAAAAAAGTGCTTACTAAACCAATATGAATGTGCAGTAAGGAAATACCAGGCATGTCATAGGTTTGCAATGATTCTTTCCTGCTCATTTCTTTATTCAATTGGAACATGTACTTTAAAGTTTGAACTACTACCACCATCAGGGACAATTCATTAGATTGGCCTGTTACCTGAATCAAACACAGGCATATATTATTAGAAAGAGCAATGGAAATATATTGCCAATGCAGAGCATAACAATTTAATCTGTATCCCCCTGTTTCACTCAATCTCCCTGTCAATGGTAATACAGTTTGAGCTACCCAATCCTCAAAGTTGTTGGTATAACAGTTGTTAGTGTAAGGCTGTGCGCACGTGCCGCACAAAGTTTTTGTCATTGCTATATCATTGAGGCCGCATTGTTGTAGCAATGGAACTATTCTTTTATATACTAAGTATAAGCACCGCAGAGGTATTTGTTTCTAAATAAAGCGAGCAGGGAATCAATGTTTCTTTATGCCTTATCCTTATTTTGCATAGCAGAGGAGGAGAAACAGACATACTAAACTATAACAGCACTACGCATGATGGTAACATCACAGATAGTACAGGTTAAATGGAGACATTGTTTCAAAACAAAAGTGAGGCTAAGTTTACAAACATGGAGAGTTCTAGGATAAGGCCATGTGTTGTCCATTGCTCAAAATGGCAGCGTGTATCTATATGCAGGAGCACGTGAAAAAGCATGGCAATATTAATTAGATGCATATATCACAGGTACTATTTATGCATGGAAAACAAAAGAATAAGTATGTTTCATGTAAAGCGAGCTGGGAGGGCATTTTTAAGTCTACAGCTATCAACAATCGTTAAACCAAAGGAAATGAACAGCCATGGCAAACGGCCTGGATAGACGGTGAAGCAATAGAATTATGCCAAAGTTTTTTTTTTCAACCAATACCCTTTGAGTAGGGAAAAAACAACAGATATACTTTCATGTTGACCGGAAGCGAGGGACCTCAGCAACGTATATTAAGAACATGATACATGAACATGCTCAATGAAACCACACCCAACATATACAGCCTGATTGAGAATGTAAACGGTAAACATGCAAAGCTGAAAGCACATTGAACTATGGAAGCGAAAACCTCAGTGCAGGCAGAGTAATTACCAATCCTTGGATTGTTGAGTGGAGGAAGGCTGTAGAACTTCCCAAATTCACCACCTTTAGCCTTTAGGGTAGCTGTCCACAACATTCCTGAAGACATACTCCAAAACTGCAGGCAAGTACAGGATATTCAGACAAAGGAAGGCCTATGCATGTACAAACCTTGACAAACCTATTCCAGAAATCAATAAATCTGATCAAGCTGGTGGACGGTGGCCCATCAAATCTTTAGTCAATTATAGAAAATATTAGCATACCCTAATGAGACAATAGGAAGGCAGATATTAGCATTACCTCTCTACACACTGGCCTATAGTTTTTTAGCCATTAACCTCTTTGAATTTAGACAACTTCTTGCGAGCTGCATTTTCTTAGCCGTTAGGACCTCTTTGGCTCTGCTGACCTATTCACCATACAAAAATTGCAAAACAGAAATGGGCTATGTAGGGACAATTTAAACTGAGCAAAGAGTTAACAACGCATGACGGAGCTGGAGTCTGCGAGGACAGTGTTCTCTAGCTCTGGCCAGGACTTCTCGACGTCAGTAAACTGTTTGATTGCCGGTTGGGACTTGATCTGCCGCTACGCTGTTACATTGCTGCAGTCTATTCTCATCCACCCGGGACACTTGATACGACAACGACCACCTCTGCAGTCCTACACACACAAAGCATCATCTAAGAACAGCAGCTCACTTGCCTATAGTTCTTTTTAGCCACCAATCTCTTCAAAGCTAGAGCGATGTTTTATTTTAGGATGCATTGTGAGTGATGAGGGAGAAATTGTGCGAGTGATTGACGTTCGCCCATGTTCGCCCATGTGCGCATAGTGCCAACACTTCTTTCATGGGTGGCGTCGGCGATTTGGGCATCAATAATATATACCACTCCATCTATTTTTATATGACACTTAGGACATAAGAATGGGATGCAATCAAGCTAAATTTTTTTTGTCCAAAACATCATTTTTTTTTGTCCAAAACATCATTTAAAGCTGACTGAAGGGAGTATTTTACATGAACCCCAATGTTTACATTGTCCGGTCTTTTCAGGTAACTAAATTCACAAGAACATGGAGAAGCAAGATGATGACAGCCACCTATTAGGAATGCAGTCACAGATATAAGCTGAATGATCATAGTTTCTTTACTACGTAAAATAGACTCCAACATCTATCAGAGTGTACACTATTCAGTCTCAAAGATCCAAGGACCACTAGATACTGTAAGGCAAGAATAAGAAGCTAAAATTATTGATAGGATGTGCATAGACAGTTATACATATGTTTGCATTTGTCCAAATGGGAGGAAAACAATAATACGTGACATATGTACCTTAATATGCAAACATATGTAATACATGTAGATTAATTACCTTAAAAATGGAAAGATAGGCAGAGATAGTTTCAGAACCACCAAGGTGAAGGCAACTATACCTGCACATAATATAGACCATTTAGATTCAAAACATGACACACACATTACCTCCAAGCTGGAAGCACAATTAACATGATATTATTAATCTTCACTCAGAACCCTACAAATAGATGGAAGCTAACTTGATTAAATTAAATTTGCTAGCATGACATGAAAGGCAACACAAAGAAGCAAGTCTTTTTTTAACGCCCACCCCCTCCCAAATGGATATAGAAATCAACCAAAGGAAAAAAAAAAGACCAGAACACCATATTCATAGATAAGGATAAATATTAGCTATGCAGTAAATTGCATCTCTAACCAAAAAAATCCCTGCACATAAATAAACTTAGCTTAAGTGAGAACGAGGACTACATTATGGGTGCAACCCCAAGGCACCATGAGGACAATAAACTCATCCAAATTGGCTCGAATAAGGGTGTTAGAGGCTCTTATTTCCAAAGGCACTGGAGATTGGAACAACAGTCTGCTGTTGTGCCAAAACTCAAATAGGCGTGGGTGCTACTACAATTAGACAGGGATGCTAAAAGGCGGCAGGGTCAAGAGGAGCTGCTCCAATTAAACATAAGATGCTGATCTAAGCATTCTATCGAACACATAGTATGCAACAGCTTTAAAATTGCAGGATTGGGTGATCTGAAAAGATCAGTGAGAAAACCATGAAGGAAGGAGATAAGACAGGTGGATTACGGACGCTATGGCAAGCGATGGGCAAAGGAAGAGGCATAGGTTGGTACAGTTTTGCTGCTCACCTGGTCCTTGCCACTCCTCTGGCCGCCGCAATCCGGGTGATGCAGCCTTTGACTCCGTGCTGTCGCAAGTCCACGCTGCCGTGTACTTCAAACCGCGCTCATCACCAGCATGCCACTGGCTCTCCCATTTCCCCTCCTGATCCTGCTGCTCTGCTGCACCGAATGAGCTGGTGGGCACGAGGAGGATTAATAGGGCTAGTGGCCGTGGCGAGCAACGGTGAGAAGCAATCGCCATATGGTTAGGCAATAGAAGAAATTAAAGAAACCAGATTGAGGAGCGAACACGCTGCCTAACCTTGGCAGGGCATCTTCTTGCCTGCAGTGCCCTCGGCTTGAGAGGGAAAAGCGCTTTGGCTCAAACCACACCGTTGGTCCGCGCCGACAACCGTTCCAGCAGCGCCCCTGCGCCGCCACCCGCATCAATCAGTTCCGCGCGGCCCTGGCCACCACCACACCAATCAGATCCAGCGAGACATCCGGTGAGAAAGCGAGAATGGAGAGGGAAAAGCGCGAGAAAGAGAAGAGCACACTTGGGTGAACCGTGGGACGGGAGAGTAACTGCTGCGAGGGGGAGGGGGCACTCTTATTTCTCCACGGCACCGGCCAACCACTCCCCCCAGCACGCCACACCGCACACTGGAGGGCCGTACCGCAACCACTCCGGCCGCACTGTCGTCAACAGCGCCGAAGGACGCAGCCAACAGCACCGAAGGACGACGAGGATGTCTTCCGGCCAACGAGCGCACGGCATCTCCACCGCACAACGGCGCAGCCGGGCCCACGGCGGCACGCGTCGTCCGGCATCAGCCGGTGCCGGTGCGGCCGCGGCGGGAGACGGCGAGGGGCCCCACGCCGAGCAGCTTTCGAGGCGGAGCGGCGCGCCCCCGCTCGCCGCCGGAGCGGCTCCCGAGCGCGCGGCGGCCGCACATCGGCGCATCCAGCGGTCGACGGCGTGGAGCGGCCGGAGCTGCACGCAGCGCCCGGAAGCTCTAGGCGCCTTCTTGGTTTTAAATTTAAATTTAGGCTGTGTTTAGATCCAAAAAGTAGAGGCGAAAAGCAGGCGAAATCTGTCAAAATTTGGCCAAAAACATCACATCCGACACTGTAGCGCACTGTAGCGCTTTTCGTTTGTTTGTGGTAAATATTGTCCTACCATGGTCTAACTAGGCTCAAAAGATTCGTCTCGCAAAGTACATCTAAACTGTACAATTATTTTTTGATTTCATCTACGTTTAGTACTCCATGCATGTGCCGGCATTTTTGATGTGATGGGGAATCTTCTTTTTGCATAGTAGAATTTGGGGGAAAGTTTGGATCTAAACACAGGCTGTGTTTAGATCCAAAAAGTGGAGGCGAAATCTGCCAAAATTTGACCAAAAATATCACATCCGACACTGTAGCGCACTGTAGCACTTTTCGTTTGTTTATGGTAAATATTGTCCTACCATGGCCTAACTAGGCTCAAAAGATTCGTCTCGCAAAGTACATCTAAACTGTACAATTATTTTTTGATTTCATCTACGTTTAGTACTCCATGCATGTGCCGGCATTTTTGATGTGATAGAGAATCTTCTTTTTGATAGTAGAATTTGGGGGAAAGTTTGGATCTAAATACAGGCACAGCCTTAAATTGCGCTCAGCTGTCAGTTCAATGGATCTCACTGGTGTGTTCAGTCTCGATTTCATCAACACCGTACAGACCCAGTGGTCGAGTGATTCGCGCATTCACTAGAGTCCGTCACCTGTGTGTCAAATGACAGTTTACATGGACTTCATGCACTTCCTCTGGATTCAAAATTCATATCGTTTTGAACAATAATTGAATCAAATATTTTAAACATTGACTAAAAATAATTTTTAAATTATTTAGTTTTGAAGCTTTAACGTTATATCGTTAGATTTTGTCTTAAAAAATGTTTTCACAGAAATATAAATTTAATAAGATATTTATTTATATTTTAATAGAAAACACTATGTTTTGAAGAATGTCATTGTCCAAGAGTTTCGGAGCTGGAGGGAGTACATCCCCACTGCCCTCGTTCATCGAGACGCCAGCGATCAAAGAATCAAGAGAGTAGTGAGATCATTAGGCTGACAACCGCACACGGGTCTGCAGATTTCAAAACATGGTTGGATCTTGGGTGACAAACTCTTGCAAGAAACCAAATGGCATTTCTGCTTGAGAACCCACAAGCATCTCAGCTACGAATTACAGAATTAATTATTGCTGCTGTTTTCTTTCCCTCAACTGATCTCCAAGAAGAGACACTCCACGGAATTATTAACTGGGCTCGTCTTTCTCAGACCTCCATCGATCGATAAGCAGAAGAAAAAAAACAACGCGGCAGAGGACTCGAGACAGGAGTGGCCGAGCGAGGAATGGGCGTCATCAGGCCTCCCATCCCCTGAGGACGGTGGCACGCGCGACGCGGTTGACGCCGAGAGTGAAGGCGCCCATGCGGAGGTCGCAGTTGTGGCTCCGGCACATCTGCTTCACGTCCCCGAACGCGCGCGTCATGTAAGTCCGGAGCTCCGCGTTCACCTTCTCCTCGTCCCACATGAACCCCTGGATGTTCTGAACAAACAATCCAAGCACGTGGCCACGGTTGAATTTACATTGATCTGAAGGAAGTACTGGAGCATTGTGCATATCACATAAGGACATGAACTACTGACCTGAACCCACTCGAAGTAGCTCACTGTGACGCCGCCGGAGTTTGCAAGTATGTCAGGGAGGATGAGGACGCCTTTCTTTGACAGGATCTGGGAGTGAAATATACAGGGAGAAATCAGAGAATTTTACAGAGAGTAGTCAATTTCCTGTCATACTAACTGAAACTGTCGAGGTAGTAGGTACGGATTTGGCTTGCCTCGTCTGCCTCAGGGTCTGTGGGGTGATTGGCAGCCTCGATGATGTACTTTGCTTTAATATCGTTAGCATTATCCCTGCAAAACAATGGTGCAAGCAATAATTTATTCTGCAAACTGAAAGCGAAGTGACTTTCCAGTAGGATGGAATGAACGGCAAGTAGGAGAGTTTTACTTGTTTATGACTCCCCCAAGTGCGGCCGGGATGAGGACGTCGCACTCTTCAGTGAGCAATGCGCTTGGGTCGATTGCATCTCCTCCGTGGAAGCCCTTGATTCCTCTGTTCTCCGACGAGTGCTTCATGAGTTGGGCGATGTCAAGGCCGTTGACATTCTTGATAGCCCCTGTGACATCACTGATAGCAATCACCTTGCCACCGGCTTTGCTGATCAGTTGGGCTGCCCAGGAACCAACATTACCAAATCCCTGAAAAGGACAGGCAAGGCAGCCTTATTCATCAACTTGTTCTTGAAATCACAGAGTTGAAAGTGTATATATACTTTTCACACCTTCACACGCTCCTAGTGGCTCTCTTTTGCAGCTACTTCAATTAAGTATTTTTTTAGTTTTCTAGGAAAAAAATGATGTGCATTTTAGAGTGCGCTATCAATCGGTTCAGACTTGTTTTCGTCATATAGAAACCATAACTTCACAGCATTCACCTGTATAACAAAACGCTGGCCTGCAATGCCTTTGCCATGCTCTGCAAGTAAGGCTTCAGTAGCAAACAGAACTCCCCTTCCAGTAGCTGCATCTCTTCCCAGTGATCCTCCAAGATCCTGTATTGAGTAGAAAATTCATATAACCATGCAGGATGATGAGAAGATGAACCAGTTCTCTCATAAGAATCAATGCTTCACTTCCATCAAAATAATCATTATGTATGAAACATCACAATCATGCTGTACTGATCCAAATACTAAAAGATTGTAAAAAAAGGCAGCAGGGTGCATGTGCTCCCACTTGCGCAGGGTCCGGAGAAGGGTCGGACCCATTTGGGGTCTAGGATTGTGCTTGCCAAAATTTCTTACTAAGTATTTGACTACCTCTTGTGGACATCTCCACGTTTTTTTTTTCCATCTGGATACATCATTTTCAGTACACTTATGTGTTGAAGTAGGATAGACAGATGCTTACAACAGGCTTTCCTGTCACCACAGCAGGTGAGTAACCATGAAACTTTGAGTACTCATCAAGGATCCATGCCATTGTCTACATACATGAAACAAACAAAATAGGTCACATTAGGATAAACATATATATATGTGATGACTAGTTCTTATCAAAGCCCTTTGTGAAAGAATACAAAAAAAAAACCTGCGAGTTGGTGCCCATATCTGGAGCTGGAACATCAGTATGGATTCCAATTAAGTCATGAATTTTCTGAGTAAAAACTCGGGTAAGTCGCTCAAGTTCAGAGCTGCTAAGATCTCCAGGACTGCATCCTATTCCACCTTTAGCTCCACCATATGGTATGTTAGCCACTGCTGTTTTCCATGTCATTAGTTGTGCCAATGCATTGACTTCGTCGGGATCAACCTGCGTTATGTAAAAGCCTTTAATTGTCAGACCTTGATATAATTGGCTTGGAAACAGTCCTAAATGAAGAGAAAACTTGTGTACAGATTGCCATAATTTAAGGTAGAGGCAGAATATGACCCCATAGACACTGTGAGCTGTCCCTAAGCTCCCAATTTAATGTGCTTCAGGTAGATACTACAATATTAACATGAAAGCAGAGCTATGTGATATACAGTGGATTCTAAAGAAGCTTGAATTTATAAGAAGGACCATTTCAAGTCTTTATGCTAAAGGACCATTTCAGGTCTTTATGCTCAATGACAATTTCTAGTCCACCAAAGTGTTGCAAGAATCAAATTCTGAATAGCGTTATGGAGAACAGAAGAACCGAGCAACATATCTGCTTACCTCGTGGTGGTATCTGATTCCACCCTTCATAGGTCCCCTAGCATTGTCATGTTGAACCCTAAACCCAACATAGGACGCTAAAGTCCCGTCATCTTTTGGGATTGTGCATTCAACCTGCAACCACAAACTGCCTGTTACTCAAAAGTCGAACATACTGTTTCTGATGGGGGGAAAAGGCTCAGAAGAGCACCACTGAACTTGGCCGAGTTTTTTCCCCCAATATTTTTTGTCAGATTCGTCAGGATGACAGGAACCGCCATGAGCAGGTGAAAAAGCACAGCAAAGCTCGCCAGATCTCAAAAATCGTAGTGAGATTCGTTACCTTGATCTCTCTGAATGGGATGAGCAAGCTCTTCTCCAGCTTGGAGTCCAGGCCCAGAAGCTTAGCCGACTGCTTGAAGTTCCTGCTGGTTGCTGCCAACGCATTCATCCTGTTCGACGAAATCTACCTTTACCACCGTACCTGAAAACGAATCAAGGAGCCAAGGGATGAGTGACAATCTAGGAAACCAAACCGCAAGATATAGAAAAGGCATAAACAAATCAAAATCGTGCAAGAAACGGAGGATAAGTTACTTTTGTCTTTCCAAGCAGCGATAAAATAGTTCTAGTGAGTGTGACCTGCCGCACGAATAGCGGCGGAGTTTCAGCCTTTCAGGGGCACTAGGGAGCACTATATATAGGTCATTGGTGGAGTTTGGTCAGGTTTAAAAAAGTACGAGTAGCGACAAAATCATCTCCTGCCGTTACACATTTCCAGCTGTGTAATTACTATATTTACTGAATATACAGCAAACCGGTGACTGTGAATTGAATATCTGCTGCCAACCTATGTAAAAGCGCCACCATCGGCCTGTTCGTTTGAGCTACTTTCAGTTTTTTTTCAGCTGTAAAACAGTATTTTTTTTTTCTCACGATCATTCAGCCGGAACAATGTTTTTAGCTTTTTTTTTCAGCTACAAGCGAACAGGCTCCATATTGGGGGGCGGCTCCGGAACAGCTCTCTCGTCCATCCGGCCAAGATACAGACGGCAGCAGAGAGTGGCACTGCTTGCATTTGCAGGAAAAATGCCCAGCAACTCCTCAGCCACAAAACCGGATAAAGGGTGTAGCAGACTAGCAGCAGCAGCAGCAGACCGGTGATATGCTGGGTTGTCCTGAGCTTGTACAGCTTGAGTGGTAAATTGATGATTTGCTGGCTATGAAGGGAGTGCATAAAAGGTTGTTTTAAATTATTTTGGAGTAATGAGCATCTTGCGGTCGCACGTCTCGGAATGCAGGGAGGGGTACAGCTCTCATACATGTTCATTGACTTATGGACCCAGAGAGATTACTTAAGGGGTGTTTGATCTCCGGAACTAAAATTTAGCCTGTCATATCGGATGTTTCGACACTAGTTAAAAGTATTAAATATAGTCTAATTATAAAACTAATTATACAGAGGAGGACTAAACGGCGAAACAAATTTATTAAGACTAATTAATCCATAATTAGCAAATGTGATGCTACAGTAACTAGTCGTTAATTATGCATTAGTTACGTTTAATAAATTTGTCTTGCCTTTTAGTCCTTAGATCTTAAACACCCCCTGTTGCTGTTACCGAGACAAACCATTATCTTCAAGTTTGAGAAGTAGTAGTACCACCAACCGTGATCACTGATCAGGTTTGAGAAGCACATGGCTGACTCGGCAATGACATGATGTGGAATTATTTAGGTTTTTTTCTTTTCGATTTGCGTTTGTTAGTATACCACTGCTGATACAAAGCATGAAAAATGCCACAACTTCTCAAGAACTCGACGGTTGCTTTCAGCCTGCAGCATGTGGAGCATGTGCTATATAGAACCAAATAATGTAGTGGCCAGAAGATCACACGCCATCAGCTAAACAGTACAGAGACTTTTAAAAAAATGGATAGTCTTATTAGTATAATAGGTTTTTTCGCTCATCACTATAGTTGTTATGGGATAAAATCATAGGATAGCACTAGGGATTTGTTCCTCCAAAAATAATTTCGAAAATGCTGTTCCTCCAAATGAGAGCATATTCTAAAAGGTGCTGACAAATTGAGAAGATAATATGCTCTGTCCTAAAGTTTTGCTATTCTAAGGCTAGTGTCACAGGGTAGTGCATCCGTACGGCACAGTACGCAATTATTATTTTTCCACTCTGTGTACAGCGTGTATAGTGCGCAAATAGTGTTTTCTAAATTCATTTCCACTTCCTGGTGACGCTAGCATAAGAGTAGGACATTGCGTTGGGTGGGCATAAAGAATTAGATGGGTGAATGATTGATTTGTTTTGTGGATATCCCGGTTTTATAATGCCAGCACCAACAATAGACATTCTAGTTTGTCCTTATTAAGGTCTAAACAGCCTAAGCTCAGCATTCCAGAGCATTCTTATTCTGATTCGTCTCATTTCCTTTACCCAAACTTAGGAGTGCATCCTTAATTTTATGACGGAGCAAATCATTGAACCGCAAGCATGATCTTGTAGGTGGCTAAAGAAGAAGAAAAGGTGATGTCCTACATATATAGGCGCATAATTATCAGGACATAACGTAACATAACATGTCAAAATCAAATGAAACATCACATATCTATGTATCCCTGCAGGATTTTTTAGTTTTTTAAAAAAAGGACCGAGCAAAACAATTTAGACTATGGGATTTTGAAAGCTACTCATAGGCAAAAGTTCAGTTAAACACTGCGTGTCCATAATAAGCAATACATCCATCTCAAAAGGGTGGGAGAGATGTTTGAATTAGCTTAATATAATAGTACATCCCAGTGTGAACAGAAACAGATAGTGGTTAGTACAAGTATTAAACTAAATCCGCATGAGAGAACAGAAATGGAAGCCAGCACCGAGTCGGATCACAAGACCATCTTGCTGCGAGAAAAAAAAACAAGAACAGAGGGGGGCAAGGCGCCTTACCGGCGGCTAGCCTAGCCAGCGGAGGCTGGAGAAGCGAAATTGACGGAGCGATTGCGGCGCCGTGCGTGGTGTGTGTGCCCGTGCCATACAGGCGGCGATCGGACGGGGGTTTTATAGACGGATCGTGGCTGCTCCTCCGGCGACGGATGGAAGGAAAGAGATATGGGGGAATTCAGAACTGGTGCTAAAGGGGAGAAAGGAGGAGGGCCGGGGTGATGACGCCGCGCGCTGGCAATTGGGGGAATTGGATTGGATCCACCTGTGATTCCAATTTGCGCTGGGTGGGTGCAAGGTTCGTGTATCTCATTCCATTCTCTGATGACGGGGGAAGAAGAGGAGAACTGGGTGGGTGTGGGGAGACAGGGCGGACACGAGAGAGTGCGCTCTGTTTGTTTTCCTTTCCCCTCCCGCCTTCCTCGCCGTCCGTTCGTCTGTGAACTGACGGCGAGATTTGGCCTGTTTTGCCGGCTTTCCTCGGCTCAAAAGGCGTGCTTTGGTCTGCGACTAATAGAAAGGTTTATCTCTCCAGCTTCGTGATGACGCGGCGTCCCAAACTCTTCTTTATCCGTCGGCAGTTCCTTCCTTCTGCGTGGAGTACCTCGCATCAGACAGACCCCACGTTTTGCAAAATAAAATATTAGTGCCGATGTTACTGTCCTGTTCATCCAGGAAATGGCCGTCTTGGCTTACTCGCATGATGCGCTGCTCAAGTTCATCCGTGTGTACCCCCAGGGACGAAGGAAGAATCACGCAGCAGAATTCCAAATCACAAGCAAATGCGTGCACAATCACGACATGACATGCCTTGCATCATCCGAGACTATCGGGGGTGGTCAGGAGTCGGGACACCACTCTCCAGCAAAACGATGAACACACGCAACAAAAACCGCAAGAAAATGTGTCTTGCAAATTGGCTGATTGGCTCGGTTGGGTTCCAACTGCATCCACACCCCCACACACACGACACACCCCTGCGCGCTGCTGCTTTAGACTTTACAACAACGACCATCCTTGCGTCGTGGCTGAAACATCATGCTGCATTACATCGAAATTCAGAGGAAGGGAAGTGTAGGGAGGTTCTTTGAGCATAAAGTGGTGTTGCATCGTATACAAAAAAAAAAAAAAAAAAAAAGTTCGAACCTTGCTGCATCAACTTGCATTTGAGTCGTGTGCGTCACTGCGGCTACGTGTGATGCACATCTCTGCATTGGTGTGTCAGTGCATTGACCACATTGTTTACCGTGACCGCTTTGCGGAGCTCAATTATTCTCGGCAAACTGGATGTCCATTAGGACTAACACTTAGCCACTTAGGTGTAAAAGAAAGCTCCCTGCATCATCACTTTCGGTTATGGTGACCGATTAACATATTAGCACTCCAGTGCAGTGGGGCAAAGAGAAAACAACCCGTTTTTGAGCTGCAAGCCTGCAATCATTACGGACGAACCAAGCCAACGGGGAAAAAAATCAGGGACCCTCGAGAGGTTCAGACGCGGCGAAAGTGAACAGGGAGAGGTGGCGTCCTTTCGAAACTCCAAATTCCAAATCCACATTGCACAGAGAATGTGAAACACGAGGCGCGGATATGTTAACCTGAAGGCTGCAGCCACAGTTGAAAACACAAGAGAAGGTGGAATTCAGAAGCCCTAATCGTTGTTAGCAACAAACGCCTACGAACAATGCAAGCTATGAAGCTCCTACGCGTCTAGTAACATTACAATCAGTAACTCAGTACAGGTTTGCCTTCACATTGCGTAACTTTCAATTATACAGGTTTAGGCTCTCTCCAGCAGCTCCTCCATCTCCAATCCTCCATCACAGCTCCAACTACTTATTTCTCTGTCTACAGTACAGCATTTAATTTTGCAAAACCAATATTGCGGAACTGCTGGATTCAGCCTTACAACGACAGGCTCGAAAAAGATCCAACCGAACCGCGGAACCAACAAAACACATAGTACGGGCTTCACTGGCGTCGTGGAAGAACAAATTAAGTAACAGATCTAGGAAGACATCACTCGATATGTAACAATAACAAAGATAAGGAGTCAATCCGAACCAGTCTCATCAAAATCAAATTACTCTTAGAAGCTGCAAAAACACATTGCAGGATACAATATATCAAGGTACCACAACTGCGAGATTATCCTAGGGCAAAACATTGTTTCAGGAAACTGTCTAAACAGAACTGCTGCATCAAGACTGTTTGGACATGAACCAACAAAGTAGTACGCCAACATTTGTCGAGTAGCTTATCGCTTCTTGGAGACACCAACAGTCTTTCCACGCCTGCCAGTAGTCTTGGTGTGCTGACCACGCACACGGAGGCCCCAGTAGTGACGCAGACCACGGTGGTTCCTGCAAACACATAGATGTGAGTATGTTCAGTAACAAATTACTCCCTCCATCCAGTATTGTTAGGCGCCTAAGGTCATTTCACCAAGACCAAGGAGACATTATTACTCCCCTCTAAATACCCAGTAATCCAATTACTCTTGGAATAAAAAAGTCTATTCGGTTTCCATCCACTAATCTTGTGCATGCATGCAGCATCCTTGCATGTTCACGCCTTGGGCGTGCTCTCTGCATGCATGCACTGATTGGTCCTCATCACTCGGCGCCCCGCAACACATTAAATCTGCATTGTTACCGAGCTTACACGCCTAACAATTTTGGATGCCTTTTCAATTCTTATACGCCTAAGATTGTTGGATGGAGGGAGTATGATTAGGCACTACCTGACAGGTAGTATCCAGAATTCAAAAACCTAAGCTGCAGTAATACAACAATGTGCCCAAGAAACAAGCATTTCATTAGACACCAAATATTACAAGAGAATTCAGAGTGAGCACTGAAAGAGCATGTGCACTGGCACTAAAGGTGGTATGTCCTGAGTTAAAAAGTGGTTAAGAAGTGACAGACAAGAACAGCGGGAGTCCCAGACTGACTGCGCAGATGATCTGTGCACTTGCAAGTTAGCTTCTAACTATCTCTCCATTACAAATTGTAGGCCTATTTGGATTGCCATAAACCAAACTTCTATAACTTTAACTGAACAAAAATACTGTAACATCTACAATACCAAATAAATGCACTATGAAACACATTCCATGGTGGAATGATAAAACTAATTTGATGTTGTAGGTTTCAGTTAGGAAATGCTAAGGTAGCCTATAATCTCAAACAGAGGAGCACGTAGGTAAGGCATCAAAGACGTACACAAAGATAAGGTAATCAAGTTGCAACTGGTTCAAACAAACGACTTAGGTGCAATCAGTCTTCCTGTATAATGATGCCCGTATCGGCACAACAAACAGTATTGATCAGGTTTGCCAACTCATTTCATTCACATATACATCAACACACCATAAACAGGGACAAACCATTGTATGTACAGCAGGCCTAAAACAACACGTCAAAAGGTTGATCGGGCTACTCAAACAGCGATCAAAGTACTGAAAGGGAAGAATTAAAAGCACATTTGCTATGATGCCTATGTAGATATCTCACGACTTGATTCATAAGATATAGGATTGGTTATCAGTGAGTCAAATTAAATTGACATTTCAGACTAGTACAAGCAATGGACAATAACACCTGCACTAATACCATCTAACATCATCATTTCTCAACGAATCAGACGTTGTAACTAGAAAACACAAAGCAGGGACGGAAGAGAGGACAGAGTTGAGACCTGATCTTCTTGAGCCTCTCGAGGTCGTCCCTGAGCTTCATGTCGAGGGCGTTGGAGACGACCTGCGAGAACCTGCCGTCCTTGTAGTCCTTCTTCCTGTTAAGGAACCAGTCCGGCACCTTGAACTGCCTGGGGTTCGCCACCACCGTCATCAGCCGCTCCAACTCCTCAGTCGACAGCTCGCCGGCCCTGCTCACCCACCAACACAACGCAAAAGAACATCTCAGGGCCATCATCGCTAACGAGATCCGACAAGATCCTCCAAGTGAAAGAAAGGCACTTGCCTCTTGTTCATGTCGATGTCGGCCTTCTTGCAGACGATGTTGGAGAAGCGGCGGCCGACACCCTTGATGGAGGTCAGCGCGAACATGATCTTCTGCTTCCCATCCACGTTGGTGTTCAGCAGACGCAGAATGTGCTGGAAGTCCTCACCGGCGATCAGCGACTGGAAGCAACGCATCGTCACTGATTCAGATCATGGTACAAATAATCTGCACTTCGAGAAACATTGGGGACACTGGGGGTCGAGAAGAAGAGATTACCATGGTGGCGGCGTCAGCGGACGGTCGCGCGGGGGGGAGGCGGCGACGGCGAGGAGGGGCAGGAGCTGGTGGGCGTCCGCGCGGCTAAGGTTTTGGCAAAGGGGTTGCGGGGAGGATTATATACGGGGGACTCAAACCCTAGAGCCTCATCGGACGGCTGCGATTTGAGGGTGAGAAGAATGGATCTCCGTGGGCTTTCGTTCGTGGGAGACTTCATGGGCCTTGGTTTCGCCATACTGGTGCTCCGTGTTTGTTTGGGCCTACATGGATTTTGGAGTAATTTCCAAGGCACTGGTTGTCTGAAAATGGACTATGGTTTCTGAAAGGTACATTTTGTTCTTTGTGTATTTGAAATAAATAAATATGAATAAATATTATTAATGTATTTGCAAAAAGAAGTGTCTTAATTTATGTGTAATTGTGGAAACTCTTCATTGCGTCTCTCTATAAATTTAGGATTTATTTGGATCACTGTATATTTCAAATTATAAAAATATAGTCACTCAGATTATTGTACTCCTGTAAGGCCATCTCCAATGGGGTTTCCCAACACTATTTTGCACTGTTTGAATTGAATGCTGACACCGTAGACAGAGAGGAGGTAGTTAGAATAGTGATAGTGAATGAGGGACAGAGAGTACTATTGGAGATAACCTAACCTTTTTCACTGTACCTACCTTTTAGATAATGTTTTTGTCAAAAAGGGTTCACTTTTTGCCCATGGATTTTAGCCTTCGACCAAACAAACACTGTATACAGTAAAATTCAAAAGCAACAAATCCAACCATCTACAATCTAAAGATCAAAACATGAGATCGTTAAAGCAACATGATATGACTACTTATCATTTCTAGTCACAAATAGATACAGGTCCAACAAGAACAACTCTATCGTACTTCTTGTCATTCCTTTTTTTCCTAAAATCTTACATTGTACACGAGTTCTTTTACTCCACATCTCATGTCTCTGTCCTCTTTCTGTGTTTACTTTTGAAGATCTCTTAAACTTCTTACATTTGCTCCTGAAGAAAATAAGAGAAGTCTCCAGCCTGTCCTTCTCTCCTGTATCCTGCGAGGGACACTCACACGTGGCCTACTCTTGAGAGAATAAAAGGGGTAAACGCCATATTTTAGGTATCCCGCTTATAGTTGTCCTCATGTCTTTAAGTAGTTTTACAATAGATTATACTTTTTTTTAATAAAGGAACAAGTCTGGTTTCTGCGCTCATAGATGAGGCTTCAGGCCAAATTATTACAGCTCACTAATCGAAACACACAAATCAAAATCCAGTCCTAAATAAAAAATCATCCAAATGAGAAAAATAACTCCATAGCTGAAGACTCTAAAACCTTACACACATACACAACCTCTTCTTTCTTATCAACGGTACGCTACTTTCTGTCACCATTTTCAATAGGGGTGCGAACTTTTATATGAGATGTATTTTTAGACATCTCATGGAGCTATGCTAACAATATTGTCAAAAGCATTTGGTCATGTGTGCACTTGATTTCATGGTCCAACTTACCTTCTACATTTAATGGTTTTTCCTTATAACATGAAGTTGAGGTGAGGAAGGCGACTGTACTAAGAGCAAAAGGAGTCAAATCCACACGCATGGCGAGCTAGGTCCCCAATAGATACAACCATATCCACAACGCCAAGGATAGATCCGCTTCCAAGAGAAACTGAATCGCGGGTGGAGTGAATGAAGCCCGTGGAGTGAGGAAAATATGGAGGAAGAAGGATCCATTCAGATGCAATGGTGAAGAAGGGTGTTAACTTTTTCTCTACTCACCTTGTATCTGCAAACAATCATCGAACTATGTGATGAGCTCGGAGGCGAGGACGATAACGACAAGGAGCAAGTGAGCAACTATGTGAAGCGAGCATCCATCGGTGAAGTCTATTTGCCGTGAGCTACAATAGACTAAGCTAAACTAAATGCTAAGGAGGGAACATAACTTTGCACGAGAGTCTATCTTATACGATTTAGATGAATGTTATGTATAGTACAAGCGTTGACAATTAGATTGAAATTCTAAACAAATTAATTAGTGCTACAACATACTTGATGCATCTTCCTAAACCAAATGAAAATTTTGCATTTGGCATAGTATTTTCTTCGCATGTTTGTTTACTGAAGACACTTTTTATCTATCTCTGATGACGAGATTTTGGGCGGCCTTTGGTGACCAAGTTTCCCTGAGCCTCTACAAGCGTCACGTTGCGATCCTGAGTTCCTGACGGTGGAAGATACGCATCGTACGGTCGTACCCCTCTTCCAGTCCTTGCGCTCAGTTTAGCAGGTGGGAGTTACTGCAGCCCATCACCATTCTTCCCGGATCGGGCTAGAAGCCATCAAGCCGAACAACCACCGATCCGGCGAGCCCAACCCACGCACGCGCCAGACCATCCGCCATCGCCCTCCTTCCCTTCCCCGCAGCCTCACCCTTCCTCCGTGCGTCCACCAGATCGAACCGCACGCCACTGCGGTCCCCGTCTGCAGGCGCTAGGAGCTTGCGGAAGCGCCGCCCCGCGAGAGGGAGGCCGGAGCAAGGGGGGAGATCCGGCGGCAGCGCAGGTCGGTCGGAGATGGGAGTCCCGGCGTTCTACCGGTGGCTGGCGGACCGCTACCCGCTGACGGTGTCGGACGCGGAGGAGGAGGAGCCCGTGGAGCTCGCGCCCGGCGCCTTCGTCCCCGTCGACCTCCGCCGCCCCAACCCCAACGGCCTCGAGTTCGACAACCTCTACCTCGACATGAATGGCATCATCCACCCCTGCTTCCACCCCGAAGGCCGGGTACGCATTCGATCCTGCTCGATTCCGCCGCCCCGGAACCCTGTTTGCTCAGCTCTCGATCTCACGGCTTCGGTTTTTCTCCCTGCAGCCGGCGCCCACTACCTACGATGAGGTGTTCAAGTCGATTTTTGATTACATCGACCACCTCTTCAGCCTCGTCCGCCCCAGGAAGCTCCTCTACATGGCCATCGGTGAGTCGCTGCTACAGTGCCGCTGCTTTGTAATGTGTCCGCACTGGGCTCTGAGTAACAAGCTCGGTCAATTTTGGCATGTAGATGGTGTTGCTCCTAGAGCAAAGATGAATCAGCAGAGGTCCAGGCGTTTCCGGGCAGCAAAGGACGCGGCTGATGCGGTAAAGTTACAGCTGCTACTGCTATGTCTGTTTGGTTCGTGCAGGTGGTAGCAGCTGTTTTATCATGTTCTGTTTACTTTGTTCAGGCAGCCGAGGAGGAGAGGCTGAGGAAGGAGTTTGAGGCAGAGGGTAGGACTCTAGCCCAGAAAGAGAAGTCGGAGGCTATTGACTCAAATGTCATTACTCCTGGGACGCAGTTCATGTTTGTACTATCTACGGCACTTCAGTACTACATACAGCTGAGATTGAATCACACGCTTGGATGGCAGTCTGTCAAGGTGTTTATTACGCTGCTTTGGAATTGTACAATTAGCCTAAAATCCTAGTTAGGTTTTAGTTTATTAACTGCGATCTGCACTGTGTGTATTTTTAAGGTAATATTGTCTGATTCCAATGTCCCTGGAGAGGGAGAGCACAAAATTATGTCATACATCCGCCTGCAGCGCAATCTTCCTGGCTTTGATCCCAATACACGCCATTGCTTATATGGCCTGGTAAGTTTGCTTCAACTTTAAACTAATAGTTTCTGTTTAAACTAAATGTGTTTCACATTAGCCACTCTATTTTCCAGGATGCTGATTTGATTATGCTTGCTCTAGCAACTCATGAGGTCCACTTCTCAATTTTAAGAGAGGTAACACTTCTGATAGTTCTTTGTTGGAAAGTATATTTACACACATCTAGCTATGGCAAAGTTCTGGACATTCAATTTTGTCCTCTTTATGGTAAATTAGGAGTATTTCCATAACTGCAGAATTCAACTGACTTTACAGGTGATCTCCATGCCAGGGCAACAAGAAAAATGTTTTCTGTGTGGTCAAGTCGGGCATTTGGCTGCTGAATGCAGAGGCCCTAGTCAGCCTGATAATGCTGTGGAGCTACCTCCTATTCATAAAAAGAAGTACCAGGTAGTCTGAACTAAATCACCATGTTGATCCAGTATATACATTCTTTTTTTTTTTTTTCAGTTCATCACACATCCATCTCCAGTGTATACAACAGATACATTATTTACAATTCATTTTTTAACCCTGTTTATTTGCAACTATTTTCCTGTTGACAGTTTCTTAACATATGGGTGCTACGTGAATACCTGGCAAAGGATTTGGAAATTGTAGATGCTCCCTTCAAGATAAACTTTGAACGCCTTATCGATGATTTTGTGTTTATGTGTTTCTTTGTTGGTAATGATTTCCTTCCTCACATGCCGACTTTGGAGATTCGTGAGGTTTGTTGATCTTGGAAACTTCTGTTATGTTTTCGACTTTTCATGCGCTTTATTATACCTATTTGATGCTTTTGCATAACTGTGATTAATTGCCAGCTGTATTCTGTAGGGCGCCATTAATCTTCTCATGAGTATCTACAGGGCAGAGTTCACATCCATGGGTGGTTACCTCACTGATGGGGGTGAGGTAAGTTTATCAGATGCAAATTCTTGTATTATTTGAAGTTTCAGCGTTTTTTTATGAGCAAATTCTTACATAATGTTGAACAAGTAATCCATTGGTCAGCTTTATACTGGCCTCTTTTCTTTCTTTAACTGTCATACACATTGAGAGGTTTGCTATTTTTTCTCATGCAATCTCCGAAAAGGGCAGGGATTTCCTGCTGTTCCCTATATAGCTACCTATATAGCTATATGTAGAAAAGAATTGACCCAGTTTATGAGGAGAACCAGGCCTGTCTTGCATTATTAATGAAAGGAAAACTGGCTAAAACCCCAACAAAGACAGCAAGACCCAAATCTTCAACCCAATTGCGTCTCATGCAATTAATCATTGCTGAGCTCGGTGTCTGTGCTGAGTCCAAGCAAAGCAACTTTGGCTTCCTACAGTGAATCTCAGTCCAAGCCTTAAAGAACAGAGACTTTCAAGCAAGAAAAACTAACACCACCCAGAAGATGCCACAGGGTGTTACCGAGTTGTGTCACACAGCACAGCATCTCCGAGTCCACCACAGTGCACACCTCCAAGCAAGTTAGGCGTTCCTGCGCAGTGTGAAGGAGCACCAATGAGGTAAAGCCTCCTGGAGAAAACCAGCTAGGATGCCTGCTGGAACCAGTGACTAGCAAACACAGTGCAGGACCTCCGAAGCGCCACCTCGGAAGCGTTGCCATCGCTTGTCTGGGAAACCTAGGAAGAGTTTTTACCCGAAGCAACCTACAAAGCAGGAGGGATGGCACCTAATGGACTCCCCAACAGTTAGAGACTAGAGTGGCGTTCACTCTTGGCATTGTCAACACGCCAAGCCCTCAGAGCTTTCCTTAAACACTCTCAGTGTTGAGGCACGTCCTGCCACCGGTGTAGCCACCTCCCACAGAAGCCATATGTGAACATAAGAAGCAACCACAGTCGCCTCACATGCCTGCAGCCATCATGCTTTTGTACACAATAGGCCTGGCGGCCACAATGCCACGGCTGAGCGTGGCCCACACCGCCAACTCCACCCACAAGCACAGCTCTGCTGTCGCCGACACTGCACTCATGTGCAGCCCCCACTGACCAGCTGCTGCTGCTGCAGCCCCCACTGACCCGCCGCCCACAGGCACAACCAATGCCGCACCGTAGCCGCCGCCCACAGGCACAACCAATGCCGCACCGTAGCTGCCCATACCACGGCCACGCACGGCAGGTGCCCATCCATGTTGCGCCCTGTACCGTGCTCCCAATTTCCGTCGACGCTCCTAAAGATGCGACCATGGACTACTGCAGGCCATATCTGAACAAGGGGAGGTCAAATCTGACCAGGAGGACGATGGATCTGATGACCCCTGGGCCGGTTAACAACTGGCATGCCCGTCGCCAAGCATGTCAGATGTCACGGGGAGGGTGGGTGAGGGCACCTGGGTGGGGAAGAAGAGCCCTGCTGCCATTGTCCTTTTGCCCATGTGAGCTTCTCGCAGCGAGGCCGTGAGGAAGGATGTAAGCACGGTGGTGCATGGGTTCCGTTTCCACCTGAATTCTCCTTTGAGTGGGGGTGTTTTTGATAATATTGTATAATGTTTTTAATAATATTGTATAATTATGACTTCTCCCTCCAGTCACAAATAAGTGACTTACAACAAAGAAGTTTTTTATCAAAGGAAAGGAAAGAGAGAAACAAAATAGTAGCCGAGCTGTGTTTAGAATGTAGGAAATCTGATATTTAAACTAAAGTACCAATTGGATTTAATGTGTTCGGCAAGTATGTTTGTTACAGCTCACTAGCTTGAGTCATACATCATCTGTGGTTGAGTGTTCCTTGTTTGGCAAGTACACATTTGTTTTCTTAGTTAGACATATATTTGCCTATTTCTATGGCACCATATCTGGTGTAATTAGGATGTGTTGTGCAACTGTGCAGTATTTCAATTTTTCAATCTCAGCTGGACGTTGGAGATCTGGTGGCCGCCAGTATTCATACCCCAGAATGTGCATTTTTGCCAAAAAAAAAGCTCTTTTGCCTCTGTAATTTGTTTTCCAAAGCATCTCTATACGCTGGCAGTTGGACTCTGATTGTTTTGCAAATCATCCCTAAACGCTGACTGTTGGATCTCTGAGGAACGTCTGAGATTGAAAAGTTGCAGGATTGCACAACACATGCTGATTGAACCAGATATGTTCCAGATAATATGTTCTGGCTGCAACAACGGCTTGTGGACATCACCAAGGGAGAAATCCCTTAGCGCCCCTCCTCCTGCTGTGTTGTAATGGCTAGATTAAGTGTCCACAATAAGTGAGCGGTTTTACGCCGACTCGTAAAATCATGCGAATAAGTGTTTTATTCAATTAGTCCTATCCTTCGGGAATAGTTGATGCTCTGCCAAATGCACGGATAATCCCTTTTCTCCTAGATGGGGTCAATGCCTGAAATCTGAAATTTTCTCTGTTCCAACAAAAAGGTTGTATTGGACCGAGTTGAACATTTCATCCAGTCTGTTGCTGTCAATGAAGAACAAATTTTCCAGAAACGGGCACGCATTCAGCAGGTACTTTCTAGCTGATGTTCATCTGATGCCATTATTGATTTCTGTAACTCCTACATAGTCTTAAACTCTTAATGCATGCCAATGTTATGGGTACCTCTTTAAACACTACTATATGGTGTAAAATATAAGATCATCATGAAGATTGTGAGATAATTTTATGGTGAGATTAGGTTACTTCAGTGATTCTAATAATCTTAGTAGGCCAGTCATAGTATGCTATAATTATATGTTTATAATGCAACGTCATTTTCGTTAACATCACATCATTTCAGCATGTTGAGATACCATAGTGTTGAAAAAATGATCAATACCTTTTAGTGAACTTCTCAACGTGGAGGAGTTCAGCTTCCACATGAGCATAGTGTCAAAATAATTGAAAATTGCATGCCTTGTGGATATATGTGTTATAATATTTCAATGTACATAAGCTTGTTAGTTAGATTTTGCATTGACATAGCTGCCATAAAAGAAAAATTACTTTATGAACATTATGATTGTTAAATTGCAGGCACGCGAAAACAATGAGGAGAGGCATAAAATGCAGAGAGAAAATTCTGAGGAGAACCAATATGTGGACAAGGTTTTTTGTTATGCGAAATTTCAAAATATGTTTGTTCAGTACTGTCTCTGGTAATTGTAAGGAAGTATGAAAATTATTTGGTATCCCTTGTTCTATTTCTTCTTTCAGGTAAAGTTAGGAGAGCCAGGATACAGGGAGAGGTATTATGCTGAGAAGTTTAAAGAAGAGGCAGAATCAAAACCCATTGATCAAGTTCGGAGAGATGTTGTGAGTCTTCTTGCTAGGCACTGTTGATTTGTGGAACTCCTAAATACTTCCATCTTTTTTTATAGAAGATCTGCTGCGCATATATGACAAGGCTTTCTAGATAGTAAATACCCAACAACCATGTTCTGAATGTTGCCTTTAATAATAACACAAACAGATATGACTTACAACTAACTGGACTAACATTGATGGTTTAGTGTTGGAAATAGTTATGAGTTATGATCTGAATAAACTATTGGCATGCCATTTTTGGCCTTAAAACGATGGCCTACATGATGTCCTAATGATTTACACCCTGGAACAATCGACCAACTGTTTCGATATGTTTGTTGCATTGCATTGCATGATCTGGCTTTGCTTCCAGTGAAAACCTAACTTGATTTAAATGTTCTCCGTTTGGTTTTGTGAATTGGTCTCAAGTTTCAAACTACTATAGATTATTCATGCCTGATGATTTTCGAACTTTTTGATCAAAAGAATGCAGTAGCTTGTGAATTTGACAATCCACGTGCAGTAAGAATGGCCTGCTATTATGATACTTTCACCCCCTCCTTTATTTTTTTTTCCTAAAAAGAAAGCTACAATCCTTTTCTTTGGTTCATGTTGGGTTTCATCTCTAGCCTACCACAGGTTGCTTGGAATAATGGCTTTGCTGTTGTTTTCTTTGGTTTTATTGGTAGGACTGTGATATACTTGATTACTTGTACTGGCTATTGATATTTGGTCCCAGTTGTTTTTAATACTGGTGTTCTATTGCTGTCTTCAATTGTCTACTATCTATGCACATTCCAGGTCCAGAAATATGTGGAAGGTCTTTGTTGGGTTATGAGATACTACTATCAAGGTGTTTGTTCATGGCAGTGGTAGGTAAATATTGACCATCTGCTGTGAGAATTTGTTAACACTCCTTTTGTGGTAGATAGTACATCACTTGATAAAACACTATAGTATCGTTCTACACAATTTCTGACCTAAAAAATTATGGAAACTTCGTATAGGCCCTATTAAAGTTTATTAACTCTATGAACAAACACTAGATACATTGAATCATTTTCATCGATCTCAAACTTACATGCTGAAATTCTTGGTAGAGCAATTGGTTCTTGTTCCCTGACTAAGCATTATGTCATAGTCCTGTATGATCACAACAAGAACCTTGACTGAACAAGAAAAACATCTGGTACTTCCTCAGTTCCAAAATGTTGGTCGTTTTAGTTTTGCCATTAGTCAAACTTCTCTAACTTTGACCAAATTTATAGAAATATGCACCAGCATATGCAATATCAAATTAATTTCATTGAATCCACCATGAAATATATACCGACAATGCATTTATTTCGTATTTTAGATGTTAATATACTTTTTCTATACAGTTTGTTAAAATTAGAGAAGTTTGACTTAGGACAAAACCAAAACGACCTATAATTTGGAATGGAGGGATTATTTGCTTGCAATGCAACGAAATGACAAACTATGCTACAGTTGTGGAATCTCCAATAAATAGTGCAATAGGCGGTGGAGAAAGATATGGCTCCTGTCAATTTAGTAATTAGTACCTTTTCTTTGATAGTTATTTACTGAAGGTCTGAGTTCATTGTTCTACAAAAATCAATCATTTGCTTAGAGCAATTTTCATCTCTGCCATAACCAACATATATACCTGGCAATAAGGTTGACATGCTCTTTTCAGTATCTTTTTTCCTGTGTTTCATATCAAATGTTGACTTCAGCATTTCCGTCAGGTTCTATCCGTATCATTATGCACCTTTTGCATCTGACCTAAAAGGCTTGGCTGAATTGGAAATAACCTTTTTCTTGGGTCAACCTTTCAAGCCATTTGACCAACTAATGGGAACACTACCAGCTGCAAGGTTTGCTATCCCCTATGCAAATTAATCTGATCCATGTTCGGATGGAATGAATGTCAAATACAATGAGTTTTAAGATGTCCACCATTTATTCTTCTATAGCTCCAATGCACTGCCAAAGTTCTATGGGGATTTGATGACTGACCCAGAGTCACCCTTGAAGTCTTTCTATCCCAAAGGTATCGCCACATATTATGCAACACAAAATAAGAGTGCCTGAAAATTGCCTGATGGATAGGATGATATTGTGTATTCACAAGATTATGTTCATTCATTGCGCCTAACGCCTTGTATTCGGCCTGCAGATTTTGAGATAGACATGAATGGGAAACGCTTTGCATGGCAGGTATAGACAAATCATTCTTGCTTCAGGCTACTGATTGTGTTATGCAGAAATGCTTTATGCTGTTCTTTTTTGCCCAGGGTGTTGCAAAATTGCCTTTCATTGATGAAAGGCGTCTGCTTGCGGAGACGATAAAACTTGAAGATACATTGACAGTAAGTATATGTATGATCCTTCGTTCTGAACGCATTGAGCTATTTTCATTTTGATTGTACTTTAGTAACCTTTTCTAATGTCATGTTTCTAATTGTTATTTGCTGACTTTTGCAGGAAGAAGAGAAATTCAGGAACAGGACAATGTTTGACATAATTTATGTTCGGGACACTCATCAATTGACTGCCCAGATTGCCTTCCTGTATCAGATGTACTCTCATCTTCCAAGAACAGACCCTTATGTTATTCCCATTGACCCTGCTGCTAGGTCAGTAGAAATGCTACGCATATTGATTGGGATTACTTAAGCCCTTGGCGTTTATTTACTGTGTTGAATATGTTTGCAGCGGTGGAATGAATGGATTCCTTTGTTTATCTGAAAGGAACTGGTATAGCCTCACGATAGCATCTCCGGTTAAGGGGTTCAATGGCATTGCCCAAAACAGAGTTTTGTAAGCATCTTATCATCTAAAGGCACAATGCAAATTAAAAGCCACCGGGTTATAAAAAAAAAGCCATCTTTTAAATCTGCTAGTGTTATATTTCTTTGCCCCCTATGTTTTCAGGAATGCTACCTATCTTAACCCTCAGTATCACAAACACATCCCAGAGCCTCCAGTGGGGGTCATCATACCTGCGAAGGTATTGCTAACCCTGCACCCTACACTTTTGTGCATATAATTATTCAAAACGTGACAGTGCAACATCATATATTTTTCTTAAAAGATAATACAAACATATGTGGCTATATATGTATAGTTCAGCCTTTTTTATACCAGCAACACAAAAAGGACCTTTTCTTTCAGTTTGGGAAAGAGATATTACTTACTCATAAGCGAAAGCATTGGGTGAAATGTTGTTTATATTTTTTTATGTTTACTCTTCTGTTTCTTTTTTAACATTTCACTGTTTGCAAGACGCAAATAACCACTGGTTGCTGTATAATGTTATTTTACAAAATATTGGAAAGTATAACTTCTATGTAAAATTTTAATGATTATTTATTGATGTTGCCAACTGAAGTTCTTTTCAGCTTTTGTATAAGTTGGCAATATTTGGAAAGTTTGGTAGCAAGCAAAGCACAATGACTTTTTAGTGGAACAAGAAGTAGGATATTTTCTTGTCTGAACGATACTATCTTTTGTTAGCCCCGGCTGCAACACACACACACGCACGCACACACACGCACGCACACACGCCCACACGTCCACACGCGCGCGCACTCACACATACACGCTGAGGGAAGAAGAAGAGGGAGTTCCGGTGGGTTGAACTGAATTGCATTGCCCCCATTGGGTGGTATAAATACAAGGGGAGGAGGGGAGTAGATGTACTACAAGGTATGGCCTCTGCCAACTACTACCAACTACACCTATAGTCAACTACCAACTACTATGCTTGTACAAATGGCTGTGTATGCCATGCCTCTACTTCTACCAACTATTAGGGCCACTAGGCCTCTATGATACATGGAGCTTGAGCTCCTTCGGCTGCTTCTACAAGTAGAACAAGAGCACTCAGATTAGCAGTTAACATCTTTCAATGATTTAGATCAATTATCATTTCATGTTTCACTGTTATCATACTGCTTTTGACATAAGTCCTCCCCCGTCCCTCCGTTTTTTGTCCGCAGTTCAGATTTTGTAGGCCCTTTCAACGTGATCAACATGAAAATGTACCAGGATACCACTATTAGCCCCTTTCATTTTCCAAAGCAATTTTCACTGCTTTAAACGTCTTTCTGGTGAACAAGGACTAGTGTATGGGCGTGCCTTGCTTAACAAATGAGGACAGTTTGTTCATTGCTGTAATTTCTTTGGTCTACCCAAAACCACGTGCGCTTTTCAAATCTGAACGGAGAGTGTGTTATAATGTTATTTGTCGAAGTATACGGTGGCATTTCCTTTTTTTTTTCTTTCAGTTTTGATGTTGGTTTGCCGAGCAGTTTAAGATAAATTCATAGTCCAACAAGTGTACCATTTTGTAGATACTGAAACCTAGTGATTTCAAACCCTTTCCTGTGTTGTGGCATGAAGATAATAGTCGTCGAAGAGAAAGGTATGTTTGATATTTCTTATTCTGCTTCCGATTGATAGTATTCACTAATTCTGGGCTTTGCTTTCTAAATGATTTCTTACCTATAAGTTATACCCTGTGTTGCAAATATAGACTAATCATTTGCTTCATCTGGACTAGCCTTACTCTCTTCATGATTTCTTACCAATTACAGGCCTCAGGTTTCTGGAGCTTTGTCAGGTTCTCTGTTGGGAGAAGCTGCACACCGTCTGGTGAAAAATTCCCTCCAGATCAAATCTGGCACAGCTGCTGGGCTACTTGATATGCCATACAGAGGTGCGCCCTATGGCCCTGGGAATAGACCAAGGCCTGCTGGACCATTGGGGTATGAGAGGGGTTTTGTGGATAACCAATACCATGGACCCATGTCCAGAAGTTTTCCAAATCCTCGTCCTCAGTTCATTGGTGATGTTCAAGCTAATAGACAGCCAATGCGGATACTAGAACGACCAAACTCCCGAAGTAATGATGCTAGTATCCATGCATCAATGTCAAAACTGACAATCCATGAAGGGCCAAGGCCTCATAAAAGTAACAGGATGCAAAATTCTGGATACTGGCCCAATCATCCATACCCTAATCACTACTCTGGACCCCCGGCCCAACAGCCTATGCAGAACATCAGTTTTACACCCCAGCAACCTTTCCAAGCTGGAGGATTCCCGCAGCAGCGACCAGTAAATGGGGCTCCACCACCATTACCTCCCAGTAACTGGATTGGGAAGCAACCTAGTGGAGGCCATACAAGGACAGCTCCTGATCGACAGCCTAAGCAGGATAACCCAAGATTGCAGCAGGATAAGAGACAGCAGGCTACCAAGGTATACCGTATCAAAACTCAATCTACCAATGGTACTGGTTTGTCAGAGTCTGGTAAGCAGGAAGAGCCCACAGCATAACTGGGTGGCCAAGTTGCTGGAATTCCACTTGCGGTGTTTAGCAAATCCAACAGAGGCTGCATGCTCATGGTGTTAGCAGGCTGAGGGTTTGCGTGCAATCACCCCTTGATTTATATTTCATTGTTGAATTGTTTCTTGTGTTACTTGGAAATGAGTTGGTTACATTTTAGTACAGGGGATTTAGACACAGCCTCGTTAGTTGTTAGGACAGTCTGGGGATCAGCTGATGTTGTAAAGCTGTTAGTGGGATAGCTGAACTGTTTTGTGCTGACTGATTGTGAAGAATCCCCCGCGCCATTCAAAGGCTGACTCACCCGCACTGTTGTATCCTGAGGAGTTGGTTCTAAATGGAGCTTGCCAAATAAGGCTTTTTGTTTCGTTTTAAATTATAGTTCACTTTTAACTTTGTTTTAAGTCAAACTTGGACAAAATCTTTAGAAACATATATTAACTTCTATAAGAGTTGTTTTTTTACAAGTTTGTTTGTCTTATTCAAAAAGTTTATTTAAACATGTAAAAATAAAATTCATACTCATACTATTTTAAAGAATAAAACAAATCATAACAAAATAATTGATATTTTTTAATGTGACGAATGATTGAAACTGTTGAAAAAAGTATCGCGTCATAATTTCGTAACCAGAGAGTACATGGTAGTACGTGCACCGTACTGCACCAAAAATGCCATATTTCTGTCCTCAGAACTCTTCTTCTCAATTCAGTTCGGACTTCGAACTTACTGGTTACAAAGCTGAACAGACGAGACGAGCAGGCACGATGAATTCGACCTATATTTTTACATGCTACTAGGTTATACAATAGGTGTTCCTGTACTCTGCACTACCTATATGCTCATTCGCTCAATAAACAGATCCTGACGCAGGCAAATGAGCTCGTGGCCATCGCTAGATTGCTTCCTCCGTGTACATATTGACGAGGAACGGCGTGAGGCGTGAGTAATTTTGCCTCAATGAACTTGCTTTACCCATGTACATTTTGTCAACACAACGCTCTTCCTATACACTGATCAGCACTGCACTTCTCAAGTCAGAAACAGTCTTATATATCCCTTTCCACCAGTGAGCCTACGCATTTCAACTTGCAAAAATGAGCGGAAAGAGAACATCAATCATTCTTTGCTTCTGCGCTATCTGTACTGGGTGATTCATCTGGCAAGAGACCCAGAAGAGGAAGAGGCAGTAGGGAGCTGACGTTGCAGATGGCAATCAGCAGAGCCAGATTTTCAAAGTTGCCTCTAGTGACTCCCAAGAATTGAGTTAGGCCTGCGCCCACCAGACCGCCAGCAACACTGCCCGCGTTAGAAATGGACATCAAAGTGGCAAAGAGAGTTGCTTCCACTCCAAGAGGGCACAATTTTGCAGCCAACACCAAGACAGGCATAAAGGAAGCCTACACCATAAATATATTAATTGAATGAAATTCTAGGTGGGAAAAGGAATGTCAAAGGCATGGTTCAGGCCCAGATGTATTGATGTTTAAAATGTTTATGAAATCCAATAATTTTACCGTGTCGAAATGGTGTAATAGAGAATCATTATTTCAAATTAATGCCACATTCAACTATTCAAGTCTGGATATTCGACTTTGCACTAAAGGTCACCTTGGCAGCATATTCATATCCCACCTATATTAATATTCACAATTTTAAACCTTTCCTTTTTTTTTGTTTGGAATATTTAAATCTTGATGTGACAATCCTCGGGTGAGTGATAGGCATATAAAAAAGGAATTAAGGGTTTAATATGTCGATTTTCATGAGCAGTAATGAAAACAGCTCCCTTGCAGCTATCACCCTACAGAATTCTAATTGAACAATTTGTGGAACACAAAAAAAATATAAAATGGCGTTCCTTCATGCTCTACAAGACTTCAAACCTCAAGCATGTGATGGTTATTCTTTGAATCATCTAGTCGTAGCAAAAGTGTTCCATACCTGACCAAGGACCGTAATAATCAAGGAATCCCCAATGGAGAACCATTCATCGCTTATACCAAGCTTCTGGTTGAGCCCAGTTACAAGAAGAATCTGAAAAAAAAAAAAAACACAAGTAAACCTGATTTGACAACAAGGACTGTAGTAACACCACTAGAACAGGTAAGCACAGAAGAGAACCTGTGTCATTCCCAGGGCAGAACCCAATAATGTTGTCACAAGACAAATTTTCCTCAATGGAACTTCCTTCAAAAACGAATTGTACACCCCGATACCCAGTAAGGATGCAACAGAGGTAACAAGTTTGACACGTCCTAGAAATTCTGGAGTAAATCCAAGCTTATTTGTGCTGAAATGCATCAGAAGGTAGCAATATGAAGATTCCCTCATTTTGAGTATATGTTGATCACAGAGACTTCTAATATATCTACCAGATCAATACCAATTTATGGCCAAGTTCTGACTTTATATGTATCTAGAGTATTTAAAGTAGATGTACTAAATTAGCACAAATAAATTTGGGCTCATAGCATATTAATTCGTTACATAAGATATTACTTCCGAGTGAAATGTGATGCATATGATAGTTTATTCCCATTACGGAGAAGCAAGAAATCTTGCTACCTTCAGATTTTGCAATGCAGTAAACCATAATATATATATAGGTCATTTTTCAATCGGTTGCTAATAGTAGTGCCAGGAAACCAGCCTAGAATCTGCACTATAGTTTAAGGAACTTTAGCATGTACAGAAATATTTTCTTTTCAAATATCAGACGTCCAGGACCAACACACGATGCGGCATCTAGCAGTGACTGACAAGAATTTGAACTTTCTACTGGTACTTCCTGAACTATGCTTATTGTTTTGGAGACTCCAAAACTTTGATTTAACTTTAGATACTTCAGATAAAATATAAAATAATAGTATAGAGAATTCAGAAATAAATCTTACATAGAAGTCAAGAGCAATTAAGCAGATAAAATGAGTCTACAGAACATACACAAAGAAAAACATGGCAGAGTCTGATTGTGGTGTTGCTTGCCAAAGGAATATGAACAAGGTGGGTAGGAATATGCTGGGTTGCTTTACTGAGTTCCAAATCTGCACGATACGCTGTTTAGAGGTCTCAATTAATTCTGAACCTGAAACTGAAAGTGAGACTGCACGTTCCCCCAAAGGCACGCGTTCTTCATTTACAAGAACTGCAACAGTAGACGTCATCAGTGGTAAAAGTGCTGTAACACCAAAGACAAATCTGCATTGATGGGAGGACCAGATCAGTGAACTGTAAACACACCAAGAGGCTTCCACAGCTGTTATAAGGTTTGTTAGCTACACAACAAACCTTACACCATAAGTATCCACTAAAGAACCGCTGAAGTATGCACTCACAACTCCTCCAAAGGCTGAGGATCCCCAACATAGTGACTGGAGAGATCCAGATGTACTCTGTGATTCACCTCGAGCTCTCTCAACCACCATAGAATCTACCACCTGAAAAGATGTCAGTTACATTATGAAAACAAACGGGAAGTTCAAGCATTTGTGTCCTGAAATGTGTCGATCACATATATGAGTTCAGAAGGTGCAGATGCAGATCTTTTGATGTTTTCGATAAACTTTAAGCCCATAGTGAGCTGAGTTATTTTATCAAGAAAATACTAGCATAAATAAAGTATCCTTGATAGTTATAGCTTAAGTTTATTTAGGTCTGAAAACTAGTTTAATACAACTAGAGCATCATGAATTGTATAAATACTCCTGTTATCATACTATGTGCGGTCTCTGCATTGTAGCTCCAGGGAATGAACAAAGCATAAATAAAATGTTGGGACATAATCCAAAATTGAACTGAAAAAGTATAAGCACGTATTTTCTGACTTACAACATCAGAGACAGCAACTGCAAGAGATCCAAGAATAATAGAGAGTGCTGCACTGTATTTATCATCCACAACAGTCGCCATCAAACTCCATGAAAGTGCTCCAAGGAGGCCTGATAAAAATAGGTATGACCTTCTTCGATATCCAAAGAGGGGGATGGAATCACTGTATAGGGAAATAACAGCAATACAGTATTGCAATTATAAGTACATATATACAAACAGAAAGGAATGGCAGAAAGGAGATCTAGTAATTTGGAATAACCTGATAAAGCCATAGAGCGGCTTGACCAACCACGGCAAAGCTGAGAAACCTGATATAACTGCAGTCTAGAACACAAAAAACATGTTTTTATTTGTGCCCAGACATATTATACAAAAGTTAGAACGTTCACACCATAGAAGTACATGATAATGCATTTGATGTTCTCATGCTAATCATGCTCTGGTGAAACAAAGGCACACATGCTTGGAGTTTGGAGGTTGAAAGCTGAGATAGACTATTATTTCTGGATGAAGCCAACAAGGATAGTCACCACCATACCTCTGCTGGATCAAGATGAAGATCATCTTTTAAGTAGAAGCTAACAGCAAGTCTGGAAAGACCTAAAACTCCTTGCACAAAATAAACGATAGCGACAGCCACATTATCAGGGGACAGATCAACCCCAAATGCTTTGACGTGTCCTGTGGACCTGCTCTTTGATAAACCATCTGTACTATATTTCCTCTTTTGCCACCCCTCATGATCTGCATTCCTGGTGTCTCCTGTCAAAGTTTCCTGATATCTTGGTGATGCACTCCCTAAAATAGATAACATGGTGAAAATGAAAGTGCAGCCTACAATAAGCTTGACATTCAAACATTAAAGATAGATTCCTTTAAAAAGTAGCCAAAAAGAACACTTAGCGCAGCGCAAATGGCCGCTGTGTTGTTATGATCACTATTCTGGGAATTCTGTTATCCACAGACCACAAGGAACATGCCAACTATACTATCAAGAAAAGGTTTACGAAAGAAAAAAACCTTAACTACAACGTTTATTCTATCAATATAATGATCATTAAGTAGGAAAAGTGGAACACCCATAAGTCATACATAATCACGCCGATTTTTCATCCATACCCATGGAAACGTCTCTTAAATATTTTCTGGATTGCCCTAGACACTTTAAAACGTCTCCGCATCTGCATGATTTTTTTTTTAAAAAAAAAGATTTTTTAGAACTTTCCATGCGTCCCTGAGCTAATATTTCAGAAGTTAGGCACGGTAAATTTATAGTCATAGGCTCATATCATCCAATAATACTTGCTTTGGCAGACAATCGCATGCTTCGCTTTCTCTCCGATAGCACTGAAAATTTCCTTAATCCGCGGTAACATACCACACGCGAACTGCTTTGCAACTACGATGCTAAGTTTGCGCGGCTCACCCGCCCGACGGTCCGAGGAGGATGCCCCACTGCCATCTAGGCCGAGGGGGCCGGGAGCGGCATCGTTGCCGTCGTACGAGCCGCGGGCGCCGGAGTTGCCGCTGAGCGCCGTCTCCGGCGGGCGACCGCAGCTGCAGCCATGTTCCAGCGGGCGGCGACGGCGGCCGTGGCCGGCAGAGATTTGGTACGAGACGGCTGTGACGCTGGCGGTGGGGCTCGGTGGGACCGGAAGGGGCGGCGGGGACGGGGAGAGCAGGAAGGTGAAGGGCATCGCCGTCGGCCGTCGTGGTTGCGAGCTCCGTTTTGCTTCTCTCCTCGCCTTGCGTTTCCTCCGGCTCAGCTCAGTGTCGCCGCGCCGATAGGAATATTGGGCCTGGTTCTGTTGCCTCGCCTGTTGAGGTCTGGGCTGAAGGCCCACTCTGTGCAAATAAGAATATGAAGCCCGACAGCTCTACGGCCCAAGGCAGATCAGTTGCAAACTTGTGATGGCACACATGAGTATGCAAATGGAAACGTGGTCACACCCTAAACACTTTTCTTTACCAGAACATTTTTTTCCTAACTTTAGAACAAGTTGTTGTTTTAGGATTTCAGCTGATGTTATTGCACCGCTTGAGGATGATTATTCTACTAAAAAAAATGCTCACATCGTCCCAGATCAGGCACCCACATGTCAACATAAAATCAAACAAGATTCTATTTTCCAATTTTAGAATACCTTGATGTAACTGTACTAAGCCAATGTTAATCCTCTTCTACTATAAAAGCTTTACAAAAGGTAATATTTTGTCTGTGCCAGATAAACCAATGTAGCACCCTGAAAAACCAGTTGCACAGAGCCAAACACAGACCAGATAAACTGACACCAACCTACGGCTAGGCTACGGAGCATCTATAATGGCATGTACTGATGAGACCGGTTTAGACACAACTGTTTGAGCATCTTCGATGGTCATGCAGGAAGCAACAAAGCACCCTGGCCCTCCACTGGAAAGAACAGATCATGGTCGATGCGAACCACCTTTGTTTTTTTTCTCACACGCAATTTACTGGATTCTTCTTGACTCATTGGATAACGCAAACACATGGCGAGATGCCATCTCCATCATCAAGCAAGTCTCCGCATTCACTGTATGGAATCACAAGAGGCAAAATGTGAGATTAGCAAACCAGCAAGGCTCCAGCAGGAAAGGTTCAGCAGTCAAGGAGTCAAGTGAAGCCATCCAAATGTGACGTAACACGAGAGAAACGTCATTAGAAGATGGAAACATTGTTTGAGAGTGATGTGAATAAGATATCACCACCACGAAAAAGAAGAATGAAAATAATGTCTCTCTGTCATTTGATCGCTAGTTGGATTCAAGACAGAACTATTGGGGTAGAAAGAGGACATATATGAGTGTGCTCTTTCACGAAGAGAGGCCTTGCCGTACACAGTGATGTTTCGCCCCATTTGTCACTTTGAAAACTTTTACAAAATGATCACTTCTTTAAGCTGAAGCAAAATAACATGGCGATTGGTAGATATTAATTTCTTACTGGAAAGCAGTGGCAATCAACAATTCCAGTGTTAGATTGTATTTTTATATGGCCACTCTAATCCTATCTATCCAGAAACCTATGTCAAAAGGCTACACCAATCACTTTTTGCGCAACCGACCTGCAAATTATTTCAACGCTTTCAAAGCAGAGATGCAGAATAGGAATAAAAATAACAAGGATACAAAGATCAGCATTGACTGACAGCAGTACCAATCATGAGAGAAAAATTGAAAGATCGATTATACTCAGATGAAACCATCCATTCAGACAGCTTCAATGCAGTGTGGCAGGTATATAAAATTCGAAGCTGATAGAATATCATAGACGAGCATACTAAGTAAAATTTTTGCACCCACAATTCCATATTTTTCATAAAGTAGAGCTAAGATCTTCCTCCAAGAAATTTCCGAATTTATGGTTTATGTAGAAAATGGAATGATCATCTGAACAATAAACACAAAATTAAGCTCTGGTAAAAGGTACGATCATGCACAGATAAATGCAGCCCTGCAGAAAATTATTTTCCTAATTACTGGATTCGGTGCATGTTTGACGTAAGCATCATGACCAAGTTTCTCAAGTTGTATGACAGAGACTCGTTCTATCACAAGGTTGATATATCGGGATAACAAAACAATGCAGCCATCATCGGACCTAAATAAATGGAAAATATCTGTGGTCCAGGTCCATCTGGCTGGCATATAAGCATGCTTTCACACTTTCACTCAAGTCAACACGACATAAACTGATTTAATAAGAACCATATCTATCAGAAAATTAGCTCGATAAAATCCAAGCATGTAGAGAACTAACCAAGTTGATCTAAAGGTATGAGCAACTGAGCATAAACAGCACACGACAGCAATTCAACCATCAAGTGGATGCTACAATAATCCAAGGTTCCAAACTCATGGATAGACAGTTCATCGAGAATAGAGAGATGAGATATACCTTGGCTCGAATTCCTTAACCTCTGTCAGATCCTTACCGAGCAAATCCAGCCACTTCACATTGCCTTTGCCAGCACACTTGCCATCGCCGAGGTTAGCCTTCTTCAGGCAACTCTTGCTCGGCGCCGGCGCCGGCGCCATCTTCTCACCGTCCTCTTGGTTCTCAGCGTCCTCGTCGTCGTCCTCCCCGGCTACCGGCACCCGCACCTCTATCTTCTGAACCGGAGGCGGCTCCTCCTCGGCGACGGCGGCCGGACGTGGCGCCGGGGCAGAGGCAGCGTCATGGCTCGCATCTTTGGATTTGGGGAGGCAGGGGATGATGCGGAAGGGACCGGCGCAGTGGCTCTCCCAATGCGAGAGCCTCATCAAAGTCGGGGACCGGGGCACGGGGAGCGGCTGCCGAATTCGAGCCCCTTGGCTCCAACAGCACACCACATCAATCGAATCTGGCGGGGGAGCGGATCGCTCGAGGTGCTGCTGCAGAATGCAACCGAGAATCGAGCGTGCCGACCGGAGAAGCAGCAAATCTCTATGCAGTAGACCTGCGGCAGCGAGCAGAACTGCGGAAGGTTGAATCTTGCACCGAGAAAGCGGTGTACTAGCTTGACAGGTAGATGGGGAGGAGAGGGAGGCGGTCAGGTGGAGAAGGTGAGGTGCGTTGGTGTGGGTCTCCAAGGAACCCAAAAAGAATGCGTGAGAGAGATATAGGAAAAACTGAACCCAGCGGATAAAAAGGTGGCTGCTTTAGCCGGCTCCTCCCTTCACTGCTTACAGCCCACCCCGCAAAGATCAAATTTTCAGACGTTCGATCTCTCTCTCTGTTGCATTGTGCGCTATGGAAAATGTGTTTAGACTGGTTTGCTCGATATTAATATTTAATTTTTAAAAAATGAGAGCGGTGATCAAAACGTATTTTTTTTGTCAGCGAATATTGTCCAATAGGCATGCGTGGGCTTTGTGGCCAATCGAAATCGGTAACGGTACACTCATCCATGTGGAAAATCGTTAAACCACGTATCCTATGTTGCCATATCAACCGAACTAGAACCCTATCGAGCAATTGCGTGTGCGGCCGAGTAAAACAAATCGCTAGCTTACATATAGGGTGTCTGCGAATAAAGCGAGTTTGACAACCTACATGTAACGTATCGCTAGATCAGTCGAACCGGAGCTATCGAAACAATCGAACTTCAGTCTACCAACCTATAGCTCCCAACAACATGGCGGAATACCGTTGAATCCGACAAAGATCGTTGCGACATAACTTGTATCTATATTCTTTTTGTCCGCGTGATGTCGTAATGCTTATTGGCTTGGACAATAATAGGTAACATAGTTCTTATTGAAATGAATTTCATGTTTGATGCTTCAGTTACTTTTAGATAAACCGCACACCTTTTGTTTTTTTTCAAAATTTGATTGTAAACGCCTATATGCTTCCACAAATTAAAAGTAAAAAGGTTAGATAAACTAAACCACGTTGAAGTTTGATTTTTTGTTGTTGCACGTCGAAAGTCTAACCGAGGTCGCTAGCAAGGTTGCCCGATCCGCTCGGAATCCCCGGTTTTCCGGACCGGGTTTCGTTTCTGGTGAGTACCGGAAAGCGGATTTCGGTCCGGAAAGCCGGATTTTGTTTAAACCGAAATTTTTAGTGCAGTAAAACGAAATTGTGAACTCTGATACCTAAACCATAGATCATCTTCATTTCCAGCGAAATGTATCCTGTGAGAGATCATGCTTGGGCTAGTACATTCAGGGTGGCGAGTGTGCTAGAACAGGTTGGAGATGATGGCGAGATACGCTGCACACAGACAGCGCGACGACTCGATCCCGTCGGGAGAATCTTGAGACACGGGCACGAGGCCATCTCGTCAAAGTCCTTTCAGCCCCCCCTGCCGCACCCTGCTGGCATGCTCCACGCGCAACTGTGTCCGTGAACAGAAGGGGTCGCTTGCCCATCCACACCACGCTGTCCGAAGCGAAGATGGTATCCCCAGCACCAGCAGCCAGCGCCCGGTCTGCTCTTGCTTCTTCTGATGTCAGAGGAGGGTGATGATGGGTGTCGCCGTGTCGGGGGCTCGCCGGCTCGGCTCGCGTCGCGTGCGGACGAATGCCACCGAGCGGCAGCAGCGCCCAGGTCAAACGAGGAACAGGTGCGAGTGACATGGATCAGGATCGTGGGTGGACGCATCACGTCCACGTACGCATGGATTGTAGCTGGGGGTTCTTCTGCCTGCGCCGGCCACCGGGCTCGAGTCGAGCGGCGCCTCGCGACGTGCAACCACTCGCCGCCGCGCCAGGTCACCACCGCCGTGCCACGCCACGCCGACGCTGCAGCGGTGCGTATATGTATGCTCCCTCCCATTGGTTTTCAACTTGATCTTTCCTACCGAGGAACAAATTAAACCTGATCGTATTTCTTATAATACTCCTAATAAATAGGACGTGGTACCATAGTATTTTTTTATAATGTCCCTAATAAATAGGACGTGGTTCCATACTAGCACATAAAAGGATGGTAGTTTAGATGGCTGTGGTGCGGCTCCTTGCACCACCTTTTAAGGCCCCCTTTGGTTTGCAGGTGAAACAAAGAAAAAGTGTAGGATTTTAATTTCTAAGGATTTTATTGCTGTAGCACCATTTGGTTCACAGGAATGAAGTGTAGGAAACTTGGAGTAAATTTTCCTTTCCCCTCAATTCCATAGAAAAAATACAGAAAAACTAACATCCACTCAAACCTCATTTTATTTTTCCTACGCACAAGGAACGAGGGCAAGAAATGGTTTATGGCTCCAACTAGTGGCTAATCAATGGGCTGTTCTTTAATATCCTAGATTGAATAAAAGCTAACAACAATTAGCTCTTAAGATTTCTTTAAATTTCTAAAATTGTAGAATTTCTATGTTTTCGATTCCTCTGTTTTGCATATGCATTCCTTTCCTATTCCTACGTTTTTTCTATTCTTATGTTATATCCTTCCTGCATACAAAGGGGGCCTAAGTCTCTATAAGGGTTGTTTTTCTTTTTTTGCGAGTGCATGCAGGTGGCAGAATGTGCATGGACCATTTATTCCAGTATGGGAAATATGCGAGTGCATGCAGGCTTAGAGGTATACTAATCTAAAATAAATTTCAAATGCTTCAATATCAAGTATTTAGTCTAAAATAAACTTCGAATGCCTTAATATCAAGTACGTATTTGTATTCAAAGTGAAAACTCCTTTGAACATCAAGTATTTGAAGATTGGAAGGAGTATTTTTACGCTCTTTAATACACTTCCTCTCTCTGTCTCTGCGTCCAAGCCCGTTGGCGTTGGGGCATCTTGCAAAGCCCTACGGCCCGGTTTAATTAACTAGATACGGGCCCAGCCTGGTCCGGGCCCTGGGGGACGATCTGCAGTTCCAGTGACCCCAAAGCCCAAAAGCTCGGCCGCACCTGTCTCGTCGGAGCCACGAGTCCGACGCTCTCGTCCTCTTGGAGATAACGGGACGGCCATGTCGTCCGCCGCGCCTCCCCCTCACCTTCCCGCCACCAAACCCGCCCCACCTGCGCCGCACCACGCGCTCCTCTCGCACCTCCCGCACTGCGCCAGCCTGCGGGCGCTGACCCAGCTCCACGCCGCCGCCGTCAAGGCCGGCCTCGCCGCGCACCCGGCCTTCGTCACCAGGCTCCTCACGCTGTGCACCGCCCCGGGCGCGCCCCCCGCCCACCTCGCCTACGCACGCCAGGTGTTCGACCGGGTGCCGCACCCGGACGACGCCGTCTGGTACAACACCCTGCTCCGCGGCTACGCGCGCTCCCACTCCCACTCCTCGGAGGAGCAGGAGGCCGCCGCCGCGGTGCGGGTGTTCGCGCGGATGATGGAGGAGGGCGTCGCGCCGGACACGTACACGTTCGTCTCGCTGCTCAAGGCGTCCGCGGCGGCGCGCGCGGGGGAGGAAGGGCGCCAGGCGCACGCCGTCGCGGTCAAGGTCGGCGCCGCGGGGCACGAGTTCGTCCGCCCCACGCTCATCAGCATGTACGCCGAGTGCGGGGACGTGCTCGCCGCGCGCGCCGTTTTTGACAGTGTGGACGGGGACGGCTGCGTGGTCTCGTATAACGCGATAATCACCGCGGCCGTGAGGAGCAGCCGGCCCGGGGAGGCGCTGGCGCTTTTCCGGGAGATGCAGGCCAAGGGGCTCAGGCCGACGTCCGTGACGGTGATCAGCGTGCTCTCCGCGTGCGCGCTGCTCGGGGCGCTGGACCTGGGGAGATGGATCCATGATTATGTTCGGAAGATTGGGCTCGGTTCCCTCGTCAAAGTTGGCACGGCGTTGATCGACATGTATGCTAAGTGTGGGAGCTTGGAGGATGCCGTTGCTGTGTTTCAGGGGATGGAGTCGAGAGATAAGCAAGCTTGGTCGGCGATGATCGTGGCCTATGCTAGCCATGGCTGTGGCAGGGAGGCCATTTCTCTGTTTGAAGAGATGAAGAAGCAAGGGATAAAGCCTGATGATATTACATTCCTTGGTGTGCTCTATGCCTGTAGCCACTCTGGTTTGGTCAGCGAAGGGCTTCGGTATTTCGACGACATGAAAGACCATGGTATTGTGCCAGGGATCAAGCACTATGGTTGCGTGACAGATTTGCTAGCTCGGTCAGGGGAGCTGGAGAGAGCTTATAGGTTCATTGACGAACTGCCCATAAAGCCCACCCCCATCTTATGGAGGACATTGCTCTCTGCCTGCGGAGGTCATGGAGATGTTGAACTTGGTAAACTTGTCTTTGAGAGGATTCTTGAACTGGACGATTCTCATGGTGGTGACTATGTAATATTCTCAAATTTGTGCGCAAACACTGGAAATTGGGAAGAGATGAATAGCGTGAGAAAGCTGATGAGCGAAAAAGGCGTGGTGAAGGTGCCAGGCTGCAGCTCAATCGAGATAGATAACACGGTTCACGAGTTCTTCGCAGGAGATGGAAGGCACCCCAAATCACAAGAAGCACGGAAAATGGTCGATGAAATGATCGAGCAGCTAAAACTGGTTGGTTATGTCCCTGATACTTCGCACGTGTTTCATGTTGAAATGGGTGAGGATGAGAAGGCAACAAGCCTAAGATACCACAGTGAGAAGCTGGCAATTGCTTTTGGGCTTCTAAATACAGCTCCAGGAGCTACACTACGTGTCGTGAAGAATCTTCGCGTGTGCCCAGATTGTCATTCGATGGCAAAGCTCGTGTCAATGATCTTCAATAGGCGAATTATACTCAGAGATCTGAACCGCTTCCACCACTTTAAAGATGGAGTCTGCTCTTGTGGCGACCACTGGTAGATTCTAGGAACAGGATTCTTGTACCACAATATCTTCTTGTGCACCACAATGCTTTCCACTTAGTTAATGAATCTGTACATCCATGGAAAGCCTACTAGTGATCAAATATTCTTTTTCCAAAGATTAACGATGCTGAAGCGATAATGTTGACCCAAATGTGTTACCAAATATGTAGTGCTCAATCCTGCCCTAAACCCAGTAACTTACTGATTTTTTGGGTCAAATGCATATTATGATCAGCATTACTTACTAAAATGCTGCTAGGATTTTATTCTTCTTCCCTATTGATACATTCTTTGAATCTCCCCTTAACTGAATAAAATCAACACGTCATCAAAGATTGTGCCGTATTGCCTTGTTACTATGTTAGTAACCTGTGCTTTATGTCTGAAGTCCCCCCTTTTTTTGGAACTGTGTTAATCATAACGTTGTCGCTCAGAACTCAGATGCCATTTCTACTGCCACAACGGCACCGAATAGTGTGCCATTTTGGTTACATCATAGCTGTGCTATTTCTATTTCACAAAATAGAACAATAAACCTCGCCGTTTCAGCTAAAATCACACAACTAGGCCTGAAACAGTGAAGCAACTTCAAAGGCACATGACAAGATTGAAAAGAAGAATAGCTCAAGCAGAAACATACATTATATTTTGGTGACATATGCTGAAAACTGTAGGTAATTGATGTAAATTGGTTAACTTTCCTTTGCTTCGTATCTTCTTTGCGATATGAGATACCTGCTATGTTACCAGAAATTTTTTTGAAAGGATTTGATTATCTGATAAGCTGGTCCTTTCTATTTGATTACTTAAGCAGCGCAGTGAGAGTGTAATCAGCTTGTTTCTCATTTAGGGCAATTAGCTGTATTACACTTGGTCTATTAGTCGCTTAATCACCCCAATTACCAACTCGTACTCTTTCTTTCACTGTGTACAAAACGTCTAACTTTTCTGCAGTTAACATCTGTTGCTCTGTCACTCCATTGACCGACTGGTGACGAATAGGTCAGCCACTCCATGCGGCCTAGCCACTCAGTTCAATATTGCAATTGCATGCTTCAGTCATACTTGTGTATGTTTTTTTTGAACGAAAACAGCAGGAGCTTTGCCCATCAATTAAGGGGAAAGAAGTACAGAGCAGGAGGCTGAGAGCCGTTTACATACAGAGCGGGGGGCATACTTGTGTATATTCATGTTTACATACAATTGCTGTATTTGTATCCATCTCCCGAAAGTCATGAGAGTGTTTTACCCTATTGGATTATCCTTGGAAAGTTAGAAATCAGGAAAACATACTATTTTCGGTTATCTAATCTTGACTTTCAGCAGGTCGATCGTGTGCAAGGACATGGAGTACATTTTATATGGATAAAGTAAAGACGTATTCTGAATTGCTTGCACGAAGGAAATCCTGCGTGCCTGGAGCCAGCCAAGATGGGAGGTAAGGGAAGCTTCTTTCCCTTTGAGTTGATCAACGCAAGAGTAAAAGAAAACACTCTTTGCAGCTGGAATCCATTAGCAGCACTTTCTTATTAAAACTTCCCCTTTGACTAATCTTTATCAAATGCACTATTCCCATTATTGTTCATCATTTGGTGTACCTGAACTAGATTCTTTTCTTTTTCAATTTGTTACCCTCTGTTTTTCCTTGTTCCTCTGTTTCGTCAGCTTCATTTCTTGACTAGGTTATATGTTTTTGACCATGGTTGGTAGTATCTGAAGTGCCAAACTGGGACGTAGTAATGTACCAACTCTTATAAACCTTTAGAATCTGCATGATTAACTCTGATATTTATCGACCTTTTAACCTATAAAAGGCAAAACAGTGGTGTTATCTTGATTTCTTTTTTTTGTTGTCTCCCCCACTTTAGCAGTGGTCCTAATTCTGTCTAGAGAGACACGGTCCCCCTCTAAACTATAGCTCTGCTTCAACTATTTACTGATGAAATCTGATAAGAAATAGGTATCTGCAGACTTCGTACAGCTAAGAGCACCTTGTTTTCAAATGATTTAGCCATAATTTTAAGTACTAGGACATTAAAGAACCAGTACAAGAAACAATAAAAGCATACATTAATGAATCTCTTTCACCAAACTTTCAGTTGAGTTCGTCAATGCAATTTTTTTTTTTCACTGAGAATACGTGTAGCATTCTGTAATGCAAATCTATGAATCCATTATTACTCTTTTGTTGAAAAATAAAGATTACCGTATACGCCATGTGTTACATTAACCCGTCAATTCTCATACCACAAAGACGGCAAGCAATTGCAAGTTACAGTATTACCACAGATCAGTATACTGGCGGTGGAGGAGCATACACTGGTGGCGGTGGGGGTGGCGGTGATGGTGGCGCGATGCACCCGTGGGCGTCGCAGTGCACCTTCGGTTGGTGTAGGAACGAGATGCACTCCTCGCCTGACCGCTGGTCAGGGCGCCCGGCGATGCAGTTCTGCCGGTCGTCGATGCGCGGCACCTCGAGGCACCGGTGCGGTTCACCGCAGAAGAAGTTGTAAGAGTAGGTGAAGTTCTTGAGGTGTGGAAGCTCGCAGATGCTCTCGGGTATCTCGCCGGCGAGCTGGTTGTGCGCGACGTCGAGCTGCTCGAGCGCGCGCATGTTGCCGATTGTGTCCGGCAGTGTGCCGGCGATGCTGTTGAAACTGAGGTCGAGCACGGTGAGCTTGTCCAGATTGCCGATCTCTGGCGGGATGCAGGAGGAGATGCCACTGTTGAGAAGAATCAGCTCGTTGAGAGTCCCGGCCATGTCGCCGATGCTGCTCGGCAGGCAGCCACCCACCCGTGGCAGGTTCGCCAGCACGATCACCGACGCCGTGGAGTTGGTGAAGCTGTCCGGCAGTGTGAACTCGAAGTGGTTGTTGTTAATGAAAAGCGCGTCGATCTTCTTGTCGAAGATGGCCGCCGGCACCTCGCCGCAGAAGTTGTTAAACCTTCATAAAAACAGACATGGAAGACATGAGGAGTTGCACTGATAGACATACAGCTTCTTGCGCAGGTAAGGTTCATCCGTTCAGGTAATCTGATACAGATGCGTACACATGTAAATTGTAAGTGTGCTTACCTGATGTCGACGTACTGGACGTTGGGGAGGCAGAGGAGCTGCGACGGGAAGGGGCCGGAGAGCTGGTTGTTGCTGACATCAATCTCATGGAGGAGGTGGAGGGAGCGGAGGGACTCGGGGAGGGATCCGCAGAAGCGGTTGGAGTTGAGGTGGAAGACGGCGAGGTCGGACAGGAGGCCCAGCTCCTCAGGGAGCGTGCCGGCGAGGTCGCCATGGTTGAGGTCCACGGCCGCCACCGTGCGCTGGCACGGGTCGTCGGGCGCCGGCGCGCAGTACACGCCGAAGTAGCTGCACACGTCGGGCCCGCACCAGTTCTGGGTCAGCTTCTTGGGGTCGTCCGTGATGGCGCGCTTCAGCGCCTGCAGCGCCACGTACGCCTTCTCCAGCCGGGAGTTGTTCGTGGTCGCCGCGGGCGGGGACGGCGGAGGCTGGGCCGAGGCGACCGCGAGCACCAAGAACGCCGCCGCCGCCGCCGCCGCCACCGTCCACCTCATCCTCATCATGGCCGGGCCGCGCATGTCTGCATGCAACGGTAAGGACACTGGAATGTTTGGTTTCTTGGTTGCTATGTGTCCAGTGCGTGCTGTTGCCGTGTGTTCAATTTGGTAGTGTATATATATATAGGCGCTTCATCTGGGGCTTCTCTCGTTTGTTTTCTAGGCTTTTGTGTGTGCATCATTTGCTCATGGTTTCCATCTTTGTTTAATGTGCTGTTGTGCTTGGATTATTGGCACGGTTGACCACTTCGTTTGCGACGATTTTGGTCATGCTGGGGGGCATGATAAAAAGGGGGCAGCGACTCCATTTTTTTCCTACCTACTCGGCTGCTCGTGAATTCGTGATCCTTTCGCTTTCTTGCTGCTGTGTCGAAGTTTTTGGCCCTTCTCGCGGCGGACATGGTCAAAAAAATTTCCAGGACCAGTGTTTGTTGTTAGTGACAGACCTTGTTGTCTCGTGCTACTCACTTTGTTCAGGATTTGTACCAACACGGAGCGTAGGGTCATTTCCCATTTATTGTTGATGAATAGACAACTGACTTCTTCCAGTTCCTGTCTTGAACAGTGGGGGTTTGTTTATGTCACTGCGAATCTCATCCTTTCAATAAGATGATCTTGAAATCTCACCCACTCATCAGACGCCGTTACTGTTACTACCTTTTTCACTGGTCTCGGTTGGCTGTGCTCTTCTTTCTCTGATTTTCAAATCATGTACACTAAAAGATGGTTTGTAGTGCTCCATCAAATGATGACATGAGAAAGCCAAGTATCGGTACCTTTAAAAACCGTATCAGTACCAGTACTTTTCATTATACTAAAGTAAAAGAGAGAGAAATGATGCCTTTGGGTCTGTTGGCCGCTTGTGTACTCCTTTGGCTTTGTTTATAGATTACAACCTTCTTGAGCCTATATGCTTATGCTTGCACGACCTAATCAACAGAAACAACCAAAATTATGTCGCCTGCACGAATTTTTGACGATCTGGCTGCTTCAAGGATGCTTCCTGTTTGGAATAATAGACGGGCGTAGCTTTTTCTCTGTATTCACTATCCAGGGTCACATTCTGAGTGGTCATCGATTTCAGCTAGTGTTATAGTCTACTTTTTTTGTGAGGATTTAGGTGATCGGCCATATCACTTTGCTACCAATAGCCTAATTTCTTCTTTATAAAAAATACAATTAGCCCTATTTCCTAGGCCTTTTTGCTCTACTCTACTAAGATTCTTTTGAACTCTATCAAGACCACACATGACTCCTATAGGACTAGTCCTATCTACAGAAATTCTGGGTAAATACTCGCATTGTTTTCGAGGTGTGAACAAATATTGGCTACAATTTGAGGAGTTGATGAAATAGGACATAGTTGCTGCCCTTTTTTAGATGAATAGTTGGTGCACTTGAAACCATGAAGTGGACCAAGTAATGAATGATACCGCGTTGGATCACGTCAGGCTCCTCTGCAGTTTTCCAATAGGATAAACTGAAACCGGCAGGGTTATCAATTTACCAGTAGTTGTCATACGCCTGATCATAAACAAAGAGTATTATACATGATACTATTTGAAATGAAAGAATATGGACAGAGAAAAAACACTGATATAAATACTATCTTGTCTGTTGGTGCAGAAGTATGCTAATGATAGGCCTGCATCTTTGTTTCAGACCTCTTTTGAAATGTATATATATCCTTGGTTTCAGATGGTTGTCAATTCATCGCAATAATATTGGGATGTAAGGTGGTGGGTCAACCATCCTCCATAACCCATCTCTCATTAATCCATCTCTTTTCTCTTGACCAGTGGGATATCGTTCGTAATCTCACATGATTTGCACTCCCAAGCACAAGCAAACTGCAGCGTGAGACCTTCACATCACACCCCGGCACAGAACCGTTTGCATCAGATTCTGACGTGACCTGCGACTTGCTGCTGTTCTTCATCGCAGCAGCACAATCTGGTGGCACGTCAGGTTCGTTGAACCGCCCGTTGGCCGTTGGTGAGATATTGCTTCGCTCATGTTGTGCGATCCTTTTATGCTGCTCTGAATATATATACATGCAATATCCATCCATCCAGTCACTTTATTAATACTAACATGGTTTTCTCTGTCATGGTACAGTGCCAATTTAAGCATCGTCTGTTAAAACATCGGTTTCTCCGGTTGTGCAGGCACTATTTCGAAAGCAACCATGCCAATGCAACTTGGAATGAACTGGTACCATGTCCTATAAATTCCTCCTAACAGATTCATCAAAATTCTTATGCTTCTCGACAAGCCCCCTATATGTTTCTGGCAATCTGTTATCATTTCTTGGTCAAGTAATAATTTCATCAATTGGGTTTGCTAGTTGTTGTCTCTGATGGACATGGCTGCTCTAATTAATTTTGAAGTAGTTTCTATCCTAACTCTTGGTATGCATCAACGCATGCAAAAAGTATTTGACACGATCGTTGCATCTAGTTGCTCCCATTTACTCTTTTTTTATATTGCTTATATGACGTCTTAGCCGCTCTTCCTGTGTCGGCCGCATGTGTTGATCGACCAAATAATATGGCATTATACTTCTGAATCATGCAAGGGGATCTATACCACCATCATTGGAGATGTACAATTTCAAACCAAATGCTGGGTGATGTGTCATACATACGTGTGTAATAATAACTGGTTTTGCTTGCGTTTAAAATATGAAATCGCAGGTGGCATTATTTTTCGAGAAGCAGAAAATTCAGGGTTTTTTTCTTGAGATTAGGTTGAGCCTTTTCTTTCTAGTAAAACTTAATGCCACTAGCTTGAGATAGTTAGTCACATCTTAACTTAAAACATAGAGGGCTGCATACGTTGTACCATGTATCTAGGCATTTTACATTTACCTATCCTCTTACGTTCGAAATTTGAGTCTTTGGATCAACATCCCATCCACTGGGTTCTTTCTCTTTCCTCCTCTAGTCGTCTTTTTATCTAGGGAGAAGTCCATTTTATGACCTTAAACTATCGTAGTTGTTCGATTTTTAACCCTGAATTACGAAACCGGGTTCCCAAGACCCTGAAGTAACGAAACCAGATGGAATACCCCCTAGCTCGGTTGAAAGCAGTATTGGATAGTGGTTTTGTAATTTTAAAGTAATAAAACATTGTTTAATATTTTAAAATTCATAATTAGTTAATTTTAAAATAGAAAATATAAAACTTGTACCATGCTCTGTTTGAAAATATATTGAACTTATTTACCCCTACACATGTTGTTTTGTTGCTCTAAAAAAATATTAGAAATCACAACAAGTATGGTCTAAAAATATCCAAATAATACATCAATAGATAGATCATATTTTTAAAGAATATTTGGTATAAGTTTCATATTTTTCTGATATAAAATGAATTAATTGTGATTTTTAGAGATTCAACAAGGTTTTTATTCTTTAAAAATAGAAAACAACCGCTGGGGGTGTTTTTCGTACAAGCAACTCCCTCGAATCAGCATATCAAGTGACTTATTTGTCAGACTGCAACCTCTTTTACAGTGATATTTAAAAACCTCAATAGCTTCTTGGACCCTCTGTGTGTGACACAAAACCTCTACAAGCTGTGAGAAAGATTCTGAATTTAAGGACAAGTTACTGACACTTAGCCCTCTGAATGTACCCAAGGCATCCATGTACAATCCTAATCGACAATAGCAAGATATAACAGCAGAACAGGTAGCCTCATCTGGTGCAGATGAAGAAACAACCATTCTACCAATGAGCTCAGATGCTCGTTTGATGTTTCCTTCTTTGCAGAACTGAGTTATAACAATGTTCCATGACTCGCAATCAATCAAACCTTCTGTGCAATTTCTGCAGTTTCTCAAGATTGTTTACCGAGTCCTGCAGCCTATGCACGTGGTTTTTGCTCTAATCTTGGAATCCCAAATCCTAACTCGCCATAAAAGACAAATCTCGTTGGAGATAGAGACGATGGGGAGCAAATCTCATCAGAGTTGAAGAGGATTGGGAAGATTGAATGCAAGATCTGTATTTTATTGACTTCGTCTTTTGGGTGTGGCTTAGGGGTGATGGCAGGGGCGAATCCAATAGTGGAGCGAGGAGTGTTCCTCTTGCCACTCAAAAACAGTGAAAACCACCTTGAGCCCCTACATTTTGAGGGGAAAGGAGGAAGATACTAGCATGTCTATAGACTAGTGATTGCACCTAATGTATGAGTTTTGATTGTCGGCAGGCGCAAGGATTATTTGAGGGTCTAACAACAATGTATTTTAGTGGTCTTAGTTTTTCTTTGGTCACTTTGCCAATCTCAAGATCTATCGTCTTCTTCACTCAAAGATGTTCATTGTGTGCGTGATGTGGTTATGAGGCTATTGGGGTGAATGAACGGGCGAGGAAGAATAAAGAAAAAGCAAAAGGGAGTTTCTACAACTCTACGCAAAAGTGGCAGGGCCTACAATCAGGAATCGATCGAAGCAAAAAAAAAATCAATCTTTTTAGTTGTGAAAATTATGTACCCATATTGCGCAGAAAGAGAACGCACGCATGCATGTAGACCTTGAGACTAACTCATGCAACTTGCGCGGATATGTGATCTTCTCAACGATTAGGTTTACACACGAAGCTTGAGTATACGTCTCATCTGATCCTCAGCGTCGTTAGGAACAGACGACGAGAACCAGATAATAACTAGAGGCGACCATCTCTGTCGTCAGGCTTGCTTGACGTTTGGGCTGCCCATCCAACCACTGCGTGCGTGCAGGCATATGCTCGATCACAGCTCACTCACCAACTGCAGGACAGGAGGAAGACGACCTATACTACAGTACCCAGTTACGTTTGGTCATGCACACGCGCGTACCGTGTCAACTGCGGCGGCGGCGTCGCAGCCTATAACACGTACCCGATCAACGTACAAACGTATATATTATCCAGAATTTTATTACTGCATTGCATCATCAGGCATCAGCTCGATCGAGAACGAAATGATCCGATCCATCGGAAAGGATTAGTACTGACGATGTCGCGTGGTACGTCAACGCGTACATGCACGGGGCCACGGGCTGTTGAACAGGTAGTTGCCTCTTGCCTATCAATTGTCATGGTCCTGACCGACTCCAGATAAATTAATATGGAAGCAGCAACAACTACCCCGGGTGAGTTCCCTGACACATGCATATTACTCCTACTTACTATGCCACTGTGTGTACGTGTGCCGTTCACAATCTAACAGTGCAACCGGCCGGCGGGGCCGGCAGCGAGCATTGAACCGACGAAGAGTTCACCAACGTGTTGATCAATTGATGGCAGCACGTATAGTACGAGACAGTGGAGAACATGGCAGTCTGTCGATCTCGTCCGCCGCCCCAGTCGTTGTTGAGTACTGTATGTCGGGAAATCAGCCTGCACGCGCACCATCCCGCTGGCTGGATCCCCCGCCAGCGTGTCGATCTGCCGGTGCCACCGGGATCAGTGATAACACCCCGTTTGAAGGTAGATGTTAGGCCCCGTTTGGATCCGGGGAGCTAAAATTTAGCCACGTCACATCGGATGTTTAAACGCCAGTAAGAAGTACTGGTCAATCAACCCGTGCAACGCACGGGTTAGAGTTTTAAATGTATTATGTGTTACAATAAAACATATATAAACATATATAGATCTATTTTTATACTTAGTTTTTTATAAAGTTTATATATATACTTTATATGTATACTTAATTGATTTAGATAATCTTTGATCGATTGTAAAAGTAGGTGATTTTAATATAATTTTGAGGGGTTATTTTCATTATACTATCCGTCGTCATAATAACTAAGGTGAACAATTTAAATATAAATTAAAGGGGGATATTTGGTATTATCCATCAAAATAGCAAATGTGAGCAATTATGTATAGATTTATGGTGTTATTTCATATTATCTTTTTATATTGACAGAGTGGGTAATTGATATGTAGTTTTAGGGATAATATTATTTTGATAATGACAAAGCTGGGTGATTATTTAGGAAATAGATCTAATGGCTATTAAGATTCCAACCAGTCTATTTTTTTTCTAGCGCATCTTGTGAGAATTGACGCGAAAATTTCAAAAAAAGTCTACAAAATATTTGTTTCATGGATAGGTCTCTAGCATCTTTAATGAAAAAAATAAAAACTGAAGGTAAATTTAAAAATGGAAAAAAATCTAAAAAAAGAAGAAGATATTTATTTTCGTTGAGATTTGAACTCAAGACCTTTCGTAATGGCAGAAGTGGATAATTACTTAAAAAATAGATTTAATGAGAAAAAGAAGAGGATATTTGCTTTCCTTGACACTTGAACTCAAAACCTTTCATAATGGCAGAGGTGGGTAATTACTTAGAAAATAGATCTAATGGCTATTAATATTTCAATATGTCAACTGATGGTCGGATGTTTCTGATTATTGTGAGAATTTCTAGGATTTATCTTTTTTTCTAGCGTGATTTGAAATTAGTGTTTCTTTTAAAAACTTCGATTAGTAATAGTAAGATTGAATATAGTCTAATTAGAAAACAAATTACACAGACGAAGACTGGACGGCGAGACGAATTTATTAAGCCTAATTAATCTATGATTAGCAAATGTGATGATACGGTTGTTAATCATGGATTAATTAAGCTTAATAAATTTGTCTCGTCATTTAGTCCTCGTTTGTATAATTAGTTTTCTAATTAAATCATATTTAATACTTCTAACTAGCCTTCAAACATTCGATGTGACATGTGCTAAAGTTTAGCTCACGGATCTAAACAACCCCTTAGAATCTGGTTTTTTAAATTCCGTTGTTTGATCGGATGTGGAATTCAGATTTGGAATCGAAACTCGATTCCCTGGTATTGGACTGTAACTAAAAATTGTCTCTTCCACTTCAGATCCTGCCTCCTTCGTGTTATCCAGGTAGATTTGGTAAGTGTAGAGTTTAAAATGCACAATTTAAATACACGAGTTGATGTACTCAGGCTCGACGATACTTCCAGTTATACCCACTCTCTTGTATTTTTTTTCTTTTTGACATGAGATCACCCATTTCTATTACGACACAGTTTTTTTTTCTAGAAGGTAGGAGGAGAGCGAAAGAGAAGAAAAGCAAACACTCTTCTACCCACACAAGGACCACATCCCTCATCAAAGCAGTGATCTCGATCAGATTTGTTGTATTGTGTATGTGAACACCTCTGTAAGACTAAACTGAATAGGTAACTCGAGATTGATTAGTCATCATAAGGGCTACCTCTCTTGCATACCCCTTCCACCAGCAATTCTCCACCGCACCGCACCGCACCGCACAACACACAAATACACAATACCCCACCTCTTTGTCTCAACTGCCTCCACCACTGAGCATGTGTATGATTTATTTGTAAAAATGTATTGTATGAAGCCTTTTCTATACAAAATGATGTATATGTAGTGTCAGACAAAAAAGTTGAGCTAAATGGTGGTCTCTGAAAATTATTTTATTAAAAAACCTAGGTTGTTATACAAATTTATGCGGAGAAAGTTGCAAACACAAAAAGTTGACTTAACGTGAATACCGGTATTCTTCTAATTTTATTGTATAATTTAACTATGCGTTTTTTAAGTGTCAAGCTTTTCTGTTCATATATAGCATTTAAAAAAAAAGAAAAAAGTCACGGATGATGATGTTTTTAGACTAAACCCAACTGTTCCCAATATTCTCTAAAATTAAATGCCAAAGAAAGTGGAACAGGGGGATGGAGGATTGGGGGACGCCCAGCACCAGCCCATGTCTCGTTGAGGGCTATCCACATTCATCTCACTCTGTCCACCCACTCTAAAAAGAAATATTTCATCCAGTTATCACATTTTTGAAATACAGTCAACAATCTTCTACACTCATACAACTCTATATCTATCACTCTATACCAACTACCCCATAATTTTATTATTTTACATTCCCTTTCCCCTCCCCTATCTCTCTCCCGAGTCCCTCCCCATCTCACCCAGGCACCCACCGACACGCCTCTCTCCCTCTGCCATGGAGGTGGCGCCCTCCTCCAGTTGCCCTTCTCGTCCAAGATTCGCCGCCGTACCGGCCCTCCTGTGCCTCCGCTTCCCCTCCGGCCTTGAGCTCCTCCGCCACCGGTTCGAGCTCCTCCGCGCCGGACTCGAGCTCCTCCGCCGCGCCGGCCTCGAGCTCCTCCTCCGCTGCGTCAGCCTCGAGCTCCTCCAAGACCTCCGCTGCCTCCTTCTTGCCCGGCGGCGAGTAGATCCGGGGGGAGGCGCCTCCGCTCTGCCCAGCGCATGACCGGCGGCCGCCACCACCACGCAGGTCCTCCCCCGCCGCCGCCGGCGGCTTCCCCGTTACTGGGTTCGGGCCGTCAGGCTCCCCTCCGGCGGCTTGCGCGCCGCCCTCGCCTCCCCTCCCTGCCTCTGCTCCACCACGCCACGGTGAGGCGCGCCCGGCCGCCTCTGCTCCCCGGCGCGGGCCCCGCCTCCATCTCTGCTCCGCCTCCACCTGTTGGCGCGAGCAACCGGCCGTCGCCAACGTGGAGGAGAGAGAGGAGGATGGCGCGCCCTCCGTACGACGCTGGATATGGCGCCTTCCCAGACACGCGGAACGCTAGCGTCGGGGGTACAGTCCCCCGCAGCGTGACAGATTGCCAGCCATGTACCGCCGCGCGCGGGGCAACGCAGGCTGTGTGGGGGGGCTTGTGGCCTGGGCCTGGCCTCTCTCCCGCCTGGGCTGGGTCGCACTCGCACTCCCCGCCGCCCGCCACGAGCCCACGACACTCGTTCGTGCAGCTGTGCGGCTGTGTGCCTGTGCTCCTCTTCTCCGGCGGCGCGGCGGAGCCAATCGACCACGCCTCCACCAAGGTCCCAGGCGGCCCGCGGCCGTCCTCGCCCTTCCGCCGGAGCTCCACGCGGTTCTACCTCTCCTCCTCATCTCGGATTCTCTTCGGTAAGGATTCACCCCCAGACCCCAGCTTGACCCCATGAACTGCTCGTTTTAAACGTTTTCATTTTGATTCCAGAGGAATCACACACTCGCAGGGAGGTAATAATGCCAAACTTCGATGCAAACTGATGAGCTGTACATTTGCAGCTTAGCACGATGTGACCATATAGCTGCCTCAATGGCGCTGAAGGTTGTATCTCGCATACGGTTTGTGAGACAGCACCTGTTACCAGCCAAACTCATGTATTGTTCATGCTCAGATACACCCTCTATGCGTGCTCCCGCTGATAGGGGGAGCTATTCTGAGTTTGATTCGGCGATCCGATCACTCAAGAACAATCTCCAGCCAGAGAGGCTAACCCGGGTCCTTGATTCTACCTCAGATTCGAGCTTGGCTCTTAGGATCTTCAGGTGGGTTTCACACCAGAGATGTAACATTCACACGGTTGACACCTACAGCTGTATGATCTCCAAGCTTAATGCTGTGGAAAATCAAGATGAGATGGGCAGTCTCCTCAGTGAGATGGTCAGATTGAAGGTGCCTGCATTGGAACAGGCTCTAAATAAATTAGTTCAGGATCTGAGCAGTGAGAACCGATTTGATGAAGCTTTGCTGGTAATCCAGCATGCTAGCTCTGCGAAGCGTAAATTGTCTGTCTTAGCTTGCAACGCGGTGCTTCATGGTCTGGTCAAGCAAGGAAAAGGCCTGCGGTTGTTCATGCTTGCGTACACAGAGATTGTCAAGGCGGGAGTCCTTCCTGATGTGGAGGCATTAAATTTGTTGATCGAGGCCTTGTGTGAATCTGGCCATTTAGACCTGGCACTCAATCAGTTTGGCAGGATGAGCAAGAAGAGGTGTACTCCTAATAGTTATACTTTTGAGATACTGATCACGGCACTTTGTTCCCACAGCAGAGCAGATGAAGCGGTGAAGCTCTTTGATAAGATGCTGCAACTAAGATGCACCCCTGATAGCAGCTTCCATGCCCAAGTGATGCCCCTATTTTGCAATTCCAGCAAAATCAAGGAGGTGATTGCATTGCATCAGATGATGAAAGATGCTAACATTCAGTTGAGTCTGCAGTTGTACAGTGCCTTGATTAGATGTTTATGTGAGAATCAACTATTGGATGACGCTACCATGGTGCTCAAAGAGATGATAGCATCAGGTCATGCACCAACGGCAAGTACATATGTGGACATTATAAATTGCTACTGTACAAAGGGCAAGTTCCACAAAGCTGTGAGCTTTCTAGAGGAAAATGATGTCACTGAATCAGAACCATATAATGCTCTGCTGACATGGTTGTGTAAAAATGGTAGACTGCAGGACTCAGTAAACTATCTTGAGAAACTGCAGAAATTGCACAGCCGAGGTTTGATTGATTGCGAGTCATGGAACATTGTTATAACTCAGTTCTGCAAAGAAGGAAACATCAAACGAGCATCTGAGCTCATTGGTAGAATGGTTGTTTCTTCATTTGCACCAGACGAGGCTACCTATTCTGCTGTTATATCTTGCTACTGTCGATTAGGATTGTACATGGATGCCTTGGGTACATTCAGAGGGCTAAGTGTCAGTAACTTGTCCTTAAATTCAGAATCTTTCTCACAACTTGTAGAGGTTTTGTGTCACACACAGAGGGTCCAAGAAGCTATTGAGGTTTTTAAATATCACTGTAAAAGAGGTTGCAGTCTGACAAACAAGTCACTTGATATGCTGATTCGAGGGAGTTGCTTGTCTGGAAAGATTCATGAAGCAGTCAAATTGCGTGCATTAGCTGTTTGTACTGGCACTTCCTGTACATTTTTCACTTATGACATAATTATCCAAGCACTACTCCATTTGAAGAAGGAAAAATATGTTTTGGTTCTCTTTGCACAAATGCTGATGGAAGGTTGTCTGTTGGATGGGTATGCATACAATATTCTGTTGCGCTCTTTCCTCACCAAGGAGACAATTTTTGAGGCTGCTATGTTGTTCAACAGAATGGTTAATCATACCTTTGTTCCTGACCAAGAGGCGTTTGAATTGTTAGTCAATGATATGGCAGTATTTTCTGTTCTTAATATGGTTGTACAAAGTTTACTGAAAGTGATAGATACAAGTGGAACAGTGAGCCCCAGAATATATAACATTATTATTTACGGCCTCATTAAAGAAGGCTTCAAGAGTGAGGCATGTAAATTTCTAGATCAAATGTTGGAAAGGGGGTGGGTACCTGATTCAAGGACACATCGTGTATTGGTCAGGAGCACTGGTGGGGTGGGGGCTAGAGAATTTGGTGAAGCCTACCAGACAGAGGATGATGACATTATGAGCAACATATTGTTGGAAGGAATAGAGTGAGGTCTGAGAAACATTGCTTTTGTGTACTATGATAGGGAAAGGATGCCAGTGCTGACATCTGAGCTCCATATTTTGTGCAATGTTCGAAGAAACAGCGTTTGCAGGTAAAGTTCTCTTGAATACAGGTAGTAGAATTTCTCAAGAAAGAAAAATAGAAAAAGCTGCATCAGAGAAGATAAGAGAGCTGTGCAAACTAGAAAGACCTACAACAGAAAAGATGATAATGGTTAATTTCTTTTCTTGCATAACATCCTGTACTTTTGCGACATCATGGTGCCATCTTTGTGACAGTCACATTCTTTGCTATCATTCACAGTCTATGCGATGGCTTAATTTAGCCCCTTGCCTGAGGTTCGTGCTATTATATTTTTAGATATTCCAGCCCCTTTATACTAGTGCTACTTCCAAAGTTTCCTTGTGGAAGTAAACCAAAAGGTTCAAAACCACAGAACAGAACGAACCACCTAGGCCTCTGCTAACAGATACGGGTGTTAAAATAGTAACACGTGCTGACAAGTTGCTCCTGAACTGAAAATCCACCATACTTTCTTATGGACTTGATATATGACAGGCGCAATATCAGTTGATACCGAGTAGATAAAGGAGGAGTTGGCAAAGGAAATCATAAATATTCGATTCAGCAAGGATAACATGGAAATGAAGAATGCCACCATCCAGGTTTCAACTTAGCTCCAGGTTTGCAACCTATGTTTTGCACCTATATTGTCCCAGCTTTGGTTCACTCCAAAATTGTGCGTTCTGTTAGGTTCTGTCTGCATTTCTGCACTCATTATTTTAGCTGAAGCAAAGGTATTATCTTTCAGTTTATCCAGGACTTCCAGGTCAAGATACCCAGTTTCTGGATGGATCACAGAGCTGCCCGTTGACCCATGCAAGATCCCCTTTCGGCCGCAGCAACTCTGGATGTGTGAAAAATCCTGGATGTAAAGCTGTCAATGCCTTTTTTGTAAAGCTCACAGCAAAGTCCCTTCTAGAATCTGAGCCATCAAACTTCAGTGATAAGTTAGCTGTGCTTGTGTTTTTTCCTTGATCACCGATGGTGGTTTTAAGTGATGGCATCCCCATGTAACCATAGATAATGTGGAATCGACCTGCTTGTGTCCTATTATATGCGGAGTTTGTCCATTCATAAGTCGAATGTTAAAACATTATGAGACCTTAGAACTGTCTGCCATTCCTAATCTATAACATGCATCATTATCAGATTGGTGGCCGAGAGATTTTTGCTGTTACATTTGTCTACCTACAAGCGTCATCATTCTGAATCCATTGATTCTCTTGTCTGTTACTAATGGAATGGAGGAAACCAGGGTGCGCAGCTTAACTCGTCTGTTACTAGTGGAATGGAGGAAACCAGGGTGGGCAGCTAACTTTTTACATGGTTTGTTGAAAGAAACACTTGCTGGTTTATTGGCGGGACACCTTAACTAATTTTTAGCAGCTGCTATAAGTTTACGAGTCTTAAGATAGGCTAACGAACTCGAAGCAATTATTAACTTCACAGTGAACTAGAGTGTTCTTTGCTGCTAGCAGTACTTTACATTAATCCCCTTTTCATCTCTGTTACTTTTCTCCCTTTATCATTCCTCATGTAAAAAAAGCAGTACTTTATATTACTCCAGATGCTTTGGTGGGTTGCTTAGATTTGGCGGCAGCATAATGGAGGGATGAGGAGCTAGTTGCTACATATTGGAGTTGGGGAGAAGTGGTCAGGGTGCGGCTGCTGGCCTGCTTTGTTGGAGAAGAGAATCGAGTCATGCTCTCTAGCTGATTCGAGGAGAACCATGCCACTGCTTAAACTCTCAGTCTGTGTACAATGTTGCTATAATGCAGTTTTTAGATCCGTCTGCTGAAAACAACCTTATGAGCCATGTGCCCTGCTGCTGAAAAAATTTAATCCTTATACTAGTATCACCAGTTAGTGCATCCATATTGTATACAGTGCGTAAATAGTATTATTTTACTCTATATACAGGACGCAAACCGTGTTTTCTATGTTCGTTTCCACTCTCTGGTGACACTAACCTTAGCTTAAAAACTCTAGAGGCCGTTGGATCTTTTTTTGAACGTTGGATGCAGAGGGTAAAGTTACAACGTGACTCGCGGATGAATCCGGCTCCGGACTGGAGCAGACGGCCTTGATGCGATCGGCCCGACCGCACAGCGTCATCACGAAAGACATCAGCGTCCCCAGCCGCCGCAACGCCGCAACTCGACTCGTGAGGTGACTTGCGAGTTGCGAGGCGGATTCGCTGCCGCACCTGCACCTTCCCGCACGCGCGCACGCAAAGCACCCCCGTCTCTCCCTCGCCGCCGCGCCCTTCCAGAAGCCAACGCAAAGCCATGGCTGCCGCCAACACCGAAGCCGCCGCCGCGGCCCCGCCGACGGCCGCCCCGGCCGCGCCGGTGCAGGTTCCGCGCGGGCAGGTGGATCTGGTCGACTTCATCGACTGGACCGGCGTGGAGTGCCTCAACCAGGACTCGTCCCACAGCATCGTCAACGCTCTCAAGCAGGTGGGCACCCGCGCCGCGGCCAAACCCTAGCCCGATTAGCCGCCCCCTGGGATTCCAACGGATTTTAGATTCTGATCTTCGCGCGATTTTGGTGGGGGCGGTTCGCTTTTTCTCCCCCTGCAAAGCTTTTCCTAGGGTTTCGTCAGTGGCGTCGTCGTCGTGCCCGATCGCTCGTGCCTAGCGAGGTCGTGTGTACTGCTGCGGATTCTAATAGCGATTGCGTGTGGTGCTTGCTTGATGGCTGCAGATTTTCAGGGACGACGAGGGGCTGTACCTCGCCAGCGATTCCGACGAGCAGCTGCTGATCTACATCCCCTTCATGCAGGTGGTCAAACTGCATTCCGCGTTGTTCAAAGGCCCCGAGGAAGAGGGTAAGATCTGCAATCCTCTGTTTTTGGCCTCTGTGCGATGAGGCTAGATTTTGTGCCCAGCTGACAGTTTCAGTTCGAAGTAGGTAGGAGTGGTACTTTCCCAAGTTAGAGGCAATAGTGAATTAGTATTCATGTTATTGTTAGGTCTGTGAGGATCCTTGTGATATATCATTTAACATCAGTTGTGATTTCGTGAATTCATGACTGGCCCTGATTTGGTACACACCTCTCATAATGCATTGTTAGTACTTAGTTCTTGTATGGGTTTGAATTTCCTCCAAGCATAAGGTTTCTTTCTTTCAACTGAAGCTTTCCATTGCAACAATATATGGCAGAATGATAGTCAGTCATTTTCCTTGTTGATGGAACTTCCTGGTGCTCTGTCACCACATTTTTTTGGCTGTGTTTATTTTTTCAAACAATAACGTCGCTTTTGTCATCATAGGCCCCAAAACAGTAAAACTCTTCTCCAACAAAGAGCATATGGGTTTCAGGTATGCTGCCGCCTGCCTGGAGTAGTTTGGACTTTTCAAAACAAGTTTTCTTTTCTATTTAGACTGACCATATATTTACATAATAAATACCAGTAATGTCAATGACTATCCACCAAGCGACACTCTTGAGCTATCCTCCAATCATCTGGCAGAGGTATATTATTTTTTTGAAATTATTACCCTACTTCTATGATGGGCATCTAGTCTTTGACATCACAGTTCACAGCCATTATCGTTTTTCTCACATTGATCAGTCTTGACCTTTATTTCCTGCAGAATAAACCTGTGCAGCTAAAGTACGTCAAGTTCCAAAATGTTCGCAGGTATGTACATTTCTATGTTCTGTGCGCTTTCATCCCTTTATTTTTGTGTATTATTGTGTTTTTAATGGTCTTTTGATCTTATATCTCAGCCTGACTATATTTATTGAGGGCAATCAAAGTGAGAGTGATGTCACAAAAATTCACAAGATTGCACTTTATGGAACAACGTAAGTTTTTCTCTTTCACATGTTTACTATCAGAGTAACAGCACTTGGTTTACACTGTTCTGTTTCCATTTTGTTTGGTGCTAATAAAATAATTGATACTTGAATAGAACGAATGAAGAATGTTCAAACATCGTGTCCAAAAGTCAATGCAGTTATATATTAAATAACAAACAGAGGTAGTACTCTTGTTTTTTTAGTTTTGTTAATGTGAAGATAAGAAAGAGATGATAATAATTGTCCAAGTAAAAGCGACTGAAGGAGATCCAAGCTGGAATACTACTAACTTGTTTGGGGGAGGAGAAATTGCATTTCTGGAATAACAACAGGAATCTGAAACATGTATATATGAGCTAATGAAGTTAATTATTTGCTAATATTAGTTAGGCTAAATGGCTAATACATAGAAATCCAGGCTGATTGGTTTCTCAGTGATCGATAAGATACCTGCATGATGTGCAAGTGCCTGCTTTGGGTATTGATCCCAGCTATGTATTTTGCTGTTTCTCTCTTAATGGTCTTTTGTTGTTGCACATTTGTACAGGCAGGTTGTATCAGAAAAAAATAGAATAGCTTATGCTTGATTTGGTAACTGCTATAACAAATGTGCTTAAAGGGAGGGGGATCCATCTTTAGGCACTGGGGACGAGAAACTCTCCTTACCTTCCTCTGAGGCATATATGATGGAAGCTGTCATTTTCCCAAAGCTAATTTTTTTTGGTTCATTTTGCAGTGTGGACACAACAAATATGAAGGACTTGAAGAAAATAGAAGAGCACTGAGACCATAAAAAAAATTGAGGGTAGTCGAGTGGTTTTATGGCATACTAGAAACAGTTAACTGTTGAATTGAGCAATTTCTAGTTGATGCTGGGAACTTTTGCCCTATTTTTATACATGTGGAGTGCTGTTCTGGTGATGCCGAAGCGAGCACATCTTGTAATCCTGCTCTTTATGGCTTGGGTGTGAGATGGTCCAAATTCATTTCATGAATGAACAAAATTTACTCCATCCATGCACATAATGTTCGCTCGTTGTTCTGGCTAAAGTTGTAAGCAAAGCTTCATTCGTGGAAATTTGTTTTGTGGGGAGCTTTTGTGAAGCTGATAAATTCCTTGTCACGGCAATTCGTCATGCACACATATCTGCGGCCGGCTGCTGTGATGTAACGAATTCGATTGGCAACATTATATTGATTCACGGTGTTGCTGTTCGACCCTAACTATGGAGTAGTACATATTGCAACCCATCCTTGTATATGTAGTAGCTTACATTTGCGTATAATCCTATTTGGTGTGCTCACCATTTGCAACCGTACGTCGTCTTATCCGTCGATGGCTTCAAGAATGCTGAGGATGGCCTGGAAGAGGTTGATGATGTCGAGGTAGAGCTCGATGGCGGCGGTGACATACTCGTCGTATGAGAAGCGCTTGATGAGGTTGTCGGTGTCGTAGATGATGAAGCCGGAGAAGATGAGCGCGGCGATGCAGCCGTACACCATGGTCCCCGTCCTGCCCATGGGGAAGATGATCCGCGCGATGCCGTAGAGCATGAGGATGAGGCATGCGACCACGAGGAAGGGGCCGAGGAACTCGAAGTCGTAGCCCTTCTTGGCTGCCCAGAAGGTGTATCCCGTCAGCCCCACCACCACCACCAAGGTGATCACCGCCGCCTCCATTATAATGACCCCCTTGGCGGAGAGGCAGCTGAGCCCGACGACGAAGCTCATGCAGACGGTGAAGAGCGCGAGGAGCACGAGGTTGATGGGGTGCCGCTTCCGTAGAAAGATCATCGGAATCATCACTGCGTGCACGTGCAGCATGCCACCACCCATCAAACATTTTTTTTTACATATATATGTACATATAAGTATATCTGCATCGATCGTCGACACGGCGGCGTACCGATGATGGGGGCGATGATGATGGCGACCAAGGCGGCGAGTGCGCCCATGGTGCGGGAGCGGAAAAAGACGCCGATGGCGGTCACGTGGTTGACCACCGCGGCGACAAACACCGTCAGCAGCAGCTGCAGCGTGACGATCACGTACACCTTGCGGATGAAGCCCCACCGCAGCTGCGGGTTCTCCATCATGTTAGGGTACATGCCGCCGCCCGGCCCCGGCGGGTAGCACGCCTCCGCGTCGTGGCTGCACTTGCCGTGCTTGCCCATGGCTGCCTGCCTCTGCCTGGTGCTCTGCTAGCTGCGCAGCCGATGGTCGGTTCGCCCCGCGCACGCGTCCCCCGTCGGTCTCCCGCGTGGCCGGCGAGCCGGTGGTCGCTTCTCGCGGCGCGTCGGCTATTGATGGATGGATGGGTTGCGCGTTGGATTGGGGGAGGGATGTTTAGGCGTGTCGGAAGCTTTGGGTGGTGGAGAGACATGGCGGGAACTAACTGCAGGAGGGCTTCTATTCTTGGTGTGGTCAAAATGTGGGTTTCCCGGCTGTGATACAGTAGTTTCAAACTGTTTTTGTTTTATTCAAGATCAACTCAGCTTAATACTAATTCAGAAATAGCAGGCTTGAGAAGTTCACCGTCTTCGCAATGTCGTGCCCAGCTAATGGGTTTCTTTGTTCGCCAGGCAATTGTGCCCAGTTGTCCACTACCAGCATTTTCCCGAAAGAAAAGAGAATAGTATTTTTTATATGAAAAAAAACTTTATTTGGCAGTAAATGAACAAATCCTGTCCGTTAAGGATTATGCGCTCGTGCCAAATTACAGGCCAGAGCATCTACGTTCAGTTATGCGTTTAAAAGATCCATTGTAAAGGTAAAATAAATCAAATAAATAATCGAAGTCACAGGGATTCATGCCTTGATCGTGCTTATCAATAAAGCTGTGTCTCATCTTTTCAATAACTGGTAGTGCACAGTTTTGGCAGTTCCATACACAAAATGAGTAAATGACCCTTATCTGCTACGCGGAAAATAACATTTGAACTATACATCTACTTATAAATTGGAATGCCCATGAGCATTTAGGACTTATTGGTATGCACAGCAAGATCAAAGTGAAAGCTTGAGCAGCTCAACTATCAGCTGCCCTCAGCAATTGCAGCAATGACAGGAATAGGTTGATAACATCGAGGTAGAGTGAAACGGCAGCCCATATGTATTCATCGTATGAGTAGCGCTTGATGATGTTATCCGTGTCATAGATAATGTAGCCACAGAAAATAAGCGACGCCAGTCCACCATATATCATCACAGATATCTTGCCCAGTGGGAAAAAGATCTGACCAACAAAAGCTCTATTAGTATCACGCATAAATCAGCAAAAGCAAATAGGTAATTAGATGACCCATTCAAAATCTACCACAGGAAAAATAGTGTAATAACAATACGGTACTTTATGAGAATCAAGGTAAATCCATCCAACCTGGATTAGTGAAAACACCAGGAGCACCATGAGAGCAGCAAATAGGAAAGGACCAAGGAAGTTGAAGTCATGGCCCCTCTTTGCAGCCCAGAAAGTGTAAGCAGTTAAGCTGATCACTACAACTGCTGTGAGAATCGCAGCCTCCAAAATGACTTTTCCTGTACACATATATATAACATACTATGATCAATTCCTTCATAGAAAACAAAATCTGAGCTGCCAGAAACAAAATGAGGACAGCAGCAATGCACATTGCAATCATGCATGGCAGCAATCCAGTCAGTAGATGAAGTAACCTCACACAAAAGAATTGATCCCATTGTGTAGCTTCGCAATGTGTCATAGGGCCCTTCAAAGTTTATGACCTTATGCACATGTACTTAAAGAGCCCTATGTAATTCATTCATCGAGGCTAGTTTCTAGAGATGTTTGTACTGTCAAAATGTCTAAAGATGACCACATGGAGTTCCGCTGTCATGCCCATAAAAAGCTACAAGGGCAGACACAAACGCAGGACATGCAACTCTAATAGAAAGGCCTAGCAAGCTCCAATTCCCACCAGATCACTTGAGTTCGAAAAAGACAAGCCTGTAATAATTAGAAACCAAATGAAGGATAAAAGAATAAAGGCTGCCACTACTGGACAACCTTTCAACAAGGCCTGGACAAGAAGAATTAACAATGATCAAACCTACAGATGGGGCAAAATGCCTTTGTGTTGGATGGGCACAACACACGGATGCTTACACCTAAAATTTGATGGCTAATGGTACAATTAAGCCACAGACATATCACATAACAACAATGGGCATGTGCAATTAAGTATTTGACTATTTGTGCAGTAAGCTTGATGCCAATACACAAAGACATAGGAACCTGTAATCTACATATGGATCTATGGGCGCTGAGACTTCAGACGAACTCCACTTTTGCAGGTTTTGTGGTATATCACATTCTTTTGACCGAAAGGAATTCAAAGGACTCCAGCATATGGACTATATACTTGCGGGACTGGACTACATTACTATTATTGATTTGATTGAAGGAGAATCCTAATGCAAACAGAAACTCCCATTCGCCAGAATCACCAGTCAACTCAAAATAAATTAAATCGAGATGCTCAATTTGAGAACTGTATAGAATACGCTGTCAGCCAAACATGGTTTAGAGCAAGTAGCAACTGATCAAGTTACCGCTGGTGAAAGCGCATGTCATGCCGACGGCAAAGCTGATGGCGACGGTAAAGAGGCCGAGGAGCAGCAGATTGACCGGATGCTTCTGGTGGTAGTAGCGAAGAGGGCACAGCACTGCACGCAAACGAGGCAAACCCAAACACATCAAGGTCGCACACCAATTTCAGTTCACGGGGGGAAAAAAAGAGACGCCCCTCAAAAAACGAGAGCGCTGTGTTTACCGATGAAGGGCAGGACGATGAGGAAGACGTAGAGCGCGATCCCAGCGGTGGAGGTGACGAAGAACTCGGAGACGGCGGGCACCTTGACGACGAAGCCCGAGACGGCGGCGGTCATGGCGAGCTGGACGGCGACGATGACGTAGATCTTGCGGACGAACGCCCACCGCAGGTCGGGGCTCTCCGTCATCCCCGGGTACAGCAACTCCGACCCGCCGGCCTCGAGGTCCGGCGCCTTCTGGTACCCGAACATCGCCGCTACTCTCTCTTGCTCCCCTCGCTAGGGTTTCGCAGGCCGTCGGAGACGACGACGCGGGGCGGGGAAGCGGCAAAACTGGCAAGCGAGGACGAAGACGGAAAGCAAACGGTCTCCTTGTTGGATGGGAAGAAGACCACACGACCTTCTCGATGCGGGTGCCTTCGCAGGTAAGGTAGGTAGCGTTGCGTGGGCCGAATGCAGCGCGGGATCGGGCCCGTTTGTGGCCCATTGTGCAGACACGAGGGGCCGGGCCAAACCGCCAATCACCCTCTGCCCCATTCGAGCCTGACGTGTGTCGCCGCGTCGTCGTCTTCGTCGTGGCTCTCCGTTCGGCGGTCTCCCTGCCCAAATCTTCTTCCTGGTGCTGAAAAATCTCATCCCCAGTTGCGTTTCCACCACCACTGCCGCTTGCCGGATCTGTAGTCCTCCTACTCCTAGTCCTACCACACCCCGCCTCCTTTGTTTTCCGTGGTCACGAGCGACCGAGCTCGCTGCCTCAGTCTCAGGTGCCGCCTTGCGGCGTGCGCCCGTGCTGTTGGTTTCGCTCTCTAGGGGAGAGGGGTCCGAGAGCGAAGGTTTGGGGCCTTGGGGGCGTTTGCGCTTTCTTGCGGGGCTGTGGATCAAAAGCGCAGCGCTTTCTGCTCCACCTCCTCAAGCGGGAACCAAATCCCTCAACTCCCTTCAATGTCCCCCTGATTTGGTTCGTGCTATCGGTGCATGAACTTGCTCTAAGAGATCTCCCTTTTGTCTTTGGCCGTCAGGGGCTCTGGGGGGTCACGCGGTGTCTTCTTGTTGCGCTTCACATGTCTGGGCGCTTTGATTTCTGTCCGCTGCGCGAGTGAGTCCGCCGCCGCCGCAGCTGCCGCTGCTGTTAGGTCTGCCCGGGTCGTGATGGGGTGAACTGACTGAAGTGTTTGTCACAGGGACCGCCTGTCTGCTTCCCCGCACCTTGTTCTTGTGCCCATACCTCTTTGCTTTTGTCACGCCCCAACCGTGGCTTCTTGTAGTATCTGAGGCTTGGCAGTTGGCTAGCAGCAGCTCTGTTTAGAAAAAAATAATCATTTCTGGTGCAAAGCCCAAAGGTTTACAAACCGTAGATGCGTAGATCTGTTTCTTGCTGAGGCGAGGTTCTTTGTTCCTCAGTTGATGGGGCGGCCATGAACCACGGGATGATGAATCCAATCAAGGTGGAGAGCCGACCATCAGGGGTCACCGCCAATGGCCAACCTATGCCAATGGATGGGATCCATGACGGTGGTCCACCGCCGTTCCTCACCAAGACATACGACATGGTTGATGACCCAACCACGGATGCTGTTGTGTCGTGGAGCGCTACCAACAATAGCTTCATAGTTTGGGATCCTCATATCTTTGGGACGGTGCTGCTGCCAAGGTACTTCAAGCACAACAACTTCTCCAGCTTCGTTCGGCAGCTGAATACCTATGTAAGTTATTAACTCCATTGATGCTTGGCCCTACGTACTATTATGCATTGTGCTGTGGAGTGAATTACAGTTAGGCTTTGAGGATTGCCAGCATTCCTTGATTGTGATTTTGAATGGTAGGGAAAATCCGTTGCTTGCTCCGTTGCACAGAAAAGAAAAGCATGCAGCTTCCTATGAAAAAAAACTAATTGTTAGGATGATACTATGTGTGTGCTCTTTTTCTTTATTTGCACATAAGAAACTGGAAAATCAAAGTTGCGGGTTTGTATGGAAGCAACCTGAGCAAGGTAATCAGGATCCATTTGAATATTGATCAAGAGTTTCTTACGCTTAGGAGTAGGATAGTACCACTACCAGCTAAGAGTTAGTTCATTTTTTTTTTAAAAAAAAAAGCTAAGAGTTAGTTAAAACCTATGAACTATCAAATATACTACCTCTGTCCCCAAAAAGAATGCAATTCTAGCCATACAACTAGACAAGTACCTGTCCAAAACTCCAAATGAATTGCCAGAATTACATTGTTTTTGGGATGGAGGTAATAATTTTTTTCTTGAACACGCAGGAGAGCTGCACATCTATATATATAAGATGAAAAAAGGGGGAAAGAGCCCCATACAAGTAAACCACTTCAATCTCCATCTTAGGAGGAAGAAGGGTTAAGCTCACACATCAACTCAGCGCCTAGAACAAACAAGGGCGACCTCTGGAGGAGAGAGTTATAACAGCCCTCCTCCACGACCAAAACCATCAACACCATTAACTAAAGCTTGGAGCTTAGAAGCCCCTGCCATACACCATAATCTAACTTCTTCTCTACTACTCTAATAACCAAATAAAATTGTTAGGAAAAAAACTGTAGAGCAGAGAGTAAGACTAACTTGGTTAGCAGCTATCGCCAATGGAGTAAACCACAAATACTGTGAATTCTCAAGTCCTTTCAGGGACCACGTAATAGAAAATAATGCAGGATTGTCCTTCATGTGAGGTAGTTTACTTTGGGCTCATTTCTCTTCATGGCATGGTTGTTGGGACATATTTGTTTGTCTAAAAATAAAATCCAAGGGTAAGGGATGACTTGTTTTCCTGCTGCAGTATTTTTATCGCCTAGAATTTTTTTTCTTCTGATTTTCTGAAACTTATAATGCTTGCATCTGGTATTTCCACACCTCTGTCAACTTCATTCTTCCTACTGTTGTTGAGCTCATATAGGAATAGCACAAATGACATACTGAAGGTCCAATGGAATTCATCAACTTTGTTAAAAATGATGCATTGACGCATTGTTACTACAATGGTTATAGTCAGTACATCAACTACTCCCTCTGCTCACAAATGTATGAAGTAGTTGTCTTTTTTCCACAACTTTAATCATTTGTCTTATTCGAAAAATTCATAAGGTATCATTTATTTTGTTGTGATTTGTTTTATCACTAAAGGTAGTTTGAGTATGACTTGTATTTTTACATGTTTGAATAATTGTTTTGATAACACAAATGATCAAAGTTGTGGAAAAAAGACAACCACATTATACATTTGTGAAAGGGAGTACAATTTTCAAATGAACTCTTACTCTCCCGAAATATTTTAGATCTTCCTGTACTTATGCCCTGTGATTGTATTTTGATTTTTTTGATAAGCAACTGTTTTCTTTGCTTCACGTCAAAATAACATCAATGGGTGAAGGGTGAGGAAGAATGTTGACTGATAGATTTAAAACTTAACCGTGGAAACTGGAACATGTGGTGAACTGTACTTGGTGGAACTGAAAGATAAATGATGATATTATTCATAATTCCACTTTTTTCATTTTATCTGACCTGGAACGATGTGAATGGTTAATTCTGTACATTTTTCTTCCATCAGTTCAAATGGTGATAGATAGTTCTGATGACTGGATTATTGTCTTGGCAGGGCTTCAGAAAGGTGGATCCTGACAGATGGGAATTTGCTAATGAGGGGTTTCTGAGAGGTCAGAGGCACCTTCTAAAAAACATTAGACGCCGGAAACCTCCACACTCATCGCCAAATCAGCAATCTCTCGGCTCTTACCTTGAGGTAGGGCACTTTGGATATGATGAAGAGATTGATCAGCTGAAGAGGGACAAGCAGCTGTTGATGGCTGAAGTAGTGAAGCTGAGGCAGGAGCAGCAAAATACAAAGTCAGATCTACAGGCCATGGAAGACAAATTACAAGACACTGAGCAGAAGCAACAGCAGATGATGGCATTCATGGCACGAGTCATGCAGAACCCTGAGTTCATGCGCCAACTGATCTCCCAGCGCGAGATGCGGAAGGGGCTTGAGGATGCCATATCAAAGAAAAGAAGGCGCCGCATTGATCAGAGACCTGAAGCTGATAGCATGGGCACTGGTTCTAGCGTGGAGCAAGGGTCACATGCGGTGTTTGAACCGCAGGAGCCAGTGGAATCACTTGCCAATGGTGTTCCATCTGATCTGGAAAGTTCATCTGTTGAGGCGAAGGGATTTGAAGTTCAACAAGGTGTTTCTTCTGCTGGCTCTGAGCGTCTGAATGGCAGGCCAAGTGGAGAGTTAAATGATGAATTCTGGGAGGACCTTTTGCATGAGGGGGGCTTCAGTGCGGAGGCTGGTAATGCAGTTGGTCAGGACAACATGAACATGTAGTCGCAGAAGCTAGCCTACATCAACTGAAACAACATAAAACCAGACATTAGCAAGATCTTATTTGATCACAATGGCTCCTGACTATCATTACCATTACGCTGGCTATGTCACTGTTTTAGACCTGACTGGATTGTCTTTGGTCAATGAGATGCCATATTGACCACAGTTGCTAATACGGTCTGTTCAGCATTTGGAATGGAAGAGTTTGGATTAAGATATTGCTATGGTTTCCTGGGTACCGCAGTTTGTTTTCTCATGACCGACCCTGTTGCAGAAGACACTCTTTGCTCAAAGACCACGGTCGTGTTAGGCAGGCTATCAGTTTCTCTCTTCTAGCTGTTCACAGCATCTGTACATCCGAGTGGCCGGAGGAAAGACCAGATAGCATGTATATGTAACTGATCCTTGTATCTATGCTGATCTAGTTACCTATTATGTGATAAACTCCTGCACTTCTGGATTCGCAGTGTATATATATCATATTGTTACTGTATTTTTGTCATCGTTTTCTTTCTTGACCCACTTAAGCCACTTACTTTGCTGCCTTCCTTTTCGTCCTCATTGTTGTGGGGATTTCTGATCATGTTGTGCTCTGTGCTCTGGTTTGCACTTCCATGGGTGACGTTTTGAAGTTTTTTTAACCCTGTTTTGAACTTCATCTTACACCAACATGTTACAAGGTGGTTAGTACCCATGTGTAAACATCGTATCAGATTCAGGAACCTTTTGCACACCAAAGTTGTTTTCAACTTCTGAAATGTAAATTATCTGTCAAGAACTCAAGATGATCACATTTGGCACCGCAGTTTTTATTCTTCTAGCGTCTTCCTTTCGAGAAGGAAAAAGTCAATCCTGGGTCCCCCAACCAGGTACCGCAGATCTCTTGTGAAAACGGACACATTCCGTCCTCAGATGAAACCGAAAGTGTTTACACGTTTTGTCCTCGAACGAAACCGATAGCGGTTTTCGCTGATGTGGACACACACCTCGCCACGTTAGCATGTCGTACACATGGACATATTGACGGGGCAGGGGTGTGTCCATGTCGGCAAAAACCACTATCGGTTACGTCCGAGGATGTAACGTGCCCAGTTTCAAAAGTTCAGGACTCGCGGTGCCTGCTTTTCGAATCGAAGGACGAAACATGGATTTGGTCACAAGTTGAGGAATTTTTGATGGACTTTTTCCTTTCCCGAAGGGTGAACTGTTTGATGGTTGCTTGGGCCCATCCCCATAATGGGCCTCCAGAACTGATCGTCCCACCCCCGAAATGGGCCGTGTTTCCAGAACTCGTGTAGTCTCAGAAAGAGGATAAAGAATCCCGTTCGTCCTTTTCTAAAAAGGAAATCCCGTTTGTCTTTATCCTCTCCGTACCCGACGAGTGCGCGGCGGCCGGTGACTGGCCGCGCCAAGTGCGCCGCGGGTCCCATGGAGGTGGAGCCGTGTGGATCAGTCCCGATCCTTCTCCCGCCTTCCCCGCGCGCGCTGGCGCTGACCACCGACCGCCACGTACCAACTACCAATATAAGCCCGCCACGGATCCGCTCCCCGCCACCCCGAAATCCTTCTGGCGATCGGCAAGCTTCGAGGCGCGTGGCAGCGGAAGCGTGTACGAGGTGCGGAGAGAGAGCAGAGCGAGGGCGACGCGGATCACAGCTTTGAGCGGAGATGCTGGCGGTGTTCGATGCGACGGTGGCGCCGAGCCCGGAGGGGCTGCGGCAGCCGGGCGCCGCGGGGGACGGCAGCGCGGCGGGGCTCGCGGACCGGTTCAGAGACGCGCGCCCCGACGCGGTGACCGTCAACCTGGGCGGGTCCGGCACCATGGCCTACTCCTCCCGCGACCAGAGCCCCCTCCTCCCCAGGTGAGTCTAGCTTGCTTGCTTGCCTGCCTCGGTGAGTGAAGGATCACTCACCCTGCTGCGTTCATCTCCATTTATTTATCCATACATGGGACCGGTGTCTTTGCAGATGTGTGCTCTCTGATCCTTCATTTTACTGATATTCTCAGTCATGCATGCACGATGATCAGACGCTTGTTTATCTCAGCCCCAGCAATCCAGCATGTCATTCTCTGCTTCAGCTTAGAAAATTAGTGTGCCCCTGATGGCCTGATAGCATTTTTCACAACTTGGTCGAAGATTTACTTTTCAATACCATCACATTTCTCACGCATCCAGAAACGGGTCAGCAAGCAACAGACCAGTAGTTGCGTTTCCTGGCATCACGGAACAACTAGACACTCCGCTCCTACGGTCCTACCACAACAGACTCAGCACCTGATCCCTTTTGTGATACTGCTCAGTCGTTTCCGGTTATAGAGTACATAGTTATTGACAAAATCGTTTGCGGTTGCAGGTTGTTTGGCGCGGTGGATGACATGTTCTGCATGTTCCAGGGCACAATCGAGAACGTTGCTGTCCTCAAGCAGCAATATGGATTAAGTAAAGGCACCAACGAGGTCAACATCGTCATTGAAGCATACAGGACGTTGAGGGACAGGGGTCCTTATCCTGCAGATCAAGTCGTGAGAGACATAAGTGGGAAATTTGCGTTTGTTCTGTATGATTGCTCGACCAAGTCGGTCTTCATGGCTGCAGTAAGTAACCTACTATTGTATAATCATGACTTGAATTATTGAGTTATTATACAGAGTATACTACCATCACAGAACCAACAGCATCGTTTTCCTGTTGGCTCGGATCGATCACAGTATGTATCTATCAGGTGCTGCTTTCTGCATTTCTTTAAATAAAATAAAATCAGATTTGTCAACAAGAAGAACATCTTTGTTATCTGTCTTAGTAAAATGAATATAAATGTTTAATGCATTGGCCAAGCATTGTACCACACGTCAACATCTGGCATTGACAGAACAGATACAACCCGCTACGTATTGTTCATTTATTCACGGTTCTAGGGGATCATTGGTATTTATTGGGCAATATAATTGACGGTTCTTGTTCATTACCTTACAGGATTCAGATGGTAACGTTCCATTCTACTGGGGAGTTGACACTAATGGCCAGCTTGTGGTCTCTGACGACTCTGAAATCGTGAAAGCGGCTTGTGGAAAATCCTCTGCCCCATTCCCCAAAGGTAAGCATGACCAACAACAATCAACAAGAAAGCAACTACCAGAAGTGCTTTTCTTTTATCACTCACTCCGCTAATGCCTGGCGCTTGATGGCTGTATCAGGCTTCTTCTTCACGACGTCCGGAGGGCTGCGGAGCTACGAGCACCCAATGAACGAGGTGAAGCCGGTGCCGAGGGTGGACAGCAAGGGCGAGGTGTGCGGCATCACGTACACTGTGGATGCAAAGGCAAAGAAGGACGCCAGCATCCCCAGGGTCGGCAGCGCCGCAGATTGGTCTTCACAATACTAACGTGTTGTGTTATCTGTGCTTGGAGCTCATCAGTTAGCAGGTGTGGAGTCTGTCATAAACCAATGTTCATATGGAAGCCAGACAGCCAGTCTTGTTCTAGTGTTTAACTGAATAAAGTGGCTGTTCCCCGCCGCTGTTTATAAACTAACACCAGTCTGGTCGGTGCTTGTGTTATCTGAATGAGCATGATTTTGGTTATTACTGTGTGTGCTGCAATCACTTGATCGCAGAACGACTGCATTACTTGTTGCGTTTGGTCCGCTTCCCGAGCTGAATCCATCTGTTCCCCATCCCGAAGATTACCTCTCATCGGTTCCCTTCAGTTTAGGATGGTGTTGGCTAGTTGTCACCATGGAGGTCGGTGTGAGGTGTCATCGTGGCTGTACGCAATGCTTGTGGTTCAGCTCATGGTGGTCGTAGTTGCCGTCGCTTCACAGCAATGTGACATGGAATCGACGGCATCGGCACCCAGTCATTGGTGGCCGACGACGATGTTGTTCGCACAAGGGCAACAGACTGATGGTGCCAGAGCAGATACCTTGGTAGAGGAGATGAGGGCGATGGCACTTGGATAGATGGCAGCGCGGGAGATAGAGACCGGTTGTTTGCGCCTGGGGCGCCATAGGCCCAAGGCAACTGGGGGAGTCAGCGCTTGGGAGGAAGGGCGATGTCATGTGGCAGTGGAGGGGATGACGGTCATAAAAGAAAAAAGACATAGGACGAAGAGACGTACTTAGGGTGCGGCAGCGAGTCATGATTCAAAATGTTTTTTATGATCTAAATGATCCACTAATAATTTTTAATTTAAAATTAATAAAAATGTGATTCGATTCATTTTAGTTCTAATCTTTAAAATGTTTATGCAATTGAAGTCTCTTTACCACCCTTAGATGTACTGTTTACTTATGTTTTTGAACCACGATTGACTTCAAACTACAAATTACACCACCAGATAAACGTTGAGAGGATCTCAAGTGTATTCTACTCTCTCCTTTTTTTTGAATAATTGACTTCATGGCTTGCAGTGATGTAGGAACACGACGTAGGAACACTGCAGTGATGTGCAGTGGAATGGATAAATGGATTGTTATACACTGTAACGATACTGTATGCAAAGAGAAAGGCAGTTAGAATAGTAGATACACACTGTATTTATTCAGCCCAGGGCACATAACTGTGCGCAACAGTGTTGGATGCAACCGCCTGTCAGGCCATTCGCTGTGCGTGTACATTCCTCTTGATTGTCACCAATAATTTGCGTGTGTGGGCGTGGGCATCAACCGCATGCCATGGATGGACCATCGTGAGAGAGATCATATCGATCAATGCGGTTGGTTGTTTGTTTTGCATACACCTTCCATCCATCCATGCAGCCTTGTTTCAGTACTGTTCACCGTCTCTGTCTGCAGACAGCAAATGTATATGCATCGGCTGCTTGCAGCCGCAAGTACACGCGCCGCCGGATCCAAGACGGACGCTCCAGATCTTGATCTGTCGCTCGCCTGGTAGGTGGGCGGACGGCGTCCAACGGCGGGAGGGGTGCCCCATCCCAGCTGCCTGCGTGCATTCCGTTGCCGGCGGCTAGGGCTAGCGATCGAGAGGAGGAGGACGGAGACGGAGACGGAGGAGGACGGCTAGGCTAGGCGGCGCGTGCGCGGCGCGGCAGCTTTAGCATGCACGCTTGCTGAATGCATGGCCGCGCACGCGGGGAGCACGCATGCGGGAGGGAGGGGGTGCGTGCATGCAGGCGCGCGTACCCATGCATGGGCCGGATCGGAGACGGAGGACGGGCAGCCAGTACTTCTCCAGTATACGTCTAGCAGTACTGTACCAGTGCTATACTGTCTACTACCTACTGCACCGGTAAAGTACTCGTAGCTGTAGTTTGGTACCGTAGACTACAGTAGATGGCTGGATCTATGGCTAGTTTTTCCTCTAGTCTTCTAGTACTATGATGATTCAAGGATATCTGCCGCTCAGAAGGCACACGAGCTCGCCGCATTGTCAAAGAGAACGAGTCAGCGAGCGAGCTATATAAAACATGTCAAACTATTTTTAATAATAAACAAATCATAACAAAATGAATGGTAAATTGTAAATTTTTTTGAATAAAATGAGTGATCGAAGTTTTGAAAAAAATAAATCAACTCTGTCGTATATTGCAAGACAAATGATGGACAAATATATTTCAGTCTAAACAGGTCTACACAGCGTCCTACTAAGACCGAGTCTAACGGTTTGGATAATAGCCGGATACAATACAAAACGACATTGTTTATAGAAAAATGAATAGCTAGAACATTAAATAGATGTGCTTTTAGCTAGGCGCTGGCCTTGGTATAACAAAAGGACAAACACAATGCTACAGGATAGTACGGCCCCTGAACAACAGTGTGTAAAATGTGAAGGATCGTCAGATCGAGGGAAGAGATTGCTAGCACCAGGCGTCAGGACCAGGCGTCCAGGCCTGCCGCCAGCTGATCCATGCATATGATGCATCGATGACACAGGCCATATAGCGAGCGAGAGAAAGATCGAGGCAAGCGTTAATGCGGCCGTAGCATACAGCTGTATGATTACCTTTAATTCTTGTCTTGCTCGATCGGAATCGGAACCCCTTCCCTTCGACCGGCCCAACTGACACGGCATCCCATACACGATTGTGTTTGTCCAACTACAACGTTGAGAAGGTTGAGCGATCTGTATAAATTATCGGTAAATCCGACTCCGACGGCAGGCCGTGAAGCTGCGGCGGCATCAAATTAAGCTCGATCTTCTGGTTGACGGACCGACCCGCCGCATACAAAGATACTTGCTACGCCTGTCCATAGCAACTTAAAAAAATATTTTTTGTTCTCTCTTACACAAAGGAAAAGGAGCAATAGAGGCAAGGTTTTCAGCAACCTCCTATTTTTTTATTTTAAAGACCAACCAATACATTTCTATGCATCGTGGACTTAATTATAGCTACAGTCCACTGCTGTGGGATCCATCTTGTGGGCTACTTGTGCATATACGTCGGAGAAACCCTCGTGCGGCGAGTAGCTCGGTCTTGAATTCCGGACGTGGCCGCAGAAATTCGTTGTGGATGGAGCCAGGCCAGGAGCGCCACATAGTAGCTCGCACCAAGTAAATCAGCATGCGTTCTAATTATGAGAGCAATCGTTCATTTTTGCTCATTTCTACTGAATCACAATACCACTACAGTGCCCACTACATTACATTATGCTAGCCGATCAAGGCCATTAATAATGGCTGGTGCGACGCGCGGTCGATCTTGGAGGAGGCCAATCTAGATAACAAACAACTGAGCAAATGATAATTTATTTAAAATCTATACATTCCACATTATCATAACTTATAATTTATTCTAAAAAAACTTATTTCAACTTATTCCTAACTAATCCATAGTAACATTCATAGGATTTGGACATATTTACCCTACAATGTGTTATAAGCTACTCCATCCAAGGAAAAAAAAATTTAGTATTGTCCTAAGTCAAAAATCGTAGTAATTTTAACCAGATTTATATAAAAATGTAACAATATTTATATAATACGTGATATGAAAATATATTTTACTATAAATCTAACTATACCTATTTGGTAGCATAACCCTTAATATATTTTAATATAAATATAGTAAAAGTTACGCTGGTTTAACTTAAACAAAAGCCGGAATTTCATTATTTTATGGACGAAGTGAGTAGCATATATAATAGACCCTTGGGTCAGTTTTCGAAGATGAACAGCATAACCATCTCTCGAAAACGACCATTATTACTTCCTCTGTTCAAATTTATAGTTCGTTTGATTTTTTGGCGTCCGATCAAACTGTCTCGTCTTATTCAAAATATTTACAAAAATATAGAAAGATTTAATTCATAGTTAAAATATATTATATGCTAAACTAAACCACAATAAAAATAAAAAATAATTGTGAATTTTTTGAATAATAACCGGAAGCCAAAATAATTAAAAGAACTATAAATTTAAATTGGAACAAAGGGAGTATATTTTTAGATAATTGGGACTAAGGGAGTATATTTTTACATAATTGGGAGAGAGAGAGAGAGTATATTTTTAGATATACCTGATTGACCATGTAAAACGTCTACCTCAAGGTGATTGCTTATGAGAAAGACACCAATTTCGAGACGTGGTTCTATCTACATCAGAAAACCGTTTTCTAGATCCACAACAATAGGGCGTCGATCGATGAAACATCATTTTGTAAATCCAAGCCAGCCTTAAATGTTTTGTTGCATCATTCACGAAGAATCTCAATGGAATTCAAAGTCCAGTGGATTGATTTTGCATGGGAACATAAAGGGCTTGTTTTGGCAAGTGTGGTGCCAGACAGCTTTATCATTCCTCCGTAGTCTCTTCCTATCATTGAGCATATATAACATGTTCTTCTGTATTTTCAGCCAGTCACATTATTCAATAAAATACTTCTAGATTTGTGACATGCTTAGATCAAATAAAAATTAAATGCTACCTAGTATTAGATGCCTCTGTTCAGCTAATAATAGGAACCAATTGATACAGACCTCGTAGCTGAAATATTTGTTAGATACATTTAGGTCCAAAGCAACTATTTTTTAGCAACTAACAATTTGATACGTGCATTAAATGGGCCCTTAGAGTATTTGTCTCCAGCTCGTCTACCATAACATCTATATTTCAAATTCCATTTACATACATATCTACGTCCTGGTGACATAGACAACCAACATTATACTTGTACCTTACACTTGAATATAGCACTAAATTTCTTTCCTTTTTCATAGAAAAAATTGGCCTAGGAGTAGGCGTACGGGCAGGAATTCGAGCCCAAGAACGGTCCATTGTATCAAACGAAGCCACAAACTCTAGCACCAAAGTCGCAAATGGTGGCAGCATGTCCTTAAGCTTGTACTCCACCGTACCAGAAGCGTCTGTCACCTGCCGAAATATTGAGGGGCCTGGCTACGACTTAATCAGTGCATGCATTCAGACTTTTGAGTCATATCAATAGCAGGGAAATTGTATATTCGCCTACGTCAGTACCCTCTCAAAAAATTCACAGTACACTACATAATGAAAACATATCTAAAAGTGCATCGCGTAGCATATTTTCAGACACTTCGTATTTCAGTTGCTAAAGAAATAATCAGTAACAGGTACAATGGTGCAAGCATTATTCGATCGCAAAACAACATTGATATTTAACGACTAATTGAAAGCATAAATTAGCCAGGATCTTTCACCATGCGATCATGACAGATATATGTGACAGCTCAAGACCAAAATTTCCATCGTGCCGAAAAGGATCGGAGTTACTGGAATAAATAACATGTAGACCTTATTGGCAGATGTGAGTATTACTGAGTATTAAAAGTGGAATTAATTATTTGCAGTCCAACGAAAATTTTTGAAGCACGGTATTTTTTTCCACGAAGACCACAGTTGAATAGGTATGTTATATAAGAATATGGAAATTCTATGAAGTTACTGCAGGATTTAGAAGGGAAAAAAAGAATTGAAATACAGCTGAACGAATCAAGCTAAGCTAGATCACGTGGATTTGCAATAGTGGAACAGGTTGCATGGATCACAGTATGCAACTAAATGCCAAAACTAGTAGCGCATCTGATTGCAAACAGTCGATCAGGAATCATGAAATGAGTGGACGCAACCTAAACATCAAATGATTGCCTTATCAGTGATCCATACTAAATGAATCTGGAGAGGACCACAAGCACAGTCGTCACTCGTCAGTGCACTAGATCAGAACCTAGCACATTTACAATGAAAGCAGCAGAAAAATGGAAGCAAAGAACATTCACCGTTTTTTTTCGTGCTGCCATCGTTACGCAAGAGAAAAAAATATTCTGCCCGTGTTGCCGTGTCCTGCTAGTCCTAGCTACCCCGTGTCAAAGTTCAGCAAGACAACGGCATGATTACTAGCATCGTCTAAATCCTTGATCAGTGAATTCGGATCCATACTAATAACAGCATAAAGCATTTGAAAAATGCAAAGAATCTAATCAAACAAAGGATTCATAAACAAGTACTAAGGAAAATGCTTATCAATGAATAGGCTGTGAAACCAGTATCACTTTATCAAAATAAATGCTGGGAATCTTAAGCACTGGAAAATAAAATCTTTGGTACTACTACCTGCTTTGCCCAGCGAAAAATCACCATGTTATGCCCAATGACAGGAAGAAGTGAGGCTGCCGCAGCATGACCTAGCAAGGCATGACCACAAGATCTCCAACTCTTGTTCGAGCTAGGTGATCACTCAGAGCTAGATCATGCTGGCAGCTTCACTCGTTCCCTTGGGCAGTTTGAAGGCTAGATATATCGCATAAAATACCATGACTTGGTAGATGGAAGCTCCATGCTCAGATCCAAAGCACAGAAGTTGGAACAATGTCTAAGAAATGGAAGAAATCAAGGGAAAGGAATCGGTTATGCTACTAAGCTGATTCAAGAATAATAGGAATCTATGAAATGGAAAATCGTATTTCGATCCCAGCTCCCCTAATATCAGCAAACCTGAGGAATCAGAAGGTGATGCGGCATCCAAAGAACCAAAGATTGTACAAAGAACAAAGGATGGGATTAGATGGATGGCAAGAACAGGGCAAAGTTCCGAGGCCTCTAGAGAGGGGCACGGCTAAATGGGGACGGAAGAGAGATAGAGATGGTGTACATGATGCAAAGCAAAGCCCAAGATTTATAGAAGGGGGTGTGATGGGGGAGATGTAACAATATTGCAACTAGAATAGTGGTTGAGAGGGAGTAAAGTGGAGTGAGAAAGAGATTAGAGAGATGTATACAGAAGAGCCAAGGGGCCTAGCTAGGAGCTAGGTGTAGGCCCTAGGGTTCTAGATGCTAGGGGACCTAGACAGCCACCGCTGCAGAGCTGGAGGTGGTGAGTAGGGGTGTCAGGGCAGGGGGGAGGGGGCAGGCCAAGCCAGGCAGCACGCAGCAAAGATGCAGGAAAAGGAGATGGGAAAAAAGATTTGGGTGCATTGCGTCGGTTTGATGGATGGATCGGGGGATGGGGAATCAAGACAAACCCAGCCGTACCCATGCGGGCTCGGCCGTTTTAATGGGCGCCACCTTTATGATTCAGCTTTGCTTTTGCGATGCAGCTTTTCTTCCGTAGCAGGGCTTAATTTGCTCAAAGTACTCGTATTACCAAGCTTTCAATCCAGAAAACTACAAATACAATTTTTTGACATCTTTATGAAATACTACTGCACATGTGCAAAATCCATGTGTCACACAGATGACGCAGAACCAATTACTGAAAAAATGTCATAGATATGCTATAAAAACAAAACGAATTTTCAGAAGAAAAAAAAAAGAAACATTAAGAGCCTGTTTGGTAGCATAATATTTTCACGGTTTTGAAATAATACCATAGTTTTTCGAATAATATGGTTTTAAAAACCAAAAGATATTTGATTGATATCAGCAAAACATGGTTTTGAAAACCATGGTTTACCCAAAACCATGGTATTTTTGGAGTTTTGGAAACTAAAGTCAAGACTTCAGTTTTCTCTCTTTCATGTCTCTTCCGTAGTACGAGACTCTTGAAAACTGTGGTATATGGCTGTTGAAAACCGTGGAACCAAATAAACCTCGGTTTTCATCAAAACTATGAAAAAATCATGGTATTTGAAAACCGTGATATTTGTGTCATGTACAACTGAAAACCACAGTATCTAAAAACCATAGTTTTTGAAAACTTTGCTGCCAAACAGGCCCTAAACTGCCAAAATTCAAATATTCAACTCCCTAAACATTGCACACAAATGAAACGTAACTATAGACAGATGAAATTTTAGGCTAAAAAATCAAGAAACAATACATGTTGTACCTCTAGTGGAACACCAGCAAGATTAAGGGCATCAAGCTAGTTCAAGTTTGAGACATTCAGTCAACAAGTTATCAGTAGCGTTTATGTGATACAAAATCATAAAGAGCTAAAAAGTATACTCTCTTCGGTACCAGATTATGTCACTTCTAGAAGTTTTTAAAAATTTAGCTACAAAAATCTCAATTTGCTTTGACATCGAGACCCCCTTTGAAACACATGATCTATTTCTGAATGTCATTTTTCATATTAATTTATGCAATTCATTTGAGATTTACATGCATATGCACGTAATTCTCTAACTTATCTTTTTTAACATGCATATGCATGTTGAAAAAAAATTGAAAAGGCAAAAAAGATAGAGAGATTTCATTACAAATGCGCTTATTGTGAATTGAAGGGTATAGCCTAGTTCCTAGGATTGAGATATGGAAAACTTGAAGGTAGAGAAATTGTCCCCATAAAGAAACAACTAACTCAGCTATGACACACGGACCACGGCCAATTATCTCTGTAAAGTGATGCATGGGGATTATGATTTGAAACCCACGGGTATAGTTCAAAAACTTGGAGCAGTGCTCTTTTTCAACAAAACTAAGCAGCTTTACAACGAAGAAATTTCACGGCTCGAATTCATAGGAAAATGGAGACCTCAACAATGGTGAACTGATGGCCATGCATCGACACTAATTATCAATAGCAATGCTGAAGGAACGGGGTTTGGACGGTATAGGAAAGTGGAGGCGAAAAACAGGCGAAATCTGTCAAAATTTGGCCAAAAACATCACATCCGACACTGTAGCACTTTTCGTTTGTTTGTGGTAAATATTGTCCTACCATGGCCTAACTAGGCTCAAAAGATTCGTCTCGCAAAATACATCTAAACTGTACAATTATTTTTTGATTTCATCTACGTTTAGTACTCCATGCATGTACCGATATTTTTGATGTGATGAGAAATTTTTTTTTTATAGTAAAATTTGAAAAAAAAATTTAGATCTAAACACAGCCATAGAAGCGCGTAACCTCGTGTTTGAAGTGATTTCGCGTAGTGGCTGTGATGTCATCAAACTAGAGCACACAGCACCAACCACGAGGCATATATCACCAGCTGCAGCAGATTCTCAGTTCTCCGCTTCTCCGGTTGTTTGAGAATACTTTGCACTTTGCAGTCACATGTACATCCAGATTCCTGTACAGTGCCGAGACTGCTCAGCCAGGGCACCGTGTGCCGACTGCCGAGACTGCAACCATCACCTGTTTCAAATTATGGCATCCATTTCACGAGGGCTATACAGAAAATTCTCAGAAAACATCTCAAGCCCTGTTTAGATCTAAAAAGCTTCTCCTAAATTCTACTATGAAAAAAAAATTCTCCATCACATCAAAATGCCGGCACATACATGGAGTACTAAATGTAGATAAAATAAAAAAATAATTGCACAGTTTAGATGTACTTTGCGAGACGAATCTTTTGAACCTAGTTAGACCATGGTAGGACAATATTTACCACAAACAAACGAAAAATACTACAGTATTTTTCAGTTCAAAACAGTACCAGTTTTCAGGGATCTAAACACACCCTCAATCTTTTTGCGAGTTTGTCGTTGAATTCGAGCGTCACGATCATTCACATCCCAACCCAATACTTCTTGTTTTGACATCATGATTCATGAAGAGTCTATGATCAGAAGATTGCATGTAACTATCATGTCAGAATAGTAGTTGTGGCGGGTAAATACTAACACTATGCGTAGCAGAATGTATAAATGCATTGTGTATCTACTATTCTAAATATTTTTCTCTCTGTAAACAGTATCGCTACAGTGTATAGACGATTCATTTACCCAACTCACTTCACATGGTCTAACCGGAGGAAAGAGACCGGAGAGCTGGAGGTCCGTGGCAGGATAAGCTAGTAGGACAAGCTAAGCCTCGTCTAGGCCTAGGCTCCTAGAACCATAGAGGTGGAGACAACAACGGCAGCAAAAGCACCGTAGGCGCATGGGCACCCCAGAGAAGATCACAGTGCAGGCATATATCCTGGTATCCAGTCACCGTACGCATACTTCAGTAAAGGGAGAATTTACAGTATCGCGGTGGTTCAAGTTTCTCACAAGGCTTCAAAATGGCTATTACACATAAACTTTTGATTTAGTACAAATTGCGATGAGGATTATTACATCGCTTAGAAGACGTGCATGTAAGGATGAAAGTGGGTTATCGTTGGAATTTTTAGATCAATCACTTAATTATAGTGGGACAGCATTCTAATTCATTTCATCCCCAAGATAAATTATGAGAAATATCATTCTAGTTCATTTTGCCAATTTTTTAGGTCGACGGACTTTCATCCCTACATGTACGATTCAAAACTCGAAGCCTGCAACGTAAGGAAGAGTCGCTGTGTTCAAAACCGTGAGTTTTTCCGATCTCAAATTCCCCTAACTAATCTAAAATTTTTTCCCTAGCCTACAAGTAGCAAATTGTTTCACACTACGGCCTCCTTTGGACATATGGTTTTTATAGAAATTATACAGAAAACACCAACATTCGGAATTCTCCCGTGTTCCAAAAGGCCCAAGTTGCAAACTAAAAAATCAGGATGTGAGCCTGAGGATTTCTATCGGATTTTACTCTTTGTACTACCAAAAGATCACAGTACTTTCAACAGCTATAAAATTCTGCTCATCTTCCTTGTGAACCTGAGGATGTGACCATACAAGTACTTGGCTAGCTAGCTAAGCTAGGAGGAGCTAGCCTGGTAGGGCAGCCACCAGATCCTCCTAGTGATATCAAATACTGTCGACGACGCCTTTCTTCTACAAGGGCGGCAGAGCTGCAGGAGGCCAGGGAGAAAAAAGACCCCAACCGCTAGGCGTGCATGCGTGTAGAGCGAGGGAGACTAGTCGTTGCTCATTAGTCAAGCTCAAGCCCAAGTCCTTGTTGACTGTACCTCGGCTTAGCAAAAGAGAGCAATGCCAAAAAGAAAAGCCACGAGGATGTGCGGCATGCCGGCATCCTGTTCTGTGCGCCTAATTTACGCGTTCCAATGTGGGTGCATGTTAGTTTGGTGATCAGGCCCAAATCTTGTTTCTTTATATAACAGTGCAAAGATGCATGCTAGAATTAGCATAGCTACCCTTGCAGCGTATTATTGCTGACCTTTCAGGTTTGTGAATACTTGTTTTACTCCAGTTTGTACAATCAGATATCGCAAAATAAGGGATTTTGCCAGTACGCTATGGAAACTAATGGTTCATGAATCATCAGTAACTCACCTTGCTCACGGCTCGTGGCAGCCCCTGCATCTCGTCTTTTGTTTATATCTGGTTGGCTTGAAGCATCATATCCCTTTACGGCTCTACCACAGTTTGCATTGAAGCATCCCTCAACCAGCAGCAAGAGGAACAGCTGCATGCTGTAAAAAATGTAAAGTATATAAACTGAAACCATTGTAACAAAGTCGCAAACACGATTTCTCTCATGTAAATGTGATATATGGCCTCTCATGCTTCTACGAGTTTGTTTACCTCAATGTTTATCAAACGAGAGGGAAAACGAGGCAGAATTCTGACAGTTGAAGAATGTAGCAATAGCATTAAGCTACAGAAAAGCAGCATAATATCCGTTGTCCATATATATGGATCTTTGAACCTAAAGCCAGGCCAGGTCGCTGGATGCATGGAGGTGGAGGGAATCAGGCAGCGTGCATTCATGTCTTTCATGTGTACAAGTGCAGGCAAATTTTGGATTTCTCAAAACCGTCCCCGGCATGGATAAAGAGAGATGTATGTCAGGGTATGATGCAGTGAATAAGTACGTTTATGCAAATGTTTATGCATGTTTATTTAGACAATCGACAAGATAGGACTGCAATTTGTACATATACATATTGCGATAGTACGTGGAAAACAAAGTGTCAGGTTGTGCAAAATGCACAATGGGTTTCACAAAACGCTAGGATCGGTCTATATAAATAACTAGATGATACCCGCGTGGTAGTGGTGTGGGGTAGTGGTGTGGGCTCTTGTGTGAGATTTTGTCTGTGTTATGTCACAAAGGATTGCATGCATGATTGTTATTAGTCACATAAAATCTCTAAAAAAACAATATAGACTGATAGTGGATAATGGTACGACTTATCTTTAATTAGTGGACTGTGGACTTTTGATGATGTAGTTTCACGAGAAACAATGAAAATATGGTAGTGGGGCTAGTTATTTAGATAAAAGATTGCCCCTGTCTCTCAACTATTGTATAGCTTAATATAATGTAAGATACCACGTGCTATGAACAGTTCATTTCAATTAATGCGTTTTATATTTTACCGTTGTACCCATAACACTTTGTGCTATATTTGCCCACCATTCTCCTTCAGCTTATATAATATAGCATAAATCAGCTACATTATATTACATCTAGAGAAGAGAACAAACATAATTAGGCTTCCTTCTGGGGAAATAACTTCCTGCACTGGCACGAGGTGACAACCATCGTTGGTTCAAACCAACGAGCGACTGCGGAACCTTGGGCTGCTACGCGGTTATAAACACCGAAGAGAGCACAGCCTTATTCGCCTATACCAGACAATATGTGCCAAAAGAAATATACCAGCGTTCAACGACTTCGAATCTAGGGAGACTAGAGTAACAGTAGGGGTAGATGTAAGTATTAAATTGCGGAAATTGCATACAAACATGCTCCATAGTTTTCTTTTTAAAAAACAAAAATCAGATGGTTCTAGTAAAGCCCTGTTTGGATCCTGGGCTTTGCCCTTTTTTTTGCCGTTTGGATCCAAACACCCTCTGACAAAAAGACAAATGCTACAGTAACTAGCGGCTAATCATGGATTAATTAGACTTAATAAATTTGTCTCGTCGTTCAGTCCTCATCTATGTAATTAGTTTTTTAATTAGGCTATATTTAATACTTCTAACTAGCGTCCAAACATACGATGTGACATTTGTTATTTGCTATTTGCCATTTGATCCAAACAGGGTCTAAGGATAGCACCAAAGTGAAACAACGGAGAAACTCAGCATGATCGATGCGTAACTGACGGTAAAAGGACAAATGATATTACGTATCATCAAAATTTTGTATTGCTCTCCCAAACACCCCCACCCACCCCAAGGGCATCATGCATTATGTATTTAACAGTGCTCCATAACTTTATATTAACGCAGGCAAACACAGCAGAGTTTGTGGCAATTGGCAAACTGCAAATGAGAAACCACAATATACAACCAGGTAGGAACAAAATACCTCGTTCCACGAAAATATCGATTAACAATAGAGGCGTGCCGCTTGATTAGGCATATATGTAACAACACTTTGAATCTAGCTACTATCCCCGATCTTAATTTAATACACGCACGCGGGATGCCTGCCTGTGGTCCAAGTACACCACTGTCCATGGCCAAAAGTAACACAAATCACAAAATACAGATGCAGTGCAATAGAAAATATCAGTTTAAAGCAACGGTCCTGTTTAGATTCAAAATTTTTTTCCCAAATTCTACTATGCAAAAAAAAGATTCCTCGTCACATCAAAATACCGGTACATGCATAGAGTACTAAATGTAGATGAAATAAAAAAATAATTGCACAGTTTAGATGTACTTTGCGAGACGAATCTTTTGAGCCTAGTTAGACCATGGTAGAACAATATTTACCATAAACAAACGAAAAATGCTACAGTACTTTTCAGTTCAAAACAGTGATAGTTTTCAGAGATCTAAACACACCCAACATATGCAGCTGCAGCGCTGCGCTGATCTAGATCTCTTAACAGGTGCAGGCCTAGGAGATGCTTAGCAGAGGTGGTCCTCATGTATGCATGCGTACTTGTGCTCACCTCTCACATCCAAAACCGAGGCAGGGTGTACTCGCCGCTCTTGACTCACCGAGATGAGCTGGGCGCTGTCCTTTGGTTTGGAGGAGAGCTGGAAGGGTGGTATGTGAGGGAGCAGTGACAGCAGCTTGAGCAAGACAGTGACTGTTTCCTCTGTACTTTGACAGGACCAAAGAGTGCAACCAAGTTTGGATCGGCGCAAAATGGTAGTACTGTTTACGAGAGAATGCATCGTTTTGACAAATGCAACAAGATCTACATTTCTCTACTGTACTGGGAGTTTTTGTACAGGCCCAGGTGCGTGCGTGCACCCGAAGGCTTTTTCACTGCACACATCTGGGAACAGTGCCTGATACTTTCCCCCACCAGTTACCACAGTTTTGTTCTTGCTTTCACTTGAAGGCATACATTTGTCCAAACGAAAATAAAACATGAAGGCACACGTCCAAAGGCTGAATTTATGGCTGCCAAGGGTTCAAATTAGTACATTGACTTACTTAACGCATTGTAGCGACAGGTCCCTTAGATGTCACAATGAGATGGATCACGTGATAATCTAATTTGGCAAAAACACCTTTAGAAACTATAAAGCCTAGCTAATTGCATTTATGTTCAACTTAAATCGAAGATGATATTAGTACATTCCACATAACGAAAAGCCTGAGATACATTACTGCTACCGGTCAGGAGACTAGGCAGTACGCCTGTTTCTACTTCACTCGCATAAAAACGAAACCAAACAAATGCAAAACAAAGCTCGAAAAAAAATATCTCCAGCATCGGACAGATTGGCCAAGCCAAGGTCAGAATCCTCAAAAAATCAAATTGCAGCTTGGCAATTTTTGGCAGCATATTGCCAGCAACATGGTGACATGCGTATGCGTCTGCGCGGCTGCCTGCAGCTAGCGTTGTCTCCTGATTCCTTTCCGCTGCGGCGCTGCCAATGGCGTGCGCGCGCGTCCTCGATCGCGCGTGCTGGGTGTGCGCGCGCGCGGCGTGTGATGGTGGTGGTCCTGCACCTACAGCCGGCCGCCTGCATCGCCCATCAAGGAGGAGCACAGCCCCTGTGCGGCGCGTGCAGATACGCGACGCCTCTCCCGTTCGTCCATCAATGCGTACCGTCTACCATCGGCTATAGACAAACGAGCTGCGTACGATCTAGCTAGCTTTCACACAGATTGTTCTGAGATCTCTGTAAACCGAATGCTGTTGATATACCCGCGACGATTCAAACCCTAGAACAAGCCACAGGCCTTCGAATCCGTGGCTAAAGGTTGCAGTTAACACGGGCGACGGAGGAATCAATTCAGGAAGCGCACCTGTATCATCAAGTAGTAGCGTGCCGCAGCAGCGAGATCGCATCCGCCACCGCGCACCGGCGCCGCTGTCCTCCACGCCGATCAGCGGCGCCGTCAGAGATCGCCGCGACGCACACCGACGGCCCGAGGCCCGATCGACCACCCGCTCCGCTGCCGCCAACTGAAGTCGGAAAGGCAGCACGCCCACGCTTCACAGTCTCGTGGCCCGGCCATCCGGGCCCTTTGGCCGTGGGCCTGTCCAAGTCCGGTCCACATATCAAATCGGCAATGCCCTCCTTCGCCGATTTTTTTTCGTTTTTTCTATAATTTACTGGAAATAAAATTGCAAAAATATACTTTTATATCGGCGGATAGGTCAGTTGAATTTAAAATATATCCAAATAAACCGGCGGCTTTTGCTATTTCAAGATACTCTAGGCTAAAGTGAGTTAAAGATGCCTACCTAATAAATTAGCTAACAAATATATTTCCTCCATTCCTTTTTACTTATCATTTTTTAATTCAAAAATAAACTAGCCATGGATAAATATTCTAGCACTAATTAGTTAGTTGATTGCAGCTAATGTTAGCTAATTTTGATGATCCAAATGGGACTTTATATCTGAAAATTCATACATGCTTTACATAAACTTAGATGAACGTGAAATTTATATAAAACTTGTAGAGATCAATGAGATCGTTTTTGTAGTTCATAGAATTTTCATTTGAAATCATCTTAATGTCAAAATAAATTATACAATTTTTAGATATCTACATAAAAGTGTAGTGGTATTTCTGTCTTTTTTTTTAGGGGTAGTGGTATTTCATTCGAGGAAAGGAAGCTCAAAACGAGCTTAAAGCAGTGAAGGCCCATGAAGCCTGTCCGCCGCGTGGTCGCTCGGTTACTCTGGGCCGTCGCAGCACGGCCCGCACGCAAATCATGCCCAGTTCCGGCGGGCTGGCCGGCCACGTGCCATCCGTGGGGCGCCGCCGGACGGCCAGCTCCGGCCGGGAGGCTTGGAGTGGCTCTCGCGGTCTCGCCTCTCGCTCCCGGTGCGGACTCCGGCCGCCGCGAGTTCCAAAATTCCATGTCCCGGTTAAATTCTTGTCGCGGTCGCACTCTCGCACCAAGCTACGGCATCTCGGCATCGACCTTCCTCAAATTTGCTTGCTCCTTGTTGAAACTGAAGAAAGACTCAAAACTGTACTCGGTACAAGTACAACCGTGATCCCGTGAACTACTTTCTAGTTTCTACGCTGTCATCGTACATGGCGTGGCGGTGTTCCGTCCACTTGCAGGTTCGTCCACGTGCCCCCGCGTTACACGAAGGGTGGCAGCACCGTCGTGGCGCCCGGCGGGACGACCTCGGGCGGCGGGCCGGGCTGGTCCACCTCAGGCGGCTGCAGCGGCGGGACGTCGGGGTTGGGCGGCACGGCCGGGACCTCCGGCGCCGGCGGCGACGGCATCGCGGGGCCCGGGAGCTCCGGCCCGGGCGCCGGCGCGCCGGGCACGGGCACGTCCACGCCCGGCGGCGCGTCGAACTCCGGCGGCGTGTCGATGCTCGGCAACTCCTCCGGCGGGCGGCTCGTCCCCGGCACCTCGGCCGGCGGGCTGTCCGTGCCAGGCACCTCGGCCGGCGCCTGGCCCGGGACCTCCGGCGGCGGTGGCGTGGCGGCGTGGCAGCGCACGCCGCCTCGCCCGGGGGAGGACGGTAACGGCCGGTGCGCGCGCGAACGCGAGGCGTAGTGCGCCGACGACGCGGCGGCGAGGAAGGCGTGGCGGCACGAAGGCTGCAGCGACGTCGTCACGAGGCTGACCGGCATCGTTGCGCTCTGCTGTGCTCTGCTCTTCTTGGGCGTACCCGGAGATCGGACAGACACGATGGCGAAAGGCTAAAGGAGGCAGAGCATGGCCTTATACGGCTGCCGGCTCGACACGTTCGGCTACGAGCGGGAGCACGTGGCGTTCGTGCCGATGGAGGCGGCCTCTTGCGACACGTTCGTGCGCGTCTGTCGCCAAGGTGTTCATTCTTCGCCAAGGTCCGCGAGACCGCGACAACTTTGCTCCCTCTGTGTTCTTTTTTTTTTATCCTTAGCCGACGATAGCGTCATACTGAAACTGATATGTCGTGATCTGATTATATTCACATTTTCGTTACCATTTCTCCACCAAACAGCACCGATGTAAATACGGTTCCCTTCAAAATGGAAGATTCGTAAATTTCGTTTGGATTTACAAGCAATATATCCAGGATACACAAGGCATAACAAAGATGCAGACGTCTCCCTGTGTCTCTGTATACATCCATATCTCGACACTAACTGCTGGTAAAAAATAGAGTATGATTCTACTTGGGTAAACAGCACGGTGAACCACGCAACTATGTAAGATAAGAACAGTAAAAATCAAGAGCCCGACCGAACAGCACGCCGTTCTTGCGAAGACGGTGCCGGTGCGTACGACCGAGACCGACTGACGCCGGAGACGGAGAAGAAGGGTGGCTGTCAACACGGTCACGAGGACAGGAGGCGCTTGAGCTGGAGCAGGTGCTCCTCGTTGGAGATGTTGAGGGACAGGCGCAGGTTCGTCAGCAACGCCTCCTGCTCCCACGTCAGGGGCCCCGACGCGTACAGCGCCCGCATCGTCGACCGGTACGCCTCCAGCTCCAGCCCGTGCACGTCCGCCGCCTCGTCCTCCTCCCAAGCCCCGGACGTGCACGGGCACGAAGACATGGCGTCGTCAGGGAGGCACCCTGACCGTGCGGCAGCAGGCCGCTTGCCTCTGCCGCCATTGTCGAGGTGGCGCAGATCGTTCACGCTGCAGCTTGCCACCGAGCACTCGGCGTCTTCTATGGCCTGTGAAGAGCTCTGCAGGTAGCTCTCGGCCATGGCGCTGGCACCGTTCAGGTGTGCTCTTTTGCTCGGATGCTGAGAGGCCTCTGCGGCAGCTTTCCTCTTCTTGGTGCTACTGCTCCCCAGTTCGTAGGCTCCACGCCTGGTGGCCTGGAAAGGAGATTAACACGGGTAAAATCGTCTGCTTGGACAGAAATAGCAAATAGGGTACATGCACAATGCTGGCAAAAGAGGGTCTTATGCTTCAAGGTTCGGCCATTTCGACTGCTAAAAATGGTGGCACTCTGGTGGTGGTAAACAAATTCTACATCCATGAGTGAAGTATCACATTTGACAGCAAAAACTTCCGATTGTGCAGCTCAAGCCTCAGCAACATCATGCTGTAATCAGTAATCACCATCAGTCTCTCTACGGTTCTCAAAACTACCGAATTTAGGAGTCTCAACAATACAATGTTGTGTGAGGTGAAATGTTGCAGATAGATTTATATCGCAACATCTTAAATTTAGCATCACTTCCATTTTTAAAACAGATGGAGAGAGCATGTCATCACAACTCTGACTTTGAACAAGCTGTGGTAGATTTATCAGTTCCATCTCTACAATATACCCAAGAGAATAGAGTATGAACCCCCATGGCAGATATGTGGTACCAATAGAGAATAAAAGGTCATAAATCATGTAGACAACTAATCATTTCCCTGGAAACAACTTAAAGTTTGTGGAGGGCAACAAATCAATCATCAATCAATATAACGAGACTCCTGACAACGGATACTAGTCCAGCACAAATGAAAATTAAGGACACAAAAATGACAAAATGCAAATGTTGCTGTAAATCAAGCAAGATAAATCTAAGTAGACAATGCCTACACTACGCTTTTACAAGAATTATTAGCTATCGATGATGTAAGCTAAATAAACAGGTAAATTAGAAAAAAAAAATAACTTTGCATTACCACGAAGTGACTTTACCTTATCTGCAGCAGGAAAGGGCTTGCTCTGTGGAGCTTCCAGAGCATGTGGAATTCTCAAACTAGATATGTGAAACTCTTTCAGTTGGATACAATCAGCAAGCCTGATAACAAAGTAATTGTCCTTGAGCATCTTTAAGATCTTGCCAAGCTTCCATGTGTTGCGATCCAAGACCTCAGTTACATCTCCAATAATCCATTTGCATCTTGTCTGAACAACAGCTGGTTGGTTTGGCCCAGAAACATAATCATCTTGCACCTTCTTGGCGTGGAAATTTCCTCCAGAAGCAAAAACCATATTGTTCTCCTTGAAAGTTTGCACTGCGCTATTTTTCAGCTTCATGATCCTACCCAGGAGGCTGGCCGAAGAGATATGGAAGAGGTCAGTAAATGCGTAGCACCAGATGAAGGAAAAGAACACACAGGCAAATCACAAAGGCATCATGGTATGGTAATAGAACTATCAGTTTCTCAACATTGGATCCAAGTAGAGCTGTGTGCCTGAATACACCTCTCATCACACATAATTTGTTTTTGTACCTACTACTGAGTGGATCATCATAAACAATATTTTGAGCACAGCTTCCATGTGATGTATCATTGAACATACAGAAACTATTTTCGACACAAATACACACATGGTGCTTTCATATTTCCACTTTCAATATGGATGTTAACCAAAGTCTTTTTAATAAAAAAAAAAGAGTAGCATAATGGCATCGATGTTGAGCTGATTTAAAACATAATCCAGTACCACTCAGTGGAATGCAAGTGCCAAAGAACAAACAACACGATATTGTAGAAACATCTGAATCAACATAAAGAAACAGAATAAAAAGAAGGCAGAATCCTGCAATCTTCACATTAAGTTTGATGATGAGAATGTCTGTTGATCAAACCAACCACAGTAGTTTCTTTGTCATAGTTATTGCTACAAACAAGATTTTCAACGTAGTCAGGCATCTGGTGCTTTTGGCTAAAGAAGATTCGAGATCTACTGGAGACAATAAGGTATTCCTAATGCTGTGATTCGGAGCTACTGAACGAGCAAACCAAAGACAAAAAGGATCATCCTGCATTCTTCTGAAACCAAAAACAAATGTGTTTCCTGTTTCCTCCATTCTTCTGTGACCTAACACATTCCTAGAAGTCCAAGGAGTAAGCATCACCTTGTGATTGGGACCAACAACTGAAATTTTGATAATATCTTTTAAAACTGAAATTTTAATGTAGCAGATAAATCCCACAAGATACAATAACTAGAGAGAAATCCAAGCTGAAAAAGAACATGTGAGATCTAAAATAACGAAAAGATCTATTATTTGCCTCATACACAGTAAAAGGACTCAGATCAGACAGTCAACCTCAATCCAGAAACAAAAAACGATCCATGTTCAATTTCAAAGCTTATAACATGATTCAGAGTAGTTGAAATTTCAACGCTGGAACTACCGAATTGGAGACCTTTGAAATTATTCATAAAGAAATTTCAACGCTGGAACTACCGAATTGGAGACCTTTTTATGACTTTTTTTAAGTCATAAAGAAATTCTACGTCACATAGTTAGGATGAACCAATTCATCTATGATCCATAGAAATATCACTCATGTAACCATAAAAGAGATCCAACCTTGGACCATGGTACCACAGAATTTTCAACACGAGAAACACCGATTAACAAAGTTTCCAAGAAAGGGGAATTAGTTTTGACGAACAAAGAACATGTAACATTCTACCTACTAGACTTGCGTTCAGTCCCAATAACCGGATTCCTCGATATGGATTTCCAGCTAGAAAACCAAACTAAAATGCGTCCACAAGAATCCATCAAACTCTGAACACTCGCAGCCTGTAACTGCTGAAACATTGGGCATCAAAGATCGAACAGCATGAACGAACACCTATCAAGACATCACTCTGCAAAAAATCTGATTGAGATTTCGAACTGAAAACTAGGAGCAGAAGCTCGAATTGGTTTCAGGAACAGGAAGTCCAGGAGATCCATTTTCTAACGGCGCAATCTAGAAAAGGCAGCGGAATCGAACGCGCAAGGAAGCAATCCAATCCATTGCAATCGAATAGCTGTGAGTAGTCCTCAGTCCTTACCTGCAGGAAACCAGCTGATTCGCCTCGCCAATCCAAGAACACGAGGAACGGGCAGCGCCGGAGTAGCAATCCCAATTAAGCCCAATTGGGTTGCGCTCCAACCCAATTGGGATTAAGCCGCAAGGTGGTGAAAGCCTGGCTGAGACAGCAGTTCAGGTCAGAGGAAAAAAAAGAAGGGAAACAAAAGGAGCTGAAAAAAATTACCTCCACCGGACTCCAAGAATAGCAAACAGAAATTACATGTGGAGGAGAAAAATAAATTTTGGATAGAAATTTAGAGACCATTCGGGGACCAACCTTGGAGGAGGGACGGATTAATCAGGCGGTTACGAAGCGATCGGGACGCTAGAGTTGGAGGGTCCTGGCCTTGCAAAATGTTTTGGGTGCAGGGGATGTTCTTTACTTCAGTTCTCGGTGCTTTCTCTTATTTTTTTTAATTTTATTTTTAAATTTATTTTTGAAATTTCTACATTAAAGTTGGTTTAATTTATGACTTAGATGGCATTCGTTACCTCATGGATTCATCCGACGTCACAATCGCGCAGATAGTTTTCAGTTTGACGAACCCAGATTCCAAATCCCCCTTGCTAGCTCTGACGATTCATCTACGTTCATCTACACCGTCCAGATTGCTGGAAGTGGACCAAAAGCAACCGCTGCTTGCCGAACTGTGTAAACCATTACTACTAATTTGTAAAAGTTATTATCAATTGATGATTAATACCACACAAATGGTTTTTTTTTTTTTTTTTGAAACACAGTACAATGCAGGGCTCACAAGCGTGTTTGTCTTTGTGTGAAAAAGGTTTCTAACGGTGACAGGAACGATGCCTGTGCCTTTCTGGTACAAGTTTATGCCAGTCTAAGCTACGCTCGCTCTCACATAGTATTCGATTGTTAATTTAAGAGGCGACAGCAAATGGATCTGAGTTACGCAGCTGCCTTTCTCGAGGAGGCACGCCAATGTTTTTAAGCCTAAACAACACAGCAAGCTGTGAGCTTTTTAAGAGCGATGGAAAGTTGACCCAAGAATTACGAAACTTGTTTCTCACTTGCTACATCTACCACTTACTGCTGAACTTGGCAAAAGTTTTAAGTTTTTGAAAGAGTTGGAAAGACATGTTTTGATGCGTACGAAGAAAGGATAGGGCGGAATGTGTATTGGCAAGTTGCAGGGTGCGAAAGTGGAGATGAGAAAGAGACATCCATATCGGAGAAGCGCAAAAGTTCACCACTTTCTCAGAAAGAGAATATGCAGATAGGATAGCTTGATAGCGATGAAAAGAACGAAGTAAATACGAGTCGAGGGATCACAGCTCCAGAAATTTACTGGTTGTGGCTCTGCCAACCCTCCTACAGCTACAGTCCCTAGAGTGGGCAAAAAAAGTTTCAAAAAGGAGGTAAGGGACCTTGATTTTCTGACGTGTGATCTTACAAGTTAAGATGATTCAACTATCCAGTATAAAATTAGGGTAACAAAATGATGTCAAAATACCTATAGTAGTCCCATCCATTTTAACAGCACAAAAGATGTATGCTTATTCCCGCAACACCCAAGTCCCATCGAATTTAAAATCTACCATTTCGACAGCACTAAAGATGTTATCCTGCAAAATTAGCACCACCCAAAGGTACATAGCTAATCTGAAGTACATCATAAGTCATGCCACAAAGAACATGCAGCACGAAACCTACATTTATCAAAAAACATTGCTGAAAGAAGAATATATGTGAACCAGCAACATAAAATAATCGCTAGCACAGATAGGCAACCAAAAGCGAGAACAGTATAGCATGACCGTTGTCAATAGCTCAGCGACACACAAGAATAACATTACTAAAGTTGAAACCATTGGGTAATTGATACAGACACAGAAAGAAGAATGGATTGAGTGTCGAAATTCGCATATACTGTGTTCTCATAGTAGGCGTTTGGAAGCAAAGGTCCGGCGGCAAAATACTACCAAAGCCAAAACGAGATATTATCATGTCTGAAGACCCCAATAACATGTAGCATTCGACAATAACCAAAATCATAATTTCCAACTTAATAAACTACCAGGGACCAGTAGATCACTGGGTAACACCAAGCCACTTGGAGAAGTTCTCGAACTCTGTGTAGTCGCTGTCTGAGACCATGGTCTTGTACCACGCCTTTCCAGCAGCCTTGACCTTAGATGCCTCCTCCTACAAGTAAATTTCACAGAAAATTAGCACATCAAGGAAAGTTCAAGAGATTACTGGAGTTTAGAAAACAGAATAATAACATTCAAAGTAATTGGAAAGAGGATTATGAAATAAGATTAAAAAAAATGTTGCAATCTAGTTGCTGAATGCACAGTTCAAATGCGAATGCAAAACAACCAGCAACAAAAATTTATTGGAACCAATAAAGAAATGAATATGCACAGGAGTATAGGACCAAACACGTGAGCAAAGATGTATATTGAATAATTTTATGTGCCACCCAGACCATGGATTCAGATTAAACTATGTTTGAAATAATTAGGTTGTTTCAAAATGTCTAATTGCTAATGAGTAACAGATGGCACTGGCCATTGACAGCAATCTACAGCTAGAAAATAAGGCCTTGCTATTCAACTTGTAAATTGTGGATTGCATCTTGTGGGATGTTACAGTCACCAAAGCTGCGGTGCAGAGCTGTATTAATCACTACTTCAGCTGGATACCACAATCCACAGCCTGAAACAAACAGGTTCTAAATAGAGAAGATCCGCATTTCCTAATTTACATCGACTTTCCAAAGCTAGGGCAAGCAAACTGAACAGGTCATGCAATTAATGTTGAACTAATAAATTACCTTGCAACATATAACATGCCAAAACAATGTCAAGTTAATACTATATGGCAGCACAAATAAAGGTTGAATGGACATTAATGATTCCTCCATCATCAGAAATGTCAACAATGTCAACTTATGTTACAGGTTCATGCCTCGGACATAAAGCTAGACAATATACGCAACCCTCGATGTTACATAAACTTGAAGATTGAATGGACATTAATGATTCCTCCATCATCAGAAATAAGTAGAAAAGCATGAATATTTCTAACTTCTATGGTGACTAATGGTAGTTTGGCATAAACTGTGTAGCATAAGAAATGTACTATTATCCACAGCGGAGAGCAAACAAACTGATTCACAAAAGGGTTCAGTAGAATGCATGCTAACTCAACAAAGTTATAGCCTAAATTATACAATTAGCACAACTAATTGGAAATGGTGAAATGGAATGCCTTACTAAAGCAATAATACATAGGCGACACTAAATAATAGATAATAAACGTAGCACAGTATGAACATCGAAGAAACTATATAAACAGAATAAATGCAAAAGAAAAAGCGTAAAGGATTATCATACTGGGCTGAGCTTGGTCCTCTTGGAGTCAAGCTTCTCAGTCCTGGCCTTAACACGTGCTGCCTCAGCCAGAGCTGCCATCTTGCGCGCAGTCCCTAGGTACGGGTTCAGCTTGAGCACTGCAGCCATATTCTTGAGCGGGTTCTTCCTAGGCTCCCTGCGCTTCACCTCCTTGTTGATGGGTTTCACCACCGACTGCACCTCGTCAGAGTTGATGAGCCTGGACAGGTCAGCATTGGCCATCTTGGGCCTCGGGAGAACGAAACCCTTCTTCTTCGCCGATGGCGTCTCAAAGGTACCGTACACCTCATCCAGCTTCTTGAACGCACACTCGGTCCAGATCACGAACCGGCCAAGGTGGCCACCAGGGGCGAGGTCGAGCAAGTTTAGGCGCTCCACATTGGCAACATCAACACCAGGGAGATTGCGGAAAGCCTTGACGATCTTAGAGCCCTCAGTGCCGTAGACAATGAGAGGTCCCTTGCGGTTGATGTAGCGGCGGTTGCGCATCTTCCCCTTGCCGGGGCGGATGCCAACGGAGTCCTTGGCCTTCTCAGCATCAGCGTACGCTCCGAGCTGCTTGAGGACCTTGATGGCCTGGGCGGTCTTCTCAATGGACTCGGCGGAGTCGGAGACGACGAGCGGGAGCTCGGGGACGGTCTCCACGCGGTGGCCGCGGGCAAGGACGAGGGACGGGACGGCGGTGGCGGCGAGGGCAGAGGCGACGGCGACGCGGCGGAGGTGGATGTTGACGCGGCGGTGCCAGCGGCGCCAGATCTTGGTGGGCGCGAACATGCGTCCGCCACGGCACATGTTCCCGAAGGCTCCCTGGCCAGCGCGGTGGGTACCACCGCCGGGGACACGGGGAATACGGGAGACAGCACGCCCCGTGCCCCATGACTCCGCGGAGGTCTGGTGGCCGGCGCGGCGAGACACGGCGTAGGGCTGGCGGCTGTTGCAGGACAGGAGCTTGTGGACGAAGCGGACGATGTCGGGGCGGATAGGAGCGCGGAGTACGTCCGGCAGCGGGGCGCCGGCGGAGTCCGTGGCCATGTCGCCCTCCAGGGCCTTCACGGAGACCAGGGGGCGCGCGGCGGCGGCCATTTGCGGCGGCGGTGAGGGTGGGAGCGGCGCGCTGGCTTTGGCGGCGGGTGGAAGGGCGGAGGCGTGAAGGGAGTGAGCGAACTTTATACGAGGGTTGTGGTGTGAGGGTTAGGGTTTGGGAGGTGAGATCTGGGCCGTTGATTTTTGCATTTTGAGTTGAGTGGGTGGTGGTGTGATACTATGATCTGATCTGGCTGGTGGTGAACATGATGGTTTTGGGCCGTGCTGATGGGCTGGGCTTGGTAGGTTTCAAACTTGGATCTGAGTAGCCTTTTCTTCTTCTTTATTACGAAATCCAAATTTTCTTTTCAAAATCGCAAATTCATGCCTACTATCCTGAGCAGACAGCTCATCCCACCGTTTATATTTCAAACTAATCCCTCGCGTGAGCGCATCCTAACCATTTAAGCTTAGCCGCATGCCTGTAGAAAGCTTGAAAGACAACACTATCCTCCTAATTAAAAAGTACGAGTACCATGCCCTAGTGTAATGTAAATGATACTGTATTCAAACAGCTTTCGTTGTGAGAGAAGCTAGCTCTATTGAAAATTCTACGGTTAAGAACTGGCATTCCATTATCACGTCAAAAAGTTTCTTCAAAGGACTTTCAAAACATGTGACCATAGAATTCCTCTTATGCAAGGTATCAATATTTTTGGATCACAGCATTTTCAAAGGGCTGTTTGTATGTGGGTGGGGGGCAGTCAACAAGCTTATGTTTCCTTCTACCAAGAAACTTGACCTTTTCTTGACACTGCAAAAGTGCAAATGGTCTACTAAAACCTTTCTTCTTCTAACTTGCACTGTGTGAACGGTGAACCGCTGATGCTTCATCGTTTTGTCAATGGCTGTGTTTAGATCCAAAAAGTGAAGGCGAAAAGCATGCGAAATTTGCTAAAATTTGACCAAAAACATCACATCCGACACTATAGCGCATTGTAGCACTTTTCGTTTATTTGTGGTAAATATTGTCCTACCATGGCCTAACTAGGCTCAAAAGATTCGTCTCACAAAGTACATCTAAACTGTACAATTATTTTTTGATTTCATCTACGTTTAGTACTCCATGTATGTGTCGATATTTTTAATGTGATGGAGAATCTTCTTTTTGCATAGTAAAATTTAGGGAAAAGTTTGGATCTAAACACAGCCAATGCCTACCGGGTAGATCCGAATCTGACGAGGCACCGTTGGCATCTGACGCTGAGCGCCCAGCTCATCTCTCCGTCCGCAGGGCCAGAGTCAGAGTCAAGAGACAACTAGCGATGCAAACGGATCGGATCGGAGCGGATAATGCCTTTTCCATATCCTAAACCTATTTCTTTTGTCGGATTCGGAGCGTAGCGGATATTACTCGGTTACGGATATGGATACGGATTTTTTCGGATATCGGAAATGGTGCGGAATCGGATCGGTGTCGGAACGGATGCGGATTTAAAAATATCGGATAATACATGTTACATATAGTTTTTTTTTTACAATGATCAACAAGTTATATGCTAAAGTATAACTGTTCACGTCATAGTTTAAATATCAGTAAAAAAATAATAGTGACGATATTTTTAGCACTAATCAATCATCGTTGACTCTTATATACTTATCAAACTAATCGGATTATCCTATTATAATCATCGGATAATCCGCATTTAAATATCGGATACTCCATATCCGTCGGATTTTCGTGATACCATATCCTACTCTGCATCCACGTGTAAATCGGATTCGGATTATCCATATCCGCATGGATATAAAAACTCTTTCTCCATATCGCATAATTAGAATTCGGATCGAATCGAATCGGATAATTATCCACACCATTTGCAGCCGTAGAGACAACCATACCCCGCCACCGTGTGCCACAGCCTACGCCCTGGACTCGCAGCCGCGGGCGACACTCCCAAAGCCAGCCGCCGCGACTAATTGCCTCGCCGCAGCCGCCCTGACCACTCCCCGCGCCGCTGCAGCGCGCAACCATGGCGGCCGCCGCCCGCTCCCTCCAGCTCCTAACGCCTCCTAAACCCTCTAACCCCTCGCCCCGCCGCCTCGCGGTGGCCGTGCCGTCCCACTTCCGCGCCCGCCCCCAGCGCAGCCGCCTGGCCGCCTCGTCCTCCGACCTCACCTCCTTCCCCGACTCGCCCGCCACCCCGAACGGCGTGTACGTGCCGTGGGCCGCGGCGGCGGCCTCCCCCTCGGCCGGCGCCGCCGCCATCGACGTGGACGCCGCCACGGAGGCGGAGCTGCGGGAGAACGGGTTCCGGAGCACGCGCCGCACCAAGCTCGTCTGCACCGTGGGCCCCGCCACCTGCGGCGCCGCCGAGCTCGAGGCGCTCGCCGTCGGCGGCATGAACGTCGCGCGGGTCAACATGTGCCACGGCGACCTCGAGTGGCACCGCGGGGTCATCCGCGCCGTGCGCAGCCTCAACGACGAGAAGGGGTTCGCCGTCGCCGTGATGATGGACACAGAGGGGAGCGAGATCCACATGGGCGACCTGGGCGGCGCGCCCTCCGCAAAGGCCGAGGTGACCACCTCATCCATTCTCCTTCGTAGGTTCATTCCATGGTTAAACACTGAAGACTTAATTTTCTGCTCATATACTGACTAATAATTCATCTGGTCTGATTTCGTGAGGATGGCGAAGGTGATGTCACTCAGAATGAGATTTGTCTGATGATGGATTTTCAATCTTGAGCTTCGTTTACTGAAGATGTGTCCTGAAAAATTAAAATATGCTTCTCGTCTTAGGTGTGTTACAAAAAAAAAAAAAAAGGAAACTTTCGCTGTAGAAATCAAAGTTACCTGTGATGGAGTAATCTGGCTTGTTGGCCCTATTTTCCTTATGTTTTCCACTACAGGTTGAGATTGTAGCTTGTAATCTGTTGGCGACCATGACAGTATTGAATTGAACTATTGAAGTTTTCTGAAGTAGAGAGTAGAAACCACATTTTAGATTTTATTAGCGTAAAAAATGATTATGAATTGAAACTATATGGCCGAACATAACTAGTAAATGCATAATGTGACTACTTCAAAAGGAAAACACCTAATTCCCAATGTCGTGATTACTGAAGCTGTAAACAAAGGCTTGTTAGTCATCATTTATCAGAGGTTACTCTTCTTTTGGATTTTTCAGGATGGAGAAGTTTGGACATTTAGCGTTAGATCCTCTGACACGTCACTTCCGGATCGAATCATTCATGTGAACTATGATGGCTTTGCTGAAGGTTATCCATCAGTGCTGATTATTTTTCTCAAGCCTACTTATTTATTTAGATAGTTTATCAAAAGTACTCCCATCCATTAGCGTGACTGTAGTTTTCCTGATTTGATAATTTGTTCAAACCCTTCCCAGATGTCAAAGCTGGCGATGAACTATTTGTGGACGGTGGAATGGCCAGGTTTGAGGTGATAGAAAAGTTAGGGCCAGATGTGAAGTGCCGTTGCACTGATCCTGGTTTGTTGCTGGCACGTGCTAATCTTACTGTATGGCGCGATGGCAGTGTAGTGCGAGAGAGGAATGCTATGCTTCCTACAATTTCATCAAAGGTAATTTATATAGTGAAACCGTGCTTATTTTCTTTAGAAATATGCTGCTCATACTTTGTGCCTACAATAGATATATGTATTCATCACACACTGGCTTGCCAATTTATGCTGTTCCATACTGACCCTTGGGTTGTATGATTTTTTTTTCTTAACTGCTAAAATTAATTTCAAGAATGTGAAGATTGGCTCAGTGGGACTTTATCTTAATAGGTTAGTTTCAAGGACAACAAGTGCTTGTAAAATTGAGTGAATATCCTTTATCTTTTAGGCTTCACAAAATCAATATCTAATAAAGAGTTAAAGATTTGGGCACTACTTGCAGATGAAAATTATAATTATGACATGCAATTTGCAGGATTGGCTTGATATAGATTTTGGAATTGCTGAAGGTGTTGATTTCATCGCTGTATCATTTGTCAAGTCTGCAGAAGTAATCTATCATCTGAAGAGCTACATTTCTGCACGGAACCGGTGAGATTAAGTTTTGAAAACTGTCACAACAACACATGCAAAACTTGTAGAATGTAGCTGGGCTTAAAAGTACACGTTGACTATCCATATGTTGAAAACAGAAAGGTAGTGTTTTAAAAGTCATGAGCTGCTGCATAATCTTATGTGGCTTCTGAACGATAAGTTGATAAGTATCAGATAATGTATTTAGCAAATTTTTGTGGTTTTACCGGAGTGAGGACTGAGGAGTCTGCCATAAGGTTCTCTTTTAAAGCTTGTTGATGATTAGCTCGCTAGCAGTTTGGTTCTGCACTCTCAAAGAGTGACCATCACACTGAATGGCTCAGATACCATAGACGTGAAGTTTTCAGTTCATTTTCAAGTTACTGCTTGGTTGCCTAAATGTGGTTGTTTCATTGTTTTGTTCCAGTGATATAGGGGTCATTGCAAAGATTGAGAGCATTGATGCTTTGAAGAACCTGGAGGAGATTATCCGTGCATCAGATGGAATAATGGTAGCCAGGGGGGATTTGGGGGCACAAATACCCCTGGAACAGGTCCCATCCGTACAGCAGAAAATAGTTAGAATGTGCAGACAGCTCAACAAGCCAGTCATCGTTGCTTCTCAGCTCCTGGAATCAATGATAGAGTATCCTACACCCACTAGAGCTGAGGTTGCTGATGTTTCTGAAGCAGTCCGACAGCGTGCAGATGCACTCATGCTTTCTGGCGAGTCAGCCATGGGAAGGTATCCAGAGAAGGCTCTCAGTGTTCTTAGAAGTGTTAGCCTAAGGATTGAAAGGTGGTGGAGAGAGGAGAAGCGGCATGAAGCACTGGACCTTCTAGATGTCTCATCTTCCTTCTCAGACAAGATATCAGAGGAAATATGCAATTCAGCAGCTAAAATGGGTATGCTCTGCAATCACCTTGTCACTGACCATTTTTATTTGATACAAATGCATATAAGAAACTACCGCATTTTGGTGCATCCTGATTTTTTTGCCTCTCAGGTTAACCTAGAAGATAATAGCATCCTGAACTACTTCAGATACACTGCATCCTGTTTAAACATTTGAACCCCAACTTTAGCGCTAACTTGCATGCTTTGCTTTCTTGCAGCTAACAACTTAGGGGTTGATGCTGTTTTTGTCTACACAAAGGATGGCCACATGGCCTCTCTACTCTCACGATGCCGCCCCGACTGCCCGATATTTGCGTTCACGACCTCAACATCCGTTAGGAGACGGCTGAACCTCCAGTGGGGTCTCATCCCATTCCGGCTCAGCGAGTCCGACGACATGGAGAGCAACCTCAACCGCACCTTCTCCCTGCTGAAGGCCAGGGGTATGGTGCAGTCCGGAGACCTGGTGATAGCACTCTCCGACATGCTACAATCCATCCAAGTGATGAATGTGCCGTAGGAATAGGATATTATATGCAGTTGGTTCCTTGGCTTCGGATGTATCGTAGCATGGAAGGAGCTTTCTTTTTGTAATTTGAATATTCCAGGGCCTTTTTTTGGAGTTTGAGTGTCCCATGACTTTAAATTGGGCTAAGTGAACAATTTATTTCTCTATCGTGTGGAGACTTTGTATATCGATATCGATGTGCATTGGTGTGCTTCAGGTTCTCACGATGATTTGATAATATAAGAGTACCTGGTGGTAAGAGTAGGCTTTGGATTTGGTGGTAAGAGTACGTCACCTGTACTCTGAATGTGACAAGCTGTGCATTTGTGGTGCTGGCCCTGTCACCGAATCTAGCGGGAGGTGACTTCTGAACAATAGCATTGCCATGTTGGTGTTATGATACCTTGTCGTTACTTGCTGAAATTTTGAAAATGCCATGGTGAGAGGTTCAGAGCATTGGTGTCTTCTCCTGATGTATTGTTGGCAATTTTGCACTGGTTGCGGCGGCTCCTGATGTATTTGTTTTCTCCAACACCAGTCGCTATTGGGTGAAGTCTATGCGACTGCATCCTTTATCAGTCGCTATTGGCAGCAGGAAGCTATGTATTTTTTTGTTTCTTTTTCCTTACGACTACAGCTCATAGAATTAAAAGAGTTGAAGGTTCTATACTGTAGTAATTTGCTTTGCCTAACCATTCGCATGATATTAACCAGTTCTGTAAGTGACATGCAGCCAGCAGCTCCGCCCACCAAATGATATGATTGGTGCTGACAAATTGTCAACCTTTGTTGCTAAAAAGACTACGACTTCTTTTTCCTTTAGTAAACTGGGCTTTAGATTCTAGATGCAGTTTCATCTCATACTGGGCTGCAAGCCTGCAACTAGGCATTCAGGCCCAATTGATCTAGCCTATCCTGACCGAATGTTCAGATCCTGCGCAGTGTAACACCGGAAATCATCGGTGGACCGGATCCACCGTCCACCCACCCCACCTTCACATTATCTTACTCCAATGTAGCCCAAATTGGCCCAAATTCACCTCTTCTTCCTCCCCTGCTTCTTCCCCCGACACGCTCTTCCTCCCCCAACGCCGCCGCCGTGCTTCCCTGCTGCTGCCGCCATCCAGCGCCCCCAAGCCGCCGCTCGCCGCCGCAGCTGCTCGTCCCTGCCGCCGACCTTCAGGTTCGGGGTTAGGGGTTCGGGGTGGCCGCCGCCATGGCCATCCCTTGCTTCCGCCACCTCCGGCCTTAGAGAGAGGGCCGAGGGAGGCAGGCCGGCCCGGGGGCGGGGTTGGCGGCGGGGGCGACGGCGGTCGAAGGAGGCGGCGAAGGAGCTCGCGGGCGGGGTCGGCACGGAGAGGGGCGGCAGCCGGCGGGCGGGGAGGCCGCGACGAGGGCGCCGATGCGCCTGCGGCCTCCGGGTGGCGGGGGCGGGGCGGCGCCGGCGGCGGTGGAGGAAGAAGGAGGCGTCGGTGGAAGGAGGAAGGTGGGCCAGCGCCACATTTGGCCCAAATGCCCGAGCGAGGGAGCGCTGGGGGGTGGACGGGCGTCCCGGTCCACATGGGTGGAGGCGACGGGTCCCCATGTAACACGAGTGAGGAGTGGCACAGCAAGTGCAATGAATGTGTAACATCTACTACTCTACTGTGTGTGTTTACTCGCACATATGCTAGTCGTTGTACAAAAGCACAAGCTAGCACCATATCAAGTTACAATAAGGGCATGTTTGGGAGAGCTTCACTCTAATTTTGTTGGGCCAAACAGGTGCAACTCTGTAAACTCCGGCTCCAGAAAAAAGGTAGAGCTGAGGGTCAACTCCATGTTTTTCTTAGAGGTGTTGAAAAGGTACTCCAAAAATGCTATTTTGATACCTCTTCATGGAATAGTGAGGAAATTACCCACCATGCCATCAATTACACATAACGATTCACGGAAAAAAGAAAAAAACATGCTTGCTCATCTTCTCCCTCTCTACCTTCACTCTCCTCTTCGCCCCCACAGCTCGTCTCGTCGACGGCCAGGTGGCTCGGGCTCGGCCCCGCCGCACGCCTCGTCGCCGGCCGGGCGGATACCCTCGACGAGCGCCTCCTCCGCCCAGCCAGTCGCCCCCGCCGCTCGTCTCGTCGCCGGCCGTATCCCCCCGATGTGCGCCTCGTCGTCGGTTGGGCGCCTCCCCCCGCCGCACGCCTCGGCAAAGGCGGCTGGCCCCCACCGCATCTTGCTTTGGCTCCGCCGCCAATAGCCTGGCCATTTTGCCAAAAAAAGACAGGGATACATTAGGGAAACCATAAATAAAACATCTATTTTAAGGTGCGGAGCTGACTCATATGCTAAACATCTTCTCAACCCACTCCAACTCCGCAATAGAGCTGCTCCGTAATGGAGTTGGTGGAGTGGAGCTAGATTTAGTAGAGCGGAGCTCTCCCAAACAGGCACTAAATCATCCAAAGACAAATTAAAAAGGACGGCTGAAAAAAAAAACACTCAGAAGTCAGAACATAAGATAGAGACGACTACAAAAGGGGCACAAATTGTGCTCTCTTTTATTTTTTGTTGGCAGCAGCTAAACCGATCCTCTCATGAACACCGAGACATCATCATCACGTCTACCCAAATCCATCATTAAGCGGTGGCTGTTAGATTTGATGCAACACCAGCTGCTTTGCTTGTCGCAAACAAAGCCCCCAAAAGCATCGCTTTCTCCCTGTAGGCCGCCCCTGAAATTAGTTAGCGGTGACTCTCTTGGGCCCACCTTCGTACTATTTATTGTGCTCTTAATTGTGATCGTGGGCCTTTTTATGTTTAACCGAGGGAAACAAAAGGATGGTGATGAATCCAAGAACAAATCAAGGAAATCAGGTAGGTCATCGAAAGCCTGGAGGGCTTGACAAGCTGAGCATGACGCGGTGACCAACCGGCGATGAGTCTGTCTCCAACGGTTTGCCTATATCAATTATATCGATTGCTTAAACACTATTTTAACTATCACGCTCTTTGTTTAGCGCTACAGTGTATGGGCAGTCCATCCAGACGCTTCATTGAAGATAGGCTAATGCCCTTGCTCGTGGGCCAGGTCTGCGAAGTATAGTGTTGCTGTATCGGTATTTAAAGATTATTTAAAATATGTAATCCTTTAGGTACTGTGATCTATCTTTTCTAGTCCTACCGCATGCATATGACGCAGGGTTTTTGTTTAGTCACACGGTGTGCATACACTCACAAATAACACAAATACAATTATCGTATAAACGCACACACATTCTATTTCTACGAGCACGACATATATATTTTGGAATTGACAAACTCACTAATCATTGAAAGCGTTAATTTCTAAATTAAATGTATATATAAGTAAATATGAAAACGTGTTAAATTGAGGAGTTGAACAAAGGTAGGTCATTTTATCTTTCTCCTCTGTCCAGGTACTGCCCAGCTTTGAAACATATATATGGAGTATGCAGTGAAAATAAATGGAATCCACATCTCGCCCTCAACAAAAGGATAACAACAAAAAGAAACAGTCTCCTCCACACATCATTGTCACTTTTACTTGTTTTTCCGCTTGACGTGATCGCCCGAGAGTTAAACTAACCCGGCTGAAATAGATCTCGCAGGAAGAACACAACAGACGCTGATGCGTGATGAGCTCACCGTACCATCGGCATCGCCCATGTCTCGGTGCACGGTGAGAGCTAGGAGCACCGGCCGGCCGGAACACTCGCCGGTGTCTCGATCGCTTTCGCGCGGAGGTATTTTACAGCTGATAGAGTGATGGGAGCTCTCGAGACGACGCTAGCTTTGCACCGGCGATCCCCATCATCCATGGACGACCAGCGGCACTCTCGTGTGTCGCCGTGTATATATATGAATAACAATACTGTATCATGTACTCCTCCTAAATACTATAATAGACGTACGGCCGGCCCCGGGCCCGCTCCACTGGATCGATTGACCTTGCTACACTGCTCTGCACACAGACGCGTCGCTCGGCGCCAAAACCCTGCATCCAGCACAGCACACGGCCGGTCACGCTCACCGGCTCACTGCTCGCGCCGTGTCTGCCGCCGTTTCACCACCGGTGGGCCGCGGGGGTGATGCATGGTGCCCGACGACGGAGGGAGGGACGATGCGTATGGATCATCGATCGATCGAGGTGAATGCGTATGGCCTGCCTCTGCCTGCCCTTGGAGGCTTGGACGGCAACAGCATCCATACAATGGCGGCAGCCGGCAGGCAACAGCGGAGGCGAATGATGGATGGTACCCTGCCGTTGCATGCCATCGTCCTCCATACCACATGCACGTACCGACCGACCGCACGCACGGCCCGGCTCGCGTCACCGCCGGGACCCGCCGGCCGGTGCGGTGCCGTCCGACCCAAGGCGTGGCTTGCGTACGGTCGGAGTCACGGGGGCAGCAGGCGGGCCCTGCCGGCTGCCGCGCAGCGCAGGCCCCCCACGCGTGCGCGTACCGTACCGTACCAGCCCTGCTGGTGGAGACTCGGCAGGTCGCTGTCCACGCCCTTCCTCATGGGGGGACGCCTGGTGCCTGGTGGTGTGGTGGCCATGCAGTTTTGGCCACTGCCCAAGATCCAAGCCCGCCCGTTCACCCACACCATGCACTATGGCCTATGGCTTGTTCGGGACAGCGCTGCCGCGGGCATACGTACGAGTCGCGGGCACCGACCGAGGCGCCGCCGTACGATCCAGGGCCCTGGCCGGCGGGGACCCTGATGAGCCGCTGTCCAGGTAGCGATGGCGCGCGTGGTCCAGGTGTGGCGTGGCGTGGAATCTGATTGACCCAGCACTCGTGTCGTGTTCGCTCGACTCGACATCCCGTACGCATATGCCGTTGCACGGCGCAAAGCAACACGAGCGTTGCGACCTGACCGGCCTGACGGCTGGCCCGACCTGGCCCCAGAACAGAGCACCTGCTGTTTCCTCGAGGTCGAGAGCGAGCAGGAGGCGGGCGAGCAGTAGTGCGTTCGCAGATCCAGCACCTCGCACGCAGACCGGGTTGCAGGCGCAGATCGCCAAGCCCGCGCGCCCAGGGTGCGCGGGAGAGGTCGAGGGTTCGAGACCACCACACGACCAGCATTGCCAAAATTAAAATCTGGGCGAGCTAGGGCTAGACAATATATACTGTGCTTGTTTAGGGCAGCAGACACCATCCGACGTCGGGGAGAGATGAGACCGATGGAAGCGTTTTTATCAAATGGTACTCCATTATACAGAGTACAATCTGTTTTGTCTGCTAGATCTCCAGCCCAAGCTTAGTTTGCATAAATTCGCATGGGATGATGCTGATGAGAGAGCGACACACAACGCAATGCCCGTGTAATAAGTCTATTCCCAGGCTAGCCAAATGGACTACCTTTACTTCCCGGTGCATGGTGTCATGCTCATTAATTACGTGGCACGTACGATTTTTGGTGATGTGGCAAGACATTTAATAAAAAAGAGATAGAAGCGGTGTCTTACTCAAGATACTGATTTGACACGGTATCTTAGGCTATGGCACAAAATCTAATTGTTTGGATCCACTTTCATAGACACAAACACTATAAAAATTAATTACTTTGGATATTGATGTATGATACTATGCATTGCAGAAGTGGTTTCATACTAGTAGTATCATTCTTGGATATTGGAGTATTGCACTATAGACTGGGAATAGCATTAGTAAACCCAAATGTTTTGGGGGCCTAGGGATTTTGGATTTGAATATCCAAAATAAGTGTCTTTTGGGTAAGTGGCTCTTTAAATTTTTAAATGAGGAAGGCGCTTGTCAAGAGCTTCTAAAAAATAAGTACTTACGGCATAAGTCATTATCTCAGTGTACCAAAAAACCAGGAGACTCTCAATTTTGGTCTGGCTAATGGCGGTAAAAGACATAGTTCTCTCATACGGCTTATTTAAAATACAAAATTGTCAATCCATACGTTTTTGGGAGGACGCATGGAAAGGAAATAAACCTTTCATGGAGTTATATCCTAATTTGTATAGGATTGTTAGGAAGAAAAAATGTTACATTAGCAAATGTTTTGAGCTGTGTCCCCCCTTAATATCTCGTTTAGAAGAGCATTGGCGGGGGATAATCTAAAATCATGGTTTGAACTAGTTTCAAGAGTGACAAGTGTCTCCTTGGTAGAGGGAAGTGATAGATTCAATTGGGATCTAAACAAAGGGGGTTCCTACTCAGTACAGTCTTTATATAATGTCTTGATACAAGAAAGGACCTCGGCGAGGAATTGGATTTTGTGGAAATTGAAAATTCCATTCAAGATTAAAATTTTCTTATGGTACTTACAGACTAGGATAATCCTCACAAAAGATAATCTTGCTAAAAAAAATTGGATTGCTAACACTAAGTGTTGCTTCTATAACTTAACAGAATCAATCCAGCACCTCTTTTTTGATTGCCAGTGGCGAGAGCTATTTGGAACACTATTTTTATTGCATTGGGCATTAAACCTCCGATTAACGTAACTATGTTACTTGGGTCTTGGCTTAATAGTTATACTAAAAAGCTTAAATACAGTATCTTACTAGGTGCTGCGGCTATCTGTTAGGCCATCTGGTCATGGAGGAACGATGTGGTGTTCAACGAATGAACTTTTAACTCATTTGCACAGGTAATTTACAGAGAGACGTACTGGATTTGATGCTGGTCTTTGTTACGTAAAGAGGAAGAGAAGGAAAATTTGAAGATGAGATGCATGCATTTAGAGAGTGTTTTTAGAGAGTGTAGTCCTAGAGTTGTTCTTCAAATTTGGATGGAGAAAAAGTTACAGGATTGAAGCCTAGTACGTCCTATCAGTTTAGAGGTAACACTTCACAGAGTTTTGGCCGGTGTTGTATCACTTAAGGCCTTTCTCTATTGTTTGTTTGTCTTCTATCTTGTGTCCGTTTTTTGGTTAGCCTAAGAGCTTTTGGTTCTGTAAACTTGGCCAAATACACTCACCTGTGAGTGTTGATGCTGGATGTTTATTTCATTATCTTAAAAAAATCCTAATGGGGAAGTAAAATGGATTGCCTATATACTACTTGACATTGTAGCACTACTGTAAACAGAGAGATGAATAGTTAGAATACTGAATGAATACGGATAGACAAGGGATATGCAATGGTCTAAGGATCTCTCCGTTTACTAGCTAGGGGGGTACAAATCTTGTTATGTCATCGCGTTCGCGTGCGCACGGGGGATTAAGATCTTTCGCTTGCGTTGCGTTGATTGACCTCGCTTCAATTTGCTAGAGAAACAAAAGAAAGGGGGAAAAACAAACTAACAAGTGGACATATACCCGCATAATCCGCGAAGAAGCAATCAGCAGATCATCGAGAGCCGTACTGTGGTTTTAAACGACGGAGAGCGACTGATGTACGTATAACGTAGGATACTGGAGTAGGAATGTACCATCTTGACGAGTTTCTTTCAGCTCGTCAGTCAGCTTTGCTCTTGGCTTCTTCTGCAGCTTCTAGAGCGACGAGCGCTGGCCACTTTCTTCCTGGAAATTAACTTAAGGCATAATATCATGCACTACGAAGCATGAATCCAGAAGAATTACGCTGTGCCAAACAAGACGTCTGGATGCGTTTGCTTTGTTACAGAGAGATTTTTGTGTTATGGTCTCGTCTGGGTGGCTAATCTCTGTTATCCCCATCTTTTTCCGTGTCATCAACTCGGCTGGTGAAGCGTCCCAGCCCGTAAGCGGGACTAAAATGTGTTTTATTATCATTCCCAAAATATAATAACAACATTTTTACATCAGAGTAGTACAGATTCGTCCTAACGGGGCAGACCAAACGGGACGCAGCCCGAAAACATACAACTACAGCGGAACTTAAACGATAGATCCAAATTTTTCCACTTCGCACCGTTGGGATAGGCCGCAACCTTTACACGTACAAACCCTCTTAGAAGGCGACTTTGTCTTCTCTGAAAAACAACAACAAAAATGGGAGGTGAGTACGAAAAACATACTCCGCAAGCCCACCTTCCTACATAAGGAATTGGGATTAAAACTATTAGTACATGCCGGATATATCTTGAGCTCAGGATAGTTTTGCCAGAAAATATGCAAGGCTTATTGATTCTCAGTTTTATTTTTCAGAAAATACTTTTTCCAAAAATGGTGCCACTGTACTTGCCGGTCCATCATGGCTCATGGCATGCAAGCCAACATTTTTCTCCAAAGCTCTCGGGCCACGCCCGTAGTTTCCAAAAACATCATTTTCACCCAACCAAACCCCAATTTTATAGATCACTACTGGCAGAAACCAAGTCATAACTCGAAGTCTATACTAGTGGACAACGGACTATCCGGATAGTTTTATGCTCTAGCCAGAGGTGCACACTTTACCCACAAGTTTGGTCCAGGCACTCATGATCAATAAGGCCCTTCCCGCTCAAGGCTCTACCCCCGCAAGTATTTTTCCGACCTCAACCAAAAGAAACGTGGGACCCTGTCGCATCAGTGCCAGCAGACACGCGACGCCGCTTCAGTGCCAGCAGACACACGACTTCCACCATTCCCAGTCTCTTGGTGCTCCCAGCCTACGGGTATCGGCTGGTTATTCTTTGCGGGTTCCAACCAAGTGTTGCCGTATACAACATCGAGTGGTTGCACTATAAAGAGTTAGGCAAAATGAGACTTCCAAATCGGTCCTTAGAAGAGCAGAGCTTCCTCAAACAACGCTCGGTCCTCTCCACGAGGCCGGGCCCCCGTGTAACCGTGAGAATAGTACTCGGACTCTTCACCCTTCAACCACGTGGCATGGCCGACCGAAATCAACCGCCGGGGTCTGTCCCCATGTTTTCGAAAACGCACGTCAACCCATTTCCAACCCAAATTCTACAACAAGATTAATGTATGATATTAAGTGATCGATCCACCTGTGCGCGCTACGTCTAAAAGGTTCGGATGGCTATCCTACCAGGTTTTCCTTAGCAACCAAAACATGCAGGTTTTATCATTAATCAGGGCAATGGGTGGTTTATCAAAAACTGGGTAATTTATGCATCAAGTGAGATTCCAGTGGACTTGCCGTTCACTCCGTTGGGGTCTAACGGGACGTCGACGGCTGAGGGTGAGGGTTCATCATCCTCCGGATATGTTGGCATTCTAACTCCTATTGACGGGCGTGATGGCGTTCCAACCACCTAGCGTGCTCGTCGAGAATCTGTTGCATGCGCCGGTTTTTTTCTTCGAGTGTCTCGAACATCCTTGACATGGAAGGCGTTCTGACCAAAATCTCCGGTATGATCTACATGCACAAACAAGAACAAAACAAACAAGGCATATTATGAGCTCAACAAGGGTTTGTTGGTATTGAGAAAAAGATCTAAGGATTTCTCAGAATGTCGTACCAACGGGTCTGGAATCCAGAGGCTAAAGGGTTCCATGGTTTGGCGCTGCGTTGCAAGGCGTTGAGCCAAGGGCCGATCGCGCCGCTGGACTTGATAAGGGCCGGGGGAGGGGTGCCACGGTAATGGATAGGGTCGGTTGCGACGAGGGCGGTAACGCCGAGGGAGTGACGGACTCATGGTGGAGTGGGACATTTTCTATGGTACAAGGTGGGGAAAATGGACAGAAGTTGGTGTAGGTGGGTAGAGCGTGATTTTAGATGAATTTAGAGACTAAAATCACCCAAATCGGAGTTGGAACGGAGGAGATATGAAATTCTTTATAAAAGAAAATCATAAATCGGAAAGAAAAAGAAAAATGAACCGCGGGCCGAATCTCAGCGCGCGCGGCCCACTCCGTCTTCGGCCGGCTCGGCCCGCTCGTCCACCTGCGCCCGTGGGCCTTAACAGGCCGGCCCACAAGGCGGGGAGGCGGGCCGGACGACGTGGCCTGATGGCGAGGCTATGGGCCCCACGCGTCAGTCGCACCGGGGAAGGGACGGCGCGGCGACGGCGTTGCGGTCTGGTTCGGTTCGGCCGAACCGGCCACCGTCGCGGCCGCGGCTCGCCGGCGGTTCTCCGCTGGTGGCCCGGCTCCGGCGACGAGGTCAAGCCGGTGAGGACGAGGATGGTGCCGTGAACCCGATGGGGGTATCGTGGAGGTGGATAGGGCGGTGGGTGGTCCTGGCGGCGGGTGACCCGAAGCACTGGTCAGGGAGGGAGGCTACGGCGCGGCGGTGCTCCGGTGTTCTAGGGCGACTCCGGCCGTGGGAAGTGGTGTGGAAGGTGCGCACGGAGACGGCGGAGCTCGGGCTCGCCTCAATTTGAGGATGGGGAGGCTGCAGAGGGGTGGATTGGAGCGGCGGCGGGGGTGGTTCACTGCGGTGTCTTCCCGGTGGGTCCTCCCACCGCGAGAGCACCGGCGAGGAAGAAGAGAAGGTGTGTGTGTGGGAGCGCGTGAGTGTGCTTGTGTGTGTGCATGCGCGTGCGTGCGTTGGCACGGGTGGCCGAGGGGGCGGTGGTGAGGCTCGTCGGCTTCTTATAGGCGCGGCGAGGGCGGCTGGCGCGGCGCGGTTTGTCGTGAGCGGGCGGCGGACTGACTCAGCGACGCCGATGCGGCGGTGAGGTGGTGTCGAGGTGGAGTCGCAACGGGGTCGGGCGGAGCGGAGGCGGCACGGCAGCGGGGCCGGGACGGAGTGGGGGCGGCACGGCGACGACGCGCGCGGCGCGGCGTGAGGGAAGGGGATGGAGGACGATGGGCGAGCGGGGCCCGCTGGCAGAGGGAGAGGGGGTGCTGGGCCGGCTCGGCTGGGCCGGGGGAGAAGGGGAGGTAGAGGCAGCAGGCCGGCTCGGGCCGAGGGAAAGAAAGAGGGGAGAAGGGGAGGTGGGCTTCGGCTCAAGGAGAGGGGAGATGATTCATCTTTTTCTGATTTAGATTTTGGAATTGAATTTAGATATTTGGCGAAGGGATTTGAGGAGATTTTTGGTGGAATATTTTGCCGAGATTTTTGAGAAGTAAGCGGAGGGCACGAGATAGAATTTTAAAGATTTTGTTGAGTTCATAACATACACTCAAGCACACAAAAATTGACACTCAAATTTTAAATTAGCGAGAGATTTAGAGAAAAGCTCAGGGTTAAATTTTGGGGCGCTGCAGCTAGCCGGCCGGCCAGAGTGATGATTATTACGAGGGGTAATGAACTCACCACGACAGTGAAAACTCGTCGGCGTCACGCAGGCAACCTACCCTGGATAGGTCTTTTAGTTTTAGCTCTCTCCCCCGGCCGCGGCCGCAACCGCAAGAAGGTCGCCGCGCGTCGCCGTCGGTTAATTAAGCTTACGGCATCGGGATCATCTTAATCAATGTGCAAGGCACATGTCATCTCACCACAAGTTGCGCCTTGCCCGCACCCTCCTCGCCTCGCTATAGTATTGCGCTTTATCCGGTTCGGTTCTCTACTCTACCGAGGGAAAACAGCGATCGATGCCTTGTCCTATACAGACCTATCATGCCACTACTATATCAAGTGTTTAATCTATTAAGCACTATCAATCCGTGGCCCAAGCACTACTACTACTACAATGCATGCAGCACCTGAATCTGAACTGTTCTTCACAAGAGTTTTAAATTCCTAGTAAACAAAATATTCCTGGCGAAAGGAATTAGTCAACAAAACGAACACGAGGGCCGGACTAATAATCCAGCCAGAGGCCCATAGCTACGGCCCCTGCCTGTGTCCGTGTCTCCAATATGCATGGATGGAATGGGTGGAGGACTGGATCACTGGAGGCTAAACAAAATCGCCCTAGGATTTTACACACCTCCACCCCCACAAACTTCCACCGTACTACTACCCTCCTCCGAACGGAGAGGCCGCACTACCGTCTCAGTTTCCAAAGGCAGAGCCCTTGGTGGTACTGGTACGGTGCCCGACCCCAATCAATCAGCTGTCAATGATGTGGAGGGGCATAGGGCAGCTAGCGAGCGGCTTTGTGTTTGGCAGGACGTCCCGCGACAGAATTAAACAAGCGGTAATGATCGCTAATAATCAGCAAAACCGCGGCAGCAGCGTCCCGGTGCTCTGCACTCCACGCAGGCAGGATGGATAGTGTAGTGTGTAGTGTACGGGCGATCGTGGAGCAACCACCGGTAGGTGGTGATCCTCTATTCCTTTTTCCTCGTCAGGTCATCGGCCCAGGAAGGACCCAGGTCCCGTACGTGTAGGTGCTCCACTGCTCCCTGTGCTCCTCGCCCCATGATCCTCTCCAGCGAGAGGAGACGAGAGGACCGTATGAATGCGTGCTTAACTACTTGATCAGACGGCGAGTGGACCCACCGCCGGGGTATTAAGTTGGAGTATTTCAGATGGCATTCATGGGTTCGCCGGCTCCCTCCCCCGTGTCGCCGCCGGTAGCCCCCCGCACTGCAGCCTGGTGTTTGCGAGCATATATGCGTGGCTCATCTCATGTGATGGCGATGGCGATGACTCGTTCGTTCGACTCGATGCTTGATCGGTGCAAGGTCAAGTACGTACTCCACTTCCATTTCCTGACCCAGAGAGCAATCATGGGAAAAGAAGAGGAGCCCGTACGTCTGCTGAGGCTGGCCCAGAGGTCAGAGGCGATCAAGTAGGAACTCGGGGCGATTATTGCATGCACAATTACTACTGTAGTATTAACAACATGGACTTTACTATGCTCAGCCGTGCTTTGACATATTCTCGCGCGTGCCTGTGTTGTGTGTACAGAGCAAAAAAAAAAAGGAAAAAAGAATAATACTGCTAGTACAACACCTCGCCCGTCGATTGCGTGCGCTGGGTGGGCAGCCCAGGTGCGGAGTTCGGATGCGTAGAGCATCCTGGGTGGGACGTCGCTGCCACTCTTTCCGTGCCCAGCTTTCTTTTCACCCGCGAGCGCCAAACAGTGGACGGGACGCGTGATCACCTGCACGCCGTGCGGCCGCGCGGTTTGTGACCGCAGCTGCGGCCCAACCCTCTACTAGCTAGTCACTGGTGTTCTGGACCGGACGTCCGGACCTACACGCAATCATCGTCGTACTGTTCCGGGGTAAAAGCCCCGTTTCCTGCTACGCCTACGACCCTACGACTTTGTACGGGAGGCTACAGCCTATCGAGTATGACCTCCTCCGAGTCCGAGCTCCCAGCTCCGGATATATAAACACGACTATACAAAGATTATCATCCTCACCGTCGCAATATCGATCTACAAGTACACCGTTCCGCTGAAGCACATATGGAGAAGGGTTCATAATCAAGACCACGATTAGCACAAAAGGTGCCAAATGAGGCCTAGAATTACCCGTCATTGCCGCCGTATATATATATATAGTTCTCGACTTCTCGTGGGCTCATGGCATCACCATGTTCTCTTTTTGATCTCGATATATATTACTTTGCCATGCCACATTCATCGTGAAAAATGCATATTCTAAACCATGGAGGAAACTTAAAAACTACAAGAAAGCACATGGAGCGCCCCATTCATCTCCATATATATGTGACGCAACAATGGATAGAGGAATGGGTTAGGTGGTTTGTGGGACTAGCGTGATAGTTGAAGGGAATGGTTGGAGGGATAGGGGTGCGAGATGAATCATTATAGGAGATATTATAAAATAATCTAATAATAAGAGAGGTCATCCTACGATGGGAACAATGATCGATAAAAAAAATCTAATAATAAGAGATGAATTGATTTCCATGTGTATCTCTATTCGTATAGCAATATCCCTATCTATATATTTATAACATCTTCGGAATAACATATTTATGGAGAAGAAATATCTATTTATATGTTACATTGTGTTTCACTTGCCTAGACAATGATCTAGATAGTACGCGATATCCAAGAGAATGCAATTGAAGTTGGGTTTTTGGGTTATACTCTACCACGCACATACTCCTTGGTCTAAAATCCCTATTGTTTGGAGCTCTTTCTCATTCTCACCATCCCAAATTCCCAATATCGATTTAGTCGTTTCTCTCCGTAACACCGTTCCGCTGAGTCAAATAGGCGATTCGTAAATTTCTTACGTGATGTTTTGTTTGATCTTTATATATTACTTTACCATGCCATTCATTGCTAAAATGTGTATTCGAGGAAACTTAAAAAACTGTAAGAGGGCACTTCGGGAGCGCCCCATTCATCTCCATATATGACGTAACAATGGATAAGGAAATGGGGTTAGATGGTTTTATGGGACTGGTGTGATGGTTGAGGGGAATGGTTGGAGGGATAGGAATGCAAGATGAATCATTATAGGAGATATTATAAAAAATAATAATAACAAGAGAGATACAATGAGAACAAAAATGTCCCCACTGCATGATGAATTAATTGCCATGAGTATCTCAATTTGTATAACCATATCTCTATTTATATGTTTATACAACGATCTTCGGCGCGCATAACACATTTATGGAGAAATATCTATTTATATATTACACATTGTTCGGCTTGCCTAGATAATACGCGATATCCAAGAGAATGCACTTGAAGTTAGATTCTTAGGTTTTACTCTACCATGCAGACTCCTTGGTCCAAAATCCGTATTGTTTGGAGCTCTCTATCTCATTCTGAAAATAAGATTTTAAAAATCCTAAGGTAACCACACACAGCCTTATTTCCTTGAGGAGATGGAGTGAATGGTCCAGTCAAAAAAAATAGATCATATGCACAGCTATAATTGCTGTGATATTTAACTGGATTTAAGGGTTGACAACTGATTCATAAAAAGGATTTACATACATTTTTCACTTACTATTAAACATGGAAGTAATTGCTTCAAATGAGTGCTATTAATATTGCCATTAGACCATGGTCACCAAAAAGTGCCTATGTACTGTGTACAGTGCGTGATCATTACTTTTCCACTACGTGTACCATGAACAAACAGTGTTTTGCACACCCATTTTCAATCTCTGGTGACCTAGTCTTAGTGATAGAAGAACTTGACTACTTGAGGAAAAGCAAAAAAAAAAAAAAAAATCGAAGCAGCTTGCACAAGAAAGTCTCAAGATTTAAGTATTCCAAATTGGACCCACCATTCAACATTAAAATAATAACCCTATCCAAAAAATAAAATCTAGAACCCGCCGAGCCGGTAGTCGGTACACCACCGAGTCCACTCCACTGCCCTGCTGCTGCCGTTCCCCACGTCCGCACACCATCTACCCCTCTCGCTGCAAAATACCGGTAATACCCCTCTTATCCCGAAACAAGACAAGGAAACCACCACCCGTCGCGGGGATCAATTCCGTATTTCCGCGTTACCCCGGCACGAACGGCAACGCCGTGATCCCACCGTGCGGGACGCGTGCCGGCGTCCCTGCGACCCGCGGCGCGACCGGCTCCGACACGTACCACTGGGAGCCCGGACCCACCGCTTCGCGACGTCATGGTGGGCCCACCTGAGCCCTCATCTCCATTAAAACCACCCAGGTCCTCCTCTCGCTCGGTGGTTTTCCTCCTCGCGTTTCCGTGTAAACTGTGAAAAAGGGGGAGAGGGGAAGGAGAAAAAGGAGGAGAGGGAGCGTCACCGCCGTTGCCGGAAATGGCCGCCGCGTCCGGCGACCCGCCGGTGCACGGACAGTAGCGCGTTGAGGTTGGAGTGGTGGTTGTTTTAGGCCGGTGGCGTGTTGGTGCGGTTGGTTCCGGGTTGGTTACTTGGCGAGATGTTGTGGTTGTAGTGGTGCCTGGGCTTCATGCGATCGATGCCGTTCCAGCTGAAGAACGGCCACCACCACCACCACGGTGCCGCCATGGAAGGGAGGCCACCGCCGACGCAGCCGCAGCAGCCTGCGTCGACGAGGGTGTCGAGGTTCCGGAGGCTTCTGGTGCGTGTGTCTGCGTCGGAGAAGTTCGCCGCCGAGGGCAAGGACAGGGACAAAGAGGAGAAGCTGCAGCCGCAGCAGGCCGCCGCGGGCGAGGCGGACGCCACGGGGTCCGTCGGGCTGGACCGCATGGTGCTCAGCTTCATGGAGGACGCGGCCACCGTCGAGCGGCCACCGCGGGGGCGCTGTAACTGCTTCAACGGCAGCAACCACGAGGACAGCGACGAGGAGGAGTTCGACTTCCTCCCCTCCGAGCACGCCTCCACGCCGGCCACCGCCGGCGCAGGCGACGCCTTGGAGGCTCTCAAGGTGCGAAATTTCTTCCGGGGACAGGGCGAACCCCCTCGAATTAGGGGCAATTTCCCCACTTTTGAATCCGAGTACATGGAACGGAATGATGAAGGGGGCGGGCTTTTCTATTCTTTGCGTGCGATTCTTGGCAGGGCCTGGTGCAGAGCGCGAGCGTTGCGGAGCGGAATCTCCTCGCGGACGCGGCTAGGATCGCGGATAAGTGCGGCAAGAGCTGCAAGAGCAAGGCGGAGTGCCGCCGCGCGGTGGCCGACGGCCTGAGCGCCCTCGGCTACGACGCCGCCGTGTGCAAGTCCCGGTGGGAGAAGGCCCCCTCCTACCCCGCAGGTACGCTATTCGACGCGGCCGGTCCTGTTGAATTCATTGAAGCCTTCAGCTTTCTGTTCCCTTGCCGTACGTCCTCCGGCGAGTGCTGACCGCGGCGGCGGAATCTGCCTGGCGCGCGCAGGGGAGCACGAGTACATCGACGCCGTGGTGGTGGTGGGGAAGGAGGAGGTGAGGCTGATCGTGGAGGTGGACTTCAGGTCGCAGTTCGAGCTGGCGCGTTCGACCAAGGCGTACCGCGCGGCGCTCCAGGCCCTGCCGCAGCTGTTCGTCGGGACCCCGGACCGGTTGGGCCAGATCGTGGCGGTGGTGGCGGAGGCGGCGCGGCAGAGCCTCAAGAAGAAGGGGCTCCACTTCCCGCCGTGGCGCAAGCCGGAGTACATGCGCGCCAAGTGGATGTCCCCGCACGTCCGCTGCGGCGGCGACAAGTCCGTCACCCCTGCTGGTTCGGCCCCGGCCGCGGCCGCTACTCGTTCCTTGTATGCGGCGACGCCTGTCCAAGCGGCGAGCTTTTCCGGCGAGTTCCAGCTCGTGTTCGGCCGCAAGTCAGATACCGAGGGCGCCGCCGTGGAGGGCGGCGGCGCCGGCGAGAAGATCACGGTGGTTGTGTCGCCGTGGCGCCCGACGGAGGAGGCGAGCATGAAGCAGCAGCAGCTGCCCAAGGCGAAGGTCGTCACGGGGCTCGCCGCTGTCCTCTGATCGTGGCGTGGTGAACAGAGAATAACTAGTACCACTACTACTAGCCTGTAGCCGCTCAACTAGCACCACTCCCATGAATTTTTTCCCCTCTTCTTTTCCGTTTCTTTTTCGCCGCGCCGCTCGATCCGTTTGGGGATCTAGTTTTTGGTGTTTTCGTGTTTTCCGGGGTTTTTTTCGGAAAAGGGAAAAAACACTTGCGTCCTAGTACTATTTTGATTTGCCGTCTTCCCCCTTGTACTAGAAGAACCACCACCACGCCTCCACTTTTTTTTTTCCTTTTTGACCCTTGTAATTTTTGGTCTTGCCGTCTCAGAGGGGCTTTGTGATCCCTCGGGCCGAGTATGTAGCTACTAGTAGTTTCAGTTGTAAGGAAAGGTGGTCAGGTCAGTTGAGGTTGCTTGCTTGTGGCAGGCAAGGCATGCCTCGTGATCACCAGCTTTGCCTACTTCTAGGAGTGATCATGTCTCTCCTACTACTTGTTATTGGTATGGAAGAGAAGAACAATGAGTACCGCATGTTTCATTGCTATTGCTATTGCTATGGAAGAGAATCATCAGATCAGATGTGCGCAATGAGCGTTGCAAATATATATTTCTGCCGTTTCCCTGAAAGAGCGTGTTCACTCAGCAGCTCTGTTCTTGTGTCGCCACGGTGAACAAACATCGGTGCATACCTTGCGATTGTGACAGACGGTAGATAGATACGATCTTGATCGTATACCGGATGAAGCAAAGGTAGGGGCTGTGGCAAGTGGCATACTGGCATGGACGATGCTGCAGAGAAAAATAAGTACTCGTACTAACGGGCGCAAGGAACGCGGAGAACTGCACTCGGCTCGATCGGCGGCACGGTGCGCCCCCCGCTCGTGCAGTCTCGGGAGGGGTGCCCAGCCCCACGCCCCTGGCCTGCACCCCTGCCTGCTGCACCGATCCCAGCACTGAACTGGGAGTGCCAACTGCCTCTCTCTGCCGCTGTCCATGGGAACGCCGTGAAACATAGCTGGTCGCTCCGCTCGCCTTTACCCACCTCGCACTTCACCTCTTTCACCGCGGTTAAAAAAAAGACGAAAATAGTTCGTCTTGTGTACTGGGCTTCTTTTTTTGAAGAAAAAAAAATGCAGGACGTATAGGTAGAGGGGTCGTTAAACTTGTCAAAGAAGCCCTCCAAGTTGGAACTCGAAAGTACGGCCGTTGAAGCACGGGGAGAAGGGGCTGGACTTCTATCCCCTTTTTTTTCAAAACCCTGTTGGTAGTGGATGAAAGAGAGAGAGGAAAAAAAAAAGGAGGGCTGGGGTTTGGCCATTGGCACCACACCACCAAACTCGTCCGGGGTCCTCGTGATACGCGCCCACTGTCTGGGCGGTTAAAAGCAAAAGGCACTCGCGGTGAAACCGAGACCAAGGATCGATCCGTCCGTCCATGTGTGCGGCCTCGGCAGGGGCGAGCCGCGTCGTCGTGCTCCGCAACCGGCGTCCACAGGAGGACAAGCGCACAGGCGCGCCATCTCGGAAGGAAGCCATCAGTGATCTCACGCTCACGCACGCCCTTCCCTTCCGCGGCGCCGGCGCCGGCCCCGGAGGCCGGGGCAGCCTCTGCCGGTTCTCACATCTGACCCCTGCCTCCGCGTCCGCCACGGCAGCAGCAGGCGCGGCGCTGAGCTGAGCGCATCGCACGCAGCAAGCCTCGGCGGAGCGGCAGAGCTGACGCGCGGCCCTCTCGGCGGCGGGGTGTCGCCGCCTCGGCTCGCCTCGCGTCCCTCTGCCAGCGATCACGCAGGTGGAGACGGCGGCGCGTGACGCCTGGCCTCCGATGATCCGACCCTCCCAGCGCATCGCATCGTGTCAGTCAGGGCAGCGCGAGAAACCTCCGTGTCAATGTCAACCACCAGGGACCAGGCGTTGAGAACGGCATCGGCCGCTCACGGTTTCACCGTTTCACCGTCTCGCACCGCTCACAGACGAGGCCCGCTAGATAACCGACACCAGGAGGACGCGTCGTCCTCGTCCCTCTGCCACAGGAGGACGGGGTCCCCGTTTAACCGTGGCTGTCGTCGGTCCAGGCCACAGCGGTGCCCCGTGACCCGGGCCCACGGCCGCGCTAGTAGTACCAGTACTCTACGGGTGGCAGTGGTCCGTGGTGTGGTGAGCGTCCTGTCACACGGGCAGCGGGATCGCTACATGCAGGCAAGCTACAGATGCCGCTGCCTCCAGGAACAGTTCGTACGTCTTGCTTTCAGGGAAGCTACGCGCCACCGCCCGCCCTGCTGCTGCCGCTCTTCCTGCAATCCTGCGGCAACTGCTGGCCTGCTGCTGATAAAAATCCCTCTCCATCTCTCTCTCTGGATCATTGCACTCTCTTCACACACACAGTAGAGAGCGACAGGGTCAGCAGCAGAACCCATACCAAACTTCAGAGGCAAGGAACTAAAAGGACGGGGGAGGGGGAAAAAGGAGTGGGAGAACGACCCTGCCTGGCCAAGCCAAGGTCCCGGAATAAAAATAAAGGTTTCCCGGTGAAAAAGAGAGGAAATAAAACGTAAGGCAAAACAAAGGGGTTAGGTCTTTCCCATCATCGACTCTCTTGGCTCATCAGAGGGGTGCCGTTGCCTAATTGGGTGGAGCAGAACTACCTGCTCCTTTTTCCTCACAGGGGAAAAAGGGTGAAATGCTTAGGGCATGTGATGAAGCTTTGATCTGCTGGGGAGGGTTAGTTGTGCCGTGAACAAGGTGTAGCAGTAAAACTTCAGTTCTTTACTACGTACTACTGAAGATGTGGAGTGCACAGAACTGCAGTATATGTTTTGGTTTCTTCGACGGTTTGTCTTTATAAAGTCAGGCTAGATCCGTGCTTAATTAGCAGAAAGCAAGCTGCTGTTAACCATTTCTCAATCGCCTATATTCATATTTTGATAATGTTGTATTCATCCGTATTAAGATAATAAGATGTTCTCCCAGCTTTGCTGATATCTATTTTTAGAGTCGTTGCTTGGGACAGAGACAGTGGTGAAACGATGGCTTTGAAATCAGGGTGTGATGGTCAAAAATTCAAGTCTAAGGCTCTCTCCAACAACATTCCTCAAATCTCATTCCCTATCACTATTCTAACTACTTCCCTCTCTATCTACAGTACAATATTTATATCAAACAGTGCAAAACAGTGATTTGTGGAGTCCATTTAAGGCGTGCCATTGGAGACAGCCTAACATACTTGCACGTAGCAACACAAGGCGCAACGCTTAGTCCAATCAGAATTTTCAGAGGTTGAGTTGCCTAAGGCTGAGTCTAATAGGACTCCCTATATGGATTTTCTATACACTGTTTTGCACTGTTTAACATAAATGCTGAGAGAGAGCGGTAGTTAAAATAGTGTTTAGGGAGTGGGGATAGGAAGTCCCATTGGACTCAGCCTAATTGTCCTTTTTTGCTTAGCTTCTTAAAGAACCAAAACGCGATGCCGACAATGTGGGCTAATTCACCACTGATCTTTTCCCTGTAACATCGTCGACAGTAGATGGATACATTAAAAAGGAATGTCAGATAGATAGAACAGACTGTACATGCTTTTCATTGAAGCCGACTCGTTATAATTTGGCTCCCTTTCACTACAACTGTGTTTGACAAGTCAGGAGGCCAATAATATCCATAGGGCTATGTCCTCATGGGGAAAAAAAAACAAAAAAGGAAAAAAAATCCGTGGAGGCCATCAACAGTCCACATCGATTTTGCATCATCACTGGCTATATCTTGGCTAATTGACCTAGTTTTTCTCCCCATCCAAAGACTTGACAACTTTGGCTCTAGAATAAAAGAGAAAAGAGAAAATAACTCAGGCAACAAAGAAAAGAAAATAAAAGGAGGAACTCGAGTGAAAAGCAAAAGGACAAGCGTCGCCTCATCTTTCCCTTGGGTCTTCACGGGAGGTGCTTGAGCTCGAGGACCTCTGAGAATATAAAGGAAAAGAAGACGGCAGCAGAAGAAGGCACGGAGATGGAAAACTTTTGGTTGGGATGAACGGAATCGGAACGGCGAAAAGCCGGGGAGAAGAATCCTCCGGCACGCGAACGGCGACGAGAAAACCTATGGAAATTAAAACTACTACTACCAGAAAACAAAACGGGGAACCAAAGGCACTTGCACGCTTTCGTTTTCGCAAGAGGGGCACCCGCTTTGATTTCTTCTTCTTCCCCTGGCCCGGGGGCCGTCTCTTTCGAGAGAGAGAGCAAATGAAACCAAGCCACCAAGGGAGCGAGCGAAACCAACCACGGGGAGGCAGGGAGGGAGAGGAACCAGATAAAAATCTCAAATCTGGGCATATCCTATCGTGCTCAGAACGGATGCTCCCAATCCCAATGCAGAGCTAGAGTTGCTCTCAGCTCGTCTGGTTCGTCGATCGTCACAGCAATACTAGCTCACAACGACGATGCCTGCTTGCCGTGCCGCTTGCCCGCCTCTCGGGTACCTTTCAGCCAAAAGCTGGTTTGGCGCCCAATGCACGTTGAGACGAAGTGAGGGAACTGTCATGCAAAAGAAGGGAAAACGAAACGTACATCATGCTTGTAGGTATATATGTATGTGGGGTAGCGAAATGTACATGTGGTACCACTCTTGCTGCTAGTCTGAATCTGCTACTGTTCTATGCGGCGTCGTTGTGGTCATGTAGAGCAGTAGAGTGCTCATGTGTGCATGTTATGATTGTGACGGATTATTCTGCGTGTGTACAGGCGGTGAACAGGTCTTCTTTGGCCCATGTGTGGTAAACTGGTAGCTAGCCGTGGCATCCTTCATACCTCGACGCAGCTCTTAATCATCATTTTGTTAAGCTGATAAACAAATTTTTCTATACGAATCCAGCTCGACACTGTAATGATCTGAGTTTTATATTTTTCACGCCAAATTTTGGGGTCCTCTACAGGACCTAGTCACGGGAGCAGATGCTTACTGACTGACAGACTGTTCAACTGGGCCATAATGACCTGTAGTGGAGGTGGACTGGGCCTCCGCCCAAATACTAGCCTTCAAGTAGTGGTCCGCGGCCTAGTTGGCTGCTGGTGCATAGGATCCCTCTTTCTTTGTCACCGGCGGAACCAACGGGCCTGTTCCCTAATGGCCCGGCAAACCGGAAGCAGGCCCAAAGGATTCTCGTCAACGGTTTGTCAGCCATTTACTAATTTACCTCGAATTTGAGCGTTATATTTCTCAACTAGTAAGTCTCCCTGTCAACACGTTGACCCACCCCAAAACCTACACTGTCCCACCAATATGGAGATGCGAGGGACGGATTTCACCAAAGAGACGATGATCAGAGTAAAGATCGAGTGAAAGAGAAATTTTCCTTATTATCGAACAGAAAATGAAAGAGAAAATTTGTGTGTGGAGAAACAAAGATACACCAGGCACATGATCGCAAGAAGTATATGTTCGCCTCCTCAATTCTTTCATCTAATAGAGATTAATCATACTAATAGTTGACATGGGGAGTACAATACATGCACATGCACTGTACATTATTACAGCAACGAATCAAAGAATGAACAAAATACTGAAAAACTAATCTGAATTCGTCAGCTTAAGGCTGACGATGATGAATGAACTGGACAAATTGATGCATATCGATGGTACGGTCCGCCGTCCACCAGATGCACCGAGGCACAAACTAATCTTTCCGCTTGATCTTGCTGCTTCCGGCGCCGACGCCGGCGCCGGCCATCTCCTGCTGCTCCGGCACCTTTTCGGCGCCCTCATCGACCTTGGCCTTCGCCGTCTTCGCCTGCAGATCGCGGGCCACGATGGCCCTCAGACTCCGGAGCTGCCTCTCGTGCGCGCCCAGCTCCTCCGGCCCCATCGCCGACACGTCCTTGGCCACCGCCTGCATGACCAAGCTCTTAACCATCTCCTCCCGCCCGGCGCCGATGAACTCGTGCGCGATCGCTGTCCCGTCAGGGCGGAACGCGACGGCGCTCACGTCGACGCCGAACTCGCGCGCCACGGCGCCGGCCTCCGAGAGCAGCTCCCCGTGCTTCGCCGCGAACAGCGCATCCTGCCCCTGTTGCTGCTGGCTCGCGCTGGCCGCGGGCGCCGGGGCGGCAGGATTCTTGGCGCCGGTGGCCATGCCTCGCTGATGGTTGGATAGACGACCGAGCGCTAATGGAGCGCTCGAGCTTCTCTGCGTGGTAACGCAAATCGTAGGCCTAGGCGCTTAGGGGCCTAAGATTTATATGGCCTATCCTGGTCTCCTGGATTAGTCCGCTTCGGACAAGTTAATCACGATTTATGAACGCTTAGTACTAATTGATAACGTTTTCCGAGTCCTGCTATTTATGCATAACCGATTTTTTTAACAAAAACCACGGTGTATACGTTAAGAAAACACAGCTAAGATATTTACTTTGAGCGGAAACTGACTGAGAATATGAGAAAGAAGCAGGCGAAATACCACGTAGGAGATGATCACAACACAAAAGGAAACTGAGCGAGCAAAGAACGCACGTATGTAGCATAATCTGTTTGACTTTCCAACAAGGTCAAACATCCTTGGTTCCGAAACTTTCTTGCTTTTTTTTTGTTGCATCTTCTGTTAGACTATTGGCAATGGCAATACCAAAGTTAGTGTTGGAAGTTTGGAGTTGATGAGCATCGAGGATCCCCCACCCCACCCGCATAAAATCGTGCTTATAACATACTAAGAAGGGTAAAACATAGCCACAAGTATGACACGGCCAGAGACTGACTCACGGCTAGATTTTAGTTTAAAAACAGGATATAAAAATTTATGATTATGGAAGGATTTGGGGTTATAGAAATTCCCTTAGGGCGTCCCAACGAGGCAATTTGAGCCAACTATTTGTTTACGTGGAGCAGAGAGAGCAACAAAAATCGTCTAACTAGTGATGAGTTAATGGCTAGTCTATCTCCTTTTATTAGTCACTAGTGCCTAGGATCCTGTGGAGATACGATTAAAAATACTTGACAAATGGACCTTACTGAATGATGTGGAATCAAATAGCAAGTTGTTTATCTATTATCATTGCAGACGCCCTTAGCTGATTCTATAATATGACAATACTAGATTTTAAGAGTTTCGATGCTCAATCTGTATGAGTATCGGCGACAAGACATCCCCACCTCATAAACGCGTTGCCCGAGGTGATTCCCTTTGGCCAAAACTAACATACTTTTGTATTTCCACTTTGTTCCTACCCTGACATTGGTTTGTAACCCTAACGAGTGCTTTTTCTTTTGCTTTGTATTTCTTTCGTCCAAACTGTAAGGGTCACACCACTTTAGTAGAGTAAATAGCAAAAATAAAAGAAAATATGCATCCAAGGAGATTCAAACCTTGGTTGACAGCCTTTGGAGGAAAGTCTTCCTATGTATTTTTGTGTTTTCCAGTGGTTGCAGCAGCTCGAGCGGCACCTAAGGTCCTAGGTTCGACTCTCGCTGGGGGCGAATTATTTCGGAATTTAACGTCTTTGTTCATTAAGTGGTAGGCGACGTTTCCGTCGACAGCGAGACGTCTGTTGTGACTTTGTCAATCTCAAGATCTGCCGGCCCAGTTTTTCGGAGGTGCTCATAGGGGTAGGGGTCTGCGTGCGTACGGTCATAGGGATGAATGTGCGTACGTGTCTGAACGTCTCCGTTTCTACTGTGTTTCTAAAAAAAGATATGGTTTGATTTAATAAATACATTTTATGCTAAAATACTAAAAAAAATAAAAATATGCCAGGCCGAACCTAGCACGCCAAGCCGCCAATATGGCCCAAACACGCCACGCCCCGCCACGCCCACCGAGCCGTACCTGAACGGATCAAAATAGTTCAGATTTCTGCATTTTCATTTTTTTTTGCCTGAAGAAAAATTCCTCATCAAACGGCGCACGGGCGACCGACGCTGGAGGTGGAAGAACCAGATCTCTGGCTGCGTTCTTTTCGGGGGATAGAAAGGGGGAAGTCGAGGGAAATCCACAGGAACCGTTCGATGTTTTAAATAGATGGTCCAGATTCATTCCCCCGAAGGGGAGGGGAGCCAGTCTACCGGTCGTTCCGTCACCGCCATGTGGGCCCACATAACGTGGCGGGTCTCCCATCCCCAGGGAGCTCGCCATCCTAGTCGTGGCTCCCACCACAAAGCCCACAGCACTCGCGCACCAAACACAAGCCCAGTCCCACTGCCATGCGGGCCCAGAAAACCTTAATCGACGATTAGCAGCAACAGCGACATTAATCGACGATATATATATAATCGCTAAGCAATTGCCCGCTTAAATACGGAAACGGGGCTCTCGCGGTCGCCGCTCGCATCACCCATGCTCCGTCCCTCCCCGGAAAATTTTTCCTCTCCCCTTCCGACCTCGTCGTCGTCCCGGCTCCAGCTCTCCCCGTCCATTGCCTCGCGCGGAAGCAACCCCGAATCCGCCCGCTCGCCTGCCATCAAAAACCCTAGCCTCAGATCCCTCGCGCGCCCTTTCCCGTTGCTGGATCCCGCCGCCCGGTGCCAGGCGACGGCGCCCGCACCGGCCATTGCCTCTCGCGTCGCCTCGCCCTCGCCGCATTGGGGGCGCTTACTGTATCGCCTTCGCTCCCGGGGCGGAGATCTGGGTCGAGGAGGAGGAGGTGATCGGCCGTGAGCGTAGGGATGGGGCGGGGGCGGGAGGCCCCGGGGATCTGCGTCGTGGCGCTGGTCCTGCTCGCGGCTGCGGCCGCCGCCGGGGATCCCGATCCCGACGAGCTCGAGCGCGCGTAAGTGTTCTGGCTGTGCTCCGCCTACCTGCTCTGCTGTTGCTGGCACCATTCCCGTTGCCTGTGTTGGGGGGCGTCGAACCGAATTTCGCATTGTACGGCGCAAATGTCGCGTTGCGTCCATGCCGAGCATTGCTCACGCGTTGACTGGTGGGAGCATGTGCCGTCCGGGCCGTGCTTGCCACGCGATGATGAGGTGGTGTTGTAGCGTATAACTAAAGAGCTCGCTCTGCTCACCATACTTCGCATGCACTCTGGGACGATTCTGGTTTACTATTTCATCCCCAACCCACCGTGTCGTGTGTTGTGACATGTGTTTCTCATGTCGCACTGGAGGGCAGTTAGTAGAAGAACAAGTTAGGTGAGATGTGGAGGGACAATAGGCGGTTGGTACTAAACGCCTTGTAAATGGAGAAGGCCACGAGGAAGGATGTTTTTTGGCATTTTGTTAGTGGATTTCCTACGTTGGTGGGTGCAATTGTTTCAGCTTGCAAGCCGTGTTGAAGTTTGAACTACTTTGACTGGGCTTTGCCAGATTGGATTTAATATCTCTGTTCTGGAAATGTTGCTGTCTGAATATTTTTCTGTGCTTTTACATAAACTGGTAACCTTGCTTCAAACATTGTTAGATTTTTTTTTAATAGCTTCAAACATTGCTAGGTTCCTAACCTTTCAATTATGTGAGTGCCCATTTGCTGAAAGTATATGCTTGTTTTGTAGCTTTAGTAAAGTCTCTGCTGATACTCATTTTCCTTCCTTTTTTACTAATATAAACTTTTTGAATTCCTCTGAGCATATGGCTCCTACAGACATTACAAAGCTGGTTAATGTCTTGTTTTTAAAGATCTATAAATGTTAAGAATTCAGCAAGTAAATATATGAGACCTCAAAGCACAGTGACGTATGTGGTATAGACTATAGAGTCATCGAGTTAGAGATCACTTGCTTCTGTCGCTGCCAAAAAAACACGGCCATCCATTACTATTATGTTGAACTTTTCATTGGAAATATCTAATACTCCGCATTTATATTCGTTATTTATGCTTCTCATGGAATCACTTAATGGAGTATATGATGGAAGGCCATTGGGCCATGAGTCACCCTACCTATCAACTATTAACTGTATATACTCACAGGTTTCCAATAGTGGAGCCAGACCGCGGACATACGAAACTTCGTCTCTCAGAACAAGGTCTAGAAGCAATTCGAAGGATTCAAACTCCTATTGCTATTGTTGGTGTAAGTTTGAACTTGTTGTTCATAAGAGATCAGAGTTGCAAATTGCTTGTTACTCTACATCGTCGAACAAGAATAATCATGATATGAAGGCTTGCTCATTGCAATATTGACACCTCAATGACCAATTGCTTGTCAACCCAGGTCATTGGTCCCTATCGATCTGGAAAGTCTTTTCTCCTCAACCAGCTTCTCTCCTTATCATGTGATAAAGGTAGTTCAATGCTGCTTCTGATATTGTAAACTGGGTTTTGCTAGTATGCATACTAGATTACTAGTACTATTGAGGATGTGATAAACTTTAACTATGCAGGTTTTGGAGTCGGTCATATGCGAGATACTAAAACCAAAGGTGACGTGGTATCCCATTGTCCCAGAACTCATGTCCTTGTTACTTTTCGATTTGTTTATTATAGCTCATGAAGTTATGAAGCAATTGTACATTGCACTATTCTTGCAGGTATATGGATTTGGGGTGCTCCTGTTGAGATGGATGTTGATGGTTCCAAAGTTTCTGTCCTTTATCTAGATACTGAAGGATTTGAAAGTGTTGGGAAATCAAATGTGTATGATGATAGGTTTGTGTGTTTGTGCTTAGAAATGAGTTCATTCTGATTTACATTTCCTAGGATGGAGACTTACCTATTGGAACCTTTTTGTTTCTATGGTAGGATATTTGCTTTGGCGACTGTCTTAAGTTCAGTGCTTATCTACAACCTTCCTGAGACGGTGCTCCCTCCCTCCCTCTCGCCCACTTGCTAGTGCCTGTTGTTTGTTTGGTTAATTATTTTTGTGGCATTGCAGGTACGCGAGGCCGATATATCTAGGCTCTCATTTGCTGTTGAAATTGCCGAAGAATTCTATGGAAGGTTTGCTTATTTCTTTTTTGCACCTTTCTATTCTGATTCCGATCTACAACACTAACATTTCTCCTCCTTTTTGGGGGTTATGTGGCATTTTGGTGAGCAGAGTAAAGGTAATGCTCCAATTTCATGAACATTATCATGGAAACTTGGAATATGGATAGCTTTTTAATGAAACACACTTCTTTCTTCAGGGGCAAGATGTTGCTTTTGAGCCAGCAAAGCTTCTATGGCTTATCCAGAGAGATTTCCTCCGTAAGTTACTTCTAGAATTGTTCTATCTATTAGGATGATTTGTGAAAGATGGCCATTTTGTTTGAGAATCCAAAAGTTTGGCCTTCAGATTGGCATCCTTGATATGAATTTTGGAATTCGATCTGCAATCTGCACTGCATGTAATTAACCACATAAGAGTAGCATGTCAATTGTCACCAATTGTCTTTGTGCCTCGATGTGTGTTTTAGTCATTTAAAAAATGTAAATCGCAAAACATGCTACAGAAAGTAAGAGAAATGGTATCCTGAATAACTTGTATGTTCTAGGACCTGTAATTCTTGCTGCCTCAGTTGCTGTGTGATCACCTACCAATTACCATAAACATGGCTTCATTCTTCACTATAACTGCTGTTTTATTTTTTTATGACTGAAAAACTTACTAAGTTAGATGAAGCCAAGTTCTAAAGCTGCTTATTTGTCCTAACTATATGTTGGAAAACAAGTGTGTGAAAGAGCAGCATTTTTTTTTTTCATTTGCCACTCACCACTCTTCTGTATCCAAACTTTGATTTACTATGAATGTTGAAGTTCGAGCTGTTTGTTAGACTATGTTGCACTAACTTTGGCCATGTAGTCTGAGCCGCTGAGGTGATTATATATCTTGTCCTACTTCCTCAATTCCCACTTCCCAAAAGAGTGTCGTTTTGGATTAGATCACACTTATCATGGAGTGATTAAATAGGGTGTCTATTTCCTCTTCTACCCATAATAAATATGGTCGCGTGGCAATGGGATTCTCGGGAACATGTAGCATATTAACACAGTCAAAGGGCAAAACGTCTCAAATGTACTACTACAGCCAGAACGACACTCTTTTGGATACTTTATTTGCATGTACAGAACGACACTCTTTTGTGACCTGGAGGGAGTACATGTTAATCTTATGGATTGGTACGATTGCCTTGTAATAAACAAAGTTCTGCCTTCTTCACCACAGGGTGAACAGCTGTAGATTGTGACACCATGCCGATATTTGTTATATGTACATAACATGATGATTTTGTTCTAAATACTCCATCCGTCCCAAATTGTAAGGGGTTCTTACCTGCTTTTCCTCCATCCATATTCATATAGATGTTGATGATTCTAGAGAAATATACAAAAAACATACATGCGATAATGCATGAATTATTTGAAATATAAAATCCCTTATAATTCGAGATGAAGGGAGTATTTAGTAATTCTTTCATTGGAGTTGTGCCCTTATTTATTTGTTCTGTATCTTGCAATTCTTCCATTGTTCTTTTATTATTGGTAAGCCATATTTACTTCTGCTAAACATACAAATTTTCTCTAAAAGTGTAAACCTCAACATTGTAAACAGAAGGAAAATCTGTTCAAGAAATGGTCAATGAAGCCCTCCGACGGGTGCCTAATGATAATGGTTAGTCCAAGCAACTAGTGTTATTTGACCATCCAGACAAGTCTTGTGTAGTTGAATTGATGTGTTTTTTTTTGTTTTATTTCTGCAGGGGACAAATATATTGATGAGGTATCGTTTGTCTATGAAATCTATGCTATTGGACACAAAAAATGACACTTCCAAACTCTGCTACAAAATTTGCTTCTTATGTGTAGGTCAATCAAATAAGAGATTCTTTGGCAGTTATGGGCAACAACAGCACTGCTTTTAGCTTGCCTCAGGTGCATTTCTGACAACTTCCTGGCTGCATCTAGCTTTAAATGGAACTTTAGAGTGTATATAACACCTTTTAAATATGTGGTTATGTAACTGCTACAATTTATGATGTATGGTGCCGATTAATGTTGGAACTTCTCCATTGTGCTTTGTATACCAGTAAACTACATGACCACTGATTTTGTTTATGCAGCCGCATCTGCAAAGAACAAAATTATGTGAGATGGAGGACAAAGAGCTTGAACCCTTATATGTGAAAAGGCGGGAACAATTAAAGCAGCTTGTTGCCTCCATTGTAAAACCAAAAATTGTGCAGGGGAGAACTCTAAATGGGAAGGACTTTGTATCTTTCTTGGAGCAGGTAAAGTACTTTCTGATGTGGTTGCTGACATCTATCTGTCCATTAAAAACTATTGGTAACGTTTCCTCCTGTGTTTCAGATTCTTGAGGCTTTGAATAAAGGTGAAATTCCATCAACAGGGTCTCTTGTTGAAATTTTTAACAAAGCCATTCTTGAACGCTGTCTGAAGGTGTACAGGGAGAAAATGGATGGCCTAGGCCTACCAGTACCTGTAGACAAACTGCAGGAAGTTCATGAGGTGGCAAATGGTGAAGCTAGAATTCTCTTTGATAAGCAGCACTTTGGAAAACATCATGCTGCACAATCGGTCCTCAAGCTCGACGATGAGATTAAAAAGGTTTGTCGATATAACTTTTCTTTCTTTCTTTTTTGTATGGGCATGCAAGATCCAGTTATCCACACTCTATAACAGTATCTGTCTTCATATGTAATTTGGCATGACACGAGTACTGTAATGGTGCCTATGTATGTTCACATTATATCCTGATTTGCTGTTTCTATTTGTTGTTCTTTACACTGCTATGAAATTACAGTTTGGATTTTGTTTATGGCACGCTGTGAATAAGGTTTTGCTATCCTATTTCATTGCTTCCTTGCTGTGGTGCCTCTCTTTCCGTGGGAGTGTAGAGAACACCACTGAAACTTTCTGTGCTATATCTTGCATGCCTTGAAATTAGCTTTCACCATCTGTCACCTTTTGAAGATAATATGTTTTACATACTTACAGGATGTACTTTGTAGGTGTACAGAAACTTCCTTCTAGCTAATGAGTATCAATCATCAAAGCTGTGCGAAGCTCGCTTTTCTGAGTGTGAAGATAAGATGGATCACCTTCAAGTTTTGAAACTTCCTTCAATGGCAAAATTCAATGCAGGCTTTACTCACTGCAATCAAAGTTTTGTGAAGGACTGCGTGGGACCTGCAAAAGAAAACTACGAACGTAGAATGTCAAAGGTTTGTCTCTTAATTTTGAGTACATCCTTCATGTCTGTCATCAAGCAACTTAAGGGTGAAATCATGATTTTTGAGTCTTGTAGCATTTACCATATATGCTTATCTGTCATGCATTTTGCAGCTTAGTTGTCCATAGCAAACCAGATTTTTTTTCCCTGTACCTATTTTTGTTTGGTGTTGTCTGACATTTGATTTCATCTGACTATCTGAAGAAATTCGGCTACTTTCATATTTGTTGTGAGTTCTTTTGTAGAATACTCAACTTGTTTTGGAATTTGATGAAAATAAGATCCTTATTGGTGAATATCGAAATAAACATCGCTAATAAATGATGCTCAAACAATACGATAATATGCTTATACCCCAAGAATGGAAGGCAGAGTCTGTCTTCTCTAGTCTGATGAATCTGTAGGCTGCTTTTACTATCACTTTTTATTGTTGCATGGACTATAAACTCTAATTTGGTATCACGTTCAGATGCTTGCCAAGTCTCGTGCTCTTTTCATCAAGGAATACAATAACAAGCTTTTCAATTGGTTGGTGACCTTCTCCTTGGTCATGGTGGTCATCGGGCGCTTTGTCATCAAGTTCTTCTTACTTGAAATTGTTGCCTGGGTAATGTTTATATTCCTGGAAACATATACAAGAATGTTTTGGTCAGCAGAATCACTGTACTACAATCCAGCTTGGCACATCATTGTTTCTTCCTGGGAAACCATTGTGTACAGTCCTATTCTTGATCTGGACAGGTAGTCTCTTGACCCCCATTTAACCGAGTATATTGGTGTGCTACTGTGTTTGTGACTAAAACACAATTCCTTGCACAGATGGGCCATCCCCATTGTCATAATGCTAGCATTTGCGGTTCTTTATTGGAGATGCCTTGGTGGTAAAAGGAGACGTGGCAGGGGTTCGCTCCTGCCATTGTATAAGAACTCTTACAAGAACTCAAGTCGCCCGAGATCAGACTAGCAGCAGTATGCAGTGTTAAGTTTTTTTTTTCTTTTTTTTTTGAAGGGTACAAAATATATAAACTTATAGAAGAGGGTGAACTGCCCATTGTGGATCATCTGTCCGCTGGATGGGGCTTGTTTTGACGGTGCCAATGCATCTCCGATTCTTTTTGGCCGATGAGGAGAGGCAGTGAAGCTGCTGGCGCTGTGGCAGCCCCTGTTGTATTTCGTACCAGGCTATTACATCATCTTTTGTAGCTAGTCTGTTCTTACAATTTACGACCCCAATTCATTGATATTGTTTACATTCACAGCAATTTTTGCAAGAGTTTTGTTCTTATCAAATCATCAAGTAAATTGCAAGAGCGTGTATCTCAAAACATCAATTTTTGGAATTTGGAATTTTGAGCGACTCCCTTCACTGTTCACTTGGACATGGTGATTGATCATTCTATTTAAAGTATAAATAAGTAAAATTATAGATCATGCCATGCTTACAGTACATTTATGTTATACTCCGTATCTAAATATAAGTTGCGGTTAACTTTTTTTCTTAAACTTCAATCTTATTAAAAAATATTTATTATTTGTTTTGTTGTGATTTGTTTTATCATTGAATAGAGTTTGAGCCTGACTTGTTGCCTTATACGTTTATATACTTTTTTCTTTGAATAAAACGAACGATTGAAGTTTTGAAACAAAACTCAACCGCGATTTATATTTAAATACGGAGGGAATACGCGTTTGTTTTCATTTTTTTAATAAAAGAGTGGTTAATTGTTTCAAAACATCAACAGTTTCAACTATTAAAAACATAGTACCGAGTATCATTCATACATTTGATGCCCTGTCTATGCGCCAATCCAAATGTCAGGAGCTCTGGATTTCAGTTTTTCATAGTTTGGGCACCTGCGCCGTGGTAAATTTCGAACGGTGGTGGGTAAGGCTACAGCCGCCAGAAGTTGTATTTGGGTACCCAAAACACACTGTATGCACTACAGACAAAATACAGTTTAAAATATCGACGGTATGATAGGTGGAATTCTTACGGTGGGATAGAAGCTACACCTACCTGGACCATCGGTTATTTCTCCTAAACTGTAGGTTTGATCCCCACGATACGAATAGACAAGTGTAGAGCAAAGTTCATAAAAAACGAAAAGCAAGCATACTCTGTCTTGGATCAAAACTCTTGCAAAGTAATCCAGAATGAGCACCACGGAATCATTACGTGCGAACCTGTTGTCCGAGGACTAGAGATCCACATAAAGAATGCACAATAAGTCAATAACCACTTGACCAAATGTTCAGAACCAACGAGTCCACATCGCAGGATTAGCAATGTCCGGTACAATGTATGTTGAAGAATTGTCAACTTATCATTCTTGCCCTCACAGGTATCAGGGCCTTTCAGATCCAATTATGCAGGGCGCCTAGGAGGTCGACCCAGACGAAGCAGGCCCTCCACACATCCTCTTCTGGAGGTGCTCTAGGCTCGCCACCCGCTGCAGCGAGGCTGTTCTGCCCACCTTGCCAGCAGCCAGGGCCGCGTTGACAAAATCATCCTCCTCTTGAGCCGAAGTAGCTATCTCTGGCATGTAACCACTGCTGCCTCCGATTTCGCTAGGATTGGCAAAGTAACTGTTTGGGTCGTCTTGGATGGGGACAGCAGCATCGGACGTGGAGTCAGAAGGGGAGCCATTGAATGGCATGCTGAGGGATGACATATCAGACACAGCAGGGAACAATGCGTTCATGCCTGTCACTCGCTTCACTGAGTCCTCTGCCATCTTCACCTGCAAACATGATGTATTCCCACATTCAATTAGAGTGATCAAGAATATCCACAACTATGTTTGGAAGAGCTTTGTGATGCTACAGATTCTCTACAGAAAAAAAGGGTGTATAATTCACGTATTGCTACAATCATTTGAAACAAGCAAAAGTAGCCAATCAAAAATATACTGCGCTAAAGAAAAGGGCGCAGCACAGCAGTATACCTTAGCTCTTAAGGTTTCGACATCTGCCTTTAGCACCCTATTGTCAACAGCAGCCTCATTGAACTTCTGATTAACATCCGCGAGGCGCCTTAACAGCGAGGAGTTTTCAACTCTTAACTGTGCTACCTGTAAGACATACACAACTCAACTCATTAGCCAAGAGCTCACGATTTTCTGGACTTCTCCAGCAAGTAAAAAACTACAGCATAGCCCATCAGACCTGTGCCTCCAGTTCATTCAAGTGAGCCGCCTTTCTGCTTCTTGAACGCCTAGCTGATTCTCGGTTGGATTGTTTCCTGAAACAGTCCACAGAAATCTCATCAGCTCCATGAATTGCATACTCGATAGCATTCTCGGTTCAGTATATCTTACAGGTTATGAGTAATGTTTATAGCTGTGGCACCAAGCCACCACTATTTTCAAAGGGAGGCTAAAGTTGCCAACTTTAAAAATAAGCAGACCACTCTACTTAAGAATTAGTCCACTAGATAATCCTAGGCATATAAGAAGGTAAGTATACAGTATCTTCTATAAAGTAATGATGCACATACATTTCACAAACTAGTAAAAAATATCACCTTCTCTGCAGTCTTTGTTGAACAGGGTTTGCATTCCCAGTAGTCTCGGCTTCTCCTTCCATGTCATCATCGTCTGACTGCTCTCGAGAGGAAGAGCTAGTGGCTTGCTTAACAAGCATATCAGTATTTTGCACCACCTGTGGGCTTGATCCCCCAGCTGGAACCCCAGGTAGCTTGTTCTGAAGTGGAATTCCATTCCCTGCCCATGATCCAATCCAGATCATAGTACAGCCATTAAGCTAGATGTCATATATAAGTAAAAAGCTAGCCATTACAATTTCATTTTTCACCAGATAAAATAGCACAATGCCAGTGAAATCATGATTTCCTTTACTTGGCCAAATTTTGAAGCAAAGAGCCTACGCACAATGTCAGTGTAATGGATGGTCGTGCCCTTAGGATACAGCCATACAGGCTTGATCAATGGTAACAGAGTGTTTTCTTTGGAGCACTCACAGCAGAATATCAAGTTTACCTTGGTTCACTAAGGCGCCAACAGACATGGATTCTAAGCAACCTCACAAGAATAAAAGTATAAAAAATATCCTATGACAAAAAATCTTAATCCTGATTTTAAAAAGCAGGAGAAGAGAAAAATCTCACAAGGATAGAGAGAAACTGAAGGTCTAAAAGCTATTATGCAACTCTGGAGAATGGAGACCTAGACTCATCTGAGCCAAGATTCATAACTAGTTAGCAGACGAGGCAAGAGGATGAGTAGCTGAGTACCTCCGATGGGATTAAGAGGACCTGCATGCGAAATGTCCACATTTGGCAAGGATGAACCAGCTGCAGAACGCTCTGGAGGGGTTGCACCAGAGGCCTGTGGATAAATGGTATGGGAAATGTTACAAAACATGCGGAAAGAGTACTAGGAGAAAATGAAATCATGCATGTTGAGCTCCCATCCATATTACCACAGTAGTCAGTAGGTGTAAAAATGGGAAATGACTCGATTACAAATGTTGGGAAAATATAACTTGATGCACAAAGTTCTGATCAACATATCTTGTAACCACAGTATTCAGATAAGCCAGGCTCATATAATTCCCAAAAGTATACATGAAATAAGCTAATTCACTTATATCAATGATACGACAAAACCATATACTAAAAGACAAAACAAACTGATATTACGCAGGTACTCAACTAGTGCACAATAACCTATGATCCCTACATGAAAGCACTGTACCATTAACACCTACAGAAACTATAAACTTAAAACCAAAAAAAAAAAAGGATCTATGCAACAACCTAATGGCATAAACACATGGATTCTCTACAAATTTTACATTTCCCTGTCCTAGAAACACATGATCATTTACACCATCTCATTGCAAAGAGCTACTACGAATATGAGATATGCGTGAGCTATTTTATATCCTCTACAAATCTCTAAGAAAACTTAGCGGAGTGGTGCAGCACCATGCATATCATAGACTGATCACATCAGAGCGCAAACCCTAACCATTCGATTCAAAGTGCATTGGCAGGTAAGCAGCAGCTAATGGCAAGCGCATCGTACCCTCCACATGGCGACTGCGGCGAGGTCCTTCTCCAGCTTCTGCTTCAGCATCGCGTTGTACTCCACGGGGTCAACAACCGCGCTCGAGGCCGCCGACGCCGCCGACGCGACTCCGAGCGGCTTGCTCTCCGCCGCCTCGACTCCACTTCCGGTTCCACCGCTGCCCCTACCGAGGCCAGCGACGGGACCCGGGCTGTCGAGCACGGCCTCCTCCAGGAACTTCTGGAAGTACCACTCCGACGGGCACCGGTTCATCGCGCCCGCTCCGTCACCCGCTCCCCCTGCTCCCGCTCCCGCTCCTCCTCCTCCACCTCCTGGTGCACCTACAGCGCCGGTGGCCCCCGCCTGAGGGTGCGGCGGGACCCAGTAGGGGTTGGGGATCTCCTCCACGGAGAAGACGCGCTCCATGCGGGGTCGAGCCGGATCGCGGCGTCGGCGACAAAATTTTTGGGCGGATTCGCGAGGGGTCGGAGGACTCGATGGTTTGATCTGAATTTTTGGAGAATTTCTCAGAGGTTGGGTTTGGTAGGAAGAGGAGAAATGTGAAGAGTAGGGAAGGGGAGAGAGGGGAAGAAGAGAAGATGGGGATTGGACGGTGGCTGTAAACGAGTCAGCCCAGACGGCTTCACGCCTCCACGGACACGCCGGTTTTACTACCAAAAATGTGGAATTTGTTTCTAGCTGTGCACACAAACTCTCTCTATCTTAAATTGTAATTTCTTTTAGTCTATACTAAATTTATTTATTGCTCCGTGTATACATGTTTAATATATATCTAAATTTATCAATATCGATACAAATGTGAATGAATAAGAAAAAGGATAGATCCTCTTATAATTTGGAACGGAGTGTGTATGTCGTCTCACCTTCAAAAAGAATTCATAGTCAAATTTCGTCATAGTAACAAAGAAAGTCATTCAAGATTTTTTATGTCATTAGTTTAATCATTTAATGCAAGAAAAGTAGCCTTTAAAATGCACGCGTGTGGCTAACAAAGTTAATTGTTTTCTTTGACATTACTTATCGCGGCAACAGAAAACATATAAGAATGGGAACAATTACAATAACAAGGGGACAATTACTCATCTCGATATATATTACGACGGTGACATGATGCCAATATACGCGAATCACGATCAACTATAGCGTGATGTGCACATGCTCGATCGCTATGTGATCCAAGCTTATCCTCTTTTCTGCATCGCTACTGTCACCTAACATAGATTCTTGGGTGCCCCTTTCCCATTTCCGAATTGAGGATATCCTTGTTATTGCCTGATTGGGATTTCAGTCTCATCCAAAAAGCAACGGACACTGAATTCTTTCCGCGGATAAAGACTCGCTTTTTATTCTTTTAACATAAGGACCTCTTTTTTTTTTTCTTATTGGGCAGATTCTCGACATCAAATCAGCACAGAAAATTAATTGCATATTGATGATATAATTTTGTTAATTAAAAAAAGCTGGCTTCCACCCAAATGAAGTTTCTATGCTACCCTTCATCTTTTTTCTTTAGAGTTTCTACCAGATTATTCAGCTTTTTAAAAAAGAAAAAGGTGCTCCATATTCCCCTGTTCTTGCGTGTAATGACCGTGTATCGCCTCTTGAGTTGTGTGCACTTAAAAAGCCGTATGTTTCCATACCAATCCAAGGAAACTTATACTCCGTCTCTCTTGAGATATTATTACTAGTACCTCGTACCCGTTTCCTTTTTTTCCTTAATATGCACGAGTTCTATTAAAAAGTCAAAAGGAAATGGCAGGGTCAATCAAACTCACATGCTGAATTGCTGATCCTAGCTGTTCATCAACCTATTTATCTCTTTCTATGCGGGGTTTTGGGATCCACTTGACCGCGAGAACGTGGCTTCCCGGATGCGTCTCGCCGCAAGCAATTGACTTTTCATGGGCCCTACTAGGCCCTTGCTCGACGGGAACGGGAGAGCCCATCCAGTTCTAGTATGAAAAGGGTTCATGGGAGCACAAGTCATATGCAGCTACTTGAACATAGACGATTCAATACCAATACTGCTTCTTCACATCCAGATACGCTTCATGCTGGGATGACAAAGCTAAAGAATCGATCCATCAACATGTTACCAGTAACATGATAAGTATCGGAAAAGTTTCAATAAATAGGATGCCAACATCCGGAAGACCGGAACCGAATTTGACCATAACTCTAGGTTAAGAAGGCATCAGCATAAATAAGATTGTGGATTCTTTTTTCAAAAAGCATAGAGGCTGGAATTGACTCTGCATTATCCAGAAACCAACATCTGGGGCCATAGGGATAATTCTGTCGCCAGACTGATGGACCTTGATGGTCTTCCAGAAGAGAGAAAGAAGGCAATGTCATTTTCAGCGCAGCCAATCAGCCTCATCCATGAACACCGACTGTTGGTTTCAAACGGCAGAACTCAAAAAAGCGGGAAGCCATATAAACCATCATGACCTTACCCTCTCTTATTCCTATCCTCTCAATGTCAGGGCAGCCTCATTCCATCTTTCAGGCATAAAGAATCTGCATAGGAATTACACGACATTTCAGTCACTTATCCTCAAAACCAAAATCGTCACACATATTTGCTTTTGCATTATATTATATGCAACGATACGGTGGGTCTCAAACTCTCAGTTCTGACCACTGGAGAGATACCATACAACGCTAGACGGATCATGGATAGCAAACCCTTAAGCAGGCTATCGCTAAAATCAAATACTCTGTTATGTTCTATTTATCTTGCCTGCAACAAGAATGATCATCTCATGTCATAGCGGCCTTTATACTCTTGGTGTACTCCTCTAGCCTTTTCAGACCTTCTTCAGGAGTAGCCGCTTCACACAACTGCCTAACAATTGCACTGCCAATAATCACACCATCTGCTCCCCAGCCTGCGATCTGTTGAATAATAGAGGTATCAAAAGGCTCAAACACAGATCCTGCGATCTGTTGAATAATAAAGGTATCAAAAGGCTCAAACACAGATAATATTATACTTATAACTCATGCTTAGCAAGAATGTAAGTAGAAGCCTAATTCACCTGTTTCACATGCTCTGGAGTCGAAACACCAAAACCAACAGCTACAGGTTTGTCAGTAACCTGCAAAGACAGAAAGATAGGCATTCTTGAACGCAAATTTCTACAGAGATGTATCAAAACTATTTCACCGTTTACTGACAATAAACAGGTTATAGTTTACTGACCTTCTTGATCTCTCGAAGAAGATGTTCTACGCATAAGTTCACATTTGAGCGTGCACCTGTAACCCCAACAGCACTCACCTACATAAATACAGGTTAGCAATGCCACTAACCCTAAACAGATTCAAGTGCAAAGGATGAAAAAGATGGTGAAACAGAATGGTTGGGGTATGTTCCAGATGCCATATTTTTTTCTCAATTCAAAAAATCTCTCTATCTTGCTTTACATATATTTTTTCTTTCCGTACAAACATGTCAGATGAAATGAACAAGGAGACAAAAAAAAAATTCCATATTGTTTTGTTAATGTACAGGTGTGATGTTATTGCTTATGTGGTTTGTGCTACTTCAGGACGAAAACTTTAAACTAGGGCAGATATAAAAGTTACCTGGAACATCTAAAAGTTGCCTGGAATTATAAACTAGACAAATTTGTTGGGATCTGCTACACACTCACAAGATAAAGAAATCCTTCTGAAGCGTTTGCGATTTCCTTCATCCGATCTGTTGGTGTGGTTGGGGTTGTAAGCAACACCTGCCGACAATCATGCAAAGGATAGATGATTAAAGGCTGATGCTCAACATCATGATTAATACAAAGCCAATCTGCTGTGACACCAAACTCGAGTTATCCAAAATATATTTAAAGAGTGGTCTTGGTGTAATCCATCCTGAATTTCTGAAAATGTACTGGAGAAATCTAGCTGACATGTGTGAGCCGAATTAGCTAGATCTTGCTTCTAGGTCTGGGCTGAGCCAAAGGTCCACATTTCAGAAGATCTTCTGCAACTGGATATTTTTGGAGGCCTGAACTGGACCTAGCCCAAGCTGAAGTTTGGTAAATCAGGGACGTGGAGCAGACACTGCTGATATCAGGGTCCAGTGCGGTGTGTTGTGTGTGCCACCAATCAACTATGAAAAGCCAGCCAGGCAGCCGCTCTGGTCAGCCTCCAAGGCAGGTGGTCTTTGCTGGACGATCGAGTCTCAACCGACCAGAGCGGCATTTGTTTAGCAGAGTTGTATTTAGTAGAGAGGTGCTATTCTGTAAAAAAAAATGTTGTGTATAGTAGATAGTTGTATAGGCAGAGTTCAATCTTGTGCTATATTGTAAACTAGTAACTGCAGCAATATTAAGCTTTCCAATAAAGCAAGGCAAATGCCTTTCTCTAAAAAAAGATTGCTAGATCTCATCTCGAGCAATAATTTAATTAGGAGCCAGATAGCAAAACGACTACACAAAATACAACAAAATTTTGTGTGAGCAGTGGACGGAAAGATGAGAATGAGGATGAACCAGCTCTATGTTGTGCATAGTGGCCTCACTCCTTAGCAACGCTGTCTCCTCCAAAGGAAGATCAGGCACTACAAGTCCTGCCATATATAACCAGTGTAAAACAAAGATCTGATTGATAGAACAACAAAATGCCTGAACCAAATATGAACCATATGTATGATAGATAGAAGATGCAAGAACAAGACACCTCTTATAGCGATGAAAAGTACAAAACAACCAATGTTTGTATGTCCCATTATGTAAGGAAGCTTACCATGTACACCAGCTTGTCTGATAGTAGCCATGAAGTTTCCCACACCACGTTTCAGAATTGGATTACAGTACGTGAAAAGAACAATAGGGCAAGACAGTTCAGGTATAACCCCCTTCAGCATCTCTATGACAGAATCAAGTGTAGTGCCTTTCTTAAGTGCCCGTGTTGCAGAAGCCTGAAATAATGTGAAGCTAAAACCATAAAATCTGTAGCAGATCACATATACATCTGGGCAGCTGGTGGAAAAAAGACAATCGCATGACTACCTGAATGACTGGCCCATCAGCTAGTGGATCCGAGTACGGTACACCGACCTCTATCACATCCGAACCACAGGAATCAAGGATCTTCAGTGCTTTAGATGTGGTTGCCAGGTCAGGATCACCAGCGGTGATGAACGGGATAAACGCCGTCTGAAAACTTCTTAGGTTAGACAAGCAGCTTAAACTAAATCCGTGCTCCCAAAAGACTATTCACGACGCTGGTTGCTCTTAGTTTGACAGGCAGCTCAAACTAAATCTGTCCCCCGAAAAGACTATTTACCACACTGGCACAACCGCACCACATGAGGCAAGATCCTTGCAACTAATGATTGATATCTGTTCAGCATCTTATGGGTACTCTGGATGCAAATTTCTAAGTGCATTCACCTTTGCTGAGAATGAACAGTATAGCAACCACAAATGGAAGCACAGGTTTTGCAGACAAACAGTTCAGTGATGCACACATCTAGATTTTTTTTACGGAGGTTAACACCAGCAGTGTGTGTACACCATAAAATCACTAAGATTTGAACAAGTACGTGCAAGGAATGCTCAGATTGTTCCAAACTCTGACCGATTTCATTTCCCTGAAACTCGGACCAACATTGGGCACCGGCTCCCACTACTCCACTAGCCCACTGCGCTGCGCCCGGAATTCAATCCCGCGGTTCAATCAGAAGTAGCAAGAGAAATGTTGTGTTCGGGGTGATTTGGCCCCAAGGGTTGCTACGAAGCGAAGCGCGAACTTCAGGGCTCGAGCGCACGCACCTTGCCCTGCGCCCTGAGGCTGGAGAAAGTCAGCGCGACGGTGCGCTTGCCGGTAGCCGCGCCGCAGTTGTCCATGGGCGTCCACCCTAGCCGTGCCCCCCGCCGTGTGGCCGCCTCCGTACCGTGGGGGCAAGAACAGCCGGCGCCGCGGCGGCAACCGACGACACGGAGGGAGCGGGGAGCAGGACTTGCGAAGGGTATCAGTCTATCTATCTTTGGGCCGATACAGGTGGGCTATAGCCCGCAAAACTCATATCTGCGTTAAAAAAAACTCGTAAGACCCACAATAACGGAAGTGGATTTTAGGCCTGTTTTGTTCAACCAAACATAGGCATCATGCTTGGGTTGGGTGGCAAGGGATCGTGACAATTTAGATAATGTATGTTATCCAAAGAAATGCGGGTAGAGATGAATAGTAGTATATTGTTTTTTGGATACAAAATCCAAGAGAGGGAATGAGATAGCGTTTGGTTTCTTATGAGATTCTCATTATCTATAGGAAACCAAACATCCCAATAGTATACCAACGTATAGTATAGTTGAGTAGCTGATATGGGAATCTGCGTTTAACTATGCAACCGCATCCTCCTAGAAATTAGGACAGAGGGAGTACATCCCCAAGTGTCACTTGACAACAAGTGAGTTCGAAGTGTAAATGGTTTTGTCCTTGTTCGTTTATATTTATATAGATATTAATGAATCTAGACATTTATACAAACCATATACATGTAGTATTGCATTGATATGTCCAAAATCGCATTGAAACAGATGAATTATATAAGGTAATATCTATTGCAAAGTAATCGCCCGTTAGTATTCTCTTCATTCATGTAAGGCGTGTGCTTTTCTTTTCTTTTTTTTACAAAAAAAAAACAATTTAGCTGGTGACGAAAGCGCGCCATACCAAAGGAACTCTTTCTTGAGCCTCATAAGGTAGGACACAGAAAATGGGAGTAATTGGATTTCCACTCCACTACCTGAACCAAAGGTTTTGATCCTAGATATTTGATTTCGAAGGACCTGTTGCCAACTTGCCATAGGCCATTGGAGATGAGAAGCATGTCCAACTTGTTACAAATGACATATGTATCTCTTTCTTAAACGGTGTGAAGCTATGTTGGTTTTTGTAATTGGTGGGTAGCTCTTAGATTCTTCTGTCAAATCTTATATGACATTCAAAGAAGATGAGTCGCGATGCTGCCGCTTCCGCGGTTCCGCCCTTGGTCGGGGTCAGGCGTGCAAGAAATGCAAGTGTGCCACATGTGCATGCTGCTCTTCTCTCTCCATCGTGCTTTATGTTACTCCCCTGACCCCTCATCGAACTAGACATTGCATCAGGCAGTTTTAATTTGGGCAGCAAAACAGGCGCACCCGTCGACCAGTTTCTCTGCCGTGACAACGATACTGTCCTGCGGCCAGCATGCAATGTGTGGGGTGTGGCCAGTAAACCATATATATATATCCCTTTTAGATAATAACGAAAAATGGATATACGTATGGATATGGATGCATCCATGTGTCCCCCTGCTTATTCCTCCCCGGCCCTCCAGTACACGTACACAAATAGTCCTTTCGCCACTGAAAACAACGGCAGTTCGTAAAGCTAGCATACACTTTTTTTTTTTTTGCATGAGAAAATAATGGACTAGTATATATGGAGCCAATGCAGGCCCGGTCACTGCGGTCCTTCCACTGTTCCACACAGCTGGCTGGCAACTTCCTCCCTCCTCCATAAACCATACATAGCTGGTGGTACAGCCACACATGTCATTGTCTACGAGCACGGTGCTTGGCACCGAAAGAATAACACAGTTCAATTCTAACAGGCTTCCAAAAAAATATGAGCACACATGTCAAGTGAAGATTTAAACATGGCTAGACAAGTTTCACACTGTGCAAATTTCGCTAAAAGCAAGCAATCAACATTTTTTTAAAAAGTATTAATTGATGTTCGAGACTTTTTAAACGATTGAGTTATATATATTATTTAAAAGAAAAAAAACTATTCTACAACCTTAAACAAACTATCATGGTAGTCCATTTTCAACCACCAACGATGAAACTGGGTCCTCCAACTGTAAAAAATGGGCACTCTATTGGCAGTTGAAAGTGGATTAAGTAGCAGTTCTCTATTTTTATACATATAATCAAATATTATAATTATAATCGTTTTTCTAAATTAAAAATTATACTTTTTAAAAAAAAATAGTTATGCTATGTTTGGAGAGATTTGGAACTTATTATTCACACACCTATTATTTTATTGCTCAAAATGAAAAATTAGAAATAGAAATAAATAAGGTCCACATAACTCTAGTAGTGCACTAATGGATAGCTTATACTTTTTAGAAAAAAACATTGTACGTTGTATAACTATGGGAGATAACAAAGAAAAATATTGATAATTTTTATTGTAGATGTTGGCTGTTAGGTCATCTCAAAATTACATGTCACTGCATGAGAATTCTATTAAATAACATAAACCGATACACTATCTGAACTCAGAACAATAATAGTGCACCACCCTTTTATTCAGAGAAATAGTACGAGTACTCTGTGGCGGCAAAGAACGTCTATGACGTAACCTTAGTGACATCAGCGAAGCTGGATCCACCGGACCAGCAGTCGCCTGTGGTACAGGTGGTAGTGTGCAGTGTGCCGTGCTTCGAATAGGTATCGTTCTTGTTTCAGAGAAGTAGGCGCAGCAATGTGCCGGGTGCACCCCGATCCCGTGAATCTTGGTGGTGTTTGGTTCACGCCATTGGCTGTGTTTAGATCCAGAATTTTGAGATGAAAAATGCACTGTAGCGCTGAAAAATACACTGTAGCACTTTTCGTTTGTTTGTGGTAAATATTGTTCTATTATGGTCTAACTAGGCTCAAAAGATTCGTCTCGCAAAGTACATCTAAACTGTGTAATTAATTTTTTATTTCATCTATATTTAGTACACCATGCATGTGCCGGCATTTTGATGTGATGGGAAATCTTCTTTTTGCATAGTGGAATTTGGAAGAAATTTTGAGATTTAAACAGGGCCATTATCTCCCTCTACTGATGTGCGGTTGGGTTGCTATCACCATTCACGGCCCGGCCGGCGTGCTTGCTGAATTGCGGTCGTCATGATGCGAGCAGAGAGTAAATTTGGAAACACACTCTCGGACGACTCGGATCATGCATTGCATGCACGACACATCATCATCATCATATAGTACGAGACCTGACCTCTGTGTGCTGCTGCTGGTGTGGTACGTCCTCGCAGTAGTACTGTACAGGCAGAAGTAACCTCGCATGCATGTTGGATCGATATTGCCCACGACAAGGCAGCACGATACGGGTTGTGCGATTAGCCCGTGTTTGTTAAAACGCCAGTTAGAAGTATTAAATATAGTTTAATTAAAAAACTAATTACATAGACGAGATTAAACGACGAGAAAATCTATTAAACCTAATTAATCAATAATTAATGAATGTTTACTGTAGCATCACATTTGCTAATCATAGATTAATTAGGTTTAATAAATTCGTTTCACCGTTTAGTCCTCATCTGTATAATTAGTTTTATAATTAGATTATTTTAATACTTTAACTGGTGTCGGAACATTCGATGTGACCGGAAACTGAAGTTTAACCCGAGGATCCGCCCGAGGATCCAAGCACGCTAGCGCCACGCAAGCCTCCACATGGCAAAGGGGCTGCCGGTCACATGGCCTGCGCGTGCAACATGTGCGCGTGCAACAAACCTAGGCCAGGGCGGCAGGGCCTAGAGGGTCCGAGAGAAGTACTTCCTCCGTCCTAAAACATTTGTCGTCTATTTCAATTTCCGTTCACGACAAATCATTCGTTCTACTAAAAAATTTTTATAAATATCTTTTATATTTACAAATATAATTGTCAAAAAATAAATAAAATTTTTAAATATTTTTTGAATAAAAAAAACTGTTTTTCGTACACTGAAATCAAGGCGCGTGACAAGTTTTGTCACGTTTTTTTGACAGAGGAGTACTAGTTTGGTGTGTCTGTGCCGCTGCCACGCGTGGATTGCGATCGGTTCGGAAACCGATAGGACGTGGCGACGTGCACTGGCGCACCGCATGTCACGCTTTGGAAGCCGCGGGTCGGGTTCGTGCAAGCAAACTAACCTTTCAAAGGGAACACCACTTTTATCCCATTCCGAATGAATTCGGAAATCCCTTCTTCAATTCTTCTCCCGGCTTTTATCGGAAATTAAGCACGCCAATTGTTTGCTCCGATCCTTCCGTGAATTTAGTTTTTTTTTCCCCATTTGTGACAAGAAAGATCAATCACTTTAGATTTAACTAAATTTATATACCGTTGAGTTAAGGGTTCATGTGCACCCTTGCATTTCGATGTATACCCTAGCTTATAAAACGTGAATTTCAGCACACACAGTTGGTGCTAGCAATAATAAATTAAAAAGCTAACGAGGGTGTTTTGTTAATGAAGTCGTCACTGAGTAATGACCTTGACACTACCCCGTTCACAAATGTATGACGCAATTGACTTTAGTTTTTCAAAACTCCAATCATTCGTCTTATTAAAAAAAATTATTTCAACATGAAAAAAATATAATTTATACTCAAATGACATTTATTAACAAAGCAAATCAAATCACAGCAAAATAAATGATATAATCTTCTCAATTATTTTGAATAAGACGGACGATCGATTTTTTTTAAAGAAAAGTCAATTGCGTCGTATATTTGTGAATGGAGGGAGTAAGTTGTAACGATTTTGCTAAGACAAATGATAATTAGTTCCCTATATTTTGTAGTGGTTTTGCTAAGACAAATAGTCAGCGATTATACAACTATTTGGGGGCACTTTGGGCCTAAGTAGCATGTATCAGAAGTTTAAGAGCACAGAAATACATATGCACAGCTCATAGACTCGATTAGACTACTCATAATGTATGCTAACATACTCATTTTGTAGACTACTCACAATGTAGGTTAACATACTCATTTAATGCATGCCATAAAGTTTTTTCCCCTAAGTCAGGAGAGTTAGACTATGTGCAGTGAAATGGGTAAAATGATTGTCTATACACTGTAGCGACACTGTACGCAGAGAGAAAAATAGTTGGAATAGTGGATACACAATATATTTATACATCCCAGTACACATAGTCTTAGAGAGAAGAAAGAAAAAGGATGTAATATATTGTAGAAAGTTCATCAACATATGGTATATTTAACTCTTTCCTTCAACTTTAATTTACACCTTTGTAGTATCTACGTTCTCAAATATTTGATGCAGTTGTTTTTTTTCGTAACTTTCGTCATTCATCTTGTTTAAAAAAGTTACGTAAACATGTAAAATTACAAGTCATTCTCAAGCTGACCAAGACCGGTAGGTAGCGTTGAAGTAACGCTTACGCGCTGTGAAAAAAAAGGATGGAGACACAGAGAAATCACGTGCAGCGTGCATGCGGTGTGTATTATGTTGAGGCACGGTAGATGTGACTCTAATTCTTGCCAGGCCACACAGGAATTGAATTTGCAGCACCGTTCAGATTTCACTGCTGCCATTTTACTTTTACAATTCGCTACATGCCATTATTCGGGAATGTATTTGGACATTTATTTATATAAGGATCAATCATGGTTCGTCGTACCTAATGGATCGATTAATATTGCCTTATATACATACAATGATACAAACAAAACAAACAAACGAATTCATTCAGGTATGTAATCCGCTGGCTGCCTTGCCTGATAAAGGACCAATCCCTCCAGGTTACTGATCATCAAGTTCTATTATACTACGTCACAGTATCATGGCAGTGCATTCTTCATGCTCCGAGCATATTTCTCAAGCCTCCTTAGCCCTTCTTTGGGAGATGCTGCTTCACCCAACTGTCTCACCATTGCACTGCCAATGATCACTCCATCAGCACCCCACTCTGCAATCTGTCCATCCAAAGAGGGGGAATTAGAGTCAGATTTTGGTGGCAAAAATTTTAGTCAGACCTTATAAACGGAGTACAAATTCTGAGGTGAGATGATGGTAGCTTACTACCGTACCTGCTTTACATGCTCAGGCTTTGATATTCCAAATCCGACAGCCACAGGCTTGTCAGTGACCTGTTTAACCTCCTGGATGAGAGACTCCACACGCGTGTTCACGTCTGCACGGGGGCCTGTGACGCCATTGACGCTCACCTGTTGACGTACGATTTCCAAGTAGGATTATATTAGCAAATGGAACAATCAGCAAGTCCACCGACCATGCACAAGATAAACCTTTCAACAACCACTTGTGGTTGTGGTTTTAATAGCACGAGCACTCACAAGGTAAATAAAACCTTCTGAAGCCTTTGTGATCTCCTTCATCCTCTCTTCCGGCGTGGACGGTGTTGTGAGCAGCACCTGCATGCATGCATTGTTCATGTCAGACAACATCCTCCGATGTCCGATCCGATCCATGCTGTAACTAATAGAGGAGATCGACGAATAATGGTGATTAATTTGGCCTACCAGCTCGAGGTTGGTCTTCATGGCTTCGCTCCTGAGAGCACAGGTGGCCCCATAAGGGAGGTCAGGCACTATAAGGCCACGCACGCCGGCTTCCCTGACGGCGGCAGCGAACTCGGCCACCCCCCGCCGCAAGATGGGGTTGAAGTAGGAGAAGAGCACCACGGGGCACGACAGCCCCGGCGTCACCTCCCTGAGCATCGCCAGCACGGCGTCCGTCGTCGTGCCGCCCGCCAGCGCCCGCGCCGCCGACGCCTGGATGACCGGCCCGTCGGCGTAGGGGTTGGAGAAGGGCACGCCGAGCTCGATGACGTCCGCGCCGCAGGCGTCCAGGAGCCGCAGCGCCTCCGCCGTTGTCGCCAGGTCCGGGTCGCCGGCGGTGATGTACGGGATGAACGCCGCCTGCGATCACGTTACACGGGTCGCTCAGTCAGTAACAGTAATCAAAAAGGCTACACCTACACGGGTCGACGACAGAAGTACAAGAACGCGCACCTTGCCCTGCGCCTTGAGTCTGGACATGGTCTGCGACACAGACAGGCGTCGCTTGCCGATGCCGGCTGGCATGGCCGGCGCCGGGACCGGGACAGGAGGAGCCGCTGCGCCGGCGACCACTCTGACGACGGCCGTGGCCTTCCTCCGCCACGCCACCGCCGTCGCCCGCCGTGGGAGCCGCAGAGGAGCCGGAGACGACGACGACGAAGACAAGGACTGGGAGGTGGATGCAGATGCAGCCTTGGTCGCGAAAGCCATGTCGATCACTTGCTATCTGTGCCGGCAGGTGGCCAAGGACACCGTTGCTTGGTCGATCGATTGGTCGAAGTTTATCCGCTGCTGTTCGTGCGGGGATCGAGGCACTGGCTTGTGGCTGTGTGCTGTGTGCTGTGCTGAGATTGGGGCTTCTCGTTGGGAGGATGGGACGCTTGTGCCCACGTTTATATAGCCGCAGACGCAGACGCATCAACGGCACAGCGGCAGCATGGTGAGCTAGGCCAGCAGCAGGTCAGCAACGCGGCAAGAGCTGAGGCGAGAGGCTTTTTGTCGCGGTGCAAGTGCAAGCAAAATGGCGTGCGTGACGATTGAGACGTATGCATGCATCGACGACGGACTGTGTATTCGCGTCTAAAAAACGTGTGTGGTGAACCATCGTCGTCCATGCTGTAAACAACCTGATTACTGTAATTCCGATGCTAGGCTAGTCTGATTTACTGCTGCATTCTCTGATCCCGATTGTGAATCCAGGGCAGACACAAATAGTACACGCATTCTGATCTAAGTACCGGTATTGAATCATATCACAGCATAAGAAACAGGCTTTAGGCGTTGTTCGGTTTAAGGGTACCGAAAAGGATTCAGGGTGATTAAATCCCTCCTGACTATGGTTTGGTTCTTTTGTTGTAGAACCTGTCCCCATCTACGCAATTTAACGAATTTGTTCTTTCAATGGTAGACGACGTTTTCGTAGACAATGAGGCACGTTTTTTGTGACTTCATGAATCTCGAGATGCCGGTTCAGACCAATTCCACTGAGGTATTTTTATGGGTGAGTGTAGGACTCACACAGTGTTCGTAGGTGTGAGTGTAGGCGCGTGTGAACGCCTGCTTTCTACTGTTCCTACCAAAAAAGATTTAATCCTCATCAATAATCTTCCAACCGACAAAGCCTTAAGATCCTATCACTACCTAGGATTTAATCCTCATCAGTAATCTTCCAACCGACAAAGCTTTAGGATCCAATCACTACCCGTTAGTTATTAACCGGCAGTAATGCCGGTTCAATCCATTGTAGAGCTCCAAGGGGAAAAAAATTACTCGTCAAGCTAAAAATAACAAGGAGAGATGGCTCCAGACAGATGGGACAGCGTAATCATGAGATAGGTTAGACCTCTTTTGAACACAAAAAATTTACATGATTCACGGATAAATTTCACAAAAAAATCAGTTTAATTTTAAAAAAAACATACCAGAAACATAAAATTGTTCTGTGTTCCAAAGGAACCCTTAAACTACTCGTATATATTAATACTTAGTAGCAACTCCTATTTGTTTACTCACGGATGCTGACTTTCACGCTTATTAGTTCCAAATAGACCGCAGTACCTATTTCGCGCGTTGGGAACTCCCTGTTGTGCAAAACTTGTTGCAAATAACCTGTAAATACGTGGATCTTTTACACCACATGAGATGAAACATCAGACAAGAAATTACACCCCTTGGAGATCCATCATCAGAAAGCATATATGCAACTTGGTCGTCCCAGCCGTAATCTCTATATATAATATTAAAGCAAATAAAGTTTTTTGATCCGTCTCCTCACAAACTTGACAGGGTGGATTAAGTCATGATTGAATAACAGGGATAATTGGACCAAAGACTCCAAGTAGATTGAGACAAGGACACAATATTGGAAAGCAACCAAGATAAACCAGACTCCAAACCGATGAGGACACAATACCGAATCAAATGTTAATAAAAAACCAAGCCAAATCAAAATTAAAAGAAGAGGACAAGGTGGAAGAAGTTCCACGATCTCGGAGGCAGCTGTCCAGCTAGAGCAAGATATGAAGAACACCGCAGGCTGAGCATCCGGGGTGCCACCGTTGCCCTGGTATTGTTGCATCAATGTCTGCGCCCATGGCGCATTAAATATGCTTGTGGTCTACCTCAGCCTCGGCCAGTCGGCCGCAATGTTCTCATGGTTGGGGCTGGCTCCCATGCGCCCATGATGAAGATAGTCGTCTCAGACTTACCTTCAAAAAAAAAAAAGTCGTCTCAGACTTCTCCCAAGCGTGGCAGGAACTCTAACAGCAAGCCTAAGTTGAATAGAGAGTAGGTAAGGCCTGGGCACTCGTCGGTGCTCCACCGAGCTCCATGTCCCGAGCGTGCTACTCCTCCGTATGCCTCGACACTGCTAGCCGCAAGCACGTCCAGAGTAGTCATGCAAGCACTCGTGCCGGCTATAGGCCCAGACTCACGATAATGGTGTGCCGCCAGACCTCGCGTGCGTATCCACCCTCCAGAGCCACGCCCTACCTCCATAATTAGAAATAGAAAAGCTTCATCCGCATCTACATAGGGAGAGCAGGGGACAGAGTTCAAGAGTGGGAGCTTATGAAGAGGTGCAGCAGGAAAGAGAAAGCTCAGGGAGGGAGAGTAGGAAAGATCTCACGCTACAAGGGAAAGTGAGATGGATGAAGTATGAATGAGCTGCTATGCTCATAGTTGGATGAGGTGAAGTGGACAAGGCATCACATGTTCATGTATTTGCGGCACTGTGGCATGCATGGCTGGTTCCCACCGTTGAGATAGTGCTGATAACTGAGGGACATGTGTTCCTGAGACCAGACGGCAAACTGAAAAAACAAAATGGGTTATGGTGATTTTGGGTTTGATTTCTAAACTTTCTCATATTTCACGAATGTTATATTTATCTTAGAATTTTTTCTAGGTTTAGGAAATCATTGTTTTCATTATTAATGATGATGAGGTAAACATCAATGTAGTACAATTAAGTTATATAGTACAATCAAATTATATCATATGAGTTCTAATAATAATGAGGTATGACAATATTTTAATATATAGGAGCAATGTGCAAAAAAATTTTATTGTCCCATTGCAAACCCGTTGCAATGCACGGCACTTTTGCTAGTGAAATTAATTAACCTTTATCCTGTTTCCACAACTAGAAGCTGAAAGGTCTCTGGTGGTTACTTGCATTTTGGTTATTGCACTGGCGATGCGAAGACACCATGTAAAACTCTACTTCATGTCCTCCAAAAGAAAGGAAAACAAGCAAATGCTACTCTTATTTTGAAATTAATATAGTACTAAAGAATATTAAGGATTAGCAAACTTGGTCTGGCGGGATTCCTGAACTATAGCGAGAGAGAGAGCGCACACACGATTTTTAATAGGAAGAACATAGCCTAACTATGTTTCGCTGATGCTCTCTCTCATTATGTCATCTACGTTTCCACCACCAGAGCCACAGAGAGTTTGCAGCCGGCACGGTGCCCGTTCAAATGTACGCCCCTCACAGCTTAAACTTTGAGGACCCTTTGAAACGCAAAAATTTCAGATGATTTTTTTGGAAAGATGTAAGATTTAGAAAAAATAATCCAGCAATACAAAGGCGCCCTAAATGTTTCATGTGAACATTCCATGATTATTCAGCTGAAAGAATGGCAAACTACCAATTTTAAGTTACCAATAAGGTACACTTGGCATATCTAGTCTGACATTCGAGCTTCTTCCAACTTCAGAATGAGTGACAAATGTGCACTCTGGTTGTAATCTTTGTTGAACTTTTTCGCCTGGGTTGTTCCTTTGGATAGTGAGTGCCCTCTAATGCTCGTAGCGTATACTTCGGTATAGCGCGTCGTTGTAATCTTTGTCGAACTTTATTCCTTCTTAATACAAGGATACACAACTCTCTTGCGTATTCGACAAAAGAAAAAAAGAACTTCAGAATTCCAGCGATAAATGTGCACATCCTCAATTTGGTAATGGCTGCCATCATGTTCATGCGATCCATGTGCTTTTCCTTCCCTTTTGAAAGTATTTTTTCCTATTACACCAAGTAGCCAGTCCCTCAGGACAAAAAAGAAGATCCTGTCAATGCTTACGATTCTATTATTATATAACGCTTACCATTTCTCTGGCAGCAATATTAAAGCCGTACGCCAGCAAAATCAAGCCACGAGGACCACGAGGGCAGACGGTAGACACATGTGTGAACTCCGGATCAACCATACGCTAGGAATTCGATCAGCTTCCTCTGTTGTTTTAAGATAACAGAAAATATTCACCTTTAAATTATCTTCTGATGAAGCAAAAGATACACTGGTAGGTCTTGTGTCATGCGCGACGCAAGAGTTTATTAAAGAGAATAATTATACCATGAATTCATACATTAGATGCATGTCTATCTTCTAAGCATTCATTTCTATTTTTTCATAAACCCACAAAAAGTATCAAGTACATTCGAAGCAATATTTATTTTCATAAAAAAAATTATGTGTCGAACCCGGATCCGTTGGCATCAGCGTCTTCATGGCCGACTAGAGTTCGGCAAAAGCTTTCGTTATTGTTCTCACCCTACTCCACATCCAACATTGACGCACAAAAGAGAAACCCTTTACGAACACTGAAAGGCACCACACTAGAAAACATGGGAATTGCAAGGCAACATCACCCACCTGCCCCACATGAGCATCAATAGAGCAACCATGCTTGAGCAATCCTTCCTTGTTTCGTTAATAAGTTGAAATTGCGCTTAGGAGCGAGTTGGAGTTTAATGGATATCTTCTCGACAGTGAAGGATGATATGGACTTAGGCTGTCCTTAATGGCAAGACTCATTCACTTTCTTAAAATACTATTCTAACTGCTTTCCTCTCTGTCTACAGTACAACATTTATGTCAAACAGTTCCAAACAGTGTTTTGGAACATCCCTTTAGAGCACCTCATTGGGGACAGCCTTAGCACGGTGAAGCGCCGATGCAATTTGACTTTTTGACATGTAGAGGTCGAGAACAATACTCCTAGAGTCCTAGTTTCGTTAGTAAGTTAAAATCGCGCTTAGGAGAGAGCATAGGAGTTTAATGGATATACTAGACAGCGAAGGATGATATGGACCACGGTGAAGCACCGAAGCAATTTGACTTTTGGACGCCAGGAGACGCGACTGCGCACGCGCTGCGCCTCCGCGTGGATCCACGTGTTTTTAACGAGTTCCCTGTGTGCGCTGCATTGCTGCAGGCTGCACAGCACGAGGGCGAGCAGCGGAGCGGAGCAGGCAGCGGTCGTCGCCGGAGACCGTATTTTTGGTGTTTGCATCATGGGCACGTCGGTGTGAACCCGACACAAGTCTTGCTCTACCAGTTCTTCTCCATGGCCGGCCTAACTAGGCGAGCAAGTTCTTTGTCAAGAAAAAAAAAAAACTAGAGCAAGTTTAGAACAACAGACAACGACAGACTTGCCCGTCGCCGATTCGGTTCCTAACCTTCCTGTCTGTCACGGGAGGACCAAAGACTCATGAGAGACACTGACTGTCACGGGAGAGCCAAGACTCCCAAGACAGACAATTTTATTTTATTAGACAAGATCACTCATTTCTATTACCAAAGCAACAGAAGTTACTGGTCACACCTCCACCAAAGCCCTGGCAGCAACAGCCTGCCACTGTCAAGGTTACAGACATAGCCCCAATTCAACAGCAACCAGATTTCATTCTCCCTTCACCTTCCTCTCAAGCACCTTTATCCCGGTACGTCAGTCTTTGCGGTGCGTCACCTCCTGTACCAAAATGTGAAATATCAGCAGCAGCTTGCATTAAAGTCCAAGCTCCTTCCTAGATCCATTCTTGTAGCTCAGCTTTGCTCAAATCTTCCCAGTAATCCATTAGCACAGAAGCATGACACAAAATTTCAGTATGAGACTTAACAAGTTTGTTCTCGAAACAGGCAGCATTTCGCGCCTTCCAGATTGCCCAACATATTGCTGCCACCCCAATGCAATGCACCTGTTTATGATTGTGCACGCATATATTTATCCAATCCCAACATTGTTGAATATTTCCAGGAAAGACTCTCATCGCAAAGCAGGATGCAGTGCGAAAAAATGGATATATATTGGAAGAAAACACGAGTTGGTGCTATGGGAAAAACATGGAGATATTGGAAGAAAACGCAACGAGAGATACTGGCTCACAGCCACAAACAGACCCTGCATGCCATCGCCTCAAGCAAACAAGCCTGAGAACGCAGCAGCAGGTTGTATAGGAACAATCGACTGTCAAGAATCAGAGTAGCGTGCGCGATCAAATATACGTACTAAGCATTTCAACGAACTGCTTATGTGCAAGCAACTCAATAGCCCCATAGCATCAACATTTCAAATACTGATTCTTCTAGTGGTACCTACACCATTGATTTTCAGCTTTGTTTAATCTAAAATTTTAATAATAACACGTGTGCTAAACTAAATTTTTGTTGTCACTCAAATGTGAGCCCTGCCGAGCAGGCTGGACTAGCTCAAATTTGTTATTCCAATACATTGCCTGATTCTCCCTTGAGTCAAGACAAAGAATTTAGAGTGAGCAAGTGGAGTCACATCAAAGAATTTAGGGCGATCAAAATGGCTATTTCTTGAAAGTTTTATTTTGCGGGTGCTATTATTTAAATATTAGATTAAAAAAGCATTACAGTAGAAAAAGGAGCAAATGGCACTAATATATCAACAACACATATGACAGTACGATTGCCATAACTTACATGGAAACCCCTTGTGGAAAAGAAAATACTTGCAGCTGGGAACAAGCAATTCGCTATGAAGGCGAAGGATACAAGCTATAAATAAGGTTAGAGATGCTCTAAGCTAAATCTCAACAAATTGATCTATTAGGTCTAGTTTGGGTAACCTCGAATTGAGAGGGATTGGAGTGGATTTTGATCTATGGGGGGGTTTAAACACACCCCAATCTCTCCAAACCACTACAATCCGAGGTTACCCAAACTAGTCCTTAGTAGATTTGCTAGATCAAAGACTCACTCATCCCCTCTCAAACCATAGTTCTCTCTCCCCCTACAAGAACATTAAGAGGCCGGGTGCGCCTTTGGGGTTGGTTTGGGCACTGTGCAGAAATACACTCAAAGTTGCAGATATCCATAGGAGCTGGACCATCATATTAGCATGATATGATGATAACATACAATCACAAATACTAGTTTTTAAAATACAATCACATATTAGCTGTATCATCATATAAGCATGATAACATATACGACCCGCGCAACAAGAGCTATGCTAGCAATCTGTGCGCTTGGAATATATGCAGACCCCCATAGTTTCAGTCTTAGCTACCACATATTAAGCGAAAGCGATAATAATCTTATAAATTACCTCTAACTTGCCAAATTAGCTCCAGGAGTGGATCAACGGGAAGCCAGCGGGAGGCCGCGTGATGAAGCAAGCATGCCGTGCATGTGCCAGGCTCCCCTTGAACGCATGCCTTGACACGAACGCTGTGCTCTTCCGCTGCTCCAGAGAGTCTACGGTCCTCACTGTCTCCCCCCTCCTCACGTTGTACACCACCAACCCATCGTTGTTGCCAAGGATGACGTTGCCTTCGTCGTCGCCCGCCGCGGCCACCGAGTGCAAGCCCCGTCGGCTGCGCGCTGACCCCCACGGCGAGGCGACCCGGTGCCGGCGTTCCCACCTCCCGGCGTCATAGTCCTCAAGGAACCAGAGGTCGACGTGATTCTCCTCCCCAAAGTCCGCCGCCACAAGTAGCCCTCCCATCTCGAACAGATTCACCATCGTGGGCGTCGTTGACGGCGGCCCCGGCATCTGGTGGAACGTCTCCAACACCATGTTGAAAGCCGTCATCTGGGTTCCGGGGCTCTGGCTTGTTCCGACGGTGCTGAAGCGCCAGAGAGGAGGCCAGTGCACGTTACCGTGGAGAGCCACGGGTGTCGTCGTCGTGGAGAACAGGGAGGGGGTAAACCTCGTTGTCAAATAGACGGGGACGCCGTTGGCCTTCACGTGCCGGGGTCCGGCGGCGCCGGTGGAGAGGATGTACCAGCCGCGGCGCATGAGGCTGCAGCACAGGAGGCGGAACTCGCCGGACAGCTGGTGGAAGTAGAAGGCGTACTCTGGGTCCCTGTCCCTGCGGTACTCGGCGGGCAGCCTCGGAAGCTCGGCCCACTGCCTCGTGATGGGGTTGCAGAGGAGGTACAGCCACTCGTCGTCCATCTTGAACAGGAGCACGCCGTCGCACGACGCGAGCAGGCGGCAGTGCGCCCGCTTGTTGAGAGGCGTCTTGGGGTAGCGGATGAGGCGCCGGCGGTCCGCTTCCTCCAGGGAGATCGGGAGCGCGTCCAGCGCGACGTCCTCCGCGGCGGCCGCCGGGGTTTCGCTGCGCGGCCGTGGCGTTGTAGTCGCGTCGAGGTACATGTGCAGGATGATCGACGCCGGCTGGCGGCACGCGCGCGCGAGGAAGTTCGGGTCGGTGGTGATGCGGCGCCAGGCCTTGCAGACGGCGCCGGAGCGGAAGAGAGTCTTGGCCGGCAGGCGCAGAAGGATCTCGGCGACGGCGTCGTCGGGAAGACGGGGAAGAACCGGCGTGTCGTCCGGCATCCTCGCCCCCGTTCCTTCAGCCGCTCCTCCGCCCATCGTAGTTCAGATCCGTGGCGTGGTTGAGGAGCGAACGCCGCCGCCGGCGACTGCCTCTAGTTGCGGCTAGAGTGCTAGGTTTTTTATTAGGCATCGAATGGGGTGTCCGGATCGAACAAGGCTGGATGGATCACGGATTGTAATTGGGGGCCTATTGGGCCCGATCAGTTTGGGGCTTTCTAGCTACTTTCTGGAAGGTGACAACAGTTCACGGGCCCATAAGACGGCCCATAAACCCCCCTCGCCTAATTGGACGGTCGAGGTGACATGCAGGGACGAGGACGACGGAGAGCGGGACCTGTCAGTGACTCAGGTCGGTAGCTTTTATGAAATGGGCGTGGCAATGACGAAATTTCCCTCCAATCCCCACCACCCGTCATCTGATTTTTTTTTTTAAAAAAAAACAACGCTCCTGGCTTCCTCTGTCTGCGCCTAGGGTTCCGCCTAGTTCCGGCGATGGCGCACGGTGGGTACCCACGGCGCGGTGCCGCCGTCCGGCGCCCCAAGTCGTCGGCCTCAGCAGCCGCAGCCGACCGCAAGCGGAAGAGGGCCGTCGCCGCCAAGCCCGCCTCCCTCAAGAACCAGATCCGCTCCACTGAGCGCTTCCTCCGCAAGGTACTTACCGAGCCTAGGTGTCTCCTCGGTGAGCTCGGGACCCTCCCTCCGCTCGTTGTTCTTCCTCCGTGGATGGGATTTAGCTGTCGCGTCCTCGCGTGTTTAGCGATGGGGGTCGCGTGTTTAGCGATGGGGGGGGGGGGGGGGGGGGGGGGTTCGTCTGGGAGGCCTCTCAATTTTCTAGTTAATCGGGGCGTGTCGCCAATCGTAGCTTGGAATTTAAGCATGGCAGCTTGGCTGCAACGATGAATTACTCGATCACGAGTACTTTTTTTTCCATTCGTTGCTAGGGTAGAGGCTAATTGATGTTGCAACTGAGGCCTCCTTTTGTTGCATTCGGCTCTGTAGACTAGTTCGTGGTGTGTCTGAATTACTGCTCATTGAGGTAGCTTGAATAGAATCTATTCCATCTCAATCACCGCTAGAGAAGCTAAAGTATCAAGATGTTAACTATGCTGCTCAAACTGATTAGTGAGGAAAATGCCATGAAAGGTCTGCATTTGTTCTTGTCAGAAGAAAAGTGTCGAAGACTGATTGACCTTGATTTAGAACAGTGTAGTCATGGAATGCTCTTGCCATCTTTCCATGCATCAATCATATACTGCAAACAACTGAACAAGTAGGAATAAGCTGACAATTGACTGTATGATTCACCTCTTTCAAGGAAGGCATAAGCTTTTAGTCATGTATGCAGTGATCTAAATCAAGGTCATTTCTGTGAGCCTCCATGTACAAGGAGGTAGCACTGAATTTTCTGTTTCCATTAATTGAAATTTTTTTAGTGTTATCTCAATTACACCAATCAACCATGGCCCCCTTTTTCATCTAGCCATGCTGACATTTAATGCTACATGTTTAATTTTCAGGACCTTCCTGATGACATTAGGGTTGCTCAAGAGAAGAAACTGGAGGAACTGAAGAGACAGCAAGAGCTTCAAAATCAACTGGCAGTACAGCGTACAGTACAGTTGAGAGATAGGAAGATAAAATTCTTTGGTCTGTTATCGGCTTATCGCTTAGCTGGTCTATACATAATTACGTATTCATCTGTATTACCTTACCTCTGCCTGTCTGTACTTACCATTTTCTTGATGTTGGTGTTTAAAATACAAAGAGAGGCGAAAGATTGAGAGGATGATAAGGCGCCTTGAGAAGCAGCAACGCTCCAATGGTGATGATTTCAGCAATGAGCTATCAAAATTGCGAGAAGATCTTGAATATGTTAAAGTAAGCTTCCTACAGTTTTTTCTTGCCCTGCCTTGCTCTGCCCCTGATAATATAACGTTTTTAAGTATCATTATAACTTTGTTTGGCTTACTGAATTATTCTCTTGGGTTAGATTGGATGGTCTAACCAACATTATTTCTTTGAACTTGTGTAAGTTTTGAGCCAAAGCTTATATACGTTTACTCGTTTGTAGTTTTTCCCAAAAAATGAGAAATATGTCTCACTGTTCGCTGGAGGGAATAATCCAGATACTGTTGAAGGGAGGAATAAGTGGCGTAAACAGATCAAAGACAATCTCATGGCTGCTGCAGCGAACGGAAAAGATTTGGAAGGTGCTTTGTGCTACTATTTCTTTTTGATGACCCTTGAAATTTATGCTACCTTTTTTAGCAGATATCTACTATGAGAAGTACTAAGCTCTATGCTTGACCATTTAACAGAGACAGCTAGTGATGATGATGCCTTGGATGTGAGTGATGATGACTTCTTTATGTCTGGAAGTTCAAGTGATGAAGAGGCTGATGATGAGTGGACTGACAAAAGTGCTAAGTATGATTCACAAACCACAGATCTTGGACGTTGTAGATGCTTTAAGGTTCCCTTTGATATACATATATCGTGCAACATGCTATTATGCTATAGTGCCATCGTTTATTTTTATGAAGTTCTAAATTTAATAGATTCAAGAATAAAATCCATCGGTGGTCCACAAACTTGTCCCCGGGTGCTATCACTTGTGCAGTATGCAAGTTCGCGGGCCTAAATGGCTCTCCGTGACAAGTTTGAGGACCATTAGTGAGTTTTTGTTATGGTGCTGTGTGAGCATTTCTACTGCTATGCTTATCTATTTTTAGTTCTAACTGTTGCAGGGAACCAGCTTCCAGTGCTTCAGGTAGGGCAGCATCTGGCATGTCAAGTGATGAAAAGAACCAGGTATTTCTATGAGGGGTCTTTTCGGTTTTCTTCAGCGCTCTAGCTATCCTTGTATTTAACCCCACCTATGTTGCTTTGCAGCGTCAGAGAGATGCTCGAGTTCTTATGCCGCCACCTCGCTCGTTAGCCCCAAATAGAACCAGATCTGCTGATAAGCGTGTGATATCCAGCTCAAGCTATACATCAAACAGCACAAGCAGCGAATCATTTAAAAACAGAAGAGTACCAAATCACTCTGGAGATCATAACAGCAATCTGAGTTCAAATTCTGATGCTCATAAACCACGTCGCAAAAGGAGGCCTAAGAAGAAAAAGAAGCTGGTATAGCTTTGCATCCACACCATAGACCTTTTTGTGTCCTTTTAGTGATGCCAAATTTTATAAAACATAGTTGAAGTGTTGCTAAAACTTTTTGTCTATCCTTTTTTTTTTTCAAACTTCACTATGAGGTTCAAGCTCCCATAACCAGAATATCTACTTCTGCATAAATTAAAAATTGGAGGTCCTCTTGTGGTTCCTTGGATGCTGCTGTCAAATCTCTATTTTGTTCTCACCATATGCCCAGACTGTCATAGTTTATCTGTTGGGTATTCATGCATCACAAGTGGAGCTCTGCACAAACAGTATTCGTAACAAAATATTAATAGCTTGGACATTTTGTCGATACCATAGGAAGGGAAAACTTGCCACATGTCCTGTATGTGTCTGCAAGATTTTTATGCTCGACCTATTCTGAGACTAAGTGGTGATGTGAACTGACGATGTCTGTCTAGTTGTTTTTACCTTGTACTGTTTGTCTGCCATAGAAAAAACGGTTCTGGTGGTTAACTGTCTCCTGTACTAGAATCTCACGATGCTACTTCTGTATCTCAACAGGCATGAATGTTCCCAAAGCGCGTGATGAGTCGTGGGGCTAGCTGAAAAATGAGATTCCCAGTAAAGTTTGACTTTAAGCCTGGTCAATTTGGAAAAGGGCGGCTGAGCAAGTTGATGATTTTGTATGGTCTAGAAATGCAAAATGACTCTGCGCCCATTTGTTCATGGATATCGCTGTGATGTAAAACGACTCTGCATCCATTTGTTCATGGATATCTATCTGTTACGGTGCCCAGACAGATCTATTGAATGTGTGTGTGTGTGTGTGTGTGTTCGTGTTTTCCCTGTGAAGTTACGCTTTTCGTGACCTCCCATCAATCCATAGTACGGGAGGGGTGGAACAGAACAGCGACAGCTCCATGAATCCAGCAGTACACAGCGTGTCTAGGTCTGGAGAGGGGTGCTTTTATCCTTGCTAGGCTGTGAATCGGTTGCCTGCTGGCTGCTCCCAGCTCCCAGAGATCTCATGACCTGTATGCACGATACGTATGTTGCATTGTCCCCCTGCTGTCTGATTCGCATTTTCTACCCGGTGTGGGTCTGGTGCACGTTGTCCGTTGCTCCTCGCTGCAAGGGGCTTTTACTGTTGTGATACAGCGCTCTGATTTCCTCTTTACCGAGTGATGTTACGGTACAGTGCCAGAAACATTGAGTTGGCATCTGCCCCGGCCCCCTGTCTGAATTTCTCGTACAGCCATGCTGCGTTGCACTGCATGGCAATGGCAATGGCGTGGCCCCTGGAGGTCCCGGCGCGCTGCAGTGACGTTCTGGCTGGCGGGATCTCGCTTCATCAGCGATTCCTCTGCGTCTCCTTCTGCGGTGCTCCACGCTGCGTGTCGTCACTCTCAACATGTTCATGTGGTGTTGCAAGCTGGGAGCTTTTACTGTTTGTTGGGTGCGTCCCTTGTTATTTGCGTCGTCTCCATGCATCAGCTAGCATACATGCGTAACGAAACAAAACACCTAGGGGGGGACCTACGCATACGTACCGGCCCGGCCGGGGAATGCATGCACTCATGCTTCTTTTCGGAGATTTGAATGTGTGTTTGACAAATCTCGGCAGGAATCTTGGATATTTTCAGCACACAGGGAGCTGCAGCGACGCGCGGTTGCCGTGTGCCCGCTCAGGTATGGCAGTCTTAATGGCAATCAATCTCCATGTTGCAGCGCAGTACCAAAAATTTGTTGAGAGCAAGCAGGAAAACAATGGCCATTGATGGCTATCGGTTACCAGAAAGGACTTGTCGAGATTACTCAGATCTGAATGCCTCTGGCGCCATGTTTAGGCCGTTCCGCTAGCTCATCGGCATCCGATGGAGAGAACAATGCCAATATTACAAATGAAAAAGGACATGCGCTCAGCGCTCATATGAACTTCAATTCAACGTACGGCGTCGGCATCTCCGCTGGCGCTGGAGAAACAATGCCTTATTACAAACAGAGGGACATGGAGAGACAGTGCAAAAGAAACAGCTTTATCAGACAAAACGGTTGAGACGACAGATGACACAACGAGTTTTTTTTTTTTTTTTTTTTTTTTTTGACTTCCGTCGTCCGTGGGAGATACCACAAGGGTATAGTTTAAGAATCTTGATACGAGTCTGAAACCAAATTTCCCTCGATTTGCTTTCATATTATTTTGCCCATTTCTCAAGCATGTTCATCACTCATACAAAAGGGAAATTCAAAATATATTACAAATGAAAAGCTTCGGCTTATATACACAAAGCTAACTAAGTAATCATAGTTCTCCGATTCTTCTTGCTGGCTGAATCTCCGATCTGCACGGCCACAGGCAGCAGCAGCAGCAGCCCCGCACCCGTTCATCTCTGATCTGATGACAGGACGGCATTCGTAGTTTCGTACACGTACTCCAGTAGATCCACCTCTTCATCCTTGAACCATAACCATCGTCACCTCCATTCCATGCTGTATGTATGTGTCTGGATGGGCTGGCGGGCCGTAGAACACGATGCATCAAGCTAGGCATGCACGTATGGACTGCCCGCCCTCGATCCCCATGCAGGCATCCAACAACGCCTTCAATTCCATGTCCGTATATTGTAGAGTACCATGCAGGCAGGCATATCCACCGAATGGTCGACAAATTAATCTCTCGATCATCATGGATGAGTTTGACCAGCAGAGGCCACATCGTCCATCGGCCATGTCCACGCATCCAACAATTTCTCGCATATATGCCCGTTGCTTGATTATCTTGCTTCGGAGCCCCTCATGATCCTCAGCTTCTTGCAAGAACAGATGAACATACTGCAAAATCCACAGACAGCAACTCGTCAGCAGATCATCATCAGCTGATATGCATACGCAGATCGAGCTTAATTTGGTACTTACTCCCAGGGCACGTCGCCGGCGAGCATGAGGTCGCCGTCCTTGTCCTCGTATGCGATGGCGAACTGGCAGCCGCCGCCGCCGCCGTCGGCCGAGGAGGAGGAGAAGCAGCCGAAGAGCACGTCCAGCGCGTCCCTCAGCTCCCTGTACCCGCCGTACGTGCGCAGGTCCACCTTCCGGAGGTAGGGCGCCCCGTCCATGCTCACCTTCACGTACAGACCCCCTCCCTGCTCGCCCTTCTTGGCCGTCGTCCTCGCCGACGCCGCCTCCGCCGCCGCGTGGAACGCGTTCTTCCGGTACGCCCTCACCGGCGGCCACCCCACCACCTGTACCCTGCGTCGTCCACGAAATAATAACACGCGTCAGCTCGTTGCTCACCGCCCCGGCCGCCGGCGCGGCCTGCTGGCTGCTGCTAGCCGGCCGAAGAGAGACGATATCGCATCAACACCTATAGCAGGCAACTTACTTGGAGGCCGGTGAGGCGTCGTCGTGGTCATCCGTCCCGGACGCCTCGCTCCTCACCACCGAGGACGGCCGTTTCGCCGCCGAGGCCGGCTTCTTCCTCGCCGGCTGCACGACGGTGACATCGCAGCCTGGCGGGCCAAGACGCAGCTCCGCGTCGATCATCATCTCCATCACCATGACCGCCGCCACCCGACGAAGTGGATCGATGCAGCTAGCTGGTATAGCTACCGACGAACTCGCTGGTCGAGATGCAATCACAATGCCGCCGGAGCTGCTAGAGATGAGAGGGAGACGCGAACGAAAGCGCGCTCGTGAGAAAGCTTGGCTTGCACTGCTCGTCGTGCGGTTGCGTGCCTTGGAGGCTCGCATATATAGAGGCGGTTGCGTTGCGTGCACTAGCCTACACTACAGCGCGTCCCTACCTCTGCCAGGTGGGCCTAGGGACACGGAGGGCGGGCCCCAGGGCCTCGGCCTCGGCCGACAGGTGGGGCCTGGGAGGTGGACCAGGTCGGGGGTAAGGTTGATTCCATTCCTTGCGAGGCCCGTTGCCCCGTTGCCTCGGGCCGGCAGCGCATGTGGGCGGGGTTGGGGGCCCGGCGGTCGGTGGGCCAGGCGCTGCCACCATGCGGGGCTCACACGTGTCGTCGCTGCGCGGCCAGTCTGGTCTCGCTTGGATGGATCAATGGTGGACGTGGACGGAGCCAGCTCATGGGCCACGTCGGCGCGCCCTCCGCTTCCGCTATGCGTAAAACGACGAATAGATACTGGTCAAGTGGTCATACGCTAGAGCTAGCGATGCGACGGTACAGTAGTCAGTAGATTCCCCGCACTCATGCACAGGAGTTGCAGAGCCAGTATATGTGGAGGTTAAAATTACAAGTGCTCATTTCTTGTTATAATAAGGAAACTATATGTAGTACATGTTTTTTTCTTTTGAAACATAATACAATCAGACCTATGTATACATTGGTGCCCATTTGAATGGGGTATGTTTGGTTTTTGCCAAAATTGGTTATACATGCCAAGATTTCACCTCGCCAATTGGACTTGTAAAAATTTTAGTATGCTCAGTTCTGGCATTGAACCAAACAGTTCCGCACACACACGAACGCTACCGATGCCTACGATCACCTCTGAGAAATTAAGAGGATTAACGAAGTCACAATGGACACGCCTCGTCATTGAACTAAATCTATAGAAAATACAAAGCATGTATGCCGGATCTAATACTTTTATCTAACCAATTGAGTTACACTAAACTTGCACATTACACAATTATACTTTAACCCATGAATTAATTTGTGGTATAAGACCATCAATAGTATACTACTGGAAACCGGAATATCCTTGAAGGTGCTTAATTTTTTTGACGGTATTTTTCAAAACCGACAGGGAAATTGGTACTTACTTTGCCGGGTTTGTATCCTTGACGGTATTTAATTTTTTTTGACGGTATTTTCCAAAACCGACAGGAAAATTAGATCCTTGATGGTATTTTTTTGACGGTATTTTTCAAAACCGGAATATCCTTGGCTACGTAGCAGAGCCAAGGTTTTGTATTAGAAGACAAATGAAGCGTGTTATAAGAATTTGTCCATACAACTTTTTAACACTAAATATGTACCATATAATTTAACTAATTATTGGTAAAAAAAATGTATGAGGTCTATTTTGCTTCTTCATTCGAATCCAAATACGTTTTATAAAAAAAGAAACAAAGGGAGCGCACTGTAATATTTAATTTCTTAGCCCAAATCAACCTTCTCGGGAATCAATACACGACGATCCATGACGTTGAATAAAAGCAGGACATGCTGGGGATGGATCGAGGACGTACAACAAAATCGGCTTATTCCCATTTGGTAAGACTTGTTCCATGGAGATGATCCTCATTAGATATCCCCAACACTGGCATTTGATTTCTCCTGCATGCGCAATACATACATTGCGAGGAACCCAATCATCATCATATATATACCCCGGGAACCGATCGAATAAGCAATCAGCAGAGAGATCAGACCAATGATAAACCAACAAGCAGGCAAAATGCAAGCACACAGTCCACGCAGGAACAAGCAAACAGCCTTAGCAGCTCTCCTCGTATCTCCCCCATACGCCTGCCTGCCTGCCCAACGATCGACGTCGATCGATAGGGCCACCACCACCACCACGCGAGATGCCGACGGGGGGATCCGGCCAGGGATACGCTGCGGCTGCGCTGCATGCATGGCTCGCGATTGGCGAGCCGACCATTGGCATGGCGCAACGGCGAACATGCAACAACCGAGCAAGCAACCGCACGCGAAGAGAAAGCACGCGACGCACGCACACGCATGCACGCGCTAGCTAGTAGTACGTAGCAGGATGGACGGGACGGGCGGGCCGCGGGCGAGCGCACCGTCTCGCTCTCGCCCGGGGGAGTCCCGGACCCGACATGCTTTCGATGGCTGCCCGGCCGGTTGGTGGCTGTCCCCTCTTGATAGGGAACCAACATGCACACGCATCGCCCCGCCCCGGCCGCGCGGCTGTTGCGTGTCCTCGCCCGCCCGCGCGCGTCGTCGTCGCTGCCAATTGCCATGCCATCCAGGCAACCAGCACCCTGTAGTAGTTCAACACTTCCCACGCCACTGGCTGCATGGTGGCCACACACAGCTCCGATGCCGATCCGGCCGGCCATGGCCATGGGCGCAGCCCTGAGCCATGATGGATTGATGGGTCGGTTGATGATGCCAGTAGGTACGCGCACAGTAGGCAGTGCCGGCCGGGACCGGGAGTGAACGAACGGACGAACGAAGAACTCGCTGTCACGCGCCGGCCCACGGCCCACGTACGCGCGCACGTATGATGTGCTGGTGGTGCTGCACACACACCGACACACGCACGCACGCACGGCGGCGATGTTGTTGGCGACTTTGATTGTTCGGTGGCCAAGCGGGGCGTCGTCGTCTCGGCTGCAGGCATGCATGTGCAGCGTTAGTGTGGTGTGCATTTGAGGGGGACTGGGAAGCATGCATGCATGGCTGCGTGCGATCTGCCCATCCATCACTCCGGCCCGTCGATGGATCGTCCCACACGGCCGATGGGGATCGAGGAGCAAGAGGTGGTGGTCGCCGGAGACTGGTGGGGTTCCTATTCCTACATTCCTACCAGCATGGTAAACCGGCAACGCAGTGCCGCGGTGTTGTAGCGAGTGCTGGCGAGACGAGATTATTGTGGCGATAATCGATTGCCACCCACCGGCCGGCCGGCCGGCGGCTGTCACACCCGGTTTTAGAAAGAGAACCGGATGCACACCGTACGTGTGTTTAAGAAAAATTTTCACACATACAGTCGATTTCATCAGTGAAATATCAATAACTGCTTTGTATAAACGCATAGAACTTAATTAGAGACACAAAGGTCTTACATCAGAGTATAACATAGCGGAACTTTGAACACGTAGCAGAACTTCATCTTCAAAGGAAAATTGACTGAGGGCACGTATGCCTAAGCACCGGGAAGACTTCTGGATCACCTTCTTCTTCGTAGCATCATCAACTTGTATAGAGCATAGCTATAGATTTGGGAAAGCAAGGGTAAGCACATGGAGTACTTAGTAAGAATTCATAAACACAGTTGAATGCCAACGTTTAGTATTGTACCCGACGTTAATTTTCATGCACAGGAGGGTTCAAGCCGCTCTTAACCATGAGCACGGCTGATATATTAGTTTTAAACATTCTCGAGAGGTTGTACATCTTTACCCACGGGTCGTGATTCCCATTTGCCAGAGGTGGCCAAACCTCATAGGTTCACTACCTTCGATGAACCGGCAGGGTCTCACTACGAGGCCTTTACAAAGAGTCCTCTCATGCGTATTAGTCATAGCTGTTTGTCCTAGAAGCCATCTCCTGTCCCATCCTTCTATACCCAGCATAGGTCAGCCCTAGAAGCGTACTTCCGTACCCAAAACCTAGCTGAAGTATTAGAAGAGCCATAGAAGCATTCTTCCGTATCCCACATCTATGAGCTAATGTCCACATAAGAATTCCGTAATTAATTAGCCAAGGACGTCCCATTCTATCCTATATGGTTGCACTGTTTTCTTGGGTGGTCGCTCCATGTTCAAATTAAAATCACGTACGCAACCAAACAGGTAAACAACATGTTTATAAAACTTGCCTTGTTCCCAGGTATATAGCTGCTTAGAGATTCTGTAACCGTAGACCTTGGTAAACTCAGATCTTCACACTCACGATCGCCAAGGTTCGGATCTTGATCAACAAAGGTCATGCACTGCTCTCGTTCTATACGTGACAAGCATACAACACGAACAAACATGCAAAACATGTATATAAGAGAACAATACACCAATCAAAACAAAGGAAAAACTTTATAAAACACGTGTTAAAAGAAAGAGCTCGTCACTAGGGTCACGTGAGCGCAACGAACGTTAAAACAGAGCTACGGTTAGAAAGATGCAGCTAACATAAGGTTTGCATTATTTAACATATGAAAGAGCATATATGTTGGATTTATTTTAATTAATAAAATATATGTATAAGGTATTTCAAAGAAACACCTAAGTTGATATTAGTTCATATTGCATTTTATTTAGAAAACGCTATTGAAACTGATCATGTTTTATATTTATAAAGGAACCAAGTTAGAACCTATACTGCTTTTATTTGGAAAGCTAGTTAATTAAACACTAACCAAGTTAACATCATATCAGGAGAACAAACTATGTTACACGGTGAAACATCATTTTTAACGCGTAGACAACGGCGTTACGAGGCTAACGCATTTTGAACGGATCAAAACGGAGTTAAAACGGTGAAACTATATTAAAACTAGGAGTTTAGGGGCATAACCGTGAAGATTATAAAAGAAACAGGGGCTTAAACGTGAAACTAGGGGCCTATTTGTGAACAACCTGGACTGCGGGTTAGTTAACAGAAACTTCAGGGGCTCTTTAGTAAAACATACAGGGGCGACCGGGGTTTGACCGGTATCGGGGTTTCCGGGCCGTTGGATTGAAGATGGGCGGCTCAGATCGGATCCATGGGAGGGATTGGTCGGCGGTGGCGGTCTACGCGGCGGCAAGGCGCGTGTGGCGGCGGCGCTTCACCGGAGCGCGAGGGACCTCGCGCTCCTAGGTTAAAGGCGTGACTAGGTTTAGCCTGGTAGCAAGATAGAAACGCGGCGATTTGATTGGTGCCGGCGTTGACGGCGGTGAGGTCGCCGGCGGTAGCGTGCAGCGCGGAGACGGAGTGGTGGCACCAAAGCCAACTCCAGCGAGAAATTCCTAGGGTCTAGGAGAGAAATCGCGGACGATGGTTGGTAGGGGGAGTGTCTCACCTCAACCCGAAGCTCCGGGGAGTGATCTCTTCGACGGGGGAGAAGTGGAGGCGGAGAACTGCGGCGGCGGTCCGAGCTCCTGCGGGGCGGCGGCGTGCACGGGAGTAGAGATGACCGGGGCGGGGGAGGAGGAAGCAAGGAGTGCACGGGGTACACGAGAGCTCAGTTATTCTCACCGTCGTGACTTGGACGGTGGGGAGCGAACGGCAAGGCCGGAGCGCGGCGGTGAACTGCGGTGAGGAGCGTTGGCGGCGTCGCAGGGGAGCCTGGGTGAGCTTCGCAGTGAGCCGGGCGGAGGAGACCGCGCACGGGGTACTTGGGAGCTCCGCGGCACTCACCGTGGTGGCCGAGGCGGCGGAGGGTGGACGACGAGGCCGGGACGCGGCGGCACTCCGGTGCGAGGGCGACGGCGTGCGCAGCTCTAAGGAGAGGAGGTGCGAGCGAGGGCAGACGGGTGCGGGAGTGGACGCGAGGAGCCAGGGCGTCTTACTCGGATGACGGGACGGAGAACATGGGAGCGGAGGCGCGGACGAGGTCATGGGCTCGTGGCGGTGGTTCCCAAATCGGTTCGAGCTCGCACGGGAGAAATGGAGGAACGGTTGGAGGAAGGAGAAAGCGGCCGACAGCTGGGGCCGGAATGGCAGCGAGAGAGGGTGGGGAAACGGTTCCCAGCTGAGCTGGGCCGCGGGGCTGGGCCGAGGAAACGGAAAGGAGAAGCAAGCCGAGGTGGACTGGGCTAGAAACCAGGAATAAAGGGAGGGGAGGGTTTTGGAACTTTTCCAAATGGAGGTTTTGAAGTTTGGGTTTAAACTTTGAAATTCAATTGGATTTTGGTTTAAACACAAGCACACACAACAAAATAAAATGCACCAGCATGAAATGCATTCAAACAAATTATTTTGGCCTTATATCAAATTAGTTTGTTTTACAAAAAAGATTATTTTCTATATTAAATTACTTGATAAGCATATAAAGGTTGGGAAATTTTAATTACTCAAGAAATTTATTTTATTAACTTAGACTAAAAGTGTCACATTCCAAATCAGAAAATTTAAGGTGTGACAGCAGCGGACGACAATAATGATACATACCACGAGCAACTTGCGATCCAGTTTGCCGCCGCAACTTGGAGAGAGAGCAGTCTCGAGCCTCATCATCTCCGCCAGTGACCACTAGCACCACTGGCACTGCACCGCGACATGATATTCTTCGTCTTTCGGTTTGAAGATTACATCGGAATGGAAAAAGAAGCTTCCGTCGTCGATGCATCCTGCATGCAAAGCCGCCCGCCAATGCCCGGTCCGGTCAATAGGAGCGTCATCACACTCACACACACAGCACGGCTGGGCTGGGCCGTGTGCCAGCGCGCATGCATGCAACCTGCCCCTCTTTACTCGCCTGCCGGCTTGCCGGGCGCGCCCAACCACCCGGCCCCAGCACCGGCCACGGGACGAGCGTACACGCGTGCGCCACGCGGCGGCCGCACTACGTACGTGCCGGGGCGGGCGAAAACGATGGGCTCGGCCTGCGGCCGGCGTGCATGGGCGTGCGCGCCGTGCGGCCCTCTTGCCCCCCGTCCAAGCGTACACCGCCGCATGCGTCGTCCTGCCGTCTGCCGACGCGCCCAGCTACGTGCCAGGAGGCCGTCCTCCCCCGGCCGCGTCAGCCCGCAGGTTCTGCGAATTGAACTCGGCGCTCGGGTGCGCCGCGTTCCGGCGGTCCCACGGCCTCTATCGCGCGCGCGCTGCCCGCTTCGCCCCTCGCCGTACGTCGTCTCTACCACCCCCGGCACCGGCAAGCACACGCACGCACACATGCGCGGTCGCTCGCTCGCTCGCGCGCGTACGTCCGTCGCCGAATACAAACGTCCCCGTCGTCCTGCTTCCGTGGCGTGCCTTTGCACTTGCACCTCGGTTGCCAGGCTGCTTCCGGGTACCTTTCTTGTTTGGTGGATCGCTTGCCGCCCCCCGGATGCCGTGCCCGTGCTCCAGGCTCCAGCGCGACGCGAGGCGAAAACGAAACGAAACGATTACTATGCCGTTGCACCTGACGGGCCTGGGCCAGCAGCTGGGCTCTAGGCCACGCAGTACCGTCGTGTTCCTCGATCGGCATCCAGCCGCCTCTTCATTCTCAAAATCGCATTCATCGTCATCATCCTTCTTCTGATACGTCTTCAGCCAATGCCACTGACACCGACACGAAGCTACAAGTTCTGACTAGTGTTCAGATCACAATCGTGGTATCAAAAGTTCGTGATATCTGCTCTTGATCATGCAAGCGGCAGCTAACGAAAATTCCAGAGCAATGAGCCAATGAAGGGAGAACATAGTTAATAAGCGCGTTTCGAATAACAACTGCAATATATACAATCAATCAGACAATGCGAACCAAGTGCTTCACTTAAGCTTTATTTACTGGTTGTAGGGGTCCCCGCCAGGAAGGACACACCCGGAAGGTCGTGAAGGTTTCTATAGATATATATCTTGTGTGTATATATAGTTACATCTTCATTCTTCAGGTCGTGCGGTTATCTATATAAATAGCACACATATACCATCTAGTTATTTTCTCCCACACCGCAGTTCTGCGTGGCCGCCACCATCTCGATCAGGTCCATCTCCTCCTTCACGTGCACTGTCCCGGTTTGAGCCGATCCAGAAGCAGGCTCAGTGCATCCGAGGGCGTCGTCGTCCCACAGCATCTCCATATCTATCATCTCAGGGCCAACCTTGATAGCATGATCGATATGGCTGAAGATGTAGTTCATGTCGATGTCGTCGTCCACGGCGTAGACTTGGAACGCGTCCTCCTCCTTCGGGTCAAACAGACCGTCACACATGTCCACTGAAAGGTCATCACAGATAGGAGCAAACAGTTCTTCGAAGGACTCAGCGTCGCCTCCGCAGTTGTACTCATGAACGCTGAGCATCATCCCTTGGGGGTCCAGTATGTTGGACAGGCTGTGCTCCAGACCTTCATCGATCATATTTGCTGAATTTGCTCCGGGACTTGCAGGTGGAGATGGCGACGGTAGTACAGGTTGAGGAAGAGCTGCGGCGCTCTTGCTTTGGCCAATACCGAGGCCTTTGATGTAGTTTTGAAGAAGGGTGCCTGATTTGGGGCCCTTGGAGCTAACACGACTCCGCTTCCGTGCAAACTGCCTTCTCTTTGTTGCATTCCAATGGTTTTTTATGGAGTTTTCTGTCCTTCCAGGTAGGCGCTTAGCTATCTCTGCCCATTTGTTGCCCACTTCCTTGTGTGCTTGTATCAGAACCATGTCTTCCTCGTCACTCCAAATGTCTTTCTGCATTAAATTGATGTTACATAAAATGCGGTTAATCAATGAATGAAGTGTATTATTGAGATGCTATCTGACTTCATAAACTGGTTGATATCATGAAATGCATCTAGTTTTCTTAAAACCTTAATTGCCATTTTTAGGCTTTTAGTTTCTTGCCCTTTCTCTATTTTCTAATTTTCAACATATTATGTATTTCTAGAGCGATTAACTAACTCCCATATACTTTATTTGAATTTTCCTTCTGCATTCACTACTGGACCAATAAAAAAATACATACAATTGATGCTCCCAAATTAAACAAGAATGTATTATAAGGTGAACCAAAATGCATTGAAGTTTGATTGCATACTATACTCTATGTTTGACCCCAAAAAAAGAGTTAAAAAGTATCTCTTTGTTCCTATCTCTTTAGTCTTAACTTCTGTCCCCTCAGGCACCCAATTCATATACTAATACGCAACCAAAGAATTACTGCTAAGGTTGACTAGCATTTAGTGCACCCATAATACATTGCATGCTTCACCTATGATATTCGTCAAATAGCACTACTATCTCTATCAGTCTATCCTTTTTAATTTGTTGCTTGCTAGTGCAACTTTGACTTAGATAACGTCAAATAAAAAAGAACGGAGCGAGCAGTATTTGTTTTTATAGGAAACTTTTGTGAGATGCACTGCCGAACCTGTTAGAATAAAATTTCATAGAAGCTGGCTAGAGTAAAATAAACAAATGTCATGCAGTGTGGTAAATACTAGTGTAACTGATAAGAACACTTGGCTTTTACTTTGCTAACAAATTGACAAGCAACAGAACAGTACTGGACGTGTACCATCAACGTTGAACCAAAGGATGTGCTCAAAATGAAAACACTCAACTGAAGAAGAGAGATGTACCTTGATGTTCGGCCTCAAATGGTTGTGCCATCTTTCTCTACATTGCTTTCCCACTCTTCCTGGTAGCATTTGTGCTATGTAAGACCATTTCCTCAGTCCAAATTGTTCCACTAATTTCACCAGCTTCCTGTTAAAATTCCAAAAATGAATCCACTGATAGATAAGAGAGAACAAGTCGTGACTTGCAGTTGCAGGAGAGACTTTTAAATTTCTTTTAGGAGGGTAAAAAAAGATAAGTATCGGCAGATTTTACCTATCTTGCTCTGGTGTCCATTGCCCTTTCACAACATTGGTTTTCTTCAACGAAGTACTAGAGGTTTTCTTTCTTGGCACAAACCTGCTATTCATCTGATACGCCTGATATGATCCAAGGCCACTTCCTATGAGATGAGAAACCTCAGTTTTGGGAGTCAGTAGCGGCAGTTGAGACCCAACTCTATGACTGATGGATGAAGCAGGTTCGAAGATGGGCTTCTTGATTTCTCTTTCAGCAAAGAACTGGGGTCCAAGGTCGTTGAGGGTTGCAGAGGGTACCATAGAACCAGCAGATGTGTAGTTCTCGACAGCTTCAAATGGAAGATCAGCAGGGAGGAACTCATATTGTCCATTATGCTGCATATACGAATCAAATGGCAAAAAATTACAAATCCCTGCATGGGGCTGAAAGCAACTGAAATCCATGTGGATTTCAGAAGCTATACAAGGTGGAGAGAGAGAGATTGGGTAGCAATTTTGTTATCTGCCTGCATCTCTAGGAAAGGAGAATTCTACAGGATTCGGTAATATATATAGTCTGGTCAAGACTTGTTCCCTTCAACACAACATCTTAATGAAGCTTAATGTTTTTGTTACTTATTGCTAGTTAATGACCTCATTTACTACCACTAATACTAAACGACTTCTTGTATTCCATGGAAGAGGTAATAAAGCGCCCTTTAATCTCAAGCTTGGCACACACACATCTCAGATATTTCTAGTGGTGCGTAGCTACTGTATCTGATCGAGTATACAGTATGCCATCTAATAACACAGTGCAACATATGGTAGCTCAGGCTCCGGAGCCATGCACACAAGGAAACGGGAAAAAATCAAAGTCCTTACAAGCTAATAATGATTAAAAAAACATCAGGAATAACTGGAGCCTGGAGGTTGGTACTCAAAATGGAGATGGAGATTGCAAGTGCAGAGTCACAAGTGCAGCCGTGTAGATGACAGGACTAGGACCACGCTTGATTATGTGGTTATTACTGAAAGAACGTTTTTTAGCCCCTGAATTCCGGAGGTAAACGTGTCTCCACTCCACGTACTAACAATCTAACATACGCCAAGCAGATTACACACAATGACAGAAACGAACAAACCTGGGCTCAAGTAGTTACCGCCGCCGTCGGCTTTGTATCCGCGAGAGGACGGGTGGGTGCGGCGAGTGCCAGGCGCACGGAAGAGAGGAGCGGTGTCGCCGGTACCCTGGAAAAATGGAGCTGCCTTACCACCGCATCCTCCGGTGACGATGGAGAGGAATGACCTCGCCGACCTCGCCGTGGGAGACTGGGGGAGGCGATGCTCCGGCGTGGCAGAGTGAACTGGGCCGACCACCGACGGGTCGATGCGTAAGAACGGAGTCCTGTGTTGGGCTGGGCCAATTGAAAATCAGGTGTACTCCGGCCCGCATAATCCTGCGCAGGCCGATCCGTGCCAGGACATTTCGAGGTATTGCTCTTTTCACCAAAATCTTCACCAATATTCTCGCAAAAAAATTCTTCACTATTATGCACTAAAAAAATCTTTGCTAACGCCAAGTGGATTTTGAAAAAATCTCGCTCGTTTCGGTGTATTTTTATTTTCGCTCTTTTCACTAATATAAGCTTGACCCTATAAAAATATTCGGGATGCCATTTTACAAAAACAGGAGTACATATAAACTTATTTTTGTCAACTTTGTTTTTAACGAAATCTAGAGAATTTTTCATGAACTTTTTCCGAAAGAGACTTGACCCACGAAACGGCGAGGCTCTGAACTGGTCGGCGTGAGCGTGACGCTGGCGGGTGGTCCCCAGACGCGGAGACGCCCGGTCGTCACACGTCACCCTCGCTCGCTCGTCTCTTCCCCACCCAAAGCCCCCAAAGCGCAGAACGCACGTCGGCACCGTCACAGTCGCTGTCGCGGCCGAGGAAATCGAAGCTGCGAGCAAGGCGACCGAGCGCGACGCGAGGGAGAGCCGTGGGGAGGGGAAGACGACCCCCCAACCAAACCCTCCCTACGTCGCCTCGTGCTCGGCCTCATGGAGAGCGCCGTGCTCGCCTGTGAGGCGCCAGCCGCGGCGCCTGGAGCGGGAGGGGGCGGAGGAGTCCGGGGCGTGGTGGTGAGGCGGAGGCGGTCGGCCCTCGCAGCGTGCCTCACGTGCCCGCTCTGCGGCCGCCTCCTCCGCGACGCCGCCACCATCACCGAGTGCCTCCACACCTGTGAGTGCTCGCAGCTTCGCCACCCTTTTCAGTAACTGACGTGCATACGTTGCTTGGGTTCTGTAATTCTGTGACTCAAAGCCCCCCTCTATTTGGGGGTGTTGCATCTCGAAACGTGGAAGGTGGTCACGGCGATCGTTCCGCGCTTCAGATTTGAATTAGGTGCAGTTGTCGTCGCGGTGGTTTTTTTTTTATTCGGTGATGCGCGAAAGGTGGCAGCTTCGTTCGTTCCAAGCGTTGAGTTGCCATCTATGTGGGGCATGTGGGTAAATGTGTACCCTGTTTGTATGCTTTATCTTTCCAGGAGTTTTATGAGGGATTTGAGGTGATAGGCGAGATCGATTCCATGAGTGGTGTGGCCTGTGGGTTCTGTGTATGCAGACTACGATCCATTTGCGTTGAACAAAGTCCGGCGTTGAGGTGCTGCCTGAGAGGTTTTTATATCTAAATAATGCTCTTAGCCTTAACGGTGGAAAAATATGATAACTAATTTGAAGTTGCTGCAAAATTCCTCAAGCTGTGCCAAAATGTCACCTTTCCCCTTTGGCTGTTCCAGTTGTGTGGCCTAGTCAGATCCGCTGATCAGCTGTGATTCTTTTCACTGTGCTGCAGCTGCCGATACAGTAGCACTGTGAGACAGCAATACAGCATCCAGCCAGCCGTTGCAGCAGCAGCCGTTGTAAATCACAGCGCCTGGCATAACAAATGCCAGTATTGCACCACTGTTTGTTTATTTTAACTGGATTCACATCTCCAAAAGTTTTTATTTGCAAATCATGATTGTGACTCTGCCATTAATGTGATAAATACCTTTAACCAGTTTGCAGGAAATGCATATCGGTGGAGTTCATAAATAAGGAAGTATGCTGCTGTCCCGTCTGTAGCATTGATTTGGGCTGTGCTCCATTGGAGAAACTCAGGTTTGTTTGTTTCTTGAAATATATATTCCTTGCTGTTCTATACTATTGCGTTATCTTGTGTTTTTCAACAAACCCTATTGACTTATGGCATCAGCTTTGATGGATGTCCTCGTGTCTGCTAGTGTCTCTGTCCAACATGAAACATATATATCCGAAATCATTTCCTCCAGCAAATAGTATTCTGAAGTGAGATAGCCTTTTGCAATCTACTGTAGCAAATGTGCGGTCCTGGCTTTTGGCATTCCCTTGCATGCAGCATCATGCCATGTTGGATCATCTTGCTTTCACATTGCCACAATTGCATTGTAGGGGCTGCATTTGATATGGAAGTATTTTTGCAGTTTTTCCTCAAAACCATAGTACTGATCAATACTACAGTATTTGAGGTTGAAAGATGTTTGGTTGGACCATGAATACCACAGTTTTCAATACCATGGTATAGGCAAAACCATAGTATTTTTGGAGTTTTGAAGACTGTGGTCTGGACCTCAGTTTTCTGCTCGCGCGCGTCGTCCCGGTCCTCATCGCGCATCGTCCCGGTCCTCATCGCGCTACCCCCTCTCCAGTCTAGATCCACATGGTCTCTGCCTTCCCCGGCCCGCGCCGCCGGCTCTCCCGCGCCCACCCGCCGACCTCCCTCGCTGCGCCGCCGTGCCATCCCCGCCCGACCGCTGCTCCCTCCCTCGCCGTGCCGCCGCCGCGCCGCCGCGCTTTCCTACCCGGCCACCGCGCCCTGCGGCCGGCCGCGGCTCCAGTCGAGCCCGCCCCACCCTCGTCCCGCTCCGCCTCCGATCTACAGCGCCATCCGGCCACGCATGGCACCCGTCGGCAGAGGACGACGAGCCGGCGCAAAGGTCGCGCTGCCGCGGCGGGGCAGCGCCATCGTGTACCTCCCGCAGGCGCACCTCGCGGCGACAGGGACGTGCTGGCCTCGGCCGCACGCGTGCCGCCGCAAAGGGGTGTGCCACCGTCGCCAACGCGGGGAGAGGGTCTGCTGCTCGCCGGCGCGGGGATGGGGGCGGGCCGCTGGCTGCTGGCCACATCTTGGTCCTCGCTGACGCGGGGATGGGGGCGACGCCGGGAGGGAGAGGGCGATGGGGTAGAGGACAGTAGGGTCTTTGATGGACGTGAACTCATACTTTGGAACCAAACGGTTCGTGGTTTTCAGAAATACTGTGGTATTTTTGAAGTATAGCAAAACCATAGTATTTGTGTCATGTACAGATTCAAACCATGGTATTCCAAAACCATAGTATTCCAAAACTTTGTTTCCAAACAGGGCCTAAATTGCTACCCTCTATGTAAACTCCTCATGTTCTGGCCTTAACGTGCTATATGTATGTTGTGTTTGTCACTTAGTTATCTTGAGAGTAGTTCCTCTTACCACAATACCGTGAACATGCTTATTTTTCGAGTAACTTCTGTAGTGCCAAGATTGGCTTATTAATTTTAACTCCGATAAATTGTTCACTTTTAGCATTCAAGCAACATAAAACGTGGAAGTGTTACTTTTTTTATGTTGTTTTTTCTTGAAAGGTACTTGATCCACTCTGTAGTTTATGGTTTATGTCAACTAATTTTCTGTACAGAGCCGACCATAGCCTACAGTATGTAAGGTCAAAGGTATTTCCTTCTAAAAAACAAAAGGCTGAGGCCCCAGAAGTTGCATCACCAATTACATCACCTATCAAGAGGAAAGAACGATCTTTATCTTCATTGTCAACACATGCTCCTCAAGCATCTATGCAAAAGTGCTTGACAAAAAGGAGAACAAAAGTTTCATGCTTACCCAATCTCTCTTTGGTATGTAGCTTTTCTATTACTTAGCACATGATTTTCCTTTGTTTTTATTTGCACATGTGGTGAGCCTAACTGCCTAAGAGATCTTGTATGTGTTAGGCCTAGGTCTATTATGAATTATGCATATCCACTCTTCCCTGAAAAAAAGAAGATGACTGTTCATGTCCCTCAGAACAATAAGACATGTGTTCAGTCTTCTTCTATGTTATTTCAAACCTTGATAATTTCCATGTCAGTAAGGTTGCATGGAACCTGAATGCGATTTATGTATGCATAATATGCAACTGCACTATTTTGTTAGTGAAGCCTGGTTAACATCTTATCCTCCTCTAATTCTTACAATGAGAAATGACTGCTATTTACATTTTAAATTCATATGCTGAATTTGAATTCATAGTATCTTTTCTGAATAATTCTTATTTACTGCTCTTTATGCCTTTGATATGCAGCACTCAACCTTGTGTGGCAGTAGTGATATCACAAAGAAAGTTGGGGGATGGAGACCTTTGGGCTGTCAATTTAGGGCTGCTAAAAATAAAAGGGCCCTTAGACTTAAATCAGAAGATGTAAAGGCAACTGGGAAAAGGACTGATGATCCAGTTGATGTAACTCCCGCCAATCAAGAAAAGACTAAGAAGCCGTTTCCAAGACGTGGAAAGCTGGAGAAGAGAGCTGGAAGTAAGAAACTGTTGGTTTTAAAGGGAAAACAGAAAAAGATCAAGCCAAAACTGCCAAAGAAAAAGAGGAGATTGCAAGCATTATGGTTCTACCTTCTTGCTGCTTTTGACCAGTAAGAAACTAGCCTTGTCTTACGAAGTTCCATTTATTGTTTTAAAAGGAACACCAGAAGTCATGTTGTTGTGTTGATCAATGCAGAAAAGGCCAGCCTCCCCTGCCACAGGTATCCTCAAAATTTTTGAGGATCAAGTGAGTTATCTCGTTGCAGTTTCTTGCTTGAAACACTATGTTTGTTTTTTTCACTAACTCCAGATGATTTCATTACTCTATCCTAGGGATGTAGATTTGCCTGCTTCGTTCATACAGAAATACCTTGCGCAGAAACTTAATCTTTCAAGTGAATCCGAGGTTTGTTTATGTTCCTCCTAGTGATAATCAATATGAATTAGTTAGCCTCATAAAACCCGGTTGTTTCATTTGTTTAAAAAAAAAGAGTAAATGCAAAACATGTCATTTCATTATCATCTTTAATTCTTTGAATCGTCCAAGAAACTTTCAACTCGTTGTTCCCAAATACTTCCTAGAAGATTTTCTTGCTATAACAGAATCTTCTTCTGTTCTTGATCCCTAGAACGTAAACTCTGATTGCTTAACCAAGCAGTGAGTGGCATCCAACTGTTTTGACAAGCTTAGATATCATCGGTCGATAACATAGTTGCGGTCAATGCAGCAGATGCCATTTTGTTTCTCATTTCATCTACAACCAACAGAGGTGTGCTTGCAGGTCCAGATACTGTGCGGTGGCAAACCAGTGAGCCCAGGAATTACCCTGCACGACCTAGCAGATTGCTGGCTCGAGAAACGACCAAAGGGCCGAGTGCGGTCATCTGTGGGCACGCCTGCCACTGAATTTGTGCTGACTGTGTTTTATGCCAGGTCAGGAGCGCCACTACCTGAAGCTGAAAATATCCAAGTCTGATGGAGAGCTTCTCCCTTCGTTTCAGAAACAGTGGCGCATCGTTTCGTTCATAGGAGCCCTTGATTAACCAAAGCATCTTAACATGTGCATAGATGTTAGTATCACGACATAGATGAGCTTATTGTTATTATTTCGCTGACAGTGTGTGTATCTCGGCTGTGTGACTATAGTTCTAGTCGTATGATATGTTGTCATCGAGTGTACTTGTGCTGTAAGCGGGGGCTTTGTCGCCACCGAGAGGCATAGTATCGTCCTCAGTACAAATGTACAATTGTATTCGTGTTGTATAGCGGAGTTTGTTCGGATACATGACCGCTGGAAATGGTCACTGATTCTGGATGTTTGATGCTAAGTTTGGCAGAGTGGAGCGCGCTCGAAAGTTGCGTCTGAACCAGCAGCTCGAGCGGTGTGATTCATAGTTTGATAGCCAAATGGCGTGAGTGCAGGCCGGGCGCATTTCTCTCGCGAATCTAAACCCAGATCACTCACTAGATGCAACACAAACAATAGATTACAACGTCTGGAAGGTTCTGGAATACAGGGGTAGTGGGGAAAGGAAGAAAGGAGAAAAGGTAACTGAGGAGGTGCTCGTCCTCGAGCCGCAGCTCGCTGCCCTCTGGGTTCCGGTTCTCGCTGTTCGCCCTTGCTCAGTTCTGGGTTCAGGTTCTCACTGTTCGCCCTTGCTCAGTTGCAGTTGATACCCTTTTTTATAAGCAGTTGGGTCAAGGGGGGGCTGTGGGGTGACGTCGGGTCGACTACTGCATCCTCCAAGTTTTGTGCCAAAAAAATGTGTTGCGCGCCTGATCCTTGGATTGCTGTCGTTCAAAAAAAAAAAAAAAAAAACTCTTGCTTACTTAATGCTCCTACATACGTTGCTCTTGTTGAGTCGGATCGGTTAGGTCAAGTGACCAAATATCAGACCTACTTCTAGGCTTGTAGCTCACTAGGATTTTATAGAATCTCTGAAATCTCTAGATATATCTAGAGATCATGTAAAATTCCTCAAACTAAACACTCCTTACTTTTCCACCACTACTTTCTGCCTTCGGTTTGCCAAGAAACTCTGGGCGGGAAGGCAGAGGCAATGGTATTTATAGATGGACGGGGTGCGAGCTTGGATGTAGCCACAGGCTCCACATTTAGGTTGAGTCCAGCAAAGAGGATTATCCCGTTTTCTCAAATTCAAACTCCATTATGTGTGCAATGTTGCTATGGTGTATTGATTTCGTTCAAGACCATGCTCACCAAAGAGCCCATCCAAATGCACATATTTCATACTCCTCTCTGTCTATAGCGCGTATACAATACAAAACAGTATTTTAGGCACTCACTTTGGATTTTTTTATGAGCACAATCTAAAAGACGTAATTTACATTATAGCAACACTGCACACAAAATGGAGTAGTCTTGTTGTTGGAACCGATCTTAGCATCTGTTGCCTCTGCCACTAGGGTAGATACATGGGTTTGTGGATAGGCTTTTCAAGGACCTTGGTTTACCGGTCTTGAGTGCATCTATAATGTCTGATGCTAGTTCAAAGGTCTATGTGTTCCATTTAATTTACCAAGCACAAACTTAAAAGTTCACTTCTCTAGAAATCTAGATTTTACACATTACTCGAAAGGAACAGAAGAGAAGATACAGATGATTGTTGACCTATAATAAAATGTCCGAGAGATGTGCAAGGACTCGCTAAACATGAAGAGCTAGCTATTCTCTCTCCTCTTCATTTCTTCTAGATATAGGGAAAATGATGACGCAAGGCAACTATTATGGCATAGTTTGACGCTTTATTAGAATACTATAAAATTTTTTGTATTGGCCATGTACCTCCAGTAATTCATATAAAGCACATTACGGAGGTGGTACGTGTATGGCTTGTGTTGATTGTCCATGTTTGGTCATCTTATGTGTATTTTCTCCGAAGAAAACAAGAACTCGCATAATCATATAACAATATTGAAAAACGTAGTATTGACCTAACGGCTCTATCGCCTTAACTCTATCAATAAACCAACCACGACCTAATTATATATTAGTCGCGGCATGATAAAACCCCTCAAACCCTAGTGGTGTCGTTTGGAGACGGGTCACACACGACATGATTGTTGTGTTGATCCTAGATCCGGTTAGGAGACATCTTCGCCGAGCCTAGATCTTGATCGAGGCTTTGATCGGGAGGCCTAAAACCCCTTGAATTGTGGCCCATTCACCTCGTGCCGCTATAAAAAGAGAACCACGACTGGCATGTGAACCAACATCTGCCGTACCCCTTCATGACATAGAAACAGAGAGGACCGATGCGGTTGGTGCGGGAGTGACAGGAAGGCCGCCGCCGCCACTGTGCCGCCGCCCTCTGCAGTTCGCCTATGTCATAGGAAACCTCGCTATCTCAATGGCACCACCGCACCAATCAAGCCGCCACTTGTCCCCAAAGGTACACACAACTCTCTCTCTTTCTTCCTCCATCTCTTGCTGTCACCCTCCAGATCCATCCACGTACATCCATGAACTTCACGAAAACCCTAGTGGTAGGGACACGAATACTAGATCTGCACCCTCGAATATCAACAATGATAACTTGTGCGAAAAAAGATGCATTTTTTAGCTGGATAACTTTTTTCTTCCCATAGGCAGAGCTTTTTCCTTCATCTGTAGGCCATGTTTGTTTCTTCGTGAGATTAGAGTAGATTATGTAAGCTAGCTTATAATAAGTTGTAGGGTAAGTATCTCTATCATCTGCTGTTGTAGATTAGTTAAAAATATGCTGAAATAAACTTCTTTAGAGTAGCTTACAGATTATGATAATATGGGGGTTCTAGAATCTAGATTAAATAAGCTGTACTGTTTATTATCCACTTATATTTATTTAAGCTAGATTATATAATTTGAAGGATAAACAGGGCACAAGGCCTTATAGTTTTCCTATAAAAATTTCAGCCTTATAGTTTTCCTATAGAAATTTCAATATCCGTCCCCCGATTTCCAAAGCACGGCTCCCGAAATCGTATCGCAAAAATTCGGCCACCCCGCGCACGCCCGCCAGAATGGCCCCCCTCGACCTCCACTCAAAACTGAAAACCCCCGTCGTCGACTCCACTATGACTTCCCCCTCCCATCCTTTCCTCTCCCTCTCGCTTCGCCACTCCACTACCACTTTCCCCACGTACCGCCGCCTCCGCCGCCCGGAGAACCACGCCTCCGCCGTATGCTGTACATCTCGTTGCCAGGGAGGCTGCTCCTAGCCGCTTCCCTCGGTGAGCGCGTTGCCGTCGCTTGCTCGCTCGATTCGTTTTCAGTACTGCGGCCGCGAGGGTTTTGTGCGCGGGTTTCCTTCCGTGGCGTGGGTGGGTGTATCATTTCGCTAATCGTGATGGGAGCCGCAGCCGGAAGGAGCTTATCGGGATCGGGCGGCGTGTTGCGGTGCCCAGCACCACGCTTGGGAGCGAGCTCTCGTTTATGGTCTCCAATGGGGGTTTACTTCTGGGAAAATTTCCCTCCGTGTGCTTCTGAGGTGGTGTGGTTTTCGCTTTGTGGGATCTTGTTTGATCGGTGAGCACTGCCTGCTGCTGCTGCTGCGGAGCCGCGTGCGTATACTTCCCAAACGGTCGCACGGTTTTCTCGTTTCGATCGTGCTGCTCGTGTGTGTTCATTTTGGGCGATTTGTATTTGAGGATCTGGTGTGGAATATATACATTTCTTCCTACTATTTTGGCTTCCGTTTTGACGCTCTACTTGGTTGTTTTGTTGTGCAGGAATCGCGAATTCGGTGATGGAACGGTGATCTGCGCTAGGGGTCTGCTCATCGTGCTGGTATCTCATTCCTTATGTGATTATGTCTGCAATTAAGTCGAGCAACCTTTGTATTCTTTACAAGTAGTTACTTAATTTTGCTGAGAAAAGGCGGAGTAGTTACAGTACTGCTGCCGGTAGCTATGAACAATGTTTGGCATGCCTTTTTTGGTCTGGTGGAGTTTTAGTTGTGCTTGGTTTGGCATTTGCACTTCCTATTTGTGGTTTTCTTATTTGAACATTTTATCATGATTGAATTGAAAGGGACACTTACCAAACATTTCATGACAACAAGGTACTCATGCTAGTTGATATGCTTTATTCGTGTGTACAAGCTGTGTATACCATGCATCTGCTTTTGGTCTTGAATATCTCATACTAGTTGATATGCTTTATTAGTGTGTACAAGGTAATCTGCTTTATACAACAACAACAAACAACAAGCCTTTTAATCCCAAGCAAGTTGGGGTAGGCTAGAGTTGAAACCCAAACCAAACCGCTAGAAACGAGAAACGTTTTTTTTTTTTGAAAGGTCACTTTCAACAAGAAAACAAGGGTTTTACAAGATTTTTTTTTTTAGAAGCACATAGAAGAGCCTAGTCAAGGCTCAGGTACGTGGATAGCTGCTTTCCAAGCAGCTCTATCCAAGGCTAACTCTCTCACTATATTCCAATCTCTTATGTCTCTCTTAACTGCCTCCTCCCATGTCAAATTTGGCCTGCCCCTGCCTCTCTTCACATCATTGTTTCGCCTTATGATGCCGCTATGCACTGGTGCCTCTGGAGGTCTTCGTTGCACGTGCCCAAACCATCTTAGTCGGTGTTGCACAAGCTTTTCTTCAATTGGAGCTACCCAAAGACGATCCCGTATCTCGTCGTTTCGAACTCGATCCATCCTTGTATGCCCACACATCCAACGCAACATACGCATCTCCGCAACACTTAATTGTTGAATATGTCTTCTTTTAGTGGGCCAACATTCTGCACCATACAACATCGCAGGTCTAATAGCCGTCCTATAGAATTTGCCTTTTAACTTTTGTGGTACCCTTTTGTCACATAGAATACCGGATGCTTGACGCCATTTCATCCATCCCGCTTTGATTCTATGGCTAACATCTTCATCGACATCCCCGTCTTTTTTAGCATCGATCCCAAGTAACGAAAAGTATCCTTCTTGGGCACTATCTGACCTTCCAAACTCACATCTCCTGCCTCCTGTCTAGCGGAACCGAAGTCACATCTCATATATTCAGTTTTAGTCCTGCTAATTCTAAAGCCTTTCGACTCTAGAGTCTGCCGCCACAACTCTAGTTTTCTATTTACCCCCGCTTGGCTTTCATCCACTAGTACTACATCATCAGCAAACAGCATACACCACGGGATATCTCCTTGTATATCCCTAGTGACCTCATCCATCACCAAAGCGAAAAGATAAGGGCTCAAAGCTGATCCTTGATGTAATCCTATGTTAATTGGAAAGTCACTTGTGTCACCGTCAGTTGTTCGAACACTAGTCACAACCTTGTTGTATATGTCCTTAATGAGGGTCACATACTTTGTTGGGACTTTATGCTTCTCCAAAGCCCACCACATAACATTCCTTGGTATCTTATCATAAGCCTTCTCCAAGTCTACGAAAACCATGTGTAGGTCCTTCTTCTGCTCCCTGTACCGCTCCATAACTTGTCTTAAAAGGAAAATTGCTTCTATGGTCGATCTTCCCGGCATGAACCCAAATTGGTTCATGGAAATACACGTCAAACTTCTCAAGCGATGCTCTAAAACTCTCTCCCACAGCTTCATCGTGTGGCTCATGGTCTTGAATATTTCATACAGCAGATATGCTTTATTTGTGTGTACGAGGTAAAGTGGTTCATCTTAAACAGCAAAATATTTACTGAAGTAGCATGATCGTATTTTGAGCGAAGTTATTCTTTCCTATTTGTTTATTTTTCAATTAATTGGTAAAATCATTTTAGCTTGCAATTCAATATTTGATTCTTGCGTTGTTATGGAAATGTCTTTTGACATATTTGCTTGATTCTGAACTTTGCAGAGGTGTTATGGCGAAGCATCCACGTTCTTCTCTTGCTACAGCTACAGGTCTTGTTTCCAAATGACTTGTAACTGCAATATAGCCATCTTTCAGTTGTAGTGCGCCATTTGAAGCTATGAACTGGGCCCAACTATTTTCTATTAATGCATTAAAGGTTCATATATGCCAGATAGGTTACCTTAGTACTCAGTCTATGTCGTGCCTTTTCTGCGATAAATATTTGATAGTAGGATGGCTTTGATATGTAAGATAGGAATTAGGGCAGCGCCAAATTTAGTGTCTTCTTTGAACAAGGGGGAAAACTTAGTATGCCATAATACAAACTGTTGTCAAATTTCTCGTTGCATTTAGGGCATCATGAAACTGCTACAAACAAATGAAATCACTAGTTCCCAACTTGGGCCCTCCCTTCCTCTGTCATTTCGGCCACTGCCCGTCTGCCTCCTTTCTCATCATTGTCTACTTCCTCTAGCATTCTGCACCTGCACAATAGCTTGAGCTCATGTTGACGTTGAGGAGGCAAAGTGTGTGTTGCTTTAATCAAGGTATTCATTTGTTTGTGTATTTTGTAACTACATCGCTGTAGGCATACCACATTTCAGTTTTCATGGTGACCTCGTAATACAGGGAACATAATTTAAGACGTTTTTTGCCGTAATATTTTCTTGGTTTGGTGTATACTGTTAGCCAACATTGTTTTGCTCCAAGTTGAGGAAATTAGGAAAACTACCATAGCATGAATAGTCTTCATTGTCATGTGCCAGGGGCTACGTTCACTCTAGAAATCAGAAAGTTGAAGCACCACTTAAAGAGAACCTTCTGAAGCATCAAATTTAACTGTATATTCACTACTTTTTAACTGTATAGATTGGGATCATAGTGTTCACGAAGCCTCGTTGTTACTAGCTTTTTTAATGATATGTTTGGAATTTAGAGCCATCCTTATTCAGAACATGCTTGCATGCTTGGAGCCAGGGCTTCCTAGTATGCTACGAGAAACCTCGTGGCACTTATGTACCCATTTGAAATCACACTGTTCTTGTTGTAGTATCAGTTACTTATGGTGAAACATGCTGTTATGATTCTCAAAAGAACTTTAACTTAGTGTCACCCTACCCACCTATCAGTGAAACAGTTAACTGAAGAACTCATTGGCTTATTGGCCTTTACATGAATGGTTAAAAAGCTACCTGAAGATCTTGATCTTTGTAAACATCCAATGTTCAACATCTACACTGCAGTTCCATGCCTCCATAGCAAACTGGAATTCTGGAAAAAAACATTTAAACCATCCCTTTCCAAATTCAGTCATGGTGATGTGTCTAGCTATTGTCTTATATGCGTAGGGCCTTACTGATCTGCAACCAAAATAATATAGGATATAAAATGTCTCGGGTGCTCTCTTTTCTAACCCACTCACTTATCATTAGCAGGCTTTGCTTTGGTGCTCCAAAGTGATTGTGGACAGTCCACTTAGATATATCTATATGGTTATTATCCCATGTTACCTCCTAGGAGGTAATAGACTAAATAAATATTTTCAGAAATAGGAAAAATAGGCAAAATATCTTCCAATTAGACCTAACTACTCCCTATGTCCCATAATAATTTTTTTAGATTTGAAATCCATTCCACAATAACTGATTAATAGTCTACAAAAATCAGGGGCACATGCGTCGTTGCACACCCTTACCAAATTGTCCGAGAATCTAAAACATCACTTATTTATGGGACGGAGGGAATACCTTTCATAACGCCATTAGATGCAACCATGTTCATGAATCAGGCATGCCTGTATTTGGTTAATATATAACACATGAATTCAGCATGGTGCATCTTTTTGGTGCGATCCAGAATTGAGCTTTTGCTTTCTGCATATACATATTTGAACGCTATAATTGTAAAATATTATTATGTCCTTGAAACTCCTTTCCATGTTCAAATGAATGCACACGTTTCAGATCTTTCCTTCCTTTGCATTCAGTTTTTTTTTTTTTTTTTTTTGCCATGTCTGTTGCTCTTCTGGTTTTCAGGAACAAAGAAGCGCAAAGCAAATGTGCAGAACAAGGAAGATGATTCCAATGAGAACGAAGAAATGGTGACTGAATCTGAGGATAAAACAGGGAGCAATGACGCAGCTGGTGAGCCTGTTGTCCGCAAGAGACCAAAGAGGGCTGCTGCCAGTTCTAACTTCAAGGAAAAGCAATGGGACTTGTCTGAAAAAGATTCAGTTATCACAATCAAGGAAAGTAGGGTGGAAAAGGATGAAGTAGATTCTGTGAGGTTGACGAAAACAGGACCTGAAGATCGGCGACCTTCCAGAAAGCTCATTGATTTCACCTTGCATGATGCAGATGGTAATCTGCAACCCTTTGAAATGTCCGAAGTTGATGGTATTTTTATTACAGCTCTTATCATGCCCTTGGACGATGGACTGGAAAAGGACAGAGAAAAGGGTATACGCTGTTTAGGATTTGGGCAAATTAAGGAGTGGACAATTTCTGGCTACAATAAAGGTACAGCAGCAATTTGGGTTTCAACAGAAATAGCTGATTACAAATGTGTGAAGCCAGCAAGCAGTTACAGATCTTGTTTTGACCTCTTCAATGAGAAGGCTCGAGTCTGTGTTGAAGTTTACAGGAAGATAGCTAAATCAGTCGGTGGAAATCCTCAGTTAGGCCTAGAAGAGCTGGTTGCCTGTGTTGTCCGTTCCATTAATTCAAACAGAAAATCTGGTGGAACAATTTTCAAGGACTTTGTGATCTCCATTGGTGAGTTCATATACAACCAACTTGTTAGGTTAGATAATACAGCAGCCAGCAATGATGAGATATTGGCCACACTCCCTGTTCTTGTTGCACTAAGAGACAAAAGTAAATCTAGCGAAGAATTCAGCAAGTTCACAATTATTCCTTCAAGTGGACCTCTGAAGATAAATGATGAGCAATGTAAGGGAGTAGGTGAGGATGATGATGAGAAACTAGCAAGACTGTTGCAGGAAGAGGAAGAGTGGAAGATGATGAAACAGAGAGGGAAACGTGGAACCTCACAGAAAAATGTCTACATCAAAATTAGTGAAACTGAGATTGCCAATGACTATCCATTGCCAGCTTACTATAAACCATATAGTGATGAAATGGACGAGTATATGTTTGATAGTGGCAGCATCTTTTCTGATGATATGCCAGTGAGAATCCTAAACAACTGGGCTCTATATAATTCAGATTCCAGGCTCATTCCTTTGGAGCTTATACCTATGAAATCAGGTGCCGAAAATGATACAGTGATCTTTGGATCAGGTTTCATGAGAGAAGATGATGGTAATTGCTGTGCGACTGCTGAGTCAGTGCAGCTATCTTCTTCAAGTAAATCGTACCAAGAAGATCCAGGAATTCCAATTTATCTTAGCCCAATCAAGGAATGGGTTATTGAATTTGGTGCTTCAATGATTTGCATAACTATTAGAACTGATGTGGCTTGGTAAATACCCTGGATGCTCCATTACATTGTACATTACTAATTGTCTCAAATTTGGTGCTAACTCTTTGTTAAAAAAAGCTTCATATGCATTACAGCTATGCCCTTAAAATTTACACTTTATTTAAGCACGACATCTTGCAGTTGCCTTCTTTTTAGCCTTACCCCAACTAATGTGTGATTATTGATATCGTTTTTCCAGGTACAAATTACGCCGGCCAACAAAGCAATATGCACCATGGTGTGAAACGGTGCTGAAAACAGCAAGGCTTGCTGTTAGCATCATCACTCTTTTAAAAGAGCAAACTCGTGCTTCAAAGCTTTCTTTCACTGAAGTGATTAAAAAAGTATCGGAATTTGGCAGTGGGCACGATGCATTCATATCATCAAACACTACTCTTGTTGAGAGATATGTTGTGGTACATGGACAAATAATACTTCAGCAGTTTGCAGATTTCCCAGATGAGTCTATCCGCCGGAGTGCCTTTGTCTCAGGCCTTGTACTGAAAATGGAAGAAAGAAGGCACACTAAGTTGCTAATGAAGAAAAAAACCCCAGCGATCAGAGGGGAGAATCTGAACCCAAGTGCAAAAATGGACCCAATATTAAGAAGGAAGCTTATGCGGGCGACAACTACAAGATTTATCAGCACAATATGGAGCGATTATTATGCTACACACTTCCCAGAGGATATAAAGGAAGGAGATGGAAATGAACAAAAAGAAATTGATGAGGAGCAAGAGGAAAATGAAGATGATGATGTTGAAGAAGAGGTTAATAATGAAATGGAACAGGCTGTGAGAACCCCACCGTCAACACAGTCTAGAAAGTCACTATCAAATACTTGCAAGGAAATTAAGTGGAAAGGGCAAACAGCTGGAAAAACAGTGTCTGGAGAAGTTCTATATAAATGTGTTACAGTTCAAGATCTTAGTATCGGTGTTGGTCAATCAGTCACACTGGATGGTGATACAGGAGAAGCCATCATGTATTTTATTGAGTATATGTATGAGAAACATGATGGTACAAAAATGGTACATGGAAGAAATCTGCAAAGAGGTTTTCAGACTGTTCTTGGCAATGCTGCTAATGAAAGAGAGGTTTTCTTGACAAATGATTGCCTAGACTTCGAATTAGGTGATATCAAAGAATTAGTGACTGTCAATATCCAATTGATGCCATGGGGCCACAAATACAGAACAGAGAATTCAAAAGTTAGTAGGACTGAGAGGGAGAAGGCAGATGAGAGGAAGAGGAAGAGTTTACCTGTCGAATATTTTTGTAAAAGTTTATATTGGCCAGAGAAAGGTGGCTTCTTCTCCATCCCTCGTGATAAACTTGGCACTGGAACTGGTGCCTGTAGCTCCTGTGAGGAGAGAAATCAAATTGGTGATGAATTTAAGATTCTTTCAGAGACCAGTTTTGTCTTCAAGAATATTAGATACAATGTTCAAGATTTTCTGTATATCAAACCTGAGTTTTTTTCCCAAGGGGAGGGCCATGAGACCTATAAGGCTGGCAGAAATGTGGGCCTAAAACCTTATGCTGTATGCCACGTTTTGAGTATCCATTCTCCTGCTAGATCTAATAAAGCACATCCAGAATCGACAAAAGTCAATGTAAGAAGGTTTTACAGGCCTGATGACATATCATCAACAAAAGCCTATACGTCAGATATCAGAGAGGTTTGCTTGTTATGTCAATCAATGCATCGTTCTTCTTTAAATTCTGTAGATGAACTTGTGACTAACCATTCACACTTTCCCTTTGTGTTATCTCTTTGTCTTAAAATATTTGTTCTGTCATTTGATCCAGGTATACTACAGTGAAGATATCATGACTGTGCCTGTGGCAATGATAGAGGGAAAATGTGAAGTTAGGATGAAGGACGACCTTCCAAATTCAGATCTTCCTGCGGAGCTTGAGCATGTATTTTACTGTGAACATTTGTTTGATCCTGTTACTGGGGCCCTGAAACAGGTCAGACATTCTAAATTTCTCCTTTTCATTTCCCAGATGCTCATATTTTTCCCTCAGATATTTCTTTACATTGTTAACTGAGTTTATCTTTCATGGTCTTGGACCAGCTTCCTCCCAGTGCTAAACTCATGTCACTGATAAGGAAGACACCTTCCGCTTCAAAGAAGAATAAAGGGAAGCAAATTTGTGATGGTGATATAGCTGGTTCAGAGAAAAAGAAGTATATGTCACCAGAGAACTCCCTTGCAACTCTTGATATTTTTGCTGGCTGTGGAGGCTTATCTGAAGGATTGCAGCTATCTGGTATGCATTTTTCATGCAGAATTTGATGTGGGTTGATGGAAAAACTTTGACTGCCATATTTGTATATTTCTGATCACATAATTCTGTAGGAGCATCACATACAAAGTGGGCAATTGAGTACGAAAAGCCTGCCGGGGAAGCATTTGGTGAAAACCATCCAGAAGCAGCAGTATTTGTGGAGAATTGCAATGTGATTTTGAAGTATGCACCCTTCTTTCTTATGGATTTGCTTATCCATGCACCATGTACCTTAAACTCACGTCTGAGCATTGTCTGGCAGGGCGATAATGGATAAGTGTGGTGATGCTGATGACTGCATCTCTACTTCTGAGGCTGCTGATCATGCATCAAAACTTTCTGATGAGAAGATTAAGAATCTTCCTGTGCCTGGGGAAGTAGACTTCATCAACGGTGGACCTCCATGCCAGGTCTGTTGTTTTTCCTCTTACTAGGAAACATTTTATGCTTGTTAAATCTTCTAAATAATTTACATGACTTTTTATGCGCATCTTATTTGCAGGGGTTTTCTGGGATGAATAGATTCAATCGAAGTCCCTGGAGCAAGGTTCAGTGTGAGATGATCCTAGCATTCCTCTCTTTTGCAGATTATTTCCGCCCCAGGTTCTTTCTCTTAGAAAACGTCAGGAACTTCGTTTCATTCAACAAAGGCCAGACCTTCAGACTAACACTGGCATCTCTCCTGGAAATGGGATACCAGGTGCTTGCCTTCTTGCTTCTCTACTAGTAGTTCTTGCACCCCTAGTGTTTTGTTCAACACTGAAAGCTGTAACCTGTAACATTTTCTTTTCTCAGGTCCGATTCGGCATTCTAGAGGCAGGTGCTTTTGGTGTTGCACAGTCCAGAAAAAGGGCATTCATCTGGGCTGCCGCACCTGGAGAGACCCTTCCTGAGTGGCCTGAACCTATGCACGTATTTGCTAGCCCCGAGCTGAAGATAAACCTTCCTGATGGCAAGTACTACGCAGCTGCCAAGAGCACTGCCGCAGGGGCACCTTTCCGATCAATTACAGTTAGAGACACAGTTGGGGATCTCCCACCCGTGGAAAATGGTGCCAGCAAACCAGCAATACAGGTATGTGTCAGTGTCACTGCAACTTCACTCTATCACCACTTTTCTTTTGGTTATCTTGATCTTGTAGTACCAGCTGGATTTACTCTTTGCTGTGGTGCAGTACGGAAGTGATCCAGTGTCATGGTTCCAGAAGAAGATCAGAGGCAGCATGGTGTTGTTGAGTGACCACATCTCCAAGGAGATGAATGAGCTGAATCTCATCAGGTGCAAGCACATTCCAAAGCGACCTGGCTGCGACTGGCATGACCTTCCAGATGAGAAGGTAACTGCATTCTGCTCCTTTGCCCACCAGCAGTTGCTTTGTAGTAACCTGTGTTCTAGGTAACCATGCCCCACGGCCAATGGTTATCAAACTTCTCATGGATGGGAGTACACAGGTGAAGCTGTCGAACGGTCAAATGGTGGACCTGATTCCCTGGTGCCTGCCCAACACTGCCAAAAGGCACAATCAGTGGAAGGGGCTGTACGGGAGGTTGGACTGGGAGGGCAACTTCCCCACCTCCGTGACTGATCCCCAGCCAATGGGCAAGGTCGGCATGTGCTTCCACCCTGAGCAGGACAGGATCATCACTGTCCGTGAGTGTGCCAGGTCCCAGGTAACTAGCAGTACTTCAGTAACTTAACATCAATGAACTCGTAACAAGAGTTGCTAGTGTCTGAATTCTTTAGCAAGATTCACAGATTAAGACTCCAGGTCATGCAATTATGAGCAAATTCTTTCTCTAAGCCTTCTAATCCTGTTCTCACGGTCTACATATGCAGGGCTTCCCTGACAGCTACCGTTTCGCGGGCAACATCCAGTGCAAGCACAGGCAGATTGGCAACGCCGTGCCGCCTCCGCTTGCCTACGCGCTCGGTAGGAAGCTGAAGGAGGCCATCGACGCCAAGCGCTGAGCGCTTGCCTGTGTAGGCTGCCATCTTTTGGGTTGGTTCTCGTGCATGTGATCAACAGTTCATCACTAGACTCCCAGCATTTTGTGAGCAGACAGACTCGTTAACTCAATTCCGGGATGACTACGCAGACGGCCTTTTGTATAGATTTCTATATAACGGGAGGAGGATGTACACCCTTCTGTAGATCTAGCGGGAGGAGGATGTTAATGGCTAACACCAACAGGATTCTGGCGGATACAAGCTTAGAAACAGAATCATAGAATTGGTGGTATAGTATTTTGTGGTGGCGGCACAACTTGCCATCGTGGGTATAATCTTTTGTGGATGGTAACATAATCCATTGGAGGTATAATCTTTTGTGGGCAGGGCACTCGTTTGAGTAATATGATGATAGCATTATTATGGGTGAACCATGACATGAAGTCTGGAATTGGAATGACTTTGCGGGCATCTTGTCAAGCAAAGGCTAGAACCATCAGGATTTAAAGCCTTGTTTCCTCAAAATTGGCTGAAATTTGGTTTGTGCTCTACTTCGTACTATTTAAGCTCGCTTGCCACTTGATCATGGCTCTTGTCCTTCATGTTTGTAGAGAAATAGCATTACATTTAGTGGCCGGATGCTTTATTCCTAGTTGGATTGGATGCACACATCACCGATTTTCTGTTTCTTCAAACAGATTTAGACCAATACCAATCACCTCAAAATTTCCTTCAAACTACACAACAATACTTGAACCAAATCATCAAAATTGCCTTGAAAAATGAGCACGGGAATCACTATACACAGCAAGGAAAGTAGAGGAGGAAGTCAAGGAACACCTCGCAGAAATATTAGAAACACAACACGACAGCATCCATGAACACCTTGCGAAATCCAAGGGATCCATCAGAACGACCAAGAATCCTCTGCCTCAAGAGCACAATCAACTCATCAGCTGGACTGGATCCCCGGCTTTATCATCTCGGGAGAGTGTATCCGTATCCACTATCCGTGAACGAGGCGCCGGCGACGTCGAACGCGTCCCTCTCGTCGAGGTAGTAGTTGACCCTGAACGCGGCGTGCACGCCGATGACGGCCGCGGCGACGACGAGGGAGACGAGGAGGTTGAGCCCCGCGTGGGTGAGCGCGACGGCGAGCACGGTGGCGGCCGAGAGCACTGCCAGCACGACGCGGTCGTCGACCTCGCGGCGGAGGCAGACGAGCGGCTCCCCCTCGCCGCGGCCGAAGTAGAGGCCGAGCCAGGCGACGAAGAGTGCCAGGAAGACGAGCATGGACACGGGGCGGTAGACGAGGCCGAGGAAGACGAGCACCAGCGCGGCCAGCGCGTAGTTGGCGCGGAAGTAGGCGAGGTTCCGGCGCGTCCGCGCGCGGGCCTCCCCGCAGCTGTCCGGGCGCGAGAACGCCGTGGGGTCCAGCACCTCCCGCCACGCGCGCGGCCGCCCCGCCGCGGTCCCCGCGAACGCCCGCGCGCGGGAGAAGAAGGCGACCCCGGCCTCCGCCGCCGTCGCCGTAGCCGCCGCAGACGACGACGAGGGCGCCTCGCCGTCCGCCTCCGGGACATCCCCCGGCTTGAGCGGCGGCGGCGGCGCCGCCGGGGGAGAGGTGGGGACGGCGCCGTAGCGCGACCACGACGCGGTGGAGGAGGACATGGCCGGCGCTGGATCGGGCCTCGGGCGGCGGGAGGGCTTGCGCAGCTGTGTTCGGGTTGGCTGCTTGGCCCTGGCTTGTCGTCTTCGATCGGGGGGATCTGATGAATGGAGAGGGAGGGAGAGAGGGGGGAAAGGGTTGGGAGTTGTGATTTTTTTAAGCACCCAATTGGCCACTTCCTGGACTTATTTAATGCCATTTTCGCGATATAAAGCGACTTGCCGAAGCGTCGGCAGATCAAATCTGCTGAATAAACATCGATTTTTATTTTTAAAGAGAAATTTGTTTTTGCACGTACTAACATGAGTGCCACAACCTCCTCCCAAGTGCAAGTGATCACCGGCGTCCATATGGCAACACTACATCAGAAATTTTCAAAAAAAAAAAAAAACGATAGTATATATATATTTTTAAAAATACTCCGTACCAGTGTCTGTTGGGCTCTCTTGCAAAAAGTTCAGTGAGATCCATGTGTTTCCATTAAGCAGCTAGTGTTAACATGGAGCGAAAATATCTCGTACACATATTTTGTTTAGAAAAAAATTACAAAATTGTATTTATTAAAAGCTCCCTGTCACGTCCGTTCAAAGAAGAATAAGTTTGTTCCATTCCAACAATAGCAACCCAGGCCTTCACAGTGACTGGAGTCTCGCGTGATCTATGTTGCGTCTTCTATAGATATCTCTAAACGTGTAGACCATCTTCCCTCTGCCCCGTAGATGAATAGGTCTGACTCAGTTCCCTGTTGATCTGCAGCGCCGCGCATGTGTGCCGTTGGATCTTTGCTTCTTGCATCCGATGACTGCCACGCTCCCGCTCCAGAGGCTGCTCCTAGCCCCTTGCGAACCTTATCCTCTCCACATTTCTTAACCGATGAGAGAAAAAACAGCCATTCCTCTTCCCTTCTCCTCGGCTGCTCTGGCCGGCTGTTCGACCCCCGCCTCCGACCAACGCGGCTATGCCGCCCGTGCGCGTTCGCACTGCTGGCCCGCGCCCGCCGGAGCCCCGCGCCGCTCCCGCCGACCCCACGTACCGCCGCCGACCCAGCGCGCGGACGTGCTGACGCGCCGCCCCCTCCGGACCCGTGCACGGCGACGCTCCGGGCGGCGGCGCGGGTGGAGCTGGCCGCGGGCGCAGCTTCCTGGCCCGCGCGGGGGCGCCCTCGCGCCTCCCGCCGCTCGGCTCTGCCCCCCGCCCAGCGCCTCGCGACGGCTATCGCTCGCCGCCCGCCTGGAAGCCAACCCGGCCCGCCCCGCGCCCTCGCGCCACTCACTGCTTGCCTCCGCCGCCACCCCGCCACGAGGTATGCACCCCCGCCCCCAAACTAGCTGACGCCGGCCTAGCCTGACGCCCGACGCCGCCCGGCGGCTCATGCTAGTTATATTGTCCGGTAACTGGTGTGGTGCATGACTCTATGCCCATCGTTACAGCGCGTTATCAACAGTAGCTAATCAGTGTCGTGTCAGGCAACGTATGTTTTGCTGATTCCGGACACGGGGAAACAGCCACCGTACCGACCGGACGCGCCCACGTAGCCCGGCTGCCGCGCCTAATAACCTGTCGCTTGTCGGCACGCTCGCGTCGCGCGGCTCGGCGGATCGGATCGGACCGGATGGCGTGCAGCGGGGCGATCGTGAAATGCATGGGCAGGATGGACATGGCACGTGCCTGGCCGCCTAAACAAAACACCGCACTTCCCATCCTTAATTTCCCCTAAGATTTAGACTGTGTTTCCTCCTAAAAAAAGATTTAGACTCTGTTTGTTTGCCCTATAAATTACACTATAATCTAACGGGTCGAGCCTAGGAAGTTGAGTTGACTCGTTATCCAACCCTACTCACATGTACATAGCACACTTTGACTAGAGGCAAGGGATCGTCACTAAGTTTTTATCTTAAACTTGGAAGGCATTTCCCTATCAAAATGTAAGTCCAACCGTTTGCATCCCTATGTTGTTGAGAATAAATACAACATACTTAAATCCTACACGTGTGTACAGTTTTTATTAGGAATAGAATAGCTTTAAATATTTTTTAAACATTTTGGCTATACAAATTCAACATTTTGTATATACTGTCTCTATATTTTCATAAAATATCGAATTACTTCATTATCCTAGATATTGAATCAAGTTTGAAATAAATCACAATCCAACGAACAAGTTTAATAATGGAAACTGAAATAATAAAACAAAAAAGGCAAAAAAAAAAACACACACACACTACATGTCGAAAATAAAGCTTTTCTCACCGAAAATTGTTATTTAGGTGGGGGATTAGCTTGGGCATATGTGTGTTATCGTCACTGATTGACCGGCTATAATAATGATTTATTTATGTGGGGGTACTAATTACCATTTACTTATTACTTTTAGACTATATGTGATGTGTAAACGAAGTATGAAAGTACCACGTGATGGATACATCCTAGTTGAAAAGGTTGGGATAGCCCTGATATCATGATATGAGCAAAGGTTGCAAGCACCAAAGAGCGGTCACCGTGACCATCCTTTAAAAGGTTAATAATAGAATTTACTATAATCTACGTGATATTACCATGTCATATGTAGCTAACCTAAAGTCCATTCATACAATAGTTTTCTTTTGATGTAAGTTGTACGTTTAATACCTAATCCATCTTTTTTCTTCACAAAGTGTCTTGAAGTATGTGAACAACACATTTTAATATGACTACAAGTGAGCAACACATTTTTCTTCTATCTCAATTTTTTTTTCATATCACTGTAAATCTGACGTGATATTTTTTCCATTTCGCTTACATGACTTAGCTCTTGCCATCTCTTCTGCATGCTTCGATGCTCTCCGGTACTTGGTGCTCACAACCCAACACCAACAAGGGCCTACTCCGCCTCACAGGTAGCCATCTCATAGGTCCGATTCCGATCCAATCGTGTGGAGCTAGGAATTTAAAGGATGATGGACCATGGATGTCTAGCTGGCGAGCTACCTAGCAGAGCACCATGCAAACATGCCCAAGGCAAACAGGGGGCGAGCAGTTAGCAGGTAGGAGTAACTCAACTCAAGGGTCATGCAGTTGACCAAGTGCAAATTGCAGTAAAAACTAGTAGTAAAACGCTGACCTGCCCATTCAAGCTCCCGACTTCCGAGCCGAGAGGCATGGGCCCGGCTGATGCTGCCCTGTCGTGCCTTGGACTAGCCCGGTGGCACCCCCACATTTTACTGAAACTCGCAAGATGTACGAAACGAGAATACTAGTCAACACATTGATTCTTCTACGTTTTTTTTCGCTTTCTCCCAGAAGACGCTACGCGTCCCTTTACTCTAAACTTATCTTAATATGGCTGGTCAACTTGCGACGGAATGCTCTTAAAAACGTAATTGTAATTCAGAAGCAAAATGTCATGGAATTATATCACTTTCGCTGTACTGTACTGTAGGACTGACCATACTTAAAATGGGCCAGAGCTATTCCTTACAGATGGGCTCGGTAGGCGCTGCCCTCATGCGCCTTTCTTACTGGGCTGGAATTGGCCCCCCGTGAAGTGTTCTAGCACAAATACTATCCAGAAAATTCTCAAAAAAAAAAAAAACTATTCAGAAAGTATGAACCATTCAGCCCAGAGTTTTTAAGCATTAGTGAATCGGTACAGGTCACTAATCTTTTGGTTTGCACTTATACAAAAGCTGGATGTGCATCATGGATATCAGGTAAAGGAGGTTAGAGCTGATTAAACTACTCTTATCTCTGCTAGTATTTCTTATCAAAACCGTGTGTTAATTGCGACGTCAAGCTGGAGTACTTGAACAGCTAGCTTTGTCGGGGCACTCACTCACAAGGAGGAAAAAAACAATTGAAATTTCAAGTAACCACACAATAATGTCGAATTGTTTATCCATTCAGCCACTGGAGCTGGACAAGACGTCAATACACAAATTCAACGTGAATCACAGTCTTCGTTAAGTTGCTGTACTTAAATCATGTTGTGATTTTTTTAATCAACTCGTCAGCTTTAAAAACTTAGGCACCCGTATTTGACCAGCTTATATAAAAAATAAAAAAGGAAAAGAAAGGAATATATACAGTTGATAAATCAGGATGGATGTTTAATGTTTTGACACCTTAAAGAGTTGTCTAAAATAATCATAAGGCATCTGGGCCGTCCGTCGTACCGACGGCCATGATCATTTGATCATCATCCCTAGCTCGTTGACTTTCCAATTTTTTTTTTTAATTCTGAATCGAATCGTGCTCCACCTCTCACTCCCAAATGGATTATCAAATTCACGAGAATTACTTCCAGCACAAGTGAAGGACCCAATGAGGCTGAGGCTGAGGCTGCTTCACATATGCTCTCCCTGTATAAGATCACAGAAAGATCTCTTTGCAAAGACTCTTTCGAACGCCACCACCATTCCTGCAGTTCTTGCAACCAGAAGCTTTCTCTCCACTCAATGCACAGCATCATCTGGCCGGGACCAATTCATGCGCAGACCGGGATTGCGTGGTTGTTGCATCTCCTGCTGCCTGGTCGAACTCTGATCTCCGGTCGATTCTATTCGCCTCGGTAATTCTTCCATTGCGGCATCAAGGTTAGTTAGCAGCGTGCTGCTACCATGGAGGTGGTGGAGGAAGCCAACCTCGCGGCTGTGGAGAGCTGCAAGAAGCTCGTCGCCGTCCTCTCGCTGCCCGGCGGCGACCCGTTCCGGCCGATGCCCGTCGCCGCGGAGACGGACGAGGCGGTGGCCCGGTTCGGCAAGGTGGTCGCCTTCCTGAGCGACAGGCTCGGCCATGCCAGAGCGCGGGTCGGCAAGAGGCGTCCGGCGCCTCCCGTCGACGCAAGCTGCCTCTTGGACCACCCGTCACTGGCTCCCCGCCGTACCCTCAACGGCGGCCACATCCTCAGTAGTAGTCCTCCGCCTCCTCCTCCGCCGCCGCCGCCGCCGCTGACAACTACCATGACGATTGGAAGCGCTGCACCGATGAGGAGCCAAGAAAGGGAGGCGGTGGCGCCGGCGGTGCTGGTGTCGCCTGCTTGCGCCAACGTGGCACTGACGCCGGCGAACAAGAAGTTTGACAGGAACATGTTCCTCGAGACGCCGCTGCTGGAGCTGAACTCTCGCAGCGTGCTTCCCTCCACGGCCATGGCGGTGCAGCGGCAGGACGTCCCAAAAGTTGCCGCCGTGATCCCCGCGCCTAGTCCTTGCACCACCACCACTCACATCCAGTTCCAGCCGCAGCAGCAGCAGCAGGCGAAGAAGCAGAAGAGCTTCCAGTTCGACCAGACGCCGAGCGGCGAGCAGTTCCACATCGAGGTGCCGGTGGTGCCGCTGCCCCGGGTCGGCGGCGGCGGTGCCAACGAGGTGATCAGCTTCAGCTTCGACAACAACTCGGTGTGCACCTCGTCGGCGGCGACGTCCTTCTTCACCTCCATCAGTAGCCAGCTGATCAGCATGTCCGACGCCGCGACGAGCTCCGCCGCCACGGCGGCGAAGAAGGCGGCGTGTGGCAAGAGAGGCGAGGACAGCGGCGTCAAGTGCCATTGCCCGAAGAAGAAGTAAGCGCCAGCCGTTCACATGCATCCTTGGAGAGATCTTATTTGCAAAGTGGTGTGATGTTGATGTGACGTTGAGTGCTAACGAATCAAATAATCTCCGCAGGAAGCCGAGGGAGAAGAGGGTGGTGAGGGTACCGGCGATCAGCGACAAGAACGCAGATATACCGGCGGACAACTACTCCTGGAGGAAGTATGGGCAAAAACCAATCAAGGGCTCTCCTCACCCAAGGTACTTGAGCACTATTTCTCTTCACACCATTGCTGGTTTACTTTGATAGTACTCATGTTTTTTTCTTTGTGCCCATTCACCTGCCATGCCATCTTGTCCGTGCTGCACCTGCACTGCTACTCTTTGATCATTATATGAGACACATTGCATTCGCATTGATTGATCTTGGATTCCTCCAAATTCGCCATGGAATAAAATTCATCACTCTGAACTTTTGCTCAGAAGGAAGGGGAAAAAAAGAACAGCACATACTACTAGTAGTATGCAACTCTGAAGTCTGAATTGAGGAGAGGAGCTAGTGATGAACATTTCGTGATCTGAATTGTGCGTGCAGGGGGTACTATAGGTGCAGCAGCAAGAAGGATTGCCCGGCGAGGAAGCACGTGGAGCGGTGCCGCAGCGACGCGGCCATGCTGATCGTCACCTACGAGAACGACCATAACCATGCGCAGCCGCTGGATCCCTCGGTGCTTACAGCGAACGCAGAGGCTTGAGAGGATCGGAGGCTGCCCAATGCCATGACCCATGAGCGACGAGCTGTAACTGAAAGTAGCGTCAATTCTTTCCAAGATGTACAGTGAACTTGATCGTGTTTCTTTGGCCTAGTCTGCGCATGCCAAATACAGCACCAATTACTAGATTCTATCGCTGTACACTTTTCCTTTTCTACTAGAACGGATGAATCCGAAGTTCTTTACTGCCCCCTCTATATTACACAAGTCACTTTACTATGTTTGTTTCAAATCAAACTTCTACTAGGTTTTTTTTTTTAAAATACACTGGGGGTGTTTGGATCCCACCGGCTAAAATTTAGCCCCGTCACATCGGATGTTTCTACGCTAATTATAAAACTAATTAGACAGATGATGACTAAACGGTGAGACGAATTTATTAAGCGTAATTAATCCATGATTAGCAAATGTGATGCTACAATAATTATTCGTTAATTATAGATTATTTAGGCTTAATAAATTCATATCGTCGTTTAGTCCTCATCTATGTAATTAGTTTTTAAATTAAACCACAGTTAATACTTCTAACTAGCGTCCGAATATCCGATGTGACACGGGCTAAAGCTTAGCTCTCGGATCCAAACACCCCCTAATATCTACGTTACCAAAATAAATGCATTGCCAAGCATATTTTATGGACGATTGAAGAGTGAATAAAACCAATTTGATGCTGCAGATATTGGTATATTTTTTATTTTTATTTATGATGAAGTCAATCAAGATTTAACTCAGGATGCGTAGGGACATACAATTTGGAACGAAAAGAGTACATCACATTGATATCATTGTACACTTATATTCTTTTTACCTCTCGGCTCTCTGTGTGCCGTGCGCATGTCACTTTTATGTTTGATCACGGGAAAATACTGTACTCGTGTAATCTTCCACACAAAATTATTCAAGTGTGAACAACTTGCTTCGGCATACCTAACTGATCTTTCTGGCCATCCACTGCGGATTCGAGGCACGAGTGGCTCAAGAACAGGAACACAACTTCTGCCAAATAATTGCAGATTCTTCCCGCAGCTAGCACGAGCGATCGATCAGATGCACGCCACGCCTTTTTCCCGGATTCCGAGCCGCCATTAGCATGCGGCTAAGCGGATTCCATGGGCCCTAATTGGCATTTCCCTCACCGGCGCACGCTCCGCAGTTTGATTCCGAGTCCCCGGGCCCCGGCCGCCTTGCTGTTCGTCGTTGCAGAGCCAAGCATGCAATGCAGTTAAGCAACTGTCAGCTGCTAATCTGGCCGCCCACATGCGCGATCGGCAAGATCGTTAGGGCATTAAATGCGCGCCCACGATGAGCGCCGATGATTAGTAGTGCTAAGCATGTGCGTGCCTCCCGTGCTGTGGAGTGTGGATCTTACTCACACTCTAATCCCGATTATGTTCAGGAGAGACAGAGCTGGCGCACAATTATTTCTGACGATACTGATGGTCATTTGCAGGGGCTTATGGATTGTACTATCTTTTTATAGCAAATCTTGGCAGAGTTGATCCATTTATAATGATTCTAAGAATGATAAATAGCTGCTGTAAGGCTGTGTATGATGTGTACAGTCTGTTTTCCAGCCTCCATGGCCATGCATGCAGTAGCAACTTGTTCTTCAGTTACAGCTTAGGTGCTCTGTATGGTGCAGTAGGGAAATTTCTTATGAATTCGAAGTAGGATATTGGGCTATTGGGAGTATATCTTATTCTTTACGGTTCAATAAGAAGATGGTATTTTACTCGCAATTTGGTTACTCGATAATTCAATTACAGCATGCACTGTTGATCTGTTTTAGTTCACGGTTGGCAGCTTGGTGGAGGCTTGCAGCGCTGTCTTCAATTTGGCTAACAATGCCAGCTGCAACGCTAAAAAGCAGGGTTAAAACTAACCAAATAAACTGATTAGATCATTGGAGACGCCTTGATGAAAATCTAACCAAATTAAAACTGTAGGTCCTGTCAAGCATTGTAAAAGGCCGCGGTTCACTCGGCTAGCTGGCTACGGATATAAATATATTTCACTAACATACATGCTAGGGGTTGACAAACAAAGACAAACGAATAGGAAATTGACTACTCATTTGTCCTTTAATATGGACTATACTCCTCCGTCTAAATTGTAGATCGCCACTGGGTTATACGATATTGACTATTATCTTATTTTTAGAACTATGAAAATATCACTTATTTTGTTATGTTTTGATTTATTACTATAAATATTTTAAGAACGGCTTGTATTTTTTCGTATACTTTTTTTAAAACAAGACGTATGGTCAAACGTTGCTACTGTCATGCTAATGAACAAGCGGTAGCTGCGTAGTGTGGTACAATCAATATTATCCGCTGCGTCTGCTTTTTTTTTTAAAAGGAAAGAAGGTGATCAAGGTATTTGCTCTACGATTAACATAGCTTTGTCAAGGTCGTAACTGTGGGGAACATCAAATAACTCTCAACCTCCTCCAACAGGCAACAGAGTGTGGTCGTACACTATACTTATTTCCACATGATTCTGCATCTAAATTTCTCACGATTTAAGCGGAAACCACGACGCAGGTGTATGAAAATTGGGAATGAAGTAGCATACAACCCCACCAAGGAAAGGCCGTCTTCCAAAAAAGACACCTCAGCTCGACGTAGGTGCTCATAAAAATTAAGAACTTTACTCAAGGTAGTCGCATGACCCAGATGGGAATCGTTGCTGGATGCGTGTCCATTTATGATGGGCTCGAACGGAGTTTAAATGTTTGCATTCCAATTTTCAGATGAGCTTGCATATCTGTCTTTTTGAATCCGTTTGAACTATGCAGTTGTTTAGAATTGATCGATAAAAATGAGATCCAATATACATTTTACTTTTAATCAACATTCGGAATGTACTACTTCAAACATTTCAACATGTCCATATAAAATGCTGAATTAGTTTACCTAGTATGTCCACATAAAACTTGTGATCAACAATTTCTCTTGTCATATATCATTTGTGGTAATAGAAATTACAGTATTTCTAAGTATGAATCCAACGAAACCAAATTCGAGGCATACAATTTTCAAACTGTTAGAGCAATTGTTGATAAAATATTACGAAGCTTGACTTTTTGGAATATTATTTTTTGGGGTTGAAATAGATAGATCAAATGGGCTTTGTTTTTAATAAAGTTAAATGGGCTCTGTTGGGCTTCAAAGATACGGGTCTACCGAAGTCATGTTGCAAGCCCCCAGCATCTACTCCATCCAGTTTCCCACTCCTGCGTATTGCAGGTTGCAGCAGTACTTGCTGACTTCCTCCCATTGTCGAGATCGAAAGGGGCGGTGAGGGCAGCGATGATGTAACCTATCCGAGCCGGCGACGGCACAGATCATTCCACTAGTTGCGCCTCTGTTCATGGCCGGCATGGTTGCTAACATGGCAATGCCTAGCAACACGCCGAACAGACGACATGTCGAGGACCCTCCGAGTGCGGCGGCGGCGTCATGCTGGTGCCGGTTAATTTTGGTGTCCCGCCGGAGGTTGCGCCGGTGGCATGTGCTGAACAGAGAGCTCCGATCCGGTGGTTGCTGGCGCGGGCGATGATGCCGGAGCATGCTCGATCGTCGCGCCGCCATGTCCCGGGGGTTCATGCATGGGAGCAGACCCCTTGCCAAGGAGCTCTTGTACGCGGAGGAGCACGCCTGCCCTGCTTCTGTTCCTGTGCTAGCTTGTGCCATCCACAGTGTCTCCTTGCCTGAAGGGGTCCTGTCCATGTTCATCATCGTCAACACGTCGTGCCCACCAATCATATCCGGGCAGGGTGGTCGCTGTTGGCCCACCCTTGTGCCGCGCGAGCGAGAGTCCCTGGTGCTTCCATCGCTGAGAGTGTGCCCCAGCAGCCACTCTCGAGGATAATTCTGGCGTCCAATGGTTGCTGTTGCCGCCTTCAGATTAATTATTACGCGCATTTGGAGGCCAAGACCAGCGGCAGGTGTGGGCGATGGACGAACGCCACTGGAGTAGGCGGAGAAGAAGATGCGGCGGCGCTAGGGACCGGCTCCTTTCGTAGGCCGTGTCTTCATCCTAAAGCCACCCAGTCCAGTCCGGCAAAGCCCCAACTTCGCGATAAGCCCAGAACTGCACAACTTATGCTCCTGTCTGACCTGCTCTGCAGTGCACAATCACTGTCTCCTAACTCAGTAACTCATCGTACCATTTCTACTTTCTAGCCTTCCATTTCCGTGCATAGCCAGTTTGTATAATCAAAAGAGGGATGCTCAAAAGTGCCTGGCAAACTAATCCGATTCCAAATTTCAGAACGGTAAAAGGAAAGAGAAACCAGGCATTACTGGAAACTTTCTTCAGAGCATTCGGTTGGCCATGCATGCAAGTTTTGCCGCTGTCCCCGCCGCGCCCAGTCCTTGCACCACCACCACTCACATCCAATTCCAGCCGCCGCCGCCGCAGCAGCAGGCGAAGAAGCAGAAGAGCTTCCAGTTCGACCAGACGCCAAGCGGCGAGCAGTTCCACATCGAGGTGCCTGCCGGTGGTGCCGCTGCCGCTGCCCCGGGCCGGCGGCGGCGGCGCCAACGAGGTGATCAGCTTCAGCTTCGACAACAACTCGGTCTGCACCTCGTCGGCGGCCACGTCCTTCTTCACCTCCATGAGCAGCCAGCTGATCAGCATGTCCGACGCCGCCACGAGCTCCGCCGCCACGGCGGCGAAGAAGGCGGCGTGTGGCAAGAGAGGCGAGGACAGCGGCGTCAAGTGCCATTGCCCGAAGAAGAAGTAAGCGCCAGCCGTTCGCATGTATCCTTGGTTTGCTCCTTGGTGGTGTGAATGCTAACGAATCAAATAATCTCCGCAGGAAGCCGAGGGAGAAGAGGGTGGTGAGGGTACCGGCGATCAGCGACAAGAACGCAGATATACCGGCGGACAACTACTCCTGGAGGAAGTATGGGCAAAAACCAATCAAGGGCTCTCCTCACCCAAGGTACTTGAGCACTATTTCTCTTCACACCATTGCTGGTTTACTTTGTTAGTACTCATGTTTTTTTCTTTGTGCCCATTCACCTGCCACGCCATCTTGTCCGTGATGCACCCGCACTGCTACTCTTTTATCATTATAAGACACATTGCATTTGCACGGATTGATCTCGGCTTCCTTCAAATTCGCCTTGGAATAAAATTGGTCACCCTGAAGTCCTGAACAACACATTATGGAACTCTGAATCTAAGGAGAGGAGTGATGAACATTTCGTGATCTGAATTTTGGGCGCAGGGGGTACTACAGGTGCAGCAGCAAGAAGGACTGCCTGGCGAGGAAGCACGTGGAGCGGTACCGCAGCGACGCAGCCATGCTGATCGTCACCTATGAGAACGATCATAACCACGCGCAGCCGCTGGATCCCTCGGTGCTTACAGCGAACGCAGAGCCTTGAGAGAGCCCAATGCCATGACCCATGAGGCCATGAGCGACGAGCTGTAACTGAGAGTAGCGTCAATTCTTTCAAAGATGTACAGTGAACTTGATCGTGTTTCATTGCTTTTGTTTCTTTGTGCTTGTTTAGATGAACTCATTTCTTGATTGGCCTAGTCTGCGCATGCCAAACAACTAGTAGATTCTATCGCTGTACACCCTTTTTTCTACTATAGAACGGATGAATCCGAAGTTCATTACTGCCCCCTCTATATTACACAAATTAAACTTCTACTAAGTTTTGAAAAAGAGTACTCTTTGAAAAACTATACCAACATCTATGTCAACAAAATAAATGCACTACCAAGCATATTTTATGGACGATTGAAGAGTGGATAAAACCAATTTGATGCTGCAGATACTGGTATATTTTTTATTTTTATTTATGATGAAGTCAGTCAAAAATTAACTCAAGATGTGTAGGGACATACCATTTGGAATGGAAAATGTGCATCACATTGATATCATTGTACACTTTTATTCTTTTTACCTGTTGGCTCTCTGTGTCATTGTGTGTGTGCCGTCTGGATGTTACTTTTATGTTTGATCACGGAAAAGTACTGTAGTTGTGTAATCTTCCACACAAAATTATTCAGGTGTGAACAGCTTGCTTCGGCATACTCACTGATCTCTCTGGCCTTCCACTGCGGATTCGAGACACGAGTGGCTCGAGAACAGGAACACATATTGTTGGAAACGGGATAGCCCTAACACCCCTACTCATGAGCACTTATGAGGACCTAGCTACACCAACTCACACCGAGGTCAGTTAGCCCTTTAATTTCTAATCACTTAGCGCAATGGGTCTTTTAGCGGTAGAGCCGACCTTATCGCTTCTAGGTGGCAGATCCAACCTTTAGATGAAGCTAGCTTCCGGGTGGCAGAGCCAACCTTCAGATGAAGCTTAGACCCTTGTGATCTCGGGAGGCAGAGCCAACCTTCAGATAGATCACAAGCTATACACTACAAACTATACGGTCTCACTGGAAGACTCACACTTACACAAAAAACTCTTTATTGCAACACAGAGGTGTTACACAAGGACTCTTACACCCACACACTTTGAGGTGGCTAACCTAACACACTCTACCATGCCTTTGGAGTTGTGGTGGAATGGTGTGGTGGTAATGGTGTCGGTACCCAGCAAACCGGGTACCCGCTTATACTGGACAAAAGCTAAGTACTGCCCTTAACAAGGCTCCACGCAGCCTGACAAAGAGGGTTTTCCCTTTTTTGCGGACCAACGGTCCTGGCCTCCCCGCCAACCAGAGGGAGCGGCCAGTATCGCCACGTGTCTCAGTAAGGAAAGAGCCCAAAGCCACTCGCAAGCAGTTCTGGCCCACCACTTGTGGGCCGGACTGCACCCCGGGTCCATATGGAAGTCCCGGACCTGTTCCCGCGAGGTCCGGACCTCAGTTAGGGCGCGTTACGTCCCCAAGAGGGGAGCCGAACCAAATCCAGCTCGGGGAGGTCCGGAGCAGCCACGTGCCATTCACCCAGCGAGGAAGCTGCGGACTACGGAGGGTGCCCGCCCCCACGGCAGCCTGGTCTGGGGCCGCCACGTGTCCCCAGGGCTCGCGGCGGGGCCTCCGGCTGCGGGCCACGCCCACCTACCGCATTTATTGCAGGCAGGCGGGCGTGCCCTGACATCCGCTGACAGGCGCTGGCACCGCCGCTGACAGGCGACAACGACCCTACTGCGGGACGCGCGTTACCGAGGAGAGGCAACCATGACAAGGCGTAGCGGTCAACTTTCCGCCGGATATCGGGGATTAAACCGCATAAACAAGTACACCGTACGCGGCATGGGCTGCGCCGCGCGCACGCGTCAGCCACGCCCAGGCTATTACGGTAGGGTCACTGTGGCACGCCGCAACCTACTTATAATGTCACGCCGGCACGCCGCCTGCCACTCCTGCCCCTGGAGCCATACCGCCGGGTACAACGGCGGATTGGACCGAGCAGCGCAAGCCAGGGCGGCGTGGCGACATTTCCGGACTGCACCAGGCCGGCGGGGCTACTTCCCGGACGGCGCCATACTGTTGCGGCAGATGCAGGTACAAGGCGCAGGGATCAAAGGTCATCACGGCAACGGAGCACGGGACATATCAACGGAGGGGTAGCTGAAGGCCCCCCCTCCGCCGGAGATAACCCAAGAAGCCAAGTCAGCATAAGGGAACTCTGCGGAGTAGAGATAGCAGGCCGGGACCACCTGTCGGGCCCCGGTCACCATGTACATGCACCCCTTGGACTATAAAAGGGGAGGCATGCGAGACGTAGGGGGACACGCTCGGAGGGGGTCCTTAGAAAGAGACACACGATCTTCTTCACTTCCTTCACACTCAAGCCAATACAAGAACACACCTCTAGTGGACGTAGGGTATTACGCTCCGGCGGCCCGAACCACTCTAAACCCTTGCTTCTCCATCGTGCCTTCACTACGTAGCTATCAACGATCGCTCCCCCTAACTACTCATAGTACTTAGGATCGGGCGGGTTCATTCTGCCACCCGGCCGGAGCTCACGCTCTGACATTTGGCGCGCCAGGTAGGGGACAAGCGTCAGATAGCCACATCCACGCAGCATGATGGTTCGCATCTGCGATATCCACGATGGCGCAGCCGCGACGGAGGAGGTGGCTTCGTCAGGGTCGCACGCCTCCCTCCACGGTTCTGACGGCACGGCGCGGACGCCGCAAGCACCTCGCCGCCCTGCGATAGACGCAGTGGCGGCAAACATTGCGGTGGCCAGCGCCGTGACGGCAAACGAAGCTGCGGCGAACCGTGCTGCTGCCCGCGGATCGCTCGCCGCGGCCAGGGAGCTGCTCAACCACCCTCCGGGGCCGGCAGCCTCCCCCAGCGCTCTCGCGCAATGGCGCAGCGACGTGGATCGCCTGATCCACTTAGCTGAGGCCACCCCGGCTCGTCAAGGGCTGGGTCTCGACTTCCACCCAGCAATGGTGGGAGGTCAGATCGCCATGGGCCGCACGACGCGGCAGCGTCCGTGCGCTCCCCCATAGTGAGGAGCGCGCCGACGAAAGACCTGCGAGCCGAACTTAACCGCCGGCGAGCAGGCACCCATACAACTGTGGAGCAACCACGGTTGCAGCCGAACGCCGTCAAAGGCAAGAACCATGACGCCGTGTTCGCTGCTGCGGCGCCCAGGCCCCCGGGTTATGCGCAGGCCCCAGCCGGGGCGCAGACACCGCCGAGGGTCATACCGGCTGGAGTTGGCTGTGCCACGCTTGCAGACGGTCTTCACTCCACGCGTTGGCCACCGAAGTTCCGGCCACACTTGCCGGAGAAGTACGACGGGACCACCAACCCGTCGGAATTCCTGCAGGTGTACGTCACCGCTATCTCAGCGGCTGGTGGAGATGACGCCGTCATGGCGTCATACTTTCATGTCGCCTTGTCTGGGCTAGCCCGGACTTGGCTTATGAACCTCACCCCTGGGTCAATCCGATCCTGGGAGGAGCTATGCACGCAGTTCATCGCGAACTTCGCTACTTCGCCGTGATGTAATCCCAACAAAGTAGCTGAGGGGCTACTGTTAGGGGAAGCAGCCTGCCCCTAAAAGGCCAGGCCCAGTAAATGGCCGGCCCGTGTGTAACAGGGACCTTTTTGTAATTCTAGAGTTCTCTAAGGGAAGATATGTAAACAACCACCCCCTGTATATATGGCATTGAGGCTAGGGTTTGGTGGAAGGGAGAATGGAATGAAGCAATTTACTGTTTGGACCTTCGTCCGTAAGTCTCTATGTTCTTTGCCTTCGTCAATTCATAGCCTTCGTCGTATTCTTCTTTTAGCGAACGCCTCAAGCCTTCGCTCCCCCTAAATCTGTTGGGCTAAAGTCCAACAGACACCATACACACAACAGCACTACTTGATCACTACTCAGACAGGGTACATGTACCAACTGCCTGCATAGCTAAAACATCTTTCTACCACTTTCTTAGGTGCTGAGATAGCGATAGAGGATAAGGTAGTAAAATTGGGTAGGCATTTCACTACTCATAAGCGTGTCTGACCATTTCATTCATTCGTATAAACAATACATGTGTGACCATCTCCAGTACATAAGACCATATAACTACCATGCAATGCAATGCTGTTTTTTTGATGAAATATAAACGTGCAAGTGTAGAAGCCAAAAAGGACAGTATGCTCAGCCTAACACAAGTACACAAACACCGTAACCACTGACGCACACATGTTGTATGAGAACTAATGGAGAAGCAACGTCATGATGCAGGACATTGCGTCAAGCCATTTTTCAATAGAACCCGTAGGAAAATGACTTGCTGCAATGTCCACGAGTAGACCTACTTACATCCTTGAGCGGCACTGCACTGCAAGGATGAGGTGGAGAGTCGTCTTGAGACCTCTACAATTTGTTTGGTTTGTCAGATTGAGTCTCCTGCATAGGGTCGTCCGTTGGTTTTTGTGATGGATTAACTGATCCGACAAAATTAACTACGGTCTCAGTGTGGTGCCAGACTAGATCATTGTAAAAACGAGCCCCGCGGGGAAGAGTGGAATTCTAGACACAAGAGATTGGTGCTAGGAGAGGAAGAAGAGGGAAAGAGAAAGGTACAGATAGACCGTCCAATCGCTCCTTCCGTCCGGTTGTTGCCGCCGCCGCTCGTGACCCCTCCATGAGCTGAGACATGATCCGCAGCCCAACCAACATGTCGTTTGACTTGCTTGCAGAAACTCTAAAGCCGCGACGGGTCACGCTGCGTGCGGAGCATGACCCCTGCAACCCAAGCCCATCAACGCACCGCCACCGAGCTTGGGGGTGGGGGTTAGGATTCACGGTTGCCAAGGGTTTATCTAGGTTTATCCGGTGTCTGGCGGTCCTAGAGGAGGGGGTCGAGGGGAGGTGGCAGCCAGCGGTGGAGGTGGGAGCCGCCGGAGCCAGGCTGCCGGTGGGTGGTGAAGGCAGGAAAGAGGAGGCCAGTGGTTGGTATTCAGAAAAACAGAAATCTCGTCAACAATACTTCGTCTACCCACTTCTCTTTCAGGAATATATTTATGCATTTGCCCATGATTATGGATTAAATGGTTCCGAACCTATGGAGATTTTTGGTTGTAATAACAAGAAATTTAGTTCACTACTTGTGAAACGTTTAATTATTCGTTGAGGTTCGTCCTCAATGGGAAAATGGAGCACCTAACAACGCATCTTCAATGGCGGACGATGGTAGCCGCCAAAGCGAGGGAGACAGTGAAGCGTTGATGGGCCTGAGACAGTGAAGCGTTGATGGGCCTAGGCCGCTCGCTGACCACACGACCCATTGAGCCTTAACCTCATCATTTGCTTGAGAGTATCATCAAGGTTCTTAACAATCATTCCCCACCGTGATCTAAACAAGATAATAGATTCGAATATAGGACCCGATGGCTCCGGAGTCCGGAGCCGCTCAAATCCTGCAATCCAAACACGTGCTCGTTGGCTGACCGCTCGTGGCCTCGCGCAGGAGATTATTAGGAACCCGGATGTGATACTCTGTATCTTAAACCCCGATTAACTGCATTAAACATGTTTTCATATGCATAATCTCTTTTAATTTTTGGAAGTTTATTCACATTCTTTTGAACTTGGTTTATTTCAAAACTCTTTTGAAAATACTATTTTACCCAAGGACAAAAGTGCAAGATTATAGTATAAATTACACTCTTTCACTTTTGTAATTGGACCTTTATGTAATTTTGCTTGTACTTGGAGTTAAAAGTAGAAAATTACATTCAAAATAAAAAAAAGGAGAAAAAGGGAAACCGGGGAACCAGGCCCGAAACCGGCCCACCTCCCTGATTTCCCTCAGCCCACAGAGCCGGGCTGACAAGCGGGGCCCACTCCCGCCTTCTTCCTTATCCGGTCGCAGGCGAGGCGAAGCAGAGCTTTGCTCTCGCCACGCTGCCGCTGCTTCCGCCGCCACGCGCCGCGCGGACCGCCTCCGGCCGAAGCCGTGGGCCGGCGCTGGCGCCACCTCGTCGCGCCGCGTGTCCCCAACCCCCAGTAACCGCCGCTCCACCCCTCGTTCCTACCCTCCGAGGGCGAATGGATCGGCCTTAGCCGCCGCCCGCCGAGCTCATCCCGCCGCCCCCTTCCGCCGCCTCCGGCCCCTTTAAATGCCCCGCCCGAGCGCCCCCTTCCCTACCTCAACCCAAGCCACCCCCTCGCTCTACCCCTTCACCTCCACCTTGCTCCCGCACCGTTTACCTCGCCGCCGCCGCGCTCCTCACCATCGACAGCGCCTACGCCGCCTCCCCAAGCCAACCGAGGATGAGACCCTCTCCACCTCACCTCCCTCTTCCTTCTGCGCCAATCCTCGGGCTTCCCCGAGCTCAATCGAGCTCGACGCCTCCCATGGCGCCGGCGGCAATGGCCGCCACCGCGCCCCTCCTCCCCACGCACACCTGACGCGGGTATCCTCCGCCGTCGAGTCGCCTTCACACAGCCGGGAACGGCGCTCGCCGCCGCGTCCTCTTCGCATGCCCACCGCGGACAAGAGAGAAGAGAGGGGAAAGGGAAGGAGAGGAGGAGAAGGGCCCGCCGCCGGCGAGGGCTTCGGCCTCCACCTCGCCGGATGGCCGCCGCCGGCGTGCACGCTGCACGCCACGTGTGCGCGCGTCACGTGCGCTCAGGGCGCTGGCCGGGCAGAGGCCCCGGCTGGGCCGAAAGGCCGGCCAGGCCGCACCTGAGCCGGGCGTGGGCCGAAAGAGAACGGAGAGAGGGAGTGGGCCGGCCTGGCCTGTTGGTTGGGCTGGGCCATTTTCAAAGGGTAGGTTTTAGACTTTAGGAATAAGTTTAAGGATGGAAATAGAACTTGCACAGTAAACTAGTATTTTGGATCTTTGGGGCTTAATCTTTATTCTGAAATTATTTTTCTTTTCTATTTCCTTATTTGTTTTAACCTTTTAATTAACTATTTTTATAAAGGTTATTTCTTTTAGTTTAAAATTTAAGAATTCATTTTCAAACCTTGAAAAATATTTAATTTATTTATTTATTCTTTTCCAACTCTTTTAATGTTTGAAAAAATATTAGAAACCTTGGAAAATTATTTTAAATCTTAGAAAATTTATTTAAAGGCTTGAAAAATATTTTTATGCCCCACCTTTTCTTCTTAGAAAGTTTTGTCCTTGTTTTTACAACAGGTTGATCATCCCTATCCTTAAAACTCATGCATATTGTTCATTTACCTAGGTGCGGTAACCCCTTCACCCTCCGCCGAAGAATCTTCTAATATTGTTAGTCCAGAAACCCCTGAAGCCGAAATTCAAGAATCATCTCTTGTCCCCGAGGAGGAATCTTTTGAATTGGTTTTCGATCCTATCACTGTCAATCCAGACAAGTCTCGGTGCATCTTCTTTTGTTTTGAGTCTTAATCAATGGTCACGTTGTGCATTAGAGTTAGGATTTGATTGAAACCCTAGTGCATATTTAACCCCTGAATCCAGCATTTAATCCTATACGTAATAGATTAGAATTGCTTAGCCAAGCTTAATTTAGATTACGCTTTCTTTTAAAAGAAATGAATCTAAAAGAAATGAATCTAGTCAATAAAGTTTCCTGAGATCAACTGGAGACATCTGGCAGGATCAGTTATATTTTTAGTATTGTTACTTAGGGAATTCTTAATGAATGAACATGTTGGGATCCTAACCCTGCCTATGTCATATAAGGCCGTCCGATGTCTTGGCCATGTTTTCGACTTTCGAACGCGCCTCTTTCACTTGTCGTCCTTAACGGGCTCCAATAAACCTTTCATATCTTGAACCTAGATTTGAACTGTGGTGAGACCAACTGCGGGTGTCGTCAAATCGTATACCCGGGCTCGGTGAGAACGGTTCAAACTACGTGCCATGTTATGCAAAGATTGTCATATGCGGTGTCGGTGTACACGCATATGATTGGTGACTGAGTATTCCTCTCGAGAGATAAAATCGATTCGAATCGCTGGGCCTACCAGGTGTAAAGAGCTGAAACATCACCAACATTGCAGTAAAGAAGAATAATGCTTTTAATAATGAATGTTTTTGCAAAGTGTTTGCTCTTGTTTGCTCATAGATTAGGTACAACTTAGTCCATAAGATACAACTAAAAGAAGTTGACATCCTGAAAACTAAGGATTCACTTTTAGGCCTGCTGCAGTGTGAGTTGACCTAACCAAGTCAACTACAGGTTAGAAGTCGGGTTTAGACCCAGTGGTCGGGTAAGTCTCGCAGAGTAATTAGTATTCAGGCTTCTTCTCTTATGTTTTTCTTCAGGTGCTGAATATCTCCTCTTCGAGTTTGATCCTGCTTCGCCCGCTCCTCAGTAAATCTTGTATCATTGGCCACGATGCAAGGTTCTTTTGCAGAACACTCTTGTCAAATACTAAGAGTAGAACAGCTTTTTTTCTAGTTTCAAAAGTTCTACTCTTTTTATGTATAATTATTTGAGAATAAGGTTTGTAATAACTTTAAGTTTTTTTTAATAAAATTATACAATTTTGTAACATAATGTAATCTGTGAACTCTTTCGAGAGTCGCCCCTTAAGTCCAACCCAGATGGAAAGACTTATCAGAATTTTAAATTCTGAAAAACTATCGAAATTAACATAAAATTAGTATGTTTATACTAGACCTGGGCATTTCTCGGGCCGGGCCAGGTTCGGGTCGGGTCATGGAAAACCCGACACCTGTATGCGTTGGCCCGCACCCGACCCGATCCGAGCGTCAGGCTAAATATCGTGGCCCGAGCCCGCCCGTCGCGTGGCCCGACGGCCCGCGGGTTGGCCCGTCAGCCCGTCACCTCCCTGGCGGGCGCGCAGGAGGAGGCCGCGCTCGTCCCGGCCGCCGGCAAGCAGCGGAGAAGGACGCGCTGGTCCTAGCCGCCGGCGCACGAGTCGCCACGCTCGTCTCGGTTGCCGGTGCGCGGGTCGCGCGCTCATCCCGGCCGACGGAGCGCAGGAGGTCGCCACGCTCGTCCTGGCCGACGACGCGCAGAAGGTCGCCGCGCTCGTCCCGGCCGCCGGACAGGAGGAGGCCGTGCCACCGGTCACTGCAGCTCGCCGCCAGCGCAGGAGGAGGACGCGCCACCGGTCACCGCACCTGGCCGCCGGCGCACAGGAGGGGGCGTGCGGGGAGGAGGCGTGCGGGTGCAGGCGTGGGCACGGAGAAGAGAGGAGGCGCACGGCGTTCGGAGGACGGGAAGGGACAGCGCGGCGCGCTGATGGGAGTCGGATCGAAGGCAGCCGCCGTAGTACGGTAGTAGATAGGGAGTTGGGAATGGAGGGGATTTTTTAGGGCCTCGTTCTGCTTCTTTTTTTTGAGATGGAGTGCCTCGATCTGCTGGAGAGAGAGAAAGTAACGTGGTGGGCTGCGGGAGATGGGATTTTTGTTGGGCCATGGCCTACTCGGCATAGAGAAAGCTGCAGGATGGCAGTTTGTCGGGCCGTCGGGTCAGCCCGTGGGTTAAAATTCCGGCCCACGCCCGACCCAAGAATTTCATCGGGCCAAGAATTTTGGCCCACGCCCACCCAGTGCACTGACCGGATCGGGCCGGTTCGGGTTTTTTTCGAACGGGTCGGTCCGGATTAGCCGGATCGGATGGCCCATGCCAAGGTCTAGTTTACACTAATTCTAGATTAACTTGGCCGTTTCTACCACAGCGGACACCGGACAGGATCGGAACGGCCCGATCCCCGAGTTCCCAACCCCCACCCCCCGGTGCCCCATTGATCAAAAGCACAAGGCAAGGAGAAGATATCGACTTTACAGCACACAGAATCCATATATTCTGAATAGATATACTACAACTAAGCAGCCTCCACTCAATTTGCTTCCTTGTCTGGTCGGAGTAACGGACCAGAATACGAAGTAGCGTCGCGCAGTTGTGCTCTGATGAAGTCGGACGAAGTAGCGTCGAGAGGGCCCTCTGGAATCCGAGTCGCACGGTGAGACTTGAGAGAGCGGCGGCGGCGGCGGCGGCCGCCGACGACTTGCGCACTCACTGGTGGGGAGTCGCAAGGTATCCCGCAACGTTAGGGTTCGTGGGACTGGGAGTATAAGTACACGTGTTACTGGGCCGCATTGCTTCGTGGGCCAAAAAATGCACACGGTTTTGGGTCCCCTTCGCCAGATCACTGAAGCACATATTTTGCTGAAATACACTGTACTGTACTGTAGGCTGCAGCATACATTGCCTGGTCACGTAACACTGTTCGATAGCTGAGGTAAAAAAAAACATTGTTCGATAGCATACTGAGACTGAGTCCAACACCTATAGTTTATCCTCCTCTTCTGTCACTGTTTCAACTAACTCTCTCTCTGTAAACAACGTTGTTACATTATCGTTTTGTACTGTACACGGCCATTTACCTTACCCGTTGGACTCGACCTGCGGGGGTGTTTAGATCCGAGGGCTAAAATTTAGCCATCGTCACGTCAAATGTTTGGATGTTACTTATAAGTATTAAATATGATTTAATTAGAAAAAGAATTACACGGTCGAGAATTAAACGGCGAGACGAATTTATTAAACCTAATTAATCCATGATTAACGAATGGTTACTGTAGCACCACATTTGCTAATCATAGATTAATTGGGCTTAATAAATTTGTCTCGTCGTTTACTCTTCATCTGTGCAATCAGTTTTATAATTAGACTACATTTAATACTTTCTAACTAGCGTCCAAACATTCAATGTGACGGGAATTAAATTTTAGCTAAGGAATCCAAACACCCTCGAAAGTCTTAGACTGGGATCATAGACTAAGGAAACTTGTGGAATTAACAAAATAGTTAGTTTTTTAGACAGAAGACGCGTAGCCTCAGGTTTATACCTCCAAACTCTTTGAGTTTTTGTTAACTTTTGACTATCCTTCCGTCACGTGAGCGACAAAAGCTTTCAATTTTTATTTTTTTTTGACGAACGAAGCTTTCAAATTTCGAGCACAGTTCATCTCACATCGCGAAATCGACGCAAACCGTCTCGCGTATCGAGTGGAACATAGGCTTTGTGATTGTGTCACGCGGCACGCTTCCCCCCACAGGCAGCAATAACGAAGCTTCCCTCGTTCAAGGCACTCTTTGGAAATTTTGGTTTCAAAACCATAGTTTTAGAATACCATTGTTTATAATATTGATGGTAGGAGAATAAGTGCAGTGCTATGGTTCGGATAGTTTTGGTCTGAGTACCAAGCCACCTTAGCCGATCCCTCAAATTCCATCCCTCAACACTGTTTTTCACTGTTCCGGCACTGTAGATAGAAAAAAAGACAGTTGAAATAGTGATCTTCAATATGAGATCATGTGCCTGCTTAAGGACTTCCATGAGGGGAATGATGACCTTGAGAAGATCAACAGATCATACATGGTCCTCCTCCCCAAGAAACCAGGTGCCACCTCGGTTGACAGCTTTCGCCCTATTTGCCTTCAAAAAGGTAGTGTTAAAAACTTAAAATCATTGCCAAAGTGATGACGTCCAAGCTGCAGTCAGAGATCAATGGATTGATCAAGATAGACCAGACGGGCTTTATCGGGCTTTATCAAGGGGCGCTCCATCTTGTTTACGCAGTTGAACTTAAGCTGGATTTTGCCAAGGCATTCGATACTGTAAACTGGGATAGCCTCATGACGGTCATGGAAGCTCGGGGATTTAACCCAACTAGCATAGATGTACGTGCGTGTGTGAGATGACGAAGGAGGCGATAGGAAAGAGAAAAAGTAAATAGAATTAAAGAAAGGAGACTTGATTGATTGACGTCGTTTCTTTCTCATTAAAACCAAGAGAAGGAAAATAACATGTGGATATGGGTATAAAATGAGATGAGAAATAAAAAGAGAAAGTGGATGAAACATTTTTCATATATGGGTTTTGGGTTTTTTCAACCTTTTTCAAACTGCACAGTAGGACCAGCGCGAGGGGTACCTATGCTTTTCTAGGTAAAAAAATTTTTAGAAAACTCGCTTTTTTACGATGTAGATTTGGCGCGGCTGGATTCTTCACATTTTGCGCACCTCCAATACTGCCATCCTGATGAACGGCTGCCATTCTGGTTGCAAATAAGGACTGCGGCAGGGTGATCCATTGTCCCCCTACCTATTCCAGCTCGTTGCCGATGTGTTACGGACCTTGATCAAGAACAAGAGCGGGGTCAGGCACTATGTCGTGGATGACGTTCCGTGCCCAATTCTGCAGTACTCCGACGACACCCTCATCCTATTGCGAGCAGACATGGAAGACGTCTCCCACCTAAAAGCCGCCCTAGAGTCCTCTGCAACTGGTCTGAAGATCAACTACTCTAAGAGCACTATGGTGCCCATGCATGTTGATGAATGCTTAGCTGCTTCCCTGGCATGATGACATCAACACTAGGCTGCAAAGTGGAAGGCTTTCCTCAAACATACCTTGTTTTACCGCTGTCGAGCACCAAGCTGAAACTATCCGACTTTGCTCCTCACATAGCCAAGACGGTCTTGGTAAACTCGGTGCTCAGTTCCCAGCTGGTTTACGCTATGTGTGCCCTTCAAATCCCTCCCGGCGTGTTGCACCAGATGGACTGCAGGCGTCGTGCATTTCTTTGGTCAGGCGAGGACAAAACCTGTGGAGCGAACTGCTTGGTGGCTTGGGAAATGGTCTGCACCTCCAAGGACATGGGAGGGCTGAATGTGAAAGATCTCCGGATACATAACCTATGCTTGCTGATCAAGCTCTTGCCCATGCTGCATACAGCCAATGAATCCTCCTGGGCTGAGTGGGCACGTGAGGGAATCAGCCACTGGACGATGTGTTACAGACCTTGATCAAGAACAATACTCTTGCCAGGACCCTCACAGGTGAGCATTGGACGATGTTGAAGGCTCTACTCCCCATCTATCAGCCTATAAGCTCCTCGGAGGTTGGCAATGGGCGAAACACAACCTCCTGGCATGATTCGTGGTGCTCACAGGATGACCTCGCGACAATGTTGCTCGCGCAATACAGCCACTGCACTCAACAGGAGACAAGCGTGCATGAAGTCATGCCCACCAGCGTCAAACTTGTGCCGCGGCTAAGCAACAAGGCTGCCCGTGACTTGGAGAAGCTGAACCAAATTTTGAGTGCCACTACTCTGACGGACCAACAAGATAAGAGGTTCTGCATCTTCGCTGACTAGGGCAACACGCTGCGTACGGGTGGCCTCTACAGGGTGCTGAAGAACCGTGGGGACAGACCAACAAGATAAGAGGTTCTGCATCTTCGCTGACCAGGGCAACACGCTGCGTACGGGTGGCCTCTACAGGGTGCTGAAGAACCGTGGGGACAGTGAAGACTCGGCGAGCTCATTTGTCTGGAAGAACCACGCACCACCAAGAGTCCAATTCTTTCGATGGCTGCTGACCAGGGGAAGAATCCAGTGCAAAACCAACCTCTTCAAGAAGCGCATAACTGAAGATTATATTTACTCGGTTTGCAACGGGGCGGCGAAAACTCCAACCCACATCATGTTACAGTGCCCTTTCGCCGTCCAGTTCTGGGAGAAGTTGGGTTTTGACGTAGAAACACTGCCACATGCAAAAGAGCTGCACTTGATGCAGTGTCCGCTCTCCATCCTATGTTGCTGGGAACTCTGGAAAAAGAGGAACAACACTGTCTTCAGGAATGAGACCCAGTCGTTGCAGCACACCCTACACTAGTGCATTGCGGCGAGCGAACTCTGGTCGCACCGGCTCCCCGCAAGTGATAAAGTTGTTTCGATGGCTTGGTGCAATGCTTTTGCCATGTAAACTCCCTACTGTAATTTTCTCCATTCCCTTCCCCTGATTCTGCCACTGCGGCCTCCATGCCGTGGTTGTAATGTTGTGACTCCGGCCAATAACTAAAAATGCAATGGAAATCAGGTGAGGGGGTCTTCCCCTCCCCGCTGACAGTAAAAAAACTAACTATTGTTTGGATGCAACATCATAAACCATGGCATTTAGACAATAGTAATCAAACAATGAAAACTTTGGATTTGAGAAGATTTTCCAATGCTAAAAAAATATCACGGTATCTACAAAACCATAGTTTGAAAATATAATTTTTCAAAATGCAACCAAACATCTCATAGCTTAAAATATAAATACTACGGTATTCATGAAAACCTGATATTGCATAGAAATCACAAAAATATTATGTTTCGGTTTTTCCTGGCGACCAGATCCGAGGCACTCCACGAAGGGACAAAAAGGGTGGCGACTGCCGACGCTCCAGAGAACCACAAAAGTGTTTGTATTGCTACTTTGCTATTGAACGTTTAGAGCTAATATGATGATCTCTTTGGGTCTCATTGGTTCTTGGATCTGGCCATTGGCTACCCAGGCTCGTATCTAGTGCATGGTTCAACTTTTCGGTCGGAAAACCTAATTTTTTGGAATTTTTTTCGTTTTCGGTGGTGTTTGAAAAGCACTTTTCGATCTGAAATTTGATGAATTCTGATTCCAAATTAAAAAAAAAATACAAAAGTAAAACTTTGAAAGAAAAGGTAACCTTGATCTGGCCTGTTTGGTTTAGGATATTTGAATCCTTCACAAAATCCAAGGCATAATCCCATTATCAGCTTGAAGTGAGATTCTAGCACAAAATCCAATGCAAAATCTAGAGTGTGTTTGGATACATGGCAGATTTTTGCACCTAGATTTTGTAGAATCTGCAAGAACCAAACAGGCTCTAGTGTGGTGGGCACGCTTTTGCCACACGTGCATGCAGATATAGCTTAGATACTCCAACAGTTTGCCCAAATGAGTTTGCCTATCACTATTTCAACCACCTTTCTCCTTAGTTTACAGAGTGTCGTTTTGTGCTATATGCAGCCCATATAAACAATCCATTGGAAACAGCCTTAGAGAGATTGCAAGCATATGAAAGAGTAAATTCTTTTTATACCATGGAATTCTATACATATCTCCTACGTAACTACAGAAATTATATTATCTTTATTGTCACTCTTTTTAATATTTTTCTTTAATTTTTAATCCATGTATGCCACTATCGAGATTTTCACTATTCTACTGGCTCTTACGCCTTTAAAGCGTCCTTCTGCGTCGCGGGAGACCAACATGGCGGGCAATAGCAAGTCCGCCTGTGTATTTTCTGTGAGTGAAATATATGAACCGTTCTTAAAATTTGCGAGGTGTATCACTTAGGTTCCGAGCTTAGAAAATCAAAAATTCTAGTTCTTAGAGTTGGGCTAATGTGTCATTTATCTCAAATGACATGGTTAGAGGAAAACTCTCCTCCATTTAGTCTTACACGAAGATCTTGCCATAAAAGGAAAGATACTCACCCGCACTACCTGCACGCACCCGCTGCACGCACGCGTCCTGAGGAGAGAGAATCTTTTAGGTGTTGTAGTTAAAAAAAGCCATAACTTTTTAACCGAACATCCAAATCCAAATCCGATCGCACCATCATGTTTGTTTTGACAAGATCTTCGAAACAAGATCTCAGCTGATTATATTTTGATGACTCCAAATAAATGTTACTTTATATAAAAGATGTGTGTTACAATGATGTAAACTATGGGAACAAAGTTACATCATATAAAAAGTTTATTACTTTTTATAAAAGATGTGTGGAGACTGGGATATAAGTTATGAAAAAAAGTTATATGTTACTAGTAAAAATGCACGTGCGCCCCGCACGTGACAAAAAAAGTCATACAATTTGTTTTTTAAATTATATAAATATTGGATTTAGAGTAGTTGTCCCGCATGTGACAAAAAAGTCATACAATTAATGTTTTAAATTATATAAACATTGGATGTAGAGTAGTATTTTTGTTTATTGTTTTTTCTATTATAATATATAAAAAATATTTGTATAATTCTAGATTAATTCATTCAGCGATCTTGTATGTGCATCACACACATGTCAAGCAACAAAATTTATTTTATTTTATTTTGTTTTGGATATAGCTTACGACTTGATCAATTTGATTATATCATTCCAAATCTTTTGAAAATATCCACTACGGTTAACGTTTTTCTTTTAGCCCACCTTAGTCAAGTGTTTGAGTCACTATTATTATTTAGTCATTGACATATGCCCTTTGTTGTGTCATTCACATATTATTCCATATTGTTAGTCTGATGTCTAAAGCAGAACGATTATTTGGACTCGTAAGATTTATGTAGTCTCTTTGATTACCTAGACGATTGTATGGATGAACGATACATGGATAGAGAAGCGTACCCAAGAAAAACAGACCAAACGAATGTAGAAACAATCTCCATTAATGTTAAGTCAATTGTGGGTGGTTAGATGAGTTTTTGGCTATTTCGAGAGGTTAGATGAATTTTGAGTGAAAAATATGACTAAATGAAAATATACATGCATCTTTATCGGAGCCAAAAATAATCAATATAGTATGAACAATTTTTCTTAAAAAGAAATTGTTATAAGCCCAAAAAATGGCTTCGCGCTCCAGCTAGGCCGCGCATTCACCCCAGCCCAATTAAAGCACCTTCAACCGCCCATCTGAGTCGTCCATTCCGCGATCCGACGGTTGACATCGTTGGTTTCATCAATATACGTCGGCCAAACCCTAACCCGCGCCTCAACCCCCTCCCGGCCTCCTCACTTGAGCATCAGAAGCACAAGAGCAGCTAAGCACAGAAAGAAGGGAAGCATTACTTGATTGATAAAACACTACATACCATGACCTTACTACCACCAAAAGCATTTTTTTATTAAATACTACATGTGTAGTACATAATACTCAATGTTTCTTTTTATTCCTGGTTCTTCAAGTGTTCAGTTTACATGTATATGCTTGAAAATTGGGGGTGTATAATTTACTGAAAGATTAAATGACGCTCCCGATTATTCATGATGTACAAGACTCCGTTCGAAATGCTATTCGTTTAGTTGAGAAGCTAGACGCCACAACAATAGAGCTACCACTAGGTGATTTCTGTCAGATCACTCCCAAAAAACCTTATTCATTTGGCGTGAGAGAACCACTCTTCAATGGCAGACCATGCCAGATATAGCTGCACCTTATGAACACACATCTATTTCACTGCACGTAGGTAAATGCTTCAGTATTATGAACAACTCTAATGAAACAGCAGGTCTACATCAGAATCAGAACAATAACAAGGCACAACAACTGAGCATTGCATTTTATTATTACTACATAATATTGATCATTTGGAACATAATTATCTTGCAGGTGCAATTGTACCAACATCCACATTATACTAAGTAAAGGCCCTTCGTCAAACCACTATCTATAGCTACAGTGACCAATTATCTCAATTAATGTACACTATAATGTACCTGATATTGCCAGTGAAATAAGGCTGGTGTCACACCAGTGACACCAGCTTAAGCCTTTGCTCATTTGCATTTGTGCGGTAACACACCGACGTGTTTCGTATTATTTAGATGCTTCCAGCCTTGCGCACAGCAAACGAACTAAGCCTAACCAAGCCAATCTGGAAAGCTCCTTAAGTCCCAATTGGTCACAATGGCTCTGGTTCTTCCTTTGGGTTTTTCCCCTCCAAATGTTTGATACAATGCTTCAAGAAAGGTTTTGAACAGCTGTCAATACACTATTGTCAATCCATCTTTCCATGGCATGCCACTTTCGTATAAACTAAATTGGAATGTCTGGTTGTTGGTTTAATGTGTATTCGTCCATCACCATAATCGGAGCATCTATGTCCATACTAAATTTACAATGATACGAAGTTATATTTAGTCACAGGCACTAAACAAATAAGTTAACCCCACAAAATGGCCAATCTAATTGGCATGCGGCAACGCCGCGCGGTGGTTTCTAGTTAAATTGGATGCTGAGCTGTATCATTGCTTGTTTAAATGTACTTTCGGCCTAACCCATTTGTCATCGAGTAGACGGCTAAAATCGTCCACTCCTCTGCATGGAAGTGTACTCTTAGCGAAACTTTGAAAACACAACCCTCTTCACATCTCGCCCTCTAAATTTTTGGTCTGGTTGCTATCAGTTCTTGAGTCCAGCAACAGTGGTGAAGTGTACTCTTAGCGAAACTTTGAAAACACAACCCTCTTCACATCTCGCCCTCTAAATTTTTGGTCTGGTTGCTATCAGTTCTTGAGTCCAGCAACAGTGGTGGCGCTCACCACGGCCTGGTTGCTATGATCTCCTTCAGATCTCAGTTTTTTTTTTCTGGTTGCTGATGATTCTTTTCTCTCAGTTCTTGAGTCCGGGAACAGTGGTGGCGCTCACCATGGCCTGGTTGCTATGATCTCCTTCAGATCTCAGTTTTTTTTTTCTGGTTGCTGATGATTTTTTTCTCTCAGTTCTTGAGTCCGGCAACAGTGGTGGCGCTCACCACGGCACGTGAGAAGATCTCGGGGTCTCAGTTAGGATCCTTTGCTCAGATGGGGTTGATCAATGTCCTTGTCCCTCAGCCTTCTGGCACAACTCGTACTACGAGCATTGTTGCTTCCACGTCCTTTTCTTTGTGATCCGATGAGCATGTTGACTATTATTAGTAATTCATTCTGTATATTATGAGCGATTTGGTATTAACTCTTCCGATTTGATGTACGATTGTGCCTACTATCTTTTGTATATCATATTTGTTAGTTTTGTTTTGGGCCAATGTTAATTGTCCGACGTTCTTTGTTATTGGGCCAAGGTTTTCATTGTTCTGTGTGGATCATCGGAACGATTATGGAGACGGGTATGTGAGGTTGGGTAAAAAACGGTAAAAAAAAATCGAGAAAACACGCCGCGGACAGCTTTTCTCATGGCAGGAACAGCGTTCGCCTCTTGTAACCTTGTTTCTGGTGTGTTTTTTGTGGGCCTTTTGTCTGTTTGTGGGACAAACTTAGATTTAGGAGTCTAAGTGGGTACAACTCTGTTAAGGTAAAATATATTTTTAGTTAACTCGTTCTTTATTAGCACAGATAGGAGATTTGTTACTTTTCTATAAAAGATGTGTGTTATAAAGATGTAACTTATGAGAAAAAGTTACATTCTATAGGAATTTTTGTTACTTTCTGTAAAAAGATATGTGTTATAAGGATATAACTTATGGGGAGAAAGTTACATCTTATAGAAAATTTGTTACTTTTTATAAAAATGTGTGTCACAAGGATGTAACTTACATAGAAAAAGTTAAAGTTACATCCTATGGAAATTTTGTTATATCCTCGTGCCTCCTCTGCCTGATCGGGCTGCCACCTCCCTAGCCGATCTCCAGTGCCTCTCCTCCCCACTCGAGCCGGCGCCATCGTGGAGGGCAGGGGGAGGCGGCGGTGCTAGGCGAGCGTCGCAAGAGCAGGGGGCCCGATGGCGGCTGGACAACGGGCGTCGGCGGGAAAAGGGCCTGCGGCGTCTGGAGGAGGACCGGCGGCGGCTTTGAAGGCGGGCGCCCGGCGACGGAGAGGCGCGACAGCAGGAGAGGCGCCGAGGCCGATGGCAGCAGGAGAGGCGATGGGGCGGACAGTTTTTTAAATAAAAAGTAACTTTTGTTCGTAAAAAGTAACGTTCGATGCCTAAAAAATAACATTTAATACGTAAAAAGTAACATTTATATAAAAAATAACTTTCCTCGCAAAAATGTAATTTTTATTTCGTAAAAAGTAACTTTCATAATATTAATTTAAAACGTCAAAATATAGTCAAGTGAGATCTTGTTTCGAAGTTCTTGTTGAAACAAACATGATGGTGCGATCGGATTTTGATTTGGATGTTTGGTTGCAAAGTTATGGTTTTTTTTAAGCACATTTGGCATCAGGCCACCCTAGAACGTGATGATAATCTCCGCCAGCCACATTGTCCTCATCGTGAGGCCCCCATCCTGCAGTCCTCCCGTGCGCTGCATGACAGGAAGAGAGAAGTGGTTGGATCAAAAATATGCGGAGATAAGGAGAGGTCTCCACTTAAGCTTAAAAGAGACCGGTCTCCCTTTAGATTTTGGATATATCAAAACCGTTTTGTCATGCGTCGACCATGGTTTTTACTTAGTGCGGTCCCACATGTCATGTCCATATATCTTCCCTCGATTTCCTGCTTTCTGCCTTTCTAAAGACTATTCGATTCAGCTGTGTCGAGTTACATATGGATTCAGTGCTTGTTTGTGCCGGTTGGCGGTTGATTGAGTTCGTGTGATTTGGGGTGTGTTTAATCGTGCGTGTAGAACGTGTCTCTCTCTAGCTCCGAGCATATATGTTGCAAAAATTCCAAGGGCGTCTGGCTTTTCTCGTCACGTCTACGCATAACCCGAGAGGTCGTATAGAAAGATAGATGGGGCTGGCTACATGCGCAAGTCGTGCCGTGGGTTGTGGATAATAGTGTGCTAGTCTGCTAGAGAACCGTTGGAGCAGCAACCGGGGCTGGCACTGGTGCGACGCTGCTGCGGCGTCCTTGTCAGTTGTCACCCACCACCACCCAAGAATGGGAAGGCCAGCGAGTGGGCGCCGGCTCATTCCTCCGGTCCAACCACAGATCCGTCCAGTCCAGTGCTGCTTGTCCATCGGCTGATTCCCTTCCCGCTCGATCGATCATGTTTCCGGGCGGGGACGGATAATTAGGACTACATGTACTGATGTACAGATGGCCGGCCGGGCTTCAATTCGTGTTTTGCATACATCAGTATCCATTGACATGCGTCGATCGGCATCGTCGTCGTCATTATCCTGACCGCCCGTGGAATGCGATCATCACTCCAAGCCCTGATCGATGGACGCAACAACGATCAAGCACGTGCGGCGGCGGCGGCGGAGCACGAGTCCGTGAAGAAGAACACCGTGCCGTCGTCAAGCAAGCAATGCAAGCTGCTCGCTTGCTCCCATGGCGTGCACCGTCGTGTGCGCTCCAGAGGTCTAGCACCGTTCTAGTAACAGCTAGCAGTCTAGCACCCCATGGAAGCTGGTCTCGCGGAGTCGCAGTGCGTTCGGGTGATGCTCGCTCGAGATAGTAGTATCAGTATCCGCGGTGTGGGCGTGTCCGTGTCCGCGTGTGGCTGGCCGTTAGTTGCGTTCCAGCTTCGAATTAAGCCGCCCCTAGGCTCACGGTAAACCCAGACCATACTTCTTCCGTGGTGCAGGGGGTGCGAGCCGAATTACACTGAAGGTGGTGATGATACACCTGTACAGCCCTATCCATCCATCTCTAAGTGTATTCTGCTCATCGGCCACCCGCGTTCACGATCCGGTGCCCAATTCAGCTCCCAGCGTGTCGCCGGTGATGTTTGAGCTGCGTGGGAAGCGAGGGTGTCGCCAAGAGCCTCTCCAGGCTCATGGTGAACCGAGAGTCCGATACCATACACTCTTGGCACAGGTAGCAGCCTCACGCTCCGTTTTGTACACAGAAAGAGGATTAGCCCCAGCTTCAAACTCACAAACAATGCTTCAATAAAGTTTTTGCAGGGTGCGAATGTGTGCATCCTGTTGTTGGTATACTTTTAGCAAACAGAGACAATCAGTTCTCAAGTCTTTATTCTTGGAAAACAAAATCGTGCATCCTCAAAAAAAAAATCTGTTTAAGCTAGATTTATCCTATATTTTGATCGATGCATGAAAATACGTATTAGTCTACAGATTCGGCTGCTCAAACATTAATGAACTGCACAGAACTTTCACACAGGTAAGGTCTACACAGAAGATGGGTCAGTCAATCAATCAAGCTAACGAGGGTTTTCCATGAAGAAGAACACCGGGCCGTCGTCGAGCAATGCAAGCTGCTCGCTCGCTCGCCCCCATGGCGTGCAGCAGCAGCTAGCACGGTGCGCTCCAGAGGAGCCGCTCGCGTGGACGATATATGACAGGTTAACCCTGGGTCGTTCACCGTTCTACTTCTAACAGCTAGCACCGGATCGAAGCTGGTCTCGCGGTTTTGCGTTCGGGTGATGCTTGCTCGTGTAGCTACTAGTATGGCGCAACAAAGTGTGGTGCACCTCGTTTGGCTGGCTGGCTGTCCGTTGCGTTCCAGTTCCAACTTCCAAGTCGCGTCTCCAGACAGGCTCACGGTGACCCAGACCATACACTGCCTTCCGTAGTCCGTATGTGCACCCACGCTCTGTTCTTCTATCGCTAATTAACCTTTTTATTTATTTCCCCCTTGACCAATTGACACAAGTAGTACTTGTACTACACATCTGTAATTAGAAAGTTTCCTTAGTCATGCACCGGGTGCATGTTGGCATGTCAACAGGATTAATTTGACACGAGAGATTCATCGGCTGGCCCCGGCGTGCCGATCGATCGGGTCACCAGTACATGTTCATCCGTCTCCGATCCACGGTTTGATGCAGATACATACAGGCGAGCCGTCTGATCCGATCCCCTGCCATTTTTTTTCCACGGCAAGGCGCGTCGAAATCAAGGGCGACATCGAAGAACCAGGGGGAAAAAGGTTTGCGGAATCTCACCTGGCCTGCCTGCACACCACGCACAGTGAACTTTTGCACTAGCAACGGCCGCGCTTCGCATCGTCACCGGGCACCGGCGGAGATGGTTGCTCTCTCGCTCGGTGATTGATGCAAATGATCAAATTCTGGGCAGGCAAACATCTATACATGTCCAAACCCAAACTGACACCTAGGAGTAGTTGTTCGAGCATTTTTGTTTCTTTTTTGAAATTTGTTTAACAGCAATTCGAGTTAAGATAGTAGTGCTAAAATAGATCGACGGCAGAGCTGCTGTTTGTGGAACGAGGCTCGGCCGGAGTGGCATGGAACGGTCAACCAGAGTGCTACCTGCCCAAAGCAGCCGATTACGTCCGGCGAAGCATTTCACCACGGTAATTACAACCAGGTTTGTGAAGCCACTATGCCAACTTGGACTATGAAGAAGACACTGTCTCCATGGCCAATAGGCTTCTTCCGTGATGCGGGCGCGAGCCGAGTTCAAGGTGATCGATGATACGCCTGTACAGCTAGCCAGTGATCCTTGATCCATCCATCCGTCCGTGTGCTCTGTTCATCTGCCACCCGTTCGTTCATCGTCCCGGCTCACGATCCGTCCCAGGGTGTCGCCGGTGATGTTTGAGCTGCGTGGGAAGCGAGGGTCTCGCCAAGAGCCTTTCCAGGTTCATGGTGAACCGAGACCATACATACATACACACTCGAACCGGCAGCAGCCTCACGCTCATCCCTTTTTTTTTTTTTTTGTACACAGAAAGATGATTAGCCTCAGCTTCAAATTCACAAACAATTTTTATCGTAACCCTTCACCAGTCGGGCGCGTGAGAATTGTACGCACATGAGAGAGAGAGAGGCCGAAAGCTACAAAGTTTCTGCGCATACACCAGGATACGCCGATTTGACCTGCACGCTGATAGCCCACTTTGACCTGTTCCGGCACGGATTCTTCCCGTCACGCGACCGACCCACCAAAAACTTTTTTCGAAACTCAAACCCAGATCATCCCCCATCGCGAAATCGGCGCGAATTCGAGCGTTTTTTTGGCAGGATTTTGTAGCAAAACCTGGCAGGTTCACGAGTGGAAAACGAGATGGCTTGTGTCACCCGGCAAGCTTTCCCCCCAGCAGTGGCAGCGGCCAGCGTCCAGCAGCCACAAGCTCTGCTCGTTCCCGAGCGATCGGGGCGGGGCCCCGACGTGGCAGCGCAAATGCAGCTGCGGGGAGAGGTTCCCCACGACGGGAGGCGCCGGAGGGCGGCGGTGCTCCGGCGAGCTGGCCGGCGGCGGCGGCGGCGCGCGGGGAGAAGGCGGCCGGAGGACACACACGGCCGGGCGAGAGGGCTCCGAGGTGTGTCAGTTGCGCCGCGTTCCGGCGGCCCGTAGACCGTCGAAACGGCGTCGGTTTCGCGAGGTTCCGGGCTCGCCGGGTTCCTATGCTAGCCTGATGCACGGCCGTGCCCGGAGACGCCATTGTTCGCCGCCGCACCCCGTGTCGCCGGCGGGAAATCCCGGCCAAACTCACACAGGAGGGCCGGCCGGACCAGTCCGGATTCCCGAGCCAATATCTCCCTGAATACTCGACGAAACACGTAGGTTTTGCGCTCGTTAGAAAGCTATGCTCCGCGCCTACGAGGATGCAAAAATTGGAATCGATCGGCCGATCAGGAGAGGAGATATTGGATCGCAAATCGGGAGGAGAAGCACACTCTGGGACGAGGCGGCGAGCCCGGCGGCCGGCCGCGGGGCAGCAATCCGCGGCACCGCGGGGGGCGGGGCGCCGACCGTTGGATGTGGCGGGATCGGACGGGCCAGGTTCAATCTGGGGCGCTGAGGGGGGCGATCCGAGGCGAGGCCGTCCCGACCAATCAGCGCGCGGCGTTGGGCTTCTCCTCGTCTTCTCGCTGTCTCGACTATTTAAGCACCGCTTCCTCCGCCCCGACCTCCTCACCCACCACCGCGAGCTCTCTCTCAACCTCGGCATACCCGCGCGCGAGCTCCTCTCTTTCCTCGTCAAGGTCCCAGTGGTGCATTGATGGCGTCCGAGGTGGCTGAGGCTCCGGTGCCCCTGGCGGAGGCGGCCCCCGAAGCCGCAGAGGAGGCCCCGGCGGCGCCCGCCGCCGATGCCAAGCCGGCCAAGGCCAAGAAGGCCGGCGCGCCCAAGAAGCGCACCAACCCCACCCACCCGCCGTACGCCGAGGTACCTAATTAATCCGTTCTCGCGCCCTTTGCTGCGTTGGTCTTTGCTGCTGATCGTCGCGTCTGGATCTGACTGGCTGAATTGCTGTCTGTGCGCAGATGATCTCGGAGGCGATCGCGTCGCTCAAGGAGAGGACGGGGTCGAGCCAGTACGCGATCGCCAAGTTCCTGGAGGACAAGCACAAGGACAAGCTGCCGCCCAACTTCCGCAAGCTGCTGCTGGTGCAGCTGAAGAAGCTCGTCGCCGGCGGCAAGCTCACCAAGGTGAAGAACTCGTACAAGCTGCCGCCGACGCGCGCCCCGGCCGCCGTCAAGCCCAAGGCCAAGCCGGCTGCCGCCAAGCCCAAGTCGAAGCCCAAGGCCGCCGTCGCCAAGAAGACCAAGGCCCCCGCCAAGCCCAAGGCCAAGGCACCCGCCAAGGCGAAGCCCGCGGCCAAACCGAAGGCGGCCGCCAAGCCCGCGGCCAAGCCGAAAGCCGCCGCCGCCAAGCCGGCCGCCAAGGCCAAGCCAGCCGCGAAGCCGAAAGCCAAGCCGGCCGCGAAGTCGAAGCCGAAGGCTGCTGCTGCGAAGCCGAAGCCAGCGGCCAAGACCAAGGCCCCGTCTACTCCGTCCAAGACGCGGCCGGCCAAGGCCGCCAAGACCTCGGCGAAGGACACGCCCGGGAAGAAGGCTCCGGCGGCCAAGAAGGCCGCTCCGGCGAAGAAGGCTGCCCCGGCGAAGAAGGCCGCGCCGGCGAAGAAGGCTGCCCCGGCGAGGAAGGTGCCTGCCCGGAAGGCCAAGAAGTAGGGCGGTCGTCCTGCTGTGCTGAGGAGATGTTTGATTCTAGCTGTTCTCTTCCTCTTCCTTTCCTTTCCTTTAGTCGGAGAGGGTGGTGTCAGAGGGTACTTAGTTTGTAAATTTGATATGGAGATGTGGGTACAGTGGTCAATCCGTACCCTTGGTGAAAAGGCGGAGACGACGACGACGAGTTGTTTTAGAAGGGGCGGTCTGTATTTCTGTAGCTGATGAGAAGTTGATGTTCTAAATTGTGTTTTTTTAAGGATTATATCATGTGGAGGAAAGGTATCTGTCGAGAATTACCACCCTTTGGTTGTGTGTGTTCTAGTGTACTGCCTTGTGTCTGTAGCTCGATCTGATCTGAATTCCAGATCTGAAATAGAATGATTCGGTGTGCATTTCGTGACCAACTTGTACAGCATCCTTTCAATTTCGCCTTGCTGTTGCTATCGCTCTACGTCTCGTAGCTGCGCCTACGTGGCTTTCTGAGCTGGATTGTGAAAAACGGGTCTTAAACTATATTATAGTTGGGGCTTTGTCTCCGATAAGATTTGGTCTCATGGGCTTTTAAAGCCTGCCAAGATTAGCACAGGGCTAGGCCTGTCTGGGCTCCCGAACATCTGAAAGTGGCGGAAACCATTGCGGGCCGCGCGTCCTCTCGTGTGTCCAACGGCTCGAGGTGGATTGGGTGGCCCTCTCGCTCCTCCCCGGGCGTTGGCCGACACGTGCCTCCGTCCCCGTCTGCGTGATGCGTGAAACCAAAACCGCACCGGCACGGCGTATTGGTTTTTGAATGGGAGCGGAAAGCCATGGGACGGGACTCCAATGGGAGCGTGGAGAAACAGCAGATGCAGCAGCCGTGTACAGTACTGTGTGGTACGTATTCTTTTGCTTTGAAACTTTCGTCTTTTGACCCCCGGTATGATACCTGCCTTTTTCTCCTTTTTCTGTTGGGCATCTGTTTCGGTTTTGCGCGCGCCGATCCCCGCGGCAGCTCATCGTTGTGGGGGCTTGTCCTGGTGTGTGTTGCCGTTTCCGCGCTTCAACGAACGCGGCGGCCCGGCTGCGTACAGAGAGCATGACCACGTCGTCGCGCCGCAGGGCGAGATTGGCTTCGAACCTGCGCGCGTCTGTCACGGACGGTGGAGGCGCACCACCGCGCTATCCCGACGATATGCTGTGTTCCGGGCAGACCTACGTGCAGAGTCAATGTGGTGTTGCAATCGCTCCTGCCAATGTCGTACGTGGTCTGTGCGCGGAACGAACGGCAACGCGCGCGGCGGTGAGCGGCCGCGCAATGTTACTACTACTACCGATGAACGGAATTGGAGCTGCATGCCTGCTCGCAGTCGCAGGTCGCCCGGCCGAACGTGGAAGCTGGCTGGACTGGACTTGCTGTTGGCAGCTGGGCGCAAGAAGAGCGACGACGACGACCTTACGCAAACAGGGGGTTCCGGCCGCAAACCCCCAGCACCCGGCCGGTACCAGCTCTGTCTGTGGAAGGTGAGTAACTTATCACCACTACATTACGATACAATTTTTTGAGAGAAACAATTTATATATTTTTATAACAACTTACAAACATTACCCCCATAAAACCGCTTGAGCTAAAGTACATTAGTAGTAATATGAGTTGATAATAGAGTGTGCAAGTCACACAATACTGTTGTCCCCAAATCATCACAATGAGTCACAAGCGCGCGGCCCTTGTCCGGAAAAATGTTAACCGTACAATTTTAACCTAGAAATTTTATTGATATATAACTAAAATTCATCCGCCTAATGAGAAACAAACTCCCGCGCGCATGAGTCTGAAGAAATTGGCACGCAAAAAAAGCCTCTTTGGGTAGCTCAAACCTCACCGTCAAGCTCCTTTCCCGCAGTATCCTGCCACGCAAACTGTTTGCTTTAAATAAGCTAAAGCTAGCACTCGATTAATTGTGCCATAAGATAGCATCAATGTGTAAACATAAGGTTTGCTTTTGTGTAAAGAATCCCCTTTGTAATAATCCAAGTAGATAAGACGTCATCAAAGGTTAAATGGCACTCCTCAGCTCTGTTGGTCTGTGATAAAGCATGCTGGATTTCCTACTTTCCTTGTGACTGACTCAACCTGTAGAGAAGAAAAAAAAAGCCTGAAAGATACACAAGCAACGTCTTCACGGTACAATATCATCTCCAATGTGCTACTCCCTCCGTTCCAGAATGCAGCTCCGTTTAGTTAGCCTTCAAATTTTTTCCTAGAATACAGTCTTTTGAAATTAGAGTGGAGATAAAACCCTCCATTGGATCAATATACTACTCCTCATCACCGGCTGTACCTTTGGTTGTGGAATTACATATGTTCGATGAGCAGCTTATATAGCCCTGATGATCCTTGATTTTGTGCATGGTTGGTGCAAAAGGATTGTAGGTGGCGGGATTTTTTTTTTTTTGTCTTTGGAGCCAACAAAATGAAGGTAAACAATTTAGGTCCTATAACAGCTGCAGTAAATGTTGCATGCCTACATGCATTTAATTTTTTTCCCGCAGCGATAATATACCAAGAATTGATAAGGGGCATATAATAACTTCTTAATTTGTCTGGGAATAGTAAGATATGATGTAGCTACATCCTGGAATGGAGGGAGTATATACCAGAGATGTGTCTTGATTTCTTGATTTTTTGGTTACATCCTCACCCATGGTGGATCTAGCAGAGAATCATGGAGGGATTATATTCTTCCTTGTCCCCACCTCTTTACTCTCTACTTCTTTTAACATTGCATTCTTGTCTCCTGTGCGCTCTTATTAATAGTTTGTCTTAAACAGTTCTCCCTAAAAGCCTTCCCCACAGAACAAAAAAAATATATAAAAGAGTGTTTTCTATGCGCTCTAATGAAACAACGTCCCTATACATAGCTAGTAAGGAGAACATTTTCTTGTATATTAGAGGAATTGCTTGGTTAGCTTCAAATTTTGCCGTGCGGAGACTACGACAAATCAAGACAGGCGTAGCACAAATTGGCTGTACGCAAAAACCTAGGAAAATTTTGGGATAGTACCTAGTTGAGTGCCAAGTCATGATGGCCAAATTAAACCGCGGATGGTTTGATGCCAAAATGCAAATGTCAAGTCCAAGATTTAAGCAAGCACATGTACAATTTTGGAGCATGCAATTTACACAACAGTTCACAGCTGATAATATAATAAAATACCAGTACATATTATGCATGTATAGACCGAGTTCACGGAATCCACACATCTTCATCGGAAACCAACACAAAGTAATATCCTTTATGCTCCCCAATTTCGTATTTCAACTAAACAAGCGCCAAAAGTTTTGAGCTTGCCAAGCAGACGTAAAGTATACCTCTCTTCTTCTCCTGAGCACTTATTGCTTCACTTAAACAAATAACTCAATAATACATAAACTCCATAAATACGAATATAAAAAAGTTACAAAATCCATTCTGAATATAGTATTGTATGTATATGCGGGAAATGTGTATAGAAACAACTGCTTATATAGTTATATATGCATTTCTTCCAGAGCAGTAGAAGTTGGGATAAGGAATAAGAGAGGAAAGAATATTTCTATAAAATAGTAAAAGAAATACGATAGAAACAAACACTACCATATTTCTTGTCGGTTGAACATTCTTGCCGTTCTGAATTGAAACATCTGCATTTCTTCCAGAGCACTAGAAGTTTTTTTTTTCTGGGCTGCATATATATAGTGCAAATGATGCAAGTTCTGTACTCAGGGGTACATGTACAAGCGGAGCGGAGCTATCGACTGTCGAGCACGTCGTGGGCCAAACTAGACACGATCAACTATAAACACTTGAACACGTCCGGAACTGATTAATGGAGGTGTGCGGGCTTACGGTTGACCGGCTTAACTGTCAGGAACAAGCATCCTATGTCGCATGTCGGTAACAGGCAGCAAACGGATACCCGAAACTCCGTGTGACCGAACGACCTACCTACCGGTCGCCGTCCTCGCCATCGTCTTCCCCAGCTCTACGAGCCCGGATCTTCTGCAGCATTGGTGGGGGCCTTTTACGAGCTCCAGGCTAGCTCGGTGCAGGCATGCAGCTGTGACTGCCATGCTATGCCGTTGGATTTACTGCCACTGTTACTGCACTGTGAAAACGAATACTTCATGACGTTGCCGTTGGATTTACTGCCACTGTTATACAGCAAGGGCGTTTTGAATTACGCAGGGCCCCGAACGTCACTTACACGTGGGCCCACCGCCCACCCAAACTGCGAACGCGGTCCTCTCTCCAGTCTCCACTCCTCCCACGCTCCCACTCGAAACGAAAGCGGTCGACCCCTCGTGCTCGGGGGAGCCACACGCAGCGACCCAAAAGGAAAGAGAAAAAAAAAAAAAACGCATTTCACACGCGCGGCTGCGCGGCGAGGGAGGCGGAGGAGACGGCGCTGCCTGCCTCGTGACGGAGGGGAACCGGCGGGGAAGGAGGCCGGAAGCGGGGAAGCTAAGCTAGCAGCTAGCGTAGCTGCATAGTGCGGCGGGGCTCGAGCTGTTGTGTTGTCCCTCGATGGCATCCAGCGGTGAGGGCGTCGGTGATCCGGCGGCGGCGCGCCGGCGGTGGGATCTCACCAACAAGGGGGCCGAGAGCACGTAATGCTACTGACTTTACCTGCATTCTCTTCGTTTCCGTTCATTTCAGAGGGTTATCAGGTAGCCTGTGCTTTGACTGTGATCTCGGAGATTTGGGGGCTTGCGGCGAAATCGAAGTTCAATCTATGCTCTACAGATCCTCCTTCGTCTTCTAGTCGTTGGTGCATTGCTCCCTTCGCCAGTGTCGGCGTTTGTGCTTATCTCAGTATACGAGATTATTAAGAACAGTATTTCTGTTTCCCAAAGCGACGAGCTCTTCAAAAGGCCCAGTGGGGGCTTTTTCAGCAATTTTTCAGTTTATGCAAATGTGCTGAGCTGCTGGGGGCCATTTTGGTTTTAATCTCCTTTTGGAAGAGGCGGATTTGGACTTTCTATGTCGCATTTGCTGAACATGCTGAAATCATTCTATGGCCCTTCATAATTTTCTTATGGATGTGTTTCTGAACTATACACTGAACTTTCAATGTTACATTTCTTAGGAATCTCATTTGAGGTCCTACGGTTCTAGGCACTGGATAATTGTATCTGCGAATACAACTGCAACTCCTGGCTAGGATTGTCTGAGTATGTTTATGTGTTTCCTTTTTTTACGTATCCTATGATCTCCTAGCCTTGAATTCACTAAAAAGGGTATGAACCTTGATTAATGTTTACTTTTCCTAGGGTGACACAATTTAAATTCCTCAAATATTGCCAAATATGTACGACCACCGTCATGCTTATAGTTTATGTGTGTATGTAATCATCTGCTAGAATGCTCCAAAAAAAACCAGTCCTTCATTTATCCTGAGAACATGTAGTAGTATACTATTTCAAATGTAGGTGGCATGTTATTTCTTCTGTCCATGATGGTTGCTCAAGATATGTACTGTACTGTGTACTTATTCTTCTCTTCCTTTTGAAATTCTATATGCCTTCACCGGGAGAACTATATGTGTATTTCTTATTTATTAATTTATTTTCTGCAGTCTAATGGTGAAAGAGGTTGTGGAAATGTCCACAGATGAAGAACCAGATGGTGCTGTAATATGCCATCTAAATGGTAACACTGATGGATGTGACGAAGCCATTAGTGGCAATCATGACGATGATAGTCGAGAAGGCCAAGTAACTACTCCCATTAAGGATCCAGATGTAGAAGTTGACACACAGGAAGACAAGTGTGTCAATCAAGATTCACTGAAGTTGGTTGATCAAGAGAAGTCTGCTCCACCCAAGTCTTCCGTGAAGTCTGTGAGTTCTGGATCGGAAAGGCCAAAACGTGTTGTTCCCCAACCATTCTCCCTTTCTACTCAAAGAAGGTCATCTGGAGGAAATGGTGGTGTGAATGTGACTAATCCATTCATTAATAAGGAGAGATCTGGTGATAAAAGTAGCATCTCTCCAGCAAGCATGACAAAGAAGGTACTGCCATTGCAATCTGTACCAGTTATCATCAAATATTGGTGCTGCCTACATCATTTCATATTGCCTCTTGTTTTGAGTCTGTTATTATCCAGCAAGTTTTTGTTTTGGCCCTAGTATTTTTTGCAATTTTTTCATATGCTACCACTGGCTAATTCTTACTAGCTAGATCATACACATTCTATCTTATGCATTGAAGATCGTGGACTTTTTACACATTGAAGTTTTTTTCTTACAGAGTGTCTCAAATTAATTGTACAAAATTGAATCCATGCCAACTTTATTTAATTTGGACCATGTCTTATTTCTTCTCATGTCTGAAAATATTCTACAATGAAGTTGTAAGAAATACTAGGAGGCTGCACTAACAGGATTACTCTGGCTATTTATTTCAGAGTACGCCAGTGGCACCTAGGAAGAATTTGCAGCCTGAGCAGACATTTCACCCTCAGGAAGAGGACTCCTTTTCTGTGACTTCCTCGTATCCTTTTTCTGTGTACTATGATTTGTTGACCATCTTGCCCCTTTTTATGCTGTTCCATAGTTATGCACCTAACGGTTTAACTTTTGAAGATAACCTTCTATTGTTTCTTACTTTCTTACATAAGGATGTAACAGTAAATTTGAATATCCATGTTCAAAGACAAGCACAAAATCACACACGGATTTTCTTAATTAAGCACTGATTCTTTGATGTTTCACAATACATAACGATGAAGTTTATACACTGAATCTTCTGTGAACATGGAAAAGAATTCTGGCCTCTCCGGTTCTGCATGTAGCCAAAGCCTTCTGTGGACATGAATTCATGAAAACATCATCCTCATGGTGCTTTTCTTTATCCTCTAAATTAACAATATTATGTTATGCACAATACATTGTCATGATAATGCATTCGTTCTCATGTTTAAATGTTTAAATTTTGAAAACAAATCATTTATTTTTCACACACTAAGTTTCATGTGGCACTTTTCCTGAGCTGTGTAAAGAACTACAACGTCAACAAGAGCTGGCAGAACTAAGACAACCGTTCCCGTTGCCCCTTCATTTGTGTGTGCTAACCGTGCTGACAAGAGGAAGGAGGTCTGTATATAATCTGCTTACACTATTTCCACTTCCCTTTTGATTGCTTAATCCATACAGATTATTCACAAGTACTCCCTCAGTTCCTCCATCTTAAATTGTAAGGGGTTTTGGACCTCATTTTCTCCATCCATGTTCATATGAATGTTGATGATTTCTCCATTCATGTTCATATGAATGTTGTTGAATCTAGACACATATACAAACCACATACATGGAAATATGGAATATTGCATGAATCCATACAAAGTCTAGAACCCCTTACAATTTTGAATGGAGGGAGTAGCATTCTAGCAAGCGCTTTTATTCTGAAAGGATCTGGTAGTCACAATATTTTATTATCCAGTTCTACACAAAATTAGAAGAGAAACATAAAGCTTTGGAAGCAGAGAAGGGCGAGGCTGAGGCCAGGAAAAAGGTAAGAACTCATTTCTGAATCTATCCATCTCTTGGAAACAAACTATCGTAGGTCAGGTAACTTGTGTTTTGTACTGATTAATCTTATGGTCCATATAGTAACTGTTGTTTTTAAAATGAGAGCAATAAGGGTGGTATTAAAAAAAGAGTTGTTTCTGAGTACACACAAGGGTGTGTTATCTACCTTTTCTTTGTATTCATGGAAGATTCTTGCTGAACACATATAGTCCTTCTGTTTTCCTTGCGCACTAGTATTATTTCTTCCTTTCCTTTTTTTTAATTTTTCATTTGCCTTTTTTTATGTGATTGCTGAGCTGTCAAATGCTTCATATAATGAATTGAAATACGGGATCTCTTAATTTTCACATAATTTGTAGATATAGTTTCATCACATATACATCAGTTATATTTTTTGCATGTCTGCTGTCACAAACATTTTCTATCTTTTCAATCTGGTATGCCAATAGTTTCTTTTAATAAAATCCAAGTTATCACAAGCAAGATCAGCACATGATGGACAAATAATTTATGGCTTGGTGGTTGTGGTCAACTGATCATGTAATAAATGATGTGTTCATTTAGAATTTTAAATACAGTTTGTTGAATGCGAATTTTAAATACAGTTTGTTGAATGCTATCTACTATCATATGGAGCTAGTAATGTTTTGCTAAGTTTGTATTGTCATTCAATGCAATTGACCATCATATACTGTTTCATTCAAATTCTACAATAGTTAGATCGACTTTACCCATCTGTGTTTTTCCTTTACCAAGTACTTGTGCTAGATTATTTATTATTTTCTATTCTTATCTATATCGAAAACACTATTATTGTCTTTTTATCTATTGTAAACAAATCTTATTATGTTCATTTTTTTGGGTAGGAAGAGCAAGAGGCTACTTTAAAACAACTAAGGAAGTCACTGGTCATTAGAGCAAAACCCATGCCAAGCTTCTATCAAGAAGGCCCCCCACCAAAGGCTGAACTTAAGAAGGTAACTCCACTAGACCACTACGTCATATTTCTAATTCAACGAAAAAGTGTAGCTATGAGACTGACTTTATATTCTTGCATGTCATAAATTATGGTTACTGTTTAGGAATTTAGGATATAGTAATATTCCAAGAGGGGAATGTGCATACCCTGCTAAATGAAGGGCATATTTAGGCCCTTTTAAACAATATACTTTGTGGCTCACTGCCCCCAACACCAAGCTGATCATCCAATAATAACATGGGTATGGTTAACTTGAACCTGAAGCAAATGATATGTAAGAACATGGTTATGGTTAACTTAAAAATACATGACTATGTTTTGGAAAATATTAGTATACATTCATTCGATGGTTCTAATTGTGAATTTAACTTTTGCCTCTGCTCTGTCCAGGTGCCTCCTACTCGTGCCAAATCACCAAAGTTTACAAGTTCAAGGAGAAAGAGTTGCTATGACACACTAGAGACACCAGAGGGGAAAAATACCAATGCAACATCTACCCGGTCACAACGTCACAGCATTGGGAGTTCTAAAGACACTAACAGAGTACAATGCTCACCAAAGAGTGGTGTGGTGATCAAAACCAGAGCTGTCAAGCCTGAGCTGAAGGCCATCTGAAGAACATGGAGCAGTCAAGCTCTGAGAATTGTCTTGCAAACCTAATTACTTAACTCTTAGCTATTTCCATTTCCATGCATTTTGCATTTAAGTTATACCAAGCATCTCCACCAATAGAAGGCTGTAGGGCCAGTGACTTTGTGCGTGTTGCAGGACTTAATCCATTTTCTTTCATTTGTGTTGTACTCGTAAGGACTCTGTTGCTGGGGCCATGTGACATTCCATGTTGTAAATTACTCGAGGATATTTGTAACGACTCGATCGGTCTCTTGGTCCTCTGAGCCCTTGAGCTAAGATGTGAGCTGAAAAGCTATTGGAATGCCATTTGATGGTGCCTGCAGATCCCAAGTCCCATGCCATTTTGAGGTGTGCACTTTTGCTTCGTTGTCAGAATGATTTCAAGAAATATGCAGACAAATCTCAGTGCAATTAACGTTTCAAAAGTCAGGGTAATTTTGCCCGAATATTCGGGAAGCTGCAGTAGTGCAGTGATTAATGACATGGGCCCACATGTCACTGTCAACGTGAAGGGTGATACTAGTTGATAACGTAAGGTATCAATTAAATTACAGGGAAATGACATATTTGGATCGGAAATTGAGAAGACCACGTACATTGCATAATATGAAAATAAATTGGAAAGAAAGATACGCGCTCATTTGCCTCTCCTGTTTATTTATTGTCCGTATAATCTTCTGTACTATCACAGCCTGTTATGACGAACTCTGAGAGGTACCCACTTTTTAATTTCTCCGTTTGATATCTGCTGCCATGTCCTTTATTTATTTATTGATGAAAGTAAATTCTTTGTTTTTCGATTTTTTTTTTTGGTTCCATGGTAGTTGGCAAGTTGTGCTCCTGGGACACGGAGCGGGGGAGATCTGAGGAAGCTGTTCCTTTCCTCATTTCCTGTCTTCTGTCTTGAGGAGGCAAACAAATCCATGATCGCCTCAGAAATGTTATGAAGGTATGTCAGATAAGCTTTTTGATCTTCCGTTTGTTTAAACACCGACTTGGATTGGCAATTCTTGGGTTAGTTTAGTTTGCTTGATCGGATTGTGTACTGGACTGGAATGCTAGGATTGGAAATTCCGGTTGTATGAATTGGCTCTTTACTTGAGTTCTTGCTGCTGATCTTTGTTGCCGATCCAATACATGTTCAACTTCTTGCGTTCTTGCATGGCTTTCGTATGCACTTGGTCACAACTTGCCTCTAATTTCACTCAATGGCTGCGGAATTTGTTTTTATTCTGTGTTCATCTGAGTAGACTAGATGGCTAATCATGGTGAAGATTTTACTTTAGGAGCCCCTCTAGCATGGGTGGAAATATGGAATGACATGTTTCGTTGCTAAACCCTCAACCCGAAATCTCACCTGAAAATGGAAATTTGAGTTGGATATATTCGATTTGAAAGTATGGTGCTTTTAGTGCTGCAGTTGACACTTGACTTCACAATATCTTTTCAGTTATTTTCCAGAATATCATCGTCCGAGGAAAGATACAAATTATTTATTCAGTAAGAAATTTGCATCTCAAGTTGAAGGCAATGGCTTCAAGAACAAATACCAGTAACCCCCCTTGGAGATATCAACGGTTCTCTGCTCTACTATCTTCAGTACTCCTAGAATGGATTTTGATGCTTCTGCTGCTGCTTGAGGGGTTGATCTCATATCTGGTGACAACGTTTGCACACCTTTGCAAGCTGCAACCCCCATGCCCAATGTGCACAAGGCTGGATCATGTCTTAGGAAAGGCACAGCCGGGCTTTTATCGCGAACTAATGTGCAATTCTCACAAGGCAGAAGCATCATCATGGGCATTTTGCCACATCCACCAAAAGCTTGTTGATGTTCACATGCTGTGTGAGACCTGCCTTCTGTCGTTTGCCGCTGAAAAGAAGTCGAACCTTGAGACATACCGGTCTTTGGTGGGGAAACTCAGTGTTGGTATCGACAATGTGGGTTGCAGGAACAACTTCACTTCGAGGAATGATGCAATTGAAGCACCAGTCGTGAATAAGGACACCCTATGCTCATGTTGCTCAAGACCATTGCATGTTAAGTCACATCCTTTTGTGCTTCTTCAAAGCAGAGCTAGTGGCATCGGCATTGAGGGAATTTGCAGAGTTGTTTCAAGAGATCACCAGAGTATTGATGAGATCAATTATGTTGCATACAGTGAGCTGAAGACCTCTGACACTGAATCAGAGCCCTGGCAGCCTGTTGGTAATGTCGGAAGTTTGCTCAAGGATGATCATGATAGTTTGAAGGAAGGTTCCGCATTGTGCCATCCGCTAACAAAGATTGCAGATGACATTCCTCCATATGATAACTCAATGGAGAAATTACCTGAGCACTCTGGGTTGATGCTGGGCCAGAATGGCGGTTATGATAATCAGCCTTCTGAAAATTCAGGAGGGATGTGCAACATGGCAAACCTTCAGTCATCTGATCTTCCCAGCAAAGATAGTCAGAAAAATACTGAAGATTCTGATGCAAGAGGTATGTGAAGTGTCTTTCACCCTATATGTTTTATGATTAATTCCCTTACATATGCTGAGAATGTTATCACTTTTTCCAGTTGACAAACCCGAAGAGGATATTTGGCACAATGCTCTTAGTTCTCCTGAGGATTTATCTGTCGCCTCTAAATCTGCTGAAACAGACACCATGTCAGATGGAAACAAAGCTGAATTTACCCAAAGGCCCACAGGGAAGAATTCTTCTAAAGTTCACGAAGATTTGAAGACACTGTTGTCCCAGCTTTCTACTGCTTCCCACGCACCTGGCTGTGACAGTCCGACCGTACAGAACCACCATGAACAAGCCATACTTCACAATATCACAAGAGCGCTCTCCCTTGATAGGCATCACTCAGGTATCTCTGAGAGCTTGGTGTATGAAGCTGAAGGAGAGTGCACAATTGATCAGCTGAAGCAACAAATCGAGTTGGACCGCAAGTCGATAAGCCGTCTTTGGAAGGAGCTGGAGGAAGAAAGAAACGCTTCGGCTGTCGCGGCGAACCAAACGATGGCCATGATCACTAGACTGCAGGAAGAAAAGGCAGCGATGCAGATGGAGGCGTTGCAGTACCAGAGGATGATGGAGGAGCAAAGCGAGTACGACCGCGAGGACCTTCAGAAGATGGCTGGGATGGTTCAGAACCTCCAAGCCGAGATCGAAGGCTACAAGACGAAGCTTAGAGATCAGTCGCTCGTCGACGAAATACGCGACCAAATGCGCCTTACGTTCCCGAAAGAACATGGGTGGTCTACCTCTAGGCCTAGCATGTCCAGAACCAAATCGCTCTCGTGTTTCGAGGACGAGAAGACGTACATCTCGAAACGCTTGAGGAAGCTGAGGCAGAAGCTCCACGAGTTCTCAAACAACAGCAGAGAACAACACGCCCCATCGCCAGAGCACGGCGATGAGGACAGAGAAAGTTCAGTCGATGACAGAAACAGTGAGGATGCGTACGATGACGCCGAGGAAGATGATGATGAACCGGTGCTCGTTCGAGGAAGAACCGGCGACCTGTTCGGGGACTTGAAACATGGAAAACGAAACGACCCCAAGGGGCAGTACCATGCCATGGTCAGCGAGAACGACCTGGCCTCGTTCGAAGACGAGCTCTCTGAGGTCAGTGGGAGGCTGACGGCGCTGGAAGCTGACCGGAGCTTCCTGGAGCACAGCGTGAACTCGCTGAGAAACGGCGAGGCAGGCGAGGAGCTGATCCGGGACATCGCTAGCAGCCTCAGGGAGCTCCGCAAGATAGGGATCGTATGGAAGGAGTAGGAGTAGCTGGAGATGGTGATGGTGGTGGCTGCTGTAGCAGAGGTAGGTCATGCGGCGTTTCAATCAGCGGAAAGCTCCCATTGACTGAACCGAAACCTCTGAATCCTACTGAAGAATCTATGATCCTATGGTAGTAGGATTAGTTTCGGTTACAATGAATCTGTCCTGAGGTCGGAGCTAACTGACGGCTGTTAATTTTGCAGGGCGTAAATGATGATGAGCTGATCGTAGTGGAGCGTGTGCATGTGGTTGCTGTCAGCTGGTTGAGGGTGTGGTTGTGGTGTGGACGCAAGAGCATTTCTCGTGAAGTCATGTGCATTGCATTGCGGAGTTTTGTTAGTGCTTGAGATTTGACCCGCGTGTATACAACTTCCATAGATTTTTATATTTTTTTGTTTCAATTTTTTTTTTTTGTTTTTTGACATGTTGGGAACGGAGGGTTTTTTTTTTTTTTTTTTGCGTTATGTTTATGCTATTTTTGGGAGAGTATTATTGGTGTTGCTCTCTGTCTCTGTACTGGGCCTCCTGGCCAAAACCAAACACATGTCTGAAATTTGCAGGAGACAGAATTTCTTCGCATCAATCTGGTTAAGCACCAAAAGAATCAGTGGTTCCAACACTAAAGCACGTTGAAATGGAACAAACACGCAACAGACATCTGGCCTTCTCCGGCCGGCCGGCCTCCTTCCACCGCCGCCCCATTTCCTCCCGGTCGAGCACGCGGGTCGCGCGGTTCTTCCACGTGCGCGCGTGTTCCAGCTCCCGATCCGGCGCGGCGGCGCCGACGATGGCTCCCGGGGTTTGCGGCGCGCGGGGACCATACTACCACGGAGGTCTAGATGGCCGAAAGGGCCGGCGTGCGTGCGTGTTAGGCCGCCCTGTGTGCTCCGTTCCGGTGGCCAGGTTCGCTGAGCTCTGCATGCTGCAAGTGCTCCCTGCCTTCCAAAGTGCTTGCCGCCGTCGTCCGCTTCCATCTATCTGATCCTCCCCTATTCGATCCACGGGCCATGACTCATGCGTGCGCACGACGAGGGGAAGAGAAAGAGAGACTAACTAATACTTCTCTCTCAGCATCAGTAGGTTGACACACGTACGTACGTAGAAAGAAAAAAGGTCAAAAAGGGAAGGGATTAGCAGAACGCGGTGCATTGGCGGCCTCGCTAAGCTCCTTGTTGCTTCCTCGGCTGAAAAAACCCCGATCGAAATGCCGGGCGCATGCAGGCTGCGAGTCTGAATCTGAGAGGAATGATACGATAATGCGCGTTCCTGTTCCAAATCCAAGCTAGGCCAAGTTTCCAAATTCCAACCCTGGACTGAAGACGATCGATCAGGCATTGCTTGCTCCAAAGGTCAAATGACAATGCAAAACGTCTCCCCCTCTCGCGCTCATCCTCCCCGGCCCACTCTCCACACCCACGGCCCACGCAGCCACGCACTACTAATCCCACGGCCGTGCCCGTGCCCGTGCCGTGCGCGCGTGTATTTATACGCATGCAGACACGCCGCAACAACACAAACCAACACACACTCCTAGCTTGAAGAACTATCAGAACACAGCTACCAAGCAAGCAAGACGGTCTCGATCGGTAACTTGCGATCGATTGGCAGCTTGTAGACGGCGACGACGACCCACATCGACGATCGATCGACCATGAGGTCTTGTGCGATTATTGCAGCGGCGGCGGTGCTTGTCCTGGCCGTGGTCGCCAGCTCCGGCGGCATCGTTGGAACTGCGGCGGCGCGGCCGTTGGCGAGCCAGCTGGGCGGCGGCTCCGGAGCCCGTGTCGTCGCCGCGGAGTTAACAACCGCGGGCACCAACTCGTCGGCGCAGCCGTCCAACTGCACCTACGGGAACAACGTCGGCGGCGTGTGCCCGCCGACTCCGCCAACCAGCGCTGCTGGTGGGAACTAGCCTAGCGGGAGCTTAGCTGCACCGGCTACACGGCGTCGCAGACACAACCTACACGTCGCATGTGCCGACATGCGTCCCCCCGTCCCCGTATACGGTATTATCACAGTCCAGCCACCGGAGGCTGTAATGGAAGCAAACCCACCAGGCCCAGTAAACTCGTAGGGCCGAAATAGGATCTATCGCCCATGGGCCGTTAGCCCGCGTATTAGACACAGATTGTCCATTTCTATTTTAATCTCTACATTTGATCGCCGACGAGCGATGTACATGTACACCTACAGTACAGGACGTTGCATTGCAAATTTGTAACAGAAGTTGTAAAATATATTTGTTTTTTAAGGTAAAGAAGTAAAAATACCCACGTGTTGCTAAATGCTAAAGGGTTCTTTAGGCAAAACTCATTTCCTTTCAAAATTGAGGGAATTGGAAGAAATTAAGGGGAAAATGAACTAATTTTTTTCTCAATCCTCTCCATTCTCTTCCAATTCCGGTCAAAAATGGTGCATCCAAACAAGCCCAAAGGCATTGTTAAAGTCCCGCCACAAAGTGGTGGAACCTGCCCACCCGGGTCAGGTCCTCGATTTGGCACGGGTGTTAGTTCGCACGAGTTAACGGTTTTATTCTTTCAAATGGTAGGCGACGTCCCCATCGACAGCGAGGCGTCTGTGGTGACTTCGTGAATCTCGAGATACCGATCCAGCCCAATTACACATAGGTGCTCATAAAGATAGGGTGTGGGTGTGTGTTTATAGGGGTGAGTGCACGCGCGTATGAGCACCTATGTTGTACTGTGTTTCTAAAAAAAAAGTCCCGCCACAAAGCAATGGGAAAAGAAGACCAATTTTGTTAACGAAATCAAACACGAAGGCATCCCATAAGACCAAAATTGCTTACGTCATTTAGCATGCTCATATAGTCGTAGTTTCCATGAGACAAAAAAATTTCGACTCAATAAGAGAATTGTGAAAAAACACGGTGTTCTGAGAGCACGAGACACGCTCCATCTTATCTATTTTAGCTAGATATTGTGTCAGCTACATTAAGACATATGTATATAAGTACCAATTTTCATTTTCATAACGGTATCAAAACAATTAAACACGTGATTTGTTCAGATTAAACGAACCAAATCTAGATCATACGGCTAGGATATCTCGTACGCTCGCAGGAATCATAAATCTCATTGAAGTCTCCCCTCATATACATTATTAGGTCGATGAAGAAGTCCATTGTGTGGTCGATGGTCTCAAGATATATGCAAACATAGTTCATCCTTCGTCACCGCTTTACAATTCCGTAGCCCTTATTAACAACGTGACAACTAGGCCTTATATAAGCCAGATCAATTTAGATCGATCAACAGGGGTACATCTAACACAATCACACTTTTCCAACCGACTGAGACAACACATAATATAATCATATAGACTCAAATAAACATGTAGACCAAAAAAAAAAAAAGGCAGCGAAGCGGAGGTAGTAGTACCAGGACCGTGCAATGTCGACAAGAACAGATTGCTGAGACGACGGCACACACTAAAATAAGAACAACAGTAATTTTTTCCAGGTCGTATTTTAAGATATGTGAAATGTACGCAAATCTTTTTGTACTTCTACAATACATTATGCCTATGTATATATCCCAGCCATGCCTGTTAGTCAAAATCTTTAAAGTTTGACACATCAAAAAAAAAAAATCCTAAGACGCCTAAAAAACAAGAAACGGGTCTATATTCTCTAGATGTTTGTCGTCCTTCATGCCGTTTTACAATGTCAGTGACTTCTGTCAACAGAGAATGCCTTGCTGAGACATCGTCACCAAACACATCCAAGAATTCCTCTGGAACACTATGCAGAGTTAGCAAATCTTTCACCACCAAGATAGCTTCTCTAGAAATTAAAAAGAACCAGACTACCATATACATGAATTATCACAAGTTCACAACACAGAATTTCGCACGCGCCTGGCAGATTCTGAAAATCAAAAGCACTGGGAAGCAGGCCTAGCCACATTTTAATTGAAAAAGCATTGGGAATAAGCCAAGCAACATTCGCGAGACGAAATCATGTTAGGTTCTCAGAACAGTTTCAGTTCAATCAATCAATCAAGAACATTAGTTCAACCTCAACTCTCAACTCCATATCGAGGGAGTTGGAAAACATTCACATGCTGCCGAAGAATCATCAAGGAGAACAAAAGAAAAGAAAGGAGTCAAAGAACTACTCGGATTAATCACGCGGACGACGAAACCCGCAGTTCGTCGCTGATGATGAATGATTCGATCGCCGCCGCCGTGGACGCGTGCTGGTCAATCCCGCCCTCCGCTGCCGTACAAGATGAACTCCGAGGAGTGGAACTCCACCTCGGCCGCCGCCTGCTGCTGCTTCCTCATCGTGGCCGCCGCCGACGCGCCGGCGCCTCCGGACGCGGCGTCCACCGGGTCGCCGCCGCCCGGCGACGAGCAAGAAGACGAAGCCCCGTTCCCGTTCCCATCGGTGGTGGTGGCGGTGGCGGGAGTCGAGGGGGGCTTGTAGTACATGCGCCCCGTCTGGGGGCAGTGCGAGTAGGACCGCACGGCGACCCGGGCGCCCATTTCCAGCAGCTCCGAGCACAAGCGGGCGCACCGGCTGCCCGTCGTCGCCGACCTCCTCCCCATCTCTCCTCCCGGCACGGGCAAGAAGAGCGCGCGGACGAGCGGCCGGGGCGTGAGAGCTCTCGGTTTCTTTTCTCGCGGTCGCGGCGGATTGGTGGCGATCGCGCGACTGGGGAGTCTCAAGTCTGGGACTGGGACGAGATGCCTCGTGAAGACGGGTGTGGGTGGGTATTTGTATCCGGGGAAGAAGAGATGTGGAGGTCGGTGCGGCGGGGGGAGGACGAGTCCGACGAGGAGACGACGGCGGGGGTTGTGAGTTGTGACGACTGCGCGCGGTACGGACTCCGAGTTGGTTGCGAGTTTCCTTTCTTTCGTGGCAAGGAAAGTCGGTTACGTGGCAAGGGCTCGTATATGCATTGATATATCATCAGGATCAAAATATTCTTGTTCGATCCATTCCTAACAAATGATTGTAAGAGTGGATCAACATGTATAATTCTACCTCCATATATTTTTTATTTTTTATTTGACGTTAGGACATAAAAGTTTAGTTCATTTTGCACTGCGTTTGTTGTCTGAAACTTCATTTATAAAAATATGGAGGGAATATTTATAAAGCCGTTGTATATAATTTGGTATCAATATTTCGACACACGTGTAGTTTTAACGTATACTAGAATAAATTGCTGGAAACACCAACATCCAAATAAATACTGAGTGTGACCATAGGTGACAAACAGGCAAGCATATCGCCAAGGTTGTGAGTGTCCCTAGTTAACATGTTCCACAAAAACAAAACAATGTCACCATGTGTTCCAATTCATGAATCAGAATATATATTACCTATCTTTCATGGTTCCTAAATCTACACAAGGTCCTAAGAACCTCTTGGCAGGGCTCCTTGCACAGCTCCAACGCCGGCTCCTCGTGAAGCCTTTTTAAGGAGCCGGAGCCCTGCCAAATAGACCATGAGTTTAATCTATTTACAAAAGGTTCTACTCCAACTCCTAAAAGCTTGTTTGGATCAACCATTTCTGATCAGAATTGAAGGGGATTGAAGAAAATTGAGGAGAAAATGAGTTCATCTCTCCATCAATTCTCTCTGATCAGAATTGAGTTTCTCGAAGTAGCTCTAAATGAGACGATGAGAATGGTGCCGAACTGATTTGTCCTTCCCCTTTGAGAAGACTGAATTGATGTGTTCAGTATCATTTACATCTGTGATTAAGTGACCCACTGGCCCAGAGTCCAGAGCCCACTGGCCCACTTGGCCCATGGACAGGAGCCAGGGCCCACCAGTTCCATCTGCCGGCAACGAGTCAGCCGCCGTTTCAGCGGACGACGGCCTCCAAATCCGGGCGTGCTCACTGCCGTGCCGGCGAGGCGGCGACGATTGGCCGACGACTACTGCTACTGGTGAAGTCCAAGGTCCTTCTCTTCCTCGCCTGCGGGAAGCTACGCGGCCGCCGAGAGGGCGAGGCCCACCCTCTGCCTCGCCATGCTGCGCGTCGTCGTCTCCTCCCTCCCCTCCCTCGGCCCGCTCCTCCGGCGCCGGCCTCTGCTAAACCATAAACCCCTGCTCCGTACGCGCCCCACGCCGCGGCGGCCGTTCCGCGCGCTCTCGTCCTTGGCGCCTCCCGCCGCCGCCGCCACGCCCAGCGCCGCAGGGGCGGCAGAGGAGGTTGCAGTAGAGGAGCACCTTGAACGGTGCGCGGCGGCGGGCAGGGCCCCGCTCCGGGTGGCGGTGCTGGTGAGCGGCGGGGTGGACAGCAGCGTCGCGCTCCGCCTCCTCCACGCCGCCGGCCATCACTGTACCGCGTTCTACCTGAAAATTTGGTTCCAGGTACGCGCTTCAGGAAAAAAAAAAAGTTCACTGGTTACCATTCAAGCTGCTGCGATTCTAGCTATGCTGCAGGATGTCTCGTAAACTTGGTTCTGCAATTTGTAGGAAGACTTCAGGAATTTTTGGTCCGAGTGCCCATGGGACGAGGATTTAAAGTACACACAAGCCGTCTGTGACAAGGTCTCGTTCAAATTTCTGTTGGAACGTGGCATGCCGTTGAATTGCTAGTGTTCAGCACGTGTACATGAACTAATTTTGATTACATGGACCGACCGGCCTGATGATATCTGGTTTTATAGATCAATGTGCCATTGGACGTGGTCCATTTATCTGATGAATATTGGAACCATGTGGTGAGAATGCTCATGTGAGCTTTTCTCCTAGGAGATTGTGCAACGTGCTTGTTAAGGCATTTGTTATTTTGTTTTGAGAAGAAATATTGTTAATTTGATATCTAGGTATCGCATATCATCAACGAGTATCGCTGTGGTCGTACACCAAATCCTGATGTTCTCTGCAATACGAGAATAAAGTTCGGTAAGCGTGTATTTGGATGACAATATGTTATTCTACTACGGAAATCCAAATTTGCATTGAGGTGGATTTTCTAACAATGGTGTTTTGCTTATTGTTGTTTGGGCAGGGGCTTTCTTAGAAGCCATTGAAAATTTGGGATTTGACTACATAGCCTCAGGACATTATGCACATGTTGTGCATCCTTCCGCTGAAAATTCCAAAATGCCATCTGTACTACAGTTATCAAAGGACAAGGTAAATTGCACAGTCTCTGGCAAATCATTTTTTTCTGCAGAGTCAAATGTGATACCATATTGATTTTCTTTCTTAAAACTGACCAAAAATTAGGATTAAAAGTAATTAAATAGTTGAATTGATAATTTGCCTTGTTACTATCATGTATCACCTTATCTATTGTCTATTTGCTATTCCAGGTCAAGGATCAGACCTATTTCCTCTCGCATCTATCTCAATCTCAGCTTAGAAGGCTTCTTTTCCCACTAGGATGTATTACAAAGGTTTGGTGGATTTGCAGCAAACATACCTATATGTTCTATGCCAAATGACACAATTTCACTTTACAGAATATTGTCTTGTATCATGCAGGATGAGGTGCGTAGACTGGCTACTCAAATGGACCTTCCAAACCAAGCCAGGAAGGACTCACAAGGGATATGCTTTCTTGGAAAGGTAAATACTGTACCTTCCTTCATAGTGATTGATGTTTATGACAAATGATATCATTGTGGAGCTACACAAGTATCTCTTTCTAGGTCAAGTTCAGTGAGTTTGTTGAAAGACATATAGGAGAAATGGAAGGAATCATTCTGGAAGCTGAGTCTGGAGATTACCTAGGGAAACACCGTGGGTTTTGGTTCTATACAATTGGTCAGAGGCAAGGATTGCGCCTTCCTGGAGGACCTTGGTATGTACTCCTACTCCTGTCTTTTGATGCATGGTCAATCTGTGTGCTTTACTGCTTTCATGTTACCAGCTAATTATGCTACAATCCCTTGTCCAGTGAAAACCATTGCTTTGCTCTACGGTTTGCTGTGGCAGTATGGCAAAGTTTTTACTTCATCACATAAATATGTGTGCTTTATTAATCACGAACTCATCAAGTAAAGGCCTTTTGTATCTTGTATAGGTACGTTGTGGAGAAAGATGTTCAAAATAATGTGGTTTTTGTGTCAAGGAATTACTATTCACTGGATAAGCGGAGGCGTACATTTCGTGTTGGATCACTTAACTGGTTTGAAAATGCTGGGCCAGGAAACAGTGAGCGACTTAAATGCAAGGTATCAGGGTGCTACATACAGTAGCCTCAAGGGCAGTATGATACACAGTTATTAGTCTTTTCTGTCTGGTATTGTTCCGAGACCTGCTATTTACAAACAACAATTATGTTGCATAAGTATGGCTCCAATTTGCTGATAACAGGTGTTCTAGTTGACTGATCAATTTTGAGTGATCGAGCATTGATTCCTAGGTTTACATGCTAGCATCAAATGTGCCCTTATATGTATTTCAATCTTTTAGTTTTATGTTGAGATCTGTAGTATGTTCCTTTGTGAATTTACTGCTTTCCATTCTAACATGAAAATTCTGAACATCAGGTGCGGCATAGCCCAGAGTTTCATGACTGCACTGTCATAAAACAGTGTACCGAAGAAAATGGGGATGTCTTGGTGGTGCATCTGTCTGAAGATGACCAGGGCTTAGCAGCTGGTCAGTTTGCAGCATTCTACAGGGAAAAATCATGCCTGGGGTCAGGCATAATTTTGGATTCATGGGACGAGATGAGCTTCCCTGTCTGCTCAAGGGCACTCGAAATCGCTAAATTGGTGGACAAGTCGAGCCTAGGGAAGCCAGTAAGGATCGTGAACTTGGAACATACTGTGAAACCAGAACAACAAGAGGCAATCAAAGTCGGCTAACATTTACTGGTGTTGTAGCTCCTTCTCCTAACTGCATATGCTGCCCTGCGAAGCTATTCATCAGCAGTTTCGCAAGCCCTGGAAATTGAAAAATCAGGGGTGTTCCAGAAACTACCGTTACATATAGTTGTATACCCTGGTAGGGAGCTCCAGGTGGTTCTTGGAAAGATGACATAGTGGCAAGTGTTGGTGAGCTTGCATTTCAGAGGAGAAAAACTTTGCGTCTGGATAGAACTATAGAAGTCGTTGTCGATGCAAGGCTGAAAGATTCGATAGGTTGATCCGATATAAATTCTTACGGTGATTTCCCGATCTCAAGTGGGAAAACACAAACATGGTTTTTTGGACGTCCTCTGCTGGAAGGATCTGTATTCAGTAGGACGGCAGTAAACTGATGCGGAAATCGTTATGTTGTCTACTGGTAGGATGTTTTATTGTAAAAATCTGAGGATACTGTGGGTACGTCGTACGTGGTTGTACACTTACACTGCATTGTCCATCTGGCAAACAATACGTTGATCCTTTTTTGCTTTTGCCGTTTCATTCTTGCCTGAAATGGAGTGATTTATTGGAGCGTCAGTTTTGTTTACGTCGGTGCGACGTGTACCTGTCAGTACAATTGGCTATTTTAGCTTGGTGCAACTGTGCAAGTATAGTTGGATTTGGATGGCTGTTGTCTCGTGTGGGAAATTGTGTTAAATCCTTCGAATTTATGCTGTAGAGTTTATTCGGAATCAAAATCCAATTACCAAAATCCGGGGACATCGTTTCGTCAAAGTCTCCCTCGCTCCTTGTGATCAAGTGACGACCACGATGGGTTCGTCATAGCAATCCAACGGCGGACGCTGCGCCCCTATCAGTTATCTCCACCTCGCGCGGGCGCCGCTGCGCCGCTCCAAAGCCTGCTGCACGGCACACCACCATGGCTCTTCTCCTCCATCCCCGCCTCCCCTCCCACTCTCTCCGCGCGGCCACCCACCACCGCCACCACGCTATCTCGGATGGATCTTGCCTCCGTCCACTCCCCGGCCTTGCTAGGAAGTACACGCGGTCCGCGGTCACGTGCCGGGCGGCAAGGGTCAAGGAGGCTGCTCCCACCACACGCGCCCCTCCGCCTCCGCCGGCGTCGCTGGCGAAGGAGGCGCACAAGTACTTCGACCACGCCGTGGTCACCGTCCGCGCGGGCGACGGCGGGCACGGCGCCGTGCTCGCCATGCCGCCCGCCCCCTCCGCGGACGCCGCCAAGCCCCGCGGCAGGTTCAACAGGGCCGAGAAGAAGAGCAAGAAGGTGTCGTACAAGCGGAACTACGACGGGTCCGTGGCGCTGCCGACGGGCGGGCACGGCGGCGACGTCGTCGTGTATGCCGACGAGGCCGAGGAGACGCTGCTGCGGTTCCACGAGAAGGCCCGGTACTGCGCCAAACGGGGAGGCAACGTGGGCGCCGCTGGCGGCACACTGAGCTCGCGGATGCACAGCGGGTTCGCTGGGGAGACGCTCAGGATACCCGTGCCTGTAGGTTTGTGGATTCGGTGCTGTGAATTCCTTGTGTTTCTTTGCTGTGTGAGGATAGGTCCTTGATCAATGCCTACGCACTGAATCGCAGGAACTGTTGTGAAGCGCAAGAAAGGGACTGTTCTTGCTGATTTAGCTCATCCAGGTGACGAAGTGCTCGTTGCTAGAGGTGGACAAGGCGGGGTGAGTTGTTACTTTTTGAAATTTTGTGACGCTCATGGAAGTGGAAATGTGGATTCCTTGTTCCCTAACACATACGGTCCCCAAACTTCATGAGACATTCCTTTTCGAGAGCCCGGATGACATAGCATATATTTTGCCATGATGTCATTGTTTTCAGTACTATTACTTTGCGCACTAATATGTATAGTGTGTGCACTAATATGTTCAAACATGGCTTCCAAACAGGCTTCATTTTTTTGAGACATGAAGTGCATTCTACAATTTCAACTCATTGAAGTGCAACCCAGTGAGATGGCCAACATACTTGGCTGCTTGCTAAGCACTCTAGCCATGATCTATAACTTGATCATTCATAGGTACTTATGCTTTATATAAATGGGTATCGTCACATGCTTGTACATGAAATCAGGTGTTGTTGATTTCTATATTTATAGATTATTAAAGGAATGGCTACAGCACTGATTCTGCTGATACTGAGTTCATACTATAAATGATCTGACTCATTTCTAACTGCCTACATCTATCTCTATGTTGTGGGACTGTTTTACCATTCACTATGATTATTCCCTCTTGCTTGCTATGATAACTGGTATCTTTGTTGGATGATATTACTATGAACTTCTAGCTTTACATGTCTAGTTTATTTTTGCAGATCAGCTTGATAGATGTGCCAGAGTACAGGAGGAGGAAAGCAATGGCTTTATCCCCAAACATCATGCGTGATACCAGTGACAAGGTAAGCTGTCAGTATGGCGTTTCAAAAAAATTTTGATGGAAGCTCGGAAGGCCTTTTACCTATTCGTTGTCTTTGTTGTATCATCTACACTCTACACTGGGCAAGGATTTGTTGGGGTAAAAATAGTTCTGTGGCTCTACTTTCTAATAATGCATCGCTTGTTTAGTTCTTAGGTTTGTACAATCAGCCCATCTGGAAACATAGTGCAATGGAGTTGAATGCCTCCTCATGTGCTTTGCAAATGTCAAGCTGCTTGCATCTCTGCAATGCCATATTTATTCTATGCATAAATTTACCCAAGTTTCCAGAGAGTATGGTTTTGACTGATCATGAAAAGATGCCAAAGAAGCTCAAGTAGTAATATCAACATCGAGCTATAAATTCTTAAACAAAGGTTTTGTGATTGTGTTACCTCTCTTGTTTTTGTCTGCAGGTATTAACTCATGGTCAGCCTGGTGAGGAAGTAAGCTTGGAGTTGATCTTAAGAGTAGTTGCTGATGTCGGCCTTGTGGTATGGTGTTTCACTAGTCCAATCTCGAGTTTTCAGGAACTAGAAATTGTTTTAATCATTTAGTTAAATAGTTTAGATACCATATGTCCATATTCCAGAGTCTGTCATGTGTCATGTTTAGGCCATAAATGTTTGATTATCCAAAGTTTGAGCGTGGTTCGATGCTATTTTTCACATATTGCCATGTTGGTAATTGCATCTTCAGGGACTTCCAAATGCTGGAAAGTCAACCCTTCTATCAGCTATAACTCTTGCAAGACCGGACATTGCTGACTATCCATTCACTACATTGATGCCAAATCTTGGCCGGCTTGGTGGAGATCCTGCTTTAGGGGCGCTGCAGTTTTCCTCGGAAGCAACATTGGCAGATTTGCCAGGTCTAATCGAGGGCGCTCACCTAGGAAAGGTACTGCTTTTACTTCTATTTTCTCTGTTAGCTCCTACACAAAAAATCTTTGGAAGTTTCATGCTGCTTCCCCTTGTTACTCATCATGTTGTCTAATTAATCTTCAGGGTCTTGGTCGCAATTTCCTGAGACATTTAAGGAGAACTAGAGTAATTGTCCATGTTGTTGATGCTGCTGCAGATGACCCTGTGAACGACTATAAGATTGTCAGAGAAGTAATTTTAATTGCTTTCATCATTCCTGTTTAGTATTTTTTTTTACTTTTCAGTTATTTGTATTATAGTATTCACTATCTGTATGATCCCTAGTTGTGGCCCTGATTCTGTTAGACTGGACACTGGAGTTAGTGGTGATATACTATGATAAAATTCATATATATTGACAGGAACAGTACCATATTGCTAGTTTGTATACAATAAGTTTAATGAGTCGAGTTGAAGGGAATTCAAGTGTCATGGGTGTAGCTAATGTACTGCCATTGTTTTTAGGCTGTTAGCCTGTTCCAGTAAAAAAAAAGAGCAGACTGGAAACTATGAAAAAGATAGGATCTTATAATAAAACTCGTTTGCTTAAGGCATTGCAAATTTCAATTGGGTATATTGAAGCTTGCGATTTGTGAAAGTGCAACTGAATCATTTTTCTACATTTTGTTTCCAAGTCAAGGCGCAGTGTTGAACAGTAACCTGACATGCATCTCTTTGCAGGAACTAAGGATGTATAACCCCCAATATCTGGAGCGACCTTATGTTGTGGTCCTGAACAAGATCGATCTTCCTAAGGTGCACTTCAATTCCTCAATCTGAGTCAAGCTATTATCTTCCTAATTGGAGGATGCAATTTTCTATTTCAACTAATATCCTGAAGATATTTCAACTAGTGTAGCTTTCTCTTGCTTTTCCCCTGCTTATAGGCCCATGATAGGCTATCGTCATTGACTTTAGAAATATCCACAATTGGATGTGAAGAAAGCCATGACAAAAATGCCAGCAAAGATAACACGAATGGAAACATAAGTGAACGTCAGGTCTCATCAGAGGCTAAAATTGAAGATGGTGAAAAGGAACTTGGGGACTATCCGAGACCTCAGGCTGTTGTCGCTGCAAGCGTATTGTACGTCTCATCATCTTACCCAACTAAATGCATATTCATAAGAACAAGTTCACAGACTCTTTCTATTTGTAATGCAAATACACAGGTTGTTTTTCCCAGTAAAGTTCCTCACTTCCTCTGGGCTGGCTAACCTTGTAGGATTAGGGCGTTCCTAACCCTGCAAGCAATGTTTTTTCTAGCAGTTTGATGTTTTCTTATAACATGTCCTGTATTGACACGAATTCAGTCTGTTTAACCCCCATTGCCTTGGTTCCACAGGAGGCATATCGGGATCGATGAGATGCTGAAGGAGATAAGGGCAGCTCTTAGAAAATGCTTTGATCACAAGTTACCAGAACCTTGAGGATGAAGTCAGCGTAACAGAGGCTTAATACCATAGTCCAGTAGCGGAAAGGGAATGGACTGGATGCCCCCTGGCACATGCTGAAGGATTCCAATGGCAGTAAAACCCAAGAAGAATTTCTGAAGCAAGAGCACCGACCATTTCTGAAGGATGAAGCCACCAATGTTGAAGTCTGATATGGAGCACGGCGGTTTTCAGGCTACACTTGAAACACGGGCTCTCCCCAGTGAAATTTTAGCAAAACTGTGGCGATGCTCCGTCCACAACAGCCGTTTGTACTTTGTAGACGGCAATCTACAACATATATGATACGCAGTATATGTGAATATATTAGTTGGAGTTGAGAACGTGAGTGTTGTATCGACGAATCAGTGTATCAATCTGCCACCTGCAAAGATGCAATGCAGTGAGTGTTGTGTCGGCGCATCGGTGTACCATCCACCACCTGAAAAAAATGCAATGCATGCTGAGCATGAGCACGTGAAGTGATCAACTCTGCGCCTTCGATCCTGTGTATAAGAGATGCTACCAATGGCTTGTAGCCCAATGGTACTCCATTTCTTTGGGAGTGTTAAGGTCCTGAGTTTGACTCCTCATGGAAGCGAATTTAAAAAAACAGGAGACCGTTGGCTGTTGAAAAAAATCCCCATCATCGACGAAAGCCGGGGTTCGGAGGGTTTTTTCGACCGGTTAAGATTGAGTTTTTCTACCTTAATTACAATGCCGTGGGGGCGGTTCTTCCCCCATCGGTCGAGTTTTTTTTTAAAAAAAATAAGAGATGCTACACTTCGATGAGCCATCTCTCGTAAGATACGTAATTTATGGAGATCTGCACTGATGCGTTTTGTGTCGATCAGGTCAGGGAAGACGCCTCGCGTACTCGCGTATCGTCGCTACGGCGACGGCGGGGAATGCCCCCGGCTGTACGGGCGCTGGCTGTCGTGCAGCATAGCCATTGTGGCGGAGGGGGTGCATCGCCGCAGATGGGCTCCATTGGCTCTACAATTTCAAACAAGCTTTGCTGCTGCGCCGCGCCACCGTCTCCTGATGCGGCCACGGTCTCCAGGGATCGGCGATGGACGTACGCGAGGGCGAGGGCGAGGCCGGCATGGGCGCGGCCGGTTGCGCCGGGAAGACATCCATCGACGCGGCATGCCAGGCTGACGCGTGTGCGCCCCGCCGATTCGCACACCGCCCGAACCGTCAGCTTGCGCCAGCCAGCCCGAGAGCATATCCGATCCACGCGGGGCGGCGATTCCGTGGCGCGCTCCGCCTGCTCTGACTCCTCCGTCCAAGTCCAGCGCCTCGCGCGGCGGCGGCCGGCCGCCTCGTCTCGTCTCGTCTCCTCCCGAAACAAAAGCGCCAACAACACAGGCAGGGCGAAGCTGCAGAACCCGCATTAAGGTCGTCATCGCCCACCAGTCCCGCCACCGCTGCGGTGCTGTGTCTTATGGCGGGGAACGGCGCCGGCGAGGGTGCGGTCGGGAAGGTGACCTGCGCGGCGTGGGTAAGGCAGCGGGACGGCGACGGGCCGCCGGGCGTCGGCCGCGTCCTCGTCGCGTTCGGCCGCGGCGCTACGGCCTCGTCCCCGCCGCTCGTCGACATCCTCGCCTTCGACGAGCGGGCGTCCGCGCTCGCCTCCGACTCCGAGCCCCTGGTGAGTGCTTGGCTGCTTGCCTACCGACTCCCGTGCGCTCTGGAAGGCCGGCCTGAGCCTATGTGCGCTCGCTTTGCTTGTGGTTTTGCAGGCGAGGGTCGTCGTGGGCGAGGAGGCGGCGGACACGCCGCGCGCGATCGCCGTGCACCCCGGCGGACGGGAGTTCGTCTGCGCGACCACCAAAGGGTGCAGGTGAGTCTGTTTTCCTTGTTGATGCTGGGATCGTACTACGAGATTTTCCTTGCAGATGCTACAAGAGCAAGGTCTGGGTTCGAACTCGCTGATAAAACCTTGTCAGATAACAAATTATACTTCAAACTTTTATATGCCTTAGACATTGTTAGGCCCATTTGATTTGTATGGGCAAAAGGATTGAACTCATCTCTTGCGTACCTGCCCGAACCTCTGTACGCTATTATGCATTTTTCACTCTTGTAGAGTATTCAAGCTGGCTTATGAAGACTTCGGTATTCACCTTATTCCAAGAGATGCTTCGCCTCTCCAATCTATTGGGCCTCAAAAATGTTTAGCTTTCAGCACTGACGGTGCTAAGTTTGCTATGGGTGGTGAGGTATGAAAGCATCCTGTTGTGTTATTTTAATTTCAATTAGTTAAACTTTTTTGCTGTATTAGTGTTATGATATGAGTTCCATTTTTTCTGTTCATGGGTTATGTAGTTTCAATTATTTATGGCATACTTTACACTGGTGAAGTCTACATTTTCGTTATATTGTACTACCTCTGGTTTCTTTTGTTTGAAGCTGAATAGTATAAAGCTATACTACTTGACGTCAAATAAAGAAAATCAGAGGGAGTATATTGAAATTTTGAATTTTATATCTGAAGTTTCGTTGTATATTTCAATATGATAGAATGGACATCTCAGAATATTTCATTGGCCAAGTCTCAATGTAATTTTGGACGAACCTAAAGCTCACAAATCCTTCCATGACATGGACATCAGGTGAAAGAAATAAGGAAGTGTGCTTTTATTTGACAAAAATTTCCCTGCAATCAAATTATAGATTGTCACCTCCTGCTGCATGTTAGCTACTTATTCATATATATACGATTCAATCTGGCACAGTGCACATAACAAACATTCTAGCTACTACCTACTTTTAATATAGCATATGTCGTTTTGGTCGGTGTTGTTGCTTTGGGAGGCTATTCTCCTTGTATTGTTTTCTATTATCATAGTTCGTAAGTTGTGGCTTACTCTCTATAGATGTAATTTTCTACCCTCTTAATGAAAAACATGCCTAGGCACGATCAAAAATATATAGCCATTGTCTTAGAGTTCCTTGCTCACAAGAGAGAGTTATCTTAGCTACATTTGTTACTTTGTAAGCTATAAAGGCCTAAATTCATGTTTTAACCTTTGATCCTGAATCCTGATATAGTGCTAGTCCCCTTCTCGTGTAGCTTAGACTCGGAGTTTTTAGTTTCAACATCCACTGGTGGTTCTGCAAGAATATGGAATGTCCGTGAGGGAGTTCCACTCATCAATTTGACAAGATCTTCGGTATAGTATGATAACTTGCTGTATTTTCCCGTAATGATAGTTGAAAGTGAAGTGTTTGTCTGATCTTCTCTTTCTCTGTGTTTGTTTACAGGATGAGAAGATTGAGTGTTGCCGCTTCTCTAGGGATGGAACTAAACCTTTTCTGTTTTGCACACTTGTAAAAGGTAATCATTTAAATTAAGTTAAAGAAGTGCACCGGATGCCAGCTATAGTTAAATATTTCTCTTAAATAGGTCACAATATTTTGACTATGGCTGTGGACATAAGTAACTGGAAGAGAATCGGGTACAAAAGATTTTCAGCAAAGCCCATTTCCACACTTGCAGTTAGCTTGGACGGGAAATATCTTGCACTGTAAGTGGGTGAGATGCTGACTATTGAATTGAGTCTACCAATATATTTCTCTCTAAACATTTCACTTTTTAGTAACACTTGTATTGGCAAATTTTGAAAGTATTCATAACAGGTTTCTTTTCTTAGAATCTAAGCAATTTCTTCGTATTTGAATTCATCCCCTGTCGACTGTACTTCTTGTTGTATACTTTCCTGAGCTGAAACCATTATTTGTATTGTTTAAAATTTATGTGTATTTTGATAAACAATGGCTGAAAGTATCTGTTAAGTTTTGTGTTTCTGAAAATATGCGAAAATGCAACCATTTGCAGATAAATAGCTAAAGCATAACTTGAAGTGTGTCCAGTCAATTGAAGAAAGTATTAGCTGGTCAATGAATAATGGTTATGCTATTAGCAGGCTCTTAACTGACTGATTCTTTCTAAAAAGACAACTGCTCAAAAAGAAGAAAACTCAACATACCTGCTCTTTTTTCATTTTTTAGAAAGGGAGCATATTGTTGACACATATCCAATTTTGATCCTAATTACATGTCTCTGAAACTGATATTTTAATCTGAATCTGTTAATATTTGACCACCAATGCTTGAATTTTTCTTTTGTTGCAAAATGCTATTAATATGAATATACACACTTTTCGCCTTTATTTAGAGGAAACCGTGATGGTGACTTTTGCGTCGTGGAAGTAAATAAGATGGAAGTTGCTCACTGGTGCAAGAAGGTTCATCTTGGCTACCCAATTTCTTCCATTGAATTTTGCCCTACTGAAAGGTAATCTTTCACTATGTTGCAAGAAGAGAGAGAAACCAAATATCATTAGAACAGAACTGTCTTGAATTGAACAAAGTTTCTGTAGCGATGGGAACCTTGAACCAGTAGCCAATCCTGCATTCCGATATTGTTCACTAGATGCTCTGTTGTCCAAGTAAAATGAAAAGTCGATAATAAATAGGCTATGAACTCACGATCTAGGACTACTTTGCATATAGGACAACATAAATAGGTCAGTGTTTTTCAACGGGCCAAGCAAAATTTTGTTGGACACATACAACACAGCTAGTACTGAACATGTCTCGCTTTTGCACACTCGGCCCTTCTCTGGTGGCATGTGCGTACATACCATTATACCAACATATAGTAGCATATAAATGCGTTGTCTTGTGATATTGCAGGGTTGTAATCTCCACCTCACATCGGTGGGGAGCAGAGATAACAAAACTTGACGTCCCTCCTGAATGGAAAGGTACGTGTCTATGTCTTTTGCTCCCCTCTCCAACCATTCACCTAAACGCGGCCTCCATTTTCGCTTCTGCAGTCTGGCAGATCTGGCTGGTGCTCCTCAGCCTCTTCATTTCATCGGCCGTCCTCTTCTACGTCTTCTTCAAGCACGTAAGGCTCACCCCGTGAAGCCATGGAGCTCACCTCGCGTCCCTGATGACGCGTCCATGCTAGCTTCAGCATGGTTGTTCTGTTCGCGGTTTGCCGACGTCGATGCTAGCCCTGCTGTGCAGTGCAGTACAGCACCCATCACCACTCATCGGTGTTTCTGAAGGCCGTTCCATGTTCCCAACCCTGATGCTACAGCTATGATGTACCGATACTGGATACTGATACTCCGATACTGATACTCCGATACGGCGATACGGCGGCTACGAAAAATAAGGATACTCCGATAATATAAAAAAGTTAATAAATAAAAATAACAATTAAGATAATTAAAGATAACATGGTTCAATAACACATCTCAGACAGCATAGTACTTTGTTCTTGCAATAAAGTTCTAAAGAGAAATGAGAAATGACTAATAATATAAGATAGTTAGTAACATTTAGCTGCATGACCAGACTAAATGAGACTTGAAGACTAAAGTTGGTGTATCGAAGTGGGCCATAAAGTATCGAAGAGATATCGAAGTGTATCGAATAAGTATCGGGATTAATTTTATTTATTTTTTTGCCTTTATTTTCTGATACTTTTCCGATACAGTATCGAAGGAGTATCAAAGTATCCGATATGTATCGAGATACTGATACTGTACTTTGGCACAGTATCGGTGCATCGTAGTGCTACAGTGTGTGTTTGTACCTGAACTGTGTTCACATCTCTTAGATTGCTCTTGGCCCTCTCAAAGTGAAGAGAACAGAGTGCGTTCTGTTGCTGCTGCAAATGCTAGCCGCGGCTGGTCGATCAGTCGCAGCCCTGTTTCCGTTGATGCATACTGTTCAACCCGATCTGTGGCACGCTGACGCCGTCGGCTCATCAGCTACAGGTCATCCGTCATCGTCTGATACTGATACTGTGGCAAGCCAAGTGTGAACGTTGTCTACAGGTTACAGCAGCCACTCAGCCAGCCGGAGCCCTCATCGCTGGTCAGCTGTTGCCATACAGTGATGGCACTCGGACAGTGACTTTCTCTGACCTGTAGCGCTTCGGCGGTGATTCTGGTCACCGGTTAGACTAGACCGATCACTTGTCTCAAATCCATGTCCTTATTCTGTCATTCTGTGGTCTGAGCTGACTGAGAGGAGGAGAGCATCTACGCGCGTGCTTCGTTGCCATGCAGGAGTCCTTGTCCGTCCTTGTCGCTGTGCTGTGCAGCATTTCATCCACTGTTCAGCTCATGAGCAGAGAGACTTTTGGAACTCCAATCAATCAGGGTCTGTGTATCGGATATGGGATCTCTCTGCCAATACAGGAGTACATCACCTTTCTGATCATGAAACACTTTATCCTACTACTACTAGCATTTGGATGAAGCCAGCCACCTCGTTTTCTGCTGAGAGATGATGCCATGCCATGGAAAGATCAATCCACGGCAAAATAGCAACTACTGCTCCCAAGTCTAGATGAGACACGTTGCAAAGGTGCGGCCTGTCGTCAGTTGATGTGAGTGGTCTGGGGATCGTTTAGGCCTGCAAATCGCAGTTGGGCATCACTGTTCTCCTAGATTGTGGCCATGATGACTGCCTCAAAAAAAAAAAAAGATTGTGGTCATGGGCATGGCGAATTGGCGATGAAGATCTCTGGAGTGGAAGGTGAAAAGGGTGGGTTCAGAGGGAGGCTTCGAGGCACTCTTCGCGCAACAGGTGGTGGGGAGAATCTCATTTCCTTTCGTCCCCTCGTGCTCCTGCTACGCCTCTCTCCATGTCAGGTAGCCGTTTGTCACTCAGGTTTGGACTCTCGCTGCCTCTCTTCCGTTCGCACGATTGGCGAAGCCGTGTTCATCTTTCCTTGTCTGGCGTGGCCACTGGACTCGATCGTCCACTGAAATTTTCAGCTCAAAGTGCATGGCAGCTGGCTAATATGGAACCTCTCTACCTCATCCTGAAAATTACGTTTTGTTTTCAGGATTATGCTGTCTCCAACGGTGCGCGTCTCAAAATGAAGATTTTGGCATTGGTTTGCATTGTTCTGCAGTGTAGATGTTACAATGGGATTTGAGGAATGACAATGATGATCTTTGTTGGAGGTAGCTTTATCCCAAAACAACTGTAACCGCTCTCTACCCTGTCCGATAAATAGTGGAGATCATCTATTTCTACTCCACTACATCTCCTTCAAGAGGTCATCTAAAACCCTTCCCTGTATCTATCTGCATCCTCTGTTATGTTTTCTGTCTCCTCTGATCTGACTATTTCTTTTACGCTTTAGGCAATGAATTTTTATGCGGTCACGCCAACCATATATTTTGTGCTCTAGACAATGAATTGGGAAAATATTAAACATTTGCACGACATTTAAGGCTATGATAAATACATGTGCGAAGAAACCTGGTCCAAATATGTCCCTAATACAACTTTTTGATGCAAAGAATCTCTTCAAAAAAAATTAAATGTACGATGTAGAAGAAGTTGAGGACACCTATTGGAGGTAGCCTAAACCTTACTTTATGACGGACTGTTTGACTTTGATCATCGATATGCAAAGTTTATCAAGTAGCAACATAAGTCGGCACTACTAGATTCATCGTGAGAATTTTCCTGACATAAAAAGGAGTGTAGCGTGTGTTGCATGTGCTATGCAGCAAAACATAAGTAGCGCTGTGTCTTGGTTGTTGCAGAAGCTTGCTGTTCTTTTTCTTTGTAATCTCCGTTTTGCTTTGTTGTAAACTTGCAGGCCATGTTGGGTCACTGTTCGTTGTTTTTCTCCTCTTGTGTTGTAAACGCTATTTAGCTTAATATTGTTATTGAGCTATTGAATGAACAAGGTGAGGAAATCTTTTTCCCTCTGTTTTCCTCAAAAAAAAAAATAAGTAGGAGGAAAAAGCAAACCCATATTGATGCTGCCAAGCGTAAACCGAATGTTTGGCAAGGTTTCCTAACTTTTCGCTTTACTTTTTGCAGAGTGTGGATCCATATAATGAATGGGCCTCTCGAAAGATGCAGCGTGTGTTTGGGTGGCTGCACGTTTTTGCTGAAACGGACATGTACCTCTGTCAATTTCATGCCTCAAAAAAAAAAAAAAGAACAAATCCAACAGCCTTTTTAATGTGTGCCGAATTCTAGATGTGTATATCACTTTCTGCCCGGTGGGCCCTTTGCTCGAAAACCCCCTCTGCGTGCATGCATCTGAACTCTGGCAATTTACCATAACGATTAGTGAGTTTGACTGCCTGAGTGATTTGGAAAAATACAGGAGAAATGCAGAAACATGGCTTTGTTATACCTGTGAGAATGAGATCACGGGAGAGATGGTTTAAGCGGGCAGGGCGTGCACACTCTCGGCTTGCCCCCGCGGGCCCGAGCTACGAGAAATCAACCGCTAGGCACCAAAACTGTGCTTTTTTTCTGGTCTCTCATCACCGGAAGTCTGGAGCTATTCACAAAAAAAAAAAAACGTGCTTGGACGATGAGGACAAATATACGGGACAGAGGAATCAAACACGTTTTTTAAGTAGGATGTCTCTTGGGCTAATGTTATTTCCCTCATCTGCTTTCTCTTGTATACGGCCTATGTTTTTTTAAGTAGGGTGTCTCTTTTTTTTCCTTTGCGAAATGGGGAGTATATCACTCCTTCCATTAAAATTAGAGGCTGTTTAATCTTTTAATACCAACTTGACTCACTTGTCATATTTAAATTTACTATGGTTTAGTTTATTATATAAATTAATATACTTTAATAAGCATGAGTCACTGGCATCGCAAGGCAATAGAGAATTTATATAAAAACCTATAAGTATATGACATCGTCCCTTGAAAGAAAGATAAACATATTGCTTGCACTCAAGTACGTATGTATGCGACCTCTGTATGTGCAATTTGAGGACTTTTCACTTAGCTTTGCAGCACTTTTGCGGATCTTTTTTTAGATTTTGGCACACGTCAGAGAAAACTCGTTTGGCATTGACACGCATGCATGCACATTCTCCTTTGGAGACGAGATCTCTCGTGGCATTGACGTGCACAATGAAGCGTGCATGAAACCATGTAATAAACGCATGCAAAGTCAAAGTCCGATTTTCCAGACTGGAACGATCCGGAAAGCGGTGTTTTTCAATTTCTAACCCTAAGATATGATGGTTAAATTTTTTAGTTAAACCGAAATTTTTGCAACAGTAAAACGAAAAGCTAAGGTAAACCTTAGCTCACGCTAGATATGCTTATCCTGGACAGTGGACACTCCCGAGCATGGGGTGGGCCACACGAGGCGTGAGTGTGCCAAGCATGCACAATGTGCTTAGAGATACTTAGCATAGCAAAATACTACTCTCTTCGTTCTAATTTATTGGTCGTTTGACTTTTTTTTCATCTGGTTAAACCGGCTCATCTTATTCAATACAACAAAGAAGCCCTTCATTCGATAAAAAAACAGGTTTTGTGCCACCTAGATATGCGGATCGGACAAAATATTGTGAAACTGAGGCATGTTGCAGTGCGAACAAAGGTTAGCATCTCGTGACACCATTAGCCAGCTGGTTTCTACATTATTTTACTCTTATTAATATACTTGACCTAGGATATAGAGATGTTGACTTGGTTAACGGTGAGCCACACATGCATGTGTTATTAGCGCGAAGCGTGCATCAATGAAAATGAGTGAGAAGACCCAGCTGCTAATGCAAATAAATTAAACAAACATGCACGGGTTACTAGCTGCTGCGATGGCATACGGTTACATTTAGGGGTGTTTGATTTGAGAAATATATTTATAAAAAATGAGAAATGGGTTGATGATATATCAACCCATTCTACAAAATTTGGTGGAATGAACCTATTCTTCATCTAATACTAATTGTTGGTTTGTGAGGAATGAGGTGATGATGGATCAACTCATCCTATTCCACAAACCAAACGAAAAAAGGTGAGAAATAAGAAGATAAGTGAGCAACTCAATCGTCAAACAAACACTCCTAGAGAGAAGAGATGCAACTCAAGCAATTACGGAATTTCTCAGATAAGAATATATAGCATGATGCGTTGCCATCTAGGGCTTTTTGCCGTTGCTTGTCTAACGAGGGCACAGTTGCTTCAGGAACCAGGCACACCAAAATCCCGATGCACACCCGCCACCCAAGAATTCGTGACTTCTTCAAAAAGAACTCGTGGCTTCTTCGAATTTTGCAGATGTTCCATCTTATCTGCTCATATTGCTGCTTTGCTCTCCTTTCCTTTGCATGTATATAAAATGGGTTAGCTTGATCCGCCTCGTGCACCTCACTGACCCTTTTTTAGCCTACCAACAATATACAACACAAAATTAAATAGATATCTGATAAAATATTTTCATGATATATAGATCTAGTGATATCTAGTTGCTCTCATAAATGTTACCCCACCGCTCGAATTCATAGGTCGTTTGATTTTTTTGACACAAAATTTGACCCAACTTGTCTTATTTAAAGAATTCACAAAAACATTAAAAAAATTAAGGTCATAGTTAAAGTATATACAACTTTTATGGTGGTTGGAGAAAATAAGAGCCATCCATCAAGATAAATTCAACGGTTTAAAAATAGGCGGTACCGGTACCAGATGGTACCAAATAAGTAGGATCGTTACCAAAAATGGTGGGACCGGTACCAATGTTATTTTCTTGATTATTTTAATTATTCAATAATTTAGAAAGAAAAAATTAAAATAGGGTGGTACCGTCCAGTACCGGTGTGTACCTTTCCAACCACCGTAAAATATATGCTGAACTAAACCACAATAAAATAAATGATAATTATGATTTTTTTTGAATAAGACGGCTAAGTTCAATTTAGTGTAAAAAAATCAAATAACCTATGAATTGGAATGGAAGGAGTAACATATTTTGTTGTAAACTTAGTCAGACATAGCAGGATTTAGAAGAGCAAACTCGTCTTCTCTGCCTGGCTTTTCCTGCATACGGATCCAAAAGGTCCCCGTTGTACGTTTTCTCTCTTGTCTACTACGGAGTAATAAAGAGTCGCCGAACTTTTGTAATTTTCCCATTTAAGTCGTGCATTCCCTTTATAAGGTGAAAAAGGTATGTAGATATAGAATGACGCAGAACAATGAGAACACCGGAACCGGTCTCGGATCCGATGCCGGCCGGCTGCCATTTTCTCAGCGAACCTTGACACAGCTAGCGCACACATTTTGTTGGACGGACTTGGTGAAATAGACATTATTGTCAACCGTGATGACCCTGTAAAATAAATGTCTGTAGTAGCCGTTACAACTGCCATGAAGTTTATTCTTGGCCAAGCCGCGATGCCATTCCACAGCTAGATTTTTCTACACCGACCTGTTAACATTTTGCATTATTTAACACAAAGGGTTGTCGCTAGTAGTAGCATCGTTCTCTCTCTCTTTTTTTTTACAGTTCTTGCCGTGTCATTTGGCATAGACAACATGAAAGCCATGGGCATGGCGCCATGGCGGTTCCCTAAGCACGAGAGGGCACGCTGACACTTGGTTTTTTATTGCCTGCTGATTTGCTTGTTTACTTCCTGATCCGAAGTTAATTGCCTCGATGTTGTCACGTGGAGGAGCTAATCACACTACGGACACATGGCCACTTTGGTTGATTAACCACGAATCCACGATCGAGATCGATCACCACTAGTTCAGCACACTAGTAGCATATCTCTGGTACCCTGGCTTCTTATTCCTTCCCACGTGGCACAGTTACCCTCTCAATATCCATCCATCTTGGAAACGGTTCCTACGCGAGCGTGGGACCTGTATATCAGCATCACAAGTCCTGCTAATTTAAGCTAGCGGCAATATCTCTAGGCACAGTGAATTTCGTCTTGGTTTAACCAGCCAAAGGAGAACACGATGACAGTCAGAAGAGGCAGTTGCTAATGCTATTGGGATAAGCAGGGAGATCCAGTTGCTCTCGATCGCACGATTCAGTCTTTGGTCAACAGAGATCGCTCTCACTAGTCCTCGCAAATCCTCACAGTAAACTCGCGAGTCAAAAGTCGTTGTTTCTGCTAAGCACGGAACGGGCTGTGATTAATCTGTGACAATTAAATTGCTTCAGACAGAGCCCCTGAAGGCCTGGACATACGGTACGTATTTGCCATTGCCACCCCCATGTGTGTTTTCTACAGAGGACAGACTACAGAGAGGCAGGCAGGACCGCAGGAAAGCTGCCTGCACCCTGTTCCACCCCATCCATTCCCTGAAGACCATGGTATGTCTGGTCGTCGACAGGCTAACAGCTCAAGGCCGCATGATTGAGGTGAGGAACCGCCAAATAATTTGGGTACACAAACTGCCCAGCCTGTGTCAAAACAACAACACAGCCACCGAATTTGCTTAGTTCTTATAAGCTTAGCACGCGTGGACTCTTGCAAGCCGGGCACCAAAAATCCGGTCTAAATTGGCCAAATCATCCTGAAAATGAATACTCCTATTTGGCAAATTTGTGGTAATTACCAGTGGTCTCATAACTCTGGCTAGAAACATGTCCATGTGCAGTGCAAGTGAAGTGACATGCTAGTGAAGAAGCAGCGATGCTCTCTGAAGTCTGAACTGACCACTCGATCTATCTCTGAGGTCTCACTCCATAGTCCATATATAGCGAGCTATATCGAGGCCACATCAGTCACAGGCTCACTGCTCACGAGTCACACAAGTCACGCAACACAGAATAAATAGAAGCCTGAAGCGAAGCCTTCTCCTACCATCAACCCGTTGCTACTCTTCACACTTCTTCGCAGGCTCGCGCTCTGCCACTCAACACCGGCAGCTCGCCACCACCAGATCGACACGCCGAGGAGGGATCGGAAGGGAGGGCGCGAGGATAGATAGTGTGCTTGGGTTTGGGCGGCGGCCGGCCATGGTGTTCGCGTCCAGTGCCGGCGCCAGGGACGGCGCCGGTGGGCCGCAGGTGCTGACGGCGCGGTTCGTGCGGCAGGTGGTGCTGGGGCGGTGGTTCATGGTGTTCGCGTGCCTGCTCATCCTGTCGGCGTCGGGGGCGACGTACATCTTCAGCATCTACTCCAAGGTGCTCAAGACGTCGCTGGGGTACGACCAGCGCACGCTCAACACGCTCTCCTTCTTCAAGGACCTGGGCGCCAACGTGGGCGTGCTCTCGGGCCTCATCAACGAGGTCACGCCGCCGTGGGTGGTGCTCGCCATGGGCGCCGCCATGAACCTGGCGGGCTACCTCATGATCTACCTCGCCATCGACGGCCGCACCGCCAGGCCGCCCGTGTGGCTCATGTGCATCTACATCTGCGTGGGCGCCAACTCGCAGTCCTTCGCCAACACCGGCGCGCTCGTCACCTGCGTCAAGAACTTCCCGGAGAGCCGCGGCATCGTGCTGGGCCTGCTCAAGGGCTTCGTCGGCCTCAGCGGCGCCATCTTCACGCAGCTCTACCTCGCCATCTACGGCGACGACGCCAAGTCGCTCGTGCTGCTCATCGCCTGGCTCCCCGCCGCCATCTCCATCGTCTTCGTCCACACCGTCCGCATCATGCCGTACCGGCCGCGGCGGCGCGGCGGATCCTCGGCGGCGGCCACCACCGACAACAACAACGACGCCTTCTTCTGCTTCCTCTACATCTCCATCGCGCTCGCCTGCTACCTCCTCGTCATGATCGTCGTGCAGAAGCAGGTCAACTTCTCCCACGCCGCCTACGCGGTGTCGGCCGCGGCGCTGCTCCTCGTCCTCTTCCTCCCGCTCGCCGTCGTCGTCAAGGAGGAGTACAAGATCCAGAAGGAGCTGGAGGAGTCCCTGCGCGAGCCCCCCACGGTGACCGTCGAGAAACCGGCCGCACCATCTAAAGCTGCTTATGAGCCGAGCCAGAGCATCGCTGCTGCTACTGCTGCTGCTACGGAGGCGGAGCCCTCACCCGCTTCAAAGCCGCCGCCGTCCAGATCGTCCAGCAGGTGGTCGTCATTCCTGTGGGGGTCGTCGTCGTGCCTGCGGCACATGTTCAGCCCGCCGGCGCAGGGAGAGGACTACACCATCCTGCAGGCGCTGGTGAGCGTGGACATGCTGGTGCTGTTCCTGGCCACCATCTGCGGCGTGGGCGGCACGCTGACGGCGATCGACAACATGGGTCAGATCGGGCAGTCGCTGGGCTACCCTGCCAAGAGCATCAACACCTTCGTGTCCCTGATCAGCATCTGGAACTACGCCGGGCGCGTCACCGCCGGGTTCGCCTCCGAGATCTTCCTGGCGCGGTACAAGTTCCCGCGGCCGCTGATGCTGACGCTGGTGCTCCTGCTCTCGTGCGTGGGCCACCTGCTCATCGCCTTCGGCGTGCCGCAGTCGCTCTACGCCGCCTCCGTCGTCATCGGCTTCTGCTTCGGCGCGCAGTGGCCGCTGCTGTTCGCCATCATCTCCGAGGTGTTCGGGCTCAAGTACTACTCCACGCTCTACAACTTCGGCTCCGTGGCCAGCCCCATCGGCGCCTACGTGCTCAACGTCCGCGTCGCCGGCGCGCTCTACGACGCGGAGGCCGCCAAGCAGCACGGCGGATCCCTGGCCGGCGCCGGCGACAAGACCTGCATCGGCGTGCAGTGCTTCCGCAAGTCGTTCCTCATCATCACGGCCGCCACGGTCGTCGGCGTGCTCGTGTCGCTGGTGCTGGTGTGGCGGACCAGGAACTTCTACAAGGGCGACATCTACGCAAAGTTCAGGGACAACGCCGACGATGCCGACGAGGTGGTGAAGCGGCCCGACGAGCCGGCCGAGGCGATCAACGGGAGCAGTAGTAGTAAGCGGTAGAGTTTGTAGAGGGACGCGCGCGCTTGCGTTGACTCGGTCGAAGCAAGCAGGCACACACACCACACACATAGTGAGCTGACGCTGGGTTTTTGACTTGGGTATACGTGTCATCTCGTCTGCCAATGCGGTCTAAGATGTTCTGGATGGAGCTCTCAAAGAGAGCTCAAGGAACTGAAATGGAGTGATCAGTCAGAGTGAAGCACTGAAGCTACTACATACCACTGCATGCTGCAGGCGATTGGGTGCACGATTAGCGTGTAATCTTTGAGCAGTATAGTACTGGTGGCGATGATAGTACTAGTAGTATAGAACTGCTGCTTCTTTGCCGTTGTATGGATACCTGTAGTAGGAACCTGCTACTGTACTCTTAATCTTCTACTAGTATTACTTACTAATTCTGGAGAAAATTAAAGGGCCAAGTTCCATGGTTAAAATGTTCTTGGTCTTCCAAACAAGCTGGATAATCCGATCGACTGATGAATCCCAACACGAACAGGATTTGCATGACTGCAGGTGATTGGCTCTCCTTCCTCTGTCCCACTGACAGTACAGACTGCTTGTAGACTCAAGAGATGACTGCATGGACCGCAAAGATCCGTCGATCCAGGACATACGGAAACTGAAATGAATGCCACCAGCCTCAGCATGTCCAGCTCCATCCCTTCCTGCAGCAATGGCGACAGCGATGCCTGAACCATGGGATGGGATAGCGTCATCGTGCTGGAGGCCGTGGATGAGGCATTGAGGCCTTTCGCTTCGGCGCTTGGCCATTTCTGGCCCGAGAGGGAGCAGGCTTTGCTAGGCTGCATCCTCGCTGTGACGCTATCTCTACTCTGTCGTGGCGCATGGCATGGTAAATTTGGCCAGGATCGCCGTTGTTCTGGTTCAGATAGGCTTCCGAGCTTGCGGCTGTGGCTCTCCCTGGTCTTGGTTTTGGATTGTTTGTTTCTGCGCGTTTCAATGTGACATGGACTCGAGCACTTCTGGACCAGAACCGCTTGCCGGTTGCTCGCAACGCCAACAATATTTTTTTTTCGAGAATTACGCCAACAATAAACGGGCTGCTATACGTACGTACGCCGAGCAGTCCCTTAAGCCAACGCGTGGCCCAGTCGGCCTAGCTCCCTCCGTAGTGTTGACCGTGCTAAAATCTAGCTTCGCCCGGAGAGACACCACGGCACCCCGCTTCTCAGAGGTTTTCTCCAACGACGTTCCTCAAATCTCGTTTTCTATCGCTATTTCAATTATCTCTTTCTCTATCTACAGTGCAGTATTTATGTCAAACAGTGCCAAACAATATTTTAGAAAACACCTTTGGAGAGTCCCATTGAAGATAGCCTTACTGGCCCTTTAGCACTCGCGGTAAGTGGCACTCCACCTCCTAGGCTCCTACGAACAATCCTTTAGCACTCGCAGTAAGTGGCGCCCCACTACCCTGTCCACGAGTCGGAGCCGCCACTAGCTATCCACCAAACCGCTACCTAAGGCGGTCCCTCTGTCACTAGATCTCGCCGAAAACCCTCGACCACCCCAGCTACCCATGACCACTAAAGAGATGGCGAGATGAGAGCTTGTCTTTGACGGCGTCCGGATTTGCCTTGGTGGTTTTGACCGTGCTAATCCGGCTTTGCCGGAGAGGCGCCATGGCACCCCGCCTCCTACCGACCGTTCTTCAACACACGGCTAGTGGCGCCCCACTATTCATGAGCCGCCGCCACACTGGCTACCCACTAGGCCGTCAACCAAAGCCATCCCTTTGGCATTAGATCTCGCCGAAAAACCTTGATCGCCCCAGCAACCCGTGACAACTAAAGTGATGACGAGATGAGAGCTATCTAGGTTGAAACAAGTGGAGAAGATAAAAAATATGCCATGATAGAAAAAGAAGATGAATACCTAGGGGTTGTGCGATCATCGGGACCAGTTGCATTCGCGATATATAACATATGCAACCTTAACCCTCTCTTCTATTAACATTTATAGGTTACTTGAAGAAAGGGTGGGCTGTGAAGGTTCCACTGTTGTGAATAGATGCAACATGACCTAATGCCATCTAGGCCTGGGCAAAAAGAACCGGAACAGAGGAACCAAACCGAAAAAACCGAAACGAATACTGAAACCAAAAGAATCAGAACCGAAAGAACCGTTATTAAATTCGGTTCTAGCTTTCAGATAACTGAAAGAACCGAGACATTTTCGGTTCTACGCTCCAAAGAACCGAAAAAATAGAAAGAACCTAACAACCTAGTAAAAAGGCCCACTAAGACAACCGGCCCAGGCCCAATAGCACCTCAAAACCAAGATCCTCACGGCGCCTCTCTCCTTCTCTCCGCCTACACCGGCGCGTCCCTCCTCCTCCGGTGAGGTGCGGCCCTCTTCCTCCTCCCACGTGGCGCGTCCCTCCTCCTCCGGCGCGGCGACAGGCCCTGCCTCTCTCCTCCGGCACAGCGGGGGCTCCCAGCGTCACCCCGTCCCCCCCTACGGCGTGGCGGCACGCCCGCCCTCACCCCTCTGGCGACCAACGCGCTAGCACCGCCCGGCCTCGCCCCTATGGGCTGCGGCGCGGCGGCGGCGCCCGGCCTCACCCCTGCGGCGCGTTGGCGGAGTCCAGCTTCTCCCAATCCTGCGTGGCTTCTCCCATCTTGCGCGACGGCGTCACTCGGTACACCCCTTCCCACCCGCTTGCATTCAGCTCGGTTCCACCCTTTCCTAGATGCTAATTCGGTTCCCATTTCTAGATAAACGAACTTTCTAAATAACTGAGGAACCGAACCAAAGAACCGAATGCCCACCCCTTTGTCATCTATAACCATCTTTGCAATGAATGAGAGGTTTTATTGTATGCCTGTTGTAGCAGGTGATCTAGGCATCAAACCACCAATCAAATAGTCCTAGTGAACAGTAACTTCTACCCTTTAAATTTAAATCTAGTTTAGCAATTCTTGAATTGAGGGGTTGAGATAGGTTGGAAGGATTGAGTAGATTTTTAATTTATTGTGGATTTAAACGTTTTCCAAATTTTCAATACCTTCGATCAATTCCAAGAGCATAAAGCAGGCCTTATGAGTCTCATTTGGGCCTTCTCTGGGCTATTGTGGCCCATGCCAAGAAACAATGGACACCCGATCTCAAGGAAAAAGTCTGCCACGAGTCCTTCAACTCGTAGCCGAATCCAGGTTTCGTCCCTAAACCGCAGCGGTCCTTCAACATGGACATCTCCAAACATACAGTTTATTTATGACAGAAATACGAGTAGTACACAGAGTAGGAATCGAAAAGCAAGTGGGTAAATCCATGTTTCACGAGTGCATAAGATCAGGAGCCAGCATATAGATATATAAGCTATTTAAAACAAAGAAAAAGAACATTGGCAGCGGCCCTTCAGAGCCCAGAAGCAAGCTGTCACTTGAACATGATAACCAAAGCAACCATCCTTGCTATCAGTGTGCACCCTTGACTTCAGTCCTTCCAATACTGGCAAACAAAACAATCCTAAATTAGAACAAATATATATACATGCTATGTTAACTGCACACAATTAAGGACCCGCAGCAACACCCAAATTCAGTAGGTATGGATCACACACAGTTCATATGATCGACAATGTGTAGCAACACAATGCACAAATTCAGTAAATAAAAATGACAGTTCATGTGAAGCAGAGGTAGTAGTTGAAGTATTGAACCACCTTAGAAACACATCGGAAGAAACGCCTGCTTATCCATGGCAGCTTCCCCTGCTGGTGCTGAGGAGGATTGACACGTGGCGAAGAAATCCGAAGGTACGATCACAGGATTGATAGCATGGTAGTTGCTAACAAGTCCGAAAAACAGGGGTCGCTTGGTGATCATGTCAAAGCAGCAGACATGGTGATTACCATCCATGAGACACGCCCATTCAGCCGTGCTAGGCAGGAACAAGAAGAGGGCACCATCCGGAAACAGAATGGGATACTGGGGCTGGAGGTTCAGGGGCATCTCAACATTCATGAAGCTGATCAGTTGCTTCCAGAGGTCATTCCAAGAGCAGGAGAAACCCTCATCCTCCTTCCACACCTGGTGATCCAGGTCCAGAGTCAGCGCCTTGATCGTCTCATGGCAGCGGTCGATACAGACGAACTTGATGGAGTCCCCGACGCAGCCCATTGTCCGGCTCATCTTTGGCCGATCAAACTGGTAAGGCGGACCCGACAACTGGTACTCATCGGGCAGCCTGACGAAGACGGTATCCACAACAGGGCCAGAGCACCCAGTTCCCAAGTCGCTGTAGGCAACGCCTCGGGAGAGATCAGCCCAGAAGAACTTGCCTTGGAACGAGAACATAGTATCCGCCGAGAAACGCTGCCAAGGATGCATGAACGTGTGCACCATTGCCTGCCACCTGACGGATTCAGGGCGGTCCTTCTGCGCCGCCGGAGTGAAGACACAGAGACGATCGCAGTCGACGCGTTGCAGGTAGGGCTCTCGCGCCGTGAGGACCAGCTGCTTGAGACCCACGCCGTCGGCGCTGCGCTCAGGGATGGCCTGCAGCGTGCGAGTGGACACGAGGTCTTCCGGGATGAACGGGATCATGTAGAGCGACGCATCGGTGGAATCGTAGATGATGTAGTACAAGCGCTTCGGGTGAGCATGGGGGCGGAACTCCAGGATCATGACGAGGAATTGCTGATGCGAGATCTGTAGTGACCCACGGGACTCCATAAGGCCTCTGCGGACGCCGAGCTCACCTTCCATGATTCTCACCGCGTCGTCGCTCAGGCCGATGGATACGTACGCAGCGAGATCCTCCGGGTGGTCGGCGCGGCACACGTAGAGCGTGATGCCATCCACCAAGCGCTGGCCGCGCTTCCCGCATCCGTAGGCCTTCTTCCTAGCGCACTTGACGCATGCCCACTCTTCCCCCGGCGGCGTGATGGTTGCCCGCTCTTTCCCCGGCGTGACCTCGAGTCCGTGGACAGGGATGAAGCACTGCAGCGCCAGGAAAGACCTGGGCGCGTCCATGGCTGACGCCAGGGCGCGGCGATGGCGTCGAGGAGAAAGGAGGCCGATGGAGATCGGGGCTCGAGGGGAAAGAGGGAGGGATCGCTAGATCTAGATCAGATCTAGGTGCAATGGGAAAGAAGGGCTTGCCCGGTAGGAGGGAGACGGGCCAGCACGGGAGAGAACCAATTATTAAAAAAAAAATAGAGAGAACCGTCGGATGCGCCTTCACCATCCGAGTGGCATTGCCAAGCTTCCGATCCACCGTCGTTCCACTATTGCTATAGTATAATGACAATTTTTTAGACACATAGCAGCGGTAATACGTGGAATTGGCACATGGTGGACCAGGCGTGATCGGTGAATCTTCACGTTTGCAACTCAGAAATTTTTTGGACCGTGCTAATCCGGCTTTGCCGGAGAGGCGCCATGGCACCCCGCCTCCTACCGACCGTTCTTCAACACACGGCTAGTGGCGCCCCACTATTCATGAGCCGCCGCCACACTGGCTACCCACTAGGCCGTCAACCAAAGCCATCCCTTTGGCATTAGATCTCGCCGAAAAACCTTGACCGCCCCAGCAACCCGTGACAACTAAAGTGATGACGAGATGAGAGCTATCTAGGTTGAAACAAGTGGAGAAGATAAAAAATATGCCAAGATAGAAAAAGAAGATGAATACCTAGGGGTTGTGCGATCATCGGGACCAGTTGCATTCGCGATATATAACTTATGCAACCTTAACCCTCTCTTCTATTAACATTTATAGGTTACTTGAAGAAAGGGTGGGCTGTGAAGGTTCCACTGTTGTGAATAGATGCAACATGACCTAATGCCATCTAGGCCTGGGCAAAAAGAACCGGAACAGAGGAACCAAACCGAAAAAACCGAAACGAATACTGAAACCAAAAGAATCAGAACCGAAAGAACCGTTATTAAATTCGGTTCTAGCTTTCAGATAACTGAAAGAACCGAGACATTTTCGGTTCTACGCTCCAAAGAACCGAAAAAATAGAAAGAACCTAACAACCTAGTAAAAAGGCCCACTAAGACAACCGGCCCAGGCCCAATAGCACCTCAAAACCAAGATCCTCACGGCGCCTCTCTCCTTCTCTCCGCCTACACCGGCGCGTCCCTCCTCCTCCGGTGAGGTGCGGCCCTCTTCCTCCTCCCACGTGGCGCGTCCCTCCTCCTCCGGCGCGGCGACAGGCCCTGCCTCTCTCCTCCGGCACAGCGGGGGCTCCCAGCGTCACCCTGTCCCCCCCTACGGCGTGGCGGCACGCCCGCCCTCACCCCTCTGGTGACCAACGCGCTAGCACCGCCCGGCCTCACCCCTATGGGCTGCGGCGCGGCGGCGGCTCCCGGCCTCACCCCTGCGGCGCGTTGGCGGAGTCCAGCTTCTCCCAACCCTGCGTGGCTTCTCCCATCTTGCGCGACGGCGTCACTCGGTACACCCTTTCCCACCCGCTTGCATTCAGCTTGGTTCCACCCTTTCCTAGATGCTAATTCGGTTCCCATTTCTAGATAAACGAACTTTCTAAATAACTGAGGAACCGAACCAAAGAACCGAATGCCCACCCCTTTGTCATCTATAACCATCTTTGCAACGAATGAGAGGTTTTATTGTATGCCTGTTGTAGCAGGTGATCTAGGCATCAAACCACCAATCAAATAGTCCTAGTGAACAGTAACTTCTACCCTTTAAATTTAAATCTAGTTTAGCAATTCTTGAATTGAGGGGTTGAGATAGGTTGGAAGGATTGAGTAGATTTTTAATTTATTGTGGATTTAAACGTTTTCCAAATTTCCAATACCTTCAATCAATTCCAAGAGCATAAAGCAGGCCTTATGAGTCTCATTTGGGCCTTCTCTGGGCTATTGTGGCCCATGCCAAGAAACAATGGACACCCGATCTCAAGGAAAAAGTCTGCCACGAGTCCTTCAACTCGTAGCCGAATCCAGGTTTCGTCCCTAAACCGCAAAACTAGGTATACCAGGTCCCTCGACTATTAAAACTGGTCACATGGCATCCTTGACCCAAACCCACTCCGGTTTTGTCCCGCGTGGCGATCCTACGTGGACCCTGTACGGTGGGACCCGCGTGTCAGCCTCATATCCTCTTCTTCCACCTCACTCTCTCCTACCTCCTCCTGCTGCCGTCCTGCTGATGCCCCCGCTGGTGGCGCGACCGCCGCGCTCTGCCTCTGGCGTCGGCGGGTGCGGTAGGCCCTTGGCGTGCACGGACGGTGGCCCTCGACAGCGCGACCACCGCGCTCAGCCCCCGGTGTCGGCGGGTGCGGCCGGCCCTCGGCGTCCGCTGGCACGCTTGTGGCCTTGGGAAGCATCGTCCCTTCCTTTCTGGTGAATGCTTGGCGGAGAAGCCGATAACGGCAGTCCCGCCGCTGCGTCCAGTAGTCGTCGCGCCGGGCGTGCGCCGCCGCTCCGCCTTCCGTTTTGCACCGAGCGGCGGTGGCTTCTTGGACGGCAGGACTGCCGGACCGTCTCTGACTCCTGTATATGCCGTGCAGGTGCACAGTTCAGTTAAGATTTTTTTCCAGACAGACGAGTGCGACGCAAGAGAGAAGAGATAATGTTTATTACTCCTGTACTGTACTACCTGGGACTCTCTTGTCGCGGATTTCTGCTTCATGTCCTCGAATCTTTTCCGGAACTTGGTGACCTCGTTGAAGATGTTTGGCGCGCGAGCTCCCACGGCGTTGCCTTCGGAGACACGGACGCTGCCGCGCGGCTGCTTGGGCATGAGGAACTCGAGGGCTGCCAGGTCCGACTGCTCCACCATCCTGCGCCCAGGAGCCATGCAATTAACGTGGGGGTGTGTGAGATAAGATGAGACCATTCATTCATGCTCAAGATTCTCTTCCCGCCGCCACACCTCGCCCCGGGGGCCGAGCGCGGCGTGACGGGGCAGCCGGCCGTGCCTGCTGCAACGGGAGCTGGCCACGCCTACGGCCGAGTCGCGCCGCCGGGGGCCAAGTGTGCCAGCGGACGCCGAGGGCCGTCCGCGCCCGCCGACGCCGGGGGCTGAGCGTGGTGGTCGCGCCGTCAAAGGCAACCGTCGCCAGGGGCAGAGCGCGGCAGTCGCGCCACCCGCAACAGCAGGAGGAGGGAGGAGAGTGGGGTGGAAGAAGAAAACATGAGGCTGACATGTGGGTACCACCGTACAGGTTCCACGTAGGATCGCCACGTGGGTTAAAAGAGTGGATTCGGGGTTAGGATGTCACGTGACCGGTTTTGAGAGATGAGGGACATGGTATACCCGGTTTTACGGTTCAGGGATGAAACCTTGACTCGGCTCGGCTACAAGTTACCCGTGGCGGACTTTTTCCCGATCTCAACTGATCCGCTAAACAAATTTACCAGCCCACGACTCTGTGTGTTGGCTTCCCTCTCATCGCCGACATGCCGAAGCGGGACCGTGACAACGAGGGCCGGCGGCGGTCGTCGTCGTCGCGGCGGCGGCGGAGCCCGTCCCCATCCGACTCGGACGCCGCCTCCGACTCTAGCGGCTCGCCCCGCCGGAGCAGGAGCCGCCGCCGGAGGGACACCCCGCCCTCCTCCAGCGACGCGAGCGGCAGTGGGAGCGAGGTTTCCGGGTCGGACTCCGACGGCGACCGTGGACGCCGGGGAAGAAGCGGCAGCCGGAGGCGCCGGGATGTCACCGAGGAGCAGATCGTGGAGTACATGGCGAAGAAGGCGCAGAAGAAGGTATTGAGATTGAGCGGTGTGGGGGGTTTTCCGTTTGGTTGAGCTGGAATTAGGGTTGCGGTCAGGGATTTAATTGCTGAATCATTGCTGTTGGTGGTCGTTGTGTAGGCTGAGAAGGTGGCGAAGAAGCTGAAGGCCAATGCGGTTTCAGGCTACTCCAACGATTCTAACCCCTTTGGCGATCCCAACCTGACAGAGAAGTACGTGAATTCTTTTCCCTTTCCTGCGAAAGCTTGCAGCACTTCAGTGTTTTTGTTATCTGGGGTGAAAACTTGGCTCAAATTTGCCCCAGTCTCGCTGGTGAGAGAAAAGGACGCCAAAATTTGTGACAACTCAGAGGAGAGGGGAAACCCCGAGAGCCAAGAGAGTGGTTGCTTGTGCATCATTATTCTTTCTTTTATGCTAGAACTTGAACTGAGAAATGGTGCAGGGTATCACTCATTGACAAAACTAATTCAACTATTGCCAGTTTGCCACCTATAACAACATAACAAACATCTTATTGCCACCTATAACAACATAACAAACATCTTACTTAGCCATCCTGTATATCCAAATAAATAGGAAATTTTGCAAACTGGGGTTTTATCCAGTGGCATGTTTGCAAAGTCCCCAAATAAATATTGCTCCTAATGGCAAATTGGCACCTGTAATCGGAGTATAGGACTATAGAAATAGAACTAACATCTTGTGGCACACTATAGATGACTACTTGGGCAGACATCGGGGTGGTTTACTTGTACATCGATACTGTTTACGCACCAGCATGAGTGATAAATTTGTAATGGTATTTAATATTACCAGTAGCAAAGCTGATTTAGATTGCTGGATGCAGCTAACAGCTCAAGGAAAATAATCCACTTCCTAACTAATTTGGTCATTATGGGAACAATACATTAAGAGTTGAACAGTTTAGGCTATGATAATGCATAAAAATGAAAGTGTGGTTTAATGATACACCAAGTAGTAAGTATCCATTATTTTAATTGTCGACATGATAACCTTTCACAAACGGCTAGTTTGACAAAGTTAATGTTTTCATGAGGATTTTCTGATAAGACAACAGGGATTCTATTTGTTTGCATGGCTTATCTGTTTTTTTAAAGTCAGTTATGCTAATTTTTATCACATTTTGGGTTAGTATTGTTGTTATTCGAATTTACCTACTAATTATTTCTTGTGTCCATACTTTTCCTTATAGTTTGGCATATTACTAAACTTTATGTTGACACTTTTCTGACAATAAATTATCTTGGGATAAGTTTCCTAATGTTTATTAATATCGCCAAATAAAACAAAATTTAGTGGTTCCTTGAAAACCCAGATTATTTGCTACCCTATCTTTTTGCAGTATGACCAGTAGTTTCCTTGAGAAGCTGTGTTCATCTGTGATAAAACAATATTCAAAGAAGGATATACTCTATCTTGTCTCTTTACAGCTTTGTGTGGCGAAAAAAGATAGAGCGTGATGTATCTCAAGGACAAAAGGTGGACATTTCTGTCAAATCTGAGAAGAAAAGGCAGCAAGAAAGAATGGTAATATGAACCATGGATTTCTCTACTAGTTCTATGTATCTGTCTTGATTGTTTATTGATAGAAACTTTAAAGCATACAATAGCCGTTGACCCATTGTACCTCCTTAACTTAGGGTTAGAGGTGTACTTACATAGTTACATTAAATTAACAGGGTTCATAACTAAACAGTTTCCTAGCCAACTAATTCGATGTTCGGTTTTCTTCCAAAATAGATTTGAATATTATGTTTTTCTTGCAGTGCCTAATGCTTATATTCACTCTGTCAAATATAGGCTGAAATAGAAAAGGTTAAGAAAAGAAGGGAAGAAAGAGCAATTGAAAAGGCACAGCATGAGGAGGAAATGGTTTGTATTTGATGACCATTATTCCTTTTTTTTTTACTTAAGCATATCTTACATTCAATTAGTTTTCCGCATTTGGAATTAAATACATGTATTTTCCATTTTGAAGGCATTGCTAGCTAGAGAAAGAGCACGTGCTGAATTTCAAGACTGGGAAAAGAAAGAGGAAGAGGTTAATAATTTAGAACCTGAAAAGCACCATGCAATTCTTGTTAGTTAGTAGAATAGTTATTTATCGGACATTTCTCATTTTTGAATGCAGTTTCATTTTGATCAAAGCAAAGTCAGATCTGAGATCAGGTTGCGGGAGGGGCGTACAAAGCCTATTGATGTTCTCCTGAAGAATCTTAATTTCTCAGATGAATTTGACATTGAGTTAAATGAGCCCTATCTGGTGTTCAAGGTGAGCATCATTTGTGCATCCTTATCCATTGCAAATTTGCAATTCAACTGAGTCAAAAAAATCCCAACAAACCTTCTGTATGGTTTTTAAAACCAGCAATCCTATAATATGCTCACCACCATCGTGCTATATGTTTAAAACGTATGCCTTTATTAAATTACCACTTCCTGAAATATATGTATTTTGCAAAATATCAGGGATTAACGGTGAAAGAAATGGAAGAGCTACGTGATGATATTAAGATGCATCTTGATCTGGACAGGGAAACCCAAACAAATGTGAAGTACTGGGAGGTACTTGTCTTTTTCTTTCACCATTTTCCTGAATAACTTTGTTGGCATTAGGATGCATCACTATACTACCTTCTTCCTGAATAGCTGTCAGTGAGATGTATAACATCAAATGTATATTTTTATGTTGAAATGCTATATATGGAACAGTGTAGGCCTAAACAGGGATCGGTGGGATACAAAACCAACTGTAGCTTCCATTTTCCTATGATAAGTTTTATTTGGCTAGGAAAAAATGTACTACCTCTCTTTTTTTATATCACGTTGAACAAGCTAAAATTGAACTACCTAGCGTCAAATAAAAAAAATCAGCAGGAGTAGTTTGTTCATAGTATAACAGGTTGCTCTGTTCATAATATTAGCAAGAATGCTAATACTTAATGTCCTTGTTGATCTGAATTCATCAGGCACTCATGGTAGTGTGCGACTGGGAGCTAGGTGAGGCTCGAAAAAGAGACGCCCTAGACCGGGCTAGGGTCCGTGGTGAGGAACCACCACCTGAGGTTCTTGCAGAAGAGAGAGGTTTGCATGCAAGTATTGAGGGGGATGTAAAAAGTCTCCTGGATGGTAAAACTTCCACGGAACTTGAAGACATGCAAAATCAAATTGAGTCCCAAATGCGCTCTGGAACTGCGAAAGTTGTTGAATACTGGGAGGCTATTCTGAAACGACTTCATATTTATAAAGCAAAGGTATGCTAGAGGACTGCAAATGCTGATCCTTTTGTACCCGCCATGCATTCTCTCCTTTGTATTAAGCTAGTAAAACGAGGAACAGGTATACTGATTAGGCCTCAGTGATGGGCAAAAGGCGCTACTTTGCCGCCACTGGTTGGTAATCTGCGGTGCATTTACATGCTGAACTTATGAATCTGGAGCTGCATTATTGAATTACAATTTATACTTATGAACAATGTTTGTTTGCATCGCAGGCTTGCTTGAGGGAGATCCATGCTTCTATCTTAAGGAAACATCTACATCGTCTGGAGCATCCTGGCGCTGTTGAACAGACCGTGGAATCTGAGAAAGAAGTTGACAATAAACTGGAGGATGAGATGCATGATGATGAAGGTTTACTTTCTTTTCAGATTTCTCGACCAACTCTGTTTTTGAGACACTTGAGAGTGATTTCTAACATGTGTTCTATTTGTAGATGATAAACGATATTCGCCTGAACTTATACCCCAGCAAACAGATAATCATTTGGAAGAAGAAGAAGATGGATCCTTTTCACCACAGTTAATGCATGGCAATGAAGATGAAGATGCAATTGACCCTGAAGAGGACAAGGCAGAACTGGTAGAGTACTGTGTTTGCTTTTCTAATAATAATAGAAATGTGATCGGAACTGTAAAAGTTATTTGCTGCACTGCAGTTAATTGAGTTATGTAAGTGTCAAATGCAGATTGTTAGTAATTAGACTCCAGAATATGCAACCAAAAAACTAACGAACAATATTAGGACAAATACTCAGATAGTTCTACTGAGATTTTTTTTCTTAGGATACCTTTCAAGCTTCTGCAGGCCTTCATGCATGTCTTTCCCTGAGAGGGGCGTTGATTCATTTAGGTCTTACTTTGGCAATGCTCCTTATGACTTCCATTTGAGGACTCCTTAGAGTTCATTTGCAAACAAAATGGGAGAAGATTGTTCTTAATAGGACTTATGCTTTGTTCTTTCAATTATCTCCAGGACCGAAAACGTGAAGCTGTAGTTTTGGAGCATCAAAGAAAAGTTCAGGAAGCTATCAAAGCAAAGGCAAGAGTACCTGATGAGATGGAGATGAAGGCCATAAAAACAATGGGAGCCATGGAGGAAGGGGATGCAGTATTTGGTGCGGGTGCTGAAGTGAACCTTGATTCACAGGTTTGCACCATTTGCCTTCTGAGTATAATATGGATCCCTTGAAGTGTCCCACTGTAGCTATGTATCCTTCCAATATTCTGTTCTTGAACTGGTTTGATGAGAGGGTTCTTAGAATCCAGCTGGGATCTGGCACAATTAAGACAATTTTTAGTGCTGCTCGAGAAATACCTATGGTTATCTTGTTATACGCTGAACCGTATAGTAAACACCTTAAGCTATATCAGAACTTTCGAATAATCTTATCATAAATATCAGTTGAACACTGAATTAATTTAATTTGTAGTCGAATATAGGCCTATGCTTATACAGTGGGTGGTAACAAGCTTTACACGTTAGTAGCGTGACCTACTGCATGTGAACAATGTCTTAGCTGGTTGCTGATGGCATATGCTTATTCAATGTATTCACATCACAGGTGTATTGGTGGCATGACAAGTATCGACCAAGAAAGCCCAAGTACTTCAATCGGGTGCATACTGGATATGAGTGGAATAAATACAACCAGACTCATTATGACCATGACAACCCACCACCTAAAATTGTTCAAGGCTACAAGTTCAATATTTTTTACCCTGATCTTGTGGATAAATCAAAGGCACCAACATACACTATAGAGAAAGATGGAAGCACTGGTGAGACTTGCCTCATCAGATTTCATGCTGGCCCTCCATATGAGGATATTGTAAGCTTTGTGCTTCCTGATCTTTAGGTTTATTTTTCTGTCTTTTTTTCCATGTGTAGTTTATTCACTTCTGTTTTCCTCCACAGGCTTTCCGTATTGTGAACAAGGAGTGGGAATACTCGCACAAGAAGGGGTTCAAGTGTACATTTGAGCGTGGGATTCTCCATCTCTATTTCAACTTCAAGCGCTACCGTTATAGACGTTGAAATACATCAAGAGGAAGGAAAGAGCTGTGATATCAACATCACAAACTGATAGTTTTCAAAATTTATGCTTCCTAGTTTCTACCGTCAGTAGAATGAGACTACTGATTCCTTCCCCCTTTAGGGAGGCTGTGAGATCAACATTGCATACTCATAGGGTCTGTTTGGCAGTTGTCCTGATCTAGCCTAGCTAGCTCCCTTAGGCCAGGCTAGACATGGTCTGGCTACAGCCGGTTTTGTACGAGGTTGGTTTTTGTTTGGTTACCCATGGCCAGGAAAGTGTACACAATTAGCCTGTGTTTGGTTGCCCACCGTTGCATGTGCTCCAAATCCCGTCTTCCTCGATGACACGCCATGGAGGGGAAAGAGAGGAGCGGCGGGCGACATGCCGGCGACGGAGGGGAAGGATAGGGGCGGTGGGCGATGGACGCGTCGGCGACGGAGGGGAAGGAGGGGGGCAGCGGAGGGGAAGAAGAGGATGACGCACCGCGCCGGCGACCCCTCCACCCCTGAGCCGCTGCGCCGCCATGCCCGAGCCGCCGCGTTGGAGGAGGAGGATGAGGACGCGTTCCACCACCAGATCCACCCTCGAGTGGCGGATCAGGAGGCAGGCGGCCCGGGCGCCGCCGGGCGTGGAGGCGGCGGATCTCGAGGGAGCCGCCGGGCGCGGAGGCGGCGGCCCGAGCGGATCTCGCGGGCGCTGTCGAGCATGGAGGCGGGGGTGGATTTGGAGGAGAGACGGTGGAGGCGCCGCCTCGCCGCGAGTCGCCGGCGGGAGAAAGGAGGCGTCGAGCGGAGGAGGAGGGTGCGGGCGGCGAGCGGAGGAGGGCGTGGGCAGCGGAGGGCGGCGAGCGGAGGAGGAGGGCGTGGGCGGCGGAGGGCGGCGAGCGGAGGAGGACGGCGCGGGCGGAGTGGGGCGCCTCGCGGAGTGCACGGGGGTCGGCCGTGGCCGGGCCACGATTGAAACACCGATTTGGTGATCCTACTGGAGCCACCTTCCTGGGCTCCAGATGGTCTCGCGTGGCCTGGCTAGGATGCCGGCCGAGACAACCAAACATGAGCTTAGGCCTACCATGGCCAAACTAGGGGCGTGGCGCAGCTGCCAAACAGACCCATAGTTTTAAAAATTTATGCTTCCTAGTTTCTACCATCAGTGGAAGATTGTGTAAACGATAGCTCTGTATATGCCCTTCTGATATCATGGAATTTTATTTACAAAGAAACAATGTTGTCCGTGCTATTGATGAGATTTTGAGCTTGCTTTGTGTACGGCATTAGTGCTGTTCCAAGTTACAGCATGGTCGTGGTCCAGTTGCAATATGACTGTTGGTGGTCTTCTACCTAAAAGGCTAGAGGCTTTGTAGCGTCCTGCGGCCAGAATACCTTGGAAACCAGTCACCACGCTATCCGGCAACGGCGTAACAAGTTCATTCAGCAGTTCAGACCAAAAGACTGATTAACCAAGATAGCCACTCCTTATATAAAGCTCAAAGCATAGCATCGGATGGATCTTGTGGTGTTCCACTTGTGCTTGTACAGGTAGCACTGATTCACACTACGGCGGCCGCTGCAAAGCACTTGACAGCTGGACTCGATGAGTTAGCAAGATCCCATATCGAGGACTCGAGTACATCGGACCTCAGTGAAGTGCCTCAGGCTATCCCCAACGGAACTCTCCAAAAATATTTTCTAAAACACTGTTTGGCACTGTTTGACATAAATGCTGCACTGTACGCAGAGGACATAAATGCTGCACTGTAAATAGAGAGAAGGATAGTTGAAATAGTGATAGGAAATGAGATTTGAGTAGTGTTGTTGGAAAAAGCCTCAGGCAGACGAGACCTCGAGCCGCACTAACACCGAAATCTTATGTGGCCCTCAGAACACGGAACTACTACGAAACGACCAAACTTGCAAAATTCACGACAAAGAAAACGAAAGGGTAAAACTCCACCCCCATCCTTTCTACAGTAAACAAACCAGAAAGAAGGATGAAGAAAACCTGCGATTAAGCGATGCTGAGAAAACCCATATATATCCAAAAAGATGTAACGAAGAAAGCAAACGCAAGCCTTCGAGAACTTAAAAGAGTACTACTTGCATAGGTTATCTCCAAACAGAGTTTCAGGCCTTCAAGGCTGAGTCTTAGCCTAGCTACTTCGAATACCAAGATGAGCAACCAGTTCCAGACCCAGGACAAGTCACTCCGAAGAAAACTACGAAGACCATCTACCATCTTAACATCCCGATCAAAAAAGAGAACATCCCATCATCCAGCAAAAAGGAAGCTTTTATGCCAAACTTGGAGCAGCTCAGCAGTAGAACATGACGTCCTTGACATTGTCCTTGATCTTTGGAAGTTGACGCACCTCCACAGGCCCCTCCCGGGCTATTGCATGGCTGCTGCTGCTAGGGGTTGAGCCACCATCTGAGCTTTCTCCTTCTACATAGTAGCGTGCACGGAATGCGGCAAGGTGAGCATAGTAGGCTGGTGGGACTGGAAAACAAAGAAAACAGCGTTAGGAATGGCAGGTTAACAAACTATTTCACAAATAAGATATAAAATAATACAAGTAAAAGATGCATGGTTCTAGAAAAATAGTTGTGCATATGATAGTTATAGCCTTACAGGCTTACAGCACAACAGGACTAACCATAACAAAGAAATGATGATCATGAACCCAGCAGATAAAGATGCTAATTAGAGCCGACAACAATATCCTTGGTTATTTATTTCAATGAAAATGAAGATAACCATTGCAGAGACATTAAGAATATTATATGTGTTCACTCAGTGAACCAATCTCCATAGCAATACATCAACTATTTCAAAACAACATGGTTATCAAGGCTGCCCACTACTCAAGTTTACAGCTAAAATCGTATCAAAGAACTTGAAACCTTCTCACGTTTCATGTGCACAGAAATAGCTTAGATCAACGAAGTAAGCTTCAAATAGCAAATTATGATAGGAAACAGAAGAGGAGATACAATAAGAACATACCCACTGACACAGCACGGGTGCAACGAGCATAGCTGCATTTCAACAATTAACAGTAAAGGTGTTAGGTAAAGCAAGAATCAGAGAGAGACCACTCATGAGTGAAGAGGAGCTGAACTTACGTATAGCAAAGATTGTTCGTCAGTGACTGCAGTGCATCGGCATCAAAATTGTTCTCATCATAAAGGACATGGTAATGGGTGGGCCGACTTGTTCCCTGACAAGAATTTTTTAATAATATTAGATAAATGATGTTCAGTAAAAGTATGTGTGCCAAGGTGCCACCATATAGTTACCTGAATACCAGCATGACTGCACAAGTAGAAATCAAACTCAGTAGGATGGCAAATCTTTTGGTCAACCACAGTTCCTGCAGCACAAGTGAAACACAATAATTCCAGATCAGCAAATGCTTGCAGAAGCAGCAGCTAAATGTACTCAGTAACAGTGGCACCAAAAACACTAACCGGGAAGAATGTTTCCACTTTTGTCAGTCATATCACGCCTTCCATGAACCTCAGGGAAAAGCCTCGTGTGATGTCTTTTCTGGACAACAACAAATGTGACTGGAGGTAGATATCCCTCCTCCAAAGAAGCACAAGCCTTGGAATGGCAAGGTATAAAACCATCAACAAGGGCATATGGTGACACAAACCATATCTGAAAGACAAATTACATTGTAGGAAACTATTACCTTTCTGATGGCATCCATTTCATGAAGCAGTACATGGCTGAATTGCCCTTCACTTACACCATCCCTATATGTACAGGAGTGATCAGTCAACTTCACTCAACAACATACAAAAAAATGAACCAAAAAAAAGAACATGGGACACATACCTATAGAATATTATCCTCTCAGGCTTTCGGTTTGTTTTCCTACGGAAAGCAATCAGTAGCTCCCTACAAACAAGACCATGTCAGTTCTCCGGATAAACCATGTGACAGATAACTTAACAGTAAGCCAACTCAGATCAATCAGAAACGTACCTGATCATGCCACCATTAACATTGTGCCCCTTCTGTGGATCTTTACTGACAGTAAACAGATCTTCTATTATTTCTTGTCGGTGTGGTTGAGCAGAAACCAAACCTCTGTACTTAGTGATTTCTGGCCAGTCCATAGATGCTACCACCTACACATTCAGTCAAAAGTTGCAACTAACATCAACATGATAACCTAAATTTAGATTGCACCAAATTATGAGCAGGAATACCACAATGTAAGAGCACAGCATACAACTGAATAATGGTTAAGAAATTGACGGTTATAAGAAGAAACTAACAGCAGCAATGGATGATGCAGAGTCCTCTCCCGGTGGCGGGTGCGTGACATCAGCACCAAAGATGATTGTCGGGACATCTGTCACATACGGTATGCCATTGCGTACAAAGGCTCGCTCAAGAACTGTGTTGCGCCCTCCAACCTGCTTAAGAAAGTAAGTCATTACATTCCTGCATGAAAGAACCAACAAAGAAAACTTGACGCAAATAATATAGATATTGAGACCTTGACATTGATTTTGAGTGCAACATTTTCCAGATATTGCTTGTTTGGCCTGCTAGCATGCCTTGGCAAGCAACACTGAGATACAATTCCAATGTCAGTCTCACAGACTTTTTTGATTTTTCCTGCAAAAGTAGGAGCGTCATATATAACAGAAATTCCAAAATTGCAAAGGTGTGTATTGAATATTGATCCAGATAGTAGCATGCATACCGTAAGAACCACTAACATCAGGCAGAATTACAATGAGAAGCTGTAGCTGATTTCGTGATCCCTGTTGGGAAATCATTTGTGTGGCCCTCCTGTGTACATCTCTCAAAGCATCCTCTATATGGTTAGGAGCAGCTGACTTGACTTCAATAAATGGATGTGGATTGACAACCTATAGGGACGATAACTGTAAAATGTACCAGACTATCTGGAGTGACTTCATAATACAAATAAATAGTGAAGAACTTACCATTCCGGTGACATTGCACATATGAGTCAGATCCATGCAGAACCTATGTACATCCTCTGGGCGCATGCGCGAAAAGTTCAAACAGGTCCAGTTATCAATAGTTCCTCCATTGATCATTTTCTGGAATAGGGTACAAACACACAGTAGTAAGAACTAAGAAAGCTTTATTACATCAAAATACTGGTCTAGAAAAATTGGTGTTGATTGATAGAGCCAACATTAAACAGAAAGACATACTCCAAAAGGCTTGACAAACAGTGCACAATAAATCTATTGACAACTAATGCAATTCTCAACTTCAGAGAGGAATTTCTAGCTAAGAACATAGCATCACCTTATTAATCATGTTCCATTGCCCAACACTTGGCGCACAAGTTTTCTCCCTACCAGACTCATGATATTTCAACTGAAATACAAAAAAAAAATGATTATTCCTCTTGAAGGATCAAAGTGATTAATTGACACTCTAACTTCTAGAAAACAAAGAAAGATTTGAACTAAGTTACCAAGGGTGGAGGTAGCACACGGGCTGGAACATTCACTAGGTCACTGCTGATGCTGATGCCAAACTCCTGAGCAAATTTATCTTCTGCATACTTGTTATGCATAACCATCTACATGGCACATAACATGTCACAAGAAGTTATATCCAGCACAGCTATAATCATATAACCATTCTAATTAACAGCAGAGGAACAATGGTCATGAAACATACATTACGGATGCTCTGCTCCCTCTCCTGGGGACGTTTACATGTTGCTCTGAGTATGTTGGTCACTTGTTTGTCATTAAGCTTCTTAGAGTATCTTTGCCCTTCTACAATCTTGCAAACCTACAACCATTTTTGGATAAAACAGTGAATATAGCAAAAAATAATTCAACTGCAACTGAATTATCATGGACACAGTACCTCCATAGGCAAATATACAGGGCGTGAATCACTGCCAGCCTGAAGACAAGGCCAAGAACCATACTTCAATCTATAGTTATATTTGTCCAAAAAGTACTGCATAACACTCTGTCTTGTTCCCGCCTCATTGATAGGAAATCTAAAATGACAAAAAAAGGTGTGATAAGTTGATAACAGAATGTTGACATAGATCAGAACATTAAATTGTGATAAATTTAACGCTACAAATTATTCAGCGGTTAAGAGATTAATCTTCACTAACGAGCATGCATCACAAATGTAGAAGGACTTTCTAAACATTATAATCGGTACTAATGAACCATGTCTTAGACCTAGTCTACATACACCCACATATGAACATGCATAAATCCTCAATGGACACCTTTCAGAGATTCTTTAGAGATTTGTCTTAGTGTTGATTTTCCAGAACATAAACGCAGTAGAGCAAAGGGAAAACAGAGCAGTATTTGTAGATACTTACATCAGTTGGCTCATAGACATGGGAGTGATTCCTGTTATCTTGTACCTTCTGATTTGGTCCTGTTGGTGAGTTGTTTCAATACGAACTCCGCGTAATGCTTTCTTTATCTGAACACAATTAAAGCCAAATAAGACTACTCAACAAAAAACAGCCAATAGCACGCCGTAATGTACAAGGAAGTTTTGTAGATTCGCCGTGTGGAAAAACTTTACCTTCACACGATCTCTATCTGACAAAGGACGAGAGGTATCACGGATGTTCAGGAACTCCTCCACAAAATTGATCACTGACACAGGCTTAAAGAAAGATGTTGCAGATATATCTAAAGAGGAAGCATAAAAAACAATGTTATTTATCAAGACACATCAAGCAAAAGGCATCAATGGACAAAAAAAATGCGTAAGCAGGGTGTAACCTATGTTCAGTGAAAGCCCCATTTGGGTTGGGCGCAGGCTTTGGTAGTAACCCCTCCAACACTCAAGCCCCTCACCAATGTCTCCTCTGTGGCCAAAAGTAGTAGAGAAAAAGGATCTGGACACTGTTACATAACTGCAGTGAAAAGGTTATTACCAAGAATTAGTCAGTGCTCTGGATAGAAGGTAACTCAAAGCAAAATCGAAGATTAGAACTTGAGAGTGTAGCTATTATACTTCCAGGATGGCGACTCCCTCAGCACAACATCAAGCACTTGTATGGTCTCTTGAGGCATGTCCCTCTGCCTTCCACACAGAAACTGCTGAAGGTGGTACAAATCTGTTCTCCCAGCAATTCGGATTGTGATCTTGTACTCTCTCTCCGCCCTGTAAATTAAGAAGGGGTTAAATATCTGCAGATGAGAAGCAAATTTCATACAGTAACGAAAAACGGCCCAAAATAAGATCTGGGAGACCTTTCTTTCTCCTTCTTTTCTGGATCAACCAGCTTAACTGTAAACTCCTCTGATTCAAAAGGCAGTGAACCAGCGGTATAAAGACTTTTCCTTCCATCATAGGCAGGCAATTTGCCTCCCAGAGCTGTCTTCCCATGTAACTTGATGAGTTCATTGAGCACTTCCCGATTTGTTTGCCTTGACTTTGATTCAGGGTTAATGGAAACCTGAAATGCAAGGCGAAGTCAATCAAAATTTTATCGAGATGAAGTAAACCATACTTTCACAACATAACACAACACAATAAACACTAAAAATTCAGTACCCTAGACACAGTGAAAGCACAACGAAATTCACATCCTAGATTCAGTAAACAAGACAGCACACCAGTTCCTTATCCTAGGGTTAGTTAAAATAATAAAGAGATGGCCAGGGTGCTAATTTGGTATCACATCAGACCAAAAAATGCTCCACATTCATGCAATCGCATACCAATGCGGCAATGCTTTAAATAACTTACAGCATATGAAGAAAACAGCTACATCCTGGGGCTGGAATGCTGGATGGAGTGACGAGCCAAGTAAACTACACTGGGGTTGAACGCCCGTGGCCCTCCTCCCACCCAGGTCGGCGCGTCGTGATCCACCTGCCCCGAACCGCGGCAGAACTCGCCGCCCCCAGCCCCGAGCTCGGCGCGCGACCCTCCCGCGCTCGCGCGGATGCGGCTGGCGGCGACGCGGACCCGCCCGCGCCGCGCCGCCCATAGCCGTCGTAGGGGGCTAGGGCCCCTCTACAGCAGGGTCATCGGGACCCAGCGAGGGAGAGGCCGTACGCGCACAGATCCGTCCGGTAGGGGTAGATGGAGACGACAGGGAAACCGCCGGCGGTGGCAACGGGGACGGGCGGACCGGGATTTCGAGAGAAAAAATGGCGGGGAAGGGCCATCGGAGGGGTCGACGATGGCCACGAGGAGCGAGCAGGGGCTGGGCCGCGGCCGGACTGGACGGAAAGTACTAGTGGGCCAAAATCAAAGGCCATGCGCAGTTGCGCACGGCCGCACACCACGACGAGAAACGACAGTCCGTGGCACTGCACTGCATGTGCATGATCCCTACCAACCTACTGGAAGAAACCTTCCGTTTCGGACCTCGGTTCAAAGGAGTCCGTGTGCGACCGATCTATCACTAGGCTAGCTAGAGAAGTGAGCACTTTTGCATCACCTCGATCCAGCTGCTCCGTAAGGGAAAGATCCCAAACAAGCAGCCGAAACGCAGGGATGGAAACTGAGTGATAGCTCCGACCAACATCCATGAAGAGGATGAGATCGGAAGCAGCTCCGTTCCACGTACCTCTGCGTCATTCGTGCCCTTCCCCTCAAATCAAATCACGTACGAAAAGCAAAACGGAACAAAAAGAAAACTGCAGCAGCACAAAGCCACGAACTGCGCCAAACTATAAGGATGAAGAAAAAAACTAGCACTGCAGAGAAAGGTGCGTGCTCGCTCGATCCGTGCTGCGGACTGCGCATGCGGTGCCTGAGTAGCAGACCAGCAGGGGGAGATGGAGAGGGGCAGGAGGGGCATGCTCACATCGTAGTGGAACAGGTTGTTGTCGGCGACGTTGACGAGGAAGTGGTTCGCGCGGATGACCACCTTCTTCCCGATGGACCCGGCGCCCGGCCGAGCGGGGTGCGCGAGTCCCTTCTTCGACACCGGCGCCAGATCCACGTCCGACGCGGCCTCCGCCTCGGAAGCAGCCGTCCCCTTCGCCGTGGCCGCCGCAGCAGCAGCGGCAGCGGCCGCCGGCGCCAGAGCGGTCTCGGACACGAACAGCTTCTTCTCGACCTCCTTCGCCAGGGCCGCGGCCGACGGCGCGGAGGAGACAGGGGCCGGCTCAGACGCCCGCGTCGAGGAGACCGGAGCCAGCGTGCGTGGAGCGGGAGCGGGAGCCGGCGACGCCGAGGCCGAGGCAGGAGGTGCCCTGATGGTCACTGGCACCGCTGGAGGCGCCGGGGAGAAAGACACAGGAGGTGCCGCCGGCACCGGCGCGGGCGCTAGCGTAGGCGCCCGGTACACGGCCACCGGCGGCCCGTAGGCGGCCTGGTGCGGCAGCATCATGGGCGCGCGGTACCCCATCGGCACCTGCTGCTGGTACGGCGCCGGCACCAAGTGCGGCGTGGAGGCCGGCGGCGGCCACACGAAGCCGCTGGTGCGGCCACCTCCGCCGCCGCCGCCACCGCCGCGGGCGTACGGCGGGTGCTGGTCGCCGCGGCCGCCATACGGCGGGCGCTGGTCCCCGCGGTCGCGGCCTCCCCTGCCGCCGCCGCGGTACACCATGGGAGAAGAAGGGTGGAAGCAGAAGTCTCTGGTGGTGGTGGTTTCCCTTGGCAGTGGATAGGAACGAGAGGAAGGGGAGCGGCGGAGTGGGTGTGGGTGAGGGGAAGGGAGGCCACTATATAGGCGGAGCGGGACGAAGAAACCCTAGACGGCTAGACCCATGGGCAGTTGGCACTGGGCAGCGAGCCGGCCAGCGAGGGCGCGCGTGGATGGAGGTGGTGGTGGGAGTACTGGAGTGGAGGACGCCTCTCCCACGGCAAAGCGGTAACGTTACCGCGATCTCTGTGTGTCCGTACGGGGGGCTTACTTATTAATTGCCTAATCATGCTTTTGCTACTTTCTTGATGATCAAGCAATGCCAAAAACTGGAGATACTACTGGTTGTTTAGGTCTTTATTAATTCTTTAAGACCAAGGTCTTTGTTAATTAATTAATTAGATTAGATCTCGGTTGGACCCAGGCTGCTATTGGTGTATGGGCATGGTGCACAAACAGTGGGGTGTAGACATGTTCCTAGGGCTTAGCCGGCCTAAGGTGGATGTCAGTTTTCTCCCTCAGTTATTTTTTTTTCACTGTGGTTAACTTTGTTCTACCTCAAACTAAAAATGTGCCAAGAATCCAAAAAGTATTCAGTTTTACTTTTACCTTTTAGGACTTTAGGTCAAACAAACGTCTAGACTGATGAGTGTCATGCCGGGTCTGTTCTATCATATGGGATGGGATGGTTACTTGTCGAATAATAATAGGTGTCATGACGATGCAAATGCTCCAATTGCACACCATATTCAACTTTTCTTCTTATAATTAACCACTATCTCGCTGGCACATGTATGCTCATCCTTTGGTGATTTTGACTAATAGTAGCTTAGTAAGTTTCATTTGAAAGGTACCACCGTACCAGCCATTCGGTAAGGTCCACCCCCGGCCCGCTCCCCCTCTGTGCTATGTTTTTATTCAAATTTGAGTTATAGGGGCCGTACTAGTGCCTCCACTTCTTTACCGTTTTAGACCCTATTTGGAACGTAGAAATGTCACAAGGAAAGGTTCAGTTTCATAGAGAACCACACAAGAACACAATTTTTTCCCACATTCCAAATAGAGCCTAGCGGATGGGGGTTCAAGGGGTGTTACAAATCAGTTTGTAACGAATAAATAGTAGTAGCCCATTTTGTACTAGTAGGCTTTTTAGGGGAAATTTACAATCTACCCTTATTTTTGCATCGTACCTTGTATTTTCCAAAGCGCATGAACTATGAATTATGGCGTCCAAGCAAAAAATGAAAAGACAATGCAAAACATAGAAGAAAGAACAAAACGACTAGCGTTGGATGGGCAACGAACTATTATCCTCATTGGATAATTATAAGTGCTTTTCTAGCCTCCACAAACAGATGCACCTCCCAAGTGCATAGGGCGAGAATTTGGTGATCAACTATTCTGCGATCTTAATTTGGCTATGTAAACTAAACGTGTCCGAGTCTGACTGATGAAACCGATCGGGTTTACCGTTTTCACTGGATCGTTTTCATCCTCGTTTCCAAGTAACTGAAATTTCAAATAGTAGAGCAAAAGAAGTGAACAGAGGGGGGAAAAAAGACTTGGTATAGTATGCCAAGCACCCTATGCTAACCACCCTGTAGCAGCATTTGGACGTCATCTTTTCGTGAACAGTGCGCAAAAAAAAAAGATCTTTTCCTGTGAAATCAAATGATGTTCCAAAGGTGGGGCTGCCCCTGCCTCCCACTCCTGTGTGTGCTGCATGGACCGGACGTACGGCGAGTTTGACTATTTGAACCACAACAACCCAAGCAGGCCTCTCGTCGCTCTGGCCGATCCGGCGCCGAGGGCCGAAGCATGGATGGCCGTTCGTCCCGGGGCGCGCGCGGGCAGGGAGGCGCAGGCGCTGCTGCAGGCACTGGCATGGTCGGGGCGGTCCGGCAGGGCCACGCTGCTTGCAGGCGCTCGCGCGCGCGTCCTGCCAAGTGCCGAGGGCGAGCGGCCGCGGAACCGCTTTTTTGCCGGCGACCGGCCAAAAGCTTTTTTTTTTTCCGAACGCGATTCAAGTCGCATCTTTGCATTAAGAAGATAGCAAATTACAACTACAGAAAGTAAACCGCGGCTTACGAACCATGCTTAAAAGAAAATACAAAGAAAGAAGTCTCTCAACACCTATGCCCGCCACAACCAAAAGCCTACTACAAACCGAAAGAAAGTCCTAGAACTACTCAACAACTCAAACTCAACTACGAAAACAAAGATGGCGCCTTCAAGAAGGGAACGACGCTCGAAACGCCGCCACCACCAGGCTAAAGGCCGAAGCTTTCGCAAGACAAGAGGTTGGAGTGGCAACTAAAGACAACGCCCTCAACAGGGTTACTACGTCAAAGACGAAGCCGCCATCGGAAGAGCTTCCGCTCGCCAACTCCAAAACCTCCAACATCGCAGCCGAGAAGAGCGCCGAGCAGCCACGGCGAACTCCTGAAGCACCCGGAAAGTAGCAGGGACTTCGCCTCCACAGCACGGCCACAACAAAGACGACGCAACGGGGAGCACGGCTACAACCCGTGCAAAGCGAAACAACCACCTCTGGGAGCAAAACTACAACCCGGACAAGGGAGCCAATCATTCGACCCAAGTAGGGGAGACGGCTACGACCCAGAACACAGCAACGCGGCCAAAGTCACGCCAGGCAGGAAGACGGCGAGGAGCAGTAGCCGCCCAACAGGGACCCACGCCCGGCGGCGCGGCGACAGGCGCGGCGGGACCCCCCGGCACGGCCAGCCCCAGCAGGCGACGCGCCGGTTGGCGCGGCGAGCTGGCGGCGGCAGCAGCCGCCGACCCGAGTGACGCGGCGGCCATGGCAGCCGCGGCGGCGGCCCCCAAGCAGCAGAGGCCGCCAGTCCGGCGCCACGAGAGGAGGGCGGGTCGGCCGGCGCCCGGCCGGATCGGTCGGCGGAGGGCGTGGCGGCGGGGGCCAGCCCGACCGGCGAAGGCGAGGCGGCGGGGCAGCGGCGACCAGACGGCAGATCCGGCCGGCGCCTGGCAGATCTGACCGGCGGGAGGCGGATCCCGCCAGCCCGGCCGGCGGGAGGCGAAGAAACGGCGGCGCCGGCATCGAGAGAGAAGGGGTGGGGAGAGGAGGGGGGGACGGGGACGGGGAAGAACGTAGCGGGGGCGGCTGTGCGCCCACGCCGCGGGCCGTCACCGCCGGGTGGCGGCGGCGGCGGCCGAGCGAGCTCCACCGGCGGCTTAGGGTTTGGGGGTGGTGGAATCGCCCCCCGGGTCGCCTGCTGGAGACGACGCGGGGGGGGGGGGGGGGGGAAGGGGGAGGGGGGAGGGGCAATGTGCCGACTGGGCAAAAGCTATAGCGCCGCGCCGTTGATCTTGCGTTTCATCGTCGTTTGGCGCGCGTGGTACGGTGCGACTGCGAGGGGCCGGGCCGGCCGGCCGGCGGCCACGGGCCACACTTGCCGTTTCCGTGAAAGCGCCCCCGCCGCGCCGTGCATCGGTGCATGCCGTTGGTGGCGAGAAGAGAAGCATGGGCGCGCGCGGTGCGATGCGAGGAGGGGCCGGGGGAACACATGTGGGTGCAATGCAGGCCTGCATCGGAAACGGCCGACCGGCACGGCGCCGCGGGCAGGCGACGGTGGGCATGGCAGCAGGGAGCCGCGGCCGGCCTGCTGTGCTGCCTCAGCCCGGCCCCGGCGCATCGCCGTGATCTGTCGTCGTCGATCGTCCGTGCTGCATACGCGCGCGCATCACCGCACCTCGTCTCGGCAGAGCAACGGTTCGATCGACGGACCATGCATGGCCTGCTCCGGCCGGCCGGGGACTCCATGTCCATGGACAATGCCATGTGCCAATGTGGGAGAGGATCCGGTCGTGGGCCCGGGTTGGACGGCGAGATTGCGGATGGTGCCAGAGCCTTGTATGCTTCTCTCGTCTGGGCGTTTGTCGTGGCGCGACTGCGCGAGGGCTACAGCCCTTAATTATTGCCGTCTCCGTGAAAGCTAGGCGTTGGTGGCGAAAAGCTTTTGTGCGCGGTGCGGTGCAAGCCGTAACGTGCTGCAGCTGCACGGTCTTCTGCAAAAGAAAAGCCTGCAGCTGCTGCATCGGAAACGGCCGACCGGCACGGCATCACCACGAGCAGTGCAGGCGCGGCCATGGCAGCACGTACAGGGAGCCTGCCTGCCTCTGGCTCTTCTGGCTGCCCGCCCGCATCCATCGTGATCCGCCGTCTACTCGTCCGTGCACCTCGCCCGGAGCGAGAGGCACCGGGGTGGGTGTGCATCGTCTTGTCCAAGCAAACTTGAGCATCAACTGGGGTGAATTTCGATCACAAGTCCGATCCGAACGCTGCTAGCATCTATCGAACCAGAGTGGCAGGGCGCCGGGGCGTAAATAAAGAGTGGTCCATCCACCCTAGTAGATAGTAATCCTACCTAGCTAGAATATATATATATACAGCCCGCCCATATGGTAGATAATGAATATAAAATAAAGCTTGCGCGCGGTGCGGTGCCATGCGAGCCGTGCTGCAACAACTCAACTGCAGTATGTACAAGCCTGCAGCTGCATCGGAAACGGACGACCAGCACGGCATCGCGCGCAGGTCGTGATCAAGGTCCATGGCAGCAGGCAGGGAGAGCCTACTGGCTGCCCGCATCGTGATCACTCGTCCGTGCACCGTATACGGTATACCTCGATCGTCGCGGCAGATCGAGCCGACCGGCCCATCGCTCGCTCGCACGCACGCACGCTTCGTGAGCGCGCCGATGCGAGACACGTACGCCCACACGAGCGAGACGAGAGGCGTCCGAACGGAACGGACGGAGGCAGGTCGTTTCTGCTGGCGGGCGGCAAACCACGGGTGCCTTTCGTGTTCTCCAAGCAAACTTCAGCTTCATCAACTGGGGTAGATTTCGTCCCAACACGCTGGTGACGTCGAACCAGAATGGCAGCGTGTGTATAAATAATGGCCCGGGTAACAGTATAATTATATATATGCTTCATCATATATACTGTATATTCATGAATATATAAGCCACGCCTGTTTTTGTTTTGCTATGATCAGTGTGTTTGATCAACGTACACATGTCGCCTGCGCGAGGTGCCGTGCCGGTCGGTCGTTTTCCATAGGTTTGCTTTGCAGATCGCATCTTGCCGCGCGGCAAGGCTGGCCCTCTCGCTTCGCTCGGCCGGGAACGGATCGGAACGCAAGCGCAACGGCCCGGTCGCCTAGCTGTGAAAAGAGGCTTCGCAGCGCTCGGGCTTGGCAGGACGCGCGCATCAGCGCCTGCATGCAGCGTGACCACCCCACCCCCTGGCCGCCTGGCCTCTGCCAGTACCAGGCAGGCTGCAGGCACCTCTGACCTCCCTCCCAGAGGACGAACGGCCGGGACCGGATGGAGCAGGGGTTGATTGTTGGTTCAAATTTGCCTTCCCACACCATACCGTCCATGGAGGCTGGGAAGCAGGGGCGGCTGGCCCACACACACCTCCGAAGTTCACAAAAAGATCGCACAATGTTCACCAACCCGCCCGTTCGGCCAAAAAAGAAAGTCCTGTAGACCCGACCGATCGTGCATCACGACATCGTCGAAGCGAGAGCTTGGTGCTTTCGAACATGCATGAACCTGATGGCTAGCTACTGTAGCTAGAGGAGCCTGGCAACCCACTACTGCAAAACAAAACGATCCAGGATTTAAACACAGATAGATGATGATGTGCCATGATATGTACTAGTCCTGGCTATAAGTAGGAGTATGTAGCTAAGGCATGCATAACATAAAGGCTATCACAACCATGGAGTAAAAGTATTGCCTATAACACTATTTGATACTGTAGACAGAGAGATGTAGTTGAAATAGTAGAAAAACAGTGGAATATGCAAGACTTTTACTTCATGGTTAGGGATAGTCTAAGGAGGCGCACTTCACAACATAGCTTAAAAGCATGTTTTTTTTTTTCCCGCTAGCTGAACCATATGGCAGGCTAATGTCCTACCTGAACATTCAACGTTGTGAAGTATCATACATTATTTGATTTGAGAGGGATTTACAAGGGTGGAGCGCTGCAGTTTGTGCTCAGACTTCTGTGTGCTGCCCTAGCTGCGTGCCAAAGGAGAAGATCACTTGCTTGCTGGCAAGCAGTACCATGCTTGGCGTTAAAGCACATGCCATTCATCCCCTCCAGAATAATCCAGATGTTCCACAGATCAATCGCCGTCAAGGAGACCATAGACCATCGACAATGCTGCTTCTTGACCAAAGCATGTCTCTGATTGCCTTATGATTTCTTCTGTAATGACAATCATAGGTAACCTAGATGCATGTTTCAACGTTTCTTTAGGTTTTTATCAAAAAATAAAAAGTTTCTTTAGGTTACTTCTAATGATGCCGTGGTACACAATTCACCTGACAATTTAGAGGGCTAATCGAAACTATTTTGACGATGCCATTGGTGGATATATTATATGAAGCCCAGGGTAATTTTACTTATTTTATAATAATTGAGGTGGGTAAATTAGATATTGTTTTAGGGGTTATATTAGTTTAGATGATTTAAACAATGATGGTGCTTTTTTAGGGCATAGAATAAATCCAATGGTTATTGTTAATGATGATTACGATCCATCAAAAATGAATATCGTAGTAGTATCTTTTACGCCAATGACAGTTTGTAGGATTGTTTCCAGCATATGTCATGATATTTCACGCAGAGGCCAAAGAAAAAAATGTAAACAGTAACCGTTTGGTAAGTTTCAGTTCTGTTGACTCTCGTACGGACACACAGAGAGCGGTAACGTTACCGCTCCTCGATCACCCCGTTCATGCTTGGCTCGGCTGGCTGGTTAACTGGAATCGCTGCGCACCCCGCGGGTCGTCTAGGGTTCCTCCTCCTCAGCCTATATGGGTCTGTTTGGTTGCCTGGCTAGCAGGCTGGCCAGGCCACGCTAGAACGTGGTCCGTGTTTGGCAAAGAACCCCCCTCCCGTAGCCCGGCCCCGAATGTCCAAGGAGAGCCCCGCGGGGTGGCTCCGGGAAAACGGCCGATTCGGCCTTTCTTCCGTGGCCAGGCTCCCGTGAGCCCCTCGCCGGCTTGTGCTGGCCACCTTGCTCCTCGCCCCGCCCTCCTCCCGATCCACTCCTCCGCCCGCCTCCACCGCCGTCCGCCCGTCCTTGGACCGCCGCCTCCGGTCCCCGGCGCGCCAAGCCGCACCACTTCCTCCGCTCCCGACGCAGCCATCCTCGCCTCCGCGGTCTCCCGCTGCGCCCGCCATGGAGCTGCGCCGTTGCCTCCTCCCCATCAGAGCACCTCTCCCTCCCCACCGGATCCCGTCGGAGCGACAACAACGAGGGGCGCCGTCCTCCATGGATCCGGCGGCGCACGGATCCGCCGCCTCGTGAAGGCCGTGCCGCCGCCTCGTCTCCCTTCTCCGGCGACGGAAAGCCCGAGGCACCTCGGGTGGAGACGGGAGCCGACGAGGTAGGTAGCAAGAGGAGCAAGGAGTCGTGGCCTTGTCGGAGAGGAAGGGGAGCGGGAGCCGCGGGCGCCGGGCTACGAGGAGCGGGTGGCGGGCGCGAGGAGGAGGAGCAGGCGACGACGGCGATGAAGGGGAGCGGGAGCCACGAGCGCTGGGCTGCGAGGAGCGAGCGGCGGGAGCGAGGAGGAGGAGCAAGCGACGACGGCGAGGAAGGAGAGCAGGCACCCGTAAGGCCGTAACAGAGAAGAAGGCAACCAAACAAGATCTAAGTCTAGACGAACTACATTGAAAATGCAACCAAACACAATCCAATGGAGAACAATAGCCTAGAGTGGCCTGGCTATAGTTAACCTGGCCAGGGGTGCTGGACAGGCTACGATTGAACTTGCAACCAAACAGACCCTATGATCCCTTCCGCATTCCGCTCACATCCTCACCCACTCCGCCACTCCTTTACCTTGCCCTCCTGGCGTACCGCCCGGTGGCAGGAGAGGATGCTACCGCGGCGCGGGGACACTATGCCCGCGACGCGGCGGCCACGGGTGGTGCCGAGGACCTACACAGCAGCGGCTTCGGGGATCCGCCGCCGGGCTCCCCGAAGAATCTGGCGCCGGAACATGCTGCTGCTGCTGCTGCACCAGCAGCAGTCCTCGCACGAGCCGCTGGCGGGCGTGCACCGTGAGGCCGCTACTACGGCTCCGCGACGTCCGCCTTTGGGCTGCGCGTCGCCGGCTCCCGCACCCGCTCCACGCACGCTGGCTCCGGTCGCCTCGACGCGGGCGTCGGAGCCGGCCCCTGTCTCCTCCGCGCCGTCGGCCGCGGCCCTGGCGAAGGAGGTCGAGAAGAAGCTGTTCGTGTCCGAGACCGCTCTGGCGCCGGCGGCCGCTGCTGCTGCTGCGGCGGCGGCGAAGGGAACGGCTGCTGGTTCCGAGGCGGAGGCCGCGTCGGACGTGGATCTGACGCCGGTGTCGAAGAAGGGACTCGCGCACCCCGCTCGGCCGGGCGCCGGGTCCATCGGGAAGAAGGTGGTCATCCGCGCGAACCACTTCCTCGTCAACGTCGCCCACAACAATCTGTTCCACTACGATGTGAGCATGCCCCTCTCCTTCCCCTCCATCTACCCCCTGCTGGTCTGCGACTCGTAGTAGTACCTGCTCGTACACAGGCACCGCATCACGGATCGAGTGACGAGCACGCACCTTTCTCTCTGCAGTGCTTTTTTTCTTGATCCTTTTTTCTGATAGTTTGGCGGTGCAGTTCGTGGTTTTGTGCTGCTGTAGTTTTCTTTTCGTTCTTTTTTGCTTTTTGTACGTGATTTGATTTGAAGGGGAAGGGAAAGAACGACGCAGAAGTACGTGGAACGGAGCTGCTTCCGATCTCATCCTCTTTCATGGATGTTGGTCGGAGGAGTTCACTCGTTTCCATCGCTGCATTTTCGGCTGCTTCTTTGGATCCTTCCCTTACGGAGCAACTGCTGGATCGAGGTGATGCAAAAGTGTTCACTTCTATAGCCTAGTGATAGATCGGTCGCAGCATGGACACAACCTTTGAACGACCGAGGTCCGAAACGGAAGGTTTCTTCTTCCAGTAGGTTTTGGTAGGTAGCATGCACATGCAGTGCAGTGCCGCTGCCTGTTGTTTCTCCCCGTGGTGTGCGGCTGTGCGCAACTGCGCATGGCCTTTGATTTTGGCCCACTACTACTTTCCGTCCAGTCCAGCCGCCCCTGCCCGCTCCTCGGCCATCGTCGACCCCTTCGATGGTCCTTCCCTGCCATTTCATTTTCTCGAAATCCCGGTCCGCCGGTTCATGTCCTCGTTGCCGCCGCCGGCGGTTTCTACGTCGTCTCTCCATCTACCCCTACCGGACGGATCTGTGCGCGTACGGCCTCTCCCTCGCTGGGTCTCGATGACCCTGATGTAGAGGGTCCCTACCCCCTACGTCGGCCCTGGGCGGCGGCGCGGGCCGATCCGCGTCGCCGCTAGCCGCATCCGCGCCGAGCTCGGGGGCTGCGGGCTGGGAGTTCGGCCGCGGTTCAGGGCAGGAGGCTCGCGACGCTCTACCTGGGCGGGAGGGCCACGGGCGTTCAACCCCAGTGTAGTCGGCTTGTCACTCAATCCAGCCCCAGGATTTAACTGTTCTCTTCAGATGCTGTAAGTTATTTAAAGCCTTGGTATCTGATTGCATGAATGTGGAACATTTTTGGTCTGATGTGATACCAAATTAGCACCCTGACCATCTCTTTATTGCTTTAACTAACCCTAGGATAATGCTGTCTTGTTTACTGAATCTAGGATGTGAATTTCGTTGTGCTTTCACTGAATCTAGGGTACTGAATTTTTAGTGTTTATTGTGTTGTGTGACGGTGTGAAATTATGGCTTACTTGATCTCGATAAAGATTTTGATTGACTTCGCCTTGCATTTCAGATTTCCATTAACCCTGAATCAAAGTCAAGGCAAATAAATCGTGAAGTGCTCAATGAACTCATCAAGTTACATGGGAAGACAGCTCTGGGAGGCAAATTGCCTGCCTATGATGGAAGGAAAAGTCTTTATACCTCTGGTTCACTGCCTTTTGAATCAGAGGAGTTTGCAATTAAACTGGTTGATCCAGAAAAGAAGGAGAAAGAAAGGTCTCCCAGATCTTATTTTGGGCCGTTTTTCGTTACTGTATGAAATTTGCTTCTCATCTGCAGATATTTAACCCCTTCTCAATTTACAGGGCGGAGAGAGAGTACAAGATCACAATCCGAATTGCTGGGAGAACAGATTTGTACCACCTTCAGCAGTTTCTGTGTGGAAGGCAGAGGGACATGCCTCAAGAGACCATACAAGTGCTTGATGTTGTGCTGAGGGAGTCGCCATCCTGGAAGTATAATAGCTACACTCTCAAGTTCTAATCTTCGATTTTGCTTTGAGTTACCTTCTATCCAGAGCACTGACTAATTCTTGGTAATAACCTTTTCACTGCAGTTATGTAACAGTGTCCAGATCCTTTTTCTCTACTACTTTTGGCCACAGAGGAGACATTGGTGAGGGGCTTGAGTGTTGGAGGGGTTACTACCAAAGCCTGCGCCCAACCCAAATGGGGCTTTCACTGAACATAGGTTACACCCTGCTTACGCATTTTTTTTGTCCATTGATGCCTTTTGCTTGATGTGTCTTGATAAATAACATTGTTTTTTATGCTTCCTCTTTAGATATATCTGCAACATCTTTCTTTAAGCCTGTGTCAGTGATCAATTTTGTGGAGGAGTTCCTGAACATCCGTGATACCTCTCGTCCTTTGTCAGATAGAGATCGTGTGAAGGTAAAGTTTTTCCACACTGCGAATCTACAAAACTTCCTTGTACATTACGGCGTGCTATTGCCTATTTTTTGTTGAGCAATCTTATTTGGCTTTAATTGTGTTCAGATAAAGAAAGCATTACGCGGAGTTCGTATTGAAACAACTCACCAACAGGACCAAATCAGAAGGTACAAGATAACTGGAATCACTCCCATGTCTATGAGCCAACTGATGTAAGTATCTGCAAGTACTGCTCTGTTTTCCCTTTGCTCTACTGCATTTATGTTCTGGAAAATCAACACTAAGACAAATCTCTAAAGAATCTCTGAAAGGTGTCCGTTGAGGGTTTATGCATGTTCATATGTGGGTGTATGTAGACTAGGTCTAAGACATGGTTCATTAGTACGGATTATTATGTTTAGAAAGTCCTACATTTGTGATGCATGCTCGTTAGTGAAGATTAATCTCTTAACCGCTGAATAATTTGTAGCGTTAATTTTGTCACAATTTTAATGTTCTGATCTGTGTCAGCATTCTGTTATCAACTTATCACACCTTTTTTTGTCATTTTAGATTTCCTATCAATGAGGCGGGAACAAGACAGAGTGTTATGCAGTACTTTTTGGACAAATATAACTACAGATTGAAGTATGGTTCTTGGCCTTGTCTTCAGGCTGGCAGTGATTCACGCCCTGTATATTTGCCTATGGAGGTACTGTATCCATGATAATTCAGTTGCAGTTGAATTATTTTTGCTATATTCACTGTTTTATCCAAAAATGGTTGTAGGTTTGCAAGATTGTAGAAGGGCAAAGGTACTCTAAGAAGCTTAATGACAGGCAAGTGACCAACATACTCAGAGCAACATGTAAACGTCCCCAGGAGAGGGAGCAGAGCATCCGTGATGTATGTTTCATGGCCATTGTTCCTCTGCTGTTAATTAGAATGGTTATACGATTATAGCTGTGCTTGATATAGTTTCTTGTGACATGTTTTCTTATGTGCCATGTAGATGGTTATGCATAGCAAGTATGCCGAAGATAAATTTGCTCAGGAGTTTGGCATCAGCATCAGCAATGACCTAGTGAATGTTCCAGCCCGTGTGCTACCTCCACCCCTGGTAACTTAGTTCAAATCTTTGTTTGTTTTCTAGAAGTTAGTGTGTCAATTAATCACTTTGACTTATCCTTCAAGAGGAATAATCAGTATTTTTTTTTTTTTTTTTTTTGTATTTCAGTTGAAATATCACGAGTCTGGTAGGGAGAAAACTTGTGCGCCGAGTGTTGGGCAATGGAACATGATTAATAAGGTGATGCTATGTTCTTAGCTTGAAATTCCTCTCTAAAGTTGAGCATTGCATTAGTTGTCAATAAATTTATTGTGCACTGTTTGTCAAGCCTTTTGGAGTATGTCTTTTTGTTTAAAGTTGGCTCTATCAATCAATACCAAGACCAGTATTTTGGTGTAATAAAGCTTTCTTAGTTCTTACTGCTGTGTGTTTGTACCCTATTTCAGAAAATGATCAATGGAGGAACTATTGATAACTGGACCTGTTTGAACTTTTCGCGCATGCGCCCAGAGGATGTACATAGGTTCTGCATGGATCTGACTCATATGTGCAATGTCACCGGAATGGTAAGTTCTTCACAATTTATTTGTATTGTGAAGTCACTCCAGATAGTCTGGTACATTTTACAGTTATCTTCCCTATAGGTTGTCAATCCACATCCATTTATTGAAGTCAAGTCAGCTGCTCCTAACCATATAGAGGATGCTTTGAGAGATGTACACAGGAGGGCCACACAAATGATTTCCCAACAGGGATCACGAAATCAGCTACAGCTTCTAATTGTAATTCTGCCTGATGTTAGTGGTTCTTACGGTATGCATGCTACTATCTGGATCAATATTCAATACACACCTTTGCAATTTTGGAATTTCTGTTATATATGACGCTCCTACTTTTGCAGGAAAAATAAAAAAAGTCTGTGAGACTGACATTGGAATTGTATCTCAGTGTTGCTTGCCAAGGCATGCTAGCAGTCCAAACAAGCAATATCTGGAAAATGTTGCACTCAAAATCAATGTCAAGGTCTCAATATCTATATTATTTGCGTCAAGTTTTCTTTGTTGGTTCTTTCATGCAGGAATGTAATGACTTTCTTTCTTAAGCAGGTTGGAGGGCGCAACACAGTTCTTGAGCGAGCCTTTGTACGCAATGGCATACCCTATGTGACAGATGTCCCGACAATCATCTTTGGCGCTGATGTCACACATCCACCACCGGGAGAGGACTCTGCATCATCCATTGCTGCTGTTAGTTTCTTCTTATAACTGTCAATTTCTTAACCATTATTCAGTTGTATGCTGTGCTCTTACATTGTGGTATTCCTGCTCATAATTTGGTGCAATCTAAATTTAGGATATCATTTTGATGTTAGTTACAACTTTTGACTGAATGTGTAGGTGGTGGCATCTATGGACTGGCCAGAAATCACTAAGTACAGAGGTCTGGTTTCTGCTCAACCGCACCGACAAGAAATAATAGAAGATCTGTTTACTGTCAGTAAAGATCCACAGAAGGGGCACAATGTTAATGGTGGCATGATCAGGTGCGTTTCTGATTGATCTGAGTTGGCTTACTGTTATCTGTCACATGGTTTATCCGGAGAACTGACATGGTCTTGTTTGTAGGGAGCTGCTGATTGCTTTCCGCAGGAAGACAAACCGAAAGCCTGAGAGGATAATATTCTATAGGTATGTGTCCCATGTTCTTTTTTTTTTGGTTCATTTTTGTATGTTGTTGAGTGAAGTTGACTGATCACTCCTGTACATATAGGGATGGTGTAAGTGAAGGGCAATTCAGCCATGTACTGCTTCATGAGATGGATGCCATCAGAAAGGTAATAGTTTTGTACAATGTAATTTGTCTTTCAGATATGGTTTGTGTCACCATATGCCCTTTTTGATGGTTTTATACCTTGATATTTCAAGGCTTGTGCTTCTTTGGAGGAGGGATATCTACCTCCAGTCACATTTGTGGTTGTCCAGAAAAGACATCACACGAGGCTTTTCCCTGAGGTTCATGGAAGGCGTGATATGACTGACAAAAGTGGAAACATTCTTCCCGGTTAGTGTTTTTGGTGTCACTGTTACTGAGTACATTTAGCTGCTGCTTCTGCAAGCATTTGCTGATCTGGAATTATTGTGTTTCACTTGTGCTGCAGGAACTGTGGTTGACCAAAAGATTTGCCATCCTACTGAGTTTGATTTCTACTTGTGTAGTCATGCTGGTATTCAGGTAACTATATGGTGGCACCTTGGCGCACATACTTTTACTGAACAGCATTTACCTAATATTGTTAAAAAAATCTTGTCAGGGAACAAGTCGGCCCACCCATTACCATGTCCTTTATGATGAGAACAATTTTGATGCCGATGCACTGCAGTCACTGATGAACAATCTTTGCTATACGTAAGTTCAGCTCCTCTTCACTCATGAGTTGGTCTCTCTCTCTCTGATTCTTGCTTTACCTAACACCTCTACTGTTAATTGTTGAAATGCAGCTATGCTCGTTGCACCCATGCTGTGTCAGTGGGTATGTTCTTATTGTATCTCTTCTGTGTCCTATCATAATTTGCTATTTTGAAGCTTAATTCATTGATCTATGCTATTTCTCTGTGCTCATGAAATATGAGAAAGTTTCAAGTTCTTTGATTTGAATTTAGCTGTAAACTTGAGTAGTGGGCGGCCTTGATAACCATATGTTGTCTTAATATAGTTGATGTATTGCAATGGAGATTGGTTCACTGAGTGAACACGTATAATATTCTTAATGTCTATGCAATGGTTATCTTCATTTTCATTGAAATAAATAACCAAGGATGTTGTTGTTGGCTCTAATCTCATCTTTATCTGCTGGGTTCATGATCATCATTTCTTTGTTATGGTTAGTCTTGTTGTGCTGTAAGGCTATGACTATCATGTGCACAACTATTTTTCTAGAATCATGCATCTTTTACTTGTACTATTTTGTATCTTATTTGTGAAATAGTTCGTTAACCTGTCATCTTTTACTTGTAACAGTTCTTGAGCGAGCCTTTGTACGCAATGGCATACCCTGTGTGACAGATGTCCCGACAATCATCTTTGGCGCTGATGTCACACATCCGCCACCGGGAGAGGACTCTGCATCATCCATTGCTGCTGTTAGTTTCTTCTTATAACTGTCAATTTCTTAACCATTATTCAGTTGTATGCTGTGCTCTTACATTGTGGTATTCCTGCTCATAATTCGGTGCAATCTAAATTTAGGATATCATTTTGATGTTAGTTACAACTTTTGACTGAATGTGTAGGTGGTGGCATCTATGGACTGGCCAGAAATCACTAAGTACAGAGGTCTGGTTTCTGCTCAACCACACCGACAAGAAATAATAGAAGATCTGTTTACTGTCAGTAAAGATTCACAGAAGGGGCAAGATGTTAATGGTGGCACGATCAGGTGCGTGAGGATCACTGTCACTTTCTGTGGTCAAAATTTTCATCAAATGGTGAAAACAGGAACTATTATTGATGTGGTTATCAGTTCTCTTTTGGAAAAACTTGATCTGAAAGAAGACGATTGCTGGTTTATGCATGGTACGAAACCATTGAGAAAAGGTGCCATAGCATTCGAAAATATGACCATTGATCTTCATCTCAGCATGAAAGGTGGTCAATATACTTTATATCGTCTTGAAGATTGGCTTGAAACAAAAATGAAATATCCTGAAGGTTTTTTTGAATATATTTGGGTTCCTCCCAGCCTTAGAGGTCTGTTTGGTCAACGAGCCTATGTTATTTGTCTAGGCTTTAAAGGCAGAAGATTATTGGTTCTGGTTCTAGATTACCTTGAGGTAATGCATTCAGCTGGCTACTCATTCGATGGTTTTACAATTAATGACATATATTATATACCAGAAGTCGATTCTGTAATGATCCATAGGCCTGCAGTGTCTCTCACTCCTGATTCATATGACAAAGATCTGTATAGTGTGAAGCACGAGGTTATCAAACGGTTCTTAAGGTTTGAGAATGCAAAAGGTGAATTGGAATATCCGATGTATGTTGCAAATCTGGTTAAAACATTTGGACGTAAATTTCTTCGAGAGAATTGTGGATCAAAAAAGTTTAGATCCCTGGTTACTAACCATGTCTGTACAAAACATACATCTGCTCGTGTTGGTGTATTTACCAACTTGATGCTGAAGTATCACAGTGGATTTCTAACTTCTGGTGAAAAACATAAATTTGAAACCATGATGGTTGATGTGAATAATGATTGTTTGTGGGAAGAGGAACTCCCTCAACGCCCTGGTCGATGTGGCAAAGACTTACTGGATGTTTATAAATTCACTTGGCCTAATGGCACTCCAAAACTTTACAGCCCTGATTTTTTAGGAAGACTTGATTATTCCAGATGCTTACTCACTCATGGCAAGGTCTGATTTTTTACTTGTTTTCTTTGTTTTCTGTGAATGATTTAGTTTCTGACGCGGGATATTTATTGAATTTTCTTTCTCTTTCAGAAATCAACATTGGTTATAGAGGCGGCACTATACCTCCTGTGGCAGGATCAATTGCCAGAATTGCAAAAAAAAAATCATTATTGATTATGTGAGTTCAGTTAATGAACCAGAATGGCGTGGGTTATTTCACAAACCAGTTTATGAAGACAACTTGATTGTGACTGAAATTTTTGAAGAGAGAACGATGTATGCGCATGGACGCACTGGTTATGTAGAGTGGTATGCTATTCCTGAAACGACCGATCTGGCACTATATGATATTTTCCTGTGATCTGTCTATCACTTCAGTTTCTTTTGTCATTTTGTTCGATGTACCTTATAACTTATCTGACTAAGACTTACATTGTGACTGCGATTGTTGTAAGAGTTGATACTTGTGGCCGGCTATTCCTAGGATTTCGATGTATGACATTTTCATTTGATCTGTTTTTATCACCGCCGCTTTCTTTGTCGTGTGTTCGATAAACCTAATGCCTTGACTAAGGATGTAAGCAGGAGTGCCTACAGACTCCCTGTACCAAAGTCACTAGGAAGTGCAAATGTACAGCCACTGCATCGTCTGCTCCGCTTGTAAAATTGCTTAATCCTGTAGGAGTTTGTTTACTATCCTCCAGTTCATGACTTGTCCTGTCAGACCTTGCAGTCTTCTGCTAGCGGGGCTTGCGGACTCTGCAGGAACCTGCATCTACATGCTGCTGATTGGTGGATGAACTGATGACTCTGCATAAGAGCTGGTGATGTGTGTGGCTGTGGCCTTGCTTGCGGCTGCGCTGCCCAGCTGACCACGTACAACGCGCGCAGGCTCACGCCCCCTGTGCTCTCCTGTCGTGCCACCTGCCCTGGCGAGGGTGGACAACGAAAGCTGCATTCTGACCTGAGGGTGGACCACGGCGAGGTGCGTCGTGCATGCCATGGAGGTCGGTAGCCGGCGGCACTAGCGTGGAGGTCGGCAGCCATCTGCAGCGGCAAGGCGGCCGCCCTCTCGCTCCACCCTAGCACCCTGATGGCCTGATGCAGCGTGCGTGGGGCGGCGCTCTAGGTTGAGTTCGAGCAGGTCCTGCAGGCTATATAAGCAGGAGGTTGAAGATGGGCCGCAATGATTTCTTGGCCTTAGCAGGCTTGTTTTTTTCCAACCTCTTTAGCAAGGCAGGACCCCTGAATTGTCCAATAGCTCTTTTTCGGGTTAAATGGATTGAAGCCATTATAATTCCAATGGTTTTGAAGTATGCCATTACAATTTAGAATACAGGAACCAGGCCACTAGTATTTTGTATGAGTTTGAAATAAGCCATTGTCTACGTATTGAAGCCGTTTGGGGTCTACCTGCAGTGTATGAAGCTACGTATTCACAAAAGTGCCACTCTCCATCTCTCTATGACATGTGGGCCCCACCCGTCATCTCTTTCCTCTCCATTTCTTCTTCGTCCTGCCGCTGGCCTGCTGCCCAACGCCGGCGAGCCCCACCACTGCCCCCACCACGATCCCGCCGGCCGCTGCCCCCACGTCGCTGCCGTTTCCCGGATCCTCACCTCCCACCGCGGCAGCGCCGTGCGGTTCCACCTCGTTGCGCGCCCCTCTGCCGCGGACGCCGACTTCTGGCTCTGCTCCTTCGACGCTTGTCCTCCGAAGCCTCTCCGACGAGCCCTTTGAGACAGCTGCCCGCTCGCGCTGCGCCGCACCCCGATGACGAAACGCCGCCGCCGCCGCCGCCGCCCTCCGCTGCAGATCCGGCGCGCCTCCCCCGGCTCCAGCAGCCGCGGCGAGGACCGCCTGCTCCACCGCGGCGGCCTGCTTCTGGTCGGCCAGCGACGCCATAACGCTGCGCGAGCCGGCCCGGTAGCGGTAGGTGCTCTCCTTCCTTGCTGCTACAACAGCTGGTGGTGTGAGAGCAAGCCAGCAGCGGGAGGAAGAAGAAAGGGAGAAAAGGGATGACGGGTGGAGCCCACACGTCATAGAGAGATAGAGAGTGGCAATTTGGTGAATACGAAACTCCATACACTGCAGGTGGACCCTAAACAGCTTCAATACGTAGCCAATGGCTTACTTCAAACTCACACAAAATACTAGTGGTCTGCTTCCTGTATTCTAAATTGTAATGGCATACTTCAAAACTATGAAAGTTATAATGGCTTCAATCCTATTAACCCCTCTTTTTTCTACGGACAGGCCGAGTCGGTCTGCAGGCTAGCCCTGGCCGCTTCCAGCCCTAGCCTTGACTAGTATATATTTTATACTCTGACTATGATTGGTGCCTACAAAGAGTACTTGTAACATCCCATATTTCTAAAAATATAAAAATATGTAAAATTTAAACCTTTGTATTACATTAAACCAAGACGATTCCAACAAAAAACTGGTCAAAGACAGTCAAATACCTTTCTCCCAACTTATAATTATATAATTAGTGTAAATTAATCTTGCCAAATTGAAAAAAAATTCATTTAATGCTTGTGTGATTGGTTGGGAGGCGGTTTAATTTTGGAATCAAACCCTATATGTTAGTTAAGTTTGTTCGAGTAAATTCCATTTAGCATTAAGTTCTTTCGATTAAATTCCATTCGTAATGAAATATCGAGTTTTTTATTAATCTATCAAGAGTGAATCGCACGCCAGATTATTAAACTTTTCCCGCTATACCATCTGGGTCCATAAAGTTTCAAAGTGCACAATTAGGTTCACGAATTTTTTTCGCCATTCCATCTGGGTCCATAAACTTTTAAATGGCACAATTAGATCCATAAACTTTTCTTTCTATACCATCTAAGTCCACCAGAGGCCAGCCGAGCAAATTCTGCCTATATGGACACGCCCATGCGTGCCACTGTGGCTGCCGGGGTCATGTAAGTCGTTCCTTGTGCAGCCACGAGCCTTCGTCGCAGGCCGTGAACGCTCGTGCTTCGCATCCGCGCTCCTCTCCGCCCACGACTGTTCATGTCTGCGCTCATCTTCGGTCACCACTGTGTTCGCATTCTTGCTCGTCTCCGGCCGCTGCTGCGCGCACTGCATTTCAGCGCTCGGCGCCGCCCGCACTTGGTGCACTAGTCGACGATAGGAGTAAGACTGTGTGGAGGCGGCCACACCGCTCTACTGTCGCCGGCACGTCCTCCTTCGGCTGCGCTCTATAATCGAGTCACATGACGTCGGCAGCCACGATGGCATGCGCGGGAGTGTCCACTTAGGCAGTGTTTGTCTGGCTGGCCTCTGTTGGACCCAGGTGGTATAACGGAAAAAGTTCGTTGATGTAATTGTGCACTTTGAAAATTCATGAAACCAGATAGTATAGGGAAAAAAGTTCATGGACCCGATTGTACACTTTGAAAGTTTATGGATCTAGGTGGTATATTGGAAAAAGTTTAAGAACCTGACGTGCAATTCACTCATCTATCAATCTTTGGAAAAGTTTATATAACCTCCGTCGTATCAAAGGAACCCTGTAATGGTATTGGCACCCACATTCAGCCAGGCTCACAATTTTCCTCCGCTTATCCTCTTCCTTGCATTCAGGATCACATACCCGCCGGTTCCCGTCCCACCCCACAGCCCAAGCATGCTCCAGGATACCGCACGGCATGTCGGCACTTCCCCTTCCAATATTCCCCACTTCGCCTCGACGTAGACCCGGCTGAAGTCCCTCGGGAGCAGCATGTCGGCACAGCATCGCGTACCGACGGAGACGCGACTACGCGGCGCTCGGTGGTGTCCTCAGGGCAGGCGACATCAGCTGATCAGCATCACGCTCGCAGCTTTGCTCCTCAAGCCCTACGTGTGCACGCCGCCACCAATATCGGTAATGTTCGTCATCCTATTTCACACTGGTAATGATTCAAATATCAGTTTTGGTGGAAATCTTTGTTCATCGATTCTTGCTAACTTGAAAATAACATATTGTGGCTTTCTAATCAATAGGTGCCACGCCGCCAAGCAGCAAGGCGACATGCTGATTTTTGCCAGGATGGGATAGACATCGACGACATTGGAGTCAGTTGCTTTGGCTTACTGCCAGCCTCACTATCGGTGGCGTGGTCGAGGTCCGCTAAAAGCTCGGCCACATGCGAGATGGAGCAGCTCGTCAGCTTCGTGTGGACCTCGCCTCAGTGCGGGATGCTGCCCGCGGAGCCGCGGACACGCCGCTCCCGCTGGATTTCGATCGGATGTATGCCGAGGTGAAGCGGGACCACCATGCACAGCTGAACGCCACAGTCGTTCATTCTCCAGGAACACCGTGAGCCCGTTTCCCGCGACAGGTGCGGCGGCTCGGCTCATAACCCCCGGCCCGTCGCCATTGCCCAGGAGCCTAGGACGTCGGCGAGGCGGGCGATCTTTGACAGCCGGGCTGACAGGCGGGCCTACGCCAGAGTGGCAGCAGATGCCAACATGGACTACCAACAAAGCAAAACCAGGCACCGATACCACTATAGGGGTTCCTTGAATGGTTTTAACAAAATGTTGGGGTGCTAAAAAAACACCAGTGTTATACTAAACGCTAAACAGTAAACAGTCGATTACCCTTCATTTAGCGTTTACACGGTTTAAACGGTGTTTAAACAGATTTAAACGGGCTAAACGGTTCTGTACTATAGAACTAAAATATACATATTTTTGCTTAGATAAAAATAAAATATCATAGCAAGTATAAATATTTATGCATCTAAAAAATAAATATGCATATCTATACATTGAACAAATCTAATATGCATATTTATATATGTATGATATAAGATATTTATATTTATGCATGAAAAAACTCAAGTAAATATGACATTGTTCACCTAAACAGCAAGTTAAACAGCCGTTTAGCCTGTTTAATTCCGTTTAACTTCGTTCTGTTTAGACCGTTTAGGCCGTTTAACATCGGTTTTTTGACCGTTTACCCCCTAAACGACACGGTTGTACACCGTTTACCACCGTTTAAACGGCCGGCGAACACTGAAAAAAACTAGTTTCATACTTCAAGAGGTTAAATAGACATCCCTTAGTTAAGCAGCTTGTGGTCCAATTGAAAACAGTACTTTTCACACATTTAGGTTGCGAGTTTGATTCTTTTTTGGGATGAATTTAGTAAAAATCTTCTTGGCTAGCAAAGCTAGAGTTCGGATGGTTTCTTCCACTTATAGGCACATTTTTTTTAATTAGACGTCCCTTAATAGCTCAATGGGTTATATAGATTTTTTCCTCAATCTCTTGAGCCTTTCTAATCTCACGCGCCCTTTAGTGAGTAATGACCCAATCTCACATGTGTGAGATTAGTCAAATGTCTTTCTCCAAAATTAATTATAATTAATGTAAATTAATCTTGCCAAATTGAAAACATTTTTTATTGATTGCTTGTGTAATTGGTTGCGAGCCACTTTAATTCTAGAATTAAACCATTGTATGTTAGTTAAGTTCCTTCGATAAGATTCCATTCGGAATGAATGTCGAGTTATCAATCTCTCGAGCCTTTCTAATATCACGCGCCTCTTAGTGAGTAATGACCCAATCTCACGCACCACTCCTTAGTGACCCTTTCATCATGCGCAGTTTCCCACGAACCTTAGGTCAAAATTTCCATCGATCACTAATAGGTCACAAATCCTAGGATAAGAGTTTGAGCTTTCGCTCATATTCAAATTAATCCAGTTTTCGGAAACCCTTGGGTTTCTATTGATCTATTCCATTGTAATCAATAATTAGGGCTCTTTTGAAACACAAAATTTTCACATAAACCACAGAACAATTCAATTTTAAAGATAAGTATAGGAAAAGGAAAAATTCCAATGTTCCAAAAAAAGCCTGCGAACTACGTTATTAATCTTGCTTGTTTGGACTAACTCATGTATGAATTAAACATATGAAACTATGTCCGAAACTAAATATTTGAATCATGTCAATAGTTTATAATCTTCAAATTAGATCATTAGCTAAATATTTTGAATCATGGCAATATCCTGCTCTAGTAATTAGTAACCATCCCAACCATGAAAGGTCTCCATTTTTTCCCTTTTCTTAAATATTTTCTATTTTAAGATGCCTTTCAAGATAAATATGCTTTTCCATGCAAGTATCCAATGGTAATTAGACCGTCACCAGCAAGATGGATATTCACTCTTATCCATCACTATTCCAACCACCTCTCACACTGTCTACGATATCGCTACAATGTCGTTTTACGCTATAAGGAACGCATTTGTCCATCCCACTAAAGACGGTCTTAGGTTATCAAACCAAGAGATCTTCTGAATACGAATCCGAAGTCAAAAATCTGCCATGCGATTGGGCTATGTCGCCCACAATTCTCGGTCATTGGATCTGATATGAACAACTGCTAAAAATACGAGAAGTTGATGGCCTACGTCTCAGTCTCGTGACTTGTGAGCACAGCGCTTAGAAACTGAGAGACCTCCGTCCACACATCCTAGGAACCACGAGCTGGGGAACTGAAGAGTGCAGCAAGTTCTCTAACATCTACCAAAATTGAAGAAACTAAGCAGGCATGGATATGCGTTAATGTGCCTTTTAACTTTGTATCCACTTGAGATAAAGGAGCGAAGCCAAATCCGGAGTGGAGGAGCACAAATGAGCCAACTTGAGATTTTTTTGGCATTATAAAAAAAAAACGAGACCCGCGGGGATAAATCCCCGAACCCTGAAGCTAGGGTGGGGATTTTTTATTACCCAAGTGTAAATTAATCCCAACGAAGGATCGAACCCACAACCTTAGGGTGCCAAAGAGATGTGTCTGCCACTAGACCACAAGCTCCTTGGCATTTTTTATTTTTTTGGCATTATCATGACAAAGAAGAAATTCAAAAGGTTATCTCTGAAGAAAATGACTGAGGCTACTGCTATAGAGTAAATTTGCCCAACAAACAAAGCGAACATAAATAGCACAAATATCAATCAAATCAAATGCATGAATGGCAACGTTCATGGTTTTTGGCCTTGATTGATTCATTCATTCAGGATATCACAGTTAGTGGAGTCAAAGCTTTTTTTTTTGGCACGTATATAAGATTTTCAGCTAAGTTTTATTAACTTCTGTAATACAAAACATCAGCCAAGCTAAAACTTTTATCTCTACAACACCACCTTGTTTTTATTCAATTTTTAAGCAACCCATGTTGTGAAACCTAGTATGTACCCATTTTTCTAAAAAAAACATAAAACCTAACTTTATGACACCAAGCTGATGCTACTATCCCTGTAAAGGGAAAAACGAATAACACCGACTGACCAAGCCATAATAGATACACTGAGCTATCAACTCAATCAGAAAAAGATAATAGCTAAAGCTTCACCATCGTAAATTTCCCAAACAAAAGCATAAGTAAATATCTCAAACAAAAGCACTAGTAAAGATCCCAAACAAAAGCCAGTAATAAATCAGCATTTCCTAGGTGGGGTGCACACAACAGATTAGTCGTCGCAAGACATCTCCAAACATACAGTTTATTTATGACAGAAATACGAGTAGTACACAGAGTAGGAATCGAAAAGCAAGTGGGTAAATCCATGTTTCACGAGTGCATAAGATCAGGAGCCAGCATATAGATATATAAGCTATTTAAAACAAAGAAAAAGAACATTGGCAGCGGCCCTTCAGAGCCCAGAAGCAAGCTGTCACTTGAACATGATAACCAAAGCAACCATCCTTGCTATCAGTGTGCACCCTTGACTTCAGTCCTTCCAATACTGGCAAACAAAACAATCCTAAATTAGAACAAATATATATACATGCTATGTTAACTGCACACAATTAAGGACCCGCAGCAACACCCAAATTCAGTAGGTATGGATCACACACAGTTCATATGATCGACAATGTGTAGCAACACAATGCACAAATTCAGTAAATAAAAATGACAGTTCATGTGAAGCAGAGGTAGTAGTTGAAGTATTGAACCACCTTAGAAACACATCGGAAGAAACGCCTGCTTATCCATGGCAGCTTCCCCTGCTGGTGCTGAGGAGGATTGACACATGGCGAAGAAATCCGAAGGTACGATCACAGGATTGATAGCATGGTAGTTGCTAACAAGTCCGAAAAACAGGGGTCGCTTGGTGATCATGTCAAAGCAGCAGACATGGTGATTACCATCCATGAGACACGCCCATTCAGCCGTGCTAGGCAGGAACAAGAAGAGGGCACCATCCGGAAACAGAATGGGATACTGGGGCTGGAGGTTCAGGGGCATCTCAACATTCATGAAGCTGATCAGTTGCTTCCAGAGGTCATTCCAAGAGCAGGAGAAACCCTCATCCTCCTTCCACACCTGGTGATCCAGGTCCAGAGTCAGCGCCTTGATCGTCTCATGGCAGCGGTCGATACAGACGAACTTGATGGAGTCCCCGACGCAGCCCATTGTCCGGCTCATCTTTGGCCGATCAAACTGGTAAGGCGGACCCGACAACTGGTACTCATCGGGCAGCCTGACGAAGACGGTATCCACAACAGGGCCAGAGCACCCAGTTCCCAAGTCGCTGTAGGCAACGCCTCGGGAGAGATCAGCCCAGAAGAACTTGCCTTGGAACGAGAACATAGTATCCGCCGAGAAACGCTGCCAAGGATGCATGAACGTGTGCACCATTGCCTGCCACCTGACGGATTCAGGGCGGTCCTTCTGCGCCGCCGGAGTGAAGACACAGAGACGATCGCAGTCGACGCGTTGCAGGTAGGGCTCTCGCGCCGTGAGGACCAGCTGCTTGAGACCCACGCCGTCGGCGCTGCGCTCAGGGATGGCCTGCAGCGTGCGAGTGGACACGAGGTCTTCCGGGATGAACGGGATCATGTAGAGCGACGCATCGGTGGAATCGTAGATGATGTAGTACAAGCGCTTCGGGTGAGCATGGGGGCGGAACTCCAGGATCATGACGAGGAATTGCTGATGCGAGATCTGTAGTGACCCACGGGACTCCATAAGGCCTCTGCGGACGCCGAGCTCACCTTCCATGATTCTCACCGCGTCGTCGCTCAGGCCGATGGATACGTACGCAGCGAGATCCTCCGGGTGGTCGGCGCGGCACACGTAGAGCGTGATGCCATCCACCAAGCGCTGGCCGCGCTTCCCGCATCCGTAGGCCTTCTTCCTAGCGCACTTGACGCATGCCCACTCTTCCCCCGGCGGCGTGATGGTTGCCCGCTCTTTCCCCGGCGTGACCTCGAGTCCGTGGACAGGGATGAAGCACTGCAGCGCCAGGAAAGACCTGGGCGCGTCCATGGCTGACGCCAGGGCGCGGCGATGGCGTCGAGGAGAAAGGAGGCCGATGGAGATCGGGGCTCGAGGGGAAAGAGGGAGGGATCGCTAGATCTAGATCAGATCTAGGTGCAATGGGAAAGAAGGGCTTGCCCGGTAGGAGGGAGACGGGCCAGCACGGGAGAGAACCAATTATTAAAAAAAAAATAGAGAGAACCGTCGGATGCGCCTTCACCATCCGAGTGGCATTGCCAAGCTTCCGATCCACCGTCGTTCCACTATTGCTATAGTATATAGACAATTTCTTAGACACATAGCAGCGGTAATACGTGGAATTGGCACATGGTGGACCAGGCGTGATCGGTGAATCTTCACGTTTGCAACTCAGAAATTTTTTGGACACGGCGTAGGTATTTTATAAAAAAAAAGTTCCGTTGATTTTATTAGAAAATGTAAACAAAAACCTCGCGTTTTAAATAGGTCCTAAATCTCAAATTTAGAAATTGTACTGTGTATAATTTCTTTCTGAAAAATGTTTAATTTTAAAGAAAAAGTGGGAATAGAGAAAACAATATTATTGTATTCCAATTTTCAAACAGGGCCTAAACAAGCTCAGATGAAAAAAATTCCTTGTGCCTTTGGGTGATGAATCAGGTTGAGTTTTCAATAATGTAATTATATGACTACAACAGAGATAGAAAAACACTCCCCCTTTAAAATTATCTAAGCAAAAATAACTTAGTTTACCCAGCTTGAGGGCATGTTTGGAACATGGGAAATATTTTCTATCCTTGCGTTTTTTCTGTGAAATTTAGAAGGTCTTTTAAATTGTACTGTAATCTCCATGCGCAAGGCACAACTCTGTCCCATAGACAACAGCACAAACACAAGCCACAGACACAAACACAATCATATAAAAATACTAGAGGAATTACCCACACATTGCTGCGAAAATTCAAGCGATAGCCAAATTTTTGACTTTGAATTATTAAACTATGTACCCCCAAAGCCCCTAATAAAATACACAAACCGGACAAAACACCCCTGGTCATGTTGAAAACGGTTTTAGATTGTAGTTTTTCAATACTAAAATCTTGTTTAATCTCTAAAAAATCACAATTGATTTATTTTAAATCAACAAATATGAAACCTGTACAAGATGTTCTCTACAATTATAAACTATATATTGTTGCTCCATTTGGAGATTTTATAACGAATTTGTTCCTATTTCAAATATTCTATTTAGAGCAATATAAAACAATAGACGTAGGAATAAATAAGTTCTAAATATATTCAAATAGAGCACATATAGATAGATTATTTTTCTAATGGAAGATTGATGTTCATACCCTTACTAGCAACTCTAATTGTGTTTTTACCCTCGTTTTTAAAACGTTGTTATTTTACCCCACGTTTTCAAAATGGAGATTCAGATTGCCCCTATTTCTAACCTTGTTAGATGCAGCTGGACTAAACCATTTAAAATAAATAGAAAACCCTTCGAAATATGGGGAATAGATTAGAATGCCCCTTATCCTTGGAGTCCCAATGGTGAAAACTGGGCGCGGTGTGGCATGGTGAGACCCGGCGGTGGCGACGCGAATAGAGGTATTATCACAATCCATTATAAAAAAAAAAATAAGTGCAACATCGTATGGGAATGATCATCTTTTGGCACCAGAATTGATATTGTCAAAACGAGTTAACTGAACAGAGGTAGATTTAAAAACATAGGTGTAAATTCACAAAGTTAAAAAAAAAGTAAACCCAAAACCACCGTTAAACTCCAAAGTGAGGGTATAAACGTCAAAGCCTCTTTTCTAATATACAAGAAATTAATCATGAATTTTACACATTAAAGGTTTTATTGTTTTTAAAAATAGAAAATCATCCTTCAATACCACTTGCAACAGGGAGGGGTATTTCAACTGGTTTGATTAGTTTAGTGGCCCTAACTGCTACCGGTTTTGTAATTCAGAAAAATCGGACATGTGATAATTTAAGGTCGTAAAATGGACTTCACTCTAAAATAAATTAACTAGCCTATTCCCACTTCACTATGCACCATCCACTTCAACTACTTGTGCAAATCGATCAATCAAATAGAGAGAAAAATATAAGAAAAAAACTTTCCATCAGCACACTAGCAGTCACTGGATTCGCAAAACCCCAAAGCCAACCGAACCAACGGAGTGATCACGAGCCATGCACACAATCACAATGAAAACCATCACCTCAGTTGAAGAAAATAGCTAAAGCTTCACAAATCGTAAATATTCCAATCTATACCAAACAAAAGCACTAGTAGCCAGTAAATCAGCATTTCATAGGCGAGGTACACACACAGCAGATTAGTCACAAGACATTTCCAAATATACAGTTTTTTATGACAGAAGTACGAGTAGTACACACTACACAGAGACCAGGAATCAATAAGAAAGCGGGTAAATCCATGTTTCGCAATTGCATAAGATCAAGAGATGAGCCTAAACAAGCCAGCTAAACTGAAATAGTGTCAAAAACATTGGCGGCGGTGTCCCTTCAATGCGTAGAGAAGCAAAGCTTTGGCACTTCAACATGATGCCCGACAATAATTAAGCAACTTTGCCATCAGCATGCACCCTTGATCGACTTCAGTCCCTCCAATAATGGAAAACAAACAATCCTAAATTAGAATATATATATATATATATATATATGAAAATTTCTTTCTACATGCGCATGTATATATCCGTGGTATGTTAACCACACACAATTAATAAGGACCAGCAGCAAAATTCAGTAGGTATGCTCGACAAAGTGTAGCAAAACAAATCAAGGAGTAGTAGCCATGCACAGATTCAGTTGATACAAATGACAGTTCACATGAAGCAGAGGCAGTAGCTGAAGTCCTGAACCACCATAGCAACACATCACAGAATGACAGAAACGTCTGCACCAAGATTACTTGGCTGCTTCCTCTGCTGGTGCCGATGAGGACTGACACATGGTGAAGAAATCTGAAGGCACGACCACAGGACCAAGCGTAGGGTAGTCACGAACCAGTCCGAAGCACAGGGGTCTCTTGCTGCTCATGTCAAAGCAGCAGACGTGGTGATTACCATCCATGAGACATCCCCGTTCAGGCGCGCTGGGCAGGAAGAAGAAGAGGGCACCGTCCGGCATCAGAAGGGGGTAGTGGGGCTGAGGGTTTGGGGGCACCTCAACATCCATGAAGCTGACCAGTTGCTTCCAGAGGTCATTCCAAGAGCAAGAGAGACCCTCGTCCTCCTTCCACAGCTGCTGATCCAGGTCCAGAGTCAGCACCTTGATCGTCTCACGGTGGCGGTCGATACAGACGAACTTGATAGAATCTCCGACGCAGCCCATGGTCCGGCTCATCCTCGGCCAATCAAACCGTTTACGCAGCCCGTTTTCAAGCTGGTACTCATCGGGCAGCCTGACGGTGACGGTGTCCACAACAGGGCCAGAGCCAGAGCGCCCGGTGGTGCTCAGGTCGCTGTACTTGACGCATTGGTAGAGATCGGCCCAGAAGACCTTGCCTTGGAACGAGAACACTACGTCCGCCGAGAAACGCGGGCGGCGATCCTGCACGAACGCGTGCGCCTTCGTCTGCCACCTGACGGATTCAGGGTCCGCCTGCGCCGCCGGACTGAAGTTGAAGATGCATAGACGATCGAGGTCGACGCGTCGCAGGTCGGCGCGTTGCAGGATGGGCTTTCGCGCCGTGAGGGCCAGCTTCTTGAGACCCGCGCCGTCGGCGCTGCGCTCGGGGACGGCCTGCGGCGTGTAAGTGACATGGAGGTCTCGCGGGATAAACGGGATCATGTAGAGCGACGCATCGGTGGAATCGTAGACGAGGTAGTACCAGCGCTTCGGGCGAGCATGGGGGGAAGAAGCCCAGGACCATGACGAGGAATTGCTGGTGCGAGATCTGTACAGACCCATGGGACTTTAGAAGGCTTCTGGGGACGCCGAGCTCAGCTTCCATGGTCCTCACCGCGTCGTCGCTCAGGCCGATGGATACGGACGCGGCGAGATCCTCCGGGTGCTCGGCGCGGCGGACGTAGAGCGTGAGCCCATCCAGAAAGCGCTGGCCGAGCTTCCCGCATCCGTAGGCCTTCTTGCTAGCGCACTTGACGCTTGCCCACCCTTCCCCCGGTGGCGGGATGGTTGCCGCCTCTTTCCCCGCCGGCGTGACCTTGATCCCGTGGACAGGCACGAACCAGTCCAGCGCCAGGAAGGACCTGGTCGCATCCATTGCTGACGAGCGAGCGATGGCGTCGAGGCGTCGACTGTCGAGGGACCAAGGAGGCAGATACAGATCGCTGCTCCACGAATCGATTGGCCCGGTACGGAGGGGTGGTTAGGGGGGTTTTATATAAAAGAAAGGTTAGGGGTATTTTGCTATGCGTGGCTCATTTGGTCTTTCGGCCCAATTGGCGTGCCGTCGAAGCAGTAGGTTTTTAGTATTTTTTTAATTAATTCTTCATGCTTTTTAGTATATGACTATATGAGATGTGCAACAGCCCTAATACGATATAATAAGGTGTGCACATATTTTAAAATTCAAACATTGTGATTTTTGCGTAACTATTAGTCTAAGAGAACAAAAACTTTATGTTACAAATGTAGTTGCATTTGATTTGTGTTTTGGAATAATACCTTCTAGCATTAAAATTTCTACCACCACAAATGCTATATCAAGCAGATTTGTTTCTCATCACGCGACTTATTTTTTGGTTGTACATTAGTCGAATTTCTAGGGGTTGTGATGGAAATCCGGCGGAACGTGTTAAACTATGTGTTTTTTCTGCTTGTGTTGATTGCTGCATAAGTTTCTGTTAATCACATCTTCCAGCAATTGGATGCGATTATGCAAATCGTATGGTTGAAAAAATGTAACTGATAGAGTGCTATATTTCAATCGCCTGATGGGGAGACATACTCAATTTTAAAAGTAATTAGTGGTCATGTATGATTTTAAAGGCTGCACCAAATCAACCCATGCCTTTATTTTGGGACAGATACTCTTTTATTATCTTTTAAGATCAACCTTGGGCACAAACTGTTTCCAATGGCTGAAAAACTGGAGATACAGATTGGTTTGTTCTGGAATTTGAACGTGTTCTTTTCTTTTTTTTTTTATGATTTTCCCTGGTGAAGTTTTGAGCAGGTACATATGCAAAAGCATGTACTGCACTACTGCACTTGCTTGTTCTCTCCCATGTGTAATGTCTTCTCGGTGCTATCTCTGAGGGCAGTCAGCATTGAGTCATTGACCAACTAGGGACCAATTTCCTTGCTCCTGACAACGTGGTAGAGATACTGCTACTTGCCGGATTGTGTTACGCGTCCTGGATCTCCCTCATCTGCAGCGCACTATCTAAGTTCAGAATACACATTTGACTGAAAAGCAAGAAAACTGAAATCAGCAGGCAGGATAGGCTGTCCCGTTTGTCTCTGAACACGATCTTCCACAACTGCCAGGGACTGTTTCTCAAATCAGTGGTGATTTTCGGAATTATCTCTCTGACAAATGGGTGGACAGTGATGAAACGGGTCAACCCAAGCCTAGAATAGTTGCTCGACTCTCTTGTTGAAGCTGATACAATGAGTTCTCCGTAATGCTTATCTTAGTATTGTGTGATCGTTTCCCACTCTCCTAATTCTTAGTCATTCTAGTGAACAGTGAGTGATTTGAGTTTCAGTCTGTTAGTTCAGAGTTTGAATCTGTTAATTTGTTTTCCAGAGATTGTATAGGATATTCTCTAACCAATACTTTCACTGTCCAGCTTGAACCTACTAGTTAGATGGATTAGTTTGTACATTGGTGCCTTAACTTCAACCAACTGTTGCTATCAAAATAAATTTTTTTCAAGCATGTAACATTAATGTTAGATTGCATTATTTTTAGTTATATTTTACTATACTAATTGTTTGTTTGGCCTTCTATGTAAACACTGCACTTTCAATGTTTAATTTCAGCTATTTGTTTAAGACATTGAATCAACACAGAACCTGTTCCCATATTGAGAAACTAACAAGAAGCTTACATTCAGAAATTCATAGGGGACAACAAAGCTATAGACATAGAGGTGGTTCGCTCCAACAACATCGTGGCTTGTTCTTCTAGTGTCTTTACGAAGCAAGTGCTCAACTATAGTGTAATAGTACTGCGATTAGAGATCCAACAAAGCATGAAAAAGAAGGAAGCTTGATTGGAAAATTGCATTCCATTCTTACAGTTAATGCAGAGAATAACTGGATGGGAGCTGCAGAAACAAGAATATATAATCAGAGATTATGCTCTGCATAGACAAGCCCAAAAAAAATGTAGAAAACTTTACACAACTAAACTTCCCACACAAGGGTGATCTCTGAAGGGACCACGAACGATTTAATGGATACTTTAACACTTACATAAATCATATGCTATTGACTGATTTCTTGAGAGATCGAAGCACACTCCACATGCCAGTCGAAACAAAGAACAAAATTGCTCCAGTGATAATCGCATATTTCAGGCCAAGATTCATAAGCAAGTTCACCAGCAGCCCTGCAAGGACAACTCCCACAAAATTTGCTGAGAAACCTGACCAGAACGGCATACCTAATACAGATGCAATGATCGCCCCTGTCCATGCTCCTGTACCAGGGAATGGAACGGCAACAAACAACATCAGACCAAGCCATTGGAATTCTTCAACAGGAGCAGCCTTCCGTCGTGCCCGCTCAAAGAGGAGTTCCATAATTCGGGTCCCAGAGGCACTTCTTTGGGACAGAAATGTCGCAAGTTTTTTCAGGTAGAGTATGATAAATGGTACAGGCACCATGTTCCTGGGAAAAGACACAAAGAAATGGAAATTGGTTTATTGAACCTTGTCTGTAGAGAGCCAACAATGTGTTTTGTACTAATTGTGACCTGCCAGTCTTAGGTTTCATTTTTAAAATCTTTTAGGAAGTGCAAACTTCAATCAGAAATGAAGTATTGTCATCTTCAGATTATACTATTTCAGCCATGTATCACTGACAGACAATTACTTACAGTCCAGAGCATATATTAGGCATACATAAGATAATAGGTAGGCTGTTCCCGAATGAACTATGGTTACCTAAAACATTCTGTTAAAACACTGACTTGAATGTAATGAGCCAGCATATATTATCCTCAGCTCCTCACTTTCTCACATGTCATTTAGCTATCCAAATCTTTCATCGCTTATTGTTGTCTTATTTGACTATGCATAGTTCAATCTCAAAGCCCAGGTAAGCTAAACTAGCACCCTGAGTTATCACATTTCCGTATTTGGATTTATTAAACTACCATTAAACTATCTGACAGATCATAGCGTGTGAATTTCATTGTGTCAGCTTAAAGACAGGCCAGATACTAAAATGTTCACTGATCTGATTATGAATATTGCTTTCTGAACAAATGTCGTATCTGCAAATACTTTGAATTGGGATACCGGCAATTCATCTAACATCTAGTGGGCACCGTAATAGCACATCACTCGCCAAAAGAGACGACAACATCAGAGCAGAGACGAAGAGGGATCAGTACGAACCCAAGAACGGACAGGACGGTGAGGCGGACTGGGTGGAGCCGCATCCAGTACCCGACGGGGATGGCCCCGCGCAGCTCGATCACGGGCAGCGTCGCGAGGGCGAAGACGACGGCGTCGTCGGGCCACCCGAGCCTCCGCAGCGACTCGGCCACCCGGAGCCCGAATCCGGACGCCTTGATCGAGTCCTCGGCCGCGGCCCGCGCCGCGCCGCAGCCGAGCGTAGCGGCTGCAGCACAGCAGCCAAGCGTGACCAGCGCCACCCGCTTCACAGCATCCCAGCCGCGCCCCTCCCGCTCCGTGGCATCCGCCTTCACGCCACCTGACGCCGCCGCCGCCGCCGCACTCGCGACGGCGGCACCCGCAGAAGAGTTGCGGGGAACGGAGGGCCGGACCAGGGGAGGAGTGGGTGCCCGCAGGCGCAGCGCGGGAAGCGGATTCGCCCGTGGACGTGCCGTGAGCAGAGGCCCCCGCCTCCACGGTGTCAGCGGGGGCGAGGCCGCCGCAGCGGCAAGAGCCGGGGCCGCCATGGCCATTGGGTTTCGCGTCGCGTGAGTTGGGTGGAGCTCGCGGCTTTGGATCGGTTGCTTCCTACGGCGGTTACGAGGAATTGAGGCCTGGGGGAGGAGAGACCGAGGCTGCTCGGTCTGCTCGCGCCATGGAATGGACTGAAGAACGAACTCTATAGGCGTCAGTGAAACTGGGGGCTCTCTGGCTTAGTGGCTTGTGAGTTGTGACTCGTGTGACGTGTCAGTTTCAAGGTTGGCGGCTGGTACCTCGAAGGCATACGGTCAAACGGAGCGCATCGGGGAACAAGTCAAACTGGCATGGAACATTCGAAAATCGAAACAACTTAAACAGAATTAAACTCATACAATGTGCGAAGATGAGCACGAATATTGGTCAAACAAGGATTAAATACTCGCAAAAGCATGTGAATTCTTGTTCAAAACATGAAAATTGGTGTTCCACGAAGCTGAAACTATCAGCACAACATCATCATCTCCAGCTCAGTTCCAATTTTTAAGCTCAGGCAGCAACTTATATGGTTCATTTCCTTTTAAAAAAAAAAAGAACAGGGAGATTGTAAACAGAACAGGCAGACAGGCACATTCACGTTCATGTCTCAGAAACTTTTATTAACCCAGGCACGTTTATCCTCCTTTTCACATAATTATCTGAAGCATTCAGAGAAGAGAACGACATGGCATTTCAGCTTGGGCAAACCACAGGACCCCTCCCTACCACTCCGGGAAAAACAGAAACCGGTAACAGGGTAGGATTGCATGCACTGGTAAGTTAGGATGACGAAGATGCTGAGACGAACATGTTGACCTTCCTCTCAAGCTCGTCCTTCTTGGCCCCAACCACACGGCTTACCTCCTTCCCATCCTTGACTAGTACGAACGTTGGCATCGCCTCTACCTTCCATGTCCTTGCAACCTCCTGAAAAATTCAAAGGCGTCAACAATTCAAAGCGTTCAGTGCTGAATATGTAAACTGCCATCAAACTCAGCCTTGTGAAGGCAGTATAAAGTTGACTTCGTCTGCATGAATCAATTTTAGTATTCCTGCTCCTGGGTGTGGAGCAGTGCGGTTTGTTAAACTATAGACTTCTCAAAGCATAACAGAACATACCAAAATTCCCTGAATATTTTTCCCCCACCGAATGTACTTTATGGTTGAACTTTTCTTAGCACTAAATAAATCAGAGAGCAAAATATTCTATGTCCCCTTGCAATTTGTTAATTCAGAAGCATACAATTGATCCATCCAGGTACACAGTATCAGAAACCTCGCTCGTAACCAAGAGATTCTTTGGCACATAAAAACAGTCTGTCACATTGAGGTGGACACAAATGCAATTTATTAGAGCTATGAATGTGATGAACAGATTCTAATTGAGGTTGAACCTGACCAAATTACTAGTGCTAATCAGGTCCCCACAAATTGCATCATATTCAGATGGCTTAATATAAACGCTTTCAGGCTCACAAGGACCAAAAAAAAGAACATACCAGCACGAGTCCTCTCTTCTCAATTAGGTCCCACTGGAGTGAACTCTTAAAAATGCATCAGCATGAACTAGTACTAGTTTTAGGATAGGGTGTGGTTCCAGTGCACGATCAGCTTAGTTCCCTTGGTTACTATCCTAGTATCCTCAATCAAACTCGCTACGATCAAAACACCACTAGCATGGACCTATTCAAGTACAAACTGAGGTCAATTTTCCTGTTTCCCCGCGGCTATCGGAACATCTGAAGGATTGGGGCAAAACCTATAGAATCCCTCGCCCTTCCAATCCCCAAACTGTGAATTACACTATGTGACTGCTGCTTACTACAAGATACCAATACTAAACCATAGTCTTTTTCCCCAAACCACGAAATCAATATACCACGATGCAAGCGCTTGTACCATGGTATACTAAATCAATATGCCACCGATTTGCCTCCGAGGCCGCGGCCATGCGCACGGACGGGAAACGAAGCGAAGCGTCAGGGTCGCCCGGAGACTCACCGATAGCTCGTCGACGTCGATCTTGACGAAGATTGCGCCGGGGAAGCGGGACGCCATCTCCTTGAAGGCCGGTTCGATGAAGCGGCAAGGCCCGCACCACGACGCGGAGAAGTCGATCACCATCTGCAAGCGAGCGCAAGCAAGAACGCAGGGTAAGTGTTCAGATCCGGAGCACCCACACAACGCACCAAAGCCCGGGCAACGAGAAGGAACCGAAAGGGGAGGAGCGAGGGGCTGACCAGCTTGCCGCTGCTCCTGTGGGCCTCCCACTGCTCGTCGTAGGCGGCCTGGGAGTGGGCGGCGACCACGGCGGAGTTGGGGTCGTCGCCGGCGGGCGGGGGCGTAAACAAGGTCGAGAAGAAGGAACCCATCTCTCTCTATCCCTTGCGTGCCGGCGCTGCGGTGCTCGGCTGCTCTGCCTCTGCCTGCTCCTCTGTCGCTTTGTTCTCTTGCTGCTCGGTGGTTGCTCTCCTCCTACTCCTACCTGCCCGCGGCTTGCGCGTGAGGCGAACAAATAGGCGCCGCACCCGCACCCCGCGGCCACGGCACCCACGGGAGCACCGTCCTTGGTGCGGGTCTCGGGCCTTTTGACCTTTTGTTGCCCTGTGAGTCGTGCGATTCGGGGAACGAACGGGGGATCGTCGCCATCAGAAATCAGAAAACACTTGATACGCCAGTGCAAAAGACTGTGGTGAAAGGAAAAATTTTCCATCCCGCGTCTTTTCTTTAAAATTAACTAATTAACTGTTTCCTGTAAAATACGGCGCGATCCTCGTAAAATTTATGCGGTCCAAAACACGTGTAAAGCCCATTGGAATGGGCATATACGCATATATGCCGAAACAGATTGTGAAAGCGCAAGGGAACCGAGTTCCTTTTTAGGTAAAACTCCTGGCTGCCACTGCCTCGCACGCCTCGCTTTCCAGCATTTGCCAGACAGTGTAAACCCACCGGCCACCGTCGGGAGCTGATTCAGAGCTCCTTCGTGCCTCAGGATCGTCTCACCGGCGCAAATAAATCTATTTTGGTGATAACGGTTGCGATCACCCATTGGTTCTTTGCACTCGCATCATCCTGCTCAACCCTAGAATCTTCCCTTCTTTTTCGCACTTTCTTGCATTGCCACATCGGTCGGCCCTTGCCACCCACCACAATCTATGTGCCACTTTCCAAATTAAATTATACTACCTGGGAGTGTCAGTATAGAAGTACAAAGTGGAAGAAACGGCGCAGGACAGTGACTTATGCTCGTCAAACAGCACGGAACGACAGAAAACACAAGACATTACAACCATTTACAGACCGCACACAGTAAGCCTAACTTACAGAGTACTACATCATATGAAGGAGCATCCTAAATGGACAGTGCATAAACTGCACATGTACTGCCACTATCGTTGTTAGTGAGGCGATCACTCACAAAGTGCTTGGCCGCAAACCCAAGGGAAACTAGCGTTCTGGCTTCAGGTCACGGTCAATGTACCGCTTCACGGCATCTTGATATATATGAAAAATAAACCTCATATCCTTTATCTGCAAAATAAAACAGGACGAGCATACTTACCACACTGGTAATGTCTCAGTGAAATAACATGGGAAAAGGGCTATCTTTTTTTCCTCCCCAAAATCAAGGACAGGAAACTAGCACTGCAGTTAGCTCACCGAAAAGAAATTGCCATATCTACTCACAAATCAACACCGCATTAATTCATTGTTTTTAAATGGTGCATAAAGTCAAAATAACAGATGGCAAGA